>JAPDNY010000002.1:61320940-63775940 GCA_029375565.1 Gekko gecko | reverse complement strand
GGTATATTTTCACTCAGGTGATGCTGGTCAGTCAGAGAACAGTGTAGAGCAGCCAGTCAAATAAGCTCTCCATTTCAGGGAAGGTTAAGAAAAGAAGAGATTGGATTTATAACCCGCCCTTCACTTGGAGTCTCAGAATGGCTTACAAACTCCTTCCCCTTCCCCTCCCCACAACAGATACCCTGTGAGGTAGGTGGGACTGAGAGAGCTCTGAGAGATCTGCTTTTTGAAGAACAGCTCTGACAGAACTATGGCTTGCCCAAGGTCATCCAAGCAGCTGCAAGTGCAGGAGAGGGGAATCTACCCGCTTCTCCCAGATTAGTGTCCATGGACTTAACCACTACACCAAACTAGCTCCTGATCTCCCAGGTTCTCTGAAACATGCAGCATATGAAACCTGTTTTCCATGTGCAATACATCACAAATGTGTTCTAGATTGTTAAGCTGTAGTAAATAAAAAATCTTTTTTTTTCTTTTTAAGAAAATAGAGTATGTTGAAAGGGCCTCCTAGTCCCATATGCCTAGCCACTCATGCATGCACACATATGTAGAGGGGGAAGTAGGAGCTAGGGAACTTTGTACTCTGCACATGTACAGAGAGCCTTTAATGGTGCACTGAACTTTACTGGTGCTAGTATACAAGATCTGCTGAATTTATCTTGGTGGTGGTGGAACCAAAGACTGTTGTAGGAAGTAAGAACACGATGTCTCAGACACATGCACATGCAACCCCCTGCGCTGACAATCTGCTTGGCGAAAGTGCATGGAGGAAATGCTCATGCCCCCTCCTCATGGTCAGCAGTGTTAGGAAAGCAGTGTCACTGATCACAAGGAGGGAGCATGTGTGTGGCCACTTTGTCCATGCTCTTACACTTTGTGGATGACTCAGCAATCCTGTAGAGGGGGAGGGGGTACTGGTGCCCTTGTGCCTGCTGTCCCTCCCTGTGTGGTGAGTTTGCACAGTGCTTGTATCTTGCATAAGCATAGACAGATTTCTGGCAAATCCTCTCCCCAATTTCCATCTGAGGCAGATTCCACATGCCTGTACTCTATCCTGTGTATCGTTTAGTTTGCTTAGTGCTGGTGTGCTGGCTACTGTTAGGTGAGGGAATTAACATTATTGTACCTTGCACCTTTTCACGATGAACAAATTCCACTTTCAGAAAATGGACACATACTGTCTAGGTAAGTTGGTCTTGCTCCTTTATGGTATTGCATGTGCCCATGGTATTGGCTCACTGAACACTGAATTAATTCCACCCTTTAATTTGTTCAACAGAATTAAATTAACGTTTGACATAAACAGGGCAGGAGGCAGCTATTAATCTTCTCAAGAGAATCTGTAATTATGTTTTTGTTAACTCTGATGTCATTTGCATATGTACTGTTGAACTGTAAATCACAGTTCTATCAGAGAATATATTTTGTATTTAGCGACATTAGGAATTAAGCTTTAAACAGTCTGCAATAAGTCCTTTGAGCCAAAACTCTGCAAGAGGACAGTAATGTTGATCGATCAACTCCAAGTCATAGCAGAGGAACTGGTTCAGAACTTCCTCCTGAATTGCCTCCAGTGTAAACAAGTAAATCTGTTTAGTTATATTAGGCCAGATAAAATGAGCAATCAAAGATGAACTTCTGTGCCCAGATGAGAAGGAGACACTGATCTATTTGCTCACTTATTTCACCAATTACTAGGAAGCTACTTCTGAATTGCAAATAACGTCTAGGAAATTGTTAGCTTCAGATGGACAGTAAAAGAGGTTAACTGTTGCAATCATTGAGAAAATAATTTGCTACAAATTATGGGCCCATTACTGCAAATGGTTATGCGCATGAGTAAGTTTATGCTCATGAATTTAATGGGAGTACTCATGTGCATAAGACTACATGTGTAAGTATTAGCATCCTCCAGGGATAACAACTCAGTTTCTAATTGTCTAGTGACAATGTGGATTTTGCTTTACCTTATGCATGGGCCATATCTCAGTCACTTGCATCCATCTGTATTTGGGGCACACACAATCCTTATCATAAAATATTCTTTAATGAAGTAGAATGTATAAGTTAAATTAATATTTAGGCACAAGTGAGTGCATTAATTACATATTATCCCTCATAATATCCCTGAGGGTGCACTCATACACTCCACCTCACTGAAACCCATGTCTTTTGCATGCTGAGATCCTCTGGTCTTTCCAAGTCAGAGGCATAGATAAATCCATCCATTTTGATATAAAGGCAGGGGCTGATTTCCCACTACAGCTGCCTTGGGGTTGCGCCGCCGTTTGCCCCGGTACTATTCCTCAATTTCACACCCGAAGCCGCGGGGCTGCATTTTGACCCGCAGCTTCACCCGATTTCCCCCACAGTTTCGTAATCCTGTTTTTTGAGGATTACAAAACTGTGGGGAAATCGGCGAAGCCACGGGTCAAAATGCAGCCCCGCGGCTTCGGGTTTGAAATTGACCAATAGTATCGGGGCAAACGGCGGCGCAATCCTGAGGCAGCTATAGTGGGAAATCAGCCAGGGTCTCTGGATTTAGGCAGGAATTTCTCCAGGTGCTTTCAAGACAAAGTAGCCTCTGGCTGTCTGAATGCTCCAGGAAAACATCTATCAAGACTTTTTGTGTGTGACCCTCCTAAGCAACTTAAAACTGTAGCCATAGTAAATGAATTAGGTTTTCAGGACAGTAACCGTGGCTTCCAGAATCTTCCTCACAATACAAGCTTCTGGAGTGATTCAAGCATAAGCACCAAAAGGACACATCCCAAGCCATTGTTGATGGGTATGAGTTGCACCTGCAATCCATCTAAAGCAATCGTCTACAACCATACCCATCTCCTGGCTCTATACATAACCCTGGTACCTCTCACAATAGAAATTTGGAACTGCCTTATGACAGCCCAGAAACTGACCTGTATGCCAATGGAGGTTTGTATTCTAAAAATGCATTCATTAGAGGACAACTCACATTTTACCAATGAGCAGCTGGATCCGACATCTTTGGTCCAATGCCACTACAGAACCTAATTTTGTACCAAATTTGACCAATAGCAGTTCTCACCTTTTCATGGATCACTGCCTTGTCGTGGTGAGGAGGCTTGTGTGGTTCGATGAGGCTGTGGGCTATGCCGTGGAGGGCCACCCAGAATGGACAGGCCACAGCAGAGAACTAAGGCCAAGTGTGATCCCCTGGAGAAGGAAATGGCAACCCACTCCAGTATCTCTGCCAAGAAAACCCCATGGACAGTAACAAAAGGCTAAAAGATATGCCAGTAGAGTGCCCAGGTTGGAAGGTGTCCAATATGCTATTGGGAAAGAGCAGAGGGCAAGTACGAGTAACCCCAGAAAGAGTGAAGCGGCTGGGCCAAAGCCGAAAGGATGCTCAGTTGTGGATGTGTCTGACGGTGAAAGGAAAGTCCAATACTGCAAAGAACAATACTGCATAGGAACCTGGAATGTAAGATCTATGAATCAAGGTAAGCTTGATGTGGTCAAAAATGAGATGGCAAGAATGAACATCGACATCTTGGGAATCAGTGAATTAAAGGAATGGGCGAATTTAACTCAGAAGACCATTATATTGCTTCCAAACCAGTAGAGGTGAAGAACAGGTTTAAGGGACTAGATTTGATAGACAGAGTGCCTGAAGAACTATGGACGGAGGTTCGTGACATTGTACAGGAGGCAGCAATCACCGCCATCCCAAAGAAAAAGAAATGCAAGAAAGCAAAGTGGCTGTCTGATGAGGCTTTACAAATAGCAGAGGAAAGAAGAAAGCAAAAGGCAAAGGTGAAAAGGAAAGATTCACCCAACTGAATGCAAATTTCCAGAGAACAGCAACAAGAGATAAGGAGGCTTTCCTGAATGAACAATGCAAAGTAATAGAGGAAAACAATAGAATGGGAAGGACTAGAGATCTCTTCAAGAAAATTGGAGAACTCAAGGGAACATTCCATGCAAAGCTGGCCATGATAAAGGACAAAAACGGTAGGGAGCTAACAGAAGCAGAAGAGATTCGGAAAAGATGGCAAGAATACACAGAAGAACTATACATGAAGGACCTCAGTATCCCTGACAACCACAACGGTGTAATCACTGACCTTGAGCCAGACATCCTGGAATGTGAAGTTAAATGGGCCTTAGAAAGCATTACTAACAACAAAGCTAGTGGAGGTGATGATATCCCAGCTGAGCTATTCAAAGTCTTAAAAGAAGATACTGTTAAAGTGCTGCACTCAATTTGCCAACAAATTTGAAAAACACAACATAGTCCATCCATAGTTCTTCAGGCACTCTGTCTATCAAATTTAGTCCCTTTACAGGATTGGAAAAGGTCAGTATACATTCCAGTCCCAAAGAAGGGCAATGGCAAGAAATGTTCAAACTATCGCACAATTGCACTCATTTCACATGCTAGCAAGGTCATGGTAAAGATCCTACAAGCTAGGCTCCAACAGTACGTGGATAGAGAACTGCCAAAAGTACAAGCTAGGTTTTGAAGAGGTAGAGGAACTAGAATTCAAATTGGCAACATTCGCTGAATTATGGAGAAAGCAAGAGAGTACCAGAAAAACATCTACTTCTGCTTCATTGACTATGCTAAAGCCCTTGATTGTGTGGATCACAGTAAACTATGGCAGGTTCTTAAAGAGATGGGAGTACCAGACCACCTCACATGTCTACTGAGAAACCTGTATAAGGGTCAAGAAGCTACAGTTAGAACCGGATACGGCACAACTGATTGGTTTAGCATAGGAAAAGGAGTACGACAAGGATGTATATTATCACCTTGCTTATTTAATTTATATGCAGAGTATATCATGCAAAATGCTGGCCTGGATGAATCACAAGCTGGAGTTAAGATTGCTGGGGAAAAGATCAATAACCTCAGATATGCAGACGATACCACTCTGATGACAGAAAATGAAGAGGAACTAAAGAGTCTCTTGCTCAGAGTGAAAGAGGAGAGCGCAAAAGTGGGCTTGAAGCTCAACAGACTTCACGTTCCTGGGATCCCAGATCACTGCAGATGGTGACTGCAGCTATGAAGTTAAAAGATGCCTGCTCCTTGGGAGGAAAGCAATGGCAAACCTAAACAGCATGATAAAAAGCAGAGACATCACCCTGCCAACAAATGTCCACATGGTCAAAGCAATGTTATTCCCAGTAGTAATGTATTGCTGCGAGAGTTGGACTATAAGGAAGGCCGAGCACCAAAGAATAGATTCTTTTGAACTATGATGCTGGAGAAGACTCTTGAGAGTCCCTTGAACTGCAAGGAGATCAAATCAGTCAATCCTAAAAGAAATCAACCCTGACTGTTCCCTGGAAGGCCAGATCCTGAAGTTGAAGCTCAAATACTTTGGCCACCAAATGAGAAGGGAGCACTCACTGGAGAAGACCCTGATGCTGGGAAAGATTGAAGGTCAAAGAAGAAGGGGACGGCAAAGGATGAGATGGTTAGATAGTGTCATCGATGCAACGAACATGAAATAGAGCAAACTTCAGAGGACAGCGGAAGACAGGAGGGCCTGGCGTGATCTGGTCCATGGGGTCGCAAAGAGTCGGACTCGACTGTGCGACTGAACAACAACAACAACAACATCTAAGTGCATGAGAAGAGCAAGATTTGAATCCACTAGCACCTTACAGACCAAGACTAGAATCTAGTTATTCTACTGCAGAACAACATAGCTACCCTCTGAAACTAAGAAGGGCATAGAATGTTTTCTTTTCTTCCATTCTCCTTCCCTTCCCTAACCTAACTCTCCACATCTTCCTATCTGCTCCCTAAACTCCTGCAATCCCAGTTCCAGGGAGTCCATTTTATCATTAGCTAGATAATTATAAGCTTCTAGACATGATATCCTTCCCCTGTTTACCCCACTGCACCTTCTGGTCCCAGAGGCATAGACTTTCCATTTTCCGAGGGGGGGGCTGGGGCTGGGCCAGAGAAATTGCTATGCTAGGTCCTCAAAAGAACTGGGGCCCAGTGACATCACAAGGAGGAGCCAGTGACATCACAGGCCATTGTTACTATCTATGGAGGTTGGATCCTCTTAGGTTCTTGCCCTCTCCCAAGTTTCTTAAAATAGATGAGTATAATAACATTTTTTTGCTATAATGAATTGCACCAGGTAGGGGAATTTTGCCCAGGGACCATGACATGTTGATACAACTAAGTTTGGGCAAAGGCAATCACTTCCTGCAGTTTGTTGGTGATGCAATGTCCCCCCTTACATTTCCCCAGATGAAAGTTACAGTAAGTCTTTGTTTCTGTGACAGGACTTATTTGGACTGCTGTACTCATTTAATGTAACAATGCTATTATCTATCTATGGAGGCAGAGCCATGTAAGATTTAGGGAAGGGCTCCCCAGAAATTTAGGGGGTCTGGGAATCCACCTTCACAATGTCTCTGGGCCGGGCTAAATCCAGGAAAAGGTAGGAGTTGGCCAGTGGTTATACTGATATCTCAGCAATCTCCTGCTGTGTCTTTTTTTTAAAGTTAACTTTTAGAATAGTCACTTTAAAATCTGAAAATATACATACCATGTGTATAGGACAAACTAATGGACACAAATCTGACAGTAAAAGGCAACACAGAAAAGCCTGTAGGAGAAAATTTAAATTTTTTTCCTGGACATTCATTTACAGGATTGCTTTTGCCCTATTCATAAGGGTTACTTTGTACTGAAATTTACTAAATTGTGGCATCACAGAAGCCTTTAGTAAATGCATGGCTGGAGTCTCTGAGCCAGGGCAGAATATAAAACAGCTGCTATGCACTCAATTTCTGAGCAATGTATAGAGTTCAGAGTAGTAGCAGTCTTCTCAGTGTTCTGGGACTGGAATGACAGTCCACCCAGAGTGAAATGACAGTCCCTGGGATTAGCAGAAGTATTTTGGGACTGGAATGACAACCCCTGGGACTTGCAGGAGCATTCTGGGACTATCATTACACTCTGAGGGCTGTCATTCCAGTCCCAGAACACCTCTGCTACTCCCAGGGACTGTCATTCCACTCTGGGGGCAGTCATTCTGGTCCCAGAACACTGAGCCTATTCCCAGGGGCTGTCATTCCACTTTGCAACCTGTCAGTCCAGTCCCAAACTACTGAACCTGTTCCCAGGGGTTGTCATTCCACTCTGTGACCTGTCATTCCAGTCCCAGAGCACAGATTCTCTTCCTAAGGATCATCATTCCACTTGGGGGGGGGTGTCATTCTATTCCCAGAGCAGAGATTCTATTCCTAGGGACTGTCTTTCCACTCTGGGGGCTGTCATTCCAGTCCCAGAGTAGCCTATCTGGGCCCAAAGACCTTAATGGAAAAAAAAATCTGCATTTTCTTTGCAACTTTTTTAATGCTGCAATGTATTTCAGTGGAGCCCATGCAAGTCAGTTGGCATTCTTGGCTCCCATTACCTGCAATGGGCCTTCAAGCCTCTCCCATTGTTTCCAATGGGCAATCCTGTCATTCCTTTTAATACATCCCAGCTGTATCACACCGTTTTAAGTAACAGCAAAATGAAGAGTGTGAACATGTATAGAGTGCACATTCCTTGCCAATGTTCTCTCTGGGCTGCACACAGGGCAAATGGAAATTTTAAGAGGCCTCTGATCTGCATGCCCTCCCCCATTTTGTTCATGCAAATGGGTTTACCATTTAAAAATGAAATGGAAATTGAAACAAGAGCTTTCACTACCATGAAAAAAACAACTGTTCCCAATCAAGGATATGTAGACCCAAGTAAAATAAAACAGAGATACACTTCCCCCAAATGTAAATTGGAGTCAAGCAAATGTGTTGGGCCCCACAGAGGCTTTGCAGTCTCACTGTTGCTACATTGAAAATGGGAGGAGCCAGCCAGGGTTAAGGACTATACTTTCTTTTCCAAACAGACACCAACCATACTCAAGGACTGATATGTTCTGGATATTCCTGTTTGGAGGGGGGAGAAGGGGAATGTTTAACAATCCCATTCTCTGTCCTGCTAGCTCAATTAGTATTTATAAGAAAGTGAGCCTGGAAGGAAAAAAGTGAGCCCAAAGGAAAATAACCCACACAGGGGAAAGTTTTAAACTCAATATTACCAAGCACTGGTTGACCGGGGGAGGCTCAGTCCTTCCTGGAAAATTTTATGGAAGGCCTGAGCCCCCAAGGTCTCCCCTCATAGATTATGCCTATGTCTGGTCCCTTTGTTGGCAACCAGCACTTATTTCTTCTCTCTAGGTTGATTTGCTCTGTTTTAGCCATATGAAAGGAACACACTGTGAAGGAGCTTAAATGGGCATTTGACTTAAAGTAATGCAACTGCACACTACATGGATGCAATGTATAAATGTCCATGGTATTACTGAAATTACCGTATTTTTCATGCCATAAGATGCACCTGACCATAAGACTCACATCATCTGGGAGGGAAGGGGCGGGAGTTAGAATGCCTGCCCCTTCCCTGGCTTTCCTGGGTGCGCTGCAGCTGCGGCATGCTCAGGAAAGCCAGCGCTCCACCCCCCCCCCAACTTTTGCAGTGTTCACTCCATAAGACACACACACTTTTCCCCCCACTTTTTTTTGGGGGGGGAAGTGCATCTTATGGAGCGAAAAATACGGTAATCACTTCAGGCTTGCTGTTTTGTACTCCTCTTTTGAACCGCTCTTACTTGCCAGTTAAATACCAGTCTGCCTTCCTTCTTTTCCTTGTTAAGGATTGATTGAAGCTTTGTATACAACAGACTAAAATAATTTCTCTTTGCCCTGGGACTTGTGTTGTAGTTGCTGTGTAGGAACACTCTGTATGTGACAAGCCTGACACAAGAGCTGATTTAGGTAACATATGAAGGTAGCTGCTGACAGAAGGGGGTAACTGAAAATCTTCTTTGCATGTGCAGAAACAACTTCACACTTCCCTGGATCCAAGCTATGTTTGTTTGTTTTTCCCTATTGGTAATTTATGTAGAGATAAGCTGTCAAATTTCAGTTCTTTGGGGGTTTACAAGTAAATTTCTTCAGGCCTTCCCTGGTCCATTTCCCAGAAATCTGAATGTCAAGGTCTCTTTATCCTAGAATGATGTCTTATTTAATCTTGTTTTTTGATGTATTTTTAAAGACATCTGCTTCTTTCTTGTCTTTTTTTAAAAAATTGAAATGCATGTTCCCCATTCCCCAAGGGAATAGTCTAGTGAATACTTTAATGTGAATGGACTGTTTAGGTTTCCTTGTGCAGATTCCCTTCCCTACGGCAAACTAGAAGCAAGAACGCTAATCTCTCCTTTCAAAATTAAACTCTAGTTGCCAATGGATATTGTTTTTGTCATGCAGAGTTTCTCCTCTCCCACCCAGAATAAATATTTTTCTTTGCTTCTCTCTCTCTCTCCCTCTCTCCCTCTCCCTCTCTCTCTTACAATTCAACCCAAATTAGCAGCACAACGACTGTTGGGAACTGTTGGGTGAACTTCATGTCTCAAGAAGGCATCAAAGATGTTTGACTGATCAACAATTTAAAGCTGCCACTGGAGCAGTTCTTTAAGATGACTGCCAGACAGGGACCTTTCTCTTAAACCAAGTCATTGATGTTTCAGATAATGTTTCTTGCAGTGCCAGAAGGCATACACACACTGTAAGCTATTACACTATAACAATAATTCACAACTGGATTTCCTGTGTGGACAAGACAATCCAGTTGTAAATTATTACTATAGAGCAGTACTAGCACAATAACCAACGATATGCGGTTGCAATTCAAGTACGTGTAATAAATGTTATTGCTACTCAAGAATCACAAGAGAGGCTGCATTAAGACCAGGGCATACAGTGTATATTATATTAATTTATTTTAAAAATATGGATGCAGATCACAATTGTTTGAACCACTGAGAAAAAGTAAAGGAAACCAAACAATGCATGAACCACTAAGGAAATCATTTGAAACAAATATATTCAGGAGAAAATTTTGGACAGTTTCAACCCCACCCCTAATATTCTGTTAGTGTGATGCCTCTCTTTCATGAGAATACACTGATATAAAAGAAGAACAGATCTTTCAGCCCACATTCTCTATAACTGAGGCAGATAAAAACAGTAAATACCCTTTCCAAAATCTCTGTTATGAAGCTGTGGCATCTATTAATGATTACAGCAATGAATTACTCTATAGCACAAAGAGACCTAGTAAGTATTTGGAACTGATCCTTATACATGGAAGGTGATTTTCACTCTAGGTTTCTCAATAGTGTGTTTTCATGAGGCCTTTTACTTCTACCTGTTTTTCACTAATTACCTAACTGGATTGGGGGGGAATAAATGTAAATGTAAAAAGACAAGTATGGGGGCAGTTTCTTCTGGGTTCCATAAAACTGGGCTCCTTTGTCCAATTCCTGTAAAAATCGTGTGGGTTCTTTAATGTAGACTACTTCAATAGCCAGTTTGGTTCCATTGGCTTTAAAAACAGCTTCCCCACACCTCCAGATTGATTCCCTTATTAGAAATGTGCTCCCAAAATTCTGAAATCTGAAAAAAAACAGAACAAAATCCTGTAATGGTAACAAGACACCCAGAAATCCAGGACAATGAAAAAAAATTAGCCCCAGAATCCTGGATCTGAAATTAAAACGATTTCCCCCCAGGGCACATCCCTACTTTAAACATTATCTAGTTGCTTCGTTGAATATATTAGACTGGAAAAGTCATAAGAGAAGCCAATGTTGGATCAGGCCAATTACCCATCCAGTTCAACACTCTGACACACAGTGGCCAAAAATACCAGATGCCATCAGGAGGTCCAGCAGTGGGGCCAGGACTATAGAAGCCCTCCCACTGTTGCCCCCCCAGCACCAAGAGTGTCAGTGGACAGCAATATCTTGCATGATAACATCCCATAATTCAATAAATTTGTTTCTTTTTTTTTTGGCCCCCCAAAAGGGATTTTTTTATTGCATTTTCTAAATATCTACAGAAAAGGGGATAGGTACTAACATAAACAACTACAAGAAAGGGATGATAGGAAAGAAAATCCAAGGTGTGGTGATCATATACAGTGCTTACAAATATGGCATTAACAAACAAAAAACTTTCAGTTATAAACCCTGAAGGTGACAGTTGAATACATCACTTATAGAAGCTCTAGCTCATACTGACTGTTTGGAGCATACTTCTAAAATACACTTAAATTTCTTTTATACAAACATCAGGCATCCTCATCATCTGGTTACAATAATTTCTGCCTATCTGGCTATTGCTTTCTGCTCATCTGGCCATTTAAAAAATTTTAACCAACCATTACCTGCAATCCAAAACTATTTAAGTAAGATTATTAAATACATCCAAATTAGACTTGAATATGCTTCTCCTGAAGGCTCTCCATTCACCCTCTTATTAAGAAAGAAGAAAGACAGAAAAGAAAGAACCTAAGTAGGCATCAGATAACATCCCCTTCCCCTTTTCCTTTTATGATACTAGTCAAAGTTAATAAAATGCATTTAAATTTCATTTGAGCACTCATCCTCAAACATCCATCTTTTCTGTGTAAACCCTTCCCCCCTATTTTATCAAAACATCTCCCCCCTCAGCCAAAAGTCTTATCTCCAAAAAGGATCTTCACTGGATAATCTTCTTCCCTCGATCTTCTTCAGCTCACAGTCCATATTGTTAATATCTTCTGGAACTCCGCTATCTCCTGAACCTTTAATCCACGTAGTCATCTTTCACCCAACATTTCATTAGCTATGTCCCCCCATCAAAATATATGGTAAATTTGGCTTCCGGTCGGAGTTAAAATGGTGAGTTGAAGAGGGGAGGGACTTCCGGCCCGGGTAACCCCCCCCGAGTTTGCTGTCACTCAACAAGAAAAGGAGCTACTGCGGCCCCTGCTGGAGCAAATGCAGAGAATCAATGAAACTCTGATTAAAGTGGAAAGTGTTCTCATCAGTCGGCAAAAGCAAATCTCGGAAACGACAAGAAAGGCTAATCTGACGTTAATCCTTTTGGGCGAGAAAGAAGAAGAGAAAGAAGATCTCAGTTTTACCTTGACGAATGACTTGGCACCCCTAACTGGCAGTGAAGTGAATGAATTAAAAGAAGAGGTGGACATGGCTCCAAAAGCCTATTCCACTTTTATAAAGGAAAATACTCTGCCAGAAGAAGGGGATGCCGAGCTGAGCAAGAAATACATCAGAGATCTAACTTCATCTGTAGTGAATATGGAGCCTGTAAAAATTGATGGTCGGAAATATAAGAAAAGAAAGAAACGAGAGAAGATGGAATCCATCCTTAAAGCAACAAAACTTCTGAAGAGACACGCCAGCAAGGTGGAAGCAGCACTCAAAACTGGGATTAATGCAAGCAGCGAAGAAGACAGCGACCCAGGGGAAAGAGGTGACGGAGCAGGAGCCATCAAGATTAAAAGGACCCAACCTTTAGTTGAAGAGACTTAAGAAGACACCTTGAACAGTGGTTGTTCGTGTAACATCTGGAAGGAGCTGGTTAATAACTAACCCCAATGGACGTTACTAACTGTATTAACAGAGTTATTTTGGACTTTGGACTGTTAAAAAGAAGATCTTCTAACTGTGATGGATGCTAAAAATAGTACTAACTAAAACTAACCCTTATTAACAGAAAGTTTTCACTCCATTCTTTTTTTTCTTTCTCCAGCTGTCTACCCTACCCTTTTCTTATAAAAAGAATAAAATTCTCTCCTCTTTAGGAGAGTTTTACCAAGAAAAAAAAAAAATGGTGAGTTGACACACTCTGCGAACTGTGCAGGGTGGACGGTAGCTCCTTTTGACAGTTTGGACCCTTCTCTGGTCCAACGCAGCACTCCCCAGGTGGGGGGTTGGCAAGCAAGCAGCCAAGTCCAAGCAGGAGTTGAGATTGGCGTGGGCAGGCTTCGGAGGAAGCCTGTTGACGCTTTGATCCCCTCCCACGAAGCGGGCAGTTGTGAGACAACACTACAGGAGCTAACTGCACTGACAATTCAGCATAAACCCGTCATCTACCGACCTCTTTACCATCAAAGTCAACATTAAGTTAAGAAGAAGCAATGCGAAACCCCAAGATCAAACTTTAAGGTAACAAAGAACTTTTGCTTACCGGTTTGAAGACATAGAGAAATTTGAATCAAGTGGCTAAGCGTACAAAAGCATTTCTGATGTAATCCGCTTTGTTTGGAACTGAAAGAAGCTTTCTAGAATGTGAAAATAGTGAAAAAGAAACTTTTGTTTTGCATTCCTGTGGTCAGTTAGAGATTAACAGCAAGTTGTAAAAATGAAACTGATGTGAATCTGTCCTACCAAAAACAAGTTCCGGCTGAGAAAAGACGAGCTTGGGGGCAAGAGAGGCATTTGAAAAGACTGAGTAACCGGAAGGAGTAGGAAGTTGGATTTTTGGGACGGACACTAAACCGGAAGTTACAAAACAGCCTACTCTTGCCAAAAAACCATACAGAAATTGCACCCGCCATTTTGAGGAGGACTAATTTTTTAAAATTGAATTTGAACTATAAAATTAAAGAGAAGAAATATATAAAGGCGGCGATTTGACGGAATACTTAGAAGAAAAGAGATTTGGTGACATTTAAAAGTTTTCAAAATGGATTTGAGGCCAAGACAAAGGGCCGCCTCTTCATCAAGTCCCAGAATGGCAGCAAAGGACAAAAAAGAATGGCAGGCAGCAATAGAGGCTATGGAGAGGAGGAGGATGGAGGCAATGCAGAATCTTGGAAAACAAATGGAACTACAGACTAAACAAATGGAATTACAGATGAAACAACAAATGGAAAAGCAATTGGAGCAAATAGAACAAGTACAAGTGCAAGTACAAGAGAAGAATATGGCAGCTATGAAAGAACTGGTCCTAGCAGAAGTGGCAGAGTTTAAAAAAGATACAGAAGAAGTCAAAAAAGAAGTCCAAGGTTTAGCAGCTAAGTCGACGGAGCTAGAACAAAAAATCAAAAATACCCTCCAGGAGAACACAAGGTTAGAATCTATGATGGAATACAGAGCTACACAAAACCACCTGAGGCTAAGGGGAATTGAGGAGGCAGAAGACCAAGATATACGTGCGTTGGTAATAACAACATTGACGGCATATATTGGTGAAGATCAAGGAGATCTAGACTCAGATTTCGACTTAATTTACAGAGTAAACTCAACGTATGCTCAGAGGAAAAAATTACCCAGAAATGTCATTGTGCAGTTTGTGACAAGAAAAATGAAAGAGGATATTTTCAAGAAGCAATTCACACAACCGTTGGAAATTGACGGCAAAAATATAATAATATTAAAAGAAATCCCAAGGGTGATGTTGCAGGACAGAAAGAAATATAAAAAATTGGTCGACAAATTAAAGGCAATGGGAATCAGATTCAGATGGGAAATACCGCAAGGATTGTCATTTACATACAACTCAGTGAGATTTACGATCAAATCAGAAGGAGACCTTTATAGGTTTAAAGAAAATAATTTTGAAGTGTTTTTGGATATATAAATCAAGACACCATGGATTACAAATTGCTATCTTGGAATGTAAATGGGCTTAATTCACCTAACAAAAGAAAATTAGTAAATCATTGGCTGGAAAAACAAAAGAGCAATATAAATTGTTTGCAGGAAACTCATATCAGAAAACAGGACTATAAATATGTGATAAATAAGAAATTGGGAGAAGAATTCTTTTCACTAGCGACTAAAAAGAACAAAGGAACAGTGATTTACATTAAAAAAGAATTGGAACCCAAGCAAATTTTTGTGGATAATGATGGGAGGTATATTGGAGTAGAAATAATGATACACAGGAAAAAGACTTTGATTGTAAATTTGTATGCACCCAATGGAGCTAAAGAAATTTTTAAAAAAAGATTTGACAAATGAGATGGAACAATTAACTTATGATCAGGTTATCTTCGCAGGAGATTTTAATGGTACAGTGAACAACTTACTGGACAGACGTTCAAAAAAAGCTGGAGATGTGGCGGGGAAATTACCAAAAATTTTCTTTAAACTGATGAAACAAGAGAAACTGGAAGATGTTTGGAGAAAATGGAATCCCAAAGCAAAAGACTATACTTTTTACTCCAATAGACATGACTCTTTTTTCCAGGATTGATATGATTTGGATGTCGGAGGAGTTGGCATCGAAGACTCAAAAGATTGAAATCTTAACAAAAAATAATTCTGACCACAGCCCCTTACTTTGGATGTCGAGAGAAAAACCTAAACAATTATACTGGAAAATTAATGAGGACTTATTGGACAGAAAAATAGTTAATGAGACATTACGTAGGGAAACACAGAACTTTTTTGAAACAAATTTGAACAAAGGTACAGAATTACAAATTGTTTGGGACGCATACAAAGCGGTCATAAGGGGACTGCTTATTTCATTAAACACGAAAGATAGAAAGCAAAGATTGCAACAACAAAATGATTTACAGGAAAAGATCTGACAGAAAGAAAAAGAGTTAAAGAAAAAGCCAGGGAAGAAAAAGATTATAAGAGAAATCCACATGCTACAAGACCAGTTAAATGTATTGTCAAATCGAGAATTGTATTGGAACTTAAAGAAGTTGCAACAGAAATCATTTGAGGGTGCTAATAAACTTGGAAAGTTCTTAGCATGGCAATTAAAAAATAGACGTGAAAGAAATTTTATAAACAAGATAATAGAAGTTGGAAAGGATATTGTGGACTTGAATGGCTTAAAGAGAGTTTTTTTCAATTTTTATGCCAAATTATTTCAAAAGAAATGTATTGATTCACAGAAACTTAAGAAATATTTGGAGAATATTGAAGTACCAACATTGGGACAACAAATGAAAGAAGTGCTTAATGGTCCAATTAAAAGTGAAGAAATTGTTAGTGCGATAGAAGAAGCAAAATTGGAGAAAGCTCCAGGTCCAGATAGATTTACTGCAAAATTTTATAAAAAATTAAAGGATGAGCTAACCCCAATTTTTGTACTTTTGTCAAATGAAATAAGAGAGACAAAACAGATTCCAGAGTCATGGAAAGAAGCAAATATTTCGCATATACCCAAAGAAGGTTTGGACCTAACTAATGTGAAGAACTGCAGACCAATATCCCTCCTGAATAATGACTACAAACTGTTTGCTAAAGTAATTTCTGAAAGGCTGAAAAATTATTTGAAAGATGTTATAACAGAAGAACAAGCTGGCTTTTTACCGAATAGGCAAATCAGAGACAATTTAAGAGTGGTGATAGATGCAATTGAATATTGTGACAAACACCCTGAAAAGGAAGTTGGATTTCTCTTCTTGGATGCAGAAAAAGCTTTTGATAATTTGAACTGGGACTTTATGTTGCAAGTGATAGAGAAAATGGAAATAGGTCAATCTTTTTTAAACATGATTACTGCAATTTATTCAGATCAAAAAGCGGCATTGAACGTAAATAAAGAGAAAACGGAATACTTTAAAGTGCGAAAAGGGACGAGACAAGGCTGCCCCCTATCTCCACTATTGTTTATTTGGACATTGGAAGTATTATTGGGGAAAATAAAAGAGGACAAGAACATTAAAGGATTGACAACGAGAGGCTTTACATATAAATATAGAGCTTTTGCGGATGATGTAATTTTTATGATTCAAGACCCAATAGAGAATATACCACGACTAATGCAAAAAATTAAAGATTTCGGAGACTTGGCTGGTTTTTATGTTAATAAAAGCAAAACAAAGGTGATGTGTAAAAATATGACGAAACAGAAGCAAATGGAACTTCAGGAGAAAATCCAGTGTGAAGTGGTTACAAGGACAAAGTATTTAGGGATTGAATTGACTATGAAAAATATAGATTTATTCAAAACTAATTATGAGAAAATTTGGTATAAGATTCAACAAGATATGAAAAAATGGGACACCTTGAATTTATCACTAATGGGAAGGATTGCAACAGTTAAAATGAATATTTTGCCTTGGTTAATGTTTTTGTTTCAGACTATCCCAATACTACGACAAAGTAAGATATTGGATGGATGGCAGAAAGAAATATCAAAATTTGTGTGGGCAGGAAGGAAACCAAGAATTAAAATGAAAATTTTATGTGACGCTAAGGAAAGAGGAGGACTTCAACTACCAAATCTTAGACTTTATTACGATGCTGTCTGTTTAACGTGGATAGAATAATGGATTAACCTTGAAAATATGAAGCTGTTGGTGTTAGAAGGTCATGACAACAAGTTTGGATGGCATGCGTATTTGTGGTATGAAAAATCAAAAATCGATAAATTTTTTAAACACTTTATTAGGCGATCACTGTTCGAGACCTGGACGAGATACAAAAAATTCTTTTATGAAGAACGACCACTTTGGATAGTGCCGGCAGAAGTGATTAAACCATATTCGAGACATGAAGGACTAGATTGGTTACCTTATAGAAATCTTTTAAAATCTGAAGGGAAAAGCTTTGTTATGAGAGATAGAGATGATGTGGAATTTGATTATGATTGGTTGAATTATAGACAGATTTATGATTTGTTTAAAATTGATAAGAGAAAATATGGCTTTAGGGCAAAGAATAATGAAATTGAAATTATATGGGTGGAAAAGGGAAAAAAATGATCTCAAAAATATATAAGGTTTTATTGAAGTGGTATACAGAGGATGAAACTGTAAAAGAACAAATGATAAAATGGGCTGTAAATGTAAATAGTGAAATAACTATGGCATCATGGGAATGTTTGTGGAAAAAATAAATGAAAATTTCAACTTGTGTTAATGTCAAAGAGAATTGTTATAAAATGATGTATAGATGGTATATGACCCAAAAGAAAATTGCTAATATAAATGAGAGTATGTCTAGCAAATGTTGGAAATGTAGAAAGAAAGAAGACTCATTTTACCATATGTGGTGGACTTGTGATAAAGCCATGAGTTAATGGTCAGAGATTCATAATGAAATACAGAAAATCTTGAAATGTACTTTTAAGAAGGATCCACAAATCTTGTTGTTAGGTCTTAAATTGGAAGAATTAAATGTAACCAAGAGAACATTGTTATGGTACTTGGTTACAACAGCTAGAATGACTTATGCACAATTCTGGAAACAAGAAAAGATACCTGAAACATGGGGATGGATTAAGAAGATGCTTTTTATGGCAGAAATGGACAAAATGACAAGAAAGCTCAATAATGAAGAAGATGAATCATTTTTTGAACAATGGAAAGATTTCAAGGACTATCTTGAGAAAAACTGGGATGTTAAAAATAGATTGATTTACTTTGACAGTTATTAAGGAGAAAACAAGAAAAAAACCCGATAAGATTGTTAAAATGTTACCTAATTTGATAATGGAAGTGATACACTTTGTTAATGGTAATTAGATAATAGAGTTTATAAGGGGGTAAGAGCATTGCGGGAAGCCTTGTACTGGGGTGGGTGGGGAGAAAAGAAAAAGGTATGTGATATTTAGAAGTTAGAATTTGATATATGTGAAACATATCCTATAATAAATGGTTTGAATATATATATATATATGGTAAATTTATTTTTAGAAGGAGAGTTTCCCCTCCCCCCCCACTTGTCGTAGGAGAACATAGCTGCTTTACTACCCCACCAATCTTTCTCAGTGGAATTTATTGTTCAATTAAACTTTCGACTTCCTGAAGAAGGCTCAGTTTCGTTTTAATTCTCTCGATGCAACAGGCGCCATTTCCAGAGGTGCCATTCCCAACACCTTGGATCTGTTTATCTTCTTTTTGTTGCCAGATTGCTGGGGTCCCATAAATCCATCAAATTGTTCCGCCACCTCTATCCATCTTATTTCCAGTTAATTCCAAAGTATTTTAAAAGGGGGGACTCCCCCCCCCATTCAACTCTTCACAACCACCACTCACAGAGATGTTTAAAGTCTCTTTAAGAAGAAAAAAGAATGCTGTCCAGTGCCTAAAAAGGTTATTTTTAGATGTTTACACAGTCACTTTGTCTTTCAGGAGGGGAGATTTCCCACTCTCTGTCTGCTAAAGGAAGGTTCTGCAGCATTTCCAGCCATTATTCAGGAAGCACTTCAACTCGCGTAAGTTTTCCCATTTAATACTTTCTCTCTTTTCTGGCATTCTCTTCGCTCTGCCTACCCCCTAAGATTTTTATTTTTATATTGTTATATGGGGGGAGGGAGTCCCCTTTCCCCCCACTTCTTTTTTTTGAGGGGGTAGACCTTGCTCCACTCTGTCTCTTACTGTGGTGTTAACAGTCTTTAAAAGAGAAAGTTCTGATTCTTCCTTCTAGCCATTTCTAGCTAGCCATATAGTGCATTTTCAAATGCTGTTTTTAAAGTCCCAAATGTTTGCTTATCTGTTAGTCAGTTCTTAGATCTCAGCGTTCCTCCATCACAGTCCCTTCAAGATCCATTTATCCACTAGTAATTTCCTTTATCTGACCATCTGGGGGGAGGTCTGCAATTACCTCCCCCCCCATGCTTGCAGGGATAAACTCTTCCCTCTAATGCTTCATTAACTTGTACTCACACTTCTTCAGTTACTTCCATCAATTCAGCCAGTCGCTTAATTAAAACTTGATCACTGCCCACTTGGTTTTCTGCAAAGCCTTGACCAGTACTGGAACACAGCGGAGAGACCATCGGGGCAAAAGGACGCCCCCATCCCCAGGCTAAAAGCCAGGTGGGTGGCAAACCTCAGTGCCCCCTGACTCAGGGCTCATCCCTTAAGCCCTGGGGGAATGCGTACAATTGCACCCCCTCTCTATCCACTGGTTTGCAGTCCATGTCCCTGGGAGCTGGGAGGAATGGCTGCCATCAGCCTGCCAACCCAGAAGTGCCTCTCTGTTCTCAATGAATTTGTTTCTGATGCCTGGCTAGGACTAGGGTGTGTGGGAGGAGGAGATTGTCATGTACCTGTTATCTGCATTCTGTTTGGATATCACCCTTTGGGCAGGACTGCCCTGATCTGGATAGGCCAGGCAAGCCCAATCTCATCAGATCTCAGAAGCTAAGGAGTATTGACTCTGGCAAGTACTTGAATGGGAGACCTCCTTGGAATACTAGAGGCAAGGACTTCCAGTTTAAGCATTTCGCTGCTCGGTCACATCCCCGTCTCGCTCTGATGGGGTTACGCTGAGACTCGGCTGATGGGAAGGGTCCAAGTACGTCCTGGACCCTCCTGGGGTCTCCATAGGAGACCCTCAGCCTGGAGAGCTGAGGCGAGCCTCTTCCAAGATGACGGCCAAGGAATTGAGGCTCTCCCTTTTCTCCTAAAGGTCCCATTGCCGAAGAGCCAATATGGCGCCGAGAGACGACTACCGGACCAGCGGACATGATCAACAGCTTCTAAAAAGCTTCTAAAAGATCTCCAAGGCTGCAAAGCATGAGTTAAGCACTGCTCAGGTGATTTAAGCAAACAAGAGCCTTGGTAGTAATTAGAAGCACCTAAGGGCAAAGCAGCAGAGGGGAGGGAGATGCTCAAGAGTTCACACACCCCCGTTTAAAACAACATGGTTTTAAAGTGAAGTTTAAAAGCAAATTTGAAACAAGCTATGCACATAAGAGGATTAGCGAAAACAAAAGCTGCAGAATAACGAAAAGCAGGTTAAGTTCTGCTAACTTTTACTTTGTTTGGGGAAACTTACTTCTTGTTGATATTGTGGCTGGGAGAGGGCGGAAGCTGGGTAGGGAGAAAAAAATGTCAACCGGAAACAGCCTATCAACGACTCCCTCCCACAACCAGGAAGTAGCTATGGAGACGTCCACACTGCTGGCGAATGCACTGCGCCCTCTAATGGAGCAGATGACAAATCTCAATGCGAAAATGGATAATTTGCAAAAGCAGATGACTCAAATGTACAGAAGGACCTCAACAACTGAAAAGACTAAAAAAATGGAAAAACAGACTGAGAGTATTAATAAAAAAGCAGATGAAGCAGAAAAAGAGAGACTAATAAAAACCAATTAATACAGCTACAGCTGGAAAGATCCATGTACATCCTACATTTCCAAGGGATTCCAGAAGAAAAGAACGAAGGTTTAAAATCTATTTTATCAGAGACTTTGGCTCCAATAATGGATTACAAACAGGAAGACCTACTGAAGGAGATAGACTGGGCCTACAGGGCTTATCCAGATTTTATTAAAAAGAATAAACTCCCTGGAGAAATATGCTTGAAATTTACGAGGTCTACCAGAGATCGGGTGCTGAAATCCACACAGGGGAACCCTTTAAAAATCCAGAATGAGGAGATAAAAATCCTGAAGGATATCCCCTTCGAAGTCAGAAAGAGGAGGAGACTCTATAAGGAACTTACTCTCTCTCTCTACAGAAGAAAGGGGTTCCATAAAGATGGTTATTTCCTGAAGGACTGAGTTTTAAATATGAAGACAGAAAATATAATATTGACTCTGTTCCTAGGGCTAAAAAGTTTGTGGATCAACACTTCAATGCAAAGCAGTACAACAAAGATAAGAAACCCAAAAAAGATGAGGAGGAAGAAGAGGAATAAGAAGAATCCTACTCACAGGCTTCAGAAAGCAATAGTCCAATACTCTTTAGTTCTTCAGATACATCAGAATCAGAGAAAGGAGCAGCCACTCCCAAATCCCGAGGAAAGAAGAAACGCAAGAAGAAAAGAACCTAAGACTAAGATAATAGTTGAAAATGCAGTTTTTATTAATTAACCAGTTTTTACAATTTTTCTTTTTTATTATTTTTTGTTAACTTTTTTATAAGCAACAAATCTCTGTAACATCAGGTGATAATGACACAAATGTAACCAGATCGTGTCACCATGTTAGTCTTCCCTTCCCCATGTCCAGTAGGGTGTCTAGAAGTAGGGTTTAGTTTCCTTCCCCCATCCTGATAGAGTTTTATGTATTAGTTTCCTTTACCCATATCCTATAAAAATTTTAGAGGTAGGGATTTAGTAGCCTTTCCCCATATCCCGTAGGAATGCAAAACCAATAAAATTCTTTTTTAAAAAAGAAAAAAGGAATACCAGAGGCAGAACCAGGCTTTATTCAGCCACCTCTCTGAATATCCTCCAGGCCCCCAGCAGGGGTCAATCACCAGAGGTCACCATGACTTCCAGGTGCACACACTCACCCACATGGGCATACAAAAATGTACATATTAAAAAAAAATACCATTTGGACAGGACTGCACTATGCAGAAATTATAGTTGTTGTTGTTTAAGAGTCCCAAGTAAAAACATTAGCATAGGACCAAACTAAACAGCATGACAGCAGCCCAAACTACAAATTCCCCCCCCCCCAGGAATGACAGCTACTGCTTGAGCAGCAAGCCTATTAAACACATCATAATATCAGCAGTAGAGATGGGAAGGCTCAGGGGGGGAACAGAAAAAAAATTGCTAAATCTGTGGATTTTTAAAAATAATCCAATGGAAAAAATTGGAATTTTGGGGACCCCTGGGAAAGAAAAACCTCCAATAAAGTAAAATATATTGTCATCAAGTCACAGTCAACTTATGGTGACCCCAAGGGATTCTCAAGGCAAGTGACATTCAAAGGTGGTTTGCCATTGCCTGTCTTTGTGTAATGACCCCAGTATTCCTTGGTGGTCTCCCATGCCAATACTAACTAGGGCTAACTTTGCTTAACTTCCAAGATCTGATGAGATTCAGCTAGCCTGGGCTATATAGGTAATAACATTACATATTCCCTTTCAAGCTGTTTTTCAGGATGAGCTCACCAGTGGTTTACTTCATCCTAGGATAAAGTGATTAAAGATAATGTTCTTGGATACTTCTATGTTATACAATTGCCTTAAGAACTGGGAAATATTATTGATACAAGACCTTGTGGTTGTGACATAGGAACTCATCTGACCTGCAAGCTGCATGAACCATGTGCCAGACTTTTCCTTAGACAACGTGTTAAAAAAATGGCATCTAATGATGTGAGATTTTCACCATCATTGCATCATGTAACTGGATGGGCTTTTCTATGCCATCTACTCCAGTGCTCCTCTTGGTGCAGAAAAGCCAAAGTCCCTGACAGATTTCTGCAGAGTTTCTTCTTGAAAAACCCTAGTGATTGGCAGCCCTCCCCCCCGAACTGCTTCGAAAGTTCAGCGGCAATCCACCCTGCTGTGATGTAAGTCCATTAGATCTAACCTTGCCCACTGGAGCAACAGAAAAAAGCCTTTGTCCTCTTTCATGTTACAGCCATCCAGATACTTTCTCATGTCTTCTTTCACCTCTTCCTTTGCTCTTTAAATATGCCATTTTCCTTCAACCTCTCCTCATAGGACGGGTCCCCAACCTTCTATGGGCACTCTTTAAATTTGGGGAACAGCAAGTCGGTATCACCACAAATTAACTACCATGGTGGCTAGGCCTAGTCACAAAATATTAGGAAATTCCAAGCCAAGCGTCCTCCTGCTGTTTCTGAAATTATGCTCCCTGCAGACACAAAGGTGATGTCTCCTGGACTTTTCTGAAGCACTTCCTGCTGGAGTGTTTGCAGTTAATGTCTCTAGACCCAAGCTATATATTCTGTACATGAATACTTGAGCTCCTTCATAAGAAGCTTGGATCCATTCTTTAGGGGTCTAGAGAATCTTTTAAAGATTTCATTAAAACACTCATCTCCTTCCCAAATGTCCTTTTATGTATACATATTGTGTGTGTGTTTTGTATGTAAAACTATATGGATGATATATAAGATGTGGGGAAAGGATACTTTCTTCCCCTCCCCCTTTAGTCTCAGTGAGCAATGTGGATGATTTATGGAGAAAATAAATTAAATAAATCATTATATCGTAATCTCTTCTTATGAACAAAGAGAAAGATGTTCGAAAGAACAAAACTCAAAATACTATTTCATTTTTTATATTGTTTCTTGTCATTTTACAGGCACATTTTCCCCCAGGCACTAACATTTTGTAATATATGTTTCACAGGAGCCATGTCACAGGCAAGGCCCTCACAAATATTATATTGGACAACCTGTCATGAAGTTGGCCCGATGTGATGAAATATTAAAAATATGGAAAGCCAAAGTCTTGAAATACATAGCAAAAATTTTGTTGTGTTTTTCTAAAATAAAAAACTTTAGTGATTCTGACTACAGAAGGTCCTGCTGTAATGTCAAAGGCAACTATTGATCATGCCACAATAATAACTGGAAGAATGAGAGATGATCCTTTGTAAGGCAGATGTTTTGCCTTGGCTGGAGTAGTAAAGGTGCTTGTTAAAATTAGGCTGAAATGAATATTAGTGGACTTTAATTTTAACATCAGCTCTTTCAACAAGATATTGTTGGTGTTTTTGAAACTGTTCCAAAGCTGGAAGTGTCCAAAACTCAGAGATGCCTAGCTGCCCAGCCTTTGGAAGGGTGAGATGGGCACTCTTTGGATATACCGAAGAGTCTTACCTGGGAAAGTTTTCTAGTCAAGTTGAGTCAGCTGTGCTTTCTTTGCAGTTAGTTTATTCCTAGTCTGTGTGTCTGTAGGTGAAGCCAGGCTGTTGATAGTTACACTGTACATATGTGTGTATACTAGAGTTGCCAGGCTGACATGCTGGCACCATCCTGGCAAGCTAATATCACTTCCGATAAAAAATGGAAATGATGTCATGGGTTGCCCTACAGTTTACAAAACTCTATGATTAATCATATAACAGGAGACCTGTTAACTCTAATGTATACATGGGTAGGGCATACACAGAATATATAAAAGAAGCCAGCTAAAGTTTGGTTTTAAGAGCTCTGTCTTTTGTGGCTGTCCCAGGGACACAGCACTCTTGGCTTGCACTTGAAGAGCATCTCTAGGCTTGGGCCTCGGGGGTAGCTTGGAAACTGCATAACTCCCTACCCCTATAACCAGAGGGCATTTCAAAGGAGCCACCTCTTTAGATCTTTAGTCCTAACGGGATTTCACTAGAGGCATAGCCAGACAATTTTCGTTGGTGGGGCATGGGGAAATCTGGGTGTCCTGGCCATGCCTGCTGCTCCTCTTGCAGCAGCGACAGAAGCAGCTCTGGCTCAACTGTAAACTCTAGTCCTCCCCTAGTCCTTTTGATTAGAGAGACTTGATTCTAGACTACTTTTCTGTGTAAACTGGGGGTGGGGGAAGGGAGATCTCTGACTCTCTCTTTTGTATTTTGCAATTTTATTTTATCTGTATTTTAGAAAACCAATTTGGTTTTCAGCCTGGAAAAAAGGAGGAGGAGAAAGGCAAGGAGAAGAAGAGATTGGATTTATACCCCGTCCTTCACTACCCAAAGGAGTCTCAGAGTGGCTTACAATCTCCTTTCCCTTCTCCTCCCCACAACAGACACCCTGTGAGGAAGGTGGGGCTGAGAGAGCTGTTTCGAGAACTGCTTCTGATAGAACAGCTCTGAGAGAGCCATGACTGACCCAAGGTGACACCAGAGTCCACGATCCTAACCACTGCACAAAGAAGAGAAGGGGGAGAAGGGGAAGAATTGGATTCATACCCTGCCTTTCATTCAGAGTCTCAGAGGGGCTTACAATCTCCTGCTCTTCCTCTCCCTACAACAGACACCCTGTGAGGTGGGTGGGGTTGAGAGAGCTCTGAGACAATTGCTCTTGAGAGAACAGCTTTGAGAGAAATGTGACTAACCCAAAGTCACCCAGCTGGCTTCATGTGAAGGAGTATGGAATCAAACCTGGTTCCCCAGATTAGAGTCCACTGCTCTTAACCACTACACCATGAGACTGAAGCTTCCCTGACTGTGTCCGGGGTCATTTTGGAAACCCCACGTACATCTTATATTTTTATTTTTTTTAATTTTCTTGATTTTTTATTCAAGGGGACAGTGCTTATCTGTGCAGAGCATTGCCCCCAAATCCTCCCCCCCCATGGTTATAGGCCTAGTCCAACCCAGGCTAAGACTGAAGAGCATTTCTAGAGGTGCTTTTACAAAAAGCTGGAAACAAATTCAGATATTTTGTCTGTTGTAAATAAAAAGAAATAGATCCTCCTTAAAAAAAAAAAAAATGGAAACCAGGACATGACCTATCTTTCTGCACACTATAATTGCACATAAAATTCTCAGTTACTGAGTTGTGAGAAGTCAACAATAACACTACATCTGCATCTGCTGGGAACACCCATAAATACCACCTGACTTTTTTGGGCAGTGACTTCACGAAAACTATGGTGGTCAGTACTGGAAGGCTAGAGGAGGGAAAGCAAAATCAATGAGTGGACAAGCTCAAAATTTGTTCTACCGTCTCAGTAACTTTGCCTCTGGGAAGCACAGTTAATTGCAGCATTAAATAATTCGATATTACAAATTTCAAAAAGGGTCTTGTTCTCCAACTCTATGAATAAAAGCTTTTTAAAAAAGAGTTGAGAAGTATCCAAAGCATTATTAGACTGAAGTAATGACATTAATTAACCTTCAGTTTAAGTGAATACACATCCAAGCAGGGATGTAGGAAACAAGCCCTTTTAAAATTAATGTATGTTTTTAATTAGGAGATGTGTTTGGTAGAATGTACCCTTAAGCTCCAGTCATCTACCATTAGTTGTGAATTAACATCATCCAGGATGATCTGAAATAATTGTTCTAATTCACCCAAAATGAAATTTCTGCAAGCATCCATTCCTGCTGATAGCAGGAGGATATGGAAGAGTATAGGAAGTGACAGAGAGTCCATATTTTAACCTATTTATTATTAAAATATGTGTAAAATGGGAGAAAGGAGCATGCTATGAGTTACAGGAGGGACCATAGATAATGTTGTGATTAATCCCTGGCATCTCTAGCTAAAGAATATTAGATAGCATGTCACATGGAGCCAAGAAAAATTCTTTTCTATGCTCCCTCTGTGTTCATTTCCAGGATTCCGCCATCTCTGGAAAACTGCCACTAAGGATTATGTGAGATTTTCTAATGCAAGTTAGTTGATTCTCTAATGTGATTTTCTTTTCTTTTTTTAAAAAAGCCCATTATAATGACTCACAATCAATTGTCTCCAAAGTGACACTAAAAATATGTAACATTGGAGAATCACCTACTTCATTCCTGAAAGAAATGGGGAGGGGAGTATCTGGAAAGTCATGGGGTATTTTCCTGTTTTACTTAAATTATAGGGCTGTACAATAACATGCTGATGATACCTAAAACACATTTTTATCTTGTCATGCCTATAATCCCCATGGATGCTAAAAGAAAGGTTGACCCTCTTTATTCCTTGAATTCATTAAAAATCAACAATTGATCCTCAAAATTCAATTACTAGGTTGAATCTCAAGTAGTAAAGAATGTTCAGACCCCAATCAAGGTGAAGCTGGCAAAACCTGATCGCCCCTAGATATTACTGAGATTGATAGTACTCAGACTGTATCTGCTGTCCCATCTCTTTTCCTTCTCCAGTGAGTTTAATGCTATTCTAGCTGACATTGTCCTCCGCAGTTCTGTTATAGGGGCCCATAAAATAATGGAACTCATCAGAGGAGGAAAAAAACCTGCAATATTCCTAACACAAGCTCTGAAAATTCCTAAGGCTATCCTTGCTGAAGATGCAACTTCACAACTCATTGTTTCAGCAGTCATAATCTTTGCTATGTGATTACTAAATTGAGAAATGATAAAATTGGTTCTAGCCTCCAAGACCACTTTATTGGATTGATTACAGGTCATTTTCTGTCATGTGAAAGTGTATAAAATTACGATTGTGAAAAAAATCCAGTGGAAAATGTATATTTTAAAAAGTAGAATATAGGAAGTGCAACAGGAGTGGTCGATATTTAATGGAACTAAAGTTTTAAATGAATCAAGTATATATATAAAAAATAGACCTAAATAAAAAAGGCATTTAAAGTTATGAAACTGAACAGAAATCTAGTTTATCAGATTGCCCAGAACCCAGACAGAAACTGTACCAGCCAGGTGAAATTGCTGTATTGGGATTGACAGCAAGTATATTTCCATTACAAATATACATCTTGAGGAATAAGGAAATTGGGAGAGAGGAAAGAAAATTGAAGTCCAACAACCAGAAGGTAAAATGAGGCAATACAATGAGAATTAGTAACATGCCATCAAGTGAGATTTTCTAATGCAAGTTAGTTGATTCCCTAACGTGATTTTCTTTCTTTTTTAAAAGGAATAACTAAATGAAAAATCCACATCATTATTATAATGTCTTATATTACTGAAAATAATGACAATCAGTAATTTGCATGAATCTTTTAAGATGGCCACTGAAATGTCTGGCATCTGTGCCGTCTGCTTTTCATAATTGCATTAGTTGACAGTAGAGAGGGAGAGAGAGTCTCAAGAAGCAAAAGGGTGAAAGTGATTCAGCAGACAATGTAAATAGCAGCCACTTTGTCCTACCCCAAAAGTTAGCGGATTTTTCCACCAAAGCCAGCTGGAGTGATAGTTTTGTCTGTGCACAGCATCCTGCCAATTACTATAACATGAACAATCTAGAGAAAGGCCATGGATGCTGTGGATGCTTCTAGTGTGGTGTTAACATTGATATTATACACTTGCAAGTTTCCAGCTTATAGCTTGCTCTGCACATTTCTCTTGGTTGAAAAATGGGCTTCCAATTGGCCTGGATAAATATGTCTTGCCTCTTTAACAAGTGGTTTACCAAGCGATAGGATTTTCCTCCATGCCATGAAAAGCTTCAAGTGCTTATTTCCATACATTGAAAGGATAGGATATTTTTCTCCTGCCTCATGTGCATTAACACATGTATTGGATCCCCAACAGTTTGTGTTAAAAAGAAGGCAGATTTTGAGTACAGCATTGCTGAAGGGATACAGGATTTACCTTTCCACTCTCCAGATCAATATGCATTTGAAATCTGCCTGGGTATGTGGAACAGGAGATGGAAAAGAGTTAAATGTTCCTCCAAGTTTTCCTCTCTCCAACCCCAGCCTCAGCTGCTTTTCTTTTCCTACACCAGGCCTGTAGCCAGGAATTGTGTACAGGGGAATAGATACCTTTTCTTCTTGGCACAGCCTCACTTTGCAGGCTGCTTTCCAGGCTGCACTGCCCTAATAATGGGGGCAACATTGCCTCTTGGCCAAACACAGGGGGCAGCCCAGCCTTCAGGGGTCTTCAAGAGTCAGCTTGTGGTAGTGGTTAAGAGTGCGGACTCTAATCTGGGAGAACCAGGTTCAATTCCCCACTCCTCCACATGCAGCTGCAGGTGTGACCTTGGGTCAGTCATAAGTTCTCTCAGAGCTGTTCTCTCAAGAGGAGTCCTCAAAAGATCTCTCTCAACCCCACCTGCCTCACAGGGTGTCTGCTGTGGGGAGGGGAATGGAAGGAGATTGTAAGCCACTCTGAGGTTCTGAGTGAAGGGCAGGGTATAAATTCAATCTCCTCCTCTTCTTCTTTTGCCTAGTGGGGTGGGGCTCATCATGGTCCCCCTTGGCACAGCATAGTGGTGGTGCACCGGGGCTCCATCTGTGGTGGCCAGGCTGCCTCCCCTGGCCTTGGGGCAGGCAGGGAGGCCAGGCTGGTCAAGCATGGCTGTATGCTCTGCATGTGCTCAGAGGAGCTGGGGCTGCCAAGCACACGCAACCTTCACACAGGGCTGGCTTACTGGGTGGTCGGTGATGGCAGCACCACTTCTCTTTTTCCTGGGCTCCCGACCACACTGAGGTGCCCACTCAGGCAACACTCCTCCCCACTTGGCTCTGAAGCACCGCTCCCACCTGACCTCAAATACGATAGGGGTGCTGCCCCCAACACCCCTCCACTGGCTACCGCCCTGTCCTATACTATTCCAGATCCTTTGCAGAAGTAGTAGGTCAGGCCAGTGTTTTGTTCTATCTACTATTTTGTTGTTGACTGAAGACAATAAGAGGTTAATGAGGAGCAACTGAAAATGTGTTTCACTTTCTAAAAAAACCCGCTGAAGACAAGCAAATGCAAGCCAGGCTCCCTTTATTAAAAATCAATAGCTGTAAGAGAAAGAAGCAACTTTTACAGAGAGGAGTATTTTAAAAGCATGCACATGGAGTTATGAACAGACCTCATCCTACATTTCTATTTCTTGAAAAAAAAATCAATAGAACATTATTTCCAGGGTTTTTTTTAATGAATTCCTTGTACAGACACACACCCATTTCTATATATTGAAGCCTCCATTATAATAAACTGTATGATACTGTAGGGGTTAGTACTTTATAATATTTAATTAATATTGTTGATTATTTCTTTGTTCCATCGTAGCGTTGAATGATTTGCCATTTTAATTAATTTATCTAGTGATGTACACATAGATTCCCATCCAGTGGCTAAACAAGGATATTATACCTGATATTAATGCTAATCACAGTTAGATTTACCTCTAACTGGAAACAAGACTGGGATAGAAATTAAATCCTAGAATCTTCCTTTTATTGACAGAAGCTGTTATGATGGGAGGGGTTATTACTGGAAGCAACCATGAGGGCTTTTACTGTGTGAGAGTGTACAACACATACTAAAACCAAAAATGTTCTTTGAAGTAGCACGTTATTTATTTCTGCAAGTTTGAGGACTAACTCCCACCACATGCTTCCTAACAATATAAATTCAAATAACTGAGTGACTAGAGATTATTTAGGAAATGGCCTAAAAGTACTTAATAAATTTTCTGTAGACTAATCCCCGTGATATGAATCTTATATCCTAATACTCAAATGTGGCCCAATCTGGAGGAATCTAAATCCACAGATCCAGGACACACTAACTGTAAACAGATAATTCTGCAAACTTGGGGGGACCCCCTCCAGGTTTGCAGAAAAATCTGAAACTCAAAAGAATTGTATTGGTGATTAAATCCCCCCCAAAAATAATGTCTGTGCATGCACAGATGTGATGAACTGGAGGCTGTCCCATCCCTGAATGGAAAAACAGCCGCTCAGCAAACCTATGGGAGTGCTGCTCCAGTGTCCAAACACCTTTCAGGGGAATGGAATGTTGGAGGGGAACACAGGGGGGAATTTCAGACTGATGATATGTTCTGTGTCAGGAACTGTTCACTAACAGTTTCTGTCTGTCATTTCAGACAGAACCATTTTAGTAACAATTCCCTGACGGAATATATTTACCCTTTCAGACAGAAATGCTTCTGTTCCATTCGGGAAGTGTGCCTGAGCCGTTTTTACCTCAAACTGCTTCCAAACTGTCTTTAATTCTGTCTACTGCTCCTGAAGCACTATAGAGTACTGTGTAAAATGCCCCATAGTGCTTCCTCCAGTGATGAGGTTTTCACACCCTTTTTCACCTGCGCGGGCGATCTCTGCCTTTTTTTTTAATGTTCATTTGAGAGTGCTATGGTGCGGTAACACAGCCCCAAAGCAGCACAATAGCAACCCCATTGGGATGCCTGGACCACTGAGATACATAAGATCACTACATCTGGGGAGAACAGTGATTTCAGTGGAGTACAATGCCATGGAGTCCTCCTTTCACAGCATTCACCTTATGCCTGGGAACTGATATCTGTAGACAGGAAATAAGCTGTAACTCTGCAATGCTCCCTCTAAGCTGTGGAGTCCTGTGAGCAAAAATTCCACTTTGTGAGCTACTGGCATTAAAGTTATGAGCAAGCGATTTGGCTACTGGATCAATTAGTTTGCTCTGGAGCCATCCTTCCTGAGCTAAGACAAAAATGTGTGAGCCAGAGGCTAAAAAACTGTGAGCTAGCTCACACTAACTCAGCTTAGAGGGAACACTGGCTGTAAGTGCAGGGGATCCCCAGGTCCCACCTGGAGGCATGGCGTCCCTATATGGTGGCCATCAAGAGGAGAATGCTGTTTGCAAGGCTGGAAGGGGCTAGTGTGGCTTGGAAAAGTGGGAAGGGGGGATTTTAAAATCATGCCACAGGTTTTGAGTTCCTGGAATTCTCCTTGGGCAAGATAGCTACTTCTATAACAGAGGCTAGGAAAGAGGGGAATGATAAGGCAGCCTGTTGTGCTGTCCCTAAATACTGGATGGGGTGGGGGGGAAGCAGTTTGATTTAAGGTGCCTGACGGAGAAAAGTTAAAGGAAGAGATTTTTTAATTCCAGGCAGCCTGAAAGAGAGTGCAGTCACGGCAAGGAAAGGGGAGGGGAGGGGAATCAAATCCAGAAGTGTGTGCTGTGCGTGCCTGAGTTTCCACTTGTTTCCAGGTGGCAGATGTAGTGATCTCATGTATCTCAGTCCAGGCATCCCAATAGGGTCACTATTGCACTGTTTTGGGGTTGTGTTACAGCGCCGTAACACTCTCAAATGAATGTTTAAAAAAAAAGTCGGAGATCGCCCGTGTAGGCGGAAAAGGGTGGGAAAACAAAGCGGTGCAGTTTGAAATGACACACCGCTTCAGAGACTGCTCCTTACCAGTCCCTGTACTGGTTTATGCCAAGATGGAACAATGACGGTTTAAAAAGGGTAATGTGAAATTCCCCAGGAAGAGTCCAAGTCTGCGTCTTGGAGGGTGTAGTCATTATTTTGGGCTTTGCCTCAGTAAAACAGCAGACAGTTAAGAAAGGTAGCTTTGCCTGGTACTGTGGCAGAGTGGTTTAACTCTAGCTCTAGAAGAGAATAGAGTACCCAATTTTTAGGCCTGTCTCTGGTAATTAGCAGACCTGGTACCATTTAGTCTGACTCTTGGGAAAAGACAGGTTGGTGTGATGAGAATCCTCTGGTTGTGAGAGGATCCAGCCTACTGACTAGTCAGTAAAAGCCTCTTTGTACCTGAAAGCATTAAAGAAAATTCATACCATACTCTGAACTCATAAGTAGCTCAAATTTATGTGCCTCAGCCTTTGATTATCTGAAGATATAAGCTGCTGATCTGCTCTTTGAAACTAACCTGTAAATAAATAAATCTTCTTTGTTATTCCCATACAATTCCTGCTTCAGTGATCTCCATGTTCTTCTTGCTTCCCACAAAATTTACCTCAGAGCAGCAAACCCAAAGCCTTTACACTTGCTACCCCAAGAATATTTCTTGCTTGCTTTTCTTACTGTCCTTTTGATTCAAAGGTCTTGAACAGATCAAGATCCAATCCTCTTATGGGCAATCACCACCACTAAGTATTTAGTGACTGCTAAAGTAGTTTTCCTATCCTCATCTACAAGGAAAAATTGGATGATTTTTTGAGATGGTAGATGCATATAGCCTTTTAAGAGGTCCCAAGAACATCTTGTAATTGAAGGGAAGTTTTACAGTTCAAAACAAACTTGGTCCCCCAAAATCATAAGAGGCTATGTGGGTCCCCTCAGTTGGGAAAAGAGCCTTGTCACAGCAGGACTTACCTCCTGTGTTCTGGAGGTGTGGTACTGGTGCAGTCCAGGAGCCACTCTGGGCCTGGCTATGGTAGCAGAGTCCAGGGGCTGCTGTTAGCCAAATTGCTTTAATTTATTAATAAATATGGGAAATTGGAATATTAAAGGGCAATGGCTAAATAGAGGGAGCAATAACCTGTGTATACCAGAGTCCAACCTATTCAGATCCCTAGAAATAGACCAGGAGACTAGAAGTTAAAAAATTATTTCTTTTACTAAATAATTCACACACACACATACAATATGAAATAAAACAATAATACACTCAAGCAATACAGAACTAGGAAGCCAGGTAGAAGGGTACAGCGACAGTTGCATTAGCAAGAGGTTATCGATGACGGGGGTGGTACTCTACTTGTCCGACATGATGAGGTGATCCTGCAGCCAGGGCCAGCCCCAGGTGTCTGGGCACCCTAGGCAGGACAGCCTGGGGCGCCCACCCACCGGGGATGCCAACCTCCCAGTGGGGCCTGGAGATGGCCCAGCGCCAGGAGAGTCAGGGAAAGGGCGGGCTTAGAACGCCCGCCCCTTCCCTCCCAGCAGCGGCACCGGCTTTTTGGGCACCTCGCAGCTGCGAGGCACCCAGGAAAGCCGGAGCTGCCGGTGCTGGGCAGCCCGGGGGGCTTTTCACGGGGGGTGGGGGGCATTTTGGCACCCCTGTAGGGCCAGTGCCCTAGGCGAGCGCCTAGTTCACCTAGTGGGCGAGCTGGCCCTGCCTGCAGCGAAAAATAGGGAAAACACTAGGGAAGGGTTTGTGTTTTGACCAGCAGCACACGTGGTAGACTCCAGACAGTGATACGAATGGAATCAGCAAAATAGGGTGGGTTTAGGAAGGCAGGAAAAGAGAGAGAGAGAAATGGGCAGATGCTCTTCTTATATACCCTAAGAGGGGCTTGGGGTGTGAGCCACCAACACATGTAGTTCCCAGGAAGGTGCTAGAAGCTGCCAGTTCCTTAATGGGTCAAGAGAATGGAATTAAGTGTTGGGAAACTGATATAATGTTTACTAACAGTGACAACTCTTAGAGTGGATGGCTTAAGACAAAGGAAGAGAAAAGATAGTCATTCTCAGTGCTTGGCTAGTTGCTAGAGTCAGTGATCCAATGATCTGCAGCTGCGTTATCTAAATGGGTGGTGGCTGTGCTTGACAGTTCTGTTAATCCCGTCATGGCCAAGTTCTATTGTTTAACTTGAAGATGGGTATGTGCTAGAAGAAAGTGTGTGGGTGGAAGGATGCCTGCGTGCTGGAGAAGAAGTCCTTCTATGGAGTCCTTTGCAGAAAGACTCAGGCTTCAAGTGTAATGCATGGCTTCTGCTTGCTGACTGCTGCGTGTTTTTGGTGTCAGGGAGGTTGATTTGCCTCCTGTATGGGTGCAGAGGTGAAGGGCATTGGGTATGTCCATGGGTCCATGTCTGGTTGGCACACTGCTTCAGGGCAAGGCTTCCCTCAGCTGGGCACATGTCTATAGTCCTGGAGGTTGGTACCTCACAGTACATTCCCTGGCACACTTATTATACAGTCCAGCTCACAGCCATAGTCCATAGCCTTATAGATGCTGTGCAAGGCTCTTGCAGGGCAACACTGCTCCAGGCCTGGCAATGGAGCCTCTCCAGACCTGGCCACAGCATGGCAGGTGTTCTGGAGCCACTCCACGCTTAGCCACAACACTAATGTCCTGGAGATGCTCCAGGCCCAGCTGCAGAGTACACCTCTCCCCTGTCTTGCTGATTCAGATGGAATAACATTGTCCACTGGTGAGAACCAAGAAGCAGGCCAGATGCAATGAAAACAAGGACTTTATTTATTTCCCTGGAAGAAGAAAGAATGGGTGTCATTATGGCAAAGCTGGGTTGGGAGGGCTGTGGGGAATCATCCCCATGCACACAATTCACATGGGTCCCCCACTAGTTTGTCTCTGAAACTCATTTTAGATTGTGCTGCCTTTCTTCCCAGTGGTCACAGTCACCACGTGCTACGATACAACATTCTGATTACATAAAAATAAAATTAAGCCTAATGTATTTGTGTGATCCAGTCCTAAAGGCTTTGGGCAAGTATACAACATACAACAGTCTAAGTGTTGCCTGGAAATAGGTACAAAATCTCATAAATAAGCACAGCATGATTTTTTTCACCCTTTGCCTGCCCAATAGAAAAACAGAGCTCCCAATAAGCTGAACAAAGAGAAACTATGTTAATTCATAACATCCATGTTATCCCTTTGTCCCACACTACCAATCTTGAAAGGATCTTTCAAGACAGCAGTTCTTTAGACAACCCCAGAAGTGAGCTGCAGTGGCAATGGAAAGATTAAGAAGTTTTGCTCTGCTGATCCTTCCATCAGTGTCAACCCACTGTCACATGGCAGCTGGACAGTGATAACAGGGCCATAGCAACAAAAGTACAAGCAGTAGGATTTTTAAAAAAGAATAAAAGTTAATAATGCCTTTGTGATTAAGGGCTCACAGACACAAACCAATTCAGGGCCAAAATGAATCACAGATACTCATTTGTTTCTTAGCTAATGACAAGCAAAGCAAAGCAAAAAAGTCCCCAAGCAAAAACAAATAGGAATATTCATGACATTCATTAATATTCACTATTCTGGGGCCTGGTGGCCTTGTTTAAAAGGCCCAAGCAAAAAAGTAGGATTAATAAGAGAAGAAATCAGGGAACAATTAAATGGATAATCAACGCAAACAGATCTTACAAATTTCTGCTAAGAAGCCTTCCTTGTCACAGTATAAGTCCAGTGACACCTTTAAGACTACCAAATTTAAGGCTGCAATCACACAAGCAGTTTGTGCTAATATCATTGTGGTATGTTTGAGGACAGCAACATCTGCCTTCCATGCCACAGGTGTCACCACCCCATTTTGCCCTGCTTTGGAAGCAGAGTAATCAGGCACCAAAGAAAGTCCAGTGTTTATGGATATCAGCTCTTTCACCCCACATTTCTGGATGTCTGAACTCCCCTAGTGCAATCTCAATTTGATTGGAAAGTCTGATCACTCTGTTCTGTTTTTGCTTCTTGGTTGTTGTTACCAGTGTACACATAACCACATCTTCATGCACACCAGAAGCTTTCAGCTGTCCTATGAAGCAAGGAGGGGGGAGGGAAGTGCAGGCTGAGAAGCCTCCTTTGTCTTTTTTCATGTTGTTTCCTCTGCCTACAGCTTTGCAGCATGCAGTGTGGGGAAAGGGTTAATTGGAAACATGATTTTTTTTAGAGGGGGAGGCAGCTTCCTCCAGCTGTCAAAACAGAGTGGTGTTTTGAATAAGCAGTTATGCACATGTGCAAAAGACCAACTAAAAAAAGAAGCCATCCGACAACCAATCTGTGGTTGCCCCACAGTAATAACCTGAATGGTCAACCATGCAGTGAGCGTGCAGGAAGGCTGCTTCAGGGTGTGCTCTCTGGTCACCCCTTCCCATGACGATCGCGCCAAGCCTTCAGTATGACTGCAGCCTAATTTTGGGTATAAGCTTTTGTCTGCGTGCACACTGCCCAGAATTAAATTTTGTTGGTTTTAAAGGTACCACTAGACTCCAACTTTGTTCTATTGCTTCAGATCAACATGGCTACCCACCTGAATCTATTGCCACAGTATGTTCACCAGTCGTCAGTAGTTTCAGGCAGGCTTTCTGGATTCTACAGAAGCAGCATGTTCCTTTCAAGGTGTCTTTTTGCCTGAATTAGTTCTGTTTTCTTTGACTCAATCATTTTCAGATTCTTTTTCCCCCCTCTGCAACATGCATAGTCACTATTTTAACAGTGGGAGAGAAAGAGCTGTTGGTGCAGCAGCGGGGGGACATAAGAACATAAGAGAAGCCAATGTTAAATCAGGCCAATGGCCCATCTAGCCCAACACTCTGTCACACAGAGGCAAAAAATACCACGTGCTATCAGGAGGTCCAGCAGTGGGGCCAGGACACTAGAAGCCCTCCCACTGCTGCCCCCTCCAGCACCAAGAATAATGTGCATCACCTGCCCCAGACTGAGAATACCCATCTATACCCTGTGGCTAATAGCTATAGTTTATCTAATTCCCTCTTGAAACTGTCCATGCTTGTAGCTGCCACCACCTCCCGTGGCAGTGAATTCCATATGTTAATCACTCTTTGGGTGAAGAAGTATTTCCTTTTATCTGTTCTAACCCGACTGCTCAGCAATTTCATGGAGTGCCCACGAGTTCTTGTATTGTGAGAAAGGGAGAAAAGTACTTCTTTCTCAACCTGCTCTATCCCACGCATAATCTTATAAACCTCGATCATGTCACCTCTCAGCCGTCGTTTCTCCAAGCTGAAGAGCCCCAAGCATTTTAACCTTTCTTCATAGGGAAGGTGTTCCAACCCTTTTATCATTCTAGTTGCCCTTCTCTGCACTTTTTCCAATGCTATAATATCCTTTTTGAGATGTGGCGACCAGAGCTGTACATAGTATTCCAAATGAGGTCGCACCAATGATTTATACAGGGGCATGATGATACTGGCTGATTTGTTTTCAATTCCCTTCCTAATAATCCCCAGCATAGCATTGGCCTTCTTTATTGCAGCTACATACTGTCTAGACATTTTCATTGAGTTATCCACTACGACTCCAAGATCTCTCTCTTGGTCCGTCTCTGCCAGTTCAGACCTCATCAACGTGTATTTATATTTAGGATTTTTGCACTTGGCCACATTGAACCCCATTTGCCACGTTGACGCCCACTCACCCATCCTTGACAGATCCCTTTGGAGTGCCTCACAATCCTCCCTGGTTTTCACCACCCTGAACAACTTCATGTCATCTGCAAATTTAGCCACTTCACTGCTTACTCCCAATTCCAAATCATTAATAAACAAGTTAAAAAGCATTGGACCGAGTACTGATCCCTGTGGTACCCCACTGCTTACCACCCTCCACTGAGAAAGTTTCCCATTTATACTCACTCTCTGTTTCCTATTTATAAGCCAGTTTTTGATCCACAAGAGGACTTGTCCTTTTATCCCATGACTATTGAGCTTACTTAGGAGCCTTTGATGAGGAACTGTATCAAAAGCTTTCCGGAAGTCAAGGTAAATAATATCTATTGAGTCCCCCTTGTCCACATGTTTGTTCACTCCCTCAAAAAACACTAACAGGTTAGTGAGACAAGATCTTCCCTTACAGAACCCATGCTGAGTCTGCCTTAATAGTTTTTGTTCATCAATGTGCCTACTAATTCTTTCCTTAATAACAGTTTCCATCAACTTACCCAGTATCGATGTCAGACTGACTGGCCTGTAATTTCCTGGATCTACCCTGGAGCCCTTTTTAACGATGGGAGTGACTTTAGCTACTTTCCAGTCCTCAGGAATGGAGGCAGATTTTAAAGAAAGATTACATATTTTTGTCAGGAGATCCACAGGTTCACATTTCAGTTCTTTCAGAACTCTCGGATGAATGCCATCTGGGCCTGGTGATTTATTAGTTTTTAAATTGTCCATCAGTCGGAGGACTTCCTCTCTTGTCACTGCAATCTGATTCAGGTCTTTCAAACCCCCTCCCGAAATCGGTGCTTCTGGAGTAGACAAGCACTTCTCCTCTTCCACAGTGAAGACAGAGGCAAAAAATGCATTCCGCTTCTTAGCCATTTCCCTATCATCCTTCACTACTCCTTTTACCCCTTGGTCATCCAAGGGCCCCACTGCCTCCCTGGCTAGCTTCCTACTTCTAATGTATTTGAAGAAAGTTTTATTGTTGGCCCTTATTTTTTTTGCGATATGCTCCTCATATTCCCTTTTTGCTTGCCTGATCACAGACTTGCATTTTATTTGCCATAGTCTGTGTTCCCTTTTATCAACCTCACTAAGACTAGCTTTCCACCACCTAAAGGAATCCTTCTTACCTTTTACAGCTTCCATTACTTTATTTGTTAACCATGCAGGCTTTTTTCTATACCTATTTGTACCTTTCCTAAACTGCGGTATATATTTTTTTCTGAGCTTCTATGATTGTATTTTTAAATAGTCTCCAAGCTTCCCCAATGGTTTTGACCTTCTCCACACTTCCTTTCAATTTCTTCCTCACATGTCCCCTCATACCAGAGAAGTTACCCCTTTTAAAGTTAAAAGTGGTTGTGTCAGTCTTTTGGGGCAACTCCCTATCTGTACAAATGTTAAACTCAATGACATTATGGTCACTGTTCCCAAGTGGTGCAATCACTTTTACATCTCTCACCAGGTCTTGGGTGTTACTTAGGACCAAATCCAGGATCGCCTCTCCCCTGGTAGGATCTGTGACCATCTGTTCCATAGCACAGTCATTGAGAGTGTCTAAAAACTCAATCTCTTTTTCCCGACTAGAACTCATATTGACCCAATCAATGTGTGGGTAGTTAAAGTCTCCTATTACGACTATTATGTAATAGTCGCCTATTACGACAATTATGAAAAAGTGTGGAACTCAGTAAGAGTATGAGCAAAACTGCATGCTACCCTTTTTTTACACATTTTCACATGTTCCCCGCAGCCATACAATTGTTATGGGGAATTGCTTCTTTAAGAGAGAGCGAGAGAGAGAGAGAGAGAGAGAGAGAGAGAGAGAGAGAGAGAGAGAAAACAAATGGGCTTAGAATGGTACTTTATGGAGGAGGAAGGGCTCTTGCCCCACCCATCAGTTTTCTCTTGAGAAAACTGTACTGGGAGTGGAGATATTTCACTGATTTTGCTGTTCCACATGGCATATAAGAGCAGCAAAATAACCCCCCATGTGGTTTTTGCATGAGACAACTATTGGGGGGGGGAGCCTTCCTCCCCTCATCACTCCCAGTGCCATTCCATGTCAATTCAGGCTCTCCTTTTCTCCCCCTTAGAACTGAGTCGTCTCTGTTCTGATGATTTTACAGCATTTATTCTTGCCATTTGGAAACTTCTGCTGTTTTTCCAGACACAATTCAAAGTGCTGGTTCTTACTTTTAAGGCCCTAAATAGTTTGGAGCCAGGATACTAGAAGGACCACTTCCTCCTGTACTCTCTGCCCAACACCTTGCAAGATCCAACTTGCCATCTCTGCTGTTGGCGATTCTGACTGCAGTGGTGAGGCCGGTGGCAACCAGAGATGGGCTTTTCAGTGGCAGCACCTTTGAATGCCCTCCACCTGGAGTCCTGTGTGGTGCCTTCTAGGAACCACACGCATCTTTTTCAGTTCTGGTTTTGATTCAGATCATTTTTATGTTTATTATTTTATTGCTGCATTCATGTTACCTTGTAGCCACCTTGAGAAGGTCTCTGAAGAGGCAGTATATATATTATCTAAATAAATCCATAAATAAAGCCAACTTGCTTAACATTTGTGAGGTTTCATTTATAGATGTGATTTGCTGGAAAACCAGTCAACTAATCATGTTCCAAAAACATTAAATCTAGTAGAATAAGGACAATTATCCATGTGCAAAATTAGTTTGCCTAGACTGTGACATGGTGAACTTATATGTGTAAATGTTGTGTGACACCAATTAATGGTTAACATAACAAGCCTGGACAAAAGAGCAGAAATTAATTGAAAAGAAAATCAAGTAACATGCCATTGCTTAGCGACGTGGGAATAATGGCCAGAAAATTCAGTTCAGTAGTAGTGTGCCTGACATTTAGATAAAAATCTGTCAGAAGTTGTTTTCATAGAACTGGTGGTACCCTTCCACAGAGGAAAGTAATGGGTAGTCTTTTAAAGCAATGATCTATTTTCTGAAAACCATAGACTGCTGGAGTTCTTCAAGCATCTGTGGAAAGTGTCCACCAGTCTGTCATCTTCAATGCAAAGCAACATTTGGGGTATGTTCACATGACCTTTGGGGAAGGGATTGGTTGAGGTCCAAGGACTATTTTTTCCAGCTTGCTGGGTTTCTTCTTACTTCACTGACAGGGAAAAAGAAATTGCAGGTACAAATGGATAATGATCGTAGATTGACATGCTATAATGATAGCCTCAGGCTAGAGGGAAAGATGTCTACCTCGATTCGGGGCTCTATCAAGTTTCCTTGTACCACAATATCAGCAGAAGAATCTGTCAAGAAGATGTGCCCTTAGTCTGATCTAATTAGCTTCAGTAGAGAGGGAAAGGATTTGGCAAAAGAAATGTAGATTAACATAGCATGCTAAGTAACCCTCAGTGCTCTGGCCAAGGCAGAAACTAGTTTTTCTCCTTAGATGGATCAGCCATATGTTCAGGTGGGGTTTCAAAAAATGAACTTTTAATCTGCAGTTAGTACATAGCTGAGATTCACAAATGTGTAAATAAAGTAAATAAATAAATATTTTAAAATTCATTTAGGATTCTTTAATTTTATTTATATATTTTATGTTTGATTAACCTGTTTCAACCCTTCTTTCAGAGTCTCAGAACTACTTACAATCTCCTTTCCCTTCCACTCCCCACAAAAGGGACCCTGTGAAGTAGGTGGGGCTGAGAGAGTTCTTTCAAGGACTGCTCCTGAGAGAACAGCTCTGAGAGAACTGTGGCTAACCCAAGGTCATACCAGCAGCTGCATGTGGAGGTGTGGGGAATCCAACCCGGTTCCCCCAGATTAGAATCTGCGCTACATTCTCCTACACTACACTACATTAGTTATATCTATCTATCTATCTATCTATCTATCTATCTATCTATCTATCTATCTATCTATCTATCATCTATCTATCTATCTATCTATCTATCTATCTATCTATCTATCTATCTAAATTGTCATAGGAGGAAAGGCAGGCTAAAATGCTTTAAATTAAAATAAATAAATGTGCATTTCAGAGCCTGTGAATTGGTAATATCAGAGAGAGAGAGAGAGAGAGAGAGAGAGAGAGAGATTGAACAAGAACAGCTATTTCTAAAGTTCAGGTTGTTGTTGTTCAGTCGCACAGTCGAGTCCGACTCTTCGCAACCCCATGGACCAGATTACGCCAGGCCCTCCTGTCTTCCGCTGTCCGCTGAAGTTTGCTCAGTTTCATGTTCGTTGCATCAATGACACTGTCTAACCATCTCATCCTTTGCCGTCCCTTCTTCTTTGACCTTCAATCTTTCCCAGCATCAGAGTCTTCTCCAGTGAATGCTCCCTTCTCATTTGGTGGCCAAAGTATTTGAGCTTCAACTTCAGGATCTGACCTTCCAGGGAACAATCAGGATTGATTTCTTTTAGGATTGACTGATTTGATCTCCTTGCAGTCCAAGGGACTCTCAAGAGTCTTCTCCAGCATCATAGTTCAAAAGAATCTCTTCTTCGGCGCTCGGCCTTCCTTATAGTCCAACTCTCGCAGCCATACATTACTATGGGGAATACCATTGCTTTGACCATGCGGACTTTTGTTGGCAAGGTGATGTCTCTGCTTTTTACCATGCTGTTTAGGTTTGCCATCGCTTTCCTCCCAAGGAGCAGGCGTCTTTTAATTTCATGGCTGCAGTCACCATCTGCAGTGATCTGGGATCCTAGGAACGTGAAGTCTGTCACTACTTCTACGACTTCCCCTTCTATTTGCCAAGGAGTGATGGGGCCAGATGCCATGATCTTAGTTTTTTTGATGTTGAGCTTCAAGCCCACTTTTGCGCTCTCCTCTTTCACCCTGAGCAAGAGGCTCTTGAGGTCCTCTTCACTTTCTGCCATCAGAGTGGTATCGTCTGCATATCTGAGGTTATTGATCTTTTCCCCAGCAATCTTAACTCCAGCTTGTGATTCATCCAGGCCAGCATTTCGCATGATGTACTCTGCATATAAATTAAATAAGCAAGATGACAATATACATCCTTGTCGTACTCCTTTTCCTATGCTAAACCAATCAGTTGTTCCATATCTGGTTCTAACTGTTGCTTCTTGGCTCTTATACAGGTTTCTCAGGAGACATGTGAGGTGGTCCGGTACTCCCATCTCTTTAAGAACCTGCCATAATTTATTGTGATCCACACAATCAAAGGCTTTAGCATAGTCAATGAAGCAGAAGTAGATGTTTTTCTGGTACTCTCTTGCTTTCTCCATAATCCAGCGAATGTTGGCAATTTGATCTCTAGTTCCTCTACCTCTTCGAAACCCAGCTTGTACTTCTGGCAATTTTCTATCCACGTACTGTTGGAGCCTAGCTTGTAGGATTTTGAGCATGACCTTGCTAGCGTGTGAAATGAGTGCAATTGTGCGATAGTTTGAACATTCCTTGACATTGCCCTTCTTTGGGATTGGAATGTAAACTGACCTTTTCCAATCCTGTAGCCACTGTTGTGTTTTCCAAATTTGTTGGCAAATTGAGTGCAGCACTTTAACAGCATCTTCTTTGAAGACTTTGAATAACTCAGCTGGGATACCATCACCTCCACTAGCTTTGTTGTTAGTAATGCTTTCTAAGGCCCATTTAACTTCGCTTTCCAGGATGTCTGACTCGAGGTCAGTGATTATACCATCGTGGTTGTCAAGGACATTGAGGTCCTTCTTGTATAGTTCTTCTGTGTATTCTTGCCATCTTTTCCTAATCTCTTCTGCTTCTGTTAGGTCCCTACCGTTTTTGTCCTTTTGGAACGTTCCCTTGATTTCTCCAATTTTCTTGAAGAGATCTCTAGTCCTTTCCAATCTATTGTTTTCCTCTATTACTTTGCATTGTTCATTCAGGAAAGCCTCAGGAGCTGTTACCTAATTGTGATGATCGCTTCCTGTAAATCACTAATGTCTCCTTTGTCATGCTTTCTTCTTTAAGCTTTAAGCATTGTGCCATGCTCACAGTCATAGTAGCTACTGGGATATTCCCTTTTTATGGATCACTTAAGATAATAAGGGATCAGGAAGAATGGTAGAGATATTGGGTGGGCAGAAGTATCCAAATCGAGTGTGTGCAAATTCAGCCCTCCACCCAGGGGCTGGGTGCCTTGCCCATTGTATGGACCCAGGCCTTGACCATGCCACTGTTACTGTTTGCCCTTGCTGTTGTGATATATGTTAAATAAAGTGGCCCTTAGTTTCCCAACTTATGGTTGTCTGACTCTTTCTTCCATGGGGGGGGGGGCAACCATATGAACTGGGGATGGAAGGAGGGGGAGCATCAGCTGTTTCTGATGTTCTTTTTTATGCAGAAATATTCATGTTGTAAAAACAAACTGTCATTCTTTCAATTAGAGTTGTTATGCTTCAAAATAAAAGGGTTGTTTTCCAAAACAATTAAGGGGAGCAGTTCTCCAAATGGGGCAGATGGTTAAGTGATTAAAAATAAATGCAACCTATCCACTGACTCTGACTTGATATTTTCCATGGCGATATGTGCAATCTTATATTAATCACATAACTAAAATATTCATTTACTTTCTTTTAGACAGTGTGCTTGATAATTAAATGCCTGATAATTTAATTGTCAGAGTAGCATGGTTTCCCCTTCCCTGTGTCTAGATACCAAACCTGTCTGGTTGTCTTTGAAGACTGATTATACTTGACAACAACAGGAGGATATTTTCTTCTCCGGCAATGAATTTCAAATGAGTCCTGGTTTTACTTACTTCTTTGGTTCTAGTACTGCTGGGTTTTGTTTTTTTTTATCAATTGCTGGGTTTGTGTTGGTTGTTTATTGCTAGGTCACACTATGAATTTGTTGTTGTATTTTTTATTTGTCATTATCTGCCCCAGGAATTCATGATAGAGTGAGGTGAGTATAGACATCCCCCACATTTGTAACAATCGTTGAGCTATATGGACCACTGATTTTGGACCCAAGAGGGCCATTCTTATGCTAGCTGTATTGGCCCCAAGCTTGTTATGCATTTCTGTTAAGGCCTTAGGTGCTAAACTAGTTGCCCACCTTTATTTTAAGAAATGCCATCAAAGGAAACTTGCTATGAGAATATCCAAGGCAGTCTCTTCTGGCAGATATTTTCCTTGTGTTCACCAGGCTCTGACCTTTCCTGGAGCCAGGGCTACAGTAGATTCCATTTGCAATGACCTTTCAGCCTTAGTTCCATGCTGCAGTGGCAGCTTGTTTTATCTTGCACCTCTCAGGCAATGTTAATACAGAACTGGGGGCACAGAGGAAGCCTGCTGGAACTAAAAGCTGACATGACCTAATGAGCAAGAGCCAATCTGACAGTTGCTGTAATGTTATTGATCATTCCACTGAACTGTATTCTTCATAAAGGTGGAAAGATAAATTTCTAATCATTAGCTGGAGAAAAGCCTATGAGAAAAGAAGGCTGGAGTCAACCAAAAGCGGCGAGTCAACTCTGCTCCTTTAGTGTCAAGTCCTCCAAGGCTCTCCTCCCCCACCCACCCCGCCCCATATTCCAGTGTAAAGGGACTGGGGGAAAACCAATGCATATTGTGGTGGTTTTTAGGTTTCCAGAAGCACTTTTTTGCAACCTGAATAATCTAGCACAGGGGGGCCACTTCTGAAATAGTAACACTGCTGCATTTTTTTTTTCATTAGGACCAAGTAAAACTCACAGCATACTGAGATTGCTTTCGAGGTTCACCTAACTGCTCCTCGGGTTTCTTCTTTAGACAAAGAAGGAAAAAGGGGGGTAGAGGGGTTCTGATAAAGGGCCTTCTTCCAGCAACAACCCCTTTCCTATTTTACCTACAGAAACAGTTAGAAGTTTAGCTCAGCAGTAGAGATGTGTATTCAGGTGTATCTGAGCTGAAAAAATACCCAGTAAATACCTTACTGGCATTTTCAGGTATTTTTTCAGCCGATTACATATTAGAGAATCTAGCAGGCTATCCTGCATTGCTGATCCCTCAAAAATCCCAATTTTCTGGGGTGGGGCGGGTTGGAAATATTCAGCAATGCCGCATGCTACAGTTAAAGGACATTTAAATGGCTGCAGGGTTGGCATCTACCTTTTCTGCCTTTTGCTCTGGTTTCCAGGGCAACAGGAGGAAGGGGGAGACGAGCATCTCTGCAAGCAAATGGGGAAAGCACCTTAGGGGAAGTTGTAGTGCTTTTCCGGCCAATCATTGCAGTGGTTGGGTTGGGTTTTTTTTGCAAGGTTCTTGGCTTCAAATATAGAGTCCAACAACCTCCCCCCCCCACTGCCTGGTTTCACAAGGGACAGGAGGGAAGAGAGATGGATTCTACATTAGGGGTAGCAGTGCTCTTTGCTCAGTCACAAAAGTTGTTTGTCTTTCAGCTGCTTGTCTTGCAGATTCTTCTGAACATGGGCAAAGAGCACAAAGGCTGAGCTACACTCCATTTCTGAGAGAGGTCTGGAGAGTGTGCAGTGTTGGCTTCGACTGCAGCTGCCTGCAAGAGACTGTCTCTGCTGTGGACTTTGGATCCTGACCTGCCTGCCTGGAGAAGACAGCAACTGATTGGAGCCTGAACATCTGTGGGGAATTTTCTTTTGTTGTAGTAATCCAGTTCTTTGGGCTTGGTGGTAGGTCAGTGAGGGGGAGTCCAAGTGCCTCAGACCTCAGGTCTTTTGGGGGGTCTGGTGGGGGGGGTTGAAGCTTTGTTGCTTGCTTTCTCTGCTTCCCCCCCCCTTTTTTTCTTTTTGTGTGTAGGACCCTTTGGCTTTTCTTTGCTTTCTCTGTTTTCTCCTCCCCCCTTTCTCTCATTCATTTTCTGGTGGTTTAATTTGTTGAAAGATTTGTGTTCTATTTTTCAGTTGAATAGTTGAGTTGGGGGTCTTTTTGTTCTTCTTTATTTCCTCCCCATTCTTCTTTATGTCCTCCCTTTAATTTCTAGAAGGTTGGTTATGGGTGGGGGTATTGGAGGTTCACAGTTCAGTCAGTGTTTCATTTAAAGATTAAATTTGGTGCAGTGTGTGTGCTTCTGGTTCAAGGGGCCACTTAACTGTTAAATAATTATTCAGGTAGTAGGTGCTAAATAGACAATTTTTGTAATAAGGGTCTATTAGGAATTGTTTAAAACAGTTCCAATTAAATTTCAGCATAGGGCTTCAGTTCCACCCTAACTAGGCCAGTGCTAGGCTATTAAAAGAGGCAAGGTTGTGCCTGCAAAACAGTAGTATAATTAACCTAGATTAGCTTTAAGGCTGTGGTCACAGAGCAAGCTTCTCGCGATTTATTCCCATGATAAATTTGGTCTAGGACTATTTTTGGGGGGTTGGATGATCATACATCTCTCCCCAAACCGCCTGCATCACATGATGAGGCTCCAGGCACTGTCCAGATAGCCATTTTTTCTTAATTGCTTTGTGCATGTGCACATGAACACAGCTGAATCACAACTCCCACTTGGCCACACACACACACAAACAAAGACATCAACAGCAGGAGTTGCAAAGAGGTGGTGGGACAGAAGGAAGCTTCACTCACACCTCGGCCAGAATTGCGGAGCCAAGACAAACAAGCTCTATGTCGCTTCTCCCAACCAACCTGGTCGTCCTTCTCCCCCTCCTTGCCTCCAGTACAAGCTCTGGAGAAATAATGCCTCCTTCTCATCATGGTCTGCCTACCAGAGGCCCTATCACATTTGCTGTCTTTTCCACTAGCCTCTGCTTTTGAAGGGCAGGGGAGAAGCCCAGAACGATGGGCGAAAACAGCCATTCAAACAGCTGCAACCTCAGAGGTGTGGTGCCATCCATAGCAACAGTTCATATAGCAGTCACACAAACACAAATGCAGGGGGGCACTTCCTTTCAGTTCTCTCTCTTCATCTAGAAATTTACTGCAGCTGTGAAAGGACCACCCATTTCCACCATCCACCACCACCATTTTCTTTTGCTGGCAACCCAGGATTTTAACCGCTTGGAGACTGGAGAGAAGGGAGAGCAGACTGCGAGGAGGGGACAGAAGGGAAAGATTGGAGGCTGGTAGCATGGAGCCAATGAGCGGGGGCATGCCTTGCAAATAACAGGTGAATTGGAAGGGTGGGGATGTGCGCTTGAATGTTTAAACATAATATTCTATCATTGCTCATGATCTCAAATGTCGAAGCTGGGGGTGGGGGGGAACCTAATTGCGTGGAAGAACGGTCAGATGACCCTAATCACAATAATTGCGAGAGATCCAGATCGCTGAAATCATGGATTCAGCACACAAATACCCACAAAGTACCTGATTTTCCCAGTGCAGGGAAATGTGAGAGAGAACCAGGAGGATTTCATGAGTGAGCCCGCTTTGGCACGGGAGGCAGATCGGCCCATCTGATCAGCAAATTTAAATGTGAGAGGGAACAGCAGTGAAGCCCAATCAAAATGACCATGTGACTGTGGTCTAATTTTTTTTTCCAGTGTGTGCTCTGAGCTTCAGTTCTTGAAGGCAGGCACTTGTAGTCATAGACAAAGTTTGGTCTAGGCTGTCCTGTAGCTTCATTTTTTAGAAGGGAGCTCCTGAGTTTGTGGAAAGGAAAGTAGGTTTGCTCCAATAGAATATAGTCAGAGGAAGTTTACTAAAAAACCTTAAACTTTTTAAAAAGCTTGCAGATTCTCTCTCAAATTTCTATTAAATCATAGTCAGGTTTCAGTATAGGAAGTCACAAGTTCTAAAAAACAAAAAAACAAAAAACAAAAAAACCCCAAAATTTTGAAGCAAGATTAGGTTAGGTGCATTTTAAAAACAAAAACTTGGGGGGGGGTGATAAAAAAAAATCAATGTCTGTTAGGTTACACTGCAGGTGGCTAGGTACCTAAATTCCCTCAGGTACTAGTAGTTAGAATGAATTTGGCCTGTGGAAACAATGAGCTCCAGGAAGGGAATGCAGTGGGGCCCAAGATAACAAAGCTAAGGAGAAGACTGGTGGGGGTGAGGAGGAAGGCTGCAGCTTTCCCTCCACCTGTGTGAAGGCCTGCTCCACAGCTGCCTTCCACCACTCCTTCCACGGGCTGGAGTAGTGCAATGAAGAGGCCACACAAGGCCCTCTTCATTGAGGCAGCTGCTGGTGCACTGCCTGAAGAGGTGCCCACATGTGCCGGCACTGGGCAGGGGGTCTGCTGCTCAGGCTGCCCCTCCTCCAGCTGTTGTTGCTGAAGCTCAGCAGCAGGAAAAAGAATTGCCTGAGTTGTATTTTGGGGTAAGCTTTGAGGCTGAGAGTTCTCCAGCTCCGGAGACTGTTGGAGGAGCTAAAGGAGATGCTGGGTGCCCCTGCTCTGGTCCCTCCAGAGTCCAGTTGACCTTCTGAGGAGGAACAGGAGGGAGGCCAGAAGTGGTACAATAGAAATAGATGGAGGTGCACCCCAAGGTGCTGCCATCTCAACCCCTTTCCCCCCTCAGGCATCTCTTCCTGTCCCCCCAAGACACGATGTGTCTGCCCTGAGTTCATCAAAGGAGGCAGATCTCAAGATGCCTGCCACTCCTAGTCAGCATGGGTGCCCCTGCACCAGCTGTGTATGGCCCAGATCAGTCAAGGGAGAGACCTGGCTCATTTCTCCATTACCGGACTGTGGAACAATCTGAAGAAGCACCACCAGGTTTGATGAGGTTGGCTATAGGGTGCCCGGGAGAGGGAAACAGCAGGCAGGGAAGAGGACTGCTCATCTCATTGGTGAAATGATCACTCTAGATGGCCACCCCTTCTCCATAGTCAAAGATGTTGGCTTTTGCAGGCTACTCCAGGATGCCTATCTTGATGGGCATGAAAGGAATAGAGTAGGATAGAGAGACCTGTGTGCTGGACAGAAACCAGCGGAACCCACAGGAGCACCATAAATAATAACACTAATTGCCTGCATAATGCAATAAAATATTCTTCTTTGCAGGGGTGGGAAGTGGGAAAAGGAGCACCTGTGAGGAAGGGCAGCTGCAGTACCTCAGGTTCCTCCACTGAGACAATGATGGTATGCACTGCAGGCTGCTGAGAGAGGAAGATCAGGGTGGAAGCAACCACTCCCTTTCACTTTCTGAGGCCTTCCTTTGGGGAAATGGTATGTAATGTTTCTCTGTGGTTTGCCCTTGGTTTTGGAAGGAAGGAAAAGCTTGCAAAAGGCTGTGTATAGCCCTTGCTTTAGGTGGTCTTTCAAAAGTGCCCCCCACCCTGCACTTCAGAGTATTATGCTGGGCCTCTGTGTATTGAGAGTAGCCCTTGCTTCTGGTGTTCTTTCAAAAGTCCCACTGCCCCTGCACTTGAGTGTTCTGCTGGGCTTCTGTGTATTGCCCTTGCTTCAGCCAAAAAAAAAAAAAAAAGAACCTGCTGGAATTCTCTGCTTTGATATTGGTTTTGTTGGGTTTGCACTGCCACATTGCCACTGGGTTCTGCTGGGCTTCTCTGTTACATGTTGGTTCTCTTGGGTTTGCAAAAGTACCCACGCTTCATTTTGTTGTGCTGAGATTCTCTGGTTTGACAGTAATTCTGCTGGGCTTGCCAGACTGGTTTGTGATACTGTGTGGACTCCTAGATTCTGCTTTCCATTCCTTTTTTTCGGGGGGGGGAGAGACTTGTGCCTGTTTGGTGTAGTAGTTAAGTGCACGTACTCTGATCTGGGAGAACTGGGTTTGATTCCCCACTCCTCCACTTGCACCTGCTGGATGACCTTGGGCAAGCCATAGTTCTGGCACAGCTGTTCTTGAAAAAGAGCAGTTTCTGTCAGAGCTCTCTCAGCCTCACCTACCTCACAAAGTGTCTGTTATGAGGAGGGGAAGGGAAAGGAGTTTGTAAGCCACTCTGAGACTCCCTTGGGTAGTGAAGGGTGGGGTATAAATCCAATCTCCTCCTCCTCCTCCTCCTCCTTCTTCTTGTGTTGGTTGTTCATGTGAGAGGCATTGACCAGTGGTTGCTGCAGGCTTGCCTCTTTGCTTTTGCCCTGGAGGGGAAAAAAGGCTGCCCCCCATTGGAAAAAATGGAGGATGGATCGGGGGGGCCTCTTTGGGACCCCATAAAATTGGACCCTCTGATCCAATCTTTTTGAAACTTTAGAGTTCTTCTGATGAAAGGCACCAGCATCTGTGCTGCAAATTTGGGGCCTGTAGCTTGCAAAGCAGCTCCCTCCCCACCACCCAGATAACTCCTTCATAGGGTACAATGGACCCAAAACGATTCAGATTCCTGGAAAACAAACAAATAAATCCAAATACCATACCGGTATTGGAATTTGGGTTTATTGGAAATATTGATTTTTTGAAGGTCCAATACACCCAAATCTGAAAATACCAGGGTATTTTTAGGCACACCCCTACTCAGCACTCATGAATTTTAGTTGGTCATCATGATAGTATTATGCTATATTATATTACTATCCCTGTTTAGATATTTTTCTGATGAACTGACACGGTTGCCTGTATTACTGCTCACTTGTGAGATGTGGTGCAACTGTTTTTGTTGATATCCTCTATGCATACAACCAGTGCCATAAGAGCTACTTCTGATGGTACATGATCATATTGATAGGGGTCATGTGACTATTCCAAATATATGGGCAGGGTTGATTGCATAGATATTTCTCATCTGATAGGTGTCCTCTCTCCTGGTGGATATACTGATTATTCCATGCTTATAGGCCTCATTCATGAGATACTTTTATTTTTTTCAAACTGCCTTTATGGAGTAAAAACAAAACAACTGTAGAATAGTGCCTTTCAATTTTTAAAAAATCAACACCAGATACATTGGGTCTGTAATCTGTGCTGTGCTCTGGCCAGGATCCTGTGAAGAAGTATGGCTCTCACTTCATGGTTCTGGGATGAGGTTGGGCACAGCTAGCCTGGCATTTCACCTCCTTTGGACCACCTCAGCCTGGGCCTTCTGCCACCACCTTTCCTGCAGCATGGGAATGGGTCTTGGGAGACTATAAACCTGGGTTCAAGACAGATTCATGGCAGCCTAGTAGCTGTCTTAGGGGCCAGCATTGAGGACTCACTTGCAGGCTCCAACAGGGTGGTCTCTGGAGCTGTTAGCACATTGTCAGCCAAGCCCTCCCTGGTTCTGCTGGTCCTCCTCAGCTGCAGGCCTTGGCTCCTTGGGCTCTTCCCCTGAGGACTCTGAGCCTGAGTCACTGAGCTGGTTGAGGGGGGGTCATGACAGCTGAGAGTCTCTGGTTTTACATTAGTTCTGCTGGGCTTTTACCTGTGGGAAAATAACACTTCCAGAAAGGAATGACCACTAATAAGAAGCACTGGGTAGATCAAAATTGGATCTATCCATGGAAATGGTTCTCTTATTGCTAGAGGTGTGTCTGACATACTGGCAGGAACCTCTGTCATCATGAGTAGTAGTGTCTGAAAGATGAGTGGTTCTGTGTTTGCCTATCAGCAGCATTCTTTTTTTCCCTTGTAATGTATCCCCTTCAACTGACCTAGAAGGCTGTAATGCTCCTAAGGATGGCACTGGTAAACTACTTATGTATTTACTTATTTTAAAAAAACTTCTAAGTGACCTTTCCATCCAATGTAGGGTGCCCAAGGGATTGAACAATAAAACCATTAAAAGATTAAACACACACCCATATTTTTTTAAAAAAATACAACAAAATACCTAAACATGTGAGCAGGAGGAAGGTCAATGAATATCAGAGGTGAGATGCCAAACGAACTGGGAAACTCATCTCCTGCTGCCAGAAGACAATGATAGAAGAAGACAGAGATATCTTGATGCTATAACCTAGAAGTTCCCATCTTGGGCTGCCACTCTTCTAGCCTCAGATGGCACCTGAAGCAGGGTCTCTGAGGGAACTATGAATTTCCAAAGGCAACCCCTGCACATTAAATTTTCTGGTCACCACACCTCAAAAAGGATATTATAGCACTGAAAAAGGTGTAGAAAAGGCAACTAGAATGATAAAAGGGTTGGAACACTTTCCCTATGAAGAAAGGTTAAAGTGCTTGGGGCTCTTTAGCCTGGAGAAATTATATCTGAGGGGTGACATGACAGAGGTTTATAAAATAATGCATGGGATAGAGCAGGTCGAGAAAGAGGTACTTTTCTCCCTTTCTCACAATACAAGAACTCGTGAGCCCTCAATGAAATTGCTGAGCAGTCGGGTTAGAACAGATAAAAGAAGTACTTCTTCACCCAAAGAATGATTAATACATGGAATTCACTGCCACAGGAGGTGGTGGCAGCTACAAGCATGTATGGCTTCAAGATGGATTAGATAAGCATATGGAGCAGAGATCAATCAGTGGCTATTAGTCACAAGGTATAGATAGGAACTCTCATCTGGGGCAAGTGATGCACTGTATTCTTGGTGCTTGGGGGCAACAGTGGGGGGCTTCTAGTGTCCTGGCCCCACTGCTGGACCTCCTGATGGCACCTGGTATTTTTGGTCACTGTGTGACAGAGTGTTGGACTAGATGGGCCATTGGCCTGATCCAACATTGGCTTCTCTTATGTTCTTATGTAAATTTTCCACATTAATGAGGCCACAATGAATGCACATTAGGATCTGCTACGGGTATGGGTAAAAAGATAAATTTCAATTTATTTGCTGACAAAAAAGCCTATAAGCAATAGAGACTAGTAAAGAGTATCCACCCTTTAATATCACTTTAATATTCCTTTAACATCCCTTTAATACACAGGATTCTCTCCTTTTTCCTTGTATGGCAAGGAATACATTTTTACCATACATTCTCCATTGAAGGAGTTTCAATTTCTGTGGGCTCTCTGACTACCCTGGCCATTCCTGTTATCGTTATTATACCTGGCAGGGATGAACAATGTTTAATGTTCCTGATCTAACACAGCTGTTTTGCATTTCCAACACTCGGAGTCTTATGTTTGATGGTCTGTTATGCTAATAATGTGTTGGAGCCACTACACATAGCTGTAAAGGCTGCTTCTCTGCTATGAATCATAACATCCATTAAGAATAAATACCCATATAGTCAACGTCTGTCATCTTATCTCAGTCCAGATGAACTACAACTATTTATGTTTTCAGTGGGTTTCTCTTTGGGAACGTAATAACCACTTGATCAAACTAGCATTCTGAACCTGAGTACCTCTTTCATACTGAGATAACAGGATTTTCCTGACACAGGTAAGTGAATTCATGCTTCTTGGTATTTCATTGATAATAACATCTTATTCATGCATTAATTTCTAATTCGTATTTCAAAATTCTGTTTTTAAAAGCATATCATTTATGCTATGGGCAGAAAGTAAGTGCTCAGACCATTATTAATGCTCAGACTACTCCAAACAAAAACAGGAGTGAATCACCTGATCAGATCTGCACAGGAGGGGTGCTAGTTAGAAACTTTGATGTGAAGTTCAAAAGAGTCTCTGATGCATGCTGGGCTATGACACAACAAGTGCAGAGAGCAGCCATGGCTGAGACTGTATGCTGAAACCATATGATGAGGAGTGGAAAGTGCACTAGCTACTAATGGGGCTGCTCCAATCCTGCCCTCCATGGAACAAGCAGGTGGTTTTGGTTCTGTTTCTAGCTCTGCACTCATTTCAGTCACAACACATCCAAGCCATAAGACTGATTTTTCTTTATGAATCCAATATTTGGAGTGATGCATTTGGGATCATGTCCAAATTCCACTTCCTCTTTTTGAAGAAAGAAGAGATAAAATATGTTTAATGCTGGGTAGGAATAGTTTTCCTATTTTTTGGACACCCTTATCTATCTGACTTGAAGAAAATAGCTTCTGAATGTGCATACAAACATAAATCCCATTTAGGAAAGTTCTTGAGTAGGACATGAAATTTTAGTACTGGGACATTGCCATTAAAACCAGCATATTTCAAATTGTTCAAGGGAGATTGCCTTGTAAAAACAGATAAGTAAAACTCTTTGGACTGTGATAAACTAGAAAGGAAAACAGCAAAGCAATTGGTTTGTTTAAAAAAGGATGCAAATTGAATATAGTCCTGTCCTTCTGAATCACTCATTGCCAAAAGATACCTTCTGGAGTGAAGAGACATTGATGGGAAAATAATGTTTAGGATGCACTCAACCATTATTTTCAAAAGTAGGAAAGATTGATCCTATAATTACATTTGATTACATTGTCTTTTTCTTCCAGCAATAACTGATGGGGATGCATACATTTATTTTTGAAGTCAAAAGAGGAAAGGCACATCATCACAATGAGAACAGCTAAAGACTTTCATTATAATGTAAGCTGGAAATTCAAAAGGGCAAGTAGGTAGATCATTATAATGTTATAACATGATAGAGATATGTCTACTGTCTCTTTAATATGTGCCAGTGGGCTGCATTAGTCCATTCCAGAACATGGTGTGAGCAGGAACAGGGTCAAAGGAAGTTGTTGTCCCTACAGCTCCAGACAGAGAAAGAACTAGACCTATTATACTGTCCTCCTGTTTGAAACTGTTGTGTCTGCTGACCACCACAGGGTGACAGCGACACAGCCGGAGCTTGAGTCCCAGATAACAATAGGGACTAGGCTCCTGAATCTTACTTTGGGGGACCAATGGGAACAATGGCGGGAAGTTTAAACCCGCCAATGGGACCTAGGGGCATCTCCCCCGATCTGTTTATAGTTGGCCACCCAGCCGGTATTCTGTGTTCTCGTTGTGTCCAGTAAATGACTATGCTTAACATCACATGGTCTCGTGATCTCGAATGTATCGAACCCACTACACAACAGAAACTATGCTGCCTCTTTATTTTGATGCCTAGCACTAAGGATACAACACACATTTTCCTTTCTAAAAAGGTTGTACCAAACAAGGTTTAGGAAAGCTCACAGGAACATAATGCCAAACTGGACCAAAAGATTACTGTCTATCAAGAAGCTGGAGCTGTCAAAAACATTTTTCATAGGTACAGTACATTGGGCTTTCATCCTGTTCTTCTGCCTACTCAAGGGAAAGGCTACAGAGAATCCCATGACAGGAACTATTACTGGTTCATGGGATGTGTGGGCCACTCAGGTGACACCATAAATCATTTGCGACTGTCAGGGCTCTTTTTGTAGCAGGAACTCCTTTGCATATTAGGTGACACACCCTATTGTAGCCAATCCTCCAAGACCTTACAGTAGCCCCTGTAAGAAGAGCTCTGTAAGCTCTTGGAGGATTGGCTACATAAGGGGTGTGTCACCTAATATGCAAAGGAGTTCCTGCTACAAAAAGAGCCCTGACTGTTACTATGCTTGCAATGGGACACCAAATTTCCATAGACTGATTATTTGTTTCAGTTGTTGGTACAAAGTATTATGGAAATGCACTGGCCCACTAATTCTTCTCTGTGGGCAGAAAATTATAAAGTCGGTTTAAGCTGAAGTCAATGCACCCAGTCAACTCTCTGGTCCTTCCTGCCCACTTTATCTATAGGGTGCTTAACCGTATTGTGTAGTCACCTTTGTTGAATTCTTATTGGCTGTTCTTGATAAAAAGGCTCACTGGAGATAAGGATTCTTTTTCACCCACTTCTCCCAGATCATAGATTATTATCTGTACTGAAGTCCACAGCTCAAGGTCGAGGGTGCTTGACAGTGTTTAGCCTGGAAAGAAATCAAAGTAGTGTGAGTCAAAAGGAGGAGGAAAGAATGGTACATTTTGCTTACCTGAAGGATTTCTGCTTTGATTACAGAGGCTAATCTAAAGAGATGCAATGGATGTTTGGGGAGCATTAAAGGTTATTTTCTTACTCCACTAGTTGTAATTGACTATTTCTTCCCTCTTCTATCTTCCAAATGACTTAATTTCAATACTCTGCTCCTTGGAGCGATTATAGATTACATTACATGGTGATTTGTGATATCCCTTTGTAAAATTTCCTATAATGTTCTATAGAAATACTGGCTTGATTCAATTGATTTCACATTTCATTTTTTAAATTAATGTTAATTTCAGGATTTTTCCCCATAATTTGTGTACTATGTTTGTTAATTTAGGAGGAGGCAAGGTTAGTTGGGGTTGAATTACAGTTTAAAACAGCAATTTCATTGTGCTAAAATAGATATTTTAATATAGCATCTATATTAAACCCATTCCGCATCCTTTTTAACACAAGGAGAGTGTTTGCCCCTTTCCTCTTGAAACTGAATATTAGTATCTGGGCATATAATCATGCCTGGGAGTTTCATGCTTTTCAGCCAACCAAGGAAACATTCAGGCATGTTCCACTTACCCCACAGCAGGAGTATTGCCATGGCAACTGCTGTCCAACCACTCTTTACAAGGGCAAAGTGGGTGTGATCCCAAAGTCAGGGCCATGGGCCCAGGGGGTCAGTATCATTGGTAGTGAGTGAGTATGGCCGGCTGCAATAGGCTAGGGAGTCACCAGTGGAGGGAGTTTAATAAAGGCACTCAGTTGTAGCATGTTATTGAAATGCCCTAAAGGGTTCTTTATTTCCTTTCTTGTGTCACTGTGATACTCATCCAGAGAGGGAAGCCTTCCTCCAACCACCCTACTATATGCAGCCAGCTTTAAATCCTGCCCTTACATACACCAGCCAATCATTCAGGCAGCGGAGGCTCCCCTCCATTCATCCAGGTATTTCACCCTGACATGTTGTCTGCTTCACCTGGCTGGCAAAATTAAAAGTGGCTGTTTGGATCCCCTCAGTTCCAAGAAAGGGCCTGTTACATCAACCTACTGATATAGGGCCACTCTCACCCAACCATGCACTTTCTTACTATTCCAGCAATGGGCTGCTTTTCATCCTAAACTATTTCTACTTCATAGATAAAGAACACAATCTTTCCACAGCTCTAAAACGCCCTCTTGTCCTGAGCCTTTAATTGGTGTTCTGGGCATACCCTGTTATTTCATCTTCACAACACCCCTATGAATTAGTGTAGTCTGAGGGACACCAATCAGCCTGTGGTCATCCAGTGAGTCTGATGGCACAGTTTTAGAGTCCATCCAGCTGTAGTACATGACTCTAACCACTATGCAGCACGGTTGTCAATTTATGTTTCTGGAACCAAATAAAAGGTTTTGTTTGTACCCAACTTTTTGCTGATGTGTGTTTTAGGTGTGCAGCCTTCATCATCTTATCATCTTCTTATGCTTTAATACTTAATGTTTTTCATATTTACTCATTGTTAATTCCTTCTGTCTCTTAAAATCTGTTACTGCTGCTGTGGAGAGTGAACCTTATCTCTGACTGCTAGTTTTATATCTTTAGTATTGGCTAGTGATTTCTCTTTTTCCCTGTTGTCTAAAGGTTTTATTGATTGCTTTTTTAAAAGATGCATTATTGTAGCTTTTAATCAGGTTTTACTGGAACAGTGGAGTGGAGTTATCTTATGGAGATAGCCATAAGATAGCCATAAGATGCCGTGGGATTATATATGTTTTCAATCAATCTGTCAGAGACCCTAATTCAGTCAGCTAAACGCCAGGCCTTGTTCATTGAAGCAAGAATAGCATTTTATTATAGAGCTGCAATATTAGGTTACTGGAGCAGATACATTGTTCAGAATAACGTGGTTACACAAAGCAAGCAGATATATCAGAAAGGGGGTGAATGGGGACCCCCCCTTCCACCAAGGGATGCTTAATATGCGAATGAGAACTGAAAGTTACTATACTAATGAAGTTCTCACCGCCCCCATTGTTCCCAGCCAAGCTGTAGCTTTGAAAGCGATAGGAAGCTCACAGCTTGTCTCCACCAAGGTCAGAGTGTTAAGTCTACCAGAGATAGAGCCTGCAGGGCTCGCCCTCCGCATTCCATCCGAACACTTCAGGGGCATAAATCTACACCCCACGATCCCAACCTCCCGCCCTACACACCACAATTCAACTCAAGGCCCATCCTCCCCCCCTACTCCATCCATCATGGCAGGACTACCTGACATGCAGCCCTCTCGAAAATAAATCTACCCCTTCGGCTTGTGGGGGTACAGCTTATGAAAAGCTCTGAGTAACTTGGGGGCCAGAACATTTTCCGCCCGCACCCATTCCCTCTGTTCAGGCCCGAAATCAATCCATTCAACTAGATAAAACAAGCGATTACGAGAAATTTTAGAGTCCAGTATCTGTGAAACTTCATAGTGAGGTTCCCCCCCACCATCAGCGGAGGCGGGGCGGGTTGTCGTGGTCTCCATTTGTTCTCCTCAGGCGCCCGGCGTAGAAGCCTTACATGAAAAACAGGATGAACAGACTTTAGAGACTTAGGCAAGGCAAGTTCCACAGTTACATTGTTAATTACTCTCACAATTTCAAAAGGTCCAACAAATTTCCAGCCGAGTTTGCGGCTCGGTTGAATACCACGTAAGTTTTGCGTGGACAAATAAGCAAACTCCCCACATTTAGGAATCCAGGCCAGGTTACGTTTCTTGTCAGCCTGAGCTTTATACGCCTCCTTAGCATCGTCCAAAGTCCTGGCCAAAGACGACCACGCCACTTGCAATTGTTTGCACCAGTCACCAGCATCTCCCGCCGGGAGGTCGGGAGAATCTAAGAACGGCAAAGGCGGGGCGTCATATCCATGGACCGCTTTAAAGGGAGACATCCCAGTAGAAGAGTGCTGAGTGTTATTGTAACAGAACTCAGCCAAAGGCAGTAGGGAGTGCCAATTATCCTGCTGAAAGTTTGTAAAACACCTTAAGTATTACTCAAGGGTTTGATTTACCCGTTCCGTCTGCCCATCAGTTTCTGGATGGTACGCACTGCTAACCGCCCACTCCACCCCAAGCAGTGACATCAGTTCGCTCCAGAAGTGAGAAACAAATTGCACCCCCCTATCCGAGATTACTTTAGCAGGTAAAGTGTGGAGTCTCACAACGTGTTGTAAAAACGCCGAGGCTAGTTTCTTGGCTGAGGGGATCGAGGCAAACGGAACGAAATGGGCCTGCTTAGTAAACAAATCCACTATTACCCATATGACAGTATTCCCCCCGCTGGGGGGCAAGTCAGTGATAAAGTCCATAGAGATCACTTCCCATGGACGAGCCGGCGTGGGGAGGGGTTGTAGAGCTCCTGGGGGTTTACCGGGTCTGGGCTTGCTCATCAAACACGTTTGGCAAGCAGAAGTGAATAATGAAATGTCTTTTCGTAGCCCAGGCCACCAGAATTGTCTCTGCAACAGCTGGAGGGATTTTACAAACCCCGTGTGCCCCGCCAATTTCGAGCCGTGCGCCCAGCCCATCACCTCCCCCGGAGAGAGCTGGGAACAAACAGTTTATCATTCTTCTTCCAGCAGCCATGTGCATCCTGAGTGACTCCTTCCTCCCCCCGTACCTCCTCCCTATCAGCGTCAGACATTGCTGTAGAGAATTTCACTACCCAGTCATTAGAGGGAGGGGTCGGGGGCGGAGGGGAACGTTTGGCTTGCTTCCAAGTGGTCACTGCTCCTCCCAACTGGGAAGGCGTGAAAATAGAGTCACGAATCTCCTCCCTCTTACTGTCATGCTGTGGGAGGCGTGACAGTGCGTCAGCAAGCGAGTTAGATTTCCCAGGGAAGTGGTGCAGAGTGAAATTGAACTTGGAGAAGAAATCAGCCCAACGCAGCTGTTTAGCGTTCAAGGAGCGAGGGGAGCGGAGAAGCTCGAGGTTTGTATGATCAGTCCATACCTCGAAGGGAACCCGCGCCCCCTCAAGCCAATGGCGCCAGGTCGTCAACGCTAAGCGGATCGATCCCGCTTCCTTCTCCCACACCGACCAATTCCGTTCAGTATCATTAAACTTCTTGGAAACATAGGCAAGGGGGTGCAGTTTACCATCGTCCCCCTCTTGGAGGATCGCCCCTCCCATAGCAACGTCAGAAGCGTCTACTTGCACAATGAATTTCTTAGGTTCATTCGGATGAGCCAACACAGGCTCCGACGTAAAAAGGGCTTTTAACTGGTCAAACGCACGTTGGCATTCCGGAGACCAGTCTAACTTGGCTCCGGGTCGAGTGCAGTCTGGTGACTTCCCTTTCGTTTTAAGCAGATCAGTTAGGGGGAGAGCCACTCGGGCAAAGTTCGAGAGAAATGATCTGTAAAAGTTCGCGAATCCGAGGAACCCTTGGAGTTGCCTCCGAGTCTTGGGTGGCTCCCACCCCACCACATCTTTTATTTTGTCAGGGTCCATTTCAATCCCCCTTTGCAACATGCGGTAGCCCAGGAAAGGGATCTCTGACTTGTGAAATTCACACTTAGACAGTTTAGCGAAGAGCTTATGCTTGTGCAACGTTTGTAAAACCTCTCGCACCAGTTTCACATGGGATTTTAGGTCAGGGGAGTACAGAAGTATGTCATCAAGGTAAACAAGGACCCCCTTGAATAAATACTTGTGGAGCACCTCATTAATTAAGTTCATGAAGACTCCCGGCGCTCCCTGAAGACCGAAGGGCATGACTAAGTATTCAAATTGACCCAGGGGGTATTAAACGCCGTTTTAAATTCATCCCCCTCCCTTATTCGTACCCTGAAGTAGGCATCTCTGAGATCTAGCTTCGAGAATACCTTCCCCCCAGCCACCGCAGCTAACAAATCTTTGATCAGGGGCATGGGATAAGCGTTCGTGTTGGAGACTGCATTCAAGCCTCGATAGTCGGTGCACAACCGCAAGCCCCCGTCTTTCTTTTTCCGGAAGAGAACGGGAGCTGCGAACGGGGAGGAGGCAGGTCTTATAAACCCTCTGCTTAAGTTCTTGTCGATAAAGTTCCTCAATTCTACCTTTTCCGAAGGGCTCATGGAATATAACTTCCCTTTCGGTAGCTTTTGATTCAGCAAAATTTCAATAGCACAGTCAGAGTTTCTATGGGGGGTAGTTCATCGGCTTCCTCTTCCCCAAAGACGGAAGCCAAATCGCGGTACTCTGATGGAATCATTTCTAGTTCTGCTTCCGCCACCCCCGCCGTCACCAAGGACTCCCCCCCATCGGGGCACCCCACTCCGTTTTCCACAGGTGGGACTGGCATTTCTTGGCAATGAAATTCACTTTCCCCTCTCCCCATAAGACATGTGGATCGTGATCGAAGAACCACGCGCTCCCGAGCACTAGGGGAAACCGGGCAGAAGGGGTAACGACGAAAGGCCTCTCCTCCCAGTGGTGCCCAATTCCCACGCGCAAGGGGACAGTCTCATATTTGCAAGGCTCTTTCATTGTAGAGCCATCCATTTGCGTGAAAATCAGGGGATAGGTCAACTTAACTACCTTCGCCCCCAGTCCCGTTACTAGTGTGGGGTTGATGAGGTCTCTCCCACACCCCGAGTCAATGAGAGCTCGCACCCTCACGTGGGTCAGTAGACCCGGGTCCATCAAAGTCACGGTGAGGAAGAAAAGAGATGGGGGTCTGCTCACCGGGATCTGCGCTTGAGAGTCCGGGACCTGCTGTTCAGCGCTGTTTACAGCAGGTCCGTCTCGTTTCCCGGCTGCACGATCTCGCCATCCGATGAATCCGATGCCTCACTGAGCGGCTTGGCTTGCAAGGCCCTCGCCCCTCTCGGTTTCGCGACCAGTTTTGGGGTGGAAATGTCAAACTTCTTCTTGATTCCCTTGGCGGCCCCGGTCGATGCGGGGGAGCCTGGACAGCTCACCACGAAGTGGCCCCCTTCCCCGCATTTCAGGCAGAGACCTTGCTTCATCCGAAGTTCTCTCGTGCCGTCCTTGGGTCTCGGGTTCGGTGGTGGGTTCTTCCCTCGCGTAGCCGGTGTAGGGCCTGACTGGCCCCCTTTATTCATCGCAGCTGCATCATCCAGTTTGATAGTTTTTAAGCGGTTTTCCATGGTGATGGCCGCTTGTATCCAGCCTGTTAATGTGTCTGGAACTTGGGTCTTGGTGACAGAACGACGAATCTCCGCGTTGAGTCCCAATTTGTAGTGGTCTGCTAGAGTCCCGTCGTTCAACCCTTGAGTTTTGGCCGCGCACCTGCGGAAGTCAGCTGTGTAATCTCTCACCGACTTGCCGCCTTGCTTGAGGGCACGAATGGCTGCTTTAGCCGTCTTATTAGCGTTCACGTCCTCGAATTGTTCCTTCATGGCCCACATGAAGGTATCGATTTCCCTCAGCTCCCGCCCGTCAGCCTGGTGGAGCCCCACATACCAGTCAGCCGCAGCATCTTTCAGGTGCGAGGCTATGACATCCACCATTCGGTCTTCGCGTTGGAACAGGTGGCCCCACGTCTCGATAAATCTTTCGGCCCTCACCAGGAAGAAAGGGAACTTCTCTGGATCTCCATCAAAGTCCGCATCCAGGAGTTCCGCCGGTTTCGGTGGCAGGAACCCCCATGGTCGGGGGGGTGGCTGCCCCAGCGGTCCTTGCGGGCCCGGCCCCGCAGGTTGAGCGGGGGGTTGAGCTGGTACATTTTGTTGATCCGGCACCGGCACCTGTCGCTGGTCTTGAGGGGGTTGGGCGGGTGGTTCCTCCCGCCGTTGCCGCTCCCGTTCCTCTCGGATGCCCTCCGCGATCATCTGGGGAATGCGGGCAAGGGATTCATCTAGGATGCGAACCAGGCGATCCTGGCTCGGCTCGCCACTCCACCTCCGTCTCACCACGGCGCCTTCCAGGCCCTCGGAGTCTCGGCAGGTGTCCTCCAGCCCCTCGGCCGTGGTCAGTCTGCGGACCGACCTCTCGACGTGGCTCACTCGCACCGAAGCTCTCGGAGTCGCAAACCACGTCTCATGGGTCTCCGCCAGGGGTTTCACCCAATCTTGTCGCTGCTTGACTCGGGTGGTTACCCCGCCGTAGGCCGCCCCATACGGATCTCCGTAGGGCCCTCCAAAGTCGTACTCCTGGCCCCATGTTACCGGTACATATGTGCCAGGGGCTTCTGTGGGTACAGGAGGTTTCTTGTCCTCCTTCTTTTCTTCTTCGATCGGGAGAGTGTCTTCTTCACTGCCACTCATGTTGGAGCCGCGGGTTTCCGACCAGTCCCAAAAAATGATGGATTCTGAACAAACTGTCAGAGACCCTAATTCAGTCAGCTAAACGCCAGGCCTTGTTCATTGAAGCAAGAATAGCATTTTATTATAGAGCTGCAATATTAGGTTACTGGAGCAGATACATTGTTCAGAATAACGTGGTTACACAAAGCAAGCAGATATATCAGAAAGGGGGTGAATGGGGACCCCCCCTTCCACCAAGGAATGCTTAATATGCGAATGAGAACTGAAAGTTACTATACTAATGAAGTTCTCACCGCTCCCATTGTTCCCAGCCAAGCTGTAGCTTTGAAAGCGATAGGAAGCTCACAGCTTGTCTCCACCAAGGTCAGAGTGTTAAGTCTACCAGAGATAGAGCCTGCAGGGCTCGCCCTCCGCATTCCATCCGAACACTTCAGGGGCATAAATCTACACCCCACGATCCCAACCTCCCGCCCTACACACCACAATTCAACTCAAGGCCCATCCTCCCCCCCTACTCCATCCATCATGGCAGGACTACCTGACACAATCAATCCATCCGCTCATCAATTTAAAAGCCAGTATTCCACTTTCAAACCATATGGAACATGGTACTTATGTGTGTGTAAAGCGGTGTCAAGTTGCAGCCAACTTACGACTACCCCAGCAAGAGGCTTTCAAAGAAAGTGAGAAGCAGATGTGGTTTGCCATTGCCTACCTCTGCAGTGTCTTCCTTGGTGGTCCCCCTTCCAAGTACTGACCCCCCTTAGCTTCCAAGATCTGACAAGACTGATCTATACAATGTCTCCTTCTCTCCGAGATATACGAGCTGCATATAAATATTGAGCTGGAACTTACCACTCCACTAAGCCAGGAGCCTGCCTTTGGCTCAAGAATTTTCCCTCCATAATATTTTAATTAATTTTATTTATCTATTAAAACATGTATATGCCACCTTTTTCGCATAGCTCAAGGTTGCTTAAAGGTAAAGGTTCCCTTGCTCGAAAGCCAGTCAGATTTGACTCTAGGGTTGCGGTGCTCATCTCTGTTTCCAAGCCGAAGAGCCAGCGCTGTCCGAAGACGTTTCCGTGGTCATGTGGCCGGCATGACTAAACACCAGGGTGCATGGAACACTGTTACCTTCCCACCAAAGTGGTACCTATTTATCTACTTGCAATTTCTTGCTTTCGAACTGCTAGGTTGGCAGGAGCTGGAACCAGAGATGGGAGCTCACTCCGTCATGCAGCACTCTTGGGTCTCGAACTGCTGAACTACTGACATTCCACAGCCTGCAGTTCAGCGTCTTAACCACTTGAGCCACCGCAGTCCATTCAAGGTTGCTTACTATATAGTTAAAAACGTTTCCAGTTAAAACAAGAGTCTCTTCTTCTGGGGGAAAGCTCATTACACCAAAGGCAGGTTTCATACTTATCTGAGCAGAGTGGCAGGATCCAAATGATTGATTCAGACTGCTATTATTCGAGATGCCTATCTGAAAAAGTTATTGCCTTCCAAAGCCAATCAGTGGAGAAGAAGCAGGTGCCAAAATAAGTGCACCTTTTTTACAGAGGTTTTTGGGCTTTCCCTGCCAGTTTAATGGTAGCTGCTGTGTGCTAAAGAGCCCAGAATAACAGGAAACATTGATCTTATGTGAGCCTTGCATACTCTTTCATTACTGACAGGAACAGCCACCTGTAGATCTGCACACTTGCACAGCTTGAAATCTTCATTGCATTGCCATTTGTAATGGGCTAAAGATTTTAAGCATTTAATCGCTGGTGCACGGCCGGTATAAACCATTCAAGGGGAAATGGAACTGCTACAGTTTGATAGCTAGTTTCAAATGTTTTCTATACTTTTGGCACAGCCATCTCAGATTTTGTTGGGCCTTGCTTCTCTGGATCTCAATTCAGAAATAATCAGGAATGTAGAACTGTGATCATTTTTGCACCAGTCTTGAGACCACAGAGATTGTTTTAGAAATGGAACACGTACTGCTGCCAGTGAAGGCCATGCTGTGTTCCTATGTGGTAGGGACTAAATATGGAGGGGGCATGGAGAATTTTACTGATGTCTGGAAGGACCCAATCCAGGCTACAAGCTGTTAGCCTGATTGCGCGTTATTATGAATAATAACGAGGGGAATATGATTGATTATTAATAAGCAATCGGCTGTGAGAGCGAACACCTGTGTATACAGAGGTCAGCCCCGCTGGGAGGTGTTGGTAACAGACCAGGAGACTTTGGTAGTTGAAAAATAAAGTCTTTTACTGAAGTTCTGCACATGCAAACAATTACACAAGCTCACACACAATTATTCAAGCCTAAGAAATACAGAGAGAGGCAAAGCACATTTGCATTAGCAGGTAAATCGTTGGTGGGGTATATTTACCAGTCCCGTCGTGTAGAGTGTTCCTCAGGAAAAATGGAGGGGAAAGAAACTAAGAAAATTGGGAACCACACGGCCTGGCCAGCAGGGAACACATGGGAACTTGGCCTGCAGACCAGAGTTTAAAGATGGAGGCAGGGGTTGGGGATAGCAAGCTGGACATAAGAGGGTCAAAGATTCGATAGGGGTTAAAGAGCAGAGAGAGAGCCGGTGGTCAGGCGTCTCCTTATAAGCAGGAGGGTGGGGGCTGGTTCCAGTCTCTGATCCCACCTCCTGGTAAGTCTGTCCCTGAAAACACCCTATTGGTTGGAAGATGTAGGGGAGGTGTGTGGAGGTGTGCCTGAGGGATGGTCAATACTGAGAGCTAGAAACTTGCTCATGTCTGACACTTGGTAGCAGCTAGGATGAGTCACCCGGCCGATTCCATTGTCTTCTTGATGGCATTAGCCAGGCTGCTGATGGCTATCAATCAGTTACTAGGCAACAATGAATAGATTGTGCCAGGGCTACGTGAGGTCTTGCGGGTGAGGGGGGGAAGGGAAAGAGGCTGCCTGCCTGAGGTAGAAGGAACTCTCAATGGCGTTTTTGGAGTTCCTAGTCCTTGTATTTTATTAAGGCATGGTGCTGTGCTTAATGTATATTGGGTCTGTTCCATTTTCTTTCATGAGGAGCAGGCTGGTAACCTATTCTGGGCACTGGAGCTGCTGGAAAGGTCAGGAGAAGCGTCTCTTACCTGGGTGCAGTCTCTGCTGGCATCTGGATGGGGTTACCATGGGGTTCAGTCCCTTATGCACACACTGGCACAGTTTATTATTTATTATAGTCCATAAAGAGGCTCAAAAGCCTTGCAGGGCAACAAAGCCTATGAGTGTGCCATGATGATGTTATACCATTACCTTGAATAAAATGCCTCACAGGGTTGTCATGCATGATAAAATGTAAGAGGAGAACAAAGTAAACCACTGTGGGTCCCCGTTGGGGAGGAAGCCATGGTATAAATGAAGTAAAGTAAAAATAAATTTTAAAACACTATGCCATGATCTGTCTGTGTCATTTCAGAATAATTTCTTTCTTCTGGGTCATCAGGTTTTATATATATGGGATGGGAAGGTTATGGGATGGAGGGCATCTTATAAGTTAGTATGGGACCTAGAGGACTTTTGCCTGGCCCCCCATGCTGGGTTGTAATTGTTAATACCAATTACATCAGGTGAAATCTGAAAGTGGCTTCATCTTATGAACCCAGTGATACAAAACTGCTTGCAAAGAATAGTACTTACTTTAAAACTATTAAAGGCAGCATAAAGGGGAAGGTATCTATCTAAATATTCATATAGGTCCTTGCATTGATCTTCCATTTCTTTGCATAATTTATTGAATTCGACTGGATCTCACCTAAAATTTCTACATGTCCAAGGTGGGGCATTTCTGTTGATTCTGCCATCCTGAAGCAGACCTCCAACTTCCCCCAACTATTCCTGGGGGTATGCCATCTCCCAGGGGCTACATTTTAGGGGGCATTTTGGGCTGTAGAGGGAGGGGGAGGAAGGGAAGTGGCACTTCTGTGGATAGACAGAAATCCTTCTGTTCCTGGAAATTTTAGGTGGGGTTTAAGCCAACATTTCTGAAAAACAAATTCCTGATGGGTAGTTAGCTGTGGCAGAGCCACATAAGATGTGATGTTGTTCCTGGGTTCACCTGTGCATCGCTGACAACATGTGTTCTTCCTGCGGAACAGCCAGACATGTGTTTCTTTTGATCACATTATCATCATTCCCATGTCCAGACTGTTACAATAAAACAAACTTCTGAAGCAATTCAAAGATAGCAGGTTTAATGTTTCCCAGGGCACTCTACTACTGACCAGGAAGTAGACATCATTCAGGAGAAAACCTTTAAAAGAAGGGTTTATAGTGAAATTACTGAAGTATAAGTTCTCAGAATGTTTGATAATATCCCATTAGGACTCCATTGTGCTAATAGTTTCTATTCACACCATTGGCATTAATAAATCTGTCACTTATTGTTTATTTATTTACAAAATGCAGGGCATTTCTAGAAGGGGCAGGGATGTCTCCTATGCAATAATGTTACTCAGAAGTGATATCAACACATTGAGGGCCAGCACCCCACACACCTGTACTCCAAGCAGTGAATTCACTGCATGAAGTTCAGACACACTCCCTCTGCTGCTTGCCAAAAGCATTTAAAAGGTCCCTTTAAATGCTTTTGGCAAGAAGTGGGGACTGCGCACACCAGCACTGCAAGTGTCAAATTAGCCGCTTGGAGTTCAGGCATGCTGCCAGCAGCTGCCCCTCTCCCTCCTTCCTGCAAGATTTAAAAGGCCCTTCAGCTGGTCCATGGGCCACATGCTCCCACCAATCAGCTGGAGGGCCCTTTAAATCTCACAGGAGGGAAAGGAGAGGCATAGTTGTCAGTGGCTGCTGTTGGGGGTGGGGTTTAGGGGTGGGGCTTCCCCACCAGCCAAGTGGCCTGTGGCAGGCAGAAGCCCACCTGGGGATTGGCATTCCTACATAATTTGGCTATGACTCAAATACACCCATGGGTTGGCTCCTGCCTAGACTTTCACTGCCACCAAAAGAGGAGTGATATTTTTCAATCCCTGCTCCTGTGTAAGAGTTCCTATCCTGCCTAGGACATTTTTTGGGGGGTCCCTATCCACCAGAAGCAGCATTTTTTGGGGGGTTAGCCTGCCACAGGAGGATGGAATGAGCAAAAATTACCTCTCTTCTTGCACTCATGGAAATCTAGGCAGACTCTAACCCTATATCTATGTCAATTCAGAGGATTTCATGACTCATGAGATTGTGTGTGTGAAACAGAATCAAGTATGGGGGGGAGAGGTTGTAAATTTTTACTGGGCCTAGAGAAATGATGCTGGGGCTCTCCTGTCAGGTATTGAGTTTCTAAATATGCTGGAGGGAAAGCAGGGATTTTGGCTGCACAGCTGCAAACTCTCCCCCTTTTGGAGACCTCAAACTGTTAAATACAGAAAAGAAAAAGAGTTTCAAAATCATTATTTCCCTCTGGTGAGATTTATATGGTGCTGGTTTATACAGTTTCATAATTTACATATTCTGCTATGTAGTCTTCTGGTTTTATTAAAGAATACTCTCATGTGTTCTCTTTCCTGTGCTCTTTTGTTTGGAAATCAGCCATTTTGAAAAATATGGCAAAGTTCTTATTTTCAGTAGGACTTTTAATAGCAACTAACCATTTCTGATTATGCCCTTGGTACATTTCTGTAAACCTGAATACAATTTTATCTTTAATAAACTATGATGTTTATATACCTACTGAGAGAAAACAAGCAATTAAAGTTTCCCTGCCACTCAGTTGCTGATATGGTGGTGGAAAGTGCCATCAAATTGCAGCTGACTCATGAGGACCTCATCAGGTTTTCAAGGCAAGAGACATTCTGATGTGGCTTGCCACTGCCTGCCTCCATGTCACGTATTCCTTGGGGGTCTCCCATCCAAATACTAGACAAGGTCGACCCTGCTTAGCTTCCAAGATCTGACAAGATTGTGCTAACCTGGGCTTTTAAAATAGAATGGGTTGTATCCAGAAGTTTTCTTCTAGCCAGTTTGATGTAGTGGTTAAGTGCATGGACTCTAATCTGGGAGAACCGGGTTTGATTCCCCACTCCTGCGCTTGCACCTAGCTGGATGACCTTGGGCAAGCCATAGCTCTGGCACAGCTGTTCTTGAAAAAGAGCAGTTTCTGTCAAGAGCTCTCTCAGCCCTACTTACCTCACAGGGTGTCTGTTGTGGGGAGGAGAAAGGAGCTTGTAAGCTGCTCTGAGACACCTTTGGGTAGTGATGGGTGGGGTATAAATCCAATCTCTTCTCTTCTTCTTCTTCTTCCCACCTTTCCCATCAACTACATGTAAACTGCAAAAAATATGATAGTGAAGGTTGGGAAACTCACTTAGATGAAAAGCCAACATGGGTGGCTGTACAGACAGTGGAAAAGTAGGCAAAAGTCAGCCTTCTTGCCTGTCCCACCAACAGTACTAATGGTCTGTACTAACAGTACTAATAATTAGTGTTGTTATGGGGAGTGGAATTCCTGTTTCCAAAATTCACATTTAAAAATGTTTATTTATTTATTTTCTTGATTTATATTCCACCTTTCTCTCCAATGGGGACATGGTAAACATAATTCATCTCTATTTTAGCCACACAAGAACCCTGTGAGGCAGGTTAGACTGAGAGTGTATAGCTGGCCCAAGGTCATCCAGTAAGGTTCCATAGCAGAGTGGGGATTCAAACCTGCTTCTCCCAAATCCTAGTCAGGCAGTCTAACCACCCCACACTAGCTCACATATATTTAACTTCATCCATTGAAGGCTTTTTGGTGTTACATACCACAGTATAGTGTTTTGGCAGGAGGATAGGAAGGTTTGGGGAAATGGCCTGTCGCTGAGGTTCTACAGAGTTAAATTCTCCAAAACATCCTTTTCTGCTCCTCTGTTCTTTGAACTTCTCTTTTGATTTCTATTTTCATTTGAAGTAGAATCCAGATTCCTGAAAAGAGAAAAAGGAATGAATTGTAGGATTTCAGGAAGAAAACTGGGTAAAGAGGAAGTTAGAGAATTTCTTTTAACAATGTTATTGATAATGGAAGAAGCAGAGAGAGATGATTTTGATGACTTTTTCCTCCTCAGAGCTGTCATCCATATTGCCTAAGTTTTCATTCAGATAGGAACTCAAAGGCTCAGAGCCATTTCTGCTTCACCTGTGTCTTCCACTGTATGGCAAAGGACCAACCCATGGGTTTCTTTATATCAATAGAATGCTGATTTATTGTTCATGAAGTTGCTATATTGATCTCATTATTTTAAAAAATCCACAAATATTTCTGAGATATCCTGAACTCATTTTCATTCAAAACCATACAAAGATTTCATGGAATGGTACTTTCCAGCTTCCTTTTCCCTCTGTAGTTCATGGTTCCTGGGATTCAGCAAATCTTAAGAACAACATGTGAAAAAACATGAGAAACCTGCAGAAATTGTCACCCCTCTTTCACAAACGGAAATGACATTCTGTGAGAGGAACTGCATTGATGGATACAATCAGTATATTTGGGCTGTTGAAAAAAATATGTCACAAACTTTTGGCACCTTTAAGATAAAGGCAGAGTCTGTAGTACAAATTTGAGACTAGTAGGACAGATACCTAGGACAATGGATAGAATATTCTGGCACAATGGCCAAATTTTTAGGGGGGGTTTCTATATAGTCACTCTCATGGCATCATGAAATGGGTGGACTTCATGCATAATTCACATGAAGGTGTTGTACATTATAAAGTATAACTTTTCTTCATGCTGTATATGGATTAATCTTACTGGAGGGAATTGCCATCAATGGCAAATTTTAATTTTTAAAATTCTCTGATGTTTACATGTAACACAGTGGAAAATTCTAGACCTCTTTCTTTAGGTCATTGTTATCTGGTGATTCACCCTAATTTTTTAAAGATTATGAAATTGATTTGTCAATAATAAGCAATGTTTGTTTTGTTTTTTGTTTTTTTGTGAGGGGGAGATGAGTCCATAGTCATGACTCAAACTGAATAGCAGTTTTTATAATCAGATTGACTCACAATGCATTTAGGTACTTGAAAAATAACAAATCCTGTCATGACAATTACAGATGCTCACATTCATTATTACCTCAGACAAATCAACCTTCTATAATCATTGTCCTTTTTGACTGGATGTGAATAACAGTACCCTCTTAAGGAGAGTTACACCCTTCTAAACTCATTGACCTTAACAGGGTACAGCTATGGCTATGATTGAGCTGCTGACTATGTGGAGGAAAGTAAACCAAGACATCGATGAATAATTTAGCTGTTTCTACTCATTGAAGCATGAAATTTTGTTCATATAATTCTATTAGTTTGATCTTTTTCCCCCCTGAAATCCATGAGTAATTTCTAGTAAGACAGAAAGAAACAACTTCTTAAAAGGAGATACAGTAAAAAATCAACTAGACACTATAGTTCCTTCCCTCTTCGAAGTGTTCACTTTCAAATTTTAAAAATGTCACCTTATAATTTAATAATACGTGTAGACCTTGGAACTTTACAATACAACTGTAAACAGATTCACACCATTCTAAGTCCACTGAAGCCAATGGGCTTAAAAGAGTATAACTCTGTTTAGGATTGAACCATAAGAGTAGGAAGTCTGTAGCCATGCCTGACAATATACAGCTGGGCAAGTTGTAATGTGTCTGTTGGCCTGAGTAACAAACAAAGCTATGATAAGCAGTTATCTCCTTCTAAAGCTCTTTGACTGTGAAGGGAAGGAATACCTGGGTTTCCAGAATAAAAAATTAAAAAAATAATAATTCAGAGTTAACCTCTCCCCCATATTACTAGCAATGTCTTCTCATGCAAAGACAAAACAAGGCAGGGGGAGCATTTTGGATTGATACAGCAACCACAATGGATACTTACAAGCCACCATCTGATCTGGCAAAAAGCCATGAGGGAAAGGTTGCTTTCATTGCCCTGGCATTTAGTGACTGATCTAAAGCCAAAGTGATGGAAACTTCCTGTCCTACAAGCCCCCAAACTGTTTCCCAAGTAGGTTCCTCAGGGTCCATTGTCATTGCCATGGCAACCCAAAAGGGAGCGCAAATTCTGTGATAATGGTTGAGGAGGCAGAGGTAGCAGCTGAGTAGTAACAGACAGCAGTGAGCAGGGGAAGAAAGAAGTGATGAAGAAGGGGAGTTGGAGTTAGCAAAAAGACCATCTAAAAGACAGAGACTCTTGCAACTGATGAAACAAATAATAATCACTAAGAATCAACACTCAGCTTGTATTTATTCAGATCATACTTTCCTTTTACAAGAATGTAAACCAATATCAAGCAGGTTTCCATAAGTAGAAACTAACAAAATTTGAACCATTAAAAAGTCCAAAGATGAATTGTACTATGCCAGATGAATCCTAAATGAATTAATGAAAAGCCAGCTTCTGAAGCAGGACTTGTAATTGTGGTAATAACAATAAAGCATCAGCGTGCTAATTTGTGGCAGCTCTTAGAAGCTGAAAATTGATTCAAATGATTCTGGATAAAATAAATACCTTGCACATTATGACTTTCTTCAAATTGGTATTATCCTAAAATCTCTTGCAATTACAAGGACCAATCAATAACACATTATAAAGAGACAGGCACAGAGCATCATTCAGGGGAATTTTCCACGAAAAATATACTAAGCAATTGGATTTGAATATCTTGGTGTTAGAATTTGCCTTTGAAATCATGATTTCTTTTAAATTAATTGCTGCAGATCCCTTGATTTGTCCCTCCTAACGGTGCTTTGATGCAGAAACTGCTGTTAAAATCAGTTATAGCTACAACTAATGTGTCTGTGGTACTTTCACAACCCAGACATTGGATCTTCTCAATGTGTCTGATAAATTACCAACGTATTGCACAATAACTATTTCCATTAAACTTGCAATGCCCTTTTCTCAAAAAGAACACAAAAGAAAATAGACACTTCATTGTTCTTTCAAGTGGACAGTAGGATGAATTAATCTGTCCAAACAATAAGGAGTAATATATTCATGATGCAAGAGAGCCTCTTGCCCTCATTTAATATCTTTCAAGTATTGCCAGCATAGCACAGAAACTGTGATATTTATTTTAACTGAATTAGTGAATAATCTTACAAGCCAGTTTCCTGACCAATCTTTTTTTTTAAATTAAATTAACTCTGACTGCTTTTACATTTTAGGTGGAGTACTGTGTTGCTTCAAAGACTGCCAATATTTTAAGAATAATTCTGGTAACAAAATAAGGTCTGAGGAGAAAGACAGAACACATATATTTCAATAACTTAAAAAAACCTTGTATTTAAAGTTAAAGTCATGAGTCCTGTTTATAGCTTGCAAGGTGGGACACAGGGAGGATTGCTACTCCACTGACTACTGCTGAAGGGAGAGATGAATATGTTGCCCTTAGTGAAGGTTGTCAGGAGATGCTGATATATACATTGGGCTAGGATGGTCAGGTCTTCCAGTAAAGTGAAAGCTGGAGACCCCACATCCTGGACACCCATTCCCCCCTGCCACTTGACAGGGCAGGTGGGTGATTGGCAGAGGTTTGGTGACACCACTACATTACTACTGACACAAACCAGAAGTGATGTTATTATATCAGTGTGGCACTATAGGATTCATCCCCAGCCCCATGGTTAAACCATAGACTCACTGGTGAATCCTAGATAATTATGCCAATGCAATGGCCACTCCCAGTTCATGCTGAAAGTGACATTGTGGCATCAGTGTGATGCCAATTAGGTAGGTCCACACCCCTTCAATCTCCCATCAGACACCAGTGCTGGGCTGGCAACTCTACACTAGGCTCACAGCTGCAGTATGCCACAGCTATGCACCTATTGATTGGGCAGCAGAACCGAGTGTAGTGAAGGTAGTTCATTATTTGCCCATGTAGGATTCCAAGATCTGTTTAGTAGCTGCACACCTGCATAATATCTCTAGGGCTGTCATTTTTTGTTGTTGTTGTTCAGTCGCACAGTCGAGTCCGACTCTTCGCGACCCCATGGACCAGATCACGCCAGGCCCTCCTGTCTTCCGCTGTCCGCTGAAGTTTGCTCAATTTCATGTTCGTTGCATCAATGACACTGTCTAACCATCTCATCCTTTGCCGTCCCCTTCTTCTTTGACCTTCAATCTTTCCCAGCATCAGGATCTTCTCCAGTGAATGCTCCCTTCTCATTTGGTGGCCAAAGTATTTGAGCTTCAGCTTCAGGATCTGGCCTTCCAAGGAACAGTCAGGGTTGATTTCTTTTAGGATGGAATGATTTGATCTCCTTGCAGTCCAAGGGACTCTCAAGAGTCTTCTCCAGCACCATAGTTCAAAAGAATCTATTCTTCGGCGCTCGGCCTTCCTTATAGTCCAACTCTCGCAGCCATACATTACTACGGGGAATACCATTGCTTTGACCATGCGGACTTTTGTTGGCAAGGTGATGTCTCTGCTTTTTATCATGCTGTTTAGGTTTGCCATCGCTTTCCTCCCAAGGAGCAGGCGTCTTTTAATTTCTTGGCTGCAGTCACCATCTGCAGTGATCTGGGATCCTAGGAACGTGAAGTCTGTCACTACTTCTACGACTTCCCCTTCTATTTGCCAAGGAGTGATGGGGCCAGATGCCATGATCTTAGTTTTTTTGATGTTGAGCTTCAAGCCCACTTTTGCGCTCTCCTCTTTCACCCTGAGCAAGAGGCTCTTCAGGTCCTCTTCACTTTCTGCCATCAGAGTGGTATCGTCTGCATATCTGAGGTTATTGATCTTTTCCCCCGCAATCTTAACTCCAGCTTGTGATTCATCCAGGCCAGCATTTCGCATGATGTACTCTGCATATAAATTAAATAAGCAAGGTGACAATATACACCCTTGTCGTACTCCTTTTCCTATGCTAAACCAATCAGTTGTTCCATATCCGGTTCTAACTGTTGCTTCTTGACCCTTATACAGGTTTCTCAGGAGACATGTGAGGTGGTCCGGTACTCCCATCTCTTTAAGAACCTGCCATAATTTATTGTGATCCACACAATCAAAGGCTTTAGCATAGTCAATGAAGCAGAAGTAGATGTTTTTCTGGTACTCTCTTGCTTTCTCCATAATCCAGCGAATGTTGGCAATTTGATCTCTAGTTCCTCTACCTCTTCGAAACCCAGCCTGTACTTCTGGCAATTCTCTATCCACGTACTGTTGGAGCCTAGCTTGTAGGATTTTGAGCATGACCTTGCTAGCGTGTGAAATTAGTGCAATTGTGCGATAGTTTGAACATTCTTTCACATTGCCCTTCTTTGGGATTGGAATGTAAACTGACCTTTTCCAATCCTGTGGCTACTGTTGTGTTTTCCAAATTTGTTGGCAAATTGAGTGCAGCACTTTAACAGCATCTTCTTTTAAGACTTTGAATAACTCCGCTGGGATACCATCACCTCCACTAGCTTTGTTGTTAGTAATGCTTTCTAAGGCCCATTTAACTTCGCTTTCCAGGATGTCTGGCTCGAGGTCAGTGATTATACCATCGTGGTTGTCAAGGACATTGAGGTCCTTCTTGTATAGTTCTTCTGTGTATTCTTGCCATCTTTTCCTAATCTCTTCTGCTTCTGTTAGGTCCCTACCGTTTTTGTCCTTTATCATGGTCAGCTTTGCATGGAAACATTCCCTTGATTTTGTTACTGTCCATGGGGTTTTCTTGGCAAAGATACTGGAGTGGGTTGCCATTTCCTTCTCCAGGGGGATCACGCTTGGTCTGAGTTCTCTGCTGTGGCCTGTCCGTCCTGGGTGGCCCTCCACGGCATAGCCCACAGCCTCATCGAACCACGCAAGCCCCCTCGCCACAACAAGGCAGTGATCCATGAGGGCTGTCATAAAAGATGACAAAAATGAAGAATGGATTAAAATCACTTTAATATGAACAGCAACTTTTTAAAAAACGTACACCAGTCTCCAAGCCTTGCACTCTTGTGGGGGGGGGGAACTAAGGTCAAGTGATCTTAGAGAATCTCCAGAAATCTGCAATTCCTTCATGATGTTAAATATAAAGAAATGTCTCTGCATTGTTTTCTATTACTACAGCCTGTATGGTGGTGCAGTTACACTGACATCCAATGCTCCCTCTAAGCTGTGGAGTCTTCTAAGCAAAAAATCTACTTTGTGAGCTACTGGCATCAAAGTTTGAGCAAGTGATTTGGCTACTGCATCAATTAGTTTGCTTTGGAGCCATCCTTCCTGAGCTAAGAAAAAAATGTGTGAGCCAGAGGCTAAATAACTATGAGCTAGCTCATACTAACTCAGCTTAGAGGGAACACTGCTCTCATCTCTTTTGCTACCTCCAGAAGCCCTTTGTTTAGGGCATCACACTTCCCTCCCCATTCAGTGGTGCTCAGTGATGGGCACAGAAATCCTCCCTGCACCATACCATGTGAACTGATGATGATGAGGCCTAACCAAGTAGGTGGGCATGCCAACTTTTGCAAGGTTTGTAAACTTGATAGTAAACATTGAAGCTCCCACTCTGCTGGCTTTCCACAGGAGATGCAAAATTGAATTATTCAAGAGGGCTTTTCTATGCAGGCAATAGGTTTGCATTGTATAACAGGCTTCACAAGGTTACTTGGACAAATTGTTAGGGACTGTGGTCTATACTACTGTGTATAGCTTGCTGAAACTAGGATCCCACTATGTAATTTTTGTACCAGTTAATGTGTCATGTTAATACCTATGCTTTGTTTCCATTTTGTTTTTAGACCTCTGGTTGGTTGTACAACCCTAATTAGGGATAGGCATGAATTGCATTTCTGCAGTTCAATTTGTGGCTGAACAATGAACTGAATCATGAACCCATATGAACCAGGAGGTTGGTTCATATTGGTTCATGAGCCATTTAAAATTTAAACCCCTGCATTCTGCTCCTTGTGGCTTTTTGTGGGGAGCAGAAAGCAGGGTTTAAATGGCTTGAAGTGTCTAGGTGCCCTAGGCCAGCTTGTGGCCCTGCACCCCCCCCCGCGATGCCAACCTCCCGGTGGGGCCTGAAGACGGGGGGGGGGGCAGCACCGGCAAGCCAGGGAAGAGGTGGGGGTTTAGACCCCCATCTCTTCCCTCTAAGCGCCGCTTGCCTGAGCACCCCACAGCTGCGGGGCACCCCGGCAAGCCAGGGAAGAGGTGGGGTTTAAACCCCCATCTCTTCCCTCTAAGCACTGCTTGCCTGAGCAACCCCCAGCTGCAGGGTGCCCAGGCAAGCCAGGGAAGAGGCAGGGAAGAGCCACCACCACAGCCTCGTCTCCCCCCTGAGGGGGAGGGTGGGCAAGCTCCACCGCTGCCTCCTGAGCCCCGCCAGGGCATTCTTTGCTGGCAGCTGCGGCTGTGGCCCCCGCCTCCTCTCCCCTCTGAGGGGGAGGGTGGGCAAGCTCCGCTTCTGCTTCCTGCGCCACACCAGGGCGCTCTTCACAGGCGGTGGTGGCGGGGGGCTTTTTGTGGGGAGGCGGGTGCAGTTTGGTACCCCTGCAGCCAGCGTGCTCTAGGCGAGTGCCTAGCTCGCCTAGTGGGTGAGCCGGCCCTGGCTGGCTGTTCTTGTTGTAAGTTTTGTTTTCATCACCATTCTTTCGTCACACTGCGTCATTGTTTATAGTTAGAGAAAAGTTTTTAAAAGTCTCTGATGTTCTGGGTTTAAGGCACTTTCTTGCTATTCCACCCCACTCTCAGCCACTCTCCGCTCTCTTCCAGCTGCCCTTTCAGTCTCTGCTTTAAACTCAGTCTTTTCAGGATCAGGCATTCCCCTCCCCCTTCCACTTGTTTGTGACTTTGGGGTAGCTTTACTTCTAACTTTTAGGTGATTGTTTGCTGAGGCATGGGTTCACTCACATTTTTACTTGTACTTGTTAGAAGGTAGAGAAGATCATTTGCTTCAGATCTCTTGTGCACTCTGGCCGGTGTGTGCCTCTTGTGCCATTGCTGGCTCTGTGCTGTGGGGACCTATCAGGCCAAAAGGAGCCTCAATCCCTTGGCTTCCACCTTGGGAGAGGCACCTCTCGCACCTCAGGGAAGGACCCCCCTACAGGGAGTCGAGAGGGCCCAAGGTCAACTTGGACCCTTCCCCATTGGCATGATTAGTGGGTCGCTCACGTCACCTGCAAGTCGCCAAAACTGGAAGCCTATATGGCTTTGTTGTTGTTGTTCAGTTGCACAGTCAAGTCCGACTCTTCACGACCCCATGGACCACATCATGCCAGGTCCTCCTGTTTTCTGCTGTCCTCTGGAGTTTGTTCAATTTCATGTTCATTGCATCGGTAACACTGTCTAACCATCACATTTTTTGCCATCTCTTTCTTTTGTTACCTTCAATCTTTCCCAGCATCAGGGTCTGCTTCAGTGAGTGCTCCCTTCTCATTTGGTGGCCAAAGTATTTGAGCTTCAGCTTCAGTATCTGGCCTCCCAGGGAACAGTCAGGGTTGATTTCTTTTAGGATTGACTGATTTGATCTCCTTGCAGTCCAAGAGACTCTCAAGAGTCTTCTCCAGCCCCATAATTCAAAACCATCTGTTCTTTGGTGCTCGGCTTTCCTCATGTCCCAACTCTCACAGGCATACATTACTACTGGGAATACCATCGCTTTGACTATGCAGACTTTTGTTGGCAGGGTGGTGTGTCTACTTTTTATTATGCTGTCTAGGTTTGCCGTAGCTTTCCTCCCAAGGAGCAGGCATCTTTTAATTTCATGACTACAGTCACTGTCTGCAGTGATCTTGGATCCAGGAACATGAATTCTGTCACTGCTTCCATAACTTCCCCTTCTATTTGCCAGGACTGATGAGGCCAGATGCCATGATCTTAGTTTTTCTGATGTTGAGTTTCAAGCCAACTTATGTGCTCTCCTCTTTCACCCTCATCAAGAGGCTCTTTAGATCCTCTTCACTTTCTGCCATTAGAGTGGTATCATCTGCATATCTGAGGTTGTTGATATTTTCCCCGGAAATTGTAATTCTGGCTTGTGATTCATCCAGGTTGGCATTTTGCATGATGTATTCTGCATATAAATTAAATAAGCAAGGTGAAAATATACATCGTTGCCATACTTCTTTGCCTATTTTAAACCAATCAGTTGATCCATGTCTGGTTCTGTCGCTTCTTGACCCTTATACAGGTTTCTCAGGAGACATGTGAGGTGGTCTGGTATGCCCATCTCTTTAAGGACTTGCCACAGTGTATAGAAAAAGTCTTTTTCTGAAATTCTCCCTGCCTGGGCCAGATGGACTTAGCTGGTAACTATGTGACTTTTGTCACCTGAACAGATGACAATGTGACTTTTGTCACCTGAACAGATGGCCTCCCAGATGGCCAAGCCTCGTATCCATATGCAAGACACTTTGACACCTTTGCTGGAGCAGAGAGACAGGCAGACGCCTTCCCAAGCATGGGAAGAGCTATGCCCAGCACATTAATACATCAAAAAGCATTCCCTAACATGACATGTTGCACATAGGCCCTGGAGACTGGACACACCCCTGGAGATTGGACACACCTGATAGTGACGGAGAAGGGGTATAACTGTAATCACCCTTTGGGAAAGGGAAAGAGTTTTCTCTTTGGAGGAGTTCCTGGAAAATGCTAGTTCCTTTCTGGAAACAAAGAGTTCTTTTGGACTGGCTGCTTGCTTGTCATGGAGTTTATTAGTAGGCAGCGAAGCTGGACTTAGCTGCCTACAACAACCTTGTGGTTCCTTCTCAAGATTCCCTGGTGAGACTTTGGACTATTGGCACACTGAATCATCTGATACCTCTGAAAGCCTGGTAACTATGGAATACCTCTATTGTGTAGTTAGTGCTGAACAAGCTATAGATATCTTTTGTTTTATTACCTTTTACTAGTTTCTTTATATGCATGTTTTTGCACTGAATAAAGATAATATATAATCAATATTATCTGGACTTGTTTTCCTCTGTTGCAACTTGATCTCTAAGACTAGATCTTGTGTCTAAGCCATTTGCCTAAGAAGGCTACCACTGTGTTAATTAATTTGTTTGCAGCCCTGATACAGAGCTGATAAGTTGCTATGTCCCAGAGACCAGGCAGGAATTGGGGATCTCTGCTCTTGTCTATGGTGGGGACCTTTGTGTAAGAGATCCTGGTGGCAGTGACTACTAATACCCTGGAGTGTGTACAGACATTATCCTGGGGTTGTTTAATTGTTACTGAAGTTCTGGATTTTCTAACTCTTATTTCTGGCCTGGGGTGGGAGAAAGTAATCCATGACACACAGTTTGTTGTGGTCCACACAATCAAAGGCTTTAGCATAGTCAATGATACAGAAGTAGATGTATTTCTGGTACTCCCTTGCTTTCTCCATAATCCAATGAATGTTAGCAATTTGATCTCTTGTTCCTCTAACTCTTCGAAACCCAGCTTGTACTTCTAGTAGTTCTCTATCCATGTACTTCTGAAGTCTAGCTTGTAGGATCAAGAGCATGACCTATCTAGCATGTGAAATGAGTGCGACTGTGTGATAGTTTGAACATTCCTTGGCATTGCCCTTCTTCAGGAATGTAATATAAACTGATCTTTTCCAATCCTGTGGCCACTGTTGCATTTTCCAAATTTACTGGCATAAGGAGTGCAACACTTTAATAGCATCATCTTTTAGGACTTTGAATAGCTCAGCTGGGATACCGTCATCTCCACTAGATTTGTTGTTTTGTTGTTGTTCAGTCGCACAGTCGAGTCCGACTCTTCGCGACCCCATGGACCAGACCACGCCAGGCCCTCCTGTCCTCCGCCATCCGCTGAAGTTTGCTCAATTTCATGTTCATTGCATCGATGACACTGTCTAACCATCTCATCCTTTGCCGTCCCCTTCTTCTTTGACCTTCAATCTTTCCCAGCATCAGGGTCTTCTCCAGTGAATGCTCCCTTCTCATTTGGTGGCCAAAGTATTTGAGCTTCAGCTTCAGGATCTGGCCTTCCAGGGAACAGTCAGGGTTGATTTCTTTTAGGATGGAATGATTTGATCTCCTTGCAGTCCAAGGGACTCTCAAGAGTCTTCTCCAGCACCATAGTTCAAAAGAATCTATTCTTCGGCGCTCAGCCTTCCTTATAGTCCAACTCTCGCAGCCATACATTACTACGGGGAATACCATTGCTTTGACCATGCGGACTTTTGTTGGCAAGGTGATGTCTCTGCTTTTTATCATGCTGTTTAGGTTTGCCATCGCTTTCCTCCCAAGGAGCAGGCGTCTTTTAATTTCATGGCTGCAGTCACCATCTGCAGTGATCTGGGATCCTAGGAACGTGAAGTCTGTCACTACTTCTACGACTTCCCCTTCTATTTGCCAAGGAGTGATGGGGCCAGATGCCATGATCTTAGTTTTTTTGATGTTGAGCTTCAAGCCCACTTTTGCACTCTCCTCTTTCACCCTGAGCAAGAGGCTCTTTAGGTCCTCTTCACTTTCTGCCATCAGAGTGGTATCGTCTGCATATCTGAGGTTATTGATCTTTTCCCCAGCAATCTTAACTCCAGCTTGTGATTCATCCAGGCCAGCATTTCGCATGATGTACTCTGCATATAAATTAAATAAGCAAGGTGACAATATACATCCTTGTCGTACTCCTTTTCCTATGCTAAACCAATCAGTTGTTCCATATCCGGTTCTAACTGTAGCTTCTTGACCCTCATACAGGTTTCTCAGGAGACAGGTGAGGTGGTCTGGTACTCCCATCTCTTTAAGAACCTGCCATAATTTATTGTGATCCACACAATCAAAGGCTTTAGCATAGTCAATGAAGCAGAAGTAGATGTTTTAGATTTGTTGTTAGTAATACTAATAATAAGAATAGTAAGGTTACCTACCTTAAACAGATTAATTTGTCTGTAGAAAATATGGCTGAGTTCAGACTGGCAATTTGCCCCACTATAGCCACGTTTTAGCCACGTTTTACAAGCGGATTAAAAGGGGCGTTCACACAGGCACATCTGCCTGGTGTTCCCCACCCATAGTCAACCCATGCTATTCCGCTTCGCTCCCACGTTTAAAAGATACCTGGTGAAAGTGGTAGCAAATCCCTGAGCGCCAGCCTGAAAAGCTGGGAGCAACCTGTGTTGCACTTAAGGCAGCAGCAATATAATTGGCTGTGCTCCACTCTACCGCCCAATGTGGTGCCGGCGCAATGGGATCCTCCCCAAATCGGTTGGATGCTCTTATGCCAAATTACCAGGGAAAAGCCATTTACTGCTGCACCTCCGGGCCAGCAGTCTGAACGCTCCCACATGCCTCTTCCCAGTATGCTCCTGCATCAGTCAGCACAGTGTGACCAGGAAAACCTGGAACAGTTTGTTCCAAGGCTTTTTTGTCACGGCTGGCTCCCGCTTCAAACTGCCAGTCTGAACTCAGCCTATATTTGTATGAGTAGGATTCTTTTGTCATAGGCATTCAACGATAATTTTTGGGCAAGCATGTCTGATGTTTTTCATGATTTAAAGTGGTTAGAAAATGTATGAACAATACTCAGTATGATTCCTTGATGGGCTTAGGTAAAATGTGTATGTGTGTGTGTGTGAAAAAAGCTTTTCAGCATCTGTTCCATTACCTTGAAGACAGAAGCAGAATATGTCTGTTCTGCCTTTCATAGGGACACAATAAAGATGCTAGAGAAAGAGCACAGTTTTGAAGAGTTATGGAACATCAAAGGCTCTTGCATATGGAAACATAATTTCATTGGGATTTAAATAACAAGATGAAGCAATAAATGGGATGCATTGCTGCTAATAGAAAACTGAGGATTCTGCATTGTACTGAACACTCAGTTACTAAGATCTAATTTTAGGCTGCTGGTTATTTTTATTTTTTATTTCTCTAATTGCATACATATTTGAAATTTAGGGGTAAAAATACAGTAAATACTTAATCTTCAAGGATCTTTGTCCAAAGATCAGAAACATTAGTTTTTCTGCAGATGAGTTATTCTCATTCCATACACACTGTAGAGAAGCCTCCTGTGTGAGGCGTCTATACCATTTAATGTGTCATGTTTCAACAATGCTTATGCTTTGTTCCATGTTTGTTTCACCTCTGTTTTAGATTTCTGCTTGTTTTCAGATTTCTTAGCCCAACTGCTATTGCACTGTTCATTGGAAGTACCATACTGTTGATTGTATTTGACTGAAACTATGTAATCTGCCTTGTATCTCAGTGAGAAAGGCATTCTATAAATAAATAAACAAACAAATAAATAAATAATGGCCCTGTTGGCTTGTTAAAAAACCAAAATAGTACTTAAGCCTCCTTCTTTTTTTCCCCTAGCAAGAACCAATAATCAAGCATTTATTCATTAATGCCAGAAGATGATCAGCAAGTCCTGAGAAAAAAAGAAAGAAAATGCCTGAAAACAATGAAACAAAGAAATTTTAGGGGAAATCTGGTTCATTGCAGAATTCAGTTTACTTCTCAAAGTAGGTATAGTAGGAACTTGCCACTTGGAGTCGATTTTTATGGGGAATATGCTCTTTTTTAAGTGCTATGTGGAGTCTTCCAGAAAGATTTTGATAAAGTTCTTCATTAAAGGCTCCCAAGTAAGCTCAATAGTCACAGGATAAAAGGACAAGTCCTTTTGTGGATCAAAAACTGGCTAATTAATAGGAAACAGAGAGGGAGTATAAATGGGCAATTTTCTCAGTGGAGGGTGGTAAGCAGTGGGGTACTACAGGGATCAGTACTCGGTCCAATGGTTTTAAACATGGTTATTAATGATTTGGAGTTGGGAGTAGGCATTGAAGTGGCTAAATTTGTGGATGACATGAAGTTGTTCAGGGTGGTCAGAACCAGGGAGGACTGTGAGGCACTCCAAAGGGATCTGTTGAGGATGGGCAAGTGGGTGTCAACAAGGAAAATGGGGTTCAATGTGGCCAATGCAAAGTGATGCACGTTGGAGCCAAAATCCTAACTATAAATACACGTTGATGGGGTCCAAACTGGCTGAGACTGACCAAGAGAGAGATCTTGGAATCGTAGTAGATAATTCACTGAAAATGTCTAGACAGTGTGCAATAAAAAAGACCAATGCTATGCTGGGGATTATTAGGAAGAGAATTGAAAACAAATCAGCCAGTATCATAATGCCCCTGTATAAATCAATGGTGCAACCTCATTTGGAATACTGTGTACAGTTCTGGTCACCACACCTCAAAGAAGAATATTATAGCATTGGAAAAAATGCAGAAAAGGGCAACTAAAATGATAAAAGGGCTGGGAACACTTTCCCTATGAAGAAAGATTAAAGTGCTTAGGGTTCTTTAGCTTGGAGAAATGACAGCTGAGGGGTGACATGATCGAGGTTTATAAGATTATGCATGGGATAGAGCAGGTTGAGAAAGAAGTACTTTTCTCCCTTTCTCACAATACAAGAACTTGTGGGCACTCAATGAAATTGCTGAGCAGTCAGGTTAGAACAGATAAAAGACAGTACTTCTTCACCCAAAGAGTGATTAACACATGGAATTCAGTGTCACAGGAGGTGGTGGCAGCTACAAGCATGGATGGCTTAAAGAGGGAATTAGATAAACATATGGAGCAGAGATCCATCAGTGGCTATTAGTCACAAGGTATAGATAGGAACTCTCAGTCTGGGGCAAGTGATGCACTATATTCTTGGTGCTGAGGGGGCAACAGTGGGGGGCTTCTAGTGTCCTGGCCCCACTGGTGGACCTCCTGATGACACCTGGTATTTTTGGCTCATGTGTGACAGAGTGTTGGACTGGATGGGCCGTTGGCCTGATCCAACATTGGCTTCTCTTATGTTCTTATCTCATTTCAATTTTGGTTGCAGCTGAATGTGCAAAAGGAACATTTGAGCAGTGCAAAGAGATCATCCTGTGCAAAAGAAATATGAAGCCACAAAACTAATGGATTTGTTTGGCAGAAGGTGAAATACTATAGAACAGAAAATAAATTCTGGATTCTAACATCTGGACCAGCTGGGAAAGTTCTGCTGAGCATTTGCCTCTCCCCATTTCCCAGAAAGGTAGTCAGAAATGGATGAAACTGAAATTTGAAGAGATCTTGGGGTTGCTATAACAAGCTCAATGAAAATGTTGGCTGAGTGTGTGGCATCGGTGAAAAAGGCATACTCCATGCTAGGAATTATTAGGAAAGGGACTGAAAATAAAACAGCTGGTATTGTAATACCCTTGTATAAAGCTATAGAATGGCTATACTGTGTGCAGTTCTGGTTATTATATCTCTATAAAAGGATATTGCAGAGCTGGCAAAAGTACAAAGGTAGGAAACCACAAGAATAAGGCAGTTGTGGCATCTTTCCTATGAAGAAAGGGTGGAGGGTCTGTAACTTTTCAGTCCAGAAAAAAAGATGGCTAAGGGGAAACATCTTTTTCCATTCAAAATCCTCAGTCCATAACCTCAGGACCAGGAAAACACACACAAAATGACTGGTTCCTGACTAATGGGCTTTTAGTTCTTTCTCCATTTTCCAGAGTTGTCCGTCAACATCGGGAATCTGGTTCATATTTGTGATGGGAAAATTCATTAAAAACATGAGACATTATACAGGTTTATAAAATTATGCACAGGATAGAGAAAGTGGATAGAGGAAACTTTTTATCCTTCTCCCATAATACGAGAACCCTGGGGCATCCAATGAAATTGTTAGGAAATAGGTTCAGAACAGACCAAAGGAAATACTTATTTACTCATTGAGTAATTAAATGGTGGAGTTCACTGCCGCAGGAGGTAGTGATGGCCACATGCACACAAGTATACATAGTTTTAAAAGCAGGTTAGCCAGTTGGAGAGCCAGTTTAGTGTAGTAGTTAAGAGCATGTCTGATTCCCCACTCCTCCACATGAAGACAGCTAGGTGATCTTGGGTCAGTCACAGCTCTCTCAGAACTCTCAGCCCCACCTACCTCACAGGGTGTCTGTTGTGGGAAGACAATGGGAAGGTAATTGTAAGCCACTCCTTTGGGTAGTGAAGGGTGGGGTATAAAATGAACTTTTCTTCTTAGACAGATTAATGGAGGAGAGGTCCATCAATGGCTACTAGCCATGGTGACTGAAGAGAGCCTCTCTATCCAGAGATAGCAAATCTCTGAATACCAGTGCAAGGAGACAGCAGCAAGGGAGGGTCTCACTCTCTATGCCATCATTGCCCTCTAGGTCAACTGGTTGGCCTTTGTGTGAAACACCATGCTGGAGTCTATGGACCACGGTTTGATCCAGAAGACTCTTCTTTTTTATGAAGCATGAGTTAAAGGACTCTCATTCTGTGTCCTGTTCTGCCTCATAGACTCTGAAGTCTTTTCAAGGCTCTGGTTAACAGCTATGCAGAAGACGAAAGATTGTTACCAACTCAGAAAGTTAATGGCTGGATTCTTCCTGTGCTATCCATTTCCAAATAGAGTTTCCTTATTTTTCTTGGCCTGCCATTGAGATGTATATTAAAGTTGTAACTCAGAATTAAATGGAAAACCAAAGATGAGGAAAATAATAGGAACCAATAAAGTGCAATACTGATTTCCATAAAAAACTTCTGCAGCAACATTGTAGAAAGATTACAGCCAATTTCAGGTACATCAGTACCATCATAAAATGTTCCTCCAATGATGCATAAGTGTTAAATTGGATTAATACGGTTTTTAGTCTCCTATCTCTAATCTGATTTTTAATGAAGCAAAGGTCTGTCATACCTTATGTTACCTTATCATTTGAACAGTACTTCAGATGGTGGAATTTCCATGGATTTCCAGTTTTTGCTATCAAAGAATTTGCCCTTATTAATAAATCAAATACTAATTCCACCTCCTATGTGGAGCTCAATTCTTTTAGTAATATAGCTACTGGAAAAACGGGCATTAATTTCCCATTATGAATATGACTCTCACATTTTCCATTCCCAGAATGCTGGAAAAAGTGAGGGTCAGAATAGGGCCTGACATACTTCCCTTTACCTGGTTTGCCTGCTGTTAAATGAGCCAGCTATTCTTTGGAAGGCCAGAGCAGAAGTAATGTGACTTATTGCCTGGAGTGCAGTGTTACCCTTCTGAAACTTCCAAACCCCCACCCTCCCAAACTGAGAGCCATAACAAACTAAAAGGTGGGATGAGGAGAAGCCTAATTTTGAGGGCTAATAAACGATTGTGTTGTATGGTGCATCCTCAGCAAAATTAGGAATTATTTAATGACTCCTGGAATTATTTAATGACTCATCACTAGGAATGGGCATGAACCAGGAAAATGGAGGTTTGTGCAGGTTCATGGATTATGACATTGCATGAACCACGAACTGGTTTGGACCTCCCCTGGTTTGCAAACTGCTTGGGTTTGTGAGGTTCATACAGTCCTGGAGGCAGGCTGCCACTGTGGCATGACTCAGGGAGAGAAGATGAGGCATTTAACCTCCCTCACTCTTCGGAGTTGTGCTGCAGCAGCAACATGCCTCCATAAGTGAAGAGAAGGCAAATTGCCTTCCCTTCACTCCTGGAGGCATGCAACCTCTGTGGTGCAACTCAGGGAGTAAAGGGGAGGTATTTAAAATTGCATCTGGGAGGAATGAAAGGGATTGCTGAAATGGCTTGCATCTATTAAATGCAAGCCATTTTAGCAATGCCTTTCATTCCTCCCCACTGTGAAAGCCAGAGGTGGCTCTCACAAGTGAACTCAGAAGGCATTTAAATGCCTTCTGAGCTCACTTCCATTGCACTGCAGCAGTGGCACAAGTCCACTGGCTACTGGTGAGTCACACCGTGGGGTGGGGTAGCTTTAAAGGGTTTCAACCATTGCCTTGGGCGCCAGCATTTCTGATCCATGAACCACTTCCACAAATCAAACAAACCTTGGCAAAAACCATGGTGGTTCATGGTCAGTTCATAAACCATTCTATCACACAAACCAGGTTTGCAAACCACAAACCACGACCTGATTCATGATGTATTCTGGTTCATAGTTTGGTTTGTGCCCATCCCTACTCATCAACCCAAAAGTAAAACATACATTATCACTGCTTGTAAAATAAAACTGTCATTTTAACAAAGCACTATAAATTATATAGGAATGTTCTTAGATAGCACAAAGTAGAATAATCTTGTTAGTAAATTCCAAAATTAAATTACTTGGCAGACATATTCGCATACACTTGTTGTGACTTTAGAGAGAATACTGAGAGAATGTGTGAAGAGACACTCTCAGATAGTGAAGAAACCAAGGTAATTCTTGCCCCACCATCTCTGTACCAGGAAAAATGCAAAAAATGACTTATTGCATACCAATGGAGTTTTAGTTCTCTTCACCACCACAGAGTCATCTATCAACATCAGGGTTCTTTTCAATTGTACCTGGATAAATGTGTGGTTTATATCACACATTCAGTTGCATATACATTGAATGTAACATGCAAATTACATATGTGTATAAAAAATCAAACACACAGATTGTACATGCATTCAATGTAACTTGTGAACAGGGTTACTCTGAATCTTAATTCTGACAAGACACAAGTTCTGTGCCCTGACCTGGATAGCCCAGTCAAACCCGATCTCATCTGACCTTGGAAGCTAAGCAGGGCTGACCCTGGCAAGTCTGTGGATGAGAGACCTCCAAGGAATACCAGGGCCGGGACACAGAGGCAGGCAATAGTAAGCCACCTCTCTAAAATATCCAAGCCCCACTAGGGGTTGCCAGAAGTCAACCATGACTTCCAGGGACAAACACACAAAGAAATACACAAACAAATACTCAACAAACAAAAAAAGTAGAAAGGCAGGCAGGGACTTCTGATCTCCCTGTCTTGGATGAAGTTATAGTCCCCTTGAAAACTCAAGTTTGCAGTTTGGGATTGCTGCTTGACACAGAGGTCACCTTAGAAAACCAGGTGGTGCTATGGGTCCGAGTGCACTTGCCCAGCTCTGGCTGGTACATCAGCTGTGTCTGTTCTTGGGTCAGTCAGATCTAGCCATAGTGATCCATTTAGTTAATTACATCTAGGCTGGACTATTACAATGTACCCTACTTGGGGCTGCCCTTGAAGAGTGTCCAGAAGCTGCAGCTAGTGCAGAATGCCATGGCTAGACTGATGGTCAGGCCAGCTCTCGAGAACATATGTCCCCAATACTACAGCAAGTACACTGGCTATCAATCCAGTACTGAGCCCAATTCAAAGTGTTACTTTAGTCCTTTAAAGCACTACATGGCTTGGTACCAAGATATGTGAAGAACTGTTATTTCCAATATGTTCCTGCCCGGGGATTAAAATTGTGGGGAGATGCCCTCCTGACTGTCCCACCAATTCAAGATGCTTGTTTGGTGGATACACAAGAGAGGTCTTTTCTGTGGCAGCTCCACAATTATGGAACAACCTCCCCAGGGAGGTGTGTCTGGCCCCCTTAGTGTCAGTCTTCAGGAGCCAGCAGAAAACAGTTGTTGTTAGAACTGCATTTTGATTTGTTTAGCTTTTATTATTGGCAGATGTATCTGGAGTTTTTAAACTGTGAGTTTTATGGGTTTTGTAATGGATGCTTTTATTGTGTTTTTATAATGTTTTCTTCATATTGTAAGCCTCCTTGAGTTCCTCAAGGGAGAAAGGCAGATAATTAATGGTTTAAATATATATAACTAAATATGGACATTTGCTTTCAGTCCCTACCCCCCAATCACAAACTCTGAGCTGTTACAAATATAGCTTCTCTCTCCCTCTCTCTGCCCCCTCAGGGTCCAGATATCTCTTTCTTTGCAGGAAATTCTATACATATGTTTTGCTAAAACCAATTAAGGGTGGATAAAATACACATAGAACATAAGATATGCTTATGCTTAAATAATGCATAGTGTCCTTTGAGCCCTGGAAATCTGCTAAATAAGGGAACTGCTAAGATTTTTTTTCTCCTATTTTCTCTCCTTTTTCTGCCTGCTTTTTGAAACCTTAATGAACAACATCTTTATTACTTGAAAAGGTCTCTTTTTTCATAAGAGTATACACAGACTTTTAAAGGTCCTTAAGCCAAGTTTGAGGAGATATATGTGTAGGAGGAAGACAACTGCAGTTGTCACCTCTGATCTCTGGGAAACAAATTGGAAGGGTGGATAATATAAGGTGAGGCATGCCCCTTCTGGCAAATTATGGTCATTGTACTGCAGTCCATATGCATAAGATGAGGAAGGAGGAGGAGGTAAGTGGGCTCTTTTGAGGGCCCCATATATCCTTCCATGATTTGTTCTTACACGGGGAATGGATCATGCCTTAATTTGTGTATTACTCATATGATATGATTCCAATTAGTGTTGCCAGCCATATACTGGCAAATGCCAGAAGATCCTAGGGTTGTACCTGTGCATAGTGGAGTTACAGAGGATGTGATTTCATGGTTTTGGATGCTTTCTTGCTTTAAGAATTGCCCCAATTTCGATGGTATAGTCTATGGAAACTGGGAAAATTCCTACAGCATCACAGAGAATGTGACATTAATTTTTGGTGGAGTTTTGATGAATGTGACATCACTTCTGGGTGATGCTGTAGGAATCCCTCTAGTCATTACCATCTAGCATCATCATCATCAACATTATCTCCCCTCCATTTCCCCCCACTCCTTAAATCATTGAGGTTGTGGGATTGAGAGTGGTTGTAAGGGGTTGTCCACTCTCCGCAGGCAAATGGCAAACCTAAATCCAAAACATATGCAGTTCAACAGCCAATCAACATGCAGGGAAACTCACCAATTTGGAAAATATGATTGCTTAGTTTAGTTCTTTTCTCTGCCTGGCCAGTAGAAATCAATAGCCTTTTAGTCATCTAGATAATGAGAGAGAGAGAGAGAGAGACTGTAGCATCCTGAATGTCCCATTGCTGTGAGCAGCATTGTCAATAGTCCTGAGCCACTGGGCCAAGTTCTTTGTGACTTAACAGTATCTCACATATTTGTAAACATGATACAAAGTATTGGTGATAAACTATCGCTGAAATGTGCTAAATTCAGATGCAAATAATTAAAAATCTATCACAGTTGTATCCCATCTTGCTCTCTAGGTGCTCAAGACAGGGTACACATTTCTCCTCTCCTCCGTCGTCGTCGTTGTCATCATCATCATCATCATCATCATCATCACAGCAGTCCTGTGAAGTAATTTGGCCTACCCTAAAAATCATTACATAAAAAGTAACTTTTGCAATACAAGCTTCCTGAATGTACATTTTGAACAACCATATGCAATATCAGATGAATTATGTATGCTAGACACTCAGGTCAACATCAAACCGATCACAACAAGGCAGATTAGGGTGAAGTAACAGATGAGCTTCAATAACAAATCCATGATATCCAGCATCTTCCCTTTCCTAGCTATGAAATTCTTCTTCAAGCTACCAATACATCCACTTATGCACCTACTTAAGTCTTTAGATTCCTTGAATATGGTTGGAAGGTACCCTCGTAGAGGCTCATATGCTCTAGGTCTGATCACAGCCAGGATAGGAGACTGCCTAGTAAATCTATAAAGGCTGCCTTGATTTCCATGATGGAAGAAAAGTACAATTAATAATGACTTATATGGTTATATGGACCACCTTCATTCTCTTTCTTCCCTTACCTCCCACTGCATTCATAATATAGAGTTCCTGTTCACTCCTAGAATAAATTGATCTTTCGTAATTTAGATACATACTTGGCTGCCACCTGCTGGTCACAGGGATATTGCCAAATATCACGGGGTAATCAAAAAGTGGCAAGAGAACCCAGAAAAAGACATATTCTCAAAGTCACTAAATGTTTATTGTTTATTCGCTAGCAGATGTTAGCCAGCCTTTTATCCCTCCAATCTGAATAAGAGCACAATGTGGATCATTCTACTTTTTCAATAGACTTTATGCATGAAGTTGGGAATAGGGTCTATATTAATTCTTGGGCAAAGGGAACCAGAGCAAGGACCAGTGTATGTGACTATGCAAATTTCATTTTGCCACCTGTTCCCCAGTAATGTCATGTAGACTGGTTCAGGCCAAGCAGGAGGTGCAAATAATATTGCTATTACTCTTACGGACAACAACAACAAGAACAACAAAAATGCTGTTTGTTAATTGCCTAGAACTAGAAGCTTAACAGAAAGGTTGACAATACCACGTGATGGGACCTGTTTTAAAGTTCATCTCAGCAATAAACTGACAAGGTAGCCTTTAGCAAGCCACTGGTTTTCAGCCTTAGTGCTCCCCCAGATGTTGACCAGCTTTATAAAATTGTCACAAGTTTTCCTGAGAGCTAAACTAGGTATGACAGAAGGATCTGTGGGTATTTGTTAATGAGGGTATTTATTAATGATTCACGTGTAATGCAGGAAATGTTGGAATCTATTTCCTCCCCTTTTTATAGAAAATGAAACACATCAGGGGAATTCAGCCTATCTCTTCCTTACTCTTCAGTGCTGTTTGAAGAAATTATCTCCTAGCTCAACTCTGACATAAGAAGTGAGACACAGGAAGAAAATAAAGCACAACAAGCAAAGTGAGGAAATGGAGAAATAAAGATTTAGCTCCACCTGCTCCCATTCCATTTTCTGTAAAATAAACTAAATCCCGTATATGGATGGACCAAGTAATAATGTGGTCTTGTCTAGCCTGAGATTATGTGTGTGAAGTAATAAGAACACTCAAAATTGCTTATTTTAAGTTAAACATTATTATTTATACAGCATAACCTCCTATCTTGAGGACCAGAGCAGAAGAACTTTCATATTCCTGAATTTCCATGAATTATGTTACGATCATAATACAAGCAGACTATGTAATGCGCCACAAGTCAGGCAAAACCTTCGGAGAAAATGAAATAGTTCTGAGCAGCCAGGACTCCTGGGCACTCTTATGTTACTCAAAGTTTATATTAATGCAGATTAGAAATGAGATCATTGTGGTATTTCAGCTCACTCTGATAAGGGACCGGGAGCAGAAACAGCATTGGATAGATTTAGATTTTTACTAGTTTGTTAAATACAAATCTACAAATGATTCAGAAGCCTCCAGTATAACTGCAGGGGCCATTTTTAGCTCCACTGAACAGTGTGATTTCATTATTTAATCCGGAGATTAATAGTAGGTAGGTAGGGAAACCTCTTAATCTTAAACAGAAAAGCCTAAGAAATATTGTACTGAAGGAATCTGGCCCCCTAGCACCAGATAGTCAGCATAAGGCCCACATACCAGTCAAAAATAATTTAAGCTTTCAGATACCCCCAGCATATATAAACTTCACTCTGATGTATTGGAGTCACTGTGCAACAAAAGCAGGATGAGGTATTACATATTACAAGGCTTTGCAAGAGTCACTTTGGTGTAGTGGTTAAGTGTGCAGACTCTAATCTGGGAGAACCGGGTTTGATTCCCCACTCCTCCACTTGCACCAGCTGGATGACCTCTCAAGGGCAGTTCTCAAAAGAGCTTTCTCAGCCCCACCTACCTCACAGGGTGTCTATTGTGGGGTGGGGAAGGGAAAGGAGTTTGTAAGCTGCTCTAAGACTCCTTTGGGTAGTGAAGGGAGGGGTACAAATCCAATCTCTTCTTCTTCCTCTTCTTCTATACGGAGTCTTTGAGTCCTATTCAAACATTCACTAGTGTCTATGGTACAGTCCTCACTTGACTGTACCCTCAAATATTATCATAGGTAATTATTTGGAAGAATCTCCATATAAAAATTTCCCTGAAGATGAAAACCATTAGAAGGAGTCTAGCTAATGTTTCACCCCAGCATTATGTAAGTTGTTTCTCCTCTCGTTTTGCTTTTATTCTTAAGAAAAAAAATAAACATAGATGGAGAGCTAAAATCAATTCTTTGAGTCCAAACCATCCAAGCCCTAAGGGATATTCAGTTAAATAAGAATTTGAAATTGTGATGATTAATGTATTGTAACATTCATATATTAAAAAAGGAATGTTTTACTGGCAGCAGAACAAGCAAAATTGATACAGCAAGCTCACCTTAGTGTGGGTCATATATACCAAGGAAAATATTAGTTTAGAAATTCCCTAAAAAGTTCTGGCAGTCTGAGCTACAGAAGCAAATCCAAAAGTTGTGGCCTAGTATGAGATTTGCTATTAGGTAAAACCTGGTTCTTTTACCAGGGCCTTACAATTGTTTGAGGAAAAATAACAAATTCCCTTTGATAAGAGTTATATAGATTATATTGGATCATGTGCCTCAGTCACATGGGCACGAAATGTTGGTTTCGAAAGACAGATGTATAAGTTGCATAGGATTGTTTCCTATTAAATATTAGACTGCTATTGCCATTGTGAGAACCTTAAAACACCTTTGTAAATCTTGTTTATTCCTAGGGTGTTGTGCACACAGTGTAGTATGCATGTCTAAAAAGCTGAAGCTGTTTTCTGAGTCCCAGTATCCTTGAAATACAGTGCCGATTGCCATCCTCAAAGTAGAGGGGCTGTGGAAGGCAAATGCACTGGGGGAAATGGCCCTCCCAAATGCTCTCAATAGGGAAACATAGGTAGAAAAAGAGTTAACATAATTTGCCACCATGTGGCCATTGCTTTGCTTCACATAGATTGCTTTACAGACTTAAGTTGGCTAAACCTTTGTTTATTTGTTTTATAAAATATACACTGCCTTTCTACCATTACAAAGGCCACCAAGGCGACTAATAAATTAAAACAACATAATAAATTCTCATTAAAAACATTAAAACCAACCAGAAACATATGATTAAAGCTTGAGCTAAAATACATAGAAAAACTCAAACACAGCCATTAAAACATTGGGCAGGAAGGTGTGATCACTGAGGAAATGGCAAATTTCATACACTGGCAGAACATGACAACAGAATGGGACAGATGAGTCTCCCTGGGGGAGACAGTTCCAGAGTTTTGATGTCACAGCTAAGAAAACCATAAACCAGGTTGCTAGCCATATAATCTGAGAAGGTGGTGACACCAGAAGCAGGGGCTTGGAAGACAGCTACAGTGGTTGAGTAGGCTCAAAAGAGAATAGGAGGCCCTTCAGGTACAATGGTCCCAAGACATATAGAGATCTAAAAGTCAATACCAGCACTTTGAGATATGCTTGGAAACAGATTGGGAGCCTGTGGTAGATAGGCCAAGACTCAGGTGATATGGTCTCTACAGCCCACGCCAGTCAACGCCATGGCTGCAATATTCTGCACCAGTTGAAGTTTCTGAACACTTCTCCAGGGCAGCTCCATGCAGAGCGCATTGTAGGTCAGACCTTCTGCTCACCAGTAGCACTTCCATTTTGTTGGGATTAAGCTTCAGTTTATTAGCCTGCATCCACTCCAAAACTGCTGAAGTGCAAGATAGAGCTGAGTGTTATCCAAATCTTGGTGACAACCCAGCCCAAATTTCTGGATGACTTCACCCAGTGGTTTCATTTAGCTGCTAAACAGTATGAGGGACAAGATGGAACCATATGGTTTCTGCAGGCCAAAGGTCAAGGGGCTAAGCAGCAGTCTCCCAGCACTACCTTCTGAAACCTATCCTCCAGGTAGGACTGAAACCACCACAAAATGATACCTCCCAATCCCAGCCCAGAAAGGTGGTCCAGAAGGATGCTATCTTGAGATGCTATGACTGATGCCGTGAAATGCCTCTGAGAGGTCCAGAAGAATCAATAGAGCTGTACTCCCTGTGTCTATCTCACAGTGCAGTTCATCCACAGGAGTGAACAAAGATGTTTCAATCCAATAACCGGACCTAAAAACAGATTGGAAAGGACTGAAAACATCTCCTTAATCCAAAAATGGATCTAAAATTTCATCTAAAATTCCTATCTTTGTTATAATAAGTAGTAGTGAGAATGAACTAACACAGCTTTTATTTATTTTAAGAATATACTGGGAGTACATTCATGGAGGATAGATAACCTTGTGTGGTTTTTAAGTTATAAGATATATAATTAGCCAAGAATGTGATCCCCATCAGATGGGACAGCTATCCATTGTTGGAAGATTTCCCCCCCCCAAAAAAAAAACATATAAATATGGGGAACTGAATTGATCTGGAACATCTTCTTTGAAGATGAAAAATTGACAACTACCCATACACGAACATTCACTGTTGTGGCCCCACCTTGTGTTATGGCCTGCTGGATGAGGTCAGGAAGGTTCCCATACTCCTGGCTTCCCACAAACTATGCAAAACTGCCCAGGAGGGAGGTTGTATCTGTTGACAGTAGCCTGAAGGAGCCTGGAGCTAAACTAGGGTGGAGCTGGAGCATGGTGCCCAGAGGAGAAGTGGAAGGAACTCATCTCCAACACTCCCATAGCAAAGTTATATGGGACAGAAGTGCTAAGTAAATGGAGTATCTGAGCCTTCATCTGTGGGTGCCTGACTATAGCAGAGGATAGACAAGAGGCCACTACTAAGTCTCTTATGACCATTCACATTCACAATTATGTTTCAATAAAAAGATAAAATGGAATTGTTCTACATTATCCTGAGGACGGGAAGTTCAATAAAACAGTCTGGTCATTTGGTTGGTTAGGCCACAACTAGTTTAGGGGGGAATAATGCAGATTGCTGGAGTAAGAAAGGCTCATTGGCAAGTACCCTGAGTCATCTAAAGATGGGGGCTGTTCCCAAGGTATCCCATCATTGTCTTGACTGGCTGGCTCGGCAAGGGCTGGTTAAGCACCATCAACTGAGCTCCTTAGTTGCTGGAGCAGCATGTGAGAGATGAGGCTAAGCAACTCTTGGCACTGTTTTACATGTATGTGAGGATAAATAACACCAGTGGTAATGTTAGCTAAGTTTGAAGCCAGGGCAGGTTTGCCCAAAATGCTTGTAGCCACAGTAGGCTGCTTGTTAGCAGCAATTCACCCTATCATAGGCATGGGCTGAGTTCAGACTGGCAGTTTGCTCTGGTAGCCAGCCGTGGCAAAAAAAAACCCAGAATAAACTGTTCTGGGCTTCCCCGTTCACACAGCCTGGGCCACTGTTGGAAAATACGGGGCAGAGCCGGGCGGGAGCGTTCAGACTGCCGCGCCGGGGGGCATGCTGTATTCAGCGTTTCCCCATTAATTTGGCTGTGGGTGTATGGGTGTATGTCTGCATGAGTGCTCATGCGCTCATGAGCTCATGCACATAAGCGCATTTTGCCGATTGGGGGAGGACCCCGCAGCGCTGGCACCACATTGGGCAGTAGAGCGGAGCACGGCCAATCATATCGCTGCTGCCTTCTGCCCAACGTGGGTTGCTCCCAGCTTTTCAGCTGCGCGTTCAGACTTCCCAAAAGCGGAGCAAAGAGCGACACACACGGGTTTTCGGATTTGCTACCAGTTTTATGAGGTATCTTTTTAATCCAGTGGTGAAGCGCAACAGCAAGGGTTGGCTATGGGTGGGGGACGCCAGGCAGATGTGCCTGTGTGAATGCCCAATTTATTCTGGAATTGAATCGTCGCTAGCCTGGGTCCCTACCCGGGCAAATTGCCAGTCTGAACTCAGCCATGGTTTCTGTGGAGGTCAGCCATTAATAATTAAACCAACCAGCTGACTACATTCTTGCCTCTTGCATCCTTATTTGGGGGCTTCTGGTACAATTACACGAGTACAAACATATGTATTGGGGGGGAAGACTGATTGTGTATTGGTCCACAATCTATGCATGTCCAGCCATTTGTTCACAAGACAGGAGAGCCAGTTTGGTATAGTGGTTAAGTGTGCGGACTCTAATCTGGGAGAACTGGGTTTGGTTCCCCACTCCTCCACTTGCACCTGCTGATATGACCTTGGGTCAGTTACAAGCTCTGGCACAGCTGTTCCTGAAAGAGCAGTTTGTGTTAGAGTTCTCTCAACCCCACCTACCTCACAGGGTGTCTGTTGTGGGGAGAGGAAGGGAAAGGAGTTTGTAAGCCACTCTGAGACTCAAAACTGAAGGGCAGGATATAAATCCAATCTCTTCTTCTTCTTCTTCAAAACCAGAAATGCCACTTTCCCAGGGCTCCCAGTCAAGTGGCCATAGTCTACATTTTAAATAGTTTGTATGTTCTGAACAGGGCCGGCTCCAGGTGTCTGGGCGCCCTAGGCAGGACAGCCTGGGGCGCCCCCCACTGGGGATGCCAACCTCCCGGTGGGGCCTGGAGACCAGGGACAGCGGCGGAGCACTGGCTTTCCTGGGGGCTCCACCGCTGTGGGGCCCCAGGAAAGCCAGGGAAGGGGGTGGGGGTCTAGCCACCCCCATCCCTCCCAGTCCTGGCTTTCCTGGGGGCTCCGTGGCTGCGGGACCCCCAGGGAAGCCGGGAAGGGGGCAGAGCCGCCACCCCCCTGCCCCGCTCCAGGCCTAATGACCCGCCGCCCTCCCAGAGCCGTCAGGGTCCTCCTGACCTCCCGCCACACCTGCCTGTCCCCAGGAGGAGGAGCCGCCCTCCCCCGTTCACCTGCTGCCGGAGCCCCGTGCCTTGCAAGGAAGGCCCGCAGAAAGGAGCAGGCAGGAGCAGGCAGGCGCGGGCGGGCAGGTGGGCAGAGGAGAGGAACCGCGTGGTGTGGTGGCCAGCCTCACTCCCCCGGTGGGCCCGACAGCACGGTCACCCCACGGTCACCCTCCCGTGGTTCAAATGGGCGGGGAGAGGGAGGAGGAGGGGAGCCTCCTGGCCCGCCCCCCAGCCCGGGAAGGAGCCCCCCCACAGTGCCTCACCACCTCCCCAGGCCCAGGGAATGGCGCCTGAGGCACACACACACAACCCCCATCCTCCGGGGTGGTGGGCGGGGCGGCTGCAGTCCCGAAGGAGGGGGGAGGGGGCAGCGCGGCTTGGGGGTCCCCTTCCTTCCTTCCTTCCTTTGGCCAAGCCCCCACTCGCCCCCAGCAGTCCCCCCCCTTACTCAGTCACTCCCTCCCCTCCTCCCTTGGTGCCTTTTCTCCCCCACATCCTCCCCGGCCTTTGCACTGGGAGTCCCCGGGGGGGGAGGGGTCAGCCCGGAAGGTGCCTTCTCACTCCCCACTGGCCCCACCGACCCCCAGGGAAACCGGGAAGGGGGCGGAGGTTTAAACCACCGCCCCTTCCCTCCCAGTGCCAGCTTGCTTCGGCGCTCTGTGGGGCGCCCAAGCAAGCCTGGGAAGATGCGGGGGGGGCGCCTTTTGGCACCCCTGCAGCCACTGTGCTCTAGGCAACTGCCTAGCTCACCTAGTGGGTGAGCCGGCTATGGTTCTGAATTGACTTCAAGCTAACCAGTGGGTGTGATCTTGCTCTCCTTTCTATATACATTCCCTGTACACAATACGTCATGTATGCAGAGCTAAATTATCTTCAGTATGGGCTCTAGAATCTGGCACTTTCTCTAGCAACTGATCTGCATGCAGTGAATAATTTGCTAGCACATTTATGAGCAAGGGTGGATTTAGATGGGGCTCCAGTGAGGTTTTCATTGAACTTTGTAATTCCCTGTTCTTCATTGCTACTAGTGCTGGTTTAGTTTAAGGTGTTGCATTGCTTTATTGTTATATCAGCCATTACATCACTGTGAGGATAGTTCAGAGTTGGTTTTATAAGCCGTGAGTGGCATCCACACACATTATTATCATTCATAGTATTCTTGTGTGTCTGCATGACATAGCTTTATCATTGGTAGTGTGTTCCCAAAGATAGCTGTTTTCTTGGATCGTTAAACTTCTTCCATTGCCCACCGTGCCAACCAAAATATTAATTGCCTCTGGTGGAAAGTGCCATCAAGTTGCAGCCAAAATATGGTGGCCCTGGTGGGTTTTCATGGCAACAGATGAACAGAACTGGCTTGCATGTGACTGTCTATGGAGACCGTCTAATAATCATCCATCTTGGTGGTCTCCCATCCAAGTAGTAACCAGGGCCAACCTTAGTTTCTGAGACCTAATAGGATCAGGCTAGCCTGGGTTATCAAGGTCAGGACAAAAAATTAATTGCCTGTTTCACTTTCAAGGAGGACTCTTTGTTCTTTTCCAGTAAAATTTGATAGAGAGGATCCCATGAATGGGGGTAGGGAAGTCTCTGAATTTCAGTTGAATAGGAAATAAATACAAGATTCACAGAAATGAAATCAATGGAGGCAAAAAAACCCCTACCTGAACTAAAAATGAAATTAAAAGTGTGGAAATTATAGTAATGAATGGGAATGATGATGAATAAAATATCCCAAGTTTGGGGGAAGACGTACACTCCTACTAATCGTGTTGGAGTTTTCACATACAGACACATGCAAAAGTCTTTAAGTAAAGTATCTCATGCTTTAAATAATATTCCCAGTATCCTGTCCCCTCAATATTACACAATTGTGCTTTAATTAAGTATTAATGTACAGACTGCTAATTTTTTTCTTTTTTTAAAAAAAGAGTGTTTAATATGGCATAATTTTTTAAAACAAAAACAGAAAACCTGACATTAAATAACACAAAACATCCGCAATTGAGAGATTATATTGAAAGTGCTGGCAGAACTTTAATTGCTCTTTAGCAGCACACAATATACAACTGGCATCAAAACAGTTTGGAAATGTCTTGTTTAAAATACATTTAGGCCATTCAGAGCTGATATTGATATTCACTTGCAATCCAGCAGTGCCTTGAAGGCATCTCTCAGTGAGAGGAACTAGTTCTGCTGCATGACAGGCAGCAGGTGGGATGGAACAGTGACAAACGGGGAGGAAGGCAGCACATATTAAGTATTTAAGACCCCTTTTGGCAAACTCCTTTGTTATTTCTCATCTGCAGGCACATAAAACCATCGTCAGAAGCAAGAACAGTTCCTACATTATGATCTCTGGGAAGGGATCGTCAACTCCACCACTTCCTCTCTTTCCATCCCAATATCTCATCTAGGAGGGATGAGATGAAATCTCTTCAGTCAAAATGCATGATTCTGCTGTTGCAGTAAAACCTGAGGGATGAATGGACAGGCAAATGAATGAATGATTTTCCAGTAGGGGAGAGCCTTTTCTGGGCTATAACAATGAATTTTATGCAACTGGTAGATTCACAGGTAGCATAAATGGTTCACACTGTCTCTCAGGCTTCCATCACACATTGGTCTGAAAAGCATATGCTGCGCTTTATGTACTCTGTTTAAAGATTCATTAGACTTGGTAGGATGCCATTCAATTGATATGTGTCAATGCATATATAAAGTAGGGATTATAGGTTTTCTTCCCTCGCACAGATTGTCATCTTTCTGGGTGAATGTAAATTGTGTGGTAGAACTGACTTATTTTTAGGGATAGATGCCAGAGTACCAAGATGTTCTAAAGAAAGGATAAGAGCATGATTAGAGGTACCACCAATGTTTATCATTATTGGTGCTTGTATCCCAATTACATTTTCTAAGGACAGACAAGTTTTTCACTGACTCTTGCTTATACTGCAGACTCCATCTTTGTCTCTCATGCTGTTCCTAAATTTTAAAGCCCCCCTCCCCCCGGTTTACTTGAAAGTCTTCCATAAGGTGAAGGCAAGGCTTTTGAGAATGCTGTGCATCACTTAAAAGTTTAGGGATGCTTTTGGCTTTTGAATTTCTCATTAGCTGTGATATAATATTGATCACCTATTTTTATTTCTGCATTGGATCAAATGCTTTCCAGCTGTAAACACATATTCCTAATTTTTTAAAAAATCTGCTTTTTAATGTATAAATGGATAAAAGATGTGGAAAGCAGCATGAAGACATATATGCCTATAACAGACCACGAATTGTTAATATTAAAAAAAAGTTAAAACAAAACACTAAAACAATTGTAGGGGCAAAATAAAATCTAAACCCTGAAGTTTTTTAAAGACCATGTAAATAACAGATTGGTGTTGATCATGAACAGGAAGAACTATGTGTTGAAACCATTGACATTATCAAGGAAGAACAATCAAAGAAAATTCTTGTAGCCAAAAGAAAGGAGAAGCCTTCATGGATGAAATTCTGTTCCACAAGATCCAAGAAATCAAAGGGTAATTTAAACCATGGTTAGGCATACTGAAAGATCAACATGGAAAAACGTTAAATGAACAGAACAAAATAAAGAATATAGAAATAGTGCTCTGAAGAACATATAAAGAAGATGAAAGGATGACAGATTCCTTCTAAGAAGAATCTTTAGATGAAAAACCTGCAATCAATGACAAAAAATTGCTAGATAATAGCCATTGGTTATGTATCTCCCTCACAATGTCTTGTATCTAATTATGTGAGCTTTGATTCATCAAAGCCTATACCTTGGAAAAATTTGTTGGTCTCTAGGGTACTATTTTATTCAAATTTTGTTCTTCATAAATTTGGCTTCTAGATTTCTCTGATAATCAACAGCCAAGGAAAGGCCATCAGTCCATCTCCTGGCCATTGTTAGTAGGTCTGAGTCACACTTGACATCCAAGTTAATTTAAATCACCTGCAGCATGAGACATTTCATTAGTCAGCCAGGGCTCAGTGATAGTGAAAACTCCTCAGGAGAAGGGAAGTCCTGGGTAGCCAGACCTGAGTTAGCAGAAAATGACAAACAGGAAGATGAGCTGTAGCCTTGTTAGGATTCACAGCCAACAGCTGGTGCAGAGCCACTGACACCCTTCAGCCCTGATTCAGCAGGTGAAACTCAGTTGGTGTCAAGTTCTCCAGATAGTCAGTCAAACACCTGGCTTCATAAGAAGATAGTGTTTATTGAGACTAAGCATAGAGCTGCATGAACACGTACTTTGTCAGTGATGCTGGGTGATACAGAACAGCATCAATTATAGCCCATATGAAATGCCTCCCCCCCATCCTACAAGCCAATGGTTACACATCACATGTGAGGCAAAGCATAAAATTAACAGCTCACCAGAAATATCCACAAAAGCCAGATTGGCCTGGGACCCAAGGTCAACTGTGTAGATAAGAGGCTGCACAGACATAGTAAATTACAGCACCTGGAGACACTGTGTTACTCCCACATTCCAGAACAGTGAAAGATGTTTGGAGATGTCTCTTCCCCCCCATTCCTCAGCAATGGCAGGTTACCTGACAGTTGGCCATTTCCAGCCCTTCAGTATCACCCATACCCTTAGAATACCACAGACAGAGGCTGAGAACAGAGCTACAGGAGATATGGCAAAGTGTACATCTCCTGGCCCAACACCAACTGCTTGCTGATAATGAAGACAAGTAGCTGCAGGATTGTTCCCAAGCTGCTGGCTGCAAGCATGGCCTCAGGGATATGGCTGTAAAACCAGCCAAGAGAGGCTGTTATGCATGGACACAATGCATATGATAGACCCTAAGCCACCGACTCTGCCTTGCCTGATTCTTGGAAGCCTGACCTTGGACTGAATGACCCCGCCTAGCTTGTCTTCTGGAACCCTGACCTTGGACTGAATGACTGTGCCTATTCTGACTTCTGGAACCCTGATCTCAGATTGAATGACCCTGCATTGCCTGACTTCTGGAACCCTGAGCTTGGACTGAATGACACTGCATTGCCCAAGTTCTGGCACCTGATGCTCAGAGCCTGCAAGCCCGTACAAAACATCTCTCATAGCACTTCTCCCTTCTTTCCTTATATCCTTGCAAGGGATCAGAAGCACTTCCAGCAAAATACTGTCGGAGATAAGCTTCATGGAAGGAATTTTTAAGGCCCACAGTTGCTGCTCCAAGCCCAATGACATTTCCAGAGGAATGAGAGATCCCACCCACCAGGAATTCCTTAATTAGCACTAGTAATTTTACCATGTTGGCTGCCAGCATAGGAAACAGTGGAGAGAAGTGTGTTGAGGAGCACCTACTTGGAAGAGGAGGGTCTGTAACATCAAGCCATCTGTTCTGCTTGAAATGTAGGTGGTCCTTAGACTATGTTTTGTGCAAATTTGGTGCTATTAACTTTAAAATCAGCTGTCCCAAACCCTTGAATTTATCCCCCCACTGAAAATAATAGTCCTAAATTTCAGAACCTGAAAAAGATCACAGATTTGGTTCTTGAACTTGTACTGTCATACCTCCCCCCAAAACCCAGGAATAAATCGTCAAGGTGTCCTCCTTGCGTCCCAGATCTGAAATTACAACATTTTTTTTTCTTAGAGCATGCACCTAATGTGTACAAGGAGACTCAAAAACATCTCGACATTAGACATGGGATCTAGACAGCATGAGTTAAATGAACTGGATACCTTAAAAGGGTTTGATTCTGCTGGTTTTTGTATAGTTAGGGTATGGGGCGGTGATTATCATTACTACTGAACGAGGGGTGAAGTGCGGGCTATAAGATTCCATATGTATTAGTTTTGTGTCTTTAAATATATGCAAGGCTATTTTACTATTCATTGCAGTTTGTTAATTCTTCTTTACCTGACAAATAGTGGCAAATAAATACTTCTCTCCCTCTTGCAGAGACAGTTTAAGGACTAAGAAGTTAATGTTTGCACAGAGGTCTGCTTAAGTAAGTCATGATTACATTAGGCTATTCATGCACGGTCTGATTACAGATGCCTTATGTCCACTGGGCCCCCAGCCTAATATTCACTATCTCAAAGTGACCTTTTAAATGGTGACATTTTAAAGCATGGGTATTTTAATCACATAAGAGGTAGGCACCAATGTTTCAAATTCTCCCAGAAGAAATCAAAAGGAGAGTACCAATTCAATCAATGTCCACAAGATCCTAATAAATAAACTAACTGTGATTAGCATCTGCTGTGGCTTACTCAGTCATATCTTGCAAGTAATTAAGCAACTCCCTTCCAAGCCATTACTTGATTGCTTGGCATATTTCGTCTCAGGCCACACAGGGCAGTAGTTAAGCATCTGTGTCTCATCCATTACATGGTGTCCAAGTTTGTTTTCCAGTAGGGTTGCAGTGAAGTGATTCTTCGGAGTCTAAAATGGATCAGACTGGGTGCTTGACTCTTGCTTGTGGTGGATTAGCAATACTGGGACTGGCAGATTTGACAACAAATACAAATTCAGCAAGGATATAAATGATTAGACTCAGGAAAGAAGAACCAGATGTATAAGAGTCAAATGGAGCAGCATTTTATATTTCAGCAGCATCATATCCAAGAGCAAATTGGCAATGGATATGCGGTGACATCAAAAGACATCTCAGAAATGTCTCTTGGATTCTGCTTAAACTCAGTGTCTGCCTGTATGTCATACCTAGGCTTGGGAAGAAATGTCCTCCAAGTTCACATTGGCTGGGGACTCTTTGTCTTTTTGTGGCAGAATATGTGAACCAGACTGAAGTCCTCCCTCCCTTTCTTCTTTTCTCTGACAGAAATCATGGCAGGCAATTTTATGTGCTGGTAAGCCTCCATTACATCATGGACTGCTTATATTGTGGTACATAAAATCATCCTCAGAACTTCAGCATGGATCAATTTGCCCTGACCCCATTAACTTAAAATATGGCACAGGACACTATTGATGCAGCCAATCAGGAGAGGGTGGCAGGCTACTTATTCAGCTGCACCTTCTCACTTGCAGGCATTTTGCTGTGGCTGATCCACCCTCCCTCCCTATGGGCAGCGCAAGATCAGCAAACACTCTGAGGCATCAGGTATGATGGGGGAGATGTCTGAAACAGACTGTCACATGTTGTGCAACTGAGCACACTGTGAGGGAGCACCCTAGGTGCTGAGTGGTATCTTTTAAACCAGATAGGAGCCTCGAGGTATATCAGGGAGAGGGATAGAACTTCGCACCTCTCAGCACATAGTGATTGTGCAGGCCATGATAAGGAAGGCCAACAGAAAAGCTGGCTGAATTTGGACTCAGGATAGACCTGCCCGAAAGGCATACCAGGAGGATACCAAGTGCAGCCTAACCTCAAAATTGTCAGCTTATTGAACAAGCAGTATTGTAGGTCAGCCATTTAATTTGATTTAATTAATTGTTTAAATAAATAAATAAAAACTACTTGAGCCCAAACTTAGTTGTCTCATATCATCATTTGGCGGGTACGAGGAAAATAAGATATGATAAAAATAATGTTCCATTTGCTATTTGAGTGGCAGTAGACTGTATGAACTGACTCAACTGAAAAACATGGTGTTTGAGGGTCATGAGGAAATATATGCATATATAAAGTAGCTGTGGTTTCCACATAAATGTACATAAGATGGGCTTTGTGAATGCCTTCACAGACTGGTATCTTAAATGTGTGGAAATGGGCAGCTGAGGTTTTTCATGGCATGGAACTAAATAGTGTCACCTGGCAAATAATATTTAATTGAGCCACTGTTAAAGGGAATGGACATTTTTTCCTGACAGTTAGCAAACCTATCTTTTGGGACCACTGAAGGTTTCAGGACTACTATGTGAGAACAATCTCTTGATGATTTTTAACTGAGCCTCAGAGTCTGCCATTGTAAATAGAAGAGTCTGATCAGATGGGCACTTCAATCCACTATTACCCCACCTCTAATTGAGCCAGATTATTTTGTGCCAGAAGAATCATAACTAGACTCTCCTCTTTTATTGCGCTTTATTGCCCTGGAGTAACCAGATGGCAGCAGGCAGGGAGTGAGCTCGTTGGCCATTTTTTCAAAAAGTTGGCCCTTGGAGCATGCCCACAAGCACTTATCAGCCTGCTGGGATATGTAGTTCATGGGGGTGTCAGCCATTTTCTTTTTTAAAAAAATTGCCTTCTGAGCATGCACACAAATGCTTGTTAAGACTGCTGGAATACATAGTTTACTGCTGTCCTCCTTCTGATCTTTTAAACTTACCCCTTTCCTCAAAGGACAGAAAAAAGCTGAAGAACAGAAGCATCATTCTTTTAGGCTTTTTAAAAAGAAAACAGAGCTTTGAGCAGTCCCTGTTTGGAGGGGAGAGGTGCAAGTAAGCAGTTGTGCGCCCTTCACTAACTACTTTTTTAAAATGGTGAACGGAAAAAAAGAGGAGACCTGCCTGATGGCTTGGGTACACAACAAGAGTGTGACCAGACAGCAGGAAATCCACCTGGGAACCAGCTCAGAGAAACAAGACCAGTGTTCCCTCTAAGCTGAGTTAGTGTGAGCTAGATCACAGTTTTTTAGCCTCCAGCTCACACATTTTTGTCTTAGCTCAGGAAGGATGGCTCCAGCACAAACAAACTTATGCAGTTGCCAAATTGTTTGCTTACAACTTTAATGCCAGTAGCTCACAAAGTAGAATTTTTGCTCACAAGACTCCACAGCTTGGAGGGAACATTGAACAAGACTGGATTTCCTCAGGTATCAAATACACTCGCGGCAAGGGGCAGGGGGAAGGGGACTTGGACAACTGGGGATCGACAGACAGATGTTGCTGTCTGATTGTGCACTTTAAATCCATAAGGGAACAGCAAGGGCAATGGATCAAACTGCCTGTTGTTAGCCCTGACGCCATTATGGGGCTTTGCTATGGACTGTTTGCTGTTGCCACATGGCCTGTGTCCTTGCCAGACTGTAAAATGGATGCCAAGGGAGAAGCCCATAGAGAAGGGGAAAAGCTGTCTTTTTACTCTAAGGGACTCCATTGCATACCTGCCGCATGTCACACACACGGATTAAGGGCCATACAGCAGACAAAGGACTTTCCCTCTGCAAGTCGTTTGCATGATGAGATTAAGTGCCTTCCCCACCCCAGGCATACACATGAACAATACAAGAGCCATCAGCTACCTGGAGAAACCATCTGCATGCCAGCCAGCTTCCTCTGCCCAGCCCCCAGGTATCCAACGGACAGTGTAGCCAATAAGATTTGAAATTGACACTGACACAGCCAGCTGGGAGGGTCAGTAGGTGTATACCGCCTGGCCTTCCACGCCCAGCACCCAAGACGCTATAAAAACGCGATCTCTGGGCCAGCTCAGGTCGCTCGCTTGCTTGCTGCGCCCGCTTGCTGCCCTCCTCCTAAACCAACGCTCTCAAACCACGACCTCTGTCTGTCTGCTTTATCCTCTTAAGCCCTCATCCTGTACCCGAACCCTTGCCTCGCTTCGTTCCAGTCTGCAGCTGGAATTATACACGTGTGTAGTTAGCTGGTCTAGACCACGTGTCCCTTCTTCCATCCTTCCTACCCTACCTAACCCCACTTGCTGGAAGATTTAGGAGCCGCGCCTTGGAGGTAAATATCGCCCTCTTCAAACCAACGATAACCTGCTCATGCAACTGTGCTTTATCTATCTTTGATTCCTAGACCTTGATATGAATGTGTGTGTGAATTGTATTTGTTGAGTGTAACTGTTATTGGAACTGTTATATTTAAGTAAACTAAACATTATTCTGAGTCCTGTCTCTCGCCTCTTCACTGGGAAGGTCCCGCGGCAGCCCATTCCTCGTAGACATAGACCAAAAGATCCCGAAATTAATTATACCTGTGGCGAAGTGCTTCACCCCTAGAGAGCATTTCGCCCAACAGAAGTGGGGGCTCGTCCGGGATTGGTCCTGCTTGTCTGAATGAGCACGAGTGTTGACACATGCCTCATTCCGGCAACCAGACGTAAGGAAGAAACTGCTGCGAACTTCCAGTGAAGAGCGAAGAAGCTCAGAACACTGCACACACACACGTGTGAGTGAAAGCTCTTGTGCGCTTGGCTCTAGTGAGCACTTTATTGTGGGAGGCTTTTTCCCCCTTCTCTCCTTCAGGTGGAGGTTCTGTGCCATAAGCGCTAAAGAACCGTGAGGGTAGCTGCCCCGAGCCCACGGCGAGGTCTAGCCGCTATAACCCGTGGTATCTCGATCGCAAGGGCCCTCCCACTCGAAGTCCCAAAGGCTATCTTGAAGCCTATCTTTCGGTCTATCTTGCGGGTGGGAACCGAGAACGACAGTGTAGGGTGTTAGGAATTGCACCACACTGCACCTCAACACACCACCCCACGCAGGCAGCCATAACCGAAAACTAAGAGGAGCCGCAGCAAAGACTTAAAAATCCTCCAGAGACGTCTGGAAGCCCCTTTCCCTGTCCCTCTCAGCTTTGATCGGCAGAGCGTAGAATTAAAGTGAGCAAAGAGGTCCACTCGCTGGAGTATATTACTCCAAGGATCCAGGTCGGAGGTTTTCCAGAAGCCTTCCCAGGTTTACAGAGGTTATCCCGGCAGGATAGGTGTCCAAAACCCAAATACCGGTTTAAGAGAGTTATCCGGTTAGGAGGTGAGGTCTAGGCCAGGCCCACTGACCAAAACTCCAATTTAAGGGTTGATGAGAATAGCTGAGGTGGAGGCAGAGACTTCACCGAAAAATCTCATATTTTAACGTTTTTGGTCATCGGAGTCAAGGGCGTGGACCCCACCTTTGCCAAAAACCAAAACTCACGGTTCACGAGGGTAACTGAGCCAAGCTCACCTCGCCCGCAAGGCAAAATAGTGTTAGGGAACTTAGGAAGGTTAAAAGCACATCTTAAAATGGCGGACGCAACTTCTACCGCCTCCATGGAGATCCGCACAGTTGAGGATCTGCCCCGACTCGAGAGATGGGTCACAAAGAAGGGTTTAAACCCTTGGGCACCTCAAGCTTTTAAGAAGGAGAACCCTCTCCAGGCCGCTCGAGACGCCTACCAAGCGTACTACGAGCAGAAACATAGAAGCACGGCCGCTAAAGACCGGGCCGGTGCATGGGCATTTCTGCTAGTGCTACAGGAATCCCATGCCACCATTCAGTGGCTAAAACAAGAACTAGATGGGAAAACGGCCCAGATCAATGAACTTAAGGAAGCAAATCAAAGGGAGATAGAGCGGAACTCCCTGGACTTTGAAACTAAAATTAAGGCCATCAAAGAGGCACACCGGAGAGAATTACAGGAAAAAGAAGAGGAAGTTAGTGCCGTGTGTGACAAACTTGATAGGACGCAGACCGAGCTGGCAATAGCTCGCAAGGAGATTGATTCCCTTAAAGAGGGACATCAAAATGATGTGGAGGTTCTAGTGGAGCAACAAGAAGATGAGTTAGTTCACATGAGGACAGAGAGGATGAACCTCATGCTGGAAAAGGCAGGGCTTGCTAGCTCAGCCCAAGAGGCAAAGAAAGCTGCCACACAGGCACTAGAGAGGGCAGCCAAGGCAGAGGCGGAGGTCGCCAGACTTTCTGACGACCTCGCAACTGCCTGAAAAGCGGCTCGCTACCTAGCCGATCAGGCAAAGGAGCGATACGTCCAGGCCAACCATGAGGCTTGCCACAAGGAGATTAAAATGCTCCGAGAGAAGCTCGGCATTAGAGAGGCAGTCATCAGTACAATTCACCCAGGAGGTCTTAGGGACCCAGAGGACACTGAGGGCGAGGATGTACCTACTGGTCATTCCTCAGCCCCAGCCCTGGAAACCCCTGACTCATGCCCGGTGAATCCTGTAATGACTAGGGAGCAAACCACGAGAGTGGGTAATAATACCACGGTGAAAGTTATCACCGAATCCAGGGTGTGGAAACCGGAGGAGGCTAAGGCCATTGCCGACCAGGTCGGCCCCCTCACCAAGGACAATATATTAAACTGGCTAGCAACAGTAGCCACCGCCTATGGCAGCCTGAATGGCGAAGACCTCTCGGTCGTGGCCAGAAGGTGTGCTACAGGGGTCGATTTAGCGACCATTAACGCAGCCATAGCAGCCAAAATGTTGAACAAAGAAGATCAATATACATGGATGCAGGGAGTCTTAGAGCATCTCACCCCTGACCGGTCATTAGAGGCACATTTTGTGATGGACCAACAAGGGCCAAATGAGGACCCCGAGATTTACATTACAAGAAAACAACTGCTCGGCATTTTGTCCGAAAAGATAGATCTGGACGATGATGGAATTCCAGACTACAATGACATAGCATTCAAAGATGCATTGCTAAAAGGTTTCAACCCCCCAACTCAACTGGCATTAAACGTAGACATCCCCACTGATATGGATTGGGACCCACTACTGATTAAGATCAGGAGAGTGGCCACGTTGCTGAGAAGCACAGGCGCCATAAAAGTCCCCAAGGCACCCAGAAAGCCTAAAGAAAAGTACAAAGAGGACGAAGAGCTAATACAGAGCATTACATATGCTAACAATGGCCCACATTCGCAGTACAATGTGGCGCAACCCCAGAAAGGTCAGAATTATAATGCTCGGCAGGACTACCAGCAACCCTACAATTACAATAATAATTATAGATCCAGTAGCCGTGGACGAGGCGGTTACAGAGGGAGATACCGGGGTACTAACCGGAACAACCCGGCACCTGCCCAAGCAAATTGGCAGCCCGCCCAGCCATCGGCTCCGCAAATGCCACCCCAGAATGCCCCACAACAAGCTGGACCCGTAAACGGGCAACCAGTACAGAATCCCCAACAGCCTCCCGGCCCCAATGGACTGCGGCAGGACTGGCACCAAGGGGGGGGCAATACATGGACGAGCTACGATGGAATGCCTGGATGGAATTAAAAGAGAGAGGGTTCGACATGAACCAGTTTGATAAGCAACCAAATGCAGTGCTCTTCAGGGCTTTAGCCGACAGTGAGTCGCAAAACGGCGCCCCCATGGCTCCGGTGGTAACGACTAAGGAAGTTACCACATCACCCGACCAGTCTCTCTGCTAGGGATGCCCAGAGCCCCGTACACTTCCGCAAGGAGCACTGGCGCAGCTTCAGCCAGTCTCCTGGGGAAGACCGACAGTCCTAGCAGGCATAGGGGCTCCCGGGAAAATTAAAAAGCCTGCAACTCTTTTAGTGGATACTGGAGCATCAACGATGGTTTTACACCCTAATTTTGCTAAGGAGGGTCAGCCTACACGGAACACCGTCTCTCTCCAAGGATTTGCCGGAGGCTATCATACCGCTAGGGTATGGAAAGATATTCCCTTAACTGTGGGAAAACTTTCTACCAAGGTGGTTGCCTGCGACAATCAGGGAGAAGACGATGGGATTCTAGGAGCCAATTTCTTTCACGACCATGGGGTAACAATTGATTTAGCCAATGGTCTCCTGTGGAAAGTTCCAGGGGGCCCTGACTTTATCAATGCTATCCATAGGTGCGCAGCCCTAAAAGCCCCACTGCCCGTGTATCACAGTGCAAACGGACCCTTGGGTGCAGGAATTTCCAGAGGTTTGGATTTCAGACAAAGCGGAGTGCGGTACCGTTAAAAATGCCTGCGTGCTTATCGAAGGCAAAGACCCCCGCCACAAAGACAATATCGCTATCCAATAGAGGCAGAAATCGGAATAGCTAAGACCATCGAAGGTCTCATCAAATGGAATGTAATTAGACCCATGCAGTCCATCTGCAATGCTCCCCTGTGGCCCGTTCTTAAAGCGGATGGAGTCACATGGAGGATGACGGTCGACTTCAGAGCCTTAAACTCAGCAACGCCCCCGGTGGCACCAGTTGTAGCAAAATATAATGAAATTCTAGCGGCCATTGCAGCAGGCTCCCGATACTATAGCGTGATAGATCTGGCCAATGCATTTCACTCTATAAAACTCCATGAGTCCTGCTGGTACAAGTTCGCTTTTACCTTCAGAGGCCAGCAATACGCTTTCATGAGAACCCCACAGGGCTTCCATTCAAGCCCGGCCATATGCCATGCACACGTTGTGCAGATGTGGGAACACCTCCAACCTGGCTCTAGAGACCATGTCCTCTCGTATGTGGATGACGTGTTAATCCACGCATCTACTCGAGAGCACGTGGAGGAACTCACTCGAGAGGTGCTCAATCTCCTCCGAGAGACTGGGTTCAAGGCAAGCCGGGACAAAGTGCAGCTTGTACAGACAACAGTAAAATATCTTGGCCTAACATTGGGACCAGAGGGCCGGACTCCGGACACTCAGAGGCTAGAGACCATAGCCAAGCTGCCAGCCCCAACTGACGTCCATTCCCTAAGAGCACTCTTAGGGACGTATAATTTTTCAAGGGATTTCATTGAGTCCTTCGCGGACAAAGCGCACCCTCTTTACGCGCTCCTCAAGAAGAATGCCACATGGCACTGGGGCCCAGAGCAACAAGCGTTCATTAGTCTCAAGCAAAGCCTAGCCTCCGCACCCGCACTTGCACATCCTGACGTAAGTCAGCCATTTTACATCCAATTAGCAACCTCAGAGAGAAGCATTGGAGCCACCCTCACCTAAATACAGAATGGGACTCAAAGAATCATAGCATATGCCTCTAAAAATCTCTCCGCAGCAGAACTGAAATTCACTCCCTGTGAAAAAGTTTGCTTGGCCCTGGTTTGGAGCCTCACACATTGGGAGTTTATCATAGGAGGTGCCAAGGTTATAGTCCAAACCACGCACACACCCTTGAAATACATTCTTTCCGGAAAAGTTCAGAATGGTCAGGTTTCAAACGCCCACATTGCCCAGTGGACTCTAGCGCTAGTCAATAAGGGCATTGAATATAAGAAAGAGCTAAAAGAGCCGCCTGCCCCTTATGGGTTATTAATTACGGGGGAGGAACATGAGTGCCCATTACCAGTCCCAGAACACATTCCCTGGCCTGCTACATGGGGAGAGCCTCTCGAAGAAGCCCGGCAAAAAGGTTTTGTTTGCTGGTTCTGTGATGGCTCCTCCTTCCATGTAGACGGAACCCCGTACACCAGGTTCGGTGCCATTCGAGTGCATGATAGTTTTACTATCCAAGAAGCCGTGCGCCCACACTCCAGTCAAGCCACTGAGGTAGCAGCCCTGCGTGCCGTCCTTCAGCACGAGCCGCGAGACTGCCCCCTCTCGATTTACACCGATTCTGACTGGACAGCGAAAGCTGCGACAGTGTGGCTGCCGCACTGGGAGAAGCAGGAGTGGAAAAACTCCGAAGGAAAGCCAATAGCACACCTACCAGTGTGGCTTGATATTGTGGATCTCCTACGGGAGAGAACTGCACCTACCCATATTACACACGTAAAGGGACATCAGAAAATGGACACTGAAATTGCTTTTTGGAACGATGCCGTCGACAGGCTGGCCAAAGAAGCCGCTTTCCTGCCCGTCATTATTAACACCACCCCACAGCCAGTCCAGGAAGTCACTACCAGGCTTAGGGCCAAGGCAGAACACAACAGGGACCCAATGCCCCCAGTTTTTGTGGACTTAGGCGAGTTGTAAAAGAATGACTCAGATGTCATGGCACTTCTTGCCGCCAGTAAAGACCCTACAGGGAAATACCACATCATGGAGTCTGAAGGAGTTGTCTGGGCCATTGACAGCAATGGCAACCGTCACTGGATCGTGCCGGTAGAGGTGCGCAGCGACCTCATTCAGTTCATACATGAACAAGGGCACAGAGGGAAGGAGTTAACTTTTGAGCATGTGAGGGATACTGGCTGGTGGCCGGGCATCAGAAGGGACGTTTCCATATGGGTGGATAACTGCCTTCCGTGTGCCATGGTCAACGCGGATTCCTCCGGTCCAAAAGCTCCTATCTGTCACCAACGAATTGAGGGCCCCTGGGCACACATCCAGATAGATTTCATAGGCCCACTCCCCCTGACTAAGCGTGGTAACAAGCATTGCCTCACGGTCGTCGATCCATTTTCGAAATGGATCGAGGCGTTCCCCTGCAAAAACAACACTGCCGCCACAACGGCCAAACTTTTGTTCAACAACATCTTCGCCAGATGGGGGCTCCCTAGAGTCATAGACAGCAATTTAGGCAGCCATTTTGTTGGTGACGTCACACAACAGCTGTGCAAGGCACTCGGAATCCAGCAACGATTCCACATAGCTGCCCACCCCCAGTCTTCAGGCGCCATCGAGCGGACTAACCGCACCCTGAAGGAGGCCCTTCAGAAGATGGTGCGGTCCACTGGGAAGGATTGGGACGACATAATTTTGATGGCAATTAGAGGCACAACAGCTAAGCACGGGTATTCACCGCACATTGTGATGACCGGTCGGAAAATGCGTCTCCCAGAAGCTTTCTGGATGGACTCTGACATGCCTGCCGACATAGAGCCCAAGGTGGCAAACGACCTGTGGGTTGGAGAGCTGTTAAGTGAACTGCTGCGTATACATCTACACGTTGCCAAAATGCTCGGCTACAGCCAACTGGCAGTCGACAAGAAGCTAGGATGGGTGCGCAACCCCCAGGTATGGGACCCAGGGCAAGAGGTTATGTACCGCAAGTTCTCCCGTAAACAGCATGCCCTCACGGCTAAGTGGGCAGGTCCGGTCCCCATAGTAGAGCGAATAAGCCCCGCCGTGTACAAGGTGGCGATCCCACGGAAGGGCGGGGACACATGGAATAAGTTCTTCCACTGCTCACAATTAAAGGTCTGGAAAGGAGAACCGCAAATCCGCCCACCAGCTAAACCGCCAGATACACCGCTGGCTCCTCTCACGGCCGCTCCTCAGCCCCTGCCGATCTGACAAATCTCACTGCCCCTGCCTGACTCAGATAATTCATGCCAGTACATGCTGGCAGACACATTCTTTGGTGCGTTAGAAGAGACGCTAACCAGCACCCTCTGGGATCCTGGTTAGCGAGGGGGGGGGAGAGAGAGAGATTGTCCACATGGAAACTGTAAAATGCATTTGTGTTGCCCCACTGTTATGGTTAACATGGAAAGTTTAAAAGGCCCTATGGCGCCAATGCTATTTTCATAGCCACCCAGGTTACTTGTTACGTGGACTATGCGGCCCGGAACAGAAAGTTCCTAGGGTAGGTGAGATGGTAGCAATGGAATAAAGCCAGAGAGAATTTCGAGACCTGGAAAGCTACATTGTGTCTAGAACACCAAGCCTGCCATAAGAAGGCAGAAGCACCAGACTCGACCCCAGCAGGGGATTTTTGCGAAAATGTTTCTTTTTAGCTCAGGAAATCATAACCCTTCCACCTCTCGGTCTATGCCATGCGAGTCCTTTAATCTGGGTCGACCATGGCATAATCGAGAAGGAGGTGCGATCCACGCACTGCGTTTCCTTCCCCCCCATTTTTGTTTTGTCCTCCCCGAGGTGAGGTTGCATAATCTATTTTCTTACAGGAATACAACCATGAACAAGACTCCACGGTTCTCGAGAGGAGTAAGTATTGTGGAAATGGCATGTGCTCTGTTATTGTTCGGAATGTTAGGACTAGGGGAAATGCAAGCAACCAGTCCAGAACAGAAGTTACTCCAGTGGAACTGCATAGGAAAAGGTGTAGATTTAAACATAACTTGCCTAGAGGATGGACTAACCCCGGCTACACGTATAGAGTCAGAAGGCTTCGTGTATGCCACATCCATGAAAGATTTTATGGAAGACTGCCTTCCACCCAATATGGTTAATTGTACTTGGGAGAAACCTAAAAATGCTATTTGGATATGCCCGTCAGAAGGAGACTTAAGAGAAAGGCTCATTATGCTCCTATGCGGTGGCAAAATTCCAAAAACAGAAAAATCCACATGCGAGACAGCCATAGTTTCGGCTGCAGTGTGGAATATAGGTGACCCTCTCCAGATCGTTTTAACCATTGGGACCAACAAAGGATTGTTGACAAAAACAGATCTGGCAGTTATGCTAGTAGATCCACAGGAGAAGCAGCAGATATTCCACTTGGAGAACTGGACTCAGATAGAGTGGGGCATGGATGCGTCCATGACGTCCGTAAAGGGACCCCCCGAATGGATGGTTGACTTGAATAACACCCCATGTAAACCCATTTTTATGGAACGTGCCTATGACACCTTAGGACTTTTAGTGATTAACACAAGGCACTTGGAAGGGAATTACACACTCACCCTAGAGCACTGGAACACCAGCATCACTTTCGACCCACTCATACAGAACCTAGAGAGTCTCACTAACCTACGAGACCCTGTGGTAGGCTCGCACACCGTTAAGTACCAACAATCAGAGCAGGTACTTATACGGCCACAAATGCATGTTAGGAAAATCATTATAAATATGAAAGCTCTAGAAGTTGACCCAAATTCGGATAAAGCCACCTGGACACAGAAGTTATGTGCCCAATATCTCCAGCCGTTCAAACAAGGCTGGGAGAACTGGCTTACCCTGTGGCAAACCATAGACATATCAGCAAGGCGTAAGAGAAGCGCTGCTGACTGGCTGGCACCCATAGGAACTGGGGCCACAGTCTTAAATTCGGCTAATCTGGAAGTCATAGCTAATAAGGTTTCGCGGATAGGGTCAGACCTCTACAATCTGGCCATACCCATGTCTCAATCCTTTCATGCATTGGCAGATCTACCACATCGCACTAATCCACTCTTAATCGAATGGGAACAGATTATGGAGCACGATTTCTATACCCTGGTCAAAGGCATCCAGTCTCTCCAGAGAAACATCTCATACGCACTGGCATGCACACAAATACAGGCTATGAATGTAATCACCGCCACTAGCATAGTAACGCAAGCTATGGCAGGGGAGATCCCATTAGAAATCCGGGGACTCCTACACAGAAAGGTGACCGAGGAGGAAGCCAGGTTAGCAGACTGGTGGACCCTCGCGAATGCTACATACACACCAAACACACACACGCTGACCCTGATCATAGTCACAGCAAGCGCCAAGGAGAGCTTCCACATACATCCAGTGGTCCCCCTTGGTCTGCAGGTCGATAGACGCACAGTGTTGTATGCCAGGAACAGCCAGAGGTGGGCTAGAGTCACCTCTGACGGCTGGCAAACTGTCAACGTCGAAGGCTGCAGACACAAGGAAACCCTGGGATTCATCTGCGAGGATGAGGCGCTGGAGGAGCACCACCCCTGTGTGGCTCCCCTTAAGGGAACTGACGACATCTGTCAGTTTGAGGCTGCAGAGGAAACCTCATCAGCAGTAGTGTACATTGGCAAAGCCTGCGTGTGCATTCGCACCCACTGCTCTTTCATCTACATCAATGCGCAACACATTCAGCCGATGCTTCCTAAGATCAATAGGTGCTTTTGCCAAGTATTTGAGGTGGAGGGCTGCGATTTCCAATTTGAACCCCCTGTTTGGGTCAAACAGGAGATGCAGTTCTCCCCGGAGCTATATGACACCATCACACCTATACCACTAGGGATAGGTCTGGAAGTCATCCAGGAATTATTAAGACACCCGGAACTACGCCGCAAATTGAAAGAACTAGAAGCCGCTGGCGAGAACGCCACTCTATTGGTAGCGCACAATGGAGCAGAAATTGCAAACTTGGCCATTGACATTCAGAAATCATCCCATCATTCTGGGTGGGAATTTCTTTTTGGTTGGTCTGAGACGGCCAATGGAATATTAAATATTATGCTCCACCCCATAGTAATAATAGTGGCCATTCAACTGCTATGCATATTTGCAATAATAACAGTGGGACTGTGGGGCTGGTCCCAAGTCAAACAAATCCATCAGATGACTTCGCAGCTGTACCCACTAGCCATTGCGCTCCAACAGCAACCCAATCCACCTCACCTCTAATAAAAGAGTCTTTTGTTCCTGTGTATTGTCTACCCCTCCCTCCTTCTCCTTGCATTTTATGTTATGATTTTATTTCTGCGCTCTTCTCCCGCCTGCAAAAGGTGAAAGAGAGAGAGAGCCTACTAGCCCATGTTTCCAGTTTTTCTCTTTCTCTTTTTCTTTTGTTTTTATTTTTGTAAACCAGAAAAGGGAGGGCTGAAAAGCTCGAGGTAGCTGGGGAATCGAACCGAGAGTCATGCGTAAGATCATTTTTGCACAAGTTGTCTAATGGCTGGGGTGAGAGATGGGCAAGTTCTGGGGCTCGAGGAACTGCCCGGTGCCACTCGGACGTGCCATTTCCTCCTCCGCCACGCTGGCGAATGAGAATGCCCAAGGACTCCCGGCCTGGTGCGCTACAGCACCGCCTTGCCAAACAAGCCTGACTTTTGGAAGCCCAATGTTTTTGAGCGGCTTCCCGGTCTCTAGGAGGGAACATGGCAACCAAGCTACCACTACCCATTGGTTGTCCAGCCTAGCCAACTCCCATTTGACTCTCCGATTCACCCCACCAAATTATTTTTGATTTTTAGTAATTTTATGTGTGCCGCAAAAGCCAAATATCCATCAGGCTTTGCGCTACTGATTTGCACACCAGGACCCCCGACCATGAATGATTCAACCCGGGAACAAGCCACTCCATATATGGAGGGACCCTGGAAGAGTCCATTTTCAGACTAGCCCAAAGCGGAAAGGAAGGGGGCATCCCGCAACGTTTTGTTTTTCCTTTTTTTAAATTTTATTCCGTCCTTTTGTCCACCATAGTGGGGAGCCCCGTCAAAGCCCCATGGGGGCCCCCCCAGTCAAAAGAGGAACGATCCACGGTCGTCCCTCTGGAGCTGGGTCTCACGACCACTCATATGGCTCCCAATTAAAAAGATATCGCCGCGAGCGCAGACCCAGGCTTCCTTGCACTCTAGGGGGGGTGGTAATGCAAAATCGGCAGCCTCCGAATTGCTCTGAGGCTGGCCGAAAGCGCCTGACACCGGCGGCTCCAGTCTGGCTGAACCGCCAGGGCTTGACTTCTCCCCCCCCCCTCGTTCGTTTAAAGATCGGCTTTCACTATCCAGCCGTTCAAACCTCCCTTCCATCCTGGGAACCGGGGAGGGTTTCTCAACTAATCATGTGCTTAATCTTTAAAGCTCGGGACTGTACGGAGCCCTTGGAGAACGCCAAAATTGATTCGGCCGAGTCCTGCTTCTAACCTCAGAACCCGAAACAGCACGCCTGCTCACACGCCTGGCGGTCCCGCCGATGGTCCGCCTCCGGGAAGATGGACCAGGATTGCATGGCAGCAAAGCCTCATTTATGGACTTTTCTTATGCCTAGCCAGCATCCTGACGGTTGCCATCCTGACAGAGGCTGCCCCAAAGCTCACCCTGGGAGCACTGAAAAGGACATTTATCCACCTAGCCCTCCGCTTCTGCGAATGCGTGGAGGACAAGATAGCGCATGAACTCTTATGAACTGTTTTCCTTTTTGTTTTCAAAATAGTGTGTGCTTGTTTGTTTTATAAGTTAACAGTGTGAAGTTAGTCTAATAGGCGTGTGTAGTTTTCGTTTGAAATGTTTTCTTAGGATGTTTTCTTTATTTAGGCTTAAGTTAAGGTTGATGTGTTAAATATATTGTATCTTGCCATATTTACCTCTGACGGCAGAAGCCACTTCCAGCCAACACCAATTAGGCGTGGATTAGCTACTCTTACTTGCATGCATTACATACAACACCAGAGTAGATCTGATACCTGGGTGGCAAAGGTAACCAGACGACATCGCCTGTCTGCCTGCCTGCCTGCTGCTGCTACCAGAGGACCAGACGATGACCAGATGTTGATGCCAACGGAACCCTGAGACGACTGCCTACGTTTCCATCGAAGTGTGTATGTGCAGACGATGTCATCTGACGCTGACGCGCCTGCAAGGGGGGGATATGTTAGCCCCGACGCCATTATGGGGCTTTGCTATGGACTGTTTGCTGTTGCCACATGGCCTGTGTCCTTGCCAGATTGTAAAATGGATGCCAAGGGAGAAGCCCATAGAGAAGGGAAAAAGCTGTCTTTTTACTCTAAGGGACTCCATTGCATACCTGCCGCATGTCACATACACGGATTAAGGGCCATACAGCAGACAAAGGACTTTCCTTCTGCAAGTCGTTTGCATGATGAGATTAAGTGCCTTCCCCACCCCAGGCATACACATGAACAATACAAGAGCCATCAGCTACCTGGAGAAACCATCTGCATGCCAGCCAGCTTCCTCTGCCCAGCCCCCAGGTATCCAACGGACAGTGTAGCCAATAAGATTTGAAATTGACACTGACACAGCTGGCTGGGAGGGTCAGTAGGTGTATACCGCCTGGCCTTCCACGCCCAGCACCCAAGACGCTATAAAACGCGATCTCTGGGCCAGCTCAGGTCGCTCGCTTGCTTGCTGCGCCCGCTTGCTGCCCTCCTCCTAAACCAACGCTCTCAAACCACGACCTCTGTCTGTCTGCTTTATCCTCTTAAGCCCTCATCCTGTACCCAAACCCTTGCCTCGCTTCGTTCCAGTCTGCAGCTGGAATTATACACGTGTGTAGTTAGCTGGTCTAGACCACGTGTCCCTTCTTCCATCCTTCCTACCCTACCTAACCCCACTTGCTGGAAGATTTAGGAGCCGCGCCTTGGAGGTAAATATCGCCCTCTTCAAACCAACGATAACCTGCTCATGCAACTGTGCTTTATCTATCTTTGATTCCTAGACCTTGATATGAATGTTTGTGTGAATTGTATTTGTTGAGTGTAACTGTTATTGGAACTGTTATATTTAAGTAAACTAAACATTATTCTGAGTCCTGTCTCTCGCCTCTTCACTGGGAAGGTCCCACGGCAGCCCATTCCTCGTAGACATAGACCAAAAGATCCCGAAATTAATTATACCTGTGGCGAAGTGCTTCACCCCTAGAGAGCATTTCGCCCAACACTGTGTGAACATGACCGAAGAGTGTCAGAGAGCAGGTTAGTCCTTATTCTTTCAGGTGTGTTTCCATTCAAAATCACACAAATCCTCATCTGCTTTGCTGACAATGAGGGGAAAATATGGAGTGATACTATACGTGGATTATATGTTTGCATTTATACTATATGCATGATTTATTGCCTTTGATGAGACATCATCTTAATGCAGGCCTGAAGTCAGAGAGAGAGATCAGTTAACCAGCTACCAGGAGACCAGTTATGCTATTGGAATGCATAAGACTGTAATTATTTCAGTGAAGTGAGATGATCCTGAAATAAGAACCAGAGGTGAGAATAGAGGTTCTGCCTTGAGTTATAGGCCTGGGAATAGTAACTAGGAGAGGCATCTTAAATTGGTCTTCAATAGGGTTTATTCTGATGGAATTGCACTGCAAATGTCTTGGTGGATGGATGACTTCTCATGCTATGGCAGATTAATTCACTTCTGTAGAGATGAAATCTTTTTCATATGCCTCTGGGTGATAGTAATGGTGTGACGTCTGGAGTAAATAGTCATGTGATGACATCGGAGGTGTACAATCATGAGGTTTTTATTCTTTATTATGGTTTGTAGTGAAGGACTTGTGAATGCTCATATAACTGTTATGCATGCCTGGGTTTAATGTCATATCTTCCCCTATGAAGAGAATAACAATTTTGGGACAGCAATGACGACTAGACAAAATGGAATTATGCAAAAGGGTTAAGTAGCTCCTTCTCTTCTTGCTCCACCACTGACCTTCCATGCCAACTGGCAGCTCCTACAGCTGTTTTGCAGTACAAATACATGTCTCTTGTGCAATGTCTGTTTTGGCTTTTAGATTAGTTCAGGTGAATGGATAAATAAAAACCTATCTGCAAGAGGCTTTGATCTCAGGTCTTGCAATAAAACTGAGAGTATTTTAGCTAATTCCGAGTGTTAAACTGAAAAATTAAGCAGTGGTGAAAAAAGTTAAGCTCTTTTTTTATAAATTTCAAGAAAGAAGATTACAAACAATGCCCTTTGAGTTTGAAAATGAAAATTGACTGCACCAAGAAGGGGATTCTGATCTTCATTATATCGGGAATGAAAAGCAGGGCTTCATTACACTCAGACCTTTGTCGCCTGTTCTCCAGGGAAACATGCGTACTCATCAGTATTAATTAAAGGGCTGTACAATTAAGATGTTCCCAGATGCCTTTCACCTTTCTGTGTTGTATGAAATTGGGAATTATTTCACTTCCTGGGATTACCTTCGTTTCTTATTCCAACTTTAAACTATCTGTGTGGATCAGCAGTACACATGAAGTTGAATTTTAAAACCTCAGTTTCTAATGAACTTGAAATTGGGAATCCTAATGCAAGATGATGTCCCAAAGTGATATGTGACATACAGTAATGCAACATTACACTAATGTGTGCAAATCTGGCTCTTCCAGGAGATGCCACACCAGTGACCTAGTACATTGGTACACAACTAAAGTACACTATTCTAGGTTCCCCCAAGAGGGGATGGAGGCATGAAGATCCACTGCTACTGCTATTCTAGCTCCAGGGACTGCTATGCTGCTTCTAAGCCATCCTATCCTGCATCTTGCAGCTGTGTCTGAACTTGCCCATGCCTTGGCTGCTTGCAATGTTATGGTGGGCAGACCACATCAGCCCATGGCTTTAAGGCTGTAAATCATACCCTTGGTTTGTAAAGTGTTTTTGTTTTTATCACAGACCCAACATTTTGGTTCTATGTGGAGTAATTTCTTAAGGATGTTCCTTGCCACTATTGTGCACAGGGGTGTAATACTGCTTAGAAGCTGCCACAATTGAGATAGTTGTGATTTTTTTTTACCATACTGGATTAAGATTTATCTTTAAATGAGTTATCAAATTGAGTAACAATTGGAGAAAGCACTACAGCTGGCTTTTTTCCTTCTGTACTGATCCTAGAAATATCAGTTGAAAGTTGAGTTGCTTACATGATGAGATCTGTTGATGGCAGGCATTTTATTATCCTTTTTCAAGTCAGATCAAGTCAGCCTTTATTGGCATATATCAGTACATCAAAGTCATTATAAAAATATACAGGTAGAGAGACACTGTATTACAAATACATTAAATAAAATCATAGGTTACTAATGGGCCACTTTATTAACCTGACAACAAGCATAACGGCAAACATAATGGCAAGGGGTAAGCAGATGAGGCATGGTCAAGGCCAGGTGTCTCAGACCCCTCCCTCTTCATTTGATCTAGGGCAAGCCACCCAGCCCTGGATGCAAGCCAAATGAGTATGGTTCACATCTGGCCAGCATGGCAAGTGGAATTGCTGGGGAAATCCAAACCCCCGAGCTGCAAGGGTCAATGGGAGGAGAATCCCCATGCAATCCCGTAGGCAGTCTGTTTTCTCCACCCTGGGCCACAGGGCCCAAAGACTGTACCAACTAGACTCCTATGCCCCGTAGGGGTTATAAGCCAGTGCTCACCATGCCACAATCTGTATTGAATAACATCCTGCCACCACAAAGGTCAAGCCTCTGCTTAGACCCTTGCAACTATTATAGGACTAAAGCCGCACGTCCTCCAAAAAGATATCCATTCCAGCTTCAGACAGGTGTATGCCGTCACTCCTAAATAGGTTCACAGAACCCGTCATTATGCCCAGGCCCCCTTCAAGTGCCACACAAATCTCACGATGAGTCTTGTGACAAGCCTTGTCTATCACCAAGGGCTACAAGAACCCTGCCATACCAAGCATGGTACCATAGCAGACCAGACAATGAACGTCCCAGGCCACTGCCACTTAATGAGTTGAAAATCAGGCTGGGCTTGAAGGATCAGGGCTTTACCCTTAATCAAGCACAGGTCATTGCCCCCAAAATGAATCAACAAAATATGGGGAGGGGGTCCAACCCTCCCCTTGAACAACAAATATAACAGGCCATGCCACTGCAAGCCCCAGCGACCACACCATTCAACTGTGACCAGCCGGCTGAGCCCCAACTGGGAGCCAATGGGCATCCTCTTGGCCCGGACCCGGTGACAATATGCTTCCATTCAAACCAGCCAGCAGGATCTGTAATGAGAGAACAATAAGCACAGAACAAAACCCAAGGAACTCAGGCTGAGCTGTCCTAAAAACCAGCCATAGGGTGCACATACACTGCTGACTGCCAGCGACCAAACGCTGTATATCCTGCACCAGGTATCCCATGGCCGCGGTCATAGAGGCAGCACTAATTCTAAATGAATAGGTGCAAAAATGCACCCCAGCCAGTCCTAATCTACCCAAGGCCTGTGAAGTAACAGCCCACAATTGGTGCCTGGTTAACGGGGTGCCATCCTGATGTCGAAACAACATACCATCGCCCCACCCCCTCATACCCAGGTAAGCCACCAAGGCAGAAAATGGGCACAACTCTTTTTCCGCACACTGCCCAATGGTGACCATGGCCCCCCACCTCCGCTGGTCAGTCTTGGAATGACTCAAAGTGAGGAAGGCCCTGTCACCAGCCAAACAAACGTCTCGTGCCTCCAGAGCATGTTCAGACCTATCTGCCTTGGACTGTGCTACCAACTCACTTATGCGGAGGGCCCTGAAAAAGGGCACAAGTGCCACCACATGAAAAAGGCAAGCCTCGTAGGCGGAAGCACAAATATCCCCCCAACTGACCTGTAAACCCCTCAACACCATTGGGGAAATTGGCTGCCTTTTGTCTGCGTGGGTCCCTGCCTCCCTTAACCAGCCTTCTAACATCCTATGGATCCGAAAATCACCTGTCCCATCCATAAGCCCCTGCGCCTTGCTGGCATAGGCCACTGCAGAAAGGATCCCCTTGATGGAATCAACAGCCAGTCCCTTATCTCTCATTGCCACACGAAAATGTAACATATGGTCCACAGGCACTGGCCATAGATCAGGATATCCTACCTCGTTCCTAAACTGGGCAAACTGGTGGACCGCATGGTCATACGCCCACCTTGTGCCTGATGCAATGGCCAGACAAATTACCCTGTGGACCTCTGCCTTCCAAGTGACCACAGCTCCTGTGGCATTCTCATCGGCTGCAGGTCGGCTTCTGGAGCCAGCTGACGGAATCTTTCCATCTATTTATGAGAGAGAGCATCAGCCACCCCATTGTTGACCCTGAGCACATGGTTGGCAAGAAAAAAAATGTTGCGCCGAAGGCAGCAAAGTGTGAACATGTGCACTAAAGCCATGACCTGTGGCAATCTGGAAGTGAAGGAGTTAATGACATGGACAACGGCCAGATTGTCGCACCAGAAATGCACGGTGTGATTAGCCATCAAGTCTCTCCACAACCACACCACCACCAGGATGGGAAAGAATTTGAGGAAAGTGAGATCACGAACAATACCATTCCCTCTCCATTCTGCCAGCCACTCCTTGGCACACCAGTGCCTCTGGAAATAAATCCTGAAGCCAAGCGACCCTGATGCATGAGAGTTAATCTGCAGGCCAGTATTCAACTGTAGCTCAGTCCTCCAAAATGAAACTCCATTGAAGGAATCCAGGAATTCAAGCCAAATTCCCAAGTCAGCCCAAATCCCTGTTGTGACCCTGGCTTTATGGTGAGGAAGGTGCAAGCCCTTCAGCGCATCAAACAGCCGGTGCAGAAAGGCCCTTCCTGGGGCAACCACCTTGCAAGCAAAGTTGAGATGCCTTACCAATTGAGATGCCCCACCAATTGCTCACACAAGGTTGCCTTTCACTTATGCATAAAACCAGCTACCCATGCTCAAAGGTCCGCCACCTTGGCTGCAGGCAGCCATGAGGCCTGAGCCACAGTGTCCAGTTCTACTCCCAGAAAAGTCAGCCGCTGCTCAGGGCCTTTGGTCTTCTCCTGCACTAAGGGTACACCCAACTCCTCCACCAGGTCAAGGAAACTCTGAAGAAGAAAATCACACTGTCCAGAACCCCCTGGGGCCACAAACAAAAAATCGTCTAGGTAGTTGCCACTGTAGGGATCCCTGTGTGATATTGGAGGGCCCACTTGAGAAAAGAGCTAAAATGCTCAAAGGCCACACAAGACACTGAGCATCCCATTGGTAAAGCCTGATCCATACAGAAGTGACCTTCGAAGTAAAAACCCAGCAACTCGAAGTCGCTGGGGTGCACAGGAAGCAGCCTAAATGCAGACTTAATGTCGCATTTGGCCATTTTGGCCCTGATTCCGCAGTGGTGCACTACCCAAACTGCCTGGTCAAAGGAGGCTGACAGAGCACAGAGAGTCTGGAATGGCATCATTAACTGACACCCCACATGAGTAAGAAAGATGGTAAATCAACTTGTATTCCCCCTGTGCCTTCTTAGGTACAATGCCTAATGGGGAAACCCGCAGGTTAGCCACCAGTGGGGCAAAAAAAGGTCCTAAGACCCTCCCCTTTGCCCTCTCTTTCTCAATCTTTCACCTAACTATGGGCTCCAAGCCCTGAATGGATGCCAAATTTGGCACCATAAAGGGGGCCCTAGGGCCCTGACAGGGAATTTGGAAACCAAACTTGAAACCTTGCAACAAATACAAACTATCCTGCTGGTTAGGGTACTCACTTAACCATTCCTCAAGCACTCTCAGTTTTATGGGACTGAGCCCCTTTTCCAGCACCAGCTCCCTGCCCTCCAGCTTCGGATCGCTTGCGACCCTTGCAGGGCTTGCCCTTAAAACACACTGAGAAGGGGTGCAGGCCACCACACTGGGGGCATTCATGATGGTCCTAGCAAGCTTTCCTGCTGCAGATTCCTTGAGTCCCAAACTCCCAACAAATCTGGCAGGGTTGAACCTCCTGCCCTGCAGCAGTGCGGGGGTTGGAAGACACTGCCTGGTGCTGCACAAGGCACCCACTGTGTGAGCAGTCACCAGCATTAGGATGGGCTGGGAGACATGATCTGCAGCCATAGATGCAGGGGTACCTGGTCCAAGTGCACTGAAGGGTTCATGGCTGCCCGCATCCTAAATTCTTCATCATACTGTAGCCAGGCCGGGCCAGTAAAGCCAGTGTAACCTTTGTAGATGATGTCAAAATACTGAAATAAGGATGTGGCCCTCCAGGGCTGCGTCTTTGCTAAGACCCCTGCATTGACTAGAAACCCGGCTACCCAGTTGGCCCAGGTCCAATCAACCCACATTTTCCTAAGCTTCTCTTTGTCCTTATCATCCAGGTCATCCTTGTCCTTTTCCAATCCTGGAAAAGGAGGGCAAAGATGTCAATGAACTTGCCCTTGCACATTTTTTTCCCTGGTGGCCAGCAACAACTGATCACCTAAAGGCAATGTCATGTCTCCAAAAGGGAGCACTGAAGCCAGGATGTCAGCATAAGTAGCACCCTTTGGGCACGGAGAGCCGTAACACTGACCTAGCCCAGCGGGCGGATGCCCATAACACCCCCAAAGAGGGCCAGGCATGGGCTGCTGTACAGGTGACGACCCCCAGTGCTGACCTAAGATATGTGTACAATGCGCATTAGCCATACCTGAAACCGGGGTGACTGGAGCCCCGCAAGGCCCCCAAAGCCAGGAAGCCACAGCCTGAGATCCAACGGCCGACTCACCCACTGTGTCAGATGCCTGAATGGGGGCTGGACCAGGATCAGCAGCTCCTTGTGAAGGCCCAGAGCCTGATGGGCCTGCCCCAACATCATCTTGCGGACTCAGTCTCCCCTCACCCATCCCTGCACCTGTTGAAACCCTGCTCTCAACCAAAGACAAACGGGTTAAAACTTCAGCCTGAAACCACTTGTTAGATATTGTGTGGGTTTCCTTCCTCCACACCTGACCCTGGCTTGGTGGGGGCTGGGGGATGGACACCCCAGAAGCCTACTCCACTGCCATCAAATGAACCAGGATGGCATGCTGCACTTCGTACCCACCATCATCATCTGATGAAGAAAGGGCAGGTGCCAGCCACTTTGGCGGGGTCTTGGGGGCTGGTTGCTTTCCTTTGGCACACCCGGTGCCTTTCTTAGGTGCCGTCCTGTACAGTGCAGCACAAAATAGAAGCAGCAAAGAATTAAGAGCCACTATGCATAGGACCAGTGCCAGAAGTCAAGAAGGCAGCCCTGGCCTATGCAGCGGTCAGCCCTCCACAAAATGGTCACCACTGGCCCCTCAAAATGGCCACCAATGGCTACTCAAAATGGCCAGCAATGACCCCTCAAAATGGCCACTGTTGGACCCTCAAAATGGCCACCATGACCCGAAGAACACTGCCCAACCCCTCAGCCTGAAGCCTAGGTGGCAGAAAGGGGTCCCCCTTATGGCCACGCCCTAGCCAAACTGCTAATGCTGCAGTCCCTAATAGACTGGTGGGGGAAAGGTGAAATGGTCACCTGCTAAAATGGCCACCCTACCCTGCGACGTCCACCCACCAAGCCAGCTGCATGGCTAAGCAGGGCCAAGAAGAGTGCATGCGATCACAAGGAGGACCACTGACCCCAGTTTGCACCCCGCACTCCCACCGAGCCCAGACCCTGCTACTGCCACCGAGCGCTGAGCACTGAGCTCCATGCCACCAGGAATCGCCTCCCAGTGCTCCCAGTGTTACAGCTGCACCCTCAGAGCCTCTGGGCAAAGGCCTCTGCCGCTGCTCATTCACCACCACCATGCCGCATGTTCACCACTGCCACCACTCATTCACCATGGCCACTTGTTTGCCGCCACCACAGCCACTACTCATTCACCACCACTGCAGCTGCTGCTCTTTTGCTACTGCCACCACAACTCCCAAGGCTGCCCTCAATTAAGCCTACACGAGGTGCTCGAAGGAGCTCCTACCTTGCTGAGCAAGAGAGGGCAGAATGAAGGAGGGAGGTGAGGGCCAGCTCACGAGACCTCCACCCCCGCCCCAATCAGTACCTGGATGTGGCTTTTGCTGCATCATGCTGCCTCTGCTCCTTGCGGGGCAGCAAAGGCAACTCCTGGGCAGCATGGCCGCAAGTGCCAGCGGCCCACGAGTCAAATTTTTCTTGGCACAGCAGCATGGTGGATTGAAGAAACTTAGCCTCCTTCTCAGTTACTTCAACAGAGGAATGATTCAAAAGTTTGTAAACTTTGTGGAAATCTGAAAGACCCATCATGTTGGCCAATATAGAGTTTAGATATTTAAAGTGTATCCTATATATATAATTCCCTTACATACTAGCCATTTCCAGCTCTCCCTCTGGCTGTGCTGTGTGCTCCATCAGCCACTGGCCCATCAACCACCACTCAGGAGCACTCATGTGCCATTGACTGGGTGCTGCATCCACTCCTCTCCTCCACCTATTGCCAACCTGGACACTCTTTCCTCACAGAAAAAAACTGTCAAAACAACTGTCTCTCTTGACGAAGACACTTCTCCTGCTTGGCCCCTGTGGGACTAACTTTTCCCTTGGTGGCTGTTGCTAGGCAACCAAGCTTGGTTCTGTCAGTAAAAAGACAAAGGAAGGAAGCTTTTTCCAGGCCTTTGTGGGGAATTCATTGGGGCCAGTCCTGACTAGGGTTGCCAGCTCCAGATTGAGAAATTCCTGGATATTCTGTGGTGGAGTCTAAGGATGTCAGAGTTTGGGGAGGGGAGAGACCTCAGCTGAATAGAATACCATAGAACCCACCCTCCAAAGCAGTTATTTTCCCCAGGGTGGGGAGATCTATTATCTGGAGTTCAGTTGTGATACCCAGCAATCTTCAGGATCCACTTGGAGGTTAGACAAATGTAAAGAAACACTGTTAGAACAAAACACACTCTACTAATATGCACTTGTGTCTTCATATATTGATTTAAATACAATAGAGACCCTAGTGTATCTTATACATATTCATTATAATACAAAAACCTAAAGAACATTATATATCTACTAATAGAAAAGTCCACAGCTACAGAGACCTATTCCAATGCTGTAGACTATCTTGCTCCTGATAAGAGACTGATGAAGGTTGCAACAGTCGTAAATGATGAGAGATGCAGCAGGCTGTTATGTTCTCCAAAAAAATTAATTCAGCAAGCATCAAAGCAAGCAATACGCCTCCCAGGCAAAAATTGTGTGTTTCGACAGATTCTTCTTCAGGCAGACATATTTTTTCCTGGAACTGAATTACAAATACAATATAACACAATATACTTTACACAGTAACCAGGAAAAAAAGAAAGAGCTAGCTTGCTGTACCCACCCAAAGCTCACAATGCTACAGTGCACAAGTCAACAAATCTATAGAAGGCTTCTCCAGTTCTCCATGGGAACACCCCAGAAAGACCACTCAAATAAAGCACAGCTGCACTAATGGTTCCAAAAGAATTAAAAGAACAGTACTTACAACATCTTGCAGAGTTAACACCTATAACTATGTTGTTGTTCATTTGCACAGTTGAGTATGACTCTTCGCGACCCCATGGACCAGATTACGTCAGGCCCTCCTGTCTTCCGCTGTCCGCTGAAGTTTGCTCCATTTCATGTTCGTTGCATCGATGACACTGTCTAACCATCTCATCCTTTGCTGTCCCCTTCTTCTTTGACCTTCAATCTTTCCCAGCATCAGGGTCTTCTCCAGTGAATGCTCCCTTCTTATTTGGTGGCCAAAGTATTTGAGCTTCAGCTTCAGGATCTGGCCTTCCAGGGAACAATCAGGGTTGATTTCTTTTAGGATTGACTGATTTGATCTCCTTGCAGTCCAAGGGACTCTCAAGAGTCTTCTCCAGCACCATAGTTCAAAAGAATCTATTCTTCGGCGCTCAGCCTTCCTTATAGTCCAACTCTCGCAGCCATACATTACTACGGGGAATACCATTGCTTTGACCATGCGGACTTTTGTTGGCAAGGTGAGGTCTCTGCTTTTTATCATGCTGTTTAGGTTTGCCTATAACTATAGCTAAGCTAATTGCTTGGATTCTAGAACTGATAGTAAACTTACAGCATTACAATCTTAACACCATTACAAGATGGCATTACAAAATTCAAGGGGAAATTTCAACATTACATACATGACCAAAAGCCCAATAATTACAGAATAACATTACAAAACTCAAAGGGAAATCCCAAGATAACATATCTGATCAAAGACCTAATGAAGAAAACAGTCATCATGAATGATAAAATGCACCAAAACCCAGACTACAGTACCCACAAGCACACCCTTTATAAAAATGAACTGAGGTCTGAGGATAGATTTAAGCCATGAGGAGATACTGTATTGAATTACGTATAAAGAAAGCTTCCTTTTGAAGCAATAGTCTATGCATATCATGAATATCATGTTTTGCTACTAACTACCCTATAGATTACTACACGTAGATCATTAAAATCATGTTTTTGATCCAAATAGTGGCTCATGATAGGAGCATCTTGATTTTTAAGTCTCACCCGAGATATATGCTCCAATATACGGGTCTTTAAATGCCTCATGGTGGACCCCACATAATATTTGAGGCAAGAACACCACAAAACATAGACTACTCTGGTTGAATCACAATTAGTGAAATGTTTCAATCTCTATATTTATTGTGATCTCATTAGTCTGGGTGGTATGTTGACATACTAAACAGTTTTTACCACATTTGAAATGTCCTGACGGCAAATTATTCGTATCAGAATGGACAACCATATCCTGAATGTTGGAACTCCTTTTGTACCCTATTTCGGGAAAGTTAAACATCCTTGTAAATGCTGTCTGATATGCCAGTGTCTATGGAGTATGCTGACAATCCTGTTTGATCTTGGAGAGAACTGCAAATCACAAGAGAAGGAAGATCTACGTGAGTATTTTTGTTGTATAAAAATGTTCTCCCTAGTTAACATATCTGCCCTTCTCTTGGCTCTAAGGATCATCTCTTTAGGATACCCTCTCTGAGCAAAGGCTCTAATGATGTTGTTAGATTCTACTATATAATCCATCAAACTGGTGGAGTTTCTCTTAGCTCAAGGAAACTGACTGTATGGAAGATTATCTTTAATATGTACAGGATGGAATGACTTATAATGTAGGAGAGAGTTGTATGACAGAGCTTAACCCCTAACTTTGTTTGGTTCAAAACAAACAGTGATGTCCAAAAAATTGATACAGGAGGGACTACCTTCAAAATTAAACTTAATAGATGGGTGCAAAATATTGCACTAATCCACAAAAGCAGAAACTGTGTCAGCTCCATCAAAGATATAAAAGATATCATCAATGTAATGTAAATAATGCAACATATGATCATAAAAAGGATTAACATTATCATCATAGAAGAAAGTAGCCTCAAAATTTTCCATGAATAAATTTGCAATGGAAGGTGCGCAAGTGCCTCCCATCAAAACACCACACACTTGGAGAAAAAAATTCAGACTGAAACCTAAAAAAAAAATGTTTGAAAATAACATCAAGGACCTGCATTAAGAAGTATGTAGGAGGCCAAGGAGCATCCCATTTATCCAAATAATTCTCAACTATATTCCTGGCTTCCTCTTCTGGTATGTTCATATAGAGAGATGTTACATCCATTACTACTAATGTGAGATTAGTTGTGTCCAAAGCCAGACTCAACTACCTGAATAAAGTAGGTAGTATCATTTATGTAAGACTTAATGAATGGTACAAATGGTTGCAAGAAACTATCAAAATATTGAGGCAAAGGCTTCAGAAGTGAGCTAGAACCTAAGTGTAGCAGTTAGTGCTTCAGAGCAGGGTCTGCCAGACCCAGGTTCTTGCTGTGAAAGTTGAGTGGGTGATTTTAGACCAGTCACAGACTTACAGTCTAACCTACCTCACAGAGTTGTTGTGCAGATCAAAAGGGGGAGAGGAGAATTATGTAAGTTGCTTTGGTCTCCACTACAGAGAAAGACTGTACTTTTCCTCCTGGGGAACTGTTGCTGCCAATCTCCAGATGGTAGAGATCTGATTTTTAGATGATAGAGATCAGAGGCAGATAATGGTTGGGAAATTCCTGGAGATTTGAGGGGTGGAGCCTGAAGAAGGTGGGGTGTGAGGAGGAGTGGGACATCAGACAGGTATGATGCCATGGACTCCACTCTCCAAACAAGCCATTTCCTCCTGGGGGACCGTTGCTGCCAATCTCCAGGTGAGGGCTAGAGATCACTCAGAATTAAAACTGTTCTCCAGATGGTAGAGATCAGTTCCCCTGGAGAAAACAGCTGTTTTGCTCTGTGCCATTATACCCTGGTAGGGATCTGATTTCTAGATGGTAGAGATTGGGGCAGATAATGGTAGGTTGATGGTTGGCTGGGAAGGAGACAGGTTGGGAAATTCCTGGAGATTTGAGGGATGGAGACTGGAGAGGGTGGGGTTTGTGACAGACAGACAGATAACCTTTATTGGCATATCGGAGATAAAAGTACATTAAAATTTAGGAATACATCAAAAGTGTGGCTGTCGTACAGCCACCAAACAGACAAGAGAGAGAGAGAGAGAGAGAAAAGGACTGATCAGTTTATAAGGGGGGGGTTGTGGAGAGGTGGGACCTCAGACAGATATAATGCCATAGTGTCCACTTTTAAAACCAGCCATTTCCTCCTGAGAAACCATTGTTGCCAATTTCCAGGTGAGGACTGGAGATCACGCAGAATTACAACTGCTCTCCAGATGGTTGGGATCTGTTCTCCTGGAGAAAATGGTGGGCTCTGTGTCATTATACCATGCTGAGATGCCCCCCCCCAAGACAATCAGTGTGACATAGCAGTTAGTGTTTCAGAGCAGGGTCTTCCAGACCCAGGTTCTTCATGTGGAAGCTGATTGGGTAATTTCAGACTACTCACAGACTTTCAGCATAACCTACCTCACAGAGTTGTTGTGCAAATCAAAAGGGAGAGAGGAGAATGATGTGAGCTGCTTTTGTCACCACTGTGGAGAAATATTGTACTTTTCCTAGGTAGAGGCTACAGGGAGGGGGGAAGAGATAGAGATAACAGTATGTTGATGGTTGGCTGGGAAGGAAATAGGGTTGTCACCTCCAGGTTGGGAAATGCCTGGAGATTTGTTAGGAGATGTACTTTTAAACTGCTTTTATTTTGCTGTTTGCTGAACTACACCCACACCTGAATGGTGCTTACAAGTGTCTTTGGTTTGGGAGAATTGTGTGCTTTGTTGATGTGACTCCCTGCACTAGGAAGTTGCTCCACCATCTGCACTTTCATGCTAATGAAGTCACACACATACCTGTGCACATACACCTACCCATCATGCACTTGGGAAAAGGAGAAGCATCTCCATTATGGTCTGCTAGAAGGATGACAAAAACAACAACATGCCTACCATCAAGGAATTCAGAGTCAACACGTAACCCACAGGATGCTTGGTTTTTGCAAGTGTTAAGACTGTTTCCTGTTGATGACTTGAGACAAGTTGGAGTCATTTGCAGTTCTAAGGTTTCCATGACAACTCACCTTTACACCTTGGACCAAATGTCCCCTTTAGTGAAAGGTGTAGATTTCCAATATTGCCCCCCCCCTTCGTAGGAGGGCACCCCTACATCCTATAGCCAATGATATAGGAATGGGACGGACTGGAAGATGACCCTAATGTCAGCCCCCAATACTAGCTGATAAAAACGAGTTTCAACCTTTGTTCCAGGTACACACACATCTGCGCGCACATCTGCCTGCACACCTGCACAGCTACTGCTGCTGGCTAGCTAGTCACCCAACCTTACCCCACTAACCCAGAGTCCACTATAGGTAACTCTGCTGTGCTTCCTTGGAATTGCGATCAAGGAGCCCACATGTGTTGGCTGGTTCCAACTGTGTGTAGTAAAGAGTTTCCCTTAGTTAGATCTCTACTCCTGTATTCTTCACTGTGAAGGTCGAGCTTCAGGAATCAGATAAGTATCACGTGTTTTCCCCTCCTAAACATCTTTAGTTTAAAACCCCATATTGTTTTCCATTTCTATTGTATCTAAAGGAACTTGGTTGTATGTGTGTGAGAATCTGTTTTTGTGTGCCTGTGAAACAAAGATATTATTCAGTAAAGAGAATAATTGATTTTACTAAAGAAACCTTGTCACGTGTTCTCTTTGGGAACAGATTCTTTGGGGCAAAGCTGCTTTCTCTGTATACATAGACCAGAACTCAATATAGTTTAGTCTGATAAATGCGTAAATAAGCATTTCGGCTAACAGATTTGAGGGGTGGAGCCTGGAGAGGGTGGAGTTTGAGGAGCAGTGGAACCTCAGACTGGTACAATGCCATAGACTCCACACTCCAAACCAGCCATTTCCTCCTGGGGAACCATTGCCACCATTCTCCAGGTGAAGGCTGGAGATCACGCAGAATTAAAACTGCTCTCCAGATGGCAGAGATCAGTTCCCCTGGAGAAAATGGCTGCTTTGCAGGGTGGACTCTGAGTCATTAGACACTGCTAAGGTCACTTCCCCTCCTACTTGGATCCCTACTGAGGAGAAAGACTATACTTTTTCTAGGTAGTGGCTCCAGGTGTGTGTGGGGGAGATGGAAAGCTGAAGTCAGAGGGATAGATATTGGTACATTGATGGTTGGCTGGGAAGGAGATAGGGTTGCTACCTTCAGGACAGGTACAATGCCAGAGACTCTAGCCTCCAAACCAGCCATTTCCTCCTGAGGAACTATTGTTGCCAATTTCCAGAGGAGGGCTGGAAACCTTTCAGAATTAAAACTGATCAGTTCCCCTGGAGAAAATGATAAGCTCTGTGTCATTATACCCTGCTGAGGTTGCCACAGCGAATTTATGCTGAGTTCCCAAGGTCAGGGCACCCACTTAGAGCCTGTTTCCAGAGCTCATTGTACTTATTTCCACAACAGGCCCTATTCCTAATATTTACATAAAAGTGACAGTACAACAAAGCATGTAAGATTGTCTCAACACATCTAGATTTACAGGGCCAATATCTAGCTGCATACGCTGTCTTATTGAATGGTGGACAGCATAGCATGGCATCTGGCTAAAAAGAAAGCTCTATGTAGTTGTGGCGCTCATAGGGAGGGTAGATATGGAGCCATCCTACCTACAGTGAGAGGTATCTCAAAGCTCAGAGGAGAGCAGCGTTTTTTTGGCAAGGCTATGGGTACATGTTTTATGAATAATTTCTGGTTTGTTGCTTTTGCATGCAACTATTTGATTCTTCACTTCTGTTTGATGATGTTTTTGTAGTCTCTGCAGATCAGCATCACACCATCAAAGCAATATATAAAAATTTGGATGGGAGATTAGTGGACAGTCTGAATCATAACTGGATGTTTAAGATGTTTCTGAGTTACCAGGCAGCTAACTCTGCTCTCCACAGGCAGCTCCTGCTCTGAGCTTATAGTGTGAAAATTACTAATTTAGTTCAGGATCCAGAGAACCTCATGTCCTTGGGAGAGTTTGGCTTCATGGGGTTTACAGAGCAGCTCCTCATGCTGGACAGCAGAAAACTTCTGAAAGAGAGAGCTGTTACAAAAGCAATTTGTTTGGCATGAAATCTGCTGCTCAAAGATCTTTCACTATTCTGTCTTACTTGTGTTTCCACTATGCTTCCCAGCCTCAGACTGGTTTATACACACTGTCAGTACATCAAGTAAACATGTAGAAAGCTACAATAAGAATTAAACAAAGTAGAGCCAATTTGATGTAGTGGTTAAGAGTGCAAACTTAGCTGCCTTATATGGAGGCAGACAATTGGTCTATCAAGGTCAGTATTGTCTTCTCTGATGGGCAATAGCTTTCCAGTTTCTCAGACAGAGGTCTTTTTACATCCCCTAGTAGTGATCCTTTTAACTGGTGATGCCAGAGATTGAACCTGTGACTCTTCTACATTTTAAGCAGATGCTCTCTAGTTCCAGCTCCTGCCAACCTAGCAGTCTGAAAGCAAGAAATTGCAAGTAGATAAATAGGTACCACTTCAGTGGGAAGGTAACAGCGTTCCGTGCGCCTTGGTGCTTAGTCATGCCAGCCACATGACCACGGAAACGTCTTCGGACAGCGCTGGCTCTTCGGCTTTGAAACAGAGATGAGCACCGCAACCCTAGAGTCGGATTCGACTGGCTTTCGAGCAAGGGAACCTTTACCTTTACCTTACTACTCAGCCACAGATGCTCCACATGATACAGAAAGCTATCAATGAAGATGAAGATGCAAAAAAACTATTAGTGCCACTGAAACCAGATGAACAGCAGGGTTTGCTGAAAAAGAGTCTTGATCAGTTCCCTAAGAAATAGGGGGTGTATTCAATTGCTCTCTTCCACTAAACTGCTGCAACCTTTCCCTTTCAGAGAAACTCTCTTTTAGAGGAAGCCTTCATGGAAGAGATTCATCCTAAGTGAGCACAATCCCTTGGGTTGGTTTCAAATTAACCTTCATAAACTAGCCTAGTAAAAGGGCTCAGAACATGTATATTTATTTGTTTAACAAAATTTATATCACACCTTTCTGCCCTCATACAGTTCACCAATGTAACTAACAAATTAAAAAACATATATAATATAATCACATCCTAAAAAACCATTTAAACCAACAAGAACTCATCACTAAATCAATAAAAACCAGAGCTAAATACATGTAAAAAAACATAAAAACAACAATTAAAACATTGGGCGGGAAGAAAGGATCATTGAGGGAACTCCAGATGAAACAAAGACGTCTTCTCCTACTGGTGGGAAATGGCAACAGAAGGGGACAGACTAGTCTCCCTGAGGAGGAAGTTCCAGAGTTTGGTGCCACAACCGAAAAGACAATCTCCCAAATTGTCACCCACTTTATTTTAGAAGGTAGGGGCACCCAAAGTGGGGTCTCAGAAGATGACCACTGTGATTGGGTAGGTTCACAAAGGAGTAGGCAATCCTTCAGGTATGTTAGTCCCAAACCAAATAGTCAATGTAAATAGGTCAAGACTGAGTGATGTGTTCCCTACAATCCACTCCAGTCAACATCTAGGCTATAGCATTCTATACCAGCTGAAGTTTCAAGCACCTTTCAAGAGCAGCTCTACATAGAGTACATTGCAGTAATCTAATCTATTCCAGAAGTAACAAGGGCATGCACCACCATGGCCAGATCTTTTCTGCCCAGGAAAGGCCTCAGCTGGCTAACCAGTCCAAACTGGTAAAAGGCCCTCCTGGTCACATCTGCCACTTGCTTATCCAACAGTAGGTCTGGGTCAAAGAGCATACCCAGATTATGGACCTGTTCTATTGAGGGGAGTGGAACTGCATCCAGAATAGATGACACCATTATTCATGTGCCATGGCATAATTACACTGTGAATTTCTATTCCTTCGTTCCATATCATTGATGCTGGTAGGAATGGGGAAACTTACAGCAGAATTAGAGTTCCCTGTAAGCTGAGATAGTGTGAGCTAGCTCACAGTTTTTCAGCCTCCAGCTCACACATTTTTGCCTTAGCTCAGGAAAGATGGCCCCAGAGCAAACTAATTGATGCAGTAGCCAAATTGCTCACTCACAACTTTAATGCCAGCAGCTCACAAAGTAGAATTTTTGCTCAGAAGACTCCACAGCTTAGAGGGAGCATTGGACACAACCTAATTTAAACTACACATTGTGGACATGGAACAATATGATGTAAGGCTGCCATTTGAAATGAATAACACTACATTAGGTAGAACACCATAACAGTTCTTAAATCAGTGGTTGTTCCACATTCTTAACCAAGACACAGTGTTTCTGATTTTCATACAGCTGGGACCATGACTTAACACTCTTACAAGAGATAAGAAACCATGTTGCAAGGTACTAAAATATCAAAGAATAGCTGAGGGTGTGTGATAGGCACTGTCAATTCTGGACTAATTAATTAAACACAGACTTTGGAGACCAAGAACAACAAGAGAAGAGAAGCAACTATTAGGTAGTTCATACTACTCTCTTATGGGGCCTTGGTGGCTCAGAGGTTAAGATGCTGAACTACAGACCAGAAGGTCTGTAGTTTGGTAGTTCAAGACCCTAGTGTTATGTGATGGAGTGAGCTCCTGTCTCTGGCTCCAGCTCCTGCCAAGCTAGCAGTCTGAAAGCAAGAAAGGTAACAGCATTCTGTGCACCTCAGCGTTTAGTCATGCCAGCCATATGACCACTGAAATGTCTTCAGACAGTGCTGGCTCTTTGGCTTGGAAATGGAGATGAGCACTGCCCCCTAGAGTCCGATTCAACTAGCTTTCCAGCAAGGGAAACCTTTACCTTTACCTTACTGCTCTCTTATTCACATTCTGTACACTCTGGTAATTCTAGAAAATTCTTTTCTTGTTCAATCACTTCTAACAATGCACATCTACACGTGATCATCCATGTCTTCCCTTTGTCAGAAACTCTAATTCTAGCAGTTACATGGGACTCAGTAGGGATAGGAAAAAATTACATTTGCATCTCTGAAAAAGCTTCACCAGTTAATTTTCAATCTGTTGTGAATTTATCAAAGCCTTCAAGTCTGTAATGGAAAAAAAGATGGTGATAAGTCACAAAAGACTTTCCCATGTTTCAGTGCCTAGCCATATATTTCATCTAAGATGGATTTTAACCTGGTCCTGCAAAGCTTGGATATGCCTAAAAATAATGAGGTATTTTCATTTTCTTAAAACCAAAGTTTATGACAACTGTTACAGAATATGACTCTTTTCAAACTGCCTTTGTATTTCATTTTAGCAACTGGTTTCTAATGGTTTTTTCCTGCCATTTCAGACAGACCCATTTTAGTAAGTGGCTGCTAGTGGAATTTCTTTACCTGTTCATACAAACCTGTTTGCATTGGATTAGCAAAGCATGGTTGAGCTGCTTTTGAGGGAAACTGTTTTTTTCCATTTTCAACCCCTTCATTGTGCTTCTGAATCACTGTGGTGTGCTGTTTAAAATAGCCATAGTGCTTCCTCCAATGCTACTTTCCCCCCTCTCTTTTTCACCGTGAGATCTTCCTCAGACTTTTTTTAACATTCTAAGGTGAGCGCTATAGCACTAAACCAGTATAGCACTGAAGTGCTGTATTGGCTTAGCGCTATAGCACTCAACTTAGAATTTATTTATTTTTTTGAGGAAGATCATGCGGTGAAAAGAGGCGGGGAGGAAGCAACACTGTTTGAAATGACCATAGCACTTCAGAGAAGGCTCATTAATGGAAGGAAATTTGCTGTATGAAACCCCCGCTCCTGTTTCACTTTACTTGAAATTGGGCCAACAATGAATAGCATCCAGTTTAGAATGGTAATGTGAAAAGGTCCTGTGTCTAAAATATATTTAATATGCAGTGCCATGTCATTATAAAAATGTTGTGTCTCAAATTTTTAAAAGTAAATGTACTGGATAATATAGTACTGTTCCATTAAGAAAAAGCAGCAGAAAGTAGTTTCCTCCAGAGCAAGACTTCTTCCTCCAGAGCAAGACTCCTCACAGTTATATGATCCAGCCCATAGATTCCTTTAATGATAAAATGTATACTAGCATGCTAATTCATATATATATTACACCCAATGGGATAAAGTAATTACAGCACCTCCTGATATTAATGTAATTCATCTCCCATTGAACAGGAACAGTGGCTTTTTAGCATTTGCAATGCCTCCAGGAAACTATGCTCTAAATAAGTCAATTGTAGGTATCACTTTTTTATGCTTTATACCTACTTTCCTTATTCAAAGTGTAGTAAGATCAAAGGAAAGGGGTTGAACTCTTTGTGCTAGAAATATTCAAAAAGTGAGTCAAAAAGAAAAAAGAAACACTGAAGATTATAAAATAAGGGGTGCAGCAGAATCAGCAGAGGCAAAGGAGAATTTCCCTTGGTAAAATCCGGGGGGGGGATGTACATTAGATCCATATTTGGATACATATCATCATTATGGAAATAATATGGGATGATAAAACACATCATCCACCCAAATAATATTCACAGAAATGGGCTATGGATCTTCAGAAGCAGAACAAAACCTTTGTTGCAGCAAGACCATGGAACAAATACAGACTAAACGCGTAACACTCATCCAATCCAATCTACCACTATACAACCCCATTTAGTGTAACATAGAGGTTCAAGACTGGAGTAATTCAGTGCATGATGACGCTATTCATCATCACATAACCAAGACACAGAAAAAATGACAGTTATCTTTTGATTGCAAAAACCTGCAGAGTTGCATGCCATCCTTAAAACTTCAGCAATTTGTTTCTTCACTGTTTACTCCATTTATAGTTCATGTTTCTCATAGAAATTCAATATATTTATATAAACTGATAGTTTCAGAGATAGCCAATGCTGGTCTCTAGTAGTAATCTGAGACCAGTAGCCCCTTAGAGACCAACAAGATTTTCGGGGTATAAGGTCTGCAAGAGTCAAAGCTCCCTTCATCACACACATTCCGAATCATATCTGTTGAAGGCAGCTTTGACTTACAAAAACTTACACCCTGAAATTCTTCTTGGTCTCTGAGGTCCTAGCTGATACACACCCTTTAATTATCTTAATTGTAGTTGGTTTAATACTCATCCAAAACCAGAAGCTAAATGATAATGTAATGCCTTCAAGCATCTTTCTTATGTCAAATTAAATAAAGCCTTTCAAATTATCTGAATAGTTATCCGAAACTTAAAAAAAAGAAAAAGAAACCAACAATACATAAAAGCATTTGCAGCATTATTTGTAACATCAAAGAATTGCAACATTCCTTTTTGACAAGCCAGGTATCTAAAGCATTTTCATAAATATCAAGTTAATGCGACTAATCCATCTTGTAAAAACAATTTCTGAGAGCTTATCTGTCACTGAAGTAGTATCTATAATAATCAATCACACCACTATCTGTAGTTATCAGCTGGTGGCATATGACCAGCAATAGCACACTGCTAGATAACAAAAATAGTAAGCATGAGATTGGCAGCATACAACTGCCAGGATGAGATCTTCTCATCCCTAGCATCACACCGTCTTCATTTCTTCAAAAACCAAAGATGATCAAGATAAATAAGAAGAGCAGAATGCCATTAATCATCACATACTTCTGAGATAAAGTTTTCAGTGTTTCTGCTTTAATTTTTCCTAACATTACCAGAAGTTGCTGCTCTACAGAGGTTAATACCCAGATCAAATATGGTGTGATGTTTTCAGGGGCCACTCCAATGCCTCCAAATAATATACCCAGTAATGATTTTACATTGACTTCCTATTGAAAGCCAGTTTGGTGTAGTGGTTAAGAGCATCAGACTCTAAACTGGGAGAACTGGGTTTGAATCCCCACTCCTCCATATGCAGCCAGCTGGGTGACCTTGGGTCACTCACAGTTTTCTCAGAGCTGTTCTCTCAAGAGCAGTTCTTCCAGAGCTCTCTCAGCCCCACCTGCCTCACAAGGTGTCTGTTGTGGGGAGAGGAAGGGAAGGAGATTGCAAACTGCTCTGAGTGAATGGTGAGGTATAAATCCAGCTCTTCTAATCCTTCTCCTTTTCCTCCTCCTCTTCCTTATCCTCCTCCTCTCCCATTCAAATACTAACTAGGTCAGCTTAGCCTAGCTTGGACCACCCACATAAGGGTAACTACATGTTACAACTAATGTAATTAATTATATTAAGGGATTTCTACGATGGAAAACACCAGCTTTGCAGAGAAGTACAATACATCTAGAATTGGTATTAGATTCACTTTGCAAATACTGCTCAGCACTGAGCTATGCCAGATAGCCCTTGGTTTCTCTTAAGAAAGAAATAGAAGTGGTGAATAAAAATGCTAATGTAACCCTTTTTAAAGGGGGGGTCAAATCAATAAATGACAGCACCCTTATGGCTTGGCAAACAAATATGAAATTGCTTCAGAAGTATAGAGGGGGAAAACATTCAAGGTGTTAAATAGTTTTTAATATAAGAAACATTTATCATAAACTTGAAGAAATTGAGGGCTGCTTCTTCCCCATATGCTCTTCAGCAGTGCTTGTTGCTCCTGCTGCTGCTGCTGCTGCTGCTGCTGCTGCTCTGGAATCTTTTCTCTGCCTTGGGCCTGCAAAGTAATTAGCAGTTTCCCTCAGTTAAACTCTGGCCCTCTCTCTCTCTTGCTGCAGGCCAGACTGACTGAAGCGGAAGGCTTCTTGCAGCTGGCAATTTGTGAGCAACTTTACCAACTGCCCATGCTCTGCGACCTTTTGCCCCTAGGTCCTAATTCTAAACTTTTACAGTAGAAATAAAATGTTAAAATGAAAATGACATGGGTTACACTAACATTTTACTTATATCTGTTGGAAAAATAGGCAAAAATACTTAAATACTTGGAGGTTTGCAAGGGATCTTTGCTTCAGTGGAGAGGAGGTATTTCTTTCTGTTTAAAAAGTCTTTATTTCTAAGGGTAGGGTACACAGGAAAATCTACAAAATAACAAAGGCTACATCTCTACAGCTTTACAGACTGACCACACAGTCTCACAACAACACAACAAGGGAGATTCTCCTTCTTCTTGATCCCTAGAAGGAAATCACCTGATTACATTAACCAATGATGCTTGTAAACAGACTTCAGTTTCTCAGGCTTTGTTTGCATGGGCATTGAGCCAGGTTTCCTTCCAGGTCAGGCTCAACAACAACACACAAGGTATACAGATTAACCCTATAATGACTGGAATTTAGACCTTGCAACTCACATATTTCCAGCAATATCTACCATGTGATATATTTCTTTCCAGCCCCCCTGATTCAAAGAAACATTATTAGAGAAAACTGGGTTGTTATACCCATTCTTCTATTGCAGATTAACTTCCTCGGGGGTGGGGGGAATGCTTGTTTTCCATGGTTGCAGCAGAAAGAGTTATTGTGAAGTTATTGCATGCACTCTGCACCGGACCAACAAGGGGAAGTAGGCAAGAGCCTATTGGATCTTTCACATTTCTTAAGGAAGTGTCTGTCTCTGTATACTTTCCTACCAATTATGGTCAGTCTTCTCCACACGCATGGGCCTTCCCAGATTCCCAGATAGGAGACTCTGCCTGCTCTCCCATCAACTCCACTAAACCTTTTCAGTTGCCATGCATGGCAAAGCTGTACAACACAGGAGATGCAAGCAACAGTTGAGTCCTTGAATTGGCTGGCGGAATTAAGTTATTCCCTCATACTGCATTAGGACTTCATTTAGAACCTATGGGTTTCTGCTTCAGTGGAGGAAAGAGCTTGTAAAATCTTGGCTATAGCCTTGAATACTAAGTATGTGGAAGTAAAGAAATCACTATGTGTTGATCCATGCTTTTTAATGGAAGACACATCCACTGCATTTACACAGTTGTTTCCTGCTAAGAACCATAAAATGTGACATGGAAACATAGGTTTCAAAATATTTGGGGACACACAGTAGACATGGGCATAGACTAGGACATTACAATGATTATTCATGGCTTCCTAGCACATTTTTGAGCACTGTTTGGTATTTGAGCTCTGTTCATTATGTGTTTATTCCAAGAACACTGGTGTAAATGCAGAAATGGACCTGTTGCTGCAGTGTGAATTGGCCCTGATCACACAGAGACTTTAGTTAAAGTTGACATTCCAGGCACATACATTTTCATTGGATTTCAATGGCTGTTTCGTAGGCATCTTAGATGAATATATTCACAATATCAAGCATACTGTGCACAATATAACAGCTACATCATCCAGAATTTGTTTATTTAGTATGATTTATTTAGGACTATTAAAAGAGTATACATTTTACAAGAAAGTGAAACATACATATTGTTAAATGAAAACCTTTTCTACAAGAGAAGCATAAAACAGTCTGACAACCTGAGCTCACTGGATATAGATTCTCTGCCATACTGAAACATAATTTCAGATATTCTGTATCTGTTTAGTGTTGTCACTTTAGCCTGGAAGCCTACCTTGTCAAAAATGTATTCCTTAGAGAATATTTATCTAAAGAATGGTCATATTAAACCATACTATCCCCTTTGGGAGCAAAGACCATCTGTTATGTTTACTGCAGAAGTTTGCATATAATAGCAATCTGTGGCCTCCCATCTGTGGATACCTAAATATAAAGATCAGGGCCAAACAAATTTTCCTGCAAACTTGAGAGACTCACCAGGTTTGCAGAAAAATCTGCAATTTATATATGTGTGTGTGTGTGTGTTAAATCCCTCCCCCCATAAAGTCGCATTGCCTGTGCATGCACAGATACCAGGAGCCACTCCAGGCTCAGCCACGACAGATGCTGGCAGCTACTCTAGGTCTGGTTGTGATGGTGGAGGACACCAAGAGCTGCTCTGGGCCCAGCAGTGGCAGTGGCAGATGACATGTGCCATTTTTACTCTGGCCATGGCAGTGGATGCCAGGAGCCACTCCATGCCCAGCTGTCATGTTGGCATACATCAGGAAAGGCTTCAGGCTTGGAACGGCTCCCAGGCACTGCCACTGCCAGGCTCAAAGGTGGGTGTTGGGGCCTAGAGCCAACAGGCTCAGAAATGGAGGGGAGATGAAATTTCCCCCTGTGGTCCTGCTGCTACCAACCTCCAGCTGGGGGCTAGAGATCTCAAGGAATTATAACTGATCTCCAGTCAAAGGAGATCAGTTCACCTGGAGAAAACAACCACTTTGGAAGGTAGACTCTATGGCATTGCACCATGTTGAAGCCCCACCCCTCTCAAAAATCCTCCCTCTTCAGGCTGCACCCCCAAAATCTCCAGGCATTTCCCAATCCAGGGCTGGCAACCCTAGCTGCAGCATCCACTATGGCTCCCAGGGTGGGGGGGGAGAAGGGGAGATTGTCTGAGGGAGTGGGGACAGAAAGGAAAGAAGAGGGGATTGTCTGAAGGAGGGGGGATAAAATGAGAAAGAAGCATGGGGAAATTGGGGGACGGAGATAGAGGGTAGAGGAAGAGGGCAGATAGAGAAGGGGTATGAGAAAGAGGAGGGGACATTGTCTGAGAAGGGCAGGTGGTAAGAGAGGGGGGAGATCAACATGCAAAGAGTAAGGGGGGAAAGGGGATATAAGAAAGGATTGCTAGAGAAGTAACTTGTCCACAACCCCTGTGTGCCTGCCAGTGGTCCTTGTATTATTCTAAACCTTAGTGGGTTTGACCTTCTGGATCAGGACCTGGCTTGTTCTTTTCAGATTTGCCCTACTGGCTTTGACACTTGGACTTCTGAATACCTGTGTTAGGTGATGTTGTGCCAGTCATAAACTTTCAGCCTAACCCACCTCACAGGGTTGTTGTGAGCATAAAAAGGAAGTGAGGAGAATGATGTGAGCGGCTTTGGCCCCCACTGTGAAGAAAGGAGGGGTATAAATGAATTAAATAAATACTAAATATAGATGAAGACTGGAAGCAGATAAAAGACAGGTTCATGAGTGGATGAGAAGGAGAGAATGAAGCAGGGAAAAGGGGGATATAGGGCTGCCAGGAGGAGGGAAAGAGGAATTGCAGGGAGGGGGATACAGATGAAAGTGGGGTGCCTCCCAAAATTCCTTGAGGGTTCTGTACCATGCAAGTGGGCCTGGCCCACTAGTAGAGGCTTCTGGGGAGAATTGGGAAAGCTGTCGACAGAGGAGCAGATAAATGTAGGTTGGCTGTTGGGCAGAAAGGAGAGAAGAAATCAAGAAAAGGGAGAAGCTATGGGGACTTTCAGGAAAGGAAAGAGGAAATAGTGGGGAATGTGGAAATTAGATGCCTCCTGCAAATCTTTGTGGGTTCCCACTTGCATAAAACAATTCATTGCTTCTTACAAATCCTTTGCTTTTTACAGTACAAATAATGAATTAATGCAATTTACAATTGCTTTTAAGTAATAAAGCAGCAGTGTTTCAAGTCCTGCAGTCCTTATATGTAGGAGAATTTAAAGTAATTTTCAGAGGTTTCTGAAAAATAAATGGGATAGTTCTCTGTTGATTTAAACATAATGTTAAGCACATCACATGAAACTGCCTTATTCATCTATGAAGGTCAACCATGATAAACATAGCCAAAGCGGCCAACAGCTATTGCTCTATCAAGGTCTGTACTAACTACTCTGAATGGCAGCTGTCCAGATCTCAGTCCTTTCATATCTGCTATCTGACCTTTTTAACTGGAGATGCTGGAGACTGAACCTGAGACTTTCTCAATGCAAAGCCACCCAATGCTCTACCACTGAGCCACAGTCCAGCCCACAGCTGGGACATTACCTCCAGGTGAGCATGGATAGTTGTAATCCATTCTGCCATTTCTTTTTCTCTTACATGTGTATGTGTGAATATTCATGCAGTGTCAGAAAAAGCAACTACCTTATAGAATGTAAAGAGTGAAGCAATTATCTTAATTGGCATGTGAATGTCAATAGGAAATTGGTGATCACATATATGTTATGTTATGTTATGTTATGTTATGTTATGTTATGTTATGTTATGTTATGTTATGTTATGTTATGTTATGTTATGTTATGTTATGTGGATGTACAAAAAGTAGCCCCAAAAGAACAGAGAAATACTTCAAACAGTTTATCATATGGTGCCTCCTCCATGAAATTGTATTTCAACTGACCCTCCACACTGTATCAGGCAACACAGCCAAGAGCTTCCACAAGGTACATGCCCCTGTGTTTGTAAACATGCATGTAAATCTAGTTTCTGCAACCACCTCATGAACAGACTAGGATATGGCAAATTTTGGTTAAATATCCCTTCTTAGCCATGAAAGTTAGTCACTTATTCACACAACGACCTCACAGAGTTGTTGTGAGAATAAATGAGGAAGGGGAAATCCATATATTGTATGTCTCCCTCAGTTCCTTGGAGGAATAAAAAATGTGATTGATAGGGAGCATGGCATTATGTGTAAACCAGTCTATTGACTGAGCACTGTGTCTCCTCACAATAGTGGGTTTTTTTCCCCTGGATCAGGTACTAAATGGTTAACACTGCATTATACAACAGATGCCCTTGTAGATAATTGTTGTTATTAAGTTTTTGACCTATATGACACCTTTTGAGTTCTCTGTAATTTTCAGTGCTTTGTTCCCATTTCGCTTTCTGCCTGTTGGTTTGCTGAGCTTTGGTTTGAAGCCAACCGTAGAGAACATAACTGTAGCTTTTGTAACTCCCTGAGAAACCTCTGTCAGGAGAGATTCATTTTAATTTTGCTGAGGAAAGGCAGTTTCCCCTTCCTGCTGAAATATCCACAATTACTTCTGAGTGTTCCTGTTTTTATTGGTGGCGAATCGTTCATCCTTTTAAAAACTCTTCATGTCAGCTTCAAAGCTAGTGTTCATTGTCACTATATGTTGAAATACTTTCTTGTGCTTTTTTTCCCCCCTAGGGAGCTTGAAACTTCAAAGGTAAGAGTATTATTTGTTTCTGAGACAAAAATGAATTTTATGTGCTGCTTTAAAAACTTGCATATTATCTGTACACATAATGGGTTGGACCCAGCCAGCTTTTACACCCAATCCTTCCCAGTTCCCCTCCTTACCACATCCTCCATCCCCCCAGACTTTTGTCCATGTAGATCCCATGATCCTCAGAACAGCATAGCACGATGAATGAGGGTGCCCAATTCCTTTACCACCAGCTGGAAAGCTTGCTGGATCCAGCCTTTAAAAACCATGTGTTTTACAAATAATTAAACTGACCTACAGAGCCTTGGTCATATAGTAGACAACTGGATGACTTTGAAGACCTAGATTTAACCTCCTGCTCAGTCATCAGCCTTATTGGATTTCTGCAGTCACCTGCCCGGCACAAGGCTCAGGTGCAGGAATCAAGGCAGGAATCGAAGCCAACAGTGTATCACAGATGTTGTTTCAGCAAAGGATGTGGGTGAATTGAAACCTTAAATATACCACAAAGAAATACAGACCCCTTTCCTCCAGGAGAAAGCTGCCAGTATTTAAAGGTGCCATAACTGGTTACAGTGGCAAACACTGTGATGGGGCTGAGGTGGTTTAGAGCTTGAAAAGAACTTCCATCCACAGATTACAAGATCAAACCCCCTTGCTGGATCCTGCAAGCAACAAAAAGTTACTGGAGTCCTGTCTTCCTCCACAGGTACACACTCCCTGTTTGAGTTGTGGTATGGTGCTGAAATTCAATGGACCTTGTGTGGAACAACTTACTGGATCATCTCCCAAAATATTATGGTTGCATCAAGATGTTTATCATGAAGTTTAATAAAATCCAATTTATCCAAGTCAAGTACAACTTGGTTGGTTTGGGCCTGAAACTGATATACTGTTTTAGGTTGAGCGAATAGGCCGGGAAAGGAGAATCTGAATTTCAAGAGCTGGTTTCTGAACCTAGCTGAATTTTTTGGATCCGGCATCCTGCCTTATTTGAGCAGAAAGGGTCTTGGTGACAAATGGTAGACCATACACTGAACATGAGTCAGCAGTGTGATGTTGTAGCTAAAAAGGCAAATGTGATTGTATCAACAGAAGTATAGTGTCCAGATCATGCAAAGTAAAGGTACCACTTTGTTCTGCTTTGGTTAGACCTCACCTAGAGTATCATGTTCAGTTTTGGGCACCACAATTTAAGAAGGATATAGATAAGCTGGATCATGTCCAGAGGAGGGCAACGAAGATGGTGAGGGGTTTGGAGACCAAGTCCTATAAGGAAAAGTTGAATGAGCTGGGGATGTTTAGCCTGGAGAGGAGACGACTGAGAGGTGATATGATAACCATCTTCAAGTACCTGAAGGGCTGTCATATAGAGGATGGTACAGAGTTGTTTTCTGTTGGCCCAGAAGGTCAGAACAGAACCAATGGGTTGAAATTAAATCAAAAGAGTTTTCAGCTAAACATTACGAAGAACTTTCTTACAGTCAGAATGCTTCCTCAGTGGAACAGGCTTCCTCGGGAGGTGGTGGGCTCTCCTTCTTTGGATGGCCATCTGACAGAAATCCTGATTCTGTGAACTTAAGCAGTTCATGAAAGAGAGGGCAGGAAGGGTTGCACCAGTGCTTAGTTCTTGTAACCCTTTCTTACATAACCAGGGAAATGCTGATTGCCACTTTGAGGTCAGGAAGTAATTTTTCTCCAGGCCAGTTTGGCCGGAGATCCTAGAGATTTTTTGTCATCTTCTGGGTGTGGAACAGTGGTCAGTGGGGGTATGAGGGGGAGGTATTTGTGAATTTCCTGCATTGTGCAAGGGGTTGGACTAGATGACCCTGGAGGTACCTTTCAACTCTATTATTCTATAATTCTATGAAGTACCTTATGCAAGGTATCTGTAATGTCATGAATTTCCCTTCCAGTGGCAGCCTTCTTCCCCTCATTCCATCACATTGCATAAGGTCCTTGAGAATGGCTTTTTGGGGTTACAAGATGTTGCAGCAGAAAGAAGGTGGCAGGAAATATCCATTCTAAAAACAGAAGTGCATTCATCGTTTTTTGGATAATGCCTCCCCCAAATGCTGTAGATTCTATGCATTCATTGCATCTGATGGGAAAACAGAATTTGTTTTCTACTACCCATCATCATACTGCAGAACAAAAAATACTCATAGATCTTGATTGTGGAATCAGTATTTTACTTGTTTATTTGTTTAATCATTTGTTCTCCACTTTCCTCTCACATTTGAAGACTCAAAGTAGCTGACAAAAACATGTATGAGAGAAAGATTTATTTATTTATTTATTTAGAATATTTCTATTCTAGAATATTTCAGAGTACTGCTCAGGATAGCTTACAGTTAAAAAACACAGTATAAAAGACATGCCATTAAAAACAAGACATTAACAAACCCGAGAAGCATAAAAACTAACCAGTAAGACGGCTGAGGGGTGACATGATCGAGGTTTATAAGATTATGAATGGGATTGAGCAGGTTGAGAAAGAAGTACTTTTCTCCCTTTCTCACAATACAAGAACTCGTGGGCACTCCATGAAATTGCTGAGCAGTCTGGTTAGAACAGATAAAAGGAAATACTTCTTCACCCAAAGAGTGATTAACATATGGAATTCACTGCCACAGGAGGTAGTGGCAGCTACAAGCATGGACAATTTCAAGAGGGAATTAGATAAACATATGGAACAGAAGTCCATCAGTGGCTATTAGCCACAGGGTATAGATGGGAATTCTCAGTCTGGGGCAGGTGATGCACCCTATTCTTGGTGCTGGAGGGGGCAGCAGTGGGAGGGCTTCTAGTGTCCTGGCACCACTGCTGGACCTCCTGATGGCACCTGGTATATTTTGGCCGCTGTGTGACAGAGTGTTGGACTAGATGGGCCATTGGCCTGATTCAACATTGGCTTCTCTTATGTTCTTATGTTCTTATGTAACCATAAAACAGATGACATTAAAAAGTTGATAAGAAAAAAAAATCCTAATTAAAAACCTGAGTGAAAAGATAACCTTCCCAAGAGTGGCATATTAGCCACAGGGAGGTAGTTGCGAGGTCATTTTTGTCCAGGGATGCCTTTTTTTGGGAAGGCCTTTCACAACCACCTCTTTCAAAGCTCTCAGATCAATCAATCAATAATAATAAAAAAGAATTATAACTTGTCTGCTTACTGCAATTCCATATAGGAAAGGTATTTTGGGGATCTGGCACTTGCTATTTTATCTTTGGTTTCAGCTTGGGATGTTTTAACTATTATTGTAAGCCACCTTGAACCAAGAAGAAAGGCAGAATATAATTTTTTGATCAATTAATTATAATTAATTAATGATCACAAGAGTTTTTTCTCATGCAAAACTGTTAAATGGTCAGTGGCCAGGGTGGTGGTGGTGGAATTTAGTATGAAAGGCTTATTTAAGTGAACAGCATAGCAGGAGTAATACTGTAAAATGATAGGTGTTAGAAATGGAAAAGACCTATTTGGCCATCAAACTTTTCCTCCTGCTGTCAAAATGGAATTGTTTCCTAGGGTTTTTCTCAATAGTTGGCACCTTGTTTTACAGCTCTCATTTCAGACTGTAATAAAACTTCCTTTGGTTTAATATACTGAACAACTTTTCAGACTACATCGTTCACAAGACAAAGGCCAGTATTTTCATCATTAGCAGAATGTAGCAGCAGGCTTTTTTCTAAATAACAATTTCAGGAGTCAGCCAGGCATGGGCTTTTCATAGGCTCTGTATACTTTGGGAGGCCTACACAAATATAAACACAAGCAAGCTTGAAGTGATGGGTGAACTCGGAACTGGTCCGGAAGTTGGTCCCTGAAACCCTTAACAATTCGGAAGAAGCTTGGGAAGAGCTGAAGGAGGAGGGTGCAGATTGTGATGAGCATGTTGATGGGGCAGAATGCTAGGACTGCCGTCTGCAGCTTAGGAAATTCTTGGAGATATGGGGACAGCAGCTGGGGAAGGTGGGGTTTGTTGAGGAGAGAGAGTTCAACAGGGATGTGAAGCCAAAGAGATGCCCACCAAAGCTGCCATTTCCTTCAGAGGATCTCATTTAGCAAAACTTCATGTAGGGTTGGCAGCTCTTGGTTGGGAAATTCCTGGAGATTTGAGGATGGAATCTGGGGAGGGGAGGGACTTCGCTGAGGTATAATACCATGAAGTTCATTTTCCAAAGCAGCCTTTTCTCAAGGGGATCTGATCTCTGTCACCTGGTTATAATCAGCTGTAATCCCAAGAGATTTCTAGCCACTACCTGGAAGTTGGTAACCTTAAGCAAAAACCAAACAGAATTCATGGAAATAAACTTTCTTACCTTGAACTCATGTCCCCTGAGATAAGGAATCCCTAGGAATGGAGTGAGGGGCAATGTGGGCATTTTGCAATGGAAGAGTCGAATTGTTAACTCAAGGAAACATATTTAAGATCCAAGCCAGTATTTTATGTAAGAAGAAGGTTGTCCCGGCATGGCACTGAAATGGGAGTAAAATCTTAACCAGAAAGCAACAGGCTGCAGGAGGGCACAAATAACTAGATGATAAATGTTATTACCATTTTTCTATACCTTTACAATTTATTTAACAACTTCAATAGAAAATGATCTCCAGAGAAGGGAGTATCAAAAAAATCTCAAAGCATTCTGCTTCCCTTCTGTTGAAGGGAAATTACTTTTGATTATCCAACAGTAACTGATTTTGCTCCCCCCCCCTTTTCAATACATTCAAGCCCAGCCCCTTTGCCAGCCAGCCAAGTGGCAAAGAGTTTTGCTCCAGGAGCCTGCCCCCTTCTCCTCCTTGGGGGAGCCAGGTGCTCTCTTCCCCTCATGCCAAGCACCCCTGGGGAGCCACAGAGCAAGAGAGAGGCAGGCAGGCATGGCCAGCTATGGGCTCTCCAAAGATGCTGCCTTCTCCGCCACCACCTCAGCTCCCTTCTGCAACCTGGCTGTCACCTGGGAAGCCCCCTTCAGCCACCAGGTAAGGAGAGAGAGGCACCTGCACCGATGGTGACCATGAGGGAGAGGAATTGTGAGGCAACCCAGTGGTGTGTATGTGGGGGGGGGAAGCAGCGGCTGCAGAAGGCGCAACTTTCCCTGCCCCTCAGTGTTATGTCTGGGCTCGGTCCCTGTGGGGCTTGCCTAAGGTGGGCAGGGGAGGAGAAGGTGACGGGGGCTGCTGGGGGCTCTTCCTGCACATGGGCATGTGCACCAAGAATGTGCACCTCTCCTCCATCCCCCAGCTGTCATCTCACACCCCTTTTCCCTCAGGAACCCCCACCACCAACAAAAACTACCCCAACCTGGGGGGGAAGGCAGAGAGGGGAAAAGGGATCTCTGAGGAGAGGTTTGTGGATCCCTCTTGCCCAGACATGAGTCCAGGATGCTGCAGGGCCCTGCCTCAAGCCCTCCCCTGCACAAAGGGGGAAGAGTCCAGCAGAGGGGACTGTCCGAAGGTGTTCGCTTCTTCATCCCTCTCTCCCGAAGAACACTGAAGAGCCTTGGGCAGTTGGCTCCTCCCCCACCCCCACCTTCCTGACATAGCACCCCCACCTGGGCACCTTGGTTGGCCCCCTTCCTCCTCCTCACCCAGCTGCCCATCCTCAGACTTAACTTTGATGAATGTGCAATAGCCGGTGGGGGGGGTTGACTCCTGGTGCGCCTGCCTTCGCCACCCCCCACCTTCTTCGGCTGGCCCCTAAAGGTCAGAGCACAAAAACACATTGGTGGGCACAAATTGATGGACTCATGGGGGGCACCAGAAGGTAGTCTCACCTAGTGTGCAAAAACCTGGAACCGGCCCTCCCTCACTTAAACAGGGTAGTAAATCGCAGGCCAAAGAGCCTCACACTGCTGCTGAGCCACTTCCAGAGTGCCCGGCTGCTCACCCGTCAGCCAGCCCACTGCTGCCACTCGCCTGCCAGCACAGCTCCTCAAGCCCAGCCCCTTTGCCAGCCAGCCAAGTGGCAAAGAGTTTTGCCCAGGAGCCTGCCCCCCTTCTCCTCCTTGGGGGGAGCCAGGTGCTCTCTTCCCCTCATGCCAAGCACCCCTGGGAGCCACAGAGCAAGAGAGAGGCAGGCAGGCATGGCCAGCTATGGGCTCTCCAAAGATGCTGCCTTCTCCGCCACCACCTCAGCTCCCTTCTGCAACCTGGCTGTCACCTGGGAAGCCCCCTTCAGCCACCAGGTAAGGAGAGAGAGGCACCTGCACCGATGGTGACCATGAGGGAGAGGAATTGTGAGGCAACCCAGTGGTGTGTATGTGGGGGGGGGAAGCAGCGGCTGCAGAAGGCGCAACTTTCCCTGCCCCTCAGTGTTATGTCTGGGCTCGGTCCCTGTGGGGCTTGCCTAAGGTGGGCAGGGGGAGGAGAAGGTGACGGGGGGCTGCTGGGGGGCTCTTCCTGCACATGGGCATGTGCACCAAGAATGTGCACCTCTCCTCCATCCCCCAGCTGTCATCTCACACCCCTTTTCCCTCAGGAACCCCCACCACCAACAAAAACTACCCCAACCTGGGGGGGAAGGCAGAGAGGGGAAAAGGGATCTCTGAGGAGAGGTTTGTGGATCCCTCTTGCCCAGACATGAGTCCAGGATGCTGCAGGGCCCTGCCTCAAGCCCTCCCCCCTGCACAAAGGGGGGAAGAGTCCAGCAGAGGGGACTGTCCGAAGGTGTTCGCTTCTTCATCCCTCTCTCCCGAAGAACACTGAAGAGCCTTGGGCAGTTGGCTCCTCCCCCCACCCCACCTTCCTGACATAGCACCCCCACCTGGGCACCTTGGTTGGCCCCCTTCCTCCTCCTCACCCAGCTGCCCATCCTCAGACTTAACTTTGATGAATGTGCAATAGCCAGTGGGGGGGTTGACTCCTGGTGCGCCTGCCTTCGCCACCCCCACCTTCTTCGGCTGGCCCCTAAAGGTCAGAGCACAAAAACACATTGGTGGGCACAAATTGATGGACTCATGGGGGGGGGCACCAGAAGGTAGTCTCACCTAGTGTGCAAAAAAACCTGGAACCGGCCCTGCTCAGAACAGCTTACAATGACCTTCCCTTCCTTTCCCCACAACAGACACCCTGTGAAGTAGGTGAGGCTGAGAGAGCTCTGAGAGAACTGCTCTTGAGAGAACAGCTCTGAGAAAACTGTGAGTGACCCAAGGTCACCCAGCTGGCTTCATGTGGAGGAGTGGGGAATCAGATTACAGTCCACCGCTCTTAACCACTACACCAAACTGGCATCCACAACATGCCTTTCCAAATGTCTAAGTTAAAAACACATGAGTCTTCATAATGTAGAATGCTCTTCTCAGTGTGATGGCATATAGGTTTACCACAATGGTTGACAAGAAATGTCATAACTGGATTGTTTAGATCTATTCCAATCTGGTTTCAGGCCTAATTATGGGGCTGCAATGGTCTTGGTCTCCCTGGTGGATGAAATGCACCTGGAGACTGACAGGGAGACTCCAGTCCTGTTAATTCTCCTGGACCTTTCAGCAGCTTTCAGTACCAGCAATCGTGGTATCTTTCTGGATCACCTTTTAGCACTGGAACTGGGAAGCATTGTCCACAATGGTTCCTATCCTACCTCAAGGTTTCAGGTTTCAGAATGTGTTGCTGGAGAACTGCTACTCTGCCCCTTGACCTTTGGCCTAAGGGTTCCCTTGTTCTATCTTGTTCTCCATGTTTTTAATATTTTCTTATTCACAGAGAATGAGTCATTACACATATATTAAAATATGGAATTTGTTGCCAGAGGATGTAGTGATGGCTACAGGAATAAACAGCTATAAAAGATTCATTGAGTATGAATCTATCAATGGCTACTAGCCATGGTGGCTGACGGGAACCTACACATTGAGAGACACTAAGCCTCTGAATCCCAGAGCCAGGAGACAACATCAGGGGAGGGTCTCAGCTTCTATGCCCTGATGTTCGCTGTCCAGAGAAAATAGTTGGCCAATGTGTGAGACAGGATGCTGAACTAAATGGATCATTGGTCTAATCCAGCAGGGCTCTCCTCATGTTCTTATCTATGTAAAGGAGTTGAAAAATAAGGCCAGGGGTGATGGTGCAGAATTAGGTTAAAAATTCCCACAAATTCCCCATGACACATTTCACCAACAGGCTTCATCGGGGAATCTGCAATATATAATATACAATTACACCACTGAGTTTATATAAATAATAGTATAGTTCAAATTATATATATAAATAAGATATATTAAAGGTCAGAACCCAGGTTGTAAAATATCAATCATGTACAAAACCTCTAGAGCTTATTCTATCCTTAGGATTGCATAAGGAAAAGAAACTCCCTGTACATAAAAGAGATAAGATAAAGTTGTCCAGCACTCAATGGGTTTGGGCTCAAAATTAAGAGTCTTTTTCTTTGCCTAAATGAATGTTACAGACTTGTTTGTCTTGCAGTAATTCTTCAAAAGGAGTAACAAGATCAATATCAAATTATCATTGGAAGGACTTGGGGGGGGGCATACCCCTAATGACAGTTTCTCGTTCTGGTATTGTCTGTTTATGTATTCTGTAGGGCTGACAGAGAATTGTTTGGAATTGTACTGTCTAGATTGTGGAAGGGTTAAGCATCTATGTAGACTATTCCACTTAGGGAGTGAGAAGTCTCAAGAGGAGTGCTTCGAAAGTTCTCCTATTCAGATATCTCTCTACATTACAAAGTTCCAAACATGTTCTTATTTCCTAGATAGAAACAATGCATTAGGAATCCTCAAAGGATGCCTTTTTCTTATTTATGACTTCATTACAGAACATGCAGTCTGCAGTTCTCTCATGTGAGCTGCATGTAGTTCTCTCCATCTGTGCTACTACTTTGCATGTCTGCATTGATAAAACACTGCAGAAGTATGATCTTGACTGCACATATGATGATATCCGTGCAGAGGATCACTTATGAATAATATTAAACCCCCAAACTAAAGAGTCTTGATGCAATCATATCTAAAGGAACATTAAGATTGGTTCTCTTAAGTGTTTTATCACTGTGATTATACAGATCAATAATACGGAAGGAGGAAAAAATATAAAGGAACAGAAGGAAGTTAGTACTGCTGTAAACTGCACACATATCAGTTCTGGAATGCTCATCTCTAAAACACTAGCAGTTAGATGGAAATTAGCATTGTATAATATCTACAGGAGAAAGCAGTGGTGTCATGAATCAACCCATAGTTGTTTGGTCCTAGATTCTGATTGTGGAACTGAAGTACTCCCCAGGACAGTAGAGGACCTCACATAAAGGTTTAGGGACAAGACAGGCAAGCAGGGTAGAATACACAAGCAAGGGGGCTTTGGAAGTTTGGGAAGGGGTAGTCAGGAAGGCAAAGAAGCAGCTGGTTATTTCATATATTAATGCTAGAGGACATGTGTGTAACTTTGCTCACAAACATTGTGTAGATTGAATGCAAAGAGTGCAGGGGTTTCGTGGAGGCATATATTTCCTGCTTTCTTCTCAAAAACAGTGCCCTGTGATTGTCCCAAGCATCATTGCTAATGGTCATAGTAATATTGTGTACAGCATGTTGTATGAAGGATTACACTAAAGGGGGGGTTGCAAATTATTCCACATCTTCCACAAACAGGGAAAGTTTGGCAGAAGTGAGGTTTCTCCTAGCCCAAGGAGAAGGGTGATTTCACCTGATTCCCCTACCTTGCTGTAGCCTCTATACCATGCAGCGTTGTCCAGAAAATCCCCCTGACCTTCAGCATTAAATTTTCAGGGTCACTGGGGAATAAAAGTTGAGGGAATAAAAGGCAAGGAAGATCTACTTCCCTTGATCTTCAAAGGATCTAACACTATCAGACTTACAGATCAACCCTCAGCTAGTCTATTTAGTATCCTACACAAGTCTGCTCAATAAGGCTTACTCCCATGAAGTGTTCCTAGGACTGCACTATTATTCTGTAATTTGGTGTGATCATCTGATATAAAATAGTTTGTTGTCTGTAAGGTAAGTCAAAATCGTTGGGTATAAGAGAGAGTGAGAGAGCTTGAATGTTTCAAATGTAGCAGAAGAAAAGGTGAGTTTAGGGATTTTTTTTAAAAGGCTGCAAGAAATATGTCATGTTTCTTAGCAAATATGTTCTGACATCCAAAGCATTGCAAGGTGTCAAGTAGGCTGTGATATGCTGGTGCTCCAGTGAAAGTGATAACAACACCAGCTGCTTATGTTTGTCAAAATGACAGCAACCAACCTGATGGACTGACTGTGTTTACTATTACATGATTAGACTTTAGATAATTTTTAAAGGCAAAGCTAATGGAATCATGTAAAGGTCCTCTGTTGTTGAGCGGTTTTGTTTCAGTCTTCCTCCATCAAATCTGACTACTTTTTTCATGATGTGTGGTCTAAATTAATAGCCATTTCTATCCACATGCTTAGAACATGCTTTGAGTCATAGTTTCACTTGCATTGTTTCCAAACTGGTAATATGATGGGAAATCTTGCAGGAAGTCTGCTGGGTAGCATGTGCAGGTGGCAGAGAAATATCCTAAATAAATAAATAAATGTATTACAATAGTCAGCTCTACTTTCAGGAAACTCAGAGGAGTTCAGGTAGAATGGCTTGGCGATCTCTTGTCCAGACATGACCAAACTAAAACCTACTTAGCTTTGTTTCTGGAAGTTGTTTCACATGAACGCACACCAGAAGCTGCCTTATACTGAAGAAAACTCTTGGCCCATCAAGGTCAGTATTGTCTACTCAGACTGGCAGTAGCTCTCCAGGGTCTCAGACAAAGGTCTGTCACATCATCTACTGCCTGGTAGTTTTAACAGGAGATACTGGAGGTGGAACCAAGAACCTTCTGCATGTCAAGCAGATGCTCTACCACTGAGCCATGGCCCCTCCCCTTGGAACTTTCTGTTGCCTACCCAGTGTATTCCAGGTACGGTAGGATATCTAACAGAGGAAGGAGTCAAAGAGAGAATAAGATCAATATGAGTCCATAAGAAGAACCCTATTGGATGAGAATTATAATCCATCTAGTTCATCATCCTATTTCTCACAATGACCAGCTCACAATGACCATCCTATTTCTCACAAAGACACTGAGATCCAAACCTCACAGTATTTCCCCCAGCAAGCTGGCATTCAAAGTTATTGCAGTCTTTGATACAAATTTCAGGTCTCTATGCAATTTGCAGACTAAAGGTATTTCAGGTTTCGGTTGGGAAGAAGTGTTCAAGTGTTATGAAGGAGCCAGACTAAAATCAAACACGATTGTTTGATGACTGTTCAGATTCAATTGGAAAATTCATTTTACAATGCTTCAGAATGAGGCAAAACATGTGATTCTCAGTCGCCACTGAAGCTTCTTAGCAAATCCAAAAAATACAAAGGGATTATTTGAAAAAAATTGTTGTGTCCCATGGTTCACTGGAAAATAAGTGGTAGCAGGAAGAGATTCCCACCACAGATATGCTGGTGGAAGAAGCACAGTGATAACGAAGACTGTGGCTGCTGTCAGCATCATCCATATGCATGACTACTGACTAGCTAGGAACAGACAGCACATGTTACATATTACAATCAATCAACAGCAAGTGCACATACTAACTGTGGCTACCACCTGTTTCAGTTACCCTGTGGCATTTCTTACCAGTAATGTTACTGGATCCTGCTGCCTTTTAGCACTACTCTGTAGTAGCACTTTTTCTTGACTCTTGAGCATACCACTTCACTGGGCACTAAATGTGCCATCTTAACCAGAGCTATATCCTTCTAAGCCCAGTGACTTCACTGATACTAGAATGCTGTCACTTTGCTTTGAATGGTACTATGTGTCACGTTGTTTCTTTGTATCTGCTCTTCAGGGTTTTTTTTTAAAATAAAATATATAAGGCTTGGGCTTGTGCGCACCCTTTTGAGCTCTCATAAGTGCTGATATGGTTCTCCTAAGTAATAAGTTTTTGACTTCACGATATGCCCCACTTGACATGGAGGCTTAAAGAAATAGAAAAGATCTGAAGCCTAACAGTGATACCATACTTGGTATGAAGAATTCCTCTTTTAAGAAGCTTATGTTGACTTTTTGCAGTTAGCCCTCTGAAACACAGTTTTATAACAAGAATATTATATCTGCAAACTTTCTAGTGTGGATCTTCAATAAATGTGGCCGACATTTGTACTCCTAAGAATCCTTAGAATATCATGTAGCCCAATAATAAGATTAGCCTTAAAATCTGTGATTGGAATGCAGCATGTTCAGTGGAAGGAATTTGAATGATATTGCTGTAAAACAGTTTATGTCCCATTATTCAAACTTTATAAAAAGTTTTTTATTTGGTTTTAAAGGACAGATTCAGTTATCATTCAGAACTACCAGTTGGACAGCCTCCATCAGTTTGCAAAGAAACCTGCTGGATCAGACCAGTGGTCCATCTGTCATCCTATCCCATGCCATGGACATCCAGTCACTCTGGAAGGCCAACAACAAATCAGTCTCTACACTTGTGGTGTCTTCTAATCATGTAAACAGAGAAAATCTCCTTCTAACTATGATGATTAAACACCTCCCTCCATGTTTATCCACATCAGAAAAAATTGATACAAAGCAATATTGTATAATGTATGTATCTAAATGCATAGGATTCTCTTTAACCAACCACACCTCAAAGTGGCTTGCAGTAATATATGAAACTCAGTAACTCATAAAAGAATAATTACAAATTATCTGTTTGCCACCATAATAAACACAATGCCTTTGAATGTTCTTTTTCTAAACAATGAGGTTTAAAACTATTTGTGAAAATGATAGTCTACAAAATTTGTATCCAGTTCTTGAATTTTCCTAGTCATTCTGATTGGATGGTTTCATGTCACTTTGGCTTAGAATATTATGTTTTATCTATTCGGAACAAACACTAGAATGCTGCTTGAAATGTACAGTGCTCTAACTCTCAAAGTACCTTGATCTGATTAGCCGCCTGCTATTCTGTTTATTTATTTAAGATAATTTACAACCAATTTTTTGCTAATGGACACCAATAACAACAAATCATAAGGCACAGTACAAATATTAAAAATACACATAATTTTTATTACAACCTTTAAATACATTTGACTTGATTACTTTAAAAAATGCCACTTAAAAATTATCATTAAAAACATCTTTCATAACAATGGTCTTCTGACAGCCTTTCCCCATCTAGGTAATTTCATTTTTGGAACAGCATTAATCACAAAGCAAATGAAAATTATGCCATAACAATACAAGCCTTTTTTGCCAAGTGAACTTTGTTGTGATTCTGTATTCTTCTTGAAACAAGGTAGAAATAGATAACACAATAATACAAATGGCCAGTCTTGACAGTCAGTTTGGTGTAGTCATTTGGAGCACAGACTCTAATCTGGGAGAACTCGGTTTGATTTCTCACTCCTCCACATGCAGCTGCTGGTGTGACTTTGGGTCAGTTACAAGTTCTTTTAAAACTGTTGTCTCAAGCATAGTTCTTGAGAGAGCTCTCTCAGCCCCACCTACCTCACAGGGGAGGGGAAAGGAAAGGAGATTGTAAGCCACTCTGACTCCTTCGGGTACTAAAAGGAAGGGTATAAATCCAATCTCCTCCTCCTCCTCTTCCTCCTCTTCTTCTTCTTCTTCCTCTTCTTCTTCTTCCCACAACAACTATACCACCATCACACATTAACCACAATTTTATGCATGGATGATGCTCCTGCATATTATCCATATAAGGAATTCACCAACCAACACTTAGGGAAGCTGCAGTCTTACTGTGATATCCTGGAACCCAGCACACTCCCCCAGCCATGGTGCACTCAATAGGAAACAGGTATCTACAGCCAGAAGCCTTCCATCAAATTGGGGTTTGAATCTCATGGCAACCCATGTAGTTAAACCACCCTACAAACAGCTTGTTTTTGGCCATGTTACAGCCACGACACCAGGCCCGTAGCTACAGTGGGGCATCTCAGGTCTAGGCCCCCCGACTTACTGGCAAGGCCGCACAACTTCCCATCCAGCCCAGGGCCCCCAAGTGGTGGCGGATGCAGGGAAGGAGCTGGGTATTTCTTTAATTTGATTAGCCAGTGCCCCCTAAAAATTTAAATGCCCCTGACTAAAAAAATCCTGGCTACGGGTCTGCATGGAAGAAAATGAAGGAAGCAACACTCTTCCACAGCCCAGTTAGAGGTTGTGTATGGCATTTTGAGCTCTCAAGAAAGAGCATGAGGCTTGCTTTGCAAACAGATCTCACAGAGAGAAAGATGCTGGGGAATGAGTATTTGTGTATGTGTGAGGGAAACAATAATTTGGCAAAGGAGTGACCTAAATAGACAAAGAATCTGTGATCAATCAGTTCACATCAGGTTATAAGCAATTGGAGAGTAGCTCAGTTGGGAGGAGTAGCATAGTGGAATTTTAAATCATACCATAAATTCCCACTTTAGTATAGCCTGGGTACGGTAACTATGAAGCTTGCCAGGTGACCTTGGGCCAGTCACCCCCTCTTAACTTAACCTACTTCTCAGGGTTGTTGGAGGATAATATGGAGGACAGCAGAATGATGTATGCCACTTCAGGCTCCCATTATGGACCAAGGTGGGGAATAAATGGAATAAGTAAGTAAGTAAGTAAGTAAGTAAGTAAGTAAGTAAGTAAATAAATAAATAAATAAATAAATAAATGTGCAGTGTATCTTGATACATGAGATCTTTGTTTAAGTGGTGCCTCTGATGCTGGGTGGGTCAGACAGGAAACAGAGAGAGCAGTTGCCATTCACTCCAGTGGGATTTTAAAAATCAAGCTACCTCTTTTGCAGCCAGAATTTCATGCTAGTGTTCTGATCTGTGATCTGATCTGTGAATTATATGATTCACATTAGCTCCCCAGCATAGCAGTTCAGCTTCCATAATGTAACACTGGCACAAAAGTCTTGGAACACTGGCATAAACTGATGATGGCAGCACATTTTTGAACTCTGATACTGGATGATGGACTGGGAAGAGCCTGTTCCCACTCAGTGGGCATAAACTGAGCCTGTACAAAGTAGGGATGCCACAATTTTTTCAGCAAACCTGTTCAGTAGACAAACTTACCTTGTTCAACACTTATGATCAAACTGTGAGATGATCGGGGATATCTTCAGACTGCCAAAGAGTTCAATCAGCTGCCAAACACGTTGGCAACTCCCTGTTGGTCTGAAGCTGACTTACCATTGATGGAGTTCTTATCTGCCCCATCCCTTTCCGGGGGGGGATGAAGAAATGTACTCGCATCCCCATCAGCTGTGAGCTGGGGGTCTTCTCCACCATGTTCCCTCTGCAAAATAGCTATGCCATAAAGTTGCAAAATGGAGCTCTTCCCTCTCATCCAAGCTGGGCAGGGAAAGAACATAAGCAATGCTTTCAATCTTTGCACTGCAAAAGAGAGAGATCATTTCTCCCCCCACCCACGACGCACTGCAAAAGAGAGAATTTTTTCTTTCTTTCACCCACATTCCAAGTTCAACAGGGACCAATGCAAGGCTTTTAATCTCTGCATTGCAAAAAGTAGGGCAAGTATCCTGTTGCTGAAAATACCTACACAGGCTGCTAACAACTGAGGAGCACATCGATTAAATAGCTGACTGATCACCACTGCCAAAGAGAAGTCAGTTGAATGCGCCGGACTATGGGCATTCCTAATATACAGTGGATCAGTCCATTACAAAGTTGTAATTAACCTGTTGCTTCAGATTCACTTTTCATGGTATGCCTAAGTACAAGAGCTCTTTAAAACGCAGCAGATGCAGCAACATCATAAGAGGAGGATAGGAGAAGCAAAAATCTCTTAGGCACTCTCTCTACTTTCTGTTACCCATTTCTGAGAAATTGCCAACATCCTCCTTTTCTGCCATCTTTCTTGTTTAATATTCAAACAAATGTATACCAGAATCCTACTATATATCAAGAAAAAAGACTAGGGAAACTTCTCCTTCCAAATATGTCACATATATCAGACATGTGATAGGATAAGACATATTTGGAAGATTAAAAAAAAAAAAAACCAGAAATGTAATTAATACATTTTTAAAATGCAGTTAATTTCATAGTTCACTGGGAGAACTCACTTTGTGTTTTGTAACAGGAAGCAAAATGGTGCAGTGAGTTTGGCTGGTGATGAAGCCCTTGCCCCCCAAAAAGGGGGAGATAGCATTTCTTAATGACTATGCATGGTCCTTTACCTGAGCAATTAACATAAAGGGGTACAGAGTGTATCTGTACTGGAAATAGCCAGTTTGAACTCTGAGACAGAGAGATGAGCATTTTTCTAGCTAGTAATCTATGCAGCCTTGAAGAGGCTCTGCAAGTTTCTCTCTGGGGATCAGCTGTCTGTTTTTAGCTGTCCAGTTGTTTCCCATAGGCTCAGCAATCAGATTTGTGAATAAAGCAAATATTACAAAGATACTGTAAGTCTCCCGTATTTGCTTTCCTCCAAAAGAAACTAAATCTTCTCACTTGGGAAGTGGGGAGTAACAATATAAAGAGAAGCTGAGTTATGCAATATGGATGAGTTGGCAAGAATTTAAACCTGTCAGGTCTCCCAGTTAGAATTTCAGGCTCGCTGGTTTAAGGCTGTAATAGCTTTCTTCCCTTTGGAAATCTGCTCTACTAGGGGATCATTCACATGATGATTTGAGCTCACGGCAACTGGGATTTTTAAATGGCTTCTGTTTATTTCCATCCCCCCTGCCAGAGGCTGGGCAAGTCAGGTGACAGCTGAGTTGGAGACCTCCATCACTGGATACAAGGACTGCTCTGTAACTATAAGAGCACAGCACAGGGCCAAACTATATGTGATGGCATCCATGGGTCCAACCCACTCTTCCCCCCCCCCACCATACCTTCTCAAGTTCAGAAATCGCCACAAAAGGGGAGATGCAGGCATTTTGGCACTTGAAAGGGTGCAAGGGAATGAGAGCTTCTCAGCCTAGTGCACTGCGGCCCTGATCAGGATTGAGCCCTCTCAGCATTTTTAATTCTCAGATGGCAACATTATCCACCAGTCAAGTCCCATCATGTCTAATTTGGCCCTCAGATCCAGTGAGGGGAAGACAAGATCACTATTATGGACAGCCCACTCACCATATGCCACCTTAGAAACAGTTCTGCTGAGGAAACTTTCACCAAGAATAGGGGAAGGGGATAGAGGATGGCTCAAAAAAAAAATGAAATTCATATAATTGTATCTAATTCTGAACTGGGCCAGAGTATGGATTAAAACATCACACAATGGGCCAGGTGCAGATAGGAATTTTTCTTTTACAAGCCTGGAGGAAGTCTTAGGTCGGCAGGGAGGGGGGAATATTTGTTTGTTTGTTTACTGGTCGTAAGAAAATGGGGGGGAGGGATCATAGCATCAATGTCTGCTTCTCAGTGCACAATCAAGATTTCATAAGAAAACCAACACTGCTGAGGATTCCAAGGCTCAATTAGAGTCAGAATGGGCAAGGGAGAGAGAGAGAGACTAATGTTGTGCTTTTGTGCTATGTTTTATTCTGATATTTATATTGTTGTATTTATATTGTTGTTTTTATCTCCTGTAACTTTATGTAAGCTGCCCTGAGCCTGCTCCAGCAGAGAAGGTGAGGTACAAATAAAATAAATAAAGGTTAAAAAATAGGAGGGTACAGGTGGTAGGAAAAGGAGCAGAAAAGATAAAAAGGAAAGGTGAAGGTGAGAGGGGAACATAAAATGGTAGATGGATGGGTGTGCTGAAGGAAAGGGCACTGCCAGGCAACACAAAGAGTGAAAAAAGAGGGAGGAGAGGGGACATGAGAGTCCACAAGTCTTCATGGGTCATCCAATCATATGCATATATACCCCAGCATTCATGTAAGGACATATTATTTTATAGTAAAGTGGTACTTCTTTACCATAAACACAGATTATTATTTTATTTATTGAATTTATTTATCATTCTCTTGTTTCACTGAGACACAAAGAGGATTTCACAGTGTAAATCAATGTAATCAATAGGATGTGACATCCAATGAGCAATGCAGTCACAGTAGGATTGTAGAAATTTAAAACAAAAAAAAATAGACATAGGATAAGCAATGCATAAAATGGAATGACGTAAGTAGAAGCCACTGCAGGGGGAGCAGGATAATACATATACGAAACAAGTAATGCATAATATATTCAGTAGAATAGTCCACAGTCCCACTCTCTTTATTAAAGCATCCTCCTGAATCATTCTATTATAATATAGCCCTATTACCTTCATAAAAATGTCCTCATGAACCATTCTATTTTACATAGCTTGTAGAATGACAGAGATGTGGGAGCCTTCCTGATTAGGGATGGGCACGAACCAGGAAAATGCAGTTCAGTTTGGTTCATGGTTCACAGTATGCATGGTTCTTGAACCATAGACAGTCACAAACTTTTTTGTGCTGGATGTACTGGTTCAGTTCATTAAGTTTGTGATGCAGTAGAATGACACTCCTGTTGTGCTAGAGAAACCTAACTCACAGGAGATCTCCAGCTGACTCTCCTCTGCCTGCTTTCTAAGTTTGGAGAGGATTGGATTTACAGAGTCTGAATGATGGCCATCCAAAGAAGGTGCCCATGAGAAAGTGTTTTCTGGAGAAATGTCAGATGCAGATTCAGGAGGTTCAGGAGTGTATAGAATGGATCCTGTGCAATCTAGAAAAACAAAACTCACAGCAGACCTCTGGCTGACTCCTCTACTTTCCCTCCAAAGTTGGTGAGGATTGGATTTATGGAGTCCAAGTTACCACCCCTCAAAGGAGGTGCCCCCATCCTCCATTGTTTCCAATGGAGGGGAAAAAAAACAGCCCCCCCCCAAAGCATAACAGACTCAAATCCGAGAATCTCTGCCATGGAAACTGAATTGGGGGGGGGTTGCAAGCCCAGCAGAACCAGTACAATGTGCCCAGCAGAACCAGTGCCACTGTGGCAGTGCATACCCAGCAGTACTAAAGTCAAGCCAGGAAAGTGTTTTTGGGGAAAATGTCAGGCATAGATTAAAAAATGTATAGAATGAACCTCTACAAGCTACACACCAAAAACACTGGGAACCTCACCCTGCTGCCTGCTCCTCTACAATCTCTCCATGTTGGAGGCAGATTACATTTCTGGGGTTACGGACCACCAAAAAAGGTCTCCCCAGTGGCCATTTTGGAAAAGACAGCTGCAGTTACAGGAGTCTATGAAATGGTTCAGGAACAAGCCCATGACACCAAACTCACAGGGAAACTTCACATGTGCAGACCCACCCCGAGCCAGACACTGGAAGCAAGGTAAGCATCTCCCTATACTTGCAGGCCCCCAAATCTCCAAAGGCAGGTTCTGAAGGACAGAAAGGCAGACTGTAAAGTACACAAAGTTATGGAATTTTTTCACCCCCGCCACCAGGGCCAAGCCCTCCCGGTCTATTTGTGCATAATTACGCTCTGCAGGGGACAGCGTGCGGGAGTAGTAAGCCACCAGAACTTCCCTCCCGTCCGGTAGTTTGTGGCCCAAGACTGCCCCGACCCCATACGGCGATGCATCGCATGCGAGGATTACCGGGAGCTTTTCGTCAAAGTGGGCGAGTACAGCATTCGAGATCAATAGTATCTTAACCCCCCTGAACGTCGCCTCCTCCCTCGCTCCCCATGCCCAAGGCGTCGCCTTATCCAGTAGTCTGTGTAGGGGTTCCGCCACGGCGGCTTTGTGTGGGAGAAAGGCGTGATAAAAGTTCAGGAGGCCTAAGAACGCCTGGAGCTCCGCCTTGGACTTTGGGGCGGGGGCCTCCACGATGGCCTTCACCTTGTCCCTCGCCGGATGCAGGCCCGTTGCGTCGACCCGGTACCCCAAGAACTCCACCTCCGGCACCCCGAGGAGGCACTTCTCCCGTTTCACCTTAAGCCCCGCGGCTTAGAAGCATCCCAGGACAGTTCGGAGGCGGGCGGCGAAGCTCTCCGGGGTGGCTGCAGCGATGAGGATGTCGTCGAAGAACGGCGTCACGCCAGGGATCCCTTTTAACAAATCGTCCATTAGATTCTGGAAAACTGGGGCCACGCTGACCCCTAACTGCAGCCGCTTCACCCTGAAGGCCCCCCAGTGTGTTACTATCATTTGTGCTACGGCGGTGGCCTCGTCCACAGGGAGTTGCTGGTACGCCTGCACGAGATCCAGCTTCACAAATATGCGCGCCCCCACCAGGGTGGCCAAGACGTGGCTGACTATGGGTACGGGGTATGCGTGCACCTGCAGTGCCTGGTTAATAGTGCACTTGAAATACGCGCAGATGCGGAGCTCCCCGTTCGGTTTCACTGGTGTCACAATTGGGGTCTCCCAACGTGCATTAGGGACGGGCTCTAGGACTCCCTGGGCCACCAACTGGTCCAGTTCTGCCTCTATTTTAGGGCGGAGGGCCAGGGGCACGGTGCGGAAGCGCCGCCGGATGGGCGTCACCGTCGGGTCTAAGTGAAGCGACACTGGGGCCCCTTTATAACACCCCAGCTCTCCATCAAAAACCTCGGGAAACTCCTTGCAAGTCCAAGTTCCCCTCAAAGTCTCGGTATTGCACTCGGAAAGTGCCGACTCCCCGGATGGGGACAGGGTTCTTTTGAAAGTCCAACAAGCTAAGCGGCGATGGACGTAGAGGGGGTCCCCCGGATGGGCAAAGTTTTTTTAAGGTGTCCATGGAAATGATGGACGCAGCCGATCCCGAGTCCACCTCCATGCAGCAGGGGGACCCCTCGATCTGCACGTTTACTTGGATCTTCGGGGTGGAGGAGAGATTGGGATTGGGGAGGCGTAGTACCTGTAACGGTTGATCTGTGAAGTGGTACAGCTCGGCGACCTCTTCCGTCGTCTCGTGGGCGGTGGATGGTGCGCGGTGCGGTGGGGCCAATGATCTCGAGTGCCGGGGGCCCTTGGACCGGCAGACCCGTACGAGGTGTCCCTGCTTTCCACACCCATGACAGACAGCGTCCCGGAACTTACAGGTCTTCCTTCCATGGCCTTCCCCGCAGCTGGCGCACACGGTCCGGTTGCCGGGAGGCTTGGCTGGCTCCCTGTCGGCCTGCTGGGCCTGCACTGGCCGGCGTTGTTGGGGTCTGAGGGAGTAGACCTCTTCGGTGTCGGAGTTTCCGGGGCTGGGACCCCTCCCGACCGCATGGGCAGCCGCGGCCGGGCGTTCCCCTTCGGCGGCCTCATGTGCGGTTGCGGTGTCGATGGCCTCATCCAGGGTGAGCCGCCGGTTCCCAATCAACTTGCACCGCAGCTTGGCGTCTGCCAGGCCCCACACGAGCTGTGTTAGCAGGTTGTCTTCCACCTTCGGGAACCCGCAGTCCACCGCGAGCGCCCTCAGCGCGGCCAGGAAGGCGGCGGCGGATTCCCCCTGGGCCTGGACGTGCCTCTGGAACTCCATCCTCTTAGCCAGGAATGTAGGCCAGGGGCTGAAGTAAGCATTGAAGACGTTCAGGATCTCCGCAAATGAGCTCTCCAGGGCCGTGCGTGGCACCAAGAGACTCTTTGCGAGGCGGACTGTTTTGGTGCCGCACGAGCTCAGCAGGAGCGACCGTTTTTTCTCGGGGTCGCGAATCTCGTTGAGGTCCATGTAGCACATGAGCTGGTTGACCCATGCGTCCCAGGTTTCTGGCTGTGCTGGATCGAAACGCTCGAGTAATCCGTGGTTGGCGGCCATAGCTGCATCTGGGGAGGCGGGCGTCGGTGCGAGCAGTGTGGTGCTGCTCTCGGGGTCAGCAATGCGATGCTCGGCGAGCAGTGCGGTGCTGCTCTCGGGGTCAGCGATGCAGTGCTCGGGGGTGGCCTTGTTGTCCTCGTCGTTGCTCATGGAGTCAGGGTAGGCGTTGAAATCCCACCTTCGTCGCCACTGTAAAGTATTGGGGTTCGGGCCTCATGACTCGTATGATGACATAAGAGAAGACGCGTTTATTCGTACTTCACACAAGACAAAGACAAACAGTAACGGCTGGAGGCCAACTATATACAGTAAGGGGGGGGACGCCCCCACATTCCTATTGGCGGGTTTGAATCGCCCACCAATGCTGCCATTGGTTCTTTACTGGTGAGCTCAGCAACCTAGTCCCTATTGTTCTCAGAGAGCGGAGCTCGGCTATATTTCGCCAGCTCATACTCCTGATCTTAGGACATAACACAGACATCTCCAGAGTTTCTGTGGAGGTTCCCCAAAGTTACCCCACTTAAAGTGATTAGCGATGCCAGCAACAACAGAAAGCAGAAATCCGAGAGCCCCCCCCCCAGCCAAAGTAACTATATGACAGCTTGGTGGGCAGGGCATCCCAACCCAACCAGAGGAAATCAGATTTTTCCATTTAAAGTGACCATGAGGCAGGTGTTGTGTTATGAGTAGATGTTGTTTCATGTGGTAGGCCATCCTTACACCCAAGCACCACAACCCACAGGCCACATGCTGGATCACCCAGAGAGGAAAAGGAATGGGGGGACAAACAGGGGGACAGCAGGAGGTCTGGATTTTACCCTATGAGGTCCAGAGGGGGTAGCCCAGCAGAGGGAGGTTGACCTTCAGGAAGCCTAACTCTTAAGAACATAAGAACATAAAAGAAGCCAATGCTGGATCAGGCCAATGGCCCATCTATACCAACACTCTGTCACATAGTGGCCAAAAATACCAGGTGACATCAGGAGGTCCAACAGTGGGACCAGGACACTAGAAGCCTCTCTCATCTGCCCTAGCCATGTACAGGTGTGAGCGGTGGGGTCTGAGAATGTCTCCCAGGTGGGAGAACACCTACTTGCTCTGGACCCTGGTGGGAGGGCAAGAGAGGAGGCTCATGGTCATGCAAGAGAGGTTGGGCCAGATGGCAGACTTTCCTGACTGATACTCCAGGAGATCAGTGGAGGCAGGCTCAGGGGACTTGGCAAGGTACTCCGTTACCAAAACTTCTGCTGAATCCTCTGCCATTGCATGCCTGGCAGTCCCGCTGCCACTGACAACCAGTACTGAGGCTTCTCCCTGGTTCAGCTCTAGGTGGCTCAGAAAGGAATCACAATCAAAATGTGTCCTCAGCCGAGGAACCCACTAGCTAAGCCCTTCTACTCAGTGTGAGCAGAGAAATGGGTGGCCCTGAACCCTAACACCCAAACCTCAGCAGGGGAGAAGAGTTCACAATCAGGGGAAAATGTGTTCTGCTAGTCTGCTTTTAATTAACAAGTTCCCTGCCTCTCTGAGTAACTGCCAACAGCCGACAGAGGAGAGGGTGTGGTGAACTGAGGGTATATCTTGCATTCCGATCCTATACAGCAGAATGGGAACTCTTATTGGCAGCCAGCAGTGCCTGTTGTTTTGGAAGAGGAAGAGATTGGATTTATACCCTGCCCTTCACTTGGAGTCTCAGAGTGGCTTACAAACTCTTTTCCCTTCCCCTCCCCACAACAGACACACTGTGAGGTAGGTGGGGCTGAGAGAGCTCTGAGAGAAATTGCTCTTTCAAGAACAGCTCTGACAGAACTATGGCTTGCCCAAGGTCATCCAGCATCTGTGTGTGGAGGAGTGGGGGACCAAACCTGGTTTCCCAGATTAGAGTCCATGCACTTAACCACTACACTGAACTGGGTCTCATTGGAGGGCTCTTATTAGTGTTTCCAAGGCTAGAGAATTCTGCCCCCCCATTGCCTTGGAGTTTTGTAAACAGTTTAATTGAGCAGAGACAGTCGGTCTGGAAATGTATCCACTCATTAACCTCTACAAGCAGCACCAAAATTTGTGAAATGTTCTTGCTGGGTGCCCTCCCAGAAACATTGCTTTGCATAACATGCCAACATTTATAATGAATTTTAGTTTGTGATCCCCCCCCTCCCTATTCCTGACCATAAGATACTGGCAATTTCTTTTAGACAGTAGCTGAACGTAACAAATGGAACAAACATCTCAGCATCCTCTGAAATACGGAACATACTTGATCTGTTTAGTTTGATGCCATCATCTGTAACAAAATTAGGAGACTACATTTGTATTCCTTAGAATGGAAGCTAATAGATCTGCCAAAACAAGTTAAATCCATTTTACCACTCCCACTCTACTAAAATTAGCTCAGCTTCCCATTGCTAATAAAATGTCATGCAACTCATTTGTGGATAAATACTAATTAGGCACAACAAAAGCAACTAGTACAAAGGAAAGTAGAAAACACTGTGGTGTGTGTGAATTGATACATGATATTAGAAGCAAAACTGATCACATCCAAACAGAATATGGTGATAATGTAATAAAGTACAAAGCCTTTGAGATTGTTCAGCTAACTCTGGAATTTTGCTGCAGAACACTAAAAAAAATACTGAGACTTCTTTATTCCAAAATACATGGGGAACACTTCCAAATAAGAAGAAGACCTATTTGGGGAGTTTATTGGCAGATAGAGGGTGACAGGCCTCCAGGGACTTCAATGTATTATTGCTGTTTGCATTCTGTAGGCAGCATTAGCCTATAAGAACCTGGTAGTTTTCTGCAGTTGGAGGAGAGGCTTAAGTGTTCTGGGTAACTTTGGCCATTCTAGTGACTAGAAGAAAGTCTAAATTACATGAAGTAAGCAAACATCACAAAATAAAGAACAATCTTTTGAGTTCCCCAGATCTCTTCTGGCTAGATACTCAATAAAAACAAAGGTGAAGAGAGGGAAGACTTTTGAGCAGAGCACTCAAAATACACTTCTGTTTCATTTATTTTAGCTGATACCAGAAACAATATTTCTTGATTTCTGGATTTCTGGATTTCTGGATCTCTTCTGGTCAGCAGGTCTTATTCCCAGAAAGAACATAGCTTGCTGGATCAGACTGAACAGTCCCACATCTTCTTTCACATAGTGCAGAAGAAGACAAAATGCGGGGCATAAAAGCAACACAGTATTGCCTCGCTGCAACTGATATTTGGAACTATACTGGCTCCAAAAATTATTTTAGTTATTATCAGGGCCAATATGTCCATAGAGGCACACTAGGTAGTTGCCTAGAGCACTGCCGTTAGGAAGTGCTGGTCTGCTGAGTGGCAACAGGTCCCGCGCCCTCGCCTGCTGCTCCCCTCCTCCCTATCCTGAAACTTTGTGCCACTGCCGCACAGGGATCCTCAAGGTGGGGTGAGCTGGGACTGAGTGGCGTGAGTGCCCCCACATGGCGGGCGCTAGAGCCAGGTGAGCCATGGAGACCCACAGCCCAACAGGGCATGTGTGTCGCTCTGTCCACTGGTCCTTGCCACCACCGTCAGATGCCATACCTGCTTTCTGCATCAGCTGGCTGGGAGGTGCCTCCTGCTCCTGCATCATACACCCCTACTGGGCCTCTGGTGGCAGGACTTGCCTGGCCGCCACCACAGCAGGCCCCACCAGGCAGGCTGGCTGACTCACCCAGGCACCACTGGTGAAGTGGCTGGGCAAGGGGGCCGGGCAGCCCCACAGCAGGGAGGGGGAGGCTGGCTGGCCAGCCACTCCCCTGGCCCAGCCTCAGTGGCCTGGCCTCCTGGGGCTGGTCCAGTTCTCAGTGTGGTGGGCTACTGGGCTGGGTGCGCTTCCTGCTCTCTGTCTCACAGAAGAAACCCTATGCTGCCATTTTTGTTCTGCCACTTCCTCTCTGCCTATTCCACCAACCCTCCTCACTAACTTCCCCGCCACCCCACACATGCGGCCACTGCTCGGACCCCCCTGGCTAGCCAGGCCCATGGCGATGAAGGCGCCGAGCCCCCCCCCACACACACACACACTGGGACTCCCCTCTGGGCTGCCTCTGCCCAGTTCCCCCCTTACTGCATTTTATAGAAGAATTCAGCCACACAGTGTGGCAGGACTAAGAGATCTCTCTCTCTCAAACACACACACCTTTTTCTGGCACACTTGACAAAGCATGGGGAGGGGGTGACAAGATCACCCAATCCTACCACAGTTGTGGCCTTTTTTAAATGGTTGTACCTTTCTATAAAATGTGCCATACCAGTGGATGCTGTAAGGTCTAGTTTGGCCCCTCAGGCAACTATAATTCGGGCTCTATGAACACAGTGATCAAGAAGCAACTAATATTTGAACAGTGACAAGTACCAACAAACAGAAACTCCAGAAAAGCTTTTCATGTATAACATGGAAACCACTTGCAAACCTCTTTCATATCATTCCTGTGCCCATAAGAATTCCTGTGCCCATAAGAATGTGGCTGGTGGGAGAGAACATCATCTTGAAATTGGCTGCATATTCTAGCAACATAAGCTCTAGAACTGGAGTGCCAGGGAGTGATTGGGAGGCACATGATGCTGTTCAGGGGAGAGTAGCTGGGGACTCTCACTAGTAAAGGTTGCATGTCGACTTTCGGTTTCGGCGGAGCGAATGGCGGCCACCTCTCGGGACTCTCCCGGAGATGGTTAGCCCACGCACGGTTAGGGGGGTCTTCGCATATGCGAAAGACCCTAGTGAGCCTTAGGTAAAGGCTCTGAACCGGGGGCGCTTGGGGAGTAGCCTCTTTGCCGGCTTGATAGCCGGGAAATTGAGGCTTTCTCCCCGCCCCAATCGGCCCCATTGTGTTGTGCCCGTATGGGAAGTAGCAACGCCACCGACTTCCAGGAGTGAAGAAGCAGCGGAATGAATTAATAAAAGAAGAATTGGCATCAAATCGTGAGTTGGAGATCTGTTGCGAAATGGCATAAATGCGCTCCCCCCCACAAACGTATAAGCGCATGGGAGGAGGGAGGAATCCCCACCCCCTTTAAAAAACGGGACTGTTAAAGAAAGAGTGAAGGGGGGTGAAGCAAGAAAGCGGTTTGGTAAAAGTACCTTTGGGGCTTTATTGAAGATTAAGAAGCTAGCTTGTCTCCTAGGTGTCATGGCACGAACTTTGTTAAAGTAAACAATAAAAATGTCGGGGCAGAAAAAGGTCCCAGAGAAGCCGGTAAAGAAGGGGGGAGGGACTTCCGGTCCTGGCAGCCTCCCCCTAGAGCCAGCTGTCAATCAACAGAAAAGCGAGCCACTGCGCCCTCTGCTGGATCAAATGCAGAAAATCAGCGAAACCCTTTGTAACATGGAAAGTGTTCTCAACAGTCAACAAAAACAACTAACAGAAACAGCAAAGAAAATGGAGGAGATCACACAGAAGTGTCTGGTCTCGACGGAAGACACCAAGAAAATTAAGAAAAGGGTCAACAAACTAGAAAAGCATCAAGATATGCAAGAAAAAAGAATCTTAATGCTTCAGATGGAAAAATCAAATTTAACTCTCCGCTTTCAGGGCATAAAGGAAGAAGAGAGAGAAGATCTTAGAGCTACACTGGCGAATGCCTTGGCACCACTAACTGGCAGAGAAGCGCAAGAATTAAAGGATGAAATGGATGTGGCCTACAGAGCCTATTCCAGCTTCACAAAGAAAAATAATTTGCCAGCAGAAGTGGTTGTCAAGTTTACTAAGCAGCGTACTAGAGATCAAATTCTGTGTGCAGTTTCAGCGGTGCCCTTGAAGATTGGAGAGCAGACTATCAGAACTTTAAAGGATGTTCCATATGAAATTCATATGAAAAGGAAAGCATACAAAGGATTGACCTTGTTTTTTCAAAGACACCAAACCAGTTATAAATGGTGCTTTCCCGAGGGACTGGTGTTCAAGTTTAAGGATAAAAGAGAGAAGATTGACTCCGTTTTCAAAGCTCAAGAATTTCTGAAGAGACACGCCAGTTCAGAGGAAGATGCAGAACTCGCCAATTGGACAATGTTAAGCAGTGAAGAGGACAGTGGCCCGGAGGAGGGAGGTGCCGGAGCGGGAGACGAAAAGGCAAAAGAGGGCCCATCGTATAATCTGAGAGACTTAAAAAGAAGACACCCCAAGATATAGCAGTCGTTCATGAGGCGACAGAATGGAGCTGATCAACTAACCCCAAAGGACTTTACTAATTTAACTAATAGATCTATTTTGGACTTTTGGTAAGATGAAAAGAAGATCTTTCAACCACAGTAGAAGCCAAAAAAACCCTTTATTTGTACTAACAAAAATTAATACTTTAACAGAAAATTCACTCAAAATCTTTTCTTAATCCATCTATATACCCTACCTGTTTTCCATATAAAAAAACCAATAAAATTCTCTCCTCTTTAGGAGAGGTTTTTACAAAAAAAAAAAAAGTTGCATGTCATATTTATTTCCTGCGGGCATTTAGGGAAGCTTACAAAGAAATCCATGAAACACTGTGACAGTGAAGTCATAGCAGCGGCATTTAAAAATATCAAACCATATCGAACCATGTATGCATGAGGTGCTGCTTTCCTTGCCTTCCTGTTCTCCTCAGTGGAATAGCCTTCCTTGGGAGGTGGTGGGCTCTCCTTCTTTGGAGGTTTTTAAAAAGAGGCTAGATGGCCATCTGACAGTTCAAACTTATAAAAAAGGATATACACTCAACAATGCTGCAAAAGAGACTACTTGGTTTGGCAACTGTATCTGTTGAACAAGCCAAAATATCAGCACTTGATCTGAAGGAACTGGAGACAAAATTTGCAAAGGAAAAGGTACGCAAAATGAGATTTTGATGTGCCTGAAGTGGTAACATTTAAGAGAGTTAAATTTTAATGTTGCGATTCACAGGATTATTCAAAATGATTTGTGATTTGTGTGCTAAAACTGTTTTCTGTTTGAGAAAGAAAATCAAAGATAGTTGTATTGCTTATTCTCACATTTTTTAAAAAATAGCAATTTCAAGTTTTGTGCTTTTCATTTTCCCTACAATTCATCTTTTTTTGAAAATTGGTTAGCAGTGTTGGGGGGGCTCAAACAGTTAGCCTTGCCTAGGGTGCAAAAAAGCCTGGCATTGGCCCCGGTTATTACAGCTAATTAGCATTATTAAATATATCTTTCCTGGATATCCTTTTGAACTTGTTTAAGCCACTGGCCATCATCATCATATCTTATGCTACTGAATTCCATAAAAACTGTTTAGAACTGCACTGTTCACCTTTCTAATTTCACCAAAGTCAATGAATTTAGAAGGATATAATTCTGTTTAGGATTGCACTGTTAATTAGGTTGTGTGTGAAGAAGTTTCTTTTGCTTATCCTGAATTTTCTACCAGTCACTTCCAGTGGGTGTCTCTGATTTGCAGAGACCCAACAGTGGAAGCAACGTAAAGCTTTATTGATTATCGTAAAATTGCCCCAGATCACTTTATTTGCCCACAACAGGAAAAGAGACCATAATAAGTGACCAAAGCAAATATAAGAGCCTATTGTAAGCAACCAAAGCAAATATTTCTTCCTTTCCACTTCCTTTTTTGCTCATTCCGCTGCAACATTCAGCAGCATCAGTAAGATGGTAATAATAAAATAAATGCAGAGATTATTTGATCACATTTACGAACATTATGAATAACTTTCAAGAATTAAGACAGATGTGTCTGATGTTATGGTGACTGATAGGTTATATTACAGTGTTATCTGAGAGCTTCATGTGAAATGGAAATAACACATGCAGAGGTCCTTTTTGTATGTGTGTGCGTAAATTGCTGTCAAGTTGCAGCTGATTTATGGTGCCCCCAGCAAGGGGCTTCCAAGGCAAGTGAGATGCAGGGATGGTTCATCATTGCCTTCCTCTACAAAGTTTTCCTTGGTGGTCTCCCATCCAGGAATAGTATCACCCCTGTGCTGAAAGATCTGCACTGGCTCCCCAGCTCAAAGTGCTGGTTCATACCTTTAAGGCCCTAAACTTTTCAGGGCCAGGTTATCTCCTCTCATACTATCCAGCCCACCAGTGAAGATGTGCCCCTCAAGTCCTGTTCTCTGTGCCCCTGCCTTCATAGGTGAGATAGGCAGCAAATAAAGACAGAGTATTTGGCACCTCACCTTTGGAATGCCCTCCCCCTTGAGGCTCCCTTGACTACTGTCATTGAGGTGACAGGCTAGAACACATCTTTTTACCTAGGCTTTTAATGAGAGCTTTATCTTACCAGTTTTACAATACTATCTATGCTGCTTGTGTTTAACGGTTTGTGTTTTTTTAAATAGCTTACTCTTTAATGACTTCCTTTTTGTACTGCAGTTCTTAATTGTAAGCTGCCTCAAGCAGGACTCTGAAAAGGTGCCCCAGAAATATTCCAAATAAATAAATAGTTATAATTGTTTTCTTAAATCTTTCAAAGTGTGATGATTGCTTTACCTGTTAACCAGACATAACATTTAAAAACCTGACTATCAGATCAAGACCACTGTAAATTGCAGCAGCTATCAATCCTAATACTGCTATGTTTAAATTAACTAATTATACCTGCCTGACAGTTATACTCTGCAAGCCTATTGACTTGATGGGTATTGGATGACACTTGAAATGAAAAGTTCAAAATACAAATACACCACTGCCTTACACTAGTCTGAAGTGCAATACTTTATTCTACCTCTGTAGTCATCAGATAGGGAATTCTTTTGTATAACTTGAAGGCTGCCAATTCTAGTGCTCTTTATACCTGTCTTTCTAAATGATTTTCTCCGGCATGAACATCACTTTAGTAAGGGGGCTGTCAGATTGTGATAGAGTGATGTGTTTAAGAGCATTTGCAAATTAAGTCACCATGCTAAATAAACAAAGCAACACCTGTCAGCTTCACAACATAGCCACCATGTAAACCAAGTAGCTAAATCAGAGGTTCCCAACCTTTATGACCCTGTAGGTACCTTTGGAATTCTGACACAGTAAGGTGAAAGAAACAACAAAATGGCTGCCACAGGAAATGTAGTCAATCACAAGATGTCAGGGAGCAAGGCTGTGCATAACTATAAGAGTAACTCTTCAATATTTCAGGCAGAAGCTCTGTTTAATAAGATACCCTGTAATCTTCCCAGTCAATCAAATCTCCACTGGCCAATCAGAAGCCCTGTTGGTCAAAAGCCCCACTTGGCACCACCCACTTTCTACAAGGACTTGGTGAGTGCTGGGAAAGGTGTTGGTGGGTACCATGATGCCCACCAGCACCACAGTGGCAATCCCCTGAGATAGGGGAGTCCCTTTTTTTGGTAGGAACCTGCCCACTCATTGAAGATCCCTGGACTCCATGCTACAAAACAAAAGCCCCTTATTGACCCCTTATCTACAATGTTTGAGCTGGACCTAGGTGGTGTGAGGAGGGCCTAGAGGACATTTTTGTCACCCATTAGCCACAGTAATCTATGCCTTAGTTATGTCTAGATTGGGTTATTGCAATGCATTCTACATGGGGCTAGCTTTGAAGAATGTAGATGTGGCAAACTTTTGTTTTACTGTGTTTTAAAACTCTTAAAATCTTTTTACAGTGTATGACCAATGGACTATTAAACCTAAATAAACTCAAAGACTCAAAGAATGTTTGGAAGCTGCTGCTAGCACCAAATACTGTGGCTAGACTGATGGTCAGGGCCAGCTATTTGGACCTGATGTTACCGCATTTACACTAGCTACTGATCCATTCCTGAGCACAATTCACAGTGTGGGACTGGGGTATCTGAAGGATTATCTTCTCCCATATGTTCTTGCCCAGGAATGAAGATCACAGTGAGAGGCCATCATGACTGTCCCACCAAGGAGTTTGTCTGGAAGACACACCTGAGAGGGCCTTTTCTGTAGCAACCCTATGATTACAGAACAACCTCTCCAAGGAGGTGCACCTGGCCCCCTCACTTCTATCTTTAGCAGGCAATTGAAGATGATTTTATTTAGGAACACATTTGATTTTTAATGTATTTTATTTTGTGTTTTATCTATCAATGTTGTAAGCCACCTTGAGCTCCATAAGGAGGAAAGGTGGCTCATAAATGTTTGAAATACATAAATGTATCCAGATTGTGTGAGGCCAAAAAAGCCCCTTTCTCCAGCCCTCTGTCTTCCACCTGAGAGATCCAGATGGTTCTCAATGGGCAAAAAATAGGAACTTCTCAATCATAGAAGCATTTTGTTAATATTTTCCACCACCGTCTTAGACGAGAGAGTTCAAAGAGAGACAAGACATCAGCAAAAACTACAATTTGACATGAATATATATAGCCAATTTATGGCAACCCCATTGGATTTTCAAGGCAAGTGAAAAAGTGTTTCCTGGACCAGAAGTAATTATGATTTATGATATATGATTTATGATTTTTATATTTAGGCTCTAAATTGTGGGATACATTGATTTATACATGTTTTGTTTTTAGGTTTATATCTGAGAACCGCTTGGCATGTGATTGCACTATTAGAGGCCTCATTTATTTTTTAATCTATGCCTGGTGGGTTATCTTGAAAGTAAGTCAATGGTATATATTTATTTATTGGCAATATATATTTATGGTTTATTTATTTGTTTTAATACATGTGTTTAACTTTCCATTTTTTAATCTTTTACAGCAACTTGCTTCTGGTCCTTATTGTATTCATGTTCTGTATTTATATGATTGTACTATATGTTTTTATAATAGCCAATATGTTCCTCACTATTGACCTCTGAGGAAGGCCTATGTAGGCTGAAATGCGTCAGGTCAGATTTATAAGCCCTTGTGTTTTATCGTTAGTTATTTATACATAATGTGTGACTGAGCCCTTATATATTTTTAAATTTGTGATCAATAAATACATGTATTTTTATATTTCCTTCATCAAGTTTTTAACATTGGCCCCCTTTTCTACATTTGACTAACCTTTGTCAGGTTCTGGATTCTAGGTTTTAGGTTCAGTTTTTTCCCCTCCCCCCTTTTTTTGTCCTTTCTGGTCTCAACCATTAAAGTCTGGGACCTGAAGTGACACTTACTGGCCCCAACAATCTCTCCGTTATCCGCTTATAGTTTTCAGCCTTGGTTTCTGCCGGGATTGGAAACAGGCGCCTTCAAGTCATGGACTTCAGCTGGCTTGTGCTGTTTAAAGGACTTGACAGACAAAGGAGAGATTTTGGCAAAAAGGCAATTTGAGGAAATTATACATGATAACGTCTCTTGGTTGAAACATTACCAACAGACTCCTAAGTTGGTAATTGACTGGATAAAGGAAATGGGCTCCTTTACAAGACAGAAAACAGCCTTTGAAATGCTTTTGAGCAAAGCATTGTCTGGTTCTAAAGGTTTGCTCTCAATTCTTTACAAGATTCTTTGGGATACAGAAAAAAACAAGACCCTTCCTAACATTAAAGCCTGGAACAAAGATATGCACATAAATCTTAATATACAGCAATGGTCTAACATCTGGAGCTCCCACCCAAACAAATCAAAGATCTTTAATATAAAGCTACAATTTTAAAAAATACTTACCAGGTGGTATCTCTCCCCAGATCGACTGCAACACATGCGACCACGATATAGTTCCAAGTGCTGGAAGGGCTATGGGTCCACCAGCGATTTTTTTCCATTGCTGGTGGTCCTGCACAGTTATTCAAGCCTTCTGGTCCCAAGTTCTGGAAGAAATAAAGAAGATAACATCAGAAAACATTCCACTTGATCCATCTTTACTACTTCTTAACTCGACATGCAACATTGATAACCATGAAAAAAAAGATCTCTGAACTTGCCTCCACCCTGTTAGCCACAGCTCAGCTCTCGATCGCTGCCTCCTGGAAAAATGCAGATCCTCCATCTCTTTCTCAATGGCGAAATAAATAATAAATAAATGCAAAATAAATGCTGGGATGACTTCATGATGGACAAAGTTGTGGTAACTTATGATACACACCAGGCCACGTGGGATCCCACTCCAAATTTGTTCATAAACGGTTCCCATTATTAGCATATTTCTCAGAGAATGATATATTACCAGTTAATCCCAGCTACATAGAATGGCTTCACCTATGAAGTTGTTTACTAAGGTTTGAGCACTCCTTTAATTCTATTGGTACCACAAATAATGTTTCAAAATTAAGGGTATGAAAAGGTCTCTTAGTAGTGTTAGTTCTTTGCATTAATTTAATGACAGTGTCTCATGGTGTTGTGATATGTTTTGATATGTAATATTGATTGAGTGTATTGAATTCACTGTATATATGGAATATCTTTCATTAAACATTAATAAAAATTAAAAAAAAATACTTTCCAGGAGGAAACCTTGAAGAGGAAGTTTTCTTGCCCCTACAGAAGAATTGATCTCAACAGGAAAGTCGACTTGCAGCCTCCAGACCTGGAGTTGCAAAAGCAGTTCTTTATTGAAACACTTCCAGGATTAATCACAGGAACAATGAACATAAGCATGTTGCTATATTATAAAGTGAAATTCCCTTGTTGTGAATTCAGATAGTTACTTCCTGTTGTTACAGTAAGTCATAATTCTGAGCAGAGTTCAAGGTTTCTCCTCCTTCAAACAGGAAACTGACCATTTATTTATTTCGCTGCTGGGTTGTTTTCTTTGTCCTGAAGTGCACTGCACAAAGAATTTCTGCATAAACCTCAATTCAACAATTGGCAGTTGTAATGATGGAAGCAACAGCTAAATAGCCATCAATGCAACATGGTTGTCACTAAGAGCAGAATGCTCCATTATTAGCCTGTCAAGCATTTTTTGATTTAGAGGCTATAATAAGAGATATTTCAGCCAGGACTCTGAAAAGCCAAGGTTTTCTTTTTTTCCTCTTACAGCACTCAAAACTTGGTTGTTTAAAACAGAACTCTCCTACGGACTCCATTCATGCAACTACTTAGTTGCTACCTGCGTAACTATAGCATCAGTGCATAATCACAAAAGAAAAGAAACAGCACAGGGACCACAGACATATTACTCACAGATGACTTCATTCAGAGATGTTCTTTGCATCCAGAGAATACATTCTCTTGACAGCTGCAAAAATGAACAGTGAACAAACATACATCTACCTTATGCAGAGAGAAGCTCAACTGAGTACCTCCCCACTGGCAAGATGAAACACTCATGTTGTTTCTCCTAATACCTGACCACCTCCCATTTCCATCATCGGGATCTGTTCTGGCAAATGCAAATAGAATAGGAACAGAAGCACAGGTTAGAAATTCAGGCCATACTATCATCTAAATTCATTGCTGAATATAAATATCTTTTTTAAAAAAGATACCTTTTAAAATATACATGCTATACAAGCTGCCCGAGGGTTTGTGTGTTTTTTTCCCCTTGAGAGCCATGAAGTATGACATAGAGAAACAGATAAGGTTTGGGGGGAAGTATTCAAACCAAACATAAATAAGTCCTGTTTTATCAGTGGGATTCAAAGCACACCTAAAATCAACATAACTACCATGAAACTTAACATTAGTGTATCATTCTGTTCCCATTGCCCCCTTATTCAGAATGAAGAGACAGACATATTGATTGGATGAATTATGGGCCACTTTGTTTCTCAACCTATAAATCAATGGCAAGAGCCCAATGTGACTTGCCACATGATTCAGGCCAAGGGTCATCCTGACCCCTCACCAGTCGTATAATGGACAGCCAACCTGCCCCCAGTTTGATCCAGTATCTATGGCTCACAACAGTCAGGCACAGCGAACAAGCAATGCCCTGAAGATCCAACCACCAAGCTGTAGAACTTAAGTGGCTGATCAATCCATGCACTCCCAAAGGCTGTCTGCTATCTTTTCCCCGGGTCATGCAACCCAAAAGCTAATCCAGCCAGATTCCTATTCCTCAAACTGGGGTTGTTAATTGGTCCTCCCCCTAGCTGCATATCACTCAGCAGCCCCAATCCAGCCACAGCCGAGGTCAAACCTCAGCTTAGGCCAATGCTCCTACTGGAAGGCCGAAGGCCTCCTGGAGCCCTTCCCACAAATCCTCCAAGAAGAAATCATTACCCTTCTCAGAGTGATATACCCTGTCCTGCCTGTAAAGATCCATGCAGTCAGGGTGAATCTGGGGATGTGGCAAGTAGTGGCCCAATCCAGCATCCAGTGCTTCAAATTCTGACACACAAACCAAACTCACCTCAGACCTTTGAGGACCGAAGGGGATGTGGGCTGCCTAGTATCTGCTCACCATCCAGATTCCCTAGACCAACCCTCAAACATCTTTCTCAGTCAAAAGTCATTGGTTTCCTCCCAAAAACCCAACAACTTACTGGCGAAGGCCAGTGCTGAAAGGCACCTTTTAATGGAATGCACAGCCATCCCCTTACTTTTAAGGTCCACACTATAGTGGAGCAACTGCTCCACTAGGAGGGGCCAAAGTACCTGATACCCCATCTCTGACCTAAACTCCTTGAACTGATGTACTGCATGCTCATACAATTTCCTGTGCTGGTGGCTATGGCAAGGCCTCTGCTTTCCAAGCAGCCATAGCTCCAGCTGGATCCTTGCCAGATGATGATCAGCTTCTGGGGCCAACTGATGAAACTTCTCCGTCTGTTTATGAAAGCAAGCATCAGCCACCCCATTATCAACCCCCGGAACATGTCTGGCTAAAAATAAAATGTTAAGCCTGAGGCAACGCAGTGTAAAGGCCCTGACCAACACCATAACTCTTGGGGATCTGGAAGATAGGGAGTTGATAACATGAACCACAGACAGGGCTCTTTTTGTAGCAGGAACGCCTTTGCATATTAGGCAACACACTCCTAATGTAGCCAATCCTCCAAGAGCTTACAGTAGCCCCTGTTAGAAGAGCTCTGTAAGCTCTTGGAGGATTGGCTACATTAGGGGTGTGTCGCCTAATATGCAAAGGAGTTCCTGCTACAAAAAGAGCCCTGACCACAGATAAGTTTTCACACCAAAAGTCGACCCTGTGATTTACCAAACCATCTGCCCAAAGACAGACAGCCACCAGTATGGGAAAAAACTCAAGGAAGATAAGGTCCTGATTAAAACTTGCTGCTACCCAATCAGAAGGCCAATCCTCCACACACCAGTGTCCGCAAAAGTAAACCCTGAAACCTAGAGAACCAGTTGTGTCAGAATGTACCTGAAGCTCCGCATTGAGCGACAAGTCATCCCTCCAAAAGGACACCCCGTTGAAGGACCCTAAAAATTCCTGTGGTGCAGAAGGTGAAGGCCAGCCATGGCATCTCAGAGCCTTTGCAGAAAGGCCCATCCTGGGGCTACCACCTTGCAGGAGAAATTAAGATGACCAACAAGTTGCTGAATCTCCAATAGCATTACCTTCTGTCTAGCAAGGAAACCAGTAACTGACAAGTAAATCCTGCACCTTAACCTCAGGCAAATGGGACAAGTGTGCTACCATGTCAAGCTTCACCCTCAAAAAAGGCAACCAGGATACAGGCCCTTCTGTCTTTTCGTGTGCAAGTGGCATACCCAACTCAGAGGACAAACCAAGAAAATTATTGAGAAGCTACCCACATTGACCAGAACCTGCTAGCCCCACAAAAAGGAAGTCATCCAAATAATGAGCCACTTCCTTGAACCCTGACCTCTCCTGAACTGCCCACTCTGAAAAGGAACTAAAATGCTCAAAGGCCACATATGACACCGGGCAGCCCATAGGCAAGGTTCTGTCCATGTAAAAGTGGCCATCAAAGGAAAAGCCCAGCAGCTTGAAATCGTCTGGGTGTACAGGAAGCAGGTGAAAGGCAGACTTGATGTTACATTTTGCCATCTCTGCACCTGGGCCACGGTGCCACACAATTTGCACTGCCTAATCAAAAGTTGTGTAGCGAACAGAGCACAGGTCATCCAGAATCCCATCATTGACAGACCCTCCTCTGGGGAACGAAAGATGGTGAATTAAACAAATTTACCTGATGCCTTTTTAGGCACCATCCCCAAAGGTGAAACCCAGAGACTGGGTACCGGAGGAGTGAAAAGGGGACCCAAAACCCTACCTTCAGCCTTTTTTTTCCTCTAATCCTCAAACAGAATGGAGGTTGTTAGCCATGAATGGGCCCCCTGGGCCCTTAAAACAAATGTGAAAACTGAACTGAAAACCCTCTAATAAATACTCAGCATCACCTCTATTCAGGTAATCAACCAGCCAGACCTCAAGGACCTTCAGGTTTAGGAGACTGGGACCCTTTACCAAAAGAGTGGTTTCCTCCACCACTATGCCATTGCTTCTTCTGCCCCCGCCGTGATCTGGTTTTAGAGCAGTTGGTAAATGAGTGGGGTCCATCATATAGGTGGCACTCATGTTTGTACTGGCAAGCTTTTCTGTTGCAGACCCCCTTAGTTCCAAACTACCAGCACAACAGGTGGGGTTGAACAGCCTGCCCCATGGACTCACAGGGACTGGGTACAGACTGGGCCCACTGCACCAAATGATCACTATGAGAACACTCCCCAGTCACTGGTCGTGCAGGGGACATGACCTGTATCCACAAAACAGGGTGAACCTGGTCCCCATGGGAGCTGTGTGCATGTGAAACTCCTCATCACTCTGCAACCAGGATGGGCCCACAAATCCCATGTATCCCTTATATATAATAACTGTATACTGAATCAGGGAAGCAGCCTGATAGGGCTGTGCCCAAGCTATGATGCCAGCGTATATGAAAAAGCCCAAGAACCAGTTGGCCCAAGTCCTATCAACTATCCTCCTTTTCAATTTTTGTTTGTCCCTCTCATCTAGCTCTTCTTTATCCTTTTTCTCCAGCTCCTGATAAAGGAGGGGAAAAACATCTACAAACTCTCCCTTACATATTTTTTCCCAAGTGGCTGGCAACAAATGATCGCCCAATGACAATGCTGTGTCACCAAAGGGCAAATCCTTGGCCGGCACCTAGACAACCAATCCATCCAAAGAGGCCTGTGAACTTCAACTCCCCCATGGAGCTATGGGAGCTGATGGGCCATACCCTGTATATCCACTCCACAGTGGCAGAGGTGGGAATTGTTGCAACATCCAAGCTCACTGCTGAGGGGGAACTGAACCCCAAACCAGATTATTAGGTTGGGTTGAAGTGGAGAGCCCAGATGCAGACGACTGACCCCATGGACGCCAAGGCCAAGCTTGGCCAGTGTGTCACCACACATACCAGACTCACTTGATGGGTCCTGGGCCCTTGCAGCAGCTGACACCACCTCTGCCCCAGCCCGCTGGTTAGTTCTGCCATATCCAGATGGTGCCACAGCAGTAATGTCACCCTCTTCATTCGCATCACTCACTCTCTTCCCATCTTTAGATCCAGAGGGCTTGGCAACCTGGCCTTCCAGAAGAGATAGATGGGTTAAAACTAAAACCTGGAACTGAGTATTGGAAGCAAACCTTGTTTTCTTCCTGCCCGCTACCTCCTTGTTAGCAGGCACTGTGGGACGGCTGATACCCATGGCTTTCTCTAAGGCCACCAATCTATCTAGAATGTCCTGTTGAGCCATGTCACCTCCTCTTCATCCAAGGATGGGGGAGCAGGGAGGATGGGGGAGTCTTTGGGGTGGGCTTTGGGGGGCAGGCTGTTTGCCCTTGGACTTGCCTGAACCCTGGTCTGCATGACCCAGAAGGTTCTTAAATTGAAAGCTGACAGGCAAGAAAAGATAAAAGATGAGGGGGGGATCCCTGTGTAACCAACTGATAACTGCACACTCAACAAGAAAGAAGGGAGTCACTCACTGCTACCACAAGGGGCCTTGCAAAAAGCTGCTCAAAGTGAAACTAAAACCAGTAAAACTGAAAATGAAAAAAGAAGAGCAACACTGCTTTCAACCAGACAGGAAAATTAGGCAAAAAGGAGATCATGGAGGCAGGTCCCAGAGAGCTTGTTTTACAAGATGGGTGGGGGAGCCCTGTTCCCAGAAGCCTCAAGCCCAGGAACCACCAGGCAGACTGGCGAGGCAGGCCCTGGGACAACAAAGCACACTAAGCATACCCACCATGCCCTAACACTTGCCTCCTGGCACCCCCCTGCCACCAGGCTGCCACGGAAGGTTGCCTCCAGCCACCCGACCACTGCAGAAGCCCTTCAAAGGCACCTCTAGATGACCCAGGCAAGCGCCTCTAGCAGGCCATGGAGCAAACCCCACCGCCGCCTGGTCACAGCTAAGCCAACCCCAAGCCATGCAGTAGGCCCTGGCTTCCTCTGGGCTGCAGCTTCAGGTGCCCACCACCTCTGGGCCATGCTACAAGCACCCACCAAAGAAAGGTCCACTGCTGCAGGCACCACCACTGACAGGCCACCACTACTGCTGGCCCCTGCTGCTGTTGCCCTGCAGCCACAGGCCCACAGTACCACCGTCTACTCTGCAAGGCTCCACTCTGTCGGGGCTCCTTGCTGACACTGGGACCTGCATGACCGCAGGCCTCAATGCTGGTGCCAGTGCCAGTCTCAGTAAGGCCACTGATCATCTGCCACTGAAGCCTCTTCCTCTCCGCCACTTCCTAAGACCCTGACGAGCTGCCACTGCAGCAGGTAGGCCTCAGGACAATCTGAAGAGCTTGGGAGAAGAAGCAACAAGCTCCTTCCTCACCAAGCTTTTGGTGGCAACTGAAGGGGGTGGGAGTGGAGCCAGCCATTAACTAGCCAGCTCCACCCCCTGAAAAAGTCTCATGTGCTGTGACTCAGCACACATGCCTGCTCTTCCTCCTTCAAAGGAGGCAAAGGTGGTCCCCAGCCTTATGGCTGTGCCATTGGCTGACGGGGCTGAATTCTTCTGTGGTTTGAGATCCTATCCCTTGCCCCATGGAGACTGGACCTTCTCTTGCAGCTTTTGAGAGCAAACTAAAGGTGATTTTGTTTAGGAAGGCCTTTGAATGATGTTTGGCTGTTTTAAACAGCCACTATTTGACTGCTGGGAGGGAAGGTGGCATGGCATAGCCCAGTCTTCAGATCTAGGAAGCTAAGCAATGTTGGTACTTGGATGAGAGGCCACCAAGGAAGACTTTGCAGATGAAAACAATGTCAAACCACATCTGCTTAATCACTTGCCTTGAAAATCCTTTGCTGGGGTCACCATAAGTCAGCTGTGACTTGACAGCACTTTTTTTAAAAAGGATTGTATTTTTTTAACAAACAAACAACAAACAAACACAAATACATAAAAATTTGGAGGTACCATTTTCAGCATTGTTTTAACTATTTTGTTACCTCATACATTGTCTACTTTGTAAATTAGGGTTCCCAAGTATTTACCGTGGGGAGGCGGGGGACACATGATCCCCGGCCAGACCAGTCCTCCTTGTAACGCACCATGCCATCGCCAGGAAGTAACATCGAGTTTCCAGCTGCATTGCCTAGCGTCACTTCCTGGTGACAGCATGGTGCTCCGTGCCTGTCCTTCCCCGGGGATGGTCCTGCAAGGACATATCCATCCCCCGCTCCCACGCAGTAAGTTCTTGGCAAGCCTATTGTAAATTCATACTTCCCACCTTATATTTTTATGGAAATATTTTGCATTATAAGTAAAAGTATAGTTTGTATTCTCTTCTACTTCGTTTATATGTCCATATGCTTAATTTTTTGTAATCTTCCAACCATTTGTAGAATCTTGACCATGTATTCTTGAAGCTTCCTTCATCTCGTCCTCTCAAAATTAAAGTTAGTTTATCCATCTCTGCAGTCTCAAGCGTTTTGTTTATAATTTCTTCTTTAGAGGGTACTTCATTTTTCCTCCAATATTTAGCATATAATATTCTTGTGGTTGTCAATACATGTATAATAAGATAAAAGTCTTGTTTTTTACAATTGATAGCACTTTATACACACAAACATTTGGCTGCTATTTTTAAAGAATTTGATAATATTTTGAAGATTTCGTGTATTTTAATTATTGTGATTTTATTGTGTTTTGTTGTGAACTGCCTTAGATGCCCTAGTGGACAGAATGTATAGCCATATAAATGAATAAAATAAATTAATATCCTCTGCAGGGCTCTTTTTGTAGCAGGAACTCCTTTGCACAGTAGGCAACACATCCCTAATGTAGCCAGTCCTCCAAGAGCTTACAGTAGCCCCTGTAAGAAGAGCTCTGTAAGCTCTTGGAGGATTGGCTACTTTAGGGTTGTGTCGCCTAATATGCAAAGGAGTTCCTGCTACAAAAAGAGCCCTGAATTCCTCAGTATGCACAGTTGGGTAGGATAGATTTTCTCCTAAGTCCCACTGCAATGACATAGCATTTTGTCATGGGCATAGATAAGGATGAGCTGACAGAGCCTGCAGAAACCACAGCTGGCCCCTCTGAAGCAGCAGAGGAGGATAACTGACAAGTGCCTGTAACAGCAGTCTTAACACCTGGCCCAGATAAGAAGGAAGAACTGCAAGCTGAAAGTCCTCCTGACTCACCCCCACATGTGACTCATCTAAGGGAGAGACAGCGACAAAACTTAGCAAGCAGACAAAGAGATGCCAGGCTACAAGGGAGATGCTCAGCCAGACCAGAGTTCTAACAGGAGCCTGGCCGATCATGCAGCTGGTTAATTGGTAGCAGCATGTTACTCCATAGTCTTGGCAGTACCCTTTGTGGAAGCAACAAGTCAGCTTTGTGCTGTTAGCATCTGCTTCAGCTTGGCTCTTGCACCTAGACCTTTAGACCCAGCTCTGTGTCCCTGGCTCTTAACCCTGGCTTGGCTTTGGACTATGTTTCTGGTTAGTGATTTGGACTTGACTCTGTGTTTCTGGCTCCTGACCCTGGCTTGGCTTTTTGGACTCTGTACTGTCTTCTTGGTTCCTGACCTTGGCTTGTTCTGGACTCCCTTTGACTGGCACCCCAGCCCGTGACAGATAGTTTCCACCCCAACATATTCACTCAACAAGATGGAAGAAGGGGCAAGTGGTGGCTCTGAACCTTTGGCAGACCTGCTTAACCAGGTTCAGCACCTCATGCAACTGGTTGTTCACCTGCAACAGCAATACCAAATACAGCAAGCTGCTGCTGCTATTGTACCATTCAAATGCCCAGTAAGCCCACCTGAAAAGTTTGATCGTAATGTGGAGGAGTTTCTGGACTTTCTGGCACAGTGTAAACTCTCCATTGAGCTGAGTGCTAGAGACTTCCTTGAGAACAAAACCAAGGTGTGCTTCATCATTAGCTTGTTAAAGGGACAGGAAGCAAAATGGGCCACACCCTTAGTTGTGCCTCAGTCACCACTGTTGACTAATTACGTTGGTTTCCTTGATCACCTGTCTACCAGTTTTGCTAACCCAGCAAGCAGCAGCAAACAGAAAAATACAGACCCTGAAGCAAGGCAAAGAAGCAGTGGCTCAGTATTCCACTGAGTTTAAACTGTTGGCCCAAGACCTAGCCTGGAATGAGGCTGCACTCATGGACCAGTATATGGAGGTCCTGGCAGATTAGGTCCTGGATGAACTGGCAAGGGTAGAACAACCTCCCACACTGCAAGGACTAATCACCATGTGCCTCCGCATCGATGGCTGTCTAGAAAGTTGATGCCAAGCTCGAAGTAGCATTCACCTGCCGCCCATTTCCCACTGTCCGTCTCCCCTGCCATTCTTGGCCACCTCCAGCACCAAAGGAGAGGAGTGCGAGCCCTTGCAACTGGGAGCTGCATGACCTTGCTGACCCCCAAGGAAAAGGCAAGATGCTGGTCTGCCTCTACTGTGGTGGGGAGGGGCATTTCTCGGCCAGTTGCTCTGTGAAACAGCCCTGACCCAATCCACTGCCACTTGCACCAAAAGAACAGCCCCAAGCCTGAACAGTCCCTCAGGCCTGGGGCATTTAGCTGGGACCTCTGAACTCTACGCCCAGGACCATGGCCCATTCCTGGTCCTGTCAAGCTTCACATACCAGATGGGCACTGGTTGCTGGTGTATGCCATGCTGGACTTGGGAGCAGCCCAGTGCTTCTTAGACACCACCTTTGTTAAACGGCACCTGATCCCAGTACAGACCAAGGTGACACCAATGCTGGTAGAGGCTATTGATGGGCACCTCCTCAGCTCGGGTCTGGTAACCCAGGAGACGTGTCCCATCACCCTCCACATCCACCAGCATCAAGAGCAAGTCCAATTTGATGTTGCATGCATGCCTCACTTCCCACTCATCCTGGGTCTGTCCTGGTTAATAACCCACAACCTTGTTCTGGACTGGGCTTGGCATAAGCTATGCTTCTAAGAACCATGCTCCCACCTGGATTTACCCTCTATGCTCACATCTGCTGCCACAGTTGGCAGTCCTCAACTCCCTCAGAAATATGTGGCCTTTGCAGACATCTTTGAGGAGAAAGGGGCCGATCAGCTTCCCCCTCACCGACCGTACGATTGCACCATTGACTTGGTACCTGAGGCACCTCTGACAGTGGGATGCCTGTACCCCATGTCAGAACCTGAGCTAGCCTCTCTACGGGGCTTTCTGGCTAAGAATGTGAAGTGTGGCTTCATTGGACCTCCACGTCTCCCGTGTCAGCTCCAGTCCTCTTCGTCAAGAAGAAAAGTGGGGAGCTTTGGCTCTGCAACAACTTCAGGGCACTCAACAAAATCACCATCTGAGACCAGTACCCCCTCCCGTTGATCCCTGAACTCCTGGATTGCCTTAAAGGGGCCCAGATCTACATCAAACTGGATCTCCATGGTGTGTACCTTTACGTACCACCAGGGCCATTACGGGTCGAAGTACTTGGCCTAGCCCATGACTCCCTACCTGCTGGGCACTTTGGGCAGCATAAAACTTGCACTTGTTGACCCAGGAGTTCTGGTGGCCCCGTGTGCACTCAGATGTTGCCTGATACATCAGCTCTTGTGAAGTGTGCCGACGAGCTAAGGACCTCCAAGACAAGCCTTCCGACCTGTTACAACCCTTGCCAATGGACTTCCAGTTAGTGGTGCGACATGTTCAGTAGACAGCGGGGAGTTGTGCCACTTGCCGCCGGCTCTTCTGGTCTGCAGGGAGGTTCTAAGGGGGGCTTTGACCACCCAAGGCCCCACTGAGTTGCTCGTAGTGAGGCTCATGTAAGGAGCTGTGTTCGGACACGGAAGTGGGTGGTGATCCACACCTGCTGTTGATTTGCCCTGATACCTGGTTCAGAAGAGCATGTCAAGATTGCCCTGAAACCTCATCAGAGTCTACTGGAGCAGATTTCCACCCCACCTTGAAAGTTCGCCATAACATGAGCAAACCTGACCTTGTTATAATTTATCCTTTCCCTCTGCATCATTGGGAACTGCTTCGCCAAGGGCATGAGTAAAGGAGGGGCAGATTGTATCCATTGTGGTTAGGCAGCTGGGAAAAGACACGCTCCGGTGGCCACTATCTTTGGAAACCATAAACCTTTAAGATCTGGCACTTTGAAAGTTATACCCATTCCATGTTACCACCTCTTTGTTCACAGGACTTTCTGTGTTCATCGGCTATTTACAGTAGCAAGGAGAGTGACACTGAAGGAGACACTGAAGCACACAGTTGTACCAAAATGTATGCGAGTGTTTATTACTGAGCTTAAAGGACCACTACTCCCCTTTAGGAGTAGGACAGAGCACAGGAAGAATATAGCAGGAAGATGGCGGAACGGCATGCAACAAGGCTGTGATGCTGTGAAGGGACAGTGAATGGTATAACTCTCTAGGATTTCCACAGACCTTGGTATTGTCAGCTTCGACCCCTGGAACAAAAAAGAGAGGAGAAGACAAGAAACAGAAACTCTATTTTGCTTCTTTTTCCTCTTGCTTTTCCTTCCCTTTGGTTTCCAGTGATTATTTTTTCTCTCTTCTTTTCTTTTCCTCTTCTTTTACCTTTTCCTTCTGCTATAGATCTTCTGTAACAAGGTTTTCTTTGTAATCCATATATTGGTTGATGTTTCGTAGTTGTATAAGCAGGATTGTTATAGCCAAAAGGATTGATATAGCCAAAAGGTATTTAACTTCATTGTATTTAGGATTTATATAATATCAATTTGGGAGTTCACGGTCTGGAAAGTATAAATAAGTTCATAGGGTTTAGTAAGGATTTTGACATAGATAAGTAAGTTAGGTGGTTAGATGGAATACTATTATTAACTAATTGTGGTGTAAGAAATATTAAGTGTTAGTTCTATATATTGCCTAGAATTAGATTACCAATTAAAATGTCGAGTGGGACAAGGAAACTGTCCTTAACAACACTAGGGCAACCCAATGCGGTTCAGATCAATTTAAAGGACCTGCAAAACTTAATTCAAGAGGTAGTGTTTACAGCAGTTAACCAAGTGATGGAAGCAGCCTTATCCTCAGCACTACCTCCAGTAGTGAATTCAGCAGTAGTAACCGCTCTACTGTCTGCAGTGGAAAAGATACTAGAACTGATTCAAGTCAAGTTAGATAATCTCACGCAGCAATTCACAGCACAAACAGAAGAAATTAAAAAACAGGTGTTGGAAAGCAAACAAGAAATTGCAAGCTTAATAACTAACTGCAACAGGAAGATTAGAAAGTAAATTTGAAGACATAGATCAACAAATACAGACATTGGAAGATTCCCTGATAAAAATAGAGTGGGCTACTTATACGCTAAGATTTCAGAATGTTCTGGAAGAGGAAGACCTCAAACAAGAGATGGCACAATTATTAACAGAATTTATTGAATTAGAAAACATAAAAGAAGTATATGAGGACATTGAGATGGTATTTAGAATGAATTCAGCCTGTGCAAAAAGAAACAAATTACCTAGAGATGTCCACGTAAAAATTTATAAGAAACATCTGCATGAAAAGTTTTTGAAAACTGCAATTCAAAAACCTCTACAGCTACAAGACACAGAAATCAGAATATTGAAGGATGTCCCCTGGAGAGTGTGGGGGAAAAGGAAAAAATATTCAAAGCTGGTAAATTGTTTAAAGAAAAATGAAATTACCTACAGATGGCTGTTACCGAAGGGGGTTCTTTTCACATATAAGGTTAGAAGATAGAAAATTAATTCAGTTTTCAAATTGGAGGATTTTCTTAAAATGCATGGAGAAGAGTTAAACTTTCAAGATGAAGATTGTTATGTCCACTGACCGCCACTAGGCGTCAGCGATATACTGTCGAGCTTAACTCCCTACAAACAATAGGGACTAGGCTCCTGGATTTTCCTTGGGGAACCAATAGGGATTTTGGCGGGCGGTATAGTCCCAAGTACTATACATAGTTGGCCACCCGGCCGGTGTTCAAGGTTCTAGTTGTGTACCAGTAAACGATGTTGATCACAACAACCGTCTCTGTGGTTTCTACATGCGTCTAACCCACCACACAACAATGGTGATGAGGAGGGGATCCCGCTGAGCATCCCAGCTGGGCTGATAGGGCACTGCAATAGAAGACAATGCATGGCTACCTACTCTCCTCTGACCAATGAGCACCAAGGGTGAGCAAGCAGCTTCCTGCCCACACAGCCACAACCAATCGGCACAATGGCCATTGCTCCGGGATCTGGGACGGCATCGCCATTCAATACAGCCCATCAACAACAATGGGGAGCCTGGGTCACTGGTCTGAAGTCAGTCCTGATATTCTACCAGGTGATGGATGAGGCCAGGAAGAAAGGCCTCCTCCTAGGGTCCTGTGGTCCTGCCATAGTAGACCTGGCCCATTACCTGCTCTCCCCCAAGAAGCTGGATGACTGTACCTTCAAGGAAATAGTCAAGGCAGTCCAGGACCACTTCACACCCAAGCCATTGGAGATGACGTGCAACATGGTGTTCCACCAGCGGAACCAACAAGGCTGCGAAACCACAGTGGAGTTCCTTGTGGAGCTCTGCCACCTCACATCTGAGTGCAGGTTTGGAGTGCACTTGGACATGGTCCTTCCGGGACCGCTTTGTCATGGGCCTCCAGGAAGAGAAGCTAAGGAGGTGCATCATGGAGGGGGAGACGGTTACATTCATGTCAGCCGTCACCACAACAACCACATAGGAAAGGTCTCACCCGGTTGCCACCTCCGCTCACAAGGCCACCACCCTTCCGGGCAACCTTGAGGATGAAGAGGTCCACTGAACCCAAGCACCAGCCAGGCACCATGGGCCAGGAAACAGCTCAAGCAATTCCACCGCCCAGGAGTGTGCTAGCTGCAAAGAGTGGCACGAACAGAAGACCTGCAGGTTCTGGGACGCCACATGTTGTGACTGTGGATGCACAGGCCACATTGTCTGGGTATGCCACTCTAAAGGTACACGTGCACAACCGCAACCTCGCCGCAAGGCTGATACCTACTACGAGAGCCAGTTTGGTGTAGTGGTTAATTGTGCAAACTCTAATCTGAGAGAACTGGGTTTGATCCCCCACTCCTCCTCTTGCACCTGCTGGATGACCTTGGGTCAGTCATAAAATCTGGCACAGCTGTTCTTGAAAAAATAGTAGTTTCTGTCAGAGCTCTCTCAGCCCCACCTACCTCACAGGGTATCTGTTGTGGGGAGGGGAAGAGAAAGGAATTTGTAAGCCACTCTGAGACTCCCTTGGGTAGTGAAGGGCAGGGTATAAATCCAGTCTCTTCTCTCTTCTTCCCTATGAGGAGGACACGACCAATAAGGACCTCTACCTCCTCACCAGCACATCAACCAAACAGGGATTCCCGGCGTCACCCTGTTCTTTGACGATGTGCTGATCGCCACAGCATTGCCAGCAGAGTTTGCCTCCCGACTCTGCACCATCCTCCACCGTTTCCAGGATGCTGGCCTCAAAGTCAAATGGGAGAAGTGTATTCTTGGAGTACCATCAGTGGATTTCCTGGGTTTCACTGTGGACACAGACAGCCTGCACCCAGACAGGGACAAGGTGAAGGTAATCGTGGAGGCCCCACTGCCCAAGACCAAGCAGGAGCTCGAAGCCTTTCTGGGCCTACTCAATTTCTACATCTTCCTCCCCCACAAGGTGGTGGTAACTGAACCTCTTCACCGGCTGCTGGACAAGCAAGTTCCCTGGACGTGGGGCCTGCACCATGCCATAGCATTCAAGGGGGTCAAGGTGTTGCTGATCTCCAACTCTGTCTTTGACCATTTCGATGAGTCGTTGCCTGTGGTCCTGGCTTGTGATGTGTATCCTTACAGTGTGGGGGTGGTTTTGGCACATCATCTCCCAGATGGGCAGGAGGTGCCCGTCGCTTATTATTCCCGGACCCTGTCTGTGGCGGAATGGAATTACACTCAGATTGATTGAGAGGGGCTGGCAATTGTCACCGGCGTGAAGAAATTCCACGATTTTGTCTATGGCCAACCCTTCACCATCGCCACCAATCACAAACCCCTCCTGGGCCTCTTTGCCACAGACCACCAGATGCCTCAGGTTCTCTTTCCGTGGGTCATGCGATGGTCCGTGTTCCTTTCTGGCTATGCCTACATGCTACAGCATCGCCCCACAAAAGCCATGGGCCATGCTGGCACCCTGAGTCGTCTTCCCTTACCAGACGTGCAGGAGGACCCTTCCTTGGTGCACCACATGTTGCAGGTCGCGGAGCTTCCCGATGGCCCTCTCCAGGGTTGCTCGGCGTGGGACCCTGTTATCTGCAGGGTTCTGGGCTGGGTGGTGAGGGGGTGGCCCATGGAAACCAAGAGGCCAGAATTCACTGCCTTCAAGAGCCGCTGTGAGGAGCTGTTGGCGCACAAGGGCTGCCTGCTATGAGGAGATAGGGTCATGGTTCCCAGCACCCTACACCACCAGGTTCTCAGGCTCTGCATGAGGCACATCTGGGCATCATGAGGATGAAGGCCCCCATCCGGAGCTACATTTGTTTGAAAATTGAGAGAAGGCAAATATTTTAAAAGATTTTTCAGACATTTGCAATTGGATTAAAAATGGCATGTGTGAGTGCATTGCTTTCCACCACACATCCATTATCTTCATTATAAGTTTTGAAAACCATTTCTTAAAGACAGGTTTTAATCCTACTTGGATTGGGGAATAGAGCTGCATGTCTTTTCTCTCCAAGTTAGCATTGGCTGTGTTGACCGGCTGACTCAGTGTTCAGGTCCAGATTGCAGATACTCTGCTGTGGCTTTTTCCTCCTCCTCCCATTTAATCAATGCACTCAAGAGGAGTAAAATCTCTCAAATTATTTAAGAGATGTTTTCCTCGTCTGTCTCAGTTCGGCAGGATGGTTAGGAGGAAGTCTTCATGGCTTGTCTCTGTTCAGCACAATGCTTTGCAAAGTTACATCCTTTTTAAGATCATTGACTTCAATGGACGTAAAAGGGCACAATTCTGCTGAGAATTGCCCTGCTCATGTTCTAGTTTTGTACAGCCTTGCTCAGCTTCGGGAGTCCTCTCCTGACTCCCAAAGCTGAGCATGTTCATGTTCATTTGTATTCACTGACATATGCATTCTTACAGTGTTGCCCAGGAGCTGTCAGTTCTGAGCATACATCAGCAGGGTGAACGCTGCTGACAGATGAATGACAAGAACAGAGACACAAAGCCCTATATACATTCTAATGTACTTTATTTTAAATGGTGCATTACCTGCCTAGATGACCCTGGGATATACATAATCTAAGAAAGGCAGAAAATTGTGAGCATGCATTAGCAGTAGCTACCAGGTCAGCCAGTATGCTGAATGCTATTACTCCACAGATGGAAAATGACTTAAAATGCTATTAATTTTGAATTGTGAGGAAACCATGCTGATTCTTCTTCAGTAGGACTTGTTTTTGTATGTGCTTAATAATCCTAAATTCAATAATAATTTCCATCAATTTACCCAGACCAGATGTTACAATAAATGGCCTATAATCTCCAAATCTTCACTGGATCCTTTATTTTTTTAAAAAATTGAGTTACATTTACCCATGTGATGTCATGATTAGAATGCTGGACTATGCTCTTGGACATGATGGCACTCACCAAAACATTTTCTCACATCAGCCAAGTGTTTTTAGAAAGTGGGTGTGGCCAGGAGGGGCTCCTCGCGGCAGAACTTCTCATCAGCCATTAGAGATCTGATTGGCGGTGTAGATTAAAATAACATTGTTTTGGCAGCACTTGCCACTACCATGTTTGGTTTATTCTCTCTTACTCTTCTTTCCTAATGTATTTTTACATGTTACTCCTCTTTCTCCCTGCACTTAGGCTTTCTCTGTGTGGTTGGTTCCATTTTGTGGTTGGCTTTACCTCCCATGGTAGCCATTTTGTGGTTACATTTACCACTCTGCATCAGAATTCCAAAGGTGCCCAGAGGATCAAAAATACTGGGGAGCCCTAATCAAGGAGAGACAGGATTGGAATCCCCTTTCTGTCATGGAAATTTGCTGTGTGACCTGTGCCTCAGCCTAACCCTCCTCCCAGTGGAAGACAGGAGAATGACATAAGCCACTTTAGGTGTCCACTTGGTGAGCAAAGTAGGATGTAAATATTGACAGGAATAAATAAAATTTTCTTTCATTTATCTGAAGGATAGGACAGTTTTATCAACAAGTTGAATATTTGTTAGGAAAACAATAACTTTGTATCTGACTTCCTGCAAAATCCTCTGCTGTACACTATCTGGACCTGGTAAATTGTTTCTATTAATTTGTCCATCAGCCCTAGAACATATTATCTCATTTCTTCTATATGTCATGGTTGTTTGGTTATACCAACTTCTTAAAAAAAAAAAAGCAGTTACACTATGGCAGGAGGCTTCCCACCAGCAGTCCTAGTTGCTCACTCCTGCTCAGAATGGTGGTAGTGGGAAAAATCTGTAAGTGATGTAGGGTCGCTCTAAGAATTGTTGGAAGCTCTGTGGCTTTATCTCAGAGTCTGTGGTGATCCCCAGACCAACCCTACATTACTTCCAGGTTTTCCCTGGAAGTGACATAGTGATACAGATGACATCATGCCCCACATATCCTTGGCCCTAACCATCCCAACAGTTGCTAGGCATAGCTTGGCAACCCTAGTTCCAGCATGGATAACTACCCCACATTTTTCATAGCACAAAACAATGCATATAATTCATCTTCCTGTTTCAGTTTCTGTGTCCTTTGTGCAAAGAAAACAAACTCTATCTATCACATAATTCAAGGCCTACCCTACGTGACTTTACATCCTTCAGATGAACTGTAGCAAAAGTGAACGCAGTTGGATGAATACAGTCCTGCCACACTTTCATAAAGCAACTGCTAAAATTGCAGCTAGACACCACTGGAAACAACCTCATGAAACAAACCATGAATCCCTCACAAAACCCAAAACGTATCGCTAGGATTATTTGGGGCCTGTTATGTTTATTGCCTTTGATACTGTGTACTCTATTTGTGTGAAGAACAGCCTTTGTAAGTAGAGATTGCAGACAGAAATACGGTGTTTTGTGTTTACAGCCAAGCCAATAAAGTTATAAGAGCATAACATATATTGAGAGGCAAACACTTCCATATAAATAAGCCTCATAAGGCTTAGGGCTTTGTGTTGGAAGCTGGCGATTCAATGTGTGGTCTGTCCTAAGCATTTTGCACATCTATTCCACTCTGTGTATGCATCTATTAAATTAGCTCACCACATTCTAATGAAAAAACCCCCACACCTCAGCACCATATATATAGAACATAATTCCCACAAGTGACTGCAGTAAGAACAGCTTTCTGTCTTGAGCAACAGAAAGCTGTTCTAGGCCTCTCTCGGCTGGAAGGCATCCTTTGCATATCACACAAAAATGACAGGCTACTTTTCTTTAATGTTTGGTAATGATTTCCCTGAAAGCAACATGCCACAACCTTCCCTGTGCCTCTTATACACACACACACATACAGAGACTCACTCACACACACACACACACACACACACAATCTCTTCTGCGGAGATATGAATACAGTGAAGAGTACTACCACAATGCACCCTGCTGGAAGGAAAAAAAATAGCAAAAGGTAGAATGAATTTAATTAGAAAAGGGATAGTGGAGGCCGGGGAAGCCAGTTGCCTCACCCAGCAGCAGCAATATTATTGTAATTTGACCGATATAATAAATATTTGAGTATTCTTGCTATGGCTGTAGAGATGGTTGTTTGTATCATTCTTGCCAAGCCGATGGAACAAACAGGTAAAGAGAGGGATTCATATGTACTGTAAATAAGGAATATAGCCTTATAAATATCAAATCTTGAGGTGCAAATGAATATGGCACTCAATAAATTGGAGGGTTGTAAATTAGGTTGGAAATAGAAACAGATAAAACACTAACATTATGTTGTCTGGGAAAGAAGGAGCTATGCAGGGCTGTCTAAACTAAACTGAGTCAAATCTAGATTTCATGAACATTTTTGGTAAAGCCGAAAAAAATTACTTCTTCCCTTTTCAATTTTGTTTAGCTTTTCTTGTGAAAGTATTGCCATCCCAATAGCTTTTCTTGTGAAAGTATTGCCATCTCTTGAGAGCCAGCATGGTGTAGTGGTTAAGAGCAGTATTCTCTAACCTGGACGACTAGGTTTGAACTGGAGAACTAGATGGAACAGACTGCCTCGGGAGGTGGTGGATGCTTCTTCGCTGGACATTTTCAAGTGGAGACTGTATGACCATCTTTTGGGTATGTTGTAGGTATCTAGGGCTATCTTTCGGCTATGCTCCTGCAGAGTGGAGGGGTTGGACTAGATGACCTGCAAGGTCCCTTCCAACTCTAACATTCTATGATTCTATGATTCCCCATTCCTCCACATGAAGCTTGCTGGGTGACTTTGGGCTACTCAGAGTTCTCCCAGAACTCTCTCAGCCTCACTGACCTCACAAGGTATCTGTGTGGGGAGAGGAAGGGAAAGAGAATGTAAGACACTTTGAGAGTCCTTTCAGTAGAGGAAAGCAGGGTATAAAAGCCTACTCATCTTCTTCATCTCACTTCCAAACAACTTCCATTGCCCTTAGCAACATCATCATCATCAGTTGGTTATATAGTATAGCAACACCATCCTGTCCACCTGTTCTGGGTGACTCTGCTCAGGCCTAATTCAGATATAGGCATGCACTTAAGAAGCCCTAAACATCTAGCCAGCTTTCCCATACCTCCTGGCCTGAGGTACACCTCAGTATTGTTTTAGGTGTGTTAAGGGTATAGTACTCAAGTAAATACTATTAGAGAATCTCTGCTTCAATTTTAAGCTTTCTATTAAGGCCTAATTATTGTGTTCTTAACATTTGACTAAACAACAAAACATTATATTATCCACCATTGCTAAACAGATTATTAAAGGAGAGTAATTGCATGAGTCCCTAAAAGTTTTTTACCCCAAAGATAAGCAAATCACAGGCAAGGAGACACTTCTGAGAAGTACTAGATCAATTCCATTTCCCCTATTTATAGGATTTTAACATAATCTCCTAACAATAGCCAAATGTCCCACCTGATAAGGGTGCACATTCTTGGCTAACTAATTATCTTATAACTTCAAGCACCATAAAGCTTGTCTGTCTTCTTAAAAGCATAATATCTTCTTAAAAGCATACAGCATAATGAAGATGTTTAACAGATTCAAGGTCCAAACAGGTATAACAAGCTAAGTTTATGTGGTTACCATTTGTTTTGGTTTAATTCCAGGGGAAAACATAGCGAAGGAATAAATATGTCAATATTGGAGACTTATAAGCAGATGTATCCTTAATTGTGGAATGCTGAGAGTAATTAACTGAGACCCTGTCATTATACTCCATCTCTCTCCTCTGAGAGGAGACGGATGGAGCATAATGGCAGGGTCTCAGTGAAATCTTTGGGCCTGTCTTGGAAGGCTGGTATCCTAGTCCTGTGCTATTGAGAATGGTGGTGAGTAGTATTAGGGCAATGACAAAGAGCAGCAGTGATAGTGAGTCTCCTTTGAAAATTCCTTGTTTGTTATTAACTGTTCCAATTTCTTCTCCTTTCACTAGCAATGTGGTGATCCATTTACTCATGGCAGTTTTGATAAACGTTATTACAGTTTTGCAGATGCCGACAATTTCTAGTGTTTTCAGGATCCATGTATGAGGTAGTGAATCAAATGCCTTCTTGTAATCAATCCAAGCAACATTCAAGTTGGTTTCCCACCTTTTGCAATTTAGTAAGACTATTTTGTCAATTAGTAGCTTGGGATTTTCAGAAAAGTCCTTTTTGTTCATGTGGTAAAATTGAATTGAGCTGTAGATACTCTTGAAATGGAATTGGCTACAATGCCTGTCAGTAGTTTAAAAGTTGTTGGGAGGCAGGAAATGGGGCAGAAGTTGCTTAGCACTGTTCCTTTCTCTTTGTTCTTCAGAATGAGAAACGTTCTGCCCGTTGTTATCCAGTCTTCTACTGCTTTGGAATGGAGCACATCATAAAGCTGCTGCCAGCTTTTTAAAAAATATATATTTATTTGATTTTATTTATATCCCACCTTGTTCTGCAAGTGGGCTCAGGGCAGCTCAAAACATATGATAAAACAATAAAAATTCATAAAAACATCAAACCATATCATCCAATCAATATTTCAGTACTTAAATTAATACCTGACAACAGCTAATAGTGCCTGACTGCAGTGAATGCTGCAACCATGTCAGGGGGGCATATTTCTCTCAATTAACTGAAATCAGTTGATTCTTGTGCCAGGTTGGTGTAGGTAGTACAACTGAGGCAGATTAAGCAGTGAAGGCCTGTGTCCTGTGGACATCCACTGCCTCATCTGAAAGCCTGGCATAGCAACTCCACTTTGCAGGCCCTGTGGAATTGTAATAAATCCTGCAGGGCTCTGATCTCAACTGGAAGCATGTTCCACCAGGCAGGAGCCAGGGCTAAAAAGGCTTTGGCCCTCGTTGAGGCAAGGCAGATGTACTTTGGGCTGGGGACTACCAGGCAGTGCTGCTCAGAACAGTGCAAGGTTCTTTGGGGCACATACAGAGATAGACAGTCCCATAAGTATGTTGGTCCCTGGCCGCATAACCATTGCCTTGAATCTGATCCGGTACTCAACCACAATCAATGCAGTTGACACAGCACTGGCTGAATGTGTATCTGCATAGACGTCCCAGGCAGCAAGTGTGCCACTGCATTTTGCAGAAGAAGAAGAGGAAGAGGAAGACGAGGAGGAGGAGGAGAAGGAGGAGGAAGACGAGGAGGAGGAGATTGGATTTATGCCCTGCCCTTCACTCGGAGTCTCAGAGTGGCTTACAAACTCCTTTCCCTTCCCCCTGTCCACAACAGACACACTGTGAAGTAGGTGGGGATGAGATAATTCTTTCCAGAACAGTCCTTGAAAGAACAGCTTGACAGAACTATGGTTTGCCCAAGATCATCCAGCAGCTGCAAGTGGAGGAGTGGGGAATCAAACCTGGTTCTCCCAGATTGGAGCCCACACTCTTAACCACTACACCAAACTGGTTCTGTTGTACCAGCTGAAGCTTCTGGGTCAGACTCAAGGGTAGGCCCACATAGAGCAAGTTGTAGTAATCTAACCTGGAGATGACCATTGCATGGATCACTGTCACCAAGTCATGGGGGAGAGATAGAAGAAAAGTTGCCTGATCAGCCAAAGATGGTAAAAGGCTGACCTGGCAACATTGGTGGTCTGGGCCTCCATAGCAAGGGAGGCATCCAGAGACACCCCTAAACTCCTCACCATTGGGGCCAGCATCAGTGGTGCCCCACCAAAGGCTAGGAGTCGGATTTCCGATCCTATCCCCCCACAACTCAGGTACAGGACCTCCATCTTCACTGGATTCAGCTTCAGCCAACTCCATCACAGCCAACCAGTCATGGTCTCCAAAGCCCTGCTCAAATTATCTGGGGTGGACTCAGGCCATCCGTCCATCAGAAGATATAGCTGGGTGTCATCAAAGTACTTTTTAAGCCAATAGCCATGGACTTCATCTCTTCCAGGCGCTGTCCAGTTTTTCACTTTCTTCAATTGTTTTTACAGGCTTTCCAGGGTTATTGTAAGATCCACCATTTGCTTTCCTTTCATTTCATTTCATTCCACATCTGTGATCCAAGTGGCTCTTTTTATTGCATTCTTTGGAGTCTTTTCAGAGTTCTTTCCAGAAGGTTGTTGTCTTTTCTTTGTCTGGTTTTACTTCTGTGTTTTCATCTCCCTCTAGTGATTTGTAGGACCTCTTGATCTTCTTGGATATTGTAACAATCCTTTGTTTGATTTCTTCTGAAAATTGATGTTTCTTCCTGAGGTTTGCTTTCTTTATTGAGTTTCCTTTCTTTTTATTCCTTTAAGACGTTTAAGTCTAAACAGCATTTGTTGATTTTTTTTTCTCTAATCTCATTTACCAGTTTGGTTTCTCCTTAAAATCCTTAACTGCCTTTTCCTTAATGTCCATTCCCAATTCTTTTGTTATTACAACTGCTGCACTATACATCAACTGTATATTATATTACTACTACTGCTAAAACCACCACCACTACTAATACTACTTTTATTAATCACCCACTTTTAGTAATGTGGTGAAGCAGGCAAGAAGAGGTCCCCAACCAGCCAATCTGGAAGAACAACAACAAAAATCCTGCTTGGCCCTTTAAAAGCAACCCACTAGTCCTATAATATCCCTATGGGAGGGTGGGTGGTCAGGAGCACACAGAAAATGTCTGCTTGGAAGAGTCATAACTTATTGAAGTAGCTACACTGCTGGCCTTCCCCTTGACTGGAACATTTCCAGCCCTGACCAATGCTGCTTCATGCCTCATTTGGCATAAGGGGCCAGGGCAGACCTATCAACAATTGCTAATGACACAAATGCCACTTTTATGTATTTTAGATGATGCATGCTGGAGCTTAGCACAGTCCCAGTCCTACCTCTGCTTGGTGAAATGCAGCCTTGTGGTCACCGGCAGCACACTTACTGGCAGGAAACAAGCAATGAGGCAGAAAGAGTGTGTGTGTGTGTCCTGGGAAGGGAGAGAAAATTGGTGCTGGAATCCCCCTCTCTTTTCCATTCTGAGGCCTGTGATGGAGCCTACTTGATCCTAGCCAGGATGGCAGAGGGTGGTCGGACCACCAAAGTGCATGAGGAGCACTCACATTAGATCTGGTTTTAATTGTTTTAATGATGTGTTTCTTGTTGGTTTTACTGTTTTTTTTTAAGGTATGGGCCAATTATGTATGTTTTAAGTTCTTAGCTGCCATTTTGGCCCCTATGGGAGCAGAAATCCAGGATATAATTTTTGTAAAATAAACAAAAAATAGATGAATTGAACTTGATTAAAATAAAGTTTTATACAGATTTCCTAGTTGGACCAAATTGGCTGAAGATTGTCATCTCTTTTAGGAGTTTACAGGACCACAAAGCCAAGAGGAAGTGTTAGACTTCAAGAGATAATATGCAATTAACTCATTCTGCATAAATGTGAAACAGAGACCTAAGGCAATTATTAAGGGTAGGGATGGATGAATATGTCCTTTTTTCATTTCTTTTTGTTTCCATCTGTTGCCACTGTAAACTATTTACATTTGCCTGCTTTTACTGGATTATTTGTTCCATATATTCATGGATTTTAGGCACAGTTTATATATACTTCATCTGTACATATATAATATACTAGTGAGGAAAGCCCATTGTGGCAGTAGACAATGGGCGCTAGATAGGAAGGAAGGGCGGGTGGAAGGAAGGAAGAGAGAGAGTGAGTTAGAGGGGGAGGGAGGGAGGGGAAGAGGGGAGAGTCAGAGATAGAGTGGGGGGTCATGGTCAAAAGTTTGAAAGTAAGAAAGGAAGGGGGAAAGAATGAAAGCTAGGAAGGAAGAAGGGTAGAAAGAGAGAGATCGAGAGAGATCGAGAGAGCAAGAGAGTGGAAGGAAGGAAAAAAGGGAGGGAAGCAGAGGAGGGAAGAAATAGGGGGAGGATACAGAGTGAGAGAGAGAAAGTGGGGAGGAGAGAGAGAGAGGAAGAAAGAAGAGGGGGAGGGGGAGGCGCGGGGTGGGAGAAGGGGTGGGGGTCTGCGGGAGCTTCTCCCATCTTCCTGGATTGGCAGGGAGGGGAGAAGCGAAGGGGGGTCACTTCTGCTCCCTTGCCGCCACTGCCAGCCGTCTCCTGGGTGGGTGGGTGGGTGGGTGAGGAGGAGGGCCTGATCCCAGAGCATGGCAGCTCCCTGGCCTGTGCGGCCAGCTTTCTCCTGGGCGGCGGGGACGGGACGGGATCAAGGCCGGCACATGGCAGCTCCCTGGGTGGTGTGGCCAGCTTTCTCCAGGGTGGGGGAGGTGGGATCGAGGCCAGCGCAGCAGGGTCCCTGGCCGTCGCAGGCAGCTTTCTCCTGGGCAGGGGGGGCAGGATTGAGGCCATCGTGGGCAGCTTTCTCCTGGGCGGGGGGGCAGGATCAAGGCCATCATGGCGGGTCCCTGGCCATCACGGCCAGCTGTCTCCTGGGTGAGGGGGCGGGAGTGAGGACAGCCTGATTGACAGTTCAAGCGGCCAAACACTGTTGTCGCACATCGAATGTTGCGGAGCCAAAAGGCAAATATTATAAGGAGTGATAGATATGCAGCTCTTTTTCACTGGTACATAAATTGCATGGGGGAAGAGGAATCCAGTGCAACAAAACAGAGAATACTATGAAAGTATTATTTGAATCCTGTGACTTGAAAGTTAAGCTTGATTCATGCAAGAGAGAAGCAAAAAAACAAACAAATCCAACAGCCAGATTTTGGAGTGGAACCAGCCGGGATGAGAACTTCAACAGTATCCCTAACTAAGAGTTTACTTGAGAGCTCAAGTAATGCGTGGCCCACAGAATATGGAGATGCATCAAATCAGATATTGAGGAAGAAGGGTTTTGTCATTTTATCCCCAAAACATCTTCACACTCTTCATCTATCTGTGACCACCTATAGCTCCCAATCAGTGAAAGGAACAACAGGTTCACATCATGGGTATTCTGTCAGGGCATCATCTGAAGGCACATGATAGACAAATCTTCCAAAAGCCAAGTAAATCTGATTGGTATCTAGGTAGAAGGGTATTTGGAAATACTTCATGTGTGTTAGCTCCCTAGACAGAAACCAGGTTATAGATGCCATTAGAGCGTATCAGAATTGGGTCATCAGCAGACTAAAGTGCTATGCAAACTCCTCTAAGTCCAATTCCAGACTTTCCTTAGTATCTATAAGTTTTTCAGTAAGTATTCAGAAACCATTTACCTCTTTTTTAAAATTTCTGCTCTGGCTCACAGTTTTGCCACGCTCATGCTAATAGTGCCATCCATAGTATTGAATTGCCCTATGGGAGCTGTAGTTTGGTTTTACCTGTCCTGGGCTGGGTGGCATCATCAGTATCAATGTAAATAAAAAGGAACTGAAAGCTGCAGCAAAGGGTGCATGATCCAATTCTGGAATTAATTTTCTGATTCTCCTGGTTAAGCTGGGGTTAAAGAGAAGTGGAACAGAGTACAGAAATTCTGGAACAATCAAGATGGAAATGATTGATCTATGCCATGGTTTACTAAAGTGGTGCCTGTGGCACCATGGCACCCGCAAGTACTTCCCCTTGCACTCACTGAGCGTTTCAGAAAGTGGGTGGGGCCATTGTAAGGCAGGGCTTGTTACTGGCTGCCCTCATTCAACTGAAATGGTTTTTCACAGCTGCAATAGCAGCTGCAGCCACTCAAGGATCAGGAGGACTGGTTAGCACCTGGACTTGTGGTTCCATTTCCCCTTCAGACTTACCTTCTTTTTCATTCCTCCTTCTCTTCATCCCTTCTTCTCCCCTGGTTTTCCTTCATTTCTTTTATTCCATTTCTGCACTTCTTCTCCAAATTAAGAAGGGAGATATTGTGTGGCTCCACCTCCTGTGGCAGCCATTTTGGGTTGGGCTTACCAAGGTCACACTGGGAGCCACACTGGGAGCCACACTGGGAGCCACACTGAGAGCCACACTGGGACCCTGGCTCCTATTTCCTGCCTGGCTCCTATTTCCTGCTGCCACTCTGGAAGTCAACAGGAGTTTTTAAAAAATGTTTTCATTCTAGAAATTGCTGGAACTAAATGTTTTCAACATAGAGTTTTTGGATATTCATAAGAACATAAAAGAAGCCAATGTTGGATCAGGCCAATGGCCCATCCAGTCCAACATTCTGTCACACAGTGGCCAAAAAAAACAGGTGCCATCAGGAGGTCCAGCAGTGGGGCCAAGACACTAGAAGCCCCTCCCCACTGTTGTCCCTAGTGAAGTGCAACATAATTTCTGTGTTTTCCCTAGAATTGATGCCATGGCACTTCTAAATGTGCCCCCCAAGTCCCTGCTCCCCCAGACTACCATCAGCTGTCCTATTTAGGAGTTGGTTCTGCCTTCTGTGGAAGCTGTTTTGGGGGTGGCGCTCTCAAAGTTCCAAAGGGTGCTCACAGGCTCAAGAAACTGAGTACCCTTTATCTAAGCTGTATTGTTAACCTAAGTATACAACTCTAAAAATGAAGACCAAATGCTCACTTTAGTGTCTTTTTGGTTTGCATCACTTGTATGTATTATCTATTTATTTCAATTTTTATACCACTTCTCTTCAGTTAAGGGCTCAAAGTGGTTTACATTTTGATATGATTATATCAATTAAAATAGGTACAAAAATAACATAAATAAAATCATGTGTAGTCATATAAAATAGTACAAAGTATATAAAACTAATCTAATCCCAACTCTAAAACCATAGGTACCTAACAAATGACATCAAATTTTACAATACTCACAAGTCAGCTATGCCTGACAATACATTACATGTTTTCAAATGACCTGGTGTGATATCGGGCCCAGTCACTTCATACAATATGTTTGAATGTATGGATTGGTCACTTAGCGGTGAGCAATTAGAAGAGAAGAAGAAGAGTTTGGATTTATACCCCGCCCTTCACTTCCCAAAGGCATCTCAGAGCGGCTTACAAACTCCTTTCCCTTCTCCTCCCCACAACAGACACCCTGTGAGGTAGGTGGGGCTGAGAGAACTTCTGACAGAAACTGTCCTTGAGAGAACAGCTGTGCCAGAGCTTGTGACTGACCCAAGGTCACATCAGTAGGTGCAAGTGGAGGAGTGGGGAATCAAACCCGGTTCTCCCAGATAAGAGTCCGCGCACTTAACCACTACACCAAGCTGGCTCAGGGGTATCCAAAACATTTTAATAGAGATTAACTCATGCCTTTACTCATATGCATGTGTGTAAAGTGCCACCAAGTCACAGCTGACTTATGGCAACCCCACGCAAGGGGCTTTTAAGGGCAATGAGAAGCAGAGGTGGTTTGCCATTACTTTCCACTGCAAGCTTCCTTGGAGGTCTCTCATCCAAGTACTGACCGCCACTAACCCTGCTTACCTTCTGAGATCTGATGAGATCAGGCATGACACCTTCCCTCCCTTTCTGCATATAGCCCTTAATATAGGCCGAATCTACATCTAGGATATGCTCCACTGTCTTACCAAACCCACACTGGAACAGAAATTCCCAACTACATTGCATGCCACTTTCACTTTGATTTATTGTTGGATTTTATGGCAGTGTCCATACTGCATGCCACTTTCACTTCGTTTGATCTCTGGTTTTATGGTGCCTTTCTGCATAGATTTATGGCCATTTTATGGCTATTCAGGGGTGACTCTGCAGTCAGTATGGCATTGAAGTGGGGTATCTGAATGTGGTTTTGAGCTGCATCTTTTTCTGTTCCAGTGTGGGTTTGGTACAACAACAGAGCAAATGCTAGATGTAGATTGGGCCAAATACCCCAGGCCAAAGCTGTACTGACTGCAGAGTCACCCCTGACTGGCCATAAAACAGCCCTAAATCTATGCAGACAGTTCCATAAAACTGAGAGATCAAATGAAGTGAAAGCAGCATGCAGTCTGGACACTGTCATAAAATCCAACGATCAATCAAAGGCTGAGTTCAGACTGGCAGTTTGAAGTGGGAGCGAGTTGTGGCAAAAAAGCCCTGGAACAAACTGTTCCGGGTTTTCCCAGTCACACTGCACAGACTGATGCCAGAGCATACCGGGGAGGAGGCACGAGGGAGCATTCATACTGTTGGCCCACCCCTGGCAGAGGCAGGCCTGTAAGTGGTGTTTTCCTCACTCCCAGCTTTTCGGGTTAGCGTTCACACTTCTGGGAAGCAGAATGAAGTGGGATAAACATGCTCTCCGGTATTTGCTACCACTTTCACCAGGTATCTTTTAAAAACAGGAGCGAAGTGGTACACGACGGGTTGGCTACGGGTGGGGAACACCAGACAGATGTGCCTGTGTGAATGCCCCCTTTAATCCAATTGTGAAACGTCACTGAAACGTGGATATCTTGGGGCAAACTGCCAGTCTGTACTCAGCCAAAGAGAAAGTGGCATGCAATACAGAGGGGAATTTCTGTTCTAGTGTGGGTTTGGTAAAACAGTGGAGCAAATGCTAGATGCAGATTGGGCCATATTGAGAATTGCCTTTTAATGCAGGTCTTAACAGATAATGTTGTAAAGAATTCAAATCTTTTCAATCACATTGTAATTGCCATAGTTTAAAAAAAGAAAAGCTTCTGGATGCTATATTGAACATAATTTAAAACCTCTGAAGCAATGACAGCTGCTACAGAGATATACACCACATGGAGATTCTTGCTGAGATGTGCTGCAAACCTTTGGGAACTGAGTGAGGAAAACTAGCACAGTGTTCACAGTATAGATCAGGAGTGGCCAAACTTGCTTAATGTAAGAGTCACATAGAATAAATGTCAGATGTTTGAGAGCCGCAAGACATGAACAAATATTACACATGTTTTTATTGAAACATACACAAATTTTCTTTTTTATTAACATTAAATGAGACTGCCAAAAATAAAAACAAAAGGAGTAAAAACAGATATTCATAATGATATGTATTTGTTCAATTATATTTTTTGCTAAGGAAATTTATTTGTCTGAGAGAGAGAGATGGAAAGAAAGAATGAAAGAGGTGGAGAGAAAGAGAGAAACAGAGAGAGAGAGAAACAAGAAAGCAAATGGGGGAGGGAGGGAGAAGGAAGGAAGAGAGATGAAGGAAGGAAGGGAGAGAGAAAAAGAGAAATAAAGGCAGAAAACAAGCAAATAGATGAGAAGGGAGGGGAGGAAGAAAGAGAGAGAGAGAAAGAGAGAAAGAAAGCAAATTGATGGGGAGGGAGGGAGAGGGAGGGGGAGGGAGGAAGGAAGAGAAAGGTGGAAAGAAGGAGAGAGAAAGAGAGAGAAACAGAAACAAAGAAAGTAAATTGATGGGGAGGGAGGGAGGAAGAGAGAGAGAAAGAAACAAAGGAAGCAAATAGATGAGGGAGGGGGAGGGAGAGAGGAAGGAAGGAAAGGAGAAAGAGAGAGAGAGAGAGAGAGAGAGGGGTGGAAAGAAAGCAAATAGATGGGGAGGAAAGAAGGGGCAGAAAGAAAGCTACTTTAACTTTAAATATGTTCTCCAACATACACACCCCATGCCCCCACACCAGCTGGCTTGGCTTGGAGAAGGGATTTAAAGAGACAAATGCCTTCACCAAGCTGACATGCGGGGTGGCTTTGAGAATGCATTTAAAGCTGCTTTCTTTCTCTGCTCCTGCCACCTCAAGCCTACTCAGGGAGGGGAACACTGGCTGGGGAAGGGAAGATCAATCAGGGAGGTATGCCTCCTTTTTGCTTCCCCAGCCACCCTGCCAGGAGCTGCACATATGTGTGAAAGAGCCGCATGTGGCTCCTGAACCACAGTTTGGCCACCCGAGGTATAGATGCTGTTTCAGGGTATTTTACCCCAGCGCATTTCCAGTATCTTGAAGGACTTTCTCAGAAAGATGATAAAGAACCCTTTCCCCTTCTAATATCTTGTAACTCTGCTTGTAGAGCACTCCCAAGATTTAATTTCTTCCCAAACCGTTTCCTGATCTAAAGACACCTCCCTTATCCTGAAGGACAAACATGTGTTTAGCTATACAGTTCCCACTCCCCTTGTGAGATGTGATTTGAGTTTATACCTATCATCCAGAGCTGAAGGTAACTTAGAGATCTTACCAGTACTGTCTTTCTTGGGGAATTTGAAGCAAAAGATTGGAATTATCATTTCATCCTTTTCCTCCCATACTCCATAGTGGTCAGCAATTACATCTCTGTGGTGGCTAAACTAAGGCAGACTACATAAAACACGTATGAAAATACATTCATTAACAAAGACACTAACTTTCACAATACATACAGGGATTCTATGGCCTAAACATACTGGAAACAAACTGAAGGGGCATTGGGGTGGTTTGACGGACAAGAGCAAAGGCAAAGCTACACCTGACTACATGATGAGGGAAGTCATGCATTACACAACTGGTCCCTCTTTCAATTGATGTATACCTATTGTTTTGGCTCAAGCTACTTGTGGTTAGTTTTCAGCAGGGCTCTTTTTGTATCAGGAACTCCTCTGCATATTAGGCGACACACCCCTAATGTAGCCAATCTTCCAAGAGCTTACAGAGCTCTTCTTACAGGATTGGCTGCATTAGGTGTATGTTGCCTAATATGCAAAGGAGTTCCTAACACTGGTATATTAGCCAAGAAAGGAGTTATTGGCATGTATCCTGACACTCTAGTGAGCAAAGTTTGAATTGAAGCTTTCCTCTAACCTAAGGAGTCTTCCTGAAATATGTGGCTCTTCCGCCAGTACTAATGGCATGTATTTTATCATAGGCTGGAAGAATTTCCTCCATCCTATGGTAAGATAAATGCCATTATAATGTGGATACACAACTGGATTCCAGAGTTTAAAATATGGGTTATCTCTTATGGGTATGCACACTGAACATATTTTCTTTGTCTTCTGGGAAACACCCCAATAGTGTGTCTCAATTTCTAGTTGTTTTATGTGACATTATGTGAATGTATACCTAAGCTTATTGGGTTGGATCCAACCAGTTGTTCTGCTGATGGGAAAGGTAGGAGAGAATTCCTTTTGGACACCAGAAAGGCTATGCCAGAGATAATGGGACCTGCAAGGTCAGAAGCCATGTTGGATAAGGACCATAATAAGGAATGGAATTGGATGAAATTGAACAAAAAAGCTGGTTGGATCTTAATGTGAATCTTGAAGTGAAAGAGTAGGGTTATGGTATTAGATGAATGTAGTAATATCTGGATGTATAAGGGCACTAGAACTCTGGAAGGAAGGAAGTGTGGGTCAGCAGTCACCATGCCTCAGTGAATGGAATCACTGTGCTGTTTACTTCAGTTGTGGGTCAGGGGTGGATTAAACCATTCTTTACCTGGCATTCCTACTAAAAATAAGTTCCAAAAGCCCCACAAACAGATCTATGGAGGGTGTTAACTTACCATTGCTTGACTGTTCTGGTCTTCACATTACAAAAGGAAGTTGCATCATTGTTGGAGTCCATTGAATGTTGCTTTTGTGACTGATTTTGCAATGCTTGAAAGGACTGCTCCCCATTTATTCCATGGCTCTCCATACATGATGAGTTAACAGATTCCTGACATGCAGAGCCATGTGTTTTAAATCATGAATCTGGCTTCCAAGACAATATGAAATTATACAAAATGTTTGCCGTCATGCATCTTCCTTGCTGTAGTTTATTGTCTACGATATCTTTTCCTCTTTTGTTAGCATTTTGGAAGTTTAATAACTTGGCTATATGTTATGATACTCACTTGCTCTGTTTCAAAAGAATAATCTGAGGACAAGGAGTAGTTAAAATGGTTCATTGCTTTTCTATAGATAAAAGCAATCATTTATTGAAGTTGAAGATAATATCTTCAGGGGGGAGTCTTCCATTTGGATGAATTGGAAGCATTTATAGCTTTGATAGAGCTCATGCATTTTTACTTTGCTGTCTGTCCAGATGAGGAAGATATCATAAATAGGCAAAAGAAGGGGCCTTCTTTCTTGAAGTAGGTGTGACATGGTTGTATTTCAATTTGATGATGACAGGTATGGTTCGTAGCTGTAAGGACCAATTCCCCCTGTAGAAAAAAAATGGCATCAATTTCCCCCTGTAAAGAATGGATTGAGCAATTTTGCCAACCCATATAATTCTCTGTCAACATTTCAGTCCCAGAGAACATGGGAAAGCTAGGTCTCCAACCAACACTAATGCTACTACAGCAGAGGTCCTTTATTGTTTCACTAGGGAAAGATTTTTCTTCCTGGGAGATTGAATAGGTTACAGACACATTACCCATCTGAAACCGCTCCTACCAAAATACACAGAAAACAGAAACTGATCTGCCAAACAGGATGAGATTGATGGAACAAAACAGCTAACAGCCAACTTGCCCAACACACTCCTGCAAACTTTTACACCTCACATTTTCTTTTACCAAGGCAATTAACAGTCCCAGAAAGGTACACTCTCTGCTTTGGGGGATTTAATTTGATCCTCTGTGTGGTGTACTTTGGAGTTTTCTCCGTTTTTGGCAGATTAAATAGTGTGGTCAGTGAATTTGAAAAGAAAAGAATAAATGCTAAACTCATTTGCATCACTGCCTTTCATTTTGTTCAGAATGTTTTCCCATTTAATTATTAGATAGCCCACGGTAAGCTAGTTATCAATTAATTGCTTGCAAAAATGGCAGCCTGTGCACATGTTACTTCTTAGATCTCTAATTGGCTACACAGTTGCTTTCTTGTTAAAAGCTAATTAAAGTTCCTAAACAACCAAATATTTGTTCACTTAAAATCCTCTAACAAGAAGTAGAGAGGCCTAAACAGAAGTTTATATGGTAGAATATTTGTTTCTTATTTCAGCATGTGGCAAACACACAGCTCAAAACTGCTGAAACCTCTTTCACAGAAAATGCTTCTGAACTACAGGCAAATGATCTCATCCTCTAATTAAAATGGGTTTAGACCTGACTTCTCATGCTAACGTTAGATAGGTTCTTATAACATAGTGAGTGGCATCTAAAATCAATAAAAGGCTATTTTTATATCATGCACAACATGGGAAATCCTATTCTTTTATATGAAAAAATAAAATAAAAAAGCATATTTTAAAATCAATGTTTAAAAGAAGGCCAAAATGGGCAGGAAAAGGAGAGAGGCATGTATACTGTTCAAAGGTTACAGAATCCAAAATGGCCTTGTTCCACCGCTTTCCTAGAACAAGGTTGGATGAATGTCACTCATTCTTTCCATCCTTATAGGTTTTCTGCCTCAAGTGTTCCATTAAGTATCTTTCTTCTATCCCGCTGTAATTTTCCAAAACTTTTATCATACAGCTTCATTCAATTAGACTCATGACCTCTGTCATCTTTTTTTTAAACTTTCTTTACATGTAAATGGGTGATGCTGCCAACTTGCCCCCTTTCCATGGCTTAAGGACCATCTTTTCCCATACAAAATGCCAACTATCCTAGGAAGCTCTAGTTTAGTTGCCCACTCCCCATCTGAGGCTAGATGGGTAACAATGCAAGAAAGCCCCTTCCCTGCATGGCACCAAAACTCTGAACTCCCTACCCAGGAAGATTCATCTCTCTCCATCTCTGGATATCGTTTGCCAACAAGTGAAGACTTTTTTGTTTCATCTGGCATACCACTAATAGCAGTTATTGCCCTGTCTTCTAGTGTTTGTTTATGTGCTTTAATTGGAGGAGAGAGTGCATTTTACTGTGTTTTTTACTGTGTGGGTGACAGAGTTAAGCCTTAGCCTCTACCTCTGTTGCACTCATATCATCACTGGAACTTTTTTGGTGGGATGGGTTTGCAGAGGTAGCACATCAGACTTTTCCCGACATACAACCTCAACCCAACCAGCCATTCAGTTGCAATTGATCCAGCTTGTTTTCCAAATGATAATGAAACCACAATGACTTAGGTTATTTGAGTTCTGCTCCATTTCAAACTCTAATTTGCACTTGGAGGGCTTGCAGGGAAAGGACAAAGGGAGGTATTCTGTCTGGGCATGACAGTAAGGAGTGAACCTGCTGTGTTGAGCCAGAAGGTGACTTGGTATGTTCTCTTCATAAACTTACTGATCTACCTTCAGGGCCCTAAAGCATTATCATCCTTTCATCCCTGTATGGAGTAATTTGGCAGCATTGTCAGAAAGTATCAGAGCTGATCCAGGGGATATGAGTCATTCTGGGAGCTTTTTACAGAGGAAAAGATTATGGTGCTCACTAGGGGTGTGCATTTGGGTCTACCAGGGTAAAAAAAAAAGTTATTCTTTATATATCGGCTATTCTTTCAGTTGGATATAGAGGGGATGTATTTTCAGCTATCGAGCATAGCCAAACCCAGACAATCCTGAAAAAAAAAATCAGGATTATCCAGGGAAAACAGGAATGCCACAATTAAATGGCATTTAAGGAGAGTGCGCTCCCTTTAAATGCCATTCTGGGTGAAGTTGCACCCTCACAAATGCATTTAAATGCCTTCGGCTCCATTATAGCCTATGGGGACCATTATAGGCAATTATCCTCATAGGCTATAATGGGGGATCTATCCAGAGTATGCGGGGGTATGGAGGATGGTTTTTTGAGGTAGAGGCACTACAGTTTCAGCATAGCTTTTGGTGCCTCTACAAAAAAAAAACTAACCCAAGTTTCCAGTTCTACGGGCCCCCAAAGAAGATGTCCCCACCCTTCATTATTTCCAGTGAAGGGAAAAAACAGCAAAAAAGCAGGGGCTGATGTCAAACCAAAGAGTCTCTGCAGTAGAAACTGAAGTGGGGGGGGGTTTCAGAACCAGTGCTATTGTGGCAATGCCTGCTCAATAAATCCAAGCAAGGTTGTTGTTTTTTTTCCTAGCCTAGCACAGCCAGTGTATGTACAGAGTGCCGAGCAGTACCAATCCTATGTACTAGGGCCCAGCAAAATGTGATGCCTTGTTTTAAATGCTTTCTTTCTTTTCCTCCATTGAAAACAATGCACTGGTTCTGTTGGGCACTCTGTACATGTCCTGGCTGTGTTGGGCTTGCAACCCCCCTTGCTTGGATTTATTAAACTGGCATTGCCAAGTTGACACTGGTTCTTTTGAGCACTCTGTACATGCACGGCCTATACTGTGCTTGCACCCCCCCACACTTGGATCTGTTGAACTGGCATTGCCACAGTGGTACTCATTCAGTTGGGCACTCTGTACATGCCCTGGTTCTGTGTGGCTGGAAAAATGTCCCCCACCTTCAGGTTCTACTGAAGAGACTCTTTGGTTTGACATCAGTCCTTGGTTTTGGTTTTTTCTGTTTCCCCCCACCATTGGAAACAATGGAGGATGGGGGCACCTTCTTCGGGGTCCCAATGTTTTTGAAACTTGGGCAGTCTTTTGAGGAGGGGCACCAGAAGCTATGCTGAAATTTTGGTGCATCTACCTCAAAAAACAGTCCCCCTAGACCCCTGGATACCCCCAGATAGATTCCCCATTGACTATAATGGTCCCATAGGCTATAATGGAACTGGAAAAAATGGTATTTCCAAAAAAATCTGAATCTAAATACCATACTGATATAGGAATTCAGGGTTTTGGAGGAACCCTGAATTTTTGGGGGTCCAATATATCTGAATCTGAAAAATACCCGATTTTTTTTGTGCCCACCCCTAGTGCTCATCTAAATAAAATTATATTTCATCTTCTTCACTACAGGACAAGCAATGAGCATTTCCCAACTCTTTCTGATTTAAAAGTTAACAAAAGTGCCCCTGAAAAAGTTTAAAGTTTATTGGAAATATATATCAGCATTAGTCATTTCCCCCTGAGCTTACAAACACATTATTATCTCATTGAAGCACCCCCCCCCAAATGTCCAGGCATGCTGAGTCACTCATTCCAACAGCCTTCTACACTAAAAATTACTATCCGTATTCATACACTCTTTACACACAAAGAGTGCTTTGTTAACAAGGAGGATGATGTCTTTGCATGGAATTATCTGAAGATACAGAAACATGGAGATGGAAGTGATTAGAAGATGATCTTTTTTACCAAACTTGCAGTCACACCCTCCCACAATGCATACTGCAGTATGTCACAAGCACTGAAAGGTGCTTAATGGAGCGCATACGTGTGAGATGATTCATACAAGTAAAGGAAAGCCACAGGTTGCAGTCAGGCTGAAAATCATGGTTAAATTGACAATGTGCCCAGGAAGAAATATTTACTTTATAAGTATCAGAAGCCCCAAAAGGAGAAAATGCAGGCACTAGTGTTTCAATTCCTGTTGATGGTACAATCTACTCTGTAACCAGTTTGGTGCACTTACCCTGGGCATTGGATACACTTGAAAAGCAATGATGAGTAATGAGAAAAAATATGTGAATATCTTCACTGTCTTCACTGAGAGCTAGTGTGGTGTAGTGGTTAAGAGCCGCAAACTCTAATATGGAAATGCCCCAGTCCTCCACATGAAGCCTGCTGTGTGACCTTTCTCAGCCCCACCTACCTCACAAGGTGATTGTTGTGGGGAGAGGAAGGGAAGATGGTTGTAACCTGACTTAAGACTTTTAAGGGAGAGAAAAGGAGGGTATAAAAACTAACTCATCTTCTTCTGTCCCTGTAAGTGTACAAGTTCAGGCATGGCTTTCAGTAAAAGGAGTGCTTTTGCATTTTTACATAAGTGGCTTTGTCTTTTGTTTTGCCTCCTGAAATGCTCATTTTTACTATTTTTATGTTTTGTTGTTCCACTTTTTAAATATATCTTGTTTTTTCTATACTGGTAACTGTATTAAGATTTCTTTGCTGGATTTGTACTTGCAATATCTCCTGTTCCTATGGCCAGTGACTAACATAGTTGGTATGCTGAACTTAATGCTAAAGTTACTAAATATGATTTACTTATTTTTTTCACACCAATAACCTTCTCACCATACTGAAAGTCAGTATGGGGAATACACCTTACTGGTCAGAGTGTTGGACAAGAGCTTTTCCATACTCTTCTTTTCATAGTGTGTGTCCATATCGAGTCCATTTTTTCCCTTTTCTGCATGTTTTGTTCCCTCTGGTAGTCATTTTGATACTACATCATTGTGTCTCTGGCTTATTCCTGTGCATTAAAAGTGAAGGGAAATAAGCCAGAGACACAGCGATGGAATATTGAAGGGACTGCTAGAGGGAGCAAAACTAAAGAGAGCAAAACACATGTGGAAAAGAAGAGAAAAAGATGCAATACAGGCACACAAATGAAGAACATGCGAGTGCAGAAAAGCCTTAGCCTTGGGAGATCTGTATCCAAATCCACACTCAGCCATAAAGGTGACCTTGAGTCAGTCACTCCCTTTTAGCCTAACCTTCCTGGGAGGATTGCTGTGAGGATAAAAGGGAGGCAGGGGAAACCAGGTATACCACCATGAGTTCCTTGGTGGAAAGGCAGGATAAAAATATGACAAGGCAGCTAGATATGTGTACCCACAACTATTGAGTGCTGAACTAAGCAGCCAGTATGTACTGCAGCATGAAACATACCAGGAGAGTTGATACCTTGGTTAAGTTTTGTCTGTTACTCAAGAGAAATTTTTGTTCTCATTAAAAACTACTAAGGATCTATATGGATTTCATTGCTAAAGCACACATCTGAAGCTACTAATCTTGAGAAATGCATTAAAAGTAAAATGGTAAATGTTCACTCTGTTAATGCCCAGTTTAAAATACATTGTTACTATAACAGAGATCCTTAAACTACAGCACTCTGCCGGACACATGGGATTATAGTGCAGAATTTCACTTGCTTTATCCATAACCGGTTGGCCTGTTTCAGCCATAGGTATAACAGATTGAAAATAATTGGTTGCGCTGCTGGAATCCAATGTGGAGCTTTCTGCACAGCATCCGAACCAAAACTAACATCTTCACATATTAACTGTAGTCACTCCCACATGAGCTGGTATTGGAACTGTAGCAGCAACTGAACATTATTACACACATACTGGACCACAGCATGGTTCTTTTTTCACTCAAGAAGGCCTGTGTTCTTCCCAACCTTTGAGCTTTCTCAGCCATCTGTCACACCTGGCTCAGGCATGTGGAGTATACAGCCTAGAGCCACCAAATCCTGAAGTGCCAGATGGAAGTCATTTGCCGTAAACTGCCAGGTTTAAGGCAAATGAAGAATTTAATGTGCTGCTCCCTAGGAAGGGAATGACAGTAAATTCAAAAGGAAATGGATATGTGACACAAAGGGTTGTAATAATAATTTTTTTAAAAAAACAACAGCAGCCATTTAGATAAAACTATTGGAAGAGATACCTTTCAGACACACAGGAATTTTTAAAAAGGGTATTTCAGAGTTTCTTTTCTTGAACTGATCAGGAAAGGGTAGAATTTCAAAGATGCAAATACTACTCAAAGATTTACACAGGTTCTTTGGAATTAATGTCATAAGAGAATGTAAGAACAACCTTGCTTATCAGACCAATGGTCATTCTAGTTCACCATCTTGTTTCACACTGTGGTAAACTGGCTGCCCTGGCTTATGAGTAGGGAACAGAAGCCAAGGCCTTCTCCTGATGTTGCCTCTTACCACTGATATTCAGAGGTCTACTGCCTCTGAACATGGATGTTTGGTTTTGTAATCCTGGCTAAGAGTCATTGATGGACTGATCCTACATAAATTGGTCTAATCATTTTTTAAATTTAAGTTATGAGTTATTACTATACCCTATAGCAGTGAGTTTCACAAGTGGATTGTGTTTCCACTTGGCTTTTATTTTTTAATGTGTCCTTAATCATGTGTGATAAGACTTGACATATGTACTGATTGATGCACTTTCAATCCAACTTCAATGCACTTTAGCAATCATGTACAAGTGGATTTTGCCATTTCACACAGTAAAATCCAGTTGCAAAGTGCATTGAAAGTGGATTGGAAGTAGTCATTCCAGGTGTGTGACACCACTGATAGATAGTTCGCCCTCTAATACTTTGGAGCGAACAAAAACTCTGATAGGTAGAATATGCTTACTACAACTTAGTAAGCTTCAACTCAAAGATTATCTACCTATACTGAATATATCTGTTCTCTGGTTGCCATTGGTTGCAACTTGCCAACCAAACATAGAAACCTGGAATAGCTTGGGTTTGTTGTTATTTTGTTTCAGGAACAATTGCCAGAAATACAAAGAACAATTTTCCCCCCTATAAGCTGCTTTTAGGAAACTGCACCTTGAATCAATGTATGTGGAACTGAGTAAGTGAGATGGGAAAACAGGCAGTGCAAATAACTCAAGAGTCAGGAACAATACAGAAAAGGTGAGAATAAGGGAATAGCCAGGGCTTTCTTTTCTTTTCTTTTGTAAGAGGTGCTGGAACTCTCAAGAGGCAAATGAAGTTTTGAATCTGTATACTGAAAACTCATGAACTTTAAAACATTTTAAGAAGAATTTTGTCAAAGAGGTTCCAGAACTTCATTTCAGTGTGCTCCCCTAGAAAAAAAGCCCTGGGAATAGCTACAGAAAGTCAGTCAGTTAGGGGAGAAGCACAAAGACAACACAAGATATCAGGAAATATATAGAGATGAGGAGTTACTAGCAGCTTTGTTTACTAAAAGCCTTTTCCGTATTACTCATGTCTGAATCTCAGCTAATTAAGAACCTCCACATGCTACACACATTAAGGGCTTTTTATGGCTCCATCACAGTCATCAAACTCTGTTCTTAAGCTCACCAAATATTACTAGGTTTCATCCTGGACCTGCTCTGGGCCTTATCTTCATGCCCTTTCAGATTTTTTTTATTTCAAGTGTTAGCAAGCATAATCTGTTTGTCTGAGTATTTAGAGCAGCACTGGCCTCCCGGCTCAAACATCATCTCTCACATTCCTCAGATTTTGGTAACCCATGTTGATAATTGTAGCTCAGATTCTATCCCATGGCAGCATATGCAACAGCAAATGTATTAATAGTCAATATACTAGAAGAATCTTTGCCATGTTTCCCACAAAGCACTAGCATAGCTCTCTTTCTGGAATTAATCTCAAAACAGCAATAAGGTAAATCAACCTTCAGAAGTATTCAGCAGATGAAAAAAATGCTTTGTGTTCGCCTTTCATGGTGGCACAGTCTTCAAAGATTCACACAATAACCCTATTGAAAATAGGGAACTGTCATTTGTGACTTTGAAAATCAGCTTCTTGGCAGACCACACCAGTCTTAAAGACAGCATATTTTACTTTGTTGCATCAAGAATACCAAAGATACAGGCACATTCCAGGGTCTCTTTGTTTGATCAAAAATAACAGGGACCAAAGCTAATTTGGCATTTACATAAAAGTGATTTTGAACTGAAACAAAAAGGAATGAGGTCACATTGGGTTGGATCTAATATTTCCTGTCTCCAAAAGTCTTAGCAGAAGGGACTTATTGGCTTCAACTTGGTGGAAGGTGTACAGAAAAAGGCTTTTCTGAAATTCTTTCTGCCGGGGCCAAATGGCCTTAGCTGCTGACACTTCCATGTGACTTTGTCATCTGCACAGATGGCCTGCCAAGCTTCATATCCATATACAAGATACTTTGACACCTTTTGCTAGAGCAGGGAGACATACAGGCACCTTCTCACGCATGGGAAGAGCTAGGCCCAGGACATTAGCACATCAAAGCATTCTCTGACATGCTATGGAGCACGTAGGCAATGCCTAGTAACTGGAGATTTGGACACACCCCTCCACTCCCTCATGATTGGATAATGGCCATATCCGATAGTGATGGAGGAGGAGGTTTAATTGTAAGAAACCTGTGGGAAAAGGAGAGAGAGAGAGAGAGAGAGAGAGAGAGAGATTGGATTTATACCTCGCCCTTCACTGCCCAAAGGCGTCTCAGAGCGGCTTACAAACTCCTTTCCCTTCCCCTCCCCACAACAGACACCCTGTGAGGTAGGTGGGGCTGAGAGAGCTCTTAACATAAACTGTCCTTGAGAGAGCAGCTGTGCCAGAGCTTGTGACTGACCCAAGGTCACATCAGCAGGTGCAAGTGGAGGAGTGGGGAATCAAACCCGGTTCTCCCAGATAAGAGTCCGCACACTTAACCACTACACCAAACTGGCTGCTTCTTGCTCTTAGTCTCTCTCTGGAAACAAAGAGTTCCTTTTGGGACTGGTTACTTGCTTGCCATGGACTTTGGCTAATAGGCAGCCAAGCTAGACTCAGCTGCCAACAGCAACATGTGGTTTCTTTACAAGATCCCCTGGTGAGACCTTTGGACTATTTGCACATTGAATCATCTGGTACCTCTGAAAGCCTGGTAACTATGGATTACTTCTATTGTGTAGTTAGAGCTGACTATGCTATAGGCATTATTTGTTTTTATTTACCTTTTGCTAGTCTCATTATATATGCATGCTTTTGCACTGAATAAAGATAATATATAATCAATATTATCTGGATTTGTTTCCTCTGTTGCAACTTGACCTCTAAGACTAGATATTGTGCCTAAGCCACTCACCTAAGAAAGCTACCACTGTGTGTTAATAGTTTGCAGCCCTGATACAGAGCTGGTAAGTGTTAAGTCCTATAGACCAGGCAGAGTTTGCAGACATTCTCCTGGGGGATTGTTTAATGGTTATTGAAGTTTTCATCCCTGAACTGGGGTGGGAGAGGAAAATCATGACAGAAGGATGTCTGTATACTTTCTCCATTTGGACACATCAAAACGCACAGCCCTTTTCACAGATCCATATACCTCATGTCAATTGACAGGTAATCAAATCCTTTTACCATCACAGACAACAATCTTTCATCTACTACAAAAGCACGAATTCTCAAAGTCATCAATTCATAGTTGCCCCAGCACCCCAAATAAAAGCATAAGACCATAGTGTTGGTTTGATTAGCTTATTAAAATTAGCTGATCTATGTCATCACTACTAAATAAGTGAATGTTTAATGAAGCAGCTGCCTTTTTATCTTGGTAAATCCATCCTGGCTCCAAACATCATTGAGTTGCCAAAAAAGGCTCACCCTACAGCCAATCAGGAGAAAGCTCCCAAAATTCTTGCTTGGCTCCAAAAAGCAACTGGCTAATCCCACAATATTTAAAAGAGGATGGGTGGGACAGCAGCAGGCATTCCTTGTGCCTTCCCATTGGATGGCCCCTAATCAGCCAACCAGTTGATGCTTTATGCCATATTTGAAAAGTTACTGAGCAAATTGATCCTCAGCTTTACTAGCATGAATTCTGAACAACAAATGGACTTTACTGCTAGTATAAATACAACAACAGCTGCAAGAGAGAACTGAGAGAATTAATCCTACACTTGGAAATGTAGTAACTGTCCCCACAACCCCAGAATGAAGATCTGATAGGGCTGTCAATCTCCAGACAAAGTCAAGGACAAGAGATCACAGGACAGGCTGAACTTCATAGGAAAACAACCATGATATGATAATGAAGTCATGTTTAGGGGAAAATATTAAAATGATGTAAGCTAGAAAGGGAGAAAGAGCAGAAAAAAGTTGCTGAAAAAATATGAAAGGTGTAAGGTCTCATCTGATGAAACCTTGAGTGAAACGGTCTACTGAGCACTGTATTGTCAGAAAAGACTCGAGACCAATTTATTTCAAAGGAAACAACTTTAATGGTTTGTTACGCACTGGATAATTAAAGAAGATATATTTCTCCCTAAATGCTACTTCATTATCACATCATGGTAGCTTTCCTATGAAGTTCAATCTCCAGACAAAGCCTGGACATCTCCCAGAATTATAACTGATCTCCAGACTACAGAGATCAGTTCTCCTAGAGAAAATGGCTGCTTGGGGGATTCTGTGTCATTATACATAGGTCTCTCTCCAATCCCCACCACCACCTAGGCTCCCCTCACCCCCAATCTCCAGGAACTTCCCAACCCAGATTTAGAGACCTTAAATTCTGAGCTGCAAAAAATTGTTGATTTTCCTTTAACTAGCAGTGTGAATGTTCATTCTAACAAGGCGAGTGTTTGGAAATGCTTTCCAGATGTTCAGCTTGCTCAGATAAAGCCATTCCAGCTCCAAGCCCAGTGTTCCTAACTATTAATGCATCTGTTAAGGGGTTTGGAGAGAACCATATCCATCCTGGCAGCATACCCACTATCAAGGCAGAGTGATGATGAGACTTCCATAGCCCCAGGAATTGCTCCCCATCCAGTCCCCATAGGTTGGTAGGCCTCAAGAGGCTGGTTTGGCCCTAATAAAAGGTATTACCTGGAGGCTGCCAATAGCGTACCAGATTCACTCTGGTTCTTACCTTTAAAGCCCTATATGGCCAGGGTCCGACATACCTAAGGGACCGCCTTTCCCCGTATGTTCCCCAACAGGCACTACGGTCGGGGACACAACATCTCCTGGTGACGCCAGGCCTCAAGGAGGCCAGGCTTACTGCAACCAGGGCCAGGGCCTTTTTGGTGGTGGCTCCTACCTGGTGGAATGAGCTCCCAGAGGAGATCCAGGCCCTACGGACCTTGCGCAGTTCCGCAGGGCTTGCAAGACAGAGCTCTTCCACCACACTTTTGAGTAGGAGCCGCCACTACTTTTACCATCACTATCTTTACCATCACTACATTGGAAGGGCAGGATATAAATCCAATAAATAAATAAATAAATAACTGGCCCTGTGAGGAATGAATGACAGCACTGCATGGAGCCCCAGGAACTGGGAGTGCCATCTTTAAGATGCCATCTTTTATTGAAGACCAAAATATCTAGAGCACTTAATAGTGTAAATGATTGTTTTTATGTTGCTTTAACTTGTTTATGTATTGGCATATGCTCTATTTGTAAGCTGTCCTGAGCCCACTTGCAGGGAGGGCGGGCTATAAATCAAAGTAATAAATAAATAAATAAATAAATTTTGTTTCTTTTTCCTGTATTTTGCATTATCTAGTCTGTGGATACCTAATTTCAGCTGAGAAAGAGGGAATTATCAACAGGATGGGAATACCTTGGGAAGAGACTGTTCACACACGGTAATAATGACCTAGTTTGTCTTCATTTGATATACCTTGTGAACAAAAAATTATGTTGGCCATTGTTAAAGACTACCAAGTGTTTCCATCTTCTCTCAGTCTTCAGAAAGCTGTGCTTCTCATGATTTTTGAAAGTGAAGTAACCTAATACCTACAGTAATTAAACTACAGTCTGTGAGCTAATTAACATGTAAGATCAAAGGCTGGAATGACAGGGTCCAAGATCTGGAACCTGAAAACCTGTGAGTTTTTTTCCTTCTTCATGTAACATCTGCCTGATGAAGAGTTTTGATGACCTTGATGTTTTATGTCATTTGAATTGGTCCTTATAAAATGTATTGCTTTGATTTTGTTTCTTTTCTTCTGGTTTAGGTAAGCTTCTCCTCACCAAGTTGATAGAGAAAGAAGTACTTTTCTCCCTTTCTCACATTACAAGAACTTGTGGGCACTCACTTAAGTTGCTGAGCAGTTGGGTTAGAAAGGATAAAAGAAAGTACTTCTTCACCCAAAGAGTGATTAACACATGGAATTTACTGCCACAGGAGGTGGTGGCAGCTACAAGCATGGACAGCTTCAAGAGGGAATTAGATAAACATATGGAGCAGAAGTCCATTAGTGGCTATTAGCCACAAGGTATAGATAGGAACTCTCAGTCTGGGGCAGGTGATGCACTCTATTCTTGGTGCTGGAGGGGGCAGCAGTGGGAGGGCTTCTAGTGTCCTGGCCCCACTGCTGGACCTCCTGATGGCACCTGGTATTTTTGGCCACTACAGAGTGTTGGACTAGATGGGCCATTGGCCTGATCCAACATTGGCTTCTCTTATGTTCTTATGTTCTTCAAAGAGTTCACCAGATGTTCCCTAATCTTCCTTTTCTTTATACTTGTACTGACTTTTTGATTTTTTTAAAAAAGTTTAGCATTCCCTCACTAGCTCTCATTGGCTGTCCTCGCTGTGTGTCTCTGTGTTTATATGTTTCATTAATTGTTTACACGCATGCACCTTAGAAACCCTTAAATTGGGTGGGAAAGTGGCATACAAATATTTTAAATAAATAAAATCAATAAACAAGAATGTATCTGCCTATTCTGACCTATTTAAGCTCCTGTCAATTGAATCGAATCACCATTCCCTCTTCTAAACTGCAGCACAGATCGGGGGGGGGGACACAGGACAGGACTGCAGTTCAATTTTGAACTGAATCAGAATGGGTTTTAGAGAAATCTTTAGGGAATTCATTGTAATTCAACTGGAGAATTTGCTCTTGTCAACATATTTTCTCCCACCTTTTAGTGAATTTGCCCCCCTTTCAAATCAGTAGCATGCTGAATAGGTTTGAATCACCAAATGACTATCCAGATTCATGCCCTCACTTTGATGTGGTTTCAGTCACCACCATGCATTCATATATTTACTATGTAGCATCTGATGTGTGTACATCAGAAAGATATGAGTAAAAAGGCAGCAGCCAACAAGAACAAGAGATGTGATTGCTGCCACTGGTAAACAGAGTGCACATTTCATCCCTGCATACAATCTGCCCTAAAACCCCACCCCCTAGCTCATCAGGGGGTAGAAAGTGCAATCTGCCATTTGGAGTTAGCACCATACATAGATATTAGAAACGGAAATAGTGGTGACACTTATTGCTAAATGTCAAATACAATATCTAATCCACAAAACACAAGAAAATATTGATTTCTGTACACAGCCTAATAATAGACACAGAAGCAACAAAGAGTGAAAGAAAACACAAACACAAAAAAAGCCATACACATCCCTACAAACAAGGAGGTGAAAAACATTCTGCATTTGTTAAATGTCGAGCCCATATGGGAGCAAAATGAAAATATTCAGTCTGGAAAGCAATTTTCGTTCAGTGGCTCTTCTTTTAGCCCTTCCACTGAAGCCTCCATTAAATGACAGGGCTGTTAGAAGATGTAGCAAAGTAAATATACTTCCAATCATGTCCCAACTAGCAAATATATTGATTTGATTTAAATCAACACCGTGGAGAATAGAACTTTGCTTGAATGTGATTTCATCTGACACACACCAATATTCCAGGTGTAGGAAGCAATTTAGTTAGCAGCTCCCTCTAGCAGCCTCATTGCATAAACTGCAGGGAGATGGAGTGGGAAAATCGCTTGCAGCTATACGAAGGCCCCAAACAAGTCGTGACAAGTTCTCAGTTAAGTCCCTCTCCTCACCAGCACACAGCATGAAATGCTCACTTGGAATGCTCTGCATTCCCTACACATTGTAAATATGACTAGTAAGAAAGGCAGCATTTCAGACTTCTTACACCAGCACTCTTGCATTGTTTTTGCATTGACAGCCATTTTGCCCAACTGTTTTTGAGATGGTAATGGTATGTGGCATGACTTTCCCACACAATTCCATGTACACAATTGCCTCATGAAATCACTTCTAGCAACTTGAATCATAGAATCATAGAGTTGGAAGCGGTCATACAGGCCATCTAATCCAGTCCCCTACTCAATACAGGATCAGCCTAGAGCAGTGGTGGTGAACCTATGGCACGCATGCCAGAAGTGGCACTCAGAGCAAAAAAAATTTTGAATTGTACTTTTAAGAAAGACCCACAGATGTTATTGTTAGGTCTTAAAATGGAAGAAATAAATGTAGCCAAGAGAACACTATTATGGTACTTGACTACAGCAGCAAGACTGACTTTTGCTCAATGTTGGAAACAAGATAAAGTACCTGAAACATGGGAATGGATTAAAAAAACGTTGTTTTTGGCGGAAATGGACAAGTTAACAAGAAAGTTAAACAACGAAGAAGATGAAACTTTTTTTAAAGATTGGAAAGACTTTCAAAAATATTTGTTGAAAAATTGGGACATTAAAAGTGGTTTGATTTGCTTTGACAGTTATTAAGAAGAAACGGAAGGAGAATTAGACTTTTGTATTGTTACCGTTAGTAAGAGAAAATAAGTTTAGAAGTAATTGTAATGGAATAAGAGAGATATTAATGGGGTTGGAGCAGTGCTGGAAGCCTGATGTGGGGGGGAGAAAGGGAAAAAAGAAAAATGGGTATGTATTGGTATGTTTAAATTGTATGAACTTGTGATATATCCAATAATAAATTATATTTACAAAAAAAAAAGAAGTGGCACTCAGAGCCCTCTCTGTGGGCATGTGCGCTGTCACCCCATCTCTCCCTGAAGGGCCCTGCCTGGCTAATCCAGAGAGAGCAGCAATGACCACGCTGGGAAGCCAAAAGGCAAACAGGGAGGTTTGCCTCAGCGAAGAACTGTGTGTCCCATCGCTGGGCTGCCAGTTTCCTCTTCGTCCCCACTGGGGAAATTGGATGGGCATTTTGGAAGATTGCGGGGAATCTCCGAAGCAACAAAGCCCTGTGGGGGAACTTCCCCACTCCCAGCCCCCTCTGGCGGCATCCCCTCACCTCTCCCCTCCCATGACTTGGTTTCAAGGGACCTGCAATGCTGCTGGGAGGTCAGGTGCCTTGGAAGTTCTGCAAGGGTCCCTGTGCCCCTAAAGAGATCCGAGCTACTGCAGCAGCACCTTTCCCTGCCCTCTGGTGCATGGGGGAGGGGGTAGAGTGCAGAAAGGAGAGGCCATGTGAAGGTCAGGTAGGCTCCATGTGCTGGTGACATGACACACAGTCTTGTTTCCCTTGGCTCCTTGGTTCTTTGGCTGGGGGAGATTCAAGGTGAGGAGCTGCTGGTGTTGGTTAATGACTTTTTGAAGACAGCTCTGAGGGTCGAGACTAGCTGTTGCATGGCCAAGCCCAGCCAGGCTTCTGCTTCAGCGGTGAAACTCTTCAGTTCTCATTGAGTTCCTGGGGGGGCCTCCAGCTGGCCCTTTAAATCTTGAAGAGGGAGGAAGTGGGGTGGCTGCGGTTGCCTGCACCCCCCACCTCTTCCCAACAGCATTCAAAGAAATGCTGTTGGGAAGAGGTGGGGTTGCACACTCAAAAGTTGTCAGCTCAGGGCTTGCAGGGCATGCACGAGTGGCATCCACTCTTTTAAAGCAAGGGCCGCCATGCCTGCCCTACAAGCAGCAATATTGTAACTTGAAGGGCAAGCGTGAACAGTTTCTGCTTCAAAAGAGCAGGAGCTGCTCACACTTGCCTTGCAAGCTGCGATCTCTTGGCTTGCAGGACAGGTGTGAATGGCGCCCGCTCTTTTGAAGCAGGAGCCGCTTCTACTTGCTCTGCAAGCAACGATCTCTTAGTTCCCAGAGCACACCCACTCTTTTAAAGCAGAGGCCACCACGCCTGCCTTACAAGCAGCCATGTTGCCACTTGCAGGGCAGGCGCGAGCAGTTCTGGCTTCAAAAAAGTGGGAGCCACTGGCACTTGCCTTGCAAGTTGCAATCTCATGGCTTGCAGGGCAGGCGCAAGCAGTTCCAGCTTCAAAAAAGCAGGAGCCGCTGGCGCTTGCCTTGCAAGCCATGATCTCTTGGCTTGCAGGACAGGTGTGATCGGTGCCCACTCTTTTGAAGTGGGAGCCATTTGTACTTGCTCTGCAAGCAGCAATCTCTTAGTTCCCAGAGTGTCACAGGCTGGGCTGCAGGGCTAGGCAAGCACAGAGGTGGTCAAAACACAGTCCGAGGTCAGAACCAGGCAACCCAACAATCACCAGGAAGAATGAGTCCAGAGAGCAAGGCAGATGGGGTAGTCGAAGGGCAGTCCAGAGTCGGGAATCAGGCAAGTCAGATAACTGGAGAAACCAAGTCCAAATCACAAACTGTTAGCATAGTCAGAGTTCCAAGAGTCAGAAGTCCAGACAGCGAAGGTTCAGGGTGTAGAGCTGAGCAGAGTCAGCCAAGCCGAGGTCAAGGAGCTGAGGGAAACAAGACAGGAGGCAGGAATCTGGGCGAGGTGGTGCAGAGCGTGGTTAAATGACTAGTTGCTGGCACAAGTTCTTCATGTACCAGCGATGACTAAATAGTACTCCGGGTGGTAAGCAATTAGCAGGCTCCAAGCACATCCCGGCTTCCGCTAGTACTCAGAGCTAAACAAGCACTGGGTGTGCATGCATGCCTCTCCCTGCTGGGCTGCCATGTCCTGGCGGTGCTGCTCTTGTAAACGAGACACTGCCGGTGGTGAATTGGAGGGTATGCCAGTTGAGCAGGGATCTGCCCCAGCTGTTGCTGGGCCCGCCTCGGCACTCGCCGCGCTGTCAGGTGCGAAGTTTTCAGATGACAGGAGCTCATCCCTGGCGGGACTTAGCTCCTCTGCTGAAGCCAGGGGCTCGGGTTCAGCAGGCATCGCAACACAGAGTGCACCCACTCTTTTAAAGCAGGGGCCATCGTGCCTGCCTTACAAGCAGCCCCATAGCAACTTGCAGGGCAGGCGCGAGCAGTTCTGGCTTCAAAAAAGCAGGAGCCATTGGCGCTTGCCTTGCAAGCCACGATCTCGTGGCTTACAGGGCAGCTGTGAGCAGTTCCTGCTTCAAAAGAGCAGGAGACGCTGATGCTTGCTTTGCAAGCCTCTCTCTAAGAGAGAGAGAGCCTCCGTGTATGAATGTGAACAGAAACAGCCTGCCTGTGGGAGAGAGGGTTGAAAAGAAAAAAAAGAAAAAAGATGTTAATGTATGAGTTGTTTTTTCTAAACTAAAACCCCAGTATTCAGGTTAAATTGCCGTGTTGGCACTTTGTGATAAATAAGTGGGTTTGGGGTTCTAGTTTGGGCACTCGGTCTCTAAAAGGTTCACCATCACTGGCCTAGAGTATCCCTGACAAGTGTTTGTCCAGCCAATGCTTAAAGACTGCCAGTGAGGTGGAGCTCACCACCTCCCGAGGCAGTTGATTCCACTGTTGCACAACACTTACTGTAAAAAAAAGTTTCCCCTAATATCCAGCCAGTACCTTCCTGCCCTTAATTAAAACCCATTATTGTGAGTCTGTGGTCCTGGGGCTGTGCTCTCTTCTAATTTTCCTACAGAAGACTTCAATTTGATGACACAAGCTCTAATCCATGAAAGTTTATTTGAGAATAAAAATATGTCACATCTTTAAGGTGCTACAATACTTTTGCTTGTTTTCACATGGGACCCCTATCACAAGATCATTTTATGACATAACATTTGAATGGAAGAAATATTGGTATATAAATACTTATATTCCACCTTCTTCATGTAGCAACAGGTGGCTTACAATTCCAAGGTTAAAATATACAGAATACAGTAAAATCCCATTAACTTGCCTCATGAAGAAAATGCTTGCAGCTTCAAACTTAATTATAAAGGTAAAGGTTACCCTTTCTCAAAAGCCAGTCGAAGCTGCTCATCTCCGTTTCCAAGCTGAAGAGCCAGCACCGTCCAAAGACATTTTCATGGTCAGGTGGCCATCACGACTAGACACTGAGGCACATGGAATGCTGTTACCTTCCCACCAAAGTGGTACCTATTTATCTACTTGCAATTTCTTGCTTTCGAACTGCTAGGCTGGCAGGAGCTGGGGCCAGTGACAAGAGCTCACTCCATCATGCAGCACTCGGGTCTCGATCTGCTGAACTACTGACCTTCCCGCCTGCAGTTCAGCAGTTAATTATAATTCAGCAGTTAATTATAATCACTCACAAATAAAATGGTCTTATAGCTCTACCCAAAAGCTTCTAAAGACAATGTCCATTTGCACTTTCTTAGGAAGCCTGTTCCACAAGGGGCAACTGCTATAGAAAAGGAAATGGTTCTAATAGATGCCAAGCAGGCCACCCTAACCTGGGGGGAAATAGAAGGTGGCAACTAGAGGACTACAGTTGAAGCAAGGGGATGTATGGGGAGAAATGAATCTTCAGCTTGTGATCAGTTTCCCCACCTCTGTCTATTGATCTGTTCTTGAAATAAAAGCTACCTTTGAGGAGACAGATAAGGGATTTCTTTGAATAAAAGCAATTGATTTATGCATTCATAAGAGCACTATCCCCCAAGGTTTGCCAAAAATATATTGGCTGCTGAATATACTCATAGAAAATGGGGAGGGGAACCTTTTAAAATCAGGGAAGCGGCAGCTGCTACTGCTTGCTTCATTTCTGTTCTCCTTCTGGGTGGTGGTACGGATTAGGCTGGGTTTATCTCTTCCCAGCAGAAGACAAATAAGTGAGTAAGCAATGGGTGTGGCTGCTACTTGTCTTAATTTCCTTTGCTAGTCATTCTCCCACTCATTTTCAGAGGATGGATGCACATGTGCAAGGAGACCATTATCATGAGGAGTAGAAGGACCAAGGGCCATTTGTTGACCCTATTCTGGATTTCAGTAGGTACCTGAGTATGCTGATTCCCATTGACATTCCTAAGTAGTGAAGCTGCATTTCTGGCGCATTTAAAAATGTGTATAACTGTGGATGTTGATGGAAAGGAAGAGAATGCAATGAGGCCAGCCATCTCAAGGTCTTCAAAGCCTAGTCAATTCCAATGTGTTTTGAATCCCCCATTGCAGCTCACTTTGCTGGAGTTTCTACTGGGAACTCTGAAAACTTCATGAAAACATGATCAGCATTTGAAATTATCATGTTTTCAGTGTTCTTATTATGTTTAGCTGAACATTTCACACTTGCCTCAATTTGCTCACAGTTCAAAACTACCAGTGCTTTGGTAGCTGTGAATTTTCACAATGGCAATTGCAGCTGCACATCCACATATACATGCTACAGGGTTGTGTTCTATTTTTAAAAAAACTATGTCGGAGTTAGGGTTGCCAACCTCCAGAATTCTCTCAGAATTATAATTAATAATTCATCTATAGAGATCAGTTCCCCTGAAGAAAACGGTTGCATTGGAGACTGGACACTATGGCATTATACCCTGCTGATGTCCTTACCCTCCCAAAGCACTGCCCTCCTCAGGGTCTATGATGGACAGAAGACTGTCCTGTCCCTGAAGGGGGAAACAGCCACTCTCTTGAGCCTATGGGAATGCTGCTCCAGCATCTAACCTCCTTTTACAAGGGGGGTAGAATGTTGGAGGGAAATACAGCAGAAGCTGAGTTCAGTTCTGCCTCAGGGAGGGAGCAGTAAGAGCTCCGGTCTGGCTCAGGAAAAGAGCAGACAGAGTGAAGAGTAGTTCTACTTGGTAGTGTGGCAGAGTGGTTTGGCTCTACTTCTGACAGAGAATAGAGTATCTGATTGTTAGGCCTGTCTCTGGCAATGAGCAGACCTGGTGCCATTTAGTCTGACTCTTGGGAAAGAGCAGGCTGGTGTGGGTAGAATCCTGTGTGTGTTAGGATCCAGCCTAGTGGCTAATCGGTAGAAGCCTGTTTGTGCTTGGAAGTATTAAAGAAAACTGAAACTACTCTCTAACTTAATGTGCCTCAGACAGGTATCTCTCTTGTCTATCTGAAGTCCTGTACTGCTGACCGGTTCATGGAAACCAATCTGTAAATAAACAAATTTTCTTTGTGGTTAATATACAATTCCTGCCTTAGTGACCTCCATATTCTACTCATGCACCACAAAATTTACCTCACAGCAGTGAACCCAAAGCCTATACACTCACTGCCTTTAGAACACCTGGTAACTGAGAGGAAGGTTTATAGTTTAAAATAAATCTGGTTCCCCCAAAATCATAGGAGGCTGTGTGGGTCCCCTCAGTTGATAAAAACAGCCTGTCACAGGGTCCATGTAATAGAAGCAAATCTACAAACAAAAAGGTGGTTTCTCTCACATAAGATCACACATATGCTAGTGTTAGAGAAATACTTGGAAAACACTGGCATCTTCTTTCTGAGATTCCTAGGTGCAAACATCACCCATTGTTTACATATAAACATGCCAGGAACTTTAAAAATTTGCCTGTTAGGAGACAATTGAAAGAAGCATCATCGGACTTTCGGTTTCGGTGGAGCGAATGGCGGCCACCTTTCGGGACGCTCCCGAAGGAGGCTAGCCCGCGCACGGTTGGGGGGGTCTTCGCTTATGCGATTGACCCTAGTGAGCCTTAGGCAAAGGCTCCGAACCGGGGGCGCTTTGGGGAGTAGCCTCTTTGCCGGCAGACAGCCAGGAAATTGAGGCTTTCTCCCCGCCCCAATCGGCCCCGCTGTGTAGTGTGTCCCGCATGGGATTTAGCAACGCCACCAATTTCCAGGAGTGAGGCAAAGCGATATGAAATAATATAAAAAGAAGAACTGTCATCAAACCGTGAGTTGAAGGTCTGAATTAAAGCGCAAAACCGATTCCCCCGATAAGCGAGCAAGCGGAGGGAGGAGGGGCGGCTTCCCCCCCCCCATCGAGAAGTGAGATTTACAAAAGGAAAGCTAAGGGGCGAAAGGAAAGAAAGGCTAGTGACTGTACCTTTGGGGTTTTATTGAAATGGAAATTCAACGAGTTCCCTGAGGGACGCGACGTGAACTTGGAAAAAGTAAACAAACAGAAAATATGTCGGCAATGAAAAAGATCCCACTTAAACCGGAAAAGAAGGGAGGAGGGACTTCCGGTCCGGGCAACCTTCCTTCAGAGCCTGCTGTCAATCAACAGAAAGGCGAGCTACTGCACCCCCTGCTGGATCAAATGCAGAAAATCAATGAAACATTAATAAGCATGCAAGGTGTTCTCTCAACAGTCAGCAGAAACAGTTAACAGAAACGTCTAAGAAGATGGAGGAGATCGCACAAAAATGTCTGGTCTCGACGGAAGATACCAGGAAAATAAAGAAAAGGGTCAATAAACTAGAAAAATACCAGGATGAACAAGAAAAAAGAATCTTAAGGTTGCAGATGGAAAAATCGAATCTGACCCTTCGCTTCCAGGGCATTAAAGAGGAAGAGAAAGAAGATCTCAGATCGACACTAGCGCATGTCTTGGCACCCGTAACTGGCAGAGAAGAGCGAGATTTAAAAGAAGAGATGGATCTGGCCTATAGAGCCTATTCCACCTTTACAAAGAAAAATAATCTGCCAGCGGAGGTGGTTGTCAAGTTCACTAAGCAGCGTACGAGAGATCAGATTCTGCGTGCAGTTTCAGCGGTGCCCTTGAAGATTGGGGAGCAGACTGTAAGAACACTTAAAGATGTGCCTTATGAAATTCGAATGAAAAGGAAAGAATATAAAGGACTGACCACTTTTCTGCAAAGAAATCAGGTGACTTACAAATGGAGATTCCCGGAAGGACTGGAGTTTAAATATAAGGATAAAAGAGAGAAGATTGACTCCATCTTCAAAGCACAAGAATTTCTGAAGAGACACGCCAGCACGGAGGAAGAGGCAGCACTTGCAACTTGGACAGAATCGAGTAGTGAGGAAGACAGCGGCCCTGAGGATGGAGGTGCCGGAGCGGGAGCTGTGAAAGCCAAAGTGGGCCCATCATATAACCTAAGGGATACTAAGAAAAGACTGCCCAAGAAATAATTGTTCACGAAACGTCGGAATGGAACTGACTAATCATTAACCCCAAAGGACATTACTAACCTTATTAACAGAGATTTTCTTTTTTTTTCTTTGAACTTTATTAAACTTAAAAAAAAAGACCACGGTAGATGTCAAAAATATATTCAAATTAACTAAAACTAACCCTCTTTAACAGAATACTCACTCACATCTTTTTCTTAACCCATCTATATACCCTCCCTTTTTCTTATATGAAAAGAATAAATATCTCTCCTCTTTAGGAGAGTTTTATACAAAAAAAAAGAAAGAAGCATCATCAGTTACAACTTGGATGGATGATAAGAAGACTCCAAAGTGTATTTTTCCTTGTGGGAGAGGTGCAGTTTGTTGTCTATGTCTCAAAACAAATGGATTCATCTCATACTAGAAATTACTTTCTCTCTACCACATAGTGCTTCTTAATTTACCAGTTCTATACTGATTACCAAAATACAAAAAGCTAGACCCCATTTGAACAGCTCTGAAAATCTATCACAAACACATAAAATTTTGCAGCTAAAAGAAGTTATAGACCTGCTATTATTTTCTAATAAAAGAAGTAATGTCTCCATATTATCTATATTTTGGAGCAAAGGAAGAATTAAAAGATTTCTAAGCTCAGAAAAGTAATTACATTCATCAAAGGTCTACACTACCTGCACCACAGTCGCATACTCTATCAGAGTACGGTATCTTAAGATACATCCCTTGCAAAACCCTAGATGGTAAGCCATTAAGGTGCATTGGCATAAAGGCACACCTATACTAGAAATTTCTATATAAGATCATTTGTAAACTGTAACTCTAAAAGTATGATCTACAATATACAATGCCTATGACTACAAGATCTATTAAAACACACATATGTGAGCACAGAAGTTGTATTAGGCTTCAGAGAAATTCTATTAGGCTACAGGCTCTGCTGGTTGGACATTTCATAGCCTTGAAGCACTCAGATAAATAACTGAAGTTTTGGGTCATTAAAAGTCTACAGATATCAGATTTTCAGCTGCATCATCTACTGAAGAGGAGACAGATACTCTGGATTCATGCACTGAACACCCTGGCATTATGTGGCCTGAACAAAGAAACAGATTGGTCTTGTGTTTTCTGAGGGAATGGCTGAATCATTTCTGTTGGTTCTGAGTATATGAAAGATCCCTTTAGTCATCCATCACAGGGTTTTGAGGATGATGCAACTAGGGATGTGCATTTGGCATTTCCAAGTTGAATTAATACCTGAATCACAACTTTTCAACATGATTCAGGCATTAATTAAGCCAATTCAGATTCTCCAGTCTGATTTGGCTTACTGATAATAAAATCCTGAATTAATTTGGGAACCCTGAATTTTTTGGCTCCATTATACCCTATGGGGCCATTATAGTTAATGGCAAATCTCCTGACCTAAGGTATATTCAATTGGCTGGGGGAGACAGGGTTTAAGATAGAGGCATCAAATTCTATGGGCACCCAAAAAGGAGGAAAAAAGCAAGGCAGGCATACAACAAACAATAAACCCAACGGATTATCGCAGAGAATCTCTGCAGTAGAAAGTGAGGTGTGGGGAGGGGGCATGTTTGCAAAGCCAGCAGCAGAACTGGTGCAATGTGCCCAGCAGAACTAGTGCCATAACTCAAAAGGACTAAAGTCAGATCTGAGATTCTCCATTGTTTCCAGTGGTGGGGTAAAAGTAAGGTAGGAATACAACAAGCCAAGTGGATTCTCCCAGAAAGTCTCTGCAGTAGAAGTGAGGTGTGGGGAGGGGGCATGTTTGTAAAGCCAGCAGCAGAACCAGTGCAAGGTGCCCTAGTTCTGTACATGCACTGGCTGTGCTAGGCTTGACCAAAAAACAACAACCCCAAAACACTTCATTGGATTTGTTGAGCTGGCATTGCACTGGTTCTGCGAAAATGCTCCCCCACCTTCAGTTTCTACTGTAGGGACTCTCTGGTTTGACATCAGTCCTAGCTGTTTTGCTGTTTTCCCCTCCACTGGAAATAATGAAGGATGGGGGCACCTTCTTTTGGAGCCCATAGAATTGAACTCCCTGGTCCAGTCTTTTTGAAACTTGGGGGTCTTTTGAGAAGAGGCACCAGAAGCTACACTGAGGATGTGGTGCCTATACCTCAAAAACCAGCCCCGCCCAGACCCTTGCATACTCCCAGATAGATTCCCCATTATAGTCTATGGGGATCATTGACTATAATGGTCCCCATAGGCTATAATGGAGCCAAAGGCATTTAAAGGAGTTGTGGTCCCTTTAAATGTATTTGTGAAGTCATAGCTCCACCCAGAACAGTATTTAAAGGGTGTACACTCTCTTTGAATGCCATTTAACTATGGGTATTTTGTTTTTCTGGATAATCCTGAATTTTTTAAAGATTATCCGGGGTTGGCTATCTCAAAAGCCAAAAATACACACACACACACCTCTATATTCAGCAGAAAGAATAGCCAATAAATACTAATAAGGTATTTTCCAGCTTGGGGGGGGTGGGCTTGGACAAAGCCAAATGCACACCTCTAGTGTATACTACTAAGATTTAAACCACTGAGGATGGCCTCATACCCAAAACCCATTTGGTTTGGTTTATGTATATTTTATGTGATTTGTAAATGTACCTGGTCATGGGAATAATGCTTGCAATTGTATGACATCCCTGTGTATACAACTGCAAATTTACTAAAAGGGTTTTGTATACTTGTGGTAGGTAGATGTATATGTAGCCAAAGATTGTGGTATTGTGCTGCACAGTTTCGATTAAAATCGATTAAAGATTTGTATTATATTGTACTGTATTATATTGTATAATTAAAGTTTTTGTACTAATTAAAGCTCTGGGTTATAATTCTAGCTTTTTAACTGACAGTGATAATTCTACACATAGTTTTTTTTCTTTCTTTCTTCAACCTTTCTGGTTCCCTAGTGCATTCTGGGTGGAATTTAGTCCTACTCCCTTTTTTTGTTTTTCCCACCCCCAAATCTCCAGGTATTTTCCAATCTAGAGTTGGCAAACCTAGTCAGAGTGTATTTACAGCTTTTGTTCCTATACAGTCAGTGGAATTCATCAGCTGGTATCATTCATCGTGCTGATGTATGCTCAGAACTGAGTAGTTTGAACAACTGTTCCAAAGCAGCAGTGCAAGAACATATAAATCCAGTTAATACAAATGAACACACTTAGCTTTGGGAGTCAAGCAGGGAGGCATAACGAGTAAGACAGATGCTCTAAAGACCCAAACCATGCATCTTCCTCATCCCAGCAGGATTGAGGACAATCAAGGAGGTTTTGTTCCTACTGAGTGAATGGATGAAGAAGAAGGAAGTGAGCAATTGAAAAGTATTTGCAACAGACTCAACAGACATTGAATCAGATACTGAACCAGCAGAGCAAAATGGGTAGACAAGGAAGGCTAGAATAGAAAGACAAACCACAAAACTTTCCTGCCTCCACCCTGTTTGTAACTGGCTTTAACATTTAACAAAGGTTATTGATGAGGGAAGGAAATGAGGAGAAGGAAATGGCAACTCACACCAGTATCTTTGCCAAGAAAAGGTCAGAAGGTGTCCAATATGCTACTGGGGAAGAGCAGAGGGCAAGTACGAGTAACCCCAGAAAGAGTGAAGTGGCTGGGCCAAAGTCGAAAGGACACTCAGTTGTGGATGTGTCTGACGGTAAAGGAAAGTCTGATGCTGCAAAGAACAATACTGCATAGGAACCTGGAATGTAAGATCTATGAATCAAGGTAAGCTTGACGTGATCAAAAATGAGATGGCAAGAATGAATATCGACATCTTGGGAATCAGTGAACTAAAGTGGACAGGAATGGGCGAATTTAACTCAGAAGACAATTATATCTACTACTGTGGCCAGGAATCCCATAGAAAAAATGGTGTGGCCTTTATAGTCAACAAGAGAGTGAGAAAGGCAGTATTGGGATACAATCTCAAAAATGACAGGATGATCTCGGTCCAAATCCAAGGCAAACCATTCAACATCACAGTAATCCAAGTCTATGCCCCAACCACTGCTGCAGAAGAGGCTGAAGTGGACCAGTTCTATGAAGACCTACAACAGCTCATAGAACTAACACCAAAAAATGATGTCCTCATCATCATAGGGGACTGGAATGCTAAAGTAGGAAATCAAAAGGTAACCGGAATAACAGACAAGTTTAGCCTTGGAGAACAAAATGAAGCAGGGCAAAGGCTAACAGAGTTTTGTCAAGAGAACACGCTGGTCATAGCGAACACCCTTTTCCAACAACCTAAGAGGCATCTCTACACATGGACATCACCAGATGGGCAACACCGAAATCAGATTGACTATATAATTTGCAGTCAAAGATGGAGAAGGTCTATCCAGTCAGTAAAAACAAGACCTGGAGCTGACTGTGGCTCAGATCATGAGCTACTCATTGCAAAATTCAAACTTAAATTGAAGAAAGTTAGGAAAACCACTAGGCCATTCAGATTTGACCTAGAACGCATTGCCAATGAATATACAGTAGAGGTGAAGAATAGGTTTAAGGGACTAGATTTGATAGACAGAGTGCCTGAAGAACTATGGACAGAGGTCCGTGACATTGTAAAGGAGGCAGCAATCACCGCCATCCCAAAGAAAAAGAAATGCAAGAAAGCAAAGTGGCTGTCGGATGAGGCTTTACACATAGCAGAGGAAAGAAGGAAAGCTAAAGGCAACGGTGAAAAGGAAAAATTTGCCCAACTGAATGCAGATTTCCAGAGAACAGCAACGAGAGATAAGGAGGCTTTCCTGAATGAACAATGCAAAGTAATAGAGGAAAACAATAGAATGGGAAGGACTAGAGATCTCTTCAAGAAAATTGGAGAAATCAAGGGAACATTCCATGCAAAGCTGGCCATGATAAAGGACAAAAACGGTAGGGACCTAACAGAAGCAGAAGAGATTAGGAAAAGATGGCAAGAATACACAGAAGAACTGTACAAGAAGGACCTCGATGTCCTTGACAACCACGACGGTATAATCACTGACCTCGAGCCAGACATCCTGGAAAGTGAAGTTAAATGGGCCTTAAAAAGCATTACTAACAACAAAGCTAGTGGAGGTGATGGTATCCCAGCTGAGTTATTCAAAGTCTTAAAAGAAGATGCTGTTAAAGTGCTGCACTCAATTTGCCAACAAATTTGGAAAACACAACAGTGGCCACAGAATTTGGAAAAGGTCAGTTTACATTCCAATCCCAAAGAAGGGCAATGTCAAGGAATGTTCAAACTATCACACAATTGCACTTATTTCACATGCTAGCAAGGTCATGCTCAAGATCCTACAAGCTAGGCTCCAACAGTACGTGGATAGAGAACTGCCAGAAGTACAAGCTGGGTTTCAAAGAGGTAGAGGAACTAGAGATCAAATTGCCAACATTCGCTGGATTATGGAGAAAGCAAGAGAGTACCAGAAAAACATCTACTTCTGCTTCATTGACTATGCTAAAGCCTTTGATTGTGTGGATCACAATAAACTATGGCAGGTTCTTAAAGAGATGGGAGTACCAGACCACCTCACATGTCTCCTGAGAAACCTGTATAAGGGTCAAGAAGCAACAGTTAGAACCAGATATGGAATAACTGATTGGTTTAGCATAGGAAAAGGAGTACGACAAGGATGTATATTGTCACCTTGCTTATTTAATTTATATGCAGAGTACATCATACAAAATGCTGGCCTGGATGAATCACAAACTGGAGTTAAGATTGCTGGGGAAAAGATCAATAACCTCAGATATGCAAATGATACCACTCTGATGGCAGAAATTGAAGAGGGCCTCAAGAGCCTCTTGCTCAGGCTGAAAGAGGAGAGTGCAAAAGTGGGTTTGAAGCTCAACATCAAAAAAACTAAGACCATGGCATCTGGCCCCATCACTCCTTGGCAAATAGAAGTTCTCCCAGATTAGAGTTTGCACACTTAACCACTACACCAAACTGGTGCCGTTCACTCTATCGCCTCATTCTGATGCATGAGCACACTAGGCTAGAGAGCACAGTTATTAAGTGTAGATAAATCATGTGATGAGCATCAATGTATGAACCAGGACAAAGCCTAATTAAGGAGGATTAGAACATCTAACTAGGGAGATGAGGGTGTTGGAGTGAGCAACTCAGCATGTCTGGGCATGGGGGGGGCTACATCACTCTAAGTGTGTATAGGTGTTACCTCCTTGAATGCGATGCCTCTCTCTGTCTTAACCTGGGAGCTCCTATATTTCCTATATCTATAGCCTCTCATTCTTTTCACATGGCCTTTCACGGAGACTCGTATCTCCCACAGGTCTCTCCTGTACAGGCAATGCCTTCATACTCCCCCACATATGTGATACTGGATTAGCTGGCCATTTGTGACAGAGAAAGTACTCTTCAGGTTAGGCTTCTTTTTCTCCTTTTGACTGCAGCCTGAATGTAAAATGGATCTACTTGAATAACCATAAAATTTTGCAATATACTTCTTGGCAGATTTTATATATTGCACTCAGTATCACACTTCTGTGACTGGACAAACTCTGCTATACCAAAACCAAATATCCCAACAGAGGGTTCAAAGCTGCACTTAGACTCTCAGTTCAAAGTATTTCACAAAATTGTTGTAAGCATTAAATGGAGGAAGGAATGTCATGTATAATACCTGGAGGTCCATGGAGGAAGAGTGAGATAAAAATGCAACCGACAGATAAAATTTTGAATCTGATAGATAAATTTATGAAATTTTTAAACAATCAAATACTTTTTAAAAAGTTCTGAGAGCCGGTATGATGCAATAGTTTCAGTATTGGTCTAAGATCTGAAAGACACAGGTTTCCCCACTTTGCCGCAGAAGCTTGTTGGGTGACTTTGGGCTAGTCACACATTTTCAGCTAACCTATCCCAAAGTCACATACGTGCAGCCTAACCTACCTCACAGAGATGTTATGAAGATTTCAAAAAGTTATTGATTTAAGAGATTTCTATGCCATCTCATTTAAGTCCTGCTGGAGATCAAGAGGAGAATTTGTAAGCCAAATAAGTAAAATAAGTTTTAAAAAGTAAATTAAAATGAACTTGGCCAAATTTTATTTTTATAGCAATTTATTTATCTCTACTAATGCCGCAACAGGTGATAAACTCTGTAGAAGTGTGCTGACATTTCTCTTAGGCAACTCAAACAGGAAGTCATTGAAGAAAATATGAAAAAACAGCTTATTTTAATAAAAATGTTCAGCTTCTTTTAATAAAAACATTCAGTCTGGTTTTCAAGTATCTGATCATTTACCTCAAATTAATTTTTTATCATAATTATATATTTAACAGTGAAATGTTGCCCCCATCTGCAGATATCTAAATCGGCAGATCAGGGTCACACTGACACAGCATATTTCCCTGCAAATTTGGGGAACCCCCAGGTTTGCGGAAAAATCTGAAATCTTAAAAAAAATACACCAGGGGATTTAAATTCCCCTCTCCCAGGGAATTTAAATTCCCCCTCCCCAAAATAAAATAGTGTTGCCTGCACATGTGCAGACAATGCACATACCACCTCTTCTGTGAATTATCACTGATGGGGAGGAGAAGCTGTGGTAGTCCCAGTAACGAGGTGCACCTGGCTGCATTTGCAACTATGAGAGGTTGTCTGGGAGCCATGGCAGCACCAGTAATAGTAATGGAGATGGTGAGGGGAGAAGTTCCAGTGGACCTGAGGGTAGCAGAGTGATGTTGTGGCCCCAATTACAGTAGTGGAGATGGTGGGGGGAAATTTGCCATGGGCTTGGCACCTGACCAGGAGATGTGCCTGGCCTGGCTATACTGTTGGCAAAGGTGAGGGTGATGGCCAGGCAGATTTGCTGTAGGTGGTTGGGTGACTAGGAGCCATGGCAGTCCTGGCAGCATCACTGTTGGGGGGTGGCCAGAAGTCACACCAATCCTGGAAGTGTTGGGGGGTAAGCTAAGAGGGGGAGAGATCTCCCTGTAAGTATTGCCAGGTCTCCACTTTTATATTCTAATAGCTAAATCAGCCAAATCTGAAAATACTTAAATCTGGTGACTGGAGCTATGAACAGGCAAGACAGATCTTTCTACAAACCTAAAAAAAACCACCCCAGATTTGCAGAAAAATGTGAAATCTTTAAAAAGGGCTGGAAGATGCTAGCCCAGTCTCATTTTCAAAGATGGGCCAATCTGTGCCAGGATGACAACAGAAAAGTTCAAATAAAAACATGTAGACTATTAGTCAAATCCTAGTATATACTTTGTAATATGTTCTTTTCCCAGTTTGGTTGCAGTATAATTGTCCTCATTAACACTGTGTATTTTAGTAATGGGAATATAATTGCTAATGTTTATAAGACATATAATCTCATTACACCCAACCTTATTGGTATTCCTTAGCTTTAGTCTATATGCTACACATTCATTCTCCTTCTCCTTGAAAAACATAAACACTTCTCTGTTCCTCGACACGCAAACATTAAGACACTTTCCTAGTTCTCTAGCAGATATCATGGGTCATCAGGGAGACACGACTGCCAGTCTTGTTTTTAATATATTTAATTTGCCATTTTTTGAAACAGAGCCAAAATGTGAAGCAATGACGCCACAGTGTAATTATCCTGCAGTGCTCCCAACACTTTAACTGAAGAGGAGAGGAACGACAAGGTCATAGACTGCCCAGGAAAGACACATGTGCACACATACACATATACACACACAGCAAATACTTGACCACCAAATGGAAGTAATGAAATCCAGAACAGTCTCATATATTGAACAGAGAGCAAAACACCAACAGATAAATTTAAATTCTCCTTCAATGACCAATTTTGCCCCATCTCTAATAGATAGTTTTGCACGGAGTAAATACAGAATATTTGGAATTTGATTTAAAGCAGTATCTTGCAGCGAAGGCCTATTCAGAGATTATATTGCAGTGAGATAAGATGTGTTCCTCTTTGACTGTTTGGAACTGTTTCATCCGGGCTTCTGTGACACCCCCCCCCCAGGTGTTATGTTCTGCTGCTGGGTCCATTGCATATAAGACAATGTTCACTTGTTTTTCCTCTGGCTGCTGATGTAGGCCAGAGGTTTGGGAGACCAGTGGGAGCCTGGAGGAGGGATACACATGGGAGGGTGGTCATTGGTAACTGTGTGATGTCACTTCTGGAAAAAATCTGGATATCATGCATTTATAGGAATTGCCTGTTTGAGCATCCTAGAGAGGACTGCTGTCACTTCCAGCTTTTCCCCAGAAAGTGATGCCATAGGCTCAACAGTCATTTTGTTCAATATTTTTCTCACCTCTTCTCAGAGTGGCAGTGGGAGACAGGAGCTGGGTGACTGGCAACCCTATCTGAATCTGCCTATTACCTGTGGAATCACAATGGGCCAGCATGGTATAGTAGCTAGCATGTCAAGCTAGGATCTGGGAGTTTCAGGTTCAAATACCCACTCTGCCATGGAAGGTTGCTGGTGACTTTGGGCCAATCACACACTTTGAGCCTGACCTCCCTCCCAGAACTATTGTGAGGATAAAAAGGAGATGGGAAGCATGTTATAAGCCCCACTGAGTCCCCATTGGAGAGAAAAGTTGAGTGTGGATGAAGTAAATAAATCTAAAGTACTCAGCATCTGGAGTGTTGGAAATAAAATTCTGCTAGGGGTGGAATATCAAAGTACTTGATATTGCTCTGGATTCACTCTTAGTTGTTTGCAGGCTAGGCTCCCACAGATGTGATGCTATAGCAGAGACACGCAGGTCATGGCTGCAGGAGTTAAGCCTTCAAGGTTGGTTGGTTTTTCAGAGTCCCTATACTGCTTTGTCAGGCTTCCGACTCCAGTTAGTCTTTATCCAAACACCATGTAAATTTAACACGGAGTCCAGGAACCATGTTGAGATAAAATTGAAATTTCTTTTCCCCTTCCTGTTTCGGCCCTCTCTGCATAGTGCCACCCAGTGGCCCTCATGCGTATATAGCTAACACCACACTACAGTCAGATGACAGATCTTGCATTGTGTGGATTACTAACCCTGAATCCAACACACAGGGCCACCTGTATTGGTTGAGAAGGGAAGGGACTTCTTGTTTAGCAATGCCTTCTGTCCACTAAGGTTTTGATCATTGCCAAGTAATTAGAACAAGAGCATCTTGCAGCCAGGGACCCTAGTTTATTTGACTGGGTTTGCCAATCATGTACAGAAATACCATTTGACTAAGACTTGTCACCATTGTTGGAACACCTTGGAAACTCTTTTAAGGAATAAGAAGAGTTTAGGGCATTAATGTGACACATGATGTGAATAGACATTTCTTCCACTGCTGCGCTGCAAACCTGATTGCACATACAGCAGCATCTTCTCTCCACAGAAGCTGCAAAACCTTCTGCTTTACTTCCTGCTTAACCTGGCTACTGTAAATTACAAAAAGAATGGATCAAAAAACTTATTATTTGTATCTCTCTTTTATCTTACATTCCTAGGCAAGTCCCATCACAGCATGACAGAGAATTACAGGTTAGCTCTTTTCTTGAGAGTTTTGTAAGAAGAAATGACTTTCTTGTTTTCCTCCAAATGCTGGTGACTCTCTGGACTTCTTTGTTGAAAGTGAGAGGTTGCTTCTTATGCTTAGCTGCTTCTGAGAGTCAGTGATGCCAAGTGGGTGGTTAGAATTTAAGTCACTTCACATTGTAGAGCTGGCATGCTCATCAAAAATAATGGGCAGGTTGAATTGTCTGCTCGACAGGGAAAGTAACCCCTTTGTTTCTAATGCAAGCAAGACTGTGTCACTTCTGCTGAAACTGACTGGGAAAATAGGTATGATTCATATATTGTAAAGATTCTTCCTACATTTTGACTGCCCAATGTGCAAATACTTTCCTATAACCAAACATTTGGCTATCAGACTAATAAAATCTATTGCAGGGATGTTTTTAATGTAGCAACACTCTCAAACTGTCTCTCATCACTGTATTGAGGTGGTCTCCATAATGGATGAACCCAAGCCAAGTCTGTGTAGGGATCTTAGATGAACTAAGCTCCATTTTCCTGAGATGGGGAAATCACATCAGAAGCCATAATTAGACACTTAGGTGAGTGTCATAGTTCTATGTCAGTATCACTTAGAGGGGGAACAATGGTAAAGCATCCTTGACCTGACACCTCTCAAATATCCATCCAGAGACCTTTTGAAACTTTGGCAGAATATTGTCCCCTTTGTAAGTTCTCGTAGCATTCAATTCTGTTTCCTGGAAAGTCTGACTCACCTCAAGTGGAGGTGTATCAACTAAAGAATTCTTATAAGTTTTGAGTTAAGCAGAGAGTGTGTTTTCTTTTATTTCTATGTTTTCTTTAATTTTCCTTCCCTAATCCCCTGCTCATTTATTTATTTACTGTCTTTCTTCTCTATAGGAACCCAGAGCAGCTTACATCACTCTCATCTCCTCCATTTTATTCTCACAACAAACCTGTGAGGTAGACTAGACTGAGAGTGTGTGACTGGCCCACTGTTACCCAGCAATCTTCCATGGCAGAACAGGGATCTGAACCTGTCTCCCCAGTTCTAGTCTGACATCTAACCATTACACCACACTAGCTCTTATCTACGTGTCCTTTGAATGAAGTATTTGAAATCAGCAGAGTTTCCAGTGAACATGGCTGCTCGCTAGAAGCACTCTGTGCTTCGTATCTACCCCACTGAAGATGTTTTGCCGTAAACGTTGGAGGGAAGCATCTTCAAAAAACCCCTCCCCTTTCAAGGAAGGGCTTTGACAGGTAGGATCATCTGGATCTCTCCCAGGATAGCTCAGATAATATCAAGGCCATGGGGAAAGAGAGGTGCAATCTGCCAGTAAGAATAGACATTCACCATCCCTTCTTTGGATTTATCCTGGCTCTTCCTACACCCTCCCTAGAAGGTCTAATCTTTAAACTTTCAGGTTTTTTTCTTCTCTCTCTTACATACAACAAGAATATTATAAAGCCATCATTAAAGCAGTTTAATGAAGATCTATCTCCCCCTCTCCATTTGGTTTCATTTTTACATCATTATGACTCCTATGTCCTGGATGGGAAATATATTGCCAAGCCAATCCAGTCCAATCCAATCCAAATACCTTTATTGGCATAAAAAGAAAAAAGAAAAAAAAAGGTGCAACGTGGCCAATTTACAGAGAATTTCAGTTATAAAAACCATCAAGCATCACATAGAAAAGCTAGACTTTTGATCCCTGATAGTTATGGCAGCCAAGTGGTACCTTCCAACTGAACTTGTAATGTGGGAACATCGGTCAGATAGGAAAAGAAATACTAACCTCCTCAGATAAGCTGTGAAAGTTAGATACAATAGGTTTAATTATACAGTCCAGCACTTCCCCATAAAAATCACAATGGAGTAGAACATGGGCTACCGTTTCTAGGTGCCTTCCTTTACATGGACAAAGTCTTTCTTGATAGGAAGTGTTAGCAAACCTCCCAGACAATACCACTGAGGGTAAAACATTGAGTCTTGCTAACATAAAAGAGTGGTGTAACTGGGGTGAGGTAATCTGGGAAAGGTTAGCAGCAGGCAGTCCATATTCTGGAAAGATACCAAATGCTAAAGGGGAGCAAGTTTTGTGTTCAAGAGAACAGATAGTCTGTTTCTCAATATCTAGAATCCTCTGTTTCAAAATTTTAAATGCCTGCATTTCACTTAACATACAGAGGCTGTCCAAAGAGATACCTATAGAATGTATTTTCTTCTGGATCTGAAAATACAAGTTGGAAACAAAAGAATCAGCTAGCATCATATGGATATAGCTAGCAGGTTCTGCCCCAAGTGTAGGCGTAACCAAAACTTTAAGGTTAATAGCTATGCCCTGGTCTCAATCAGATGCATTCCAGTCTCTAAGCACATTGTAGCATAGCTAATCCAGTTGGGGACCCCCAAAATATGGTATAAGAACATTGCCTGGATTTGCTCAAGCTGGGTATTGAAAGCGCTAACCCAAATGGGGATCTCATATAATAGCTGGGGAATTGTTTTGGCATTGAAGACACAAATAGCAGCTGGGACAAATTGATTGCCCTTCTTATAAAAGAAACTAACCACCGCAGATGAACTGCACCTTGCTGAGATGACTGTTTGCTTGCGTTGTTCTGTCCAATTATGGTTGTATTGAAAAGAAACCCCCAAGTATTTAAAATATTTCACTTGTTCGATAGTAGGAAATATATTGCTTTGACTGGCAACATAAAGAATCCACAAATCTTCCTGAACTGAGGGGGAGTGAATTAGACTAACAAGGTTGCTATCTTCAGTTAAAGCTTTCAACATAATGAATGAATGTTTTTAAAGGAACTTTTAATGCTTTGCTTCTCTCAAGTACATCTGATATCAGTTTGATTCTGGAAATACAGATAGAAATGGATATAAAAGCTGATTATACTTCTAAGATGACTACCTATCTGTAAACATTTGATATATCTACAGGTATTTCTTTTTTATTTTCAGTACCTGGAGGAGTTCCCCCCTCCCTCTCTCGCTATTTCCATGGAATACCTCGCCTTGTTTTTCATTGACTGTTTATATTTTATTTACTCTTACCTATGCTGATTGGACATTTTTTTGTCTGAATTAGTCCCATAAAGGTATTAAACTGCATTTTTAACCTTTATTTCGCTATTGGAGAGTCTCCATTTTGCCTGGAATAATAGCTCTGACTCTCTGCCAAAATCCAAGATTTCAAGCAGTCCACAGATAGTACTGAATTTTTGTGCTCTCAAGATTCCTACTGGGCAACTATCAATTTTGCATCCTGATTTTTTTTATTTTTTTTCCGCAATTGACAACTGGATAAATCTTATGCACCCTCTTTATAATATACTAATATCTTATTTTGCAGCCATGAAATTAAAAGATGCTTGCTTCTTGGGAGGAAAGCAATGGCAAACCTAGACAGCATAATAAAAAGCAGAGACATCACCCTGCCAACAAAAGTCCACATAGTCAAAGCAATGGTATTCCCAGTAGTAATGTATGGCTGTGAGAGTTGGACCATAAGGAAGGCTGAGCAACAAAGAATAGATGCTTTTGAACTATGGTGCTGGAGAAGACTCTTGAGAGTCCCTTGGACTGCAAGGAGATCAAATCAGTCAATCCTAAAAGAAAGTCAACCCTGACTGTTCCCTGGAAGGCCAGATCCTGAAGCTGGCACTCAAATACTTTGGCCACCAAATGAGATGGGAACACTCACTGGAAAAGACCCTGATGCTGGGAAAGATTGAAGGTAAAAGAAGAAGGGGATGGCAAAGGATGAGAGGGTTAGACAGTGTTATTAATGCAATGAACATGCAATTCAAGAAAGAAATTCAAGAAATTCAAGAAAGAAATTGAAGAACAATTTGAACTTTTTTTCAAAACTCTATAAGAAAGATGTTTTAACAGTAAATGGAATGGATGAATATATTGAAGAAGCTTTAACTCATAAATTTTCAAATGAAGATAGAGAAATTTTGAATCAAAGCATCTCAATTCTAGAGGTTTCTCAAGCCATCAAGAAACTAAAAAAGGATAAGGCACTAGGACCCGATGGACTCTCTGCAATTTACTACAAAACCTTTGAAGAGAAGATAATTTTACCCTTACAAAAATTTATGAATGATATAAGTGAAAAGAATATATTGCCACCATCCTGGCAAGAAGCTCATATAACGTTACTATTTCATTGTTGAATGTGAACTATAAAATTTTTGCTCCAGTCATGGCTGATAGATTAAAGAAATATATCTCCAAAGTAATTTATTCTGCTCAGACTGGTTTTGTACCAAAAAGACTCATGAAAGATTGTTTTGTTGATGATGCAATAGAACATGTTAAACATGAGGGCTGTTTTTAGATGCTGAAAAAGCCTTCGATAATGTATCTTCGACTTTTCTACAAAAAAAATGCAATATTTCAAGTGTGGCTCCAGACTTTTGAATTGGATACAGAATATCTACACTAAACAACAAAAATTTTAATCAATGGGGTTTTGACAAATGGATTTAAAATAGAAAAAAAAACCTGTCAAGGATGTCCACTCTCTCAGCTTCTCTTCATTGTTGTGTTGGAAATCTTTGCTTCTAAAATTAGACAAGATTCCAGAATTGAAGGATTAAAAGCAGAAGGAGAGGAGTTTAAACTAAAGAGTTATGCAGATGACGTGGCCCTTGAATTTTGAACCCCCAACAATCTCTCCAACACATAATGGAGCAAATTGACAAGTTTGGATGCTTTTCAGGTTATAAAATCAACAGGAAGTAAATTAAGTTTATTTTGAAAATTTTAACTACTCAAGAAGAGGAAGTGATTATGAAAATTTCAGGATGTGGCATAACAAATAATCCAGTCAAATATTTAGGAATATATCTCACGGGACAGAATGATACATTATTTAAGGACAATTATATGACAACCTAGGTCTAAAGTACAAAAAGTTTTTGAAAGATAGTCCAAATTACAACTATCCTGGCTAGGAAGAATTTCTGCTATAAAAATGAATGTTCTACCAAAATTAAACTTTTTGTTACAGATGATTCCAATTTCAATTCTTGAAAAGACTTTGAGTGACTGGCAAAGGCAAATAAATAAATTTATATGAAACAATAAGAAGCCAAGAATAAGATTTAAAGTATTGCAGGATGAGAAGAAAAGAGGTGGTCTGACAATACCTAACATTAAATTATACTACCAAGCTGCTGGGCTAGTTTGGATTTCAGATTGGATCAGAAGTCCTAATTAAAGATTGATACAATCAGAATCTTCAGGGCTCGATGATGGACTACATAGCTATTTGTGGATTTAAAAAATCTATATCAAAAAACAAAACCCAAGATAAAAGACCTAAAATCAGAGATAGCTTATTTAAAATTTTGGAAATGCTACAAAAGAGAACCAACCCTACAATTCCACTAATAATGTCACCAATAGATGCTTATTACAGAAATTACACAAGGGGAAATAATGATTTTATAATTTATGGCGATATGATAAACTTGCAAGGTGCCATCAAGATGTGGCAAGAGATTAAAGAAGAAGGAAAGGAGATACAATAGTGGATATACTTTCAAATTGCTTCCAGGTTAAAAAAATGATATCTGCGCTAAGAGAGAAGCTATTAATGAGCTGACTGATTTTGAGAAGATTGTCTCACAATCTAAAGACCATTTATTAGTATGAATTTACAAGCTATTACTTCAATGTTGTTTTGAGGGATTAAATGGATGCAAAATTTTGGTGAGGAAATCCCAAAAGATATTGCTAATATGGACAAGAATTACAAAGGGGCTTGCTGGAAATGTAAAAAAGAAGATGGCACCTTTTATTATATGTGGTGAACCTGCAGCAAGATGAAAAGATCCTGGAAAAAATACATGAAAATTTCAAACTATTTTAAAAACTAAATTCCCAATGAAACCAGAGACTATGTTACTGGGAATCCTTCCAGATAATATAGACAGAACCTCACAAGACCTACTTCAATATATGTCGATAGCTGCCAGAATAATATTTGCAATGAAATGGAAGACAGAAGACTGTCCTACAATAGAGATCTTGGGGGGGAAATTTAGCTGAGTATTCAACATTGGCAAAATTAACCAATTATATAAACAAAAGACCATTGAATGAATTTCAGCAGAAATGGCAAACTCATACTATGGGAATAATTAGCTTTCTTCTTTTTTAGTTTTGGAATTATTTGAATATCACATTAAAGATTATGAAGATATTGATTATAATTTCAATATTTTATTTTGTACTCCATTAGGATTTAAATAATCAGTAAGAATAAAATTCAGTTTTAGTTCAACAAAACAATATTTAGGTTTTTAGTATAGAAGACCATTCAGCTGTTAAAGATGTATTCTCTTTTATCGTTAATATACTATTGCTAATTTTAGGAGAGTTTTTGTTTATTCCTTAAAGAGAGAATCTAACCAAAAATTCTGTAATACTGATGCTTTATTAATTGTTTCTATCTTTGAATTATGTAATACATTTGGTAATATATCTGATTTACTTGTTGTATGTAACAATTCATAATATTTAACAAACTTGATGAATCTATGGCTGTGGTCACACACGCTAAATAATCCTTCCAATCCACTTTCAGTGCACTTTGAAACTGGATTTTTACTGTGTGAACTTGCTAAATCCATTTGGAAAGTGCTTTGAAAGTGGACTGAAAATGGATTATTTAGTGTTGTGACCGCAGCCTATATTTTCCCTCCCCTTCTTCCCTTCTGTATCCCACCTTTTTTTCTTGAGAAAATAATTTAAAAAAGAATTTGAAAAAAAGAATTTGAAATTGGCTCTTTCCATTGTATGACCACCTATGACCCTGGGACTTTGTGTTCCTATAAGGATATTGAGAAGAAAGAGAGACCAAACCCTGGGCTTTCTTTGAAAAGCATCTTCTTTGCCATACACATGTATGTGTGCTCCATGAGCAGAAATCCCAAACTGACTTGGAGTAGTCCAGTAGTATTACACAAGCAGGGAACCCACAAGGACTTGCAAGGTGTATCTCATTTTCCTTCCCCCACTATTTCCTCTTTCCCTTCCAGGAAGCCGCCATAATTTTTCCCCATTTCCCACCTCTTTCTCTCCTTCCTAGCCACCAGCCAACCTATCATAATTTGACCACATCAGATTTCCCTCCACCCCTTCCCTGGCAGCATCTCCCCAGAAAAACTCTGGCTGAATTGTGTGGTTCCAGCTGAGCTGGTGGGGGATCTGTAAGGATTTGTGGGGAGTAGCTCACTTTCCCCTGTATCCCCTCCCCACACTATTTCTCTTTTTCCCCTCCTCCTGTCTGCCCCCATATCTTCACCTTTCCTTGCTTCCTTTGCTCTTTCCTGTCCTTCAATCAACCTATCTTTCATCTGCCCCCACATCCTCATCTATATTTATTATTTCTTTATTCCATTTATATTCTGTATTCCTCCACAATGGGGATCCAAAGAAGCTTGCTCCATTTTATCAATTTTATCCTCACAACATCCCTGTGAGGTAGATTAGGCCAAAAGAGTGTGACCGGCCCCAAATCACTCAGTGAGTTTCTACAGCAGAATATGGATTTGAACTTGGGTCTCTCAGATCTCTTCTGAAATTCTCACTACACCACACTGGCTTTTGTTGGGTGGTTCCTGTTGAACAGTAGTGGGCAGCCTGTCCTGGGTGATTCATGCAAGTCTCATGGTAGCAAGTTGCCCAGTAGTTTGAAGTCTCTTCATATTCATAGGATATTGGTTGTAGGATTGAGCTGAAATGGCAGTCACTTTTTTGTGAACACTTTGACCTACCATAAAATGTACTTCCCCCCCCCTTTCAGTAGTTTTTCAATACATGGCTTTGCCAAAATATGGGTGACAGTAGCACAAAAGAACATACTCTGTTGTAACACAGACAGCATAAGATTCCTTCATGTTTATAATATACTGGGTTCCAGACATGTTGGCAGTGAATCAGCTCATAGTTTATTCAGTTAGAGAAAACTGAGACAACAAAGCAAGACCAGAGGCCTGCTTAAATCCAAATTGCAAACCATACCCAAACACACACACACACCCATGATAGGATTATTTACAGTGTCCCCAAATCCCATAGGTCATTCCTTGGATCCTGACTATCTGATAGGTCCTTTCTAGGATCCGGGCGGGCTATTGTCTCTGGATGCAAAGCTATGCTACTTCACATGACCACGTGTTAACCCGACTGCATGTGTGGTCCTCAGTTAGTACACAACACCCCTCCCCCCATGGTTCAGACCTTTCCTAGCATACAAAGTCTTTTAAGTATGCAGGCTTCTTTCATTCCCGTGTCGAACGGCATAGTTTGGTGGCCAGGGCTGCTTGCTCTGGTAAGGTCGTAGGCAGCATGGCTGGGGTCTCTGGGGGCTACGTCAGGCTTGGCGTGCTGCTGGCTTCTTGAACATGGGCCGGCTCCCTGGAACTTCCTATGTCTGCTTTGGGGGATGCATTTGTTTGCTGTGGCTCTTGGCCGGATGCCGTGGGCTCAGCCGCCTTGCTGGCATCAGGGCTGATGTCTTCGTCCTCACAATCATCTGGCCTGCTCGGGTCTGCCTGAATGAGTTGGCGACATAATTGATCAATGTGACATCTCAGCAGCTGTCTGTCTTCTGCGGAGACCTCGTATGACAGAGGGCCCGTAACTCTGACTACCCTGGCCGGAATCCAGGCAGCATAGTTCCGGGTGTACACGGGGTCCCCTGGGAAGAACCCCCACAGGGTTTCCTGACTTTCTGGTGCTGTGCTGTGCTCTGGGGCTCGATCTCGATGGAGACCGTCCAGAAGAGTTGTAAGGCAGCATCCCATCAGGAGCTCGAATGGACTGCATCTGGTTGTGGTATGCAGTGTTACTCGCTGACCAAATAGAAAGGTGGCCAGCTTGTAGTCCCAGTCCCCCTGGTCCATCCAACGCAGGGACTCCTTGGTAGTTCAAACCATGCATTCTGCCTGGCCATTGGTTGCAGGGTGAAATGGAGCAGAGCAGATGTGCCTGATCCCATAGTAGCTCACAAAGGCCTGGAATTCTGAGGAGGTGAATGACGTCCCATTATCAGTGACTAGGGAGTCCAGGATGCCATGTGTGCTGAAAATCCACCACATCACACAGATGGTGGATCAGGATGAAGTGGAGGGAACTGGGACCACTTCCAGCCACTTGGTGTAGGCATCCACCAAGATGAAGAAAATCTGCCCCTGGAAGGGCCCTGCAAAGTCCAAGTGCAGTCAAGCCCAAGGCTTGTGTGAGGACTCCCATGGTTGCACTGGGGCTCGCAGAGGTTCTGGCCATGATTCTTGGCATGTTTGACAGCGCTTTACTTGGTCTTCAATTTCCCCATCCATCCCAGGCCAGCACACATAGCTCTGGGCCAACACTTTCATGAGCACAATACCTGGGTGCGTGTTGTGTAATGCAGCGGGGCAGAAATTACCACCTGGCTTCTGCAGAGTAGGCAGCCCTTGTAGGGTGACAACTCATTCCTCTGGGACAAGAACGTTGTGAATTCTGTGCCCACCAGAGTGGTGGGCCATCCCCTCCCCACCCAGTCCAAGACACGGGACAGGAGACAGTCCTGGGCGGTGTGGCAGGACACCTCAGCTACCTGGACTGGGTGATCAGGGAGTTGCTTGTGGAGGGCGATGTGGTGCACAGGAGCTGGGTCTGGATCACTGGATGGCAGGGAAAGGCAGCTGAGAGCATCTGCGTGGCCCATAGCTTTACTGGGCCAGTGGACGAGCACATACTGGTAGCTGGGCAGAAAGATGGCCCCCCTGAGCACCTGGGGGGACAACATTTGGGGAGTCTGATGGTCCAGGGCTAGCAGACCCAGGAGTGGCTTGTGGTCTGTGATCACTGTGAAGGGCTGACCATAAAGGTAATCATTAAATTCCTTCACCCACACCACGATCGCCAGGGCCTCCTTGTCAATTTGAGCATAGTTATGCTCAGCTGAAGACAAGGTGTGGGAGTAATAAGCAATTGAAACCTCCTGACTGGCCATGAGTCGGTGCCCCAGGACTGCCCCCACCCCATACAGGGAAGCATCACAAGCCAGAACCACTGGGAGGAACTCATTGAAGTGAGTGAGGACTGAATTGAATGTTAACAGTTCTTTCACCACCCGGAACGTGGCCATGTCCCAGGAGGCCCAGGTCCACAGAGCATGTTTGTCAAGGAGGTAGTGCAGGGGCTCCGTGATGGCGGCCTTGTTGGGTAGAAATGAGTGATAGAAATTCAAAAGTCTGAGGAATGCCTGGAGCTCAGCCTTGGAGGAGGCACTTGCACGATGGCGCGAATCTTGTCCGGAGTGGGGTGGATGCCCTGTGCGTTGACAGTGAACCCCAGGAATTCTACCCATGGCACCCCAAGCATGCACTTCTCACACTTCAAGTTGATGGAGAAGGAAGAGCCTGTGTCTAGCACCATCTCACATGGGTACCCCTCTATTAACACCGTTACATGAATCTTGTTGGGGGCATCCCAGGGCAAATTCAGTACCTGGTGCTGATGGTTGGCTGTCATGGTGTGTAGTTCTGCTGCTTCAAGGTGGGCAGTCATCCGCAGAGTCCATGGGAGTGGCAAGCATGTGCAAGATGGCTGGCCTTGCCACAGGTTCAGCAGATCACGTCACAGAACTGGCAGGAAAGAGGCTCTTGGTCCTCACCGCAGCTGGTGCAGGGCATTTGTGCTCTGACCTTTGTGGGTGCTTGGGTGGTTGTTCTCGCTGGCAGGGTGTATGTGTTGTGGCAAGCTGGGCGGTGGACTTGGAGTACTTTGTCATCGTCCGAGGTGTCGGAGCTCTGAGCCATGGCAGTCTGATAGGCGGCATGCATCTGTTGATCCCGCTGTGCTTTCTTGAAGGCCGTGGCCACCCAGAGGGCCTTGTCCAAGTTGAGATTGTCATGGCTGATGTTAGGAGATGTACTTTTAAAATGCTTTTATTTGTTGTTTTCTGACCTGCACACACACCTGAATGGTGCTTGCAAGTGTCTTTGGTCTGGGAGAACTGTGTGCTTTGTTTGATGTGACCACATGCAATAGAAAGCTGCTTGCAGTTTGTACTTTCATGCTAATGAAGTCACATACACACACATATGCAAACATCTACTCATCAGGCACCGGAAACAAGAAAACATCTCCATTATGGTCTGCTAGAAGGATGGCAAAAACAACAACCTGTCTACCATCGAGGAATCTGAATTCCACATGTAACCCACAGGATGCTTGGCATTTTGCAAGTGTTAAGACTGTTTCCTGTTGATGGCTTGGACCAAGCTAGAGTCATCTGCATTCTTAAAGGTTTCCATGACAACCCATCTTTGCACCTTGGACCAAATGTCCCCTTTAGTGAAAGGTGTAGATTTTCAATATTGCCCCACCTTTGTAGGAGGGTACCCCACATCCTATAGCCAATGATATAGGAATGGGACGGACTGGAAGACCCTACTGCCAGCCCCCAAGATAGCTGATAAAAGTAAGGTTCACCTTTTGTTAAGCGCCTCACACCACTTCTTGCCTAACATTCTTTTGGTGTACACCTACCTCGCTAGCAAGGCATTTATTCCTCACACATGTTGGCTGGTTCCAACTGTGTGCAGTAAAAGTATCCTTAGTCAGAATCTTTATTCTTGTATTCTTCACTGTGAAGGTCGAGCTTCAGGAAACAGATAAGTATCACGTGTATTCCCCTCCTAAATACCTTTAGTTTAAAACCCAATATTGTTTTCCATTACTACTGTATCTAAAGGAACTTGTGTGTATGTGTGTATGCATGTTTTGTTTGTCTGTGATTCAAAAGATATTATTCAGTAAAGAGAATATTTGATTTTACTAAAGAAATCTTGTCAAGCGTTCTCTTTTGGGAAACTAGTTTTCTGGGCGAAACTACTTTCTCTGTATACATAGACCAGAACTCAATATAAGTTTAGACCGATCAATGCGTAGATAAGCATTTCGGCTAACACTGATGAGTGTCCTTCAGAGCTTCAGTTCTTGGATATCCTAGACGAACTGGTTCAACAGGGCATCCTTGACGGCTGGGAATTCACAGTTGATTGCAAGCCTGCAAATGTCAGCCATGAAGATCGATTCTCCGGACTGTTGGTTTCATGCAAAGAAGTCAATTCTCATCGCCATCTTGGAGGGTTTCGGCATGAAGTAGTCATCGAGAGCTTTGGCCAGCTCATCGTAGGAGGTGGTGTCCAGGGTCTTGGGTGTGATGAGACCCTGGACTAAGCAGATCATGGTGATTCTGCATGTGCTGAGCAGTCAGGATTTCTTCTTCTCTGCATCCTCGATGCCTTGGATCCTGAAGAAGTGCTTCAGCTGTTCAACCCAGGCTTCCCACAGCTCTGGGTGAGCCGGGTTGAAGGAGGAAAGTTGTCCCAGGGCAGCAGTCATGACTGGAGAAGTGATGTGGGGTGCGGTGAGCTGGTCCTCAGTGCGCAGTGCAATGCTTGGGGCAGAGGTGGTAGCCTCAGAGTCGGAGTGGTCAGGCATGCTCATCAAGATCCCATTCTCATTGCCAGTATAATATACTGGGTTCCAGATGCATTGGTAGTGAATCAGCTCATAGTTTATTTGGTTAGAGAAAACTGAGATAACAAAGCAAGAACGGAGGCCTGCTTAAACCCCCACTGCAAACCACACCCAAACACACATCCACACCCGTGATAGAATTATTTACGTGTCCCCAAATCCCATAGGTCATTCCTCGGATCCTGACTACCTGATAGGTCCCTTCTAGGATCCAGGCGGGCCATTGTCTCTGGATGCGAAGCTATGCTACTTCGCATGACCACGTGCTAACCCAACCGCATGTGCGGTCCTCAGCTGGTACACAACAATCTTCAACCATTAATCAGTACATCTATATATCTATTTCCCAAGTGTTTGTGCCAGGCCTTGAGGTGGCTGGGGGAGAGGACACACTGGGCCTGGCATCAGCAAAGAAGCAGCCTGGGGGAAGCATCAGTGACTGCACAGCTCAGGATTCTGCTGGGCCTGGCAGTGGCAGCCATGCAGCCCAGGAGACTTGCTGGGCTCTGTATCATCAGCAACACTGCTCGGGAGCCTCGCTGGGTCCCACATTGGTGGCTGCACAGCTCAGGAGCCCTGCCGAGCCTGGCAGCCATGGCACAACCCAGGCATTGTGCTGGACTTGCTGCCAGCAGCAGCACAGCCCCTGATGCTGAAAATAATAAAATGCAAATAAAGGACATCTATGAATGACAGTTCTGTAGTTCTGTCGCTGAAAGTATTTTGAGATCCAACCATTCCTGTCATTGAAAGACTGCTGAAGAAAGTCTCAAAGGTAACACAAAACAACACAGTTCCTTGAGCCAGTGCTCAAGGTCCTATGACTGATAGACAACTTAAAAATTGATAAATTACTAGGCCCAGATGGCATACATCCGAGAGTTCTGAAAGAACTCAGATGTGAACTTGTGGATCTCCTGACAAAAATATGTAATCTTTCATTAAAATCTGCCTCCATTCCTGAGGACTGGAAGGTAGCTAATGTCACTCCCATCTTTAAAAAGAGTTCCAGAGGAGATCCGGGAAATTTACAGGCCAGTAAGTCTGACATCAATACTGGGTAAGTTGGTGGAAACTGTTATTAACGAGAGAATTAGTAGGCACATTGATGAACAAAAACTATTGAGGCAGACTCAGCATGGGTTCTGTAAGGGAAGATCTTGTCTCACTAACAGTGAACAAACATGTGGACATGTGGACAAGGGGGACCCAATAGATGTTGTTTACCTTGACTTCCAGAAAGCTTTTGATAAAGTTCCTCATCAAAGGCTCCTAAGTAAGCTCAATAGTCACGGGATAAAAGGACAAGGACAAAAACTGGCTAATTAATAGGAAACAAAGAGTGAGTATAAATAGGCAATTTTCTCAATGGAGGGTGGTAAGCAGTGGGGTACTGCAGGGATCAGTACTTGGTTTGATGCTTTTTAACTTGTTCATTAATAATTTGAAGCTGGGAGTAAGCACTGAAGTGGCTAACTTTGCCGATGACACAAAGTTGTTCAGGGTGGTGAAAACCAGGGAGGATTGTGAGGCACTCCAAAGGGATATGCCAAGGATGGGTGAGTGGGCATCAACATGGCAAATGGGGTTCAATGTGGCCAAGTACAAATTGGTGCACATTGGAGCCAAAAATCCTAACTATAAATACATGTTGATGGGGTCCGAACTGGCAGAGACTGACCAAGAGAGAGATCTTGGAGTCGTAGTAGATAACTCAATGAAAATGTCGAGACAGTGTGTGACTGCAATAAAAAAGGCCAATGCTATGCTGGCGATTATATCATAATGCCCCTGTATAAATCAATGGTGTGACCTCATTTGGAATACTGTGTACAGTTCTGGTCACCACCATACCTCAAAAAGGATATTATAGCATTGGAAAAGGTGCAGAAAAGGGCAACTAGAATGATAAAGAGGTTGGAACACTTTCCCTATGAAGAAAGGTTAAAGCACCTTGGGCTCTTTAGCTTGGAGAAATGACGGCTGAGGGGTGACATGATCGATGTTTATAAGATAGAGCAGGTAGAGAAAGAAGTCCTTTTCTCCCTTTCTCACAATACAAGAACTTGTGGGCACTCAATGAAATTGCTGAGCAGTCGGGTTAGAACTGATAAAAAGGCCCCGTCATGACACCCTGCTCCATATGTTTATCCAATTCCCTCTTGAAGCCATCCATGCTTGCAGCCACGGCCAACTCCTGTGGCAGTGAATTCCATGCGTTAATCACTCTTTGAGTGAAGAAGGACTTCCTTTGATCTGTTCTAAGTCTTCAGCTCATTCATTTAATGGAGTGCCCACGAGTTCTTGTATTGTGAGAAAGGGAGAAAAGTACTTCTTTCTCTGCCTGCTCTATCGCATGCCATGCATAATCTTGTTAACTTCTATCATGTCACCCCTTTGGGGATTTTGAACTTAGACTTCCCAGATAGTAGGCTGATACTGACCACTTAGGCAAACACATAGCCCTTAGTCTGTGTCAGGATGCCTTCTCATGTTCTTGACCAGCACATGAAGCAACTTATGTACAAAAGGTTGCAATGCCAAGCCATTTCATGTTCTCCCCTGGGCCCTAGGCTCAGAACTCTGAGCATGAGATTTCTGTAGTGAATGTCAAAAAATCAAAAGTAGGTTTGCAGCTTACAGATACACTCTTGAACAGTCTCAAGATTGCAACAGCACAGACATTTTGATGCAATAATTCAGAGCAAGGGGTGTCAGTTAAATGAACAAAATATTGTTTTAAAGTTAAAACTTAACTTTTTCAGCGAGAGCCTGCAGCCGGTTGGAGGGGCAAGAAGGCCATCTGGGGAAGACTTCTGAGGAGAGTGAGGCTGCAGTGCAGGCTGGGCCCCTTCCACCCTTCCCTCCTTCTCCCCCACCCCCAGGCAAAGAGTCCTAGCTCGCCTCCTGCATGGATTAAAAAGTTTCTGAGCAGATCCACCCCCACCTGCCCTGGTACCCAAGGCGCGCTTCCTGTGCCCAGCCTGGCATGCAGCTGCTGCTGGCAGGAGCCTTGTTGATGCAGCTCAGCTGCCTGCCCGCCCCTGAACCCAGTGCCAGCCCCGGGCCTAGCACCTCCTTTCCCACTCTCCTGGTGGTGGCGGCAGCTCCAGCCGAGGAAGCGGTGCCTGTGTGGGCTCTGGGCTGCACAGAGGGTTGGCTGGCTCCATGCTCCCCTCCTCCCATGCTCTGAGCCCAGCAGCTCCTCAGCTGTAAGGAGGGGGGAGGCAGGGGAAAAGCATGCTGGGAAATGTAGTTTGGGAGGGCCGCCGTCACAGCCGGGCCAAGCAAAGTCAGCTAAAACCTGCCGGCTCAAGCGCTTGCTGGGGGCACCAATGGCCTCGGCAGGGCGGCAGGCCAAGGGCCAACAGAGCTGAGGGGGGAAGGGGGTGGGGCAAAAGCAGACCCTTCTACCTTGGTGCTGTAAGGTGACTGTCTTACTTCACCTCTATGGACGCGCTGGCCCTGCTCTTGATTTTCCTGCTGCTAAAATTTCCATTTGTACAGGGGCCTATTGACAACCATTGATTTGGGGCAAATGGAAGTTTTAGCAGAAGATGAATCATAATCCATAGCAGAGACTATGTAGGGCATACAAAACTTGTTCATTGTATCGAAACTCATGGCTATCTCCTACCTGAACTACCGAACTAAATTCTGTTTCTACTGCTGCAGTTCTTAAAGTCATTCTGTTCATCTTGATTATTGGATCAATCTTTCAGCCTATCACTCCTAAGAGAGAAGTGGCTGGCTGCTTGGATGATCATGAATGCAGCACAAGGGGCCACCCACCGATGAAATAGGTGTTTCTACATGCTCAGGGAAGGCAGTATGCACTAAAACATGACTTCATTAGCCAAAGGAAATTGGGGGGAGGGCGCGATAATCTGTTGAGGACTGAGTATGTTTCAGGAGGCCTGGAATGTTGAGAGGCAGCTGAAGAAAATAAGGAGTGGTTAGCCTGCTTAATGTTGTGGGAGCTTATACAGTTCTGAAGGGGGAGAGACTTCCAAATTCTTCTCCTGACCTGTGATTACTTATGTATCTATAGCTTGTTAATGATGATGATGCTTAACTTAGTATCACACACAGATTTCATCACTGAGGAACTCTACTGAAAAAAAATACTGAACAGGGTCAAAAACAGAGTCTGTCACTACTGTATTATTAATTACTTTGGTATTTCCTCAGGGTGTTAGACTTAGACAAGGGGCCTCTATTTTCTTTCAAATAATACAAATAATCCATAGAGAAGCGTAGTCTAGAATACAGATTTAACATCAGCATTTTAATTCAGGTTTACCTTACTAAGTAGAGTGTTTATTTTTTAAAAAAAGTCTAAACCTTTTAAAATGAACATTTTTTTTAAAATGTCATTCAAGGAGTTTGGTCAAGTATATCAAATGTATTATGGCTCATTCTCTTCCCACTGCACATTCATATAATACATGAGGGGCATTAAGACTATGCTTCATTTAGCCAGTGCAACATTCTTTTAGGTAGATATATTTCAGTATGGTATAATAGCAGAATTGCCACAATTTACATCCCATTGCAAAGCAATTTAGGAAGCCCCACAATCAACTGAAAATCCCTTTATTTCAATATAAGTAGTTTCTTTATTTGTGATTTCTGTTGTTGACTGTGAAAACATTGAACTGGGCAATCTTTAAACTCCCACCAAAAGATGCAACAAAGAAACTTTACTGAGTTCCCCTTTCCAGCACTGCTCTCACCTAGGGTTGAAAATGTGGTAAATGTTGTTGTTACAACACATGGAAATAACCACATGGGAATATTTTGAATAGAGAAGTAGGGATGTGCATTTGGATATTTCTGATCTGAACATATATCCAAAATATACCTTACCAGTGCTTTACAGATATGTTCAGATTTCCAGATGGTGTCCAGGATTTTCTGGGATACAGGGAAATGGGTCCTAAAAAATCCCAGAAATATTCAAGAGTAACTGAGAATATTGGAAGCCAGACTGTATTTTCCCAGGACTGTATTTTCTTTATTTGTATGGTGTGTCTGTGTCTTGCCAGGGCTTGGTATCAGCTTGCCATGTTGGTTTTGCTTTGATTCTGTCATTTGAAAATTATTTTGTTCAACTTGCAACACTATGTTCTTTGCTCAAGTTGGTCTGTGCCAGGTTTGTGGGTTGCATGGGATTCTCTAGCTTGGCATTGCCTTGGGTTCTTGGGTTGTAGATTAGCTTGGATTCTCTGATTTGACATTTGTTGGGGGAATGGCATTCCTTGTTAAATCTGTTTGTCTTGGATAATTCTCTTGCTGGACAATTTTGAGTTCTCAGGTTGTATATTTGCTGTGTTAATCTTGCCACATTGCCCCACTCTTCCGTTGGGATTCCCTGGGTCTATATTGGTTCTTTGGGCCTGTTAGTTCCACTGTTCCCTCTAAGGTGAGTTAGTGTGAGCTAGTTCACAGTTTTTTAGCCTCTGGCTCACACAGCTTGGGAAGAATGGCCCCAGAGCAAACTAATTTATGCAGTAGCCAAATCGCTCCCTCACAAATTTAATGCCAGTAGCTCCAAAGTAGAATTTTTGCTCACAGGACTGCACAGCTTAGAGGGAGCATTGTATTGCCCCTCTAAGAGCCTTGTGCTGCATTTATAATGCTATGGACTATGGCTGTGAGCTGAACTGTGTAATAAGCGTGCTAGGGACTGAACTGTGTACTGGCCCAACAATGGTGCCAACTTCCTGGACTATAAGCATTTGCCCACTGAGGGAAGCCTCACCCTGAAGCAGTGTGCCAGCCAGACATGGACCCACAGTGCTCTTCACCCCTGCATCCATAGAGGTAGCAAATCAACCTCCCTGACACCAGAAATATGCAGCAACCAGCAAGCAGAACCCATGCTTTACACCAAAAGCCTGAGTGTTCCTACAAAGGATTCCAATGTAAGACTTCTTCTCCAGCACGTGGGCAGCCTTCCCACCCACACACTTTCTCCTAGCATTACGGTCTGTACTTATACTCAAGTTAAACAATAGAACTTGGCTGTGATGAGATTACCTGAGCAGCCAAACACACCCACCGCCCTTCAAGATAACAATGATGCAGATCACCAGATCATTGGCTGGCCAAGCACCTGGAACAACTATCTTTTCTTCTCCTTTGTCTTAAGCCATTCACTCTAAGAGGTGTCAGTGTTAGCAAACATTATACTAATTGCCCAACATTTAATTTCATTCTTTTGACCTCATTAAGGAACTGGAAGCTTCTAGTATCTTTCTGGGGACCATGTGACTTGGTGGCACATGCCCCAAGCCCCTCTTAGGGTATATAAGAAGAGCACCTGCCCATTGTTCACTGTCTTTTCTCCTGCCTACCTAACCCCACCCTACCTAGCTGACTCCATTCATAGCACTTTCTGGAGTCTACCACATGTGCTGCTGGTCACCACATGACCCCTTCCCTAGTATTTTCCCCATTTTTCACTGCAGGATCACCTCATCACATTGGACAGATAAAGTATCACCCCCACCAATGATACTTCCTGCTAATGCAACTGTTGCTATACTATTCTATCTAATTTCCTAGTTCTGTATTGTTTGAGTGTGTGATTGTTTTATTTTATATTGTGTGTGTGAATCATTTAGTAAAAGAAATCATATTTAAGATCTAGTCTCCTGGTCTATTTCAGGGAATCTGAATAAATTGGACTCTGGTATACACAGGTCATTGCTCCCTTTATTTAGCCATTGCTATTTAATATTCTAATTCCTCATCTTTATTAATAAACTAGGAATAAGGCCTATTGTGGAAATAAATACAACAAGCTCTAGAAAGAGCCTCTGGGAGAGTGCCAAGGCCTTGGGCACTCAGTGTCAATGTGCTGTGGTGACCTCAGCAGGGTATAATGACACAGAGTCCACCATTTTCTCCAGAGAAACTGATCTCTGCTACCTAAAGAGCAGTTGTAATTTTCAATGATCTCCAGCCCTCACCTGGAGATTGGCAACAATTGTTATCCAGGAGGACGTGGCTGGTTTGGAGGGTAGAGTCTATGGCATTGTACCTGACTGAGGTCCCATCCCTCCTCAAACCTCACCCTCTCCAGGCTCCACCCCCCAAATCTCCAAGAATTTCCCAACCTGGAGTTGGCAATCCTATCCCCAGCCAATCATCAACCTGCCATTATCTGCCCCTCTGATTTCAGCTTTGTATCTCCTCCCGCCTCCCTCCTGGATATCAGTTGTAATTCTGAGTGATTTCCACCCATCTCCTGAGACTGGGAACAGTGGTTCCCCAGAAGGGAATGGTTGGATGGCAGGGTGGAGTCTATGGCATTGTACCTGTCTGAGGTCCCACCCCTCCTCAAACCTCTCCCTCTCCCTCTTCAGGTTCCATCCCTCGAATCTCTAGGAATTTTCCCCCTGGAGTTGGCAACCCTATCTCCTTCCCAGCCAATCATCAACCTACCCTTATTTCCCTCTCTCTCTTCAGCTTTCCATTTCCCCACACACACACACCTGCAGCCTCTCCCATGCTCTGAAGCTCTGACTGCCAGAGTCCACCATTTTCTGTACTCTGAAGCCCTGACTGCCACAGAGTCCACCATTTTCTCCAGGGGAACTGATCTTTACCATCGGGAGAGCAGTTGTAATTCTGAGTGATCTCCAGCCCTCACCTGGAGATTGGCAACAATGGTTTCCCAGGAGGAAAAGTAGTCTTTCTCTGCAATGGGGACCAAAGCAGCTTACATCATTCTCCTCACCCCCTTTTGACTTGCACAACAACCCTGTGAGGTAGGTTAGGCTGAAAGTCTGTGATGGGTCCAAAATCACCCACTCAGCTTCTACAGCAAGAACCTGGATCTAGCAGAACCTGCTCTGAAGCACTGACTGCTACGCTTAGGGCAGCCAACCTCCAGGTGGAGCCTGAAGATCACCAGGTATCACAACTGAACTCCAGACAACAGATCTCCCCCCACCAAGAAAATAACTGCTTTAGAAGGTGGGCTGTATGGCATTCTGTTCAGCTGAGGCCTCTCCCCTCCCCAAACCCTGGCTTCCATAGATTCTTCCAGAAAATCTCCAGGAATCTCCCTACCTGGAGCTGGGAACCCTAGACTCAGGACTGGCTCCAATTAGTTCCTCACAAAGGCCTGCAAAGGCTTTCCTTCCTTTGTCTGAACCAAGCTTGGTTGCCTACCTTGGCAAAACGGACTCCAGTTTACCACTCAGCTGTTTGCCTCCCACCCTTGTCCTGTGTGCTTATCTCACTCCTTAGATTCACTGCCATGACTCATTGAATCATCACTGCCTTTTTAGAGGGACAGTGAGACCACTTTGGCTGAGTCTCCCTATTTGGAAATGGAATCCCCAATCTTTGAGGGATCCCTGGAAAGTTGGCAACCCAAGGGTCTGGCCTTTCCTTGCCCCCTTGGGCTACCCCCTCCCTTTGTTATTGTGCAGAGCAGGGGAGACTATGTGGACAGAGCACAACACAGATTATTAGCCCAAATAAAAGAATTTATCTATTTACACAGTTATGGGATGCACACACACTGTAGGAGTAAGCACACACTATGAACCAACAGGGCATAAATCCAAAGGGGTAAACGCCATCCTCTTTCCCTACACACCAGCCTCTGGCTCTCTGCTCTAGTCTCTCTCTCTCTGGCCCAAGAGAGCAGGGAAACTTCCATTCATTCCCCAGTCCAGCTGACTGTGGAGTGGCTGAATTTCTGCTGCCTCCCAGGCTTCCCCCACGTCTCTGACTTGTGGCCTGGACAGCCTGGTCAGCACAGGCAGCAGAAGCCTTTCCTAACCTCCTGTAGGATGAAGATGGCCTCCTCCCTGGATGGGCTGCAGTCTATATTGATGCTGCCCTGCATGTTGGGACAGTCCCTGTTTTCCCGCCCTTTTCTGCCTTGGGGCAGCTGGGAAATGTAGTCCAGAAGATGAGGAAGGCCCATTCAACCCAGTGAGTGATACTCCTACAGGCCCCTGTCTGGAACTACAGCTCAATTAAACCTTATGGTGGAACATTTTAAACAAATACCACAGACAGCAGCCATCTTACAAATGCAGGTGACTGCCATTTCATTACACCTACCAACAGCCACTAAGGGAAAAGTTAAGTCCCACAGAGGAGGCAAGCAGGAGAAGCGTCTTCATCAAGAGACAAAGCCATTTGCTGGGAATTCTGACAAAGAAGAGTGGCTGAAGGGGAAGTGGGTGGAGAAGAGGAGCAGACCCAGCACCTGGCCAATGGTACGTGAGTACTCTTGAGTGGCAGCTGGCAGGCCAATGGCTGAGGAAGGGCATTTTACAGCCAATGGGAGTGCATGGAATCTTGCCACCCCAAGTCAGCTTTATATATAAGGAGAGATTAAGGCAATTTGGCTAACAGTTGGTTCTGTCTGCTTTGAGAGGCATTTGGCCAATGGTTGCTTTGGATGATCTTGTGTCTTTGGCTATTCTTTGCCTTGAGAAAGCATGGAATTTCCCCCCATCTAAGAAACAATAGAGGATGGCTGAGGGCACCTTGGGAACTTTGTTCAGGAGCCCATAGAATTGGACTTCTTGGTCCAATGCACTTGAAACTTTGGGATTATTTAGTGGACAGGCACCAGCAGTTCTGCTGCAAGTTTGATGCTATTTGCTCAAAAAACAGCCCCTCCAGTTCTCCATAAATGTTCCCCATGGGAAATAATGGAGCTGAATAATACTGTTTTCTCAAAAAGAAAAAAAAATGGATCTGAATACCAAACCAGTATTTGGGACCTGGATAACCAGGAATACTAGTATTTTTCAGCTCCCTGGTACCTGGATCCCCCTCCCAAATGCAGACTTTTTTCAAGTTGCACATCCCTATAGACAAATGGTTGGTGAAGAAGGGGTTAAGTACCTCCATTCACATGGCTTCCCCATTCAAAATTACCTCATCCTAAACCAGCTTTTTTTCTTTTAATTTTTTTTTAAAATTAAGGCTAGAAGCCAAAATAAATTTGTTCTGATACTAACACAGTGTCAAGAGGGTGGGAAGGAAGGAGCAGTTTCAAAAACATGAAAATGAGAAATATATATTTCATATTCATCTGAAACTAAAAAGATTGTGTTTACATCCAGCTCTGGTATAATATATCTCACAATGCATAATGCTCAAATGATAAAGAGAACCATGATGTCTTTTTTTAAAAGAAAAAAATGCTGTAAAGCAGTTCTCTTACCCACATTTGTGCATAATGCATTGTTAGCCCCTGAGAAAATGCTTACGATCAGTAGGACACAGAAGACAAAATTCAAAACTCCACAGGGTTCTGAAGTTCACACAGAGTTGCTTTAACGTTTCTATAAATCTCTGAATGCTTGGTATTCAAACATTCCAGGAACCAAGGACCAAATTCTGGTAAAAGGGTTCAGACAGCATCTACACAGGGTATGATGGGATGCTATTACAATATTTGTGATTCATAACATAATAGGATGTGAGGGATAAAACTATGTGAATCCTTATCACCTTTGAACTTGGCTTCTAAACATTCGCTTTCCAAATACATTTGCACCAGAACTGTGACTCGAACAATTCTTTCATTGGAACAGTCTAATGAAGTGAGTATTGTGCCCCAAAGTGCTTTTCAGTGGTGTCAAATAACAGATACAGCACAATGTCGGGAATAACCAGGCTGGAGTCCATGAAAAAAACTAGGAAGAAGGCCTTTCTTTATTCAGCAGCTTTATTCAGTCACATGTAGACTGGGCAGATCACTTCACCATCTGCTACTACCCTGCCCCCTTCCTGGGGAAATACAGCCATGAAATCTTATAAATCTGGCATGCAGCATTGCTCTGCAGATCTGCGTCACCCCCACCCAGTCTGCTTCTCCTCCCCTTCAGGCTGGTGTCTTTATTTTTCATATTTGTAGTTCACCCTTCCCACAAGCCAGCTCAGGGCAGGTAAGAACATCTCAACAATACAATAAATAATACTAATCTAATACTTTGGGGCTTTCTTCAGCCCACTTTCCAATGATGCAGTCCCCATCTGCTCCACTCCCCACCTCTGTCCAGTCTGAGCTGGCTTACATACTCTTGATCTCCTTCTCCAACCCATTTGCCCCTTTTCCAAAGGTGCATCCAGTCAAAATCCTTATGTAGACAGATTCCTTCGCCGGCTAGCTGTTCTCTGGGGAGACTAAGTCTCAGGGAAGGAAGGGGTAGCCCCCACCCATTACTGGGAAGTTGAAGGGGCAGAGCAGAATGCCCCCATGGTGCCTGTGGACACCATGGCACCCGCCAAGACCTTTCCTGGCCCCCACCAAGTGATCTTAGAAAGTTGGTGTAGGCCAGGTAGGGTGTTTGCCCACCAAGACTTCTGAACTGCCCCTGAAAATCTGGTAGGCTATGCAGAGTAAAATAACATTTTGTAATTTCACACAGAATCGCTTCTGTCCCGTTAAGGAAATGGGGCTGAAGCGTTTTACCTGTCAACTGTTTCCAAGTAGTCGTCAGTTTCTTCTCCCGGATCTGATAAGCTTTTTCCCCACCTTTTTTCGCCCACACGAAACGGCAGGAAAACAAAGCGGTGCAGTCTGAATTGCCAAACTGCTTCTGATTCGGCTCTTTTCCGGTCATGGAAAGCCATGTGTGAAATGGCTGATTGTTTCAGTGGGAGCCACCACCAGAGTATTTGTTTTATTCCATCTCACTCCTCTTTCCCAGTGCATTTTTAATTACCCCTCCATCTCTCCTGCACCTTTGCTTCCTCTGTATGTCTGGCTCCATCTCCTATACCTGACATTTTGTGGTTGTGCCCACCACCCTGTGTCAGAACTCCAAAGGTGCTCAAAGGTTCAAAAAGTTTGGGGACCCTGGTGACAGTGGGTGAACCAAGTTCCCACTCCTGTATCTACCTCAGCAAATGTCACAGGTTATTACATACTTTGAGAAGAAGTGCTAAATGAGAAAGGCCCATTACTTTGAGTAACAAAATCACTAGCACACTAGACAAGGGGCAGCAGTGTGTTATTAAACAGATATGAGATCTGTTTTGGGTTATGAACCCATTGTGACTATACTACCTCTCAATAAACAACATATTACTGTGTAACTTTAGCATCTTGTGCTTTTTGTGCAAACTGACATCCTTTTCCTAGCAAGAGTTCATTGATATAATGACCCTGTAATAATGTAATTCATGCAGCATTTGTATGTTCTTGATAGATAATGTATATTTTATGCAGATAGCACACATTGAACTTCTATTTTAGTGATGAAGAAAATGTCAAAACTGTGTGGAGATTTGTGATGCAATTAGAGTATAGTCTTCAGCTTTCCAGTGTAATGTCATTTGCTTTATGAAAGACATACATAAATATCTATTAAATTTATTACTGCTGCCACAATGGCCATCAAAACAATGAAATTTTCAGTCTTAAAGCTCACTCTGGCATGCTTTTTTATAACACCCTAATAGCCTTTAACCATACATGGTTAAAATTTAATGTCTAAGCTTTAATATACATGGTGGATAATCCATAATGAACTTTGTTTTGAGCCTCTGCTGACGGTCTTCGTGAATGCATTTTATCTACAGCTATCAAAATGCCCTTTCAGTTTGAGGGCTAGTAGATTACAGGGAACCCCTTGCAGGAAGAGGGCAAGGATGTGTTCTCTCCTACTCCAGCAGTCAAAGGTAGGGCAAGATTTCAACCCAACATCGTGAGAAGTTTCTTAATGGTAAGAACCGTTTTGTCCATGGACCCAAGTACTTGAGAAAGGGGCTCTACCTCACTGGACAGCTTCAAGCAGAAGCTGCCTTTTTCCAAGAAGGCCACCATATCTTTGGATTTCCTGCACTGAGCAGGGGGTTGAACTCTAAGGCCTTTATTTATTTATTTATTTATTTATTTATTTATTTATTGGATTTGTATCCCATCCTCCCCTTGACGGGCTCAGGGTGGGTTCCAACAGTAAAAGTGCAATACAGTTAAAACCATTTTAAAACACAATGTAAAATAACATGACATAACAAAACATAAGTCAGAAGTAGGACCCTTTCCAGCTATGAACCAGCTACCTATTTGCAGTCCTGGAAATTGCCTTCAGCACAACATCCTCAAGTACAGCACTTTAGTACTGAAGAGAAACTATTCAACTGACAAGGAAAATAAAAGGTAGAAGATGGAGACACCATGGATAGGGACGGGCATGAACTGGTTCACAAAGTGAAGTCATCACAAATTTTGGCTGATTCATGGTTCACAAAGCAATGTTCATGGAAGGACAACCGGCATGAACATTCCACAAAATTTGGTACTGTCGGTGGCAGTTTGTGAATGGATACATTTCCAGACAGACTATCTCCACTTAATTAAATTGTTTACAAAACACCAAGGCAACCGGGGGGGGGCAGAATTCTCCTGCTCTGGAAACTCAAATAGGAGCCCTCCAAAGCTTAACAGGCACTGCTGGATGCCAATAAGAGTTTCCATCCTGCTCAGAGACTAGCAGAGCACATTCCTTCCAGATTGTGATCTCCTTTTGGTGTAGTGTTGTTATCTCCAGTTTGGTGTAGTGGTTAAGTGCACAGACTCTAATCTGGGAGAACTGGGTTTGATTCCCCACTCCTCCACTTGCATCTGCAGGATGACCTTGGGCAAGCCATAGTTCTGACAAGAACTGTCCTTGAAAGAGCTCTCTCAGCCCCACCTACCTCATGGGGTGTCTGTTGTGGGGAGGGGAAGGGAAAGGAGTTTGTAAGCCACTCTGAGACTCCTTTGGGTAGTAAAGGGTGGGGTATAAATCCAATCTCTTCTTCTTTTTCTTTCCCCTGCTGGGGTTTGGGTGTTAGGTAGACTCAATCTGAGCACAGGGGCTTAGCTACTGGGTGCCTCGATTCAGCACCCAGATTTTGATTGTGAACTCCTCTCCCCTACTGGGGTTTGGGGGTGTTAGGCGGGCTTAGGGCTCTGAGCCACCCTGTCTCTCTGCTCATGTTGAGGCAGAGGGACTTAGCTACTGGGTGCCTAGGCTGAGGAACCACATTTTATACCCTCTCACCCTCCTGATTATTAACATCTCTGTGCCATGAGAGTGAAAGTGAGTGCAAAGGGTGATTGTTGTAGGGAGGATACATCTACTACAGGCACCTGGACACCACACCCATCCTGCCAGCCCACAGGAACCCACCGCAAGCAGGGCATCACCAGGATCTCAGAGTCTCATTTCCATGCCCGTTCATGACACTCTCCAGAGAACTGCCCAGAAACCAGCAGTTGCTAATACTCTTTGGAGAGAAGGACTTTGAGAGCACTGATTCAGACTCCTTGTTGCTGCTCCTGCCTCCAGTATACCCCTCCATAGCCCTCCCAGCCCCGTGCCAGAGAGCAGCTGTCCCTCCTACCACCTCCAATCATGGGGCCCCATTTCCAGCCCACGATTTGGAAACATTTCCATACCCTCCCCAGTGACCCCTGTGTAGTATAATGCCAGATATACCAAAACCACATCCAGATGGGTGCAAACCCCCCACACTTGTCCTCCTCTGTCCTTCACAGGCATCTGCAAAGGGTGCACTATGTTGCAGCCAAAGGAAAGAGTGGTGGCCAGTGGGAGGAAGAAGATGCCCACTCCCACTCAGCAGGGAGAAGTGGAGAGGGAGCAGGAGGCCCCTCCAAGAAAGGCTCCCCATATTCAGGTTACCATGGGTTAGACATCAAGTCATGCCACCCTCCAAAAGGTCATTCCCATGGGGACACAGACAGTGCCATCTAGAAAGGCTACGTGGAGGGTCCAGGAAGCAGTCATTCACTTCCCCGGTGAGATGATTGCTGTGGATGGCCAACCCTTCTTCCTCATGGAGGATGTAGACTTTCACTGGCTGCTGCAACACCTGGCTCCCTGGTATTCCGTCACCTCATGGAGGATCATGAGCCAATCAGTCTTGCCCACCATGCAAGGAGCAGCTCTCAAGAGCACAAGGCAGAACTGTGCACTTCATGCCAGACCTCTGGAGCAGCAACAAACACACGGGAAACATGGGAAGGTTGAGCAAACGTAGAAAACCACCGTGTTAGAACACAACACTCGATACTATTAGGTCCCGGTTTGTCCACGCGCGGTATAATCCGGGGGGAAGCGAGTCTGTTTGGCTTGGGGCAAAATGGCGTGCATTTGCACGATCAGATGGGGCTTCGAATCTCCGTGGGCAGCCCGTCAACCACTGATCACACACAGCCGGTGGAGCGCAGCAAAGGAGACGGGCAGAAGCGCCATGGCACGATCACACCTGCGGGGAGTGCTGCTGAGTGCTTCCGCAGCAGGTGGGTGGTATGTTTTTTTAAAAAAAAAAAATGTGCAAGGGTGCGCATGACAAAGGAAGTGTTCCCACAGGCATGCGCACACACAGACAAACGCAGTTCCACAGCGTCCGTGCATGTCCATGAGGGAGTAGCTGCGTCCACAGCTCTGTGGCTCAGAGTTAACACAATCTCCCAGAGTTCCCCTGTACGCAGCCAGCAGGCAGCAATGGAGAGGGACGCGGAACTCGTGGGGACAGCAATCCTAACTGCATGTGCAGCGGCGGCAGCAGCCCACCGCCAGATGCAGAAAGCATGGCGGCAGTGGGAGGAGGTAGCGATTGCTGCCAGGTGATGGCGGCATGCCATCATCGCCACACATGTCGCCAGGCAGCAAACCCAGGCTAGGCGGCGCCAAGCCAGAAGGACATGGGACACCATTCACATCATCCGTCTCACAGAGGAGCAGCCTGCACGATGCTGGTGGGTGTATCCACGGGCACGAGAGTGGTGGGCAACATTCGTCAGCAATGTGTGGGGAGATGAGCAGTGGCTGGAACACTTCAGGATGTCCAGGTAAGAGAGGTGGGGAGCCCACCAATTCCAGCCGCTGCCTGGTGGGATGCCGGTGGCAGGTGGCAATGGTGGACCAGCCCCCACCACCATGTGCCCCATGCAGGCACATGGGGACTAACAGGGCAGGTGGGGCAGTGAGCCACCAGCAACAGGAAACTCCTTTGAGCATCTGCGGCGTGGATGGGATCATCCTATAAGGAGACCTCGCAGGGGCCAGACGTCGGGCACCCATTGTCGGGCACACCACCCCCATTCCTGCTCTGTCCACAGTGGTGAGAGATGCATGGCTGTGTAACTGCCAGGAATGAGGCCGGGGAACATGAGGAGACAGTGACCCTGGGCTGGGGCCAAACGGGGGCAGGGCCACGAGCCCTCGCAGCCTCCAGATGTCGCATGGGTGCTGAGATGATGTCATGTTCCCACAGGGCCACATTCCACTGGCTGGCTGATGCCATGTCATACAGGACAATAGGCCAGCAATTCAGAATTGGACGGTCCACTGTGGCTGCCATTGTGGCAGAGGTCACCCGTGCCATCACGCTGGAGCTCCTGCGTAGAGTGGTGTACCTGCGGGACCCAGACAGGGTGAGAATATGAGATGATGGGCCGCACTGCAGTGGCCCCTGGAGTGGGGTGACTGGACTGGACACAGGGCAAATGGTGGCATGGAAGGACCCTGTGGTTGGACCTGGAAGCCCCACAGAGTGGCACATCCATCCAACAGAGCACCACCGTTCCCTGAGTAGGGGCCACATGACTAACTGCATGTGTTGTGTCCACAGGTGATGCGAGCCTTCACCGCCAGGGGCTTCCCATTGTGCGTGGCTGCCATTGATGGCTGTCACATTCACATTCAAGCTCCAGTAGCAGCTGCAGAGGACTACATGAACTGCAAACACTTCTGCTCGGTCATTCTGCAGGCCACAGTTGACCATGTGGGCCACTTCGTGGGCATCGTTATTGGACACAGTGGGAAGAGCCATGATGCACATGTCCTGCTGAGCTCCAACCTCATGGATGCCATGGATGCCGGCCAGCGGGTTCCAGGGAACCCGACCCGCAACATCGAGGGAGTGGAGGTGCCCCCGCTCATATTGGGGGACGGTGCATATCCCCTGCGTCGGTGGCTCATGACTCCCTACAAAGGACATGTCACCCGACGCCAGACCTAATTCAACAAGGTGCACTCCCGTGTCAGGAATGTCGTTGAGCGGGCCTTTGGGCGTCTGAAGGCACGGTGGCACTGCCTCCTCCTCCAGCTGCCACTCCAGGAGGAGAATATTAACTATGCCATCACTGCATGCGTAATCCTGCACAATGTGTGTGAGGATTGTGGCCACGGGGTCCAAGAAGTCCCCTGCCCCTTCAGACAGCAGGTCCCAGAGTGCAGGAACTGCGCAGGGACGAGCATTCAAGTGCAGTGCTCTTGGCTAGACCACAGGAAGGGTGTCACGCACTGCACAATCCACCAGGGGTCCAGGCAGCACCATGTCTGACTGACTGCACTGTGGCCCAGACGGCCCTGCAGGTGGCCAGCCGTGTCAGTCCCAGGAGGACCCATGACAGAAGGGACCGTGTGCCATGTCAGAGTTCAGGAGATGTTGTTTGTTCAGGACGAATAAAGAAGGTTCATGTGCTTATCACGGTGTTGTGTGTCATGCTATCTCTGGCAACCACAGCCATGTCTGCTGGCGCCTCCGCCACCCACTCCTATCTAAGTCTCCCCTCAACCACATGACACCCTCCTCACAGGCCTTTGGCGTCATACCACCCCGCATAGTTGTCGTGGTGGTGTGGGTGGATGGGACCCCCCTCTGCCTGTTGTGACAAGCAGGAACGATGGTTGGGGCCACCCCTGCAAGGGGGGTGGTCATATCCCCCACCTGCAAAGGAGGGGAGGGGGAGATCGGATTCACACCTTGCCCTTAAGAGTGGCTCACAGTCCCCTCCACGTTCCACTCCCCACAGCAGACACCCTGTGATGTCGGTGGGGCTGAGAGAGCTCTTCCTAGGACTGCTCTTGAGGGAATACTTGGGAGAGAACTGTCAGTGACCCAGGCACATGGCAGCAGCTGCATGTGCGGGAGTGGATACCAAAGGCCATAAGCTCTGCCTACAGGTGACATTCGCCTTGGCCAGCATGGCACAGTATGTGACTAAGCACTCTGGTTGGTGTGTCCAGGAACGTGTGGTGTGACGGGAGCCAGGATGCAGGCCACTATGCAAAAGGTGTGTTGTGATGGGGCTCATAGGCAGCAATGAAGAACTGAAGGAGACACCATTGGTGTCCAAGTCCACCTACAGTGCTGTAGTCCGTGATGCAACCCATGCCAGCTGGGAAACATAGGTTGAGACTGCTGGGCACTCCAAGTAACTGCGGTAACGAATGACTGCCATGGAACCTGCACATCCATCCCTCGTGGTCCTATCAGTGCAGTTCCAGACACTGATATCTGTGACACACAAAAGTGGGGGGGGGAAGGCTACAGACAGACTGACTGAAGGAAAGACAGACGGAAGGGAGGGAGGGAGGATGACAGAAAGACCAGGGGTGAGAGGGCCATGGTGGTGTGACACTGGGAGATTACTCGCAGCAGTCATACATACTGACGTTTGTTCATGACATTCCTTCGTTTCCCCCCATCGGCAGGACGTTCCGGCCAGGTCTTACCGTCCGCCATACAATAGGCAAACTCCATAGAAAAGGAAGGTGTAGGACAGGTGTGGGCGCAAGTGTTCGGCCGCATGCGAAGGGGATGCCTGGCCACGGTGATGGCCCCTGGCTTCAGTGGCTCCTGGACTACAGACATATGCTTCCTCAGCCATGCGTACAAGTGGATGTTGGGACAGCAAATCATGTCCGCACGCGATCCCGACCCAGAGCAGTGCCCCGACCGCTTGCAGGGGCCACCCAATACCCAGTGGATAAGCGTCAGTGTGGCTGGCCATCACGTCGATGGGACACTGAACCTCGGGGCCGCTCGACATGGAGGCTCCCTCCCAGCAGCTGATGCACCCGACGGCCACTGCTTGTTAACCAGGTATCTATCCCGTACCCCTGTATCTGCGCCTGGCATGGCCCGCCCTTCCAGGGGCTCCGTCCTGGCTCCGGGGATGCGGAAGACTACGCATGCGTGGGATTCGGCTGGCGAAAGGCGACACGCAGCGTTCGCCCACACATGCGCATTCGCAGCCGCAGCAGGGACACTTTGCCATGGCATTTCCCACGAAGGGTGTGCTGTGGCTGCAGGAGGAGGTGGAATGCCTCCTGAGTAGCCTCCATGATCTGGAGGTGGGGGCCAGAGTGATGACCTCCACCCACCTGGAGACACACTCCGTCTTCGAGGAGGTGTCTGAGCGACTGGCAGGCCAGGGGTACCGTCGCACGGCAGATCAGTGCCGTGCGAAATTCAAAAGAGAAAAGGCCACCTTCTTTGATGCCTTGGAAGACTGGGAGGGCATCCCTCCAAGGGGAGAGCGCCCTCCACGCTTCCAGCTCCTAAGGGCCCTGTGGGAGCAGAGGGGCTGACCGGGTTGGCGGCACCGGACCCCATACCGTGAGTACTCCCCCCTGTCCACGGTACCCTCCTGCCTCCTGACCCATCTCACTGCATCTTCTGCATCCCATTCCACAGGCTAAGAGAGTCAGGGCGTTGTCCTCTCCTAGGGATGGAGACCACAGGCAGCCTGCTGACCACGGCCATGACCCACAGGTGTTAGGTGTGTTGGGCACGGTGACATTGAGACGTGGCACAGGGTGGGTACTAGTGGGGACCCTAGCCTCCTGGCAGCCGCTGGGGTGGCACCCAGAAGTGCCAGTGGCCTGGTGTGGCTGGGCTGTGGCTCTGGAGGGTGCACCACAGCTGGTGGTGGTGCTTGTGGCAGCCAGGCCTCCTGCAGCTACCTGTGGCATGAGGAGTGGGGCCAGAATGGGGCATGGTGATGGGGAATCCTTGCTGGTAATGTCGTTCTTTCATAGAGCCGGTGGTGGTGAGCACTCCCCAAATGTCCCCAGGGAACTCTGGGACAGGTGACCCAGGTGTGTGGCTGACGTGCATCCAACCGATGTTTGGTGCTGGTTGATGCAACGGTATGGGGATGCGATGGGGGCCTGGTAGTCGCTGCTACTGGCCACAACTGCACCTGCTCACCTTGGACAGCAGGGCATCAAGAGGCTTGCGTCTGTGGCAGTCAGGCCCTGTCACATCTCTGTTGTGTTTGGGGTGGCCGTGGGTGGACTGGCCAGGTGGAAGGCCACTGCCATGGCCATGGTGCCCCTGTGATCACATCTGGATCTGTCCCCAGAGAGTGCTTGCTGCCATGGGGGACCTGACCTGCCAGTGCCAGCCACTCTGACTCCCATCAGGGCCCTGCAGTGGCATGGTACATGGGGAATGCTCCGGGGCCCCAATGACAACCTCCCTTTCCTCTGCAGTGGAACCTCAGGTCCTGATGGTGGCCGCAGCCACGGAGGGCTCAGCAGTGGTCATTAGCTGAGCCCCAGAGGCCGAGGCAGGTAGGATAGCCCTTTCTTGCCCCCCCCCCCCCGGAGTGGTTCCAGTGGATGTTGACCATCAAATTCCTCCTTGCAGGAGCGGGGACCAGCCACACGGACGAGCCGGGACCGTCAGCAGGAATGTTGGCCAGGCAGCTGGGCTCCCTGGAGGAGGCCATGAGTGGGATGCAGAGGACAGGTGTGTAACCCATGACCCAAGGGGTGTCATAGTGACGTGGTTCATCCGCACTACAGGGCCCCCATGTGGGCCAGCAGACTGGCATTGCTGGGTCCCCTATCCAGTGCCCTGTGGGTGTGCAGTCGTCCATGGATGCCGTCGTGATGTGCCAAGCATGACACTGTGGGTGTCCCACCTGGTGGCCCAATGACTGATTGGCAGCTCCCCTTCTGCTCTCACCCACAGTGGAATAGCACGAGCGGCGTCTGTCCTCTGTGCAGCGGGGGATGGGCTGTCTGCGTCACCTGCTGTTCAGGATGCGGCTCGATGATGCTCTGGCGCATCAGCGTCGCAAGGACAGGGAGCGTGCCCAGGCCCAGTGTGCGCGATGACAGCAGGTGGCAGCAAGAAGAGGATGGACAGGCCCAGTGTGCGCGATGACAGCAGGTGGCAGCAAGAAGAGGATGGACAGGCGTGGAGCAGCAGGAGGGGGGGAGGAGGGGGAGGAGGGGAAGGAGGAAGACGGGGGGCAGAGGAAGTGGGGGACATGGCCGCACTGGCAACAGAGGGGGAAGAGTCAGAGGAGGAGGTGGAGGGGCCTGAGCAGGTGGTGAGGAGGGAGCCAGATGAATGGGAGGACAGGGGAGTTGACGGGGACAGCAGTTCTGACTCTTCAGTGTGACTGTTTTGTTCTGGTGTGGTGGTGGGGTGTTTCTTCTGTGTTCCTGGCTTTGAATAAAGATTAGTTATGTTGTACTACTGGCTCCATCATTTCTGACCACGGGTGGGGATGGCTTTCCTGGCCATGGGTGTGGTGGCCCCCCTCCCCCTCATTCCCCGCAGTCAACGACGCAGACACGGGTATGCTGATGGCCCAGCAGGCCTCTGACATTTATTGAGGAGGTTTGCGTGACACAACAATTGCCGGTGTGGGATGGGAAGTGGTCCCCTGTGCTATGGTGGCAAACAGGCAGGTGCTGGGTTGTGGAAGCTGGCCAACTGGCCCAGGTGCTGTGTGAACCTCACACCCCAGGCATCCCAAGGATGTGGACCATTTCCCTCACCCAAATAAATCCCCCAATCACCCCGCAGTGATGACCCCCCAGGAGACATTGCACATGGCCGGTGCTCAGTTGGAGCCCCCTTCTCAGGTGCCGTGATTGCCAGTCCTATCCCTGGGGGAGGGGCAGCTGGGGTGAGCCCATGGACACAGAGTTGTGCACCCGGGGAGGGGGTGTGCCCTATTGTGGAGGGCTGTAGGGCCAGGCCTTCTTCCGGTGCCTGGGTGAGGCCCGACGGCCAGCAAGTGCCTTGGTGACCATGGCGCTCGGGCCTGACAGACCTGCCCTTTCCAATGCAGGACCGGTCACTTTGGGACTGGGCCGTGGCCTCAGTGTCCTGGCTGTCACGGACAAGGTGCCTCCAGGGGTGGGCTGTGGTGGCAGCAGCTGAGCAACACGAGCTCTGCTGACTGCAGTGGTGGAGCATGGCTCTGGGGCCTCAACCTCTGGGGCCTGGGCATCAGCAGTGCTGGGCTCTGCCTGCACAGCCTGATGACTTGGCTGCTGCCTGACTACACTGCCGGGCCCTGCCTGCATCGGCTTGGCCACTACTCCAGGGGTGACGGCACTGCAGTGTCCCGCATGGACAGACTCCTGCACCGGGGCCCGCCCATGGATGGACTCCACTAGGAGGGTTACCGCTCGGGTCAGGCCAACTTGGGCATTTGAAGATGTCTCCATGATGGCGATGATTGCAGCCCGAGCCTCACGGTCCTCCTGTTGGGCGGCTGTGACGACTGCGAGGAGGTCTTCATGCTGCCTCTGCTCCTGGAGCCTGGCTCTTGGCTCTCCTCCTGTGCCCGGGCTGCCAGGCTTTCTCCAACGCTCTGCAGGGCTGACATCCGTTTTTTCCTGGCCTTTGTGAGAGCCGCTTTTTCGGCAGCTGTCAGCTGACCCATCGTGACATCTGGTGGCAAACCTGGGGGGGGAAGTTGTGTTAATCCCCTCAGAGTCCAACGTGCTGCTTGGCTGGCCACAGACTCCCAACCCTCATTTCCCCCTCCCACTTACTGTCTGGGTCCCTTTGGCCTGGCTCCAGCGGCTCTGTCTCCTCTTCCTCCTCCACCTCCTCCTCCTCCTCTGCTCCGGCTGACATCCCTGGGAAAGGACAACAGAGGTTGGCAGTGGCCCTGGTGGTACCTGGATGCTGTGCTGGACACACTGGTGGCCCCACATGGCCACTCATGGGATGCTGGCAGTGGTAATTCACAAAGGGGTTAGGGGCCTACCGTCACTGGGTGACTGGCCCATGTCGCCATCCCCGCTGTCGCTGCTCTCCTGGTCCGTGGTCCATTCCTGGGTGGTGCACTGGGTTCTGGACTCTGTAAATGGAGAGGTGGCGGTGGTCACAGCACTGTGGCCGCCTCCCAGATATTTCCTCTCTTCAACTGCCCATGCCACCTGTGGCCTGGGTCCCTGTTTCCGCTCCTACTGGCTGCAGTGGCAAAGAGTGTGAGCACAGTGGAGCGCATCCACTGAGACATATCCCTGGCTCATGGCCACATGGGTTGGTGTGGCCACTGCTGGGTCCCTGCCACTATATTCCCTGTCATGCCCAGCCACTTGCCCTCCTGAGTACTTTGGGCATCCTGTACACTGTGCTCCCACTTGCCTTGGGGGGGGGGGTTCCGAGGCCTTTGTGGCCTGCAATGTCACCACATGCAGGTGCCGCAGGGACAGCCTCATGGGTGTTCGCCCTCTACTCACTGTCCTTTGGCTGCTTTGCACTGGCCACGGCCATGATCCTGGGTCCCATGGACTGCTGGTCTCCACACTTACCTGCCTGGCTGCTGGTGGTGTCCTGGGACTCGGTCAGGTCCTCTGGGTCTTCCTCCAGGACTTCCTCAGATGCCTCCTCATGGGACACATCGGTGGCCTGGCCCATCCCCCGTCCGGGCACCCGTCTCAGGTTCTGGATCACCTGCTGGGGCTGGATGTCTCCATCACCCTGGAGGATCCTAGACAGTTCCTCATAGTATGGACATGATGTCTTCCTGTTACCAGACTTTGAATTGAGGGCCACCGTCCTCTTGAATTTCAGCCGCATGTCCTTGGTTTTTGCACGGCACTGAACAGCATTTCACTTATGGTCACGGGCAGCCATGGCTTGGGCCACCTCCTGAAATATATCTATGTTCCGGTGGCCCTCACTCAGGGAGGCCTGGACTTTCACATCTCCTCAAAAGGCCAGGAGGTCCAGAATTTCTGGTCGCCTCCATGTCAGACCACGCACTCCACACTTCTGGTTTTTTCCATGGCTCCCCTGGGTGGAACGGGAATTACCTCGTGGTGGCCTAGGGGCACCTTCCCCTGATGGCTCCCTTGCTGCACTGTGCTGTGGGCCGCTGGCTTGCTCCCCAGTGCTGCGCATCACTGGTGGTGCACTCGGTGGCCTGGGGGTGCCTTTCTGTGTGGGCTCCCTGGGTGCAGCATGCCGTGGCCCACTGGCTTGCTCCCCAGCGCTGCGCATTGCCGGGGGCTTGTTTGCTGGCCTGGGGGTGCCTTTCTGTGTGGGCTCCCTGGACGCGCTGCAGTGGAATACGTTCTCACTTCGCATCGCCATTTTTTCTGTGCAAGCACAAACTCACAGTTCGGCGCAAGCGCTAAATCCTGTTTTTCGCGCAAGTGCAAACACATAGTCCTGCGCAAGCTCAAACGTACGCTTTTGCGCATACTACGGAGGCCCACAAAACATCCGGAACTCCCGTGGGACATGCATGGGCACCAATCAGACGCCCGCACATGCCTTGCGGTTTCCGGATGCTACTGCAGTTTCCGCAGTGGTTTTTTACTCTGGGATTGCGACGCTATGAGACAGCATGGCCACGACTGCAGGATGCTAGCCAGATGTTCCCGTCTGATCGCACCGCTTTGCTCCGCAGAAGATTCGTGCATATGCCGCCGCTTCCGGTTCGTATGATCGCACCCTTATACTACTATTATACTACTATATCTTCATATATTGATGTAAATAATATACTTGAATACAATAGAGACCCTATTTGTGCCTGGGAGGTGTGTCGCTTTGATGCTTGCTGTATCTCTTTTTGGAAAGCATAACAGCCTGCTGCATCTCTCATCACTGATGACTGCTACATCTCTCATCAGTCTTTCATCAGAAGCAAGGTAGTTGTGGACTTTTCTACTAGATATATAATGTCTTTATGTTTTTGTAGTATCATGAATAAGATACACTAGGACCTCTATTGTATTTAAGTATATTATTTACATCAATATATGAAGATATAGTAGTATAATAGTATTGAGTGTTGTCTTCTAACATGGTGGTTTTCTACATTTGCTCAGACCTCTGGAGCAGCCAGCAGCATGGCTACCTCTCCCTCACCACCCATTGGTAGCAATGAGAGGACTTCTCTGTCCAAACCACTGGTCTACAAAGTAGTACTGCTCCATCTGTATGGGATGAACGCAGACCACATGGTGCGAAACATTGGCACCATGTGATACAGAGCATCCTGAGGGAGTTGGTGGGCAGCATCAACATGGTCTGTAGCTACATAGTCATGGATGCCAGCATGCTGGCAGTTGTGAAGGCTGAGTGCCTCAAGGGCATTGTCTGTCTGGCACTTATGCTTTACCTGATGGTCAAGGATGCTCTGGGGCTGGGGAGCACTGTCAAGGCCACCTGGGACACTGCCACCATCAAGACACAGTCCTTGCTGGAGACCTGCCGGTGTCTGACTGTCCACTTCTCATGCAGCATCAAGTCTGCCCATCTGCTATGTGAGAGGCAGGGTAGGGGGATGAGCCTGAACACTGGCTCATTCTGGAATTACCCAACCACTGGAACTTCACCTACACCATGATTGTGCATTTGGTGGAGCAGAAGAGCTTGAGGACATGCACCATGCAGGATGTCATCTCCTCCATGACCCCCCTGGACTGGGAAGAGGAGCTCACCTTCAGCTCCAATAACTGGCTGACCCTTTCCCAAATGGTGCATGTCCTCAAGCTCTTCTGGGACACCACTAATGTTCTCTGCGCCAGTGTTCCCTCAAAGCTGAGTTAATGTGAGCTAGCTCACAGTTTTTTAGCCTCCAGATCATACATTTTTGTCTTAGCTCAAGAAGGATGGCACCAGACCAAACTAATTCATGCAGTAGCCAAATCGCTTGCTCACAACTTTAATGCCAGTAGCTCACAAAGTAGAAGTTTTGCTACCAAGACTCCACAGCTTAGAGGGAGCATTGCTCTGCACCCATATGGACAGCCTGGGTCAAGTCATCCCCCTAATTCAAGGGATGGACCAGGCACTGGCCTCCACATACTCCCGAGGGGACAGCTGTTCTTCCATGGGTCAGGGCCTTGGCACACAGGTTGCAGGTGAGCATCACCACCAGGTTGCATCCTCTCTTCAAGGAAGGAGAGTACAAGTTGGCCTGTATGTGTAACTCCCAGATTAAAAAAAAAAAAAAAAAAAACAGCATTGCTCTCTGGAATGCAGAGTTCTTGCAATGGAAGCATGAGTTCTGCAAAGAGTGCGGAGGCTACAACCCAGCAGACATGGCCAGAGGGAACAGCAGGTGAAAGAAGCTGGGGAGGAGGACGAGCTGCAGCCCAGCACCTCTGCCCCAAACAGCTCAACCAGGGAGAAACCTCACTACTGGCTGTCAGTGGTAAACTTGGAAGTCAGCAATGGCAGGGATGCCAGACATGCAAGGGCAGATGATTCAGCCGAGGTGATAGTGTGGGAATACCTCGCTGAGTCATAAGAACGTAAGAACATAAGAGAAGCCAATGTTGAATCAGGCCAATGGCCCATCTAGTCCAACACTCTGTCACACAGTGGCCAAAAATACCAGGTGCCATCAGGAGGTCCAGCAGTGAGGCCAGGACACTAGAAGCCCTCCCACTGCTGCCCCCTCCAGCACCAAGAATAGAGTGCATCACCTGCCCCAGACTGAGAGTTCCCATCTATACCCTGTGGCTAATAGCCACTGATGGACTTCTGCTCCATATGTTTATCTAATTCCCTCTTGAAACTGTCCATGCTTGTAGCTGCCACCACCTCCTGTGGCAGTGAATTCCATATGTTAATCACTCTTTGGGTGAAGAAGTACTTCGTTTTATCTGTTCTAACCCGAGTCCTCTGAGCCCACCTCCACTAATCTTCTGGAGTGCTGGTCATGCAAGGCTGCCATCTGGCCCAACCTCTCTTGCATGGCCATGGGCCTCCCCCCCCCCTGCTCTCCCACCAGTGTCCAGAATGACCTGGGAGACATTCTCAGCCCCCACCGCTCCCATCTGGACCTGGCCAGGGTGCATGGGTTGCCCTTCTTGAAGGTCAATCTTCCTCTGCTGGGCTACCCCTCTTTGGACCTCACAGGGTAAGATCCAGACCTCCTGTTGTTCCCCTGCATTTCCCCCATTCCTTCTCCTCTCTGGGTGATCTGACATGCAGCATTCAAGTTACACCCTTGGTGTTTGGGTGAGAGGATGGCCACCTCTGCCAGGTGGGGGTGGGCTCCCTCACCTATCTCATGAAACAACATCTACCTCATAACACAACACTAGGGGTCTGCACCAAAAAAATCGGTATTTTTTGGGTTTGGATAAACCAAACCTGAAAAATATCAGTAATTGCCGATATTCCCAAATCCCAGTATTGGAAACACTCAGTATTGCCATATTTATTCGGCTCCATTATACCCTTTGGGGACCATCCCCATAGGGTATAAGGATCACACACACACTGTTTTCTGGAGTCATGCTGCAGCAGTATCACACTCCCTCCATTGAAGGGAAGGCAACAGTAACTGCTGCTGAACTCAGAATGGACTCCTTTTCCCCTCTGTACACAGCTGATCTTATATTTCCCTCAGCTGGCACTGGCCAATCAGAGAAAAGGAGCATCCTGTCATTCAAGCTCAACATTCTAGAGCAGAGTTAACTATCCACTGCCCTTTTCTGATGCTACTGCATTAGGAAAACAGTGTTTTAAATGTAGTCCATCACAGGCTGCAGTCACATACACTAAATAATCCACTTTCAATCCACTTTCAGTGCACTTTTAAACGGGATTTTCCTGTGTGAACTGGCAAAATCCACTTTAAAAGTGCACTGAAACTGGATAGAAAATGGATTATTTAGTGTGTCACACTGTACTTTCCTTCACGACTTTCCAGGGTGATGTGCAATGATAATCAAGGCCTTATCTTCAATTTTGCTGTGTGTGTGAGAGAGAGAGAGACAGAGAGACAGAGAGAGAGAGAGAGAGAGAGAGAGTGTTTGGCAGTGCCATCTAAGGTTGCCAACCTCCAGGTGGGAGCTGAAGATCTCCTGGAATTACAACTGATCTCCATACTACAGAAATCACCTCCTCTGGAGAAAATGGCTATTTTCAAAGGTTGACTCTTTAGCATTATACCCTGCTGAGGTCCCTGCCCTCCCCTAACCCCACTGTCCCCATGGTCTATTCCCAAATCTTCAGGAGTTTTACAACCCAGAGCTAGCAACCCTAGCCATCCTAAGCAGAGTTGTACTCTTCTAAATCTTTTGAAGTCAGGGTGGCACTGTTAGAATAGTCTACATGATAAGACAGATCTGTTCTTTGTCTCCATTGAATTTTTATCTTGATCTGGTAGTAGGTTAAAATAACCTGATAAAGAATCAAAAATGGATGAGCTAAGGCAGTATGACAACGAACAGTAATACAATCCCAAAATCAGGGAATATTTTGTGCATGATACAAATTGACCCTGACACTTCATGAATATTGTAAACCCTGCCTATCATTTTGACTGTTGGCTTTTCTGCTTTCTCTTGTAAATAATAAAAAGCGATGATCTTCCAAAGTCTTTGCCTTGCAGTTTTATTCTGTTCCCAAGATGACATATTTGGGCAAAACACTATTTATATTTTTAACAGTAAGTATATTCTCTGTATAAACTTCAAAAGATTAACTCTCCTCCAGGTTATTTCATTGGATATCACCACAGTCAAAACACAATTTTCTTTCATGACAGTTATGATATTTCTGTTTCCAAAGCAAAAAAAAGGTTTTCCTATGGTATATCATTTTAATTTCCTCTTGTATTTATAAATCAGGTTATTGTTTTCAGCCTACTATTTGTTTTGAGAGTATTTTATACACACTCTAACTAATTTTTCATAGGGAGCTATCCAATACAACTCATAATAAAACAGGAAGGCACCTTAAATACTAACACAATTTATTTCTTTATATTTTAATACAATTTATCATTTCTGTTATTCTTTCAGGTGCCAATAGACGCTGTCTAGAGAGAGATGCAATCTTAGAGGAAAATTCCAGCTAAATTCTCATCTCATTGCACTTTGACTGCTCTGCAGGTTTCAACCAACCTGCCTTCAGACTGTTAATTAGTTCACACAGTTCAGTTGTGAATCTGGTATAGGAGGGGGAGCTTGCTGTTGTCTCAAGAGCTTCACGGAGACAGCCCTGTGATGGGTTGGGGAAGGTCAGGAGGTTATTGCCTATGATGGAAACAGCATCTTTTACTTATCCCTTTTCCTCTACTCACCCTTGCTGCATGAAGATATTCTTTGTAGGCTCTGGAACATTATGCTTGAGCCATAAGAACCTTGCTGCTGCTAGGAGTAAGTAGACAGCTAGTTAGTATTGTTATTTTTCTGCTCATTAAGACTCCACTGAGCTAAATGCTTTTGTTTTTAAGACCTTTTTCTTGAGCTTCTTTGCTGGGGAGTGACTTGAACCAACCCTGGCCTACATTTGCTTATGTTACCACAACAAGAGAAAGGGTCAGACTTGACAGATCCTGTTTTATTCTGTTGAAACAGACTACCCTTCTGGAATTGTTGTCTCATGTTATGGAAAACCCAGCATAACATTTGGGTTTTCTTTGACACTGCAATAGAATTTGTGTACTGAAAACAGCCTAGAATTTGCATATTGAAAGCAGACCTTTATTTAATCTTAATATCTATGGTTAAACGGAAGCTTGATTTATGTTTTGGTGAGGATAGACAATTTGTCCATTCATGGGGTTTATACGTGGCTCAGATCCTCAGACTGGGAGGAATATGCCACCACTAGCCCACAATTCAAACATAATGGCAAAATATGGCTGGCCATCAGATGCATACCTGTGGTCTCCTCTTCTTGATTTTCCTGAACCATAGTTTGTCGGACAAAGAAACTATGGCTAGTGCCTTGCTTCCAATCATGACTTTAAATAACAGTTTGAAATGGGTTTGAAAATCATGAAATAGAAATCAGTGTTAATAGTAATCATAGGAACATATGCATTGTGATAACCAGGAAACAGAGGAGAAAGCCTGTATCCATGAGGCAAAAGGTCAGAGAAGAAGTGGAGAGAGCATGTGAGCTAGAAGGATGTTCTGATTCCCAAACCATGGTTCAGTGTTTGAAATGAGTCACAGAGCTGCAACATGTTTCTTTCATTACTTTTCATTAACTTTTTATGGCATTATCATGTTTCTGATGGACTGGAAATGGTTATGATAGCTATGCTAACTAAACCTATGACTTAAAAACTATGAATACTTTGTGCTTTGACTAGAAGAAAATGGCTCATATATAGGGATATCTCATCCAACTATGCAGTTAGGGCTGCTGAGCTGTAATCTGGAGAACAAACATTTCTCTTTAAACATACAGCTCAAGTTAGAAGAAGAGTAGTAGTCATGGTAACTCTCATCAGTGATTCCCTAGTCATTTCATCCAACTTCCTCCCCTTCAAGCAATAGCAAGCACAATTCCATATTTCTGTTGCTGGAAGAGAGAAAAGGAAGTGAATAAAAGGGCCAGCAAATTAATAGTATTCTTGCTCCATGCTCTCTGTCTTTTTTCAAGCATACAGATTCAGTGAGAGACAATGGAGCAAAGATACTTTTTATTGTGTTGCAACCCTGGGAACCCTTCCTGCAATGACTGCTAATCAATAATCAATAATAATCAATTTCCATTCTATCCCCCAATACTCATATGCCTTATTTTCCAGCATAAATTGTTTCCTACTCTCTCCATTTGGTTCCAGGTCTAATAGAATAATGGGGCTGAATGAATAGTGGCTGAAGGCCTAACTTTAACATTGTGTTGTGTCCAGATTCAACACAGGACTTTCAATCAGATGTATATTTACAAGTTCCATGCTGATACAATTGCAAGGCCTGATGGAGCCCAATTCAGTTTGAGATCATGGGCATGGAGAAAGGATGCTTTAAGTACACTGCTTTCCCAAGTAAAATGGCCCTGGGAAGTGCTATTTGCCCCATTGGAGGCTCCCAGTAAACTGATGGAGTTTATGCAGGTTTCCCCAATGGGACCATTAGTGTTCTCCTAGAGCTGTTTCAAGTCAGAAAAATGGCATGTGGGGAGACTTAAGCATCCCAGAATGTCATGCTCATGATTCAGATCAAGCCTTACATGTCTTAGAAACCATTAAAACCAATCATGATTTCCCAGATACCACTCTAAATGAAATTCAACAGTCTCAAAAACAGGAAATAAAAGCATTCCAAAATATTCCAGATTTCCATCCTCTGTTCTCATCTTTTTTCCCCTTGAAGCATTTTTTTAAAAAATCATATCATTATGGAATAATGTTTGACAACATATATGGGGCTGCAGCACCCTCTGATGTTCCCTTTTATAGGACTCTCCCAGTAAGAGCCCCAGAATAAGGCAAGCCTTTCTCATGGCTTCTTGGGATTGGTCTGGGCCTTTCTCCCTGATTTTTGCTGGGCTGGCCCAATAGAGGATTTCCTGGGGGTGGGATGACCTTAGGTCAGGTCTCTGGTGAGTGAATGGAGTCTGGACCTCCCTGGTTGGGCACTCCCATCTCCTACCCTGCCTTTCTCTATGGATTTAAAAGACTGCTCTGCCTACCTGCTAAGGCCCTTGGAATAGGGTTTCCAGCCTCTGGGTGGGGCCTGGAGATCTCCCGCTTTTGCAACTGATCTCCAGCTGACAGAGATCAGCTCCCCTGGAGAAAATGAGAAGATCTGAGAAGGGATCACAGTTACAAAAAAATTGTCAAAACAAAGAAACACTGTGATGAAATTGACAATAACATTTAATAATTCCTATGAACATCAATTTGTATATCAATACAAACTTTTTCAATATAGCTCAGGAAATTCTAACATATTCAAGAAAAAGTCCAATATCCTCAATGAGCACCCGGTTATACACTCATTTCAACAATCTTCCTCAGGAGTAGTCCTATTATATAAGAAGGTGTCAGCTACTTGATACAGCTTCACTTCCTTTTTTGCTTCCTTCAAACAGTTGCAGCATTAGCTTCTTTTTTACTTTCTTCTAATTGTAGCAGCTTAACTTCTTTTTCAAACTTAGCTTCTTTTAACTGATCCACCCATGATTGATGTCTTACACACCTGGTCAGTTCTGAATGTATAATGATTTCTCTTTAGGCAAACATTCTTTTTGTCTTAAGCTTAATAACTTTCTATAGCAGAGCTTATTAAAATTAATAAAGGATAGTTGCTTTTACATAAAGTTCTAAAAACACACAAATCAGATCAAGAGAAGGGATTTCTCTGTGTTACAGTATATAGTCATCCTTTGGTTTACCCCAGTTAGGCTCTTCCTTTGAAGTAAAGGATGGAACAATAAATCTTAACATTGACAGTGGTGCTTTCCAATTAAAACTCCTTTCAATGGCATAGTGCTTCAGTTCACTTAAGTAAAGCTTTCTCAAAGTCTTTTCCTTTTTAAAAAAATAGGCTGAAAAGGCAAACGTATACATAGATATTGCTTATAGACTCTAATAGATATGTTATAACACCCCAAACTTAAAGAGTAAACATAATATGGGTTTTCCTCATTTAAAATTACTGAAAATCAGAAGCCAAAATAAACTTTTGAAATCATTGTCTGAAGTAGGGAGGTTCCCATAAATCTTCACTTATGACAGGTCTTTTGCTCATCTCAGTCCAATGAAAAAGGTGACGTCACAATATGTGTTCATTAAAACTCAAATACTCCTAGTTGAAAAAGAACTCTCCTTGTCAATTAAAAATTAATTAAACCACCTGTCTTTACAACTTTACTTAGTGGCTAACAGGTTGGTAATTCTCCAGGACAGCCCCAAAGGATTTCTCCCAGAGGTTCCTTGGAAATCAGCAATAATCAATAGAAAATCACTTGAACTCTTCAGTTGTCCTCTACAGCACTTTATTATGCTGAGGCCCCTCCCTCCCCAAACCCTGCCCACTCCAGGTCTCCAGGTATTTTCCAACCCAGACCTGGCAACCCTACCTTGGAGGCCCCAGTTGCTGCTGGCCTCCTTCTCTGGCATGTTCCCTGAGCCTGCCAGACTCTGGGGCCCCTGCTAAGGCATTTCTGAGTGTGACCTCACCCTTGCTCCCTTCCACACCACCTCTGGCTGGGCTGTCTGCCCCAGCAGTGCCTGGATGAGGCTTCCCACAATCTTGAGGAATCCAAGCTAGAAAGCAGACTTGGTTGGGACACCTATAGCCCTGGCCTGACCTTGATATTGTTCCCCTTCCACCCTCTTCTCCTCCCCCTGATCATAATTTCAGCAGTGTTACTTTCAAACAAAGAACTTGATGATAGTAAACATTGATTGTATTTTGTAAAGCACCACCTAATTTGAATGAGTCATTTTTTATATATATATTTAGAGGATGAAGGTTTGCTTCACTAGGCAATTTCATACAAATGCTACACCAATAAAAAGAAAAATTGACAGCATTCTTTGCCCTTAAAATAAACTGCAGCTAACAGCTCTAGATAATTTAAGAAAATAACAGAAGCCAGTGTTGGATCGGGCCAATGGCCCATCCAGTCCAACATTCTGTCATTCGGTGGCCAGAAATACCAGGTGCCATCAGGAGGTCCACCAGTGAGGCCAGGACACTAGAAGCCCTCCACTGTTGCCCCCACCCCCCAAGCACCAAGAATTCAGAGCATCACTTGCCCCAGACTGATATATTGTCCAGTGATGGGTTAAATAATATTGTTGCATAAACTGGCTTTATTAGATTAACAAAATCTTGAGTAATTCATATTTACTTTGCCCAACAACATTTCAGTTATGATGACTGGCCTATGTACCCCTTATCTAAGATCAGCAACTCTAATGTATAACTGAAGAGCACGCTGTGGAATCTTCTAAGTGGTTTTTCGGTAAATGCATTATACTTCCTAAGGTAATGATTTCCACATCACTGCAGAATACATTTATAAAACTAATCTTTTAAGGACTGGAAGCCAGTGAACTGAATAGCCCCCAAAAGAGCAGCCAGGCTTCTAGTCATTCCTGTGGCTGCATGCTGCTATGTATTATTAATACTAAAGTTGTCATACCTATGAGAAATTGAATCAACTTCATTTTTAGCCACTCACTTGAACCAAAATGCATTGCTTTGTTCAATTTATGGTGAACATTGAGTCTATTTTGATAGTGGGGATCAAGCACCATGTGCTGTGCATCTGTTATGACTTGCAATTCTTTCTGCTTGCCTATATCCAATGGAAACACTCATTTTAACTTGTAATATTAATTTACCTTATGATGCATGGATCCAGAGTACCCTATACATATGCCGGTACTTCTGCTGGTACCTTCTTCAATGGCTGGACATGAACATGGATGACTTGACTTTTCCCAAGGAAGTTAATTTATAGTCTACTATAGGGATGCCAGACCCCCCAGTGGGGACAAGGGTCCCCTGTTGCCAGGCCCCACCTCTCCACTGCCAATCAGCTGGCAGCAGGGGGGTAATTATTCCCCAAACAAGGGAGGAACACCCAACATTTCAGCAGTGTGCCTACATGACTTCAACATGACCCGGAAGTGACGTAGGCACATCGGGGATGTTGGAACAATGCTCTGGTTTGGGGGCAAGTAGTGAAGAAGTCAGGGCCACATCAGCAGTAACAGCAGCAGAAGAAATCAAGGTGCTGTGTAAAACCCTTATTATTATTATTTCCTGATACCAATGGGTTTCACCTATGGCTTCATCATGGGATCTATTATAATCAAAGAAATACACTCATAAATTAAAAACATTCATGAGACATATATAATCAATACAATACATTTATATCAGAAAAGACTTGTAGGTTCCTATTTTTTAACTTTAATGTTTAGAGAAATTTTCTCATGAATGTTTTTAATTTACGAGTGAATTTCCTTGATTATAATAGATCCCCTGATGAAGCCATAGGTGAAACTCATCGGTATCAGGAAATAATAATAACAACAACAACAACAACAACAACTCAACACTTTGATTTCTTCTACTGCTGGTTTGGGGTGGGGGGGACTCTATGATACAAAGGAATTCTGCCATAGAGGTTTTGCCCAAAAAACAGAGCATCACCCCGACATCCCCATGTGACTTCCAGGTCACATTGGAAGTCACATGGGTTTATCATTGAAACATGCAAAGAAACTTCCAGCTCCCGGTAAACTCACTCCTCTATCCCCTGCCAGCTTCCCGGAGGGACCTAGCAATCCTAGTCTAGTGTCACACTTGACCATAACATTTGTTCCATCTCTCTCTATTTATCAGGACAATCTATTACCTGGTCCCTTTCTATGTGAAATAAATTTTACTCTTTTTCCCTATTTGTGCCTTTAGGTATACCCTGTTCAATTTTGGGAGGCATGAATTGCTAGCATTGTCACCCGTCAGGATTTAGCTCCATCGCCATTTCTTCAACGTAAAGAACCATCATACTCTTGACTTTTAAATCAAATACCTGTGCATATTGAAAAAATGAAGCACACAACAGGTAGTGGTAAAGTGCCTTTTAAACATGTACATTTTTAGGAGGGAGTTTGCAAAGTGATCTTTGGTAGAAGAATACAGTTTTTACAATCGTATGCCTATTTTTATCTGTGACATATTGCAGAATGCATTTGAATCATTATTTGTGCAGCATTTATCCTCTCAGCCAAAAATGAAATGGAGAGCTATTCACCAACTAGGCACTAAAAAACACACTAGGGTCCTTCCTAAAGACTTACAACCTAAAAGGGCCCTTTATTTAACACCACTTCATAACTCCTCAGGAAAGATTAGGAAAGTGAAAAAATACAATAAGCACAAAGTAAAATCAAACCAAAATAAAGAGCTGACTAAAGGAATAATGACAACATATATTCATAGTGACTGGCCTTAAGGTTCCATTCCCTTTCCTTTCCTGGTTATAGAATCTGTTATATTGGGGGAGGGGCTGGTGAATTATTTGTTTGTTGTTCACAGGGAATTAATATAGTGAACAGGATGACAAGAGCTCCAGCAAATAAAAATGAAAAATGTAGAGGCAATATGAAGAATATCAATCATGGGCCACATAGTAATTTTCCAATACTTGCTATTTGTATTGTGTGAAAAACTCACAGGAAGCCAAAGTCAGGAAAATGGAGAAGGAGCACAGGAAATGGAGGACAGATGCAGTCCCTGTGGTGTCTGACATAATACCACATAGAGCAAAGGAATGTAATAAATGGGAACAATAAAAAGATTTGGATCCATGGCTATAAATAACTCATTAATAAATGAAGGTCAGAAGCCAGAAGAAAAAATCTAAGTATTTGAAAGATGGCAGAAAGTTCCCTGTAGGACTGGGAGAACAAAGACCTTTTAAACAGAGCTGAGTAAATTTATAAAGGGCATGGCAAGTTTTCATCTAGGGTTTTAGGGTCAGTTTCAGCGGGGCTGCATCTCCTGTAGCCCACCCTACCTATGTACCAAAGATAGCCGAGAGCTTGATAAATCTTAAATGTATTTGGCCTCTGACACAAAAGAAATGAAGACCTATTCATAGGTCCACAGTTCTTGCAAGCCAGCTAACATTGATTGGGTTGACCTTCCACCACCAGCAGGTCTTTTCTTTTCTTTTCTTTTCTTTTCTTTTCTTTTCTTTTCTTTTCTTTTCTTCTTCTCTTTCCTTCCTTCCTTCCTTCCTTCCTTCCTTCCTTCCTTCCTTCCTTCCTTCCTTCCTGCTAGACCCGACTGAAGCCATTTGACTGTTCTATTATAGGCCCAGGAGATGACAGAGCATGTCAAAGTAAACACTTAAAAATTATTTATTTCATTTATGAACAATATTTTACCCTCCATTTTTGCCTTCATAGGGCCACTATTTGTAATGAAATCTCGAAATCTACAACTAGGCTAGGTATGGAGCATGCCAACATCTACTTCACTGCTTCCATGGTCAGTGCAGCTGATACTCTCCCCCCCCCCATTAGTTTAATAAAATTTATAAAAGTTATTGTTAGCTCACAATTATGACAAGTTATAGTTACAAAGCTTTGGGGTCTCCCATTTCTTCTGAGCTGTGACATATGGGACATTCATAATTACTCTTTAATGCAGTAAGAACATGAATTCTTCATTGGCTGCACTTGATACCCAACAAACTGATTCCCTTCATGGGGATCCTATATTTACCTTCTCTGTCATGACTGCCAGACTGCTCAGTCCTTTGTTAAATGAACCCAAGCTGGTACTAGGGATGCCATTCCCCAGTAGGGGACAGGGAATTCCCTGGCTATTGGGATTCTTCTCTGCCACTGGTCAGTGGAGGGAAATTCCACCCACAAATGCAATGTAATGACATCACATGGAAGTGATGTCATCATGTTGGTGATGCCACATGGTGACACACTGGTGTTTTGCCCAAAATACCAGAGCATCACTGTGTGATGTCGTTGACATGATGACATCATTACATCATAATGCTCTCCCCCCCCACTCCCACTTCCCTGCCACTGGGTCGATCCGACCCGGCAATCCTATCTGGTACTCTGGGCAGGTAACCTAATCACCACACTCCTCATTGACTTTCCCATATTTGGACCTTTCATTCCCCTAAATTCAAAATCTGCCAATGAGAACCAAGACTACATACCTCCAAACCTGTGGTTCCTATGAAAAGGATACTCTAGACCATCCAGTTTTGTAGCTGGTTTCTGGATCACGCCTGCTACCCCAACATTATGGCTGAACTACTCTTTACTCTTGCTGAATAGTTGGCTCTCTTGCTGGACCATTACATTTTTACTCCACATTGGATTACTTCTGTTCTTCTCTGGAATCTCTCACTATGGTGTGGATTTCCCTTGGAAGCCTCCTTTCCCTCTGGATAGGGAATTTCCTTCTCCCGGATCAAATATAGTATTTTTTGGCCATGTCCCATTTTCCACTAGCTTATTTTCCCCTCAAATCTCTCCTCAAGAGATAAAAATTCATAGGCAGGTTGGCTTCTGAAGCTTTATTGGAGCACTGCATATTCTATTGCTTGCAATTCTTTGACTGTTGCATTTTTTGGCATTTCCTTTTTAGATTTCTCTTCTGATCAGGGAAATAAAAACCTTTTCTTTTCTTCATTGGGTTTTCTTCTGCTGTTGTTCCAAGTTGGGACCCTGATATACATTGAAAAGTTCTGCCCAGATTTAGTTAATGGCCATGGAAAAATATGTTTAGCCCAACATGCAAAGGAGACACTCTGAGTGTTATTGGCCCCACATATGTACTCCTATTTGGGTAACACTCTGTTTTAACTTTTTGAACTTCATGAAGGAAAGGCCTATTAAACATCATTCATTCATTTAGGAAATGCACTCCCTTAAAAAAAAAAACCACCTATAAAACAGACCTCAGACCACATTGACCAGAAAACAGCTAAAATATATATTTAAAATCCTCAATTAAAAGCCTAGGTTATCATGAACATTTTGATCTGGTGCCTAAAAGACTGTACGAAAGCAGCCTCAAAGGGGAGGGCATTCCAAAGGCGAGATGCCACCTTAGACAATGCAGCCCAATCATCTCTAAACCAGGCCTTGTGTGCTTGTATCTGAGAAAGTAAATCAAACTGATACTGTGGGTGGATTTTCCCGTCCTGTGGACCATGGTGGGTATGATTCCTAGGCCTGTTTTTCTTGCTTTCTAAGTATTTTGAACTGTAAACCACCTTGAATGCAAGGATGGAAAGTAAGTATATCAATGTGTAAAACAGTGGTGTTGAACTCATTTGTTACGAGGGCTGTATCTGACATAAATGTCACTTTGTCAGGCCAGGCCACATGTGCCATAAAATGTAAGGCCAGGAACCAGATATATAAACTTTATAAAGGACACACAGGCAAACCCAATTAATGATAATTTTTTACTCAAAATATAATGATGCTTAAAACATTAACACTCTTACAGTATTTCCTTAAATTATCTCCCTGATGCTTACCCTCCCACTTCTACCACCCATTACTCACTAGCACTGGGACAGTTTATGGGGACATAATGCACAGACTCTGTCATCTGGTGATAAAGGTAATGACCAGGCCCCCTGACTTACTGCCCAGGCCTCTCGACTCCCATCCACCTGGTTTATTTTATTTTTCACACACACCACAGCCTTGCCACATTGAGCCGTCGCCCTACCATACCTGCTGGTGCCCTTGCCTCTCTCTCTTTAATTTTAACTCTCTCATTGCTCCTGACACAGCCTAGGTGTGGGGGGAATGCCTCTTGACTTATTTAAATGCCCACTGAAGTTTAAAAAATATTCTGGTTACAGCCCTGGAAATGACCAGTCACTCATGGGCCGGGTAAGAGCCATGGATGGACCAGTTCCAGCCCATAATAAAATGCTATCTTTTATATATATATATATATATATATATATATATATATATATATATATATATATCTTGTATGCAGGGCTCTTTTTGTAGCAGGAACTCCTTTGCATATTAGGTGACACACCCCTAATGTAGCCAATCCTCCAAGAGCTTACAGTAGCCCCTGTAAGAAGTGGTGTGTCACCTAATATGCAAAGGAGTTCCTGCTACAAAAAGAGCCCTGCTTATATGTACAGCTAGAATACTCAATGGACAACATAATTTAAGAAATCCATAATGAGGTGCTCTTGTGGGGTTTTTTTCAGTTGTGTATCTATAAATAATTATTACGTATTTTAATTTTGTCTATGAACATTTGTGGAAATGTCTTGTTCTTGTTCTTACTTTGATAAAATCATTGTGTGTTGCTATGGCTTATTCCCTGGTGCAATAAAGCCTGGACTGACTGTAAATCAAACCCACACAACTGCTTTCAGTATTGGGAGAGGCTAATCGAGATAGATCTGCTCCCCAAGCCTGAACCTGTTTTTTGCCCCTCTGCAGAATGACATTACAGCTTTAGAAGGATGATATAGATTGTAGAGGAAGAAAGGATAGAAATCCCTTGCTTAGCAACCCTTTTGGCTGATCTTCAAAGTAGCCACAAGGGGCTGCTAATTAGCTCTTTAAAATGCACAGGCAATGCCAACCACAGAGCTCTTATTTCATGATGCATTTGATCCTAAGGCCACTTAGAGACAAGATCTGCACTGGGGAACAGTCAGTCCACAAGCCACACTTGGCCTACAAATGAGGTTCTAGAAATGTAAGATGGTAGAGCAGACTGTGTAACTTCTGATAGGGGATACCATTTTTAAATAGCCACCCATATTTTTAAAAAAAAATCCCACAAGAAAAGAAGCTAAAATACAAGGAAGAAAGGATCTGATTTGTTTTCCCCTGCTGAGGATGGGGGGGTGGGGGAGTTGCTACAGAGCACAGCATTTGAAAAAAATTGTCATCCCACACCTGCATTCTGAAGTGGTACATTCCATTCCACTATCTTCTACCACACCCTCATTTCCTAGCCCCTGTGCTACCCTGTTTTCTTTGTGTGTGTCTTTCATACTTTCAATGTTCTCCTACTGTGCCAAGGTTTGCAGCAGCAAGCCAGCTCTGCAGTAGCTGGAAAATGTGTTAATGGTTGCTTGCCTGCTTTGGTATCAGTTGTTTCAGGCTGGCACTAGAACACAGATAATTTTGTGGGTCTCTTTCCTAAGGCTCTAAGCCGCTTAGTTCTTTCTCAGGTTGGAATTGTACCCTCTCTAGAGAACTGGATTAATCTATCTCTTTTTGTGTTTTTGTTCTACAGCCCAAATCCTATTTGTGGATTGACTGTTGTTGTTTTTATCCCCCCCCTTCTTTTTAATTTACCAGACCTAACATTTGAGGTTACAGATCCTGGAACATGCAAATACTGATCTGTTAACACCAGTTTCATTAACAAAGGCTAGTGCGTTAATTGTTCTTTCTTTAGACGTTTCCCAAGAAACTTGATCTACTGGGTTTTTTATCCTTTGTAATTCTCTTTCTTTACTTGCAATTAGGAGATGAATGGATTTTTTTCAACACGTTAAGGAAATCCATAAAGAACAATCTGACATCTATTGGGAAATGGCCAATGTGACATTTTGTGAGTGATTAAGGGAAGACAGAATGTGATTTAGTCGCCATCATAGAGAAGGCCAATTTTAACAAAGCCAAAAAGAGCTAGAAGGGAAATTTTAGTGAATGAGTTGGTGTTTCTCAGAGAACTGTATTAGTGTTGGTGCATGTTTTGTTCTTATAAATATTGACAAGATATTACATAATCTGGTGTTTGGCATTACAGCATATAATTCATAAATGAAAAGGCAGCAGAACCCTAGAGAGAGAGAAAGCTAGAGAGAGAGATGTGTGTGTGTGCGCGCAGGCGCGTCCAGATGGGGGGAGTAGGGATGCCAGCCTCCAGGTGGGCCCTGGGGATCCCCCAGATTTACAGCTTATCTCCAGACTACAAAGATCAGTTCCCCTGGAGAAAATGGGTGCTTTGGAGGGTGGACTTTATAGCATTGTGCCCTACTGAGGTCCCTGTCCTCCCCAGGATCTATCACCAAATCTCCAGGCATTTCCCAAACGGGATCTGGCAACCCTACCCCCCCCCATCCCCTGCTGGTGGCCAGGGTGGACCTGGAAAGCCTAGGGGGGAGAGAGATGTATATGTATGATAAGAGACTGGAAACAAAGCCATGTGAAATGAATAGTTTCATTGGGATTTCATGAAGTACAAACCATCTGTTTCCCTCAGTTTTTTCCCTCTCTTTTAGATTTTTAACTTATTTTATCTAAAGAGCTCCATTGCCTTAGAAATCTGACATCATGAAACCGGTAAGATAAAATTCCCCAGTTAGAAATATAAGGGCCAGGAAAGTCTCTAGAAAAATGTCAGGGGAAAAAAGGGGAAAGTTGTGAAATTTTGTGGAGTTTTGAAAACAAGCAACCTGTATTTCCCTCCTGTTCAAATGAGTGAAATGTTTTTTAAGGTAAGGTATGACTCAAAATGTGCAGCATAAAAATGTTTATATTAGACAATAGTAATTCATTTATAGAGCCATGGTGGCTCAGAGTTTAAGACTCTGAGCTGCAGACTGGAAGGTCTGTAGTTCGGCAGTTCGAGACCCTAGTACCATGTCACAGAGTGTGATCCCATCTCTGGCCGCAGTTCCTGCCAACCTAGCAGTTCGAAAGCAAGAAATTGCAAGTAGATAAATAGATACCACTTCAGTGGGAAGTTAATAGCATTCCATGCATCTCGGCATTTAGTCATGCCAGCCACATAACCACAGAAACGTCTTCAGACAGTGCTGGCTCTTCAGCTTGAAAATGGAGATGAGCACCACCCCCTAGAGTCGGATTCAACTAGCTTTTGAGCAAGGGAAGCCTTTACCTTTAATTCATTTATACTGGACACATATGTAACATATTTAAAGAGTATGTTTATTAGTTGCTGTAGATTTTCCGGGTTGTGTGGCCGTGGTCTTGGCATTGTAGGACCTGACGTTTCGCCAGTAGCTGTGACTGGCATCCTCAGAGGTATAACACAGGGTTATGAGGATGCCAGTCACAGCTACTGGTGAAACGTCAGGTCCTACAATGCCAAGACCATGACCACACAACCTGGAAAATCTACAGCAACTAATGAACTCCGGCCGTGAAAGCCTTTGACAACATATAGTATGTTTATTGTTTAAATCTGAATCATTTTGGCAACAATTATTAATTTAGCTACTTAATTTGTACCTGGCCTTTCTCCCTTTTGGGGACCCAAAGCAGCTTATGTTGTTCTCTTCTCCTCTCCTCTGTTTTGTCTTCACTACAACCCTCTTCTGGGCATAGAGAAGAGGGTCACTGGGGTTGGGGGGGAGGTATTTGTGAATTTCCTGCATTGTGCAGGAGGTTGGACTAGGTGACCCTGGAGGTACCTTCCAACTCTATGATGCAATGATTCTATGATTCTGTGATATAGGCTGAGTTCAGACTGGCAGTTTGCTCTGGTAGCCAGTCGTAGCAAAAAAGCCCCGGAATAAACTGTTCCGGGTTTTCCCATTCAGACAGCCTGGGCTGCTGCCAGAAGATGCGAGGCAGAGCCGGGTGGGAGCGTTCAGACTGCTGTGCACGGGGGGGGGGTGCTGTATTTGGCGTTTCCCCATTAATTCAGCTGTGGGTGTATGTGCCGATTGGAGGAGGACCCCGCAGCGCCAGCACCGCATTGGGCAGTAGAGCGGAGCACGGCCAATCATACCACTGCTGCCTTCTGCCCAACGCAGGTTGCTCCCAGCTTTTTGGCTGCGTGTTCAGACTTCCCAGAAGCGGAGAAATGCGCAACACATGCGGGCTTTCAGATTTGCTATGAGTTTTATGAGGTATCTTTTTAATTCGGTGGTGAAGCGCAACAGCGCGGGTTGGCTACAGGTGGGGACGCCAGGCAGATGTGCCTGTGTGAATGCCCAATTTACTCCGGGATTGAATCATCGCTAGCCTGGGTCCCTACTGGGGCAAATTGCTAGTCTGAACTCAGCCATAGTTTAGGCTGAGAATGTTCACCTGCCTCAAGGTCACCCAGCAAGCTTCCGTGGCAGAATGGGGATTCAAACCTAGGTTTCCCAGATCCTGGTCTGGCACTTTAACCACCACACCACAATGGCTCTTTAATTAATATGCTTTAATGTGCTTAATGATAATACATGGTGTTTTCTATGTTACAAAGTTCAGCTTGATATCCAAATATGATGGTAGGCCTACATATTGTGACTTTATTCGAGTATTCCTGTCCAAATAATACACTTTCTTTTGTTTATTATGCATAGGTCCTAGTTTGGTACAATAAACCTTTGTGAAGGAAAGATGGAAGGGAGACAAGTACTTAATCAACAAATAACTTTCTTTCCCCATCCAAGATGCAGAAGATACAGTGGACAATTTGAGGCACTAGTACAAGACTGAGCACTTGCTATAATACCACGGTAACGTATATATGTAAAGCAATTCTAGTGTGTAATTGCATTACATTTTAGTTAGTTAAATGCCCAGTTCTAAATTATTCCAAATTATGTTCCTCATATGTCACTAGTCCAGAGGAGAAGTAGGTGAGGGGTTGCACAAAACATGACCGGAAGATGCAGTGGGAATAAAAAGAGGAAGAATTTCTGGATTATGAAGGAAGGGTTCAATGGAGGGGTTCAGTGGAGAATAGGTGAAGGATTCAGTGGAGAATGACTGGCTGGCAGTCAGGCAGCTTTGTCAAGAATGGGAAACGGATGAGCTAAGGAACATGTAGAAAGATATGAAGGGAGGGAAAGCAAAATGGGAGAGAAGAAATCATTTGTATTGAAGATGAAGGTTCCAGTGGTTTCACGCTTGTAGCGTTGGATGAAGGTTCTGAAGGGGAACCAGCTACAAAATGCACATGCTGCATGTGTCTGATCCTCTATTGCTGTTTTGTGCTCCAAGGAAAGTGCTGTCCAGGGAGTGATGGGATGCCAAAGAAGGAGCTGAGGAAGGGGCAGGAAGAATCCAGGAATCCCCCCACCCCCTTAACTCATTTCAGTGGAGAAGAGTAGCCATGTTACTGTGGTTACCGTAAAATATAACAAAAAGTCCAATGGCACTTTAAAGACATTTGGATTTCCATTTAAATAGATTAGGTACCTTATATTTTATGGGATAATGCAGGGGTGTAGTACTGTGCTTTGGAAATAAAATGTCCTGATCCCATAAGGAAGAAATGCATCTGTACCCAATCCTACCTGCGTTAATCTTTCTTCCTTGTTCCCATGTTTTCCCATAGATGGAGTTTCTGAGCCCTTGCCTTATAGTGCTAGCCCCACCACACACACATACACACACATTTCTAGCATCATCAGGAAGGATCAAGGATAGAAGTGATGGAGAGGGAGAGACACCAGTCATGTAAAAATTTTTTGAAAAATATGTCTCTTTCCTGAGAATTCAGGCCAGGTTTTCAAAGGCTGCTTTTGGAAAAAATTAAAGGGATATTTATTTATTTATATCCTACTTTTCTCCCCCAAATGGGGACCCAAAGTGGCTTACATCATTCTCTATGCCTCCATTTCATCCTCACAACAACCCTGTGAGGTAGGCTAGGCTAAGAGGGTGTGACTGGCCCAAGGTCACCCAGCAAGCTTCCATGGCAGAACAAGGACTTGAGCCTGGTTCTCCCAGATCCTAAATCTACAGTGTAATCCAGGGGTGTCAAACAATCTGTTAGCTGAACTGCTTATCTACACAGTGGGCGGACTAACTTATTTGAGGTCTAGCCAATGTATACAGAGAAATCGAGCCTCGCGCCAAGAACCCTTTTCACCAAAGAGAACACTTGACAAGGTTTCTTAAGTTTGAATCAAGATTCTCTTTACTGAATATTCTTTTAATGTACAGGCATACAAAAACAGATTCACACACACATACACTCAAGTTCCTTTAGTTACAGTAGGAATGGAAATGCAATATTTGGGATTTTAAAACTAGAAGTTTTAGGAGGGGAAAAGCATATACTTATCTGATCCAGAAGTCTCGACCTTCCAGTGAAGAATAGGGATTGTTTCTAACTAAGGATATTCTTACTTTTACTGCACAGTTAGAGCCAGCTAACATATGTGAGGGCTACTTGGTCGCGACTCCAAGTAAGCACAGCAAGTTACTTAGCTATCTTGTTGGTAAGATGATAAGGGGATCAAGCTTGCTTCCTAGCTAGCTAGCTTAATAAAACAAAAGCTGCACCTCATTTTATCAGCCAGTATGGGCGTTGGCTTGGGGTGTCTCTGTGGTCCATTCCATCCCTGTACCTATTGGCTAAAGGATGTGGGGGTTCCCTCCTACTAAGGTGGGGCAATACTGAAAGTCTACACCTTTCTACAAGAGGGGCTTGGTCAAGGTGCAAAGATAGGTTGGCATGGAAACCTTTAAGTATGCAGATGACTCTGGCTAGGTCCAGGTGACAATCTTCACACATGTAAATGTCAAGCATCCTGTGGGTTACATGCGAGGTAGAGATTCCTCAATGGTGGAAAGGCTGTTGTTTCTACATTCTGCTGGAGAACCATAATGGAGATGCTTCTTGTTCCCAAGGCCTTATGGGTAGAGATATGCAAGGTGTGTCTGTGACTTCATTTGCATGAAAGTACAGGCTGTGTGGTACCTTCCTTACACAGAGAGTCACATTAACTCAGGCATACAATTCTCCCAAAGCAAAGACACTTGCTGGCACCATTCCTGGTGTGCATGCAGGTCAGAAAATAACAAATAAAAGCAATTTCAAAGTTCATCTCGTAACAGTCCCCCCTTTCATGGCTTCATTGAGTGAAACGAAGTGAAAGCCATGGCTTCCATACATGTGGGGTGACAATAAGGCCTGGGGGCTGTAACTGACTCTTATGCAACCTGCAACCAACTGGTGCAAGGGAGGGAGTACTGGGGAGGGGGAGTGGGCAGAGCCACTCCACTGTGGCTTCAGCACAGCAGAACCACCTTGTCTACAGCAGTTAAGCATCGTGGGAGCATCTGCCCAGCACTGTACTGCTGCATCTCCATTCTGCCTATGTGGGTTTTCCTCTGCAACCTCCTCCCTGTCCATGGGGCTTGCAGTGAGGATACACCAACTCGGAGCTTACCAGCTGCTGTCCTTTATACAGTTTCTACCTCTGGTACCTGGCATTACGTTTTATGGCACACATGGCTCAGCCTGACAAAGTGACATTTATGTCAGATCGGGCCCTCATAACAAATGGGCTTGACACCTCTGGTCTCACCATTGCACCACACTGGCTTTTTAAAAGGGGATATCATTGATCTATAACGGGTTTAAAATGTGGGTGGAAAGGTACTGGATGGATATTGGGGAGAGGATTACACTAAGAGTATTTCAGCAGTGGAATCAGCTGCCTAGGGAGGTGGTGAACTCCCTCTCACTGGCAGTCTTCAAGCAGCAGCTGGAGGAACACTTGTCAAGGATGCTTTAAGCTGATCCTGCATTGAGCAGGGGGTTGGACTAGATGGCTTCTATGGACCCTTCCAACTCTGTGATTCTATGGTCCTGCCCAGCCTCTCCTGATCACAGAACCTGTGAACAAATTATTTAAAAAGTCTTGCCTTTCAGCAAATCCCACAATAACATTCGATGGAAAATTTCTTCAGGATGGTTTCTCTCTGGTAAATTAACCAAAACTACCAATTTTTTTTTTAAAAAAAATCAGGCACATTTTTTTTTTTTTTAAAGGGAGATAAGTAAGTCTTAAACGTTAGGACTATGGTAATTGGATTCAAAGGTGTGCAGTTCTATATTTGTATTTATTGCCATTATACTTTATGAAGTGCCTAAAATTATTAGGTGTTATAAAATCACAAAATGTTGAATCCATGCCTGTAGGGTTACAGTTTAAGCATGAAACATACAACAGGAAGGCTGAGAAAGTGGATAGGAGACAATGGTAGATATAGAAAAGAATGGATTGCAGTGACACTCTTGCCTGAGGAATAACTTTTCTCTTCATGGCAAGCTTTTCCCTCCAAAATTTCTTTCTTAAACCCAGCTGTTAATGAGTACAGCAACCTTATCCTTCTATGCCTCTGGTCAACCTCATTAGTTTCTTCTCTGTTCTTCATAGGATCCTCTTGAACATCAACATACAGAATAAAAAGAAGTTAAGGTGTCATTGCTTTATATGAAGGATAACAAGGTGTTTAATGAGAAATTTGGTATTTAAAATTAAATAGAGTGGAATAACTCAGTTAAGCTAAGTCTTCAAATAATAACATCAAAGTCACATCATTCAGCATTATCATTTCAACCATATATTTTCAAGCCAGTACCTTGGGATAAACATTGTTGGCTGCGTGAATCAGAGCCTGGAACAGAACAGAATGTTACCTGCATCTTTGCACAATAAAAGAATCACTTGTACTGTGCCAAGGAATTTAATGAGCTATGACTCCAAATCCCCCTATAGGGAATAGTTCTAGTTTATTGTTTACCTGCAGTTCTGCCTAAGGGTCCCTATGAGTGCTTTATACAAATACAGCAATGTACATGGAAGAGGAAACTGTATGGTTAAAAATACCAACTGTGGCTTTTTTGCAAAATAACAGGCTCTTTGCCAAACCAAATATTTGCCTGGCTATAGGCCTAACATAAGCAGATGCAGATTACTTACATATAGCCAACTTTATGCCAATATCTGTTTTTAAGGTTAATTACCATGATCATTGCAATGTTTCACAAAAGTTCCATTTTACCTGTAAAATCTGACAGATATTTAGGAAATAAATTACAACTCAAAATGCAACCATCTCAGTGGCATCAATTTCCGTGCACTTTTGTACTTCACGAAGGAAATAAAATCCAAATGTTCATAGACTTACAAGTGGCTTGAATTATTGTCTCAAATAAAATCATCTTCCAAATATTAGAAACATTATGGCACAGAATGAATATCTTATTTGGAAAAGGTAACAAGGTAGACAACATTTCCTCAAACCCAATTTGGGAGCAATATTTGGTGGTGTATTAAAACTATGAAACGGTAATATCCACAATGGAATAGGAGGGTTAGGACAATGTAATTGAATAACACTAACTCATTAGAGGCATTGAGTATCTGAGATCATGCTTTGAAAATAAATTTGATACTATGTAAAAGAAAACTACCTAGCCTGGACTGGCCAGGAAAGTAATCTCAGATTACCTCAAAAATCCTGACAAAGGAAATGATAATCACTTAAAATTCTTGAGTTTTAGCAGTGGATTAGGGCTTCTGTAGCATAAAAAGAGCTGAAATTTATAGCTGAGTTTATCCTAACCTCACCCTACCAAAGATTTCTGTTTTACCTCAACAAGTCTGTAGCTGTCCTGGAATTACAACTGATCCCCAGACCACAGAGATTAGTTCCCCTGGAGGAAAATCACAGCTTTGGAGGGCAGACTGTGTAGCAGTACATCCCCACCAAGCTCCCTAACCTCCCCAGACCCTGCCCTCCACAGGCACCACTCCCAAATCTTCAGGCAATTCCCAATCAGGAGTTGGCAATCCTAGCAATATGGTATCACTGAACTTTGTAACCTGATGCTACTTCAGATCTGACATGGCAGTGTGCTCTCAAAAACTATAAGAATAAAATGGTATAAAATCTCACAATCTCTTCATATTTTTGCATGCTACCTGTTCCACCGTTGTGCTTTTAGGGCAGTTTTCAGCACTTTGGGTCAGCAAGACACAGTTTTGTTGCAGTAGCAGACAGTGTGCAATTTTCATATAACAGACCCAGGAGGAATTAGGCCTGAAAAGAAAAGGCTCAAAACACCTTTGAATGCTAGCCCAAGATAGGTACAAATCAACCAAACTGATGACAACCCCAGCAAGGGCCTTTCAAGGCAAATGAGAAGCAGAGGTGGTTTGCCATTGCCTGGATCTGCAGAGGCTTCCTTGGTGGTCTCCCATCCAAGTACCACCCCTGCTTAACTTCTGAGATCAGACAAGGTATACCATTCTGCCTTCTCTAAAACTATGAATTGGATCCAACCAACCAGATATTCTGCAGGTGAAAAAGAAAGAAGTCAGTGGTGTTTTTTCCTAAGCAAAAGAGGTTTGAGAAGAGATTATCTGGAGCAGAGAAGCAGTGGGAGGAGGGCTGCTTAATGCTTTCCTCACCTTCAGCTTCCCTGTTTGATTTTTAAAAAATATTTATTTCATTTGTACCCCATCTTTCTCCTCAATGGGAAGCCAAGGTGGTTTACATCATTCTCCTTTCCTTCATTTTAGCCTCACAACAACCCTGTGATGCAAGTTAGGCTAAGAGAGTATGGCTTGCCCATGCTCACCCAGCAAGCTTCCATGGCACACGTGGGGATTAGGGAGTAGCTGGGGGTCTCCAAGATACTACTCTGACAGTCTTAACTTCTACATTACACTGGCACCCCCAGCCACTCCCTAATTCTGTGTTTGTGAGGGCAAAAGGAGTCAGGGGGTAATCTGAACCTGAGAAATGGTGGGCAGTGAAAAGGGTATGTTCCCCTTTTCCCAGTATTTCTCCTCCTCTAATGCATTTTAGCTTAGAAAAACTGGCTGTGAGTGCAGCTAAGTGTTTTCATTAAGACCATCAGCCCTGATATATGCCGAAAATATGTCAACACTATTTCCTTGGGATCTGCAAGCGAAGACTGAAAAGCAATTTTTTGCAAAATGCTGACATGGAGACTCTTGTCCTTGCCTTTATCATCTCTAGGCTAATGTCCTGCAATGCACTGTACATGGTGGGCTACCTGTGAAGATAATCCAGACGTTAAGCATACATGGCAAGCTGTAACCTCCTGGTGAGAATGGGCTCCTCAGGGCAGAAATCTTGATCCACAGTGTGCACTAATCTCTATCATCCTTCTGGCACAATTCAGGGTATTTTGATCTCAAAGTTCTTAAAGCCCTATGTGTAGGAAACTTGAGAAAACATTGTTCATCCAGTGTTCTTTTCAGACCTCAAGACTGATCAAATACAGTTCATCCATGGATCATAGTTCAATGGCATAAGTTCCCAGAGGGATGACTGTCCTTTTGTTGTTGTTCAGTCGCACAGTCGAGTCCGACTCTTCGCGACCCCATGGACCAGAACACGCCAGGCCCTCCTGTCTTCCGCTGTCCGCTGAAGTTTGCTCAATTTCATGTTCGTTGCATCGATGACACTGTCTAACCATCTCATCCTTTGCCGTCCCCTTCTTCTTTGACCTTCAATCTTTCCCAGCATCAGGGTCTTCTCCAGTGAGTGCTCCCTTCTCATTTGGTGGCCAAAGTATTTGAGCTTCAGCTTCAGGATCTGGCCTTCCAGGGAACAGTCAGGGTTGATTTCTTTTAGGATTGACTGATTCAATCTCCTTGCAGTCCAAGGGACTCTCAAGAGTCTTCTCCAGCACCACAGTTCAAAAGAATCTATTCTTCGGCGCTCGGCCTTCCTTATAGTCCAACTCTCGCAGCCATACATTACTACAGGGAATACCATTGCTTTGACCATGCGGACTTTTGTTGGCAAGGTGATGTCTCTGCTTTTTATCATGCTGTTTAGGTTTGCCATCGCTTTCCTCTCAAGGAGCAGGCGTCTTTTAATTTCATGGCTGCAATCACCATCTGCAGTGATCTGGGATCCTAGGAATGTGAAGTCTGTCACTACTTCTACGACTTCCCCTTCTATTTGCCAAGGAGTGATGGGCCCAGATGCCATGATCTTAGTTTTTTTGATGTTGAGCTTCAAGCCCACTTTTGCACTCTCCTCTTTCACTCTGAGCAAGAGGCTCTTGAGGTCCTCTTCACTTTCTGCCATCAGAGTAGTATCGTCTGCATATCTGAGGTTATTGATCTTTTCCCCAGCAATCTTAACTCCAGCTTGTGATTCATCCAGGCCAGCATTTCGCATGATGTACTCTGCATATAAATTAAATAAGCAAGGTGACAATATACATCCTTGTCGTACTCCTTTTCCTATGCTAAACCAATCAGTTGTTCCATATCCGGTTCTAACTGTTGCTTCTTGACCCTTATACAGGTTTCTCAGGAGACATGTGAGGTGGTCCGGTACTCCCATCTCTTTAAGAACCTGCCATAATTTATTGTGATCCACACAATCAAAGGCTTTAGCATAGTCAATGAAGCAGAAGTAGATGTTTTTCTGGTACTCTCTTGCTTTCTCCATAATCCAGCGAATGTTGGCAGTTTGATCTCTAGTTCCTCTACCTCTTCGAAACCCAGCTTGTACTTCTGGCAATTCTCTATCCACGTACTGTTGGAGCCTAGCTTGTAGGATTTTGAGCATGACCTTGCTAGCGTGTGAAATGAGTGCAATTGTGCGATAGTTTGAACATTCCTTGACGTTGCCCTTCTTTGGGATTGGAATGTAAACTGACCTTTTCCAATCCTGTGGCCACTGTTGTGTTTTCCAAATTTGTTGGCAAATTGAGTGCAGCACTTTAACAGCATCTTCTTTTAAGACTTTGAATAACTCAGCTGGGATACCATCACCTCCACTAGCTTTGTTGTTAGTAATGCTTTCTAAGGCCCATTTAACTTCGCTTTCCAGGATGTCTGGCTCGAGGTCAGTGATTATACCATCGTGGTTGTCAAGGACATTGAGGTCCTTCTTGTATAGTTCTTCTGTGTATTCTTGCCATCTTTTCCTAATCTCTTCTGCTTCTGTTAGGTCCCTACCGTTTTTGTCCTTTATCATGGCCAGCTTTGCATGGAACGTTCCCTTGATTTCTCCAATTTTCTTGAAGAGATCTCTAGTCCTTCCCAATCTATTGTTTTCCTCTATTACTTTGCATTGTTCATTCAGGAAAGCCTCCTTATCTCTCCTTGCTGTTCTCTGGAAATCTGCATTCAGTTGGGCAAATCTTTCCTTTTCCCCATTGCCTTTAGCTTTCCTTCTTTCCTCTGCTATGTGTAAAGCCTCATCAGACAGCCACTTTGCTTTTTTGCATTTCTTTTTCTTTGGGATGGCGGTGAGTGCTGCCTCCTTTACAATGTCACGGACCTCTGTCCATAGTTCTTCAGGCACTCTGTCTATCAAATCTAGTCCCTTAAACCTATTCTTCACCTCTACTGTATATTCATCGGGGATGCGATCTAGGTCAAATCTGAATGGCCTTGTGGTTTTCCCAACTTTCTTCAATTTAAGTCTGAATTTTGCAATGAGTAGCTCATGATCTGAGCCACAGTCAGCTCCAGGTCTTGTTTTTACTGACTGGATAGAGCTTCTCCATCTTTGACTGCAAATTATATAGTCAATCTGATTTCGGTGTTGCCCATCTGGTGATGTCCATGTGTAGAGACGCCTCTTAGGTTGTTGGAAAAGGGTGTTCGCTATGACCAGCGTGTTCTCTTGACAAAACTCTGTTAGCCTTTGCCCTGCTTCATTTTGTTCTCCAAGGCCAAACTTGTCTGTTATTCCGGTTACCTTTTGATTTCCTACTTTAGCATTCCAGTCCCCTATGATGATGAGGACATCATTTTTTGGTGTTAGTTCTACAAGCTGTTGTAGGTCTTCATAGAACTGGTCCACTTCAGCCTCTTCTGCAGCAGTGGTTGGGGCATAGACTTGGATTACTGTGATATTGAATGGTTTGCCTTGGATTCGGACCGAGATCATTCTGTCATTTTTGAGATTGTATCCCAATACTGCCTTTCTCACTCTCTTGTTGACTATAAAGGCCACACCATTTTTTTTACGGGATTCCTGGCCACAGTAGTAGATATAATGGCCTTCTGAGTTAAATTCGCCCATTCCTGTCCACTTTAGTTCACTGATTCCCAAGATGTCAATGTTCATTCTTGCCATCTCATTTTTGACCACGTCAAGCTTACCTTGATTCATAGATCTTACATTCCAGGTTCCTATGCAGTATTGTTCTTTGCAGCATCGAACTTTCCTTTCACTGTCAGACACATCCACAACTGAACGTCCTTTCGGCTTTGGCCCAGCCGCTTCACTCTTTCTGGGGTTACTCGTACTTGCCCTCTGCTCTTCCTCAGTAGCATATTGGACACCTTTTGACCTGAGGGGCTCATCTTCTGGTGTCATATCTTTTAGCCTTTTGTTACTGTCCATGGGGTTTTCTTGGCAAAGATACTGGAGTGGGTTGCCATTTCCTTCTCCAGGGGATCACGCTTGGTCTGAGTTCTCTGCTGTGGCCTGTCCATCCTGGGTGGCCCTCCACGGCATAGCCCACAGCCTCATTGAACCACGCAAGCCCCCTCGCCACGACAAGGCAGTGATCCATGAGGGAGACTGTCCTACAGATATGCAATTAACTGTGCTATTCTAAGTAGAATTAAACCTTCTAAGCCTTAGACTTCAATAAACTTAGAACAGTGTTAGTTTAGGATTGCACTGTGACTCCTCTTGGAAATTTATCAAAGTCCTAGCCTAGTAGTCTGGATCTGGCAGACAGCCGCAGGGAGATCGGAGTAAAAAATTATTCTCTTTAATGGAGTCTTTTTACATACCTCAAGCCTTGGTGATGTGTCGGCCATTACATTTAAATAAAGAAGCAGATCTATCAATTTAAAGAACCAGTTCAAAATTATTAGATCTGAGGCTATTCCTAATAACCATATTTATTCTCCTTTATCCTTAGTTCGCATCCTTGAATGGATTACCTTTCTAGGCAAAACAGTAAAGGGGATTTGTCACAGATTTTAAAAAATCCAGATTCCTTTCCTCTGCAGATACATAATTAATGAAAACAAGAGTTTTCAATTATACATGGGCTTTCTCCCAGGAGAATGGAACAAGAAATTGCAGGAATTGTTCAAAGTAATCCTTGTTTTCTCATTGACCAAAAGAATGACCTTGTGTAGATCCCCCCACCCCCATCAATGATGCCATACCAGTGTGAAGGCAGTGTATGGATTCAGGGGATAATAACCCTATTCATTTTAAGAATTCAAATTATGTAGCCTTTTGTTGGCCTTGGGGGTTGTTACTGTACAATATATTATATAACTTATTGTACATTCTGAGAGCATTACAAAAGCTTTGGAGAATCTACTGCAGTATCTCCATATTAAATTTTAAAACCACAATACCCCTGATTTCAGAAAGATTAAAGCATAGAACAACTTAAGCCTCAACATTCTTAGATGCAGCCAAAGTTCCTGACTGAATTAATACAAGTAGCCCTATAAAGGTACAGGGTCAAATCCTTGTCAAAGACTGGGAGAGGGAGTAAAAATAGGTGAATATGGAATAAAAATATGTCTGTCTAAATTTACTGCAAATTTCCCCCGTACAATTGAGACTGACCGATGAAGAGCAATTCATTTACTAACAGAAATAATAGCATCTTGTTTAATTTACAGACTTAACATAGGAATTCTGCTGGGGAATGGTAACTATTAGGGATGTGCTCTGAGAAAAATTCTGTTCTAATTTTGAATCAGGGAGAACACCTTTACCATTTATTCACCATTTCTGAGTAGGACAGTGCCGGTTTGGTATTCGTTTTTTTAAAAAAAATAATTTTTTATTGATTTTTTAAGAGGAAAGGAAGATAGGGGAGTAGGAAATGGGAGACTGGGGGGTACAAAGTGAAAAAAAAGAGAGTGCTTACAATTACTTCTACAGGCTCTGTTATATTACCTTAATAATTCTGTTTATACAATGAGGTAATTCTTTATGTTAAATCTGGTCACTTAAGTCCATACATTTCTAGATATCTTTAAAAAAAATAGATTATTGCCTTTACATCATTCTATAACTTCTTAGAGGAAGTTTATACCATCTTGTTACATTGATACTTTTTTATAATCATGTTTCAATTATATTAATTTCATATCTATGGATTCTCAAAGTCAAATCTTTTAAAGGTTGTAGTAAAAGTAATCTTTTACTACAAATCCCATCTTTACTCATATAGTTATAGATCCTTACTATCCTATTGCTTATAAATAGCCATTCTATAACCAAAGTATTATAAAGATTATATATTGACCCTTAGGGAAAAGGACATACCTAATATTCAATTCAACTTCACATTCTTATAAAAGTTTTCATACAAATACTGATACAATCTTATTCCTTTAGTACTTTTTATAATCATGTTTCATTCGTGTTAATTTCATACCTATAGATTCTCATATACAAATCCCTTATACTTATAAAACCACTCCTTACTCATACAATCATGGATCCTCAATGTCCTACTACTTAAATATAGCCATTCTATAACCAAAGCATTCTAAAAATAATATATTAACCCTGTAAAAGAAACATATTTAATAACTAAGTTCCATACAGCTGTTATCAATATTTTTTTTAAGTCACATTTTAAGGTTTAGAACTTTCCCAAAGCGACACCTTAAATAGTTCTCCCTCCCCGCTTTTTCCTCCTTCTTGTGCTCCCATCATTCTATCTTCTCTAACTGAGGATTGTTCCTGTAGAATTTCAGTATGGCACTCTTGACCTTTTACTAAATTCAGCTTCATATTCTTAATAAAAAATTTCTATATAGATACTGATAATACTTATCTTTAAAATACACACAAATATCTTATAACACATATTTCTTTGACCTTTAAATTTAGCCATACTAAATCACATTACAAGGTTTTGAGCTTTTCTAAAATTAAAAAATAAAAACTATTTTGTGACACTTATTTCTTTCTCTTAAGTTTCATATCCTTGAATCTCATTACATCTCCTTATATTCCATTTTAAATATCATTTGCCATACTATAGCAATTCCACCTTAAGAAGTTTTCCTTCCTCCCCGCTTTAATATCTACCTTGTAATATATATTTTGCTTAACATTTGATTTTAAGTTTCAGTTTCTCCTAGGTTCTATATCATTAGGTCTCACTAAATCTCATTAAATTCCAATTTAAATGATATTTAGCCTGTTGTAACAATTCTATCTTAAACAGTTCCCCCCCCCCTTTCTTTCTTCTTCTTCTTAAATTCCCAACATCTTTTCTTTTGGAGTTGTAAATTACTCCTGTAATATTCCCTTATGGGGGTAGAACTCTCTCCTTGCTTTCTTGCAGTGCCCAGAAGAATATATTAGGTGTGCATGGAATTTTTTCCCAGTCCTCCTTTTTGATATCTTATGATCCTCTGGCTTCAAACAGGAATGCATCTGTATTCTCCATTTTCACATTTTGCAGATTAATCTCTGATATTTCCTCCTCTTCCAAAATCAGTTCTCCACTTAAATCTTTTTGTTCATTTAAGGGTTGTTCCATTTGGTGAAATTTGCAAGAAAGCTCCTGAACATGGTCTGCCAAAAGACACAAACTATGCTGCACTGGAAGCAGAGCTGCATCAAAAGTGTTCTTAAGTGTTTCTGCTATCAGTTGAAAAGCAGTCATTTTTCCACAGAGCAACTTAGTCAAATAGCCAGACCATCCAGGTTTGTTTAGACTAGACCTGAGAAACTACCAGATACTCTTCAGTTTACAACCAGTTAGCTAAATAAAGAGCAGCACAGTCAAATTCTTCTAATGAATCTATTCCTTTTGATGTTATTTCCTTTAGCTTGAAATCCGCTTCCAAATAGAGGTAGGAGGGACAGCTGGATAAGTGTTTCCCTCCTCCCCCTTCTTTCTGAACTTTCTCACAGTCTGGTTGAGTTCCTCATCTCTGTTTCAACAAACATTTCATGAATGTACAGAGAAAACAAAAGGCTTGTTGAATATCTTCTTGCAGCTGATGTAGAAAGTGGTTTATTGTTTCACTTCTCACCTAGTCTGGCAGTCACAGCTTGATGCCAATATTGTGAGACTTCGGGGCAGACAAAAGACTCCAGATCCAAGCCATTGCCCATGTCTGGTTCTTCATCTGCCCATGTCTGCTTCAGGGACCCCTCTCTTGAGCACCCCCTAGGAGTTTGGATAGCCCAAACTCCCCCAAACCATGCATTTTTTTTTTAAACAAAATTTTATTGGGATGTGCTCAACATTTTCAACAATGTTACCAATACAATTTGAAAAAATTTCCATCCCATCCCCCCACCCCCTAATAGGCTTCCAACACTGCTAATAACAAAAAAGTGTGACAGAGTGTTGGACTAGATGGGCCACTGGCCTGATTCAACATTGGCTTCTCTTATGTTCTTATGTTCTTATGTAAGTATATTTTAGACGGTAATCAGATTTATACTTATATGAATCGACAAACCAGGTAACACATTTCAAATATATAAAACACCTAACTAGTTTCAACATATTTTCATATAACAGTATAATACAATTCAGAATTCATTTCACTTCTCATTCAGTATCCATACAGATCTAAATTGTACATTTTCCCCTTCATTCTGTATTCAGTTTCCAAATACAATTTCAAACCTTCCCAATCTTTTATATACTGTTCTGCCATTTGTCCATTTATTTATTTTTTTGTCATTTTGTCCATTTCCGCTAAAAACAGCAATTTTCTAAACCAGTCATGTATATCCGGCACCTTCTCCGCTTTCCATTGCTGAGCGAAGGCCATTCTCGCCGACGTAATCATATACCATAATAATGTCCTTTTTTCCTGTGGAATTCTTTCCATTGTCAAACCTAAGAGAAGAAGTTCCGGTCTTCTCCCAATTGGGATTTTTAATATTTTCTGCATCACACAGTGTATATTAGACCAGTATACCTTTGCTTTATCACATGACCACCACATATGGTAAAAAAAAACCCTCTGTTTTTTTACATTTCCAACACTTATTACTCAAGTTCTTATCCATACTAATATTAGCAATCTTTTTTGGTGTCATATACCACCTATACATCATCTTGTAGCAATTTTCTTTTACATTAACACATGTAGACATTTTAAAGGATCTTTTCCACAAAAACTCCCATGTTTCCATAGAAATTTCTTTGTTCATGTTTATGGCCCATTTTATCATTTGCTCTTTAACAGTTTCATCCAAAGTATATGCAGTCAACAAAGTTTTATACATCTTTGAGATCATTTTTCGCTCTTTTTTCAACCATATATTTTCAAACTCATCATTCTTAGCTCTAAAACCAACCTCTTTACAATCTTTTTTGTAAATATCCCTTATTTGACAATATTGTAACCATCCATACTCAAATTCTAGTTCATTATTTGGTTTTAAAACATATTTTTTCCCCTCTTTTTGCAACAGTTCTTGGTATTTCAACCAATCATTATCTTTATATTCTGAAAAAGGATGTATAACTGCTGCTGGAACAATCCACAAAGGCCTCTCGTCGGAAACTGTATCCTTGTACCTGGTCCATGCATCAAACAATGTTCTCCTTACATAATGATGCTTAAACATTGAATCAACTTTATTTTTCCCATACCAAAGATAGGCATGCCAGCCAAATCTGCAATCGTGCCCCTCAAGAGCTAAGAGTTTTCTATTTTCCAAATTAACCCAATCAGATAACCAAGACATACATACAGCTTCATGATACAAACGCAAATTCGGGACTTGGAAGCCACCTCTGTCTTTAGTATCGTACATTATCTTCATTTTAATTCTTGGCTTCTTTCCTGCCCAGATGAATTTAAAGATTTCTCTTTGCCATTTCACCAACACTTTCACATCTTTCACAATTGGTATTGTCTGGAACAAAAACATTAACCTGGGCAGTACATTCATTTTGACAACGGCAATTCTTCCAAGAAGAGATAATCTAAGTTTTTCCCATTTTTCTAAGTCACTCTTTATCGAAACCCACCGTTTTTCATAATTATTCTTAAACAAGTCTATATTTTTCATTGTAATTTCAACTCCCAAATATTTAACCTTTTTAACCACTTCATATTCTGTCACGTTTTGTAACATTTGTTGCTTTGTACCTATCATATTTTTACACAATATCTTGGACTTATTCTTATTTACATAAAACCCTGCGAGATCGCCAAATTCTTTTACTTTTTCAAATACCTTAGGCATATTATTAACAGGATCTTCAACAATAAACATAATATCATCCGCAAATGCTCGTAGTTTATATGAAAAACCTCTAACATTCAAACCTTTTATGTTATCATCATCTCTAACCATTTGCAGCAAAATCTCCAAAATCCAGATAAATAGCAATGGTGACAGGGGGCAACCCTGTCTGGTACCTTTTCTGACCCGGAACACTTCTGTTGGTTCTGCATTCACAATCACCGTAGCTTTTTGTTCTTTATATATTGATTGAATCATTCTTGTAAATTCTGCGCCCATCTGGGATTTCTCAGACACTTTAAACATAAATTCCCAAACCATGCAATTTGAGTGTCTGCTGGAGCAGAGCTCTGCAGCACACTTCAATCACACTGCGCTGAAACCAAAACCTTGCCAGTTTGGCATGGTTTCTGTCCTGAAAAACACAAAATGCTCTACATCTTACCATAGCACTACAGATAAGACTAGAATTTCAACAGCCAATCCATATGCAAAAGAACCTCCTCAGAAAAGCTCCTCCATTAGCATGTCATAGCCTGAGAAACTCCTACAAGATAATGACTCAGCCCTACCCCACCTTCCTGAGTAGATATAATTTACCTGCCTACCATTTTTCTTCTCACCTCAACACAGAGAGTACTCCATCATTCTGTGTTATACCTCTGAGGATGCCAGTCACAGCTGCTGGTGAAACGTCAGGTCCTACAGTGCCAAGACCATGGCCATACAGCCTGGAAAATCTACAACAACTAACATCCAATCAATGTTTCTGACTCTTTATTCTGAGTAAGGGGGCAACAACTAAAAACATGGGGCCTTAAACCATTAAGCCCTACATCTGAAGTTGCCTACCTGCACCAATAACTAGATTAGCTACCTATCAGTTATTATGGAGCTGAGAAATGGTCAAAGTGAGTAGGGGAAAACAACAACAAGAAGGGCAGTTGATGGAAGGGTGATGAGTCGCAATGGAAATGATGTGATGAAAGCAAGTGAGGGCAATGGGTTAGCCAGTGGCAATTTATTTCCCTTCCTAAGGTTGAATTTGCTATTAAAAATATCTTACAATAGGAACTTAGCACTAAGGAACATGGTGGAATTAGTAGAGTAGGTGTGTGTGTGCACATGCTGTATCATTAGGGGCTAATAGAGCCCTTTTGCTCAAAGCTTGGATTTCCTAGCATGAAAGAAAAGAGTTGCAGCAACTGACCATTGAGCCAGAAAGTGTGAATGAGGGAGGAAAAACTCTTCTCTTACCTTGCCCGTCTTTTTTACCTTCAATGAATGTTTTCCCATTGGTCTCTCCACTCTCCAGTTCTTCTGAATGGTAAAGCACTGTCATATTACCTTAGGCTGGTCCGAAGGGATTTGCCTCTATGATCAATTATGAGTGACGTTCTTCTCTGCATGATGCACAACCCTTTTGGTAACTGTGTGCAATGCAGTCCCTAGGATCCATCAGCTCCTTCAGCACTGGTTTGTGATCCTTTGCCATGCAAATTTTAGAAATATTTCCATACTTTAAGATTCATGGAGAATAGACACCCTCAGAGAGTAAACACCTTTAAAAAGAAAACTGGTTTCAAAATGCATCTGCTCATGAAGTACAAAAGACACTTTTTCTCTTTTCCCTTCATCTATAAATTTTGGAGGAAGCATGTCCTCAAATGGAATTCACAGGATTTCTGTGATTTCCCCAAACAGGGCAGGAGCAGGTGTTAATCTAACAGCCCATATCACACTGGAAGGAGAGAATTCATGCCCACTCATAAATCCTGTGTATTGAACCTATGAGTACCAATGAATAACAATGAGAAAATTAGATTCCAAAAAGCATCACTAAGAGTGCTAGATGCTGTCTCAATGGATGTAAGATGGGAGATGTTCTGCTAGCAAGGTTTATTTTAGAAAGAAAGTGATTAACACTAAACTTTTGTAGTAGTAGTAGTAGTAGTAGTGCGCACATAGAATTCATAATTAGTTTTAGTTCAAGTCAGTGCCTCCATTTTTACATGTTTGTGAATATGCTGCAGCTTTCTCCAACTAGAGCAAACCTGGGCCTAATGAACTTGAAGCAGTGCCATAAACTAGAGATCAGTTAGAGGCATTTGCCCATGGACACATTTTAAATTCTAGTTAAAACAAGTCTGTAGTTCTCATTGCTGCTAAAAAAACATTAAGACGTGACAACGCTATTCCTACTGACTCCAAACAATAGTCAAAAATAAAAATAACACTGTTTTAAAGAGCTACTTTGGTGTTTTAAAGAGCTAGCTTGGTGTTAGTCATGAACACAACATCTGTGCCAATTGGACTGAGGGAACTGAGCATGTAAATAGAGTGAGCTCACAAATAAAATTTATGAAGGTGGAGACTAATTCAAGTGATTTTTCTGGAAAATTAGGAAGCTCTAGCATTCACAGTAATACCAAACATAAAGCAATAATATTCAACAGTAGAATGTCCATGTTAAACTTTAAATAGTCCAAGTACCCACACATGCTGTGGAATGTACTTCACTCAAGAAGGGGAAGAGAAAGTGCCATAGAGGTACTGCAAGATAGTAAACCAAGGGTTTATAACCAGCTGTTTCATGCAAAAGTTCATTTCTTAAAACAGGCAGGGCCGGCTCCAGGTATTTCTGCGCCCTAGGCAGGCGCAGATCCCAACCTCCCAGTTGGGCCTGGAGACCCAACCATGCCGCCCCCCCCTCTCCCCCCCAGGGAGGAGGGGGAGGGCGGGCAAGCTGTGCCCCGGCTGGCCACCGCAGGCCGCTTCCTCCTCCTCTCCCCCCAGGGAGGAGGGGGAGGGTGACTTGCGCCCTCGGTGGGCGCTTTTCCACGGCGGCGGCGGCAGGGAGATCCTGCTGGCCGCCGGCCGCTTCCTCCTCCTCCTCCCCCCCAGGGAGGAGGGGGAGGGCGACTTGCGCCCTCGGTGGGCGCTTTTCCACGGCGGCAGCAGCAGGGAGATCCTGCTGGCCACCGCCGGCCTCCTCCTCCTCCCCCCTCCAGGGAGGAGGGGGAGGGCGACTTGCGCCCTAGCCGGGCACTTTTTCGCAGCGGGGCACCCGGTTAGGGCAGCGGTGGGGGGCTTTTGGGGGGGAGCGGGGTGCCATTTGGCACCCCTGAGGCTGGTGCGCCCTAGGCGAGCGCCTAGTTTGCCCAATGGGCGATCCAGCCATGAAAACAGGAGTTCAAAATGTATAGGAAGAAAATTAATCTAGATAATAATCCAGGGGAAAATCAGTAGTTTTATGAACATCTAGAATGGCCACCTCCTTAGCTACATAAACTAGGGTGATCTGAAGCCAGTGCCAGTGAGAAATGCACTTGAAAGTTTGCCACCAAACACACCCATATGAAATGTGATCTGGGGAAAAATTCTGGCTACTGTTATAGGGCAAGAGGCTTGAGTTTATAGCAAAAGATTATTTTTGTTCTAGATTTAGAAAGAAAAGGGGATAGGTAAGCTTCCAGTGGCTAAAGGGGGGAGAGGAAGGGAACAACACTAAATCCTTTAAAAAATTCCAAATAAGGAGGGGTAAGGGAGGGTTTCTGGACAGGGAGGAGGTGTCTTTGGAGGTCAGTGAACTGGGGGTTTGGTGGGAAATTCAAACAGTTTTATTTAATTTCTTGAGTTGTCCTTTCATGGAGAATGCTAATGTAAGCACAGTTTTTTTGACAGGACTGCTAATGCAGTTGGATCCTTTGTGAGTAGATGTACTTTGATTAGTCACTTCAGAGGTCCTGATTAAGGGTTTGACTAACTTGAGAGGCTTGTCTTCCTGCTTCAGGTATTCTGTCTTGGTAAGTATGCTTTGATTAGGTGTGACCATCAGTCCCTTGCAGTGCTGATGGCCTTTTGTGGCTAGGAGACAGATGGTGGCTACATGTCCTCAGAATGCAGGAGAAACAGAAAGGCCAAGAGAAGTGGATCAGTCCTACAAGCACCTTGTGTTTTTTGCATTTCTGGATCAGGAGTGGAATAGGAGTCTCTTATCAGCTCTCCAATTACATTTTTTACCTGTTCTCTTTGCCTCAATTATCTTCATTCCTCCAATAAATAATAATCAGGAATGAAATTCAGAAATCCAAGTGCAAGCAAAGTTCTACCAATGCTCACAAAACATAAATGTTAATTTTGTGAAATGAGAAACAGTAGCTAGGTAGAAGCAATTTCTAACACCACTATTACTGGAACATAGAAATTGAAAGTAATTTATTTTTATGTATTTGAAAGTATCTTCCATTTCACTCTGTTTGTGTACAGTCTAGATGTATGGCAACTAATGTCACTCACCAGCCTCTAGCTTAGTATTCTGCTTCAGCAAGATATACTTCCTTGGCAGGAAATGTCTGATGTTAGTTTCTTCAGGAGAACATGATTTCCTCAGAGATAGATTCATGTGGGTAGCCATGTTGGTCTGAAGCAGCAGAACAAAGTTCAATTCCAGTAGCACTAAGACTAACAAATGTGCATGCACACTTCTTCAGATACATTGAATTGTATGGACTGGTAACTTCCATTTCAATGTATCTGTCGAGGTGTGCATGCACATGAAAGCTTATACCTTGAATAAAACTTTGATTGGTCTTAAAGGTGCCACTGGACTTGAACTTCATTTTATGATTTCCTTGATGAATTGTACTTTTTCAAACTTCAGTGGAGCTGAGCCTTCTATTGAGATTGGTGTCTTAAAATGAACATGGTCCAGGCAATAATCTTGGTTAGTGAATCACTTGTACATATTCTATGTGCTTTTTTTTCTAATAGTTTGGATATATGTGTGTTTTCATTCCTATCTGCTTTCCCTGTGCATCATTATGTTCAATTCCCTTTTTCTTGTTAAACATCACTTGAACTGGTAATATGAAAACTATATACAATGTTGCTTTTTACCATATCAGACCACTGGTCCATCACTATTGTGTCCTCTAGCTGACAGCAGCTTTGCAAGGTCTCAGACAGAGAAAGTTCTTTCTCAGCATATGCTACCTAAGCCCCTTTTACTGGAGACTGAATCTGAGAACTTCAGCATCCAAAGTATATGCTCTACTATTGAGTTGTGATCTGTTCTTGGTACCTGGCTATCAGTATATACCGTCACCCCTTGAAGATGTTTCTTTCGGTCATGTCCTGTAAGGTATTGACAGTAGAATGATAATAGCGTCATCAGATACTGTGAGCCTTCTGCTGTTTTATTTGCTGGGAGAGTTTTGTAGCTAAATTGCACTGATGTTTGCATTCTTGGACTGCATCTCCTAGTATATTCTAAGAATTGTTGCCAACTGCCTGGAGAGAGAAAAATACCCTGCCCCTGTAATACAGGCTTAATGGAATGGTATTTATCATTTTATGAAAAGCTTCAACTGCCCATTTCAACTCTTTAAGCCTCTATTGAAAGGAAAGAGCATTTTTTACAGGTGTGTTGGCAACCTTTACTCTCACATGCCAGCTAAATTCCTTAGAAAACCTTTTGCAGGGCATTCTCTCAATATTGTCTGTATGGCAACAGTCAGGCCATTGGCTTTCTTGGTGGTAGATCCAGTCCCCTGGAATGGCCTAGCGGAGTGGTTGTGGAGACAGGGTATCCTCGCTTCCTGTGTGTAGTAGTTTAATTTCAGAGGGCATTTGGTGAAGGAGAACTGTTTTCAGTGGATTAGGCTGTGTTTTTAATCCCTGTGTCTTAATCTCTGTGTTGTTTTTGTTTGTTAATGGGTTGACTATGTGTTTTTGTCCTTGCAACTTGTTAGTGCACTGATAGCTGCCTTGAATCCAATGAGAAAAAGTGGAATGTAAATATTTTAAATAAATAAATATATAGTACATTGATATTTTACTCAAACACTTTTCATACTGAAACCTTCACATGGGATTAAAAGTAGTTTTTCCTGCCTCCTGGTTATCTCAGCCCTTAGGATCCTGCCACGTTTTTGGAAGAATTTATATAACTGGTAGTGCCAATGACTCTTTGACTATGATCCTTTTCAGACAGCCTATTTATTCCACTTTAGTAACTGGTTACTAACAGAATTTTTCTGTCATTTCAGACAGACCTATTTTAATAACCAGCTACTAACTGAATTAATTTACCTGCTCCTTAAATCCCACTTGTGTCCCATTGGTGAAGCATGCCTGAGCAGTTGTTGATGAAAACTGCTTTCTTCTATTTTCAAACCCTTCCTTCCACTTCCGAATCACTGTGGTGTGCTGTGTGAAATGTCCCATAGTGCTTCCTGCAATGTTTCCTGTCCCCCTTTCACCCCACGTGCGTGATTTTCCTTGGCCATTTTTTTAAAAAGTTCAAATGTGAGTGCTAAAACCATAAACAAATACAGCACGTCAGTGTAATAACAGCACCATAGAGATGCCTGGACTCTCAGCCTCATTTGCAATCCCCCCAAAGCCCCCATTGCAGCTCAGTGATGCAAAAAGGAGGAGAAAATCCACTTTATCCCAAGACGCAGCTCTCCCCACTGGTGCATTCCCATGTGGCATGAAAGCTGCACCTGTTGAATCCCTGTCTGCCCAAGTAGCCTTTAAAGGAAGGGAGAAAGAGAGAATCCTATTGAAAAAGTGGAGCTACAAAATCCCAATAGTTGCAATCTTGCACTCCCCACTACAACTCTGCTGAGGCACTGAAAAGGTTAAACTGAAAGAGTGGCACGCCTGCTAGAGCAGCCCTAGACACTTGGGGAGAAAAGGAGTGGGGGGAGAATGCCAAAGAGCTAAACCTTCCTTTCCTTTTCTGCCTTTCCCCCACCATGGGATAACTCCACTCTAAATCCAAATAAATAAATAAATCCAAAGCCTCAGCAGAGGCCGGGTGTTAACTCCCGTGATGTTTTCTAACTTATTTGATTCTATGCTCTCTTTGATGTACAATGCAACATCTCTCCCAGTCCGTTCCTCCTTGTCCTGCCTATAGAGCTTATACCCAGGAATGACTCTATCCCATAGATTTTCCCCATTCCACCAGGTTTCTGGGATACCTCCTATATCTAAATTGTCATTAAACACTAAGCACTCCAGCTTGATTTAGAATTCTGGGCTGTCTGGCTCAGTATTATTTATTGGCATCAATTCTGCACTCTCAATCTGTGAAAGTGTTTATTTTCCCCCAACACTTTCTCCTGGAGGCCTTTTAAAAGGAGATGCCCAGGATTTAAGTTGGAAACTGCTTTATACAAAGCACTGTCTTGACTACTGAGCTGCAGTCCCTTTCCCAAGGATGTCCTTGCAAATGTGTCTCCTCATTGTAGTTTCCATTTGGGATTATGACAGAGCAGGGTTAAACAATAAATTAATCACAACCTTCCCAATCATAAAATTCCCCCATTATTTTCCACTAGACAATACAAAAATTGCTGACCATGCTATGACTATGCTAACTGTACTCCAACCATCATAAATCAACAGGGCCCAATTCAGAAGGAGTTGGAAATCAAATGCAAAGGAGAGACGGAGAATGGGAAAGACTAGTCAAATGTGCCATGAGTTACCAAGCTGAGCATGACAGTAGAAATCAGAAGTCTTCTCCAAATAGAGCCCATCAATAATAGCAGACAGCAACCTCCATGTAAGAGGTACGCTGGGATTTTCAAAGACTTTAATTGGCAAAGCACTGAGCCAGTCAGTCATTGAATTATTACATCATTTGAAGTGCAATGCAAAGAATAAAAAGGTTACACAAAGTCAGTTGAAACCAATATGTATCAGATTGGAGCAAAGACACAGCTTGAAAGCTTAATGTATCTAATATGACCATTTCCTGCAACTGGGAAGCGTAATATGCAAAAAGTTGTGATCCAGACAAGATGTCCTTTGAGCCCCAGACAAAAAAAAAAAAAAAACTCTGTAGGAGACCATCTGGTAAAATGAGACTAAAAAGTGTCAGAGAAATGAAGGGACCATAGGGCATGCAAAGCCTTGTAATTTATTTAACGCCAGAAGTAGAAATCAATTTAAATGTTTACTGCAAGTAAGCAGAGCCCTTTCTGTCTTTCACACTCAAACACAGACATTTTCCCTCTCCCTGTGTGTGTGTTTCTTCAGCTGCTGAATGGTGTACTAATGGCAGGTGAATGCCAGCTGTCCTGTTGAAAGAGAATAGCAAACACATTCCAAAGGGAGCAGAGAAATGAGCTAAATTTTGCAGGCATTATGCCAAGATGCTTCTCAGAGGCACAAGGCTTCAGATCCAGCAGCAAGTCAGATTGATCCCCTGATCTATAAGTACTTCAGCAAGGGTGAGGGGTTAAGATCTAACCATCAATATTTTCAGATTAAAGAGTTCTGTGCAATCAGAATAAGAAATACTTTTGGGTAAGGATATGGAAACAGGACAACTGCTCTCCAACTTGTAATTCGGAGAACAGGCACTTTTATGAATCAGGAGCAAGATATAAACTTGTGTTTCATTACTACAGGTTGCCAACCCAGCTATAATAAAGCCTGCACATATCTGTGTTGTGCTAAGGGAAGCTCAGCACTGGTCAACTCCATTAGTTTTCAGAAGGCAAAAAAGTTAACATTTCAAAGGCACGGAGTTGGATCCTTTATGCTAATCATGGAATCTTCTGATGGATGTGAATATGGCCATAATGACTTAAGGGTATACAATTTTTTTAATCGAAAATGAGGTGTTAACCCTGTTTGCCCCAATAGCCAGAATAACAAGACAGACAACCAGGTTGGGTACTAATGGGCAACTTTATTAACTAACAACCAGCATAATGGCAAACATATTGCAAGGGGTAACAGGATGCGGCATGGCAAGGCTAATGGTCCCTTGCCATAATGATCTTAGGGCAATCCACCCAGCTCCAGAGGCAAGACAACGAGATGTCTTACCTCCGGCCAGCATGGCCAGTGTAGTTGCTGGGGAAAACCCACCCCCAAGCCACCAGGCTCAAAGGGAGGATAACCCCAAGCAATCCTTTAGGCGGTCTGTTTTCCCCGCCCTGGGCCACAGGGGCCAAAGACTGTACTGAAAAGACCCCTATGCCCCAAACAGGTTATAAACCGGTGTTCACCATGCTGCAGTCTGTTCAGAATACAACCTGCCATAAAGTGACAACCTATTTAAACCCGACCACACCCTACAACTGCTCTGTCTGCAGCTACAGTCCAAGGTAGGCAAAAACACCCCCTCCCGGAGCCAATTTGGAAAAGGGGCAAAAAATTCCTACCTGACCCCCAGAAATGGGTGACCGGCACCACCTGGACTGCTAACTGGGTGGGAGGGTGGGCCGAGTGCAGTGAGGCAATTGAAGAGGAGGAGGCAAGGGCCAGTTTGAAACTTCCAGCCCTGCCTCCTCATTAGTCCCCAGATGCAGCAATGCTGCATCATACTGCCTCCATCCTTGCAGGGAGGAAAAGGCGGCCTGCAAGCCGTACAGACCAGGGGCCAGCAACATGCAGATTGAATTGCCCCCCTAACTGGAATAACGAGACAGACAACCAGGTTGGGTACTAACAGGCCACTTTATTAACTAACAACCAGCAACAGCAAACATATTGCAAGGGGTAACAGGATGCGGCATGGCAAGGATAAGGGTCAGAAGAACCCTCCCTTGCCATAATGATCTTAAGGCAAGCCACCCAGCTCTGGAGGCAAGACAATGAGATGTCTTACCTCTGGCCAGCACGGCCAGTGTAGTTCCCAGGGAAAACCCATCCCCGAACTGCCAGGTTCAAAGGGAGGATAATCCCAAGCAATCCCTTAGGCAGTCTGTTTTCCCTGCCCCGGGCCGCAGGGCCCAAAGACTGTACTGAAAAGTCCCCTATGCCCCAAATGGGTTATAAACCAGTGCTCACCATGCCGCAATCTGTTCAGAATACAATTTGCCACCACAAAGGTCAAGCCTCAGCTTAGGCCCTTGCCCCACTAAAGACCTAAGGCCAAACCAATCCCCCACTGCAGGTCCTCTAGAAAGATATCCATCCCCGCTTCAGACAAGTGAACTCCATCATTCCTAAACATGTTCATCAAATGAGCCGTTATGCTGGGATGCAGCAAAAATCTGCCAAGGCCCCCTTCAAGTGCCCTACGGGTCTCATGATTAGCTTTGCATCGAGCCTTATCAATAGCCAAAGGATTACAGGCACCCCGCCACACCAAGCGTGGTACCATAGCAGACCAGACAATTACTATCCCTGGCCACCACTGCCAGATCAGTTGAAAATCCAACTGGGCCTGAAGAATCAGGGCTTTACCCTTAATCAGGCCCAGGTCATTGCCTCCTAAATGAATAAGTAAAACATGTGGAAAGGGTCACACCCTTTCATCAAATAACAAATGTAACAGGCCAGGCCACTGCAAGCCCCTGCAACTGCACCATTCAACTGTGGCCAAATGGCCAAAACCCAACTGTGATCCAATGGGTGATCTCTTGGCTCGGTGCGTGGCCCAAAATATAAAACTATGGCCGCAGATGAAGACTCGCTTCCTTTCCACCTGGCTGTTAGGACCTGCAATGAGAGAACAATGAGCAACAACAAGAAACAACACTCAAGAATAACCAGGGTTAGAGATCAGCCAAAAGGCACAGATAGGATTTATAGGCCGCCAACCACCAATGACCCAGCCGTTATATGACCCAAGCCGGGTATCCCATTGCCGCAGCTGTGGAGGCTGCTCCAATCCTAAATGAATGAGTACAAAAATGGACCCCAGCCAGACCTAACCTACTTAAAGCCTGTGCAGTAATGGCCCAGAATTGTTGCTTGGTTAACAGGGTGCCATCTTGGTGTCGAAACAAAACACCCTCCCCAAACCCCCTCAGGGCCATGTATGCCACCAATGCAGAAACTGGGCACAACTCCTTCTCCGCGCATTGTCCTATAGAAATCACTGTACCTCTCCCACACTGGTTGGTTTTTGAAAACTGCAGTGTCAAAAGAGCCCCTCCGCTTCAAGGCACACATCACGAGCCTCCAGTGCCTGCCCGGATCTATCTGTTTTAGACTGTGGTACTAATTTCCCAATGCGTATGGCCCCAAAAAATGCCATGTGCCGCCATATAAAAAAGGCGAGCCTCAAAATTAGAGGAGCAAATCTCCCCCCAACCAGCTTGTAGGTCCCTAAGAATCCTCAGGGATATCAGCCACCTGGTATTGGCACGGGTCCCTGCCTCTCTAGACCAGCACTCCAATGTCTTGCGAATCTGAAAAGCCCCCTCGCCTTACTGGCATATGCCATAGCAGACAGCATCACCTTGATAGAAATGACAGCTAGGCCCTTACCTCTCATCACCACGCAGAAATGCAAAAGATGGTCCACAGGTACTGGCCAAAGCTCAGGGTACCCCACCTCGGTTCTGAACTGGGCAAATTGGTGGACCACATGGTTATATGCCCACTTCGTGCCTGGTGAAATGGCCAGACCAATAGCCCTGTAGACCTCTGCCCTCCAAGTGACCAAAGCTCCCATGGCATTCTCACTGGCAGCAAGTCAGCCTCTGGTGCCAGCTGATGGAATCTCTCCATCTGTTTGCGAGAGAGAGCATCAGCCAACCCATTGTCAACCCCAGGTACATGCTTGGCAAGAAACAAGATGTTATGCCGAAGGCAGCAAACCATGAAGGAATGGACTAACGTCATAACTCATGACGATCTAGAAGTGAGAGAGTTGATAAAATGGACAACCGCTGAATTATCACACCAAAAATGCACGGTGCAATTAGCTACCAAGTCACCCCACAACCAGACCACCACTAGGATAAGGGGAAATTCCAGAAAGGTGAGCTCATGCAACACCCCTTCCATTCTCCATTCAGCACACCATCACCACTGAAAATAGACCCCAAAACCAAGCGACCCAGCTGCATCCAAATGAATCTGCAGACCAGACTTCAACTGCAGCTCAGACCTCCAGAATGACATTCCATTGAAGGACTTAGCCAAACCGCTAAGTCAGTGCAAATCCCCACTGTGACCCTATGGTGAGGAAGTTGCAAACCCTTCAGTGAATCACACAACCAGTGCAAAAAGGCATGCCCTGGGGCAACTACTTTGCAAGAAAAGTTAAGATGCCCCAATAATTGCTAGAATTCCCAAAAGGTTGCCTTCCTTTTCTGCATGAATTTAACTACCCGTTGTCACAGATCCTCCAGCTTGGCTGCTGGCAGTCTAGATGCCTGAGCTACCATATCCAGCTCCACCCCTAAGAAAGTCAACCTTATAGCAGGGCCCTCAGTCTTTTTGTGTGCTAGAGGTACACCTAACTCCTCAGCCAGGTCCAGGAAGCTCTGAAGCAGGAACTCACACTGTCCAGAACCCCCTGGCACTACAAACAAAAAATCATCCTGGTAGTACACAACTATGGAAATCCCTGTGCAATATCAGAGAGCCCACTCAAGGAAAGAACTGAAACACTCAGAGGCTGCACAAGAAACTGAGCCACCCATTGGCCATGCCCAATCCATGTAATATTGGCCCTCAAAATAAAACCCCAGCAACTCGAGACAGTGCACGGGAAGCAGCCAAAACGCAGATTTGATGTCACATTTGGCCATTTCAGCGCCAATGCCACACCAGCGCACCACCTGTATTGCCTGGTCTTACAGAACACAGGGAATCTGGAATAGCATCATTAACTGATGCTCCCCGCGGGTAAGAAAGATGGTGGCTCAATCTGTATTCCCCCTGGGCCTTTTTTGGAACAATGTCCAGGGGAGAAACCCACAAGTTGGCCATCGGTGGGGCAGAAAAAGGTCCTAAAATCCTACCCTCAACCCTTTCCTTTTCTATCTTTTTCTGAACAATGTGCTCCATACCCCGCACGGATGCCAAATTGGATGCCATAAAGGGTGCTCTAGGGCCCTGACAGGGAATGTGAAAACCAAACTTAAAACCTTGCCATAAATAAAAATGATCCTGCCTGTTCGGATGCTCCCACAACCAATCCTCAAGCACTCTCAGTTTTATGGGACTGGGTCCCTTTTCCAGCACCAAGTCCTTGGCCGCTGGCATCATAACACTTACGACCTTTCCTAGGCTTGCCCCATGAACAGGCAAGAAGGGGTGTGGCCCACTACATAGGGGGCATTTGTGCCAGTACTGACAGACCTTCCTGCTACAGGCCCCTTGTGCCTCGAACTCCCAACAAATCTGGCGGGGTTGAACCTCCTGCCCTGCCAAATTGTGGGGCATGTAAGAAGCTGCCAAGCGCTGCATGAGGTGGCCACTGTGTGAGCCGTTGCCAGCATTAGGGCAGGCCAGAGACATAATTTGTAACCATAGGTTAGGGTGTACTTGGTCCCAGCACATTGAAGGGTTCATGGCCACCCGCATCCTAAATTCTTCATCATACTGAAGCCAAGCTGGGCCATTAAAGCCAGTGTACCCTTTATAAATGATGTCAAAATACTGGAATAAGGACGCACCCTGCCAAGGCTGTGCCCGTGCCAAGACACCAGCATAGACCACAAACCAAGCCATCAAATTGGCTCAGGTCCTGCCAACCCACCTCTTTTTCAGTTTTTCCTTATCTTTGTCCTCCATATCATCCTTATCCTTTTTCTTAAGTTCCCTAAAAAGAAGGGTGGATAAATCGACATATTCACCCCTGCAAATTTTATCCCTAGTGGCCAGCAGCAGATGGTCGCCTAAGGGCAATGTGACATCCCCCCAAGGGAGAGCCATGGCTGAGGTATCTTGCATATGATGTCCCCAGTTGGCAGGGGGAATTACAACACTGCCCAAGCCCAGCAGAGGAATGCCCACAATACCCTGATGGGGGCCTCTGCCCAGGCTGCTGCATAGGCGGCCACCCACCCTCTTGTGTCACCATATGCGAACAATGTGTGTTATTCATACCTGGAACTGGGGTGGCCGGAGCCCCGCATGGCCCCCAAGGCCAGGCCAACATATCTTGAGATTCCACAGCCAACTTACCCGTCACATCACTGGGTTGGGCAGGAGAAGGATAAGGATCAGCTCCCTGCGAAGGCCCAGAATTGGATGGGCCCAGTCCCTCGTCAGCTGGCTGAATCAGTTTTCCATCACCAGTTCCACTTCCGGCCGACACCCTGCTCTCAACCAGAGACAAATGCATTAAAACCTCAGCCTGAAAACGTTTGTTGGATAAGGCACGTTTTTCCTTGCGACCTATTTGACCTAGAGCTGGAGAGGGCTGGTGTGGCAACACCCCAGAGGTATGTTCAATCGCCAGCAAATGGTTCAAGATTGCCTGCTGAACTTTGTCCCTCCACTCCTCACCAGAGGAAAAAAGGGTAGGTGCAGACCACTTGGGTGGGGCCTTGGGAGTAGGCTGTTTTCCTCTTTTTTCCAGCACCTTTTTTAGGACCCATTGTACCTCGAGAAAAGAGGTCTGTTCCTTCCCTATGAGGTTGCTTTGACCTGCAAGCTAGCCACACCACTCAGCTTTAGAGGGAAAATTGTTTGAGGTCCCAAAGGGAAGCCAAGGATGAAGCGGAGCCTGCAGCCCAAGCAGAGGCTTTTACTCAGAACCGCAGCCCCTTCCCTCCCTTTGTGTCATTTCTTTGTTTTGTTTTGTTTTTAAAAGGAGAGTTGTACAAAATGGCCCCAATGGGCTGTAAAATAGCCACCCAATGTCCCAACAAAATGGCACCTTTTTTCACAAAATGACCAACCCAGGAAGAAGCCATGCCCCTTCCTAGCCCCTTGCTAAGGTGGGCCCCGTGTGGCCAATTAGAAGTCAAGCACCACCAACAGGTATGAGAAAACAAAGGCCCATCAGGCAGCCACAACCACCCTACAAACAGAGGGAACCCGCTGCCACGTGCCCCCATGCAACCACCCATCCAGCTGGCCTGCCCAATCAGACCCTGAAAAAAACCCCTGCTCGTTGAACCGAGACTCCGGGCCACGAGGCCCTTCCTGAGGCCCACACTGCCGATGGGCTCAAGGACGCTGCCACGCCACGCCGTGCCATGTCCACCGCCGCACTGAATGCCCGACTGCTGCTGCATGCCACCAGCACCGCCCGACTGTCACCGCTGTTCCACCTGACCACCTCTGCTCACCACCGGAACCATCACCACTGTTCTGCTCAGCCGCCGCCACCATACCATATTGATCCCTGGCCGCTGCATGTCGCAGGCCCATGCAGAACTGCTCAGACCAACAAGAGCTCAAAGGAACTTCTTCCTAGCTGAGTGCAGCGAGCCGACTGAAGGGGAGGAAGCAAGGGCCAGTTCGGAACTTCCGGCCCTGCCTCTCCGTTAGTCCCCATATGCAGCAATGCTGCATCATACTGTCTCCATCCTTGCAGAGAGGCAAAGGTGGCCCGCAAGCCACACAGCCCAGGGGCCTGCAGCATGCAGACCGAATTTTGCCTTCTCAATTTATGGATTTATACTAAAAATCCATTGACCACTTTTGGAGTCCACTTCCTGCCATTCAGAATATAAGAACCACGTGACCTGTTGGATCAGACTTGATGGTCCATCTTGTCCAGCATCCTGTTTCAAAGGCTAAACCGGTGTCCCTGGAAGTCCACAAGCAGGGCCACTACCTCTACCAGTTGTTGCTCCCCAGCACTAGTATTCAGGGCTTTATTGCCTCTGACCACAGAGGTTCTATTTAGTCTAGGGATGGGCATGAACCACAAAAATGCAGTTTGGTACGTGGTTTGTTGGTGAACCACAAACTGAAAAACGAACCCCATGTGAGGTTTGTGCTGTGGGGGCAGCCTGCTCCTGCAGCTCAGTTGTTTCAGGCTCTAAACAGCTGAGGTGTGGGTGTGGCTGCCTCCATGGCTCAGCTGCATCTGATGAAACAACTGAGCCATGAGAGCAGGCTACCCCTGTGGCTCAGCTGTTTCTGATGTTTTGGTGGTTTTCACAGGGAGAAGAAAGCAGGGGTTTAAAACCCTGCTTTTACTCCCCACAAACCCACAAACTCCATGAACTGTCTTAAAAGTTTGTGGAGATTCATGGCTGAGCTGCAGTTCATGAACCACGAACCAGCCAAAATTAATCATGAACAAAGGTTCATGACCCAGTTTGTGCCCATCCCTAATTTAATCATCCTAGCTAACTGCCTTTGATGGACCTGTGTGCATAAGTGCCATTGAATATCTTCTTACTTTTGGTGACCCTATGAATTAATGACCTTTAAACTGTTCTATCATCAATAGCCTTGCTCATTGTGCCTTACAGGATGTACATGACAGTATCCCTGAGCCAAAATGAAACCCAAAGTTAGACATTTCTGTTGTGAGATATTATGGTTTGTGTATTCCCTGAGTGTCGCCTCCTTACCAAAGGCAATAGATGCAAGCTAGGAAACCTCCAAATGCTGGCAGAGACACTCTTAGCAAAAGGTCTCTTCTTAAAATAAAACTTATCTTTATTAAGAAAACATCCAAAAGTTTACTAGGCAAGGCAGTTGGCAAGACGCCAGACCAGCTGCCAACACCGTACAATCCTATTTCTTAAACATTGATAGTGAAAAATATAGACAATAAACATGCAAGCAAAGTTTCCTCCCAAAGCATGCAGAAAACGAAAGGCCTTCCGGGCTGAGCTCCTAAAAGTCACCAGCGAGTAAGAGCTCTCTTGATTCCTTCAAGAGTCAGCGAAGGTCTGTTGGGACTGCCCAGCCTTTATACTCAAAAGATCAAAAGAGGTCCCCAATAATCAAATTACAGTTGTAAATTGAAATCTTGAAGTTGAGAATATTTGCAAGGAAATTGCTTTCTTGCGTCTCACACAACAAAAGTTGCCTTTTGTTTACAGGACCAGAAATGGTGTTATTGTGTTTTTCCTGGTGTTCCCAGCATGTTATCTCTGGGATGGGAGTAGGGGTGTGAATCCCTGTATCAGATGGATTGAAGTCTGTCACTGCCCAAATGGCTTTTCCTGCCAGATGGGATTTTATGGTTTAAATGGATATAATGGGTCTCACACCTAAGGGAATTTACATTGATTTAGATCCTGGGAATGGAATGTGTGAACTTTGTACATGACAGAAAGGGGTGCTTTGCCTGGAACAAGGGTTTTGCAAAGACTCATGGGATTTTGTTCAGTGAAAATAGACCAAGGCTGTTCGCTGTCCTGCTAGCAAAGGCAGAGACAGATACATGGATTTTATAACCTATTTGGTTCATTTTAAAACCCAAACCTTCTATATTTCTGAAATTTCTTACCACAGTTTCCTCATTACTTCTCTCCACCTCCTCTCACCTTTCCCAGTAAGCTGTTCTGAGGCACAGTAGTGGGGAGGGGGGACACAGGAGGAAGCAAAGAAAGCAAGATAGTGTAGCTTCAAGTTGGGAATGACTTACCTCTTCCTGCCAAATCACAAATCAACCCTCTGATCTCTAACTTTCCTGTGTTTCAGCTTTCTCTGTATACATCAATTTTATGGGGAGGGCACCTGGATTAGAAACCCACTCTCAGCTCAGCTAGGGCCTCCTAGAGCCAGCAACTCTGCAACCAAGCAAATTTCCCCCCAGCAGAATTTCAGTGAAGGGAACATCCTGTCTCTTGCCTCTGTCCCAAAACAACAGTTAGGAGTGTTTTGCTTGTGCCAAACATGCTGAGGATCAAGAAGGTGATAAATAGTGGGGAGAGGGGGTGTTGAAAAGGTCATATCAACTGTCACCCACAGAGGGGGCTTCACTTAAGGAAGCTGTGGGAACTGAGGACTATCATTCCTGACTCAGAGAGCCATTCTAATCAGGTCTTATTAGAAGTCACTATTTTTTTTTTCCAGTGAGGCTTTCTCCAAGGAAAGAATATTGCAGCTACATTCTAATTTCAGGACTGTGTTTGTCTTGTTCGCTAGGTTTTTCTGATTCATTCCTCATTTTATTTGCAGCTTTATGGTGCATTAACGTATTTCAGTGAAGCCCATGCAAGTCAATTGGCATTCATTGCTCCCATTAAATCCAAAGGGTCTTCTGAGAGCTCCCTTAATAATTTGTTTGAGTACAGCCCGTTATTTCCTATGGGCAGCTAAGCCACAAAGGATTCTAGGAGCCCGCTCACTGGCCTGCCCTCCATCTTATGGCTGTCAGAGTAGGCTCTGCTGCCTACAGCACCAGCAGTACGAATGTTAACTGGGATAGAAGTATGTAACATGGCCTTGGAGCTGCCAGAGGGCCAATGCCAGCCAGGTAAGTCTATTAGGGCTTTCCTTCATTTTAACCTATAAACTATCATGAGAAGCATAGCATATATTTTTCCATAGGGTCACCTCCTTCAGGGTTCTGTAAAACCAGACCACTTTGTCCACTTTCCTTCAAATTTAGGGGTCTTTAGTCTAGCAGGAGCACTATTGTATGTGCAAATTCAGTGCCATTAGCTTTAAAAAAAAAAAGCTGCCTTCGATCCCAGGATTTATTTCCACATATGAAATAATGATCCTAAAATTCTAGAATCTGCGGGGGCGGGGGGGGGGACACACACACCTGGAACAGAGTCCTGAAATGGTAACAAGAGACCAGGAAATCTTGAATAATAAAAACCTGGGCCCCCTAAATCCAGCATCTGAAAAAGAAATTCTGGTGCACACCTCTATATCTGCTCATTTTTGTGTTGTGTTGTAAGGCTGTTGGAGCAAATTGTATCCCTTGTGGTTTAAAGGTTGTATGGAAAGGCTTGGATCCATATTGGTTTAATATTTTGTGTTCTTTACCAACCTGGGTTTCTGTTGAAGCAAGGGAAGTTGGTCCCCAAGGCAAAAGTGTTCAAAACATAGGGTGATTCTGCATCTGGTTTATGATCCACTCTCCACTGTGGAGAGAGGAGGGTTAAGGAGGAGGCATCAAAGGAATCTGCGTCAAGTAGTCTGCATACTGTTCATGCTGGATTGGTGGTGGGGAGGACCATATGATCTGGTGCAAAACCACATCCAAATAACCTGGGGAGATGCCATGGTGAGAGTGTAGTCACCATTAGATGGCAAGAAACTGATGCAGAAGCTCAAAAGTGGACTGATACACAAGGAGACTGGGAGCAGCATGCAATGCAGAGTGAAATTTGAGTTCCAACATGGGAACGGCAGGAAAGACAAGTGCAGAATCTCCCATAGACTGCTTTATTTATTTATTTATTTATTTATTTATTTATTCTTCAAATTTGTACCCTGCCTTCCAAGCCTAGGCCAGCTCAGGGTGACTTACATAGGCTTTCCTCTATCAAATGCCTTTAGGGTGGTACAGAACTCTTTAAGTCAGAAAGGGAAATGAAGACCCATAGGGATCAAGGAAATGTGGAACTGTTATATCTGAACCTATGAAGTGACTTGAATATGTGAAAAAGGATCTCATGGTTCTTGGTCACCACAACCATCCATCAAAAGTCATGGGACTTTCTGCTGCTGATAACGTTGCTTCATTCCCCAAGACCCAAAGATGATGCCTTTACCTTCCAAACCTTTATCAGTGTGATATAATGTGGAAAGTTCCACTAGAAGACAGGACAGTGAATAAAATGGGGCAAAAGAGCAGAAAAGGGTAATAGATGGTTGTGAATGATGGTGGCAGGAATAGTCATAGAGATATAAGTGAGTGGAGGAAGGGAGTATCAATTTAGTATGAGGACAAAGCAAGAAACTGATGGGAAGCTGTGTCTAAAGTATGAATGAAGGTAGAAGAGGAACACAGGTGGAGAAAAAGTGCAACCCAAACCACAATGTGGGAAGTGTTTACATTTATTTATTTATTTGACTTATATCCCACCCTCCCCACATAGCAGGCTCAGAGCGGGTTACATCAGATCTGATAAAAATACAATATACAAAAATTAACACAATTTAAACAATAATAAAATGCAGCACTATCCTTTATCCAGTGCAGTTGTCATTACATAAGAACATAAGAGAAGCCAATGTTGAATCAGGCCAATGGCCCATCTAGCGGCCAAAATATACCACGTGCCATCAGGAGGGCCAGCAGTGGGGCCAGGACACTAGAAGCCCTCCCACTGCTGCCCCCTCCAGCACCAAGAATAGAGTGCATCACCTGCCCCAGACTGAGAGTTCCCATCTATACCCTGTGGCTAATAGCCACTGATGGACTTCTGCTCCATATGTTTATCTAATTCCCTCTTGAAACTGTCCATGCTTGTAGCTGCCACCACCTTCTGTGGCAGTGAATTCCATATGTTAATCACTCTTTGGGTGAAGAAGTATTTCCTTTTATCTGTTCTAACCCGACTGCTCAGCAATTTCATGGAGTGCCCACGAGTTCTTGTATTGTGAGAAAGGGAGAAAAGTACTTCTTTCTCAACCTGCTCAATCCCATTCATAATCTTATAAACCTCGATCATGTCACCCCTCAGCCGTCATTTCTCCAAGCTAAAGAGCCCCAAGCATTTTAACCTTTCTTCATAGGGAAGGTGTTCCAACCCTTTTATCATTCTAGTTGCCCTTCTCTGCACTTTTTCCAATGCTATAATATCCTTTTTGAGATGTGGCGACCAGAACTGTACACAGTATTCCAAATGAGGTCGCACCAATGATTTATACAGGGGCATGATGATACTGGCTGATTTGTTTTCAATTCCCTTCCTAATAATCCCCAGCATAGTGTTGGCCTTCTTTATTGCAGCTACACACTGTCTAGACATTTTCATTGAGTTATCTACTATGACTCCAAGATCTCTCTCTTGGTCCGTCTCTGCCAGTTCAGACCCCATCAACATGTATTTATATTTAGGATTTTTGGCTCCAATGTGCATCACTTTGCACTTGGCCACATTGAACCCCATTTGCCACGTTGACGCCCACTCACCCATCCTCGACAGAACCCTTTGGAGTGCCTCACACTCCTCCCTGGTTTTCACCACCCGGAACAACTTCGTGTCATCTGCAAATTTAGCCATTTCACTGCTTACTCCCAATTCCAAATCATTAATAAACAAGTTAAAAAGTATCGGACCGAGTACTGATCCCTGTAGTACCCCACTACTTACCACCCTCCACTGAGAAAGTTTCCCGTTTATACTCACTCTGTTTTCTATTTATAAGCCAGTTTTTGATCCACAAGAGGACTTGTCCTTTTATCCCATGACTATTGAGCTTACTTAGGAGCCTTTGATGAGGAACTGTATCAAAAGCATTAAAATTAAGGCCTCAGAGATGCCATCTCTGGTGTGCAGTTCTGACCTGCTGAGGGGAGGCCCAGTAAGGAAGGAGGGGCATCTGTCACCCTAGTTAAAAGCCTGGTGGAAGAGCTCCATCTTGCAGGCCCTGTGGAACTGTAAAAGGCCCCACAGGGTCCTGATCTCGTATGGGAGCTCATTCCACCAGGTAGGGGCCAGGGTTGAAAAAGCCCAGGCCCTAGTTAAGGTGAGATGGACATCCCTGGGCCCAGGGACCACAAGAAGATGTTGACTGGCAGATTGTAAAGCCATTCAGGGATCATAGCAGGAGAGGCAGTCTCAGAGATATGTGAGCCTCTGGCTGTATAGGGCTTTAAATGTAAGCACCAATAACTTGAAGAGGATCCGGTACTCAATAGACAGCCAGTGCAGTTCACGCAGCACTGGGTGGATGTGGGCCCACACTGGCAGCAACATCAGTACCTGTGCCGCTGCATTCTGTACCAGCTGCAGCTTCTGGAGCAGAATCAAGGGCAGCCCCATGTAGAGAGAATTGCAATAATCTAATCTGGAAGTGACCATTGCATGGATCACTGTAGCCAGATCCCAGGGAGTGAGATATGGGGTCAACTGCCTCATCTGTCTCAGATGGAAAAAAGCAGACCTGGCAGTGGCAGTAACTTAAGCCTCCATAGTTAGTGAGGCATCCAGGAACATGCCCAGGCTTTTCACCTTCAGCACCAGCACCAATAGGGCCCCGTCAAAGGTTGGGAGCTCAATCTCTGATCCCAATCCCCTGTGACCCAGGTACAGGACCTCTGTCTTGGATGGATTCAGTTTCAGTCTGCTCTGCTGTAGCCAACCAGCCACAGCTTGTAATGCCTGTCCAGATTTTCTGGGGCCAAGTCCAGATGGCCATCCATCAGTAGATAGAGCTGGGTGTTGTTGGTGTATTGGTGACAACCCAGCCCATACCTCTGGATAATCTGGGTGAGAGGGCATATGTAGATATTAAACAACATTGGGGAGAGAATCAACCCCTGCAGCACACCCTATTCTAGCAGGTGTCGCTGAGATAATTCCCCCCCAAGTGCCACCCTCTGTCCCCGGCCTTGGAGAAAGGAGGTCAGCCACTGCAAGGCAAGCCCCCTTATCCCTACATCAGCAAGGCAGTGGGTCAACAGATCATAGTCAACCGTAGTGAATGCTGCAGACAGATCAAGAAGTATCAGCAGTGCCGATCCACCTCGATTCAGGTGTCTCCAAAGGTCATCCACTAAGGTGACCAGCACCCTCTGTATCCCATGGGCAGGGCAGAACCTGGAGTGGAAGGGATCCAGGATATTAGCATCCTCCAGGAAAACCGGGAGCTGTGTCACCACTGCCTTCTCCACTACCTTATCCAGGAATGGTAGCTTAGACACTGGGCAGTAGTTTATAAGGACCCTAGGACCAAGGAAGGTTTTTTTTAGGAGGGGGTGGACTGCAGCATCCTTCAGTCCCTCTGGAAAGGTTCCTGTTGATAAGGACAGGTAAACTCCTTCAGAGGAGTCCACACCTCATCACCACAGGCTTTCACCAGCCACAACAGGCAAGGATTGAGGCGGCATGTAGTAGGCTTCACAGCAGCCAGGGACCTGTCAACTTCTTCCTGGGTGAGCAGACTGAAATGGTCCAACACTGGACCTGAAGACAGCCAAGGGGCTTCCAGTTACCTTATTGTATAAAGTATGGCTGGAAGATCATGGTGGAGTGACAAGACTTTATCTACAAAATGACTTGCAAATGACTCACAGCCTATTGCCAATTTTCTAGCATTTGGAATGCCCTGTGGCAATGCAGTTAGAGACCGAATTGTTCTAATTAATTGGGCTGGGTATGAGTTTGCAGGCACAATGGAGGTCACATAGAAATTCTTCTTAGCAGTCTTCACTGTCATCTCATAGGTCTTCATAAATGACCTAAAGGATGTTCTTGTGCGGTCATTGTGGGCTAGTTACCACTTTCTAACCATTTTAGCTCCTGTTTCATCCACCTTAGCTCCAGGGAATACCATGGTGTGGCATTGCCTGCCCACACCAGTAGGATGCAAGTAGCTGTAAGTATCCAGTAAAGAAGACAGTCCAGGCAGTTCTGTGTAAAACTATATACGAGTTTATTTACACAAGCTCCACAAACGCCAACAATGTTAGTAGCACGGACAAAGTCTTTCGCAAACAACAGGTACTCCATCAGAGAGAAGACTGTACAATACATCAGTACTTTTATACAAATGTTAGCCAATCACAGCAGACTGCCAAGTCATTCTGACTCTGTTAATTAGTGCCAGACTGCACTGCTCAGAACCAGTTTATTCCAGCCATAATGACTCCCTGGAACTGTCACCTACTGTTAGTTAGATGAAACAGCTGGGACTTACCGTATTAAATGAATACTGACAGGTATGAGGGCAAAGAGGGCGCCGGGGAGCAACCTCATTGATGGCTTTGGAAAGTCAGTCCTGCCAGTCTTCCACTAGCTCCTCCAATGGGCCACCAGGGGCAATCGGATCCCACAGAGCTTCCTGGAACTCACCTGGGTCCATTAGACTTTTGGTGAGCATAAATTCACTTGCCACCTAAACAGGGAGGGTCAGGCATACCCAGTCAGGCTTTCAAGGCAAGGTGGTCCAACCATGATACTGCATCAGCAGTGATTTTGGTCCACCATAATCCCCAAGGCAAAGATAAAATCCAGCATGTGGCGTGCTTTTCAAATTTTATTTATTTATTTACTACATTTTTATCCCACCTCTGCTCCAAGGAGCTTGGGGCAGGATGCATAATTTTCCTCCTGTCTATTTTATCCTGACACCTACAATCCTGTGGAGTGGGTCTGACAGATGAGGAAAAAATGGACTCCTCCAGCTATAGCCAATCACCTTTGAGTGGGAGCAGAAAGAAGAATAGAATGTTAAGGGGTAAAAAACAGTTTAACTGCTGACCAGCTGAGAAGTTAGCTAAAGAAGGGTTTTTGAGAGAGACAGGTTAAGACAGGATACCTAACATGGTGTCTGTTGGCTCCATGGCATCCACCAGTACTTTACCTACTGCCCACCAAGCTTCTGAGAAAATATCATTGTAAGGCAAGGCTTGTTATTGGCTGCCCTCATTCAAATGAATGGGTTTTCCACAGCTGCAATAGAAGCCAACAGCAACCGGAAGACCAGAAACACTGGTGTGCATCCAGGCTTTTCTTGCTCACCATGTGGTTTCATTCCACCCTCAGACTTTTTCCTTCATTTCTTTTTAATCCCTGATCTCTTTCTCCCTCTCCCCTCCTGCTTCCCTTCCTTTCTTTTCATTCCCCTTCTGCAATTCTTTTAAAAGCATGGAGGTAGGAAATGTGCTTGACTGAGCTTCCTGCAGCAGCCATTTCAGAATGGGACTCACGCCACCCCTTCTCAAAATTCCAAAGGTCCCCACAGGCTCAGAAGATCAAGGAACCCTGGTTTAGGAGGTATCAGGTGCTATTCCTCTCAATAACAGTTACAAGTAACAAATATATCTACTGTGGCATTTATGAGTATAAGCCTCTCAAAGATTTTTAATTCTGTACATGCTTCAGACCTAGCTCACAGTGATATCATGCTGACCAGTAAAATAAACTTGTTACTTGGTTTCAATCTCTGTGTGAATAATTTAAGCAATAATATAAATTACATGGGTAATAGGTAAACAAAGGATAAGCTGTCCTGGTCAATAATAAATCTGTCCTGTGAAGATTTGTCCATTCAAAGAAAATAACTTTTCCTTATATCTGAACATCCTGATACAGGTGCAGGGAAGGGTATGGTTGGGAAAGTGTTAATGCCCTGATTTGCCATGAGGGATTTTATTATATAAAAAGATAAAGGCTGAAATAAAAAGAGAGGCATGGTAACAATAGATTGGACTGAGAGAGAGAGAGACTGGTTGAATCTGGGTCTCCTAGATCCTAGTTCAGCACCCTAACCCCTACGCTATGCTGGCTTACATTTTCTCTGCTGAAGCATTCATGCACACATGAAAGCTTATACCCAGAATTAAACTTCATTGGTCTTAAAGGTGCCACTGGACTCGAATTTTGTTCTATTGCTTTAGACCAACACGGCTGCCCACCTGACTCTATTTTCTCCTCCAGTAACACATCCTCTGGAGCATCCCACTTGATTGCCAGTACATTGATAATCCAAATGTGAATGGTTTTATTCCTCTTTCTGATCCTGATTCTCAGGAGGGAATGGATAGTTCTTTCTCTGTTTTGTTGCCAGAAGGATTACAGTATGATCTTTACCAGAACACTAATCTGCAATTTTAACTGGGGCGAGGGGAACCGCTGGACCATTGTTTATAGTGAAGCTGTTATATGTACTTGGTCAATGGGAAGTGAGTGCAAAGAGGTGGCAAATTAGATTTCATACAAGTGGTATCGGAATCTTGAGAAATATGTTTCAAGGAAAACATCAGCAACCAGAATTTAAAAGGCTGTTTGCATAAAGATGTTTGCTCAGGGATTCTTTCTGCACTAATGAGAGCCAGTTTACCCACCCAAGATGGCTAAACTTCTCCAGTGATTTTTTTTGTATATACATTACAGCCCCTAGGTACCTACCATAGTGTTTGAATCTGTTATATATAAACAAGATGTTTATCCAGCACTGTGGTAAAGTCTTTCCAAAGGACAGAATGTAATCAGTACATCCATTTCCATAGATTGTGTACTCCATCAGATGACTCTGCAATGGTTTCTATTCAGTCTGCTTGGCAGGAATGAAAGCAGCAGAAACAGTGCATGGGCCATCAGGAAAGACCCATAATTATGTTGCTTCACTGTACCATCTTAGAATTATTTTCTGCCACGGGATATTGGGATGCTGAAAACCAAAAACACTAAACTCCGAATGACCTTGGCTTCAAACTTCTTCACAAAATCACTTATCAGTTCAGATGCCAAGCCAATTTTTGTACCCTGCTATTTTAGATTGTAGGGCTAGCAGGTGTCAACTCAAAATAGCAGTGTGGCCAATCTCAAAGTGCCTGTCATGGAGGAGTAGACCATCACAAAACTCTGGGAGGTTCTGAAAAATGTGAGGAGGTTCCAAGCTGAGCCATCTCCTCCTACGCCACAGGCAGCTTCTTTCTAAATGAGAAGCAGCTGATGATGGCCTGGTCCTACTGTTTGTACCCCCACAGATTCAAAATTAATGTCTCCTTGGCTAAAGCATTTCCTACACTGCACTAAACTTTTTTCATTGTGGTTCTTCTCTTACCTTTGAATGAACCAGGAAATGAACCTGCTTCTGTCAAAACTAGAATAATGCAAAAGAATTCAGTTCCCAAGGACTACACAGTCAAAGATATAAAGACCTCTTTCATAGAATCATAGAATGTTAGAGGTGGAAGGGACCTTGCAGGTCATCTAGTCCAACCCCCTGCACTCTGCAGGAGCATAGCCAAAAGATAACCCTACAGCATACCCGAAAGATGGTTGTCCAGCCTCCGCTTAAAAATGTCCAGCTTCTACATGGCAGCCAAAATACATGGGTCCAGCTTCTACATGACAGCCCTTCAGATATTTGAAGACTGCAATCATGTCCCCTCTAAGCCTTCTCTTTCCCAGGCTAAACATACCCAACTTCTTCAGCCTTTCCTCATAAGACTTGGATTCCAACCCTCTTAACCATCCTGGTTGCCCTCTTCTGGACACGCTTGAGCTTGTCAATATCCTTCCTAAAATGTGGTGCCCAAAACTGGACACAGTACTCCAGGTGAGGCCTGACCATAGCAGAATAGAGCGGGACTACCACCTCCTGTGATCTGGATGCAAGTTAATGCATCCTAAGATTGCATTAGCTTTCTTCACAGCCACATCGCACTGCAGGCTCATGTTCAGCTTGTGATCAACTAGAACACCCAGATCCCTTTCACATGTGCTGCTGTCAAGCCAAGACCCTCCCATTCTATATCTATGCCTTTGATTTTTTGTGCCCAGGTGTAGGACTTTGCACTTATCTCTATTGAAATACATTTTATTTGTCTCAGCCCACTGTTCCAGCCTATCTAGATCATTTTGAATCCTGACTCTGTCTTCTTCAGAATTAGCAATTCCACCCAGCTTCGTGTCATCTGCAAATTTGATAAGTATCCCCTCTATGTCTTCCTCCAGGTCACTTATAAAAAACATTTTATACACTGGGCCCAGGACCAAGCCCTGTGGCACTCCAGTCGAGACTTCCCTCCACGTAGACGCAGAGCCATTTATGAGCACTCGTTGGGTACAATTTTTCAACCAGTCATGAATCCATCAAACAGTTGCACCACACAGCCCACACTTAACCAGCTTATCCTCAAGGATATAATGAGAAACTTTGTCAAATGCTGTACTGAAATCTAGATACACTATATCCACAGCATTACCAGAGTCAACCATTTTAGTAACTCTGTCAAAAAAGGAGATAAGGTTGGTCTGGCATGACTTATTCTTGATAAATCCATGCTGGCTACTACCAATTAACTCATTCCATTTAGGGTGCTCACAGACAGAGCGTTTAATAATCTGCTCTAGAATTTTTCCAGGTATTGATGTCAAACTGACAGGCCTGTAATTTTCTGGGTCTATCTTTTTTCCTTTCTTGAAGATTGGGACAACATTCGCTCTTCTCCAGACTTCCAGCACAACACCAGTACTCCAGGACTCCTCAAAAATTAGAGCCAGCGGCTCTGAAATAACATCTGCAATTTCTTTTAGCACCCTCGGATGCAAGCCATCTGGCCCTGGAGATCTGAAAGTATTTAAGGCAGTTAGATGCTCTCTAACCATTTCCTTACTTACTCTGGACTGGCAGTTCCTCCTTCCTTTATATGTCCTGCATACTTCAGTTTGTATACAGCTCTTCTTATGGTTAAAGACTGACACAAAGTGAGAGTTGAGTAATTCCGCTTTCTCTTCATCCCTTGTTAAGGCGTGACTGTCTTCTCCTAGCAATGAGTTTACCCCATCCCTGTTCTTCTTTTTGCTCCAAACACAGGCATAGAAACCTTTCTTGTTATTTTTAAAATCCCTCACAAGCCTCAGCTCCATCTATGCTTTAGCCTTTCTGACACCATCCCTACAGATTTGAGCCTGCTTCTTGTACTCACCCTCAGTAATTTGACCCATTTCCTATACATTTCCCTTTTTAGTCTCAGCTCTTCAGAGAGTTCTATGTTCAGCCACCTTGACTTCATTACCCGTCCCCCATCTTTCTTTCTTACCAAAATAGTTTGCAATTGTGCCTTAAGCACTTCATTTTTCGGCATCACCCATCCTTCCTGTACAGATTTCCCCCTCAGCATTTCCAGCCATGGGATCCTACCTAATATTTCTCTGAGTTTTTTGAAATCAGCTTTCTTGAAGTCCAGGATATGAGTCCTACTATGTCCTGGTTTCAGATCCTTCTCTATGTCAAATTCCAAGCTGACATGGTCACTATTCTCCAAGGATCCCACAACATTCACTTCATCAACTAGATCTTCCCTGTTAGTCAGGATTAAATCCAGGATAGCAGATCCTCTGGTTCCCACCTCCACCTTCTGAGAGATGAAGTTGTCTGCAAGATTATTCAAGAATCTGCAGAATGCCCCATGTCTAGCAGAGTTAGATTTCCAGAAAATATCTGGATAGTTGAAATCTCCCATAACCACAACATTCTGTCTCCGTGAAAGTTTAGCTAGCTGTTGTACAAATGCATCATCCAGTTCCTGGATGTAGTATACCCCCACAACAATATCCCCTTCTTTTTTCCCTCGCTCTATCCTAACCCACACACTTTCAACAGGGCAACTCTCAAAATCCTGTGATTTCAGTGCAAGTGTATTCATTCTTGACATATAGTACCACCCCGCCTCTTTTTTGTTTATTCTGTTCATTTTGAACAAGGTATATCCTTCAGTCGCTGTGCTCCGTATATGAGACTCATCCCACCAAGTCTCAGTGATACCTACATTCTCTCAAGAGCCCCTCTTCCTTCATGTCTAAAAACCTTTCTCCCTCCCTGATGTTCCTCAGTGTACAGATTTGTGCTTCAAGTTCTCCTACCTTCTCCTCAAGCATTCTTATAAGCTCGCACTTGCAGCATGTATAATGCATTTCCTGGCAAGGCAGAAAAATTATCATGGCACAACCCTGGCACATCACTGGAATAGATCCTTTGTTATCCATCTCCCTAGGAGCAAATCTATCTTCTATAGCCTCAGGAACTTCCCTCAAAGTCTGATGTAAACTCTTGTTGTGGTGATGTACCCTGAAAATGTTGAAACTGACCAAATGGCTACCTTACCAGCAGTTCTCTCTCCAGAACTCAGTAGCAGCCCTCTACTCAGGTTCTTACAAGGCCTCCAAGCAAGACCCACAGGCTATGATGCACAGGTTTCTTACAGAGCCCCTAGGCCAAGAGTCCTTAGGCTAAGAGCCACAGGCAAAGAGCTTGTGCCTCTGGCAAGGTGCTGCCTTAAATAGAAGCCTCCCCCAGCAGAGGATGTGGCCAGCAGCTATTCAAATTCACCCAGGCACTCAATTAAAGTCAAGGAATGACCCTTTCACACCCTTCCTCAAGCAGCCAGGACTCTGCAATGACTCACAACTCACCCACAGACTCCCAAACACAGTACCCTCTCAGCTAAATCACCTCAGCTGAAAGTAAATAAAAAAACATTCACCCCTCTAGCAGCTCTATCTCCTGCTCCTTCTCAGAGCTCAGCTGGTTAACTTTAACAGCAGATAAGCAAGCTCTTTGAACACACTTGAACAAAAATCTCAAACCATACTAAAATCACAGTTGTTATCTCAACACAAAGAGGCCAACATGATTATACAGAATGAGGAGGTGGCTGGAATAACTCCAGACAAATGCTGATGAAAATGAAGTTTGAGTCCAGTGGCACCTTTAAGAACAACAAAGTTTTATTCAGGGTATAAGCATTTGTGTGTATGCACACTTCTTCAGATACAATGAAATGGGAGTAACCAGTTCATGCATATAGGTAGAAGGTGAGCAGTAAATTACCATACAACATAATGAAGATGTTTAACAGATTCAAGGACCAAGCAGGAAGAACAGAGTTTAACAGCATATGATTCTGAAGGACCATAATGCACATTTTGTTTTCTATTGATCAGTCCTTTCAGATATCCACAAAATGGTCCAGTGAGTTTAAATTTAGATATGTGCATAAGTGAGGCTGCACATGATCCACTGAATAAAAAGGCAAAACTGAACCAATGGACTTCTTGGATCAAAAATTGTTTCCTGCTACTCACAAAAAATGTCTCTCCAGTCAAAAACATAACCTGAAAACATTCACTTATGGATTCAAAGATCTGATATTGCAGTGTCCAGAAACTATTTACATTAATTCAATTAAACTACTGAAAGAGAACTTGCTGTAGAAAATCTAACCTTCTGATTTGTCAGCAAGAGCATAACTTTTTCACAGTTGCTTCTTAATGTTTTTGCATATGGAAATAAGTGTTACACTGTTATATTTCCACAAAATCATGTGATAATCTTCCATGGTATAGCTGTTATTGAAGAATGACATTAAGTTCCTTCAAAGGTTTGCAGGTTTGCATAAAGAGGTCTGAAAAAGCCCTATGCTTCCAGGAAAGTATGAATGGTATTAATGGTGTTTAGACTTTTTTTAAAAAAAATTCACATAGTGGGATTTAAAATGAACCAATTAAATATAAAAATAGATATTTTATTCACTTTTTTCTCTTCTAACATTAATAAAGCAATCTGGGGGGTAGGGGCAAATTGGAATAGGAAGCCAACTGACCCCTATGCCAGCATAACTCAGATTTATGCTGATGTAAGGGGCTCTGCGCCATGCACTTCCACTCTGACCCAGCTTCAGTGACAAAGTGTCTGGAATAAGGGAGTAAATAGGCAGGTTTAGCAGACAAGTGAGTTCAGCAGCAGGGTGAGGAAGCCAGGGCACTAGTCTCTCCATGTCCCTAAGAGGCTAAGAACACTTTCCACAGACAGATCTACATAAATAGGAAATTTATTAAAAAGGAGGAACAGTGACCATAATGCTATTAAGTAGAGCATTTATGTAAATAGAGAGGGGCCCCAAAAAGACTGACACAACCACATTTAATTTTAGAAGGGGTAACTTCTCTTAAATGAGGGGGATTGTGAAGAAGAAACTGAAAGGAAAAGTAAGGAGGGTAAAATTCCTTTGGGAAACTTGGGGACTATTTAAAACTACAATCCTAGAAGCTCAGATAAAATGTACACCATACATTAGAAAAGGTACGAATAGGTATAAAAAGAAAAGGCCTGCATAGTTAATGAACAAAGTAATGGAAGCCCTAAAAGGTAAGAAGAATTCCTTTAAGTGGCAAAAGGCTAGTCCAAATGAGGTAAATAAAAGGGAGCACAGGTTGTGGCAAATTAGATGCAATCTGTGAACAGACAGGCAAAAAGGAACTAGGAGGGACATATTGTAAAAAACATAAAGACCAACAATAAAAATTTCTTTGAAGACATTGAAAGCAGAAAACCAGCCAGGGAGGCAGTAGAGCCCTGGAATGATCAGGGGGATAACTAAAGGATGACTGGGAAATACCAGAGGAGCTGAATGCATTTTTGCCTCTGTCTTCATTATGGAAGTTGGGAGATGCTTGCCCAATCCACGACCACTGATTTCAGGAGGGGCATTGAAAGCCCTGAGCAGGACTGAGGTGACAAGAAAGAAGGTCCTACAACTGATGGACAAATTAAAAAACTGGTAAAATACCAGGGCCAGATGGTATACATCCATGAGTTCTGAAAAAACTCAGATGTGAACTTGTGGATCTCCTGACAAAAATATGCAATCTGTCACTTAAATCTGCCTCCATTCTTGAGAACTGGAAGACAGCTAATGTAACCCCCATCTTTTAAAAAGGCTCCAGAGGAGATCTGGGAAATTACAGGCCAAGCAGTCTAATATAAATACTGGATAAATTGGTGGAATCTGTTATTAAAGATAGAATTCATAAAAAACAAAACAAAAAAGATAGAATTCATAGGCACACTGATGAACAAAAGCTATTGAGGAAGAGTCCGTATGGATTATATAAGGGAAGATCTTGTCTCACTAACCTTTTAAAGTTCTTTGAGGGGGTGAACAAACATGTGGACAATGGTGACTCAGTAGGTGTTGTTTACCTAGACTTCCAGAAAGCATTTGATAAAGTTCCTCATCAAAGGCTCCAAAGTACACTCAGCAGTCATGGGATAAGAGGAGAAGTCCTCTTGTGGGTTAATAACAAGTTAATAATGGGAAACAGAGAGTGAGTATAAATGGGCAGTTTCCACAGTGGAAGACGGTAAGCAGTGGGGTACCTCAAGGCTTGGTACTAGTTCCAGTCCTTTTTAACTTATTCATTAATGATTTGGAGTTGAGAATAAGCAGTGAAGTGGCTAAGTTTGTGGATGATGCTAAGTTATTCAGGGCAGTGAGAACTATGTAGGACTGTGAGGCTTTCCAGAGGGATATATCGAGACTGGGTGAGTGGGTGTCAACATAGCAAATGAGGTTCAACGTGGGCAAGTGCAAAGTAATCCACATTGGAGCCAAAAATCCCAACTATAAATATATGTTGATGAGGACTGAACTGGCAGTAACTGACTAGGAGAGAGATCTTGGAGTCATGGTAGATAAATCATTGAAGATGTCGACTTAGAGTGTGACTGCAATAAAAAGGCAAATGCTATGCTGGGGATTATTAGGAAGGGAACTGAAAACAAATCAGCCAGTATCATAATATCCCCGTATAAATCATGGTGTGGCCTCATTTAGAATACTGTGTACAGTTCTCAGCCACTGTACCTCAAAAAAGATATTATAGCATTGAAAATGAAGTAGAAAAGGGCAACTAAAATGATTAAGTGGATGGAACACCTTCCCTATGAAGAAAAGTTAAAGAGATTAGGGCTCATAAACTTGGAGAAACAACGATTGAGGGGTGACGTGATAGAGGTCTACAAGATTATGCATGGGATAGAGCAGGTAGAGAAAGAAGTACTTTCCTCCCTTTCTCACAGTACAAGAACTCATGGGCACTCAATGAAATTAATGAGCAGTAGGTTTAGAACAGATAAAAGGAAGTACTTCTTCACCCAAAGAGTAATTAACACATGTAACTCACTGCCACAGGAAGTGGTTATGGCTATAAGCATAGACAGCTTCAAGAAGGGATTGGGTAAATATATGGAGCAAAGGTCCATCAGTGGCTATTGGCCACAAGGTATATAGAAAACTATGTCTGGGGCAGTGATTGTGTGTATTATTGATGCTTAGGTTAGGGCTTCTGGAGTTCTGGCCAAACTGGCAGACCTCCTGATGGCACCTGGGTTTTGGCCACTGTGTGACATAGAGTATTGGACTGGATAGGCCACTGATCTGATCCAACATGGCTTCTGTTATGTTCTTAATCAGAAGGAAATGGTGCGTTTCTTAATGCTATCAGATATCTAGTTCTGACTATCATCCTGAAGGAAGTGTACTGTAAAAGGTGCTCCTGTTTGCTGCTGGTCTATTCTACACAAACTCCAAACATGGAAAGTATGAGACCATTAACTAAAAAGTAACTAATCTCATAATTGACTTCCAGAAGGATTGACTTTCAGAAGGATGGGTAGAGTTTTGAACAAGAAAATTAACATAAACTTTCTTCTGAATCTAATTACTAACCAAAGGATTTATATAGATAAGTAAGACCATAATGGTTACTTTAGATAATTAATTTCCTCCCAATTCTGTCTTTACAGTTTTTTAAAATTAAAAATAGACTGAGTCATTAAAACATAACTTACAAACCATTTCCCTATGCTAGTTTTTACACATTAAATTGGTATACGTTTTCTCTCTGTAAGGTTGTCATGATTAGACAAAATACACTATTTTCCCACAAAACCATATTCAAGCAGTTGTTCAAAATACATTATTTTACATCCTCATGCATCTGTTCACAGTTTATTAAGCAGAAGGTCAAGCAAGGAAAGGCATATTTATAAGGCACTATGAGTACTAGTGCTGATAGGCAAAGGGTTAGCTGATAATGTTTGTCTCCAGAAATGTTATCTTAGCAGAGATATGACTGTTCATTATACAGTACCTGATATCAAATAAACTGGATTCAGTTTTGGTGTATATTACTCAGGGGATTGTCCCATGCTCTAGCTGCCATAAACAGTTTTAGCCATAAGTAAAGTTTAACAGTTAAAAGAAATATTATACACATTTTGAACTTTTTGCTGTGTGCTTCTTTAAATGATATTTCCAGTTATTATTCCATGGTAGCCCTTGTGAGGGTAGAAAGGCAGGATACAAATTTTGTAAATAAATAAATAAATATCACAGCCTATAAATATGTGGATGCAAAAATCATGGCCAGCCAAAAAACTGTTGATATATGGCCACCAGGGGTCTTTTCATAGAAGAACAGCTGCAGGAGCTCATTAGCATATGGTATGCTAATGAGCTATTAGGCTATTAGCATGTGCCATGCCCCCTGACATCACCAGAAGTGATGTAAGAAGGGGAAGCAAAAGGAGGGGCGGCATCTTCAAAAGTCTCCCCTTCCCTTCCCCAGCTGGCCTGGGTGGGGGAGCTAAGAGAGAAGCGGTTTAAAGTTTAAACTCCTTCTCATGAGAGTTGGGGCACAGAAGGAGGAAAGAGGGAAGGAAAGAGAGAGAGTAGAGAGAAGGAAAGAGGGAAAGAAAGAGGAAAAGAAAGAGAAGGAAAAGGGAGGGAAAGAAAGAGAGGGAAGAAGGAGGGAAACAGGGAAAGGAGGAAAAAAGAGAAGAGAAGAAGGTGGGAAAGAAAGAAAGAGAGAAGAGAAGAATGAGGGAAAGAGGGGAAAAGAAAGAAGGAAAGGAGGGAATGAAAGAAATTTGGCGGCAATTCAGCTCCATTATATCCTATGGGCCATTGAAGTCAATGGTGAAAACATAAGGTATATTCTGGGGCCTGGAGGGGAGGGGGTTTGAGGGAGAGGCTCCAAACTCACAGGATAGCTGTGTTAATTTTTTCCCACCATAGAGAACAATGGAGGGAATAGGGGCAACCTGTTTAGGGGCCCATAGAATTGAACCCCCTGATCCAATGTTCTTGAAACTTGGTGGGTATCTTGGGGAGAGGCTCCATCAGCTATACTGTGAGTTTGGAGCTCTCCCTCAAACCCTCTCCCCTCCAGCCCCCAGAATATACCCTATGTTTTCACCATTGACTTCAATGGCCCATAGGATATAATGGAGCTGAAATTGACATTCGGCTGCCTGAAAGACTCTCTGGGAGGCCGGCTGGGGGCGGGGCTTGGCTCCTGAGCTCCCAGAGCAGCTCTGGTGCGCTCTCCCCCCAAAAAAAGACCCCTGACGACCACTATTTGTTAAATATTGTTAATTATTGGAATTACTCTAATGCCTATTGTGGTGTGCAACAACAGATATTAAAGTGTGTTTAGAAGCTGATAATCCTTCTGTTTGATTATTTATTAGTAGTTCTGTGAAGTTAACAAAACATTAAGTATAACTTTCTATGTAGGATTTAGGTTGATTTGTAATATAACAATTTAGTGAGGTGAAATCTTGCATCTATATATGATATCTTTACCGTCTATATACTAATAATGAAGCTGGCCAAATCTGAAGATAGTTAAATCTTGTGACTGGAGCTGTTAATAGGCAAGACAGATCTTTCTACAAACCTGAAATATGCCTCAGATCTGCAGAAAGATGTGAAATCTTTTTTAAAAAATTGTGAGGTTTAAAAAACCTAAAGCGACAAAAGAAGCACCTGTGGCTTTAAGAAATAGATTCCCTCAGTGGCTGTTGCTAGGAAACCACAGTTTTCCAGGCTGGGGTTTGTCTTCTCCACCATGCTTTTTAACATCTATGTGAAGCCACTGGGAGAAGTCATCTAGAGATCTAGGCCAAGTTGTGATCAATATGTAGATGACACTCAGATCTATCCTGTGCTTCCCAAAGTGGGTCTGTGGAAACTATGAACAGTTGCCTGGAGGCAGTTTTGGGATGGATCAGGTCTAGCAAACTGAAAATTAATCCTGATAAGGTAACCAAGGAGGCTGAACCAAAGTCTAATAACAGAATAAATTCTAATGGGATACAATATGGTAAATTAACAAAGCTGTAGGAATGCTGTGGCTGCCTAGCGACAGCTACTGAGGGAATATATTGCTTAAAGCTAGGGGGACTCTATTTATTATTTGGCAGGGTTAAGAAATTCCAATGGTTTTTGTTTGTTTTTTAGATTTCACATTTTTCTGCAAAGCTAGGGTGTTTTTTTAGGTTTGTAGAAAAATCTGTCTTGCCCATTCACAGTTCTAGTCATGTTTTAAGTATCCTCAGATTTGGATCCACAGTGACATTTCTCTACAGCAGGGACACAAAGTGGCTTAAAACAGCTGAGCACACACACATGGGGTCGCCTTACACTGAATAATCAGATCATTGGGCCATCAGAGGCAGTATTGTCTACTCAGCCTGGCAGCAGTTCTCCATAGTCTTAGGCTGAAATCTTCCACATCACAACCTAATCATTTCAACTGGAAATGCCATGGATGGAAGCTGGGAGCTTCTGCATGCCAAACAGATGTTCTGCCACTGAGCTATAGCCCTCTCCCTTTCTACATTTTATCCTTACAACAACCCTGTGAGGTAGATTAGGTTGAAGCTGCTTTCACACAATTGGATAATGTACTCTCGATACACTATAGCAATCATTTGCAAATGGATTTTCACAGGAAAATCCAGTAAATTGAGAGCTAATGTGTGTGAAAGCAGCCTAAGAAAAAGTGACTAGATTACCCAATGAGCTTCCATTGCACAATGGGGATTCCAACCAGGGTAAACACTCTAACCACTATATCAGTATTCCTCAACATGGCACCCAATTTGTGTTTCCTACTCCCTTCTTCCCTAAAATATCTCTTCTCCAAAGCAAAGTTCCAGTCTTGCCTTTCTTCCATCTCATTGGAGCAGAAGGTGCTTCAGAAAAGCCAGGGGTTAACTCTTCTGTGTCTGCAAGAAGCACCCATTTGGAAACATCAGAGCAGAATCCTTGACTTGGAAACTGCAATATAATCTTGCTGACCCCGGCCCCACTAGCAGCCATTATGGCCCCTGTGGCAGACATTTTGAGGTGTTGCCCATTACATGCTTTCAAAATTCCAAAAATGGTCAGATTCAACAAAGTTGAGGACTCTTGGCCTTGATCAGAAATGCACTAATAAATCAGCCTTTGCATTCTACTACCACCAACAATACAATTACAAGCCTGAAATGGGAAAGTTTGAGAAATGCATGCTTCTTGGTCAGGGATTTGGAAGACTGAAGAGCGTCACTGTTACTATGATTCTTTCGCGTTTTAAGAATAGACATTTCATATCATGAGGTTTATGACTGAATGGTAGCTGTTGGTTTTACAGACATTGGGAAAGGAGTTTTACAAATATTAAAAAACAGCAAGGAAAAGAAGTTGCTCACTCTTCAAACATAAGACAGCTGGGCTGATTTATAAGCACAGGTACTAGGAACACCAGGAATACTTCAACAAGGTGTCTTGTTTAATCTCTGAGGTTATACAGCATATTGGGAGAAATGCTGCTATTTCCATAGAGATGAGTGGTAGCAGCAGCATGGGACCCAAGCATACAAAAGAAATATATTGGGGATGAACAAAATGTGGCTTCATTCCATTTCTGCCTTTTTGAAATTGGTCACACGCCAGTGACTTGAGAGAGATGATTCATTTCAGTGACCTGATTGCATTATTGACCAAGATTCTGTGATGACCTGGAGAACTCAGTGCATGGATTTTTCCTCCCTTATAAAAATGATTTGTGTGTGCCACTTTGTCAGACTTGCTTTTAAAGATGTGAAAGCCTGATAATGGAGATGCCAACAGCAAGTAAGAAAAAGACCTTTTTTTAAAAAAACCCTTCCCTCTCCAGCTCTATCTTTCTGTCCTGTGGTCATGGATCGTGATGATGCATTCCTTGCAAATAGGGATATGCACTGGGTTGTAAATTAATCAAAATCTGGACCAACTACATCCTATTTTTATATATAAATATTATGAATCAGGAAACTTATCTGCATTCAGAGACATATTCTGACACTTCACTGATCTTGTTTCAGTTCGATGAGGTTAGTGGGGTGAAGAAAGAGGAGAGACTAGGACCACCAAGCCCCTGGTGGGCGTAAGGGATTCCCCCACCCTCAGTTCCTGTTCCCTGCTGCTCTTCAGAGCAACAGTGGGAGAAAAAAAATGGCTGTCAATCCAACGGCATGATGTCACATCTGGAGAAAACCCAGCAGTGATATCAATTCTCTCTAGAAATTTCCAGAAACTCTATAGTTTTACCAATGAGTTTCAGGTGATTCCTAGACAGGACTGATATCACTTCTGGGATATGTCACAGCATCACCAGCAGGAGCCCACCCCCAGTCCCTGGTCCTCCACTTCCTGCTGGTTGTCAAGCCGTGACTGGCAAATCTAGGAGGCAATGAGTCAGGAGATGATGACAGAAGTGATAGCTGTGTCAGCCAATCAACAGAGAATATTACTGATTTCACCACATAAGAGAATTGCTCTGATAGTTTTATGCTAATAATTGTTCTGTTTGGGATTACTTTTGGGATGCCATGTGAGCCCTATCCGTATTGATTATTATCTCAATGAGAGCATTTAGGTGTGTTGTGGATTTTTTGATACTTGCTGTGTCTTGTTATTTCTTAGCAAACTGGCAGAGAATGTAGTTAAGTGTTGCCTTCCAAATGCTTACTTTGAATCTATTACATGATGCTGGCTTCCTTTTGTCCTTGCTACAAGTGTAAAATTTAACTGCTTATAAAACAAGAACACCTTTTCCTGTTGTGATGGAACAGGCCTGCACCAGCCTTCAGACTCTGTTCCATCCTGCCCTCTGAGCTTTTCCCCAACACTTGGAGAGGCCTTTCTTTCCCTCTTGTTTTTCTTTTTCTTTTGAGAGCCATTTTGGTGTAGTGGTTAAGATTGCAGACTCTAATCTGGGAGAACCGGGTTTGATTCCCCAGTCCTCCACATGCAGCTGCTGGCATGACCTTGGGTCAGTTACAAGTTCTCTCAGAGCTGTTCTCAAAACAGCAGTTCTTGAAAGAGCTCTCTTAGCCCCACCTACCTCACAAAGTGCCTGTTGTGGGGAGGGGAAGGGAAAGGAGATTGTAAACTGCTCTGAGACTTCAAGTGAAAGGCAGGGTATAAATCCAATCTCCTTTTTCTTCTGTAACCCACCACCCCCACCTGACCTTTGTAAGGAATTGCCCACTAGGAGGATCAAGATTTCCAGCTTCCCTTCCAAGTACTGAGGCCTTGCCTCTGTGTCTCACACTGTTCAGCATCTGGTCACCACACTGATAGTTTACTGCCTTGTGCATCCCTGGAGGAATAGCCACTTGACAACTGTCTGCCTTCCCCCTGGCACCCCTTTTAAAATAGTGTGTCCAAGACAGTGAAGGTCTATATGGTACAGAGAACCATTTCCAGCATCAAAAATTATAAAGTATTTATTAAAAAGAAAATGTTCACAAGCATACTTTTAGCACAGCACCAGACTGAGCAAGGGATTCAAAAGAAATTGGTAAAACACAATTCCTGTGTCCCTCTCTCTGTACATGCCATGTTAAAATATAAGACAGGCTCCTTAGCTTAGGAAGTTACAGATCTCTACAGAGAATCCATTACCTTGAAGTTTCCTTCAGCTCGTCAGGCAACCACATGGTCAATGGCTGCCTCCTCCAAACCTCAGTTAAGTGTTCTGTCTGGTCTGATGGACCCAGAATTAAAGAGAGCTTTCTCCTTGATCCCCTGAGTTTTATCACCTCTCTCTTGCCCACCCACTGACTAGATCAGGCCATGTCAGAGAAGCTTTTCCTGAAGTCTCCAGGATTTCCTTTCCAAAGTCTCTCTAGTATTTAACACCTCCAAATCTCTGTTCTCTGCTTGAAGAGGGGGAGCTTGACCTATTAGCATTTGTATGAAGGTAGGCTGAGGTAAGTCTGGAAAGCAATTGAACTGACTTCTCCCCTTCCTACCTGTTCTTTGCCCAGAGAGAGAGAGGAAAAAAAACTTTTTAAAACTCAAAGTGAAAGTTTTGCTCATTTCAAATCTCCAAAGAAAAAAATGCATTTGTTCATACCTGTCTATGAGTAATCTGGCTGCAATGACTGAATTGAAGAAGGGTATAACCTATGAGAATTTCATCCCAACTAAATAGGGAAATAGCCCCAAAACATGTTCTTCCTTTAGTTGCCTGTGTACATTGGGAGCATTTTCTCCCATCTCTGAGGAATTTGAGAAAAAAGATTCCATCGTTAAGAAATTGTCTAAATCTTTATTAAGGACACTTTATCAGTGGTCATTATGTCATCTTCTGATTCAGCGCTAGTGGGATTTTGTGGAAATAAATTCCATGAGTGGATAATGCATTCCTGTCTATCAGTTTACCAGTTTCAGCTCCTTTTTAGCTTGTTCATTTGTGGGAGGTTTCTGTTTGTTTTTCAAGAAGCATGTTGAGGAAGGGCTCTGGTGTCTCTAGTTAAAAGGTTAGGTAAAAAGGTGGTGTGAGAGACATCTACCCGTGACCTTGGAGAGCTGCTGCCAGTAAGAGTAGACAATGCTGCCCCTGACAGACAAACGCTCTAAGTATATAGCAGCTTCGCACACCTTTTATAGCCACCCTCATAGTCCATTCCTGACCTGGATAGCCCAGTCTCATCAGATCTCAGAAGCTAAGCAGAGTCAGCCCTGGCTAGTATTTGGATGGGAGACATCCAAGGAATACCAGAGTTGAGATGCAGAGACAGGTGATGGCAAACCACCTCTGAACATCTCTTTTCGTGAAAACCCTACAGAATCACCATGTCAGTGGTGACTTAACAGCACTTTCAACCACAATCATAATCCCTACCCACATTGGCACACTGGCACAGAAAGAGGAAGTAGGCTTGGTTTCTGAACCTAAAAGCTCAGAAAAAAATATATACCACAGGTTAGGAAAGGCACAAATAGGTATAGAAAAAAGCCTGCATGGTTAACAAACAAAGTAATGAACGTTGTAAAAGGTAAGAAGGATTCCTTTAAGCGGTGGAAAGCTAGTCTCAGTGAGGTTGATAAAAGGGAACACAGATTATGGCAAATAAAATGCAAGTCTGTGATCAGGTAGGCAAAAAGGGAATACGAGGAGCATATCATGAAAAACATAAAGACCAACAATAAAACTTTCTTCAAATACATTAGAAGCAGAAAACCAGCAAGGGAGGCAGTGGGGCCCCTGGATGACCAAGGGGTAAAAGGAGTAGTGAAGGATGATAGGGAAATGGCTGAGAAGCTGGAAACATTTTTTGCTTCTGTCGTCACTGTGGAAGATGAGAAGTGCTTGCCCACTCCAGAACCACTGAGAAGGGGTACTGAAAGACCTGAGTCAGATTGAGGTGATGAGAGAGGAGGTCCCACAACTGATAGGCAACTTAAAAACTGATAAATCACCAGTTTAGCATACATCTGAGAGTTCTGAAAGAACTCAAATGTGAACTTGTGGATCTCCTTACAAAAATATGTAGTCTTTCTTTAAAATCTGCCTCCATTCCTGAGGACTGGAAGGTAGCTAATGTCACTCCCATCTTTAAAGAGGGTTCCAGAGGAGATCTGGGAAATTACAGGCCAGTCAGTCTGACGTCGATACTGGGTAAGTTGATGGAAACTGTTATTAAGAAAAGAATTAGTAGGCAAATGAACAAAAACTATTGAGGCAGAGTCAGCATGGGTTATGTAAGGGAAGATCTTGTCTCACTAACCTGTTAGTGTTCTTTGAGAGGGTGAACAAACATGTGGACAAGAGGGACCCAATAGATGTTCTTTACCTTGATTTCCAGAAGGCTTTTGATAAAGTTCCTCATCAAAGGCTCCTAAGTAAGCTCAATAGTCACGGGAGAAAAAGACAAGTCCTCTTGTGGATCAAAAACTGGCTAATTAATAGGAAACAGAGAGTGACAATAAATGGGCAATTTTCTCAGTGGAAAGTGGTAAGCAGTGGGGTACCACAGGGATCAGTACTTGGTCTGATGCTTTTTAACTTGTTTATCAATTATTTGGAATTGGGAGTAAGCATTGAAGTGGCTAAATCTGCAGATGACACAAAGTTGTTCAGGGTGGTGAAAAGCAGGGAGGACTGTGAGGCACTCCAAAGGACTCTGTCAAGGATGGGCGAGTGGGGGTCAACGTGACAAATGGGGTTCAATGTGGCCAAGTGCAAAGTGATGCATATTGGAGCCAAAAATCCTAATAAATACACATTGATGGGGTCCAAACTGGCAGAGACTGACCAAGAGAGAGATCTTGGAGTCATAGTAGATAACTCAGTGAAAATGTGGAGACATTGTACAACTGCAATAAAAAAGGCCAATGCTACACTGGGCATTATTAGGAAGGGAACTGAAAACAAATCAGCCAGTATCATAATGACCCTGTATAAATCAATGGTGCGATTTGGAATACTGAGTGCAGTTCTGGTCACCACACCTCAAAAAGGGTATTTTAGCATTGGAAAAAGTGCAGAAAAGGGCAACTAGAATGATAAAAGGGTTGGAACACTTTCCCTATGAAGAAAGGTTAAAACACTTGGGGCTCTTTAGCTTGGAGAAACAACGTCTGAGGAGTGACATTATCGAGGATTATAAGATTATGCATGGGATAAAGCAGGTAGAGAAAGAAGTACTTTTCTCTCTTTCTCACAATACAAGAACTCATGGGCACTCAATGAAATTGCTGTGCAGTTGGGTTAGAACAGAGAAGAAGAAGAAGAAGAACAAGAAGAAGAGGAGGAGGAGGAGACTGGATTTATAGCCCACCCTTCACTATCCAAAAGAGTCAGAGCAGCTTACAAACTCCTTTCCCTTTCCTTCCCCACAACAGACGCTCTGTGAGGTAGGTGGGGCTGAGAGAGCTCTGACAGAAACTGCTTTTTTCAAGAACAGCCATGCCAGAACTATGGCTTGCCCAAGGTCATCCAGCAGGTGCAAGTGGAGGAGTGGGGAATAAAACCTGGTTCTCCCAGACTAGAGTCCACACGCTTAACCACTACTCCAAAGGAAGTACTTCTTCACCCAAAGAGTGATTAACACATGGAATTCACTGCCACAGGAGGTGGTGGCAGCTACCGGCATGGGCAGCTTCAAGAGGGAATTAGATAAGCATATGGAGCAGAAGTCTATCAGTGGCTATTAGCCACAAGGTATAGATAAAAACTCCCAGTCTGGGGCAAGTATTCTTGGTGCGGGGGGGCAGCAGTGGGAGGGCTTCTAGTGTCCTGGCCCCCCTGCTGGACCTCCTGATAGTGCCTGGTATTTTTGGCCACTGTATGACAGAGTGTTGGACTAGATGGGCCATTGGCCTGATTCAACATTGGCTTCTCTAAAAAAAAATAAAAATGGAAGTCCAGTCAAGCCTACTTCCCCTATTTCTGTTCCTCTCTCTCACTCCTCTTTTTCTGAAACAACTGAAATTTTCTGAGACATTTCTGGCCATATATAATGTTTAATTAATTACATATAGTGAAGTTGCAATGCCTGTCTCTCTCATCAAATCATAGCCAGGCTCTTTATCGAAAAAACATATCTCATGATCATGATCCAAGTCAACATCTCTCCAGCATATATCAGAAAGATGACAAAATTCCTCCATAAATATTATCTTCTCTACTCTGACTACTTCTCTCATGTCTTTGGCCCTCATCCAGCTGTATTCATGGCAGCTAGTCATGTGTAATAAACTTGTAACACATGGATGATCATCCATATTCACCACAAAACGTGCATCCAGACAGCTCAACAGGGCTGGAAGGAGCATTACAATCCCAGGAAACTTGGGGGAGGTGAACATTAAATATTGTTCTAATATTGAGTGAGTCACATTTCTAGAAGCAGTCCCAGAATATCTCAGGTAATAATTAAATAAGTAGGGCTGACTGAGAAGGTCCCAGACACAAAATAAGCATTCCACTGAGATCTGAATTACACTACACATTTTCCCCAGCTACATCTCAGGTTTTGTCAGCAGAACTGGCCTGGAAGTTCAGTGCTCCCTGGGTGTTGGTGGGTTTGATTCATATTAAAGGTAACGGTAAAGGTTCCCTTGCTCGAAAGCCAGTCAAATCCGACTCTAGGGTTGCGGTGCTCATCTCCGTTTCAAAGCCGAAGAGCCAGTGCTGTCCGAAGACGTTTCTGTGGTCATGTGGCCAGCATGACTAAACACCAAGGTGCACAGAATGCTGTTACCTTCCCACCAAAGTGGTACCTATTTATCTACATGAAATTTCTTGCTTTCGAACTGCTAGGTTGGCAGGAGCTGGAACTAGAGACGGGAGCTCACTCCGTCATGCTGCACTCTCGGGTCTCGAACTGCTGAACTACTGACCTTCCACAGCCTGCAGTTCAGCATCTTAACCACTTGGGCCACCGCAGCTCCTTCATATTAGAACCATGGTAAATAGGGAGAGGGGGCGTCCCTTCCCTTTGTACCATTTTCCCATCTTCAAACAGCCCCAGGGAGCCACTAGTGTTCCCTGCTTAGGAAAGTTAATGTGTATCCCAACAGTACACATTGATTTTCTCCAACAGAGCAAACAGGCACTTCCCAGGACTTTCCCTGCAAACCACAGTCCCAGTTCAAACTGGGCCCAAGCAAGTCTGTGAAGTATGGATCTCCCAGACTGCATCTGTTAACCTTATGCAAGGAAACACTCAAGAAGAAGAAGAAGAGAAGAGTTTGGATTTATACCCCACCCTTCACTGCCCAAAGGCATCTCAGAGCAGCTTACAAACTCCTTTCCCTTCCCCTCCCCACAACAGACACCCTGTGAGGTAGGTAGAGCTGAGAGAACTGACAGAAACTGTCCTTGAGAGAACAGCTGTGCCAGAGCTTGTGACTGACCCAAGGTCACATCAGCAGGTGCAAGTGGAGGAGTGGGGAATCAAACCCAGTTCTCCCAGATAAGAGTCAGCGCACTTAACCACTACACCAAATTGGCTCTGAAGAAAAGTGTATCATGTAGTTAGGTCCTGAGGAAGATTTACAGCTGCTGTAGGAATCACCAAATGATACCCAAGCTTGGTGGAAGCCACAGATAAAAAAGCAGGCACTCACACTGGGGTGAGTGGATGGTCCCTATTTCACCTCTCCCCCCCACCCTTCCCTGTTGATTTTACAGACTTATTCACATTGGAGTTTATACACAGTTTGTGTGAATATAATAATGTTGAAAAATGCATACATTTTACAGCAAATAGAGTAAGGATCCAGAAAGATGAAGCATAGATTTTTGAGGTGAAAGCATTAGGGACATTAGAAATCACCTGTAGGCTCCAAAAAAGGAGGCAACATTGAAATGGTCTCTATGGCAATGCTGGCCAATGCCTCTCTCTTCTTACCTTAGAGATGCTAGGCTGGGCAGCCAGCTGGACATGGGAGGCAGGGGAAACAGGGTTGGCCATCAAACCGTGGTGTAGCCTCTTCCAGGAATACCATATGTCCTCTCTAGGAAGCACTGAAAACTCTGTGGTTTTACCTGAGAAATTTAGTCAATTCCTAGAAAGGTGTGATCACTTCTGAGTTTTCGCAGAAGTGATGTCATATCATTATCTAATGGCCATGTATTTTATTTTCTTCTATCACCACTGTGAGCAGTGTCAGGAAACCTCCAAGTATCATTTCACTTGACCTAGTACAAACTTGTAACATAGTCCCCCACTAAGCTAGCCGGGTGTCCTGCTATAGTGGAAGACCTCCTGACTTTGAATCCTTGTTCCCCACTGCTGCTTGACAGGGAGATGGGGGAAATGGGGAGGGGCAATTCAGCATCAGCATCACACTAATACACAACATCATCTCTGGCATGAAACCAGAAGCGAAAGAGGTGGAAATGACATCATTGCATCAGGGCACCCTCTAGGATTCACCCCAATTCTATGCTTTAACCATAATTTTTTTCACTGAATCCTAGAGCATCAGGCCGGAAACAATGATGTCAGTTTCACATCAGAAGTGGCCTTAAGCATTGGTGTGATGCCAAATTGCTTGTTCATGCCTCCCTAACTCTCCGACTAGGGTGCCAGCATCTTTTGGCAACCCTAGCCACTACCCCATAATTTCATTCCATAACATCATCTCATGAGTTATGAAAGAAAATATTGCATTTTATTTCTGAAATGACATAAATACTAAACAGGAGAATCATGTCAAAGTAGCAAGCTGCAGCCTGGAACACTGGAAAAGTGCACCCAGTGCCCCGACTGCCATACCTGGGCCCTGACTACAGCACTTCATGCGCCATTTGTGTAACACAGGAAGAGCCCTAAGAGACAGTGTTAAAATGCTTAACTGCATAGATTAATTGTCTGAAACATATTGTTTTAGAAATTGCTGATTGCCACTCTCTGGAAGCTCCCCATCAGGGAGAAGAAAAACCATTCAAGAGGATTCCTGTGACATCCCACTGTGTCTCAACAATGTCACAAGCCCCTCATAATCAATCATATAGTTGTGCATTCTGCAGTTCTCTGAATTTAAGTTTAGCAGGTTAGTTTTCCACGGATGAGAGGAGAAGGAAATGGATGGTATATGTGTAATATCTCTTTATTTGCAAACATATAAGGAGAACGAGGGGAAAGAAACAATAATTCCAGGGTGAAGCCATGTCAGTCTGTTGTAGCAGCAACTCTTGCTTTATTTTGGAAGCAGACTTCCTGAAGAATATGGCACAACAGCTAATAATGCATTTTATTCCAAAATAGCAACTGCACTCTAAGGAAGCCTCAGTTCCCACCTCTGTGTATATGTCCACCTCTGTGTATATTCCCACCTCTGTGTGTATGTCCAAAACCAAACCATCAACAGCTTCTGGCACTGTCTCTGGCTCTTTCCCAAATTTTGAGGGGTGTGACAGAGAGAGACAGATATTAGGCAATTCAGGAGCATTAATCTGTAGTCAGGCAATCAGTTATAATTGAAGGAGATCTACAGGCCCAACCTGAAGGATGGCAACTCTACTCTTAGTTAAGCCACTGATTGCACATCAACAGCTAACTTGGCAAGCCATAATTATAAGGCCCATACCCAGACCAATATTATGATAACTAACAGAGCAGAGGAGCTCACAATATTACAACTGCCCCATACTGATGTCTAGCCAGAATTTCTCAAACAAGGCCAAGGAAGGAGGAGAAGGAGGAGGAGATTGGATTTTTAACCTGCCTTTCACTTCCAGAAGGAGTCTCAGAGCGGTTTTATAAAGTACTAGGTTCAAGACGCGTTGTAGTGAATCAGCTCATAGAGTTTATTAGAAGACATGAACTAAAAACAAAATAGCTTGCCCGAAGACTGACTTAAATCCCTCAACAAAACTACTCCCCACTCCCTGAGATAGGTCTACTACTGTGTGCCCCTACACCATAGATCCCTTGCTGGATCCGAGCCTTCTCATTGGTCCATTCTAGGATCCGCGCTAGGATGCAAAGCACAGTCTTTGGTTAATATACAACAGGCTTACAATCCTTTTCCCTTCCTCTCCCCATAAAAGACACCCTATGGGTGCGTTCAGATGCGCCGTTTGAGCCGTTTTCGGCACGGCTCAGAAACGGCTTTTATCTGCGCGTTCACACGCCCAACATCTGCCCACCGTCCCCAGCCGTCACTTTCTGGAGCAAACCCCCTTTGAAACGGAGTATTTTGACACCACTTACCCAAGTGGTGTTTTCCATGATTCTCCGTTTCAAGCCGCACTTTTCCCTGTCTGATCGCTCCATCCAGCCACTTCCGGGTGCTTCAACCCCCCTCCCCTCTGGGAAGCTGCCTCCAGCTTCTGCTTTTAGTCCGCCATTTTTTTCCCCCTTAGCGGTGTGCGCTTGAGCGGAGCTCTGCACTTAAGTTATGTAAAGAAAAGCTTCAGTGGTGCCTAGTTCAGGCATTTAGACGAGTCCAGGATCTTGGGGAGGCCAGTTTCGGGGAGAAAATTTAAACAGAAGTCTTCATTTAAACTTTAAAGGGACGGGTTGAAATCGCTGTTCTGCGCACGCGCCAAACTTCCTGTTCAGGAGAGGGCTGCCTGTGCGCATGCTCAAAGGAGAGGGAAACCCCCCCCCACTTGCAGGAGGACGGCAGGGAGCTCCGAAGGAGGGAAGGAGGAGGTGAGTGTGATCGCGATTCTCCAGTTTAAAAAAAAAAACGCATCGTGCCAGAGCAGTTTAAACCGCTCCAGCACGCTGTCTAAACGCACCCTATGAGTTAGGTGGGGCTGAGAGAACTCTTTCCAGGACTGCCCTTGAGAGAACAGCTCTGAAAGAACTTATGACTGACCCAAGGTCACACCAGCAACTGCATGTGGAGGAGTGGGGAATCAAACCTGGTTCTCCCAGAGTAGAGTCCATGCTCTTAACCACTACACCCTCTTGCAACTAACTACATTCCTTCAATGCTGGCAGTATGTAACTGACAGAATGGCTGCCATGACTGGAATTGCAACTGCTCCATGACATAGTGATAGTACTTAAGTTTTAACAGTTCACATGAGCAAGACACATAAACTAATTTGCTTTTCTCCATCTCCCCAAATATTTATTTCTAGTTCCCTGACTGCCAGGACCAGAGGTGAGAGGTGAAAGAATCACAATGAAATTGCCAGCGAAAATGGGAATAAATGAAGCCTAAATGAAAGGAACCTGCTTGCTGACAAGTTGATTACTGTATCCTGGCAGCAATTATAGCATCTAGAAGCTATGAGACAAGGGGAGAGGGGAAAAGAGATGGTCGAAGAGCAACTGTGGAATGTGCACTGAGTACCAGTGTGCGGCTTTGAACACACAGTTCATTGCTTTCAAAGCTGTGAGCAATTAAATAGGGCACCTGTGGAGAGGCACCACATGCAGAACAGAATGCTGTTAATGTTCCTTTAAACTTTATCACCCCTTGAAAATGGATGCCACCTAAGCAGAATGGTGGAAATAACCAAAGTGGGGGGATTTATTGGAACAAATTAATCATATAGCTGAGGTGTGCAGCCCAAAGTTGGCTGATAGTATTGAAATTCACACTTTCCCCTTACACACACTGTCTCTACAGTTCCTCAGCCCACAGGAGAGAATGTTGTGCCTTGCTTTTCTGTTCCATGGCCCAACAGCACATAACACTTTCTGGTTACTAAAACTGCCTTCCAAGCATGCTGTCTGACAGCCCCAGCTTTTCCTTCATCACTGCCTGTTTGTCACTCTTTCACTCAACCTTCTGTGTTCCACATGACTCCTTACCCTTTCCTAAAACCTCTGCATATCTGCCCTGTGCCTATTTGTTTCAGCAGTCCTCTTTTGGGGGAGGAGTCTATGTTCTTCCTCTTAGGCTTTCTTCCATCTAAGCTTTCCAGTGGAAGTGAACTGAGCTTTTAGTATTTGTGATCATTCACCAAAATTTCCATTTTTGCCATGTCCTCTCAGCTGCCAGAGCTTTGAGAAGGGGCCACAGCTCAGTGGTTGAATATTTACTTGGCATAATGTAGAAGATCCCAGGTTCAATCCCCAGAATCTCAAGTTAAAAGAATCAGGTAGAAACTGATGTGAAAGACCCTGAAGAGCTGCTGCCAATCTAAGTAGACAATATTGGCCTTGATGGATCAAGGTTCTGATTCATTATAAGGCAGCTTCATGTTTTCAGGTATGTTGAGTCCCAATCTGGAGTCCAGGAAAGTTTGAGAGGATGGCCAGCAGCTTAATTCAGTCATTTCAGATAATCTGAAGCAGTTTAGAGTAGGGGTCCGTGCTGGCTTGTGCAGTGGTTCACAGGGAACATCCCAAAATTAACCAATGAGCATTGCTGAGGATGGCGAGGAAGGCAGCACCCTTCTAGATGAACATTAAGAGGAAACAGGAGGGTGCGGTGGATGGTCATAAATCCTCATCTGGATGATGATTGTAACATATGTTAGTCAGTTGTCTGGTCTGTTTATAGACCATTTTGACCCAATTACTGTAATGGATGTTGAAAGGATCCTAGGATCTGCTTATGGACAATTCTGACCCATTTTTTGTCATTGATGTTGACAGGACCTCAGGATCTGTGAAGGCCACTACTTGTGCCCTGAAACCTTGCCCATCCTGGCTGCTAAAACCATGTAAGGAGGACATCACCAAGCCCATTTGTCTTCATCATAAACTCAGGGCACCTTTCCTTGTCCACTCAAAGAGATGGTTATCTGTCCACTACCTTTTAAAAATCCTACAGAAAAAATGATGTGGCCAGTTATAACACAGTATCTAATCTATCCTTTCTAGGCTAAGTGATTGAAAGAGCCATAGCTGAACAACTGCAGGTGTTCTTGGATAACTCATCTGCTCTGGACCCTTTTCCATCTGGCTTCAAACCAGGCAATGGGATGGAGACAGCTCTAGTGGCTTTGGCTGATGACCTCCATCTGAACGTAGACAAAACCCATACTTCTTTGTTGCTCCTACTGGACTTATGTTCAGCCTTTGATACAGTGGACCATGCAGGGCTTTTTTTGTAGAAAAAGCCCAGCAGGAACTCATTAGCATAATAGGCCACACCCAACAGCATATTAGGCCAAACCCCCATGTTACCAGAAGTGTGGTCATCCAGCCACACCCACCTTTTGCTTCTTATTCTGTTTAGGTTATTTGTTGACAAAACCCAGGGCTTTTTTTGTAGCAGGAACTCCTTTGCATGTTATGCCACACACCCCCAATGTAGCCAATCCTAATGAGTTTCTGCTGTTGGGTGTGGCCTATTATGCTGATGAGTTCCAGCTGGGCGTGACCAACTCGGGAGCCAGCCAGAACTCCATTCCTGTGTGTTCCTGCCCAAAAATAGCCATGGGACCACGCTATCTTGTTAAAGCATTTGGAGACAGAAGTAGGTATCAGAGAATGTGTTCTGGATTGGTTCAAATCATTTGTCACAGACCAGACAAAGGGTTGCCATCTGAGAACAGTTGTCATCAGGGTGGGACCTGTCCTGTGAGGTTCCACAAGGTGCAGTCCTATCTTCCACTGAATTAAACCTCCACTGAAAGCTCTTAGGACAAACCATTCATCGTTTGGGAGCTAGCTGCCATCAGTATTCTTACAACAGCCAGCTCTATATCTCTGTATCCAAATCTCCTGAAGATGTCTTGAATTCCTGCCCATCAATTATAGTTAAGTGACTAAGAATGAACAAATTAAAACTAATTCCTGACAAGACAGACGTAATGCTGGTTGTGAAGGCAGAGATCTTGAAGGACATTGGGCTTCCCAACCTTTTATGGGGTTCAGCTGACCCTTGCTAGGTAGGGTCCTTTCTGCATTTGCTGGCCACTCTGGATTTTCTCAGTGTTCAAGTCGAGGCAATTTAAGTCCACAGCAAAACAGCATTCCAAATAACCCAGGGCAATAGCAGGCTGAAACAGGGCTGACCACTGAAGGGAGGTAATGTGATACAGAATGGGGCAGGGGGGAACCTGGATTAAAATGAAGGTTGAATTCGATTTTAGTGCAGAATTGCTTGGAGAACACCATGAAGGTAGGTCAAGAGTTTACGGTTTATTCTAAATCCAACATTACTGCTGGAGAAGTAATGGTGCAAAAAAAAAAAAATGCTTTCTACCAACTTGGTCTAGCCACCTTCCCTTGACTTGGACAAGCTGGATCCATGCTACAGTAATATCGACTAAACTACTGTAATGTATTCCAAATAGCCCTCCTCTCAAAGTCATTCTTGGATACTCCAATTGGTGCAAAATGCTAGGCAGAGCATGCATATTAGCCCTACTCTGCATTCACTGCCACTGGCTGCCCATCAGTTACCAGGTTCAGTTCAAGGTATAAGGCATTATATACAAAGTTAGTCCTTCCTTCCTTCCTTCCTTCCTTCCTTCCTTCCTTCCTTCCTTCCTTCCTTCCTTCCTTCCTTCCTTCCTTCCTTCCTTCCTTCCTTCCTTCCTTGAATTTCTAGCCCACCCTCCCCTGCACAGCAGGGCTCTGGGTGGTTTACAACAATAAATATACACAAACAAAACACAATCCACACAATATTTTAAAAAACCTATACAGCAACAAATAGTACATAAGATGGCAATCAAGGGCTGCGGTCACACACACTAAATAATCCACTTTCAATCCACTTTCAGTGCACATTGCAACTGGATTTTGTGAACTGGCAAAATCCAGTTGGAAAATGCACTGAAAGTTATTTGAAAGTGGATTATTTAGTGTATGTGACTGCAGCCAAGGATAGTTAGTATGAGGCCCCAAAGAACTTTCAGTATGTATGCCCACAGATGGAGCCAGGTATTGGGCAGGGGTAGAGAACAACAAATAGACAGTGCTGCATAAATGGCACAAAAGTGAGGTAGGGGAGACCAATAGAATTGGATCTCTGCCACCTCAGCCATAGGCCTGATGGGACATTTCCATTTTACAGGCCATGCAGAATTGCAACTAATCCCACAGGGCCCTGATCTTGTTTGGGAGAGTGTTCCAACAGGCCAGAGCCAGAGCCAAAAAGGCTCTGGCTCTGGTGGAGGCTAAGCAGAAGTCCTTTGGACTGGGAACCACCAGCAGATGTTGATCTGTACAGCATACAGCTCTTTGAGGGACATATGGGGAGAGATGGTCCTGCAATTGTATTACATTGGATCACCCATCCTATTAACTGCATTGACTTACACTGTGTAATTTGCCTTGAGTCTCAGTGAGAAAGGCAGATTAAATAATGCAAATAAAACAATCTGCTGTATGCATGCTAGGGGGAGGGGAGTCAAGAGCAGCTAACATCCAATCAGAGTGAATGGGTAGCTGAGAAAGTCAGATGAAGGGGGGAGTAAGAGAGACAAAGCTGTTACACGGTCAGCTCAACTCAGGTAGGGTCTGTGTCTCCAGAGTGTTATTTGGAAAAAAACCTATCTCAAGTGACTAGCTAGGTCTCAGCGTCTATTTTGAGTGCAAGCAGGCTAAATCAATGAATGTTTGGAGAGGGGGGTTGTGCTTACAGAGGGAAAGGCTAATGTTCCTTTCGCAGGAGACTTTGGATGTCCCCAAGTCTGTCTTTTATGATCAAGCAGGTTAGCAGAGTGTGTGTAAGGAAGAGACAGAAGTTGTCTTAGGATCCAGTTTCTAAGGGAAACTAGCTAACAATCTGTAGTTCCTGAGAGGAGCTCACCATTATACCGTGAAAGTCTTGAAGCTGAAGGACAGCCAGCCTGTACCTCAAGAATCCATAGAAGCACAGAATCACAGAGTTGGAAGGGTCCACACAGGCCATTGAGTCCAACCCCCTGCTCAATGCAAGATCAGCCTACAGTATCCCTGACAAGTGTTTGTCCAGCTGCTGCTTAAAGACTGCCAATGAGGGGGAGCTCACCACCTCCCTAGCAGTGTTCCCTCTAAACTTAGTTAGTGTGAGCTACCTCACACTTTTTTAGCCATTTTTTTAGCTCACCCATTTTTGTTTCAGCTCAGGAAGGATGGCTCCAGAGTAAACTAATTTATGCAGTACCCAAATCGCTCGCTCACAACTTTAATGCCAGTAGCTCACAAAGTAGAACTTTTGTTCACAAGGCTCCAGAGCTTAGAGGGAGCATTGCTAAGCAGCTGATTCCACTGTTGCAGAACTCTTACTGTAAAAAGTTTTTCCTAATATCCAGCCAGTACCTTCCTCGCCTTAATTTAAAACCATTAATGTGAGTCCTATCTTCTGCTGCCAACAGGAACAGCTCCCTTCCCTCCTCTAAAAGTGACAGCCCTTCAAATACTTCAAGAGAGCAATCATGTCCCCACTCAACCTCTCTTCTCCCAAGCCCCTCAGACTTTCCTCGTATGCTTTGGTCTCCAGGCCCCCAATCATCCTTGTCGCTCTGCTCTGCACCCGCTCCATTCTGTCCACATCCTTTATGAAGTGAGGTCTCCAGAACTGCACACGACACTCCAGGTACAGCCTGACCAATGCAGTGTACAGAGGGACTACAACATCTTGCAATTTGGATATTATGCCTCTGTTAACACATCCCAAGATCTCATTTGCCTTTTTTGTTGCTGCATCACACTGGCTGCTAACTTACAGTCCGCCCGTACCCCAAGGTCTGGTTCACGCACACTGCTACCCAGAAGTTTGGTGTAGTTGTTAAGAATACTGACTCTAATCTGGGAGAACCAGGTTTGATTCCCCACTCCTCCATATGCAGCTGCTGGGTGACCTTGGGTCAGTCACAGTTCTTGCAGAGCTGTTCTCTCAAGAGCAGTTCTCTGAGAGCTCTCTCAGCCCCACCTACCTCACAGGGTGTCTGTTGTGGGGTGGGGAGGGGAAAGGAGAATGTAAACCACTCTGAGACTCCGAGTGAAGGATGGGGTACAAGTCAAATCTCTTCTTCTTCTTCTTCTTCTTCATCCCCCATCTAGTATGTGTGTTCCTCTACTCAGATGTAGAACTCAGCACTTATCCTTGTTAAATTACATCTTGTTCACATCCAATCACTTTTCCACTCTGTTCAGATTTCATTGAATTCTATATCTTCTGGTGTGTTTGCTGCTCTTCCCAATTTAATGTCATCTGCAAAGTAGGTCCGCCACACTCTCATCCAGGTCATTTATAAAAATATTGAAAAGTACCAGGCCCAGAACCAAGCCCTGCGTCACCTCACTGGACACCTCCCTCCAGTCAGATGAAATGCCATTGACAGCAACTCTCTGAGTGCAGTTCTCCAACCAGTTCCCTATCCACCTAACTGTCTTAGAGTCCAGTCCACAGTCCTCTAGTTTACCCATCAGAACATCATGAGGAATCCTGTCAAAAGCTTTACTGAAATCCAGGTAAACAACATCAACAGCATTTTCTCAATCCAGTAAGCTTGTCACTCAATCAAGGAAATGAGGTTGGTCTGGCAAAACCTGTTAGGGACAAATCTGTGCTGACATCCCTAGATCACTAGGTTGTCCTTTAAATGTTTGCAGATTGATCCCTTTGAAATCTGTTCCTGTATCTTCCCTGAGACAGAGGTCAGATGACTGGCCTATAGTTTCCTGGGCCATCCCTCCTCCCTTTTTTGAAAATTGGGATAAATATCTACCCTCCTCTGGTCTTACCATCTGGCCTGGGGGATTTGTACTCATTCAGTGCAGGCAGGTGCTTCTCAACTAATTCTCTGTCCATGTCAACCAGCAGCCTGGATGACTTACCTTGCATACTACCATCTCTAGATGAGCATGTTCTCTTCTTCAGGGAGAAAACTGAGGCAAAATAGGCATTAAGCCTTTCTGCTTTCACTCTATCCTCTATCAGAGTTTATCCCAACAGTGGGCCTCTTTTGTCTTACTTTTGCTCCTCTCATATCTCAAGAAGATTTTCTTATAGTAGCAAGCCTCCCTGGCCAGCTTTAGTTCACTGTGAGCTTTGGCCTCTCTGATGGCTGACCTACAGTACCTAGCAACCTGCAGATACTCTTCTTTAGAGGTATGTCCTTGTCTCGATTTCTTGAACATTTCTTTTTTCTCCCTTAGCACATCATGAAGTTCTCTTTTCATCCACATTGGCTTCTTGGATTCCCTACCATATTTCCTTCTTGTTGGAATATCAATGGCTTGAGCTTGCAAGAGTTCTTATTTTAAGAGAGCCCATCTTTCACTTGCTCCTTTCCCTTCCAGCAGTCTTGCCAATGGAATGATTCTCATCATGCCTCTGAGTTTATTAAAGTCTTCCTTACTGAAATCTAATATACATGTGTTCAGGGGTCTTTTCATAGAAAAACAGCTGCAGGAGCTCATTAGCATATGGTATGCTAATGAGCTATTAGGCTATTAGCATATGCCATGCCCCCTGACATCACCGGAAGTGATGTCAGAAGGGGAAGCAAAACGGGGGAGGCATCTTCAAAAGCCTCCCTTCCCTTCCCCAGCTGGCCTGGGTGGGGAGCTAGAGAGAAGGGGTTTAAAGTTTAAACTCCTTCTCACTAGAGTTGGGCCACAGAAGGAGGAAAGAGAGAAGGAATGAGAGAGAGTAGAGACAAGGAAAGAAGGAAGGAAAGAGGGAAAGGAGGGAAAGAAAGAGAGGGAAGAAGGAGGGAAACAGGGAAAGGAGGAAAGAAGAGAAGAAGGTGGGAAAGAAAGAAAGAGAGAAAAGAAGAAGGAGGGAAAGAGGAAAAGGAGAGAAGGAAAGGAGGGAATGAAAGAAATTCAGCGGCAATTCGGCCTCATTATATCCTATGGGCCATTGAAGTCAATGGTGAAAACATAGGGTATATTCTGGGGGTGGAGGGGAGGGGGTTTGAGGGAGAGGCTCCAAACTCACAGGGTAGCTTATGGAGTCTCTCCCCAAGATATCCACCAAATTTCAATAACATTGGATTAGGGGGTCCAATTCGATGGGCCCCCAAACAGGTTGCCCCCATTCCCTCCATTGTTCTCTATGGTGGGAAAAAATTAAGTTTTTTCCCCACTATAGAGAACAATGGAGGGAATAGGGGCAACCTGTTTGGGGGCTCATAGATTTGGATCCCCTGATCCAATGTTCTTGAAACTTGGTGGGTATCTTGAGGAGAGGATCCATCAGCTACCCTGTGAGTTTGGAGCCTCTTCCTCAAATCCCTCCCTCCAGCCCCCAGAATATACCCTATGTTTTCACCATTGACTTCAATGGCCCATAGGATATAATGGAGCTGAAATTGACATTCTGCTACCTGAAAGACTCCGGGGACGCCGACTGGGGGCAGGGCTTGGCTCCTGAGCTGCCGGAGCCCTCCAGTGCACTCCCCCCCCCAAAAAAAAAAAGACCCCTGCATGTGTTGCTACAAACTTCCTTGGTCCCCCACAGCAAAAGGAATTCTAGCAGGGCATGGTCACTTCCCCCTAAGGTCCCCACCACCTTCAACCAACCATTTCTTGCCTGTTGGTAAATATTAAATCAAGTATGGTTGAGCCCCTCGTAACTTCCACTACTGTTTGATGAAGGAAGTTGTTGGACAGACAAGTCAGGAACATGTGTGACTGTGGACACTTTGCAGAGTTTGTCTCCCAGCACACATTAGGGAAGTTGAAATTACCCATAACTACCAGGTCATGTTGTCTGGATACTCTGTCAAGCTGGTCAAGGAGGGCAGCATCCACCTCATCCTGGTCAGGAGGTCTGTAGCAGATTTCAACCACAATACTGTTTGTCCTTCCTTCCCTTATCCTCACCCAGATACTTTCCACTGGGCTGTCACCATCCTCCTCCAGTATTTCCTGACAAACAAATGCTCTCCTCACATATAGTGCCACTCCACCTCCTCTTTAACCCTTTCGGTTTTTCTTGAACAACTCATGTCCATCAACTAGTAAATTCCAGTCATGGGAATCATCCTACAGAGTCTCTGTAATGCCTACTAAATCATATCCCTCTCTCTGCATTAGAAGCTCAAGCTCTTCCTTCTTATTGCCCAAGCTTTGAGCATTGGTGCATAGATACCTGAAGCCCCGTACCATTGACTCCATTAACATCTAAAACCTTACAACTTCATGTCCCAGCAAAAGTTGTGTATTGTCTGTAAATAGGTTTAAGTAGAAAAGAAGAAGAGATTGGATTTATACCCCGCCCTTCACTACCTAAAGGTGTCTCAGAGCGGCTTACAAACTCAAACTCCTTTCCCCTCCCCACAACAGACACCTTGTGAGGTAGGTGGGGCTGAGAGAGCTCTTGACAGAAATTGCTCTTTTTCAAGAACAGCTCTTATCAGAACTACGGCTTGCCCAAGATCATCCAGCCAGGTGCAAGTGGAGGAGTGGGGAATCAAACCCAGTTCTCCCAGATTAGAGTTCGCGCACTTAAGCATTACACCAAACTGGCTCAAGCCTTATTACTGAACTTCCTTATTTTTCCTAACCTTGTAGTGAATAAAAGTTATTTTATTATATTTCCCTGATGTCTTATATGTAATAACTGCATTTAGAAGGTCACGCGGGTTCAGTCAGTAGAACTCTAGGGTGGAGGCCACTCCAATTGAACTATGCAGCATGCTACCTCTGTAGAAACAGGATTTTAAACCTCATCACAGAGGGTCACAGCTGCAGCACTGTGCAAGAATACTGCTGTTGAGAGGACTGCAGGATCCAGTGTGGTCACAGGTGACATCCACTGCTACCACCAGGTTCTGTTAGAAACGCAGCAGCTGTGTATCTGCCATTACAGCCAACCTGGCCTGGCAGATCCATTGCCACTTCCTAACCCTGCCCAGTAATGACTCAGCCCCCTCCACCTTCAGCAGCCCTCACTGGCCTGTGGACTGTAGTGACCTGTTCAATAAGCCACCACTGGTAGAGGCTAGGGTTAACTTATTCCTACCCATCACATCATAGCAACTCAGCCAAAGGGATGCTTTGTCTAAGGTGCCAAAGCCAGATAGAGGAGCCTTTTTAAACAGAGAGGTAATTATTTCTCTAATGCCAAATATGTTCATCCTCAAGCTGTTTCGTCTGTGACAGATATATACATTCTGCCTTGTTCTTTGCCTTTGTAAGAACTCATTTTTATTATTTTTGAGAGCAACGATTGAGATAATCATCATTTTATGCATCTCACACAGCTTCCCTCCACTGCCACTCATAAAATGGCAGCACAGCCAATACATTAGTGAGACAAGTTTCCCCAGAACCCTGCCACGGTTTATAGATATCCAATTTGATCATTTTGATGCTTTAATAGTCCTTAAAGAAAGGACCAAATATGATTTAGACATATTGCATTCATTAATAGCTTTCGATGTTACAAAAAGCATCTCTCTTTTTTTCCTTTTACTAACAATCATATTTTAGCCAATTTTCCTGGTGAGCCCCAAAGGAATTTCAAGGTATTTTATCTTCAGAAAGAGGCATAATTACTTTTTGATTCCCAATAAATGACAAAACCTTTTAATAGAGGTAGGAATTGCACTGAATATGACCTTAATTATTTTAAAATTGTCATTGTGATTTAAAATGTTATAAATCCCACAGCTGTTAATGGTTTGAATGAGTCTGCAATTCTGGCTCTGGTCTTAGACTGGTCTGCCAAGGCAAACTCGATTCATTGAAATGAACCTTGCACTAGTAAAAAAGGTTTGAGGATTCAGCTGTTTCTATCATTAGATCTGCTATTCTTACAGACAAAAAAGGATCTTTTGAGGGCTCACAAAAATGCCTGCCTGTTCAGATCTCCCCTCTTTCTATTGTTAATACATCTAAAATAAATGGCAACAGTAGCAATTCAACCAGGTCAGCAGGAGGCTCAGTGAATGGCACCTGAAAGACTAACAATGGCTAAGTTCAGACTGGCAGTTTGAACCGGGAGCCAGTCGTGGCAAAAAAGCCAATTTGTTCTGGGTTTTCCTGGTCACACAAGGCCGACTGATGTGGGAGCATACCAGGAGGAGGCGTTCAGACTGCTGGCCCAGAGGCATGGCTGTAAACAGCTTTTTCCTGGTAAATCGGCTGGATGCCTATGTGTGTACGAGCACATGAACGCATATGCACTCATACACTCATAGGCATCCAGCCAATTTGGGGAGGATCCTGTTGCACCAGCACCACATTGGGCGGTAGAGTGGAGCACAGCCAATCATATCGCTGCTGCCTTATACGCTTTTTGGCTGAGCGTTCACACTTCCGGGAAGTGGAATGCAGTGGGATAAAGGTGCTCTCCGGGATCTGCTACCACTTTCAACAGGTATCTTTTAATCCTGGGAGCAAAGCAGAACAGCACGGGTTGCCTACGGGTGGGGAATGCCAGGCAGATGTGCCTGTGTAAATGCCCCTTTAATCCACTTGGGAAACATGGCTGAAATGTAGCTATAGTGGTGCAAATTGCCAGTCTGAACTCAGCCAATATGTATTTCAATATGAGCTTTTGTGAGTCAAAGTTGATTTCTTCAGATAGCTATGTGAAGGGAAATCTTACTGGGAGTTCTTCATATGGGGATGATTACAGGCAGAGGAACAAAGGGAGAGATGTTTGGTGTGAATTCCCCCTGAATCTTTCAAGTGTAAATTCTGAATATAAGGGGGAAATGGAAGGGTAAAGGAAGAAAAGTTAGGGACGAATGCCATCATAACAAAATTAGCAGTTACACATAATGGATGGTGAGAGAAGTCATAGGCTCAAAAAGATAAGGAAAATGACGAAGTATAACAAATAGTTTTAGTAAAGATAACTGATATTGGAACAAGGTTATAGTATGATAAAACATATTTAGAACAGTCAATAAAATTTTCTAAAAAGGGGCTCTTGTAGAGCTGTTAGAGATTGTAGTAAGTAAGGAAACCCAAGCCTCTATGTAAACCAGGATGATGTGTAGTGTTTAATTTCTTGATTTCTAATTCAGCACTTTCAGATTAATATACCCTTTGAAATTTTTAAGAACAGTGATTTTCAAGTCTGTAAGAATATGCAAGGAGATGGAAATGTCTCCCACTGGTCTCTGAATGTTGTGTTTTTTTACATCCTATCTGTATTCATTAATTATCTCCTACAGATTTTAGCCATTGTTATCCCCATGACGCCCCTTTGCTGCTGTCAGGAAGGAAAGAGTTCAAACAGAAAAATCCAGAATAACCAGTTAACTTCTTCACCTGGGCCCTATTCTAAAATGCCAACATGGAGACATGCAAGAATATTTTCCATATTGCTTCCACAGGGATAAGGAAAGAGTCTTAAAGTGGAAAGTGTTCTCATCAGTCGACAGGAACTGATATTGGAAACAACAAGGAAGATGACGGAATTTGAACAGAAAGCATGGATTCTAAGTTCTCAGGGCGTAAAAGAAGAAGAGAAAGAGGATCTCGGATTTACCTTGGCGAATGTATTGGTACCCCTAACTGGCAGTGAAGCGAAAGAATTAAAAGAAGAGGTGGATATGGCTCCCAAAGCCAATTCCGCTTTTATAAAAGAAATTACTCTGCCAGTAGAAGGGGGGGTCGAGCATAGCAAGCAAGACATCGGAGATCTAATTTTTTGCGAAGTGGTTATGGCGCCCTGGAAATCTGAAAGCTACAAAAGAAAGAAGAAAGATTACATCCTTGAAATGCAAAAACTTCTGAAGAGACACGCCGGCATGAGGGAAGACGCAGCACTCAAAATTATGATAAGCAGTGAAGAAGACAGCAGCCCAGGGGTAAGAGGTGAAGGAAAGGAAGCCATCAAGGTTAAAAAGGACTTAGCCCATAATTGGAAGAGACTTAAAAAGAAGACATCTTAAGGATTGTTTGTGCTGCATCTGTAAGGAGCTGTTTAATTACTAACCCCAATGGACTTTACTAACTGTATTAACAGAATGTCTTTGGACTTTGCAAAGTTAAAAAGAAGATCTTCTAACCATGATCGATGCCGAAAAACGGTACTAAACACTAACTAAAACTAACCCATTTTAACAGAGAAAACTTCACTCCATCCTTTCTCTTTCTCCATCTGTCTACCCCTTCCTTTTCTTATAAAAAGAATAAAATTCTCTCCTCTTTAGGAGAGTTTTGCCAAAAAAAAAAAAAGGAAAGAGTGCCAGCGGTAGCTGTAGCAGCTGCATCAGCAGGAGGCTTAGAGAGAGGCCTTTAGCCATCATTTACCTCCTCCCAGGGGTCTTTTCGTAGAAAAAGAGCTGCAGGAGCTCATTAGCATATGGTATGCTAATGAGCTATTAGGCTATTAGCATATGCCACGCCTCCTGACATCACCGGAAGTGATGTCAGAAGGGGAAGCAAAAGGGGGAGGCATCTTCAAAAGCCTCCCCTTCCCTTCTCCAGCTGGTCTGGGTGGGGGAGCTAAGAGAGAAGGTGTTTAAAGTTTAAACTCCTTCTCATGAGTTGGGCCACAGAAGGATGAAAGAGAGAGAGTAGAGAGAGAGGAAAGAAGGAAGGAAAGAGGGAAAGAAAGAGAAGGAAAGGGGAGGGAAAGAAAGAGAGGGAAGAAGGAGGGAAACAGGGAAAGAAGGAAAAAAGAGAAGAGAAGAAGGTGGGAAAGAAAGAAAGAGAGAAGAGAAGAGAAGAAGGAGGAAAGAGGAAAAAGAGAAGGAAAGGACGGCATTCGGCCCCATTATATCCTATGGGCCATTGAAGTCAATGGTGAAAACATAGGGTATATTCTGGGGGCTGGAGGAGAGGTTTGAGTGGGGGCTCCAAACTCACAGGATAGCTGGTGGAGCTTTCCACAAGATCAAAGTTTCAAGATCATTGGACAGTGGGGTCCAATTGCTATGGGCTGCCAAACAGGTTGCTCTATTCTCTCCATTGTTCTCTATGATGGGAAAACAAGTTATTTTTTTCCCATCATAGAGAACAATGGAGGAATAGGGGCAACCTGTTTAGGGCCCATAGAATTGGACCCCCTGATCCAATGTTCTTGAAACTTACTGGGTATCTTGTGGAGAGGCTCCACCAGCTGTCCTGTGAGTTTGGAGCCCTCCTCAAACCTCCTCCAGCTCCCAGAATATACCCTATGTTTTCACCATTGACTTCAATGGCCCATAGGATATAATGGAGCTGAAATTGACATTCGGCTGCCTGAAAGACTCCCGGGATGGCGGCTGGGGGCAGGGCTTGGCTCCTGAGCTCCCGGAGCTGCGCTCCGGTGCGCTCCCCCAAAAAGACCCCTGCCTCCTCCTGTTTCTCCTCTAAGCTGTCAGCTGCCCCATATGGCACATCGGAAGGGTGATTTCACTGCGGAAGACCATTGTAAATCTGAGGAGTTAGGTTTGGTGTACCACAGTTTCTCCATCTTGTGCCTGGTTACCTTGCGGGCTAGGCCTGAATGTCTTTCACAAGTTGAAGATGTTTTTTCTTCCTTAGTGCTCGTCTTATCATTATGACCTTGTCATTGCATTTGGAAGTGGGCTGTTTATATGTGAAACTTATGCACTTGGTACAAGAGTATAGGAAAGTGCCACTTACCACTACTGATCAGTTGGCTTTGGGATGTATTACGCCCCTCCAAAGCTAGTTATGGGTAAATCAATACCCAAGTAAAATGTGCATAAATCCCCAGGAACCACCCTAACAATGAACCGTAGCTCAGGCTGAATTGCAGAGCAAGCGTTGTGAAAGTCATCCAGTTCTAGAGGTCCATCCATGGTTGTTCTGGGTTCCTGACAGCAATACAGAGATGTAAGCATGTATCCTCTGTTGTTGATTTCTTTTCTGTGAATTAACACAGGGATTTCAATAAAATCTGTATATTTTCCTTCACCACTTGTGTGGTCAATTTTTTAGTGGGGAAAAACCATTGCCTCTTGGCAATACAAGGAGTAATTCCTAGGCCAAGACAAAATGGGCAGCTTAATTCCTAGCAGCTGCTCAGGAGGTGGTGGCAGTGCCTCCGCTCCAGTCACTAGAGCCTGTTGGGCCTTTGCCAATTGATAGAGGATGCCAACTTGTGAAGCCAGGTTGGAAGTATATGAGAGTGCCTGCATACAACTTTGTCCTTAATGTTAAGTACTCATAAACTACAAGCAAACTTTTACCATGTTTCAAGGAGAAATGTTATGACTCAGTAAATAAGGTCAAATAAACATTTACCATATTGAACACAGAAACATATTTGAAGCCAGTCATATTAGCACCTTCCCATGTAATGCAGAGAATTTTGCCACCTGTCTATACATAACCAGACAGTGGTTGGCTCTGTGGAATTGGGGCAGATGCCCAAAAGGTGGAGGAAATTCTTCAAGCCCATATCCAAGTTTAGATGCCATAAAAAACAGCATAGAGAATCCACATTACCCATTATCTGTTCCTTCATGATCTCCAGGCCAGAAAAGCATCTGAACCAGGAGAGAGAGAAGGCCTATAAATATCTTCCTATTCTTTGCACAGTTGTAATAAAGCATGTTCAGGCAGCAACAGGTTTTTGCCACAATAGGCCAAAAAATGGAAAATGCATCAATTTTTGTACAGTTCACATGATAACTATTTTCCCTTACTGTCTGTTCAGTCTCTGTGTGTAAAGTGCTGCCAAGTTGCAGCTAACTTACAGTGACCCCAGCTTTCAAGGCAAATGAGAAGCAGAGGCGGTTTGCCATTGCCTTCCTCTGCAGTGTCTTCCTTGGTGCTCTCCCTTCCAAGTACTGACCCTGCTTAGCTTCTGAGATGTGATGAGACTGGCTATACCATGCCACCTTCCCTCTCCTGTACAATCTAGAGGATTGCAATGGTAAGAGGACTCAATATATGCAAGGCATAGCGTAATGTAGCTCTTAAAGAAAAATTATATGATGCTCAGCATTAGTAGGTCTGCATTTTCAGTCTCTTTCAGTTATTTGTTTAAGTTCCTTTTGCTGCCAGGGGAAATAAATTTGGCTTTAATTGAAGACATTTTATTGCTTCTGTGGCAATATACATCTATGGCCTGTTTAGCAAGGTGCCAGCATTTATTACTGGGAAAGCTAGAGAGCTGCCTTTTCTACTGTATTTGTTTGACTTGCAGCCCAGTCCTCAACATGTTTACTTGTAGGTAAACCTCATGGTATTCATGGGACTTGCAACATGGCAATGTAAACATTATAAAACAAGATGCCGCCTATGGAGGTTCATTCCAGAATTATGCAAACATCTTCATCATTCTATTTTAATATATGTCAGTTCCCCTTTCTGGTATTAATTCTAGCTGATGCCTAGGAGGAACTCACGGTAATCAGACAAAGCATTCTAAATGTTGTGTATCATGCTGGAAATCTGCTACTGTCACCAATTGTCTCCATTACTAGAATATGCTTTCTTCAAGATATATGAAGGTAGAGGACAGATATTTATAGGCCAAACACTTCTTCTACTAATGGGCTGACATTAATATTATGGAAGAATAAAGGGAAATTATTACTGGAGGGAAATGATAATATGCAAGGAGAGGCATTAAAACTGTGCTGCCTAGGTACCAGAAAATGGCAACAGATTCTACTAGGTAGTAAGTTGCACATCGACCTAATCTTAGTAGCAGGAAGGGAGGTCATTCCCTGCTTGCTTTCAAAATAAATAAACAGCCACTGGAATGATGCTAGAAAGTCATTTGTAACACCTCCATATTGCCACTTACATTCTACCCCATCACAAGATTGGCAGACATTTAGGTAAAAGTAAAGGTTTCTGTCCCGACACAGGACTGGGGACCCCCAACCCCAGGAGACAAACAGCCAGGAGCAGTGGGTGGGCCAGGCACAGCAGCTCCCAACAAGGGACGGTGCCACTCTACCTGCCACCCGAGAGCAGGCCACCGCAGGAGCTCCCCAGAATGGAGGCATGGGCAACAGCACAGGCCTTGTGCCTGGGAATCACCAGGGAGCCACTGGGAGTGAAAGCGGGGTGAGCGCTGCCCGAATGTACCCCTTACCTGCCATCTGGTGGCACGACACCGAAGACGCCACCCGAACACACTCAGCTATCTGCGGCATGGCCCACACTCACACCATTGAAGCTGCTTGGTGCCCAAAAGGAGGGGCATGCCAGGAGCCAGAAGTGGATGCCATGGGAATGGCCAGGAGTCCCTTTGGCGGAAGAGCATCTGGCCAGGGAAGCGGGGCACCACAAGGCAGTGTCAACATCACTAGAGAGGTCAGCATGACGGGCCCACACTCAGACCAGACGCTGACAGCCGGATCCAGGAAGCCTGCCCCGGAGGGGGAAGGAGGGGAACCGGGCCCAATGGCCTGAGGAGCGACCCGATAGGCAGAGCTGAGAGTCAGTGGAGATCATGGGGTGGAGGGAAGGGTGGAGCACGAGCTTGGCTTGGGAAATAAAAGGGGAGAAAGAGAGGAGGCCAGGGAGGAAGACGGAGCAAGGAAGGGATGGCCAGGGAGTCTCTGAGGGAGAGACAGAGACCCGGTGCCCTGACAATTACAACTCCGACAAGACCCTCTCACTGCAGGTGATGTAACCCTTAGGAGCAGGCTCCAAGTCTGAGGCCCATACTCAGACCCCCTTTTACTCCTTGCCCAGTCAGCACCCACAGGACCAAAAAGCGGGACGGCAGAGTGGCTGTGAAGGGCAGGCATGACAGTTTCCCTTCCTCAAAAGCCAGTCGAATCCAACTCTAGGGGGCGATACTCAGCTCTGTTTCCAAGCCGAAGAGCAAGTGCTGTCTGAAGACTTCTCTGTGGTTATGTGGCAAGCATGACTAAATGCCAAGGCGCACGGAACACTGTTACCTACCCACCGAAGCGATACCTATTTATCTACTTGCAATTTCTTGCTTTCGAACTGCAAGGTTGGTGGGAGCTGGGGTCAGAGACAGGAGCTTACTCCGTCATGCGGCACTCAGGTCTCGAACTGCTGAACTACCGACCTTCCAGCCTGCAGTTCAGCATCTTAACCACTGAGCCACTGCAGCCCTGACAGACATTTAGTGATGTATAATTTAATGATTAATAGCTCAGAATACACAAGGCTGTGACAATGGTGGGTACAATGGCTGGTGCAATTGTTGTGACCTGTTCTGTTTTCATACCTATTGGCTATGTCTTTACTGTTGGTGGAAACTTCATTGGCCCATTTCCATACATTTTCTGTAGCTGAATTTATGTGGTAGGAAGTGCTTCCCAAGTTTGCCTTCTCCATTAATCTGTAAGCTAGTGTTGTTTCAGTGGGCCTTTTTCTTGCAGACGTTTTGCACAGTTGTAGACTTGTCACCCTCCCAGTGGTAGCTGGAAATCTCCTGGGGTTACAACTGATCTCCAGACTATAGAGATCAATTTCCCTGAAGAAACTGGCTACTTGGGAAGATAAAGTCTATGTCTTTATATCACGCTGAGGCTGGTCCCCTCCCCAGGCTCCACCTCTCAAAATTTCCAGGAATTGCCCAGCTGGGAGCTGGCAACCTTAGATAGCTGGCTATGACAAATAGGTCTATCTGGAGTCATATTTTTTAGGCTGTGGGTTGATCTTCTTTTTGGACATGATTTATTGAATCTTGAGTTTCTTTTTATTGTATTTCTTTATGAGCCACAAGTAGGTGACCCAGGAGACTTGCAGGGGGGAAGGAAATCCCGTCTTCCCATTGACGCTCCTGCTTACTCACTTAGCTGGCCACTCAATGGCCAGCCCCATGCTTGCAACACAACCACCCATCTGGTTTGCCTGATCTGATCTTTACTGTTTTTGGAACTATATATGCAAGGCTGACTTGCAAGCTTTCTAACATATTTAATGTCCATTTATGGTGGCAGGACATGACACATTAATATATTCTTAAAATATTTCAATAGTTTATAAGCAAAAAAAATGCTTTGCAAAATTTCTGCAAGGTGAACATCAACACAGTCTAACATAGGTGCCCCAAACTTTTTTGAGGCTTATGTTTTGGCAATTTGACATAGGGTGGTGGGTGCAACCATAAAATTGCTGACACAGGAGCCAGAGCCAAATGCAAAATGTCAGCAAATGTGGTTGTGCTTAATTTTAGTCATGCATTCAAGATCCTTGTGAAGAGTCTTCTTGGGCAAAGCACCACTTCTCCCCACACATTTTCTTAAAACAGGTGGCTGGCACCAGGAAAGGTGATCGTGGTCACCATGGTTCCCATGGGAGCCATGCTGGGAACCTCCAATCTAACATCACATAAGAACATAAGAGAAGCCAATGTTGGATCAGGCCAATGGCCCATCTAGACCAACACTCTGTCACACAGTGCCTAAAAGTACCAGGTGCCATCAGGAGGTCCAGCAATGGGACCAGGACACTAGAAGCCTCCTGCTGCTGACCCCCCAAGCACCAAGAATATAGAGCATCACTTGCTGCAGCCTGAGAGTTCCTATCTATACCTTGTGGCTAATAACCACTGATGGACTTCTGCTCCATATGCTTATCTAATTCCCTCTTGAAGCTGCCACCACCTCCTGTGGCAGTGAATTCCATGTGTTAATCACTCTTTGGGTGAAGAAGTACTTCCTTTTATCTGTTCTAACCCAACTGCTCAGCAATTTCATTGAGTGCCTACAAGTTCTTGTATTGTAAGAAAGGGAGAAAAGTACTTCTTTCTCTACCTGCTCTACCCCATCCATAAACTTATGAACCTCGATCATGTCATCCTGCAGCCGTCATTTCTCCAAGCTAAAAAGCCCCAAGCATTTTAACCTTTCTTCATAGGGAAAGTGTTCCAACCCTTTTATCATTCTAATTGCCCTTTTCTGCACTTTTTCCAATGCTATAATATCCTTTTTGAGGTGTGGTGGTGACCAGAACTGTACACAGTACTCCAAATGAGGTCACACCATTGATTTATACAGGGGCATTATGATACTGGCTGATTTGTTTTCAATTCCCTTCCTAATAATCCTGAGCATAGTGTTAAAAGGTCAGTGAGACAAGACGTTCCCTTACAGAACCCATGCTGAGTCTGCCTCATTGGTTTTGTTCATCACTGTGCTTACTAATTCTTTACTTAATAACAGTTTCTACCAACTTACCCGGTATTGATGTCAGACTGTGTTGTGTCCACAGAGAGTCACTAGCCTGAGTCCGAGCTTAGTCTGGGAGAACAAAAGGACACAGGATTCTAGGTCCATCAATAGGATTCCTGGAGGGAATTCAAACCCACCAGTAGTAGGAGGGAGGCGGACTAGGAAAGGTTTTGGGGACCCATAAATTCAGGACCTCGCAGGCTAGTTGTTGTTGTATGTGTGCCAATAATCAGAGCTGATCACTATGCTGTCTTCATGCAACGAACCCAGTATACAATAGACTGACTGGCCTGTAACTTCCTGGATCTCCTATGGAATCCTTTTTAAAGATGGGAGTGATATTAGCTACTTTCCAGTCCTCAGGAATGGAGGCAGATTTTAATGAAAGATTACATATTTTTGTCAGAAGATCCACAAGTTCACATTTGAGTTCTTTCAGAACTCTCAGATGCATGCCATCCAGGCCTGGTGGTTTGTCAGTTTTTAAGTTGTCTATCAGTAATAGGACCTCCTCTCTAGTCACCTCAATCTGACTCAGATCTTTCAACATCCCTCCCCAAATCAGTGGTTCTGGAGTGGGCATGCACTTCTTATCTTCCACAGTGAAGACAGAGGCAAAAAATGCATTCAGCTTCTCAGCCATTTCCCTGTTGTCCTTCACTACTCCTTTTACCCCTTAGTCATCCAAGGGCCCCACTGCCTCCCTGACTGGTTTCCTGTGTCTAATGTATTTGAAGAAAGTTTTATTGTTGGTCTTTATGTTTTTCATGATATGCTCCTCATATTCCCTTTTTGCCTGCCTTTTCACAGACTTGCATTTTATTTGCCACAGCCTGTGTTCCCTTTTATCAGCCTCACTGAGACTAGCTTTCCACCACTTAAAGGAATCCTTCTTACCTTTTACAGCTTCCATTACGTCATTTGTTAACCATGCAGGCTTTTTTCTATACCTATTTGTGCCTTTCCTAACCTGCGGTATATATATTTTATTTCTGATCTTCTAAGATTGTAGTTTTAAATCGTCTCCAAGCTTCCCCTGTGGTTTTGACCCTTTCTACTTTTCCTTTCAGTTTCTTCCTCACATGTCCCCTCATATCAGAGAATTCATCCCTTCCCTTTTAAAGTTAAAAGTGGTTGTGTCAGTCTTTTTGGGCAACTCCCTATTTATACAAATGCTAAACTCAATAACATTATGGTCACTGTTCCCAAGTGGTGCATCACATTGAATTTCAGATGTTTCTACAATGAGAACACGTGTGTATTCTGTAGTCTAGAAAGACAGCTACAATGAGAACCCACACATGTGTGTATACGTATGTATGTATATGCATGTACACACACACACACATATATATATGCATACATAAATATATGGGTGTGTATATATATGCGTGTGGGTTCTCATTGTAGATACACACACACACCACTGCTTTCTAAACTCATTCATTTCTAAACTGATTGATTTCAATGGATTTTGTGTAATTCTGCTCAGGACAGAGCAATTTTATTTTGTTTATTTTATCTGTTTTATTTTGCTACAAGGGACTAAAATGTCTACTCCCTAGGACAGAACTCCAGCTCTCCTGTCTCTGCCTGAATATCAGCTTGGGATGAAAGGAAAGGAACATGTGAAGCATCTTGGCAAAAATATTAAATTCTTACTGTTGCCTGCTTGTATATGCTGCAGTACCCAGGAGAATGAAAAGTTAATGGAAGCAGGCAGTGCTTACACCATATTTTTTCTGGAAGCTACAATCCATATGGAATTCCCCTTTTTGTAACTGTCACATAATAGTGTGCATGACTAGATTTAATTTAATTTTAATTGAACAGAGTTTCTGACAGCAAATAAGTGATCATATTCCCTCTGTGAAAAACTTTTTTTAAAAAATGGACTACAGTGAGCTTCAAGTCAGACTCTGGCACAACTCCAGTAAAATGAATGAAGCTTGCATCGTTGTAATCAATAGCTTTGATATTTCACACGCCAGAGAGCTCTTTTAGCCCAGTTGTCAGAGAAAAGTCACTTATAGTTTCATGCCACAACTAAACAGCAGTTCATGGCTCACTTTCAGTAACCTTCTAAAATTTCCTAACAGTCATACGTTAATTTAAAAGTTAACATACACATCTACTGCATGTAGTAAAGACAATAGAGTCTAGGTGAGGCCAGCCTAGAACGTGGCCTGGAAGTGATATCATATCTTCCCCATACTCCACCTTCCCCAGGCACCTCTCCCAGCATTTGCAGAGGCAATACTGGGAACCCCAGTCCATCAACTGGTGATGTCTTTGTAGATTACCTTGACCATGCAAGTGCTCCTAAACTCACGGCAGCTGCTGTCAGTGACCTGTCACCAATCTGAGGGGGGGGGGACAATTCTGCACACTTATGGACCCCCTCCTATCCCATTAAGTGACTGGCAATGCAATCCTAAACAGAGTTATGCCATTCTAAGCACATTCACTTCAGTGGATTTAGAAGGGTGCAACTCTGCACAGGATCTTACTGTCCCAGTGTCACAGCTTAGTGCTCTATCGTCTTTGTCATGAGAATTTTGGCATGTAGTACTAGAAACTCTAGGCTGTACACATCATCGTACAGAATGCTATGATTCTAAAACCCTGAAAAGCATGCCAAATGACCACATGTTTTTGCACCTATTTATTTAAGCAACTGATGGCAAATTCTACACTAGTTCATACATCTATTTATTGCAAGCTTCTGCTTCATAAATGCATGAATAAGGGCAACAACACACAGGCCTGCAGTTAATCATCGGTGACATTTCATTGTCAGTTCATATAAATTTGTGTGTGTTTCGTCTATCAAAGAAATATGTGCCCAGCATTAACTTGCTGTCAACAAACTGATGCATGTCATATAAACATGTATGCCTTGAGCCACAGAATTTGTACTAAAGATGTTTGTGACAGTCTTTCATCATGCAATAATGCAGGACCAGAGAGAGTATTCTGATCACCAAAGAAAATGGAAATAATATGAAAAAGAGTTGATAAATAATATTAAAGGACAGACACCAAGCATTTTAAAGAATGAAATTAGCCCAGCATGACTAACAGGAATCACACAAGCTGAGCTAAAATGGCTTCCTGAACCTGGGATTTGGGGTACAAAATCTTGAGAGCAGCTATAGCAGAGAGGTGATGCAAGATCAGTTGGGAAGAAACTGGAGATACCCCCAAAAAGCCTTTCCCACCACCACTGCTACTAGAGAAGATTACCATTCTTGGGTTGGGGTAAGGATTGACTTCCTGTCCATCAGTAGTAATTTATATGGGCAGAGTATTCCATTTGGGACCCATCAACGTTGGATTACCTGAAGCGTGATGCAGAAAGTTCCATTCTTTGAGGATGCCACTGAAAGCCAGTATAGTGTAGTGGTTAAGAGGACAGACTCTAATATGGGAGAACCAGGTTTAATTCCCCACTCCTGCACATACAGCTACTGGTGTGACCTTGGGTCTGTCATAAGATCTTTCAGAGCTGTTCTCTCAAGAACAGTTCTCTCAGAGCTCTCTCAGTCTCACCTCCCTCACAGGGTGTCTGTTGTGGGGAGGGGAAGGGAAAGGAGATTGTAAACTGCTCTGAGACTCCTTCGGGTAGTGAAGGGTGGAGTATAAATCCAATCTCCTCCTCCTCCTCCTCCTCCCTCTTCTTTTTCTGCTTCTTCTAACTGAGATGCTTTAAAAACTCTTGACTTCTTAGTGAGATTAGGGATCGTTGAGAGGTGTAATGGTAAGGAAGGCCTGAGAGAGAGGCTAGTACTCTGTTTATTGTTGTGACCTTTCACCTTTTAAATCATCTGTTTTAAAACTTGTTTATAAGACCTCTATTCTTTTTTTAAAAAAAATCCCTTATTTTCAACATTTTCAGAGTTTAACTTGCTTTGGTTTAGTGCATCTTACAGGTTTTATAGCTTCCTGCTTTGAGGGATTTCATTGTGTTGTGCACTTAACATTTTATTGCAGTGCTTTTTACCTGATTTCTAATAACATAAAATATGTGTTTGAGTTGTAGGGGGAGGTAACTTCATCATGGAAGCAGCAAAATCTCTAGCATGCCATCTATGGCCCCCTTCACACCGAGCATTTGTCCCGCTGAAGGCACGGTAGCCCTGCAGACTTTCCATGCACGATCATACCAGCATATCTGGGAGGTGTAGCACTCCCGTGGCCAACCTGTGGCTTCCCGTGGAAAACGCAGAGTAGAAAACTACTAGGGTTGAAGCACTAGTTTCTGGAAACCCCGGAGCAAAGGCCGGTGTCTGATCGCGGGAGTGCCAGTATCCCGCGGCTTCCGACACCCGCCCATGTCCCGGGGTTTCCAGATGTTGTAAGTTTCCATGGGATGCGCACCAATGCTGAATGACGCATGCGCACATGCAAGACACCGACAGCAGCTGCCCCCCCAAGGGCACATGCGCCCTTTGCTACAGCGCGGCTTGCGTGCTCTGCTGCACTGCTTTTTTGCTGTGCTGCAGCAGTGCTGTGTGATTGGTGCTCGGCACTGGAGGATAGCAACCCGGTGGCCCATGTGATCGGGCTACTGTGCCTTATTTTGCTCCGGGGCGAACTGCCATGCCTCTCCGTCGCATTTTCTGGACCATATGACTGGGGCCTATCTTAGTCAGAGTGGTGGATGGTTGTGGGAACTAAGCACAAACTGGGAAAATGCAGTTCAGTTCAGGGTTTGTCATGAATGAAAGTGTGAACTGAACTGAATCAGGAGGCTAGTTCATGAACCAAACTGGTTTGTGGTTTGTGGCCCCACAACCCCCATTGAAGGGGACTGCAGTCCCTTTCTACAGTGTTATGTATTGAACTGTGAATCAAGCCTATTCTTTTCCATGCTAAGCTTGATTCTGAATGTGGATTCTAAGCTGTCGCATTCCTATTGGTCGGTTTCTGTGAAACCAGTGTAAATAGCCAATCACTGTGTGATAATGTTGCAAAGAGGGAACAGTCCTGATTGGTCTTTATCCCTGCAATGCCATTGGCCTTTAACTTGTTATGGATGTGGCTTTGACAGCCCGGGAGAGTTTAAAAAGGAGCTGTGCTCCACTGTTTGTGTTGTGTGTTCCTGAGTTGAAGTCTTGCTGTTAAATAAAGCTGAAATCACTTTTTGCTGAATCCTGTTGTTAAGCCTCATACTTAACAATTGGCGACGAGGATGGGATACTAGAGTGGGTAGGCAGCCCCGCTGAACTGACACTGTAACGGCAGACGAGGACACACACCCAGCCAAGCCGACTGGGGCTCCACGAGCAGCAGTGGTCGCACCCCCCAGTCAAGATGGCCATCAACCCGGCGTTCGAGGCATTCAACCCGGCAACGGAGGACTGGGACTCTTACCTGGTACGGTTTGAGTTCCACCTCCAGGCTAATCAGATCACCGATGAGGCGAGGAAGAAGGTGACGCTCCTGAGCTCCTGTGGCAAGGCCATCTTTGACATCACCCAGTCCCTGGTCGCTCCTACTGAATTGAGTGCAGCCACATGGGCTGATATCACGGCCAAACTCAAAGGCCATTTTTTGCTGCAACCATCAAAGATCGCATGTCGGCACGCTTTTTACAAGCGGTGCCAAGGACCATCAGAGTCGATAGCTGAATTCGTCACCACTTTGCGGAAGGCGGCCAGGACGTGTGGCTTCACTGACCTGGAAGAGGCCCTTCTTGACCGCCTGGTGTGTGGTCTATGGGATGAACGCCTTCAGCAGCGTCTCTTCACCCACACCGACCTCACGTATGCGGCCGTCGCCGTAGAAGCCGCTGAGAGGTCAACTCGAGAGGTTCGACAGCGGCAGACCCCAGTCAGCAAGGAGCCAGCAGTTCACCAGCAGGCCGCCAGTGAGTCTGACAGCGATGCCGACGGCGTGTGCAGAACTCGAGAGACGTGGACCAGACCGAGAACTACAGCAGCACGTTCCTGTGCCGGCTGTGGTGGTAAGTATGAGAGGGACCTTTGTTGGGCGAAAGAGCTGACCTGTCGCTCCTGTGGAAAGCGAGGTCATCTGGCCCGAGTTTGTCGAGCGGCCAGGAAATCTCCTCCATCTTCACAATGTGCAGACCCCAAGGTGCAGCCCCGAGATGGCAACAAGACATCCGACTGTCATCAGACCGACACCTGCTGCTGCCCATCTACTGCCCTGACTACCGGTAACAAGCCCAGCCGGAATATCCACGTCACGCTTCGGTTAGACGGCGTGCCCTGCACGATGGAGGTGGACTCTGGATCGTCCATCACGGTCATCTCTACGCAGACGTGGCAGCGCTTGTTCCCGAGGCAGAGTCACTGCCGGTTGTCACCAGTGTCGACCCACCTAACCGACTTTCAGGGAAGGCATATTCCGTTGGTGGGAAAGGCGACCTTCCAAGTGGAGTTCAAGAATTTTAAGGCTGAGCTGTCTCTCCTGGTTGCAGAAGGTGAGACGGTCAGCCTGTTGGGCCTCGATTGGTTTGAGGTGTTGGGCATTGCTGTTACTGGTGTGAACCAAATATGCGCAAATAAAAGGGACTCATTGTATAGCGAGTTCCCTGAGGTGTTTGGGGAAGGGCTTGGCACATACACCGGCCCCCCGGTTTCTTTTGATTTAGACCCTTCAGTACATCCCATACGGCTGAAGTATAGGAAGGTACCGCTTGCCTTAAAAGCGAAAATTGAGTCTGAATTGGACAAATTGGTTAAACAGGGCATCCTTGAACAGGTGCCCTGTGGTAAATGGGAGACTCCCATTGTCACGCCTGTCAAGGATGACGGCTCCATTCGTATCTGCGCTGATTATAAGTGTACTGTTAACAAGGCTCTGCAGCAACACTCCTACCCAGTGCCTGTGATCAGTCATGTGTTGGCATCACTGGGAGGAGGAAAGGTTTTTGCTAAGCTTGACCTAGCTCAAGCTTATCAACAGCTGCCCATGGACGATGCAACTGCTGATGCCCAAACAATCGTGACCCACAAAGGGGCATTTAAAGTCAAACGCTTGCAATTTGGGGTGAATGTAGCCCCGGGTATTTTTCAGGGTTTGATGGAGGGGCTCCTGCATGAGCTACCTGGGGTCGTACCCTATTTTGATGATGTATTAATTGCAGGAAAAGATGAGTGTGAACTGATGGCTCGCCTGAGAGCAGTCTTAAATTGTTTTAAAGATGCGGGGCTGAGGGTGAAAAGGTCCAAATGTGTTGTTGGGGTGAGCGAGGTTGAATTCTTGGGGTTCCTCATCGATGCGAATGGGGTCCACCCCACACCGGACAAGGTCGCCGCCATCAAGAGAGCACCCCCACCTAAGTCCAAGAAGGACCTCCAGTTCTTCTTGGGCATCTTAAATTTTTATCACTCATTTCTGCCACACAAGGCATCGGTGGCAGAGCCCCTGCACGCCTTGCTTCACAAGAGTGCCAAATGGGAGTGGGGCGAGCAACAGAGGCGAGCATTTGAGGCGGTGAAGAACCTACTCTCGTCAAACGCAGTGCTGATGCACTATGACGAGGACAAACTGTTGGTGTTGGCAGCTGACATGTCCCCTTACGGGGTGGGCGCTGTACTAAGTCATTTGATGCCGGACGGCACTGAGGCGCCGATCGCCTTCTATTCACGGTCCCTCACTGCGGCAGAGAAAAACTATGCCCAGATCGACAAGGAAGGCCTCGCCCTTATTGCGGGAGTTAAAAAATTCCATGACTTTGTGTATGGGCGACGGTTCCTCCTTGTGACAGATCATAAGCCGCTTCTGGGCATTTTCTCTCCGAACAGACAGACTCCCAATATCCTTTCGCCAAGGATGTTGAGGTGGGCAGTGTTTTTGTCTGCCTACGACTATGAACTGGAGCACTTCCCAGGGAAGGCTATTGGGCATGCGGACGCCCTTAGCTGTTGTCCTGCGCCCACTACGGACATTGACACTGACCAGGACTTGGATGTTTTGGCCCTGGAGGAACTCCCAGAAGCACCAGTCACCTCTGTGGACATTGCTGCTGCATCGGCAAAAGACCCGGTGCTTGCCCGTGTTCTTTTTTTTTTTTTTTGAATAAACTCTCCTAAAAAGGAGAGAATTTTATTACTTTTTATAAAAAGAAAAGGGGAAGGTATATAGAAGGATTAAGAAAAAGAGTGGAGTGAATTTTTCCTGTTAAAAATTAATTTTAGTTAGTATAATTACAAATTTTGGCAACCACCACGGTTGGAGGATCTTCTTTTCATCTTACAAAAGTCCAAGATAACTCTGTTAGTAAAGTTAGTAAAGTCCGTTGGGGTTAGTTATTAATCAGCTCCTTTCTGACGTTCCACGAACTACTTCTTTGGATATCTTCCTTTTACATCTCTCAAGTTGTACGATGGGCCCTCTTTAGGCTTCTTGTCTCCCACTCCAGCTCCTCCCTCTTCCGGATCGCTGTCTTCCTCGCTGCTTGAATCTGTCCAAATTGCGAGTGCTGCATCTTCCTCTGTACTGGCGTGTCTCTTCAGAAATTCTTGTGCTTTGAAGACGGAGTCTATCTTCTCTCTTTTGTCGTTATATTTAAAAATTAGTCCTTCGGGAATGCACCATCTGTAAATTGTCTGATGTCTTTGTAAGAACGTGGTCAATCCTTTATATGCTTTTCTTTTCATACGGATTTCATAGGGAACATCTTTCAAAGTTCTAATGGTCTGCTCCCCAATTTTCAAGGGCACTGCTGAAACTGAATGCAGAATTTGATCTCTGGTACGCTGCTTTGTGAACTTGACAACCACTTCTGCTGGCAGATTATTTTTCTTTGTAAAGGTTGAATAGGCTCTGTAGGCCATATCCATCTCTTCTTTCAATTCCAACGCTTCTCTGCCAGTTAGAGGTGCCAAGGCATTCGCCAATGTAGTTCTGAGATCCTCTTTTTCCTCTTCTTTGATGCCCTGAAAGTGGAGAGTCCGATTTGATTTTTCCATCTGTAACATTAAAATTCTTTTTTCTTGCATATCCTGATGTTTTTCTAATTTATTGACCTTTTTCTTTATTTTCTTGGTGTCTTCCGTTGAGACCAGACACTTCTGTGCGATCTCCTCCATCTTCTTTAATGTTTCTGTTAATTGTTTTTGTTGACTGTTGAGAACACTTTCCATGTTACACAGAGTTTCGCTGATTTTCTGCATTTGATCCAGCAGAGGGCACAGTGACTCGCTTTTCTGTTGATTGACAGCTAACTCCGGTGGGGGGGTGCTCAGACCAGAAGTCCCTCCCCCTTCTTTTCCGGCTTCTGCGGGACCTTTTTCAATGCGGACATCTTTTTAATTGTTTACTTTAACAAAGTTCGTGCCGCACCACTCAGGAAACTAACAAACTCTTAATCTTCAGTGTTTCCCCAAAGGTATCTTCACCAACTCTTTTTTTCCCCTTTACCCCCCTCCGCTTTTCTTTTATAAGTCCCGTTTCTCAAGGGGGGTGGGGATTCCTCCCTCCTCCCATCCGCTTATACGCTTGCGGGGGGTTTCGACTTTTTGCTTCAAAATAGATCTCCAACTCATGGTTCGATGCCAAGTCTTTCCATTTAACTTCAACTCGATCGCTTTGTTCACTCCTGGAAGTCGGTGGCGTTGCTAAGTCCCATTACGTGTGCTTGCCTGTGTTCTGAATTGGGCATGGAGGGGGTGGCTGGCGGGAAAACAAGGGCCCGAGTTTAAGCCATATACTTCCCGCCAAAACGAACTGTCTGTTTCCAAAGGTTGCCTGCTTTGGGGGAGTCGGGTGGTGATTCCTTCTAGGCTGAGGGAGAGAGTCCTGGAGGCCCTGCATGCTGGTCATCCAGGAATTGTTCATATGAAAGCCCTCCCCCGTGGGTATGTGTGGCCCAACCTTGATGCAGACATAGAGGTGTGGGTGAAGAACTGCATGGCTTGTCAACAATCATGCCCAGAACCACCACAGGCTCCCATCCAGCCATGGGAGAAGTCTAGGAGGCTGTGGTCCCGCCTCCATATAGACTTTGCGGGCCCTTTTCATGGGCAAATGTTTCTAATATGTGTAGACGCTTACTCCAAATGGTTGGAGGTTGTAAATATGTATTCGACTGGGTCCGGGGCTGTGATCAAAGCCCTCCGCAAACTGATTGCAACACATGGGCTGCCGGACTGTGTGGTCTCCGACAACGGGCCACAGTTCGTGTCGGCCGAGTTTGAGGGGTTTTTGCGAGACAACCTCATCCACCATGTGACTTCTGCCCCGTTCCATCGGCCTCTAACGGACAGGCTGAACGGATGGTTCGGACGGCAAAGGAGTCACTTGGGCATCTGACTTGTGGAAACTGGAGCCAGAAACTTGCCTCATTCCTCTTGAGGCAACACATCACCCCGTGTTCGACAACGGGGAGGAGCCCAGCTGAACTTCTAATGGGCCGAAAGCTGGCTTCACTTCTCGACTGCTTGCACCCTGACCTCGACCAGTCGAAGCAGTGGTCAGAGCCCCCAGTGCAGGGGAGAGTCTTCGTTGTGGGGGACAAGGTGTTTGCCCGCAACTATGCAGAAAGTCATCGGTGGCTACCAGCCGTGGTCACCAGGGTAGCAGGGTCCAGGCTGTATGTGGTCCGGCTTCCCAGCGGACGGGAGATACGCCGCCACGTAGACCAGCTCAGGGAGCGCTGGGCAGACTCAAGCGCCGAGTCGGTGCCCGAACCTGAGCTGGTCCCCAAGCAGGAGGGGCCTTCCGCCGAGGAGATGAGTGCTGCGGAATGGGAATCGGAGTCTGGGCACTCCCCAACTCCAGTGCCTGAGATCCCTGTTAGTTTTCCTCCTTCTCCTGCGAGAGAAGTTGAAGGAGTCCCCGAAGAGTGTGCCGCTCCACCGCCATTGGAGCCGAAGCCGAGGTGCCCCCCCCACCTGAAAGATTATGTTTGGAAGGGTAATGCTCCATCTTAGGGGGGAGGAATTTGTTATGTATTGAACTGTGAATCAAGCCTATTCTTTTCCATGCTAAGCTTGATTCTGAATGTGGATTCTAAGCTGTCGCATTCCTATTGGTCGGTTTCTGTGAAACCAGTGTAAATAGCCAATCACTGTGTGATAATGTTGCAAAGAGGGAACAGTCCTGATTGGTCTTTATCCCTGCAATGCCATTGGCCTTTAACTTGTTATGGGTGTGGCTTTGACACCCCGGGAGAGTTTAAAAAGAAGCTGTGCTCCACTGTTTGTGTTGTGTGTTCCTGAGTTGAAGTCTTGCTGTTAAATAAAGCTGATATCACTTTTTGCTGAATCCTGTTGTTAAGTCTCATACTTAACAAACAGGGTTTGCAGAAAGCCAGGAAAACAACTGAGCAACAGGGAATAACTTCCTCCCTGCCACTCAGCTGTTTCAGGCTGTCTTCTGCAGTCCCTTTAAAGTTTTAAACAGCTGAGCGGCAGGCAGTAAGCTGCTCCCTGCCACTCAGGTGTTTTTGAGGCTTTCGCAGAGAAAAGAAAGCATAGGTAAAAAGGGACTCAGAGTCCCTTTAAACCCCTACTTTCTGCTCCATTTGAAAACCACCATGAACCACCACAAACTGCTTTAAAAGTTCATGAATGTTCATGATGGTAGATCCATCAACAACTTCTGTTCATGAACCATGAACAGGGCAAAATTCATGACAAATTTTGTTTCGTGGTTCAGTTCATGCCCTTCCCTAGTGAGAATTTAGTAGGCTGGATTAGGAAAAAAGCAGCCTAGGTACTTGCAAGATTATCTCCTCAGGGCTTTCTTCCTTGCATATATTGCTGAAACCTAGCTGATAGTTTTGAAGGTATGACTCCAAAATAGGTTAGGGATTTGTTTATATACTTCTTACTCCACTGCAAATGATCTCCCTGCCTAGTTGGTGTTGGACATCCCCTAGACCTATTAGTCTGTTTGGGACCAAGTTTCCTGACAGATCATCCAATCATATAAACCTGCCCAAGACCTGTGTTCAGCTGTTAGCACCTTGTTTCAAGTGACTGTGTTCAGAAGAACATTTGACATGTGGGATAAAGTTATTTCAACAATTGCCCACTAGGTTACAGAATTCCTTTTCTTCTGAAGTTCATCAGGCTATCTTTCTTTTGACTTCATGGCATGTTGTTAACACATGGATTCATTATTCTACATGCTCACAACTTCCAGTTTGTAAATCAGTCCAATACTTCCTTCAAAGGAAAGTACTGTGGTTAGAGACATTGGTCCTTTCCGCACTTGGATCTCAACCCTGGGTTTGTTTGTTTGTTTGTTTAATAATAATTTTTATTATTTTTAACAAACATCCTGGTTTTATCAGAGTTCAACTCAAGACACAATACCTTGCATTTATCCCTGGTTATAACAGTATCCATTCATCCTGGGACAAGTGTGGGGCAAAACCAGGGTGACCTCAATGTAATGTGAAAACAAAAAAACCTCCAAGATAATTACAGGGGTGAACTCAAGTGTACTGTAGAATGTAAAAATACCTCATGATAATTACAGGGGTGAACTCACGTGCAGTGTAGAATGTAAATTCGGGGACAGGGTTGAACCAGGATTTAAGATCTAGTATGGAAAGGACCACTGAGTCATGATATTCAGTGCCTGATCTTGGGCCGAACACTCTCTCAGCCTCACAGGGTTATTGTGAAGACAAAATGGAGAGGGGGGAGGACCATGTACAGCTCTCTCAGCTCCATGGATGGGATAAAAATGAATCAATGGCAAAAGAATGCTGAAGTAATACATTTTGACAATCTTTTGTTATGCTTCAAAATCCATTCTGAGCCTTTGGAATAGGGAATAAATGGAAAACAAATAAATATAACAAATGTGCTGAGTCACTGGTTTACCATGACTAGATATATCTGCAGACCTGATACATAATTAAAATGTTTCCAAATATGAGAAACAGAATTGTAACATCTTTTGCTTTGAATATATCTGGAAACAGTATGGGAATTCATTTCCCAGTAAAACCTTGCTTGAGTATACCATGGAGGAATAGGTTATAAATAGCTTTTGAAAAGCCCTAGTCATAGTGCATGAGAATTGTCACAGAAGAATGAACAACCTTGAAATACATGTTGCATTCATTCCATTCATTAATGCTGAAATTTAAGAAGGCTTGTCAAGGAGCTCAAACCTGAACCCCGTGGGTCCTCAAGGCAGTTGCACAGAAGTAACCAGACCTTTGGTTATTTTAAAAAGGATTTATAAAGTGTATTTCAAATTCAATCAATTAGAAAAGTTCATTGAACAGCCAACACGTTACTCTCCTCCCCAATACAGACAAAGAATCTCCTTTCAGGCTGATTCACTGTTGGAAGGTAGAGTTTTTATTACTCGTGCATTCCAATGCCTGCACCCCTTCCCCTCCTCACTCTCAACAAAAGAGCATAAAGAGCCCCTCAGCCCCACTCTTTGTAGCCAGTTGTGGACTCATCCAGTTTCCCTAACTTCATGGTTGGTCTCCTGCTCCTTTACTCCACAGACCTCTTTTGCTGCACTTTCTTCCCCTGCCTGGTCAATTTCACCCCCAACATTGCTTCTGTGCTGCTAAAAACAAGGCTCCCTCCCTCCCTCCTCTTCAATGTCAGGCTCCTATGTCTTGTCCCAGGCCGCAACAAGCTATTAGCTCCAATGTCATTACTTCTCCCTACCAGATTTTACAGGCATGTCCAGACACACACATCTGTATAGTGTTCCTCACACATAGGCCACTCGTCTTCACCCCTGACTTTGCCACCAGCAGAGAAAGCCCAACGGCAGCTGATCCAAGTAGACTCGCTGCACATTTCCAGATGTCTGATCACTGTGCTGCAATTAATCATCAATGTGCATGCACATTCAGAGGGGCAAGAGCTATGGTTGACCACTTATGTGCATGTGCAGATAGCAAGAAAAAAATAAAATGGTGCCTGCCTGCCCACTCCACGGTTACAGTGTAGAAGTGTGAGCACTCAACCACAAAGCAACTGCATGCTGAGGCAGATGATGGGTGCGATGTCTGGATGACATTCTCCAGTATAAATACCTTCAATTTAAGTATAAACATGCTCAATGCTTGTAAAACACGACATCTGATCGGGGCCCCAGTCTCACCACCCTCTTCTGGATTCATTCCCCAGTAGGAAGGTAGTTCTTTGCCAAGGAAAGATTTTGTGTTGTATTTCTCACTATATATTTTATTTTCTGTAATCTTCATTTTGCTCAGTAACATTGCTTGATTTGGTTTCTTTTCTGTTTTAGTGATTGTGAATGTGAACCTTCTGAATGTGAACCTTGATACACAGGAGTTTAAGATCCCAAGAATATTAAAGTGCGCAATACACATATGTTTGCTCTGTGCTAGCATGGTGATGCCTTTACAAATTATGAGCCCTTCACGCATATGCCTTTTTTGGTCACATATGCTTTAACAATGTTTGTTCTCCTCCTTGCATGTTTGCACAAAGTGCCCTTTCTCTAGATTTGTCATCATACATGGGGCTTAACTGCTTTCTTAAGCAGTTTACAGACTAGCTTTAGGATTGTGCTGTTCATTCCTCATATAAAGCCAAAATATTGATAGAACAGATCCAGAACATCAGCCTATTTTATGATGATAGGCAGACAAAGGTTTTTAATCCCAAAGCCAATTATTGTAATAGATAAAAATATAGTTATTATTAGGAAACAGTTAGAAATTCAATATGATGTAAAAGGAGAACATTATGTAAGAGTGGGAAAAGAACCTTGATAAATCAGATCAATTGTCCATCTAGTCCAGCACCTTGCTTCACACAGTGACCATCCAGTTGATCATGAGAGATAACAAACAGGGTGTAGAGGCCAAGGCCTTCTGTGATGCTGCACCCCTGCAATGGCATTCAAAGGTCTGCTGCCATTGTATATGAAGGTTTCTTTCAGTTACCACGTAATTGCAAGAAATATAAGTTCCCCTGTAGTCAATGGGTCTTCCCTGCTGCTGCCTATTCCCTCTTCCTTTTGAAAAGTAAAGTTTTCTTGCTGTAGAAGAGGGGGGACTTGGCTAGCAGCTAGGTGGTAGAGAAGAATTCCATTTCAATGCACTCAGATTCAAACAGATCAGAGCCTAACTGAAAGCAGAGCAAGGCTCTTTGGGATGGGGGATTGCATTACAAGATCTCCCAAGTTATTTATTTATTGAAGTATACCTGTGCTACCTTTCTCCCTGTTGCCCTGCAAGGCTTTTGAGCCTCTTTATGGACTGTAATAAAATAATAAACTGTGCCAGTGTATGCATAAGGGACTGAACCACATGGTAACTCCACCAAGATGCCAGCAGAGACCGCACCCAGGCAAGAGACATTCTCCTGACCTCCCCAGCAGCTCCAGTGCCCAGCATAGGTTACCAGCCTGTTCCTCATGAAGGAGAATGGAGCAGACCCAGTATACACTAAACACAGCAACATGCCTTAATAAAACACAAGGACTAGGAACTCCAAAACCACCATTAAGAGTTCCTTCCAAATCAGGCAGGCAGCCTCTTTCCCTCCCCCCTCACCTGCAAGACCTCAGGTAGATCTGGCAGAGTCTATTCATCGTTGCCTGGTAACTAATTGATGGCCATCAGCTGCCTGGCTAATGCCATCAAGAAGACAATGGAATCAGCCTGGTGACTCATCCTAGCTGCTACCAGGTGTCATACATGAGTAAGTTTCTAGCTCTCAGTATTGACCACCCCTCAGGCACACCTCCACACACCTCCCCTACACCTTCCAACCAACTGGGTATTTTTAGAGACAGACTTACCAGGAGGTGGAAACTAGAGGCTGGAACCAGCCCCCACCCTCCTGCTTATAAGGAGATGCCTGACCACCGGCTCTCTCTCTGCTCTTTGACCCCTATCGAACCTTTGACCCTCTTATGTCCAGCTTGCTATCCACAACCCTTGCCTCCATCTTTAAACTCTAGGTCTGCAGCCTGAGTTTCCATGTGCTACCTGCTGGCCAGGCCACATGGTTCCCCATTTTTCTTAGTTTCCTTCCCCTCCATTTTTCCTGAGGAACACTCTGCACAACGGGACCAGTAAGTATTGCCCACCAACAATTTACCTGCTAATGCAAATGTGCTTATTTCTCTCTGTATCTTCCTAGACCTGAGTAATTGTGTGTGAGACTGTGTATTGTTTGCTTGTGAAGAACTTCAGTAAAAGACTTTATTTTTCAACCTTACAAAGTCTCCTGGTCTGTTACCAACACCTCCTGGCGGGGCTGAACTCTGTATACACAGGTGTTCGCTCTTGCAGCCGATTGCCTATTAATAATCAATCATATTCCCCTTGTTATTATTCCTAATAACGCGCAATCAGGCTAACATCCCCACTAGAGAGTTGTGGCTCTTCCTTACATGCCCAGAGAAATACTGATCACCACTTTGGGTTCAGGAAGCAATTGTTCTCCAGGCCAGTTTGGCCAGGGATCCTGGAGGGTTTGGGAGAAGGGTTGCCTTCTTCTGGGCATAGAGCAGGGGTCACTGGGGGTGGGGGGGAGGTATTTCTGAATTTCCTGCATTGTGCAGGAGGTTGTACTAGATGACCCTGGAGGTCCCTTCCAACTCTATGATTCTATGATTCTATGAAAGTGGCTTACAAAGAAATGCAAAAATAGCCATACAATTTAGACAGCAGCTAAATATGCAATGCTAACTCCTAGACTAGCCTTGGATCCATTGGGACAGCTCTGGAACACAAGCTACAAGCCATGGGCTAAAAACAAAGGCCCAACAGTCCTTTGGTTCTTACTCTTTGTCTAGTCACACCTCTCACCCAACTCAGGCACAAATACTTGTAAGGGAAACAGAGGCCCAGCCCAGAACTGGCTCAGTTGGCATGCATGTGCCCAAGATTCCCCTCCCCTACTAATCACTGACTGTAAATACATATATCAAATTTGATAGAAACACTTCTTTCCAAAGTAAGATTAAAAGCACTTTCTGTATTTGCTGGCAACCATATAACAGCATTCATCTTCTGGTTCCTCTGCATTAACTTTTTTCTTAATTAGATTCTGGTCCCTTGGCCCAGTCACTGCAACATTCTTACTGCTCTCTAAAAATTACAATTCTCCTTAATTATAGAGAATTGCCTTTGCTTAGGAAATTATAGCAGCTGTTTACAGCTACTAGACCAGTAAAGAGACAGCCGCTTGGAAACAGTTGTACGTACAGATGCTAGTTGCTCTATGGATTCTTTAACTCAAATTGGCAGCCATTTAGTTGCAAGTCAGTCTTTCAGTGTAATGCCAAATAGAGAAAGTGCTTTTCTATAAGGCGTCACAATGGATGGGCCAGGAATACTACTGGGAAGCAGTTGGCTGGCTTTTCCACATGCCATAGTGTGTCATATCCATATCCAAAAAGACTGACACAACCACTTTTAACTTTAAAAGGGGTAACTTCTCTGGTAGGAGGGGACCTGTGAGGAAGAAACTGAAAAGAAAAGTAGAAAGGGTCAAAACCATTGGGGAAGCTTGGAGACGATTTAAAACTACAATCCTAAAAGCTCAGAAAAAAATATATATACCGCAGGTTAGGAAAGGCACAAATAGGTATAGAAAAAAGTCTGCATGGTTAACAAATGACATAATGGAAGCTGTAAAAGGTAAGAAGGATTCCTTTAAGCGGTGGAAAGCTAGTCTCAGTGAGGATGATAAAAGGGAACACAGGCTGTGGCAAATAAAATGCAAGTCTGTGATCAGGCAGGCAAAAAGGGAATATGAGGAGCATATTATGAAAAACATAAAGACCAACAATAAAACTTTCTTCAAATACATTAGAAGCAGGAAACCAGCCAGGGAAGCAGTAGGGCCCTTGGATGACCAAGGGGTAAAAGGAGTAGTGAAGGACAATAGTGAAATGGCTGAGACGCTGATTGCATTTTTTGCCTCTGTCTTCACTGTGGAAGATGAGAAGACCTTGCCCACTCCAGAACCGCTGATTTCCAGAGGGGTGTTGAAAGACCTGAGCCAGATTGAGGTGACGAGAGAGGAGATCCTATGACTGATAGATAACTTAAAGGTAAAGGTTCCCTTGCTCAAAAGCCAGTCAAATCCAACTCTAGGGTTGTGGTGCTCATCTCCGTTTCAAAGCTGAAGAGCCAGCGCTGTCCGAAGATGTTTCCGTGGTCATGTGGCCAGCATGACTAAACACCAAGGTGCACGGAATGCTGTTACCTTCCCACCGAAGTGGTACCTATTTATCTACTTGCAATTTCTTGCTTTCGAACTGCTAAGTTGGCAGGAGCTGGAACTAGAGACGGGAGCTCACCCCGTCATGCGGCACTCTCGGGTCTCGAACTGCTGAACTACTGACCTTCCACAGCCTGTAGTTCAGCGTCTTAACTACTTGAGCCACCGCAGCTCCATAGATAACTTAAAAACAGATAAATCACCAGGCACGGATGGCATACATTTGAGAGTTCTGAAAGAACTCAGATGTGAACTTGTGGATCTCCTGACAAAAATATGTGGTCTTTCTTTAAAACCTGCCTCCATTCCTGAGGACTGGAAGCAGAGCCGGATCACCCATTGGGTGAACTAGGTGCTCGCCTAGGGCGCCCCGGCCTCAGGGGTGCCAAATGGCACCCCACTCCCAGGGCCGGATCGCCCATAGGGCAAATGGCGCCCCACTCCCCCCCGAAAAGCCCCCCTGCCCTAATCCGGTGCCCACCACCGCCGCCAGACCCCCACCCCCTTCCTGGCTTTCCTGGGGGTCCCGCAGCTGCGGAGCCCGCAGAAAAGCCAGCGCCGGGAGGGAGGGGGCGGAGGATAGACCCCCGCCCCCTTCCCATCTTTCCTGGGGGTCCCGCAGCCGCGGAGCCCACAGAAAAGCCGGCGCCGGGAGGGAGGGGGCAGAGGATAGACCCCCCACCCCCTTCCCTGGCTTTCCTGGGGTCCCACAGCTGCGGAGCCCACAGAAAAGCTGGCGCCGGGAGGGAGGGGGTGGAGGATAGATCCCCACCCCCTTCCCTGGCTTTCCTGGGGTCCCGCAGCCGCGGATCCCGCAGAAAAGCCGGCGCCGGGAGGGAGGGGGTGGAGGATAGATCCCTGCCCCCTTCCCTGGCTTTCCTGGGGTCCCGCAGCCGCGGATCCTGCAGAAAAGCCAGCGCCAGGAGGGAGGGGGTGGAGGATAGACCCCCCGCCCCCTTCCCTGGCTTTCCTGGGGTCCCGCAGCTGCGGAGCCGCTCAGGGAGGGGTGGAGGAGACCCCCTTCCTGGCTTTCCTGGGGCCCGCGCCGGGAGGGAGGGAGGGGGCGGAGGATAGACCCCCCCGCCCCCTTCCCTGGCTTTCCTGGGGGTCCTGCAGCTGCGGAGCCTGCAGAAAAGGTGGCGCTGGGAGGGAGGGGGCAGAGGATAGACCCCCCCCCGCCCCCTTCCCCGGCTTTCCTGGGGTCCCGCAGCCGCAGAGCCTGCAGAAAAGCCGGCGCAGGGAGGGAGGGGGTGGAGGCTAGACCCCCGCCCCCTTCCCTGGCTTTCCTGGGGGCCCCGCAGCTGTGGAGCCTCCAGGAAAGCCAGTGCCCCACCGCCGCCCCTGGTCTCCATGCCCCACCGGGAGGTTGGCATCCCCAGTGGGGGGCACCCCAGGCTGTCCTGCCTAGGGCGCCCAGACACCTGGAGTCGGCCCTGCCCACTTCCCCCAAAAAGCACCCCCCACCGCCCTAACCAGGTGCCCGCTGCCGCCGCTAGACCCCTGCCCCATTCCCGGCTTTCCTGGGGGCCCTGTAGCCACGGAGTGCCTAGGAAAGCCGGTGCTGGAAGGGAGGGGGTGGCGGCTAGACCCCCCACCCCCTTCCCTGCTTTCCTGGTGGTCCCACAGCCACGGAGCCCCCAGGACAGCTGGTGCTGGGAGGGAGGGGGCGGTGGCTAGACCCCCGCCCCCTTCCCGGCTTTCCTGGTGGTCCCGCAGCCGCGGAGCCCCCAGGACAGCCGGTGTTGGGAGGGAGGGTGTGGTGGCTAGACCCCCCCCTTCCTGGCTTTCCTGGGGGTCCCGCAGCTGCGGAGCCCCCAGGACAGCCGGCGCTGGGAGGGAGGGTGCGGCAGCTAGACCCCCATACCCCCTTCCCGGCTTTCCTGGGGGTCCCACAGGCTGCGGAGCCTCCAGGAAAGCCAGCGCTCTGCTGCCGCCCCCCGGGCTCCAGGCCCCACTGGGAGGTTGGCATCCCCAGTGGGGGGCGCCCCAGGCTTCCTGCCTAGGGCGCCCAGACACCTGGAGCCGGCCCTGACTGGAAGGTAGCTAGTGTCACTCCCATCTTTAAAGAGGGTTCCAGAGGAGATCCAAGAAATTACAGGCCAGTCAGTCTGACGTCGATACCGGGTAAGTTGGTGGAAATTGTTATTAAGGAAAGAATTAGTAGGCACATTGATGAACAAAAACTATTGAGGCAGACTCAGCATGGGTTCTGTAAAGGAAGATCTTGTCTCATTAACCTGTTAATGTTTTTTGAGGGAGTGAACAAACATGTGGACAAGGGGGACCCAATAGATATTGTTTACCTTGACTTCCAGAACGCTTTTGATAAAGTGCCTCATCAAAGGCTCCTAAGCAAGCTCAAAAATTATGGGATAAAAGGACAAGTTCTCATGGATTAAAAACTGGCTTATTAATAGGAAACAGAGAGTGACTATAAATGGGAAACTTTCTCAGTGGAGGGTGGTAAGCAGTGGGGTACTTGGTCCGATGCTTTTTAACTTGTTTATTAATGATTTGGAATTGGGAGTAAGCAGTGAAGTGGCTAAATTTGCAGATGACATGAAGTTGTTCAGGGTGGTGAGAACCAGGTAATATTGTGAGGCACTCCAAAGGGATCTGTCGAGGATGGGTGAGTGGGCATCAACGTGGCATATGGGGTTCAATGTGGCCAAGTGCAAGGTGATACACATTGGAGCCAAAAATCCTAATGATAAATACACATTGATGGGGTCCGAACTGGCAGAGACTGACCAAGAGAGATATCTTGGAGTTGTAGTAGATAACTCACTGAAGATTTCTAGGCAGTGTGTAACTGCAATAAAAAAAAGGCCAATGCTATGCTGGGGATTATTAGGAAGGGTATTGAAAACAGATCAGCCAATATCATAATGCCCCTATATAAATCAATGGTGCGACCTCATTTGGAATACTGTGTACAGTTCTGGTCAGCACACCTTAAAAAGGATATTATAGCTTTGGAAAAAGTGCAGAAAATGGCAACTAGAATGATAAAAGGGTTGGAGAACTTTCCCTATGAGGAAAGGTTGAGGCACTTGGGGCTTTTTGGCTTGGAGAAATGAAGGCTGAGGGTTGACATGATCAAGGTTTATAAGATTATGCATGGGACAGAGCAGGTGGAGAAAGAGGTACTTTCCTCCCTTTCTCACAATACAAGAACTCGTGGGCACTCAATGAATTTGCTGAACAGTTGAGTTAGAACGGATAAAAGGAAGTAATTCACCCAAAGAGTGATTAACATTTGGAATTCACTGCCACAGGAGGTGGTAGCAGCTACAAGCATGTACGGCTTCAAGAGGGAATTAGATAAACATATGGAACAGAAGTCCATTGGTGGCGATTAGCCACAAGGTATAGATAGGGACTCTGGGGAAAGTGATGTTCTGTATTCTTGGTGCTTGGGGTGGGGGTCAACAGTGGGAGGGCTTCTGGTGTCCTGGCCCCACTGGTGGACCTCCTGATGGCACCTGGTTTTAGCCACTGTGTACACAAGTTAAAATGCATTTAAACTCCACATGTAAACAGGACGTGAATTTTAAACGTATTTTAACTTGTGTACACCTTATTAAATTTTGAACTGTTTAATATTACATTAGCTCAACCCTCTTGGTTTCTAGCATTGTCTTGGGTTGAGTTTGTTTTTATGCCCCCCTTCCCCTTTTTGTGTAGTCTTTAGCCGCTGTGTGAAAGAGTGTTGGACTGGATGGGCTGTTGGCCTGATCCAACATTGGCTTCTCTTATGTGCTTATGTTATGTTCTTACACAGAGTAGGAAACACTTGTATAGAAACTGAGAAAGCAGGAGTTTGATTTTGGATTGGGGAGGGCTGCCCTCAAGTTGTTGAGAAAGTGGCCTGCATGCTTGCTTACTCCTTGCCCACTTCTCCACATGCAGCTGCTGGTGTGACCTTGGGTTAGTCACAAGTTCTTTCAGAGCTGTTCTCTCAAGGGCAGATCTCGAGAGAGCTCTCTCACCCCCACCTACCTCACAGGGTGTCTGTTGTGGGGAGGGGAAGGGAAAGGAGATTGTAAACTGCTCTGAGTCTCCTTTGGGTAGAGAAGGGTGGAGTATAAATCCAATCTCTTTTTCCTCTTCTTCTTAAGTGTCTGTTCAACCTACACAACTATAAACAAACAGATCATCCCACAGACATCTCCATGGGTTTTTTTTCTCTGGCTTCATAACCTTCTAAGGCTACCTGATCTTCCCATTACTCTTTGCAAGATGCACAGCAGAAATCTGTATATAGACTTGCACCTGGATTAAATCTTTGATCTTTTCAAAGACTGGGCTGATTCTGACTAAAAACACCAAAACCGCGGGGGGGGGGTTGGGGTTGGAAAACAGTAGACTAGAAAATTTGGTTGCCCATCCATGAATTCTATGAAGAAAAAAATCTTTTTAAAAAACTTAGCTAATTTTCATTTTTAATTTAAGGTCTGTTTTACCCAGGTGAAACAGAATGGGTAGGATAGTCATACCTACAAAGTCTGCCAGCCTCAAGTGTGTGTCTGTGTGTATGTGTAAAGTGCGATAAAGTCACAACTGACTTACAGGGAACCCAGCAAGGGGCTTTCAAGGCAAGTGAGAAGCGGCGGTGGTTTGCCTTTGCCTTTCTCTGCAGAGTCTTCTTTGGTTGTCGCCCTTCCAAGTACTGACCCTGTTTAGCTTCTGAGATCTGATGAAATCAGGTTATGCCATGTTGTCTTCCCTTCCTTGCCAGCTTTAGAGCTATGTGATCACCTTTCCTTTCAAATCTGCACTAGTTTGCTACTACGCAAATTGAATCTGGGGTACAGAAGCCTCAGCCTGCCCTACTAAGATTGTTGTGTTCTCTCAGGAATACTTTCTTTAGAATAAATTGGGTTTGTCAAATCTTATTAGAGCTAAATGTGTTGTTAATTGGCAAAAATATTTTGTCTGACCTATCAAATTAGAAAAATACTTAACTCCCCCCCCCCCGAGCAAATTCTAATTCAAACACCATTTATTCCGCTTCATTAAATCAACAGCTCCGGTTAAAAAGTGGATTGTTTAAAAAAATAGTTTTGATAGCTTATATTGGGATCAAACATTTGTTCTCTAAATGAAGCAGCCAAGCAATAGCGAAAGTCAAAATGTCATTTAGTACAACTACCTCTTTCACAAAGATTCACTTTTCAGATACCCTAAATCAGTCTGTTTTCCTTTGATCTCTGTTGTTCTGTTGTGTAGATTTGTGACATAATGTCAAACATGAGGAGGTGATGGCTTGAATCCTATGGCCAAGCTGTGTGCACACTGGATAGTCTCTGCAATGGAGCATGCTTCCCCTCCTGCTAAAACTTCCATCTACCCCAAATCAGTGGCTTCCAGTGGACCCTTGTGCAAACAGAACTTTTTAACAGAAAAGGAATTGTTCTTCATGGCAGAAACTGGCTAGTGCACATGCACCCAGAACTCATTCATAGGATCCAAGTCACTTTCTGCATTGCACCAATTCTGCATGCATATTTCCTACACTAATTCCATTCCTCTGAGGCTTTGTTGGTTGAGAGTCATGATCAAGCAGCAAACTAATACAGTTACAACAATAAAGACCATAGCTGTTTCTTTTGATAACAAATTCCAATAAGTTAACTATGAACTGTGTGAGGTACTAACTGTTGTAGGTCCCGAATCTGCTTTTTGTTGGGTGATCCCTCCCAAGTTCTACAATATGATGAGAGAGGGAAACAGTCTCTCTGCCCACATTCTCCTCCTCATTCAGGACTAGGAAGGAATCCAGGACTTATCATGCCCAAGTGAAAACCATGCCCCTTGATCCTACCTCATACTCTTTGACCTGCAGACCCCTCAGATTCCTTCTTACCTTTCTTATTGTACATCATTTTGATGACACTACTCGTAAGTATAAAAGGTATTAAACCTGACCCACTCACTCCAGCATCAGCAATTGATTTTATTAAATGTATCCCTGAAATCTGTTTATTGTTATTTGTATTACTCTTTTAGACTCTTCAGTCATCTAGCTAGCTATCTTTAAAAGATGTGAAATTGATTTTTTTTCTCTTTTGCCTTGGCTTTACAGGAGAAAAGAAACTGGAAGAAAATTACTAAAGACTTACATGATGCATTTCTCAGGTGAGTAAAAGAAGAGCATACAGTTTCCTTTTACAAGAAGCGTAGTACTTAGACCTGTTCAGATCCTTTCAAGGAGATAACAAAATACTGGTTAAAAGGAGAAGCTGTGGATATAATTTGTCTGGACTTTCAAAAGGCTCCGGGTAAAGATCCTCAGAAGAAGCGATCAAAGGTTTCCTTTCTAATCTTTATCTCCCCTGCTTCCTCTGGAGCCAATTTTTTAGCTGCTTCTCCTGAGGAAATCTTTTAACTATCATACCATGATGCCTGAAACATTCACACATACAAATACAAATAGATGACCTTGACTAACCCACATTTAGTCACTTTCCAGAGTTATGCCTGCACATTTCAAGTTTTCTCTGATTTCCACCTCCATCTCCACATTCAAAGGTACCATTGTTAGCTATTGTAAAAATGCAAATTAATAAATGGCGGATAAGTCTAGAACCTAAGAAGTCTTGCTTAGAACCATCCGTTATATACATTAATTTCTTGTGGTAATGAATCCCACATGTTTGTTTGTTTCTTTATTGTTTATTGGATTTGTTTATAGTCCACTTTTCTCACTGAGGCTCAAATAAGATTGCACAGTGTAAGGCCGAGTTCAGACTGGCAGTTTGGCCTGATATAGGCACGTTTCACAAACAGATTAAAGGGGCTGGTTCACACAGGCACAGCTGTCAGGTGTTCCCCAGCCATACTCAACCTGTCTTGTAACGCTTCCCTCCCGAGTTTAAAAAGTACCAGGTGAAAGTGGTAGCAAACCCTGGAAAGCATGTTGATCCCACTTCCTGGATGTGTGCATTCTAAAAGCCGCACAAACAAGCCGCATTGATAATTGCTGCTGCGCCTATGTGCCTATGTGCATATGCACCTACATGCGCATGTCACCAGAGTGAGAAAAAGCTGCTTATAGCCGCGCCTCAGCCAAGGGTGGGCCAACAGTGTGAACGCTCTTGCCTCTTCCCCGGCATGCTCCCACATCAGTCAGTGTAGTGTGACCAGGAATACCCGGAACACGTTGTTCCATGTCTTTTTGCCACAACTCCCTCGCGCTTCATACTGCCAGTTTGACCTCAGTCTGAGTCAATGCAGTCAACAGAGTGAGATGTCTAATAAGCAATGTAATAGGACTACATGCCAATAAAGGTAATTGGATTGTTGTAAAAATGTAATAGGAGAAGGAATACAGAAATCTGAAACAAGCAGAAGTGTTAAACATTTCAGAAAATAGTATTGCATAAGTAGAAAACAATGAAATGATAGCAGGATCTCTCCTTCTATATAATTGTCACTTGAGGTGGCAAGATTCGATGTGCGGCAAAATCAGTCCGCTCCGTACTGTGTCACTTTGTTAGGAGATGTACTTTGAAATTGCTTTTATTTGTTATTTTCTGACCTGCACACACACTAGAATGGTGCTTGCAAGCGTCTTTGCATTGGGAGAAATGTATGCTTCGTTGGATGTGACTCTCTGCACTAGGAAGGTACCATACAGCCTGTACTTTCATGCAAATGAAGTTACACACACACACCTTGCATACCTCTACCCAGCAGACATTGGGAACAAGAAAGCATCTCCATTAGCATCTCCATTATGGTCTGCCAGAAGGATGTAAAAACAACAGCCTGTCCACCACTGAGGAATCTGTACCTCACATGTAACCCACAGGATGCTTGGCATTTGCATGTGTTAAGACTGTTTCCTGTTCTGTCACTTGGACCAAGCCAGAGTCATCTGCACATCTAAGGTTTCCATGCCAACCCATCTTCACACCTTGACCAAAAGGTTCCCTTGTAGTAAGGTGTAGACTTTCAATATTGCCCCACCTTAGTAGGAGGGTACCCCACATCCTATAGCCAATGGTATAGGGATGGGGCGGACTACAGAGAGACCCCAAGCCAGCCCCCAATACTAGCTGATAAAACAAAGTGCAACCTTTGTTCTAGGTCCCTGCCTTGGCCCTCCCCTCCCCCTGTACCTACCTGAACTTTACTGTGCTTCCTTGGAGTCGCAACCAAGGAGCCCTTCACATGTGTTGACTGGTTCCAACTGTGTGAAGTGAGTAAAGTGAGAGTTTCCCTTAGTTAAGAAACTATCCTTGCATTCTTCACTGTGGAAAGGTCGAGCTACAGGATCAGATAAGTATCATGTGAAATATCCCTTCCTAAATACTTCTAGTTTAAAACCCCAAATTGTATTTCCATTGCTGCTGTATCTAAAGGAACTTGTGTGTATGTGTGAGTGCATCTGTTTTGTTTGCCTGTGTACTAAAAAGATATTATTCAGTAAAGAGAATCTTTGATTTAACTTAAGAAACCTTGTCAAGTGTTCTCTTTGGGGAAATGGATTCATGGGCCGAAGTGGCTTTCTCTGTATACATAGACCAGCAACTCAAATAAGTTAGTTCGACCACTGCGCAGATAAGCAGTTCAGCTAACAACTTACTCCAAGTCCGTATCCATTGACTGCCTGCTTCCCTCAGTCCTGCCCACACAGCCTCTGAACACACTCTTGCCCTCACTCTCCAGGGAGCCATCCACCAGCATGGATGCTCCAGTGGCCACTCCTGTGGGGAAGCAGGAGGATGGCCCTGGCAGGCCATGGCCTGCTCACTCCCTCCAGCCTGACATCACCGACATCACCTTTTCCCTTGCCAGACTTCCTACGCCGCTTGTTCGCCCCTCCCTCTGCCACACTCGCCACCTTCACTAACCCTGGCCATGACAGCGGCACCAGGAGGAGGAATCTGAGGTAAAGGAACTTTGGGCCGGGTGCTTGGCAGGCAGGATGGAGGGAGGCTGCCAGCGGCAGTTGGGGATATGGATGACAGGACGCTGATGGGAGGGGAGAAGGTTGGGGGCCTGGGGGGGAGCTTCCTGGGGCAATTTGTCTTGCTGGGTGAGGAATGTGGCTATTTTGCCAGCCCTCCCAGCTGTTGTTCGCCCTTCCCCTCCCACTGAGGCCTCCTGCCTTGCCATGAGGCCAGCTCCCATGGCCACTGGTGTCCTTCTCACCTGTTTGCCCTCTGGTCCTGCCTCCCCACCTCCCATGCCTGCCACCGCCGGCTCCCTTCACACCCCCACCAATCCACCTGAGCTCTGGCTCGGGCGCATCCCAAGCATCCACTTGGATGCGGCCAGGAGGCTCCCCCCTGCCTGCCCAAGATGGGGCCTCCATTCCTGGTTGCTGAACATCTCTCCAGGCAGCTTTCCGCCGCCCACTCAGCATTCGCCACACCTCCTTCTCCACTCTCCCGGCTCCCGTAACTGCTGCTGCGGGGTGCCGGCACTGGGGGCTTGATGAGGGGCACTGGCCTACAGGGGGGCCAGCTGAGCCACTGAGGGCTGGCGCGATCCACTGCAAGGCACCTAAGGAGGATGCCCACACCAAGAACTTGCTAGCCCCCCTCATCAGCCCATCTTTACACCCTCCCCACCTTCGAAAGCCACTGGGAAGCCCAGGTGCTATGAGGCCTCTCCTTCGGAGGTGCACTGCCTGCTGCCACCCCATCTTCATCTTCTGCCTTCAGAAGCCGCTGGGAGGGCCGGCTGGTGCCCCATCTTCGCCCCCCCCACCACCTGCCTTTCATATATATGCCTCAACCATCTGTTGGGTTGGGGGGGAAGACAGGGAGGCTTCTCTCCGCTCTCCCTCCAGACTCATCTCCTCCACCATCGGGGTGCAGAAAGCCGCCTTCATGGAGAAAGACACACACCGGACCCCTTCTATTACTCTTTAAGGTGCTATTGCACTCTTGCTCTTTCCTACCATTTCAGTCAGAGAAAAGGTTTTCAGGCAAAACACAGAGAGACTGCAGCCTTCAAGGGGGATGTACTAAAAGGAAGGACAGGATTGGCCATTGGAAACAATAGGAGAGATTTGAAGGTCCATTCGAAATAATGGGAGCCAGGAATGCCCATTGACTTGCATGGGCTCCATTGAAACACGATAGCTCAAGAAGAGTTGCAAAGAAAATGCAGAATGGATCTTACATTAAGGTCTGTGGTCCCAAGTACATTGCTCTGGGACTGGAATGACAGGCTCCAGAGTGGAATGAGAGCCCGTGAAGGTAGGAGGAGTGTTCTGGGAATGGAATGACAGGTCTCACAATGGAATGACAGCCCCTGGGGGTAGCAGGAGTGTTCTGGGACTGGAATGACAGGTCCTACCATGGAATGACAGCCCCTGCGGGTAGCAGGAGTGTTCTGGGACTGGAATGACAGGTCCCACAGTGGAATGACAGCCCCTGGGGTTAGCGGGAGAGTTCTGGGACTGGGATGACTGGCCCCAGAGTGGAATGACAGCTCCTGGGGGTAGCAGGAGTGTTCCGGGAGTGGAATGATAGGCCCCAGAGTTGAATGACAGCCCCTGGGGATAGCAGATGTGTTCTGGGAGTGGAATCACAGGCCCCACAGTGGAATGACCTGCCATTTCAGTCCCAATACACATCCCCTATGCCCCTGGACTTTTATCCCACTCTGGAGCCTGTCATTACAGTCCTAGAACACTACTGCCACCCCCAGGACTCTCATTCCACTGTGGGGACTCTCATTTCACTCCCAGAACACTTGTGCTACTCCCAGGTGCTGTCAATCCCCTGTGGGGCCTGTCATTCCACCCTCAGAAAACATCTGCTATTCTCAGGGGCTGTCATTCCAATGTGGGGCCTATCATACCACCCTCAGAACACATCTGCTCCCCCCAGGGGCTGTCATTCCACTCTGGGGCCAGTCATTGGTCAATCAACTATTAACTATTTGGTGGCCTTAACTCCTCATTTGTACCATCGGAATGATTGCCCCACCTCAGAGGGTTACTGTTAGGAATGCCAGTTTTCTGGGGTCAGTGATCCTTCAACCTGGAGAGGGTGAGGTTTGATGAAGGGTGGGACCTCAGACAGGTACAATGCCATCGACCCCACCCTCCCAACCATCCATTTCCTCCCGGGAAGCCTTTGCCGCCAATCTCCAGGTAAGGGGTGGAGATCACTCAGAATTACAACTGATCTCCCAGGGGGTGGTCAAAGTCAGCTGCAGTCAGAGGGCCAGATAACAGTAGGTTGATGGTTAGCTGGGAAGAAGGTGGGGTTGCCAACTCCAGGTTGGGACATTCCTGGGGATTTGAGGAGTGGAACCTGGAGAGGGTGAGGTTTGAGGAGGGGTTGGACCTCAGACAGGTACAATGCCATAGACTCCACCCTCCCAACCAGCCATTTCCTCCTGGGTAACAATTGTTCCCACTCTCCAGGTGAGGGCTGGAGATTTCTCAAAGCTACAACTGCTCTTCAGGTAGCAGAGATCAGTCCCTCTGGAGAAAATGATGGACTCTATGTCATTATACCCTGCTGAGGTCACCATAGCACATTGACGCTGACTGTCCAAGGCCTTCGCACTCTCCCAGAGCCTCTTTCTAGAGCTCGTTATATTTATTTCCACAACAGGCCTTATTCCTAGTAATACATAAAGGAAACAGCAGACAAATAATACATTCTAACAGATAATACACAAGTGGATCTTGTGGGGGTCACTTCATTTCCCCCTGTATCCCCTTCCCTATACTATGTCCTTTTTCACTCCTCTTGTTGGCACCAATTTCCCTGCTTCCTCTTTCCCTGCTTCCTTCGCTCCTTCTCACTCGCCAACTAACTTTCATTTGGCCTCTCAGTCTTCAGACAAATTTTTATTTATTTACTTAATTTATACCTTACCAATGTTTGATTGTTTTAGATTTCAGATTTTTCTGCAAAGCTGGTACATTTTTCAGGCTTGTAGAAACATCTGTCTCTTCTGTTCATGGCTCTAGTTTGAGGATTTAAGTATCCACAAATTTTGCCAAGTTGAGAATTAGATCTATTGATACTATACACAATGGTATAGTCCACAGTCTGTTCCCTTTATAAAAGCACCTTCCAGAAGCATTCTGTTATAATATAGCTCTATTACCTTTATAGAAATGTCCTTCTAGACAATTCTGTCTACATAGTTTATAGAAGTGTCGGAGCCTTTCTGACCTCCTCAGGCAGACCATTCCACAAGATGGAGAACATAGATATCGATCTTATCCATTTGCAGGTTGGCTCCTTCAGAAGACGTTGGTCAGGTGAATGAAGCTGTCACAGAGGAGCATAGGAGGAGAAGTGGTCCTCTAGACCTGAGGATCCAAGGCCATAAAGGTCTGTGTATGTGATAGCCATACAAGCTATGGGGTAACTTAGGGCAGTCAATGGAGTGATTGCAGAATGGGTATAATATGCATACTCGACTTAGCATCTGATAACTGAGCTGTGGCATTTGGCACCAAGTGGATTTTATATTGATTGTGTGCTGGGTGAATAGCTACTTAATTTTTTGCGTTTTGTTCTGCTTAATGACCATCAATTTTATTGTGAAATCCTAAGTGAGAATACACACCTTTCTCTGCTGAGTCAGATCTAAGGTTCTTTTAGCTAATAGTTACTTTCCAAACAGCAGCCACAAAAACACAGAAAAGTTAACAAAGATAATTATGGATTGAAACACTCTTTGTAGTACAGCTTCAGGTTTAGACCCTAAGCATGTTATGACCTGGTCACATTGGCTAAAATCTACTCATGGCTCTGCTTTCATTTCTTTTTGTCATCACTTTTAGTTTGTTCACACTGGCCCTCTGATAGTAGTGTGAACTGTGTGAAATCAGACCTCCTTTGTGTTAAACCTGTAGCTATTATTCACTGTCTCTTTCTCATTCAAATTAGCAGACTGATTGGATAATTAAGCATAATACCTTGGATCTGGTGTTTCCATGAGCCCAAGCTGCAGAGCATGATCAGAAATGGCTCCAAGGAGGGAAGGGAGGCCGAGAAGATCCAGTTATCCTTGCACCTCCAGATCACTGGATCCAATCCATAGTGCATTGTCCCTCCCTTTCTGCAGATAATTTAAAGCCTTGGCATGGCCAGAGGCCCTTGGTCCTTGGTTGCTTGCCTATGATTCACAGCCCAGGGTCCTGTGTTCACTGTGCCAGCAGAACCATCAGCTTGGGACACCCTTTGTTGCTCATGACTTACTTGAAATTTGTGTTAGGGAGGGGCCACCTGGGGTGTGTAGGTATGTACAAATCTATATATATCAAGAGAAACACTGAGAAAGAGAGGGAGAGATTATAGATTTTAATGTTATGTTTTATTTTATTTTGTAAGCTTCTTTGAGTCCTTATTATGGGAGAAAAGCAAGATAAAAATATCTGAAATAAATAAATAAAATGGAACACCTTTGAAGAAGCATGACTATATCTTCTTCTAGGGCAGGGGAAATTATCATCTCTGCCAGTTTTCCCAGAACATGATAATCATCCAGAATAACTTTGCAACTTCATGATCCTAGAGCAAGATACTGAAACATATGTCATACCATCTTTTGTTGATATCAAAAGCCTTGTAGCAAACTATTTCTACTCTAGAGGAAATTGGTTGTGAAATTATCACCATCATAATTAAGTGCAGTTTTGATTACAGAGTTTTTACCCTTGTGAGATGCCTGCTGTTTTCCAATATCCCTGTTTTGGCTCCATCTCACAGTGATATATCAAAAGAGGTATTCATTTACTGTGACTGAATAAGTGCTTACCACAGCAGTTGAAAGAAGGGAGCACATCCCTTCTTATTGCTTACTTGTGCAGATCAGACTATAATGAAACTGTAATCACAAAATGTATGCAGTTAAAAATATAGATTGGCTTAAAGCTTTCATGTAATGATCTACTCTCCCTTTTTTAAAAAGCATCAACCCAGTGTATTCAAATAATGGGGAAAAAGGGGTACAAAACTTCCATAAATAATTCCTGAGGCCTTTGGACAATTTCCAGGAATTTCATTTTTCCTCACTGAATTCCACAAATTGTTGCCAACTTTATTTTTCAAACAAAGATATGGCAAAATTGAATTTGGTCCTGTAAGGTGAAGATAGTAATGCATTGCAAGCCCTTGGATTCGGCTTTCAGAAAGGTTGTATTTTTGATCCAGGCCCTGTACCTGGCACACTGTGATTGACAGTGCAATCCTAAACAGTTACATGCTTCTAAATCAATCTAAGCCAATGGGGTTAGAAAGGTGTGACCCTGATTAGGATTGTGTCTGGGGATGGTGGCCCCACCCCCTTACACACCTGCCCAAGAGGAGAGTCCAGCAGGAGACAGCCTCACCAAGGCACTGCTGAGGAGTAGGGAGGGCAGTCCCCAGGTGGGTGATTCTTGATTTCATGGGCTTCTGCCCACCACTGGCCAACTGGCCAGTGGGGGAAGCCCTGCCCCCAAGTGCGGCCACTAGCAGCCACCCCTCTCCCTCCCCTCCTGCAAGATTTAAAGGGCCCTTCAGCTGATTGGCTGGAGCACATGGCCTGCCAGTCAGCTGGAGGGTCCTTTAAAACTTGCAGGAGAGGAGGGAGATGGGCTGCCACCAATCACATGCCTGAACTGCAGAATTAAACTGGACTCAAACTTTGGAAAATCCCCATTTGGGGCAGATAGCATGCTTTTATAATTGAATTGTAAGAGTGCAGTCCATATACAAGACAATCCTTTATTGTTTTTTACAGTAAAGAATATTAAATGCTGTATTTCAGTCGCACAGGGCCAATAAACTGTGATTACCATGAGGCTGTACAAGAACTGGTTGGATGATCTATACAGTTTGGCAGCAACTAATGTTCTAGCTGTTAGACAGTCTCAAACAGACTCCAAACAGTAAAAAAAAAAATTCCCCATGAAGTTCTTGATTTCTATGTTATTTCAATTTTTTTTTAAAAAAAAAAAATGTCAGTGTCAACATGATGACAGGCAGCAGGAGCAAAAGATCAGTGCTTTTCTATTCATATGCAGATATGTCAGTTACTGTTACGGATGATCTGAAGGGTTTGCACATGTGTCACAACCCAATCCCACCACCTCCATGCTATCCCCCTCACTCAGGGCTGCCTTGGAGACTCTGGGCTATGTTTCCTTAAGTTGGGTCATTTCAACCAGCACAGTAGTGATAAGTAAAAGATATAGACTGTTTATAACTCTACTAGTTTAACCAATTCCAAAGGCATAATGGATGGGCCAGTGACTCAATCCAATTATAAAAATATATATTTATTACAAGGATTAGAAACCAATAAAAACAAACTAGTAAGGGAAAAGAGGAGTTTAGAATGCACAAACACAAACAAAACCTAACTATCTATCTACATTTACTTCTCCTGAGCTGATAGATCTCAGCAGCAACACTGAAAAAGCTGGACTGGTGCCAGGGAATAGTTGTCCCTCCTTCTGGCTTAATGGCCCTACACCAAGGTCATCGTTCATCTTATCTGATGTGATGCCTGAAGGGTGCTCAAATTCTCCTGCAATGTCCAGGCCTCACACTCCAACATTTCCTTGAGCAGATGTACGTAGTTCCTAGCCTCCAGACTCTGCCTGCTTGCTTCCTACTAAATAGCAGCTCAGCTGTCAACCAATTACTACTCTAATTAGTGGGTTGCACATGGTGATCTAGATATTTGGCTGTCAAGATTTTCCTTACTCATGCTGAGGTTTGACTATATCCAGGTGCACCAAGTTGTATCAGCTAATGATTGTTAACAGGTGGTTGATCATTCAGCTAAAACTTACTATCTAACTAACTAGTGCAAATACTTACATGTCTGAGAGGCTTGTGTCTTGACAGCATGAGCCAAACACCCTGGTGAACAGTCAGGTCCATGAATGTGGCATGTGCTCATAATGCAAGTCAAATCAGCGAGTGCTTGATCATGTCCAGCTTTAAATTCAAATGGTTTCTGAGTAAGCATGTTTGGATCTGACAGGTTCACATTCTGACCTTGTAAAGAAGCTGACTTTTCAAGTTTTTCCCAACAGTTTCCCATTCAGACGTATCATTATGCAAATAGATGAGTTACATGTAGTTTGCCTGTCATTTCTAGAACTGGGTTGCAATGAAAGGTACATTCCCAATAGCTACAACATCAGTGACAAATTATAACTTACACCATTGCTGACACATCGAAGCATTTTAAACTGCTTATAAAACGTCATCTAAAATCTATATAAAAATATAAAATATTAAAATATAAAGGCATAGGTACAGAAACTATTAAATGCCTGTCAAAAAAAAAGTTGTGCATACTTATGGAAGATGGTGAACTTTTGGAAGACAGCAGTAACAGGAAGGAGCACCTGAAAATACTTCTTTCAATGTCTTTACTATTCACATTTGAGGCACTAAAACCATATTATCTAATGATGTGTTTTGGTGTGTGTGGTTTTTTTACCTTTCATTTTTCCTCTCTAAAACATTCTTTTCTTTCCTTTAGTATTTTGATCATGAATTGTCAACAGCTAGAATTTGCCATGACACTTACAAGACACAATCTTGTAGCTTAGCCTGTGATCATTTTCTATTGTATCTACCTTGAAAGAATAGTCTTCATCACTCATCATGACCTCCTTTTGTGCTGCTTCCCAATAAGAAAGATGTAATTTGCCCCCAATGTATTGCTGAGCTATAATGAAATATGTTTATAACAAATGTTATTATTTGCATGCTTTTATTAAAAGAATAGCAACAGCTGAGAACACAGTGTTCTTTTAAAATTTAGAGAGCATCAAATGTTGAAGGCGATGTGGGAAAGTGTATAATTTACAAAATTGCTATAATTGCCATCGTACCGTTATATTGAGAAGTTATGAAGCTTCAAAGACTTCTCATCCATCCCAGTAGCAAGCCTCCTTTATCACAATGCTGCATTTGTCAGCATATATCTTATATTGTGTTTGGTGGAGACTGGGAAACTGATTCAGCTGAGCTTGCATGGTAGCACTGGATGTTCATCTACCCACATGCTTGGTGTTGGGGGGGATAGACATGCTTGGTGTTGGGGGGGAAATAGACAATGCTTGGTGTTGGGGGGAAATAGACATTGTGGGTATTTCAGAAACTTGGTGGGGTGAGGAAAATCAGTGGGATATGGTGATTCCTGGTTATAAATTATATCAGAAGGATGGGGGGAGGATTGGAGGTGGGTGGCTCTGTATGTCAGAGAGGGTATACAGTCCAGTAAGACTGAGAAGGAAAGAAAATTGGATTTGCTTCTGGAAATGCTATGGGTTGAAATAGTGGGTCCGAAAGGAAGCTTAACAGGTGGGAGTTTGTTATCGCCCACCAGATCAAAAGATAGAGGAGGATTATAAAATGATGACAAAATAACTGTGTCGTAATAGGCAACTTTAACTACCCACACATTGATTGGGTCAATATGAGTTCAAGTCGGGAAAAAGAGAATGAGTTTTTAGACACTCTCAATGACTGTGCTATGGAACAGATGGTCACAGATCCTACCAGGGGAGAGGCGATCCTGGATTTGGTCCTAAGTAACACCCAAGACCTGGTGAGAGATGTAAAAGTGATTGCACCGCTTGGGAACAGTGACCATAATGTCATTGAGTTTAACATTTGTACAGATAGGGAGTTGCCCCAAAAGACTGACGCAACCACTTTTAACTTTAAAAGGGGCAACTTCTCTGGTATGAGGGGACATGTGAGGAAGAAATTGAAAGGAAGAGTGGAGAAGATCAAAACCATTGGGGAGGCTTGGAGACTATTTAAAAATACAATCCTAGAAGCTCAGAAATAAAATATATACCGCAGGTTAGGAAAGGCACAAATAGGTATAGAAAAAAGCCTGCATGGTTAACAAATGACGTAATGGAAGCTGTAAAAGGTAAGAAGGATTCCTTTAAGCGGTGGAAAGCTAGTCTCAGTGAGGCTGATAAAAGGGAACGCAGACTATGGCAAATAAAATGCAAGTCTGTGATCAGGCAAGAAAAAAGGGAATATGAGGAGCATATCGCAAAAAACATAAAGGCCAACAATAAAACTTTCTCTTACTGAAGGATGACATGGAAATGACTGAGAAGCTGAATGCATTTTTTGCCTCTGTCTTCACTGTGGAAGAGGAGAAGTACTTGCCCACTCCAGAAGCACCGATTTCGGGAGGGGGTTTGAAAGATCTGAATCAGATTGAGGTGACAAGAGAGGAAGTCCTACGACTGATGGACAATTTAAAAACTAATAAATCACCAGGCCCGGATGGCATTAATCCGAGAGTTCTGAAAGAACTCAAATGTGAACTTGTGGATCTCCTGACAAAAATATGTAATCTTTCTTTAAAATCTGCCTCCATTCCTGAGGACTGGAAGGTAGCTAGTGTCACTCCCATCTTTAAAGAGGGTTCCAGAGGAGATCCGGGAAATTACAGGCCAGTCAGTCTGATGTTGATACCGGGTAAGTTGGTGGAAACTGTTATTAAGGAAAGAATTAGTAGGCACATTGATGAACAAAAACTATTGAGGCAGACTCAGCATGGGTTCTGTAAAGGAAGATCTTGTCTCATTAACCTGTTAATGTTCTTTGAGGGGGTGAACAAACATGTGGACAAGGGGGACCCAATAGATATTGTTTACCTTGACTTCCAGAACGCTTTTGATAGAGTTCCTCATCAAAGGCTCCTAAGCAAGCTCAAAAATTACGGGATAAAAGGACAAGTCCTCTCATGGATTAAAAACTGGCTTATTAATAGGAAACAGAGAGTGAGTATAAATGGGAACTTTCTCAGTGGAGGGTGGTAAGCAGTGGGGTACCACAGGGATCAGTACTCGGTCCGATGCTTTTTAACCTGTTTATTAACGATTTGGAATTGGGATAAGCAGTGAAGTGGCTAAATTTGCAGATGACACGAAGTTGTTCAGGGTGATGAAAACCAGGGAGGAGTGTGAGGCACTCCAAAGGGATCTGTTGAGGATGGGTGAGTGGGCGTCAACGTGGCAAATGAAGTTCAATGTGGCCAAGTGCAAAGTGATGCACATTGGAGTCAAAAATCCTAAATATAAATACACGTTGATGGGGTCTGAACTGGCAGAGACTGACCAAGAGAGAGATCTTGTAGTTGATAACTCAATGAAAATGTCTAGACAGTGTGTAGCTGCAATAAAGAAGGCCAACGCTATGCTGGGGATTATTAGGAAGGGAATTGAAAACAAATCTGCCAGTATCATAATGCCCCTGTATAAATCATTGGTGCGACCTCATTTGGAATACTGTGTACAGTTCTGGTCGCCACATCTCAAAAAGGATATCCTAGCAGTGCAGAGAAGGGCAACTAGAATGAGAAAAGGGTTGGAACACCTTCCCTATGAAGAAAGGTTAAAATGCTTGGGGCTCTTTAGCTTGGAGAAACGATGGCTGAGGGGTGACATGATCAAGGTTTTTAAGATTATGAATGGGATTGAGCAGGTTGAGAAAGAAGTACTTTTCTCCCTTTCTTACAATATAAGGACTCGTGGGCACTCCATGAAATTGCTGAGCAGTCGGGTTAGAACAGATAAAAGGAAATACTTCTTCACCCAAAGAGTGATTAACATATGGAATTCACTGCCACAGGAGGTGGTGGCAGCTACAAGCATGGACAGTTTCAAGAGGGAATTAGATAAACATATGGAGCAGAAGTCCATCAGTGGCTATTAGCCACAGGGTATAGATGGGAACTCTCAGTCTGGGGCAGGTGATGCACTCTATTCTTGGTGTTGGAGGGGGCAGCACCACTGCTGGACCTCCTGATGGCATGTGGTATATTTTGGCCGCTGTGTGACAGATTGTTGGACTAGATGGGCCATTGGCCTGATTCAACATTGGCTTCTCTTATGTTCTTATGTTCTTATGTTGACAGTTTTCAGTTCAGTTTTCAGGCATCTGATGTGCATGCACACGAAAGCTTACACCCAAAATTAAACTTTGTTGGTTGTAAAGGTGCCAGGGGACTCAAACTTTGTTCAGTTTTCAGTTCTGTGATGGAAGGGGAAATTGTCAGTTTGGCTGGGACTAAACCTCATACAGTAACAAGCTGAAGGCTAGTGAGGAAACTCGAGATGTAAGGAAATTAAGGGATAGGGACCCAAGGGGCAAGAAGAACTAAAGAAGGGTGCTAAATGGAGAATAGACTGTGGGAAAAGTGCCTAAAGAAATTGTTGGAGGAGTGTGGACAAGAGCAGAGGATACAGAGGACTCTGAAGAAGCTTCACAGTGCTTAAGGTCAGAAGCTGCCATGTCCTATGGTTTGGATCCAGTGGTCTGGATTAGGGGTGTGCAGGTTTTTTCCTAGGTATTTTTCAGTTCAGGTCTATTAGACCCCAAAAAAAAATAATTCCCCCCAAAACTGGATCCCAATACCAATAAAGTATTTGGATCCAAGATTTTCCAGAAAACCCAATTTTTTCAGGTCCAATAGACCCAAACTGAAAAATACCAGGAAAAGAGCAGTGGCAAAACCACAAAAAAACAGCTGAAAGGTGACTCACCTGGGGCTCTTTTGGGCAGTCCCTTTAAACTGGAGTGTCCAAAAGAGCTCACAAAGGAGCCAATCTTGCAGGGAGAACTTTCCCCCCAGGCTGGGCTGGGGCTCTGCTGGGCAGTCTGAGTAAAAACAGGCTACCCAATACAGCCTGCCAAGCAGCCAATCTTGCTGGAAGAGTTCTCCCTGAAGGCTGGGCTGGAGCTCTGCTGGACAGCCTGGTTTAAACCAGACTGCCCACCAGAGCCCACCAAGGAGCTGATCCTGTGAGGACCACTCTCCTCACGGGCTGGACTGGGGCTCTGCTGGGCTGCCCACTTAAAACTCTCCCCTCAGGCTCTGCTGGAGTTCTCTTCGACAGTTCAGTCGAACAGCCCAGAAGAGCCCCAGCTGAGCCAGTGGGGAGAGTGCCCCCTGTGTCTGTTTTGTGGGCTTTCTTCTGCAATCTCTTTAAATACCTCCTGTTCAAAGGCACTGCAGAAGAAAACCCAAAAACAACTGAGTGGTGAGAGCAATCTGCTCCCACCCCTCAGCTGTTGTTTGGGTTTGCCAGTAATTCCCAAATATATCCAGGATTTTTTTTTTGAGGATTTTTTCCTTGTTCTCCAGAAAAATCTCAGATACATTTGGGATGCTGAAATATACCACAAAAATGCTGATAAGGTGTTTTTCAGGTATATTTTTGGTTCGGGTAGACCCAAATGCACACTCCTAGTCCAGATCCAGTAAAGAATTTCCATGGACAAAAGGATTTCTGCCTGCAGAGTAGAACTTTGTTGTCTTTCCACTTCACTGTCCAGCCCAAAATTCTGCTCCTGGAGAACAGGGATAGCATTTCAGGAGGGATTTTGGGGTTGCAGCAGGAAGAAGAGGCAAGAAAGTCAGGCTCCCCATGCCAAAATCCTTCCATCTTCAGAAACATTCCATTGGATCCAACACTTAGAAGGGTGTAACTCTGCTTAGGATTGTGTCACCCAAGTAACTAACTGCATGGCACAACATGGTATTTAAGTAACTGAGGTTCCCAGTGACAACCCAATCATCCACCGTGATAACATGCAAAGTGGGCACAGCCATGGACAATGGGTGGAGGAAGTCATAATATGTGAATTTAGGCTAAGTTAGTGTGATTTCCTTAAATGGAGCTAGGCTACACCAAGTATTCCATCTAGTTTATGGAATGATTTAGCTTGCTTTCAACCTGTTCCCTTCCACTGAACTTCAATATGATGGAAAGAGGAAGTGCAAACCTTTTTGATAAAATAAAAATTTCCTTTTTCCTACAAAGTATATTTACATCTGCAAACAGTTCAGGGAATTGACACATTGCAGTCAGCGGTATCTTCAGAAGGCTGCTCCCAAATCTGCTTTGTTCAGAATGACGGCTGCCTATTGACTTGCACAAAATAATTGGCACTATAATTTTATACCTGTCAAAATCTGATGCACACAATTGTCTAATTACAATTTGGTATGTGTATGGAGGTGCAAAATTGATTTAACAGCTTTTGTGATGCAAAGGATTCTTTAGTAAAACCACTGAATAGTAACTGAAATTGTTTACTATCTCCAGTCTGCAATTTCTCTTTCCTTTTTAATTATTTGCTTATGTTATTATTGTAAACAATGTTCTTTCTTCTCTGTGCTGGTCAGTACACAGGAGTTTTTGAATATCTTTAGCTTCTGGTGATAATAGGGTTTCTGCTCTGTTACTGTTTGTATCAAACATATTGATATTTGCTGCCCCTGGCTATAAACATCAGTGTAGCTATGAATCACCAACTATGAACAATGGAGCAAAACCATTTTCATTTAACTCCAAAGAGTGCAGATGCTGTCATGCAATCCACCAGCAAGCTCTCCTCTGCAAGCCCCACTCAAGAAATAAATTGTATGAAGGCCACATGTAATGCTCTCTGGAACACATTCCATTCATTCCATTTATTTCCATGCAACTTACACAGGAACACTTTCCAGTAGATTGTGCTTTGCACTTTTTAAGAAAGAATACATGAAGGAATTAATCTGTGAAAGGACGTACAGAGAAAGCAAGTACTGAAAGAAGGGAAATCCTCCACGTAAGTCCTATATGTAAGTATAGATCTGGTGTATTTGTATCCAACCCTTTGTCCAAGGAGCTCAGAAAGAGCTTATCTGGTTCTACCTTTCCCATTGCATCTTCAAAATGACCATTTGAGGTAGCCTAGGCTCAGGAAGATGTAGTAGGCAAGGATCACCCAGCAGTTTTATAGAAGTGTGGCAATTTGAATCCAGGTCCCACAGATCCTCATCCAACACTTCAATCAATTACACATACAGCCCTAGCAGGAGCTAACAAAGAGAACTGAGCCCAGTGAAAGCAAACACTTGGAAACTGAAGGCAGGAATACTATTATAAAGAGATAAAAACAATGATATGACATTTCACTATGGAACAAGATAGGTCTGAGAGCTAGATATTCAATAGGAGGCCTGGGGAACATTCCTAGCACTCAGGTGCCCAAGTTGTTTTACAACCTCATGGAGTCTACTTCAGCACCTTCAGCACAAATAGAGGACCGACAGGACAATCCTAAACAGAATTACACTCTTCTGAGTTCCATCAGGACTCATTCAAAAAGACAATAGTGTTAGGAAAAGTTGAAGGCAGTAGCTAAAGGAGAAGACCCAACATGAGTTGGATTGGCTCAATAAAGGAAGCCTTGGCCTTCAGTTTGCAAGAAGGTTGTCAAGGGAAGGACATTTTGGAGGCATCACCATAGGTCAGAAATGATTTGATGGCATATAACAGAAGTCCACTAAAGGCAATTGGTTTAAAAGGGTGTAATTCTGCTTGGGACTGTTCCTGACAGAGACAACAGGGCCGGGAATAATGGAACTTATGCACACAGGTGGCAAAGCAGCTGTGGTTTACAGCTTCTGGGCTAGCTATTATCAAAATTAACTCTAGGGAAGTTAAATGACATCAAACAAGTACTGCTCTTTGTCCTTGGTGTTGAGAATATTATACAGCATTATCATTTTAAAAAGAACATATGTTTGCCTAGAAGTGATTCACCCATCCAAGTTACCTCAGGTCTGCCTTGTTTCCAGTAATACACAATTGGTTTTGTGTTCTTAGAACTGCTGACTTCAGAAGGGCTTGCGATGTTGTCACAAATTGAATCTTGGCTGTTTCCAGTGAGTTCTGAAAGCCTCCACCTTGCCATTGCAGCCACAGCAGCATTTCAGTACTGTACAAGTCACCTCGAATGAAAGGAAGGGATTATTAAGAATAACCTAGAAAGCAGACAGAGAGTTTAAATAAAGCTGAGCTCAAAGATGGGTCAAGAAAATAAAAGGTCAGGAGAAAGAGGTTTAATCTCTTAATATAAGCTGTGGTGATAGCAGAACATAGTGGAATAAGGATGTTTAGGTCAAGTACACCAGCAGCCAGTGAAACCTAAATCCAGCAACTGTAGCATTTTCTCCTAAGACTTCAGAGTGATGTTTTATCTTTAAGCGCAATACATCCTTAGCTGTGACTTCCAGACAAGCTCATATTCCAAACCCCAAATAGCAGGTTGGCCCCTACTACTGTTATCACCTCATTTCTATAGCAGATGGCACCATCACAGGTGTACCCAAGTCTCTCATTCACATGTACAGTAGGGGATTCTGTTTTTAAACAAAACCGGAGTAGGTGGGAAGGTAAGATAAATCCTGAATTCATTATTTTTAGGACTGGGTGTTCAAAGCATTTCCTCCCCCAGTCCATTCTGAAAGTGAAAATTTTAATTGCTTCTAGAATACAAAAGCTTCCTCCTATCAGTGGAGAAGATGATAGGAAGGATCCCTTGGGGATACACTCCCTAAGAATTTCACCCCTGTTGTTTGAGGAAACAAAAAAAAATGTACATATACCCATAGGAATATATGTCCCATTGAAGACAACAAAGCCATCACTCTAATGCAATAACAACTCTGGACGTGCGAAATCACAATATTAAAGCCAAACAAAATTATTGCTAAACTATCCTGATACCCATGCTTCGCTATGGTATTTAAGTTCCGTAAATCCAGTTACAATACTGATGATGTGAAGTCTGAAATGTGACATTTGTTGTAGGAATTCTAATGGAGAAGACTGTAGTGTAAAAAATGAAATGAGACATACGTACTTTTTCTCTCTCTTCTGAAGGACCTCTCAGTAGAGCCAGTTTGGTGTAGTGGTTAAATGTGTGGACTCTATTCTGAGACAACCAGGTTTGATTCCCCGCTCCTCCACTTGCACCTGCTGGATGACCTTGAGAGGGGAAGGGAAAGGAGTTTGTAAGCTGCTCTGAGACTCCTTTGGGTAGTGAAGGGCAGGGTATAAATCCAATCTCTTCTTCTTCTCTCTTCTGTAGATCACATTGGTGGTTCTGCCCTCAGAAGCAAGGATCACCGGACTGCTTGAGGAGCTCACTCTGGAGCAGGCCACATAGAACTGTTCATTTAAGAAGCCATTGTCTGTTAAGTCAATTCCTGCCACCTTCCATGAAAGTGATGGCCTCTCTACTTGTGTTCCTGGATTGTTTTGCTCATATGGAGACTGTGTTGTTCTGAGCACCTCAGGGTGATCTTGCTGATACTTGGCCTGTGCAGCTCAGTGCACTGCAGGAGTACCATGTGCAAATGTTGTTGCCGCATTCCTAAGTTGCCTCCTCCTTGTAGCATTGGTGTATCTGGCTCGACATTTGCCAGGAGCCTTCTTAGGGGCAGTAAGACGTGAGAGGTGTGAGGGGGAGTTGGTGTGAGGGAGTGGTAATCAATGTTCCCTCTAAGCTGAGTTAGTGTGAGCTAGCTCACAGTTTTTTAGCCTCCAGCTCACACATTTTTGTCTTCGCTCAGGAAGGATGGCTCCAGAGCAAACTAACTGATGCAGTAGTCAAATCGCTCACTCACAACTTTAATGCCAGCAGCTCACAAAGTAGAATTTTTGCTCACAAGACTCCACAGCTTAGAGGGAACATTGGTGGTGATGTGGTGGACATTTCTTCGGGTTCATGAGGGAGGCATGCATCGAAATAGCTCCTAAAAATGTCCTTTACTATCTCCCCATAAACATTAATTAACTCAATTGCCATGCTGGCTTTTTTGAAAAATGTCTATTCAGGAGTCTTGAATTGCTGATTTCTGTAACTGTCCTAAACTGTCTGCAGTCTCTTCTTACTGTGTTTTTACCTCAGAACATTGATATCCACAGCTGAGCAATCAGAGGGGGGTGGGCGCAAGCAGGTGGGTTTTATCTCAGAACTCTGAACTAGGGGACGTCCGGTGGCGGGAAAGGGTAATGGCTGCCTGAGCCTTCTGCTCCGTTAACCCTACCCCCCCTCCAGCCTTGACATCTATCTTACTAGCATCTTTGACCCTGAATATATGGGGAAGGACACATGAACACCACTGCAACCAAACTCAAAAAAGCAAAAAAAGATACAAGCCTTACTTTCTCTGTAGCAATCAGATTTCAAATCAGGCCTCTCTCTACTGACTACAGACAAAATGGCAACGGGAACTGGAGGAGCTCATAAAATGACGGCCCCAGTTACCACAGCGGACTTGACAGCAGCATTATCAAACATGGAAAAGACGTTCCTGGACAACATCTCAAATATGTTTAACCCACTATATGATTAGCTACATATGCTCCAAAAAAAACTGCAGGACACCAAGAAAGTAGCAGAGGGAGCTATGCAAAATAGCATTGCTAATCAAAATGATATCCAAGAAATCCAACAAACAGAAGACCTACTAGCTGAAAGAACACTACATATGGATTTATCCCTCCGACAGAACAACCTCAAACTGAGGGGTCTGGGTGAAAAAATTGAAGAAAATGGAGACTTGGCAATTCACCTCTCAAATTGGCTGGCACAGGAAGTCAGAATGAAGGGAGATCAATCACAAATAATCAGTAAAGCTTTCCATCTTGGTCTCACCTCCCATCTCAGGACAAGGGCAGCTAGAGCCATTATGATTACATTTCTTGATCTCAGATATAGGAAACGAATCCCTAACGTGGCTAGACAGAGAGGGCATTTAAAATACCAAGGCAATAAGGTCAAGGTATATCTGGACTTGCCACGAGAAGCTATGCAGAAGCAAAGAGAAATGAAGCCAATAACAAGCAGCCTACTTGAAACAGATATCAGATACTCCTGGATCACACCACTCATTCTGCAGATATCACATAGAGGAAAACAATACAAAGTCCCATCTCCAGAAGACGGTCTTAAACTTCTGTGCGCCCTAGACATAGAAACTCCCATGGAACTTCCTCAGAGATCAAACAAGCGGTGACACTCTTCCCCATCGTCTCCATCATCAGAACTGCAGCATGAACCAGGACAGTCATCTTGAGATAGATAAGTACTTATGCTGAGAATGGGCATAGGTCTTGTTTAGGGTAATATTTCCCGAGGAATAGGCTACTACTTAGAAGTTCATTATTTTTTTAAAAAGCGCAGATGTCACCACCATTTGATCTTTATTGTCTTAATATTAACTAAAAATTATTAGATTTCATAATGGAAATGCATAATTAGTTCTGGATCTCAATGAATGTTTTGAAGCAGGGGTTTTTCTAACTTCTTGTGCCTTATATTCAATACAGATAAGTTTGTTCCTACTGTTATTTTTAAGATCTTGTTGATGCATTAAATACACTTTTTTTAAGGACTTAAACAGGCAGGAGGGAAGGGCAAGTCTTTAGAGTTATTGTTAAATAAGTTCCTTTGGCTCTCTTAGTAAAGTGCTGGGGGTAGAAGTGATTGGGGGATCAACCCAGCCTGCTGCTGGACAAATTTACAGGTGGGAGATTAGAGAGTCGCACTTACAAGACAATTAGTTGACAAGTTGGTATTGTGGTATCATATACAACCTTTTATTTTGTGATTTTAATCTATTTATTTTTCATTCACTGCATGATTAATTAATTGTACTATTGTTTCATTGGTCTTACCTGATTGATCTGGTGCTGTAATTAATTGAAACTTTTAAGTGATTTATTGATCTAATTAATTGTTACTTCCACTTCTTGCAATCGATTAACTGGTTAGTTGATAACTGGTGGTTTTTCTCTAATCAATTTTACCTGCTTGATTCTGTACCATTTTTATAGTAATTACAGTGCAATCTCTGTAATTTCTGAACTAGGACCATTACTAATGTTTTATATATTTTTACTCTATATAATACCTCTCTACTTTTCATTGTAAGAAGCCACAACAAAAGGTGCTTTAAGATAATCTCACCTCAGTCTAATAGAAGTCAGGGTATTATTTCCAACAGGCTTCTTTGGAATTATACTTATTGCTAAACTCTGGGCTCACATATCTCTTGGGGAGCCTTAACAATTTTAGAGGAAGAGAGAATCCAATTAATTACACCCTAAAGGGATAACTTGACATATAGAATATTATAGGATCACAAGGATCTCTCTAATGAAGCTTTAACCCCACAGGTGGCTAAATTTATACCCACTTCATGCTCAAAGGGTAACGATCACTGACTATAGGCTCTTTGAGAAGGGCCTAAGCATTATCTTGGTCATTGTAGGTACACACACCATAGGTTCCTAAACCACTACTTCTGAACACTGCTACTTAAGTCAAGGGGAAATTGAATTAAACCATTCAAGTAAGATGACATACAACTTCAAAATCATATCTTCTAATGTACACAGTCTTAACAATCCTATTAAGAGGAAATGAGTTCTCAACAACTTAATTAAACCAAGGCCAGACCTTATGTTGCTACAAGAGACCTTAAAAAAGCAGAGCAATTTGTTTTTCACACAAAAAAAATTCAGATGCAGCACTTAGCTCCTGGCACTACAAAGTCATGGGGAGTGGCCATCCTACTGTCACAGAGCACACATTTTACCTTAGCAGCCCAACTGAGAGACCCAATGGGCAGATTTTTATTTATCAAGGAACAATTAGAAAATAAACAGATAACAATTGCTATGTTATATGCATCAAACAATGGGCAAATTGATTTTCTTAAGACCACACTATCCAAACTCAAAAAATTTGCAGAGATATTATTCTAGGGGAGGATTTTAACTATATAGCAGATAATATTTTGGACAGATCATTCCATACACTGACTACTAAGAAACCTGAGAAACACTATACACAATTAGAGGACTTACTAAAAGAACAAGACCTTACAGATATCTGGCGTTTGTTTCACAAGGATGAGAAGGATTACATCTACTTCACAGGATGTCACAATGTGCACACAAAGATAGACGTGATCTTGCTATCCTCATCCTTACTGAATAATGTTATCTCTTCTACGATTGAACCTTCCAGATGGTCTGATAACACATGGCTAGAATGCATCTTGACACCTTTTGATTATAATAAAAAACACACATCTTTATTGAAACATATCTTTATTGAACAATCAGCTTTTTAGAGAAGAAATAGAACAAGAAATAAAGCACTATTTACAGATAATTTGCACAGCAACATCTCTCCAGTAATGGTTTGGGATCCTTTGAAACCAGTAACAAGAGGAATCCTGATCTCTAAATCTTCTTACTTGAAAAAACAAAGACAAATATTAGAGATGGAAACATTAAATAAAATTAAAATATTGGATCAAAAGCACAAACAAAGAGGATCTGCACAGAGCCTAAAATTTCTCAATGCAGAATGTAAGAACTCAGCCTTACTGGAGACAACAAACATTAAAAAACATTTACTCTTCACTAAGCAGAAGTATTGGTTAAAATCCCCCCATACAATTATTCTGCTTCCACATAAAGTTAAAGAGCAAACGTTATCTAAACACATCAAGACTATTAAAACCCTAAAAGGGGAAATTGTTACAAATACTCGAGGAATCATATGTAGATTTGAGGAATATTACACAAAATTGTATACAGCCTCTCTGTCTAACCTCGTAAAATTTCAAGAGGAATTATTGAAATTTCCCATTCACACTAAATTAAAAGAAATACACAAAACGTACATGGACAGTATAATTACTGAACAAGAAGCCCTAGACACTATTAAGCTACTTAAAACCAACAAATACCCTGGTCCCAATGGACTATCTTCAGAATTTTATAAAACATTTGCCTCTGTTTTGACAAGCCCGCTCACCAATACTTCCAACCATTTCCTTGAAACAGGTACCATTCCACCATCATGGCAGCAAGCGCTGATGGTGGTCATCCCAAAAAAAGATAGGGACCCCCTATAACCAAGTTCATATAGACCTATATCTTTGTTGAACCAGGATCAAAAAATCTTCACTTCTATACTAGCCAAACGCCTGAATACCTTTATTTCAGAATACATACACCCAAATCAATCCGGTTTCATCCTGCAAAGAGACTTAGCGGACAACACTTTTAAAACCTTGCATTTACTACACTACTGTAACAGCATCAAACTACCTGCGGCCTTTCTCATCCTGGATGTGGAGAAGGCTTTTTACACGATAGAATTTCCTTATTTTTTTTCATTCCTTCAAAAAATGGGATTTGGCATTAAATTCATAACAGCTTTGGGAAGTCTTTATGCACATCCTACTATCAATATAAAAATAAATGGCTCTTTATCAGAAACAACTGGTCTCTGTAAGGGCACTAGACAAGGCTGCACACTTTCCCCACTTTTATTCTCACTGGCATTTGAACTCCTTGTGAATACAATACAAACTAATGACACAATCACAGGCATTAGATTAAAGGGTGCAGAATACTTGTTCACAGATGACATAACTCATCTTTCAACTTCTATCCCCCCAATACTAAAATTTTTAGACTCCTTTAAGGCTGTTTCTGGTTTAGGTATCAATGACACTAAATCTCAAATACTTCCTATACACCTTAGTATGGAAGATAAAATCTACCTAAAAGAAAAATTTAAATTCAGCTGGGTGTCAACACATCTTCACTATCTAGGTATTAATATCCCAACTGACCTTTCAAAATTGCTTAGGGTCAATCACCACTGTATTCACAATGACATCAGAAAGGATTTACTTAAGTGGGATATGGTGGGACACAGTGGGATACGGTGATTCCTGGTTATAAATTATATCAGAAAGATAGGGGGGAAGGGTTGGAGGTGGGGTGGCTCTGTATGTCAGAGAGGGTATACTGTCCAGTAAGATTGAGAGGGTAAGAGAATTGGATTCACTTCTGGAAATGCTATGGGTTGAAATAGTGGGTCCAAAAGGAGGCTTAACAGTGAGAGCTTGTTATCGCCCAACAGATCAAAAGGTAGAGAAAGATTATAAAATGATGAATGAATTAAAGATAGCGGCTAGACGAAATAACTATGTCATAATAGGCGACTTTAACTACCCACACATTGATTGGGTCAATATGAGTTCTAGTTGGGAAAAAGAGATTTTTAAACACTCTCAATGACTGTGCTATGGAACAGATGGTCACAGATCCTACCAAGGGAGAGGCGATCCTGGATTTGGTCCTAAGTAACACCCAAGACCTGGTGAGAGATGTAGAAGTGATTGCACTGCTTCAGAACAGTGACCATAATGTTATTGAGTTTAACATTTGTATAAATAGGGAGTTGCCCAAAAAGACTGACACAACCACTTTTAACTTTAAAAGGGTAACTTCTCTGGTATGAGGAGACATGTGAGGAAGAAATTGAAAGGAAGAGTGGAGAAGATCAAAACCATTGGGGAGGCTTGGAGACTATTTAAAAATACAATCCTAGAAGCTCAGAAAAAATATATACAACAGGTTAGGAAAGGCACAAATAGGTATAGAAAAAAGCCTGAATGGTTAACAAATAAAGTAATGGAAGCTGTAAAAAGTAAGAAGGATTCCTTTAAGTGGTGGAAAGCTAGTCTCAGTGATGTTAATAAAAAGGAACACAGGCTGTGGCAAATAAAATGCAAGTCTGTGATCAGGCAAGCAAAAAGGGAATATGAGGAGAATATTGCAAAAAACATAAAGGCCAATAATAAAACTTTTTTCAAATACATTAGAAGTAGGAAACCAGCCAGGGAGGCAATGGGGCCCTTGGATGACCAAGGGGTAAAAGGACTACTGAAGGATGACATGGAAATGGCTGAGAAGCTGAATGCATTTTTTGCCTCTGTCTTCACTGTGGAAGATGAGAAGTGCTTGCCCATTCCAGAAGCACCGTTTTTGGGAGGGGGGTTGAAAGACCTGAATCAGATTGAGGTGACAACAGAGGAAGTCTTACGACTGATGGACAATTTAAAAACTAATAAATCACCAGGCCCGGATGGCATTCATCCGAGAGTTCTAAAAGAACTCAAATGTGAACTTGTGGATCTCCTGACAAAAATATGTAGTCTTTCTTTAAAATCTGCCTCCATTTCTGAGGACTGGAAGGTAGCTCATGTCACTCCCATCTTTAAAAAGGGCTCCAGGGGAGATCCAGGAAATTACAGGCCAGTCAGTCAGACGTCAATGCTGGGTAAGTTGGTAGAAACAGTTATTAAGGAAAGAATTAGTAGGCACATTGATGAACAAAAACTATTGAGGCAAACTCAGCATGGGTTATGTAAGGGAAGATCTTGTCTGACTAACCTGTTAGTGTTTTTTGAGGAAGTGAACAAACATGTGGACAAGGAGGAACCAATAGATGTTGTTTACCTTGACTTCCAGAAAGCTTTTGATAAAGTTCCTCATCAAAGGCTCCTAAGTAAGCTCAATAGTCATGGGATAAAAGGACAAGTCCTCTTGTGGATCAAACACTGGCTTATAAATAGAAAACAGAGAGTGAGTATAAATGGGAAACTTTCTCAGTGGAGGGTGGTAAGCAGTGGGGTACCACAGGGATCAGTACTCGGTCTGATGCTTTTTAACTTGTTTATTAACGATTTGGAATTGGGAGTAAGCAGTGAAGTGGCTAAATTTGCAGATGACATGAAGTTGTTCAGGGTGGTGACAACCAGGGAGGATTGTGAGGCACTCCAAAGGGATCTGTCGAGGATGGGTGAGTGGGCATCAACGTGGCAAATGGAGTTCAATGTGACCAAGTGCAAAGTGATGCACATTGGAGTCAAAAATCCTAAATATAAATACACGTTGATGGGGTCTGAACTGGCAGAGACGGACCAAGAGAGAGATCTTGGAGTCGTAGTAGATAACTCAATGAAAATGTCTAGACAGTGCAATAAAGAAGGCCAACGCTATGCTGGGGATTATTAGGAAGGGAACTGTAAACAAATCAGCCAGTATCATAATGCCCCTGTATAAATCATTGGTGCAACCTCATTTGGAATACTGTATACAGTGCTGGTCGCCACACCTCAAAAAGGATATTATAGCATTGGAAAAAGTGCAGAGAAGGGCAACTAGAATGATAAAAGGATTGGAACACTTTCCCTATGAAGAAAGGTGAAAACCTTTGGGGCTCTTTAGCTTGGAGAAACGACAGCTGATGGGTGACATGATCAAGGTTTATAAGATTATGCATGGAATAGAGCAGGTTGAGAAAGAAGTACTTTTCTCCCTTTCTCACAATATAAGAACTCGTGGGCACTCCATGAAATTGCTGAGCAGTCGGGTTAGAACAGATAAAAGGAAATACTTCTTCACCCAAAGAGTGATTAACATATGGAATTCACTGCCACAGGAGGTGGTGGCAGCTACAAGCATGGACAGTTTCAAGAGGGAATTAGATAAACATATGGAGCAGAAGTCCATCAGTGGCTATTAGCCACAGGGTATAGATGGGAACTCTCAGTCTGGGGCAGGTGATGCACTCTATTCTTGGTGCTGGAGAGGGCAGCAATGGGAGGGCTTCTAATGTTCTGGCCCCACTGGTGGACCTCCTGATGGCACCTGGTGTTGGACTAGATGGACCATTGGCCTGATTCAACATTGGCTTCTCTTATGTTCTTAAGTGGAATAAATTGAACTTATCCTGGATAGAGAGGTTTAACCTCATTAAGGCTTTCATTTTACCAAAATACCTATTTCTTTTTAGAGCAATACTGATTAATGTCCCCCTCTACACACTAAGAAACTGGCAGGCTACATTACAGAAATTTTTATGGGAGGGGAAATGACCGAGAATAGGTCATCAAATTCTACAAAGAAGCAAGTCACAAGGAGGTTTTGGATTACCAGCCGTGGTAGTTTACCACAAAGTGACTTTACTAGCCGATGTTATCAAAATGCAACGATCGGGCTTTTTGCCAGAATGGGATCAAATTTGCACAAACCAACTCCACTTCACTATGGTAGACACATTAATCTGGGGAAATTGTTCCTTTTCTTATTGTTTTGCTTATTTTACTTATTTATTCATCTCTACATAATATTTAGGAACAAGCGTTATCATCTGGCTTAATGCCCAGGCCATCTATCTGCTGTAAGGACCGTGTTTGAGTTAGTAACTTTTTTCTGGCTATATGCCCAGAAGTTTAATCACTCCATCCACTTATTATTTAGTAAACCTCTACAATCTGCTCAAACACCGTTCCCCCCTTTATCACAGCAATTTTACACCAGTCTCAGCATCAGCTTATTACATACAATGATCTCCAAGAAAAATCCAACCCATTTAAATCCATCAGCTCATTCAGATCAGCACTTAACACTTCATGGTGACTGAGTTCAAACTATACTCCGTCTTCCACCCTGCCTCCAGAGGGTTAAAAATTTGTGTGCGTTGAAAAGAGGCTTGAGACGACACCGATTATTCCACCCTGCCCCTAAAGGGTTTTATAAAAGTGTACGTTGCAAAAGGGGCTCCCCCCTGGAATGTCATTCTTCCACCCTACCCCTGCTAGGGTTAAAAATAAAAAACTCCTGTTTTTCCTCTTTCTCCCTCCAGCATCGACTTCTCTTTCAATCACCCCACCCTTCCTCATACACCGGGCTGGGATCACACTAAATGAAAGTCGATCGGGAGCCTCTTTCTTCCCAGCTTTTACACAGAGTCAGAGTTTATATCTCAGCTCTGTTATGTCTTCCACTGTTTCCTCCAGCAAGCAATTAAAGGTACCAACTCCACTTTCATTTATAAGTGAGGATTATTTCACTGTTCATCTCGCTCTGCTCCATTTCACCTGTCTGCTATTAATATCCAATTCTGCTTAATGGCCGTTTTCTTCCCGGGGGTGGGAATCCACCCTTCTCTTGCTACTCTCACAGGGCTAATTATTGCCAAAAGTTACCCCTTTTAAGTTGACTCAGTTCTCAAAAGAGTACTCATGGGAACGCTCATCAGCTTGGGTTCCTCTTTTTTCTCCCCCATGATGCAGGAGCATCAGCTTTGCTCATAAAATGAGCTCCAACTTCGTTTCCACCTTGGAGGCAATCTTGGACTCCCTGCTGGTAGCCACACTCACAGGGACCTGGCTCAAAGCCTCTTGCAACCATCAGCTTCTTCCCCGAAGCAGTGGGAGGTCTTTAAGTTGCCAAAAGACCTCTTTTAAAAACAAAAGTGGCCGGAGCTGTTGTTTGAAGCTCCGCCTTGTCATGCCAAGCCCCGCCTCCCCGTCAGGAGTCTCGAGATACTTTATTATTCAGTCTTGGTTCTCAAAAAATGTCCATCCAGCTACTCTTAAATGTTGGAAGGAGACAAAATTGACCCGCTTTTGTGATATTAATGAGCCTGACTCAAGCACCAGATTTCTTTTTATGTTATTCTGTGCTTTTGCTTTGTATTATGCTTCTAGCTGTTCTGTTACAACATCATTTATTATTTAGACTATATATAGTCAACTGCATACTGTTTAAATTCTGCCAAATATGTTGTAGAAGTTTACTGGTTTCTTGTCATGTTACTTATTATGGTTATATGATTGTGATGTTTAGTAGTTGTATTGTTATTATCCTCCTTCAATAAAATTAAAAAACAAACTCTGAACTATACAGTTGACCAATGCAGGGGGGAAGGAGGCAGCAGCTTGCCAGGCATATGGAAAACAATTGAGGGAACATATTCTGCCCCTTTTTTACCCCCTTAGGAGTCATGTTTCTCAGAAATCTCTTCATGGGGAGGTTGACTTCATGGTAGGAATGCACACCCCTTATTTTGGTGCAAGGGCTCAGCCTGGGCATTGAGTTTGGGGGGGGACACCCCCCCTTTTTATATATAAAAATGCTCCTCATTTATGTTACATTTAAGAAGTGGGACATAACTACATATTCAAAACACCATCCGAGCAATCAGATATTAACCAAGTTCATATTAACCAATTTTCTAGAACCCTCATTATAAGAAGTTAAATAACCTAATAAAGGAAAACACTTTTTTTACAAATTTGGGGTATATTTCCATAGTGGGTTGGAGTGTGGCTAAAGCTATTGGTGAGGCTGGGCCAGCAGCATTGCTAAGGTGATAGTGCTGGGGAGGCATCCCTGATGGATTAAAGTACCCTGGCCCTGCTCCTACACCTGACAAACACCCACCTGAGTGGTGTAATGGGGGAATTGTGTTTAAAGGCACTGGGAAAGCTGGGCCAGTAGCAGAGCTAAGGCAATCTTGCTGAGCAAACCTTCCCAACAGCTGTAAACATCCCACTTCCTCTTCTACGCCTGACAGGCAGTTGCCACTGTGGAGGCTGAGCCGGCAGGATCACTAAGGCATTACTGCTGAGGAAGGCTCCCTGATTGCTTTAAGCACCCTGCATCCACCACTGCACCTGACAGATAGCCGCCTGTCAGGTATGGGGGTGAGTGTGTTGGAAGCCATCCGGGAGGCTGGGCCAGCAGCACTGCTGCACCTCACAGGTGGCTGGTCATTCCTGATTTCCTCAACAGTCTTTAGTTCTTCTGCAGTCTCCTGTAACTTTTTTTTTACCTCAGAACACTGAGCTCTGCAGCTGACCAATCAGAGAGTGGAGGGTACAAGGAGGCAGCAGCCTGGCAGCCATGTAGGAAACACATTTTACCCTTTTGCCCCCCTTAGGGGTTGAATTTCTAAAAATCCCTCCTTAGTGAGCATCTACATCATGGTAGGAGTACTCTCCCCGAATTGCGTGTTTCTAGGTCCAAGGGTTTAGGCTGGGTGTTGATTTTATGGTGAGGGGTCTTTCATTCATATATATATATATATATATATATATATATATATATATATATATATATATATATATATATCCTTATAATAATTATCTTTTGGTTTTGTAAAATTCCATGCGCTTCCATTGGCTGTAAAATGCACTCCCTCGGCCACTCACCCATCAGCCGCCACTCAAGAGTACTCGTGTGACATTGGCTGGGTGCTGGGTCTGCTCCTCTTCCCCACCCACTTCCCCTTCAGACAGATTTGCATATCAGATTTACTGTCAGACAGGTCTCTCTCCTGAGGAAGACAGGTCTCTTGACTCCTATGAGGGACTGTCCCCTCAGTGGCTGTTGGTAGGCAACCAAGCTTGGTTCTGTGAGTAAAAAAACAATGGACTTTCAGCATAACCCCCTCCCCAATGGCCACTTTCCTGTCAGAATAAATGGGAAAAGGCTCTTTCTCCTGCTTAGCTTCAGCATGGCTGGCTGGCTAACGAGGTGGGCCAGCAACCATTGAACCATTTTCTTCAACTCCCCGCTGTGCAGCCGACTTTCCCCTAGGGTTGCCAATCTCCAGGTGGGACCTGGAGATCTCCCACTGTTACAATTGACCTCTAGATGACAGAGATCAGTTCCCCGGGAGAAAATGGTTGCTTTGGAGGGTAGTCTCTATGGCATTATACACTGCTGAATCCTTCCACCACCACCCAAATGCTGCCCTCCATAGGATCCACCCCCCAAATCTCCAGGTATTTCCCTAATCAGAGTTGGCACCTGTACTTTCTCCTCTGTCAGTAAAAGGCCCTTTCCACACCTATGTTGGCCTTTGGGAGAAAACTCAGTGGGCCCAGTCCTGATCAGGTTGCCAACTCCAGGTGGGCAATTCCTGGAGATTTGAGGGATGGAGCCTGGAGAGGGTGAGGTTTGAAGAAGGGTGGCACCTCAGACAGGTACGATGCCATAGACTCCACCCTGCAATCCAGCCATTCCCTGATGTGGAACCATTGTTGCCAATCTCCAGGTGGGGGCTGGAGATCACTCAAAATTACAACTGCTTTCTAGGAGGGAGGGGGGAGGAGATGGAAAACTAAAGGTAGGTTGATGGTTGGCTGGGAGGGATGTAGGGTTATCAACTCCAGGTTGGGAAATTCCTGGAGATTTGAGTGGTCGAATCTGGAGAGGGTGAGTGTTGGGGAGGGGTGGGACCTCAGACAGGTACAATGCCATAGACTCCACCCTCCAAACCAGCCACTCCCTCCTGGGGAACCACTGTTACCAATCTTGGGGGTGGGCTGGAGATCACTCAAAATTACTACTGCTCTTCAGGTAGCAAAGATCAGTTCCTCTGGAGAAAATGGTGGACTCTGTCATTATACCCTGCTGAGATTGCCACAGCAAATTGTTACTGAGTACCCAAAGCCGGGGCACTCTCCCAGAGCCTCTTTCTAGAGCCTGTTGTATTTATTTCTACAACGGGCCTTATTCCTAGTGTGTGTGTGTGTATATATATATAGATGTGTGTATGTATATATATGAATGAACAAAACCCAAGCCCAAATAACATATCTGTGCACATACTTAATTACTGACTATGGAATATAGGACTATTGCCCTATATTCAAATGAAGTATGAGGCTTCATTGGGAAGCAGGGTATGGAATCAGGCAATAGGGAGACATGGCCTAAAGGCATATACAAGCTGACCCACTCTGCCTCCCTATAGACCTCATGGGATTAGCTGGTTACCATTGGGGCCAAGTAGAAATTTGTTTGGTTTAATTAGGACTGGTTTTGAGTGTTTAGGCCATAACTAGTTTGGCAGGGATAGAGCAGGTTGCTAACAATAGGTAGGGATGATTGTCAAGAATCCAGAGACCTCAGGAGCGATGGGGGGCATGTCCTGAACAGCATATCATTGGCCTTGTGGCCAGGTCAGGCTTGGGAAGCAGTGCCCTTGGTGCTGTGCACCATCATTCTGAACCTGGCAGTGGCCTTTTGGTGCATCAAGGGAAGGGGATGGGTCTGGGCACCTCTTGGCCCATTGTGCAGGTGATAAACAAGGCCGTCAGAAGATGCTGGCTGAGTTTGAAGTCAAGGTGTATCTGCACAATGAAAGCAGCCATGATTGGGCTGCCTAGCACAGCTCACCTCTTTAAATATGATAGCATATTTATTATGACGTAGATCAACTGTATTAAATAAATAAGTTAAACCCACCCCACTGTCTCATGTCTTTATTTGCTGGGTGCCTAGGGCAAACAAATTTTACATCAAAATATCCAAAAATACAAAAATTGTTCCTTCCCAGTCAGTGTAAAGGCAGCAGGAAGTCAAACAGGAATCAGCCCAGTAGTTATTGGTTGGTTTTAGATTCTATACAACAGGGAATTGAACATAGAAGGCTCAAAGATTGTTCCTTGATGTTCAGGAAGTGGAACCTCAAAATATTGTTGAACATTTACATCACTCTGAGTCTACTTTAGTGTTTTTAATTTGTTCACTGAAAGATTTTAAAATGCAGAGGAAAATGCAGGTGCATGAATCTCACAATGGCTTGCTGCACGCAGTAAAATCATGCTAACCCAGCAGACTACAAAACAATTGCACATAGACAGTTCATCCTATACCCCATTAATTGAAAACACTTATTTTATTGGCTCTGGTGTCACAACTCAAACCTGCAGTGGAAGGGAACTGAGATTTTGAAATCCAGGGAAAATGTAGCTTCATACAGCTTATGATGTAAGCAAGTGCAAAACATCAGTCTATACAAAATGTCTGCACAAACTGTGGGGGACAAAATGTCTGCCAGTGAAATGCTAAGCAGAGTTATACCCTTCTAAATCCATTGAAGTCAATAGGTTTAAAAAGGTGTGACTTTGACACAGGTGTTATGGTATGATTTCCCTGTTTATTAGATCATGAGTAAAACTAAGTGCCTTAAAGTTTCTCTAAAATGTAGAGTCACTTAAATTTTAAGGATATAGACATTTCTACACCTCTCTCTCTCTCTCTCTCTCTCTCTCTCTCTCTCTCTCTCTCTCTCTCTCTCTCTCTCTCTCTCTCTCTCTCTCTCTCTCCTCATGACAACCATGTAAGGAAGGTTAGGTTGAGAGATGATCACTGACCTGAAGTCACCCAGAAAGCTTCCATGGAAGACTAAGTATTCAAAGTTGAACACTCTAGCTGTTAGATTCATTATTGTAAGAGGATGAATCTTAGAAAATGTGTCTGAATTTGTGAGGGTAAGAAAGAATTCAGATGTCACAGCTAGGTATTTCCTATCCATCACTGTACCATCATTCAAATTATATTAATGTTTCTTAAACATGCTAGCAAAATACTCAGTTTTACTGGCTCCTCTACTTTATTTTCTTTTAATATTTAGCATCTTACTTAATCCAAGGACAAGCTTATGATGGGAAACAGTAATGAAACATTGCATATATGTCTATTGGTATATTTTTTAATTTTGTTCTCCTGACAGTTTTTATAGTTTCACATAAAATGCAAATGGCAGGAACCATGTACAATAAAACTGAAATCGGCCTTGTCAGTGGGAGGCTCCATTTCTTCACAGCTGATTCTCTACCTAAAATCTAACCTAAGTGACCTTCTTTTTGTTACCCAGTGTTTCAAATGCTTGACAATTTTGTGGGAGATCTATGACTGATTCATTCTCTCAGATTCCTCCAAACAATCAGGTGCAGAAGAAAAGCTAAAGTGAAACCGGCCACACACATGGAAATACATAAAATATTTTTGTGATCCCTGCAGCTTCATTCAGTTCTCAGTCTGGCCCTTTTTTCTGGACCAGTCAAGTGAAGTAACAAGGGTCACCATCTGATAGCTATGAAATAATCATCCTGGATGGGCATCCATAAAACTCTCCCCCAGCACCATTCTCCTCCCATTTCTGGAAGTGACTTCACTTTCATTCCCATTTTACAGATAAGGACCAGCCTGAGAGTTAACAATCTCAGAGAATCCAAGTCATCCCTACAATATGAACCCAGCTTGATGTCCCTAGCTTTCAGGCACAGAATTGCATTTTTGGCTTTAACATAACTGCTGAAGCCAGCAGAAAAAGAGGAAGCAGCCATTAGCCAGCACCTCCATTGTGCCTAGACTGAGTTCAAGCAGATGATCTCTTTTTTCCAGCTGCCACAAGCAATCAAAAGAACAGAAGGAAGCTGTCAGGTTCTCCACTGTTCCTGCTAAGATCAACAAGCTATATCCCCCCCTCCCAGGACTGGTAATATCTGAATGCTGAATGTATGCTTGGGACCTAATTGTGAAAGGGGTATTTTTACCCATTACCACTACACCCAAAAGGGAAAACAACAGCCAAGGTTAGCAGTGGAAGGAAGACCTTCAGGACTCAGGAGAGGACACTGAAGCATCAGTCCACCAACACTGTGGCTGAGTTCAGACTGGCAGTTTGAAGCGGGAGCAAGTCGTGGCAAAAAAGCCCCGGAACAAACTGTTCCGGGTTTTCCCAGTCACACTGCGCAGACTGATGCTGGAGCATACCGGGGAGGAGGCGTGAGGGAGCATTCACATTGTCGGCCTGAAGGCGAGGCTGTAAGGTGTGGCTTTCTTTTTGGCTGAGCTGGAGATATGTGCTTATGTGCATGAGTGCACAATCAAAATCGTAGATTTTAGCGTTCACACTATGTTGGTGCAGGATATACATGGGATGACATGCTTTCCAGGGTTTGATACCACTTTTACCAAGAATCTTTTAAACTCGGGAGAGAAGTGTTACAAGACGGGCTGAGTATGGCTGGGGAACGCCGGACAGATGTGCCTGTGTGAACGGCCCCTTTAATCCGGTTGTGAAACATCACTGAAATGCACCTCTCTCAGGGCAAACTGCCAGTCTGAACTCAGCCTGTGTGTTGCTGATTTGTCATATTCTCTCTCAGATGTAAAGTAGTCCATACGTACCACATTTATGCTTCTAGAATATAAGAGTCACAAATTAACACGAGCTTCGTTTTGCTAATGTTTTGTTCCATCTTGTTTTCTTCCACAGGTGCAGAGACTCAGAACTCATATGTAAGCCTTAGGGGCGAAGATCCTGCAATTTTAATGTCTATCTACAAGGCATACACATAGCAGGTGGTACTTTTTCCATCATGGTATTTCCATTCTATGAAGAAGTACAGCAAGTTTCTGCCTGTCATTTATCTATGTAAAAAGTTGACAACCCTAATAATCACTGATGGGTATTCTATCTTCTTCCCTCCCCCACCCAACTCTGTTTCTGTGCCTTTAAAACCAACCACAGAAATTAACCCGGTGAAGCTTTCTTTATACGTTTACTTCCATGCCAAGGAAAAAAATCACCTACGAAGAAAAATAAGACCACCAAAAAAATTGCAAAATTTCTATTAAAGGCACAGGCGCAGGGATGGTAAGGGACACCTGGAAACCCTAACAATAATACCTCCAGAAGCCTGGTCTACTGATTGCAATATATTTGGACACATCCTAAGCCTCCAGCTGTAGTTCCTATTTTCCTATTCATTTTATGAATAAAACTTTTTATGGTCTGCAAATACACAATATACCTCTTCCTGTGCACATTTGAAGTCTTAATTCACTCAAGCTATTACATCTGTAACATGACAAAGATAGCATAAATGTGCAGAGCCTGCTCCATATTGAATCAGCGTGCACTTGCAATGTTTATTGCGGCCCACGGCTTCCACAAACATTTGGCTTCCCAGATTATGCCCATGAAAATTAACGATCCATCATGAGGCATGCCCATGTTCTAATGAAACACTTAGTCAAGTGTGAGTGAAGTCAGGTGCGAGAAGCAGCCTTCCTCCCAGCTGCAATAAAAGCCTCTCTTTCCCCCCCTCACACAAATTCAATTAAGTGTGAGGAAAAAAATAATTACTGCTGTACACCATTTTTGCATTTGTGATCAAATAAAAGTTTCATGCTGTATGGGAAAGCTGAGATAAGCCAAGCCAGGAATAAGAATAGAGTTACATTTATTTTTTGTTGTGCCAGAGAAAGGGAGTTTCATGTAACATTTTTTCTTGCTTTCATTTTATGTCCTGCATAAAGGGGGGGAATTACTTACCAAGTGATCTGGATGTTGAACACAAGCTCAGTAAGAAACTCAAGACTTCTGAACAATTTTTGGGGATGCTGCAGTCTCATTCACAGTGAAGACCTTTCAAGGACTGCAAACTGAGCTAGTAAAGTAGATAAAGAGGTGGCAAGTGAAAGAGGTTTTTACTGTTTCCTGTGGGGAAATTATGAGTTTGATTTGTCTTTGGATCCAGCAGTTAGGAAAGGATAACCAACAACACACATTGCTCAAAGGAATCGGAGCCAGTGTGGCTGACAAAGTATGGCTAACTTGAAAATTTGCACAAACATAGACGATTGCATGCATTTAGGTAGCAGCATCATGATGATCCATACTCCACCTGAAATTTGAATGAAACATTCTATGAAGAATTCTGACTCTCATGCTGTATCACAATCTAAAATTTCCAATTTTCTCCATATAGAGGAGTACTTACATCTGCTCCCCTATCATATTGAACCATACTCTGAACTATGGGGGATTTTGTATATGTACCTATTCTGCCATGCAGTCAGATGGTGCAAAAGCTCTAGTCGACAACAGCTGTCCAAGATCTCAGCCAAGAAAGCCTCTTTATTAATAAGTCCTGCCTGAAATCCTTTAGGTGGAGATGCCAAGAGTCTGTTAAAACATTTTTTTCACCATTTGGAGTTAAGAAAAAATTTAAGATTTTTGCCATGATTTTGATTAGTGAGCATAAGGTTGATATGCTACATTTTATGATGCTTCTGTACTTCCTCCCACCCTTACCCAAAATCTGTTCTTTGACCTAAGCAACGTTACCTCAGTCAAGGGTCTGTTCCATCCTTATCTACTATGAAAAATGTGTAAAGGATTTATTTTCCTTTTCTCCCTAGAAGGGATGCAGGGTGTACTCTGAAAGGGAGAATTATATCTGAAGATGGAATTAGAATAATAGATCATAGAGTTGGAAGGCACCGCCAAGGTTATCTAGTCCAACCCCTTGCACAATGCAGGAAATTCACAAATACCTCCTCCCATACAACCCCAGTGACCCCTGTTCCATGCCCAGAAGATGACAAAATACCTCCAGGATCCCCAGCCAAACTGGCCTGGAGAAAAATTGCTTCCTGACCCTAAAGTGGCAATCAACATTTCCCTGGGTGTGTAAGAAAGGGCCACAAGAACTAAGCACTGAGGCAACACTTCCTTCCTTCCATCTCATGATCTCCTTAAGTTCATAGAATCAACATTGTTGTCAGATGGCCATCTAGCTTCTGTTTAAAAACCTCTGAAGAAGAGCCCACCACCTCCCGAGGAAGCCTGTTCCACTGAGGAACCACTCTGTCAGGAAGTTCTTCCTAATGTTTAGCTTAAAACTCCTTTGATTTAATTTCAGCCTGTTGGTTCTGGTACAGCCTTCTGGGGCAACAGAAAACAACTCTGCCCATCATCTATATGACAGCCCTTCAAGTACTTGAAGATGGTTAATCATATCACCAGGGCCAGCTCGCCCACTAGGCGAGCTAGGCGCCTGCCTAGAGCGTGCCGGCTGCAGAGGCACCAAACTGCACCCCACCCCCCCATAAAAAGCCCCCCTGCCGCCGCCTCTCCACCACTGCCGGGGAAGAACGCCCCAGTGGGGCTCAGGAGGCAGCAGAAGAGCTGACCCCCCCTTCCCCTCCCCCCTCAGGGAGGGGGAGAGGAGGCGGCGGTGGCCAGCAAAGAGCACCCTAATCGGACCAGGAGAAGCACCCCAAACGACGGGCAGCCAGTTGCGGTGAGGTGGGGCAGAGTGGGGTAGGGGACTGGCCAGCCAGAGAGTGCATGGCAACTTGGGTTGGGGATGATGTCATCATCTCTGGACCAGAGTGGCCACCCCCCCGGAACCCTTCACCACTTCACTCTCCTCTCCTCCCTCTGGCTGACTTACCTCCCAACAACCCTGCAAGGCAGGCGAGGCCAAGGCAGGGCCCAGCTGGCAGGCAGGCATCTGACCGGAGGCGCTAGGGAGGGTGGGCAGGTCTCCCGGGGACAGCCAAGGAGGAGGACCCCTTCCTGGCACCTCCCCTGGAGGGCCTCTGGGCCAGGGTGGGGACGGTCAGCTTTGGGCTGGTAGGACTTGGGCTCCAGGAGGGTCAGGGCTAGCAGGGTCGAGGCCAGCACTCTTGCGAGGGGTGGGGAGAGAGGTGGGGCGGGGCTGTTTCCATAAGCAGTAGAAGGGGCCTGGGCGGTGCTGCAGACCTCCGGGCCACTGTCTTCTTGGGTCTCCTCCCCTCCCCCTCCCCGCAGGTGGCAGAGGGCGGAGGAGTGCAAAGCCGAGCACCAGCAAGCCAGCTGCCTGATGCTGCGCCTCCAGCATGAGGCCTTCCCCAAGAGCTGGGCCTGCTGCCGCCGCCCACCCAGGACCCGCTGTGCCAGCACAACACCTCGCTCTACACCCTGTAGAGCCTGCAGCCCTGGGCCGAGACCCATCAGGTCACCTCCGTCTCTGCACTGCTCTGAGCTGCCCTTGCCACTGCCGGGCGCCCCCTTGGCCAGGTGCTGCAGAGAGACTCCCTGGCTGGCTGGTGCAGCCCAGAAGGAAAGGAGGGAGCCCCCCACTCCTGCTGCGCATCTACAGTTGGGTATGTTCATTTTAAGAATAACCCTCTCCCAGCGGGCTTCTATGGAGGAGTCTGCGGCCCCCTCCTGGCCATCACTGGGATGGGGCTGCTCAGAAGCTGGTCAGGGCTGCTCAGAAGCCGGCGAGGGCGCACATGGGGGGGGATCCCCAAGTTATTGGCCAGCCCCCCCCAGGCGAGAGAATGACGGCACGTCCGCCTACCTGTGAGGAAGAAGTCTGGTCCTAGCCCCCCGTGCTTCTGAGTAGACCCACTGAGGCTGACTTGCTTCCCTGTCAATCTACCTCCTCCAGGCCCCACCTGGAGGTTGGCAACCCCATGATTGGAAGGCTCACGCAGGGGAGCGCCAGAAGGTAGCCCTGCCTAGAGCACAAAAAACCCCAGGGTCAGCCCTGCATATCACCTCTCAATTGTCTCCTCTCCAGCCTAAACATACCCAGCTCCCTCAACCTTTCTTCATAGGACTTGGTTTCTAGACCTCTCACCATCTTTGTTTCCCTCCTCTGGACACATTCCAGCTTGTCTATATCCTTCTTAAATTGTGGTGCCCAAAACAGAACACAATACTCTAGATGAGGTCTAATCAGAGCAGAGTAAAGCAATACCATCACTTCAGGTGATCTGGACACTATACTTCTGTTGATACAGCCCAAAATCATGTTTGCCTTTTTAGCTACCACATGACAATGGTGACTCATGTTTAGTTGATGGTCTACCAAGACCCTTTTCACACACACTACTACCAAGACAAGTCTCCTCCAACCTATAATTATGCATTTGATTTCAGGGCCGGCTCCAGGTATTTCTGAGCCCTAGGCGGGCGCAGATCCCAACCTCCCAGTTGGGCCTGGAGACCCAGCCATGCCACCCCCCCTACTTCCCCCCCCCAGGGAGGAGGGGGAGGGCAGGCAAGCTGTGCCCTGGCTGAGCACTCTGCGGCAGCAGCGGTGGTGGTGGGGAGTCCCCGCTGGCCGCCGCCGCCGCCTCCCCCCCCAGGGAGGAGGGGGAGGGTGACTTGCACCCTAGCCGGGCGCTTTTCGGCGGTGGCAGCAGGGAGATCCCACTGGCCGCTGCCAGCCGCCTCCTCCTTCTCTCCCCCAGGGAGCAGAGGGAGGGCAACTTGCACCCAAGCTGGGCGCTTTTCGGCGGTGGCAGGGAGATCCCGCTGGCTGCTGTCAGCTGCCTCCTTTAGGGCGCTTTTCGGCGGTGGTGTTAGCGGCGGCAGCAGCGGGAAGATCCCGCTGGCCGCTGCCGACTGCCTCCTCCTCCTCCCTTCCCCTCGGGGAGGAGGGGGAGGGCAACTTGCACCCGAGCTGGGCGCTTTTCAGTGGTGGCGGCGGCGGGGAGATCCCGCTGGCTGCTGTCAGCTGCCAGCTGCCTCCTCCTCCTCCTCCCCCCTCAGGGAGGAGGGGGAGGGCAACTTGCACCCTAGCTGGGTGCTTTTCGGCGGTGGCGGTGGCGGCAGCGGCAGCAGCGGTGGCAGCGGCAGCAGCGGGGAGATCCTGCTGGCCGCCACCTCCTCCTCCTCCTCCCCCCCCAGGGTGGAGGGGGGGCAACTTGCGCCCTAGCTGGGCGCTCTTCAGTGGCCACCACCGGCTGCCTCCTCCTCCTCCTCCTCCTCCCTCCCAGGGAGAAGGGGGAGGGCAACTTGCGGCAGCAGCAGGGAGATCCCACTGGACATCAGCTTCCTCCTCCTCCTCCTCCTCCTCCCTCCCAGGGAGAAGGGGGAGGGCAACTTGCACCCTAGCTGGGCGCTTTTCAGCGGCGGCAGCAGCAGTAGCAGGGGGATCCCGCTGGCCACTGTCGGCTGCCTCCTCCTCCAGGGAGGACGGGGAGGGAAACTTGCGCCCTAGTTGGGCGCTTTTCAGCGGTGGTGGAGGCAGCAGCAGGGAGATCCCGCTGGCTACTGCCGGCTGCCTCCTGCTCCTCCCCCCCAGGGAGGAGGGGGAGGGCAACTTGCGCCCTAGCTGGGCGCTCTTCAGTGGCCGCCGCCGGCTGCCTCCTCCTCCTCCCTCCCAGGGAGAAGGGGAGGGCAACTTGCGGCAGCAGCGGGGAGATCCTACTGGACATCGGCTTCCTCCTCCTCCCTCCTAGGGAGAAGGGGGAGGGCAACTTGCACCCTAGCTGGGTATTTTGCGGCGGCGGCAGCAGCAGTAGTGGGGAGATCCCACTGGCCGCTGTCGGCTGCCTCCTGCTCCTCCTCTAGGGAGGAGGGGGAGAGCAACTTGTGCCCTAGTTGGGTGCTTTTCAGCGGTGGTGGCGGCAGCAGCATGGAGATCCCGCTGGCTGCTGCCGGCTGCCTCCTGCTCCTCCCCCCCCAGGGAGGAGGGGGACGGCAACTTGCACCCTAGCTGGGCGCTTTTCGACGGTGGTGGTGGCAGGGAGATCCTGCTGGCCTCCGCCAGCCGCCTCCTCCTCCCCCCCAGGAGGAGGGGGAGGGCAACTTGTGCCCTAGCTGGGCACTTTTCGGCAGTGGCGGCAGTGGCGGGGAGGTCCCGCTGGCTGCCACCAGCCGCCAGCCGCCTCCTCCTCCCCCTGCCCCCCAGGGAGGAGGGGGAGGGTGACTTGCACCCTAGCTGGGCAGTTTTCGGTGGCGGCGGCAGCAGTGGGGAGGTCCCGCTGGCTGCCGCTAGCCTCCTCCTCCTCCTCCCCCTCCCCCCCAGGGAGGAGGGGGACGGTGACTTGCGCCGTAGCTGGGCGCTTTTCAGCAGTGGCGGCAGCGGTGGGCGCCCAGTTAGGGCGGCAGGGGGGAAGCAGGGCGCCATTTGGCACCCCTGAGGCCGGTGTGCCCTAGGCGAGCGCCTAGTTCGCCCAATGGGTGATCTGGCTGTGTTTGCTTTTTCCTACCTAAATGCAGAACTTTACGTTTCTCCCTACTGAGATTCATTAAATTTCTTTTAGCCCAGTTTTCAAAATCATCCTGCATCCTGACTCTGTTTTCTACCATATTTGCTACCGCTCCCAATTTAGTATCATCTGCAAATTTAATAAGCATTCCCTCTATTCCTTCATCCAAATCATTGATAAAGATGTTGAACAAAACAGGTCCCAGGACAGATCCTCGAGGCACTGCACTTGTCACTCCTCTCTGAGGATGCGGAACTATTCAAAAGCACTCTTTGGGTGTGATCTGTCAACCTGTTACAGATCCACCTAACAGTCATAGGATCCAAACCACATTTTTCCAATTTGTCAACAAGAATATTATGTGGAACCTTATCAAAAGCCTTTCTGAAATCAAGATAAACTATGTCTGCAGCATTCCCCTGATCCAGCAAGGTAGTAACTTTCTAAAAAAAAGACATAAGGGTCCCGATCAGACGGCTCTTTAGATCTGCAACATGCATGATTTCCTGGTGGATTTAAGGGGAATGACCAGACACAAACATCTGGGAAACGTCCCTGTTCTGTAGACATCCTGTTTTGCCGCATCTCTTGCTAGCCTGAGCTCATACTGAGCTTTAGCTTTCCTAATTCTTGCTCTACGAGCACTGATTATTTGTTTATATTCATCCTTGGTTATAAGTCTGACTATGTACAGCTTTTCCCTTCCCCAAGACTGTAAATTCCAAAATTACGCGGTCATTACTACCCACTACTTTCACCTCATCAACCAAGTCCAAGATAGCTGATAGATGGAATTTCTTTTTGAATTCTAGACCCTGACCTTTTGTCTGTTTTATCCTATAAAGGAAGAACTTTTAATCTTGTTCAATATGCCAGCTTGCTCTCTGGCTAGCATCTAGGGTTGCCAGGTAGGGTTGGAAAATACCTGGAGATTATAGGGGGTAATCTAGGAGATGGTTGGGTTTGGGGAGGGGAGGGGCTGCAGCATGGTACAATGCCATGGAGTCCACCCTTCAAAGCAGCCATTTTCTCCAGGGGAGCTGATCTCTGTCAGCTGGGGATCAGTTGTGAAAGCGGGAGATCTCCAGGCCCCACCTGGAGGCTGGCAACCCTACTAGCATCAGAATGATCATTCTTGCTCTGTTAGCCAAAAGCCTTGAATGATTTGTCTCTCCCTGATAGAACTCGGAAAAGGGTGGGGGGCTGCGTAGAGTAAAAACAGAAACGCTCCCCAACAGAGTTCTTTTGGATGCAAAGCATGTGCTCTTCCACTGAGCCCTTCTCCTCACTTTTTCAAACTGCCCGTGCTAAAATCAGTTGAAGATTGACCCTTCACCCTAAGGAATTAAGATATATCTTTTCATTCATCATACTTTTCCTCCTTCTCGTTTTACTTTTGCTCCTTCTCCAAGGAGTTTAGAGTTCTCTGTATGGTCTACCCTTCCTACATTTGCTGTTTGCAGCAACCCTGTGAGTTGGGTGTACATTTGGATATTTCTGGTTATTGCAGGTTCCTGTTTGTATTTTCTAAGAGTGAAGTGTAGCCCCATCTGTGGATATCTAAGTCAATGGATTGGAGCCACACTGACTAAAAGCACAAAAAGAACTGTCGACACACACACACATCCAAATAGCACCATTGGTATTTTTCAGGTATATTCAGGTGTCCAGAGTGATATTCAAGCTTCTCAGAATATCTGCAATTAGGTCCTTGATTCTTCCAGAAATATTGGATATACCTCAACCTTAGACTGTACTCAAGTGGCTTTCTAAATGCAGTTCTCACATAGAAGACATCAAGGAAACAGGATTTAAAAACAGTAACTTTTATTCACTACCAGGGATATGGGAAATAAAGATGTTCAGTAAAAAGCCTTAAAATGTTTATAGGTAACACACAGCTTTTGCTGGGCTCATTAAGTAATAACATTTCAGTTGTCAACTCCTGAGTGCTGAGAACACTTATCAGCCAAGCTTTTATTCTTGAGGCAAATATTGACCTTCCAGATACTACAACATTTTAGGCAGTTTCTGTCAGAAACTGAGCCTGAAACCACAACAATCTCTACCTAAAGCAACCACTATGGACTTATAGGGGCCAGGCGTAGCAGCAACCACTGGGTGACTTGATACCACCTGACTTGCACAACTCAACTAGGCCTGGCTGCTTGCTACTGTTCAACAGCAGCCACCTTATGAAAGCCAGTGTGATGTAGCACTTAGAAGGTCAGAGTAGGGACTGGGAAATTCAGGTTTGAATCCCAATCTTGCTGTGGAACCTCACTGGATGATTTTGGGCCAGTCACATACTTTCAGCCTAACATACTTCACAGGTTTGTTGTGAGGATAAAAAGGAGGAGAGGAGAATGATGTAAGCTGTTTTAGTCCCCACTGTGGAAAAAGGTAAGTGTTAGGAGATGTACTTTGATTTGTTATTTTCTGACCTGCACACACACCTGAATGGTGCTTGAAAGTGTCTTTGGTTTGGGAGAACTGTGTGCTTTGTTTGATGTGACCACCTGCACTAGAAAGATACCTGTCTGTTTGCACCTTTCATGCTAATGAAATCACACACACACACACATATGCATACATCTACCCAACAAGAAAGCATCTCCATTATGGTCTGCTAGAAGGATGACAAAAACGACAACTTGTCTACCATCGAGGAATCTGAATTCCACACGTAACCCACAGGATGCTTGGCACTTTGCATGTGTTAAGACTGTTTCCTGTTTGTGACTTGGACCAAGCCAGAGTCATCTGCATTCCTAAGGTTTCCATGACAACCCATCTTTGCACCTTGGACCAAAAGGTTCCCCTTAGTAAAGGTGTAGACTTTCAATATTGCCCCACCTTAGTAGGAGGGTACCCCACATCCTATAGCCAATGGTATAGGGATGGGACGGACTGAGAGACCCCAAAACCAGCCCCCAATACTAGCTGATATAACCAAGGTTCAGTCTTTGTTAAGGGCTTCTCCTGCCTTGACCCACCCCCTGCACCTAATCTTACACCTACTATAGGTAACTTTTGCGTGCTTTCTTGGACTGCAGCCAAGAGGCCCACACTTGTTGGCAGGTTCCATCAGTGTGTAGTTAGAGTTTTCCTTAGTAAGAATTCCTATCCTTGCATTCTTCACTGTGGAAGGTCGAGCTTCAGGAAACAAATAAGTATTACGTGTATTCCTTTCCTGAATACCTCTAGTTATAAACCCATATGGTTTTCCATTGCTACTGTATCTAAAGGAACTTGTGTGTATGTGTGAGTGCATCAGTATTGTTTGCCTGTGAAACAAAGATATTATTTAGTAAAGAGAATATTTGATTTTACTAAAGAAACCTTGTCAAGCGTTCTCTTTTGGGAAACTGGGTCTCTGGGCGAAACCACTTTCTCTGTATACATAGACCAAAACTCAATATAAGTTTAGTCCGATAAATGCGTAAATAAGCATTTCGGCTAACATAGGGTAGAAATGAAGTAACTAAAGAATAAACATAGCTGAAGATGGGAGGCAGATTAAAGGTAGGTTGGTGAATCACAGAGAAGGAGAGAATGGGGCAGGGAGTGTGGGAAAGATATGGGAAATAAATGGGCCTGGCCAGCAAACTGGCAGCACATAGCTGGGCCATAATTTTCCTAGGTAGAGGCTGCTGGGTGGGGATGACTCAATGCAGAGGTGCAGATAAAGGTAGATGGTCTGTTGGGTGGGAAGGAGAGACATGAACAGGAAAAGGGGACAGTCTATAGGTCTTTTCAGGGGAGGGAAAGAGAAAATGTTGGGGAAATAAGATACCCCCCACAGGTTTTTGCAGGTTCCTGTTTGTATTTTCTAATAGTGAAGTGTAGTCCCATCTGTGGATATCTAAGTCAATGGATTGGGGCCACACTGACTAAAAGCACAAAAAGAACTGTTGACTGATAGAAATGGGCAGGACCTTTGTTTATTTGTTATGGCCTTTAACCATGTAATGGGAAGGTAAAAATTCAAAAACAACTTTTTTACAGCATGTAGGTGCAATGAAGGGAAAAAATTTACCTACTGAAATGCCACCTATTGTACAGACACACATGCATACACAACAAGGCAACCTTAGCTACACAATGAGCTCCAGATTGGGCAGATGTGTCATACAGCACAACTTACTTGCCTTTTAAGGTGAGGTGTGAAACTACAACGCAAGCAAATTATAGTTTATATTCTGTTGTACTGATGGAAACACAATCTAATAATCAATGTCTTTCTAGTTTTCAGAAGATCTTCTATGTAGTCCCATATTCCCTTAGGAAGCATTTGATTCCATTGTATCATATGTATGGTTGTTGGGGTTAGGACTCAAGGTTTCACCCTCCTTCATCCTTCAAAATTTCTAGAAAAAGAGCTTGTATCAAGGGGGCAGGAAAATTTTTGCTTGATTTGAAGGACTTTGTCATTTGTTATTCTTCCTATCACCATGATCCACTCAAAGGCACAAAGTACAGTACAGCTCTTTATGCAAACCTGGTAAGTGCAATCTTCTGTCTCTTTCACGCACCATTAAGATTGACCTTCATCCCACCATGTCCTATCCCTTTATATGCCAGGCACCTATCCCTGCATTTCGTGAAACCTCAGTACTCTACTCCTTTTGCATTTCAAGTCTTGGCAATCTTTCTCAGTACAGAATTAGGGCTGCCAGGTCATGCCTAGCCACCAGCAGGAGCTCCAAGGATGGACATAGTAGGGCACCAGTGTTGCATAGGCCATGACATCACTTCTGGGGCACACCTGAAAGTGGTGTCATGTAGATCTAAAAATTAACAAAAACTCTGTGGTGAAACCATAGAGTTTCTGGTAATTCCTAGAGCTGTATGACACCACTTCCAAGTTTGCCCCAGAAGTGATAGCATACCACGTGCAATGTCAGTGGTGTTGTTGGTTTTTCTCCTGCCACTGCTTACAAAGGTGACAGACAACAAGGGATGTCAGCAGGAAACCTAGCAATCCTATACAGAAGAGTCAGGGCTGACTGGCACACAAAAGAAACAGAACAAAGTTTGAGTCCAGTGTCACCTTTAAGACCAACAAAGTTTTATTCAAAGTATAAACTTTTGTGTGCAAACGTACTTCTTCAGATACAGTGGTACTGAACACACTCCTGTTCCTATACCACAGACAGAAAGAGAAAAGCAACATTTGCCTACATCTGCAATTAGATAGTGACAGAACCAGACCACTGCTTTCTACCACAAAGAACAAGATAAATCTTCCCAGTGACTCTACTCTTCATTATACATGATGGCTGTTATAAAACGTGAGTCATAACTATCTAGGCTGAGTTCAGACTGGCAGTTTGCCCCACTATAGCCACGTTTCAGCCACGTTTCACAAGCTGATTAAAGGGGGCGTTCACACAGGCACATCTGCCTGGTGTTCCCCACCCATAGTCAACTCGTGCTGTTCTGCTTTACTCCTACATATAAAAGATACCTGGTGAAAGCCGTAGTATATCCCTGAGAGCCCGTTTATCCTGTTTCATTCCACTTCCAGGAAGTGTGAACACCAACCCGAAAAGCCGGGAGAAACCCACGTTGCCCATAAGGCAGCAGCGATATGATTGGCAGTGCACTGCTGTACTGCCCAATGTGGTTCTCGGACAACGGGATCCTCCCCAAATCAGCCGGATGCACATGTGTGTATGTGCGCATGAGCACATATGTGCTCATGCAGACATACACACATAGCTGATTTACCAGGAAAAAGCTGTTTACAGTTATGCCTCTGGCCCAGCAGTCTGAACACTCCCATGCACCTCCTCCCAGTATGCTCCCACATCAGTTGGCACAGTGTGACCGGGAATACCCAGAACAGTTTGTTCCGGGACTTTTTTCCCACGACTGGCTCCCGCTCAGTCTGAACTCAGCCCTAGAAGAGCCATCTCACAACTATCTCCTGTCAGAGAAAATCAACAGTTAATCATCAGTGTATTTCAGTTTGCTACTTTGTTCTGGGTCATATTTTTTTGAAAACAAAAAGTTATGTTGACTATTAAAGCCCCAGGACTTGAGAGATGGTCATATCGTAGAAAAGTAGCAAATTGACCTCTGAGCCCGAAATAAGTAAGCATCATTCCCCCCACCACTTTCTCTCTTTATTCTGTAGCCTTAAAATAAACTGCTGTATGGCTAAATTGGACCTTGGAGCACTGGCTTCTCTTTTTACTTGATTATTTATCTTCCCTGTCTGTACCATTTCGAAAAAGGTTTTCAGGGGCAAGCCCATTTCCTGCCATAGTCACTTGCTTGGCAAATTGCTGGTGTGGGATCTCTTTGCTCCGATACTTCTGGGGTGAGGATGAGCAGCTTTTCTGCAACAGACCCTCTCATACGAGGGAGAGAGATACAGCACAGGAAGTAGCCTAACAGCAAGAAGAAAGAACCAGAGGGTGCGAGCAAATGCAAGCAGGATTGCTGAACCCATTTGCCAGGGGGCAGAGTGCATAGTTTGCCCTCTCCTCTTCACAGCTGTGGCAGGACTGGGCCTCCCAGGCAACCTGTAGCACTGGGGCCTGTAGTAAGCTGGGTAAAGGCCTAGATTCTGTTGGTATTGTGTCCCCCCCACACACACACACAGCATACACCAGATTCTCAAGTCACTTCATATAGACAGACAGATGGATGGATGTTGGCTGCTGCTTTTAAGGCTCACCTTAATGAGCACCTTGGCTTAGCTGACCTGCCTCCCCTCCCACTCCTGGCTGCTGCTAATCACTGCTGGCTTGGCCTGACTCTTGTGTTGTTAGTCCTCACCATCTCTCCCTGGGAGTTGCTTTGCCTTTCCAGAGGAGGCTTATCAGAGATGTTTGTCCATGCTTTCATTTCCAGCAGCACCTCAGGTCTTTCTTCATGCGGTGTGCCTCCTGGCCTCATGTAAGTGGGGTCCCTCACCAGTGTGCCCCTGTCACAACAGCAGTCATGTGAAAGAAGTTCAGATGAGCATGGTGAGTGGCCTGAAGTCACCCCATAAGCTTCACGGCTGAGTGGGCATTCAAACCTGGAATCCCCTCTCCATTTCCTTGTCCACTGTGCAACACTGTCTCTCCAACACAAAAAGGAAATAGTGTGGGGACTTCCTGTACAGCTCTCTGTGAGCAAATACATCCAGACATATGTATTTGATTTAAGAACTCCAATGTTAAACAGTCACACTGCCACTTAAAAACCTGAATCCTACAAAATTCAACTCAGCTTCAAAAAACAGAAGTATTTGGCATCAGTGACCATCAATAACATTTTAGAAGAAAAAATGCCCCTTGCTGTAACCCTTAAAGGTTTCATCCTTCTATAACGCTGGATATATAACCCTAGAAGACTAATTGGGTAGTCGCTGTTAGATTAACTGTCCAAAACTGACTCAAGGAACTGCAGCTGTCGTATTCCCATCTATCATATTTAAAAGAAAAGTACTTTTCAATTGTTTCTTTTTTAAAACTGCAAATATTTTATTTAAAAGAACATTTGTCTTTAAAACCATGCCATATTCCATTACCTTATGGCAGATGCACTGCTAATGAGACAAAAAAGAACTTATTAATAAATCAAATGTTAAAAAATTGCCATATTTTTACAGCCTATTTGGAGAAGCGGAGTACAGGAGTTTAATGCCACTTACATTCTGAACTGGGATGTGGAATGGTATAGCATAGCCCGATCTCATCAGATCTTGGAAGCTAAGCAGGGTCGGTACTTAGATGTGAGACCACCAAGGAAGACTTTGCAGATGCAGACCCTAGCAAACCACCTGTGCTTAATCACTTGCCCTTGAAAACCCTATGGGGTGACTGTAAGTTGGCTGTGACTTGACAGTAGCCCCCCCACACACACACACACATTATGAATTAAGATGAACTCAGGCATTACAACAGTGTCATGGACACTGCTGAAAAATCTCTCTCCCTGCAATTGACACCCTAGCTGTAATGTTCATAAGGGGCAATATGCTTCAGATGGATCACATGTTAAATCTCTGCACCATTTTCGGGATCCCCAGTACAGTATGGCATGTGGATTTACTTTGTAATCCTACCAACATGCCTCAAGTCACTGCATTAAGATCCAGACCAATAAGGTTGCCAAAGTGCATGTATCCAAGTGTACAAAGATATGCAATTGTCATTCACATTTCATGTATTTGATGCAGGAAACTTCAGTGTAACCCCAACATACTGCTCTGTAAATGTGGATCCTCTTTTAAGAAGTTGTGTGCACACTCTTAGGCGTGTGCTGCAGTTGTTGCCCGTGGGCAACAGTCTTTAGCATGCATGGAATGCAATCGAAAAAGGCTGTCTGAATCTACCAACCAAAGGACTGAGCCTGGTCACCCCTTACCTGAACATTTCAGAGATGATGGTGCAGGCCATTTGGTAGATGAGAAGCCATCTTCTCATGTATGTCACTGACTATGTTGCCACGTGCAAGGAGCTTTAGAAGGGAGCCACTGTATCTGCTTAGAAATGAATTTGCTGACTGTTGCCCATGAGCCCCAGTGGATTCTCAAGCAGCAAATTCTGCAGAAGTGAAACGTAGCTTTTGAGAAGGTGTCACTAAACTGGAAGGGAACACAAAGCACACCATCAGGAGATTGCAAATTGTGTTCAAATACTGTAGCGCAGTAAGGCAGGATTTGCCTCCGATAACCTGATATGCAATGGCATGCCAGATAGCTCCAATATGCTTTTCCTTTCTTGAGCTGCAGGAATTGGAACCATTGCCTGTAGCCATACCTTTCTTCTAAGGTTTTCCCTCTTGTCATTGTGCATAAATCTTGCTCAGTCTTTGGGCCATGGTCTGCTACACTTAAAATCAAAAGCTTTCTTCACTACCAGGCGTCTTCGACCATAGATCAAATAAATCCACAGAGACAAGCTGAAATCTGATAGCCTCCAGAAAGATTTTTCTATAATGTCAAAAATGGTATTTGAAAGCTTTTTTTAAAAAAAAATAGACAATTCTTTTCTCTCGGTCTTCAACTAATGTGCACATTTAAGGCGTGTCACAGAAAAATACTGTTTACAGCCTCAAACTTATGAGACAAAGTCTTCAAAAGCTGAGAGGCTGTACTTCCCCTCACAAATGGTTCAGAGTGCTTAATATGACCCTTTTTATCATGGTGCCTTTTTGGGATTGACTGACATGATATTTGATATGAAAGAAATATAGTTTTCCTCAAAATCTATGGGAGCTGTAATGTGATTGTGGCTAACCACAATCCTTAGTGCATTCTTTACAAGGTGAATAAATAGGAAAGACAGGTCCAAAATAGGCAACATGGGAGCATGGTAAGACACTAGATGCCATCATGAAGTATTTGTGAATTTCCTGCATTGTGCAGGGGGTTGGACTAGATGACCCCAGTGGTCCCTTCCAACTCTGTGATTCTATGCTTCTATGGATATTGGTTTGCTGGTTTGTTCAAAACATTTATAGAGCCAAATTTCTTCCTGACAACTTAGGTCCTCAGTATAAAATGAGTGGGGTGTTTTATGGTTACCCATGTGTGGAAGAACTACTATACAAAACAACTCTCCAGACGGAATCCTGAATAATCATCCTCTTGTTCTGGTTGTGGCTCCTAATCTGTTCCCACAGAGAAGTCAAGATGCAGATGTTACCTTTAAAGCCATTTGGGCTCTTTTTGTAGCAGGAACTCCTTTGCATATTAGGCAACACACCCCTAATGTAGTCAGTCCTCCAAGAGTTTACAATAGCCCCTGTAAGAAGAGTTCTGTAAGCTCTTGGAGGATTGGCCACATTAGGGGTGTGTCGCCTAATATGCAAAGGAGTTCCTGCTACAAAAAGAACCCTGAAAGCCATCCTTCATACCCAGGAGTGATGTCATTGCATTGCCAACGTCAGGAGTGACACTCTAGTATTTTTTTGCCTTCAAAGCCATAGAGTTTGCTCAAAAACTAGAGCATCATTCCTGACATTAGTGACGTGATGATGTCACTTTCTGAAAAGTACTGAGACGGATGCATCGTTGAGTGAAATCAGCTCATACTTTATTTAGAGTTCAGGAACAAGACAACTAGCCAGCTCGCAAGCCGGCTTATATCCTAGAGCAAAACCCACTCCCAGTGATAGGCTATTTCTTGTGGACAAGAGTTCCGTAGTTCCCAGCCGGGATCCTAGCCCTCTGATTGGCATGGGTTAGGATCTGCTCAGGCTATTGTCTCCCAGAGCAAAGCTTGAAGGCTTTGTTTGACTGCGTGGGGACCTAGCCTCGCATGTGGTCAGGTTTAGATACATTACACCCCTCCCCCCATAGTCCGAAACACACCCACACATGAAGTCTTTGAGGTATGCTGGTGCCTTCTGTTCCCGGGATGAATGCCGGAGCTCCAGTGTCGCAACAGAGGTCAAGCCCGTTGGCGGGCTGGCTGGTGTCAGCTCTGATGGGTCAGATGGTAGTGCCATGCCCTGAGTGGGTGGGTCATCCGTGAGTTGTACTGTGAAAGGGGGACAGGAGTCATGATCAGCAAGGTCTGGGGTTGTTGGTGGCTGTATGGTGGCTGCCATTTCAGGACTTTTGGCATCTGCGTAGTCCTTGGGGTTGAGAGGGAGGATTCACCAGCACAGCTGATCGATGTGGCACCACAATAGCTGTCCATCTTCCCCCAAGACCTCATAGGACCGGGGTCCAGTTACTCTCACCTCCCAGGCCAGAATCCAGAGGGACCTCATGCGTAATTGCAGGCATACACGGGGTCCTCTGCGAAGAATCCCCTAGCTGCCTCCCATGTCTCTGTGTCAGGCGCCTGTTCGGGGGCTCAGTTGGGGTGGAGTCGGTCCAGCCAAGTCGCTAGGTGTTGTCTGAGGAGCAGTTCAGCAGGGCTGTGCCCGGTCACAGAATGTGGGGTGGTACGCTGGCTGAAGAGGAACAAGGCCAGCTTGTAGTCCCAGTCCTTGGTTTCCAGTCACCTGAGCGCTTCCTTGGTGGTACGGACCATCCGCTCGCCTTGTCCATTCATCGCAGGGTGAAACGGGACTGACCGAACATGGTGAATCCCATAGTACAAGGTGAATTCCTGGAATTCAGTAAATGCCGACCCATTGTCCATAACCAGGGTGTTCAGAATGCCCTGGGCACTGAATATTTTCCACATGACATGAATGGAGGCCTTTGAGGATGTGGAGGGCATGGGCATGACTTCCAGCCATTTACTGTAGGCATCAACCAGGATGAAAAACAGCTGCCTTTGGAATGACCCCACGAAGTCCAAATGTAGCTGGGACCAAGGATGGTATGAGGATTCCCAGGCATGAGTGGGGGCCCTCAGAGGTTCGGGCTGTGACTCTTGGCAGGCTGTGCAGCATTTAACCATGTCCTCAATGTCCTTGTCCAGCCCTGGCTATCACACATAGCTGTGGGCGAGCACCTTCATCCTGACCACCCCGGGATGAGTCTCATGTAGGCCTGTGAGAACCCACGTTTGTAAAGGGCCAGGATTATGACCCGACCTCCCCACATCAGGCAGCCCTTATACACCAATAGTTTGTCCTTCCAGGAGGAGAATGGCGTGAATTCAGAGCCCCCACTGACTGCCAGCCACCCCCTCACCACCCAGTCCAAAACCCAGCAGAGGATGCGATCCTTGGCAGTGAGGCGGGCCACCTTCCAGACATGGACCGGCCGGTCAGGAAGGACCTCCAGCAGCACCACCTGGTGCACCAGAGCGGGGTTGGGGTTGGAGGTGGGCAGGGGAAGGTGGCTGAAGGCATCCACGTGGCCCATGGCCTTTCCAGGCCAATGGACGAACGAGTAGGAGTACCCAGCTAAAAAAATAGACCACAAGAGCACCAGGGGGAGACCATCTGGGGCATCTGATGATCAGGGCCCAGGAGGCCCAGGAGGGGTTTGTGGTCAGTCAACACCATGAAGGGCCAGCCATACAGATAATGGTGGAACTTTTTAACCCCACTACTATCGCCAGCTTCTCCTTGTCAATTTGCACATAGTTGCACTCTGCTGGCGGTAAGGTTCTGGAATAGTACATGAAGGGGACTTCCCACCCGTCAGCCAGACAGTGGCCCAGAACCGCCCTGATGCCATAGGGTGAGACATCACAGACAAGGACCACCAGTAGGGCCTCACTGAAATGGGATAGCATGGCATTGGAAGTCAGTAGGTCCTTGACCGCCTGGAAAGCGGCAGTGTGAGGGGGCCCTCAGGCCCATGGAGCATTCTTGTCTAGCAACCGGTGGAGCAGCTCCACCACCACAGCCTTGAGGGGAAGGAAAGAATGATAAAAATTGAGCAGGCCAAGGAAAGCCTGCAGCTCTGACTTGGACATGGGAAGAGGGGCTTCAGTGATTGCCTTTATTTTGTCATCTGTGGGGTGGATGCCATGGATTTCCACCATGAAGCCCAAGAATTCCACATGCGGCACACCCAGGAGACACTTCTCGCGTTTGACCTTTAGTCCAGCAGTGTTGAAGTGCTGGAGCACAACCCAAAGACGGTTGGCGAAGGATTTTGCATCAGGTGCCACAATCAGCACGTCATCTAAAAATGGCTGCACACCTGGAATTCCTTTGAGAAGAGAGTCCATGAAACTCTGGAAAATCCCGGGTGCCACACTCACCCCAAATTGCAACCAATTGACCTTAAAAGCCCCTTTATGGGTCACAATTGTTTGATCCTTGGCCGTGGCAGCATCAGCTGGCACCTGCTCATAGGCTTGTGCCAAGTCCAACTTCCCAAAAATACAGGCGCCCGCCAACGAAGCAAGGACACGGCTGACGACTGGTACGGGGTATGCATGGTCTTGGAGCGCCTTATTCAGCGTGCATTTGTAGTCCATGCAGATGCAGACATCCTGTTGGACTTTACTGGGGTAACAATCGGCGTCTCCCATCGTGTGTGGGAGACGGGTTCTATCACCCCCTGTGCCACCAGGAGGTCCAGCTCAGCCTCCATTTTGGGCTTCATTGCCAGCGGTGGGCAGGCATTAATGCGAATGGGCCAGACATTGGGGTCAAGCTCCAGCGAGATGAGGGGCCCAGTGTAGTGGCCCAGCATGCCATCAAAAACCCATGAGAACTCCTTGCAAACCCCAGCAAAATCCGATGGCCGGACCTGATATACCCCCGTGACTGTAAGGCCAAGTGGACCGAACCAGGAGAGTCCTAGTAGACTAATGAGATGGCCCTCCACCATAAGCAGTTCCAGATGGCCTTTAAACCCATTGTATTGCACCTGGAACCTGCCCCAGCCCCGGATCACCACAGGGTTCTTGTTAAAGTCCCATAAAGATAACTCATGTGGCTTCCGTAGGAGGGGTCCCCCCTGTGGGCATAGCATGCACAGCATGGCTGCAGAGATGATGGAGAAGGACAAATCCATGTTCACCTCCATCCTACAGGGGGGCCCCTCTATCAGGACCGTAACATGCAGTTTATTTAGGCTATCAGGGGGCAGGTTACATACCTGATGTGGCTGGTGGTGGGCCATGAGGGTGTGAAGGTCCGATAACTCCTGGTGGATGGATGTCTTCCGGCACTGCCCTTTTCAGTGGCGCACATGGGCAATGTGGCCTTGCTTGTTGCAAGTCCTGCAAATTACCTCCCAGAACCAGCAGGTCCAACGCTCGTGGGTTTCCCCGTAGCTGGTGCAGGGAGTCATGGGAGCCAAAGCCTTGACGGCCGGGGCCCCAGATGCTCAGGGCTGTCAGTTTGTTGGGTGGCAGAGCTGCAAGACATCCTCCTTATCCAAAAAGTCTGAAGCAGGATCTGCATCGATGCGACAGACCATCGGTCTTGATGGGACTTTTCATATGTGGCGGCTTTCCTCAGTGCCTTGTCCAGGTCCAAGTCATCTTGGCTTGTCAGTTTCTATGTAGCTTGGGCTCATGGAGCTCATGGAGGCCCACCAGGAACTGATTCAATAGGGCATCCACCAGGCTGGGGAACGCACACCATGTGGCCACTCTTCTGAGCCCTTCCAGGAAATTGGAGGCTGACTCATCCAGGCCCTGATTTCACACAAAGAACTCCATGCACTCAACAAATTTCACTGGTTTGGGAGCTAGGTGATCCATTAGCACCTTCACCAGTACCTCGTAGGTCTCTTCCTTCATCTGTTGAGGCACAATCAGGTCCTTCAGCAACCGAAAGGCGTCGATGCCACACGAGCTTAGGAGCAGGGCCTTTTTCTTATCAGCTTCCATCACATTGTGGTACGTGAAGTGGTTCTCCAAGGTCTCCAGCCAGGTCTCCCATTGTTCGGGCCAGGTGACATCGAAGGTGGTGATGTTACCGTGCGTTGCGGCCATCTTGGGAACTCCACAAGACAGGAGGGATCCGGAGGCGGTGGGGCATGATGCTTTGTAGGACTCGTCTGAGTCGGAGAGTGACGTGTGGTGCTAGGAGCGGTGCGGTGCGCGGTGACCAAATAAAGCGGAGCAGGAAGCATTGCTCTCAGCATTGGGGTGCAATGCAGTGTTCAGCACATTGGTCGTTGTTCAGGCGGGGATGGATCCCATCTTCGTCGCCACTGAAAAGTACTGAGACATAGTGGTTTTTTGCCTTCAAAACCATAGCGTTTGCTCAAAAACTAGAGCATCATTCCTGACGTTAGTGACATGATGATGTCACTTTCTGAAAAGTACTGAAACAGATGCATCGTTGAGTGAAATCAGCTCATACTTTATTTAGGTTTCAGGAACAAGACAACTAGCCGGCTTGTAGGACGGCTTATATCCTAGAGCAAAACCCACTCCCAGAATACACCCTACCGTAGTGATAGGCTATTTCTTGTGGACGAGAGTTCCATAGGTCCTGGCCGGAATCCTAGCCCTCTGATTGGCATGGGTTAGGATCCGCTTGGGCTATTGTCTCCTGGAGTGAAGCTCAAAGGCTTCACATGACTCCGTGGGGACCTAGCCTTGCATGTGGTTGGGTTTAGATACATTATACTTTCAAGTGACATCATTGCATTGGGGATGTCACATAGTGATGTCCCTGTTTGGGTGTGGGGTTTCCCGCACTGGCCAGGTGACCAGTGGTGTATTGGAGCCCCCAAAAGTGGGAGAAACCCTGCTGGGACCTAGGATCTGGGAACCCTAGTGGGTAGCAATGCAAGAGGGATTCTTTTCAGTTGTAGCATCAAAACTCTGGAAGTTGATTTCCAGAGATACTTGCTTGTCCCCTTTTGTTGCCATTTTCTGTCTGTGGGTAAGAATGGTCTTTTCTGCCTGGTATTCCCTCAGTGATTCCTGATTCCTGCCCCATTTTGATTTTTTTTATGTATGTGTATTTATTGTCGTTTTTGAACTTGGTTCTAATTCTTTGAGTGATGTGTTTTCTTTGGGTTTAATGGTTTTTAAGCTGTGTTTTTATTATGTAGGGTTTTAATCTGTTAGCCACCTTGGTTGCTCTGATAAGGGCAGAAAGGTGGAGTATAAATTTGGTAACTAAATATTGCCCATTATTTGTGCTTAGTAGGATTCATGCTTAGTATTAAAAGTCACTTTTTCTTTAACGGAAGTGATATGTGATCTGACAGCTTTTAGAGACTCCCACACATACAGTGCTGCTTCTATCACAACCAGAATTCAGCCAGTGGAGAGTGGACAGCACTGAGATAATGGGGGGGGAGCAGGATAATGAGAATGATGTAAGGTTCTTTGGGTCTCCCATATGGTGTAATGGTGTATCAGACTAGGATCTTGGAGATATAGGTTTGAATCCCCACTGTGCCATGGAAGCTCACTGGGTCACACCCTCAGCCTAACCTGCCTCATAGAGTGGTTGTTATGAGGTTAAAATGGAGGAAAATGAAGGACAGCAGAATGATGTAAGACACTTTGAATCCCCATCGGAGAGAGAGGCCAGGTATAAAGAAAACAAATAAGCAAAATCATTATTATGCTTCTTGTGCTAAAGAAACCCCCCACTTTTAGAGGGGCTGAATGGTAGGATCCAACATTGTTGTTGTTGTTGTCATTATCATTGCCATTATAGCATTATTTGAGTTAACTCATCCAATAGCTCTGTAAATTATGGTCATGTTACAGTTCTGCCGAAGGTCACCCACAGAGTTCATGGCCAAAAGAAGATTCCAGCCTCACACTTTTAGTAAGTATGGTATATTCCCTAAACATTGCTTATCACCTCCAGACAGTCATTGCTCATTAAATTTGTTCCATTCCTATCAGCCACCCAGGATAGTCCAAACATCAGTATTAATGAATGTGAAACGTGAGCAGTGCTTCATTAATGAATATGAAATTTTCTGGAACCTGAGCCCAATGCTCTGTTATAGAGATCCCGTTCCCCCACCTCCTTATGCAGCCCGATTACAGCATTCAGATCATACTATGATATTGTAATAATTGCACACTCAGTACATCGTGCTAGCAATGCTCCTTCTAAGCTGTGGAGTCTTGTGAGCAAAAAGTCTACTTTGTGAGCCACTGGCATTAAAGTTGTGAGTGAGCAGTTTGGCTACTGCATAAATTAGCTTGCTCTGGAGCCATCCTTCCTGAGCTAAGACAAAACTGTGTGAGATGGAGGCTAAAAAACTGTGAGCTAGCTCACACTAACTCAGCTTAGAGGGAACAATGCGTGCTAGAAGGAAGTCCACATACCAGAAGAGCTGGCCTTGATAAGAGATAGTTTGGGTCTTAAACACATTTATTTTCTTCTGGGAAGTTTTGTTTATTGAGGAAAGCAGAGGACTTCCATCTTAACTCATTAAATCCAGAATCTGAAGGCCAGTGAAATCGTCTCAACATTTTTTAATTATTATTTCATGTACGTATTTTGTGTTTCTCCATACTCTTTGTGTCATCTATAATGTATCAGAGAAAGAAGCTTCAATTTTATCTCAGCCCTGGGTAAGTTCATTACAGACTGCAGAACCTCCACCGCAATAGTAATGCTCTCTGGAATCCTGTAAGAAGGATATGAAAGCAATACTTGTTCCCCTCTAGTGCCCTCCTCAGCAGCTGCAATAATCCCCAACATGGTGGCCTGTACCCTACTATTCTGCTCATAGGGTTGCCAGACCCCCGGTCCCAGCAAAGGTTTCCCTGCTTTGGGGACTCCTTCTTGCCGCCAGCCAGCTGGCCAGCAGGGGGAAGCCTCGCCCCCAAGAGTGACCACCCAGCCACCCTTCCTGCAAGATTTAAAGGGTCTTCCAGCTGGCCCTTTACATCTTTCAGGAGGGAGGGAGGAAGAGGGCTTGGACTGCAGACGTGCACTGAATCTTCCCCTCTTCCCAACAGTCTTTAAGGGATCCCTTTAAATGCTGTTGGGAAGAGGCAGGGGCCACGTGCCTCCACTACAAGCCACAATTTCATGGCTTGGAGCAAAGTCATGTGGGGGCACCTCCGTCTTGCCAAAAGCATTTAAAGGGACCCTTTAAATGCTTTTGGTAAGAAGAGCAGCCCCTGATCCCTAACATGATGACATCATGTCTGTGTGACATCATCACATTGGGGATATCCCCTTCCCCCTTCTAGTCATGCTTCTCAAAGTCCCTCACTGGGGACTTGGAAGGACCTGGAAACCCTGTCTGCTCACTAAAGGCCTTATTCAAGGTTAAGGAGCAGTTCTCCAACTTTTCTGCCCAAAGAAAAGCCACTTAAGTTGGAGGAAGGCATAAAACTTTGCTGAGTGGAGAGATAGGGCACAGTCCATTCCATCTCAACATGCAGGCTAAAAGCTGATTAGATATTGAAACAACAAACAGAGGCAGAAAATGGATGCTATAATGTGAAACTCCATTCTAGCACCCCTTATGTATAAGCTCCTTCTGCTTACTTTTTCAGTTCAGCTGCATATGCATAACATGCCAAAGTCTGCTATTTCTCACGTGCATGTTCCTCTCAGCATACATACAGGCATATATGCATAGCAGTCATTTCACATTTGTTGTTGTTGTTCAGTCGCACAGTCGAGTCCGACTCTTCGCGACCCCATGGACCAGATTACGCCAGGCCCTCCTGTCTTCCGCTGTCCGCTGAAGTTTGCTCAATTTCATGTTCCTTGCATCGATGACACTGTCTAACCATCTCATCCTTTGCCGTCCCCTTCTTCTTTGACCTTCAATCGTTCCCAGCATCAGGGTCTTCTCCAGTGAATGCTCCCTTCTCATTTGGTGGCCAAAGTATTTGAGCTTCAGCTTCAGGATCTGGCCTTCCAGGGAACAGTCAGGGTTGATTTCTTTTAGGATGGAATGATTTGATCTCCTTGCAGTCCAAGGGACTCTCAAGAGTCTTCTCCAGCACCATAGTTCAAAAGAATCTATTATTCGGTGCTCGGCCTTCCTTATAGTCCAACTCTCGCAGCCATACATTACTACGGGGAATACCATTGCTTTGACCATGCGGACTTTTGTTGGCAAGGTGATGTCTCTGCTTTTTATCATGCTGTTTAGGTTTGCCATCGCTTTCCTCCCAAGGAGCAGGCGTCTTTTAATTTCATGGCTGCAGTCACCATCTGCAGTGATCTGGGATCCCAGGAACGTGAAGTCTGTCACTACTTCTACGACTTCCCCTTCTATTTGCCAAGGAGTGATGGGGCCAGATGCCATGATCTTAGTTTTTTTGATGTTGAGCTTCAAGCCCACTTTTGCGCTCTCACCCTGAGCAAGAGGCTCTTGAGGTCCTCTTCACTTTCTACCATCAGAGTGGTATCGTCTGCATATCTGAGGTTATTGATCTTTTCCCCAGCAATCTTAACTCCAGCTTGTGATTCATCCAGCCCAGCATTTCGCATGATGTACTCTGCATATAAATTAAATAAGCAAGGTGACAATATACATCCTTGTCATACTCCTTTTCCTATGCTAAACCAATCAGTTGTTCCATATCCGGTTCTAACTGTTGCTTCTTGACCCTTATACAGGTTTCTCAGGAGACATGTGAGGTGGTCCGGTACTCCCATCTCTTTAAGAACCTGCCATAATTTATTGTGATCCACACAATCAAAGGCTTTAGCATAGTCAATGAAGCAGAAATAGATGTTTTTCTGGTACTCTCTTGCTTTCTCCATAATCCAGCGAATGTTGGCAATTTGATCTCTAGTTCCTCTACCTCTTCGAAACCCAGCTTGTACTTCTGGTAGTTCTCTACCCTAACGAGAAAGCAATTGATTTTTGGCAGTGTGGTACTCCAAAGCAAATTCCAGAAAATGACCCCTTCTGATGCACACTTTTAGGAAGCACCATTCCCACACAACCACATGTTGGTGATTACCTGTAGAGCAAACAATTCATTTGATCAGATTGAAGTTGTTCAGTCAAATAAAATCCTATGTTGGAAGAAGGGGTTATGGCTCAATGATGCATGTGCTTTGCATCTAGAGGGTCAGAGATTCATATCTCTTTTATCTTCATGTAGAACAAAATAATTAATTGAAAGTGAACTGAAGAAATTGTAATACACTGTACATAGGGCTGCCTTTGAAGACTGTTGAGAAACTTGGATTGTGGTGCCTGAAGAACTGCTGGCTCCCAAGTGAACACAGGCAATAGTTAAAAATCTTTATCAGAGGCCCAGTTGGTACCATCACCTTCTGAGGTGAAGCAGGTGATTGCCGGAGACAAGGAATGGATTATAATTTGATAGACTAGTGAGACTGAGAGTTAATTGCTTTTAGTTGCTGGTGTGATTGTTCTTTGCTTTTCACTATATCATTTTAACCTATATTGCAGGCTGTCTTGATAATTTTTATATGGAAAGGTGGGGTGTTTTGAATAAATGAACAGACAATACAGAAATCTCTTAAGGCTGGATCCTACACCTTGTTCTGCACACACAAGTGGCATTTTCATTCTCCTGCCAAATCCTCCCTCTCACTGTAGACTCCCTTTGGGTTCTCATCTTCTTCTCAAAAGCAAAGCTGATGACAGCCACCATGGGCCCCTGGACAAAAATTCCACCTGGACCCTCCCCCATATGACGCTGATCCAAATCAAATATTATGACAAAACAAATCTCTTGGCTGGCTGTTACTGGCCGCACATCTATAATAATAAAAGAATCCTCCTCTTTCCACACTTCTCCTTAATTTTGCTCACTTCCTTTCATGATCTGCCTTTATTCTTCTCTCCCTCACCCTTCTAAATTCCTCCCCTCTCTTTTTCCAGTTTTGGTCTCAACTCCTTCTCAGCCATCCTGGTTGCAACTTAAGGTAAAGGTAAAGGTTTCCCTTGCTCAAAAGCCGGTCGAATCAACCTCTAGGGGTGCAGTGCTCATCTCTATTTCCAAGCTGAAGAGCCAGCGCTGTCCGAAGTAATGGGGCTGGCATGACTAGATGCCAAGGTACACAGAACGCTGTCACCTTCCCACCGAAGTGGTACCTATTTATCTACTTGCAGTTTCTTGCTTTTGAACTGCTAGGTTGGCAGGAGCTGGGACCAGAGATGGGAGCTCGAACTGCTGAACTACCGACCTTCCGATCTGCAGTTCAGAGTCTTAACTTAGAATATATTTATATATTTAATAGCATTATAGCAGCAAACCTTTTGTTAATATTATGGTCATTCTTGTCCCTTTGCAAGATCTGGCAGCAGGGACAAAACTATGGAGTTGGGTGAAACTAAAGGAAGAGGGAAACCATAGACTGTTGAAGATATTGACCTTGTTAGGAGGCTGCATCCTGGCAATGGTTGTAGTAGCCATGAGCTGTGCAGGCTGGTCTTGCCTGACTCCAGTGCTGGCTTGGTTGATGGGTTCAGCTACATCTGATAGGCAAGGCAAAGATCTAATAGTAAACTTTGCAGAAAGGCAGGCTAGCAGAGTCAGAGTTCCTGCTATTTACTGTGTTTTACCTTCCTTGCATCCCTAGTGGCTGCAGTATAGAACTGCATGGCATTTCATGACTGCAGCATGACACTGGTTTCAGGGCCCCCCAGATGACTTGGGGCCCAGGAATTTTATTCCCACAGTCCTCCCTTCATGGCAGCCCTGCTCAAAGGTCCACTGACCTCCCAGGAACAGGATTTCAGGAAGCATGGCAAACCAGAGCAGCCAGGAGGAGGTAGGAAACTTTCATTCCATGAATGATGCAGCTTTCACAGTGAATCAATTTCAACCCTTAGGCATCAAAAGTTGAGGTCTGTATCTTAAACAGCGATTTCTCCATTCATGGCTTTCAATACACAATGTTTTCATTAGTAGAGTTGCCTTTCAAATCTCCAGCTACCCACTGCAATCTTGTACACAGCTTAGACACATCAAGATCCCATTGAAAATACAAGGTTGCAGCTTTGGAGAGCAAGCTCAGTAACAGAATGTCTGAACATTGTATACTGTATGAACTCTGCAGCTAGAATGACATCATTTATGGGAGTTTTAATAAAGGAAAGCAGGCTGAACATTGGATAGAGACAAAATCTTTTTCTCTGGGTTAATATTGCTTCACACATTGGCAATATATAAAACGCCAAGCTCTGGAATTCCTTCCAAATGTTTTATTCATTGCTTTGTGCCCGTGGGAGAGAAGGAGCAATCCTTTTGTTTATTAAACCTTTCTTTTTACATTTTGAGTTGCCTGTGAAAAACAGTCTGATATGTGTCCTTTTACTTGGCAAGGGATGAGCCTACATGCCCTAAACTTTATAGTACCAGCTCTTCCACTCTGCAAGCTAAACAGGAACTCATAAACTTTGCAGTATATTCTGAATCATATATTCATTCGCTGGTCCAGCCAGTACTGGTTTTCCCCACATGCCATCTAATCTCACATCACTTCTCATGGTGACTTAACCCATTTGGATTAAGTTGAGCAGTTGACTGGGAACTAATCAAAACCCAAACCAAATAAGTCCCTGACTGAATCCTGTGAATTCATGTATATGAGGTGCTTGCACAAGAAAAAGTTCAGAAGGTGATTTTTACCAAGTGCCACCTTCTTACTGCAGCTCCCCATAATATTTTGTTCATGAGGGTCCTTGACCCTCAGAAGAATACCTTGGGGATCTATGTGGGGATGTTGGGATAAGGGAAGGAGGGAGAGACCATATAGAATGAGGACCTTCTACAGCATTATAGTAATTATTGCACTCTGTGTGTGTATGTGTGTGAATTATTGCACTCTGTGTGTGTATGTGTGTGTGTGTATGCATGTGTGTGTGTGAAGTGCGATTAAGTCACTTCTGACATGGCAACCCTATGTATTAAAGTCCTCCAAAATGTCCTGTAGTTATCAACCTTGTTCAAGTCTTGCAAACTGAGGGCTGTGGCTTCCTTTACAGACTCAATCCATCTCATGTTGGGTCTTCTTTTTTCCCTGTTGCTTTCAACTTTTCTTAGCATAATTGTCTTTTCCAGTGACTCTGGCCTTCTCATAATGTGATCAAAGTACAGTAGCCTCAGTTTAGTCATTTTAGCTTCTAGGGAGAATTCAGGTTTGGTTTGATCCAGAACCCATTTATTTGTGTTTTTGGCAGCCATGGTACCCATAAAATTCTCCTCAAACACCAGAGTATCCATAAAACTCTCCTCAAACACTGCATTTCAAATAAATCAACTTTTGTCCTGTTAGCTTTGTTCATTGTGCCATTGTACGATAGGGTAGAGTTTCTTGAAAGCAGAAGGAATGCCACCATTTCTCTGTCTGCATCAAATACCTTTTCTGAGAAACTGGGCATTTACTGTCCGTTCTAATCTTTTGCCTGCCTTCTAGGATTGCCAAATGCCTTTCTGTGCCTGCCTTGCAAACAAAAAATTTAATTGTCTATTGAATGAGGAACACTTTCTTCTATCTGCCTGAGATTTTGAAGAAAAGATCCCATGACTATGTGGTATACTCTCTGAAAACATCACCACAATTGGGTGGAAAACAGGAAAGCCAGAAATGCACTGAATCCAATGGAAACAAATAACAAGTAGAATAAAGAAAGCAACAGTAAAAGGACAATGAGCTAAACATTAAAGTGAATAAAATTTTGTAGCACATCTTTGCTGGACAGAGTGCTTAAAAGTTGTATCTATGATATCTGGATGCCCTGAAATCTTGGTGTATTAGTATAGTACACCAACTTAACTATAATTTCATCAGATGACCCAGGTCAAGATCCTGTCCTTCAGGCTCAGTGCCCTGGCTGTATTACAGCAATAATATTATTTAGTGCTTTCCAAATGGGATTGAGATACAGATTGTAAAGCAGATCCTTAAACAGAGCCATATTATTAGCACTTGAAATAGAGGTCAGACAGATCAAGAAGAGACAGTATAGTATACCTGAAGTTTAGCTGAAGTTTAATATTAGGTACACTAGAGCTGCCTTGATGGTCATTCATTTGTTGTTGGAACAAATTGGCAGACCTGGGGGTAAAATGATTATGTTAGGATAAAAACTGATGAAATATCTGTTATGTGCCATCAAGTCGCTTCTGACTTATGGTGACCCTATGAATTGTTCACTGGGTGCCTTTGAGCCAGTCACACTCTCTCAGCCTAACCTACCTCGCAGCATTGTTGTGAGGATAAAATAGAGGAGAGGAAAGTGATGTAAGCTGCTCTGGGTTGCCACTGGGGAAAAAGGTGTATAAATGAATATTGACCTCCAAAATGTCCTACCATTAACAGCCTTGCTCAGGTCTTGCAAACTGATGACCGTGGCTTCCTTTATTGAGTCAATCCACCACATGTTGGGTCTTCCTCTTCTCCTACTGCCTTTCTACTATCCTTAGCATTATTGTCTTTTCTAGTCTCATTTTCTCATGATATGACCAGAGTACAACAGCCTCAGTTTAGTCATTATAACTTCTAAGGGGAATTGAAGCTTGATACAAAGTTAAACTGATTCTCTAATTTTTCCTCTATCATGACTCCATGATTCCACTGTGGGCTTATGATGCAGTCCATTTGGCCTTTATTGCACAGGTTTCCATGGATGGAAGAGGGGATATTCACTGATTCCCACCTCTCACTGCAGACCTCTGACTTCTCCCTCAAACCATTCCTGAGGGTTCACTTTCTCCCAGGTGCAACATTTGCAGGAGCGTTTGGGGCAGCAGGTGGGTAAAGGTAGGAAAGTCCTGCTCTGCATATAGAAATTCCTTCCATTCACAGAAATCTCCAGTGGATCCAAGCCAATGTCTTCTGCTTCTTCTGGGAAGGAGCAGCTCCTGCAAAATAAATATTGGGTATTTCTTGTTTGGATTATGAACCTTGACTTCTACAACACTGTTCAATACCCACATGCTGGTCTGTATCCTCAGCTGCAGATCGTGCTTCATAATGCATACTGGATGCTGCAAATAGAGCAAAAGTCCTTTATGACAAGTTGATAAGGTACCGGCAGTTGCTAGAATAAACAGCTTTTATTTGTTGGATGGTAGCCTTGATTCCTTTTTTAGGTCTTTTGCTGAGGATATAAACTATATTAAGAGATTTATAACAGTAATTACATTTTAAGTAAATTGTTGCCATAGATATGCAGAAAAATCACTTATCCTTTGCCATCCAACTATAAATTTTGTCTTAATGATACTTGCTATAAGCACACATTATTCAGATTTTTTTTTTCCTTTTTCCAAGATAGAAAAAAACAAGCTTAGTATTTATTTGTACTTTTTTTTACTCCAGATAATTCCAACAAATAAGAAATTATTCAGTTTAACTGTGTATGTGCAAAATACAGCAGATCCAGTAAACCAAAAATACAAATCAGTAAGTTGTTGTTTACCTGGGATTCAGTAAAGCTTTTGAAAAGATACTCCATGATGTTCTCATGGGTAAACTAGAGGACTGTGGACTGGACTCTAGGGTAGTTAGGTGGATAGGGAACTGGTTGGAAAACTGCACTCAAAGAGTAGTTGTCCATGGCATCTCATCTGACTGGAGGGAGGTGTCCAGTGGGGTGCCACAGGGCTCAGTTCTGGGCCTGGTACTTTTCAATATTTTTATAAATGATCTGGATGAGGGTGTGGAGGGGCTACTCATTAATCCCTGAATTTGGTTGCCCAGCCATGTCATTTGCAGATGACACAAAATTGGGAGGACCAGTAAACTCACCAGAATCTGGTTCCCTAGGCGCCGGCCACATGGCCGTGCAGCCTGGGAGCCGTCTTTGCCTCCCAGCTAGGAGGAAGGACCTAGGGCTGCAATTGAGCAGCCGTAATGAGCTGGGAGGTGGCGGGGCCAGAAGTTTCTTGACGGCCCCTTGCCTCCTCCTCGTCGGTATTCGACGTTTTGCAGAGGTGCTAGGAGCTCAAGAGAGAGCTCCAAGGGCTGGGTGTTTTGGCCGGGCCAGGCATCGTCAGGTCCAGTGGACCAGGGTGAAATTTTAGCCCTGTTGTACAGGGGCTCCCAGGTGGCATAGAGGAAGCTTTGGCGTGCATCAGCTGCAGAGGAGATTTGAACTCGGCTGTGACCCAGTGGATGAGTATCTTGCTGGTTGTTGGGGGCTGACTCGGAGACTTGGGGAGTGAGGGCTGCTAGAGGAGGCAGGCTAGTTTGTTTCCCTGGGGTAGCTGCCATAAGGCTCCTGGCTTCAGCCCTTTACAGTGGGTCAGTTAGGTGGGCTTGAATTTTGCTGGGGGACCGGCTGGTATTTTATTATTTGCCCTTAATGGGGGCCCTGTGCTGGCCCTGTAGCTCCTGTGGGGTGCTTTTTCCCAAACTAGGTTTGAGTTTTCCTTGGCTTCCTTGGTAAATTCAGTGATATAGCTTAGGGAGCCTGGGATTTTTGGTGGCTGTACAGTAGTTTCGTTTTTGCAGTAGGTTTCAGTTTCCTGGCTGGGTGGTTGGAGTGCCTCTGGAGGTTTCACTTTCGTGGTTGCCATTTTTTGCACTGTGGGCCAGTTTAAAATTTTATTGTGGCTTCAAAGAAGGGCTCAGGAAAGTCCAAAGGGAAGCAGCTGGCCCCAAAGGCCCTCCTAAGAGACCTGCTCCCACCCTTTCTTCTTCTGAGGATGAGGGGGATGATGTTGTACAACAAGCCACTCTGGACCGACTTAAAGCACTAGTAGAATCTAGGGAGGTATTGGCACCCTGTGTGCCGATGGTGCTGGGTGATGCAGGAAAAAAGGAGACCAGGGCAGCTTCCATTAAACGTTTTCAGGCTGTGGTTGTCTTTTCTTGAGACTAGATTTGCTCAGTCTGGGACAGGTATTCTGGAAGGGCCAGATCCTCCATCCAGCTCTAAGGACAAGGCTGGGGCGCAGCAGCAGGGTGGCTTGGACGCTGCAGGTACATCTGGTGAAGGATCAGCGATGGCGGCAGATAAGTCTGATTCTCTGCCAACAGCAGGTTTGAAGTGGCCATGGTGTCCTTGGCCATCCCCAGCTGGGCATGACGCAGGAGTACCATATCCAGTTGCTCCACTAGGTGAGGTGGGGCAGGGTCAAGGTGGCTCTCCCTAGGTTTCTCAAACCCCTAGTCAAGGGAGTGTTTCCCAGAATTGGAGCCCGCCGGCTAAAGTCCATCCTTATGGTTGGGCTGCTACTGGTCCCCCAAGTAGTTCACAAGTGGCCATGCTAGCAATGTCCCTCCCATTTGGGGATTTGGCTCTTCCACTGGGTGACCATTTGCTTCCGGCAACCAGGGATAAGATATGCAGAGGTGATTATGCAGACCTCTTTTCACTCTTTTATTGAGAGTTAGAGAAGAAAGAGAAAGAAGACTTGGAGGATAAGGACAAGGAGAAGCTGAAGCGGATGAGGGTAGATAGAACTTGGACAAATTGGGTTGCTGGATTTGTAGTGTATGCCGGCCTTATTTCTAGGACCCAACCTTGGAGGGCCACATCCTTGTGGCAATATTTCGATATTGTCTACAAGGGTTATACTGGTTTTAGTGGACCAGCGTGGTTAGAATATGACAAGGAGTTAAGATACGAGCAGCTATGAACCCAGCGCTTGTGGTTACAGGTGATGTCTCCATGTAAGCTGAATTTAGGCGAACGGTCTCACAGTGGTCACCTGGTGCAACGTGTAGCTAACCCACCAAGTATGCGCAGTTCAGCGGGGCAGGCGGTTCAACCCCGCCAGCTTTGCTGGGAATTTGGTTCGCAAGGGGTGTGTAATAGAAAAACTTGTCAGTACAGGCATGAGTGTCCACTTTGTGGCGGCCCACATCCATTCTCTGAATGTTTTCGAGCAAGGCCATGCAGGGGGTGGTGTAGGCCGGAAGGGGCTGGTTCTGGCCAGCCGGCTGGAAAAGGGTCCCAGTCCCATAAGGCTGAAAGTCCTTGAAAAATTATTGCGGGAGTATCCTAGGCGGGAAGATGATGCATATTTGTTGCAAGGGTTTCAGGATGGTTTTCGTATCTCTTTTATGGGTATAAGGGCACCTTGTCGGGCACCTAATTTGCCTTCAGTTCGGGGTTTGGAAGGGATTGTTAAGGCAAAGATTGTGAAGGAGCTAGCCGAAGGTAGCGTTTTGGGTTCTTATCGGGACCCCCCAGTGCCTAATTTATAGGTGTCCCCATTGGTGGTAGTTCCAAAAAAGGCCCCGGGTGAATACTGCCTTATACATCACCTGTCCTACCCCCGCGGGGGGGGGGTCAGTTAATGATGCTATCCCTGATGTGTTATGTTCTATTAAATATACTTCTTTTGACCAGGCTGTTCACATAGTTAGGCGGCGGCGTCCTGGTGCACTCATGGTGAAATGCAGCATTAAGTCGGCCTTCCATCTCCTGCCGGTTCACCCGGAGGATTTTGAGCTTCTTGGCTTTTCTTTTGAGGGTTTATTTTATATGGACAGGGCATTGCCCATGGGCTGTTCAGTGTCCTGTGCTTCGTTTGAAAAGTTTAGTACCTTTTTGGAGTGGGCCCTTTGTCGCCACTCAAGGTTGCATTCTGTTGCACACTATTTAGATGATTTTTTGTTTGTGGGCCCTTGTGACTCCAGTCATTGTGCGCAGTTATTGCAAGCTTTTCTTGATCTCACCAAAGATTGAGGCGTGTCTCTAGCACACAAGAAAATGGAGGGTTCTTCTCAAGTTCTTACTTATTGGGGTGTCGAGTTAGAAACGAGGGCTCAGGCATCTTGCGTGCCCTTGTCCAAGTTGCAGGCTCTGAAGGAAAGAATTTGTAAGTTTAGGAATCAGTCCAAGGCTACTTTGTGGGAGTTTCAGCAACTGGTGGGTCACCTTAACTTTGCGCCTGGTAGGCCTTTTTTGCGTAGGCTTTGTATAGCTATGAAGGGTTTGTGATTGCCTCAACATACGGCGCGCATTACGGCTGAAGTACAGGCCGATTTGGAAATGTGGTTAGAGTTTTTGGAAGCTTTCAGAGGGGTTTCCTTTTGGAGGGAAGACCTTCAGTTGAAAGCAGAGTTACAAATTCATTCTGACGCTGCAGGATCTTCAGGTTTCGGGATCTATTTTAGAGTCCATTGGTGTTCTGAATCATGGCCTGTGGATTGGTCTGGAACTGACATTCTTAGGGACCTCAACTTTTTAGATTTTTTTCCTATCCTTGTGGCAGTCCAGTTGTGGGGCCATCAGCTGGCCAATCGCACTGTTCATTTTTGGTGTGATAATCTGGTGGTGGTGCAGGTTATTAATTCCCTTACTTCGGGATCACCACGGGTGATGGTTCTTGTTCGGGCATTTACCCTTTGCTGTTTACGGTTAAATATTCTTTTTCTGGCCAGACACATGCCGGGGATTGACAATGGGGTGGCTGGCACTTTCTCCCATAAACAGATGGAAAGGTTCCGTCAGCTAGCCCCAGAAGCCGATCCACAGCTGGTGCGAATGCCAGTGGAGCTTTGGGTGATTGGAAGGTGGAGGTAAACAGATCTGTAGGATTAGCCACTGCTTCAGGTACGAAGAAGGCTTATGACCCTGCAGTCCGCCAGTTGTCCAACTTTCAAAGGGAAGTAGGTTATTTCCCTGTATGGCCTGTGCCTGTTGATCAGTTACTTCATTTTTGTGTTTGCCTCAAAGGTAAGGGGTTAGCTATCAGCTCTATTAGAGGGCTGCTATCAGCGATAGCTTTTGCTAGTAACACTCGAGGAGTTAGTGATTACACTGGGGATTTTAGGGTTCGGAAGATACTAGAGGGATGGACACGGGAATTAGAGGCTCGTGTAGACAATAGGCGACCCATTTCCCCTCAGTTCTCAGGGGCTTGTGGGCAGGTTGGAAGGAGGTTTGTGGTTCCCTCTATGAAGATCTTTTATTCCATGCAGCTGCTTTGGTTGCCTTTTTTGGTGCCTTTTGCATCAGCGAACTTGTCGCACAATCCAAAAAAGATAGGTTGGATAAGGCTCTATTAGTTCAGGATGTTCAGTTGGAGCCATTCAAGGTTCATCTCATGTTTAGGAGTTCAAAAACAGATCAACGCCGAGTGGGCACAGTCATCACTTTGGAGGCGTGTGCTGAGAATGAATTGTGTCCAGTGTCAGCTGTGGCGGCCTACTTGGCTGAGAGGGAGTTGGGCAATGGACTTTTGTTCCATCATTTGGATTCCATCCCACTGATGTGACATCAATTCTGGGCCGTGACATCATTGGCTCTTGACAGGCTGGGATTATCTGGAATACATTTTTGTAAGCATTCATTTCATATTGGAGCAGCTTCCACTGCAGCTGCAATGGGATATTCAGTGCGGGATATTAAACTTTGGGCCATTGGCGTTCTTCCGCCTAAAAATCTTACGTGTGCCCTGTACAGGATCCCAGTCACGCAGGCACCATGTACAGGTTTCTTTGTACACTACCAACATGTACAAGACCCTGACACTGCCAACAAGCATTGGGTTCTTGCCTCTTGCACCCCCCTCCAGGAGTGAGAGAGTGAGCCAAACCCGCATGCTTTTCAAGAGCACTGAAATCAGTATTCTGCCACCAGGACCTATTTAAGAACATTCCCAACTCAGATAGGAGACTAGGTCCCACCTCCTTCCTGGTTCTGGGGTAGAGCTGCAGATGATTTAACACACTACAGTAGCCTCTAGACGAGCAGGTAAGGCTCTGGAATTAGCCCTAGAGTTCAGGTACAATATTGAGCCAAACCAGATCAGGTTAATCTATATAAGATCTTTATTAAATACAGCAGGTATATGACATGAGACTTACTCAGGATAGAAAATAATAAACAGTCCTATAGCTTTATAGAGCTCTGACTACAACATACAAAAGCATCATAGTTACCAATCCTTGGTGCAGATAACAGTTCAAGCGAAGTCCCTTCTCCAAGGGATTTTAAAGATGAAAGCCATGCTTGCAATGGGCAATTAAGGTCAGTGTGTTGCCCCCTTGCAAAATTCAGTCTTGCCAGAATGTAATCCAAACAGAGACTAATTCTTAGAAAGGGGCCCTCTTTCCAAGAGAGTTCTGGGTGTCATTTGATAGGCTAAAGACAACTCTCCTCCTACTTTTGTCATAACTGAGCATGGCCAGTGCCCAATCATGACAGAGTAGAAAGGCGTGTCTACTCTGTGAGCACCTCCATAGCTTACGTGTGATGGTTCATGTATGCTGGGGCTTTGAAGTTTGGGGAAGAGTCTGAATGTCTGCCCTTTCCCTGTGAGGTGTCAAAGTGGCCTTTGAAATGCAGAACCAGGCTTGCCATTTGTGCCTGCAATCTGGTCAGGTGTGAAAGTCACAGGGACATGTTCCCAGCTGAACCATTTGAGTTTAATCAATGAATCAGAGAAATATTTTTTCTATACATGCCCCATGGTACGGCCTTGAGTTGAGTTCTCATGACATATCATGGTTTTGTTGCTTACTGTTTTTGTGTTTCAGATTTTGGCCGGCAAGTGAAGAAGAAGAAGTTTTGTTTTTTGGGCTGCGCACCGGCTCGGCAAACTCCAATTGGTACGTAGCTGGGGCTCAGCCAGTAGGCGACTGTTGAGTGGTGAGGGCGCTGTGGGCTGCATTGGCTGGGCTTGTTGCCACTGTTGTTTGAGAGTCGGGCAGACCCACTGCTGGATGTGCTACTCATTCATTTGGGTGGCAATGATTTAGGGCTTATGAAGGGAAAGGCCCTGATCCTTCAGGCTCAGGCTGATTTTCATGAGATTCAACACCATTGGTACCAGGATCATTTGGTCAGCTATGTTACCACATTTGGTTTGGCGGGGTGCCTCTAACCCATTGGTCATTGACAAAGCTTGCTGGAAGGCTAATCAGGAGCTACAACAGTACCTGGCCAGTAATGGGGGCCTGTTTCTTCCTCACATGGGCCTGAGAGACGGGGACATCAATTTGTATTGGGCTGCTGGCATACATTTGAATGAGACGGACCTTGATATTTTTCTCAATAATTTGTGGCATGGACTGCGGGAGGCTTTAGGCCTCCCATTGGGCACAAGGGCCTAAGCAGAGGCTTGGCCTTGTGAGTGGAGGGGTTTTGGTTAATAATATGGGCTGTGGTCTGGTGAGCACCTCCTTATACCCCAGTTGGGGCACGGGGGTCTTGCGAGTACAGCCCATGGGCCTTGTGGTAAGGGGCGGGAAAAGCAGACTGCCCTAGGGGACCATCCTAGATTACACCCCCTTTTGGACCTTGCGGTTCTAGGAGGGGAGTTCAGGGGGCGACCTCCCATTTATGCTGCCAGGCATAGGCCGCACCTGTTGGCTGAGGCCTGGGGCATGGGTGCTCGCCCTATGTACCAGGCAAGGAAGGGGTCTGGTGGACTCCTGGCCTTTGCCTGTCCATATTAAAGTTAGTTGGCCCTTGCCGTAATTTTGTTAGTTTACCCAACAACTTTGTATGTCTCTTCTTTCTGGCTTGGGGGGCAAAAACAGGTTGCTTGCCTGTAACTGATGATCTTCGAGTATTCATCATCTGTGCATTCACACCAGAGGTGTGATGCACAGAGACTATGAAGAAGATGATAAGAGTTCAACAAGATCTGAACACACTGGGAAAGTGGGCAGATGTGAAAAAGATGCAATGTAACAAGGATAAGTGCTGAGTTCTACATCTGGGTAAAATAATTAGGAATATGCATACTGGATGGAGCATACACTTTTGACTAGCAGTGTGCATGTGAACAAGATCTTGGGGTACAGGTGGACCATAAGTTAAATATGAGCAGCCAGTGTGATGCAGCAACAAAAAAGGCTAATGTGATCTTGGGTGTATCAACAGAGGCATAACATCCAAATCACAAGATGTCATAGTCCCATGTACACTGCATTGGTCAGGCCACAACTGGAGTATTGTGTGGAGTTCTGGAGGCCTCACTTCAAAAAGGATGTGGACAGAATGGAGTGTGTGCAGAGGAGAGTGATGAGGATGATCAGGGGCCTGGAAACCAAGCCGTATGAGGAAAGGCTGAGGGACTTGGGAATGTTTAGTCTGGAAGTTGTAGAGGGGATACATGATTGCTCTCTTTAAGTATTTGAAGGGCTATCATTTAGAGGGGGCAGGGAGCTGTTCCTATTGGCAGCAGAGGATAGGACTTGCAATATGGGTTTAAATTAAGGGCAGGAAGGTACCAGCTGGATATTAGGAAAAACTTTTCTGAAATTGTTCAACAGTGGAATCAGCTACCTAGAGAGGTGGTGAGCTCCCTCTCACTGGTAGTTTAAGCAGTGGCTGGATAAACACTTTTCAGGGATGCTGTAGGCTCATCCTGCATTGAGCAGAGGGTTGAACTAGATATGGCCCCTTCCAACTCTATGATTCTATGATCTCCAGAGTGGGAGGGGGAAAGGAATGCATATTCTGCTCCTGTACCAGTGATCTAATTTACTATCGCCTTTGTTAAATTGCAAATTCCATGCTATTGAAAGATGGTTCAAAGAAGCCTTATTTATGCAAAACAGGCATTACTGATAGACAACCTGAAATTGCATCTACATGACAGCCACTCTACCATGCAAATTGTTTTTGTGTGTTCTTCACCACATTGATCAGTCATGGTTTCTGTTGTCAATTTGTGCCTGTGGGGGGGGGGCAATGTCTGATGGCAGCCAGTCCACTACATACAAACTACCTCATGAAAAACCCAGCATCCATCGAATGCCATTTTATGCAAAGCGGAACTAGTGCTTTAAACTAGAGATGTCATGAATTTCATGTCTGGCTTCCAACCAAATTCAGGGATTGAACATACTTTGCTCAACAGCCGTGATCACCTCTAAGCCAAACACCCAATCTTTTCACTTGGCCTTCAATCACCTCCAATGGCTGTTGAACATCTTTTCATCTGTGCAATAGCTGTGGTCATGGAGTTTCATTTCCTTCTGATGGGGGGGGGATTTTGTTTATCTTAAGGGGGCTTTTGCATCTGTGCAATAACTGAGATTGATGCTACCTGGGGTCATGTATGTTTGTATTAAATGATTTGAGGGGAACTAAGCCTCTCATAACTCTGTGCAAAAAGTGTTTGCATAAAAAAAAAAGGTCTCACTGTTCAGTGTTCATATAAATCTGTGAACAGTGAGACCTTTTTAAAAAGCATGCTTTTAATCACTGGCTGTCAAATTGATTTGCTCACTGTTTATACCATTGGTTGCCAAGTGCCATGTAGCAACTACAGTTCTGTGGCAGGGAAGATGAACCTGCCATTGGGTTCTGGGAGAATGTGCATGCATGCAATAGTGCTGATTTTTAAGTACTGTACTGTGAATATTTGAAAAGTAACCTGATGAACAGGGTTGAACTGCTCATGAATCAATAAATGGGCAATCAGCTGCCTGTTCACATCCAATGAATGGACAGGGAGCTGAACCAATGGGAGTTTGAACATCCCCTAGTTTTAACCCACTGCAAGAGCAATCCATATCTATTCAATTCCAGATAGAATGTAAAGCTTATCTCTTGTCATCTTCTTTCCATTCTCCCTTCTGACATTTGCCCATGAATTAGGGGCCAATGCTGGACTCTTCAGTGATTTATCCGGTACCTGTCACTCTTCAGTCAAAGTCTCTCCTCTGCGAGAAAAAAAGGCTACGTTCTTGAGTGTGGGGTCATGAGTCCCACAATCCAAAAGTTTAAGAACCGATTGAAGTGTTTTCTTGCTATCTTTTAAAACAAAAAAATGTGATGAAAAAAGAGTATGAAAAAAGAATGCCTCCTCGTTCCCATAAATGACAATGATAGAAAGAGGGCAAGCTTTCCTTTGAGGTCCTTTGAAGGAATCAACCCAGACTGAAGCACTCAAAAGAAAAGAAAACTCACCCCAACAACAACAAAGCAAGGTTTTTCTTTTGTCCTAAGAATGTCTTTCAAATCACCTTTCATTTTGCTGTGCAGAAAAAGTACTTGGCTTTACTATAGTGGAAGACAGGCACTGGCCCCACCAACCCCCATGCCACTGTGGAAATAATTCAAGCTATACAGATTATTTTACCAAGAGGCCTACTGATAAAGCACCCAGGGGAGCCTGAAACCATGAGAACTGTTATTAAACTGAAATTATTAAGCATATAGAGGACCAAAGCATGCTGAAGGAATAGCCAGCATGCTTCTGCAAAGGGAACCAGCCTTTCATCAACCTTTGTGAGTTCTTCTAAAGGGTTTAACAAGTAAGTGGATTGGTGATCTGAGAGACATTATATACTACTTGGATTTTTGACCAGCTCATTCACCAATGTCTACTGAATAAATTTAGCAGACATAGATAAAAGGACAGATCCCCTTATAGACTAAAAATGGTTAAAATTATGGGAAGCAGAGAGTAGAATGGAACTTTGGTGTAGTGGTTAAGTGTGTGGACTCTTATCTGGGAGAACTGGGTTTGATTCCCCACTCTTCCACTTGCTGCTGCTGGATGACCTTGGGCAAGCCATAGTTCTGATAAGAGCTGTCCTTGAAAGACCAGTTCTCGAAAGACCTCTCTCAGCCCCACCTACCTCACAGGGTGTCTGTTGTGGGGAGGGGAAGGGAAAGGAGTTTGTAAGCCGCTCTGAGACTCCGAGTGAAGGGCGGGGGATAAATCCAATCTCTTCTCTTCTTCTTCTCTTCTTCTAAGCAGTGTAGTGCCTAAAGTATTGATGCTATTCATTTTTTTAATAAATGATCTTGAATTTGGAGACTGTGGTATAGTGGCCTTGTTTGTGGATGATACCAAATCATTCAGGATGCTGAACACTAAAGCAGATTGTAATAGCTCCAGTAGGATCTCTCCAAATTAGATGAGTGGACAGTAACATGGCAAATGATGTTCAATGAAAGTAAGTGTAAGGAGATGCATACTGAAACAAAATATGAGAAAATAGTAGAATGTTGAGTGGTAGTTATAGTGGTTTTTAAAGTTAGAATTCTCCTAAAAATTCAAGTATTTGAATCAAGGATTGTCCTTTATACTTGCAAACAATTCCCTTTATACTATGCTTTGGTAATTTTACCTTTTATCTTTCCCCCTTACCCCTTTTTTATTCTGTATTCCCTCAAAAAGTTCAAAATAAAAATTATTTAAAAATAAAAAAGAAACAAAATACCCCCCTCTCATCTTTGTATGTATGATGATAGATTCTGAACTAGCAGAGACTGAGAGGGAAAGAGGTGGTGGTATTGTCGATGAGAGCTCAATTAAAGTGTCAAATCACCATGTGGTGGCAGTGAAAAAGTTAAACTCCATCCTGGAGATTATTAAAAAAAAAGGGATTAGAAAACAATGACCCATATTGTAATGTCCAGACTGCTGAAAGTTCCAGATGTGATGTCCCCTGTCTCAGACCTCCAGACTGAGTGGCAAGAGAGACTAAATAGCTAGATAGGCACAGTGACCTTTCTTCCTGTCTTAACTCTTCAAAGTGACCTCTTTGAAATGCAGATTGTGTTCCCAGGATCAATTTCCCCTTCCTCCTTGTCTCACATTCTGGATGAAGATGTGCTCCCTACCTGCACTCAACAAGAGAGGGACATGCAGTCCTATCTTGGCACCATGAGGCAGATGGGCCTCTCACCATCTGCTTCTGTCCTTTAGCTAGTAAGTTAGTACTCTATCAATCTCTGAGCTTTCCTATCCAAAGTGTACTACTCAAGTAAAGAGAGAAGTATTTCTCTTCTAAACTTGCAGTGTGGCTCTGTGTAGCTTTGTAAGCTGAGTAACTTGGTAAAGTGGCATTCCTGCATTTGTAGCTTTATTTAAGCACTCTGCTAACTAATGGTGACTGGAATAACCATGCCAGTTAACCTCAATACAGACCCATTTGGAATACTGTGTGCAGTTAACTGCTCACCATATTTATTTATTTACTAGCAGCAAAGCCTGTTGTAAAAGCAATACAACGAGCTCTAGAAAGATGTGATGTGTAATGAATGCTGGAAGCAGGTTCAGTACATATTAGCTGTATTTAATAGAAAGGCGCAAATGTAGAAGTAAAGTCTCACATACTTTATGTTACACAATAACTTGTGTCCAAGGTCACACAATGTGAGCCAGAAAATGAAGCACATGGGGCTCTGTGGAGTAATTTCTACAGTTGGGCAGTCTGCAATGTCATTTTGTGTTGGACGTCCTTTTCATGGAACTCCACGAAGTCACAAGCTCATTAGCCAAAAGGGCCCAACTGTCCTCTAATTATTCCTTTTTTTATATACTTACCTGGCTTTGTCACATGTAGTGTGTGTCTTCTCACTTCTTACTTTGTCTTCTGTGATGTATTAGGTTTTCTCAGTGCCAAGTATAGTCTGTACAAAGTAAAGCATTAGCTCATGTTAGTCAGTGAGGATACATTTTGCAAATATGAGACATTGGGTTTTTTTGTCTAAACATCTCCTTCTTCTGCTCTGGCAGAAGTGTGTTCCAATTTTTTGCTTTTTTGCACTCATAACTGGGTTTGTCACATGTAGTCTGTGTTTTGTTTATAGCCACATCCCCCCCCCTTTAAACATTTGTCTATGTGTATCTGTCTCTGCCTGTTTCCCTCCTTGGTCAAGGCTACATCAAGAGCACAAAAGTGAGGAACAATGCCTGGTTATAATTTCCACAGGAAGCCAAGTTGTGGCCTGGGTTCCTGTTTTTTTTCTCCCTTTTTTCACTGTAAATATGTATCTGGATGTCTGTCTCTGTTGGTTTGCCTCTCTCTTTGTAATTGGTTTTCACACTCTGGGTGTGGTTAAATGTTCCTCCCACTTGCAGGTTTTATCCCAGTGTCACACACTCTCTGTATTTTTTTAATGTATATGCCATGCTCCACTTCAGCTAGTTGTTCCTGCACTCCTCCTGTTTGTGCGTGCCTACGTAGATCTGTTTGTGACTGCATCTGTATTTGTGCTTTGCAGCATGCCTCGGGTTTTTGGCTTCCTGTTTTCTGTGTGTCTGGTCCCATCCTCTATCTCTGCTTGTGTGTGTATCCACTGGCTTTTTTGTGATAACTTGGACTGCCCCCCCACCTCCGCTAAGCTGACAGCTGTTTACTTGGCTTTTTTTTCCATTCTGGAAAGTGTTGCCTCAGCAAACTTGGCTTGGAGGTTTTGTCCCCTGAGGGAATCAATCGTCATATAGCAAGGAGACCAAGACAGTAGCTGTGTTCACCGGAGTGAAGCAACCATCTTCTGAGGAAAGTTTTAGTGGGCACCACTTTTGTGGACAGGACTCAGGCAACACAGCCAGTGGATAGGGACAGCTTCTGAGTGACACATCATGGAGCCAACTGATTTAGGGGCATGTAGAATGTTCAGAAAGTGCCACCCCACTACTCAATTATATATAAGGAAAGATTTTCTAGACCTTCCTCCCCCTGAAGGTCTCAGGGTGGTATACATCATGCTTCAAACATACAATAGTTAGTTAAAAACGTCAATCAATAATTAATCAGAATAAAACCACTGAGAAAATACATTGTCAAGAAATACATGCAGAACTGGAACATGTGTAGACAAGGGCAATCAAGATGATTAATGGGTTTGATAGTGATGCTTGAACTCTCCCTGGTTCAGGTCACATCCTATTTCTCAGTTGCAAACAGGAAATTCAGTTCTCGGTGGACTGTTGATCTGCTTGCTGGCCTATTTGTGGTGGTTTGGCATCTTGCTTCAGTTACCATTTCTTTAAAACAGCTCAGTGGGCTTTTTGTGTTCTCACACAGCCCAATGGACTTATATTCCCCTCTCTCCATTGCTGTGCTGCTGCTCCATTTGCAGGCAATAATTTAAATAGCCAATTAAATCAATCACAAACTATATGGATCAGAACTAAGTAATTGCTGTGTTTTTAAAAAGCCATTACAATTCTATGTTAATCTAAGTAGCTGTGATGCTCCTTGGCCACTTACACAGAGGGCCTACCACCAGTGCTCCCTCTAAGCTGTGGAGTCTTGTAAGCAAAATTTCTACTTTGTCAGCTACTGACATTAATGTTGTGAACAAGCTATTTGGCTACTGCATAAGTTAGTTTGCTCTGGAGCCATCCTTCCTGAGCTAAGATAAAAATGTGTGAGCCGGAGGCCAAAAAACTGTGACCTAGCTCACACTAACTCAGCTTAGAGGGAACACTGCCTACCACCCTCTACAACCTCCCTTCTTCAGGTTATACATTGGTCAGAACATCGCACTCATCACCTTTCTCTCTTTTAAAAACTACAGCGAGAGCTATGACCATCTCACACCTCAGTTCCTCTCTCTCACTTCCAGAGATATCCACAGACAGGGTAGCCCAGCCCCCTTTAATAATCCACCCTCAGTCACACAGAGTTATTAAGATTGGGGCTCAAACACTGTTTCAAATAATCACTCACTGCCACTATTCATTCATATCCTCTAATATATGTGTATAGACGAAGATATTAAATTGTGTGTGTGTTTCTTGCTCTTAGACCGCAGGCCACAGGGTTAATCAAAACAAGAAACTTTTACTTATAAGAGCATAACACTGAAAAAAGTAAAGTCTAAGAAATGACATGTCACTTCCATTGAACATATAGAACTGCGCTCCTTTAGTTACAGATTTACTATTTTCAGCCTGTTCCAAGCAGCTTTTCTATACAGTTCCCGTCAGTCATAAAAACCCTTTTTTCCACCTCAGCTCTTAAGCTGTCTACTTGCCTGCTGCTTACCCCGTTATTTTTTAAACTGCTGTTTTCCAGGTCTCCTTCTGTCAACATTCCGTCAGCTTTCATTGGCTGCTCTTAAGGAAAGGCTGAACCTAGCCTGTCTGTTTGGATAGCAATGTTTTTGCATATGCACAGTTTTTCAAAAACCTGATGCAAACCTCATGGGCAGACGTTCTTGCTATTTGGTGCATAACAAAACAAACCTGGTGATCAGCTCATGTCCGATTGACACTGTTGAATACAGTAATTGCAATTATCGAACACATTCACTGTGAAATCTGCAGCATCTCTAGTGATGGCTGGCAGCATAAACGGCTTTAAAAGAGGATTACACAAATTCATTGAGGTTTGGTCCATCACTGGCTAACCAGCAATGATGACTAAAGGGAATTTCTACACCCAGAGGCAGTAAAGGTTTGAATAGCAGTGCAAGGAGGTAGCATCAGGGGGTGCCTTGGCCTCTGTGTCCTGTTTGTTGGTCCTCCAAGACAAATATAGTATGGAATTGGATGCTGAATTAAATTGACTACTGGCAGGCCCATAGCCAGGATTTTTAAATTGGGGGGGCCTTTAAATAAGTTCGGGGGCACCTCCCAAGGGAGTGCCACAAATAAAATTAAAAAATAGAAGTTGGGGGCCTGGTCTGGATGGGAAGTCGGGGGGCTTTGGAAGTAAGTCAAGCGGCTGGGCCCCGAGGTGCCCGACTATAGCTACCGGCCTGACCACTGGTCTAGAAGGCCTCTTCTTATGTTCTAATGGTCTCAAGTGGTTTCAGTTCTCCCAAGAATTCTGAGGAGACTGAAATACCAATAATTAACAAATGATTCAGTTTCATCCCTTGCTCATCTGGCCTTTGTAAATGACTACTGTTTAAAAAGGTTAGCAAGGGCTAGGTAACTCTGTGCCATACAAACCCTGTTCTACTTACCTACCTGGCTTAATTGCATGGCAAGCAATGTGTAATACATACAGAAATGTTTCAACTAGCCACAATTTGTCCAACACTTCCATCAGATAAAGCGGTCTGATACCCTAATGGAGACACTCATCTCTCCTTATAAATAATTATCTTTTGGTTTCGCAAGATTCCATGCGCTCCCATTGGCTGTAAAATGCCCTCCCTCAGCCATTGGCCCATCAGCCGCCACTCAAGAGTACTCGCATGCCATTGGCCGGGTGCTGGGTCTGCTCCTCTTCCCCACCCACTCCCCCTGGCAGACAACTCTCTTTCCTGAGGAAGACAGTTCTCTTGACTCCTGTGAGGGACTGTCCCCTCAGTGGCTGTTGGTAGGCAGCCAAGCTTGGTTCTGTGAGTAAAAAAACAAAGGACTTTCAGCATAACCCCTCCCCTCCCTTGCCCATAACCCCCTCCCCAATGGCCACTTTCCTGTCAGAATAAATGGAAAAAGGCTCTTTCTCCTGCTTAGCTTCAGCATGGCTGCCTGGCTAATGAGGTGGGCCAGCGACCATCAGACCATTTTCTTCAACTCCCCGCTGCACGGCTGTCTTTCCCCTAGGGCTGCCAATCTCCAGGTGGGAACTGGAGATCTCCCACTGTTACAATTGACCTCCAGATGACAGAGATCAGTTCCCCGGGAGAAAATGGTTGCTTTAGAGTGTAGACTCTATGGCATTATACCCTGCTGAGTCCTTCCACAAACACCCCAAATGCTGCCCTCCACAGGATCCACCCCCCCAAATCTCCAGGTATTTCCCTAATCAAAGTTGGCACCTGTACTTTCTCCTCTGTCAGTAAAAGGTCCTTTCCACACCTATGTTGGCCTTTGGGAAAAAACGCATTGGGCCCAGTCCTGATCAGGTTGCCAACTCCAGGTGGGCAATTCCTGGAGATTTGAGGGATGGAGCCTGGAGAGGGTGAGGTTTGAGGAGGGGTGGCACCTCAGACAGGCACAATGCCATAGACTCCACCCTCCAATCCAGCCATTCCCTGATGGGAAACCATTGTTGCCAATCTCCAGGTAGGGGCTGGAGATCACTCAAAATTCCAACTGCTCTGTAGGAGGGATGGGGGAGGAGATGGAAAACTAAAGGTAGGTTGACGGTTGGCTGGGAGGGAGATAGGGTTGTCAACTCCAGGTTGGAAAATTCCTGGAGATTTGAGGGGTCGAACCTGGAGAAGGTGAGTGTTGAGGAGGGGTGGGACCTCAGACAGGTACAATGTCATAGACACCACCCTCCAAACCAGCCACTCCCTCCTGGGGAACCAGCGTTACCAATCTTGGGGGTGGGCTGGAGATCACTCAAAATTACTACTGCTCTTCAGGTAGCAAAGATCAGTTCCTCTGGAGAAAATGGTGGACTCTGTCATTATAGCCTGCTGAGATTGCCACAGCAAATTGTCACTGAGTGCCCAAAGCCGGGGCACTCTCCCAGAGCTTCTTTCTAGAGCCCGTTTATTTATTTCCACAACGGGCCTTATTCCTAGTTACAAATAAACCAAGAATTTGAAAGCTGCAGCCTAGTTTAGTTAAAGTTAGTGCTATGAGAGGGAACCTCAGAATTAAATAATGCTTGAACCCTGCTCGGTTTCAGCAATGCACAAATGGACTTAGCTCAGTTGCACAATATCTTATGCAACACCTAGCACTTCCTTCCCTATAAACTATAGTGCTCAGATGTTGATTGCACAACATCTTGCACTAGCAGAAATGTGAGTGGGGATAATATAAGTTTGACTTATTAGAAGTGGCTACTTCAGACTTCTTCTTTTTAGTAGAACAAAGTTTGATTCCAGTGGCACCCTTAAGACCAACAAAGTTTTATTCAAGATATGAGCTTTTGTGTGCCCCAAAAGCTTATAGCTTGAATAAAGCTTTGTTGGTCTTAAAGGTGTCCCTGGAATCAAACTTTGTTCTGCTGCTTCAGACCAACACGGCTACCCACTTGGATCTATCTTTTTTTAATGTTTCTGTTTGAGCAAGAAGACTAGCATGAGTGGAAATTTGGTGCTAGATCCAACCCAATGGCTCTAATAATTTTGATATTCTGATTAAATAGTTAATTCAGTGATACAGGGTGCTCTGTAACTGAAAGAAACAGTGCTTGCTGATATTGACATATAAAATTTCAGTTGCCAAAATATGGACTATAAAAACTGGAAGATTGACTGGATCATTAATCTGGAAACAAAGGCTTAGATCACCTGGAGTATTTTGACAGGCAGAAGAATATGCAGCCACAGAAAGCAAATTATTTTTTCTTCCCCCTCCCATAGCAGCATGCAATGTCCCCCAAAAATTGGAGTTGGGAGAATTTTGATCTACCCGGGAAGGGGGGAAGTGAAAAAATCCCACTCTATGAGCACATACTTCTCTGCCTGTGGAAATACTTGAGGGGATCTAACCTAATGGAAATACCTGATCACTTAACACTCTCATAAATGAGTCCGATCACAGCTTGACACATCAATGGGCTATCATTATGAAGTGAATAAAAGGATCAAAAACCTAAAAATTGTAGTAAGGGGATAAAGCCAGAGAGAAAGCATCCTGATGGACCTGGTACATGGTGTCCCCAAACACTATTTGTTTTAAGGCTCATTTTTCAACTTTTACCTTCAGGTATTTAGTATTGCACAAAAGATGGAATTTGGAAAACATCAGGAGAATCTAAAAGTTCAAAGCTATTCTCAAAAGTTATTATTGTTTTATTTCCTCAACGTAAAACAGTTCATAAAATAAAATCACAATATAACCCAACTCTGAAACAAAATCAATAACAGAGTAATATTTCAGTTCTGTCAGCACATATTACGCAAGCAGAAAAAAGTCCAGCATGTACAGTACATAGCGATTTTAATATATCATTGGAGAAATGGCAAAATATCAAAGCTGGTTATGTGGCATTATAAATACTATTGTTACTTATCAGTTCCAACACTGAAGTAGTAAAATAATTATAACCAATCACAGTGGCAATTATCTCTTAGGTTTTGGGAGTTGTTTGTTTGGTTTTGGATCCCCTTTGTTGCTGCAATCATACTTGTTGAGTAAAAGAAGTGACACTGTTCCACCTTCTCTACTAATATAGAAATACATATCAATTACAACCTGTAGTTATGCTTTTTGGTCCTCTTTCCATGAACAATGGTGTGAAAGTTACCATTGCTGTGGATGAATGAGTATACCTTTGCCACATGATCAACTCCCAGAGCTGTTCTTACAAGAGCAGTTTTCAAAAGAGCTCTCTCAGTCCCACCTATCTCACAGGGTGTCTGTTGTGCAGAGGAGAAGGGAAAGGAGATTGTAAACTGCTCTGAGACTCTTTCGGGTAGTGAATAATATAAATCCAATCTCTTCTTCTCCTTCTTCACTGATAGTGATTTCCCCCCCTTTCTCCCACCAGCTGCTGGAGTGCCAGTGGGCAAGGCCCACTAGGGGCAATGGATCTTCTGCACCCAGCAGGCACATGGCAATCCTTTTTACAACATACCTTCACAACTGAGTCTCCCAGTGCTGTCTAAGACTCCAAGAGTTTGTACTTTACCAACAAATGGTATTTTTTTATTAAGAAACTCATCAACTCTGTAAATTTGCTCTCCACAGGCAGAATTATTTTCCCTACCCAGTGGTCACTTGTTGATGCCACAACAGCCATTACACTCTGTCATAAGAATGTGTTTATTTTATAGTCTCAGTGTACTTAACCCATAGCCTGCAACAACTGCTTCTGGGTCATTACTTTCACTCCAGAAAGCTGCCTTGTCAATGCTTACTACTTACTGTGACTGTATTTATGAGAGTCACCAACAACATTCTGCTTAACTATCCTAGTCCCAAATGTTTCACTTTTAAAGCTAGTGTTTATATGTATGAAAAGTCCAAAATCAGGGAAATGTATTCATAGTTTCATATACTCATTAATTTCTCTGCTGCCTCATAATGTAGTTCCCAGAGTGACATAGAAAATAATACATACATATATTCCAGCAATACATGCTGCAAGGATTTTATGATCCTGGCCTACACACAGCAGCAAACCTATGTCCTGCCTCCAATCTATAACTTTAATTAAAGGTGAATTTAGCTCACAGTTTCACTGAACAATGGGTTATTCAGTCTAAAAGGTCAGCAGTTGCTTCTGCAACAAAAGCGCAACAAAAAAAAAGTAATACAATGTGAACATGCCATGTATTCATTTACAAAAACCTACCAAAATTTCCAAGTCAGGGGCTAGAATTGATAGAATCCACCAAGACTGGTACTTTGTGGCATTTTAAAAAGTTTTAGTATTACTTTTCATTCAAATATTATGACCAGCAGGTAAATGTACATTAAAGGCAGATTGGTAGCCAGAGTCTCTCTTATATTTAAAATCCTGACCTTGCAACTGGATCTCAAATAGAACTGTGGAGTCTTTTTAAAGCTAGAACCAAAGTGGCATAGTAGGTGGAATCTTGGACAGGAATGCAGGACATTCACAGCTACCTCCCCCACCTCCCCCAGTGACCCCTGCTCTATGCCCAGAGGTTCAGATGTGTAGGTACAAATCCATCATGTTCATTGGATGGCCTCGGGGCAGGTCATGATCTCTCAGCCTCACTGTCTCTACAGGGATCGTTATGTAGTCATAGTGGTCCACAGAAAACTCCTAAAATGGAAGTTGTATCATAAACAGAACCCCAATGAAAATAAGAGCAACTGTGCTGGATCAGATCGATGCTCTATCTAGTCCAGCTTCCTTTTTCACACAGTGGCCAGTCAAATTCTACAAGTAGCCCTACAAGCAGAGCACAGAGGCCATAAGCTCCCCTTTGTTGTTGTTCCCCACAGAACTGGTATTATTCAGAATGTTAGTACTTCTGAACATGGAAGTTCCATTTAGACATCATGGCTAATAGTCATTGATGGCCTTGTCTTCCATGAATTTGTCTCCTTATTCAGAAAATGCATATGCTGCCTCTGACTTCTTCACATGCAGGATGTATCCCAGACATTACTAGATTAGATGGTACTTGGTTAGTGTGTTGAGATGAGCATGAAATGTTGTTGTTCAGTCGCACAGTCAAGTCCGAACTTCGCGACCCCATGGACCAGATCACGCCAGGCCCTCCTATCTTCCGCTGTCCTCTGAAGTTTGCTCAATTTCATGTTCATCGCATTGATGACACTGTCTAACCATCTCATCCTTTGCCGTCCCCTTCTTCTTTGACCTTCAATCTTTCCCAGCATCAGGGTCTTCTCCAGTGAATGCTCCCTTCTCATTTGGTGGCCAAAGTATTTGAGCTTCAACTTCAGGATCTGGCCTTCCAGGGAACAGTCAGGGTTGATTTCTTTTAGGATGGAATGATTTGATCTCCTTGCAGTCCAAGGGACTCTCAAGAGTCTTCTCCAGCACCATAGTTCAAAAGAATCTATTCTTCGGCACTCGGCCTTCCTTATAGTCCAACTCTCGCAGCCATACATTACTACGGGGAATACCATTGCTTTGACCATGCGGACTTTCGTTGGCAGGGTGATGTCTCTGCTTTTTATCATGCTGTTTAGGTTTGCCATCGCTTTCCTCCCAAGGAGCAGGCGTCTTTTAATTTCATGGCTGCAGTCACCATCTGCAGTGATCTGGGATCCCAGGAACGTGAAGTCTGTCACTACTTCTACATCTTCCCCTTCTATTTGCCAAGGAGTGATGGGGCCAGATGCCATGATCTTAGTTTTTTTGATGTTGAGCTTCAAGCCCACTTTTGCTCTCTCCTCTTTGACCCTGAGCAAGAGGCTCTTGAGGTCCTCTTCACTTTCTGCCATCAGAGTGGTATCGTCTGCATATCTGAGGTTATTGATCTTTTCCCCAGCAATCTTAACTCCAGCTTGTGATTCATCCAGGCCAGCATTTTGCATGATGTACTCTGCATATAAATTAAATAAGCAAGGTGACAATATGAAATAAAATAAAATAAAAGGGCTCATGTTTAGCTTTTCAAGTGCACTGGGAGATGTATGGGATATAGCTATAGGAAACAGTAAAATAATAAAATTCCTCTCATGGATTTAAACAGGCAAACAAAATAATTTAGTAAAATATATGTGTATGACGTTCAGAAAGATTTCTGCCTTCAGACCATTTTGCCAGCATGAAGCCTGTGCATCATCTTACTGCCCTCCAGTGGTAGTCAAAACAAATTTCGACAGAAGTCCAAGTAATCCAGATTTATCTAGAGGCTATCAAGAGCCATCACTGCATGCCTGTGACTCACATGGTCTAGGTGGGATTGAGAAAGAAGAGAGAGAAGAGGTTAATTGTAGATAGAAATGGGAGCAGGTTTTAGGGGCTGGCAACGAGTGGGATGAGAAATGGTCCAGTGAAAGGCCTGCTATGCAAGGAGAAGCAGTAGGAGTGGCAAGCGGCAGGTATAAAGGCCGTTGATTCAGTCCTAGGCTTTGATTTTTATTGATCTTGTGTCCATTGTAGAATACAGCTGTTTGTTGCCGAGGAAAGAGATATCTCTTTGGCTACAATCATAGACTCTAAGAAGTCATTTCTGTACAACAGAAATATGTATTCCAAAATGGACCTGGAGAAGAAAGCCTCTCTCCTTTGCTAATGTAATACACACACTGACCCACAGAAATACTGGGCTGACAGCCACAGGTATCAACACTCACCTAGTGGCTGAGACCAACTGTACTTCCTTCTCTAGCTCCTACCCCCTCCCCCCGCAAAAAAAAACATGTAGAGGAAAGACAGGCTTTTATAGACTTTATCAGGACAAGGTTCAAGAAGAATTTCAGATTTCCAGCTCTAGCTTTCTGCATGGATGAAGCAAAATAGCAGAGCATTGATTTCCAAGGTCAAGGATCTTCAGATGCCCTGTTATTGGCTTGTACCCTACCACTCTGCTCATATAGCTTGACACCCTTCTCCACCCTAAGGAGCCCTCCTCTGGTTTAACAGGCTTTTCCTCTGGTGGAAAAGACATTTATGGTGGAAGAAGGCTGCACACTTTTCTTAGTGGGGTGGCAGGCTGTCCTCTGGATTTTTCAGCATCAGATATCAAACATGAGAAATGAAAACCTGTAGTTATTTGGCACCTGTTGGTAGGGATGCCAGCCTCAGGTGGGACCTGGGGATCCTCTGGAATTACAGCTCATCTCCAGACTATAGAGATCAGTTCTTCTGGAGAAAATGGATGATTTGGAGGGTGGACTCTATGATATTGTACCCCACTGAGGTCCTTGTCCTCCCCAGGCTCCATCCCCAAATCTCCAGGAGTTTCCCAACCTGGATCTGGCAACAATACCTGTTGCTTTCTTCTGAATCATCATCGTTTCAGTCTCAGTTTTCTTCATTTTTAGTTGCCTACACCTCAATGATCCAATTGAGTAAAATCATTGTCCTCTTGATGCAATTGTCTACATTTTTTTCCTTTCACCTTCATTCATTAACAGCACCTATTACCTATCTTAATGAACCTGAGTGGATCCAAGACATCTCATAAAATGTGGCCCTTTTCCTTTTTTTTCAGGAGTTTCAATAATTATAAAGCGCAAGTAATGGAGCTGAAAATAATTCCCCAGACTGTAGTCCATTAGGACTTAGATAAAGACAAGCCCAATTTCTTTTTTAACATTAAGTATAATTTGTAGAAATGGAAATTTCAATGTCTTTAACAGTCTTCACTAAGAAATGTAATGATCTCCAAACTATCTTGCAGACCATAAACTCACAAAGAATCAGATCCACTTAGGCCTGGAAGGGGAAGCAACAGGAGAAGAAAACTGGTAACAGGATTCTGTGCCCATTACAAGGTCACAAATAGATTCATGGCAAAACCACAAGGGGGTGATGAGCCAAGACCCCTCAAGCATTCTCCTGCTACTTAAATTGCCAGTTATACACTTAAAGAAGATTTACACTCTTCTAAGTCCATTGATGTCAATGGTCTTAGAAGAGTGTTACTTAAGAATGCATTGTTGATGAGGGTTTGTATTAGCTTTACATTTGAGTCCGTAAAGAAATTGTTCAAAATGTGTCCAAATGTGTGGGGCAGTTATATATGATCATAGGCCAGAAAATATGGAATCTATATACACCAATATAAATGGATACTGAAAGGCTATATTAAAAATACCAACATCAGATCAATCCTACTTTTTATTCATGGTCGTGACCAATTTGAGTTAATTTTGCAGCATCTGCAAATGACTGTGAAATCAGGTCTGAAATGAGACCACAATGAAAAATATCAAATAAGTTTCTGAACAGTTAATGTTCTCCAAAGAACTTCAGCTACCTTGCTGTCATGTCAAAATGTTCTACATACTTAACCTTTGGAAGACAGAATGATAAACCTTTATTTGGGTACTGTAAAAATCCATTGGGTCCTATCCTGTTCCTCTACTCAGGTAAGTACAGAGCCTTTCTCCAGCAGAAGCCTCCTTGTGCAGGCAGAAAATGCACTCAGTGGAACCGAGAGGTAAGACACAGACTACTGGGACTATGCTCCTAGAAACTGCTGTATCTAACAGAAGTAGAAACATTGATGCTCAGTTATCATATTGCAATAAAATGTGTAGCTCACACTTTGCTTGTGCAAGATCCTAGATTCCGGTGCATGTACACCAAAATGATTTCAGACAATAGGGCAATGAAAGACCATTACTTTAGTCCTTGGAAGGCTAGTGGCAGTGGTATTGTTGGCCACTGTGTGACAGAGTGTTGGACTGCATGGGCCATTGCTCTGAACATAAGAACATAAGAGAAGCCAATGTCGGTTCAGGCCAATAGCCCATCCAGTCCAACACTCTGTCACACAGTGGCCAAAAATACCAGGTGCCATCAGGAGGTCCACCAGTGGGGCCAGGACACTAGAAGCCCTCCCACTGTTGCCCCCCTCAAACACCAAGAATACTGTGCATCACTTGCCCTAGACTAAGAGTTCCTATCTATACCTTATGGCGAATAGTCACTGATGGACCTCTGCTCCATATGTTTATCCAGGGTTCTTTTGTAGCAGGAACTCCTTTGCATATTAGGCAACACACACCTAATGTAGCCAATCCTCCAAGAGCTTATTGTAGCCCCTGTAAGAAGAACTCTATAAGCTCTTGGAGGATTGGCTACATTAGGGGTGTTTCACCCAATATGCAAAGGAGTTCCTGCTACAAAAAGAGCCCTGTTTACCTAACTCCCTCTTGAAGCCATCACTACCTCCTGTGGCAGTGAATTTCATGTGTTAATCACTCTTTGGGTAAAGAAGTACTTCCTTTTATCTGTTCTAACCTGACTGCTCAGCAGTTTCATTGAGGGCTCACGAGTTCTTGTATTGTGAGAAAGGGAGAAAAGTACTTCTTTCTCTACCTGCTCTACCCATGCATAATCTTATAAACCTCAATCATGTCACTCCTCAGCCATCATTTCTCCAAGCTAAAGAGCCCCAAGCGTTTCCACCTTTCTTCATAGGAAAAGTGTTCCAACCCTTTTATCATTCTAGTTGCCCTTCTCTGCACTTTTTCCAATGCTATAATACCCTTTTTGAGGCATGGTGACCATAACTGTACACAGTACTCCATATGAGGTTGCAGCATTGATTTATACAGGGGCATTATGATACTGGCTGATTTGTTTTCAACTTCCTTCCTAATAATCCCCAGCATAGCATTGGCCTTTTTTATTGCAGTCACACACTGTCTCAACGTTTTCATTGGGTTATCTACTATGACTCCGATCTCTCTCTTGGTCAGTCTCTGCCAGTTCGGACCCCATCAATGTGTATTTACAGTTAGGATTTTTGGCTCCAATGTGCATCACTTTGCACTTGGCCACATTGAACCCCATTTGCCACATTGATGCTCACTCACCCATCCTCAACAGATCCCTTTGGAATGCCTCACAATCCTTCCTGGTTCTCACCACACTGAACAACTTCATGTCATCTGCAAATTTAGCCACTTCACTGCTTACTCCCAACTCCAAATAATTAATAGACAAGTTAAAAAGCATCGGATCCAGCACTGATCCCTGTGGTATCCCACTGCTTACCACCCTCCACTGAGAAAATTTCCCATTTATACTCACTCTCTGTTTCCTATTAATTAGCCAGTTTTCGATCCACAAAAGAACTTGTCCTTTTATCCCATGACTATTGAGCTTACTTAGGAGCCTTTGATGAGGAACTTTATCAAAAGCTTTCCGGAAGTCAAGGTAAACAATATCTATTGGGTCCCCCTTGTCCACATGTTTGTTCACTCCCTCAAGGAACACTAACAGGTTAGTGAGACAAGATCTTCCTCAATAATTTTGGTTCATCAATGTGCCTACCACTTCTTTCCTTAATAACAGTTTTCATCAACTTACCCGGTATCGACATCAGACTGACTGGCCTGTAATTTCCCAGATCTCCTCTGGAATCCTTTTTAAAGATGGGAGTGACATTAGCTACCTTGCAATCCTTTTAATGAAAGATTACATATTTTTGTCAGGAGATCCACAAGTTCACGTTTGAGTTCTTTCAGAACTCTCGGATATATGCCATCCGGGCCAGGTGATTTATTAGATTTAAGTCGTCTATCAGTCGTAGGACCTCCTCTTTCATCACCTCAATCTGACTCAGGTCTTTCAACACCCCTCCTGAAATTAGTGGTTCTGGAGTGGGCAAGCACTTCTCATCTTCCATAGTGAAAACAGAGGTAACATTCGCTTCTCCTATGTTCTTATGTTCTTAATAATATTGGGCAAAGGGACTAAAGATCTGATTCATCAGCACCCTATTTACAAGTCACTGAGATATCCCCCAACTAAAGCTATCATGACAAGCAAATAGTTTGAACTGGGATTTCTTTATTAAGTAGGTGATTTGAGCCTACATAGCCCAGCCCCACTGTGGACACTCTAGCTACTTGGCTGCCAAAGTCATGCCAGAGTTATAGGCAACCCAGCCCCTGGCTCCAAGTCCATAGTGGCATTGATCTGCCCATACATTTCTTTGCTTGCATACAATGGTTGTCAAGTTGCCAACTCCAGGTGGGGCCTAGATATTTCCCAGAATTGCAAATGATCTCCAGATGACAGAGATCCTCTGGAGAAAATGGCTGCTCTGGAGGATGAACTCTATGGCATTACACCCCAACTGGGCTCCCTTCTGTCCCCAGAGTCCCTGCCCTCCTCAGGCTCCAGCCTCGAATCTCCAGAAATTCCCCAACCAGGAGCTGGTAATGCTACAGACATGAGCCCCCTCCCACTAGTAAGCCACAAAAGGCTAGTTTGAGAAGCCTCCTCCATCATAAGATCTTGCCTAGTTGCAGGTCAGCACCTGCAGAAGGCCCTGCTCAGATGAGCAAAGCTGTCATGGGGAAGCATAGTGGGAGGTATTCCTGCAGATATGAGGGACCAAAGCCATGAAGGGCTTTGTATGTGATAGCCAGTACCTTAAACTGAGCCCAGTAACTAATGGGCAGACAAAGAGTAACTGAAGAATGGGCGTAATATGGCAACCTTTATCTAGTTCCTGATAATAGTGAAGCTGTGGCATTCTACACCAAGTTGATTTTAAGGGAAGACCAAAGAACAGTGAAAAACAGTAGCCTAGTCTCATTGTTACTATGACATGGATCCAGATGGCCAGATCATCCATATCAAGGTAAAGGTCCATCTATGGGCTAGGCTAAGTTGGAAGATGTTAGTAACTGTATGTTTGCCCCTATGGAGAATGCCTAACCTTTCCTTCTCCAAGTGATGCAATCTGAACCAGGATCCCTTGTGCCTGGTTTGGCTTTTAAGGGGGGGAAAGCTGTAAGCTCCATTCAGGGAACTCCCTGCATGTCATGTAGTTTAGCCTCAGTATGACATAGCTTAATGAGTTCATGTGTATATATGCATTATGAATGCTATTCTCTGGTTTTCTGGATCTCACAGTCATCCAGCAACTATTGACTAATGGAATAATGTAGGATTGGGAAAACCTTGTGATAATGTGGAAGCCCACATGATTTCATATAATCCAAGCATGCAATTGGCCCAACACATCTTTCTATTATTCAGGCATTACCAGAGCAATACAGCTTTTCCAGTCACAAAGACTCATCATAGTGAATGGGACTTGTGCTAACTTGGCATACCAAGGTTCATGTCTATAAATCTGTATGACAAATAACATGCCAAAGCTGATTTATAAGATCAAGATAAACTCCATGTTAAAGGAGAGGAGAAATGGGACAGATTGTCACGATGTTGTTGACATAGCTGTCAATAACAGGTTGCCATTTTTGCTGTGCCTGTAATAATAAATCCCATCCTACATTTTGCTCTTTATTTGTAGAATTTACAGTATTACTCATAGCACCCTAGATATGATTTGCAGGTGTATAAATACAGACAATTATTGTACACCACTTGGGATTTAATTTAAGTTTGCTAACAAGAAAATAACCCAAGATGAGTGATATAATTTAAGAGAAATACAGGCTATGCATCACATGCCCCTCATCATCTTTTCAGATTCACTGCCTCTACATAAATTAAATTGTTCGCTACATATATCCAAGTCAGAGACCCATTTAGAATGCTGGTTTTTGGAGAAAGCAATTACAACTGGTCATTGATATATTACCCTAAGATTCCAATGCCTCCATCTTTTTTTAAAAGAAATGTCACAACTTAGAGGGTAACATGACAAATGTTATATCTTGATAAGTGTCTTAGGGCTCTCTTTATTTTGCTATTGCACTGGGTGGTACAGGAAGGTACTGTGCAGATTCCCCCCCCCCATCTTGATACTTCAGATCCCAAAAACATGAAATTGGATGCTTGGCTGCATGCTCCTGAGAAGGGGATATGCTACAGACTGACTTGGAATCCACTGTGGGGTGCAGGGTGCGAAGATGCCCCACAGCATATCATCCTCCCCAACATGAACTCGACCTGTTATGGTGCCCCAGACTGGCCAGCCTAATAAGAGCTTAACAACTCACCACCACGGACTGGCATTCTGTTTCTCCCGGCAGCAGGGGAGCGTGTGCAGGCTATGCGACTGGAGCTTGGGTGGCGCTGCGGCCATTCTGGGACTGAAGTTGGAGCGTCTTTCTGGTGGCAGTGGCAGACTTCTCAACAGTTGGGGGCCCAGTGGTGGTGGCAGTGGTAAGCCCGTGGTCATTGGTGGGGGTGCCGGGGGAGGGTTCCCCCCTTCCTCGGAGCCCGCCCTGAGAGGCCAGGAACTGGCAACAGATTCTGGTGCTCTTGGGGAGGGGGAAGTATTGTGGTGGGTCCAGGAGGAGCGTTAAGGGAAGGACATGGAGAAACAGGATGGCTCAGCGCCCTTCCAGCCTGTGACCCATCCCAAAGGTGGTCAGCAGTGGGGCCAGGATTGATAACCTCCCTCCGTCATTGGTTTTGTGCAACAGCAGGTCTATTAATAATAAGACTATAGCCCTTTGGGACTTTGTCATGAAACAGCAGGCAGACCTGGCATGCATGACCAAGATCTGGGTGCGGGATCGGGAGACTGTAGCTCTCTCTCAACTCACCCCACCTGGGTTCTCAGTCCTCCACCAATCATGGACTAGGGGGCGAGGGGAGGAGTGGCAATTTTCATTTGGGAGGCTTACTCCTTCAGGGTGCTTCCACCATTGGAGATCATGGGCATGGTGCTCCCTGGAGCTGCAACTTATGAAGTGAGAGCTGAGATGGCTAGAGAGACGGTGGTGCCATGCTCACGACAAGGCAACAAGAGCGTCTTATAGGATGTTTATGAGATCCTATGAGATGGCAAAGAGAAAATTCTATGCGGCCATGATTGCATCTGCGAGCTCACGCCCTGCCCAATTGTTTAGAATGATCTGGTCATTAACAATTCTGCCACAAGGCAGACAAAACACTAGGGAATTGGATATTGGCTGTGAGGCATTTGTGAGCTATTTCACAGATAAAGTCTTGGTGCTCCACCGCAACCTCCCTGTCACAGTTGAAACAGTGAGTTCACTGCTGAGTGAACTCGAGGCCCCTTGCTCACCTTCAGTTCTGGGTTTGAATTGTTTTAGCCCACTCAGCCTGGAGGAAGTTGACAGATTACTCGTATCTGTGTGCCCAAACACATACAGCCTTGATCTGTGCCCTTCTTGGCTCATTAAAGCAAGCCATGCGGGGTTTCAAGGTGCTGTAAGGGAGATTATCAACAAGTCCCTCTTTGAGGGACAGTTCCCTGAGGCACTCAAGGAAGCAATGGTCCGCCCCCTCTTGAAAAAAACAACCTTGGACCCGACTGAATTGGCCAGCTATCGGCCAGTGTCCAACTTGCCCTATTTGGGCAAATTAATCGAGAGGGCAGTGGCAGTACAGCTACAGAGCTTCCTGGATGACGCTTCCATCCTAGATCCTCTCCAGTCTGGTTTTCACCTGGGACATGGGATGGAGACAGTGCTGGTCGCCCTTACTGACAACCTCCGGAGGCACCTGGCTCAAGGTGGAGTGGCGGCACTGTTGTTGTTAGATCTATCAGCCACATTCGACATGGTCGACCATCAGTTGCTCACCCACCGCCTCGCCAACGCGGGGATACAGGGGCTTGCCCTTCAATGGCTTGCCTCTTTTCTCCAAGGTCGGGGACAAAGGGTGGCGTTAGGGGAGCAGCAGTCCCGAAGACACCCGCTTGAACGCAGTGTGCCCCTGGGGGCAGTGCTCTCCCTGATGTTGTTTAACATCTATATGTGCTCCCTTGCCCAGATTGTCTGGAGGTATGGGTTTGGGTGTCATCAATATGCAGATGACACCCAGCTCTATCTGATGTTGGGTGGCCGGTCAGACTCCAGTCCAGAAGATCTGATCCAGGCTTTGCAAGCCATGGCTGGGTGGCTCAGACTCAGTTGGCTGAAAATGAACCCAGCAAAGACGGAGGTCCTGTGCCTGAGTCGGGGCAGTCAGGGGATGGGGATCCCTCTCCCAACCTTTGATGGTTCGCCTTTGGCACCAGCGGTGGAGGTTAGGAGTCTGGGAGTGCTCCTGGATTCCTCCCTAACTATGGAGGCCCAGGTGGCAGCCACTGCCAGGTCGGCCTTTTACCATTTTAGGCTGATTCAGCAGTTGGTTCCCTTCCTTAACCGTGATGACCTGGCTACAGTGATCCATGCGACAGTCACCTCAAGATTGGACTACTGTAACGCTCTCTACATGGGGCTGCCTTGGTCACAAATCTGGAAGCCGCAGCTAGTGCTGAATACTGCTGCCAGGCTGCTGGTGGGTCTCCCTAGATGGAAGCACATCCGGCCTGTGCTGAAAGCGCTGTACTGGCTGCCAATAGCATGCCAGGTTCACTTCAAAGTGCTGGTTCTTACCTTTAAAGCCCTATATGGCCAGGATCTGACATACCTGAGGGACTGCCTTTCCCTGTATATACCCCAAAAAGCACTATGGTCCAGGACACAACATCGCTTAGTGATCCCAGGCCCCAGGGAGGCCTGGCTTGCTGTAACCAGGGCCAGGGCCTACTCAGTGGCGGCTCCTACCTGGTGGAATAAGCTCCCAGAGGAGATCAGGGCCCCGCGGGCTTGCAAGATGGAGCTCTTCCACCAGGCCTTCGACTAGGAGCAGCCACTACCACCAACAACAACGGAGCGGCCCTATGACAACCACACTTCAGTGGCGCGGCAGATCACTACCATGGTATGGGGATGGAGGCAACATCTACTGGACACAATCTTGTCTTAACTTAAGAGCAACAGCATTGAGCACTTTATGTAATTTCTAGTATTTACTCTGTTTTATCCTTTTTTTTCTTGGTTTTATGTATTGGCACATGGTGCCTCTGTTTGTTAGCCGCCCTGAGCCCATTCATGGGGAGGGCGAGGTAGAAATAGAAAGAAAGAAAGAAAGAAAGAAAGAAAGAAAGAAAGAAAGAAAGAAAGAAAGAAAGAAAGAAAGAAAGAAAGAAAGAAAGAAAGAAAGAAAGAAAGAAAGAAAGAAAGAAAGAAAGAAAGAAAGAAAGAAAGAAAGAAAGAAAGAACTGAAGGCCATTTCTTGGGCTGTGCTGCTGTCCTATCTGACCAGCAAGAAGAACAGTGCAGTTTATGAAATCTCCCTTTGTTGAGTTTCTTTCCATATTTGTGGATTCTATATTACTGGAAATATAAATCACAGAAAAAGTCATGATGTTGGAATCTGAAGTTCTTGCAGAGTTGATTCTGCGAAAGAAAATTTCAAAATCACCAAGGAAAATGCAACAAAGAAAAAAAAATGTCAGCAGTGTATACATGATTATAATGAGTCCCATCCAGAGAATCACAGGGACACCAAAGGGTTGAACATAAACTCCTGCTCTCATTCTGGACATATGTAGTTGTGCATATGTTACCAAAGAAAGGTCCTCCCATTGATCCTTCCACATTCTGGAAAATCCATGTATTAATTAGTTTGGTTACCTATTGTAGCTATGATTATGAGTCCTAGGCAGATACACATGGCTCTGATTGGCTCTACTTTCAGAGGTTATGGGACCTTCTTTTTCCACCTGGTTGGGTAATTTTATAAAAGAGAGAAGTTCAAAATGCATCTTCCATTAATCTTCCATTTATTTATAATATTTCTGTGCTGCCCGGCTTCTTCATTATGGGACTCAAAATAGCTTCCAAACTTATGGCTTTTCCACATTCTCATTTCCTTGCTTGCAAGTTCCTATTTCTTGGGGGGATGTTCTGTTCTGCATATGTTTTGCACTGTCTAGTGGTCAATTTGATATTACACCAGTTTATGTCTGCAATAACTCCTTGCAGATTTAAAGGGCAGGTTTTTATCCTGGACATTAAGTGATGTAATATCGAATCAACCACTAGGGGAAGCAAAACATATGCAGAACAAAGGGGAAAAACAGAAGAAACAGGAACATACAAACAAGAAAATGAGAATGTGGCAAAGCCCTTAATCTGGACAACAAAATACAGCTGATGTGCTTTTTTTGTGATGTGTTTTTTTTGTTTTTGTATGCACAATTTAAAAAATACAATAACATAAACTAATCACAAGATAGAAAGCTCATGAATAACAAGACTGGGGTGTGTATTTACAAAGTCACCGAAGTGATAAAAGGTCCTTTTTAAACAATGGTATCAATCTCTCCTTATATATAAAGGAGATTTGGTGTCTCTCCTGGACATGCTTCCACAGCCTTTAGCCAGCTCAGCTGCCACTCTCACAGTCTCCCAATCCCATGGCTTCATGGGCTCACTGCTTTGGCTCGGCCCACCTACCAAGCCAGGGGGCAGTGTTTCGCCCTCAGTCTGGAGGGAACCGGCGAAGGGGATGGACACTCCGCCAAGAGAGTGGCAATCCCTCCATGGGGGAGAAGGAAGCAGACCTAGCAAGTGGCACCAAGCAGGGGAAGCACTCACCTTCGCTGCCCCTCGCAGCCCCTCTCCCTTGGCCGCAAGGCCTGCACCACAGAGAAGGCTGCCCAGCGCCTATCAAAGACTCCCCCACCTTCCTTCAGCAGTGGTGGCAGCGCCAGGGAGGGTCTGGCCTAGAGGAAATGAGCTGTGGCTCCTGGAGAGACAGACTGTCTCCTGAGGAAGACACTTCTCTTGGCTCCTGTGTGGGAGTAACTGTCTCTCAGTGGCTGTTGGTAGGCAACCAAACAACCAAGCTTGCTTCTGTGAGTAAAAAGAAAAGGACTTTCAGCATAACCCCCTCCCCTGCTTGGCCACTTTCCTGTCAGAATAAACTTAACACACCTCTCACTCTGTTTTGGCTCCACCATGGCTGGCTGGCTAATGAGGTGGGCCAGCGACCATCAAACCATTCTCTTCAACCCCCCTGCTGTGTGGCTGACTTTCCCCTAGGGTTGCCAATCTCCAGGTGAGACTTGGAGATCTCCAGCTGTTACAATTGATCTCCAGATGACAGAGATCCATTCCCCTGGAGAAAATGGCTGCTTTGGAGGGTAGACCCTATGGCATTATCCCCTGCTGAGTCCTTCCATCCTCCCCCAATGTTGCCCTCCACAGGAACCACCCCCCAAATCTCCAGGTATTTCCCTAACCAGAGACGGCAACTGTGCTTTCTCCTCAGTGCCTGTTGCTAGGCAACCAGGTTCTGTCACTAAAAGGCCCTTTCCACACCTGTTTTGGCCTTTGGGAGAAAACTCATTGGGGTCAGTCTTGATAGGGTTGCCAACTCCAGGTGGGAAATTCCTGGAGATTTGAGGGATGGAGCCTGGAGAGGGTGAGGTTTGAGGAGGAGTGGGACCTCAGACAGGTACAATTCCATAGACTCCACTCTCCAAGCCAGCGATTCCCTCATGGGGAACCATTGCTGCCAATCTCCAAGTGGGGGCTGGAGATCACTCAGGAATTACAACTGCTCTCTAGGAGGGAGGAGGAGGAGGTGGAAAGCTGAAGCCAGGGGACAGATAGTGGTAGGTTGACAGTTGGCTGGGAGGGAGATCAAGTTGCCAACTCCAGGTTGGGAAATTCCTGTAGATTTGAGGAGTGGAGCCTGGAGAGGGTGAGGTTCGAGGAGGGATGGGACCTCAGACAGGTACAATGCCATAGACTCCACCCTCCAAAACCAGTCATTTCCTCATGGGGAACCATTGCTGCCAGTCTCCAGGGGAGGATGGAGATCACGCAGAATTTCAACTGCTCTTCAGATGGCAGAGATCAGTTCCCTGGAGAAAATGGTGGACTCTGTGTCATTATACCTTGTTGAGGTCGCCACAGCAATTTGGCACTGAGTGCCCAAGGCCAGGGTACTCTCCCAGAGCCTCTTTCAAGAGCTCGTTGTATTTATTTCCACAATGGGTCTTATTCCGAGTAAAGATATAAACCTTGAACCAGACCAATATTTTCAAAAACTGTGAAACATCCACTAAATCCCAAAATGAGCTTGGCAAGGCTTAGAACTCCGCAATATGTCCACATGCATGTGGAAATCCTTAAACTGTTTAAATTGAACTATACTAACACAGATTCCAGGTAGTCTCAGGTGTTTCATGTCTTCATCAGAGTATAGTTCATGCAGTCTTCCTTTGATAATTCTATATTGAAGCTGATGGAATTCATAAGATTTAATTTTAAAGCAACCCCCCCCCAAATATACATCAAATAAATACAATGCCTTTAGAAAAGCTTACCTTAGTCATCAAAAGCACTTTACACCTCTGAGGAGTTCTAAGCCTTGTCAAGCTCATTATGAACATTTCATAATACAAAAATAATAATACAAAAACAAGAAAACACTTAGACTTGTTATTTGAATATTGTTTTAAAAAGCAAAGAGCTATTAGATTAGACTGGAAAGCTTTTAGGCAGCATCAGTAGGGAATAGGGTTGCCAGGGTTGTCAGTGGGAGATGGGAGATGGGAGGGACTTACTGAGAGTGAGAAGAAGACCCAGTTGATGCTGCAGTGACATATCTATGTCACTTCCAACATGACCTGGAAGTGATGTCAGTATGCAGCAATGTCGGCGTGATACTCAGATATTTGGCCAAAAACTGGCTTCTACCATAGAGTTTTCACCCAAATACCAAAGTGTCGCCCCGATGTTGTTCTTGTGATGACATCCCTTCTGGGTCACACTGGAAGTGATATAGACACATTGCTGCAACATCAACTGGGCGTCGCTCTTTTTCTGGGTAAGTACCCCCAATGGCCAGCTGATCAGTGGCAGAGCGGTGGTTCCCAGAAGCAGGGGCCCTCGCCTCCACAGGGGTGATCTGGGGTAGTAAACATATTACAGCTAAGGTTATGTTACAGAAGAACTATTTTATCAGTGATGCCAAGGTCCCAAGCTTTGAGATATGCCCCCTTTAGCCTAGTGTATAATTTAGGTATAAGGACTGGATCCAGACTAATGTCTCCATAGAGTGTGACTTTTCTGCCTCACTTTTCCACATGAGAAAATTGCACCTTGCAAGCAGAATCCTTACATCTGCAGAAGTACTACTCAGGAGTCAAGTCTGAGTCCCCATTTGTATAGACTTATTTAATCCTTCACCACTAATGTCATTGTTTTTAAACATGTAAAACACAGCAAAATGAATCTTTTGGGGCCATCTTCTGATAGGACAGAATTTCATAGCTATGCATAAATATCTCCCCCCCCATAGAAATTATACTCATATTGGGAAAGGATAATATGTGAACCATGCCAAAGCATCACTTTGTACAGGAGCGATTTGCAAACTCCTGTAATAGTTTATCTGCTACTGTGGAAAGAAGGGGAAAAAATAATTGATTATAAAAGTATGCTTCATATGTGTCTTTAAAGAGATAAAAATATACTCAGAACATTTGGTCTTATCTATAAAAGATATATACTGAAAGAGGGAGGAGAATTGGCAGGATGGGGAGAACATAATGACACTGGAATTTCACAGGTGGTGAAAAGCTGAGAAGTGAAAAACAGATGGAGTTCCCAACCTGCTCTGTAGTGTGCAGCTTAATCCTGGTCAACTGCCCAATGATCAACTGAGTTATGTTTTCACCACATTGTCCCCATGTTCCTTATTTGAGACACTGAGCAGCTGGTCTTCCAGAGGCAACGGAAATTACTAGTTTCATTTTGTTAGCATCACTAACATTAAGCCCTATTCACACATTCAGATTTTTTCCATGGGTTAAATACTATATGAACTGCATTCCATGCTTCTAACACACACACAAACATGATTTTTCTCCTTTAAAAAGGAGGCAAGACATTCTCTAGAGGGTCTCCTTATTAGTAGAAACTGACATTGAATACCTAGCTCATATCTCATTTCACCAAGTGATGCAAGTGATAGGGTCATGCCATGAAGAAAATTTTAAATGTATGAATGAAGACACTCATACCCAGTTGACCCATTATTAAGTATGGCTTAACCCTAACAAGCTTTCTGTGACACACTCAAAAAGGAAATTGTATCATATTTTGTTTCAGAATTTTTAAGGGTCCTCACGTCCTTCTAGGGGTGTGCAAAAAAAAATAATTTGGCCCGATTCGGTTTGGCCGAATCGGGCACAATCAGTTTTGGAGGGCAGAAAGGCTCCCACATGTTAGTTTCAGCAGTACAGTGATTTTCAGCCAGCCGAATGTCAATTTCAGCCCCATTATATCCTATGGGCTGTTGAAGTCAATGGCAAAAACATAGGGTATATTCTGGGGGCTACATTTTTTCCAGTGCTATAAATATTCTTTTTGAGGTATGTGTGGTGTGAGTGGTCCAATGAGGTTGCATCATCAATTTATACATGTATAAATGTTGTTCCTTTTGGTCTTTTAGGGTTTCTGTGTGGCACTGTGGCATGCTTGCACTGTCACAGTGCCACTTGTTCTGGAGTGTGCCACTTGTTTCATGGCAAACAAGCATCTCCCAAGACAGTTCAATTTCCCTGAGATTCTCTGGGAGAGTCTGACTTCTGGTGCTGCCTGCTTGCCTGCCTTAAGTGCTGCTGGCTGGGCTTCCCCACTGAAAACAATGGAGGTAATGGGGGTAACCTGTTTGGGTGTCCATAGAATTGGGCCCACTGGTCCAATTGCTTTGGAACTTGGGGGTGTATGTGGGGAGAGGCTCCTGAAGCTACCCTGAACATTTGGAGACTCTCCTTCAAACACCCTCCCCCCCAGAGCTACTAACAGCACCAAGGGGGGAAAAACTTTTTCCCCACCATAGAGAATGGAGGGGATGGGGCAACCTGTTTGGGGGGCCATAGAATTGGACCCCCTGGTCCAATGTTCTTGAAACTTGGTGGGTATCTTGGGGAGAGGATCCCTCAGCTACCCTGTGAGTTTGGAGCCTCTCCCACAAACCCCCTCTCCTCCAGCCCCCAGAATATACCCTATGTTTTCACCATTGACTTCAATGGCCGATAGAATATAATTTCGGCGGCAATTCGGTGGCAAGCCGATTCAGATCAGAGAATCTGAATCGGCCCTCAGAAGCCCAAAAGGGGCCTGAATGGGCCATTTTCGGGAGAGCATTCAGTTCACACAAGCCAAATGCACATCCCTAGTCCTTACACCTAGTACAAACTGCAAATTCTTCTCCAACATCAGGAGGTTACTCGGCAGACTCAGGGATTCTTCTGTAGACAAACTGACATAGAAAAGTGCTCCATGAAATTAGGAAGTTTGAAAGCTACTAATCAGGACTAATAGAAGACTAGATTATGCTGGATTTCCTTATGTGAAGAGAATGTATAAAATATCCACAACCTTAGAGAGACAGAATCTTTATCTGAGTTGCAGAGTTCTATTAAGTTTTCCTTTCAGTTGCTGGTAGCTACGTACTGATGAAAGCAATTACTCCAGTGTGACCATTTAAGGCCTACAAGGCATAATTCCAATAGTAGGTCAGCAAAGGAGGATCCTCTTCTCTAATCCCTCACAGTCTCTGTTGCACAGAAGTAGAATCTCTTATTTACTTTTTCCTAACACCTGTGGCATTGCAAAATGTCACTGAAATTATCCCATTCTTGAAAAACTGCTGACACTTCAAAGGAACAGAGCAGCTAGACTAGTTGGGGAAGGTAAACAAAAAACCTACTGTGGACATACAATCCCCAGTTAAAACACACTGGATAGATCCTATGAAGTGTCTGCACTATACTTACTCCTTTCAGCTCTTTCAGAGAGATTAAGAATTATTGCGCAGTCCACTAACAAACCCAGTTCCAATATAAACCATCTCTTTAATTTTTCATTTGATTTTCCCCATACTTAGTGATTGCCAGCTATATATGTGAATGGACTCAGTTGAACACACTGAAATGGTGGTTCTTGAAGTGATATGCAAGTTCGGTCTATGGGATTACATCTTTCATATAATCCGCAAGTCATCACTTGATGATACACTTTTCCCAATGGTGTATGCATGAATTAACAAATCTCAAGGACATGATCCCTCTTGATACACTGTTTTTTTTCCAGTACAGCAAAAGACACAAACACCACATTTCTATTACTGAAGCTCCAAGGAATTTACAGAGCAATACTAGACAATCCATTCTGTTAAGTACTCCCAGTAAGTGCTATGATTCAACTAAATGTCTGGGACCTTCCTCATACAGAGCAGTGGTCTTTAATCTATGGGGTGGGGTTTTCAGATGGTTACAGAGCCCCATCTATATTCCCCCTGTTTTGTTGCTTTTTGGAAAGACCTGCTGTTAGTGCACATGCATAGAGAGCAAGGGTGTTATGCCTCCTGCATCTCTTTGCAGGCATGCTGAGAGGAACAGCAAGGCAAAGGCACTCAGTGGCACAAATAATTCTCCCAAGGCCCTTCCCATGCCTTGTTCCTTGCTGTGGTACACCTTCCAATGTTTCCTTTTCCCAGCTCTTCTGATCTGCTGCTTATAGCCTTAACACCAGTGAAGTCATATTTCCTTCCCCACTTTCCTATTACATGATTCTGACATGCCCAGGGAAACCACTTTGGGGTCAGGAAACAATTGTTCTCCAGGACAATTTGGCCAGGCACCTGGAGGGTTTTGGGGTTTTGTTTTGTTTTTTGCCCTCTTCTGGGCATAGAGCAGGGGTTACTGGGGATTAGATGACCCTGGAAGTCCCTTCCAACTCTATGATCCTATGATTCTATGTTATCTGTTTGCAGCTGAGTCCCATGGTCAACAGGTCTGGAAAGGCAAATTTTCTGTTAAGGCTTTAAATCTAATACTGGATTATTTTTCTTCGTACCTGGATGTCCTGTATCTTTTTTTTATCCTGGATGACATTTGAAATGGCTTATAATTAAATGTTTAATTTTCATTAACCCTATCCACTTACTAAGAAGTTGTCAAGAGACAAAGACACAATCTACCCCAAAAGTTATAGATATACAAAACAGAAACTTCTCCCCTTCCCTGCACACACACACATCTCAGGAATTTCATCAAAATGCTCCACGAAATAGAACTGGCTTGCTCAGCCTGAAGAATCTAATTAACAAAGGTGCTCTTGGTATCTTTTTTGGAGACTATCCCAAAGAATGGCTGCTAACATTAAAAAGGTCATAGATCAGGGGTCCCCAACCTCATTAGAGTGCCCAATGCCTAAAGAAGGCCACGTCTTAAATCAAAATGTAACAAAATTATTAACCTATGTATTTAGATCAAAAATAAACATTCAGAGGTCAATGTTAACTTGAATGCAATCCATTTTGGAATAAGGTTTTACTGTGGAATCCTTTTATCTAGCTACACATGCAAGTTTCTATTCATTAATGCCCAAGTCAAGGTTTGTGACAGACATCCTTAAAATGTCATGTAAGATTTATTGATCTACACCTGAATTTCACAATCTTCATCTTGGGAAAAATTTGTTCACAGATGCATGTGGTGCCAAAGACTGTGAACATGCCGGCAGGAGCAATTTTTTTTAGGTTAATAAATATACCAGGTAGACCAGAATAGAAATCTAACAGGCTATTTTCTTTGTAAATGTCTCTGAAAGGATTACTGGTTTGCAAATCAATTAGTTCTATCTGAAAAAATTACTTGCATCTTCTGGTGCTATTTCAAATAGATTCTGAAACATTCTTATTTCCTTTTCATGCTTATGGCAATCAGTGAATCTGTTCTGGAATTCCACCTGCAATAGATTCAGTGCTTTGGTGTATCTTTCAACATTGAATTGTAAATTCTCATCCTTCTCAGATTTTAGTCCATTACAGCATGAGAAGTTTAAAGAGTTACCTTCACTAACTTGCTTCACAAAAATGTTTAATTTTGCTTCAAAAGCTTTCAGTTCAGAGTATATGTCAAAATCACACACAAGCTTTCCTTTTCCCTGCAACCTTAGATTCAATGTGTTCAGATGCTCTGTGATACCAGTTAAGAAAGCCAAATCAAAAATCCATCCAGGGTCAGAAAATAGTACTTGACTTTTTCCTTTCTCCTTGAGAAAGACATCGACTTCATGATGAAGCCTGAAAAAACATTTGAGGATTTTGCCTCTGCTAAGCTACCTGGTTTCTACATGGTACGATACATCTCCATATTCTGCATTGATCTCTGAGATAAATTTTTGAAACTGACAATGAGTCAGGCCATGATGCCGGATGTAATTAATGCTGTATACACCAGTACACACCACACTATCCCACTGAAGAATCTTAGTACACAAGGCTCACTAACTGATGATGCAGTGAAATTGCATGGGAAGTGTACCATTTAATTTCAGTAGTTCTTCACTGATTCTTGCAATGACACCAGTTTTACTTCCCACCATATTTCTTGCACCATCAGTTGTGATGCTTTTCAATTTATTCCAACTCAGACCAAGATTTTCTACTGATTTACAAACATTCAAGAATATGTTCTCTGCAGTTGTAGTGGCTTTCAAAATCTGCATTGCACATAATAGGTAAATGTAAAGGTTCCCTTGCTCGAAAGCCAGTCGAATCCGACTCTAGGGTTGCGGTGCTCATCTCCGTTTCAAAGCCAAAGAGCCAGCGCTGTCCGAAGACATTTCCGTGGTCATGTGGCCGGCATGACTAAACACCAAGGTGCACAGAACACTGTTACCTTCCCACCTAAGTGGTACCTATTTATCTACTTGCAATTTCTTGCTTTCAAACTGCTAGGTTGGCAGGCGCTGGAACTAGAGACAGGAGCTCACCCCGTCATGCGGCACTCACGGGTCTCGAACTGCTGAACTACTGACCTTCCACAGCCTGCAGTTCAGCGTCTTAACCACTTGAGCCACCGACTCTTCTATAATTCTGAAGTTGGAATCTATCCCCCTGATTTAAAAAAATCAAAAGTTGAGCAGTGTCTACAATGTCACTGCTCTTATCTAAAGCCAAAGAAAAAAAATCAAAACTTTTTGCCTTGACAAGCAGTGACATATGCAGCTCTTCTCCTAGTTCTTCAACATGCCTACTGATTGTAGATGCAGATAAACTGACACGACTAACACAAGATACCTTATCAGGACACATTTCCTCCATTACTTTAACCGTGCACTTTTTAACAAAGTCACCATCATTGAATGGTCTACTACTCTCAGCAATACCTTTAGCAACATGATAGCTGGCCCTCACAGTAGACAGGTTCTCCTCAATATGCTTTCTAAAACTATTTTGCTGCAAAAACTTTTATTTTTAAAAGACTTTATCTTGTTCACTTGCATCTCTCCTTAATACATTGAGTAGCTCTTGTGACAGGATTCCAAGTGCCTTTTAATATTGTACTCTTTAATAATGAGACAGTTTCAAGACATATCAGGCAATTGCTTTATCCTTGTTTAAAACAAATACATATGCAGTAGTCTATTTGTCATTAAAGACATGATGCTCATCTGCAGTTTTTCATTTCTTTAAAACAGCACTTTTTTGCAGACATCTTCTTACAGAATTTTTAGCAGAGCAGCAGTTGCAGAGTTTGAATATAATCCATACATGAATAAAAATATCAGAAGTATCATTTTAGGGGCCTAACTCTTCCCTTTCCCATCAAATCCACTCCACTCTAGCTGCCATTAGCTGACGATTTTCATTTTGGCCATGGCAAAGGAGACCCCTGCCTCCCTATCCACTACAGTTCTCAGGAGTATTGGGCTATATGCACATGCTAGGAAGAATTTTTTAAAAATGGATTATGAATCTGACCTACCAGATGGCAGAGTTGCAATCCTAAGTATATATTTTTTTTGAAAACAAAATTTTATTGGTATACATTCCACATTATTAAACATCATTACCAATACAATTTAAAAAGATTTTTACCCCATCCCCCCACCCCCCCTAATAGGCTTCCAACACTGCTAATAACAAAAAAAAGAAAAAATAACAGGTAATCAAGTTTAGACTTGTAACAATCGACAAACCAGGTAACCCAATTTCAAATATATAAAAGCCTGACTTTTACAAGCATAATTCCAATAAAGGTACAGTACAATCAAATAATCATTTCATTTCACATTCCGTATCAATACAAATCAAGATTGTACATTTTCCCTTTCATTCTATATTCAGTTTCCATGTAGAATTTCAGGCCTTCCCAGTCTTTTAGATATTGTTCTGCCATTTGTCCATTTAGTTTTTTCGTCATTTTGTCCATTTCAGCTAAAAATAGCAGTTTTCTTAACCAGTCATGTATATCTGGCACCTTCTCCGCTTTCCATTGTTGAGCAAAGGCCATTCTCGCCGATGTGATCATATACCATAATAGTGTCCTTTTTTCTTGTGGTATTTTTTCCATTGTCAAACCTAAGAGAAGAAGTTCCGGGCTTTTCTTTATTGGAATTCTCAATATTTTCTGCATCTCACAATGTACATTTGACCAGTATACCTTTGCTTTATCACATGACCACCACATATGGTAAAAAGAACCCTCTATTCTTTTGCATTTCCAACACTTATTACTCAAGTTCTTATCCATACTAATATTGGCAATCTTTTTTGGTGTCATATACCACCTGTACCTCATCTTATAACAATTTTCTTTTACATTGACACAGGTTGACATTTTAAAAGCTTTTTTCCATAAAAATTCCCATGTTTCCATAGAAATTTCTTTGTTCATATTTATAGCCCATTTTATCATTTGCTCTTTAACAGTTTCATCCAAAGTATAAACAGTCAACAAAGTTTTATACATCTTTGATATCAGTTTTCGCTCTTTTTTCAACCATATATCTTCAATCTCATCGTTCTTAGCTCTAAAACCAACCTCTTTACAATCTTTTTTGTAAATATCCCGTATTTGACAATATTGTAACCATCCATACTCAAAATCTAATTCATTATTTGGTTTTAAAACATATTTTTTCCCTTCCTTTTGAAGCAACTCTTGATATTTCAACCAATCATTACCTTTATATTCTGAAAAGGGATGAATAACTGCAGCAGGAACGATCCACAAAGGCTTCTCATCGGGAACTGTGTTTCTGTATCTGGTCCATGCATCAAACAATGTTCTTCTTGCATAATAATGCTTAAACATTGAGTCTACTTTATTTTTCCCATACCAAAGATAGGCATGCCAGCCAAATCTGCAATCATGACTTTCAAGGGCCAAAAGTTTTCTGTTTTCCAAATTAACCCAGTCAGTTAGCCAAGACATACATACTGCTTCATGATACAAACGCAAATTCGGGACTTGGAAGCCACCTCTGTCTTTAATATCATACATTATTTTAATTTTAATTCTTGGCTTCTTTCCTGCCCAGATAAATTTAAAGATTTTTCTTTGCCATTTCACCAAAATTTTCACATCTTTTACAATTGGTATTGTCTGAAACAAAAACATCAGCCTGGGCAATACATTCATTTTGACAATGGCAATTCTTCCAAGAAGAGATAATCTAAGTTTTTCCCATTTTTCTAAATCACGTTTTATCAAAACCCACAATTTTTCATAATTATTCTTAAACAAGTCGATATTTTTCATTGTAATGTCAACTCCCAGATATTTAACCTTTTTAACCACTTCACATTCTGTCAAATTTTGTAAAATTTGTTGCTTTGTGATGTTGAAGTTTTTACACAATATTTTCGATTTGTTTTTATTTACATAAAACCCTGCAAGTTCACCAAATTCTTTTACTTTTTCAAATACCAAAGGCATATTATTAACAGGATCTTCGACAATAAACATAATATCATCAGCAAATGCTCTTAATTTGTATGAGAAACCCCTAATATTCAAACCTTTTATATTATCATCATCTCTAATCACTTGCAGCAGAATCTCCAAAATCCAGATAAATAACAATGGCGATAAAGGACAGCCCTGTCTAGTCCCTTTTCTGACCCGGAACGTTTCTGTTGATTCTGCATTTACAATCACCGTAGCCTTTTGTTCTTTGTATATTGATTTAATCATTCTTGTAAATTCTGCACCCATCTGCAATTTTTCAATCACTTTGAACATAAATTCCCAATTCAGGTTATCAAATGCCTTCTCCGCGTCTAAAAATAAAAAGCCAACCTCTTTTTCCGGGTGCTTATCATAGTATTCTATTGCATCTAAAACAACCCTCATGTTGTCTTTTATTTGTCTACCTGGCAAAAACCCAGCCTGATCTTCGGCAATAGTGTCTTTCAAATACCTTTTAAGGCGTTCTGCTAAAATTTTTGCATAAATTTTGTAGTCATTGTTCAAAAGTGAAATTGGTCGATAATTTTTAACATTAGTTAAATCTTGAGTTTCTTTCGGTATTAAGGTGATTGCAGCTTCATTCCAGGAGTCTGGGACCTTCCCGCTTTGTCTAATTTCATTTAAAAGAATCTCTAGAACCGGTACCAGGTCTTCTTGAAATTTCTTGTAGAATTTGGCTGAAAAACCGTCTGGTCCTGGAACTCTGGAGATTTTTGCCTCTCCTATTGCTTTGCTGATTTCTTCTTTAGTTATCACAGCGTTTAACATTGCTTTTATGTCTGAGCTTGGTTGTGTCAAATTTACTTTTGATAGATAATCTTGAATTTTTTGTTGATCCGTTTGTTTTGCTTGAAAAAGTGTAGTATAGTATTTATAAAATTCTCTCCGGATCCCTCCTGGGTCTATGATTTCTCTATTCCCATCTTTCAGTTTAATTATTATTTTGTTCTCTCTTCTTTTTTTCAATTGCCATGCCAAATATTTTCCAGGTTTATTCGCTCCTTCAAAGGACTTCTGTTGCAATTTTTTCAAATTCCAATATACTTCTTTATTTAACCTCGCATCGTATTGTTCCCTTAGGATCCTCAACTCTCTCAAAATTTTCTTTTTGCCAGGTCTTTTCTTAAGTTCCATTTCTTTCTTTTGAATATTTTCCATAATTTCTTTATCTATTTTGGATTGTTGTTTTCTTTCATTGTTGTTAATTGCAATTAGATGTCCTCTCATCACAGCTTTATATGCCTCCCATGCAGTTTGCGTCTGTACATCTTTATTTAACTTTAGTTGAAAATACGTTTTGGTTTCCGTCTTTATTTTGTCCACAATATTTTGTTTGTCCAGTAAATCCTCATTAAGTCTCCATCGAAATTTCTTTCTTTTAACATATGTTTCTGACCACTTTAATGGGCTGTGGTCAGAAAGGATTCTAGGTAATATTTCAATTTTACGTGTTTGCAAGATCAAGTTTTCTGTCGTCCACATCATGTCTATTCTTGAAAAAGACTCATGTCTTGATGAGTAGAAGGAGTAGTCTTTGTCTTTAGAATTTTTAATTCTCCATGCATCTTCCAGGTGCTCATGTTTTGCCATTTGAAAAAATACTTTCGGAAGTTTACCTATGCCTTCACTTCCTTTTTTTGATTTTCTATCCATAGAATTGTTAACAGTACCATTAAAGTCACCCATCAGTATCATTTGCTCGTAGGTTAACTGTTGCAATTGTTCCCACAAATCTTGAAAGAATTTTTCCTTGGCTCCATTCGGGGCATAGAGATTTACAATTAGAGTCTTTTTGTTCTGAAGCATAACTTCCACTGCCAAGAACCTTCCTTCTTTGTCTTTAAAAATTTCCTTTGGCTCCAATTCTTTTTTTACATATGTGACAACTCCTTTTTTCTTTTGTGAGGAGAGGGAATAAAATTCCTCTCCTAGTCTACTTTGGGTCAAGAATTTAACATCAGTCTTTTTAATATGTGTTTCTTGCAAACAAACAATATCACATTTTTGTTTTTCCTAAGTATATTGACTATTATGAGATTTATTTCTTAATAAGCACACTGCCTTGAGGTTTAAATCTACATGTGCTAATACTTTAAAAACTGGGGGCCCTCCATAAAAGGGTAGGTAGACAGAAAGAGCAAATGAAAAAGCAGCCTCCCACCTGGTACAGAGGATGTGTCGTTAAGTTGGTTTGAAATTATATGCAGGGTGCACATACACATCAATTCCTGCCAGCCAAGCCTCAATCATGAAAAGCAAAATGGCAGCCAAGGGAAGGGGAACTTAGTTGGAGGAAGATGTGGGAAGGGAAATTCCATAAGCTTCCCTGCTAAGAGAGTACTCCTCCCCTCTCAACCCAAGAAGCCACTCACTGGCTCCTACAATCAGAGATGCATGAGAAGACTCCTAGCTGGAGTAGGTGGGTGGAGGAGAGGCAGAAGCAAGCAAGGCAAGAATTCAGAGCAACCAGCTCTTGTTGAGAAAGGAAGAATGCTTTTGCCCACAGCAGCAACCTCACCAGTAACTTTGGAGCCACTTGGAGGAGCCTTGATGGGTGGAGCCTCTAGAAATGTTCAGTATGCAAAACACTGTATCTTTTTTTTGCAAAAATACCAACCCTTCTCCCTCCTGTTTTGCAAAAGCAGGCCAGACATCTTCTTTACCCATTCACACAGCTGCTTTATCTTCCTTACACACATATATAGCCTTCAACATGGTAATGCATGGAGAGGTGAAGTGAAAAAGCTGAGTGGTATGGATACCTGAATTTTTCTGGCTAACAAAGCATCCAGAATGGCCAAGATGCTAGTATGAAGGATAAGACCAAGAGGGGCTTCACAGAAGGAAACATGGAGGTCAGAAGAAACAATGTTGCTATGGTGTTTTTGGGGGGGTTGCAAGAAAGGGACTAGAAGAACAGCAGTAGATGGTGCCTCTTGAGGCAGGAAAAACAATGTGGAAAAAGGCCTTGAGGGTGTTAGCAGCAGACAAGCAGGTTGGAGGGCTGCACAGAGAGAGTTCGGGGGGCTGCATGTGGCCCAAGGGGCCACAAGTTGGGGGGCCCTGACATAGATCTTACAGAATCTAAATGTGCTTCAAGATAACAAGCTACCTTTAGAAAGAAGTTGCTATGCCAACAGGTCTCTACAGGATAAAATGAACACATATATTTTTAATTGACTATTGTTTATTTCAGTAATATGATGAACATATTAGAGGAAGTTGCTATTTTAGACAGTGGACAGTATCACATTATACCTTGCTGAGGTCCCTCCTCTCCTCAAACCCAACTCTCCCCAACTTCCACCACCCCAAGACTCCAGGAATTACCTAACCTGGAATTGGCAAGCTTATCTTCTTCACACCCAACAGGCAACCTACCTTTATCTGCCCTTTTGTCTTAAGCTTTCCTCTTCCCCCTCCCCCTGGAAGCCTCTGCCTAGGAAAACTGTGGCCCAATTATGTGGTGCCAGCTGTTGGGCCAGGCCCACTTGTATACAAAGGAACCAGGGAGGGGTACATCACTTTCCCCTGTATTCCCCTCCCCACATTATTTCCCCTTTCCTTCCCCTTGGCAACCTCCATATCCTCTCTCCTTTCCCTATCTCATTCTCTCCTTCTCAGCCATTCAACAACCTGTCTTTTATCTGCTTCCCATACTTAGCTATCTTAATTATTTACTTCATTTATACTCTGTCTTTCTCTACAGTGTATTTAGATTTATGAATCACCCAACCCTGCAAGCTGGCTCTGGGTGATTTATACCCTTAAAAGCAGTTAAAATACAATTGTCATAAAATTATTACAATGCACTAATAACCCTGTGAGTTAGGTTAGACTGAAAGCATGTGATGGGCACATCACCACCTAGTGAGCTTCCATGGCAGACTGGTGATTTAAACCCAAGTCTCCCAACCCTACTCTGAAGCTCTAACCACTACACCACACTGGCTTCCATAGGGTGGCTGCTGCGGAACAGTAGCAAGCTGCCAGGCATAGTTGAGTCATGCAAGTCAAGCCATCCAGTGGCTGCTGCCAGGCCTAGCCCTGATGAGTTCTTCCTCAAAGGCCAAAACAGCCCTGAAAGGATCCTCAGATCTGGCTGATTTCACTATTACAATATATGATACAGAAAAGTTTCTGAGGCACAGAATGGTCCTTCCTACAACTTTGAACTGACATCCTCTTGCTACAAATGCCAAAGACTACACACTGTGTCCTCTGTCACTGAGCCACAGCCCCTATGCAACCTGACCTGTATTTAGGGAACTGCTGCCCTTGCGCAATGTAATGATCATCACAGGGAAAGTACATACAAGTTTAGAATAAGCAGAAATGTACCGTGGAATGCTGTGAAATATTCTGTGACTTTCATTCTACTTTATCATATGCAAGTTCACTCCTGTCAGGATCTCAGGGGATGCTATAAAGCTTTCTGCTTCTCAATGGAAATATGAGGACTGTACACTCCATTGCTAATATATGCTGAGTCGAACTTCTGAGAATCTGTCTTTTAAATAGAGCCAAATACAAAATCAATGCAATTTTCCTCTGAAGAGAAAAATGCATTTTTTTTGTCTTGCAACACACGGTTATTAGTGGCCTGACTGTTTTTGTCAGACTTACAATGCAATTCTACACCCTTCTGAGTGCAATTCTACACCCTTCATTGGCTTCAGTTGGTTTAGAAGGGTGAAATTTCACTTTGCAATTCACTGGTACTAACTACAAATCCATTGTCCTTCCATGAAATGCAGTAGATATAAAAATGCTTGTTAAAATCAGTGACCAGTAACAACCAAACTATGATAACCATGGCTTCTGATAATTGGCACATGGCTATAGACCGAGCTCAATCCAATTTGTGCAAGGCTGTTAACCCTGAGAAACCTTGCAACAGGCTTATACAACTTATGACTCACAAAAGTCATACAAAAGATCAGCAGCTATATATTCTGCCCTGCCAGGTGACTGACAAGCTTCTCCTCCCTACAGTCTTTGCAGTGCCAGGAAGCTAACTGAGACCCTGAGTGCTGTCACGCTTTGCTAGTGGGTGGCATTTGGATTTGTGAATCACACATATTCACAGGCCGTCTAACATATAACAATATCAGTGTATATATTACACAAGCTACTCAATCTACGTTTTTGCTTTTGTTTTGTGTGGATAGATTTTTCTTTCAAGGTTCTCAGATTGTTGGTGAAGGAGGAGCAAGTGGAGACATAGCTTCTAAAATCTAGCTGGTAATGCAGTCAATAGTGTAAGAACCCAAATTAAAAGTCCAAACAGTTATAAGAACTGAAGCTCATGACAGCTTTGCCCACACTATTAGCAGTCAGATCCTCCTCCTGCAGAGGGTGCCATTTGTGCTTAGATAGAGATACACGCCCTTCTTTCATATCACCCCAAAATTGTACATGCAGGGCACTGTCTGGCCTAAAATGGAGCTGGTACTAACAAAATGGATGCTTGCCAGGTAAGACCCTGGGAAAATATTTTGGAAGGTGAAGCAAAACGTTTCACTTGCTAATGACCCTCTACCCTACCCTAAAGAGATGAATAATTAAAACAATGGGTCACCTAAGAAAACATTACCTCACCTGAGATTAATCTCATCCACACCTGGTCATGCTCTCCCTTGCCCATTTACCTGAATTTAGCAATACTTAACAACTATTCATACAACCCGATAGTCTTTCCCATCCTGTAACCAAGGGTCATCAAGGAACATTATCACCTTTAGTTCGCATCATGGAAGCCCATCAAGTTCCCCTTAAATTCATTGTATATCTCCCAGAAAGCAATCAAGTTATTGTTCTGGGGCAAACACTTCAGCCTGCCCTCAGGCAGCATTTTGCCCTATATGTGGAGCACACAGCCAACAGCATGTGTGTGTGTGCGTGTGTGTGTGTGCGTGTGTGTCTTGGATCCTCCATCAACCCCCCACTTGCATGTAGGTCTCCTCCTTCTCTCCATGAAATGCTGGTTGTTTCATTCTGACATGGACTTCATTCTCCAAGATCAGCAACTATCGCTTTCACTGAATCGCTTTTTCCCACTCTTCCCCTTTTTCTTCCTCTGAAATAGTTTGTGTGCTTGGTTGTATGTGCTTTGTGTGTATGTTTTACCTTTTATTATTTTCAATAAAACAATTTCCAGTTAACCATTTGACTGGTTTATTCCGAGAGTTATCTAAGGGAATATCCTGATATTCATTGGTGGAGATCCTTAGTTATGCCCTCTTGCTTGTCTCCAGTTAAGCTAATTTCCCCCAATTAAATAGGAGACTACCAATTTGGGTAACAACATGGCCACCCTTTTTTAGTCATTGATTAAAGTTTTCCAGCAAATTGTGTACAGTGAATTGGTTATGTGTGATTTCTATCACTGGCTGGGACCATAATTCAGTGTAGCATTGCTTAAACCACTTAATGGCAATTGGCATGGTATTATCATTTCTCAGGGCCCATTACAAACTGGTGATGTTGTACACAGAGAGACAATCCCACACCCACCATAAAATCACATGTCCTAAAAAGGCTGTTCAGTTTTTGAAATGACATAGAGAGAATTTCACTGCAATCCTGTGCAGAGTTGCACCCTCTTAAATCCATTGAAGTGAGGGAGTTTAGAATAGTGCAACTCGATTTAGGATTACACTGCATAGCATACAATGGACATGCAGCTCAGTCCAAGCTCCTTGGCACCCCAAAGGCCCTTTGGATTTCCAGATCTTGGAAAAGTAGAGCCATTACCTCTCTCTCATGCTTGTGGCCAGGCTGGCAATCCAAGTCTGAGCCACGAGTTCTAGACAAATGAACTTGTCTTCTGGTATTAAAGGCACATATGAATTCTCAAGATTCTATTCATTTCAATGGGGCTTATACCAATGTGGGTATAAGCCTATACAAACTATGACTGGCTTTTCACATGAACTGAGAGATCTATCCGCCATAAATAAAAAGCTTCTGATGTTACCACCTTATCAAACCTATATTTAGGAAAGAAGGGCATCCATTTCTGTGCTGTTAAATTGAGCTGTTTTGGTACAACTGTTAGCAAATGACTTTTCCTCTTTAGACTGTCGAGATTGCAACCTTCTCACTGAAGAAAGAAAAGGAAGAAATGTCATAACATTCAGAGACAATTGCAGGCATACTGTAATTACAGCTTTTTGGAAACATTCACAAAAAAAATGTTTGTAACTTCCAAATATATTTGTCACAAACTGTCATATCCTAGTTATTGTAAATTAATGGAATGTTTTGAACCAATACTCAGCAGACATCTTCCTGTACTGGATTCTGATTTTATGCCTGCCGGCACAAATCTGTGGAAATTACAAGGCCAACAGCTGCCTGGATTTGACATTACCACATTTACCTCCTCACTTATTGAATCATTATGGATCCTGCATATTATTATTAATAGTAATAGTAGCAAATCTAGCTTCATTTTATGTAATATTTATCTATGACAGATATATAATTCATGCTAGTTTTTAAAGAAGACATGAGGCCAATGAGTCACAAAGCAATATTTTGAAGTGGTTTCCACTTGTTCTACTTATAAACTTACTTCATTATAGTCTGCCTTTCTTGCCGGGACTCAAGGCAGATTACAGATGGAAAACAATGCTACATACATACAATGAACAATGCAATAAAGCCACCTAAGATTTTTTTTCCAAAGACATTAAAACTACAAAGCTATTCCATTTTTAAAAATGCCCTCCAGAACAAATCCATTTTGCACATTTCACAGACTAACAGGAGCATGGGAGCCATTCCATCAGATGGGACCCACAATAGAGAATGATTATATAGAGCAACTGTTGATCTTACCCGTTTTCAGGGTGGCACCTCTAGAAGGCTTTGCTCAGGTGAGAAGGTGTCACATGGAGCATATCTAGAGAAACAGTTCTGCAGACCTATGGGCCCTAAGTTATGAAGGGCTTTATAGGTAATAACTAACATCTTCAGCTGAAACTGGAAACTAACTGGTAACCAATGGATAATCTGCAAAACAGGTATACCATGCATATTCCACCTGGAACTTTGCTGGGATGTGGGCACTAATATTTACACAACCATGACAACTCCTGATTCCAGTCCTGTAATTGTCAAGATTCATCCCAGACTATGATATGATGAGATTCATAGAACTATTGAATGAGGGAGGACCAAAATGTCTTCTCATTACACCTTCACTCCAGTCTCCAGACAGACCTCCATACAGACCAAGCCCACATACTATAATAATGCTTTACGAGTTTATGCAGCAAACTGATCTAGATTCCTCACATGAGGAAGCCAAAAAAGAAATGCAAACTCTTTCACCACATCCCATAACCAAATGTTTTACCATGGTTTAATGGTTTCAGTAGCCTGGTAAACTGGGCATGTACACAATCAGTTGTTACGAGTGCTACCCAAGACATGAATATTAAGCTTACTAAGGGGAAAGCAAAGCATTCTTTAATCTTTTTATCCTTGTCAATATAGGCATAGCAAGAAGCAATGGCCTGAGGCTATCTTGTCAAAAGAGCAAGGAAATAATTCTCTGTACTCTGTTGTGGGTACAGCAGATGCAATCTGAGACTCCTCTCGGCTCAACCAGGAACAATTTATTTACAAAAATTATCCAGGGCAAAATCTATACTGGTAAAATCAAACATAAAAACAACTTCACTTATTCCAGCTTGCCTTGGGGCCTAGTTTACTTCTGAGTCACTGTGTGAGGCAAAGCACCCTTGGCCTCCCCTCAAGGGTTGATGTGAACAGTAACGGTTCTGGATTCTGCAGATGTTACTAATTGGTCTTTTAGCCTATACGGCTCTTATGATCTTCAAGGCCAGAGACAGAAGTGTAGTGATTAGCTTCTCATGAGAACCTGCAGTCTGGGTGATGGAAGGGGGAGAACCGGGGGTGGGTAATCTTCTAGAAGCTTCTCCTGAGAACACATCCTGACTGGATGTCATCCTCACCTGATGTTGCTGGGCGCAAACATGATAACTGAACTAAGGCCCTGAAGAAGAGAGACTAGCTGGGATTTTGATAGACACAAGGCCTGAACTATGACCTGCTTGAATTGCAATCGTTAGTAACACAGAGAATGCCAAGCTTTGGCCTTTGATCTTTGAATTTAAGGTTTGTGCCATCCAACACAAATTCTAAAAAAAATTAGGTCATTAAGCTAACTTTTCTTGTTTTCTGGCTGCATGATTTTAGATTAATGTGTTGGCTATAGAATAAATTTTCATATTGATACAAATTGAAATAAACATTATAAACTTTTTAAAATTAAACAACGGTCTGGTTACTTGTGTACAACTGCCCTGGGGACCAATGGGGATCAGCCTGGGACTCCTTGACACGCTGAGATTATTAAAATAGCACTGCCAAATGCTTGAAAGCAACATGCATTTAGCTGAATACAGCACTGCAAAACTGTTGCAAAGGTGTTATATAAAGTGCACTGCTAAAAAATGCAAACGATACAACACTCTACGTTCTTGGCAAGTAATTGTCTTTCAAGTAATTGTCTTTCAAATAAATATATTTCAATCAGTACAAGCTAAAAAGTGTATTCTGGTATAGACTGAATGGATTATAATGAGGTACTCAGATCTGTTAAAAGGAAGCAAAAAATGACCCATGTGATAGAAACACACACACACACCATGACACATTTTTTAATTTTATTTTTATCCTACCCTTCCTCCAAGGAGTTTATGTTAGAAGAGATAATTATCCTAACCAACAGAGGGAGCAGCAATAAAGACTGTATCTAGCCAAAAAAAGAGCCAGTTTGGTGTAGTGGTAAAATGCGCAGACTCTAATCTGGGAGAACCAGGTTTGATTCCCTACTCTGCTTGCAGCTGCTGGATGACCTTGGTTCTGTCAGAGGTGTTCTTGAAAAAGAGCAGTTTCTGTCAGAGCTCTCTCAGCCGCACCTACCTCACAGGGTGTCTGTTGTGGGGTGGGGAGGGGAAGGGAAAGGAGTTTGTAAGCCGCTCTGAGACTCCAAGTGAAGGGTGAGGTATTAATCCAATCTCTTCTTCTTCTTCTTCTTCTTCTTCTTCTTCTTCTTCTTCTTCTTCTTCTTCTTCTTCTTCTTCTTCTTCTTCTTCTTCTTCTTCTTCTTCTTCTTCTGCTTCTTCTTCGTAGATTCTGGTCAGGGAAGTAAGGGAGGAGTTATAGTTGTTGCCAGTTTGTTCCACAGTTTCTTGCAATATAGTCTGTTGTCTTTGAATGAATCATCAAATCAAAACATGTAGAGCAGCAAAGACGGTTCTCCTCTCATCCATTTTATCCTCAGCACAAACTATGAGATAGGGCACTATTTTTCAAAACTAGGAGTTAAACTTTTTGTCTATCTGAATTGATTTCTGCCTTTAAAAAACAACAATTTAACCCAATCATATCTTTAAGATATTGCCCCATGATTTTAAACCGAGCAACAATTTCTGGGCTTTCATTTATGACAGTACAATTCTGATGGGTATAAAAATAAGAAGAAACAGAGTGAGCAGTTGAAAAACAAAGAATGTAAGTAACACAGAGAAACAACCAGGGCTATTTTGGGGCAGGAACGCACAGGAACCAGGCTGGCTCCTGAGTTGGCCATGCCCAGCAGGAATTCATTAGCATAATAGGCCACACCCAACAGCAGAAACTCATTAGGATTGGCTACATTTGGGGGGTGTGGCCTAACATGCAAAGCTGTTCCTGCTACAAAAAAAGCCCTGGGTTTTGACAACAAACTAGGTAAACAGAATAAAAAGCAAAAGGTAGGTGTGGCTGAATGACCACACTTCTGGCAACATGGGGGTGTGGCCTAATATGCTAATGAATTTCTGCTATTGGGTGTGGCCTATTATGCTAATGAGTTCCTGCTGGGCTTTTTCTACAAAAAACACCCTGGAAACAACCATTGGTTTATAAAGAGTACAAATGTAAAGAGAGGAAATGCTATTATATTTCATTTATTTATGAAAGATATATCCAGCCTTCCTGGTAAATTGGGGCCATCAAGGCTGCTATGTACTCCTGTCTATCCAGCTGAGAGTTTTAAGTAGAGGATTTCATTCTCCTATGCTGCTACAAAAGTATGAACAGCAGAGAAATGCTACTTCTCAGTCTTAGGTTTGAAATAATTTGTGCTTAAACGCCTTACTTTGGTTTAAACATTACAAGATTCTCAGAAAGAAAACTGAATATTTTGTTTCATTTGAATATTCGGTTTCATGTGATTTGCATGACTCACCTAAGACCAGCTGCTTGCTACTGTTCAATAGCAGCCACCCCACAAAAACCAGCTTAGTGTAGTGGTTAGAGTTTCAGATAAGGATCAGGGAGTCCCAGGTTCAAATCACACTCTGCTTTGGAAGCTCACTGGGTGACCCTGGACCAGTTATACATTATCAGCCTAACTTGTCTTACAAGATTGTTGTGAGGATAAAATGGAGCAAAGGAGAATGATGTAAGCTGTTCTTGGTCCCCTTTGTGGAGACAGGTTTTGTATATATTAAATAATAAAAATAGCTGAAGATGGGGAGATGATAAAAGGTAGGTTGTAGGATGTTTGAGGAGAGAAGGAAGTAGGGAAAGCTGAAATAATGGAGGTTGACAGGAGGTGTTAAAAAGGAAATAGTGTGTGTGGGGGGGGGGATAATGGGAGAAATGAAGAGCACCCTGCAAGTTCTTCTGGGATCCCTACCATTCAACAGCCAGCACCACATAACGGGGCCATAGTCTTCCCAAGCAGAAGCTATCAGGGGAGAGAAGGAGCAAAAGCTGAAGAAAGGAGAGCAGATAAAGGTAGGTTGGCTGGGGTGGGGTAAGGAGAGAAGGAAGCAGGAAAATGGGAGAGGTTATGGGAGCTTTCAAGAAAGGGAAAGAGAAACAGTTGGGAAGGGGAAAAGTTGGTCCCCTGCTTCCAGATCCTAAAATTCTTTGGTGAAGCCATAAGAGTTAACTGGGGTGAAAACTGATTTGTTTATAATGTAGATGTGCCCTGAAACTATGTAGGGGGATCACCCTTGAACAGTGGTAAAGCATCTGCTTTGTATGCAGAAGGTCACAGATTCAGTTTCCAAAATATGGTGAACCTCTTACCCAAAGCCCTGGAGAGCTTCTGCTAGTCAAAGTAGACAGTACTGAACTCAGTGGACCAATGGCCTGACAATATAAGGCACTTCACGTCTTCAGTCTATTTGTGGATTTCCCCTTTCAGGAAGAAGTTGGCTTGTGACCTTCAGGGTGATTGTTGATGTCTTCTCCAGAACTTTCAGAATTATTAATTAAAGATGTTAGCAGCTCAAAATATATTTGTTAACCTTTGTAAAAGACAAGCGTATTAATCTGCTTAGCTGTTGGCATTAGCAAAATGTATTGACAGCAAAAATACATACCCTTTATAATTGTAACTTTTATTATTTGAAGACTTCCAGGAAATCCACAGTCATAAAGCATGTTTTATAGTGGTTTACTACATAGCAATCACTTCACTGAAGCAATTAAATATATAAAATATGCCAAGCTCCTGTCAAACAAACCCTCATGTCCAGTTTTATGACCTCCTTACTTCAAGTCTGTAGTGGGACTGTTGTGGTTCAATGTATGAAGGGCAGTTTAAGACCAGGTCTAGTCATGCAGCAGAATAACGTGATAATGTTGCAGAGGTAGAATGTTAGAATGAATTGTACTAAATCAGACAGCCTGCGAGAGATCATGTGTCTTTGATTTCATCTATATTAATAATTCCCTGTACATGGAAAACTAGCACAGTATGTAAGGCTTCTTTCTGTAGTGTTACATGCTTTTGCAGATTTGGGTGGGTAGCCATGTTGATTAGAAGCAACAGAACAAAGTCTGAGTCCAGTTACACCTTTAAGACCAACAGAGTTTAACTCTGGGTATAATCTCCTGCCAACCTAGCAGTTCGAAAGCAAGAAATTGCAAGTAGATAAATAGGTACCACTTCGGTGGGAAAGTAACAGCGTTCTGTACGCCTTGGTGTTAGTCATGCCGGCCACATGACCACGGAAACGTCTTCAGACAGCGCTGGCTCTTCGGCTTTGAAACGGAGATGAGCACCGCAACCCTAGAGTCGGATTCGACTGGCTTTCGAGCAAGGGAACCTTTACCTTTACCTTTATAAGCTTTTGTGTGTATGCACACTTCTTCAGATACACTGAAACAAGACTTCCTCAACCTTTACATATGGGGGGGGGGTTAGTGGCCAAGAAGGGCAGATGAGAGTCAAGATGCATAAGTAACTGATTCTGCAGAGAATTTTTAAGAATGTGACCCTCCCTACCTGCTGTCTGAAATGGGACAGCCCATTTTACCATCTGAGAATAAAATGGAACATGTAGACCAGGACTGACTTGACTAAAACAGATAATAGTTATCTTCATTATTTATTCATTTTAAACTACTTGTACCTTGCTTATACCTCTGCAGGGCTCACGACAGCTAACAATAGAAATCAAATCAATGTATTTTAAAAATCCAAACAAAAACATGCCTTGCATGCAGGCTTCTCAAAGACATTAAGCTGGCTAGAATCATAGAATCATGGAGTTGGAAGGGACCTCTACGGTCATCTAGTCCAACCCCCTGCATAATACAGGAAATTCACAAATACCTCCCCCACATCCCTAGTGACCACTATTCTTCGCCCAGAAGATGACAAAAAACCTCCAGGATCCTTGGCCAAACTGGCCTGGAGAAAAATTCCTTCCTGACCCCAAAGTGGTGATCAGCATTTCCCTGGGCATGTAAGAAAGGGCCACAAGAACTAAGCACTGATGCAATCCTTCCTGCCCTCCCTCTCATGATCTGCCTAAGTTCACAGAATAAGCATTGCTGTCAGATGGTCATCTAGCCACTGTTTGAAAACCTCCAAAGGAGGAGAGCCCACCACCTCCTGAGGAAGCCTGTTCCACCGAGGAACTGCTCTAACCGTCAGGAAGTTCTTCCTAATGTTTAGACAAAAACTCTTCTGATTTAATTTCAACCCGTTGGTACTGGTCCAGTGCTCTGGGTCAACAGAAAACAACTCTGTACTATCCTCTATAATATGACAGCCCTTCAAGTACTTGAAGATGTTTATCATATCACTTCTCAGTCGTCTCCTCTTTAGGCTAAACATACCCAGCACCTTCAACCTTTCCTCATAGGACAGTCTCCAGACCTCACACCATCTTCGCTGCCCTCCTCTGGACATGTTCAAGCTTGTCTATATCCTGCTTAAACAGTGGTGCCCAAAACTGAACACTCTAGATGAGGCCTAACCCGAGCAGAGTAAAGTGGTACCATCACTTTACATGATCTGGACAATATACATCTGTTGATACAGCCCAAAATCTCATTTGCCTTTTTAGCTACCATCTCCTACTGTTGACTTATGTTCAGTGTATGGTCTACTAAGACCCCTAGTCCTTATCACACATACTACTACCAAGACAAGTCTCCCCCAACCTATAATGCATTTGATTTTTCCTACCTAAATGCAGACCTTTATATTTATCCCCATTGAAATTCATTTTATTTGTTTTAGCCCAGTTTTCCAGCCTGTCAAGATCATCCTATATCCTGACTCTTCTACCATATTCTACCCCTCCCAATTTAGTATCATCTGCAAATTTAATAAGCATTCCCTCTATTCCTTCACCCAAATCACTGATAAAGATGTTGAACAAAACAGATTCCAGGACAGATCCTTGAGGCACTCCACTTGTCACGCCTCTCCAAGAAGATGAGGAACCATTAACAAGCACTCTTGGGGTGCAATCTGTCAACCAGTTATAGGATCCAACAGTCATAGGATCCAAACCACATTTTTCCAATTTGTCAACAAGAATATTATGTGGAACCTTATCAAAAGCCTTACTGAAATCAAGATAAACTATGTCTACAGCATTCTCCTGATCCAGCAAGGTAGTAACTTTCTAAAAAAAAGAGATAAGGTTAGTCTGACTTGACTTGTTCTAGAGAAACCCATGCTGGCTGTTAGTAATCAGAGCTGTCCTTTCTAAATGCTCAAGAACTGTCTGTTTAATGATTTGTTCTAAAACTTCCCCAGGTATAGACGTCAAGCTGACTGGTCAGTAGTTACCCAGATCCTCCTTTTCCCCCTTCTTGAAGATGGGGACAACATTTGCCCACCTCCAGTCTTCTGGCACCTCACCTGTTCTCCAGGAATGCTCAAAAATAATGAACAGAGGCTCAGAAATTACATCTGTGAGTTCTTTTAGTACCCTTGGATGCAGTTCATCTGGCCCTGAGGACTTAGTTTCATTTAACGAAACTAGGTGCTTATGTACTACCCTATGCCAATCCTAGGCTGCAACTCCTAGTCCAAAACAGAAGCAAGGGATGAAAATTAAACACCAAATACCCATTACCAGTCCTTTGATCTACATTTCCTACGATAACATGACATGTAATGCTCCAAATTGCTCATCCCTAACCCAGTCTTCCGTAACAATATAGGGATCAGCAAAGGTCAGAAATAACATTGTGCAGTTAATTCATTAATAATTATCAAGATATAAACCTCTTGAAAATCTAAATCCAACACACAAGAAACAGTACTAATAACTGTGTATGTGTATTCACACTAACTTTCCCCCTCAAAATATCTTAGGAATAGCTGGTATAATAAACTTCAGATTGACCTAGGGTTGCCAGGTCCCCTCTGGCTGCTGGCACATGGTGGTGTGGGGGTAAGGTTGCCAACTCCATGTTGGGTAACTCATGGAAATCTGGGGGTGAAGCCTGGGGAGGACAGGGACCTCAGTGGGGTGCAATGCCATAAAATCCACCCTCCAAAACATCAATTTTCTCAAGGGAAACTGATCTCTGTAGTCTGGAGATGAGCTGTAATTCCAGGGGATCCCCAGGTCCCACTTGGAGGCTGGCATTCCTATGCTGGTGGCAGCAATTGTTAGAGCTTTACCCAATTATGTTTCTGGGATTCAAAGGCCTCATTAAATAGGTACTTTCTTTCACCATCATGTTCTTTGTGGTATCCGGGCAGATGTTGGACAAGCTTTCCTCCTCAGAACAACTGGGAAATGATGCATATACACAAGTCTGCTCCACAGTAGGCTACTTTGAGCAGTGAGAGGGCTGCAGCAATCCTTAATAGTAGACCCATTCAAGCAACAAGGCTGTAGTCTTCACTTTCAGGACTAGAATCTCTTCTTACAAACAGATTATGCCACACAGCATCCTGTCTAGTGAACTTCACTTCCAAGAGGGGATACTCCAAAACTGGGGGGGGGGGGAGAGATCTTGTAAAGAAGAGTTCCAGCCTGACATTATGTCTTTTCAGCAGTCAGTTCATTTCTACTACAGCTGCACATGCCTGGTAAATATGTACATTACCCAACTTACATGACATGGTAGCACTCATATCAAGGGGATGTGTGTATAGCTGGTAAGCTCCCAGTACACATAAAAACATAAGAAGAGCCCTGCTGGATCAGACCAGTGGTCCCTCTAGTGCAGCATCCTCACACATTGGCCATTCAGTTCCTTTGGATGGCCAACAACAGGGCATAGAAGCCGAGACCTTCCCTGATGTTGCCTCTTGGCTCTGGGATTCAGAGGATTATTGCCTCTGAATGTGGAGGTTCCCCTCAGTCACCATGGTGAGTAGCCATTGATAGACTTAACTTCCGTAAATCCAGGGCCTTTTTGTAGAAAATGCCCAGCAGGAACTCATTAGCATAATAGGCCACACCCAACAACAGAAACTCATTAGCAGATTAGGCCACACCCCCATGTTGCCAGAAGTGTGGTCATCCAGCCACACCTACCTTTTGCCTCTTATTCTGTTTACCTTGTTTGTTGTCAAAACCCAGGACATTTTTTGTAGCAGGAACACCTTTGCATGTTAGGCCACACCCCCAAAATGTAGCCAGTCCTAATGAGTTTCTGCTGTTGGGTTGGCCTGTCATGCTAATGAGTTCCTGCTGGGTGTGGTCAATTCAGGAGCCGGCCGGAACTCCATTCCTGTGCATTCCTGCCCAAAAGTAGCCCTGCATAAATCTATCTATAAAAACATAAACACGTGATGGTAACGTCTGAAAAGGACTATCAAGTGGCAAACTCATGTCTTCCCTGCCTGCAAATCTGTAACAAACTGGCAAACCATTCTAATGCAGTTATTTGTTATGGGGACCAAAAACTTGCAAAGGATGTTCCAAAAACATACAACAATATAGAAAGGAGTAAGATTTTTTTTAAATCTCAGTACAGACATTACCATAGAAAATTAGCTTTACTTGATGGGGGGACTAGGCATAAAAATAGCACATTCTTGGCAGGAAAGGGAAGGGTAAAGGTTGCTGCTTTGTTTCCTTTGTTAACTTTCTTTCATTGACCCAAAGCTTTAGCAAAGAAATTAAAAACAAACTTTTTAGGTTCATCCTCCTTAGAACTCAAGAAAGCAAATCCACTTGGTAAGTGAAGTCTTTCTCTCTAGGTTATTACTATTTGCATTTGAATGAAAAGCCATTCAAAATCAAATAAAAGCTTCAAGGTCGAAAGTCTTTTAATAGGAACTAAAGCCTACAAGGGGAATTTCAGCAATTATTTTAAAGCAAAGCAGCAATCAGTTCAAACATATCACAGCTTCTAAATTATTAGCGATAAAATCCCATGTTGTATAGCAATTGTAGTAATGATAGCAATTTTAAAATACAACTGTGTTGTCAGTCCTGGTTTGCTAAAAGCAAATAATTAATATTTTTACTGACCAACATTCTGTTTAAATTGCATTCAGAGACTGAAAGAAGATATAATCCTGTTCTCTGGAAAAATTAATTACTTTGGGATGGAAAAAATCCTATTAAGGAAATCTGTCTCCTTGAGGGAAGGGAATCATACAATACAATCCTATGCTAAGATATAAAGAATCCGATATTTAATATTGAAGGTCTGGAGCCGCCATCTGGACTGTTTGGGACTTCTGAATTTGTTTCCCCGCATTAAAATCTCAGATTAGCAAATATCATTTGGGCTACAGAACAACATAAACTGAAAATGGGAACTGTAAAAGTGCTTGAAAAGCAAAACACAAACTCTCATTAAAAAGTTCACTAAGTTATTCTTTGTTTGTTTACAAAATTTATACCCTGCCTTTCTACCCACATCAGGGCCACCAAAGTGGTTAACAGGTTTAAAACATACATAATCAGGGCTATTTTGGAGCAGGAACATGCAGGAAGGGAGTTCCAGCTGGCTCCTGAGTTGGCCACACCCAGCAGGAACTTATTAGCATAATAGGCCACACCCAACAGCAGAAACTTATTAGGATTGGCTACATTTGGGGTGTGTGGCCTAACATGCAAAGGAGTTCCTGCTACAAAAAAAGCCCTGGGTTTTGACAACAAACAAGGTAAACAGAATAAGAGGCAAAAGGTAGGTGTGGCTGGATGACCACACTTCTGGCAACATGGGGGTGTGGCCTAATCTGCTAATGAGTTTCTGTTGTTGGGTGTGGCCTATTATGCTAATGAGCTCCTGCTGGGCTTTTTCTACAAAAAAAGCCCTTTACATAATAAAAACATATTTTTTAAAAAACGTTAAAACCAAATAGGATGGAGCCTAGAGCGGCAGGGTTTGGGGAGCAGAAGGTGTTCCATGGGGACCTGACTCTACAGATTCCACCTCCAAAGTAGCAGTTTTCTCCAAGGAGGGCTGATCTCTCTAGTCTGGAGATCAGTTGTAGTTCGAGGAGATCTCAAGGTCACACCTAGAAATTGGTAATCCTGATCTCAAGACTGCTCCTTATTGCAGCAAAAACTTTGCTGAATGCCAGTGTGGATAACTGAGGGGTAAAGAATCCCAGTGCTGTAATTTTTGCATCTACCCATTGGCTCCAGTTGTTTCCAAAGGGGTCAGATCTGAGCATTCAAGTAAAGGAAAGAGAGAGAATTTGAAAGTAGTTTAAATTTTAGAGTCACATTCCAGGCAAGGATAGTTATGATTCTAAGCCAACTTCATGTTAAAGAGAACACACAACAGGGCACCCCCCAAAATATGTGCAGGAATGACGTCTGAATGATTTCTATCTTTGGCCTTAGATAGTAAGCGATTTTGCATTGGCTTTTCCCTCTGTTCTTTTACCAAACCCACCTTGGAACAGAAGTTCCCCTCTACATTGCATGCTGCTTTCACTTTCACTTTCTTTGGTATCTTCTGCATAGGGCTGTTCAGGGATGACTTTGCAGTCAGTACAATGTTGCTCCAGTGTACTTGAATGTGGTTTTGAGCTGCACCTTTTCCTCAGTGTTGAGAAAATGTGGAGCAAATACCAGATGCAGAATTGCCCCTTCTTTCCATTATATGGGCTCCCTGTAGTAGTTGATCTTGGCCATAAGTCTCTATAGGCAGCTCCACACATTCTTTTTCTTAAAATTAAAACAAGGAATAGTGCATCAAAAGAACATAACTGAATTTTTTCATTTGCAAGTCATGACATTCTCCATCTTTACCATCTTGTATACCAATCACGTAAGTTGTTTGTTTCAGGATACTTGGACAGTTATTAAAATAGGGGCTAATATGAGAAAAATTTTAGTTGGTAGTTCCAGTGGCTTTTTTGGAAAAATAATAATAATAAAATCTGCAATTCCCAAGAACTTGGCTAGATCTTGAATTGCAGAACACCATCTACTAGTGTGACAATTCATAATAATGACTTTGCAAGACAAAGGATGAAACAATCAACCACATGGTCAGTGCCTGGAGTAAAACTGCTCAGATTGACTATAAAGAACATCATGATAGAGTTGCAGCTATGTTGTACAGGAATATTTGCAAGAAGTATGGCTTACCATCAGCCAGAAATTCATTGGAGCACAAATCAGACAAGATCACGGAGAATGGTGAAGGACTTCCAATTACAAACAGATAAATACCTGAAGCATAACATCCCTAATATCCAGCACCGGCTCGCCCACTAGGCGAGCTAGGCGCTTGCCTAGGGCACCGCGGGCCCACGGGGGCGCCAAACCACCCCCCGCCCCCGTGAAGCGGGCACTCCAAGCCCTTCTCTGGCTTTCCTGTGCGCGCCACTGCTGTGGCGTGCTCAGAAAAGCCGGCGCTGGGACTGGGAGGGAAGGGGCGGGTGTTCGAATGCCCACCCCTTCCCTGGCTTTCCTGGGCATGCTGCTGCTGTGGTGTGCTCAGAAAAGCCAGGGCTGGGAGGGAAGGGGCGGGCGTTCGAACGCCCACCCCTTCCCTGGCTTTCCTGGGCACACTGCTCCTGCGGCGGGCCCAGGAAAGCTGGGCCTCCACCACCCCCCGGTCTCCAGGCCCCACCAGAAGGTTGGCATCCCCGGCGGGGTGGGCGCCCCAGGCTGTCTTGCCTAGGGTGCCCAGACACCTGGGGCCGGCCCTGCTGATATCACAACTGTAGAAAAAATGAGAAACCAGGTTTGGATCATTGACACTGCAATCCCAGGAGACAGCAGAGTAGGGGGTAAAAGAACAGAAGATCATGAAACACCAGGATCTAAAAATAGAGTTAGAGCATCTCTGGAAGAAGAAGGTTACCATTGTGCCAGTTGTCATTGGAGACCTTGGATCAGTGCCTAGAAGTCTCAAGAAATGCCTGGACATTCTGGGCACTGAACAAATAACACTTTCTGAGCTCCAGATGACAGCGTTGCTTGGAACAGCAAGAATCCTGCGAAGATACATCTGCAATTCCAAAGAACTTGGCCAAGTCTCAAATTGTAGAACACCATCTACTAGTCAAATGCCTGACTGTGACGACAACAACGCTGACTACTACTACTACTACTACTACTACTACTACTACTACTACTACTACTAATAATAATAATAATAATAATAATAATAATAATAATAATAATAATAGTCATATATAAGGCAGCCCTGATTTCCACCAGTTTCCCTCTCAGGACTTGGGAGATGCCCCCCCAAAAGGTGGTGGTACTCTGCACCAGTGAGTACCACCACAAGAAATGCCCTGCCTAGTGCTAATATTTTTTTCAGTAGCCAAATTTCAGTTAGCTACCATTTCAGCCAGCTAATAAAGCAACCGTTTTTAAAAGTAAAAACAAAATAATGAACAAGCAGAAACTTTGCTCAGCAAAGTCCGAACCTCTCCTTAAGCCTGAGAAGCCTTCCTATTCCAATAGCTCTTTTGCTGAGGAGAAGAGCCATTAAGCTGGTGCAAGGCTCCTTAGGCTCCAACTGCTCTAAGAAGAGTGAAAAGACACATGCCATTGGTGTATCTCTAACCTTAGGCTGTAGGAAGATCCTCTGGGCTAAGGAACATTCGTCCAGCCTAAGGAGCTTTCTTCCTATTTAAGTGGCTTTTCCATTGGAGGAAGTGGGACAATGCTTCCTGAGGCTAGAGAAAGGTTCCAACCCTTGCAGAGCAGAGAGGTTGGATTCTCTATAAAATTGCATTATACACAAATAGTTTCACATTAACCCCCACTTGCTTAAGTAACTTCATTTTTTCTGTCGTGTTGGCAGAAAACTTCACTTTAGCTGTCATGCAGAAAGCTAAGATCTGTGGCGGTTTACCGCCCCAAATATCAAATTTAATAGGTCTCTCTCTCAATTTTCTTTGGTTCTCATAAGCTATTGCAGTCATTTCTAGAGGTTATTATTTCTGGGCGTGCTCATTACTGTCTGAGGCCAAGTGCTGACATCATAGTATTGGCAAATCTTTTTTATATGAATAAGCATTTTCCTCCCCAAATGCTTTTTTCTTCCTTTTTTGTAAGATTTGGCCTACTAATTAATCCCACTGCAGTCAAATTAATTAAAATACAGAGTAATGAGAAGCACATTATGATAGAACTTGGGATTTGAAAAGCAAAACCCCTGGAGGGGAAAAAATAGATTAAAGCCACAGTCATATGTGTTTTTATCCAAGCCTAGCCTGGATTCAATAGGACTTGCTTCTGAATAAACATGCATGGGATTGGCCTGAACAAAGCTATTGGGTCATAACAAACACAAAATTATTTGGCATTCTGCTAAATTATTCATCAATCACACAAAAAATCATTCTGAGGTTCTGTACATTTTATACTTTTGGTGCTGGTGTTTTATTATTATTATTTTAGAATCCAATTGCAATATTGATTTTTGCAGTTTTGATACCATGTCAGCTTTTTAAAGATCCAGAACAGAATGGGAATGCATCTTGGAATGGGGGAACGGTTCTCTGAATTCTTTGTCTTATTAAACACCCGACCATTTCCCAAGGCATATGCTGCTTCCTCTCAAACTAACTAGGAAATTTCATTACTGCTTCTGATTTTTCTGTTGACCCTGACTCCTGAAGCAGCATGCAAGCGGACTTCCCATATTTTACATTGAATCACTCCAGGGTTGGTAGATGTCCCTCTGGTAATCTTCATTGCCCACCACCAATCAGAGTAGTGGCAGGAGAAAATTTTAAAACATGCCACTGTTGCATGCACCATGACATCTCTTCCAAGGAAAATGCAGAAGGGAGATCATTCCTAGAGTGACATGGCTAACAATGTTTCCCAGAAGTGAAATAAGTTAGTTTGAGGGTGCATTCAGATGGGCAGCTAATCCCACCATTGGCCCAGCTCAGATTTGATCCCAATCTTTTTTATCCAGTGTTGCACGACCAGGCAGCTACCCCCATGAATCGCCTTACTGCGCGCTGACTCCGCTGTGGATTGTCTAGATGGCATCCCCCTGAAGGAGCCGCACAGTTGGGTTTCTGTAGCGCATGTGCATATGTGCTTCATTGTGTGCTTGGTTTTCCATGCATGCACGGAATCGCATAGCTGAAATCCCTACACCTCCCCATCTCTCCCCATGAAGCAACCAACAAGACAGTCCAAGCATACCCAACTTCTTCTTTCAGTTTCTGTTCTGATGCAGATGGCCAGGGCTGGATGAAACGATCTGGGTCAGTGGAGGGACTACTTTGCTTGGGGAAAGACCTACATTGTCCTCCCTCGAGGTCCAATTTCAATTAACAAGGTTCATTAATTTAACGGGCCATTGATTAACATGAAATTGTCCTGAATACTTGAGCGGCGCTCTACAGCTATTGCACGTTTACGCACATATTGCTTGGAGATTTTTTTTAAAATGGCGGCTGTTCAGGATGGTCTGGAGCTGATTGCTCACTTAAACGATCAGATGGAGGAAAGTCCGTCATTGGCCCATCGGCTAGCAACAGCACCCGGCTTTCACTGGTATCTTTTAAGTACAGCTCCCTGGCAAGGCCAAACAGGCTGATCACAGGAGCAGCACCTTTCCCAGATGTCACTGTCTGATTGTTCCCTTTAAATCTGCCAGGCATTCATGCCTGGGTCGGATGTAAAGACCCGTCTGAACATGACCTGAGAGTGAGAATGACGAATGAGCCATCGGAACATGTTATGGCCCTTATGATACACCATGGGATGCTGCCTTCTTCTTGGGATTATGCTTAGGAACTGCCGCCATCTGTCCTTGCATGCACTTTATGTATTTATGGCTTGCACTTTATGTATTTGTCCTTGCTTGTACTTCATGTATTTATGGGAATTTTTACTGTATTTATTGTTTTATTGTATTTTAACTGTGTACCCTGCCTTGAGCCAGTTTACCAGGCAAGGTAGGATATAAATTGAAATAAATAAATACATTTAAAAAGTCACTCAGTGAGCTTCCATGACAGAGTAGGAATTCAGAGCTTGATCTCCCTGACCATAGTCTGACACTCTAACTATTACACCTGGAACCAAAACTGTCTCATATTATTTGTTGATCTCTACCTTAACCAATAATTACTGTATGATTCTGCTCAGAAGAAAATTTATAGTGTCCCATTATGATCCAGTACCTGACTCACACACGTTGCCAGAGTCACATTCTTCAGATGTAGGTTAATGACTTTCACTTTTTGAAGGAACAGTTAGAGCTACCTCTGAATCTATGACTTTAGAATTCTAGTATAGAATTTTAACTGTGGCATATCAGAGTATATAAGTGAGGACTATAGATAATAATTAGGATGGTTTTACTTTATCAACTGTGATGTGTGCATTGAAATTCAAATGAAAACTTTCTGCTTCATCTGAAAAGGAGCACTCTGCAATGAACTGGATCCTGCACAAATTTCACTGTTAGAACTCTTGTGCAAGCAGAAATGCAAGAAAAATACTGTGGTTGTCGCTTTGCACTACATCCAGCTGATTGACTTGGATCCAACGATCTGCGAGCAGAAACATAAATGGACTTAGCACAGTTCCACTAGCACAAGATCTTATGTAACACCTAGTGCTTCCTTCCCAATATACTATGATGTCCTGAAATTGTTTGTACAAGATCTTCCACAAGTAGAAACACAAATGGGGGGATATACAGTAAGTCTGAATGTGTACCAGTGGCTACCACAGTCTTTTTCTTTCAAGTCTTGCATGCTATATATCCAACCTGCTGTGTTTCTGCTTGTGCAAGATCTTTTGTAACCGAATTCAGGACAGTGTAATATGCAGAAAGGAAAGTTTTGTGCAAGATCTTGTGCAGGCCAGATGGCACAAAGTCCATTTATGTTTCTGCTTGTACATTGCTGTATTCAGACCTCTGAGTTTCCATGTTATGTGAATCCTAAAATACTTTGAAAAAGGACAGTATTTTCCTCCAGGGTGAATGAGCAACTGGCACTGGGCTATTTATTTGCCTCCTCCATTTGCTCTGGCTCACCTGGAGTAGTACTGATCTCTGTTCCAATGCATGACCTTATTATCTACTGCCTCCTTCACTTCACTCGGAAAGTTGCAAGTAATTTCAGGATTCCAGCCCACAATTAGAACCCAAAGGGCTTTACAATGCACTCATTTTCCTAGTGCCTAAAACAGCATCTGAACATCAGTATGTCATACTGTACACTGCTACCATTTCAGGTAAATAAGACCAGACCTGAAACCTGAAAATGACAGTGAGGGCTTACAAATGCCCTCTGCAAATTGTCATGGAAATCAGAAGCACCCAGCTTGACCTTCACACCACTGGTGGTCATTTATGGTCCTCATATCTACTTTGTCAGAATTAGTAAACTCTCTCTCTCTCTCTCTCTCTCTCTCTCTCTCTCTCTCTCTCTCTCTCTCTCTCTCTCTCTCCCTCCCTCCCTCCCTCTCTCTCTGCTTTTTCAAGTTAGTGCTTTTTTGGCATTCAACATGCCATAATTACCTCATTCACCAGGAGGCCTACCATTTCACTGGCTAGGACAGAAGCAATTTCACATTAATGAGTCCCAAAAAGCAGGAGAGGAAATGTCCACGTGTCCCCATGATTGCCATATCAGTCCTTGGCAGCGCAATTTTAGAGTCCCCCAGCAAGCATCTATTAGCATTGCTGTGACATTTGGCTGCCATGTCCCATCTTACAAAATAGATGCAAGGTTTTCTTGCTTTTATAAAATCCATCTGATACACCACATGTATTACATTGGGGAGGGGCCCACTGGGCTAAAAACACTTCTGAGAAATGCATACTGCAATACTGAAACATTGTTCTTTTTTTAACAGCAGCCACTGTTCAAATAGTGCTGATGGTTTCAGAGGAGAGAGATTTGGGAGCATCTCATTCACACAAATAAAACCTCTGAGGAACAGGGGCATGGAGGCGATGCTCTCTGAATCGTGCATTGTAAATATGGTTGCACTCTGTGTACTTTATTTAAAAACAATTAAAATTGATTTATTCCTAGTGCTAAATCATGCAAAGGAATTAAGATTAGCTCTGGAGGGTGGATTTCTTCAGCACTCTAATAATTCCATGGAGATAGATCAAGTTAGGTAGCCATGTTAGTCCGTCGTAGTAGAAAAGAGCAAGAGTCCAGTAGCACCTTAAAGACTAACAAAATATGTGGCAGGGGATGAGCTTCTTCAGTGAGCAGTGACTCACAAAAACTCATATCCTGCCACATATTTTGTTAGTCTTTAAGGTGCTACTGGACTCTTGCTCTTTTCTACTTCAATAATTCCATAGCTCAGTTCTTATAACAAATAGGAAAACAAATTATTCTCATTTAAGGACGAAGTTTAATTTATTTATTACATTTCCTAAGAAGCTCAAGTGGCAGAGCCTCTGCTTGGCATGCAAAAGGTCCCAGGTTCAATCCCCAGCATCTCCAGTTCAAAAGGACCAGGCAGTAGGTGATCTTTCTCTGCCTGAGACCCGGGAGAGCTGCTACCAGTCTGAGAAGACAATACTGACCTTCACAGAGCAAGGATCTGATTCCGTATAAGACAGTCTCATGTGTGTTCATATTCATGAATCTCCCTTTTGCATTTTATCATCACAACAATTCTGAGAGGTAGGATTGCAAGGAGGTTGTATCCACCTCACCAGTACCAGCACCATGGCCCTGATCCAATTCAATATCCATACAGTTGCTTTCAACTTTTTAAAAGGTTGCAAGAGGGAAATTCTGTGGACCAAAATAAGTCATTTAAATATCAACAAAAGATGTACTCATAGAAAAGCTGTACTCTTCTACTACCTGCCAAATCAAATGTTCAAAGACTGGGAAATTAACTGCCAAAATCCTGTCAGGGCTCTTTTTGTAGCAGGAACTCCTTTGCATATTAGGCGACACACCTCTAATGTAGCCAATCCTCCAAGAGCTTACAGAGCTCTTCTTACAGGGGCTACTGTAAGCTCTTGGAGGATTGGCTACATTAGGGGTGTGTCGCCTAATATGCAAAGGAGTTCCTGCTACAAAAAGAGCCCTGCGTGTAATAAGGGTGTTAAACAGGGTTGCACTTTAGCTCCCTTTTTATTTAATTTGTTTCTTAATGATCTTGCTCCCTTTTTAGATGGTTGATTGTCGTTATCCAAAACTAGGCCCCATTCATGTTCCAGTGTTACTCTATGCAGATGATGCTGTTTTATTTTTTTTAATATTTTATTGGTTTTATACTCTACATCCTAAAACCTAAAGGTAAGGGTACAGGGGAAAATTACCACTAACTTAAGACAAGAATTTTATGTTAGGTTACAGATAAGTAAATCACTCCTGCAATAACAATGATATACTGAAGAATATAAAAACAGAGAGTCCAAGCCCCTGTCAAATAGAATTTAGTTACGCTAAAGTAAAATATTTTGTAATCCAGAATAAATTGTTTATTTCTCCTGCATCTTCTCCTTCACTTTTTATATTTTGGGTGCTGCTGCTCCTTTCTCTGACTCTGAAGTGAAGCTGCTGGAGTCACTTGAAGTATTATCCGACTCTTCCTCGCTGGGTTCCTCTCCTTCCTCCAGATTTTGATCTTCGTCTTTATCTGTGCCCAATTGCTGCTTCACGAAATTTTTGGCCTTTGAGACAGAGTCAATTTTAATTTTGTTATCATTATATTTGAACACAAGTCCTTCCGGAAAGCTCCATCTGTAGACTATTTGTTGTTTTTAATGGCCTTTGATCAGAACATTAAATGTGTGTAATCTAAGTTCTTATGGAAAATCATGGGTATTCCACGCTGCATTCCATATGCAACCTTCTGTTTAGAAACTGGTCTAGATTTAGTAGAAACAAGAGTGTGGCTCATGAGCATTAAGTTCTGGTTGCGTTTGCATTATTACGTAGATGCTGGGAGTTTCATTCAGCAAATGCTCACTGAGCCCAATGGCTCTAATTGGTCAGTTTATACTGAGAAAAAAAAATCCTGGCCTTTGGGATTTCCCTAGATTTGCTGGCCATGCTCCCTTTCAGGAGTGTATACTTGTTAATCAAATGCAGAATCTTTGATACTGAAGCCCAAAACCTTTATGTTATTGTTAGCCATTCAGTCATATCCAACCTGTGGCAATTCTACGTGCCATCTCTCTCCACATTTTCCTATCTTGTACTTTTTTTTTAGTTGTTCCATGCTCAGGCTGGTGTCAACTTTTATGGTGTCTAACCACCATGTTCTTTGACAGCCCAGTTTCCTTTTGCCACTAACCAATCCAAGCATAATTGCCTTTTCTAGTGAGTTCCACTGCAGGACATGGCCGAAATAAGTCAGTCATGATTTTATGATTTTTCCTTCCAATGACATATCTTGTTTTATGCACTCCAATACTTGCTTGTTTGTCATCTTTGCTGTCCAAGGAATGCGCAGGAGCCTTCTCCAGCACCACAGCTCAAATAAGTTGATTTTCCTCCTGTCTTGCTTCTTCATGGTCCAACTTTCACAGCCATAGGTTGCTATGGGGAACAAGTTCAAGTTCAGAACTTTTATTGGCATAGCACAGAAGCACAGTCACCATTCAATTCATGGGATCAACACACATCTTCCTCATTATGAGGCAGTTACAAAACTTAGCAACCGCTTCAATAACCTCTATATTTTGTGAAGCCAGTAGACAGTACATCATTCTGTCATCGGATTGTATAGCATCTTTCTTGAGAATGGCTTCCAAATAGACAGCCCGAATGTCATCATACAAGCTGCAGTAGAGGACGTGTTCAATTGTTTCTATCTCATCTGAGTCACAGTTACAAAGCCTAGCAGAATAAGGGATTTTCTTAAATCTCCCTGCTAAAACAGCAGAGGGGAGCACGTTAAAGCGGGCCAACATGAATGCTCTACATAGCTGTGGGGAAGTCAGACCCGATAAGTATTGTGCTGGGGCGTTGATTGGAAAACGTACCCATCTTAAAGGGGAACATCTACCAGAAGCCAAGGCTCTAAGCTCTTGCAACTCAATATCAATTAATCTCTGTTTGAGCAAAGCAAAAATATGTATTTCAGACAAGGACATCATATCATTCAGGCATAGCACAGACTAATCTGCATTTTGATTGCTAGGCTGATGTCCTTGTGCTTCCATATTCAGTTCATGCTCATCATTGCTGTGTGAGCCAGCATGATTTGATGTTTTATTTCTGGACTGCATTTGCCATTTTGGTTGATCTGTGATCCTAAGAAAGTGAATTGTTTCTGTTATTTTGACATTTCTCTTCTTCTTGGTGGTCATGTACTTGGTCTTTTTGATGTTTAGGAAGAGGCCTAACTTCTCACTTTCCTCTGATTTTCTTGATCAGGTATTCCAGGCCTTCTTTAGTTTCCAAGAGGAGGGTTGAGTTGTCAGTGTATCGAAGATTGTTGATATTCCTTCCTTCAGTCTTTGCCCCATTTTTTTACTCTTCCAGCTCTAACTTCCTCATGATTGTTTCGGCATGCAGGTTGAATAGGAAAGGTGAAAGAATGCAACCTTGTCATACTCCTTTCTCTATCTCGAACCAATCAGTATCTCCATATGGTGACAGTTTAGCTAACAAGTCCTGTTCCCCTCTTAGTCTTGAGGTTCCTCTTACTACAAGTTGGATGGCTTCTTACTTATCCCTCGTACAAGTTCTCCAAACTCAGAATGGTTTCTCCCTGGCAAGATTCAATGCTATGCCATCAGCAGCCTTATATGGTAGGTTTAATAAGACTGCATTCTTGGCTAGGACCTGTCTCTGTAATTCTGGTTGTGTTTAATCGATGTCACATAATCTCCTTCATTGTTACTTATATGCTGACCTGTGTGCTAAACATTTAAACTTGTTTTTAGCTGGAATGTTGGGCCTTACCTGAAGTTACTGAGAAGGTAGCCCTGTTTTACAGTCTGCAATAAGAGTCCATCAGGAAATGTTATAGTATTAATTTTCTTTTTGAAATGCCACATAAACTTTTATATAGTTGGTTTTGCACCCTTCTTTATTCAACTGCTCTTTGTAGTATCTGTACATGCCAAGAAAGGTGACTGACTGGCTGAGGTTGCAAGAGATCTGATGATGGATCTCTATTTCATCAAAGTTGGCCCTGAGATATATGGAATCCTATAACACAATTACAGTTCAGATATGAATTGTTGCTTCACAATTTGCCCTCAGGATACGTCGATCCATAAATCTAAATACTTAAGACTAAGCTTTTCCTGTTCTTTTTGTCCTAGTATGAAAGGATACCATCTGACAGAGAAAGTGCTCCAACAAAAATTAAGAGGCAGTCTTATCTATTCACCTGGTAGAGTTGACATACTCAAGTGCCATCTAGTTGCAACTGATTTATGGCAATCCCAGCGAGGGGCTTTCAAGGCAAGTAAGAAGCAGAGGTGGTTTGCCATTGTCTTCCTCTGCAGTCTTCCTTGGAGTTCTTCCATCCACATACTAACCCTGCTTAGCTTCCAAGGGTTGGCTACACCATGCCACCTTTCCTCCTGCAATCTACAAGACAATATTGTCTGTATCATCCAGTGTTCCCTCTAAGCTGAGTTAGTGTGAACTAGCTCACGATTTTTTAGTCTTTGGCTCACACATTTTTGTCTTAGATCAGGAAAGATCCTAGAGGGTAGGACCATTCCAGACTCTTGGAAACTTGCAAACATTACAGTCTTACCAAAAAAAGACAGGGATAACACTAATACTAAATCCTATCACCCAATATCCCTTCTTAAAATAGATTATAAAATTTTTACAGCAATTTTGATATCCAGACTTAATAAAATAATAGGTGATTATCTTAATATAGACCAAGCTGGATTTATACCTCACAGAGAGTTAATTGATAATATTAGAAAAACAATTTAAATTATTCAGTACTGCAAGACACATCTAAAAGACTCTGCCTGCATGCTGTCACTTGATGTGAAAAAAGCTTTTGATACCATGGAAACAGTATACATTCAAAACATCTTAGAAACCATAAACTTTGGAAAAAAAATTCAAAGCATCTACCACTCCCCGATGGCACACTCTCGCCCTATCCACCTATCACAAGGCACCTGACAAAGGTGTCCTCTCTCCCCTCTGCTATTTGCATTGGCTATAGAGCCTCTAGCTCAAGCCATCTGCCAAGATCCAAAGATTACAGGTATCACTATAAATTACAAATCATTTAAAGTTTCACTGTTCGCTGATGATTTAGTCCTATATGTCACACAACCTGAACAATCACTTCATTCTATTGCTGATGCCCTTAAAAACTTTAGTGCAGTGGCTGGTTTACTTATTAATTTATTAAAAACACAACTTTATCCTGTCATCATGACAAACTCTTGTTAAACATATATAAACAACATTTTTATTATTACTGGGTCACCTCTTATTGGCAATACCTAGGCACCAAGATACCATTAAACCTAGATGATCTAATGAAGGTGAATCATCTTGAGGCAGGCAAACAAATTAATGCTACAGCTAAACAATGGCACTCTCAACACTTATCTATATTAGAAAGAGTTGCTCTAGTAAAAAAATTCCTATTCCCTAAATTACTATTTCTTATGAGAGCCCTTCCTGTACATGTTCCAAACAAAATTTTAGATGGCTGGCAGAAAACCTTTACTACCTTTATATGGCAATTTAAACATCCAAAAATTAACCTTAATACCATTCAGAAACCACTTAAAAGAGGCAGACTTGCTGTACCAGATATAAAGGCCTATTACCATATAGTTCTCTTGACAAATCTGGTGAAATACTACAATAGCTTGTTCTCAACTAACTGGAAACACATTGAACAAATTTATCTTACCCCACATTCGTTTCAAAAAATAATCTGGTTCACTAACAAAACAAAATATAAGTCAGTCTCTTCCAATCTCTTCATAGATGCTATGCTGAGGGTCTGGCATATAAAACGTTCTCTCATATCCCCACCAACCTCACTTCTCACCAGTTTTGTGGGTCAACCATGATTCCTACCTGGATATGGAAAACATTCTTTTCACCAATGGCGTATGGCATGTATTAGTCAATTTTTGATGTTACTGTCCAAGGTCATCTAAATGATAAGGCAAAACTAGAAAAAGATCATGGTATTGTCATTTCTTGGTTTGGATATTTTCAGCTAAATAATCTTCTGTCCTATCTTAACTCATTAGAACTCCTCACATAGCCTAAAAACATCATTAACAGAATTTGAAAAACTGCTGATGAATACAAATTTCCACACTAAAGGTCTCACCTCAAAGGTATACAAGATCTTGACTACACCAAACAGTTTAGTGCTGCTTCATTACCAATCAGCATATTATTTACCTTGACTTCCGGAAAGCTTTTGATACAGTTCCTCATTAAAGGCTCCTAAGTAAGCTCAATAGTCATGGGATAAAAGGACAAGTCCTCTTATGGATCAAAAACTGGCTTATAAATAGGAAACAGAGAGTGAGTATAAATGGGAAACTTTCTCAGTGAAGGGTGGTAAGCAGTGGGGTACCACAGGGATCAGTACTTGGTCCGATGCTTTTTAACTTATTTATTAATGATTTGGAATTGGGAGTAAGCAGTGAAGTGGCTAAATTTGCAGATGACATGAAGTTGTTCCGGGTGGTGAAAACCAGGGAGGAGTGTGAGGCACTCCAAAGGGATCTGTCGAGGATGGGTGAGTGGGCGTCAACGTGGCAAATGGGGTTCAATGTGGCCAAGTGCAAAGTGATGCACATTGGAGCCAAAAATCCTAAATATAAATACACGTTGATGGGGTCTGAACTGGCAGAGACGGACCAAGAGAGAGATCTTGGAGTCATAGTGGATAACTCAATGAAAATGTCTAGACAGTGTGTGACTGCAATAAAGAAGGCCAACGCTATGCTGGGGGTTATTAGGAAGGGAATTGAAAACAAATCAGCCAGTATCATCATGCCCCTGTATAAATCATTGGTGCAACCTCATTTGGAATACTGTGTACAGTTCTGGTCACCACATCTCAAAAAGGATATTATAGCATTGGAAAAAGTGCAGAGAAGGGCAACTAGAATGATAAAAGGGTTGGAACACCTTCCCTATGAAGAAAGGTTAAAATGCTTGGGGCTCTTTAGCTTGGAGAAACGATGGCTGAGGGGTGACATGATCGAGGTTTATAAGATTATGAATGGGATTGAGCAGGTTGAGAAAGAAGTACTTTTCTCCCTTTCTCACAATACAAGAACTCGTGGGCACTCCATGAAATTGCTGAGCAGTCGGGTTAGAACAGATAAAAGGAAATACTTCTTCACCCAAAGAGTGATTAACATATGGAATTCACTGCCACAGGAGGTGGTGGCAGCTACAAGCATGGACAGTTTCAAGAGGGAATTAGATAAACATATGGAGCAGAAGTCCATCAGTGGCTATTAGCCATAGGGTATAGATGGGAATTCTCAGTCTGGGGCAGGTGATGCACTCTATTCTTGGTGCTGGAGGGGGCAGCAGTGGCAGGGCTTCTAGTGTCCTGGCCCCACTGCTGGACCTCCTGATGGCACCTGGTATATTTTGGCCGCTGTATGACAGAGTGTTGGACTAGATGGGCCTTTGGTCTGATTCAACATTGGCTTCTCTTATGTTCTTATGTTCTTATGACACAAAGATCTCCAAATTGTACTGTCAGACACACAATGGACACAAATATGGAAATCTCCTGTTCTGACATCCTGGTGTTTTAATATCCAACTACTAACTTATAAAATTCTCTCATGGTGGTACTTAACACCAGTCACAATATCTCATGTCACACCTCCTAAGTCATCGGCATGCTGGAAATTATGCAGGGGAAAGTGGACTTTCTTACACTGCTGGTGGACATGCAAAATTATTCAAAGCTTCTGGGTCCAAATATTGTCATACATCAAATTATATACAAGACATGAGGTCCCTTTAACTCCTGCAGCTGTACTTCTTAATCTCTGGGACACTAGGAAATTACTAAGAGCTCTCAAAGAACTTATTTTGATCATGCTGTAGCAAAAAGCCTTATTGTCCAACATTGGGAAAGGAATGTTTCCCCTACTACTGAGCATTGGCATGCCAAACTATGGGAATACTGTATCTTAGACAAGGTAACAGTGTATCCAGAGCCAATGGTGATCTAATAAGGGTTGACTTAAGTGAAAAATGGCTCCCATTAATGAAACATCTTTGGGGCTATTCATCTCAAAATACTGCTAAATGGGAAAATGATTATTTCCCTATTGTTTATTTACATTGATCTCTTATATTTCTGAGGTGCAACACCAATACGTTATACTAGGAGTAAGGCCCATTGTGGGAAGAAATACAATGAGCTCTAAAAGGAAGCTCCAGGTGAGTGTCCCGACTGTGGCTGGTGGGGCAGTAGAGGGAAGGAGGAAATACAGGGAGGCAAGCCATGTTTATTTCCTTCTGCTTAGCTATAAGGCAGGGCTGTCTCAAGTCATTTTGCTGCCCCAAGTGGGTAGTATGGGAGGACAGCCTCATGGTAACAGGTATGGTTCCCTCCACCCCTGACTTATGTTGATTTGGGGTTATGCAGTGGCAGGTAAGGTAGAAGAGCACCTCCTCCTATGCCATATCTTCTGGGTTCCAAGGGTCTGGAAAGCGGTTCCATAGCCAGTTACAGGGTTGCCAGTTCTGAGTTGGGAAATACCTGTAGATTTGAGGGGTAGAGCCTGGGGAGTGCAGATTTGGGGTGAGGAGGGACCTCAGTAGGGTATAATTCCATAGAGTCCATTGCCCAAAGCCCCTTAGTATTGCCAGCCATTTTCTCCAGGAGAACTGATCTTGGAGATCTCCAGGCGCTGCCTGGAGGCTGGCAATACTAAGGGGAGGGCCTTAGGGAATAATGCCATAGAGTCCACTGCCCAAAGCAACCACTGTAATAGTCGGGAAATTTTCTTAGGGGAAATGATGTGCTGTGGCTGGGGAACACAGTGATTTCTGGGAGATCTCCAGGCCCCATAGGGAGATTGGCAACTCCAGTGACCATTTAAGGGGAAATTGGGATATGTATTTTGGCAACTCCAGTGACCATTTAAGGGAAAATTGGGATATGTATTTTACCTCAGGACACATTCAATGACTCCCAAGAGCAACAACAAACTGTTTAGAATGTTAGAAGCAAAGGCCAATCAGGCCGCATATGCAAATGACCTCTGTGTTCTGACTGGCTATTGGGGGGAGAGGAACACCAAACTGTTTAGAATATTGGAGGCGAGACTCAGGCAATGCAGCCAGTGGATAGGGACAACTTCTGAGTGACAGATCAGGGAGCCAACTGATTTGGGAGCTTGTGGAATGTTCAGGAGAGTCCATGACCAAAACAGAATTATTATATAGAGAGATTGTATTGACTACTTAATGTTTTGGCTGACAGGTTATGTTCTTTTATAATTTCTTCCATGCTCAATCTGATTCCAAAGTGATACCTATAATCATACTCTCTCCAACTGTTATGTTTATATTTTTAGATCACTTCAATTGTAGCATAATTGTTAGTTCATGCATTAATGTTCTGAATGTATTTTTAATGGAATTTCCTCAATAAAACTTCAAAATTTCAAAAAAAAAAATCAAGAAAGATGGGCTCCAGAGCAAACTAATTTATGCAGTAGCCAAATTGCTTGCTCACAACTTTAATGCCAGTAGCTCATAAAGTAGAATTTTTGCTCACATGACTCCACAGCTTAGAGGGAGCATTAGTATCATCGGGGTGGGGGGGTATCCAGATTTCCTGTCAGTTTAAACAAAAATGGCTATTTGGCCAGAATGAAGCATTTCAGTGTTGCTTGATGATCTTAGAATATTTATGCTTTTATATTGTGCCTTTCCATTTAAAAAATTAACCCAAATTGGTTTACAAAGTTACTGATCAATAAAAATCAAACAACAACAAAACCCTGATCACCAATAAAACAATACGAATGATAAAGACATCAGTGACAGAATAAAAGCAAAGCAAGGGATTAACCAGTCACTGAAGGCATGAGAGAATAAAACAATCTTTTCCTTGCATCTAAAATCCAAGGAGGACTGTGTCCCAGGAATGTTTCTGGGTAGGTCATTCGAGAAATGGGATGACCCCATGTTCAACTGAGCTATCTTTTTCAAGGTATGGCAGCTTCATCCACTTCCCTCCCTCAGAGGCAAGATTTTCCCTACATTGTTCTTTCCCTTTCAGACTGAGCAGCCCTAACTGTCTGTTTTCTTCTTTCCTGAAGAACTTTGGCTGTCCCACCCTATGTCAGTATGATATGTTACTGCTGGCTGAGGGGAAGGTTGCGATCACCCTTTAACTTAAACCATTGAAAATGGCACTTGAGACACTTTGAAATTCAAAATTAACAAAATATTTTATTAAACATAGAGGGGAAAGGTCAGGTGAAATCAGGGGTTGAAAGTTCTGAGGTAACTCAATATAGATAACTCTGAGGTAAAACCAGTACATGCACAGACTTTAGTTTTTATGGTACCTGCTAATGAGAGTTTCTTAAGCTATTCACAGTTACTTAAATCTTTATATTGAAAGGCTTTTGTTCCTCTGTTTTCCAAACACTCCAGTACACTTCCTTCGAGTATTTTGTTTGTTTGTTTATTGCAGCTTATATCCCACCCTACTCCACAAGCGGGCTCAGGGTGGCTCACATCATATCACAATACGGCATACACAGTACAATCATATCACAATACACAATTCAAATAACCATTAAAAATAAAATATTAAATAAGTAAAAACATTAGAATTCACACAAAAATCTGAGTCTCATAACTGACAGTTCAGCAGTTTATTACATACTAAAGTATGCTGACCCCATACTAGGAGGGGTGATGGATCAAGATGGAGCAGGTCAGCCACTCCCAGCTACAGTTGATATAAAAGTGGCATAGATGGCCAATGCAGGGGTGGCTGATGTTATTGGACATCCCCTGCCTCAACAAAAGGCCTGGTGAAACAGTTCTGTTGTATAGGCCCTGTGGAATTGTAACAAGTCCCACATGGCCCTGATCTCAATTGGGAGCATGTTCCACCAGGCCAGAGCCAAAAAAGCTCTGGCCCTGGTTGAGGCCAGATGGATGTCTTGTGTGCTGGGGACTGGTCAGCAGAGCACAAGGTTCTGCAGGGCATATATGGGAAGAGACATTCCTGCAGGTATGCTGGTCCCTGGCCGCAAAGGCCACTGACTCATTTAGTTTCCAGAAGGCTGGTACACTCTTTCCAGTACCCAAACCCCTTCTCTTGAAACACCAATACTCATCTTGAGTTTTTAACTGACTCTTAAGGTCTTTAAAGGTAGTTTTTAACCACACCAGAACAGGGATATCTCCACTCTTCAGAGCTAACTCCCTATTTGACTGGGTAGGAAAATTCTCCTCTCACTAGGAAATCTATCCCTTTTCTTTCGCCTGAGTGGGAGTCTTTGCCTGTTTCCCAAACTTTCTTGCCAACTTTCCCCCAGTACTCCATCTGTTTAAAACTGCTCTTAGCTAAGGCTGAAATCAGACTCAGCTCAGTCAAGGCAAAAATCTGACTGATTCTCTCCTCCACATACAGCACTCAGGTCTTTCTCTAATCAGCTGATGCTAACCAATCAGATTGCTTGGACCAGCCTGTCACCCAAGGCTCTCTGCTTCTGTGAAGAATTAACCCTTCACAGTCCTTCATCTGCTTGTACAGCACTTCTAAGCTTTTAAAAAGTGCAGTCCATCACACAAGGCTACCTTCTCTTATTACCTTAGTGGCATGGGAGCTACTATAGCAAGTGATCTTCTCATGTGCTTCAGTAACTTTCATGAGTCTGAGAAAGCAGGGTAATCTTACTCAATGGAACTGTATTGCTCTCTCATTTGATCTAAACCTTTAGGCATTTCCAGAGCAGGTGAGAAAAATAGAAGGTATAGAGGCTACTATGTCATTAAGGTAGTACCAGGAGGGTTCTACAGACTTATTTTTTGTGTGAAAAGAAACTATGCTTTGTTTTAGTGAATGTAGGATTGCAGAAAAATGAGGCAGCAAATCCACAAGGATTAATCATCTATTTTTGTAGTTCATTTCAATACTTTGGGCAGAATAAGGCATTGCTCTTAGAAGAAGACACCATGAAGGTTTGATGCAAAGTAAAACAGTGAATGGCAAAAAAGAAAAAGGGAATCTATTGATTTAAATAGCATCTGACTACACAAACATACTGTTGCTCTGTAAAATAAAATTTTTAAGAAAGACTTTTATGAATGCCAGTCATTAGCAGGAAAAAAATAATTACTATTTGGCAGCATTTCAATTAATAAATTGTAACTACTAACCATGCTGGGGGCTATACGTGCATTACTTTTGAAATGAGAACAGCAGACCTTGAATGGCATTCAAGACAGAAACTTAGAGACTTCAGATGTTTCTTAGCTTTTGGGGCTGAATATTTTACGGAAAAGCTGCATAAATTATAGAACCAGAGTTATTTGGAATTATTTTATTAAAAATCCAGAAAGGTTTATCACTTATCTCAGTGTTTCATTCCTTGATTAATCACAATCCCTGTCTAGTCCTCATGGTTTTGGAACAAAGCAGAAAAATGATTTGCATCTCTGGTGCTGAAAATATGAAAATAAGTACAGTAGGAGAAATTCAAAACACTTTATCTTGTAGTGCATTGACTTTAACAGTTACTTTAATATTTTTTAATGGCTAGGGCTGCTATCCTAAGAACATAAGAGGATAAAAAGAGCCCTGCTGGATCAGACTAGTGGTCCATCTAATCCTGCATCCTGTCTCACACAGTGGCCAACCAGTTCCTCTGGAAGGTCAACAGCAGGGCATAGAGGCCAAGACCTTCCCCTGATATTGCCTCTTTGCTCTGGGATTCAAAAGTTTAATGTCTCTGAATATGGAGGTTTCCCCACAGCCATAATGACTGTAGCCACTGATAGACCTATCCTCCATGAATCTATCTAATCCACATTTAAAGCTGTTTATTACTGTGGCCATCACTACATCCTCTGGCAGCAATTTCCACACTCTCCACAGACTACAACCCATTGAATAAAATGGGGCTTGCTTCCAATTAGACCCTAGATTTCTAGGGTCTCAAATTTGATTACTAGTTCTGTAGTAATATTGTTGCAGAATAAATGTAATTTGCCCATCAATGCACCCATCAGTGGACTTATCCTTGCCTATTAATGGTATTGTCTGTTGGTTGGTTATTCCGTTAGTAGAATTCTGTCACAACCAGCCTGTAGTCTTGGGGCAGCTTACACCAAAATCCATGCAAACTACAAAAGCTAATACGCTCATTAGCCTACCCCAATTTGAATAACAACAACAGTAAATTATTGAACATTTAAGGCGGCATTAAAAGAGAAAAGCAGCACAACAGGAGTTAAAATAAATCTCCGTGACCTCCAAAGCAGCAGAGTGCCAAAGCATTTAAATAGCTGAATTAATACATAATTAAATGGAAAGTGCAGGTTTAAAATAGGGAAACAAAACTATAGGGAGTAGGGTTGCCAACTGTGGTTTGGGAAATTTCTAGATATTTGGGGCAGTGCCTGGGTAAGGTGGAGTTTGTAGAGGGGAAGAAGCTTAACAGAGATGTGATATTACTGGACTTCCATTTGTCCATGAATCTACAGTATACCAGAGTTCACCTTCAAGGTTTCCATTTTCTCACAGGAAACTGTGATCTGTGTAGGCTGAAGATCATTTGTAATCTTCCATGCCCCATCCTGAGGTCGGTAATGCTGGCTAAGAGTGAACAAGAGGGAATACATTATTGATACAAGAGGACAGCAAAATACCCCCCAACACACATGTAGCACATTGAAAAGTTGACATATTATTTCCAAAACATTTTACCTTTAAGAAACACATAGTGCATTTCTGATCAGAGTTACATCTGTATAAACCCACTGATTTTAATGGATTTAGTAAGGAGTAACTCTGCTGAGGACGTCACTGACAGTGTCCAACTGGATGTCCAATTAGTCTTGCCAAGAACCGCAGTTGTATCTTCAGTGACTTGAGCTACTACTCCAGATTGTATTGTTCTGAACGTCAAGAAGGGTTTTGATATTCCTTACTTGGTGGAACAATAATGAAAATTCTGAGGGGAGAACAGAAGAGGAAAATAAGCAGAGTCCACACTAGCAAAGATGAGAAAGCAGCAAGCTTTCACTTCCATTTTTTGTGTACCTCTGGTATTTTGCTATATATCAAAATGCACACTTTAAAGAATTTAAAACAAATTATAAAATTCAGAAGAATTATTTCTCTCTTTGCATGTGTAGGCCTCCCAACAAGGAAAATAATGGTCCCTGAGGCCAGTTCAGTTCAGGAAAACTACATGGGGGAGGCCCACACACACACACTGCACCCTGGTCCTGACTGAAGTGGGCTTCTGTGACAATATGGAAATTAGTTCCCAACAGTTGACATCTGACTGAAGGGAATGAGAGCTAGGCCAGGGGAACCCCAACCAATTTCATTTTAAAAGTAGGGTTGCCAGGTCCCTCTGAGTCCCTAATGGGGGACTTTGGGGGGCATTCCAGGGGGGTGGAGACAGCCTCAATGTGATGACATCACTTCTGCATGATGTCATCACATTGGGGAAAGGCACTTGCACTCCAAGCAGCAAATTTGCATCTTGGACTGCAGGCACCCCCCTCCCCCCACTTCTCCCCCAAAGCATGTAAAGGGATCCCTTTAAATGCTTTGGGGAAGGGGGGTACCTGCAATCCAATTCACAACTTGGATTGCAACTGCATGCCAGCTCCTGTTTCTCTCCCAAAGCATTTAAAAGGATCATTTTAAAAATGCTTTGGGAAAGAGGGGGCTGCAATCCAAGCCATGAATTCATGGCTTGCATTGCAGACCCCCTTTTTCCAAAGCATTTAAAGGATCCCTTTAAATGCTTTGGGGAAAGCGGGGGGTGGCTGTCAGAGGGCAGGCTTGGGGTGGGGCTCCCCCCAGCTGGCCAGCGGTGGGTTGGAACCCCCAAAACTGGGGAAACCCCACTGGGACTTGGAGGATGGCAATCCTATTTAAAAGTCATGTCAGATTTGGCCTTTAAGTTTACAAGGAAATATGGCACAAAAGACAAGTGACTTCTCAAAGCTGTTTTATCATGGACAAAATAACTCATTAATCAAATAATTACTAATTACTCCTCTCCAAGATTTACAAGGGAGAAGGGGGGGTGTTAGAGAAATATTGCTGCCAGCTGTAATCTGTGAGCTGAGTGTCTGTTTTGCCTTCCTTTCCCCAGCCATCAAGATTTGGCATGGCCAAAGGCATGAGCCTTTTGTCACAAGTCAAAGGATCCTTGGCTCATAGTTTGTGCCTGTGACCCAAGAAATGCTCTGAAATATACCTGAATATTTTTGTTGTGGTTGTTTTTATTTCACTTGGATGTGTTTTTTTCCTGCTGTTGTAAGCCACTTTTGGCCTCTTTGAGGAGAAAAGTGGAGAATAAATATTTAAGCAAGTATCAAAATTGCTCAAGGATTTCTGGCATACAGAGGAAAACTTCAGCTTGGCTGTCCATGATATTTTGAAATGTATGACTAACCATCATCACAATTTATTCAAAGTATAATTTATTGCAGTATTCAGAACTCCAGCTGAGAGTAACCTAAGCCATGTATATGACAGATATTGATTGCCTCTTCAAACATTTGATGGCAGTCATGAAAATATATGAAAATGGGACAAGCTATAGGTATGACAAAATGTAATGATTCAGGACCTCTTCTTCCATTTTGCCAGTCCTTTGCTTGAAGAGGTATTCTTTCCAGTGATAGCAAGAAATAAATTTTTGTTTTAAAATGCAAGCTACATTCAGAGAACCAGTGTGGTGTCCTTTGACAGACTGCAGTTTAAAAGCTCATAAGTGCTGTATAAATATGTAATGGGCCATGAAGGGTTAATGCCTCACAGAGCCAGAGAGCTTTGAGTGACAGGCTGCTCAAATGATTTTGATTGGTTAGCGTCAGTTGAGCAGAAAGATTTGGGAACTGACTGCTGTAGAGAATTCAGTTTAGCTCTGACTGGGAACTGGAATAGTCTAGCCCTGACTGACTGAGAAAAGTTTAACACTGACTGAGGACTGGAAAGGCTGGCAAGGAGGAGTGGGAGGATCAGTAAAGATCCCATTCGGGCCAGAAAAGAGGATTGATCTTCTGGTTAGAGAAGTAATTCCCTGGCCAGCTGAAAAGGGAGATATCTCAAAGAGTAGACTGATCCCTGGGGTGTTTAGAGAAGGAATTTGGGTACACAGTAGTATAGCCCTGCCTTCTAAAACCTGAAGAAGAGTAAGTTAAACTCAAGAAAGTATACTGGAGTGTTTAGGAAACATTGAAACAAAAGCCTCTCATCTCAAAGAAGACTGTGAAAAGTTTAAAACTCTCAATTGCTGGAAACATATGATTTGTAGTTTCTGCAAATATTAAGTTACCTCAGAGTTCTTATTGATTTACCTCAGACAGAGTCAGTTGGGCTGAGGCAAAGAGTGGAGAGCACCTGCTGCTGTGTGGAAGCTGATAGAGAGTGGTTCTGTTTAAGTCTGTTTGGGGCTGTTTGTGCTCTGGGGGTTGTTGGAGGCTGAGTGTGTTGCTGTGAGTTGCTGTTGATTGCAAGCCCCGCCCCCTATTGTGCTGGGCTCTGCTGTACTGAGCAGGAAGGGGCCTTTTGGAACAAAGGGCTGCTCCTTGCCAGAGGCACAGCTGAGTCAGCTGGGCTGAGGCAAGGAGTGAAGAGCACCTGGGTACATCACCACAACAAGAGTTTACGTCGGAGTTTGAGGAAAGTTCCTGAGGCTGTAGAAGATAGCATTGCTCCCAGGAAGATGGGTAACAAAGGATCTATTCCGGTGACCTGCCACGACATGAAATGCATTATACATGCTGCAAGTGCAAGCTTATAAGAATGCTTAAGGAGAAGGTGGGAGAACTCGAGGCATAAATCTATACACTGAGGAACATCAGGGAGGCAGAAAGCTTTTTAGACATGAAGGAAGAGGGGCTCCTGAGCGAATGGCAAGAGCTAGCAAATCCTATGCAAGAAGAAGAACGTAACAAGAAATAGATGGGTGAGTGAAAGAATGTGACCTTGAGGAGTAAGATAATCAGGAAACACTCACAGCCAGTAGAGCTGCAAAATCGATACCAGCCACTTCTGATGATGGAAGATCAGAATAGCACACACCGGGATCAAAAGGATGTGACTGACACACAAACACATAGGCAGAGAAGGAACCAAGCTATCCCACGGAGGAAGAGACGAGTAGTGGTGGTTGGTGACTCCCTACTGAGAGGGACGGAAGAAGGTGAATGCAGACCGGACAAGGAATCTCGAGAGGTTTGTTGCCTTCCTGGAGCATGTATCTGAGATGTGACTGAGAGAATTCCAAGACTGGTCAAGACCTCTGATCGCTACCCTCTCCTGCTGATCCATGTGGGAACAAACAATATGGGCCGAAGAAACCTTGAATGGATCTCCAAAGACTACGAGGCTCTGAGCAAGAAGGTGAAAGATCTGGGGGCACAGGTGGTGTTCTCCTCCATTTTACCTGTTGAGGGCCATGGAGATGGAAGGGAGACCAGGATACTGGAGGTGAATGGCTGGTTACGTAGATGGTGCCATCAAGAGGGATTTGGCTTCCTGGACCATGGTATATACCTCCCACATAAAGGGCTGTTGGCAATGGATGGGGTGCACCTTACAAAGAATGGGGGGAATGTCTTTGCTGCAAGACTTGCGAATCTGATCAGGAGGGTTTTAAACTGAAGACATCGGGGGTAGGAAGAAAAAGCCTGATGTTGTGCAGCATCCCCAACACTAAGTTCAAGAAGGGGAGTGACCAGAGAATAAATGAATGGGAGAGAGGTGAGTTCAGTAAATTTCAGGGAAAATCGAAGAGGCCTACTGTAGGAAAAGATGTCTGTAATCTGAGATGTCTTTATACTAATGCACAGAGTATGGGAAATAAACAGGAGGAATTTGAACTTCAAATATTGGAAAGTAAGTATGATCTGATGGGTATCACTGAGACTTGGTGGGATGAGTCTCATATATGGTGCACAGCGATTGAAGGATATACCTTGTTCAAATGGAACAGAATAAACAAAAAAGGTGGTGGAGTGGCACTATATGTCAAGAATGAATATGCTTGCACTGAAATTCAGGACTTTGAGAATTGCCCTGTTGAAAGTGTGTGGGTATGGATAGAGCAGGGGAGGATATCATTGTGGGGGTACACTACAGACCTCCGAACCAACCGGAGGAACAGGATGATGCATTTGTTCAACAGCTGGCTAAACTTTCGCAGAGACAGGATGTAGTGGTTATGGAAGATTTCAACTATCCAGATATTTGCTCAAAATCTAACTCTGCTAGGCATGGGGCATCCCACAGATTCTTGAATACTCTTGCAGACAACTTCATCTCTCAGAAGGTGGAGGTGGGAACCAGAGGATCTGCTATCCTAGATTTAATTCTGACTAACAGGGAAGAACTGGTTGATGAGGTGAATGTTGTGGGATCCTTGGGGAATAGTGACCATGTCAGCTTGGACTTTGACATAGCAAAGGATGTGAAATCAGGACATAGTAGGACTTGTATCCTGGAGTTCAGGAAGGCTAAATTCAAAAGCTCAGAGAAATATTAGGTAGGATCTCGTGGATGGAAATGCTGAGAGGGAAATCTGCACAGGAAGGATGGGAGATGCTGAAAAATGAAGTGCTTAAGGCACAATCGCAAACTGTTCTGGTAAGAAAGAAAGGTGGGAGAAGGGCAATGAAGCCAAGGTGGCCGAGCAAGGAACTCTCTGAAGAATTGAGACTAAAAAGGGAAATGTACAGGAAATGGAAGGAGAGCCAAATTACTGAGGATGAGTACCAGGAGCAGGCTCGAATCTGTAGGGATGGTGTCAGAAAGGCTAAAGCACAGATAGAGCTGAGGCTTGCGAGGGATGCTAAAAATAACAAGAAAGGTTTCTATGCCTATGTTCGGATCAAAAAGAAGAACAGGGATGGGGTAAGCCCATTGCTAGGGGAAGACGGTCAAGTCTTAACAAGGGATGAAGACAAAGCAGAATTACTCAACTCTCACTTTGCATCAGTCTTTAACCATAAGACGAGCGGTATACAAATGAAGAATGCAGGGCATATGAAGGAAGGAGGAACTGCCAGTCCAGAGTAAGTAAGGAAATGGTTAGAGAGCATCTAGCTGCCTTAAATACTTTCAGATCTCCAGGGCCGGATGGCTTGCATCCCAAGGTGCTAAAAGAAATTGCAGATGTTATTTCAGAGCCTCTGGCTCTAATCTTTGAGATGTCCTGGAGTACTGTTGTTGTGCCAGAAGACTGGAGAAGAGCGAATGTTGTCCCGATCTTCAAGAAGGGGGAAAAGATGGACCCAGGAAATTACAGGCCTGTCAGCTTGACATCAATACCTGGAAAATTTTGGAGCAGATGATCAAATGCTCTGTCTGTAAGCACCTTGAACGGAATGAGTTAATTTATCAAGAATAAGTCATGCCAGACCAACCTTATCTCCTTTTTTGACAGAGTTACTAAAATGGTTGACTCTGGCAATGCTGTGGATATAGCGTATCTAGATTTCAGTAAAGCATTTGACAAAGTTTCTCATGATATCCTTGAGGATAAGCTGGTTAAGTGTGGGCTGGATGGAGCAACCGTTGGTTTAAAAATCGTACCCAACGAGTGCTCGTAAATGGCTCTGCATCTACGTGGAGGGAAGTCTTGAGTGGAGTGCCACAGGGCTCGGTCCTGAGCCCAGTGTTGTTCAATGTTTTTATAAATGACCTGGAGGAAGACATATAGGGGATGCTTATCAAATTTGCAGATGACATGAAGCTGGGTGGGATTGCTAATTCTGAAGAAGACAAAGTCAGGATTCAAAATGATCTAGATAGGCTGGAACAGTGGGCTGAGACAAATAAAATGAAATTCAATAGAGATAAGTGCAAAGTCCTACACCTAGGCACAAAAAATCAAAGGCACAGATATAGAATGGGAGGGACTTGTCCTTACAGCAGCACATGTGAAAGGGATCTAGGTGTTCTGGTTGATCACAAGCTTAACATGAGCCTGCAGTGTGATGTAGCTGTGAAGAAAGCTAATGCAGTCTTAGGATGCATTAACAGAAGCACTGTGTCCAGATCACAGGAGGTGGTAGTTCTGCTCTATTCTGCTATGGTCAGGCCTCACCTGGAGTACTGTGTCCAGTTTTGGGCACCATACTTTAGGAAGGATGTTGACAAGCTTGAGCGTGTCCAGAAGAGGGCCTCTTGTGTGCCATTTTTAGAAGTTTAAGAAGGTGATCCTGTCTCTTCCCCCAAGTTCCTGGGCTGAGCCAGCATAAAAATATAATAACATGACACAGTGGGACAGTCATAGATCTTCAGGAAAGAAGAAAAAAGACAAAGGGGCTGCTCAGAGAGAAAGGAAAAGAAAATGGAGGGAAAATCCTGCATCTGAGGTAAGGAAGAGGGCAAGGTCATCATACATACTTAGTAGCTAAACTATTGGGCTAGGACTAAGAAGACAGGGGTTTAAATCCCACCCAGCTATGAAGTTCACTGGGTGACAATTGAGCCAGTCATGCTCTTTCAGTCTAATGTGCCTCACAGGGTTATTGTGAGGATAAAATAAGAAAAAGGAGAATTATGTACATTTTTGTGAGTTTTTTCAAAGGAGAGTAGGATAAATTTTACTAATATGGATTAATTCCAGGAGAGTTTGATCTTTTTGCAATTAATGATTTTACCTGTTTCCTGGTGGAAAAGTAAGGATCTTCTGCTGTATTTTTCCCAAATACCCCAACTGTCATCAAACTTAGTTAGGATTGCATTTGCGTTCAGAAAATGATTCTATCATTATTCATGGTTTCACTGGCAGAATTTTACAAAATTTGCAAAGTTATACTTCATTGCACAAGTAATCCCCTGACCCAGAGACAGCACAATCATTTTAGGTCAGTTCTGGACACTGAATAAACAGGCAGACTTTTTTCATTCATGCAGGGCCTCGATTCAGACAAAGATATGAGCTCTGAATTTCCATGTAGATTTTTTTCACTGTATCATTATGTTTTCTTTCAGTCTCCAGGACTCAATACTCCATTTTGTCATCCACACCTTATTTGCTGCAAAAAGGGGGGGGGAGACTGTGCATTCATTTTTTTATGCACTAAGTTTTGAGGGAAGCTGTTTGTATTTCAGATGCTGACTTCAAGATGTAAACTAAATAATTGTTGAGCAAATGCTTTTGTTACTGTGTGTTAATCACAAGGAGAGAAACAGGTATCCACCTGTTTTCCAGTAGATTCTAAAGCACCTGTGAATTTAGAGGGATTTTGCCATTTTTTTCATGTGATCTTTCCTTTCATATAAAAGGTATTTGACATTGAGGAATGGAGACTCAAGATTCTGGTGCCACATTTTCTTTTCATTTTATTGACACAGTTACATCACTGCAAACTTGCTGTTACTTGGTAATGATGTGAGTCATGGTAACTGCTACAGAATGAATGGAAATTGCTTCATTAAAATATGTCTATAATAAAATTATAGACTGCTGTAACATGCTTTACCTTTGAAGAGTTTTTTAAAAACTGTTTCTGGTATAGAATGCAATTGCCATATTGTTGCCCAATGACAGCCAATGTGGTGTAGTAGTCAAGAGTATCAAATCAGGACCTAGAAGGACTAGGTTCAAATCCCCAGTCATGGAAGCTTATTGGGTGACCTTGGGTCAGTCACTCTCTCACTGTCTAACCTACTTCTCAGTGTGGTTATTATGAGGATAAAATGAAGGAGAGGAGAATGATGTTCCAAGCAGCTTTGGGTCTGTACACAATGATCAATATCTAAATTCATTAATTAAATCTTCAAACTGCTGTGTTTTATCTCAAGGACTGTTGGTCTGGCTGTAGGGAATCTTAAGGCCATCTTTTCCCATATAGATCACCACAGATACCAAAGTCATTTTCTATGTATCTCAGTCGTTTAAGATATGAGAGACACAGCCAAAGGACAGACAGCCCTTTCAACAGCAGTGCCAAAACTTTTGAATATTCTTTTCAAGAGATGTCCATCTTCTATCATCAGGTAAAAATGGTTCTAGAGGGTTTGGGTCTTGTCTATTGGGTTACTGACATTCATTTTACTTGTCCTGGCATTTAGCTTTTATTTATTTATGTGCCTGTTTGTTTAAATATTCTTCCTCCCCCTCGTCTCCAGTGAGGATATAAAGCTGCCTACATGGGTACATTTTATCTTCACAACAGCCCTGTGAGCTAGGTTCGACTGAGAGTGGCTGGGCCACAGTTACCCAGTGAATTTCCATGGCACAGTGGGAATGAACTTGGATCCTCCACATCCTAGTTCAACATTCTAACTGCTCTACCACACTGGTTCTTTTATGCTGCTGTTTTTATTTCTTGTGGTTCTATTGGTGTGTGTGTGTGTGTGTGTGTGTTGTAATGACTTATGTTTTCATTGTGACCTGTGATATTTTGCAGGATGGAGGGGCAGGACAGAAATACTTTAATCAACACAATTTACTTGTGGCAATCTAATAGTGTCCCATTGTATTACTTTAAGCTAATATCCATTTGACATAAATAGTGTGAATCTCACATTGCAAGTCTACAGAAACTGACCCAGAGAGAAGAGATTGGTGTAGGGGTTGTTCAAAAAGCAACCAAAAAAGAGAATGGGGAAGGATTTTTAGGATAGGAAGGAAGGAGTCCATAGCCTGGTGAGAATGTTAGAATATACAAGGTCTAAAGTGCACAGTTTCAAATTATGTCCTTCTTGTCTCCTGATTGGCTCTTTGGAGACTTCCTACTCCAATTGAGTTCTCCCCCTTCATTCATGACTCTCACAGCAGTTAGTTAGTTAAAGTTCTCTCCCTTTCCTCTGTTCTATCAGAGTTTATTTCTTCTTTGATAAACTGAGTTATTTTCTTTAAACAGTTGGTACTCTGTTCCTCTTCATGTTCAAACTCCACCAACAGACAATACTAGGGGGGAAGTGTTGTGTCCTGGGATCAGAAGGCAGAGCTGGCGAAATACAGCCAAGCTTCGCTCTCTGAGAACAATAGGGACTAGGTTCCTGAGCTCGCCAGTAGTGAACCAATGGCAGCATTGGCGGGCGATTCAAACCCGCCAATAGGAATATAGGGCCGTCCCCCCTAACTGTATATAGTTGGCCTCCGGCCGTTACTGTTTGTTCCTGTCTTATGTGAAGTACGAATAAACGCGTCTTCTCTTATGTCGTCGTCCGAGTCATGAGGCCCGAAACCCAGTACTTTACAGTGGCGACGAGGATGGGATTTCAACGCCTTCCGTGACTCCATGAGCGACGAAAAGGACACCGCCGAGCACCGCATCGCTGACCCCGAGAGCAGCACCGCACCGCTCGCCCCGGCGCACGCCTTCCCAGACAGAGCCATGGCCGCCTCTCATGTAACACTGGAGCGCTTTGATCCGTCGCAGCCAGAAACCTGGGACGCATGGGTCAACCAGCTCATCAGCTATTTGGAGCTCAACGAAATCCGCCACCCAGACCAGAAACGATCGATCCTGCTGAACGTGTGCGGCACCCAAACCGTCCGCCTCGCCAAGAGCCTCTTGGTGCCCCACACGGCCTTGGAGAGCTCGTTTGGGGAGATCCTGGATGTCCTCAACGCTTACTTCAGCCCCCGGCTGACCTTCCTGGCCAAGAGGATGGATTTCCAGAGGCGAGTCCAGGCCCCAGGGGAATCCATTGCCACCTTCCTGGCCGCGCTAAGGGCGCTCGCGGTGGACTGCGTGTTCCCGAAGGTGGAGGACAACCTGCTGACGCAGTTCGTGTGGGGCCTGGCGGACTCCAAGCTGCGGCGCAAGTTGGTTGGACACCGGAGGCTCTCCTTGGACGAGGCCCTCGACGCCGCAACAGCCCACGAGGCCGCGGAAGGGGAACGCCCGGCCGCGGCCGCCCATGTGGTCGGAAGGAGTCCAAGCCCTGGGAATGTAGATACGGAAGAGGTCTTCGCCCTCAGACCCCAACAACGCCGGCCGGCGCCGTTCCAGCAGGCCAACAGAGAGCCAGCCAAGCCTTCCGGCAACCGGACCGTCTGTGCCAGCTGCGGGGAAGGCCACGGAAGGAAATCCTGCAAGTTCCGGGATGCTGTTTGTCACGGGTGCGGGAAGCAGGGACACCTCGCACGGGTCTGCCGGTCCAAGGGCCCCAGGAATTCGAGATCGTCGGTCCCACCGCACCGCGCATCGTCCACCGCCTACGAGACGACGGAAGAGGTCGCCGAGTTGTACCATCTCACCGACCAGCCGCTGCAGGTACTTCGCCTCCCCAACCCCAACCTCTCCTCTGCCCCGAAGATCCAAGTAACCGTGCGGATCGAGGGGTCCCCTGTTGCATGGAAGTGGACTCGGGATCGGCGGCGTCCATCATTTCCCTGGACACTTTAAAAAGACTTTGCCCATTAGGGGGACCCCCTCTACGTCCATCGCCACTAAGCTTGGTGGACTTTCAAAAGAACCTTGTCCCCATCCGGGGAGTCGGCACTTTCCGAGTCCAGTACCGAGACTTTGAGGGGAACTTGGACTTGGTGGTGGTAGAGGGAAATCTCGTGAGTCTTCTGGGGCGGGTGTGGTTCGAGGCCCTAGGCATAACGATTGGGGGAGTGAATAAGTGCGGGGTGCGGGACTGGGGGCGGTGTGCAAGGAATTCCCTGAGGTCTTTGACGGGAAACTGGGGTGTTATAAAGGGCCCCCGGTGTCGCTCCACTTAGACCCCACAGTGACGCCCGTCCGACGGCGCTTCCGCACCGTGCCCCTGGCCCTCCGCCCGAAAATAGAGGCCGAACTGGACCGGTTAGTGGCCCAGGGAGTCCTAGAGCCCGTCCCGAACGCTCGATGGGAGACCCCGATTGTGACACCCGTCAAGCCAAACGGGGAAATCCGCATCTGCGCGGATTATAAGTGCACCATTAACCAGGCACTTCAGGCGCACGCATACCCCGTACCCGTGGTCAGCCATGTCTTAGCCACACTGGCGGGGGCGCGCATATTTGGAAAGCTGGATCTCGCGCAGGCGTACCAGCAACTCCCGGTAGATGAGGCCACTGCCGAGGCGCAAACCATAGTGACCCACCGGGGGCCTTCCGGGTGAAGCGGCTGCAGTTCGGGGTCAGTGTGGCCCCAGGGATATTCCAAAATCTAATGGACGATTTGTTGAAAGGGATCCCTGGGGTGACGCCGTTCTTCGACGACGTCCTCATCGCCGCGACCACCCCTGAAAGCTTCGCCGCCCGCCTCCGAACTGTACTGGGACGCTTCCAAGCCGCGGGGCTGAAAGTGAAGCGGGAAAAGTGCCTCCTCGGGGTGCCGGAGGTGGAGTTCTTGGGATACCGGGTAGACGCAACAGGCCTGCATCCGGCGAGGGACAAGGTGAAGGCCATCGTGGAGGCCCCCGCCCCGAAGTCCAAGGCCGAGCTCCAGGCGTTCTTAGGCCTCCTGAACTTTTACCACGCCTTTCTCCCTCACAAAGCCGCCGTGGCCGAACCCCTGCACAGGCTACTGGATAAGGCGACACCTTGGGCATGGGGAGCGAGGGAGGAGGCGGCGTTTCGGGGGTTAAAGTACTCTTGATTTCTAACGCGGTACTCGCCCACTTTGATGAAAAGCTCCCGGTAATCCTTGCGTGCGACGCATCACCGTATGGGGTCGGGGCGGTCTTGGCCCACAAGCTACCGGATGGGAGGGAAGTCCCGGTGGCTTACTACTCCCGCACGCTGTCCCCCGCGGAGCGGAACTATGCTCAAATCGACCGGGAGGGCTTGGCACTGGTGGCGGGGGTTAAAAAGTTTCACAACTTTGTGTACGGGCGGCCCTTCACGCTCGTAACCGATCATAAGCCGCTCTTGGGACTGTTTGCGGCGGACAAACAAACGCCGCAGGTACTGTCGCCCCGGGTGTTGCGCTGGTCCTTGTTTTTGGCGGGCTACCAGTACCAGTTGGAGCATCGGCCGGGCAAGGCGCTGGGTCATGCCGACGCCTTGAGCCGCCTGCCGCTGCCGCATACAGGGGAAGATCCGGCCCCGGCTCCCGCAGTATTGTTAATGGAGGAGCTGCCAAACCCCCCTTCAGGCTGCAGACGTGGCCGCCCACACGTCCCGAGATCCCATTCTCTCCCGGGTCCTAAACTGGGTGGTGAGGGGATGGCCAGCGGAACAGACAGGGCCAGAGTTCACGGCATACAAAGCCAGGCGGGAAGAGCTATCCGCCTTAAAAGGGTGCTTGTTATGGGGGGACAGGGTGGTCATCCCGGGGCCCATGAGACAAGGGGTTCTAGAAACGCTACATGAGGCCCACCCCGGCATTGTACGAATGAAAGCTCTGGCAAGGAGCTACGTGTGGTGGCCCGGGATGGACGCCGAAATTGAAACCTGGGTCCGAGGGTGCACACGGTGTCAGGAAGTACGCCCCAATCCCCCGAGAGCGCCAACCCAAAGCTGGGAGTCTACCCACAAGCCGTGGTCACGCCTACACATAGATTTTGCGGGGCCGTTTCAGGGGCTCCAGTTCATGGTGACGGTAGACTCCTACTCGAAATGGGTGGAAATAAGCCCAGTGTCTACCACCTCTGCCAAAGCGGCAATAAGGGCCCTGCGGAAAATATTCGCGACGCACGGGTTACCAGACACGATCGTGTCGGACAACGGGGCAGCGTTCACATCTGCTGAGTTTCAAGCGTTCCTCGAAGACCTAATCAGGCACATACGATCAGCGCCCTTCCACCCGGCAACAAATGGACAGGCGGAGAGAACGGTACGCACCGCCAAAGAAGCCCTGAGCCGCATAACGGAGGGGGACTGGGAGTTCCGGCTGGCCCGCTTCCTTCTAACATACCGCACCACCCCAAACCCCATCTCCGGGCATTGCCCCGCAGAACTATTGATGGGCCGCCGCCCTACCACTTTGTTAGACAGGCTCCACCCGGACCGAGCCCCAGAGAGAAAGCTGGTCGAGACCCGGGAGGCGCCCCGAAGCTTCCTCCCGGGGGAACCTGTCTACTTCCGGAATTACGGGGCGGGGCCTCAGTGGGTGGCCAGGCGCATCCTAAAACCCACCGGGCCAGTGTCATACGAGGTCCTAACAGATGGGGACCGGGTCCTCCGTAAACACGTCGACCAGCTCCGGAGGTGGCAAGACCCCGACACAGGGATCCAGTTACCGGGAAACGCCGCGGCCGCCCCAGCATCCGATCGACTGCAAGCACCGACAGCGGAGCCAGCACCGGAAAGTCCACGGAATCCGGAGGGGGTCCCGGAGACAGCTGAACCACCGCCGCCGCTGCCGCCGCCGTTACAGCCGCCACCGTCACCGCCTCGGCTACTACCAGAGATCCAAGCTCCTTGTGCTGGCGGACCACCCGATAGGGGCCCCGCCAGTCCGGTACCGGCCCCCCGACGATCGCTAAGAGAACGGAGGGCACCAACATACTTAAAAGACTACGTCACCTGATAGGAGACGAACTATGGGGGGAGGGGTGTTGTGTCCTGGGATCAGAAGGCAGAGCTGGTGAAATACAGCCAAGCTTCGCTCTCTGAGAACAATAGGGACTAGGTTCCTGAGCTCGCCAGTAGTGAACCAATGGCAGCATTGGCGGGCGATTCAAACCCGCCAATAGGAATATAGGGCCGTCCCCCCTAACTGTATATAGTTGGCCTCCGGCCATTACTGTTTGTTCCTATCTTATGTGAAGTACGAATAAACGCGTCTTCTCTTATGTCGTCGTCCGAGTCATGAGGCCCGAAACCCAGTACTTTACAGGAAGACTGGCTGGTTATGAGTATGGCCAGCTGGGGGGGGGGTAAAGAGAGCAGCAGATAGAACAATAAGGAAAGTAAGTTTCAAGAAGGGAAGAAGAGCAGGAGAGCAAAAAGCATACTATGCCTCCCTTGATAAGGATCCAAGAACTCATTGGTGAGAAGGCAACAATCCAAGCTTTCATTGGATAATTCAAACCTTCTATCCTAAGGGGTATTAGTTAGGTATATGTACAGGGCTGGCTCCAGGTGTCTGGGCGCTCTAGGCAGGACAGCCTGGGGCGCCCCCCACCGGGGATCCCAATTTCCCAGTGGGGCCTGGAGACTGGGGGCAGCGGCGGAGCGCTGGCTTTCCTGGGGGCTCTGCCGCTGCAGGGCTCCAGGAAAGCCAGGGAAGGGGGTGGGAGTCTAGCTGCCCCCCTCCCTCCCAGCGCTGGCTTTCCTGGGGGCTCCACGGCTGCGGGACCCCCAGGGAAGCCGGGAAGGGGGCGGAGCCGCCACCCCCCTGCCCCACTCCAGGCCTAATGACCCGCCACCCTCCCAGAGCCGTCGGGGTCCTCCTGACCTCCCGCCACACCTGCCCGGCCCCAGGAGGAGGAGCCGCCCTCCCCGGCTCACCTGCTGCCAGAGCCCCGCGCCTTGCAAGGAAGGCCCACGGGCAGGCGCGGATGGGCGCGGGCAGGCAGGCAGAGGAGTGGAACCGCATGGCTCACTCCCCCGGTGGGCCTGACGGTGCAGTCGCCCCGCCCCACCCGCGATTCAAATGGGCGGGGAGAGGAAGGAGGAGGGGAGCCTCCTGGCCCGCCCCCCAGCCCGGGAAAGAGCCGCCCCCCGCAGTGCCTCGCCGCCTTCCCAGGCCCAGGGAACGGCGCCAAGACAAACACACACAACCCCCACCGGGGGTTGGGCGGGATGGCTGCGGTCCTGAAGGAGGGGGGAGGGGGCGGCGCGGCTCGGGGGTCCCCTTCCTTCCTTCCTTCGGCTGAGCCCCCGCTCACCCCCAGCGGTCCCCCCCCTTACTCAGTCACTCCCTCCCCTCCTCCCTCAGTGCCTTTTCTCCCCCACCTCCTCCCTGGCCTTTGCACTGGGAGTCCGGGGGGGAGGAGTCAGCCCAGAAGGTGCCTCTTCGCTCCCCACCGGCCCCGCCGGCCCCCAGGGAAACCGGGAAGGGGGCGGAGGTTTAAACCGCAGCCCCCTCCCTCCCAGCACCAGCTTGCTTGGGCGCTCTGTGGGGCGCCCAAGCAAGCCTGGGAAGACACGGGGGGCACCTTTTGGCGCCCCAGCGGCCATCGTGCTCTAGGCAAGCGCCTAGCTCACCTAGTGGGCGAACCAGCTATGTATATGTACATGATGGGAAGGATCAGTGTGTCCACTTGTAACCAGGGCTGTTTTTGTAGCAGTAACTCCTTTGCATATTAGGCGACATACCCCTAATGTAGCCAATCCTCCAAGAGCTTACAATAGTCCCTGTAAGAAGAGCTCTGTAAGCTCTTGGAGGATTGGCTACATTAGGGGTGTGTCGCCTAATATGCAAAGGAGTTCCTGCTACAAAAAGAGCCCTGCTTGTAAATTATTGAGTTAGCTTGAGTGATGGGTGTGACTCAGACCTGTTGACAATGGCAAGAAGTGTGATGTACTTATGTGTGTCTTCTTTTAATGAGCCCTCACAAACTGGATTCTTCTTCCCCCCCAAGCTTGTACAGGAGGAGCCTCACTTATAGTTCTCTGTGTAAATAGGATGTAGTTCCAAGTGTGTCTTCCTTTATTTTATTTATTTATTACTTTGATTTATACCTCACCCTCCCCTTGTTGAGAGCAGTAAAGAAATCTATTTTTAACATTGCCAGAGTCTCGGTGTATTATCTAGATAGGTAAGCCTACTCTTAAACACCAGACCCCAGAGAATTCTATAAGAAGATGGGCTGATGGCCCTTTCTGGGCACTTGATTAGATTTCCAAAGAAGTCTATATTGTGAAGAAGATTCTGAGAGGTTTGATTCTTATCCTGCAACCTTGAGTTTTTAATCAGTACTAGGGGGAGAGAAGTTCTAAAGGGTCACCCAAAAGATCCTTGATAAATGTGCCACAGCAGTTCTCATGGTAGACCAGCTACTTCCCCTTGAAAGCACCTGGAGAAATGTGCATTAATTAAGAGACACGGAGGATCTTGATTGAAGGTAAAAGGAGTAGGAGACGGCAAAGGATGAGATGGTTAGACAATGTTATCAGTGCAATGAACATGAATACAGGAGGGCCTGGTGTGATGTGGTCCATGGGTTTACATTATAAAATACCAGATTATTAACTTTAGAAGGACGTGATTTACTATTGGGTTGGCATGCAGTCTTGTGGTATAGAAAATCATATGGACATAAATATTTTAAGCAATATATTATTAGGAAATCTTTACTGAAGGTATGGGAAAATGTAAAAAGACTATTCTATACCAAGACACCCAAATGGGTTTCACTACTGGAAGCTTTTACAAACCCCAATTTATTTCAGAAAAATATGTTGTTGAGATATGAAGACTTCCTGGACAATAAAAATGAATTAAAACCAAAAAAAACCCTTAAAGTTCAGGAAATTAATCTAAGTTGATGGGAAAGAGTACAAATAGTGTCTAGGTTTGCTAAAGACAAACCAGGAGATTTTTATACAAATATAACAGAAATGGATAAGGTACTATTGCATGCCAAGTATAAACTGATTAAGAAATTGTACACTGTAATGTTAGAAGATAAAACACAAGATGAAATAGTTTAAAACTGTATGATTAAGTGGGCACAAAACTTGGGTCATAATATTGATCTAGAACAATGGTTACATGTATGGAAAACAAATGTAAAGATTACAAAAGTGACTGCATATAATATTTATAAATGTTTTACAGATGGCATATTACTCCATATAAATTAGATAAATTTTACCCTGATCTAACTAATGATTGTTGGAAGTGTCAGAAAAAGTTGGTTCCTTTTTTCATATATGGTGGACTTGTGACAAAATTAAAAAGTATTAGTCTTGGATACATGAATTATTACAAAAAGTGTTAAAAAATACTGTACCTTATACACCAGAGTTACACCCTTCTAAGCCCATTGATATTAATAGTCGTAGAAGGGTACAAACCTGTTTGGGATTGCACTGCTAACCAAATCCTATTTTCAGCTAAACAAGGCAATTACCACATTTTTCGCTCCATAAGACGCACTTCCCCCCACCCCCCCAAAAAAGGGGGGGAGGAGTGTGTGCGTCTTATGGAGCGAAAAATATGGTAATTGCCTTGTTTAGCTGAAAATAGGATTTGGTTAGCAGTGCGTCTTATGGAGCGAATACTGCAAAAGTTGGGGGGGTGGAGTGCCGGCTATACTGGGCGCACCGCAGCTGCGGCGTGCCCAGGAAAGCCAGGGAAGGGGCGGGCATTCTAACTCCCGCCCCTTCCCTCCCAGCCCCAGCGCTGGCTTTCCTGAACATGCCGCAGCAGCGGCGCACCCAGGAAAGCCAGGGAAGGGGCAGGCGTTCTAACTTCCGCCCCTCCCCTCCCAGATGATGTGTGTCTTATGGTCAGGTGTGTCTTATGGCGCAAAAAATACGGTATTCTTTTTTTTAAAAAAAACACAACTTTTATTAGGATATATAGTATTTCACAATTTAGTCAAAATAATATAACTCATATCCTTTTCTTCAAACTCCCCTTCCCCCCCATTGGATCCCAGCATTGCTTCCACCATTTTATCAATACATAATGCATGTTAATACACTGTTATCATATAAATTCTACAGGTAACACAATTCACTTATTAGCAATTATTATTGGTACTTATTGGTTGTATAAATTTGTTACATCACTAGTAATTTTCCAAGCTAAATATGCTGTCCTTCATTTCCCAATTCTTCTGTATATATTCTTTAAAATCTTTCCAGTCTGCCAAGAAAGTTTCTGCTTCTAGGTTGTTGGGTTTTCTAGTCCACTTGTCCATTTCTGCCATGTATATTAATTTTCTTAGCCAGTCCCAGAGATCAGGAATCTTTTCATTTTTCCAATTTTGAGCATAAAGCATTCTAGCAGTTGTTACCATATACCATATCAATGTTCTTTTACTCACATTTATTTCTTCTAATTTAAGACCTAAAAGAAACATTTCAGGTTCTTTTTTAAAAGCACATTTCAAAAAAATTTCCATCTCTGTATGAATTACAGCCCAAAATGCTTTTGCTTTGTCGCAAAGATAAAAAGAACCTTCAACGTGTTTACATTTCCAACATTGGTTAGATAAATTTTTACCTATATTAGCTATCTTTTTGGGTGTCATATACCATCTGTACATCATTTTAAAACAGTTTTCTTTAAGGTTAGTACATGTAGATATTTTCATAGCATTTTTCCATAAATATTCCCAAGATGACATGGGAATTTCCTTGTTCATATTAATTGCCCATTTAATCATTTGCTCTTTAACTACTTCATCTTCTGTGTACCATTTTAACAAAATCTTATACATTTTCGATATCATTTTCTTCCCTCTCTCCAGCCACACATTTCCCCCTAAACCCAGCCACTTTTTTATCAGTCCTATACAAATCATAAATCTGTCTGAAATGCAATCAGTCATATTTAAAGTCTAATTGACTTTCTTCTTTCCACATATGCTTTCCCCTCAAGTCTCAACAGTTCCCTGTATTTCAACCAATCTTGGCCCCTGGGTTCTGAAAAAGGTTTTATTACTTCTGCTGGTACAATCCACATTGGTTTTTCCTCCAGAAAGAAATTTTTGTACTTAGTCCATGAGTTAAAGAGAGTTCTTCTGATATAATGGTGCTGAAAAAAATTATCAATTTTTGACTTACCATAATAAAGATACGCATGCCAGCCAAACCTACAATCACGTCCTTCTAATGCCAACAGTTTTCTATTTTCAAGACTAATCCACTGTTCTAACCATGTCAAACAGACCGCATCATGATAAAGTCTCAAGTTTGGTAGTTGAAACCCTCCTCTTTCCTTCGCATCACACAAAATTTTCATTTTGATTCTCGGTTTTTTCCCTGCCCACACAAATGTAGAAATTTCCTTTTGCCAAAAATTGAATGCTTTCGGGACTTTTACAATGGGAATTGTTTGAAATAAAAACATAAAACGTGGTAAAATATTCATTTTGACCACCGAAATTCTGCCCAACAAAGATAAATTTAATGTATTCCATTTTTCAATATCCTTTAAAACTTGCATCCACAATTTTTCATAATTGTTTTTTAAAAGGTCAATATTCTTCATTGTCAACTCTATACCCAAATATTTTGTTTTCTTCACCACTTCACAGCCTATAGACTTCTGCAGCTCCATTTGTTTGGACCTTGTCATATTCTTGCACATCACCTTAGATTTTTGTCTATTCACATAAAAGCCTGCTATGTCCCCAAACTCTTTTATTTTATGTAGTAAAAGCGGTAAAGTTTCCAATGGTTCCTCTGCTATAAACATAACATCGTCAGCAAAGGCTCTATACTTATATGTAAATCCTTTGATTGTCAAACCTTTAATTTCCTATCCTCTTTAATGTTCCGAAGCAAGACCTCTAGAGTCCATATAAACAATAGCGGAGAAAGCGGGCAGCCTTGTCTTGTTCCTTTTTGGACTTTAAAATATTCCATTATTTCATTGTTTACAACTATTGTTGCTTTTTGTTCCAAATATATTGCTTTAATTATATTTAAAAAGGGTTCTCCAATATCCAATTTCTCCATAACTTTGAACATAAATTCCCAATTCAAATTATCAAATGCTTTTTCTGCGTCAACAAAGAAAAAGCCGACCTCCTTTTCTGGGTGCTTATCATAATATTCAATTGCGTCTACTACCGTCCTAATATTATCTCTTAGTTGTCTGTCTGGGAAAAATCCATCTTGTTCTTCTGCAATAACGTCTTTCAAATAAGCTTTCAGTCTCTCAGCCATAATTTTGGCAAATAGCTTGTAGTCATTGTTCAGCAGCGAAATTGGCCTATAATTTTTCACATTTGTTAAATCTTGTCCTTCTTTCGGGATAAGAGAAATGGTTGCTTCTTTCCAAGAGTCCGGTACTTCCCCTGTATCTCTAATCTGATTTGCTAAAACTTCAAAAATCGGGGCTAGCTCCTCCTTAAGTTTCTTATAAAATTTAGCTGAAAAACCATCTGGGCCTGGGGCTTTCCCCAATTTTGCGTCATCAATAGCTTTATAAATCTCCTCTATGGTAATAGGTTTGTTAAGCAAATCTTTTATTTTTCCCGTGGGACTTAATATTTTTAAATTGTGCAAATATTTTTGGCCTTTTGCTTGATCCATTGGATTTGCCTGGAAAAGCTTTGCGTAATATTTAAAAAATTCTCTCTTTATCCACAATTTCTTTGTCTCCTGTCACAATTTTGTTTATTATCTTCTTTTCTCTTCTTTTCTTGAGTTGCCATGCCAAACATCTTCCTGGTTTATTGGCTCCTTCAAAAGACTTTTGTTGAAGTCTCTTTAAATTCCAATAAATTTCTTGATTTAATATAACATTCAATTGATCCTGTAGAATTTGTATCTCCTTCAATATTTTCTTTTTCCCAGGTCTTTTCTTTAATTCTTTCTCTTTCATTCTAATCTTTTCCATGAGGTGACTCTGCCGTGCCCTTCTTTCCTTTATCTCTTCATTGTTTAACGAAATCAAAATTCCTCTCAACACTGCTTTATAGGCATCCCATACCATTTGGATCCGTGTATCTTGATTCAGATTTGCCTGAAAAAAGAGCTTTGTTTCTTTGCATAAATTTTCAACTATGGTCTGCTTGTCCAATAAGTCTTCATTCAGCCTCCATCTGAATTGTTTTTTCCCTTGTTTAGATGTCCACAGCAGTGGATTATGGACTGAGTTTATTTTTGGCATTATTTCAATTTTCTGGGTCTTAAATGCTAGGTCTCCTGACATCCATATCATGTCTATTCTGGAAAAAGAGTCATGCCTGTTAGAGTAAAAAGTAAAGTCTTTACCTATAGGATTCCATTTCCTCCATACGTCCTCCAAATTTTCCTGTTTGGTTAGTTAAAAAAAAATCTTTGGTAATTTCCCTAGTTTTTCGTCTAGTCTTTTTGTTTTCCAGTCTAACTTGTTACTGATCATTCCATTAAAATCTCCCACCAGAATAATTTGTTCATATGTCACTTGGTCTAACTCAAATATTAGGTCTTTAAAAAACTTTTCTTTTGTTCCATTTGGTGCATAAATATTAACAACCAGTGTTTTTTTCTCATGTAACATGATTTCCACCGCTATATATCTTTCTTCCTTATCCTTTAAAATTTCCTTAGGTTCCAATTCTTTTTTAACATATGTTACAACTCCTTTCTTTTTATTAACAGCCAAGGAAAAAAATTCTTCACCCAATTTTTTATTGATTAAAAATTTATGGTCCTGCTTTTTGATATGAACCTCCTGCAAACAAATTAAATTGCACTTTTGTTTTTCCAGCCAATGTCTTATTATTTTTCTCTTATTGGGTGAATTTAGTTCATTTACATTCCAAGAAATGAATTTGTAATCCATAGTGGTATGTAATTAATTATCTCCAAAGTCTTTGTTATTGTCCAATATAAATGTCAGCATCTGCTCTTGGTCTTTAATGGTATGTCTTGCACCTTGGAAGTTAAAACTTAATCCTTGAGGAATCTCCCATCTGAATCTCATATTCTTTTGTTTCAACTTATCCATTAACTGTTTAAATTTCTTTCTTTTTTGGATGATTTCTCTTGGGAGTTCTTTCATAATTCTTATCTGTTTCCCATCTATTTCCAATGGCTCCTTAAATTGTTTTCTGAAAACCTCTTCCTTAACTCTCTTGGTTGTGTACTGAACTATCACATCTCTTGGTAAATTTTTCTTCTGGGCATAAGCTGAGTTAACTCTGTAGGTCAAGTCAATACTATATTTCATTTCTTGTTCTTCCATTTTCAGATAATCAGACAGTACTTCAATTATCACATTATTATTTATTATTTGTTATTTGTTTCAATTTGTATCCCGCCCTCCCCGAAGGCTTGTAAATATCCTCATTCAAATTTTCTCCCATACCTCTTAGTCTAAGATGTGTCTCCATTCCCCTATATTCCATCATTGTATCAATTCTGTGAGTCTCTTTCATCACTACTTGGACCTTCTATTCAATTACTTGCATCTTGTTCTCCATATCAGTAGATTTTTGAGTAAGGTTCTGTAATTCCTTTGTGATCCCTGAAATCTCATTCTTAAGTTCAGTAGCCACTTTGCCTAGGTTTGAGGTTTGGACTTCCTCCATCTTCTCCATTTGTTTCCCCAGCCTTGTATCGCCTCCATCATTCTTTTTTCCATTGCCTCCATTGCTAGTTGCCAGTCTTTGTCTTTTTTTGGGGTCATCTTTGGTGAGGACCACGAGTCCACTCTCTGCCTTGACCTTAAATCTGTTTTGATATTACAGTCCGGTAATTTAACAAGCCTTGTTTGCTGTAGTTTTATTCAAATATTATGGCTTATAAAACTTAACTTCAGAGTCCTTATTCTTTAAACCTTTATATACTTGGCCAAATCGCTTACTTTTCACCTCCCCAAACTTATTAATTACTTGGCAATTTTAATTCAAAGTTTTAAATTTTTTTGACCTTCTCAAAATGGCCGACATCTTTTCTCTATGGTGTGAGGTCAAAGTCCACTACTTCCTGTTACTCCTTCCTGTCCGTCTGCTTCTCCTGTCCTCCTGGCATTTCTGGGTTACTCCTTCTTTTTTTGTGATAGTCCTCCTCAGGCCCGTCAGTTAGAATCTTCTTGTCTCCTCTGGTCTCGGTCGTCACTTCCTGTTATATAATCCACAGATCGGGGCCATCCAGCTGGCAAGTCTCGCGTTGAAATGCGTAAGTTTCAGCCCCTTATCTTTTTACAAGCCGCAGGAATGGTAAACAAGCTGTCTTTTTTGGCTTTTTTAGCTTTAAAATTCAACTTCTCACATGGGAAAGTACTTCTCCAGATGATTTTGCCAATCGCTCCTTACTAGTCCCGGTAAGCAAATTGGTTTTTGTTACCTTTGCTGCTTCTTTTAGAGTGTACACAATGCTTATTTTTTCACGCTCTTTCTTCTTGTCTCAAGAAATCAGGGGGTGGCGATTTTAAGCTGGATTCCCAGCCCGGCTCCGTCCTCTAGAGATGTTTGCAATGCCCGCTTTGAGGGAGGGGATCAAAGCGAGGAACAAGTCTCTTCCGAGGCTTATCTCTCGCCGATCTCAACTCTCTCTTGGGTCTTCAATGCTTGCTGGTCTTTCCCCTGCCTGGGGAAAGCTGTGTTGGGCACAAAGTTGGGGGCAAGATGGCGATTTAACGCACCCTGTAATTACTCAGGGTGGACAGCTGTCCTTTTTGACAGTTTGAACAAGGCAATTATTCTTGAGCACAGATCTTTCCACAGCTAACATTGGAAAAGCCCCAGATACCCCAAGAAAATTAATTTCAGCCATAATCTATGAAAGGGGGAAGACCGTGTTCTTTATAGACAACAAGAATAGCTTTCATAAATAGGCCCCCCTCTTTATTGCAACAGCTGTTTCATTCAAACTATTTTGACCAGTAACCCCACCCATACTATTCTTGCTACTTTTTTATGTGTTTGTTTTGGAAAGCAGATGATAGTTGAGAGAGTTTGGCTTCGATTCTAATTGTTCCCATGTTTGTACTTAACTAAATTATTTTCCACAGCATCTCATTTCATCTCCATAGGAGATGATCCAGACTAAGTAAGGTAATTATCAGGGAAAAAAATATTAAGACTATGTGGGTGAACAGAGAGCCATATAAAAATCCTGGGCATTTCAAATGCATTTCTGCTGAGAGTACAAGAAGAGTCAGTCAAGTAAGATGAACACTGCAAGTCATTGGATAGTTGGAACAGTTGTCCTTATACAAAATTCAGAAGCTATTCCCTCATGTCAGTGCCAAACAAACTGCACCATCTGGTCAACAAGATAAAAGTTCTAACAAGAACCTTGCCGATTAGAGACTCTGAGCTACAAAAGCAAGGCTCCTGCAAATGGGTTGTGCCTTTGCTTTTGCTATGAAGCAGAATTTAATCCATGCCATGTGAAGCAGAACTAACCTGGAACTCAAGTGCCACCCAAATGAGATGTGACTGGGAGATCCCTGTGTACTTAAACATATACACACATGAAGCTGCTGGTGGTCTAGCAAGGTCAGTATTGTCTGCCCTGGCTGGCAGTGGCTCTCCTGGGTCTCAGGTGGAGGTCTTGCAAGTCACCCATTACCCAATCCTTTTTGTCTGGAGATGCCCAGGATCAATCCTGGCAGCTTTATCACGCAAAGCAGATGGTCTGCCACTGAGCCACTGACCCTTTGTTTTCATTCACATAGCCAGTACAGTAGGGATGGTGTGCCTTTTTTTTTTCAAAGAAGCACATAAATAATGATGGTGAAACCTGATTCAAGTGGGTAGCCATGTTGGTCTGAAGCAGCAGAACAAAGTTGGAGTCCAGTGGCACCTTTAAGGCCAATAAAGTTTTATTAGAGGTATAAGCTTTTGTGTGCATGTGCACTTCTTCAGATACAATGAAATGGAAATTACTAGCCTGTACATATGGGTAGAGGGCGAGCAGTAAATTAGCATACAGCATAATTAATGAAGATGTTTAACAGATTCAAGGACCAAACAGAAATAACAAGCTGAGCTTATATGGTTACCATTTGTTTGGGGCGAATTTCGGGGGGGGGGACATAAGGAAATAAATATGTCAAAACTGGAGATTGATGGGCAGATGTATGCTTAACTGTGGAATGCTGAGAGGAATTAACTGAGACTCTGTTGTTACACTCCATCCGTCTTCTTTTAAGCGTGGAGGTGACCTTACAGCATCTTCTTCTCTGAAATGGGCAATTGGCTGTGAAGACTTATTTCCCCTGTCTCCACACCAGAGAAATACATGCCGATCTACCATTCCAAATTACGTTACATTCTACTATTCATTACATTACATAACAATCTACTATTCTAGTCTATTATTCCAAATAAGAAATAAAATAAAGAGGACATATGGCCCTTCTGGGGGATTGGTGAGAATAGAGATATAACAGCTGAATGAGGATAGCAATACGTAGTGAGAGAAGAAACCAATATCCCAGTTAAGTCTTAGGGAATCCATTGTTCTGAGTGTTGTAATAACTTGCAACTCAGCAATTTCCCTTTCTAGTCTGTTCCTGAAGTCCCTTTGCAATAAAACAACTACTTTGAGGTCACCTGTTGAATGCCCTGGAAGGCTAAAGTGTTCTCCTACAGGTTTCTCAGTCTTGTGATTCTTGATGTCAGATTTGTATCCATTTATCCTTTGGCGTAGGGTTTCACCTGTTTGAAATCTGTTCTTCTTTAACTCACTATACTCCTCGGCTTTAAATATTTTTCTCTCAACCCAGCTGTGGTAGCTTGTGTAGAAGAAAAATGCTGACAGAAACAGAGTGGAGGAAAGTAAGGATGGGGAGGGGTTAAGGTTTATCTCCCTTCTGGGACAAGTTCTGTTTTCTGATAACAATAGAGCCTCTCCATCTGCCACTTTACATGGGTAGACATAAGAATAAAGACATGAGGTTCCTACTGTCCCATCTAAGAACAGGGTCGGTTATGTGTACAGTAATCAATAAAGTGCAGAATAACAAAGAGCTAATCCTGATCTATGCCTACTCTGATAGTTTAACCACCAGGATTTTATCAGAATTTTTATTTTATTGCCTTTTCTCAAAAGCCAAAAATGAAGATGCTTAGGCTAGGCTAGGCCATGCACCATTTCTTCAGGCTAATTATAAACTTGTACTGCACAAAAGTGATGTTATTCCTTACAAATGATCTCATATGTCATAAATGACAATTTTCCATTTTATTTTTAAAATGCAACAAAATATGCCAGATATAGCAATGTAATATCAAAATGACCACTAGAGGGAGCAAAACACATGCAGAAAAGAAAAAACTTGAAGCAAGCAACACAAGCAACAAAAATGAGAGTGTGGAAGAGCCTATACTTCTATGAAGCAGTCCTTCACAGGTACGACTTGTGTCAGGTGCATCTTTCAACAACATAGCAATTATCAACTATTTTTCATCCATAAATATGCAACACACCAGATCAACACCGCCAACAGCTTCCCAAATCATTCATAATATATCTGTAATGGTGCAATAGGACTTCACTCAGTTTAGAAGGGTATAACTCTGCTTAGGATTGCACTGTAAATCTCTCAGATGTCATTGTTTCATTATACAGTAGGGTATGTTTCTATGTACAAACATGGCAGCTACAGGAAATGACAAGATGTTCTCTACTGCCAGTCCCCCTCCCCCTAGAAAATCCAATGCTGGTCCACGTTTGCTCAGAAGATTAGGTCACCTTAATATCTATAAACTCAAACTAGAAACTCATTATTTAGTAAAACATTTGTCTGGAAATTATCTTTTGGGCAAGGATTTTGTATGTTATATCTTGGTGCAAAGAAAACATATGATTTTAATTATTACTCTATAAGAACCTCGAATTCCCTAGATTACACTACAAAAAAGAAAACATACTTTCTATCTTTAAAAGCCCTCAGAGATAAATTAATATTCATACACAGCTGTCCATTTAAGACTAAGTAATTATCATAGTTTAGTTAATTCCCACTGAGTGGTCTGTTCCACATATTTTTTAAATCTATACTGCCACCCCCCAAAAATTATTACAAGCAGAAAAAAGAGATATCTGGGTATGCAGTAAATCAAAATTGTGTTGTTTTTAAAAGTATGTGATCAAAAATTTCCATACTCTAGGCTTATGAATAAAAAATACTTAATATTAATACCTCAAGGTAATACAGCCCATCCTGTCAGTTAAAACCCATTAAGTCCACGGCAAAAGTTTCGAATTATTACTGAGTCTGAGAGCCAGTTCAGTCTAGTGGTTAAGAGTGGCGGACCCTAATCTGGAGAACTGGACTTGATTCCCCACTCCTCCACATGAAGCCAGCTGGGTGACCTTGTGTCAGTCACAGTTCTCTCAGAACTGTTTCAGCCCCACCTACCTCACAGGTTGTCTGTTGTGGGGAAAGGAAGGGAAGGTGATTGTAAGCCTCTCTGAGACTCCTTCAGGTAGTGAAAAGTGGGGTATAAAAACCAACTCATCTTCTCTTTATGCTTTATGTATGGGCAGAACAATAACAAACATGTTGCAGAAAATTATTTGTTCATGCCTAAAAAAGGCCAGATACAATGAGATAAATGGTATTAACATAGGATACATTCTGCAGATATGTTCCCTAATGGCACTGCTTCCCATGGTCTGGACAACTGAACATCAGCTGCATGTGCATACCTCTCTCCTTACATGGGGTGAAGGTACCCCTTGCTTGAGCATGGGATGGCCCAGGTGGGGGGAGGGGTGGCAGGGATTTTTGAATCCTATCCTGGACCTTTGCCCAGAACGCCAAAATTACCCCCTCTTATGGTAATCTACCTCACATGCCTTTGTGGCGCTGTGCCCATTCAGTAAATCCTAGGATTGGATTCCAACTGTTTCTTTAGACACGATTTATGCCCACAGAGTATGATTTTGAGCCTCTCCCATCCTGAAGTCCTTTTCTTGGGGAAGAAGAAACCCTCAGGAACAGGACTGAAAGACATTTTGGGCTGCTACATGAGGTCGGAAAATTGTGGTCTGTCAGCAGGAACCTTTGCACCTGCAGAAACATAGCCTGTATCCAATCAATAGACTTGTGCCAGCAGTGTAGTAACTAGCTGTGACAATCATCCTTAAAAGTCCTTCCTCTCTTCCAAGACTGAACCAATCCTTGTGATTTAGGTCTCATGCAAATCCAAGTGACTGTCAGCCAATCAGAGCCCATGGAACTCCACAGGCTGGAAGTGGCTGAGCCAACCTAAGTTTAAGAGTAGGAATGGGCACCAACCAAACCATGAAGCAAAATTCATCACAAATTTTGCCCTGTTCATGGTTCACAAACTGAAGTTCATGATAGGTCTACCATCACAAACTTCCATGAACTTTTAGAGCAGTTTGTGGTGGTCTGTGGGCAGAGCAGAAAGCAGGGTTAAAGGGACTCAGAGAAACCCCTGCTTTCTGTTCCCTGTGAAAGCCGCAAAAACAGCTGAGTAGCAGGAAGCAGCATGCTCTTTGCCACTTAGCTGTTTTTAGCTGTTTTGTGTAATCCCTTTAAAGTTTAAAGGGACTGCACAAGAAAGCCTGAAAAACAGCTGAGCAGCAGGGAGCAAGGCCACAAACCACAAACCAGTTCAGTTCACAAATGAACCTCTTGGTTTGGTTCACAAACAAACACTAACTATATTTTTCCAGCTCATGCCCATAACTATTTAAGAAGGATAAATAAGAACTTTTTTTTTCTTTTGGTTGGGGATTTCATGGCTCTGGAAAGAAGTGCCAGTTTAGCCAGGCTGTTATTTGGCTTTTTAGTTTGGGCTTGGGAGTCAGCTTAGGAAAGAAAGCTTATTTTAGTGTAACAGATAAGCATCCTGTTAAGGGCCCATCATTCCGAACTGGTGTGTGTAGGGTCTGTGGTGAGGTGCTCTGTGAGAGAAAAGAACAGCTTTGAACTAGCTGGGGCAACCTGTCCAGAGAAAGGGGAATCAAATCTCCTCTCAGGGATTATTATTTTATTTGAGAGCCAGATTTACTTTATATATTTAAGTCATCCATACATCATATTTACCTTATCCACCATTTTATTTTTTGTTAAATAAACTTTTGTTATTGCCATCTGTGTCTTGTCTGCTAAGTCAAATATCTAAGAAAATGTGATCTCTATTTACCTCACAAATAAGTACAGCCTTGGTTGAGCAGGTTTCCAAATAAGAGACCTTTAGGGAGCACATAGCTTACATACTACCAATCTTTTATTTAAAGCTTGTGTTTCTCTTTTTATTTGATGGTGTGCAGCTGGGATACAAAGAACCTATAGGAGAGGCCAGAGTAGGGGAATGGATATTCTTCAGTCCACAAGGCACACTTGACTATTACATTTTGATTGGGACAGACAACCAGACCAGGTTGTCAGCTGTGCAAGCATTCTGGGTCGTCACCCACAGGCTAAGCTGCCTCGCAGGGTTATAATGAGAAATACACTAATTTATTACATCTTTAGATGGATACTGCTAGACAAATAAATAAATGTAATGTTTTGGATTGTTTGGTACAAAATAGTTTAGATAAGTAAAGGGTTTTTTTAATGCTTTTTAAAAATCTAAACAAAGAGGTTTATACTTTGTGCACATTGAATGTAAAATGTGGCTTGGAAACAATAATATGAAGTGCTAAATGTTACATTTCAGTAGATAACAAAGCTCAGAGTGTTCCTTCGATGAAGCATTACTCTAACTTCTAGACTGAAAATCAAATATTCAACTAAAAGATTTGAATAATTTTTACTGGAGCATGGTAAATTCTCCAAATAGCCAGAAACCTATTTGTCTGAAACATAATTGTTTCCAGTCTGAAAGGTTCTTGATTATATAAATGAAAATAAGCTTCCGTGGAAAAGGAAGTGGTGGGAGTAAAATCATTGTCTGGTAATACTTTTCAGAATATTATTGCTGAAATTCAATGGCTCTTGCATTAATGTATGGATCTTATGAAAGTTGTTGAGTGAAGGTTTCCAATGCCACTTGGATTTTTGTCCAAGTCCAACTCAAAATGCTAAAGTTCAGCATTTATTTTTCAGCAATCACACAGTAAATGATGGCCTGGGGCTGTTTTATGCAACATTGTATGTCTGTGCATGTGTGTGTTTACAAATGTGTTTTCTAAAAGAATTTTTTATTTTGGAGATTTCAATTTCTGATTCCTAAAAGTGCAAATTTAACCCAACATTTGGAATTTCATGAAATCTTTGCTCTACTAACCTTGTTTAGTCTATGGGTTAGATTTCTGAGCACTTGCTTCTACTTTCTTGTTTTAGGTAGTGTGAGCCCCTGGCTGTGAACCAAACAGCAAGAGCAAAAGGCCTCCTGACCCTTTGGTTTTTAGCCCATGATTCACAGCCAGTGTATTTGGATGAGCCAGCTACTGAATCCCAGACCAAGCCAAGGCACAGTTTATTGTTTTGCTTGCTTACTTGGTCTGCTTATATTGTATATTTCTTTATGCTGTTGTGAGCCACTTTGCACTTTCTAAAAAAAAAAGGGAAGCCATGAACACAGAAATGACGGCTGACTCACCTTGTGTACAACCAAGCTCCCATTTCCACTTGGTTATGTGCCCAAGGAGAAATTCTGTACTCTCAACCAATTACAAGAAAGATGGGAAGAATCTGGACACAGGATCTGTGTGGTCAGCCCAAATAAACAAACAGCTTAACTTATGACATGGCAAATCTTTCCCTAATTTCCTTTTCTTGACTCCTCTCTGTTGCTCCTTGTAATTTAATTAACAAATCCACAAGAAATGAAGTATTGGGAGAAGTATAGTTGAAGATGAGGAAAGAAGGCCTGTTTTCCAGCAACCTTGAGTCTCATCATCCAGTTATGGTGCAATCGATGTACATCAATAAAGAACTTCATCTAAGAACAGATAAAAATGAGTTTGCTTCAGAGATTGCAAGAATTCTCTGAAACCTCTTGGTACACATCAAGGCAGTGCTGATTTTAAGTGTGAGTCATAATTCAGTCAGTATTAAGCATTTTTTAATATGTAAGCCCCATGCAGAGTCCTGAAGTCATTTTGGCGTTTGCATACCTTTCTGTTGTAATGACTGATCCTTGTCTGCCACGTGAGAAGCAGCCCTTAATGGCTGTGCGCTTTAAATTATCTGACAATCAAGTAATGAATGTACATGTAAGCAGTTTGGCCCCATGGAATGCAATGAACAAATCCAATTTAAATGATTGCGTTTTAGGTTAAGTAGTTGTGGCTCCCAGCTTCTGTGATTCAATGGGATCACAACATACCCTGCATCCTGAATGGAGGCTGTTTTAAAAGAGAAAGCTCAGATTCTTCAGGGAAATGTAACATTTGGGATTTGTTTGTTCTCACTCATTATTTTTCACCATAATCAGCTCAGAACAGTCATTTTAACAATGCATGCTCTTTTAAAGTCAAGTTGCCAAGAGACAAGAGCATTCATCATCCCTACAGGACTCTAAGATCTGCTAATGAATCTCAACATGTAAGACTGTATGAGTCCCACGTATGCTGCCATTATTTTCCCAAAGGAAGAACAGGATGTGGGAATAATATGTACATTTATGTACCAATCAACTGTTCTGATTTTTTTCTTTAGAACTTTTGTCCCAAATGCAGACTGAATGGAGGGGGGAAAAATTCCACTACACTGGTTTCTGATAAGGGCTGAATCCACCTCTTAGCTGCAGGACCACCTCTCGTGGTATGCCCCCCAGAGAGCATTATGCTCAAGTGATCAACATCAACTGGAAGTCCTTGGTCCAAAGAGCGTCCAGCTGTCCTCAGCCAGAGACAGGCCAGCTTAGTGGAACTCTCTGCCTAATAACCCCAGGGCCCTGAAGGGTCTGTTACAAGGCAAAGATGTTCTGCCAAGCATATGGTTTTAATGGTTGAGGACAGCAATGGTTTTAATGGTTAGCAACCTGCTCCACTACCTGCTTCCATTCCCCTCCCTCCATTGCTAATATAAATTGGGGGGCTAGAACTGGATTATGGCACCATGTGGGGTTTTCAAATTTAATCTATAGATCTGTATTTTAGACTGTTTAATTGGATTTTATACGTTTTATAAAGCTATGTTGTGAACTGCCCTAAACCAGATGGAAGATGGATTGGATTGGATTGGATTGGATTGGATTGGATTGGATTAGATTAGATTAGATTAGATTAGATTAGATTAGATTAGATTAGATTAGATTAGATTAGATTAGATTAGATTAGATTAGATTAGATAGAAGTAAGCAACCATGCTAGGGAAGCAGTGATCTATAGTGGTGGCAACATGCAAGGCAAGGAACAGACAAACATTTCTAAACATCATTTACACCACCTGCTCCCCAGATGTTATCAGCCCTGGTATCAAACCTAATAAGAGCAAGGGAGAAAAATGATTCCTATTCAACAATGTTGCAGGGGGATATTAACACCAGCCATTCTCATGCCCTGTCCTGATCCACATGGGGACCTCTGTGGCTATTTTTAACATTAAAAAAATGCATTCGGAGACCCCCAGTGTCATTCTTAACAATTACACCCTTCTAAGTTCATTGGAGTCAATGGGCTTAGCATTGCACTGCTTCTCTCTAACTTCAGTCATTTAGTTTGACCCCTGATTTTGGAGATCTATTAAGTATTAGAGCTTCAGTGATATTGCTCTGCAGTGGGTGAATCCCCTTGGTTATCATCTCAAGTTCTTGGAACATAAATAAAGAAATGAAGAGTCAGTAATAGAGAGAAAAACTAGAAACTACAGAAGTAAAAAAAATTAGACATAGTTTCTAGGTCATGTCTACACTTTTGAATTTCTTCATAAAGACTCAGATATAAGACTGCTGAGAATTTCAGCACAAATGTGGGGACAGGACAAATTACCTTGATTAAACTCTATTCATGCATGAGGGAATCACCATATTGTATTTCCTCTTTTGAAATTCATCCTGAGCACTAGGCTGAGTACCTTTGCACCTAATAACTACTTTTGCTAGAGAACTAGGTTGTGCCTTCATTGATAAGTAATACAGCTGTTCAGAGTCAACACCCAGCCCCAACTTGACCCCACCCCAGCCTTGGGTGGTTAGGGGCCTGACTCACCCATGTAGGGTTGCCAGGTCCTATTTTTCTCCCCAGCGTGGGGATCGGGGGGGGGCATGCTGGGAGGGGGAGGTGCTGTCCCTGACATAATGGCATCATGCAGAGTGACATCATCACATCAGGGACACGGCACCATGTGTGCATGCCCCCCTCCCTTTCCCCAACCATTTAATGGGAACATTCCCTTTAAATGGTTGGGGGCAAGTGGGGACTGCCTGTGCCTGCCCTGCAAGTGACAGGTTCGCTGCTTGCAGGGCAGGCACAAGCAGCCCCTGCTTCAAAAGAGTGGGAACTCTGCACATCTGCCCTGCAAGCTGAAGACTTCAGAAATCAAATGTGAACAATTTTTGTATGCATTGCTTTGGCTGAACACAAATACAGCAGTTTAAACCATACATGGGGAAATTGTAGTGATCCTTGAAGACTCACCAGTTGTGAACAGGAAGCAGATTTTTCAGTGATCATTTAACTGTCAGTTAACCCATTTGTGGCTGTTTGGCAGGTTGATTCATTGTATTCCTTCCTAACCAAAGTGTACAGCACAGTACAGGGCATGCAAACAGCCTGACTGAGTTCTCCTAAACATGGTCCTTGCTGATTAACTGCTCCACTCCGCAGGCAATTGTTTAAAGACACAATAAAATCAGTCACAAATCAGTCATAAAGAAATACTGTATTTTAATAAATGCTCAGTGTTCATCTAAGTAGCCCCTAGTGGCATTAATGGCTGCTGATTTGGTTTGAATCCTCAGCATCTTTTCCAAATGTGCAGTTTTGCAAATAAATAAATAAAAATCCAATGTGAACCTGTTTGGCAGGCCTTGCCACTGTTTGACTTTATTTACTTATTTACTTTATTTATAGCCCACCTTTGTCACTGAAACTTAAGGAGGATCACTCAATAACAATGTAATAACATTGGATGCATATGACATCCAATGACAGCACAATAGGAATAGAATTACCAAAATTAGAAAAACAAGACAAAAGAGAAGGTATCAAACAAGATATATTTCCAGCCCTCTTAGTATTACAGCAACAAAGTAGCCTGAGAAAGCATATTAAATAATCCACTTGCACATTAAATAATCCACTTGCAATCCACTTTCAGTGTACTTTCCAACTGGATTTCACTGTGTGAACTGGCAAAATCCAGTAGGAAAGTGCATTAAGAACATAAGAGAAGCTAATACTGGATCAGGCCAACAGCCCATCCAGTCCAACACTCTGTCATACAGTGGCCAAAAATACCAGGTGCCATCAGGAGGTCCACCAGTGGGGCCAGGACACTAGAAGCCCTCCCACTGTTGAACCCCCCCAAGCACCAAGAAAACAAAGAATCCCTTGCCCCCAGAGTCCCTATCTATAGCTTGTGGCTAATAGCCACTGAAGGACCTCTGCTCCATATGCTTATCTAATTCCCTCTTGAAGCCGTCCATGCTTGTAGCCGCAGCCACCTCCCATGGCACTGCAAGTGGATTATTTAGTGTATGTGACTACAGCTTAATGGTTACAAGCCAGGTTTCTTGTTTGACTGAGCAAATGTACTACACGGAACAGAAAAGCATTGAACCTTTAACTGATCTGACAACGAGATCTTTGACTCTCAACAGCTTATACCCCAAAGATCTTGTTGGTCTCTAAGGTGCTACTGGACTTGAATCTAGCTGTTCTACTACAGAGCAACATGACTACTCTTTGAAACTAACCTTTAACTGTTTTTGACAGGAACAGCATCCAAACCTTACTTATCTTCAAAATACCTAAAGTCCCTAAAGGACACCCTACATAGCCAGCAGTCTTTCTAACCCTTTTCCTACCAAAATCCAACAACCCCCAACTTTCTCAGTTGGCTAGCAATTAAACTGCCAAACTCCACCTCCCCCCCCCCTTTTCAGCATTCCAGTCCACCATTTGAAAGTGATCAGCTGAGGCTCCTGAAGAGTGGAACTTGGAACCATGTGTCATAGTGGTACCTTCAAGAGGCTTTGTTCACATAGATGAAGCTGTCATGGTGGAGCAAAAGTAGCACAAAACGCATTAAAAACATTATATTCGCTCTATAATATTTTGGAGTCAGGCTATGATTGGGGATACTTAAGTGTAAACATCCTCTCCACCATGAAACTCACTGAGTGATCTTGGGTCAGTCATTCTCGTTCAGTCTAACTTACCTGCTCTAGTTGTTGTCAGGATAATATGGAAACACTATGTCAGATCGAGTCCAAATTTTCCACCAACAGTAAAGGAGGGATAATTTCCACCCATTCCCTCTTCCTGTTGCAGCCTCTCATGCTGTTCCTGAAGGACCCCTGTCTCCTGGGAGCAGCATTTTGGGGAGATCAAAGGGTTGCACCCTGAGAGTTTCACTGACAGAAGTGCCTTGCATGAGCAGAAAACTTAGTCTGGATCCAACCCACTATGTATGTCATCCTTCTTCGATGAGAGGAAGAGAAACAAAATGTGATAGATTGATATCATAATTAAAATGGCAATATTAAAATTACAGAAGTAAGCACTTACCAGCAAAGCAGCAACTAATAGGCAAAAACAACAAAGAGTAGCAAAGCAATGCTAATTACGGAGAAAATACTGGGACTATAAAATGTCCCAGTTTGATGTAGTGGTTAAGTGCACGGATTCTAATCTGGGAGAACCAGGTTTGATTCCCCACGTCTCCACTTGTAGCTACTGGATGACCTTGGGCAAGCCATAGTTCTGGCATAGCTGTTCTTGAAAAAGAGCAGCTTCTGTCAGAGCTCTCTCAGCCCCAACTACCTCACAGGATGTCTGTTGTGGGGAGGGGAAGGGAAAGGAGCTTGTAAACCGCTCTGAGACTCCTTTGGGTAGTGAAGGGTGGGGTATAAACCCAATCTCTTCTTCTTCTCGTCTTCTTTGTCTGGTGCCTAAAACCTAAAAGAATGGGCAATAAATGAATGGACACTCACTTTTTTGAACACAGAAACATTGATCCAACTCATAGCCCTGAGTCAGGCCATTGATCTATTCAGGGCTGGATCATAACATGATAAGACCCTGAACCATGTTGTTTTAGGAGTCTCTAGATTTTCCATGTTTGCATGTAAAGGATGGTGGAACTATTTTTGAAAATATCAAAAGGGAAAGCACGAAGGAAAAAAAGCAGTTTTTTCTTCTTTAAAGGACCATCATATTGTTAGATCCTAAACCAGGGGTGTCCAAACTGCGGCTCAGGAGCCACATGCAGCTCTTTCACATGCATTGTGCGGCTCCTGGCAGGGCAGCTGGGAAAGTGAAGGGGAGGCATGCCTCCCCAGTTGGTCTTCCCCAGTCGGTCTTCCCCAGTCAATGTTCCCATCCCTGGGTAGCCTTAAGCTGGGAGAGAGTACAGAAAGAAAGCAACTTTAACTTTAAATACATTCTCAAAGCCCCCCCCCCCAACAGCCGGCTTGAAGAACGCATTTGTCTCTTTAAATCCCTTCGCCAAGCCAGCCAGTGTGGGGGAGGAGGAGGACTCATTTAAAGTTAAAGTTGCTTTCTTTCCACCTCTTCCTCCCTCTCTCCACATTTATTTGCTTTCTTTCCACCTCTCTCTTTCTCTTACTCTCTCTTTTCCCCTTCCTCCTTCCCCCATCTATTTTTCTTGCCACCTCTTTCTTTTCACCTTTCCCCCCCTCTCTTTCTCCCTTTCACTCTCTTCCTCCCTCCCCCTCCCTCCCCATCTTTCTTTGTTTCTACTTCTCTCTCTCTATCTCTCTCTCCTTCTTTCTTTCTACCTCTTTCATTCTCTCTTCCTGTCTCTTTCTCTCTTCCTTCCGTCCTCCCTCCCCCTCCTTCCCTCCCCATCAATTTTCTTTCTTTCTTTCTTTCTTTCTTTCTTTCTTTCTTTCTTTCTTTCTTTCTTTCTTTCTTTCTTTCTTTCTTTCTTTCTTTCTCTCTTCTCTCTTTCTCTCTCTCTCTCTCTCTCTCTCTCTCTCTCTCTCTCTCTCTCTCTGGGGAATTTCAGACAGATGATATAATCCGGAAGAGGAACGGTTCCCAAACGGTTTCTGGTCTGGCATTTCAGACAGAACCGTTTTAGAACCGGTTCCCTACCGGAATATATTTGTAATTTCACACAGAATCGCTTCTGTCCCGTTCAGGAAACGGGGCTGAAGCGTTTTACCTGTCAACCGCTTCCAAGTAGTCGTCAGTTTCTTCTCCCGGATCGGATACGCTTTTTTCCTGCCTTTTTTCACCCGCGCGGGCGATCTCCGGCTTTTTTTTTTTTTTACGTTCGCTTTAGAGCGTTATAGCGCTATAGCGCTATAGCGCAATAGCAGCATAGCAACCCCATTGGAATGCTATTGTTTTTATAGCACTATAGCGCTATAGCGCTCTAAAGCGAACATTTTTTTTAAAAAAAAGGCGTGGCGGGAACCGGCGGGAAAACAAAGCGGTGCAATCTGAATTGCCAAACCGCTTCTGATTCGGCTCTTTTCCAGTCAGGGAAAGCCATGTGTGAAATGGCAGCCCTGTACCGGTTTACTTCAAGACGAATCAGAAACGGCTTCAATCCGGCAGAGTCTCAGTAATGTGAAATTCCCTCTCTCTCTCTCTCTCTCTTCCTTGCTTCCTCCCCCTCTCTCCCCCATCTATTTGCTTTCTTGTTTTCCTCTTTCCCCCTTCCTTCATCCCTCCCCTATTTGCTTTCTTTCTACCTTTCTTTCTCTTTTTCTCTTTCTCTCTCTTCCCTCCTTCCCCCTCCCTCCCCATCTATTGCTTTCTTTGTTTCTTTCTCTTTCTTTCCACCTCTTTCATTCTTCCTTTCCACCTCTCTTTTTTCAGTAAAAATGTGTGTGTGATATTTGTTCATGTCTTGCAACTCTAAAACATCTGATGTTTATTCTATGTAGCTCTTATGTTAAGCAAGTTTGCCCCCCCCCCAAACTGTAGCTTACTTAGTATATTGCTATATCTGGCTCTGGGTCCATTTAATAGAGTATTATCTACTCTAATCAGCAATAGTTGATTTTAGGAAGAGGTCTTCCTCAACACTGATAGCATTATGATATATCAGAGATTTTAAAAGGGTAGTCCAGACATTGGACCCCAGGACTTCCACTTGCTAAGCATGTTCTCTCCTGCTAAACTATGATCTCTCCACAATGCATGTTTTTTCTTCTAATGGGCCTCACTTAGTTTCCCTCACTCCCCAATGGACATTATTTATGCCAAGGGTGAATAATTTCCTCTGGAAGACACATTTTGTGCTGTGTTTGACCAACCATAAACAGCACAAAATTTATTCTCATTTTCTCCAGCATGATGCTTATCAGGCCCAAGCATTGGAGGGAAAAGTCCCTAAATTGCCTGTAAAATAAAATTGTTAAAATGTGTAAATATGAAAGCCTATCACAAGCTTATAAACACTTCTCTAATAAGTGCTCTGCACTAAAAACAAAGAAAATAAAAGCAGCTTTTTAAATGCAGCTTTGAGCCTGATTTAAAAATGTTAATTTGCCCTAGTTTTATTCATCTCCCAGAACTTAATATGCATGCCTTAATTATTCAGAGAACTGAATAGCTATAAAAATGTAGGCAAATCATTCAGTGGTTATTATGAGTTACTTTTTTATTACTGCCTCAGTAACAACAAACTTCATCTGATACCAACAATTACACTAGTATTAGCACCCTAGCTTGCTCATTGTAATTATAGAAATTTCTCAACGGCTTAAGAAAAAAGACGTAGTAAAGTTTCTCTGTTTTCAATGAAAAGACATGCTTGTAACAAGGGCCAATATCCACCAGTACATGTTCAGACATTCATATTGCTGTCTGCACCAACACAGACCAAAGATCCAAACTATTCAGGCTAATAAATAATATGTAACCAGGTCTGCAACATGGTGTCCATGAGAGCCATGGCACCCACCAAGAGTTATTTGAATGTGGGTGGGGTCAAGGGGAGCATTTGATTGGCCATCTGATTGGCTGTGTGGTTTTTTAAAAAGTTGCTTCAGCAACAGCTGCTACAACTGTGTTACCATTTGTGTATGTAAGAAAATATTTTTAAACAATATGTGCATTTTAAAAGACAGCCTGTTAAACACAGCTTCTGCCTAGAGTGTTGAAGACATACTATTAGAGTTATACATGACTTCACTCCCTGACATTTTATGGTTGGTTCTGCCTCCTGCAGTAGCCCATTTTGTGACTGACTCTGCCTTCTGCAGCAACATTTTGTGGTTGCGTGCACCACCTTCCATCGGAATTCCAAAGATGCTTTCAGGTTCAGAAAGACTGAGAAACCCTGATCTATAAGCTTGGATCCAAAGGTGCATCTATGTGAGAAGGCACTCCTGCTTGGATAAGGGAGTTCAACTTCTTTCCATCTTTCACCTGCTGCCCCATATCATATCCTACACTGTACTCCTTACCAGCAGGAGGGTCCTCCTTACCAGCAGGGGTGCCAGAGGCTGCAGAGACAGATAGAAAAGCACTGTTCTGTGAGCTGAACTCCAGTTGTAGTTCACTGGATCTGGGTCATAGGATTCCATATCATTTCTAAATAAAATAAAAAATATCTACCTCAAGCAGCTCTCTGGGCCGGCAGCCTATATATTTTCTAACTAAATTAATTGTCTCAATAAATAGGACTTAGGGTAAAGGACTAATTCTGAATACATGCTATGTCCCAGTCCTGACCCCAAATCATATTACATTTTTATCCCACTCTGCCTTCTAAGAGCTGAAGACAGCATATAAGAACATAAGAGAAGCCAATGTTAGATCAGGCCAATGGCCCATCCAGTCCAACACTCTGTCACACAGTGGCTAAAAATACCAGGTTCCATCAGTAGATCCACCAGTGGGGCCAGGACACTAGAAGCCCTCCCACTGTTGCCCCCCCAAGCACCAAAAATACAGGGCATCACTTGCCCCAGCCTGAGAGTTCCTATCTATACCTTGTGACTAATAGCCATTGATGGACCTCTGCTCCATATGTTTATCCAATTCCCTCTTGAAGCTGTCCATGCTTGTAGCTGCCACCACCTCCTGTGGCAGTGAATTTCAGGTGTTAATCACTCTTTGAGTGAAGAAGTACTTCCTTTTGTCTGTTCTAACCTGACTACTCAGCAATTTCATTGAGTGCCCACGAGTTCTTGTACTGTGAGAAAGGGAGAAAAGTACTTCTTTCTCTACCTGATCTATCCCATGCATAATTTAAGTATATAATATAAGTTTCTCCTTTCCTCCATTATATCCTCACAACTCCATTAAGTTAAGTTGAGAGTCACTGGCTCATAGTTACACAGCGAGCTTCACCCTCCGAGTGGTTACTGCCCCTCCCAACTGGGAGGGCGTGAAGACCGAGTCATGAATCTCCTCCCTCTTGCTGTCGTGTTGAGGGAGGCGTGACAGTGCATCGGCCAGCGAGTTAGACGTTCCCGGGAAGTGGTGTAGTGTGAAATTGAACTTGGAGAAGAAATCAGCCCAACGCAGCTGTTTGGCGTTCAAGGAACGGGGGGAGCGGAGAAGCTCGAGGTCTTTGTGATCAGTCCAGACCTTGAACGGAACTTGTGCCCCCTCAAGCCAATGTCGCCAGGTAGCCAACGCTAAGCGGATCGATCCCGCTTCTTTTTCCCACACCGACCAATTCCGTTCAGTATCGTTAAATTTTCTGGAAACATATGCAAGGGGGTGTAATTTACCATCCTCCCCCTCTTGGAGGATCGCCCCCCCATAGCAACATCGGAAGCGTCGACTTGGACAATGAATTTTTTAAGTTCATTCGGGTGGGCTAACACAGGTTCCGACGTGAAAAGGGCTTTCAATTTGTCAAATGCCCTCTGGCACTGTGGCGACCACTCTAGTTTGGCCCCTGGTCGAGTGCATTCGGGTGGCTTCCCTTTTGTTTTCAATAAGTCAGTTAGAGGAAGGGCCACCTGGGCAAAGTTCGATAGGAACGATCTATAAAAGTTCGCGAATCCGAGGAACCCTTGGAGTTGCCTCCGTGTTTTGGGGGCCTCCCACCCTATCACATCTTTGATTTTATCAGGGTCCATCTCAATCCCCTTTTGGGATATGCGGTAGCCCAGAAAAGGGATCTCTGTTTTGTGAAATTCACACTTGGACAGTTTTGCAAACAGTTTATGCTTGTGCAACGTTTGTAACACTTCCCTCACCAGTTTCACATGGGACTTCATGTCAGGGGAATATAAAAGAATGTCATCAAGGTAAACAAGGACCCCCTTAAACAAATACTTGTGGAGCACCTCATTAATCAAGTTCATGAAGACTCCCGGGGCTCCCTGAAGCCCGAACGGCATGACCAGGTATTCAAATTGGCCCAGAGGGGTGTTGAACGCCGTTTTAAATTCGTCCCCCTCCCGAATTCGGACCCTGAAGTAGGCATCACGGAGATCTAGCTTCGAGAAAACCTTCCCCCCAGCCCCCGCAGCCAACAAGTCTTTTATCAGGGGCATGGGGTAGGCGTTTGTGTTGGAGACTGCATTCAAGCCGCGATAGTCGGTGCACAGCCGCAACCCCCCATCCTTTTTCTTCCGGAAAAGCACAGGAGCCGCAAACGGGGAGGATGCTGGCCGTATAAAACCCCTACTCAGATTTTTGTCAATGAATTTCCTCAGTTCCACTTTTTCTGAGGGGCTCATAGAATACAACTTCCCTTTCGGTAGTTTCTGGTTAGGTAAAATTTCAATCACACAGTCTGAGTTCCTATGGGGGGGCAATTCGTCGGCTTCCTCCTCTCCAAAGACAGGGGCCAGGTCATGATACTCAGGTGGAATGCCTTCCAGTTTGGCTTCCGCCACCCCCACCGACACTAGGAGTTGCCCCCCGTCCTGGGTCCCCACTCATTCTTCCATAAGTGGGACCGGCATTTGTCGGAGATGAAATTCACTTTCCCCTCCCCCATAGGACGTGTGGATCGTGATCAAAGAACCACGCGCTTCCGAGTACTAGGGGAAAGCGGGCAGACGGGGTAACAACGAAAGGCCTTTCTTCCCAATGCTGCCCAATTCCCACCCTCAAGGGCACAGTCTCGTATTTACAGGGTTCTTTCATGGTGGAGCCATCCATCTGAGTAAATATTAAGGGGTCGTTTAGTTTAACAACTTTCGCCCCCAGTCCCGTTACCAGTGTGGGATTGATGAGGTCTCTCCCACACCCAGAGTCAATGAGAGCCCGTACTCTCACATGGGTCAATAGACCCGGGTCCATTAAAGTCACTGTAAGAAAGAAAAGAGAGGGTTTGCTCACCGGGTTTGCGCCTGGGAGTCCGGGACCTGCTGTTCAGCGCTGTTTACAGCAGGTCCGTCTCGTTTCCCTGCGGCACAGCTTTGCCATCGGATGAGTCGGATGCCTCGCTGAGCGGTTTGGCTTGCAGGGCTTTCGCCCCCCTCGGCTTTGCCACTGGTTTCGGCGTGGAGGTGTCGAACTTCTTCTTGGCTCCCTTGGGCGCTCCTGACGATGCTGATGCGGTCGGGCAGTTTGCGGCGAAGTGGCCCCCTTCTCCGCATTTGAGGCAAAGACCTTGCTTCATTCGAAGTTCCCTCGTACCATCCCTCGGTTTTGGATTCGGGGTAGGGGTTTTCCCCCTCGCTGCCGGCGCAGGGCCGCTGTTGGCCATCGCTGCGGCATCATCTAGCTTGATGGTTTTCAGCCGGTTCTCCATCGTGATGGCGGCTTGTATCCATCCCGAGAGGGTGTCTGGGTCTTGGGTTTTGGTGACTTCTCGCCGGATCTCCGCGTTGAGTCCCAACTTGTAGTAGTCCACGAGGGTCCCATCTTGCACCCCTCGGATTTTGGCCGCGCACCTACGGAACTCCGCCGTGTAATCTCTTACCGATCTCGTGCGTTGCTTGAGGGCTCGGATCGCTGCCTTAGCCGCTTTGTTAGAGTTCGCGTCCTCGAACTGCTCTTTCATGGCCCACATAAAAGAATCGATTTCTCTCAACTCACGCCCATCAGCCTGGTGAAGTCCCACATACCAGTCAGCGGCCGCTCCCTTCAGGTGGGCTGCTATGACATCGACCATACGCTCTTCGCGCTGGAATAGATGGCCCCAAGTCTCGATAAACCTCTCGGCTCTCACGAGGAAGAACGGAAACTTCTCGGGGTCTCCGTCAAAATCTGCATCCAGCAGTTCCGCAGGTTTCGGTGGCAGAAACCCCCAAGGTCGAGGGGGTGGTTGCCCCGGCGGCCCCTGCGGCCCTGGCCCCGCGGGTTGATCCGGAGGCCCGGCTGGTACGTTCTGCTGGCCTTGATCCGGTGCCGGCCGTTGATCCTGGGGAACTTGGTCTGGTGGCTCCTCTCGCCTTTGTCGCTCACGCTCCTCTCGGATGCCCTCTGCGATCATCTGTGGGATGCGGGCGAGGGATTCATCTAGGTAGCGCATCAGGCGATCTTGGCTCAGTTCCCCACTCCACCTCCGTCTCACCACGGCCCCTTCCAGGCTCTCGGAGTCTCGGCCGGTTTCTTCCAGGGCTCCCGCCGTAATCAGTCTGCGGACCGATCTTTCGGGGTGGCCTCCCCCACTGATGCTCGCGGGGTTCCAAACCATGTCTCGTGGGTTTCAGCCAGGGGTTTCACCCAGTCTCGTCTACGTCCGACTCGGTGGGTCACCCCTCCATAGGCCGCCCCATATGGATCCCCGTAGGGCCCTCCAAAGTCGTACTCCGGACCCCATTGTCCCGGCACGTATGTGTCAGGGGTCTCTCTGGGTACGTCCTTCCCGGGAGGTTTCTTCTCCTTTTTCTTTTCTTCTTCGATCGGGAGAGTATCTTCTTCACCGCTACTCATTTTGGAGTTGCGGGTTTCTGACCAGTCCCGAAGTTGATGAGGATTCTGAACAAACTGTCAGAAGCCCTAACCTAGTCAGCAAAACACCATGCCTTGCGGTTCAAGCAAGAATAGCATTTATTATAGAGCTGCAATAGAAAGGTCACTGTAGCAGGTACATTGTTCAGAATGACTTGGTTACAGAAAGCAAGTGGTTATACCGAGAAGGGGGTGAATGGGGACCCCCCTTCTACCAATCAGGGAATAACATGCGACTGGGAATCAAAAGTTACTACGCTAATGAAGTTCCCAACGCCCCCATTATTCTCAGGAAAGCCGGAGCTTTGAAAGCGATAGTAAAGCTCGCAGCTTGACTCCTCAAGGTCAGAACGTTCAGTCTGCGAGAGATAGGGGTTACCAGATGCACATTCCACTCTCACACCCTAGACATAAATCAACACCCCTCGGATTCCAACCTCCCGCCTGTCACGCCACTATGGCGCCCATTGCCATCCTCCCCTCCCCTCCATCCATCATGGCAGGGCTACCTGACATGGGTATTTGAACATGAGTATATTCACTCCAACTGCTATACCATACTGGGCAGCTATGCACTTTGCACAGCAAAGCTGTTCTGGGCAAAGTTAACTGTACAGAAACTTCATTCGGGAACCTGGCTCTATATCTGGAAAGTTGGAAAACTGACAGTAATTGTTACTTTGCTCATGCTTAGCCTGGCAATAAGTACATAAAAAAGCATAAGAGAAGGAGGAAGATGTATACCCCGCCCTTCACTACCCGAAGGAGTCTCAGAGTGGCTTACAATCTCCTTTCCCTTCCCCTCCACACAACAGACACTGTGTGAGGTAGTTAGGGCTGAGAGAGCTCTGACAGAAACTGCTCTTTCAAGAACAGCTCTGACAGCACTATGGCTTGCCCAAGGTCATCCAGCAGCTGCCAGTGGAGTAGTGGGGAATCAAACCTGGTTCTCCATGATTAGAGTCCATGCACTTAAATACTACACCAAACCACTACACCAAACATACTTTGAATATTATCTTGGCCCAGTCCTAAACATGCCTGGGTTCTACTACATTCAAAATTCTGCCAGTGGTGGAATTAGGCCATAGTGAACTGTAAACTTAACAGAATCCAGTAGAGTTCTGAATCAGTTCTGTATACTGAATCAGGCCTCAATGCACATGCACTGATGTGGCACACCAACATTATCCACTATTCCGCCATGTGGTAAGGCCCACAGCATAAAAGAAGTATCTAAGGGTGTTATTTACACACAAACACTCATCAGCAGGTATGACACTCATCAGCAGGTATGAATTGGGGAGAACTGTGGGCTCTGATGTTCAAAACTGATTTCAGAAGAGATGAGGATGGTTCAGCCAACAAGATTAAAAAAAAAAAACAGGTCTAGTACCTCTCTGGAGTCCAATCCTGTGGTTCCACCCACCTCTATTTCTTGGTTTCTGCCGCAACCCAAAGTTCTGAAGTTCTAGGTATTTGCTGTTACTGTCTTCTAGCAATAAGTTAAATTGACGCAAATATATTCATAAATGAAACCTCTTAGGCAAGCATGAAACTAACCAGTTTTTCTATGGAAGGAGAAAAAATTACCCTTGTGTAGTTCATTCCAATCTATTAGGTGCAGAGTAGAGGGGGCATTTATAATCTGCACAGTCAACAACACAGAGAAGCATTTATGTGCTAGCTTTAAGAACAAAACTGGCAGAAAGTAGGTTCATGCCCTGACAGATTATGGAGAATGACTACCTGCACTAAAGGCAACAGACTGGAAAATCTATCCTCAAAAGGTTTCACTTTGGGATGTGATGTGTCTGAGGTGTGTGTGCATGCGTGCGTGCGTGTGTGCATGTGTGTGTGTGTGTGTGTGAAGAAGGGCTCCCAGGTAGGCCTCTTCAGGGCATTACAAAAGAACCCTAGTGAGTTCTCTGCTGTTATATTTTAATCATGTTATTGCCTGAACAATGACTGAATGCAATTTGTCATTCCAATCAAATGCTTATTTCTAAAACTATGGATAGGCTGTATACCTGTGACACTGGAGAAACTGATGGTGTTGCACCCACTCTTCCAAATGTCTGATTCGAAACAGGGATGGCTCTTCCACACAAGCAGACTGAGTCTGAAGGCATGCCCACCAAGTCAAAAACATCACATGGGTTTTGGGTTGTCATGTTTCCTCACTGCTCAAAATGGTAGGGTGCCCAGAATCCTCTGAAACAGTGGTTCTGAGACACTCTGTTGCATTGTATCCTTGCCCTGCATTGTCTGGAATAAATGACCAAAACTTTGACCCAGTCCTCTTTGAAACGGTCCTTTGAACTCATTACTTTCCCACCCCTAAAACATAAAGAAATTAACTACCGTTAAGTTTAAATTCCTGGCTAGAGTTATCCCTTGTACTCAGAACAACCATAGATCAACATCAAGGGGGAATATGTGTGCCATTTTTTTTTAATCTGCAGAGTCTGACCCACTGTTTAGTGGTAATGGGATTGCTTTTCCCTATGCCAACTTTTCACCTCAGGTAATATGTACTGCAAATGTATCTAAGATGAACTGGTAAATGAGGACCAATTTGTGAGCCAAGTGCCAGACAAAACAACATCCAACCATCTAAAATTTCTTCTTGTACCTTCCACAGGCCGAGCACCGAAGAATAGGTTCTTTTGAACTATGGTGCTGGAGAAGACTCTTGAGAGTCCCTTGGACTGCAAGGAGATCAAATCAGTCGATCATAAAAGAAATCAACCCTGACTGTTCCCTAGAAGGCCAGATCCTGAAGCTGAAGCTCAAATACTTTGGCCACCAAATGAGAAGGGAGCACTCACTGGAGAAGGCCCTGATGCTGGGAAAGATTGAAGGTCAAAGAAGGGGACGGCAAAGGATGAGATGGTTAGACAGTGTCATCGATGCAACAAACATGAAATTGAGCACACTTCAGTGGACAGCGGAAGACAGGAGGGCCTGGCGTAATCTGGTCCATGGGGTCGCGAAGAGTCGGACTCGACTGTGCGACTGAACAACAACAACAACACCTTCCACAGGTTTATCACCCAGTCAAGTGAACATTTAAACTCTGTATAGATTCACCTAAAACATAATAATATTCCCTTTTGGTAAGTGGACAGTCTTGCTCCACAGGAGGGTGTATTGCTCTGAAAGGAGTCTTTTCCTCCAGAACAAATCCTTTATACTTTATAGTATGGAGGATCCAATCCATTATCTCTACTCACAAAGTTGGGAAACATGAACCAGAAGCTATCCTCAAATGAACCAGAGAACTGGGGTCCTGACTCTGTCTCAATGTGGGAGGAAGACTCCTCAGAAGCACTAAGCACAAGGCTCTGTGCATCATGGAAGCTCCAGTGGGAGATTCCCTGTCCCCTCTATAACAGAAGGCTCCCATTCCAGATCCTGTGGAACAGGCTGATCAGGAATGCTCTAATGAACCTGTCAGCATCCATCACCTCCAGAGTCTCTCTGGGACCCCAGGAACAAAGAAGGTGTAAGACCAGAGCCAAAGCTGGTGGGAGAGCACATGCCAGATAACTTGAGGCCTCCTGCATTCCATTCTCATTCAGAGCCTAACACTCTAGAGGTTAGAAGGTTTAGGGACCCTCCTTTCACTACAGGAAAGGGTGGACTGTCTGTTCCCTGTACAATTCCTCATTTGGGTTCTAACCTTTGTTGCTTCAAAAACTCCTACCAACCAATTTGTTTTAATAGCATTTTACTGAAAGATATATTGCAAAGTTACAAGGCATATAAAGCATCATACTCAGGTGTTGAAATATACATGCACGTTTTTACCGGTTTACATGTTAGCACAGCACTTTGCAATATTGAGTATAGAGTGTTTGGTTGTTTTTTTAGTTATATACCATAGAGTACAAGAATTAACACCCTCCAACTGACCCATATAAATGCCTGGAGTTAGTAAAATCTAGTAGTAGAAGTTAAACATTTTATACTACTAATGCATGTTCTGGGAACCCTTGTTAGCCTGATTGCTCTTAGTCATTATCAAAATTAGGGGATTTGTGAGGTATTATCAATATGCAATCAGCTAAGGGAGCGATAACCAGTTTATACAGAGATCCCGCTCTTCCACAGATACCAGCAACAAACACGGAGACTGGATTAGGTTGGAATTAAAGTCCTTTTAATGGAAATCTTCTTCACTACAAGATTTTTTGTATTCTCTCTCTAATTTGTTTATCAAAGCTAACAGATCATGTTTTAATTGCGCTCTTTTTTCCTTAAAGGCTGATGACATAGAAATGATTTTCCCTCAGAGAACTGCCTTGAAGGCATCCCACACCAGAGACAATGAAACATTATTATTTAAATTATGGACAAAGAAATCTGCAATTTATTTTTCTATTTCTTTACAGAACTCTTTATTAGCTAATAAAGAATTGTTAAGTCACCAACTGAAGCTTTTATGTGCTTCAGCATGGACAGCTCCCTGTAGCCTGGGCCTTTGTTACCCTTTATGAAGATGTGCCTGCTCCTGATCTGGTGGACAGCTCTAGTTTGGCATAACATCATGGCCTGAAAAATATGGGGTTGTATAGTTCCTTTGATCCCTTGCCAATGGAACTTCCTGGTGTCAGGTGTTGTGTTCCAGTTCAGGGATTCACTGGCTCCATCCTCAACCCTAGCAATTCTGACACAAACATTGAAATAAAAATTCTGTGGTGGCTGTTTTAAAGAGTAACACATTATTTTATTGGAACAAAGTTTGAGTCTAGTGGCACCTTTAAGACCAACAAAGTTTTATTCAAGGTATAAGCTTTTGTGTGCATGCACACTCCTTGACTGAGGTCCTTTCCGCACTAGGCCTTAAATCCTGGTTCAACCCTGTCCCCGAACTTACATTCTACACTACACTCAAATTCGCCCTGTAATTATCTCAGGGTATTTTTTGTTTCCACATTACATTGAGTTCGCCCCACACTTGTCCCAGGATAAATGGATTCTGTTATAAATAGGTATAAATGCAAGGTTTATCAGAGTTGAACTCTGATAAAACCAGGGATGAGATCCAAGTGCAGAAAGGACCAGTGAAACAGAATTTCTTCAACCATTACATATAGGAGGGGGGGTTAGTTGCTGGAGGAGCCAATTAGAGTCAAGACAGAGACAGAAACAAAATTGGAAATTACCAATCCATATGTATAGGTAGAGGGTGAGCAGTAAATGATCATACAGCATACTGATGATGTTTAACAAATACAAGGATCAAACAGGAACAATGAGGTTAGTTCATATGGTAACCATTTGGGTTCAGTTCTGGGGCAAAAACAGGGAATGAAATAAATGTCAAAACTGGAGACTGATGTATCCTAAATTGTAGAATGCTGAGAGTAATTAACTGAGTCCCTGCCATCTGTCTCCTCTCAAGCATGGAGGCAACTTTACATCTTCTTCTTCTTTGAACTGGGGTGATTGGCTGTGCAGATTTATCTTTGCTGTCCCCAGACCAGAGAAATACGTTCCAGTTTCTACTATGTTACATTACAATCTACTATTCTAATCTATTATTCCAAATAAGAGATAAAATAAAATGGTCCTTCTGGGGGACTAGTGAGAATACAGATGTAAGGGCTAAATGAGGTTAGCCTATGTAGTAAGATAAGAAACCAATATCTCTGTTAAGTCCTGGGGATTCCATTGTTCTGAGTGTTGTAATAACTTGCAAGTCCTCAATTACCATTTGACATATTTATTTAGAACATAAGAGAAGCCAATGTTGGATCAGGCCAATGGCCCATCTAGTCCAACACTCTGTCACACAGTGGCCAAAAATACCAGGTGCCATCAGGAGGTCCACCAGTGGGGCCAAGACACTAGAAGCCCTCCCACTGTTGACCCCCCAAGCACCAAGAAAACAGAGCACCCCTTGCCCCAGAGTCCCTATCTATACCTTGTGGCTAATAGCCACTGATAGACTTCTGTTCCATATACTTATCTAATTTCCTCTTGAAGCCATCCATGCTTGTAGCCACCACCACCTCCTGTGGCAGTGAATTCCATGTGTTAATCACTCTTTGGGTGAAGAAGTACTTCCTTTTTGCTTCCCTGTTTTTGCCCCAGATTTGAACCCAAACAAATAGTTACCATATAAACTAAGCTCATTATTCCTGTTTGATCCTTGTATTTGTTAAACGTCTTCATTATGCTGTATAATAGTTTACTGCTCACCCTCTACCTATATGTATGGGCTGGTAATTTCCAATTTTGTTTCTGTCTCTGTCTTGACTCTAATTGGCCCCTCCTGGCAACTAACCCCCCCTTCCTATATGTAATAGTTGAGGAAATTCTGTTTCGCTGTCTCTGAAGAAGTGTGCGTGCACATGAAAGCTTATACCTTGAATAAAACATTGTTGGCCTTAAAGGTGTCACTGGACTCATTTGTTCTGCTGCTTCAGACCAACATGACTACCCACCTTAATCTAGCTACATCATTTTATTCTTTTTCTTTTTTTAACCCACAGCAGCTTGAAGCAGGCTTTTTTCTCAGCAAAAGAAGGTAGGTGGGGAGAAGCTGCATTTTCCCTCCCTCTTGTTCTACAAGTCAAGATTACATTCTCCAAGCTGCTGTTTCACCAATGAAGGACTGATTTTGATCAACAAATGGCCAGGAATAAAAGATGAGCTGGGCCACCTCTTTCTGTGGGTTTTGCCTTCAGACTCAGATGCAGTCAGAGCTGCCTTCGGTTAAAAAACATGAAACTCGATATAACACATATTTTAGGTCTCATTCTGTGAGGGTTGGTGTTTTGTTTTTTGTCTTGTGTTGCATACAATCCTTTCGATAGAGCTTCAGGCAATGACCTAATGATTATTCTCTTGTGGTAACCAATGATTAATGTTCAGCTGGCATTCAGCACCAGGATTGCACTAGACTGAGCAACACTAATTGGATGCCTGGTTAAGGACTAGCTGTGTGGGGGGGACCGGAGAAATTACAAGCTTCTCAATGTTTTCCTAGGTTTGCAGTTTGGGAATGATGTTTCATAGTGAGTGTCCGAACAACCCCAACTGCTGAGTTCTTGATTGTGTTCTTGTCAAGGGCTTGAAATGTTTTAAATTAGATCTCAAGAAAAGCAGCTTGAAAACCACAGTGTGCCGAAGGTTCAGAGTATGGTAGCTTGCCTTTAGGCTTTCGTTTTGCAAAATGTAGCTGTGGCTAAAAAAAAAAAAGAACGGCCAGTATAAGAGTTTAAGATGATAGTTCTTTTTTTTTCTTGTATACAAACATAGAAGGAAATGCAGTGAGACACAAGTCCTACAGAGGGTTTTCAAGAGTCATGTGGGGAATGTGACATACTTGGGGTGATTCTGCATTGGATTTTCCCTCCGTTGTTTTACGAAACCCAAGTTGGAACTGAAATTCCCCTCCGCACTGTATGTCGCTTTCACTTGCTTTAATCATCAGGTTTTATGGTACCTTCTGCATAGATTTATGACCATTCAGGGGTGGCTTTGCAGTCAGTTCGGCGTTGCCCCAAGGTATTTGAGTGTTGTTTTGAGCTGCACCTTTTCCTCCCAGTTGGAGTGAATGCTAGATGCAGAACCGTCCACAGATAACCACCATGAAACTCGGTGTGGCAGAAGGAATAAGATACTGGACTAAGAATGGAGTGACCCAGGTTGTAGCCCCCACTTGGCCATGAAGCTCATTGGGTGATGTTTTTCTCAGCCTCACCTAAAGGTACAGAATTGTACACCGCCACTTGGCTTCTTATCTCAAGGCTGATCAGACCCTAGGCAGACAGAGGGTCCCAAGTAAGGATTCTTTACATGAAATAAAGGTTTATTCAAAGCATTTATGCATCCTAACCTCATTCACACTTCACAATTACTCCAAAGTTAGGTTGGCCTGATGATGTCCATATGGTCCTGATGATGCTCGAGCAGGACAGCTCCATTCATGGTGGAAGACAGAACTCTGCCTGATCCATCTCTGGCCCCCTCGTTTATAGGGTTGATGCCATCACATTGAGCACTTTCGCAATCACTAAATAAGGCACTTTTAATGTACTTTCAGTGCACTTTGCAACTGGATTTTACTGTGTGGAATGATAAAATCCACTGGCAAACAGTCACAGAAGTGGATTGAAATTGCCTTATTTAGCATGTGTGAAAACGCCCATGGTCTCTCACCATTCAGTGGTCTTTCTTCACCTCTTTTACCCTTACTCTCCCAAATGAAAGTTTGCCCAGTTCTTACTTGGGTTTTCTTGACATTTCTGTCAATCTCATCTGCTCCAGCCATCGGGTTCACTTCCCCTTTTCTCATAATACCAATTGAGAAAAGGGAAAGGAAAAGACCAGCTACACTGATGTTCAAGCATGTATTAGGATGGCAAATCCTGGCTTCCGGTCTGGGATTCATGGAGTCCTGACGTGCTCTGGCTTGCTCCCTGAGCTCCCAGAGCATACGAAGGGTCTTGACGACAGGGTGGGCTTCTTATAGCCCTCCGCAGATCCCCCCAGGAAGGGGGTGACTGGCATCGAGCTTAGCCTGAGAGAGAGTTGAGATCGGCTGATAGCGGGGCTTTAAAGAGCGTCGCGACCAGCCTTGATCCCCTCCCCCAGAGAAGGCACTTCGGAAAATTTCTACAAGACCCTATCGAGTTGAAATCTCAACATAAGAACGCATGACCCAGACCTCCAGAACATCTTAAGGAAACTGACATTAAGGAAACACTGCTATAACAAGATACGGACTTTGAAGGTAACTTTTTAAAATTGCTCACCGGAGACGCGTTTTGGCTGAATATAAACAACACCCGATGAAGCGCTTGATCGTGCTGTATCTGTTGTACTAACATTGGAGCGGAAAAAGTGCAGTTAATAGCTTAAAAAGGCCAAAAAGCCGGATTGTTGATCATTCCTGCGGTTGTATTATTGACTTTAAAACAGAAACTAACAGTTAAATCCGCGAGAACTACAGTGGAAAAGTACTCTAGCTGCGACAGCAAAAATCGGCAAAACAGGAAGTGACTTCAGACCAGACAAGTATTCGTCCTAGAGAAGACTCAGGAGGCCGGAAGAAGGGAAGAAACCAAGAACAAGGGGGACCATTAAGATTGCCGGACAGGAAGTGAGTACCCGGAAGACCCATTTACCATAGAGAAATTGCGCCCGCCATTTTGGGAAGGTCAAAAAATTTTTTTTTGATTTTAAACGAAAGACTTAACAGAAAAAAGTGGAATTAATGCGATTTTGGTGGGCACAAGAAGGACTTTGATTTGGAGTGGATTGGAGGAAAAATTTTGAACAACGGCGTACGACCTGCGGCAACGACAGAGGGCAAATTCCTGGTCCTCCCCGAAAATGGCTGGGAAAGAGGAAAAAAAGCTACAGGGTATGATGGATGCTATGGAGAAACGGGTGATGGACGCGATTTTGAAGTTAGAAAAGACTGTAATAACAGAAGTTACAGAACTGAAAAAAGAAATGTCTGGAATCACAAAAGAAATACAGACGTTGACTAAAAGAGCAGATGAGATGGATGTAAGGGTGAAGAGAGTAGCATCTGATATAGCTGATGTCACTATAGAAACAGATAAAGTGAATGTGATGGTCCAGTATAATGCAACAATTAACCACATGAGATTCAGGGGGATCCCTGAAGACAAAAATGAAGACATACATTCAGTTATGGTAGATGCTGTAGCAGACTTTTTGAAAATGGAAGAGGAGAAAGTGGCGGCACAGATTGATGTGGTATACAGAGTCAACTCTGCGATTGCGCAAAGGAAAAAACTACCCAGAGATGTAATTGTCCAGTTTATATCTAAAAAGCTGAAGGAAGATTTGTTTAAGCAACAATTTCAGGAAGATTTTACAATTGACAACAAGAAAATCTTGGTCCTAAAGGAACTACCCAGAGCAATGCTTCAGGATAGGCGACTCTTCAAAGATCTGATTGACAAACTGAAAACAGAAGGCATAAGGTACAGATGGGAAATTCCTAAAGGTGTCAGTTTTTCGTTTAAACAGAAGAGAGTCACCATCAAGTCTGTGGAGCAAATGACCAGTTTCATCAATGATAATTTTAAAGATTCTGATAAATAATCATAAAACAACATGGAGAGTCAAATAATTTCATGGAATGTTAATGGATTGAACTCACCACAAAAAAGAAAAAATGTTAGACTTTGGTTGGAAAAACAAAAATGTGATATTGTTTGTTTGCAAGAAACGCACATTAAAAAATCTGATGCCAAATTTTTGATTCAAAAAAGATTAGGAGAGGAATTTTATTCACTCTCCTCTCAAAAGAAAAAGGGAGTTGTTATATATATTAAAAAAGAGTTGGAACCAAAAGAGATTTTTAAAGATAATGAAGGGAAATTTTTAGCAGTAGAAGCCATGCTGCAGAATAAAAAGACATTAATTGTTAACCTATATGCTCCCAATGGCGCGAAGGAAAATTTTTTTCAGGTTTTGTGGGAACAACTACGACAGTTGACCTATGAGCAAATGATCTTAATGGGTGATTTTAATGGTACTGTTGACAATGTTATCGATAGAAAATCTAAAAGAGGAATTGATGCCATGGGTAAACTTCCTAAAGTATTTTTTCAATTGACTAAACATGAGCATCTGGAAGATGTGTGGAGAGTTAAAAATCCCAGAGATAGAGAATACTCCTTTTACTCATCAAGACATGAATCTTTTTCAAGGATAGATATGATGTGGATGACAGAGAACTTAGTCTTGCAAACACGTAAAATTGAAATACTATCTAGGACTCTTTCTGACCACAGTCCGATAAAATGGTCAACCTATGTTAAGAGGAAAAAATTTCGATGGCGACTTAATGAAGATTTACTGGACAAGCAAAATATTGTTGACAAAATAAGGACAGAAACCCAAACATACTTTCAATTGAACTTAAATAAGAGTGTACAGACGCAAACGGTATGGGAAGCCTACAAGGCCGTGATGAGAGGACATCTGATTGCAATTAATAATAATGAAAGGAAACAACAAATGAAAATAGATAAAGAAATTATGGAAAATATTCAGCAAAAAGAAACAGAACTTAAGAAAAGACCTGGCAAAAAGAAGATTTTGAGAGAATTGAGGATTTTAAGGGAGCAATATGAGGCAAGACTGAACAAAGAAGTATTTTGGAATTTGAAAAAATTTGCAACAGAAATCCTTTGAAGGTGCAAACAAACCTGGCAAATACTTAGCATGGCAATTAAAGAAAAGAAGAGAGAAAAAAATAATCACCTGTCTGAAAGATGGAAATAAAGAATTTTCAGACCCAGAAGGAATCAGAAGGGAATTTTATAAATACTACGCAAATCTCTTTCAAGCAAAGCAAGTGGACCCTCAAAAAATGTTGGATTATTTATCCAAAGTTAATTTGATACAACCAAACCCTGAAATGAAAACATTGTTAAATGCTGTAATAACCAAAGAAGAAATTAGTAGAGCAATAGCTGAGGCAAAAATCTCTAAAGTCCCAGGCCCGGATGGTTTTTCTGCTAAATTTTATAAAAAATTTCATGAAGACTTAGTTCCGGTGTTGGAGATTCTTTTAAATGAAATTAGAAGGACTGGAAAAATTCCGGACTCCTGGAATGAAGCTGCAATCACTTTAATTCCTAAAGAAGCACAAGATTTAACAAACGTAAAGAACTACCGGCCCATTTCATTATTGAACAACGATTATAAGATCTTTGCAAAAATATTAGCAGAACGCCTCAAAAAGTTTTTGAAGGACACTATTGGTGAAGATCAAGCTGGATTTTTACCAAATAGACAAATTAAAGACAATATGAGGGTTGTCTTAGACGCAATTGAGTATTATGATAAACACCCTGAAAAAGAAGTTGCCTTTTTATTTTTGGATGCAGAGAAGGCTTTTGATAATCTGAATTGGGAATTTATGTTTAAAGTGTTTGAGAAATCTTTGATGGGCACAGAATTTATAAGAATGACTCAAGCGATATATAAAGATCAAAAAGCTTCAGTGATTGTAAATGCAGAATCAACAGATATGTTCCAGGTAAGAAAAGGTACTAGACAGGGATGCCCCCTGTCCCCATTGTTATTTATCTGGATTTTGGAGATTTTGCTACAAGCGGTTAGAGATGATAATAACATAAAAGGTTTGAATATTGGAGGTTTTTCATTTAAACTAAGGGCATTTGCAGATGATATTATGTTTATTGTTGAAGATCCTGTTGATAATATGCCTAAGGTATTTGAAAAAGTGAAAGAGTTTGGCGACCTTGCAGGGTTTTATGTTAACAAAAATAAATCTAAGATACTGTGTAAAAATATGATTGGTCCAAAGCAACAAATGTTACAAAATGTGACAGAATGTGAAGTGGTTAAAAAGGTTAAATATTTGGGAGTCGAAATCTCAATGAAAAATATAGATTTGTTTAAAAATAATTATGAAAAACTGTGGGGTTCGATAAAGAGTGATCTAGAAAAATGGGAAAAATTAAGGTTATCTCTTCTTGGAAAAATTGCCGTTGTTAAAATGAATGTACTGCCCAGGTTAATGTTTTTGTTTCAGACAATACCGATTGTAAAGGATGGGAAAGTATTGGTCAAATGGCAAAGAGAAATCTTTAAATTCATCTGGGCAGGAAAGAAGCCAAGAATTAAAATGAAAATAATGTATGATGCTAAGGATAGAGGTGGCTTCCAAGTTCCGAATTTGCGTTTGTATCATGAAGCTGTTTATATGTCTTGGTTATCTGATTGGATTCATTTGGGGAATAGAAAGCTGTTAGCTCTTGAGGGACATGATTGCAGATTTGGCTGGCATGCCTATCTTTGGTATGGGAAAAATAAAATGGATTCTATGTTTAAGCATCACTATGTAAGGAGGACATTGTTTGATACATGGTCCAGATATAGGGAAAAAATTTCGGATGAGAGGCCTTTGTGGATTGTTCCAAGAGCTGTTATACATCTGTTTTCTGAACATAAAGGTCATGACTGGTTGAAATATCAGGAACTATTGCAAAAAGAAGGGAAAAAATATGTTTTGAAGCCAAACAATGAATTAGAATTTGAATACGGTTGGTTACAATATTGTCAAATAAAAGACATTTATAAAAAAGACTGTAAAGAGTTTGACTTTAGAGCCATCAATGATGAATTTGAAAATCTATGGCTGAACGGAGAGCGGAAAATGATTTCAAAGATGTACAAAACTTTGCTGACTGTATATACTCTAGACGAAACTGTAAAGGAGCAAATGATAAAGTGGGCCATAAATATGAACAAAGAAATCTCTATGGAATCATGGGAATTTTTGTGGAAAAGATCTTTTAAAATGTCTACTTGTATCAATGTAAAAGAGAACTGTTATAAGATGATGTATAGATGGTACATGACACCAAAAAAGATTGCTAATATTAGTATGGATAAGAACTTGAGTAACAAATGTTGGAAATGTAGAAAAATAGAGGGTTCTTTTTACCATATGTGGTGGTCATGTGATAAAGCGAAAATATACTGGTCTAATATTCATTGTGTGATGCAGAAAATATTAAAAACCCCAACTGAGAGAAAGCCAGAACTTTTCCTCCTCGGTTTGACAATGGAAAAAATTCCACAAGAAAAAAGGACACTGTTATGGTACATGATTACGTCGGCGAGAATGGCCTTTGCTCAGCAATGGAAAATGGAGAAAATACCAGATATACATGACTGGTTGAGAAAACTGCTATTTTTAGCGGAAATGGACAAAATGACAAAGAAGCTTAATGGACAAATGGCAGAACAGTATACAAAAGAATGGGAAGGGTTGAAACTGTATCTAGAAACTGAATATAGAATGAAGGGGAAAATATATAACCTGGATACGTTTGGATATTGAACGTGAAGTGAAACGAATTTGGAATTGTACTATACTGTTATCTGAAAATATGATGTAATAGTAGAGGTTTCTTATAATAAGTTACCTGGTTTGATAATGCATATAAGTTTAAACTTGATTATCGTTTTATATCTTTGTTTGTTATTAGCAGTGTTGGAAGCCTATTAGGGGGGTGGGAGGGTTGGGGATTTTTTTCTTGGAATTTGTATTGGTACCGTTATTGAAAATGTTGACTGTTTATTTCCAATAAAAAATTTTGTTCAAAAAAAAAAAAAGGATGGCACATCCTTACACTTAAGAATCTTTTCTAGCTCCTTCATGGCTATCCTTCTCAGTCTCAATCTCCTTCTGATTTATTGGTTCAGTTTCTTCATCAGTAGCATTAAAGTTGTGCAACTCCACAGTCATAATTATTTTTGTATTCTTGGTTTTCAGTTGTAATCCTGCTTTGGCACTTTCTGTTTTAAATTTCATCAGGAGTCATTTCAAGTCTTCATTATTTTCTGCTAGTAATGTGGTGTCATCTGCAGTCTAAGAAGCAGAAATTCCATAGCTGGCAATCCTACCTTACAGGATGGCTGTGAAGATAAAATGAAGGAAGATGGATTGAATGGAGAAACTTCTTGGAGAAAGGGAGGCTGGAATTGTAAAAAGAAATGAAGTGGAGTCAATTGAAGAGAGCAGGGAGACATGATTGATGGTGGAAATCTTGAGTGGAATCTGACAGAGCATGCTGTAAAGCCCATTAGATATCCTAGAAGATGGCAGTGTTAGCAGTAAGGTATTATTTCTCCACTATGATTGTATCAGCTAATTCACATCTGTCTCAATTATTTGGAGTAATTTAACAGTTTATGCAAGTAGTGAGTCCCTGAGGAAGTAATTTGACTTTTAGCTGTGATATTTTTTGCACTTTATTTTGCAGACAAAATCTCTGAGATCCATTCTGATGGGGATGCCAGTTTGATAGTAGGTCATACAGTAAGGATGTGTGTAGCATCATTTAGTCTTCCTTACATGGATTATTTCTCTGTGAACAATGTTGACAGGGTTCTGAGGGCTGTGAAGGCAAATGCTTGCATGTTAGATCCATGCCCTACTTGCTTAGTAAAATCATGAAGGGCGATGGTGAAGGCTTCATTGTTCTGTGAATGTCTCACTGCCTGAGGGGTTTGCCCTAGGTGGCTTAAAGCAGTAATTAACGGCTATTGAAAAAGCCCACCCTGGAAATGGTCCATGATATGCCATTTCTTGGGAAGGTCATTGAACACATGGTAGCAGAGCAGTCCCAGTATATCTGAAATAAAACATCTCCCCTTGATCGTTTTGAGTCTGGCTTCAGGCCTAGCTTTAGGACTAAGATGAATTTGGTGGACTATTTCAGTTTACATCTGGATAAAGGGAAACCTTTCTGCCACCTTTGCTTCTTTCTCTAAATCAGTTGGGGATCAATATAGAAGTCAGAGGAACAGCCTTGAAATGGTTTGAATTCTTCTTGACTGAACAGACTCAAAGCATAGCAGGGGGAATTTGGCTGCATGGGATTTGCTGAGAAAGAGAATGCACGGTTTGATGTCTGAACCAGCTCCATGATGTTTGTACCAGCTCCATTCTTCTGGCTAGTTCTTGTTCTCAAGACCCTTTCCCAACCATAGTGCATTTGGTTACTGCCCATGCAATTTCCTTCTCCACTATTATAGTACAGCTTCCCAGAGTTAATAAGGAAGGTCCCCAAACTGCTTGTTGTTGTTTCTTTCATTTATAGTCTGCCTTTCTCACTGGGACTCAAGGTGGATTACAAGTATGATGAAAGAACTTTCAGTCAACAAGTAAGAGGATTACAAAATATGATAACATCAGTCAATCTGTTACAGGATTATAAAACATGGTGACATGATTTTATGTTGTTTTAACTGTTTTTATGCATTGACTGTGAGCTGCACTGAGCCTGCATTTTGGGGAGGGCGGGATACAAATGGGATAAATAAATAAATAAATAAATAAATAAATAAATAAACAAACAAACAACATCTATAAATCTAATTCAAGATATGATAACAACATCTATATATCTAATCTAATGACCTGTGGATATTTAGATCGGAAGACTGAAGCCATGAACAAACAGGACAGATCTTTCTACAAACCTTTTTTTTTTTTTTTTGAAACAAAATTTTTATTGGGATGCATTCAACATTGTTAAACATCGTTACCAATACAATTTCCAAAGATTCTCATCCCATCCCCCCACCCCCTAATAGGCTTCCAACACTGCTAATAACAAAAAAGAAAAAGTTAAGAGGTAATCAAGTTTAGACTTATAACAATCGACAAACCAGGTAACTACATAAAAACCTGACTTTTTCCAACATAATTTCCAATAAAGGTACAGTACAATCAAATAATCATTTCATTTCACATTCCGTATCAATACAAATCAAGATTGTACATTTTCCCTTTCATTCTATATTCAGTTTCCATGTAGAATTTCAGGCCTTCCCAGTCTTTTAGATATTGTTCTGCCATTTGTCCATTTAGTTTTTTCGTCATTTTGTCCATTTCAGCTAAAAATAGCAGTTTTCTTAACCAGTCATGTATATCTGGCACCTTCTCCGCTTTCCATTGTTGAGCAAAAGCCATTCTCGCCGATGTAATCATATACCATAAGAGTGTCCTTCTTTCTTGTGGAATTTTTTCCATTGTCAAACCTAAGAGAAGAAGTTCCGGACTTTTCCTGATAGGAATCTTTAATATCTTCTGCATCTCACAATGTACCTTTGACCAGTATATTTTTGCTTTATCACATGACCACCACATATGGTAAAAAGAACCCTCTATTTTTTTACATTTCCAACACTTATTACTCAAGTTCTTATCCATACTAATATTGGCAATCTTTTTTGGTGTCATGTACCACCTGTACATCATCTTATAACAATTTTCTTTTACATTAACACAGGTTGATATTTTAAGAGCTTTTTTCCATAAAAATTCCCATGCTTCCATGGAAATTTCCTTGTTCATATTTATGGCCCATTTTATCATTTGCTCTTTAACAGTTTCATCCAAAGTAAATACAGTCAACAAGGTTTTATACATCTTTGATATCATTTTTCGCTCTTTTTTCAACCATATATCTTCAAACTCATCGTTCTTAGCTCTAAAACCAACCTCTTTACAATCTTTTTTATAAATATCCCATATTTGACAATATTGTAACCATCCATACTCAAATTCTAATTCGCTATTTGGTTTTAAAACATATTTTCTTCCTTCCTTTTGAAGCAACTCTTGGTACTTCAACCAATCATTACCTTTATATTCTGATAAAGGATGAATAACTGCAGCAGGAATGATCCATAAAGGCCTCTCATCAGAAACTGTGTTCTTGTATCTGGTCCATGCATCAAACAGTGTTCTTCTTACATAATGATGCTTAAACATTGAGTCTACTTTATTTTTCCCATACCAAAGATAGGCATGCCAGCCAAATCTGCAATCGTGACCCTCAAGGGCCAAAAGTTTTCTGTTTTCCAAATTAACCCAGTCAGTTAACCAAGACATACATACAGCTTCATGATACAAACGCAAATTCGGGACTTGGAAGCCACCTCTGTCTTTAATATCATACATTATTTTCATTTTAATTCTTGGCTTCTTTCCTGCCCAGATAACCTTGAAAATTTCTCTTTGCCATTTCACCAACACTTTCACATCCTTCACAACTGGTATTGTCTGGAACAAAAACATTAACCTGGGCAGTACATTCATTTTGACAACGGCAATTCTTCCAAGAAGAGATAATCTAAGTTTTTCCCATTTTTCTAAATCACTCTTTATCGAAACCCATAGTTTTTCATAATTATTCTTAAACAAGTCAATATTTTTCATTGTAATTTCAACTCCCAAATATTTAACCTTTTTAACTACTTCACATTCTGTCACGTTTTGTAACATTTGTTGCTTTGTAGCTATCATGTTTTTACACAATATTTTGGATTTATTCTTATTTACATAGAACCCTGCGAGATCTCCAAACTCTTTTACTTTTTCAAATACCATAGGCATATTATTAACAGGATCTTCAACAATAAACATAATATCATCAGCAAATGCTCTTAATTTATATGAAAAACTTCTAATATTCAAACCTTTTATGTTATCGTCATCTCTAGCCATTTGCAGCAATATCTCCAAAATCCAGATAAATAGCAATGGTGACAGGGGACAACCCTGTCTGGTTCCTTTTCTGACCCAGAACACTTCTGTTGATTCTGCATTCACAATCACCGTAGCTTTTTGTTCTTTATATATTGTTTGAATCATTCTTATAAATTCTGCGCCCATCTGGGATTTCTCGAACACTTTAAACATAAATTCCCAATTCAAATTATCAAATGCCTTTTCTGTGTCCAAAAATAAAAAGCCAACTTCTTTTTCCGGGTGTTTATCATAGTATTCAATTGCGTCTAAAACAACCCTCATATTGTCTTTTATTTGTCTATTTGGCAAAAACCCAGCTTAATCTTCAGCAATAGTGTCTTTCAAAAACCCTTTAAGGCGCTCTGCTAAAATTTTTGCAAAAATTTTATAATCATTTGTTTAAAAGTGAGATTGGTCGATAATTTTTCACATTTGTTAAGTCTTGGGTTTCTTTCGGTATTAAGGTGATTGCAGCTTCATTCCAAGAATCTGGGATCTTCCCATTTTTTCTGATTTCATTTAGAAGAATCTCTAGAACCGGAACCAGGTCTTCGGGATCTTTCTACAAACCTGAGAAATGCCTCAGGTTTGCAAAAAAATCTATTGTTAAAGTACATGCAGGGTAAAAACTCTAAAATGAGAGAAGCAGAACCAGTAGCTTTAAGAAACAAAAGCTCCCAGTTGCCATTGCTAGGCAACCACAACAAGAATTGCCAGCTAGCATGCTCACCTTGGTTTCTGTCAGTAAAAGGCTGGAGATAGCAGTGTCTTCAACAGTCCTTTGAGGGAGGATGCATTGGCATCAAGCTTAGCAACACACATCAGGGGCATGACATACCCTGGCCAGGCTGCTTGCTATTGTTCAACAGCAGCCACCCCATGAAAGCCAGTCTGGTGTAGGGATGAGAGCTTCTAATTAGGATCTAGGAAGACCTGTGCCATTGGGCCAGTTACACATTCTCAGCCTAACCTACCTCATACAATTGTTGGGAGGATCAAAGGAGAATGCCGTGAGCTGCTTTGGGTCCCCATTGTGGAGAAAGGCACTATATCAATGAAGTAAATCAATAATAAATATACTGAAAATTGTGGTGCCAAATAAAAGGCCGGTGGGAAACAAAAATGGAAGTATGGAAAGGTGAGGATATGGGAATTGCCAGGAGGGAGAGAAGAGTGAATAGTGTGGGGTGAGTCTCCACCATGGAACTGGGCCCAGCCCAGCAGTTGCAGAAGAACATAGCAGTACAAGTAGTCCTGCAGGTATGTGGTCCCAAGGCCTTTAATCGCTTTGTAGGTAATAGCTAGGACCTTGAAATGAACCCAGTAATTGATCAGTAACCAATGAGTGTCTTAAGAAAGGGAATGATATGCAAACTTCGCTTATCCTCTGACAATAGATAGGCTACAATGTTCTGTAATAACTGGGGTTTCAGAGTTGACTTTAAGAGCAGACCCATGTAGAGTACATTACAGTAGTCAAGCTAGGGGGGATAACCAAAGCATGGAACCACATGGTCAAGTCAGCAGAGTCAAGGAACGGTCTATTTTCCAAGCTAAGAGGAGTTGGTAGAATGGAATGTCTTTTTTGCCGCTATAGCATCTTGCTTCTTCAGCAATAAGGCTGGATCAAGTATCACTCCTAGGGTCCTTACTGAGGCAGTGAGAGTCAGCTGGACGCCATCAAGAGGAGGGAGCACCACTTCCTCCAGGACCTTCGTCTTCCCAGCTGACCTTAACTGCATCTTGCCATGATTCCGTTTCAGTTTGTTTACCTTTAGCCAGATGGCAGTCAGATATTGTGTAAGGTTACGGTCACACAGGTCAGAAAAAAGGGGGGGGCAAGGCTATTTCCACTGGAGGAATTTGACCTGCAGTTGCACAATCACACCTCCCTTTGAGGATGCAACTATGCGTGAGACAAGGGGGGGGGTTGTGCTGTTTATACCCCCATGCGCTTAACTGAGGGATTGATTAATCGCAACTCCACACTGAAGGCTCCCTATGGAGTTTGTGATGATGCACATACTGCAAAGGGGGGGGACAACAGCATGGAGTTGGGATGGCCTGATGCCATGAGAGTGCACTGGAGCGATCAGACATGGGAAAGTCTGTTCGTGGCCCATCGCAACCTGTTAACTACCAGATTTTCCCATGTCTTTTAAACCCACTTCTGCAGTGGAGCAGAACGGGCTGCCAACAGCTGTGGGGCACTTCCCAGATGTTGTTGTCTGATCATGCCCTTTAAATCCGCCCGGTATTCACACCTATGTCGGGTCCAATTGTGTGTATGATATCAGTCTAAGAGTCTCTACTATGCCGTCAAGCAATTGGGATAATGTCTGCTGTTTATTGTTGTATTGTTTAAATTGATGTTATTACCTGTCTTGGAGTGCCACTTTGAGAGAAAGGTGGACTATAAATATTTTAATAAATAAGAAAAGGTAAAATCTTACAAAAAAGTAAAATCTTACTTTTTCTTGCAACAATAATGTCATTTGTGCTTCTGGATGACACTTGTTACCTTTTTTATCCCTCTGTTCCTTGAAGGAATTGAGTGGCATACAGGGATTCCTCTTTTTCCATCCTGTCCTCTGAGATTCTCTGGATCTCTATTTTGTCCTATGAGGAAGCCAGCTCTGTAAAAGAGAGAGAATGACTGGCCCAAGGTCACCCAGGATGTTTCAGGATGAAGCAGGGACCTGAACCTGCATGTTCTTCTTCCTACTCCAACACTCTAGCTATTAAAGTAAAGGTAAAGGTTTCCCTTGTTCAAAAGCCAGTCAACTCCAACTCTAGGGGGTGGTGCTCATCTCTGTTTCCAAGCTGAAGAGCCAGCGCTGTCCAAAGACTTCTCTGTGGTCATGTGGCCGACATGACTAAATGCCAAGGCACATGGAACACTGTTACCTTCCCATCCAAGCAGTACCTATTCCTTGCTTTCGAACTGCTAGGTAAGCAGGAGCTGGGGCCAGAGGTAGGAGCTCACTCCATCACACTGCACTAGGGTCTTTAACTGCTGCTGTGCTGCCCAGGATATTGCCATCCTGATCTGCTCTGAATTCACATGTATTTATGTATGAGAGAGCAATTATTCTTGTGCCTTATATGGAGACCCTTGACTCCACTTGACGTTTATGGAAATACTCATATATTTTTATTTTTTTATTTTGGATAAACATAAAACAAATAAGTTACATTAAAATATGAATTATGATTAAAACAATTCTAAAACCATAATAAGGTGTCAGTAATCGTTAATGTTCTTGATAGTAGCAGCATATATCTGACAGCAATGGTTTAGTGGGATGCCTGACCATTTCTTATACCCAAAGAAGTAACCATTGGGAGCTGGGAAGGATGGGAAACCAAAGCAAACTAATCACACTAGAGTGTCCTTCCCTATAAAGGACTGCTCCACAAAGTAGTAGAACTTACTTTCAGTCATTTGTTTGTAAATACTGGTGTGGAACCCAGGAAAGATTTTCTTTAATTTCCACATTCAACCAACCATGAATCAATCCAATGGCTGCACCATCTAGTCCACACTTAACCAGCTTATCCTCAAGGATATCATGAGAAACTTTGTCAAATGCTTTACTGAAATCTAGATACACTATATCCACAGCATTGCCAGAGTCAACCATTTTAGTAACTCTGTCAAAAAAGGAGATAAGGTTGGTCTGGCATGACTTATTCTTGATAAACCTAAGCTGGCTACTACCAATTAACTCATTCTGTTCAAGGTGCTCACAGACAGAGCATTTAATAATCTGCTCTAGAATTTTTCCAGGTATTGATGCCAAACTCACAGGCCTGTAATTTCCCAGGTCTGTCTTTTCTCCCTTCTCCAAGATCGAAACAACATTTGCTCTTCTGCAGTCTTCTCCAGGCACAACATCAGTACTCCAGGACATCTCAAAGGTTAGAGCCAGAGGCTCTGAAATAACATCTGCAATTTCTTTTAGCACCCTGGGATGCAAGCCATCCAGCCCTGGAGATTTGAAAGTATTTAAGGCAGCTAGATGCTCTCTAACCATTTCCTTACTTACTCTGGACTGGCAGTTCCTCCTTCCTTCATATGCCCTGCATTCTTCAGCTTGTATACAGCTCGCCTTATGGTTAAAGACCGACGCAAAGTGAGAGTTGAAGTCTCAGCCAACATACAGCAACCCCCTAAGGTTTTCAAAGGAGGAGACATTAAGAGGGGGTTTGCCATTGTCTGCATCTGTGTAGCCATCCCGGACTGCCTTGGTAGTCTCCCTTTCAAGTACTAACTAGGTCTGACCCTACTTCATTTCTGAAATCTTATGACAGCATGCTAGGCTGGGCCATCCAGGTCAGAGCACAGTTCAAATATACTGTATCAACGAGCAGCAACTGAAACAACTTCAAGGATTTAAAAGGCTCGACAATGCTTTGCCACCTAAGGATACTATGCATCATGTTTCTGTAGTCTCTCCATATTTTCAGGGAATAGATGCTTGTGGATAAAACTGCCACTGAGCATCTTTGTATGGAGCACGAAGAGAAGTAACTGAGGCACATGTCTGCACTGTTCTTTGTGAAGGAGAAGCTGGGAGAAAGCTAACATGCCCCTGGACCACCACCAAAGAAGAAATACTGATTGCACTTGAAAGGCAGTTCCCGTATCACTTCAGCCAATCTCTGTATGTGGCAGGTTCAAATGCAAATTCTGCAAGCAATTCAAGTGTAATACAGCACAGAAAGACACTGGGCCTTTTTTGGTGCTGCTGATGGGAAAGGATTGCCCCATGGGCAAAGTGATACACCTCATTATCTCAGAAGAATGCAAGAAACCTTTTTAAAGATGTATTTGCATCACTAGAAGCAGTGAACGAGGAACACACACAGTTGGTTTCCATAGGCATTTTCATCTTAAACTTGGGGAGAAAGAGTAAGAATAGAGGAGTTATAGATGCATTTCATGATGGGATTCATTCTGTGTGCAATCGCAGGAACAGTCTCATTATACAAAGCAGTTTATTTCTTTCATATCACTTTTCAGGCTGCGAGTTGCCATATCGCTCGCAAATCATAAAGTATATGTATATGTTTGCCAAGACACTATTTTTCTCTAGGCATTGCTAAGATGAATAATATTCTAATATAGAGTATTCAGAGAACACGAGCAACATTATGGGAAGTTTAGTTCTTGGGGATTTATTCAAGCCTAATCACACACAGAATTATTCCACTTCCTACTATTCGTCGATGTCAAGCTCCAGCCAGGCAAAGCACTTAAATAAAGGCAGGCTTGGCAAGTAATTGAACCGAAGCCACATATATGATTACACAAGTGACGACTGTGTGCTCAGAGAGAGGAGATGAGTAAGAGCCAAGGCTGCGGAAATCCGGCGGGCTTGAATGGGCTCACCTTTATTTTTCAGGTTATTCCAAGCTCAGTTCTCATGCTTATTTCCAAGCGAGTGAAGTCATCACGCTGTGAATGTTTTTTGTCTTCCTTGTTCTTCTGACCGTGCTCCCAATTGATCGTAGTGGAGAGCCTCTCTGTCCTTCACATGCCAACCTGAGTATAGGACTCTCCCACTATTACCTGCTATCAGATTGCACCTCTGGACGCATACCTGGCACTCATCAAGGAATTTTAGGCAATCACAGCTGCCCAGCATATATCCACTGACCCTATGTATGAGTTCCATGTGCACTAGAAGCTTGTACGGAATGTGCTTCCTCTGCTGCTAGAACTTCTGTTTGCACAAGATCAGTTCTTTCAACAAGCCCTTGTATGCATGGAAGTTTTAGGAGAAGAGGCAGCTTGTTCTACCGCAGAAACTATCCAGCATGTGCAGTACTCACACATAGGATCCAAGTCATTGTGTCCTCGAGTATTTAGGAAATAGAGCTATCCTTACCATGTTATCTCCCTGATGCAGATGGGATGGGGAGCTCACAAAAGCAGTCTTCTGGATTCATATTCCACAGCTGGATGAGGAACCATATGTACCACAGGCTGCCATTAACATGGATCCAGCATCCATGGTTGTGTACCTAGAGCCTTGGTCACAAAACCAGTGAACATGCAGTTGATAAGCAGTTAAGGAGTAAGGACATGTTGCTGGATTTCTTCTCTCCTGTTTCTTCCCTTGCCTGAGCAGCTGATCTTCATGATCCAATTGTTCTATCTATTCTACTGTTTCATGTGTATTCAATTGGATTAAGGGATATTTGTTTAGTGTGACAAACACCAAAGCAACAGGGGTATACCTGGGCTACAGCTAAAGAGTGTAGTTTCTTTACTCCATCACCAAAATCTGACAAGAGTAGAAATTCATTTGTAATGTAACACTGACATAATAGCAGAATAAATAAGTCATTTACAGAGGCTTTTCAACTCAAACCTCAACTGGTAGCCAATCCTTGCTAAAACATCTGAAGAACTTAAAATTTCCCAGATGGAATTTCCTGGAAATTGCACAAATGGCCTCATTAAACACAACATGTCCACCAGCTGTGCCCTGGCATCCATACTAAATATATGCAAATTGTGTTAATCATTCATAAATTTTAAAAATTGCAAACCACTTCCAGTCTTTGGCTTCATGACTGTTGCGAAGAAACCTTACAAGTTGCCCATCCCTGGCCTTACAAAGCAGCAGCAGATGTCTGTGTCCCGCCTGTATCCCTTTCAAATGCAGCAGCATTTTAACTCAATGGGAGGAAAAAATCATGTTGCAAGTCCAAAGCTGCCATCAGAACTTGGATGATGCTCTCCTTGACTCCCACAGGTGTTTCACCAGAACTGGCAGGAAATTCAAACTTCAGATCAAGGACAGGTCCAACATAAAGGAAAAGAATAATTGCTCCTCTCTGGCTGATATCCATTGCTAACAACCTCTCATTTCATTCTATAGTTTTAAAGTGCACAAGAACACTGCTATAGAAATCTGTTGCGTGCTGGCTGTGAACTACACAAGATATTTCCAAGGGAAATTAAAATGAATTAAAGGGTTTGCTGCCAAGAAATAGGGCACACATTATTTTTACAATCCACAGAACGTGAAATCCTATTTGTCAAGCCTATTAATTGTGTTGTGAAGTGGAGACAGTGCTGGGTAGAGAGCCTGCCAGGGCTGATATGCCTCAGTTTTGTTGGCACCACTCCATACCCTTTTGGTGAGCATCTTTGGTTAGATTCCTTTGCCAGACTAGTGTGCCAGATGAATTGAGGTGGAGTCATGGAAGGGGCTGGGCTTGCCATTCTGCATGACTGAATCTGTGCCCACAGTGGCAATGGTTGGCTTATCAGGGAAATAGCTAATGTATGCCAGACCTTAGACCCTGGAGCAAACCCAACCCAGCACAGCCATGGTTATTATGTTGTTGTTGTTATCCAATCAATTACACAGAGTTATAGTTCAGGCAATGGTTGCCTACATTCCCTTCAAACAGGGAAACCAGATTGTTCCACACCAGCTCTTGTTCAAAACAGGCCAAACATGTTCCAGTCACACCAGTTTGTAGTAGTAATTAAGAACACGGACTCTAATCTGGGAGAACTGGGTTTGATTCCCCATTCCTCCACATGCAGCTGCTGGTGTGACCTTGGCTCAGTCGTAAGTTCTTTCAGAGCTGTTCTCTCAAGAGAAGTTCTCAAGAGAACTCCCTCAGCCCCATCTACCTCAAAGGGTGTCTGTTGTGGGAGGGGGAGGGAAAGGGATTGTAAGCCACTCTGAGACTCCTTTGGGTAGTGAAGGGCAGGGTACAAATCCAATCTCTTCTCTTCTCTAATCCTGCCTGTTTTTCTTCTGTTGGCAGAGTGGCACACATCCACTCCACACTGCACTTTTACACTAATCAGAAGTGCTAACTCTGACTTTTCCAGATTTCTCCTACCCTCTGGCAAGCCCACAAAAGTAAACTTTTGATTGCTGTGCTTGATACCTATATAACTGAGCTTTCCCCCCATGTCAGCATGCTCACACACCTGCATCCTCATTTGCCTCCTGTCTGCATGCCCTGGGTTCTGATATGCTGATTGGGCCCAGCTTCACAGCACACGTTCCCTCTCTCTGGATTTATTCACTGAAACCGCTGTTGGATCACCTGCTTGGCTCCTCTGCCTTCCCTTCTCTGCCAAGCACCCTGCCTCAGATCTCCAGGCCTTCAGCCAGCGTGCCTGTCTGAAGACCAATAGAATGAAGCCATACCCTATTATTCCCTGGCATAGAAAAAGTAGGTAATATCCCTGTCCTTCTCCTTTCCCTCCTCCACTTATTTATTGCTCCTTTTCTCTTATTCTCAGAGGCATGCACTGATTCATGGAGGTAACTAGTAGATGGAAGCCAGTACCATGTGCATTGATGGGCAGTTTGCCACTGTTGCACCGATTGGTATGGAGATATTGCTCAGACTGGTTGTCTGCTTAGTAAATGATCTCTGGTTATTTCCATTTACTACAGTCTCAATTTTCCTTTCTAAGACTGCTTTGGAGCTCCATCACTTTCCATTTCACTCCAAAACCTCTGGGCACGCATTGTTTATTACCCCTCGGTTTGAGACTAGACCTGTCCTGTTCACACGGACAAGAGCATTTACATGAGTCACTCTGAGAGTCATCAGGATCAGCATTTCAGGGAGCTTGCTGGGTTGCAGCAGGAAATATCCATTTCACACGTCGAGAAGAGCCACCAGACCTCTGTCCTTGATATGGGCTCCTCTGTCCTAGCTGACCAGCCTTGTACCTCAGTACCTGACACAAACAACACTCTGTTCAAAAGTGGGAGCATGTTGTACTGCTGTGCTGATAATTGCCTGTTCATTGCTTGTCGAAATTACTGGGCATGGAAAATGTTAAATATGAATGCTGAGGAAAGAAATATAGGCAAGATTATAGCATATTAATCTCCATTTGCAAGTTGTTAGTACACTGATAAGTTGGTTGGAAGTTATTTGTAAGTTGGCACATTCCCTTATGCTTTGAGTGTGTGCGTAATGAGAGAGAGGGTGTGTGTGTGTGTGTGTCTATCCCTCATTAGCTAAGATTTCCAATGTGTTTTGCCCTTGATAGTTCTGTCTTGTTAATAGCGTTTGGCTGGTGTTTTCATTCTGCATGTCAGTAGCTCCACCTACTGGTTCATGAAAGAAGGGAGGACCTTTGAACGCTGTTATTTGAGCAATGAAAATGTTAAGAGGGCAAACACTCATTTGGAGCCAAACAACAACATGTGCAGAATTTGGTCAAAACTGACAGCTCCATTGTTGCTTTTCAGTTGGGGGGGTGGGGAATCCCATTCCCTCTTGCATATTTGAGAGAGAGAGAGAGAGAGAGAGAGAGAGAGGCAGCAGCAACCGTTATTGTGCTGGCCCATCTCACAGGGGGAAAAGGCTTGGTTCATTTCCCAGTAAACTCAAGCTTCCTAGAGAACCCTATTCTCTCTTGAATATTAACATTAAAGATAGAATTTGCTGTGTAAAATAAATTAATAAGAGCATTTGTCACTATGTATTTGACAAAAAGAGTGCCCCTATGAGCAGAATTCACAAATATTTGGAAAAACAAGGGGGCACAAAAAGCATCATACTTGGAAAGCATTACATAAAGAGCTTGACACTCAGAATATTTTGGGCTTGTTTCAATAACTCATTTCCTAGCATCTTTCGAGGCCCCCCTCCTTTTCACTCACACACACCCATCTTTTTGATACTACCCTCTTCTTCCCCTCCCAAAAAGTATTTGTGCAGCATGAGGTGAATTCAGATAGGATCTGCAGTTTTGAGCAAGTATAACAGAACATATATATTTTTACTGTTGCTATCTAGTAAGTTATCCTATTTGTCTTTGTGTATTTATTTCAGATTCTACTCAGCTCCATCCTAAGGGCATGGAGAAGGAGAATGTTTCATTTTGGGGGGAAAGAACATGGAATTCATTTACCGATTAAATCAAGTTCAAACAGAATAGCTGGTGAGATCTGCACCCTTCAAATTGCAGCCTTGACTACAAGCATCCATTTCAAAAAGGAAGTTTTCGATAAACAATTCTTGCATTTTCCCCCTGCAAAAAAATGCATACCCTGCCATGTGTGAAAATCATGTGCATGTTTGTTTAAGCTGAGGTGATTACCTATCTGTGAGAGCTGTACAGGTCACACTGATGTTACTGCCTAGCTATTTTTACCAAAAGCCAAGATGCAATGAAGTATGCCTACCCTTTCAACTACTTTATGACCCAATCTACAAGCAACTGGACTTAAGAGGAAGAAGAGCTGGTTTTTATACCTCACTTTTCTTTACCTTAAGGAGTCTCAAAGTAGCTTACAATCACCTTCCCTTCCTCTCCCCACAACAGGCACGTTGTGAACAAGGTGGGGCTGAGAGAGTTCTGAGTGAATACTTCTAATTTTTGTAGAGAACTCAAAATGGCATGGGCATTAAACTCTTTTACCAGACATGAATGAGGTCACGGATACTGTTGAGTAGGTTCCTGTGATACCAATGCAACAAATTCCTCAAGACAGTCACTACACAGCATGTAAGGTAACAATCACATTGAATGGCCTACATAAAAGATGATGCAAAATGAGCAGAAATCAAGAATGTGACTCATCTAAAGAGTGAAAATAGAATAAGCCACCTATGAAAATATTAGTTTGAAGACAAATGTCACAACAAATGTGTAATGAGGGCATTTACTGTACCAAAAGCTGATGTAATGGTACTATCTGAAGGATTCTGGCCGAGTTCAGACTGGCAGTTTGCCCCAAGATAGGCACATTTCAGAAACGTTTCACAAACAGAATAAAAGGGTCGTTCACACAGGCACATCTGTCAGGCGTTCCCCAGCCGTACTCAACCCGTCTTGTAACGCTCCCCTCCCGAGCTTAAAAATACCTGGTGACAGTGGAAGCAAACCCTGGAAAGTGTGTTTATCCCACGTATATCCCACTTCCTGGAAGTGTGAACGCTAAATGCTAAAAGCCAGGAACAACCCGCGTTCTAAATGTGCGCCGGCTGTTCCCGCAGGGATGCGCATAAGCACCCATGCGCAATATGCGCTGAAGCACACAACTGCATCTGCGGGATGCTTCTGCCTCAAGGCATTAAAGCTCAGGCCAGGCAGCTTCCTGGGAGACAGACCGGCAAAATGGCAGGCATGTGAGGAGCATCCTGGAAAAGGGCAGAGACCTTGGACCTACTGCCAGTGTGGGGTGAGCAGCCAGTGCAGAAGGCCCTGTGTGAGAGTCACAGAAACACGGAGACGTTTGAGCAGATTGCTGAAGAAATGGCCATCCTCGGCCACAGGTGTTCTGCTGAGGAGTGCCACTCCAAGACTAAAACCATGCGGCTGCAGTACAGGTGGACATTGGCGCACAACAGCACCTCAGGGAATGATAGGGCATCATGTCTCTACTTTACAGAGCTGGACAGAATCTTCCAGGGGGATGGCAATGTCAAGTCTAGGAGGGTTCGCAACAGCTTCTCCCTGCAGACCTGGCCATCCACCAGCAGCTCACAGGAGACTGCAGAGAGCCAATCTGCATCCTCACAGGAAGAGTTCTGGCTGACCCTGGAGCCAGAGGAGGAGGAGCAAGTGCTAATCCTGGGTAAGTGGGGAGTACTCAGCACAGGCCCCTGCCCACCCAGAAGCTGTGACACCCACACCCCATGACACAGCCCCAGTGTGTGGCTGCTGGTGGTGGGGGCGGAGTGCATGAAGTGGTTTAGGAACCCTTCCCCAGTGTGCCACAGCAGCCACAGGGGACCCACAAATGCACGGGTCCCTGAGCACAGTCAACCCATGGCATGGCCACCCTGCCCCGGGCATGTCCCCCATTGCAGAGGTCCCCCTCCAACAGTTGTATGGCGCATGGTTGGGTGTACACACCTCCGGTGACCAAGAGGGCATGGGAAGGCCAGCACTCCACTTGGGCGGTGGCAAAACCTGGTGTGTAGGAACCCTGCTCCCTGTCAGGCAGACAGAATAGTTGTCCGTAGAGGTGATGGTGACCACAGCAGGGTGGGCCCCATGGCCCACCCGGGCAGGCTTCTGCAACCTTCCTCCTCTCTCCCCCATGTAGACACTGTGGAGCTCACACAAGAGGAGAGGACAGACCCCAAGGATGATGATGAGACCATGGGGAGGAGGATCCTCAGCTAGATAAGGAAAGTGACCCTGGCCACATCAGAAGTCAATGGTGAGCTCACATGGGGATCCTGGCGACCCTGGCACATGCTGGCCCCTCCGAGCTCCACCCATGTGGATGCAGCCCAGTGAGGCCATCCAAGGATGACTCCCCCAGGTGCCCCAGAACAGAGTCAGTGCTGGCGACTCATTGCCGTGTTCCCAGTCGACTCCGCACCTCACCCTGCCCCAGACCGTCCCCACCCCCGCAGTCCAGGAGATGGTCTGAGGCCTGGAAAGGGCCCCCATGCACCAGGGACTGACTCGGTGTTCCCCCTCCCTGTCATCACCATAGGGCCCTCAGGAACTGCCAGTCCAAAGGGAGACCAAACCCCGTCGTGGGACTCGGAATGCAGCAGGTGGGTGGCTGTGCTGGTCCCCCATGCATGGGGAGGTGTCCAGTAGAGGTCTTGGCATATCTGGCAACCAGGGGTCACAGCACATGGCCCCCAGAGCTGTGGCTCCCTGAGGAGGGTTTGCAACATCACAGCCTTGTGTGCCACGGGGCCGACACCCAATGGGGCACGCTGGCTTATCACTGCAGTCATGATGGCTGAAGGTCTCCCGTCCTCTCTCTGCAGACATGCCGCCTAGGGCCATCCTCGCACAGCTGTTGCCAAACTCCCGTATGGCTGTCATCAGAGCAAGGAGGCAGCGGGTCTCAGCCCTGCAGAGGGTGGGCAAGAGCCTCCTGGAGCAGTCAGGACAGAACCATGAAGCCATTCTGGCGAATGCCCAGCAGGAGCACGAGGACTACCTCAAGCAGATGCACCGCTCACGGGAGGAGGAGTGAGAGGCCACAGTGGCCATGCACAACATAATGCGTTTGACGCTCAACACCAACCCACATAGCCACATCCTTGGCACGGCCACGTTCTGTGGATCCAGGCCCAGGATGCCAGTGTACCGGGGAGGCCCCAAGGCAGCAGTCAGGGATTGTGAGAGCTGCCCGCCATGGTTGCAGTGGCACTCTGAGAGGAACAGCACTGTGGCAGAGTGGGAGACCATGCTCCTATAACAGGCCCCCCCACTCACCACCGAGCTGAGGCCAGCACACACATCCCTGGCCGGTCTGTTGACTGTAGTGGCATGGGGTGCACCAGACGTGTGGCCGCAGCCACACGTCAGGACCCCCATGCACCCCTGAAGGAAGGGCACCAAGTAAGGTGAAGTCTTTGGCAAAAAACATATATTTCACAATCAACTGTGGTGTGGGGAAAACTGGGAAAATAAACATAATTGCACGTCTGTGGCTTGGTGTGTCAGTCCCTTCTTTGGGGCACAGTGAGGGCCCAGGAACAGCAAGGGCATGCGTGGGTATCTGGCCATCTGGGCGGCCCCCCTCAACTGTCTTGGCTGCTGTTGGTGGGCAGGGCCTCAGTGTCTGTGCCTTCTGTCCTGGGTGGTTGCCCCTGAGCCGCGCGGAGGCTGTCGATCTCCCTCCTCATGCACCACATGGCATCCTGCTGGATGGTGAGGAGGTGGACCATGCGCTGGACAGTTGGGGCAAGGCAAACATGGCATAGGTCAGCCACCCTGCCTCACCATGGGTCCCCTCCTCCAGACACCCTTGCATGGTGTCTGCACAGACCCTTGGGTCCCGGAACCCACCCCCCGTCCAGGGCCCACTGCCAGTGGACACTGCAGCCGGGCCCCCCATGGAGCCTTCGGGGAGGGCGGGATATAAATAAAAATAAATAAATAATAAATAAATAATGGGGTCTGACATGCTGCCATGGTGGACTCACATCAGCGCTCAGCCTGCTCCTCGTGGGCCGCCAGACGTGCTGCCAGCGAAGCCAGGGTGGGTACGTCGGCGGCCACCTGCCCTTGTTGGTCACCAGTGGGACCAGGTTCCTGACCTCCTGAAAGGACATGGGTGGGCCTGTGTAAGTGATGGCAGCCCAGTGGGACACCATCATGGGCCACCGACATGTGTACCTACCAGTATCTGAGGCTGACTGGGACTCCACTGTGGCAGGCGCCTCCCGAGGCGCTGGTCCCCTCCTTTGCCGCCGTGGCTGCATCTGGAAAACAGGGCCCCAGACATCACACACACACACATGGCCAGCACAGGCAAGATCCCATGTTGGGCCAGCAGCCCTGTGTCCGGGGCGCCGGATGCATGACCAGGCCAGCAGCCTGGTTGGGCTGCAGCTCAGGCCACTGCCTTGGCGGGTCTGCCCTTGCCCCTGCCACACCAGGCACAGGGCAGGCCAGGGCGGTGACATGATGTGCTGGGTGGCCCAGTGAGCGGGCATGGTGGGCCGCCGAGCTCTGGATCTCACTGCCACAGCCCCCACGGAGCTCAGGGCAGGGTGTCCAGTGCCCGTGTTCCAGGCACTGCCCACATTGCCCCAACGCTGACCACTAGCCACCTGACCTACCTCCAGATGATCCAGCGATGGGCTCACCCTCGAATGAGCTCCAAGACGCAGGTGCCTCAGCTGGCCTCCGGTGTCTTCACCGATGGGGACGGGTACCTGCCGGGGGGAGACAGGAATGGCTGGGCCGGGTGGAAGAGTTCCAGTATGGGTTTGCTGTGGCCATTAACCTGCTGGCCTACGCAGCCAGGTGGCAGGGGGCCCATGTGGAAGGCCGGCAGCATTGCCCATCTGTTGCAGCTATAGCCGCCTACTGGGCCTACAGCCTGGCTGCAGGAGGGCCCCATTCCCACTGGTCTGGCTGACCTCTGGGATGGCCAAACAGCCTGGCCCCTGTGACACATTGGACATCCATTGAGAGGGCAAAGGGAACAGCAGGGGTGTTCGGTATGATGGCCAATAGGCCTGGGGTGTTGGGTTGGCTGGGATCGCTTGTCCCTGGACCACGTGGACACCAATCCCCCCTCCCCAAGAGGGATCCTGGCACCCCTATCCAGGGCAAAAACCACGGCCGCAGGTGCCTTATGGGCCTCCACCCTGGGGGCAATCATTCAGGAAGGTGATGTGTGTGCTGGCACAGTGGCCCTCATTGCCACACCTCCACCCCACAGTACCCATTGCCAGAGAAGTTCCCCCCCCCCCGGCCATGTCAGGACTGGCTGGACCAGGACAACCATTGCAGTGTCGGGCCACTGTGTTTGCATGTGGGGACGCTCGGGCGTCTCCCTGCCCATATATGCTGTGGCTCCGCCCTTGCAGAGGATGGCTGGAGCAGTTGTCAGCCTAGGAGTCAACACCCTCCCACAGGAGGTTGACAGGATGGTAGGGGTTGGTCTGGAGTGGAAACCAGGATCATGGCAGGTGGGAAGGGAAATCCTCTGGGAGACGGCGGAGACACAGAAGGGGAGGGGCTGACACATTCCCTTTCTGAGGCACGACACTGGTAGTTGACTACTGGCTGAGAAGGTTGCCCTTATGCCTGTCTACCATGGCAGGGCCCAATGCAGTGCTTGACGCCATGCAGATACTGTGAGGGGGGCATGTGCCCTTAAGGCTGATGCAAGGCTGGCAAGGTGCCATGGCAGGACAACTGAAAGGCCCCTGCTTAACAGCCAGGCTGCCTCTCCTGGCCATCTGTCCAGTTGTCCGGGGCCCCATTCCCCTCCTCCATGTGGGGGGGCTCCACGACATTTCTGGCACATGCATGTGCCCTGTTGAAAAAAGCCTGTCAGAGATTCAAGGCACCTTTGTATGGGGTGACCAACCACCTTCTGGTCAGGTATGTGGCATCACCAAGGACGAGGTGGGGGACAAGAACGCCCTCTATGACAGGTGTGGGATTCCCGGGGACAAACACCCTCGCATCCATGGCCCTGCAGAGGTGTGACTGCCTCAATACATGGGCATCGTGGTCCTGGCCACTGTGGCGCACACAGATGTCGGTGAATCTGCCCCGATGGTCGACAGTCCCCTGGAGGATGACAGAGCAGAAGTGCTTCCTGTTGATGAAGTTGCAACCCTAGCCAGGCTGTGGCTTGATGGGGATGTGGCAACCATCCACAGCCTCAATGCAGTGGGGGAAGCCCACTGCCGCAAACCCGTCCATGACCTGTGCGGCACAGAGGCTTTGGGTTAGAGCAGGTGTCTGCCCCTGCAACCCTGCTGGGTAGGACTGCAGCCCCTGCTTCCCACCCTGGACCACTGACACACTGATGGCACTCAGGGGCATTCTGTCTGCAGGGGCTGGGGGTGTGGTGAAATGGGGACTTGCCCTCAGCCCTGGAAGGCTGCAGTGCCGTTCTGTGGCTCACAAGCCCGTTTTTGCCTTCCCACCCTGTCTGGTGGGGCTATTTCCCTTCGTTACACGCTGCCACCACACACTAGATTCACACGACCTTCCTAGGGGGACCCCTCTGGCTGACTCCCCAACCTTGGGAAGTCGGCACTGCAGTCTTTGGGTGCCCCCTGGAGAGTTAGCAACCCCTCCAATTTGGGCCAGTTTGGTTTCTCTGGCCTACCTCTGCCCCTGGTAATGTGCTGAGCAGGGAGGATTAAGTGGTCAAGGCACACTGGGCTTCCTTAACTCAAGAAGGAAGATTTATCTAAACTATTTACAGGTTCGGCATGGGAATTTACGCAATCACTTTAAGCACAACAGGGCACAGCACAAAAACAGGATTTAAAACGCAGCTCCTCTGTCCCCTGCACACATCCTCTCTATCTGTGGAGATTGTGGGCCTCAGGATGGGATTCAATTTCCCCCTCCTGTTGTTGTGGAGGACCCCAGCCCCCCTCAGGGCCCAAATCTGCCTGGCAGCACCCCTGGGGTGTGTCCATATTTTCCCGCTCTTTTCCTAAAGCTTCTGGGAAGTATAGGCAGGGAGGTATGGACTACCTGGCTAGCATCCATTTAAGAATACACTGCTGCCTCTGCCAGGCAGCCATTTCGTTACAGGAGGTATCACCATGGGGCCTGTGGACACCTGCCCCTGGGGGGATACTCACCCTTCCTGGCAGATGAAGGCAGACCATCCTGCTCAGTAGCTCCAGGTCCATGGCCATGCACACCTCCACCACAATTCCCACAATGGTGGACTTGCTGACCCCGAACTGGCTGCTGACCTCTCTGTAGCAGTTTGTGCCTGCAAGCCACCACAGGGTTATGGCCATGCGCTCCTCCACTGAGATGATACACTTCATGGGTGTGTCTGTGTGACCGATGTGGCAGTGGAGGCAGTTGACTAGCCAGTGGAAAGAGGCCCTCATCACCCTGAAGTTCTTGAGCCATTGCTCATCCCCCCACACTAGGCAGATGAAGGTCTCCCACCACTTGGTGGGGCGAGGGTACACACCCACCAGCGACCTGGTGTGACCTCTTCACTCAATCTCACTACCCCAGCTGTGTCAAGGGACTGTCTGGCCAGGTACTCCCTGATTCTGGCTCTTCTGCAAGCCCTGTAGCATCGCTGGAAGAGCGCCCTTCGTGCTTGGATGCTGCACACTCTGGCTTGGTGGCATTGCAGCACTGCAATGCAGAACCTGACGCCCAGGAGGAGGACTGTGCAGGCTGTGCCTTTGGCATCCATGCTGACTGATCTCCTAGCCTCACTCTGGCACCAGGAAGGTGCAGATGATTGCCTTGAAGGGGGGTAATGACGTGGCCGCATGCGTGTTGTGCTACCGCACAAAGCCACGGGATCCTGCCCTATTTGCTGCTGCGCCTATGCGCCTATGTGCATAGCCACCTGCCGCAGAGTGAGGAAAATGCCGCTTACAGCCACACCTCTAGGCCAACAGTGTGAACACTCCCTTGCACCTCCTCCCCAGTATGCTCCCACATCAGTCTGAGGAGTGTGACCGGGAAAACCTGGAACACGTTCCAGGTCTTTTTTGCCACGACTCCCTCACGCTTCAAACTGGCAATCTGAACTCAACCAATGTTTGCTTTCTTTGTTCCTGATAGCTCAGCAACTGCATGGGATTTAAATGTATGTGCAAAACTGGTTTGCTTCTCTTGGAACAAAATTGTGTCCTAATAATGCAAAATACAGAATGAGAGTACCAAGCATCTGCTGGCCACAGCAATGCCAAATTAACCTGTCATAGTCACATCTCCAATAATCTGGTGACCAAAACCATAATGAGAAAGCAGACAAATTGCTTTCACAGAAGAGATCTGCATTTGTATGTGGTAATAAAGCATGGGAGCACTCGGCCAAGTGCCATTGTATGAAATTTTGTGGCACAGATCTCTAAATGCCAAGAATGAGCAGAAAACTGGCTGGCAGGCTACAATGCTTTGACATGAGGTAGTAGGTACGGTGAATGTGGAAAGCAATAATAGCTCTAACTTACAGCTATGAAGAACAGGAAATATGTTTGTTTTCCTTATGCTCTGCACTTGGTAGTAGCTTTTTGACTGTCTCCAAAAGAGGTTACTGCACAACAACTGTAAGAACAAAAGACTTCTTCCTGGCACTGACTTAAGTGTAGACGACTCTGGAACACAAATGCTATGCCATTTAAAACAAGTGGGGGTCATGAATCACCTTCCAAATAAATGTGTAAATTGTGGATGGGATCCAGAGTAGGATTTCTGAGGATGAAAGGGGCAATTTTTGCCAGTTTCCCCTTCCCATTGCAGACTTCTGATTCCCCTTCACTTACTTTTCCTGAGAGTCCCCTATCCCCCAAAAGCAGCATTTGGGTGGGCAAATTTGGGCTATATCAGGAGAGGGATGTGAAAAAGCCTTCCTCTACCAACAGAAATCCCTTCTGCTTGCAGCAATTTCTGATAGACCCAGATGGTTCTTATATTCACACCTAAGAGAGGTACTTTCAGTCATATAAACTGGAGGTTTAGAAAGCTATGATAGTAAGTGTCATAACTCAAGGTGCTACTTTGCCAGCATTCAAGTTAATATCCCCCCTGCCCTGCCTCAAAATGTGGTATGTAGTAATAGGAGTGCCACAAGCAGGGGTCATTTGGGGCCAGAGCATGCTGGAGCACTGTTCTGGCAGCCCAGGAGCAGGCACAAATGGTGGTGGCAGCAAGTCCACCCCCAGCACTCCGCTCCTGGCCCCAAGCTCCTTCTCTCTAAAGTCGTGCCACAGCAGCAGCATGATCTTTCAATTGTATTCTATGGCCACTGAGGCGCAACTTCAGAGAGAAGGGGTTTAAATTTTGGCAGGCTGGCTGGGGAAGCAAAAGGGGGGGCATCTTCAAAAGCCTCCCCTTCTCTTTCCCAGCTGGCCTGCCAAGGTGGGCTGGGGGGGAGCGAAGAGAGAAGGGGTTTAAACTTTAAACCCATTCTCTCTTCACTAAACTTTAAACCCATTCTCTCTTCACTTCCCCCCCCAGCCCGCCTTGGCAGGCCAGCTGGAAAAGAGAAGGGGAGGCTTTTGAAAATGCACCCCCCCTTTTTGCTTCCCCTTCTGACATCACTTCTGGTGATGTCAGGGGGTGTGGCATATGCTAATGAGCCACAAGCATGAGGAGAACTGAACAATTTGTAACTTGCCAATAAAGATAGGCATGAACTGGCTCACAAACTAAACTTTGTGACAAATTTTTGGGGGGTTGTGGTTCACAAAATGAAGTTTGTGGCAAGTCAAGCAGCCCAAACTTTGCACAAACTTTCAAGCTGTTCATGAAGGTTTGTGCTGGTTCATGAATGGATAGAGTTCCAGACAGACTATCTCCTCTCAATCTAAATGTTTACCAAACTTCAAAGCAACAGTGGGGTCAGTTTCAAACATTAGGGAAGCAAATTCATTAACAGCGCAAATTTAAGCAAAGTTCTGCCCTTCTAAATCCGTTTAAGTCCATGCTGTTAAAGATAACAATGAAATGATGAACTAGCCTGCAGGATCCTTCTCTACATACCTTTGTAATGCCAATGTAGTGCATGAACATTAGCGATGCCTTTTCATTGTTCTGACCCCTGCAAAGGTACATTCTATGGGTGACCACTTGTGGAAGAAGATCTGAATCTGCCTTGCTGTTTCAAAGGTGGAGCTGTAAAATGGAGATCCTTTGGCTTTTCAAGATGGTTGTCCTGTGGGTGCCTTGAGTTTTCAGTTTTGTTTGTTTTTGATGTGGTTTTAATTTTGCTGCTTTTAAAATTACATTTTTGTCTTGTCTGGATTGATGTTGCCCAGATTAGGTCCCAGTTATCGGGGGGGGATGGCTTAGAAATGTAAACAAGACAATACAAGATTAAAAAAAGAAAAACTGGTTTAAATCGAGGCACAATAGGGCTCCACACCAACATATATTTGGACTACTAGGGCTCAGCCCTAGAATATTTATTCATTTCGATACTTACAAGTGGGAACCTTCAAAGGACTTGTGGGAAGCATCTCATTTCCCCCCTTCCCCACTATTTCCTCTTTGCCTTTCCTGAAAGCTCCCCTTTTCCTGTTTCCTTCTCTCCTTCTGGAGTTGCCAAAATGGGGATCTCTCAGGCTGTGGTCACACACACTAAATAATCCACTTTTAATTCACTTTCCAGCTGGATTTTGCCAGTTCACAATAAAATCCAGTTGGAAAGTGCATTGAAAGTACATTTTAAGTGGATTATTTAATGTGTGTGGTCGCACCTTAGAATCACGATGGACCTTCCAACTAGATAGATCAGTTCCCCTTAGAGCTGCCAGCTCCAGGTTGGGAAATCCCTGGAGATTTGGGGGTGGAGCCTTGGAAGGGTGAGGTTTGAGGAGGGAGGCAACCTCAGCAGAGTATAATGCCATAGAATCCACCCTCCAAAGCAGCCATTTTCTCTCCAGGGGAATGGATCCCTGTCATTTAGAAAGCAGCTTTAATTTTGGGTGATCTGCAGCCTTCACCTGGAGGTTGGCAACCTGAGTTCCCCTAGAGGAAATTGTTGCTTTGGAGGATGGAGTCTATGGCATTATACCCCTCCAAAAACCCCACGCTTCCCAGGCTCCAGCCCCCCTAAATTCTAGGAATTTCCTAATTTGGAGCTGGCAGATCTCTTTCCCACCCAACATCCAAACTATCTTTTTTTTAATTTACCAATTTTTATTAAATTGATAACAAGAATCCATACAGAATGTGATACATTGCAAAGTTCATATAATATCAAACCTGTAAACATCAAGAACAGTCTGCTAAACTATATAACCTGAACCAGGGGTCATTTCGTAGAAAATGAGCTGCATGAGCTCATTAGCATAAGGTATGCTAATGAGCTACTGGGCTATTAGCATAATAGCTCATTAGCATATGCCACACACCCTGACATCACCAGAAGTGGTCAGAAGGGGAAGCAAAGGGGGAAAGGCATCTTCAAAAGCCTCCCCTTCCCTTCCCCAGCCAGCCTCTGGGGGGAGGAATGAAGTGTTGAGCCACAGGAGGAAAGAGGAAAAGGAAAGAACAAAAGGAGGGAAAGAGAAAAAGAGAGAAGGGAAGGAAGGAAGGAAGGAAGGAAGGAAGGAAGGAAGGAAGGAAGGAAGGAAGGAAGGAAGGAAGGAAGGAAGGAAGGAAGGAGAGAAGGAAAGGAGAGACACAAAGAGGGCAAAGAGATGGGCAGAGGGAGGAAGGCTTTCCCACCCCCCATCAAGCCCCCACCCTCCAGATCCCTCACTTACCTCCATCAATGCCCCAGGCCGCAGTGCTCAATCGTGGGCCCTGGGAAGCCGGCAACAGGTCTCTTTGGGCCACCCCAAGGCCGCAGCGCTGGAGCGTGGGCCCCGTGAGGCTAGCCACAGGCCTCTTCGGGCCACCCCAGGGCTGCAGCAGCACTTCCGTGCGGGAAGCTGAGGGCAGGGCTTGCCGCCACCGCCATTTGTCCCAGCACCTGGGCTGCCGGAGCAGCATTCCGGTGCACTCCAACCCCAAAAGACCCCTGACCTGAACTAAGAAACCTACAAGTTTAGCCAAAATTTTAACTGTATAAGAATGGTAATAGTTTAAGATGAGGAATAAAAACTGCTAAGGCAAAAATTTGATATTAAGAAAACTGATTAGTAAAACAAAAATCTTTTATACTCTGTCAAATAAGAGGGCCCCAACAACAGGTCAATGTAGAAGAACTATCAGAAGTAAATCCAGGAGCGCTAGGACAGATTTGATGGAAGTAATTCGTGTTTAGCCATATACTGGAGCACGCTTTTCCACATATTAATAAACTTAAATGATGACGAATTTATGCCTGCAGAAGTTTGTTGTATTACATTAGTAATTTTATCCCTTACGAACTGGTCCCAGATTTTCTCATGCTAAACTATCTTTATCTGATCCTGTCTTAACCTATCCCCCACCCTAACAGCCTCTGCCTAGGAAAACTAAGGTGCCAGCCACTGGGCCATGGTAGGGAACCCTCAAGGACTTGTTGGGGGCTCACTTTTCCCTGTATCTTCCTCCCAAGGCTATTTCTCCTTTCCCTTCCCCAGGTATACCCTCTCCCCTTCACCTGCCTCATCTCTCCTTCTCAGCTATTCATCAGCCTACCTTTTATTTTCCTCCTATCTCCAGCTATATTTATTATTTATTTACTTCATTTATACCTCACCTTTCTCCACAGTAGGGAGCTAAAGCAGTTTATATTATTCTCCTATCCTCCTTTTTATCTGCACAAAAACCCAGTGGGGCAGATTATGTGACTAGTCCAAAATCATGCAGTGAGTTTCCACAGCAAGATGGGGATTTGAACCTGAGTCTCTCTAATCACTATGCCAATCTGGCTTTTATAGGATGGCAGCTGTTGAACAGTAGCAAGCAGTCAGGCCTAGTTGAGTCATGCAAGTTGAGTGGTATCAATTACCCAGAGGCTGCTGTCAGGCCTAGAGTTGCCAATTTCCAGGTGGGACTTGGAGATCTCCCAGAATTCTAACTGAACTCCAGACAACAGATATGTCCCCCTGAAGAAAATGGCTGGTTTGGAAGGTAGACTCTATGGCACTATACTGGGCTGAGGCCTCTTGTTGCCATGCTGTCGCTTTATACATCATTTATAAAGCTTATGAACTATGACTGTGAAGCTGGACTGTGCAAATAGTGTGCCAGGACAATGGACTGAATGGTGACCATGAGACTGGGCCACCCTCCTGGAATGCTGGCATGTCCACAGGCAAGGGAAACCTTGTTTTGTAGCAGCATGTCTAACCAGATGTGGACCCATGGAAGACCCAATGCCCCTCGCTCCTGCAACCCTGCAGCCAGATGCCACAAGGCAAGTCAGCCTCCCTGACCCTCCAAACATAAGGAAACAGCAGCAGTTCACCAAAAGATTAGCCTTGCTCTGCAAATGGCCCATCCAGTCCAACACTCTGTCACACAGTGGCCAAAAATACCAGGTTCCATCAGGAGGTCCAGCAGTGGGGCCAGGACACTAGAAGCCCTCCCACTGTTGCCCCCACTCCCAAGCACCAAGAATACAGTGCATCACTTGCTCCGGCCTGAGAGTTCCTATCTATACCTTGTGGATAATAGCCACTGATGAACCTCTGCTCCATATGTTTATCCAATTCCCTCTTGAAGCTGTCCATGCTTGTAGCCACCACCACCTCCTGCAGCAGTGAATTCCAGGTGTTAATCACTCTTTGGGTGAAGAAGTGCTTCCTTTTATCCATTCTAACCTGACTGCTCAGCAATTTCATTGAGTGCCCATGAGTTCTTGTATTGTGAGAAAGGGAGAAAAGTACTTCTTTCTATACCTGCTCTGATCACACGATCCCGTCCCTTTGTATCATCCCCTTTATCGCTGCAGGATCGCCTCTCCGCATTGGACAGGTAAAGTATCACCCACCAACAATATTTCCTGCTAATGCAACTGTCGCTGTCCCTTTCTATCTAAGATTCTTAGCTCTGTATTGATTGAAGATGTGATTGAATTTTATATTGTAAGTGTGTGAGAATTACTAGTAAAGAAATCACTATCTTTTAAGATGTAGCCTCTGCATCTATTTGGGGGGATCGGGATAAGTTGGACTCCTGTATACACAGGTTATTGGTCCCATAATTAAGCCTATTGCCATTTGATATTCAAATTCCCCCATTCTATTAGAGAAAGAAGGCAATTTGGCAAACACTCTCCCCTTCACAAACTCAGCCCTCTTCAGACTCCCCACCACCACCAAAATCTTCACGAACTTCCCAAATGGAGCTGGCAACTCAAGTCAGGCCTGGCCCTAATGGGTCCCCCCCCCATCAAAGGACAAAATAGGCCTGGAAAGGGCAGTTCCTACTCCCACTGCCTTTCACTCAGAGAAATCCAGCTTGTAATACTGTGGTGCCTAGCAACAGCCACTGAGGGAATCTGTTGCTTAAAGCTATAGGTGCTCCTTTTGTCATTTTCAGATTTTTAAAAAAGTTGTCTGGTGCGTGGTGTTTTTTTTAAGATTTCACATTTTTCTGCTAACCTAGGGCTCTTTTCAGGTTTGTAGAAAGATCTGTCTTGCCCATTAACAGCTCCAGTCACCAGACTGAAGTATTCAAAGATGGGCTCTTTGCTATTAGAATATAAGATATCCCCATTTTTCTCCCAGTGGGGTCCCATAGCTGCTTATAACATTGTTCTCCTCTCCTCCATTTTATCCTCACAACAACTCTGTGAGGTAGGTTAGGTTGAGAGTGTATGACTGGACTAAGCAAATTTCCACAGCAGAGTGGGGAGTCAAATCTGGGTCTCCCAGACTTTAGTCCAACCACTACACCACACTGGCTCTTGCTGACAGTAGAGTACAGGCTGCTTATGAGCATGCACAAACTGCATTTTCTTCATCACTGATAGCCAGTGATTTAAGGCAAAAGCTGTGACTTCCAAGGTGGATTTATTCCTGAGACCTCTTTTTTCACAAATTAAACACTGTGTGCATGGCTTGAATGAACAGCCAACAACTCATTCTGAATTGCCTTTAGATGTGAGGAGTTAAGTCAATGAAGTTATTCTAGATTAAACTGAGCATCTTCATTTGCAGCAAAAAGGTGTAGGAAACCAAGGTAATATTCCCTGACCTTTGTCAAAATTTCTGACTCAGGTAATTATTTAAATATTTTTATCCCACTTTTCTTCCACACTGGGACTCAAAGTGGTTTAAAAATGAAATCCAGGTTAAAATTTAATTTGAAAGTAATACTACCCAACAGCCTCCATTACCATTTTAGAGCAGGTCATGAGCCACGTGGACATGCTGGAATGATGTTACTTCCTCTGGTGTGGCCCAGACAGGGCCACAGGCTAAGAGCCAAGGGCCCTTTTGCTCATACCAAAGATTCACACCTCTGGCCAAGCCCCAGGCTTGAAGTACCAGCAGAGAGGGAAGGGGCAGATGCTCAGCTGAGGTCTTACAAAACTGGCTCACATGTTCCCAGTTCCCTCCCTGCCTCATGCCCCAGTTAGAATCCATCTTACATCTCTGGCTCATAGGCTCATATGCCATGCAATGCTTGTTCTTCGTTGATCTCAGGCTGCGTTCAGACGGCCAGTCAATCGCGCCATGAGCCCTCCTAAAATTTTATCCCGATTTTTTAAATCCAGCCTAGCACGACCAGACGCCCCCTATGAAATAGCCTCACCGCGCGTTGTTCCCGCCGTGATTTGTCTACACGGCATCCACCGAGGATTTTAAAAAAAAAAAGTTTTGTACATTCGCATAGGCAAGGCTGCGCTTCCTTGGAGAACTGAGGCGATCGCGGAGGGTTTTCAGCAAAGTCCCGGTCCTCCCCTTGCCATTGCCATCAATGGAGGGACTATTTTGCAAGTTAGAACAGTCCTTCCCCCCTCCATCTCCCATCGCGGTAACATCTTGTCCCTAAAAGAAATAAGCATGAATATTACATTCCTCGTAGCGCTTATCGCTGAATGCGTTTCCTCGTTAAAGCGCACATGGGGTTTCAATTTTTTAAAAATCGCGCCCCCGTCGGCTCGGTCTGACGTCAGACCGAGCCGACGGGAGCATCGCGCGCTAATGGAGTGACCAGACGGAAGAAAGTCTGCAGTTGTTGCGCGGGTAAGCGAAAACCCTACATTGAAACTACTACTTTTTAAATCAGGATTGGAGGCGCAGCAGAACGGGATGCCTATGGGACTGGAATATTTCGCAGATGTTTCTGTCTGGTCGTGCATTTTTGATCCGCAAGGGAGTCGTTCCTATGGCAGATCAAAAGATCCGTCTGAACACACCCTCAGACAAAAATCCAGCCTTTCAAATGATAAAGTCATATGAAACAAGAGGGTGATGGTTATTCATGGCAGTATACCAATCACATTATTCTATTTTGTGAGCTTAAATCACATTTAATGAGTGAGTAACAGAGGAGGATCATAAACATATTCAGATTTAGCTGCTTGCAACACCCCCCCCCCAATACTGCCAGAATAATGTTCCACAGTAGGAGGCACAACACAGGAAACAATGGTGGTATTTTGAAAAACAGCAGCCAAAGATGGAAGGGCATTAACTCATGCCTGGATGCAATGAAAAACAAAGGTAGATTTGTAAAGTATAAAAAGTTTTTGCAAGTAACTTCCTGACTCTAAACAAGTAGACAATGGTATTCTTTTTTATGGAGAACTTCCCAACAATGAATTTCCTTGTCAACGTGATCTAATATTTGGTGCCCACTATTATTCTCATTTTTCATTTTATAATTCAACCCAGAACTATGACCGTAAACAAGAACAGGAAGCTTTTGGTCATATTTCACAGCTTTCTTTTTCTTGCTTGCTTCAGGGATTGTGGGGTTTTCTTCCCATTTGTATGAATAAAGAGTATAGCAATGATCCCAACTGGTGTCTCAGGAAATGAGAGTGTATTGAAGGAGGAGGGAATCTGCAGGAATGCATTATGCAGGAAACCACATTACCAAGCTGCCAAGATGTTCATGAGATATAGTGACATTTGGGCAACCGAAGAGTACAGTGAAATACCCTATTTTACAAGGCAGAAATAAATAACAGAAAACTCCTTTTGCTTAAAAGGAACCCCAACCAAGTAGCAGGCTTGGGCAGCAGTAGTGGAGATAGAATAAGTGCACTGTACCTGCTGTGTATCTGGAGAGTTAATGTATATCCATTATAAGAACATAAGAGTAGCCATGTTGGATTAAACCAATTCTCCATCTAGTCCAGAGTCATTTTCCAGCAATAGGGAGTCAGATGCGAAGAGGAAGGGCACTAAATCAACCACCTTTCCCCCACAGCCTGTCCCCAGAATAGCCTATTTAGCTATCACAGGCTACAGTCACACACACTAAATAATCCACTTTCAACCCACTTTCAATGAACTTTCAAATTGGATTTTGCTAGTTCACACAGTAAAAATCCAGTTGGAAAGTGCATTGAAAGTGGACTGAAAGTGGATTGTTTCGTGTGTGTGACCACAGCCACAGATAGCAATAGACTTATGCTCAGCTTAACCAAGAATAGACTTATTCTCCATTGCAAAGAAATCAGCCAGTATCATAATGCCCCTGTATAAATCATTGGTGCAACCTCATTTGGAATACTGTGTACAGTTCTGGTCGCCACATCTCAAAAAGGATATCATAGCATTGGAAAAAGTGCAGAGAAGGGCAACTAGAATGATAAAAGGGTTGGAACACTTTCCCTATGAAGAAAGGTTAAAATGCTTGGGGCTCTTTGGCTTGGAGAAACGACGACTGAGGGGTGACATGATCGAGGTTTATAAGATTATGCATGGGATAGAGCAGGTTGAGAAAGAAGTACTTTTCTCCCTTTCTCACAATACAAGAACTCGTGGGCACTCCATGAAATTGCTGAGCAGTCGGGTTAGAACAGATAAAAGGAAGTACTTCACCCAAAGAGTGATTAACACATGGAATTCACTGCCACAGGAGGTGGTGGTAGCTACAAGCATGGACAGTTTCAAGAGGGAATTAGAATGATATTTCTCTTCCATGATCAGGCCAGCCCTACACAGAAGTTTGTAGCAGATATTCCAGGGCTCCTTGGCAGATGAACTGATGTTCCCTGAACTGTTCCAAGAAGGCAGAAAGTTTTAAATAGGGCAGATGCAAATGGATTTGGCAGCATTTTGGAGTCCAATTGCAGTAACCTTGACTCCCATTACTTGTTACATTGTAAATACACCCTGTTTATTTATTTAAAATATTATATTTATGTTATTATGCATTGTATTTATTTATATCCTATCTTTCTCCCCAGTTGGGACCCAAAGCAGCTTACATCATTCTCATCTCCTCCATTTTATGCCCACAACAACCATGTGAGATAGGTTAGGCTGAGAAAATGTGACTGGCTCAGGTTCACGCAGTGAGCTTCCATGGCATGAGTGAGGATTCAAACCTGGTTCTCCCAGATACTAGTCGAACACTCTTAACGAATACACTACACTGGTGTTGGGACAAAAGTGGCTTACAATCAATCAGTAAACACTAAAATCAAGAAACAACCCATCCATTACTGGGAAATTCAGCTCAGTCTATTCAAAGCCCTCACAATAGACAGCCTAACTTTTCTGTTGAAATATCTGTAAAGAAGAAGCCTCCTTCACTGCCTCCAGTTATGTATCAGCTGCTGTTTTATGCTGCCTTTCCCACAGTGAGCATTATATTTTGTTTTATTTAAAAAACAGGATGAAAAATGGGACTTAAAAAAATATCAGGATAGTAACCAATAAATAGTTTGGTCTAAAGACCTTTGCTAATTGATGACTATCAGACGAAGCAATAGAAAACCCAGAATAATGTGCCACAAAATGTGTTCTGAAGAATTATCATAAATAATATGAAATTACACTCCTCAAATGAACAAAGTGTACTAGCAAATGCTTCATAGTGCACTTGGTGCAATCATGAGATCTTTTTAGTTCACTCATTAATGCCATTAAATATTGTCTGGAGAGAGCTGAGAGTCTGTTGAGTTGAATCTGTGCATTTGGTCTGTCTGTAGACTAGACAAATGCTAATCAGATAAATACCATGCAGTAATATGAATTTATTTTTCTTCCAGCATTGTAACTTCATAGGTAACAGAATAAAGCAAGAAAAACTTACCTGAAAGCATCCCTAGGCAGGCTATAGCATTGGATTCTATCTTGAAAGCCAGTATGGTGTAGCAGTTAGAGTGTTGGACAAGGATTCAGGAAACCTGGGTTCAAATTCCCATTCTACCATGGAAACTCATTGGTGATCTTGGGCCTGTCACTCTACCTCATAGGGCTGGTGATATGAGGATAAAATGAAGAAGGGGGAGAATGATGTTGTAAGCCACTTTGAGGAGAAAAAGCAGGGTATAAATATCTAAAGAAATATAAATACTGTCATGAAATCACAAAGCAGTACACCCTTAACTCCACTTGAGTTAGAGGTATCCCTTTTAGCAATGGAATCACAAATTCAAGAGCCAACACTGCTGTTACCTTTGCATGTATTTATTTATTTATTAGAAACTGGAAGGCCCAGGCTTGGAAGCTAGCCAGGGTTGGCCCTGGTTAGTACTTGGATGGGAGACCACCATAGAAGTCCCTTCCAACTCTATGATTCTAAGTCCAGAGTTGCTATGCAGAGGCAGGCAATGTCAAACCATCTCTGCTCATCTCTTATCCTGAAAAACAAGGTTGCCACAAATTGATTGCGACTTGCCGGCACTTTTCACCACCAGTTAAGAATACCTGGAAAAAAAACAGCTTGGAATAATCTAAAACAAGTTTAAGCTTTCCCTTTGATCCAAGTATGATAATTTTGTAGGGGTTCTTTTAAACCACTGTGGAAACTATGACAATAATAGAGGTATGTAGGACAATAAATCCTGATGTTCCATCCTGATGTTTATTGGCTGATCTCCCTTTCTTATGTTTTGTTGACATTTAGTGGGTTTTGCTTTTATTCATCTTCTGAAAGCTACCTTAAATCCCATAGGGAGCATAGAAATCTTTTAAATTAATAAGTTTCTCAAACAGAAACTGAACAGCAGTAGATAGTTAAAAGTCAGGAATGCTGGATCACATAGTGGTTCAGTTCAACAGACAAGCAGGCGTCATTTCGAGGGGAACAAGCAGGAACAGCATTCCGGGAGTAACAAGCCCAGGAGTGGGCACATAAGGCGGCGGCTGTAACCATATCACAGCTCCTTTTGCCCAGTTCCCTCAACCCTTCCCTCCTGCTTCCTGCTCCTGCTTTGTATGGGAGAGAGCGTGCATGCATGAGATTGTCCCTCCATTGGTTGAGCCTGAGGTCACCTCCCCCTCTTTTAGGGAGGGGGGAAGAGAGAGAGAGTGCAAACCTCGCCTGTCCTTCAGAGGGTTGCCTCCTTTCGCCATCACTTGTAGAGGTCTCAGAAGCAGCACAAGGTCTCAGAATGGGTGGGGAGGGTGGTTAATACACCATTCCCTCCTCTGCCCTGATGGGTCGCAAATCCAAGAGTTCCAGACACACCAGCATCTCCCTCCCCAACCTCTGCAACTTTGCTCCTTTTTATTTCTCTTTGGACCTTTCTGGCCCCGCCTCCCTTCCTCCCCTGTTCTTCCCCTTGTGGCTCTCTTCCTCATTTTCTCCTTCCCTTGCTGTTTTTCCCAGCTCTCTTCTTTTCCCTCTCTTGTCTTCTCAAAATCTCTGCCTTTCCCCCAGCTTGTCTTCCCCCTCCTTCCCCTGGCTGCTTTTCCTTTTGGGGGGGTGTGGCTCAAACGTAAAGAGGTGCATGTGCACACACACCACCAAGAAGCAGCTCTTCGCTGGCCGTGGTGCAGTAACTGCATGTGACCACCTCCCCTCCTCCTAAACTCCTCGTTGGGGCTGGATTGAGAGCAGTCTGCAGTTGGGAGGTAGGCTCGCCAGCTCTGAGTTAGGAAATACCTGGAGATTTTTGGGGTGGAGCCTGAGCAGTGGGGACACACTCCCGGTGATGTCAGAGGGCGTGGCATATGCAAATAAGTTATGCTAATGAGTTATGCTAATGAGCTCCTGCACCTCTTTTTCTATGAAATGACCCTTGTTCACAAGTTACAATGAACACAGTCAAAGGTACAACAATATGTTTGTCAGTTTTAAAAAGTTTCTCTTGTATTCAGTTGTGATAACAAACTGACTACACAAGCACAATTCCATGTTGCTTTCTCTTGGGTCTTCTCCAGCCATCATTCCCAACCCAAAAACAGCTTGGGTGGCAGGCTTCCGGTATGGGATTCATGGCGTCCTAACGTGCTCTGGCTTTGCTCCCAGAGCATACGGAGGGTCTTTATGACAGGGTGGGCTATCTAGCCTGCCACAGATCTCCCCAGGTAGGGGAGTGACCAGCAATGAGCATCGGCCCAAGTGAGAGTTGAGATCAGCTGATAGCGGGGCTTTAAAGAGCGCCGCGACCAGCCTTGATCCCCTATCCCCAAGCGGGCACTTCAGAATTTCTCTAATGGACCCCACCGAGTTGGATTCTCAACGTAAGAACACATGACCCAGACCTCCGAGACATTCTACGGAAACTGATACCAAGGAAACACTGCTATAACAAAACACAGACTTTGAAGGTAACTTTTTTAAATTGCTCACCGGAGACGCACTGATTCCGAAAATAAGCAACATCCGTTGAAGCGAATGATCGTGCGGCATATTGTGTACTAACACCAATTCCGGAAAAAGTGGCTGAAAAGCTAAAAAAAGCCAAAAAGCCGGTTTGTTGATCATTCCTGCGGTCAGGATATTGACTCTAAAACAGAAACTAACACCAATTCCCGCAAGAAACAACGTGGAAAGCTATTTAGGCTGCAACAGAAAACACCAGAACAGGAAGTGATTTCAGACCAGACGAGCAGCGCTTCCTAGAGATGACCGAGGAGGTTGGAAGAAATGTGCTGAGTTTTGCAGTCGAAACGGGAGGAACCAAAAGACCGGGGGACGATTAAGATTGCCGGACAGGAAGTAGGAACAGGAAAAGCCACTTACCATAGAGAAATTGCGCCTGCCATTTTGGGAAGGTCGAAACGATTTATTTAGATTGTGGCTAAACGGAAAAAAGCGAAAATAGAGTGGTTTCACTGGGCATAAGAAGAGCTTTAATTTGATGTAAGTTTCATAATTAGTGTAAACAACAGCTTATGACCTCCGGCAAAGACAGAGGGCGAACTCTTGGTCCTCCCCAAAAATGACTGCTAAAGAGGAGAAAAAATTACAGGGCATGATGGAAGCTATGGAAAAACGGATGATGGATGTTATGCAAAAAATGGAAAAAACTCTAGGTAAAATGGCTGAAGAAGTAACTGATCTGAAAAAAGACCTGGCTGGAATCACAACAGAAATACAGACGTTGAACAAAAGAACGACTGAGGTGGAAGAGAAAGTGAGAGGAGTGGAAACTGGCATAGCTGAGGTTTCTAAAGAAGCATCAAAGGCCAATGTAATGGTGGAATATAATGGAATGCTTAACCATCTGAGATTCAGGGGAATCCCTGAAGACAAAATTTTCAAAGACAAAGAAGGAAGATTTTTGGCAGTGGAAGTTATGCTCCAGAATAAAAAGACTCTAATTTTAAATCTCTATGCCCCAAATGGAGCCAAGGAAAAAAAATTTTCAAGACTTGTGGGAACAACTACAACAATTAACATATGAACAAATGATATTGATGGGTGATTTCAATGGCACTGTCAACAATGCAATTGATAGAAAATCAAAAAAAGGAAATGAAGGTCTAGGTAAACTCCCGAAAGTGTTTTTTCAAATGGTAAAGCATTAACACCTGGAAGACCCATGGAGAGTTAAAAATCCAAAAGACAAAGACTATTCTTTTTATTCATCAAGACATGAATCCTTCTCAAGAATTGATATGATGTGGATGACTGATAACTTAATTATGCAAACACGCAAAATTGAAATACTACCTAGAACTCTTTCCAACCACAGTCCGATAAAGTGGTCAACCTATGTTAAGAGAAAGAAATTTCGATGGAGACTCAATGAGGATTTACTGGACAAACAAAATATTGTAGATAAAATAAGGACAGAAACCAAAACGTATTTTCAACTAAACTTAAATAAAGAAGTACAGATGCAAACGGTATGGGAGGCATATAAGGTTGTGATGAGAGGACATCTTATTGCAATTAACAACAATGAAAGAAAACAACAACTTAAAATGGATAAAGAAATTTTGGAAAATATTCAAAAGAAAGAAGCAGAACTTAAGAAGAGACCTGGCAAAAAGAAAATTTTGAGAGAACTGAGGATCCTAAGGGAATAATATGATGCGAGGTTAAATAAAGAAGTCTATTGGAACTTGAATAAATTGCAACAGAAATCCTTTGAAGGAGCGAATAAACCTGGGAAATATTTGGCATGGCAATTGAAGAAAAGAAGAGAAAATAAAACAATAATTAAATTGAAAGATGGGAATAAAGAGATTATAGACCCAGGAGGAATCCGGAGAGAATTTTATAAATACTACGCTACTCTTTTTCAAGCAAAACAGGTGGATCCACAAAAAATTCAGGATTACTTACGTAAGGTGAATTTGACGCAACCAAATTCAAAAATAAAAGGATTGTTAAATGCTGTAATAACTAAAGAAGAAATCAGCAAAGCAATAGCAGAAGCAAAAATTTCCAAAGTTCCAGGACCAGATGGATTTTCAGCCAAATTCTATAAGAAATTTCAAGAAGACCTGGTACCAGTTCTAGAGATTCTTCTAAATGAAATTAGAGAAAGTGGGAATGTTCCAGATTCCTGAAACGAAGCAGCAATCACCCTGATACCGAAAGAGGCCCAAGACTTAACCAATGTCAAAAACTATCGACCAATCTCACTTTTGAATAATGACTACAAAATCTTTGCAAAAATTCTAGCAGAACGCCTTAAAGAGTATTTGGAAGGTACTATTGCCGAGGATCAGGCTGGTTTTTTGCCGGACAGGCAAATAAAAGATAATATGAGGGTTGTTTTGGACGCAATAGAATATTATGATAAACACCCGGAAAAGGAGGTCGGCTTTCTATTTTTAGATGCGGAGAAGGCATTTGATAATTTGAACTGGGAATTTATGTTTAAAGTGATTGAAAAATTACAGATGGGCATGGAATTCACAAGAATGATTCAATCAATATATAAAAAACAAAAGGCCACGGTGATTGTAAATGCAGAATCAACGGAAGCGTTCCGGGTCAGAAAAGGAACCAGGCACGACTGTCCTTTATCGCCATTGTTATTCATCTGGATTTTGGAAATATTGCTGCAAGCGATTAGAGATGACTGTAATATAAAAGGTCTTAGTATTAGAGGTTTCTCATATAAACTAAGAGCATTTGCTGACGATATTATGTTTATTGTTGAAGATCCTGTCAATAATATGCCGTTGGTATTTGAAAAAGTAAAAGAGTTTGGTGATCTCGCAGGGTTCTATGCAAATAAAAATAAATCGAAAATACTGTGTAAAAATATGATTGTTACAAAGCAACAATGTTTACAAAAAATGACAGAATGTGAAGTGGTTAAAAAGGTTAAGTATTTGGGAATTGATATTACAATGAAAAATATCGATTTGTTTAAGAATAATTATGAAAAATTGTGAGTTTCGATAAGACGTGATTTGGAAAAATGGGAAAAACTCAGATTATCTCTTCTTGGAAGAATTGCCGTTGTCAAAATGAATGTACTGCCCAGGTTAATGTTTTTGTTTCAGACAATACCAATTGTGAAAGACGTGAAAGTGTTGGTGAAATGGCAAAGAGAAATCTTTAAATTTATCTGGGCAGAAAAGAAGCCGAGAATTAAAATGAAAATAATGTACGATGTTAAAGACAGAGGCGGCTTCCAAGTCCCGAATTTGCGTTTGTATCATGAAGCTGTATGTATGTCTTGGTTAACTGATTGGGTTAATTTAGAAAACAGAAAACTATTGGCCCTTGAGGGTCACGATTGCAGATTTGGCTGGCACGCCTATCTTTGGTATGGAAAAAATAAAGTAGATTCAATGTTTAAGCATCACTATATAAGGAGAACGCTGTTTGATGCATGGACCAGATACAGGAATACAGTTCCCGATGAGAGGCCTTTATGGATCATTCCTGCTGCAGTTATTCATCCTTTTTCAGAACATAAAGGTAATAATTGGTTGAAATACCAAGAATTGCTTCAAAAGGAAGGGAAGAAATATGTTTTAAAACCAAATAATGAATTAGTATTTGAGTATGGTTGGTTACAATATTGTCAAATATGGGACATTTACAAAAAAGACTGTAAAGAGGTTGGTTTTAGAGCTAAGAATGATGAGTTTGAAGATATTTGGTTGAAAAAAGGGCGAAAAATGATTTCTAAGTTGTATAAAACCTTGTTAACGGTTTATACTTTGGATGAAACTGTTAAAGAGCAAATGATAAAATGGGCCATAAATATGAATAAGGAAATTTCAATGGAGTCTTGGGAATTTCTGTGGAGAAAAGCCTTTAAAATGTCAACCTGTGTCAATATAAAAGAAAATTGCTATAAGATGATGTACAGGTGGTATATGACACCAAAAAAGATTGCTAACATTAGCATGGATAAGAACTTGAGTAATAAGTGTTGGAAATGTAAAAAAAATAGAGGGTTCTTTTTACCATATGTGGTGGACATGTGGCAAAGCAAAAGTATACTGGTCAAATGTACATTGTGAGATGCAGAAGATATTAAAAATTCCTATTAGGAAAAGCCTGGAGCTTCTTCTCTTAGGCTTGACAATGGGAAAAATTCCACAAGAAAAGAGGACATTATTATGGTATATGATCACTTTGGCGAGAATGGCTTTTGCGCAACAGTGGAAAGCGGAGAAGGTGCCAGATATACAGGACTGGTTAAGGAAATTGCTGTTTTTAGCCGAAATGAACAAAATGACGAAAAAACTAAATGGACAAATGGCAGAACAATATTTAAAAGACTGGGAAGGCCTGAAATTGTATATGGAAACTGAATATAAAATGAAAGGGAGAATGTACAATCTTGATTCTTATTGAAATTGAATGAGAAACGAAATGAATATTTGATTGTACTGTACTTTTATTGGAAACTATGTTAGAAAGAGTCAGGTTTCTATGTATCAGAATTGTGTTACCTGGTTTGTCGATCGTTACAAGTCTAAATTTGATTACCTTTTAACTTTTTCTTTTTTGTTATTAGCAGTGTTGGAAGCCTATTGGGGGAGAAGGGGGATGGGATATAATCTTTAAACTGAATTGGTAATGGTGTTTAACAATGTTGAATATATTCCAATAAACATTTTGTTTCGGGGGGGGGACAGCTTGGGTGGCATTATTTGCCTCAGTGGAAAATACACTACTTAGGCCATTTTGGGTCAGGAAAAAGATATGGGGGGAGGCTGGAGCCCCTTATCCCACACCGTAGTCCCACTTCAAATTGGCTCCCTGTGGTGCTTGAAAAAATAGTTCCCTACAGCTGACCTCTCATGTCTCATTGTCATTTGCACTACCATGGAACCAGGTGTTTTTTAACCTAGAGTTTTTAAATAGGAAAGTAGATGAACTATACAGATTGGGACTATTTTGTGCATGCACATGTTGCACTGCCTCATGGAAGTTGTAGGTGTTCTTGAAGGAAACACTATAATTTCATGCATTAGATACTAAGTTTGAGCAAAAATGTTAGGTCAGTAGATCTTTTTCATTTTAAAGTGCTCACTATTGCTAGTTAAAATTTTATTTATTTATTTAGCTTCTTATACCCTGCTTTTCAGAGGGAAGGCAGCATGGTATATGCTAACCTTCTCAGATATTGGAAGCTGAGCAGGGTCAGTACTTGGAAGGGGGACTACCAAGCAAGACTCTGCAGAGGAAGGCATGGAAAGCCACCTCTGCTTCTTATTCTAGCCTTGAAAGCTCTTGCTGAGGCCTCCATAAGTCGGAAAAAGGGAATAGAGCAGATGCCAAAGCTCTGCCTCCATTGCCAACAATCACTCTCCAGACACTTATTTCCTTCCAGGAGGCAGCTCCCTTTAAGCTTGCAGGGCTAGAGGGGAAGAGCAGAGCAGGAGGCAAAATTCTGCCCCTGAGGGCAACAGTCTCCCTCTGGGCACCTTCATTGCCTCACTTCATTTCTTGCCTCAGCAAGGCCTTGCTTTACAAGGATCTAAGACATGTATAGTGCAATCCTAAAGTCAGGCTGCTTAAGAAAACATTTAAACCCTGCCATGATTAATGCAAAGATGATTCAGATATGCTGACAAATCAGTCAACCAATGCCATGCCAGAGAAAACTCAGCCCCAGTGCAGCTGTACAGTCATGGAGGTCAGACATGGATGACAGCAGTGATATGCTGGGGGAGAAGTAGGGTTTAGTATTGTAAGCCCCCGCAGCCAGGGGTCTTTTGGGGGGAGCCCACAGGAGCGCAGCTCCGGGAGCTCAGGAGCCAAGCCCCGCCCCCAGCTGGCGTCCAGGTGAGTCTTTCAGGCAGCCGAATGTCAATTTCAGCTCCATTATCTCCTATGGGCCATTGAAGTCAATGATGAAAACATAGGGTATATTCTGGGGGCTGGAGGGGAGGGGTTTGAGGGAGAGGCTCCAAACTCACAGGGTAGCTGATGGAGCCTCTCCCCAAGATACCCACCAAGTTTCAAGAACATTGGATCAGGGGGTCCAATTCTATGGGCCCCTAAACAGGTTGCCCCTATTCCCTCCATTGTTCTCTATGGTGGGAAAAAAGTAACTTTTTTCTCACCATAGAGAACAATGGAGGGAATAGGGGCAACCTGTTTGGGGCCCATAGAATTGGACCCCTGGTCCAATGTTCTTGAAACTTGGTGGGTATCTTGGGGAGAGGCTCCATTAGCTATTCTGTGAGTTTGGAGCCTCTCCCTCAAATCCCTTCCCCTCCAGCTCCCAGAATATACCCTATGTTTTCACCATTGACTTCAATGGCCCATAGATATAATGGGGCCAAATTGCTGCCAAATTTCTTTCATTTCCTCCTTTCCTTCTCTCTTTTTCCTATTTGCCTCCTTCTTCTCTTCTCTTCTCTTCTCTTCTCTTCTCTTCTCTTCTCTTCTCTTCTCTTCTCTTCTCTTCTCTCTCTCTTTCTTTCTTTCTTTCTTTCCCACCTTCTTCTCTTCTCTTTTTTCCTCCTTTCCCTGTTTCCCTCCTTCTTCCCTCTATTTCGTTCCATCCCCTTTTCTTCTCTTTCTTTCCCTCTTTCCTTCCTTCTTTCCTTCTCTCTACTCTCTCTCTTTCCTTCCCTCTTTCCTCCTTCTGTGGCCCAACTCTCATGAGAAGAAGTTTAAAATTTAAACCCCTTCTCTCTTAGCTCCCCCACCCAGACCAGCTGGGGAAGGGAAGGGGAGGCTTTTGAAGATGCCTCCCCCCCTTTTGCTTCCCCTTCTGACATCACTTCTGGTGATGTCAGGGGGCGTGGCATATGCTAATAGCCTAATAGCTCATTAGCATACCATATGCTAATGAGCTCCTGCAGCTGTTTTTCTACGAAAAGACCCCTGCCCGCAGCCCATGTCCCATTGTTACCCAGAATAGGTGATCTCCTGATTAGTTGGGGGAATTAGCTTAAAGGAGACAGAGTGAGAGGGTGTAGCTGGAATTCTCCACCTTTGTATATAGGGATTTTGCCTTTAAGAGAACTCTCAGAATAAATCAGGCAGATGTTCAAACAGAAAGTTTTCATTTAAAAGAAGAATAAAACAAAATGCACACAATAAACACACATAGAGAGCTAGCTCAGAGAAACACAGGGAGGAGAGGGGAGAGAGATCTTAGGGAAGGGTGATAACTACCAGTCTCGAGGAAAGGTCTGCAGAAGCATCAAAACAACCAGCGTTTCATGAAAGGAGATCCCAGCAAAGTAGAGGTGTATGCAGAGGATCCAAGACACACACATGCACACCCACTGCTGGGAAGCAGGGGGTTTCTGATATAGGGCAAAATGTACCCTCAGGTGGGGTTGACGTGATACCCAAAAACAATGACTTGATTGATCTACTGGGGGGTGGACAAAGATTTGGGAGTGGCTTGATGACCCTACAAGCACCAGACAGGAAACACTGATAGGTAAGGTGAATAGGCTTAAGTGTTGCTTAATTGTCACCTAATCAAAGTAAGTGGATGTGTGGGAAATGGACATAGGTGAGTCAATAGGATACAGGTGAGCCATAGGATTAGTCCTGGGTGAGTCAATAGGTCTTGGGAGACCCATTGTCCTAAATTATGTATCTCTCCGGGGCATGGTGGGGCAGTAGACAGTCAGCCTCTTTTACTTACACTTCTAAACCACATGTCCAGGCTTGTTTCTTACTGGCATCCATTTTGTGTCTGCTACCACCATCCCCAATGTTGGCATAATATTAGACCAGCAAAAACGATGGTGCAAGTCTAAATAAGCCCATCGAGGCCAACGGGAGCCAAAAACAACAGCCCACCCATGGCCTCCTACCTCCCCTACAAAGCAAGCAAGCAAGAATGACTGCAGCCAGCCACAGTCTTCCTAAACACTAGAAACCAAGCCAGGGCACCCATATTTCTTCCCGAAGTTTATTTATTGTTTTTCCAAGTTACAACAGACATTCCTCCATTTTTAACTTTACAATAATATGTCTAAATTTTCACATCATATTCACCCAAGTATAGACACGTGCCCATCTCGCATAGAAGACATCATCACTTTTGCCCTGTAATGCCAAGCTTAGTTTGTCCATTTCAGCCATCTCCAATAATTTGTAAATCACCAATAATTTGTAAATCACTTCTCCCTTGGTGGGGAGCTCTTCTTGTTTCCAATATTTAGCTAAAAGTATTCTGGCAGTCATCATAATATAGACTAACAAGTACTTTTCTTTCTGTTTAAGGCTACCAGGAATCATATTTAATAAAAATATTTCCGGGGATAAATTTATACTTATATTCAATATTTCTAAAATTAGTTTCTGTATCATTTTCCAATATTTAAAGACTCTTCCACAACGCCACCACATGTGAAAAAAGTCCCCACATTTGATTTGCACTTCCAACAATTGTTAGATAACATCGGGTTACATTTTGCTACCCTATCAGGTGACCAATACCACCTATGGAATACTTTATATATATTTTCCTTATAATTGGTCGCTTTCATATATTTTAAGGATTTCCAAGTCTCTGCCCATCTGTCCACATCCAGACTATGCCTTAAATTTTTCATCCAAGCTAACATCGATGAATTAATTACCTCTTCCTGCATATAGTCCTCTAATAATAGCTTACACAACTTTTGTATTGGTTTATCATTTGTCGACAACCAGATTTTATCCAGCTGTGTTTTAGAGTCCTGGAAACCTACCATCACATCCTTGACATACCTAGATTTAAGTTGTATATTTTCCCACCATGTATATTTTATATTATAAATATTTAACAAAGCTTCCTCTGATTTCAGATTGTTATGTTCATCCAATAATATCTCATAACATGCTCTATCCTCCATACTGGTAAGGGAAGGCTTTACAAATGCTTCTAAGGGTGATACCCACTTTGGCGTTTTACTATAATATCTCTCCTTAACTTCATTCCAAACTCTTAGAAGCGCACCTCTAACAATATGATTTTTAAAATTAGAGTGGATCTTATCTTTCCCATACCATGTATAGGCATGCCATCCCATCAGCAGATCATGGCCCTCTAAATTTAAAGTCCTAATATCTCCTAACGTTAGCCAATCTTTAATCCAACACAAAGCCGATGCTTGGTAATATAACCTCCAATTGGGTAACCCACACCCTCCTTTTTCCTTTCTATTCTGAAGTGTCTTCCATTTAATCCTGCTCTTTTAGGGTGCCATATAAAATTTTTGGTAAGTCTATCTAGATCGGTAAAGAATTTTAATTTTTTAGTATAGGTAGATTTTGAGTTACAAAGAGGAACTTCAGCAAGATATTCATTTTAATGGTAGCTGTTCTTCCCATTATGGATTGCTGTATACCTTTCCACCTCTCTAAGTCTTTCTTTATTGCCTCAAGCAATTTATAATAATTATCTTCTACGAGCATATTGTTGTTTCCTGATAGTATGATTCCTAGATATTTCACTTTCTTAACGACTTCTACTCCTGTAATTTTTTGGATTTCTTGTACTATCTTAGGTCTACAGTTTTTTGTTATCATTTTAGTTATTCTCTGATTTATCTTAAGTCCGGCTACAGCACCAAATTTTTGTATCAACTCTAATAAGGGCCCTAATGATTCCATTGGATTTTCCACTATAAATACAACATCATCCGCAAAGGCTCGTAACTTAAATATCTCACCCTTCACCCTCAAGCCTTGAACTAATTCACACTTCCTAATTTCCTCATTCAATGTTTCAAGGGCAAAGATGAATAATAGAGGCGATAGAGGACATCCCTGTCTGGTACCCTTTTGGATTTCAATAACTGGTGTCTTATCTCCATTAACCACTACATTGGCATATTGTTTTCCGTATATTGCTTGTATCATTGTCAAGAATTGGGTTCCACACTCCCAAATTCTTAGTTTTTGTATTATAAACTCCCAGGAGATATTATCGAATGCTTTCTCTGCATCTAAAAACATTAACGCCAACTGTTTCTCCGGATGTTGTTCATAGTATTCTATAACATCTAAAATTATTCGCACATTGCTCTTGCTTTGTCTTCCTGGGAGAAAACCCACTTGGTCTTGATGAATCTCTTTCGTTAGCACTTTCTTTAACCTTGTTGCTAGAATATTTGCATAGATCTTATAATCTGCTTTCAAGAGTGAGATGGGTCTATAGTTTTTAATATCTTTATCATCTGTAGCTGGTTTATGAATTAAAGTAATCGTTGCTTGTTGCCAAGAATCCGGTCGTTTCCCTTTTATTCTTATATCTTGTATCAATTCTTTAAATGGTAAGCTGATCTGCTCCTCAAAAATTTGATATAGCTCTGCGGGTAAGCCATCCGGTCCAGGTGTTTTTTTCTTCTTCTGATTCTTAATTGCTTCTACTACCTCACACATTGAAATTCTTTCATTTAGTATTATTCTGTATTTCTCTTCCAGGTTTTTATGAGTTCTTTCTTTCAGATATTTACTTATTAACTCTTTATTCTGCGGTTCCTGTGCATAAAGGTTGTTATAGAATCCTTCTACTATCTTGTTAATCTCTTGTGAGTTATATTTTATTTCTCCTTTATCATTTTTCAATGCAGATATCATCTGTTTCTCTCTTTCCTTCCTAAGTCTATAAGCTAACCATCTGGTCGGCTTATTGGCATTTTCAAAATAGTACAGTTTTGTGTACACTATTTTCCTAGCTATCTCATGTGTTAGTGTTAAATTCATTTTGTGCTGTGACATTTTTAGTCTATCTCTCCTGTCTTTAGACTCTGATTCTTTCAGTTTGTCTTCTTCTTTTTTAATTTGCACCCTTAATTTTGTGTATAATTCATTCCTTCTTCTCTTTCTCCAGATCTCCGGACTAATGCACCAGCCCCTCATGAAAGCTTTAAACGCGTCCCATATTGTTCCTATGGCTATTTCTGATTGCAAATTCCTCTTTAAAAAATTCTGAATTTCCCGTTTAGTAAGCTCTATAAATTTTTGGTCCTTCAAAAGGGCTACATTCATTCTCCAACATGTGTTTCTCCTTTTTTCCTTAAATATCAATAGCAGTGGATTATGATCCGCAAAATTTCTTGGCAGAATTTCCGCCTCTAACCACTTCTTGAACCCAGCCAGTGGAGACCCATGCCATATCGATCCTTGACCATGACATATACCTAGCTGAATAGTATGTATAATCTTTGGTCCCTATATTTCTAATTCTCCACACATTGTATAGTCCATATTCTTCTGCCATATCTAGAAATATTTTTGGCAAGATCTGTCCTACTTTCTTTTTCCTTAACTGCAACTTTCTATCTATTTCTGGGTCAAAAACTGCATTGAAATCTCCTACGACGCATATGTTCTCACCTTGATATTCATTTACAATTTCATATATTTTTCTAAAGAAAGATTCTTGGGTTTGGTTCGGGGCATAAATATTTATTATTATACCTTCTTTTTCAAATCTTCTTATTTTTATTACTATGATTCTCCCATCTTCCGAAGCCATTAATAGTTCTGGAGAGAGCTGTTCTTTAACATAAGTCACTACCCCTCTCTTCTTACTCCTATTTGCCGCTATAAATTCTTTACCAAGCTTTCTGCATGTTAAATACTTAACATCTTCTTTCTTTATATGGATTTCTTGTAGACAAACCACTTCCGCTTTAAGTTTACTTACTTGGTGTAATATTTGTCTTCTCTTCTGCGGACCGTTGAGACCATTAACGTTTACCGACACTATTTTAAATTGTTTCCTATCTAACATGTTTATTTCTTAAAATAACGTGATTTACTTTTAAATTGGAGTCTTGTTTGCATATGCGTCGGAGTTACTTTTAAGCCTCTTTTCCCTTTTTTAGTTGTTTTTTTCCCTAGTTCTTGCCTATGACTTTCTACCTCTTCTTCTGCCCTTTCCTCTTCTTCTTCTACTACATCTTCTGCTTCTGCTTCCCTCTGCCACCCCAACTCCTGTCCGTATTGCTCCAAAAAATTTTCTACCTTAAAGATAGAGTCTATTCTTTGTCTTCGGGTGCCATAGGTAAAAAGTATGCCTTCCAGGATCAACCATCTATAGGGGATCGTATTCTTCCTTAGAAGGTTAGTTAGTATTCCATATCCTTGTCATTTTTCTCTGACACGCCAGGGTACCTCTTTTAAAAAAAGAATCTCTTCCCCTTTTATTGTTACTTTCTCTTCATTTGTGGCCTTGAGGATTCTCTCTTTCATCTCCCGTTTATAGAATTTTATATGTGTCTCTCTTGGTTTTTGATTTCTTCTCGCATAGGCTGAATTCCTCCTGTAGGCCTCAATTTCACTTGAGACCTCCTCTTTTGTTCCTATCTCCAGCTGCTCCACTAAATTATCCAGGGCACCCATATTTCAAAGGCTAATTAATGCAGCATGGATGTGCAGCATAGCTCTGGGCTCCCACTAATGCCATGGAAGCTTGTTGGGTGACCTTAGGCCAGTCATACTGTCTCAACCTAACCTACTTCATGGGGTTGTTGCGAAGATAAAAGAGAGCAGCGAAGAACACTGTAAGCCGCTTTGGATCCCCAGCAGGGAATTAATTAATTAATTAATTAATGCATTGGGCACACTGCGTGTGTTAAATGCCATCAAGTCACTTGTAACATATAGTGACCCTATGAATTACTGTCCTCCAAAACATCCTATTGTTAACAGCCTTGCTCAGGCCTTGCAAACTGAGGGCCATGGTTTCCTTGATTGAGTCAACCTATCTCATTCTTCCTCTTTTCCTGCAGCCTTCAACTTTTCCTAGCATTATTGGGCACACTAAGAATACACAAAAGGAGCCTTTGGATATGAGAACTCTGGAGAATGGGCACTTTGCACAAATAGGGGAAACTTTACATTAGATCCATGTCAAACCAGGAGAGAACAGATCACTGATAACTCATGTTCTTGAAATCTGAGAGTTGCTGTACCTTACCTAAGCCTCAATCTCTTCACAACCAGACCATCCCAATGAGTGACTAAGATGGTGCTAGCAACCTGAACAAGAGTGCAGCTGTTTTCACACCCTCAAACTGCACTCATGAGCTTGTGCAAAGTGCCCATATCCATGCTCTCTCCCACTGAACAGTATCATTACTATCATCCATGGCTTTTTCAAGACAGTGTTCTAATAGCGGCAGAAGCAAGGATGGACCCACTCAAAGTGCAGAGGAAACCCCAAGGTGAGTCGACAAAATGGCCAATAGCTGCAATGATTAATGTATGTCTTGCTTCTCCCGGCATAGGGTCACCATCTGTCTTGTTCTAATCTAGCTCCAATACCATTGTAAGCTCCTTGACAGACATTTGTATTGACAAGCACAGTTGTCCTCTAAATGACATCATTCATTCATTCATTCATTCACGCAGCCTCATTTATACTTCTCCTTTCTCCCCAATGGGGACCCACAGCAGCTCACATAGTTCTCTCCTCCATTTATCCTCACAACAACCCTGTGAAGTAGGTTAGCCTGAGAATGTGTGACTGGACATGCAGTGACAGCTGTACCTGTCAGTCTACTGTCAACACAGCATGAAAATATATGGGAGCATTGTAGGAACAAGGGATTTGGCAATGGCATTCATCTAACTTACTGTCAAAAATCCAATGACTGCTCAATAAAAGTGTGGATCATTTCAGCAATGTGCTGACATCTGGGGTTTAGGATTAAGCTGCCTGTCACAGTTACCTTACCTGGATGAGCTTTGATTTAAAGTATAGAAAGCAGAGTAGAATCCCTAGAGAGAGAAAGGAAGTTGATACAGAAAAGATAGTTCTCTTCTGGGTAAGAGAAAGGCAAGTGCAAAAATATGGATTATTCTCTCTCAAGTAAAATAAAAACAAATTGTTGTGCCACAAAAGCAATACCAAACTAAAAGTAACAAAGCCATTACTTTCATCAGTTTCAGGTGATCAGAATTATAAATAGTTTACTGAATGAGTGTCAAGTTATGTAGGGAACAGTGTTATGGATAAGCCAGGAAATAAAGGAGATATTAATAAGGGGGAAGATCCATATTCCTAATAAGCAGTCTGATACAAAATGTTCCACCATCAGTTCCCAAACTGCAGTTTTCTTGCTGGTCATTGCCATCTGGAGCTTTGCAGAGGTTACCTCTCTCATAGACTGGTGGCAGGACCTCAGCACAAGTACCAGTTGTCCTAAGCACCAGATGTGCAGTAGACCTCTTTTTTTTTTTTTAAATATTAATAGGATATAGTAACATCCTTTTCTAATATTCCCTCCATCCCCCCCTCATGGCTTCCAGCAATGCTCCCACCCCTTCATTAACCTCTTGTTACTTCACTTTTCATTTACATTAAAACTTCTCACTTTTTCAATTCTTCATTTCTAACATTTTCAGTTTCTATCTAGGTCTTAGGTAACCTTTTAACTACTATTCAATCATTATTTTCTATACTTTACATTCAATAGTTAGTTCAACTACATTCAATAGTTATCAAAGCAAAGCAAATTATTTTTAACATCCCAGTTCGTTTCAACATAGTCTTTAAAGACTATGTTGCAGTAGACCTCTTGATATAAAGTTAAAAAGCAGTTAACATTCCTTTCATAGTCAAAGATTGGTACTTAATCAGCTCGGTCCTTTTCTTTAAATTGCCTCCCGAAACAAAATATCTATGTAATTAGCACTACTCAACTAAATAGTATAAGGGCACATTAAAATGTATTATTAAACTTTTTTTTAGAATGCTTTTCTTCATGTAGCTCACCAAGTTGACAATGTTTGTACTGCTCTGTTAAACATTTGAAAATTTTAATAAAAATAATTTTTTTAAAAAAAGATGTGCAGTAACTCAAGCAGCGCTGATATATTAACATTTCCCTCCAAGAAGATCAGTCACACAATAGGATTGTGTGTCATCTCCTATGGCCCTTTGCCCAAAGGAACAGAATAATTCCAGCTCTCTTACTCAACTGTATGTCTTTCTTAACCCAGGATTTTGACAGTAAGATGAAGGTGTTTCACTCCTATTGGAAGGAGTATACCTGGAGGGTTCTGCCCCAGGAGGGTGTTGTTTTAGCTCTGCAGCAAAACAAATCAGTTTACGGTCAGGGCAGCAAGACTGAAACCCAACTACACTGCACTCTTGAAGATGTCTCAGAAACAACAGTAAAAAGTAAATCCTGTAAGGTTTAGCAGCTTGTTAAGAACTTTCAGTTGCTACACTTCTGTCGTTCAAAATGAATAAATGGCTGCTAATATACTACACATTTTTTTTTAAGCAGTGGAAAATTTATTTTCCCAAGAAAATGGATAAGGTACTTCGTGTTAAATGGGAATGCATATAGACAAAATCATAGTCAATGTGCATCAAAAATATTATACAATTTAATATATGTGCATACATTACAGGCATGTCTTTTGTATTGTTCCCAGTTCTGTATGTTTTTTTAAAAGTGTGTTAATTTTAACTCTGTATTCAAAAAAGCCTAAACAGTCTGAAACAACAAGAAGCAGAAATACCAAGCAATGAGCAATCTTACATTAACCAATCATGGATAATTGATGCCAAGGGCAGTCAAAGGGTAGAGGACATTTTGAGGTTATAATACTGCCAATATCATGCTCAGAAAAACTAGTGTTCAAGAGGACCACTATACTAAAGGAAAAAAGTGCCACTTGGCATGGTCCCTGCTAATTCTTAGGGCATGAAGAAGAAGCTCTCTTATACTAACTTTTACTCTTACATCCTGCTCTTGAAAGCACAAGCCATGATGAACTAAGTTTTTACCTAGGGACTCCACCTTGATCATGGGAAAGGAAAACTAGCCTGTCCTAAATTAAACATCATTTATCAGGTACCCAGCATAGGAAAAGAAGACTTCATGTTTTCACTTTTTCGTTGTTCCCTTATTCCACACAAAACAGAACGCATGTATTCTTTTATTCATCTATTAAACTATCTTGTATTATAAATGATTGTATGTCTGGTCTCTGGAAACACACCACACCTAAATAGTCTTGCTATTTGAAGTGTGGTAACAGGGTAGGGCAACAAGTTAGCTTGCAATCCCTGGAGCACAATCACGTTAAGGTGGTATATCGCACCCACACTAGCTTGTAGGGAGAAGTGGGTAGGTACAGCAGATAGACGGAACCTTGAAATAGCAACTCAGATACAGAGTGTTAAATAGTGGGTTTAACACAGCAGAGGCGAAAGCAGTGATTTCAGCAAGCAGCAGTTTATTGCATCTCAACAGGAATACTGTACATGGGGCAACTGCCCTAACTATATACACCTAAGCCACTCCCAGCCCCCATGCAACTGGTGAGTTCAAATGGCCTCCAGGTTTCAGATTAGCAGGCTGCCCTCAGGGGCCAATCCGCAGGCAGGTTCCAGGATCCTGCCTGCCTTTGTTCTGGGGCTTCAGGCTCCAACTAGGTGGTCTGCCCAGACATGCCTCCCCACTCTCCATCTAGGTGGCCTGCCAGACAAGTCCAGGCATGCCTCCTTATGTCCAGACATAACACAGAGCAATGTTCCCTCTAAGCTGTGGAGTCTTGTGAGCAAAGATTCTACTTTGTGAGCTACTGGCAGTAAAGCTGTGAGCGAGCAGTTTGGCTACTGCATACATTAGTCTACTGTGGAGCCATCCTTCCTGAGCTAATGTGTGAGCCAGAGGCTAAAAAACTGTGTGCTAGCTCACGCTAACTCACCTTAGAGGGAACACTGATGTAGAGTGCTAAACATATCACTCCATTTAGCAGGATATAATCTCAGAGTCGTTGTTGGCATGGGGTGGATACCATTTTGATTTTGGCACCCCTAGGAAGCAAGGGGAAGAGGTGGTATCACCAAAAAGAGACTTGGGACAGCCACAGGGTTTTTTCTGACCTTGTGAGGGCCAACCAGAAAGAACAGAGGGCTTGTGAGTCTGTTCCTTCACAAGGGGTAACCATATCTTGTGTAAAAAAGAAAAGAAAAGGGAATGTTTGACCTGAAGTAATAGCGCAAATATTCATTAGAATAAATATATCCCCTGCTGTCCCTAGAGTATGCATGAAGATATAAGCTAACCCGATTTTTCACTTCTCTTACGAGAGCTTGGCTCAGTATCAAACTGCATGCAGAAGGTCCCAGGTTCAGTTTTTAGCATCTTCTGTTAAAGCAGCTCAGGTAATATATGCTGGGAAGGACCTGTCTCTGCTGAAGAGCTAATGCCAGGACTGACCCACCCACTAAGTGTACCTAGGGATCCAGGGGTGACGGGGTGTCAATCAGCCCTTTTGGCATTCTGCTGCACCCACCCATGGTGTCTGAATCTGCTTACCCTGGTGGGCCCTGTTCTTCCTTCCTTCCCCCACCATGAAGGGGAGGAGGGCAGGGAGCATCTTCCTGCCTCCACACGTACTGCAGGCAGTGGCTAGAAAGGTTCTCTAATGGCTGCCACCACTCTGATATGGGTCTCCTTGCAAGGGCCCACAGCACCCACCCTACCCCTTTATACACTCTTATCCAACAAGTTTCCCCTTATAAGTGACCAAATGAGGTGTGAGGACCAGGCAGAGTAACAAGCTAGTTTTATTAGAGAGATTTAATAACAACTGTAGTTCAAAAACATGTAGGAAAAATGAGCACAGTAAAGGTAGGTAAACCAGCAAAATAATAAATCCTAATGCGTCTGACTATACTGTCCTAGCCTTCTCTAGGCACCTGGTCTCAAACTGACTCACCCCTTTTGGATGAGGGATTCCTCTTTCTGCAGCAGCCCTGTTCCCTCAGAGAGCACACGCTTCCACTTTGGGGCAAGGCCTTTTATTCCTTCTTCCCAGGCACCACCCTCTACTCCTCTGCTGGTATAAGTTCTCCCTCCAGATCTCCTGTTAGCCAATCACAAGGTCCAGAGGGTACCTGGGAAATGTAGGCCCTGTAGTCACTCTAATACAGGCTTCCCTGGAGCCACTAGGCCTCCCTAGAGCCTGTAGGCTGCATCGCTATAAGCCCAGGATCATGACAGGGTCTTCCCCATCTTTGCCAGCTCTGGGCACTGACAGCAAAATAGACAATATTGAACTAGATAGACTATGGTATAAGGCAGCTTCATATGGTCATTCTACTTTTCTCTTCACTAATTAATTTTTTTAATGAATATTCCATGACATCACAAATAACTGTGATGGGGGAGGAGAAGAATGACTTACAGAGAGGTGATGTCTTGTTTTGTCAATTTAATATACAGAATATACACAAATTGCTATCTTGCCTATAGTAACATACACAAAAGAGCACAGAGAGAATCCTTCTCCAACACTATAACCCTGTGTGTTATAGCCTGTAAAAGCATTTGTCAAGACCAGTAAAGAAAATCTGCTGTTTTTATTCAAAACAGATATGTGTTCCTACAGTCAGAAATATGAACTATTGTGGTTTTAATTACATTATTTGGCTATTTGTTTTTGACATTTGTAATCTGTTCTGGGGTTTTTTACCTTTCCAAAAGCAAAACCACTGATTATTCAAATAAAATCCTTTTTACAAATGCAGGAACATCCAGTAAGTGAAGGGCTATAATGTACTGCTCATTTTTAAAAGATGCACAGCATAACAATACTGTTGTCCATGAAAATCAGTGTTTTGAATGGCAACAGGATATCCAAAAACATTTGCCTAGTGCCACCATGAAGATGATCTAAGTCTGGGATCCCCAACAGTTTTTTGAGCCTGCAGGAACCTCTGGAATTCTGACACAGGGGATTGGAGACAACTACAAAATGGCTGCCACAGGAGGTGGAGCCAACCACAAAATGTCAAGGAGTGACATCATGTATAACTCTAATAGTAGCCCTTCAGCATTTCAGGTAGAATATTTGAATATATTACTTTAAAATATTTTTGCCAAACACCTTCAATCACAGAGTGACAAAAACAATTCAGCACTAAAATCAAATTCAACCTTCTTTTTAATCCAGGGGTTTCTCCCCCCCCCCATTTTGCACTAAAATCGAGTTCAGCGTTCTTTTTATTCCATTTTTTTCCTCCCCATTCTGCATTACATTACCTCCCTTCAGTGGTCAGCCCAGTGTCAGCCTGCTGTTGGCCCAGTTATTTGGATGCTGTTTTGCCATGGACTTAAATTGCCTCGACTTGAACACTGAGAAAATCAGGAGTGGCAGGCAAATGCAGGAAGGACCCCAGTCAGATCCCCAGTGACCTCTCAGAAGCCCTGGCTGGGCAAAAGGCCCATCTGGCTCCTCCCACTTTCTAAAAACACTTGGTGGGCACCAGGAAAGATATAGGTGGGTTCCCTGGCATCCCAAGTTGCCATGTTGGGGGGCCCTGATCTAAGTGTTGCATATTGTTATCTCTCTCCTCCTTACATATGATCACCAGACTATAACCTACCTCCTACTTGATTTTTCAGTGGTAGCAGAGGGAGCCCCTTTTAATCACCAAAGAGGGATAAGAGCCCTATGTGAACAAAAGCCACAAGGGTGGCTACTGTGAAGAGAGACTGAGCAGGAAAGCTGGTAGGATCCAACCCATTGTGTTTATTCCTCTTTGAAACACGGATGTGAATGTTAAGCCTGCCTTAAACTGGGTTAAGAATCAATAGAATTCAATAGGCCAGGTCAGCCTTAAGCTGCTTATGGCTGGAAGTTGTTCATTCTCAGTGATTGCAGAAGGGGGGAAAGTAAACCTTTTTTGTTAATCCATTTATTCATGAGGAATGACCTTATTTGACTTTCATGGCTGGTGTCTGTATACTTAAACACAAGTCTAAACACAAATCCTTTCCTGCAAGCTCACTAAAGTCATGTGGGGTTTTGTAAAGGTAAGTGCTTATTTAGGGACACCAGATCAGGGGCCACTAATCTCCAGAACCAGATTTAAAAATTTAAAACCCCTTTGAAGTCAGATTTCATCTCTTAGTGGATAGATTGTGAAAAGTACTGAGACTGACAAGTGATTTCAGCTCTCACATACTTTATTAGTTGCAGAACAAGACAAGAGAAGCCGGCTCGCAAGCCGGCTTTTATCCCCAAGAGAACCCACACCCCAACACACACCACACCCGGTGATTCGTTATTTACAGTGATTGAGTTATCCCTTGCTCCCCGATTGGAAGGGAGCTAGGAGCCTACTGTCTATTGTCTCTGTGAGCGAAGCTCAGGCCCTTCGCCTGGCTGCATGGCAGACTGGTTAGAACCAGTCCGAGCACATGGCTGTCCCGAGCCCATGTTTCCAAGTGAATACATTACAGATTGGATCATTTATTTTTATATATATTTATTCCTCCAGGTAGGAAATTCAGGTTTGACACTCAAAATAATTCCATTTTGCTAAGCAACACAAGTGGCATTCAACAAAGAAGAGGAGATTGGATTTATGCCCCGCCCTTCACTACCCAAAGGAGTCTCAGAGTGGCTTACAATCTCCCTTCCCTTTCCCTCCCCACAACAGACACCCTGTGAGGTAGGTGGGGCTGAGATAGCTCTTTTGAGGACTGCCCTTGAGAGAACAGCTCTGAAAGAACTTGTGACTGAGCCAAGGTCACACCAGCAGCTGCATGTGGAGGAGTAGGAAATCAAGCCCAGTTCTCCCAGATTAGAATCCGTGCTCTACACCAAACTGGCTCTCAAAATCATCAGCATAGTTGTACCATCTTAAGAGATCTGGGTCCAGGCTTAGGGACCCACGCAAGAGAGTCATTAATGTGGTCCCATCTCCCCATCAATCAAAGTAAGTCAACAGCTCCAAAAAGCAGAACAGCAAGACAAACTATCAGGGCATTTGGGAAGTTAACTACCCAGCATGCTGTAGTGGCTAGACAGTTGGACTAGGACCTGTGGTAGGAAGATTCAAATCCCCACTCTGCCTTGGAATTTCACTGGGTGACTTTGGGCCAGTCATACATTCTCAACCTAACCTACCTCACAGGGCTGTTGTGAGAATTAAATGGAGGACAGGAGAATTATGTATGCCTCTTTGGGTCCTCGGTGGGGCAAGAGGCAGGATATAAATTAAGGAAATAATGAGTTTAAATTAAGGGTGGGAAGATACCAGCTGGATATTAGGAAAAACATTTTGACAGTCAGAGTTGTTCAACAGCGGAATCCGCTGCCTCTCCCTGGCAGTCTTTAAGCAACAGTTGGACAAACACTTGACAGGGATGCTCTAGGCTGATCCTGCATTGAGCTGGGGGTTGGACTAAATGGCCTGTGTGGCCCCTTCCAACTCTGTGATTCTATGAAAATCAGATAAATACCAGTGACCCCAAATTTAGGTGATTGATGCTGTCCTGGAACTGACCATGTATATAGTTATTCATTACACCCTCTTTTTTCCATTATAGCCTCACAACCCTGTGAAGTGGGTTAGGACAAGAGTGTGACTGGACCCTTGTCACCCATTTAGCTTCATGGCAGAATGGGATTTGAACACAGCTCTCACCATTTCTATTCAGATGTTCTAGGTACGACACTGCTCTCCCAGTCCAAATAATGGAAATCCATGTCTGCTATGAGCACACATTCTATGGTACGCAAACAATCAGGAGAGCAATCCTAGCAGAGCTACCGCCAGTAGACAATATCGTTTTGTTTTGTTTCTAGATTCAAGCCAATAATGTAGTCACTATTCTTATAATGTGACTCTGGCTGAGTTCAGACTGGCAGTTTGAAGCGTGAGGGAGTCGTGGCAAAAAGACCCGGAACAAACTTTTATGGGTATTCCCCGGTCACACTGCACCGACTGATGCTGGAGCATACCAGGGAGGAGGCGCTAGGGAGCGTTCGCACTGTTGGCCCGCCCGTGGCAGAGGCATGGCTGTAAGCAGCTTTTTCCTCACTCTGCAGCAGGTGCATAGGTGCATAGGCGCAGCAGCAAGTAGGGCAGGATCCTGTCTCCCAGGAGGCTGCCTGGGCGGAGCTTTAACTCCATGAGGCGGAAGCATCCCGTGGTGTCAGGTTCAATTGCAAGTAAGTCCACGCACTGTTCATAAAAGATATGCTTTATTGGCATACAAGCAAGTTGCCTGGGGTAGCAGGGTCATTGTCAGGAATGCCCTACCAAGCATAGCGAGGTACAGATATAGCGTGATGCATAGCCCTATTAGCGAATGAGGTCTGAGCGAGCGCGCGGGAATACTCCCGGCGGGAGATTACATATAAGCGGGAGATGTGCTCCTTCCCTCCTCCCATCTCAAGCGAATAAACATTCCCGAGGCTGGGAAGTTAAGCTAGTGTCTCCTACTCAAGGACACCGAGATAAGGCACATCTGTGAGAGCACTCCCCCTTAGTTCCTGCAAGCATTCTAAGCACCAGCTAATTAACAAAAACAATACATTCACTGTCCAGCAGAATAATGGCAGTACTTCTGACACGTGGGTACGGTTGCGCACATGGGTGCTTTTGCACATCCCTACGGGAACAGCCGGTGCACATTATCAATGCGGGTTGTTCCCGGCTTTTAGCGTTTAGTATGCACACTTCTGGGAAGTGGGATCAACGTGCTCTCCAGGGTTTGCTACCACTTTCACCAGGTACTTTTTAAACTCGGGAGGGAAGTGTTACAAGACAGGTTGAGTACGGCTGGGGAACACCTGACAGCTGTGCCTGTGTGAACCGGCCCCTTTAATCCATTTGTGAAACGTTCCTGAAACGTGCCTATATTGGGCCAAACTGCCAGTCTGAACTTGGCCTCAAATTCCCTTCACAGTGATTCTGGACAACTCACCAAAACAAAGTGTGCATACCCATATTTGCCTGAGTAAGCCTTGTTGACAGACCACAGAGCAATAACAGCTGTTCTTTGACTGGAAGCAGATCAAATTGTTTTATGTGCCCCACTTCCACAACTGGTGAGAAGTTCCAGGGGGAACTTGAGTTGGTACCCTTGGAGAATTGGACACTTACCACATTTTTGTAGAGTTTCTTTTATTCAGAAATATACCCAGGGGGTGGGGTAGAAGTGGAGGCAAGAAACACTCCTCCAAGCAGCACATCCACTACCTGGTATCAAATCACAGAGAGAGAGAGAGAGCACACACATCTACATCCCCAAGGCATTCCCAGAATGTCTGCCTGCTTCTCTCACTGACTCTTCCAGAATCAAAGCTGCCCTTTCTTTTCACTTAAATGCGCACGTACCCCCCCACACTATTCACCTAAGAAGGGGGTGTGCCTCTTCTGAACCCTAGGGGGTGCACAGACCAAGCCATTTCTTATCCATTAAGGCTCATTAATGGGATATCTACAATGTTATCTCTCTCTTTTTGGTCACCGTCTCTGGATCTCCCAAGATTTGCCACTTTAGGACAAGAGCATGGGACAAAAACATTCACAAATGACAAACTTGTAATGCTGTAAAGTAGATCTGGGCCCCAGTCATACGGGCCAGAAAATGTGGGGGGGGAGGCATGGCTGTTCACCCCAGAGCAAAATAAAGTATGGTAGCCCGATCACACAGTCCCCCAAGTTGCCATGCTCCGGCTGTTAGCACCAATCACACAGCAATGCTGAAGCGTGGCAAAAAAGCAGCGCAGCGCAATCATACAAGCCGCGCTGTTTTTATGTGCGCATGTGCCGTTCCAGGGGGGGCTGCTGTTGGTGTCTTGTTTGTGAGCATGTGCCGTTTGGTGTTGGTGCGCATCCTATGGAAACTTACAACATCCGGTTTGCTCTGGGATGTGGTCGGGCGCCGGATGCCACGGGATACTGGCGCTCCCACGATCAGACACCCAACTTTGCCCTGCGTTTTCCAGAAACTAGTGCTCGTTCCTTGGTAGTTTTTTACTCCACATCTTCGGCGGGAAGCCACGCGTTGGCCACGTGAGTGCTACGCCTCCCAGATGTGCCGGTGTGATCACACCCAGAAACTCCACAGGGCTACCGTGCCTTCGGCGGGGCAAATGCTCTGTGTGACCGGGGCCCTGGAGTAGTTTATTTTTTAACCCCTTGGCAATAAATACAGAGTGGATTCAGTAGTTAATTTCCATCTCTCTGCTTCTACCCTGTGTACACCCCACAGAGAGACTCTCTTCACATTCAGTGGTTGTGAAATCTCTTCCCTATGTTTCAATCCCATGCCACTGTTGTGACTGTATGAATAGCAAAACTGCATGGTCAAGTATGCATGTCTATTTGTTACCTGACTGAACCATTTATTCCTCTCAGGATGCTTCTTTGATGACAAATATCCAAATGATTTGTGCATACTTCCTAGTAAGATTGGCCCCGTGTGTTCACTATGTGTGTGACAACTATTTCAGGGTTAGTCAATGAAGAATACATGCATATCTTTACCTTACAAAGTGATGTAATACTTTAGATAAGGGGAGAGAAACCATTAAGGGATAACTTATAACTAAAAATCCAAGTACATCACAATCACTGAATAAGGGATTTGGGGACAATGCAGTAACTTGAACAAGCTGCATAATTAGAAAGGAGACTAATTTTATTTCATTATCAATATTAATTACGTGAATGAAAGAAAGCCAGTCCACATTATATAATCTTGCGGTCTAGTCCATTGGAACCACTTGCATTATGACAAGACTTCTAAATTCCACTGTGCTGCATGTAATTAAATTCATTAACCATAGCAGATTGCTAAATGCAGGCATTGTAATGATAATGTTTTATTAACTATTGCTATTTATAGAGCCTTCTATAAACTGAAGCATTAGAATGAGAAAGCTGAACAAATTAATTCACCTTTGATTTGCTTGTAATAACCACTCACTGCCTCCTCCATTAGGCTTAAAGATCTTACAAAATGGCAGTAGTGGCTCTACAGAAACCAGGTAGCACAGATCCATCTTGCCTCTGTCAGTGTTAGACAACATTCTAAGTCCAAGCATTCTTGGAAGCTGTCCTACATTGCAGGAATGGCCTGCAGCAAATTGACCCACCACTTAACACTGCTACCCAAGGGGAATTCTCAAGGTCAGATTACACAGTAGCCCGTGTCAGAGTAAGGTAAATCAGGCCTCACCCTGACTGAGAGGGCAGGATCATGCACTGTTAGGAAACTCCCACTATTCTCTCATGCCCAGAGAACATTGAAACAGATTCACAATTAAAGCATAATTTATTCAGCAACAGAAAGAAAGAACATGGTCAGCAAGCCCTCTGCCAGCTCCCAAGAGGCAAGAGATCACCTCCTTCCTCCTGTCAGCACACTACAAGGCCTGAGGTTCAGAGGGTATGCTAGCAGTAATTCCCCTTAACAAGTTGAGGGTCAACCCTTTCCTGCTCTAATGGCTCCCTTCTTATACAGTGTTCAAACTAATGGTCCTTCATGCCCGCATTACAGCACCCTGTTGTTGTTCAGTCGCACAGTCAAGTCCGACTCTTCGCGACCCCATGGACCAGATCACGCCAGGCCCTCCTGTCTTCCGCTGTCCGCTGAAGTTTGCTCAATTTCATGTTCGTTGCATCGATGACACTGTCTAAACATCTCATCCTTTGCCGTCCCCTTCTTCTTTGACCTTCAATCTTTCCCAGCATCAGGGTCTTCTCCAGTGAGTGCTCCCTTCTCATTTGGTGGCCAAAGTATTTGAGCTTCAGCTTCAGGATCTGGCCTTCCAGGGAACAGTCAGGGTTGATTTCTTTTAGGATTGACTGATTCGATCTCCTTGCAGTCCAAGGGACTCTCAAGAGTCTTCTCCAGCACCACAGTTCAAAAGAATCTATTCTTCGGCGCTCAGCCTTCCTTATAGTCCAACTCTCACAGCCATACATTACTACGGGGAATACCATTGCTTTGACCATGCGGACTTTTGTTGGCAAGGTGATGTCTCTGCTTTTTATCATGCTGTTTAGGTTTGCCATTGCTTTCCTCCCAAGGAGCAGGCGTCTTTTAATTTCATGGCTGCAATCACCATCTGCAGTGATCTGGGATCCTAGGAATGTGAAGTCTGTCACTACTTCTACGACTTCCCCTTCTATTTGCCAAGGAGTGATGGGGCCAGATGCCATGATCTTAGTTTTTTTTATGTTGAGCTTCAAGCCCACTTTTGCACTCTCCTCTTTCACCCTGAGCAAGAGGCTCTTTAGGTCCTCTTCACTTTCTGCCATCAGAGTGGTATCGTCTGCATATCTGAGGTTATTGATCTTTTCCCCTGCAATCTTAACTCCAGCTTGTGATTCATCCAGGCCAGCATTTTGCATGATGTACTCTGCATATAAATTAAATAAGCAAGGTGACAATATACATCCTTGTCGTACTCCTTTTCCTATGCTAAACCAATCAGTTGTTCCATATCCGGTTCTAACTGTTGCTTCTTGACCCTTATACAGGTTTCTCAGGAGACATGTGAGGTGGTCCGGTACTCCCATCTCTTTAAGAACCTGCCATAATTTATTGTGATCCACACAATCAAAGGCTTTAGCATAGTCAATGAAGCAGAAGTAGATGTTTTTCTGGTACTCTCTTGCTTTCTCCATAATCCAGCGAATGTTGGCAATTTGATCTCTAGTTCCTCTACCTCTTCGAAACCCAGCTTGTACTTCTGGCAGTTCTCTATCCACGTACTGTTGGAGCCTAGCTTGTAGGATTTTGAGCATGACCTTGCTAGCGTGTGAAATGAGTGCAATTGTGCGATAGTTTGAACATTCCTTGACGTTGCCCTTCTTTGGGATTGGAATGTAAACTGAACTTTTCCAATCCTGTGGCCACTGTTGTGCTTTCCAAATTTGTTGGCAAATTGAGTGCAGCACTTTAACAGCATCTTCTTTTAAGACTTTGAATAACTCAGCTGGGATACCATCACCTCCATTAGCTTTGTTGTTAGTAATGCTTTCTAAGGCCCATTTAACTTCGCTTTCCAGGATGTCTGGCTCGAGGTCAGTGATTATACCATCGTGGTTGTCAAGGACATCGAGGTCCTTCTTGTATAGTTCTTCTGTGTATTCTTGCCATCTTTTCCTAATCTCTTCTGCTTCTGTTAGGTCCCTACCGTTTTTGTCCTTTATCATGGCCAGCTTTGCATAGAACGTTCCCTTGATTTCTCCTTACAGCACCCTAGTCATGAGGAACATGTGCATGACTGCACATTCTGCAGTGAGTGTTCCAGGTGTTTCGGGAAGATACAACAGGGCAGACCCTTCTGGGGTCCTATCTGCACCTCGGTACTGTATGTCCCCCTAGGGCAGGCCTCAAAAGGGTCCTACTCTTCTATAAAAAACAAATAACCTTCAGAGGCAATAAGCCAGTCTCCTCAGTGCCGGTGTTACCATTAGGGCAACTAGGTGATCGCCTAGAGCGCAGACCTCAGAGGAACACAGAACTGACAATCAGCAGTAGGGTGTGAAATCTGTCACATGTCTATCAAGTATAAATTTTCTAGTAAAAAAGGAGGAAGTTGAGGTAAGCAGTGGGAATTCTGTCATAAATCTTCCAAGGGTGAATTTTCTATGCGATTGGCTAGAACAGAATTGGCAGTTAGCACGGGGGGGCGGGGGACTGAAATCATGTTGGAGTAAACAGAAAGTGAGGTTAAGGAATGGAGGGATAAGAAAGGTGTTGTAGCAGGCTCAGACATAAAGAAAAAGACAGACAGAAGAACAGGACAGTGTTTCACAATAGTCCTGTAGAACTCTTATGGCCAGGGAAATTATTTGTGACAGAACAGGAGGCACATAATGAGGGATTTAGGTCCAGAGTTAAGTGAGCATAAATCTTCTTTGGCTAATATATGCTAACCCATAGGGATTTGATTCACAAAGAGGAGGGTTGTGGTGTTTCATGTTTGCTCTGAAGACTGAAAGTTGCTGGGAGAGGATCCCACCCGTGGACACCTCAGGGATCATGCCACTGATGGTTGAGCCTATGCTTGTTTAGTTAGAAAAGAATCCTACTCACAGCCTGACCTTATGCACTTTATTTTATTTAGTTTATATCTGGTCTACCTCTCTCACTGAGACTCAAAATGGGTTACACAGTGTAAGTCAATGCAATAATTCACATGAGACATCTAATAAACAATGCAATAAGACTAGGATTACAGCAATTTGACACAGAGCAAAAATAATTACACTTGGTACGTTGAACAATGCAGAAAATTATATGACAAAGGTAGAAAGCAACTTAACCCTAACCCCCAAGACAAACCAAGCTGAACCCCGGGTACAGACACTCAGAATGTGCACACTTCTTCACATACACTGAAACAGATTTCCTCAACTATTGTATGCAGGTAGGGGGAGTTAATTGTCAGGAAGAGATTATTAGAGTCAAGATGCATAAGTAACTGAGCAATAAATACAGCAAGATTGAAATAAGGATATGGTAGGACATGGAAGAAGAAGGAGGAGGAGGAGATTGGATTTATACCCCACCCTTCACTATCCAAAGGAGTCTCAGGGCAGCTTACAAACTCCTTTCCCTTTCCCTCCCCACAACAGACACCCTGTAAAGTAGGTGGGGCTGAGAGATCTCTGTTGTGTCCTGAGATCAGGAGTTGGAGCTGGCGAAATGCAGCCAAGCTCCGCTCGCTGAGAACAATAGGGACTAGGCTCCTGAGCTCGCCAGTAAAGAACCAATGGCAGCATTGGCAGGCAATTCAAACCCGCCAATAGGAATGTGGGGCGTCCCTCCCCTTACTGTATATAGTTGGCCTTCGGCCGTTACTCTTTGTCTTGTCTTGTGTGAAGTACGAATAAACGCGTCTTCTCTTATGTCGTCGTCCGAGTCATGAGGCCCGAAACCCAGTACTTTACAGTGGCGACGAGGATGGGATTTCTTTTTTTTTTTTGGTAAAACTCTCCTAAAAAGGAGAGAATTTTATTCTTTTTATAAGAAAGGGGGAGGGTAGACAGCTGGAGAAAGAGAAAGATGGAGTGAAGGTTTCTCTGTTAGTAAAGGTTAATTTTAGTTAGTAATCAATACAATTTTTGGCATCTATCGCGATTCGAAGATCTTCTTTTAAACTTTACAAAGTCCAGAATCACTCTGTTAATACAGTTAGTAAAGTCCAATGGGGTTAGTAATCAAACAGCTCCTTGCAGATGGTACACGAACAATCCTTAAAATGTCTTCTGTTTAGGTCTCTTCCAGTTGTAGATTGAGTCCTTTTCAACTTTGATGTCTCCCAATCCGTCGCCTCCTCCCCCTGGGCTGCCGTCTTCTTCTCTGCCAATTTTGGGTGCTGCGTCTTCCTCCAAGCTGGCGTGCCTCTTCAAAGATTTTTGCTTTTTAAAGGTGTAATCCATCTTCTTTCTTTTCTCTTTTTCCTTGTGTTTCCGACCTTCAAATTCCCAGGGCGCCATAATTACTACACATGGAATCGGATCTCTGGTATATTGCCTGCGGTGTTCAACATCCCCTTCTACTGGCAGAGTATCTTCTTTTATAAAAGCGGAATAGGCTTTGAGAGCCATGTCCACCTCTTCTTTTAATTCTTTCGCTTCACTGCCAGTTAGGGGTGCCAAAACATTTGTCGAGTTAAATCCGAGATCCTCCTTCTCTTCTTCTTTCACGCCCTGAGAGCTTAGAATCAAATCCGATTTCTGTTCTATTTCCTCCAATTTCCCCTGTCGACTAATCAAGACACTTTCCACTTTAAGCAAAGTTTCATTGATTTTCTGTATTTGCTCCAGTAGAGGGCGCAGATCCTGTTGATTGACAGCTAGCTCTTGGGGGGGGCTACCCGGGCCGGAAGTCCCACCCCTCATCTCTTCCGGTTTCTTCCCCGTTGTCGACATTTTGTTTTATTGTTTACTTTTATAAAGTTCGTGCCGCATCCCCCGGGAAGCTAAAAGGATCGTAGTCTTTTATGCAACTCCAACGGTACTTTCACCAACACTGTTTTCCTCTCTGCCCCCCCTCGCGCTCCCTTTGTAGATCTTGCTTCTCAAAAGGGATGGGGACTCCTCCCTCCTCCCATACGCTTAAACGCTTACGGGGGGGCTCGAATTCACGCTTCAAAAACGATCTTCAACTCACGGTTCAATGCCTTCTTCTTTTTATATTAAATCGTAACGCTGTCTTCACTCCTGGAAATCGGTGGTGCCGCTAAGTCCCATTGCGGGCACAACGCAGCGGGGCCGATTGGGGCGGGGAGAAAGCCTCAATTTCCCGGCTGTCTGCCGGCAAAGAGGCTACTCCCCAAGCGCCCCCGGTTCGGAGCCTTTGCCTAAGGCTCACTAGGGTCTTTCGCACAGGCGAAGACCCCCCCTGACTGCGTGTGGGCTAACCGCCTCCGGGAGCGTCCCGAGAGGCGGCCGCCATTCGCAGCGCCGAAACCGAAACCTCGCAACGAGGATGGGATTTCAACGCCTTCCCTGACTCCATGAGCGACGTAGAGGACAACAAGGCCACCCCCGAGCACCGCATCGCTGACCCCGAGAGCAGCACTGCACCGCTCGCACCGGCGCACGCCTTCCCAGACAGAGCTATGGCCACCACACATGTAATACTCGAGCGCTTCGACCCATCACAGCCAGAAACCTGGGACGCCTGGGTCGACCAGCTCATAAGCTACATGGAATTCAACGAGATTCGTGACCCGGAGAAAAAACGGTCGCTCCTGCTGAGCTCATGCGGCACCCAAACAGTCCGCCTCGCCAAGAGCCTCTTGGTGCCCCGCACGGCCCTGGAAAGCTCATTTTCGGAGATCCTGAACGTCCTCAATGGGTACTTCAGCCCCTGGCCTACCTTCCTGGCCAAGAGGATGGAGGCGCATCCAGGCCCAAGGGGAATCCGCTGCCGCCTTCCTGGCAGCACTGAAGGCGCTCGCGGTGGACTGCGGGTTCCCGAAGGTGGAAGACAACTTGCTGACGCAGCTCGTGTGGGGCCTGGCCGACTCCAAGCTGCGGCGCAAGTTGATTGGCAACTGGCGGCTCACCCTGGACGAGGCCACCGACGCCGCAACCGCACACGAGGCCGCCGAAGGGGAACACCCAGCTGCGGCTGCCCATGCGGTCGGGAGGGGTCCCAGCCCCGGGAACTCAGACACCGAAGAGGTCTACGCCCTCAGACCCCAACACCGCCGGCCGGCGCAGACCCAGCAGGCTGACAGGGAGCCAGCCAAGCCTTCCGGCAACCGGACCGTGTGCGCCAGCTGCGGAGAAGGCCACGGGAGGAAGACCTGCAAGTTCTGGGATGCTGTCTGTCACGGGTGTGGGAAGCAGGGACACCTCGCACGGGTCTGCTGGTCCAAGGGCCCCCGGAACTCGAGATCGTCGGCCCCACCGCACCGCGCACCATCCACCGCCTACGAGACGATGGAAGAGGTCGCCGAGCTGTACCATCTTACGGATCAACCGCTACAGGTACTTCGCCTCCCCAACCCCCACCTCTTCTCCACCCCGAAGATCCAAGTAAACGTGCGGATCGAGGGGTCCCCTTGCTGCATGGAGGTGGACTCGGGATCGGCTGCGTCCATAATTTCCGTGGACACTCTTAAAAAACTTTGCCCATCCGGGGGACCTCCTCTACGCCCATCACCGCTTAGCTTGGTGGACTTTCAAAAGAACCCTGTCCCCATTCGGGGAGTCGGCACTTTCCGAGTGCAATACCGAGACTTTGAGGGGAACTTGGACTTGGTGGTGGTAGAGGGAAACCTTGTGAGTCTCCTGGGGCGTGCGTGGTTCGAGGCCCTAGGCATTACGATCGGGAGAGTGAATAAGTGCGGGACGTGGGACTGGGGGGCAGTGTGCAAGGAATTCCCCGAGGTCTTTGATGGGGAGCTGGGGTGTTATAAAGGGGCCCCGGTGTCGCTTCACTTAGACCCGACGGTGACGCCCATCCGGCGGCGCTTCCACACCGTGCCCCTGGCCCTCCGCCCTAAAATAGAGGCAGAACTGGACAGGCTGGTGGCCCAGGGAGTCCTAGAGCCCGTCCCCAATGCACGATGGGAGACCCCGATTGTGACACCCGTGAAGCCGAATGGGGAAATCCGCATCTGCGCGGATTACAAGTGCACTATTAACCAGGCACTTCAGGCGCACGCATACCCTGTACCCGTAGTCAGCCACGTATTGGCCACACTGGCGGGGGCGCGCATATTTGGTAAGCTGGATCTCGCGCAGGTGTACCAGCAACTCCCTGTGGATGAGGCCACTGCCGAGGCGCAAACCATAGTAACCCACCGGAAGGCCTTCAGGGTGAAGCGGCTGCAGTTCGGGGTCAGTGTGGCCCCAGGGATCTTCCAGAATCTAATGGACGATTTGTTAAAAGGGATCCCTGGCGTGACGCCGTTCTTCGATGACGTCCTCATTGCCGCGGCCACCCCAGAGAGCTTCGCCACCCGCCTCCGAACTGTCCTGGGACGCTTCCAAGCCGCGGGGCTGAAGGTGAAGCGGGAAAAGTGCCTCCTCGGGGTGCCGGAGGTGGAGTTCTTGGGGTACCGGGTTGACGCAATGGGCCTGCATCCAGTGAGGGACAAGGTGAAGGCCATCATGGAGGCCCCCGCCCCGAAGTCCAAGGCGGAGCTCCAGGCGTTCTTAGGCCTCCTGAACTTTTATCACGCCTTTCTCCCACACAAAGCCGCCGTGGCAGAACCCCTACACAGACTGCTGGATAAGGCGACACCTTGGGCATGGGGAGCGAGAGAGGAGGCGGCGTTCCGGGGGGTTAAGATACTATTGATTTCTAACGCTGTACTCGCCCACTTTGACGAAAAGCTCCCGTCATCCTCACATGCGACGCATCGCCGTATGGGGTCGGGGCGGTCTTGGGCCACAAGCTACCAGACGGGAGGGAAGTTCCGGTGGCTTACTACTCCCACACGCTGTCCCCCACAGAGCGTAACTATGCACAAATAGACCGGGAGGGCTTGGCCATGGTGGCGGGGGTTAAAAAATTCCACAACTTTGTGTATGGGCAGCCCTTCACGCTCGTAACTGATCACAAGCCGCTCCTGGGACTGTTCGCGGTGGACAAACAGACGCCGCAGGTACTGTCACCCCGGGTGTTGCGCTGGTCCTTGTTTTTAGCGGGCTATCAGTACCGGTTGGAGCATCGGCCGGGCAAGGCGCTGGGTCATACCGACGCCCTGAGCCGCCTGCCACTGCCGCATACGGGGGAGGATCTGGCCCCAGCTCCCGCAGTATTGTTGTTGGAGGAGCTGCCCAACCCCCCCCCCTTCAGGCTGCAGACGTGGCTGCCCGCTCGTCCTGAGATCCCATTATCTCCCGGGTCCTAAACTGGGTGGTGAGGGGATGGCCAGCGGAACAGACAGGGCCAGATTTCACGGCATACAAAGCCAGGAGGGAAGAGTTATCCACCTTGAAAGAGTGCTTACTATGGGGGGACAGGGTGGTCATCCCGGGGCCCATGAGACAAGGGGTTCTAGAGACGCTTCACGAGGCCCACCCTGGCATTGTACGAATGAAAGCTCTGGCAAGGAGCTACGTGTGGTGGCCCGGGATAGACTCAGAAATTGAAACCTGGGTCCGGGGGTGCACACGGTGCCAGGAAGTCCGCCCCAATCCCCCAAGTGCGCCAACCCAAAGCTGGGAGTCCACCCACAAGCCGTGGTCACGCTTACACGTAGACTTTGCCGGGCCGTTTCAGGGGCTCCAGTTCTTGGTGACGGTAGACTCCTACTCGAAGTGGGTAGAAATAAGTCCAGTGTCTACCACCTCGGCTAAAGCGGCAATAAGGGCCCTGCGAAAAATATTCGCTACGCATGGCTTGCCAGACACAATCGTGTCGGGCCACGTTCACATCTGCTGAGTTCCAAGCGTTCCTTGCAAGGAACTTAATCAGGCATATACGATCCGCGCCTTTCCACCCGGCAACAAATGGACAGGCGGAGAGGACAGTACGCACCGCCAAAGAAGCCCTGAGCCGCATAACTGAGGGGGAGGGGGAGTTCCGGCTGGCCCGCTTCCTCCTCACACAGCGCACCACCCAAAACCCCATCTCCAGGCATTGCCCAGCAGAATTATTGATGGGCCGCCGCCCCACGACACTGTTAGACAGGCTCCACCCGGACCGAGCCCCAGAGAGAAAGCTGGTCAAAACCCAGGAGGCGCCCAGGAGTTTCCACCCAGGGGAACCTGTCTACTTTAGGAACTACGGGGCGGGTCCTCAGTGGCTGGCCGGGCGCATTCTCAAACCCACCGGGCCAGTTTCATATGAGGTCCTGGCAGACGGGGACCGGGTCCTCCGTAAGCACGTGGACCAACTCCGGAGGCGGCAAGACCCCGTCACAGGGATCAGGGCCCCACTACCGGAAGGCACCGAGGCCGCCCCAGCAACCGATCGGCTGCCGGCGCCTCTAGCGGAACAAGCGCCAGAAGGTCCGCGGAGCACGGAGGGGGTCCCAGAGCAAGCCAAGCCACCGCCGCCGCCACCGTCACCGTCGCCGGCATTGCCGGACATCCAAGCTCCTAGTGCGGGAGGTCCACCAGAAGGGGGCCCCACCAGTCCGGTGCCGGCCCCCCGAAGATCACTAAGAGAACGGAGGCCACCAGCTTACCTAAAAGACTACGTCACCTGATAGGAGACAAACTATGGGGGGAGGGGTGTTGTGTCCTGAGATCAGGAGTTGGAGCTGGCGAAATGCAGCCAAGCTCTGCTCGCTGAGAACAATAGGGACTAGGCTCCTGAGCTCGCCAGTAAAGAACCAATGGCAGTATTGGCGGGCGATTCAAACCTGCCAATAGGAATGTGGGGCGTCCCTCCCCTTACTGTATATAGTTGGCCTTCGGCCGTTACTCTTTGTCTTCTCTTGTGTGAAGTACGAATAAACGCGTCTTCTCTTATGTCATCGTCCGAGTCATGAGGCCCGAAACCCAGTACTTTACAATCTCTTTCCAGAAATGTCCTTGAGAGGAGGAGGGGGAGGAGATTGGATTTATATCCCACCCTTCACTACCTGAAGGAGTCTCAGAACAGTTTACAATCCCTTTCCCTTCCTCTCCCCACAACAGACACCCTGTGAGGTAGGTGGGGCTGAGAGAACTCTTTCAAGAACTGCCCTTGAGAGAACAGCTCTGAAAGAACTTGTGACTGACCCAAGGTCACACCAGCAGATGCATGTGGAGGATTGGGGAATCAAACCTGGTTCTCCCAGATTAGAATCCACGCTCCTAACCACTACACCAAACTGGCTTTCCAGTTCTCTAAATAGGACAAACAGGTGAAACCCTATGCCAAAGGATAAATGAACACAAATCTGACATCAAGAATCGCAAAACTGATAAACTGTAGGAGAATTACTGCTGCAAAAGAGACTATTTGGTTTGGCAACTGTATCAATTGAACACACTGAAGCATTTAGCACTTGACCTGAAGGAATTGATGACAAAATGTGCAAAGGAGAAGGCAGGCGAAATGAGATTTTGATGTGCCTGAAACAGAAACATTCCAGAGGCTTGAATTTGAACATCACGATTAACAGGATTATTCAAAATGATTTATGTGCTAAAACTGTTTTCTGTTTGAGAAAGAAAATTAAAGATTGTTGTATTAGTTATTCTCACAACTTTTTGAAAAAAATTAGCAATTTCAAGTTTTGTGCTTTTCATGTTTCCTATAATTCATCTGTTTTTGGAAACTGGTTAGCAGTGGGGGGAGGGTACAAGTAGTTAGCCTTGCCTAGGGCACAAAAAAGCCTGGCACCGGCCCTGAGTCTCCTAGCTATCTCTTGCTTACCCAATAAGACATACTTCTTTCCAGAGAATCAGGCTGTCTCTGTATTTCTAGGAAAGGCAGAGACACCTAGATGATTCTAACATGGATGTGGTCTGGACAACAGAAAAGGCCTAGCTGAGACTGTGAGGCAAAGCGTCATCTTGCCTTCCCTCAAGGGTTAATGTGTATAATAACAGGCTTGGTTTCCTTTGCAGGTGATACTAATTAGCCTCTTAACCTGACAGGTACCTTATAATCTTCAAGGTCAGAGTAGAAGTGAACAGTTAGCTTCCCATGAGAGTGTGTCTTCAGTGATGGGAGGGGGAAAGACCAGGAGCAGTGATGTAATTTTCCAGAGCTTTCTCCTGAAGTTGTGTCATGATTGGATACCATCTTCACCTGACTATAATTGAAATATGCAGCGGTCTTTTTGTAGAAAAAGCCCAGCAGGAACTCATTAGCATAATAGGCCACACCCAACAAAAGAAACTCATTAGCGTATTAGGCCACACCCTGACAGCACAGCTCATTAGCATATTAAGCTACATTGACAAGCAACAGACAACCCAGAAGACTAAGGAAGGAAGGAAGGAAGGAAGGAAGGAAGGAAGGAAGGAAGGAAGGAAGGAAGGAGAGAGAGAGAGAGAGAGGAAAGGAAGAAAGGGAGGGAGGGAGGAAAGAGAGAGAGAGAGAGAGAGAGAGAGAGAAAGAAAGAAAGAAAGAAAGAAAGAAAGAAAGAAAGAAAGAAAGAAAGAAAGAAAGAAAGAAAGAGAGAGAAAGAGAGAGAGAGAGAGAGAGAGGAGTGAGAGAGAGAGAAAGAGCTAGAGAGAGAAAAGGAAGGAAGGAGGAGGAAAGGAGGGACAGGAAGAATGCAAGGAGATGGGGGAGGGAGGTTCTCCCACTCCCCATCAAACCCCCGCCACCCCCCGATGGATCCCTTACTCACCCCATCATGCTCTTCAGGCACAGGCCGGGGTGGGCGTGGTCTTCGGGCCTCCTGCAGGCCACAGCGCCTCAGCGCGGGCCCGGGAACACAGGCTGGCAGGTCTTTGGGCCTCCCGTGGGCCACAGCGCCTCAGCACGGGCCCAGGGAGGCCAGTGGGCAGGTTGTTCGGGCCTCCCGTGGGCCACAACACTTCAGCGGGGGCCCGAGAAGACCAGCGTGTGGGGTCTTCCGGCCTCCCATGGGCTGCAGCGTCTCGGCGTGGGCATGGGGAGGCCGGCTGGTGAGTCTTCGGGCCTCCTGTGGGCCACAGCACCTCAGCGCGGGCCCATGGAGCCTGGCTGGCAGGGTCTTCAGGCCTCCCGTGGGCTGCAGTGCTTTGGTGTGGGCGCGGGGAAGCTGGCTGGTGGGTCTTCAGGCCTCCTGCAGGCCACAGTGCTTCAGTGTGGCCTGTAGAGACTGGCGGATGGGGTCTTAGGGCCTCCTGCGGGGCACAGCACCTTGTTGCAGGCCCGTGGAGGCTGGCTGGCAGGGTCTTCGGGCCACCTGTGGACCACAGCCCTTTGGTGCGGGCCCGGGGAGGCCAGCAGGTGGGTTGTTCAGGCCTCTCGCGGGCCGCAGCGCTTCAGCACAGGCCCAGGGAGACCGGCGGGTGGGGTCTTCCGGCCTCCCGTGGGCCACAGCTCTTTGGCGCAGGCACAGGGAGGCCGGCTGTAGGGTCTTCAGGCCATCCGTGGGCTGCAGCGCTTTGATGTGGGCTCGGGAAGGCCGGCTGGCAAGTCTTCGGGCCTCCTGCGGACCTCCTGCGGGCAGCAGTACCTCGGCATGGGCCCATGGAGGCTGTCTGGGGGGTCTTTGGGCCACCCACGGGTCGCAGTGCTTCAGTGCAGGCTCGGGGAGGCCAGCGGGCGGGTTGTTTGGGCCTCCCATGGGCCGCAGTGCTTCAGCATGGGCCTGGGGAGACTGGCAGGTGGGGTTTTCTGGCCTCCTGCGGGCCACAGCACCTCAGCGCGGGCATGGGGAGGCCGGCTAGAGGGGCCTTCAGGCCACCCGTGGGCCACAGCACTTCAGCGTGGACCCAGGGATGCCAGCAGGCGGGTTGTTCGGGCCCCCACAGGCCGCAGTGCTTCAGCACGAGCATGGGGAGACCGGCGGGTGGGGTCTTCCAGCCTCCTGCAGGCCGCAGCGCTTCGGCGCAGCACAGGGAGGCCAGCTGGTGGGGTCTTCAGGCCATCCACGGAGCACGGCACTTTGGCGCGGGCCCGGGAAGGCCAGCTGGCAAGTCTTCGGGCCTCCTACGGGCTGCAGTACCTCAGCGTTGACCTGTGGAGGCTGGCTGGTGGGGTCTTCAGGCCTGCCGTGGGCCACAGCGCTTTGGTGTGGGCCCAGGGAACCTGGCTGGTGGGTCTTCAAGCCTCCTGCAGGCCACAGTGCTTTGGTGCAGCCCGGGGAGACCAGCGGACAGGGTCTTCGGGCCTCCTGCGGGCAGCAGTACCTAGGCGTGGGCCCGTGGAGGCTGTCTGGCGGGGTCTTCGGGCCACTCACAGGCAGCAGCGCTTCGGTGCAGGCCCGGGGAGGCCAGCGGGCGGGTTGTTTGGGCCTCCCGTGGGCCACAGCGCTTCAGCATGGGCCTGGTGAGACTGGTGGGTGAGGTCTTCTGGCCTCCTGCGGGCCACAGCACCTCAGTGCGGAGAGGCCAGCTGGAGGGGTCTTCAGGCCACCCGCAGGCCGCAGCACTTTGGCGCAGGCCTGGGGAGGCCAGCGAGTGGGTTGTTCGGGCCTCCCACAGGCTGCAGCACTTCAGCACAAGCACGGGGAGACCGGCGGGTGGGGTGTTTGGGCCTCCTGTGGGCCTCAGCACCTCGCGGACCCATGGAGGCTGACTGGCAGGGTCTTCGGGCCTCCCACGGGCTCCAGTGCTTCAGCACAGGCATGGGGGAGGCCAGTGGGTGGGTTGTTCAGGCCTCATTTTAAAGTGCAATTTCAGTATTACCATAACCATAGGAATATTGTGCAATTTCATGCAAGTGGCCCTGGGACCATCCAACAAACAAGTAAGCAAGGGAAGGCTGTTAAATGAGGCCTGAACAACACATTTTGGTGAATGGGAATAGACAGGGAGTGGAAAAGGCAAAAGAGCGAAGAATACAGAGCAACCTTTCAGAGGTAATGTCATGATCATTCATAGAAAGGAGCACAAATGAACTCGTTAGAGTGATGTGGAAAATGACCTATAAAACAGCAAATCCAAAGCTTGGCTGTGGCACACAGGGGTCCAAGAACAGAATTCCTAACATGCCAAGTGGAACAAATTCAGCACTTAAATATTACTGAAAGGCTCCAAAGTTCCTATACATAGACTAGCCTGATACCCATGCTTCACTACAGTATTTATGTTGCATAAATCCAGTTATAATAGTGATGATGTGAAGTTTGAAATGTAACATTTGTTGTAGGAGTTCTAATGAAGAAGATTGTAGTGTAAAAAATGAAGTTTTTCTCTCTACTGAAGGACCTCTCTGTAGACCACATTGGTGGTTGTGACCTAAGGTGGTAGGATCACCAGGCTGCTTGGTGAGCTCACTCTGGAGCAGGCCACATAGAACTGTCCATGTGAGAAGCAGTGCCATGCCTGCTGTTATGAGAAATGTCTGTTCAGGAGTCTTGAATTGCTGATTTCTGTAACTGTCCTCAACTGACTGCAATCTCTTTTAACTGTGTTTTTACCTCAGAACATTGAGATCCACAGCTGACCAATCAGAGGGAAGTGGGTGCAAGCAGGCAGGTTTTACCTCAGAACTCTGAGCTACAGAGTTGACCAATCAGAGAGAGGAGACAAGGAGGCAGCAGCCTGCCAGGCACATGGAAAATAATTGGGGGAACACATTTTGACCCCTTTTTACCGACTTAGGGGTCATGCTTCTCAGAAATCTCTTCGTAGTGGGGTTGATGTCATGATAGGAATGCACTCCCCTTATTTTGGGTTTCTTGGTGCAGGGGGTTGGCCTGGGTATTGAATTTGGGGGGGATGGTGCAGGGCATACCCCCACACACACTTTTTTTTTTCAAAAATGCTTCTCATTTATGTTACATTTAAGAAGTGGGACATAACTACATATTCAAAACAACATCCGAGCAATCACATATTAAGCAAGTTCATCTGAATCAATTTTCTAGAACCTACATTGTGAGAAGTTAAATAACCTAATACAGGAAACCACTTTTCTACAAATTTGGGGTATATTTCCATAGTGGGTGGAGTGTGACTAGAGCCATTGGGGAGGCTGGGCCAGCAGAATCAATAAGGTGATCCTAATGGGGCGGTCTCCTTGATGGATTAAAGTACCCTGGCCCTGCTCCTACTCCTGACAAACAGCCACCCATCTGGTGTAGGGGGGGATGTGTTTAAAGGCATTAGCGAGGCTGGGCCAGCAGAAGCACTAAGGCAATCCTGCTGTGCAAGCCTCCCTGATGTTAGCCCTGACGCCATTATGGGGCTTTGCTATGGACTGTTTGCTGTTGCCACATGGTCTGTCTAGACTGTAAAATGGATGCCAAGGTAGAAGCCCATAGAGAAAGGAAAAAGCTGTCTTTTTACTCTGAGGGACTCCATTACATACCTGCTGCATGTCACATACACGGATTAAGGGCCATACAGCAGACAAAGGACTTTTCCTCTGCCAGTGCATGAAGGGATTACCCAGTCAAGCATTCAAATTGTTAACGACCCTTCCTGATGCTAATTAGGGACAATCAGGGAAGTCTCCCACCTTTTGTTTACCTGGCCAGCAAGTCCTATAATCCATTCAACTAGCCACCCAAATCCAGACCCTGCCTCTCTGGAACCTGATTGGTCAAACCTAAGGTCTGCCTCTACTGACATCACACACCCCTGGGACTCATCATTGGTCCAGGAAATCTTTTGTTCTCACCTGAGACCAGCCCCCTGGGCCACCCATTGGGCTGCATTGTCTTACAGTGGGTATATCCCAGCAGACACATGGCCTCAGACCGGGTGTGTCTCTGCCATGAGCCAAAATGGCAGCCCACCCCTGAACCCTCTGGGTTTAGGCCACAATCCTTCTTCATGGACTTCTGCACATCTGACAGGTAGTATCACCTCTCCATAAGCCATCAATCCCCTCTGCTTTCTTAGTTCTATTTTATGTGTGTGAATGTTTGAATACTGTTTGTGTGTTTGTGAATGGATAAATAACGATTATATTCAGTAAAATAATATTTTATTAATTATACCTGGACTCTGTGTCTTTTACTGGGAACCATTACAGACTAGCAGCATTCTCTGTATATACAGGCGAGAATCCAATAATAATAATAATAAACCAATTGCTATATTTAAAATAGAGCAATTTGGCTAACAGAAATGGAGGCACCGCTGGGATTCGCCCTGACCATCTGAACGTGCATGCTAGTCGACACGTGTCCTTCAGATGGCCAGACGTGGAGAAGAAGCTGTTTGTGTGGTTTCAGTAAAGACCTGTGTGAAAGGTTGCTGTCTGTGTGATTGGCTAGAGAGCATTTTCTGTTGTGGGAGGCTGTTTTTCCCCTTTGTCTCCTTCAGCAACTCCTGGTCTATTTTGTGGGGTGGGAACCAAGACCGATAGTGTAGGGTGTTAGGAATTGCACCACACTACACCACACCACACTGCGCAGGCAGCCATAACTGTAAACTAAGAGGAGCCGCAGCAAGGTTCCAACCGTCCTCCAGAGTCTCTGGAAGCCCACTTCCCTGTCCCTTTCAGCTTTGACTAGCTAGCAGAGCGTAGAATTAAAGTGAGCAAAGAGGTCCGCTCGCTGGAGTATATTATTCCGAGGACCCTAGGTTGTAGGTTGCCCCGAAACCTTCCCGGGTTAGTAGGAGGTCATCCCGGTGGATAGAGTATCCAAAAACCCCAATAGACCGGTTTAAAGGAGTAATCCGGCAAGGGACGTGAGGCCCAGGCCAAGCCCACACTCAAAACTCCGAATTAAAAGGGTTAATGGTAAGCCCGGTGGGGACAGAGGTCTAGCCTAGAAAAACCAGATGGAAAGGGTTATTGAGGGAAAACCCGGCGGGGACATAAGTCTAGCCTTAAAAACCTCAAATCTAAGGGTTTTCGGTAATCCAGGCAGGGGAGTGAATTCTAGCCTTCAAAAACCGTCACTCACGGACCACGAGGCCTAAAGAGCTAAGCTCACCTCACCCGTGAGCAGAAACAGAAGAGGGGAGAGGCAACGTGATCAGGGGATCCCTATTCGGAAATGGAGCCACGTTGCTCCCAATAAAAAGCAGCACTGCTGCACAACAGATCCCCTCGATCCCTAGTCGGAAATGGAGCCACGTTGCTCCCAATAAAAAAAGCAGCCCTGCTGCACACCAGTTCCCCCCCCCCTCTTCCTTGTTAGTGGATAGTGGATGGGAATATCCTGAAATTCTCCCGGGTTAAGTTGGTTTTCCTGGTCACGGGTGGAATGCCTTAAAACCTTCTATATAGTGGATGGGAATATCCTGAAATTCTCCCGGGTTAAGTTGGTTTTCCTGGTCACGGGTGGAATGCCTTAAAACCTTCTATATAGTGGATGGGAATATCCTGAAATTCTCCCGGGTTAAGTTGGTTTTCCTGGTCACGGGTGGGACGCCTTAAAACCTTCTATAATCCAAGTCTTAGAACACTTGGGAACCATAAGCCAGAGAACCTGCCAGTGAGCCGTGGAATCCTTACTGGTTAGAAACATCCAAGTTTTAGAACACTTGGAAACCAGAAGCTGAATGTGTGTTTGTGTGTGGGTAGCTGCACACCAGCATCCCACATGGACTTTGAGACCCCAGGAATCAGGGTCTTTTCCCCTTTGGTGGCCATTGGCCTTTTTGGTTTGTAAAGTAAGTTTGTTCCTCAGATCCGAGAATCTGAAGTTAGGCAAAAATGCTAAGTTCAAAACAAGAGGAAGTCTGACCTTGGAAAGGGTGATAGAATTGTAACACAATATACAAAATGCCACGCAGTCTTTTTAGAAATCAAACTGCCTTGCTCCCTAGCCTCTTAAGTAAAAACCAGCAGGCAGAAGTAAGTCACCAGTCTTGCCATGCTGAGATTAAAATTCCCCTGAAATAGCAGCTTGAGACCCTGGTTGCATTTGCACCCCATGTGATGCTGCTAGAACTCTTAAAAAAAAAAAAAATCCCTAAAATTCCTGTAATCCTGAACAGAATAGTGAGAATCCTGTAGTTTATGTTAAAACCAAGACAATAGTAAGGCAACAACAGAAAATTGGGAAAACAGGAGCCCTAAAATACCCCAATGAAACTTCTGGGTATGACCAGGCCAACTCTCAGTATAGAAACAGAAGCAGTCATTAAGTACAGCCACTTAATGGCTGGAGCAAAATAAATAAGACAGTGAATGCCTAAAGTAAAACCTCCCCCCATTCCAACTCCAAACTGGGCAAGGAATGGAGTGCACACAGGACTTCCCTGTGGAAAGAACTGAGAAAGAAAGGAAAAACCTCACCCCTTAGCTTATTGCCCAGAGAATAGCATCTCCCTTTGGTAGTGCCAGCCTCCAGGCAAGACCTGGAGCTCTCCCGGAGTTATAGCAAATCTCCAGGCTGCAGAGTCCAGTTCCTCTGCAGAAAATGAGTGTTTGAGGGCGAGGGAAGACTATGGCTTTGGCCCCACTGGAGTCTTCATCCTTCTTCCGACCCAAGCCTAGATCTCCAGGAATTTTCCACCTGGACCTGGCAACCTTACTTAAAGCTCAACTAGACCAATGAGTCCAAAATATGTAACTTTAATATAAGTAAAGAACCTTAGCTGCAGAACTCAGGCCCCAGAAAGAACTTGAATTCAGTGGACAGTGCAGCTATGTCACCAAAATTCCCAAAACATGCTTAAATGCTTGAGAGATGAAGTCCAATACAGATGTAGCATCAGAAATAGTCTTTCTATAATTACTGGCATAATTGAGAGAAATTGAGAAAATTCTGTACCTCTGGTTTTACCTTTTAAAAGATAGAATTCTAGAAATCCCATTCTCTTCCCAAATGCCTTTGGGAGAGAATTGGATCCATTTCAGTCATGTTTAAAACAGCCAAAAGAGTGAAAATTTAAAACTTGCCCAATCAAGAAAATTTTGGCAGCCTGAGAAGTAAATGAGACATTACTTTCCCCTTCCCAAATCTAAATGGGCAGGGATCCCAGCGGGATAATCATAAAATAAGAAATGTAACTTTTATTTTGAAAATGGAAGCTCCTAAGCTTCAGTCTTTCTGTAAATTCCCAATAGTCCATTGGGACGCCACCTTCCAGGTAGGACCTGGAGACTCCCCAGAATTATAGCCTTAAGCAGCTATAACTCTCATTAAACTATTTGGGAAAAAGGGGGAACCTCCTCCACCCCTGCATAACCTTCCTCCATCTGGAACCTCTGTATGTCCAATGTATTGTCTTTGTTTTGTGTCATAATAACAAGCCTTTAAAGGCTGCCTCTTTTATATGTTTTGGAAGAATGCCACGTTATTTGGAAATCTGTTGTTTAAACAGAAGTAATTGAGGGGCAAACATAGTTTTAAGTGGCACATTTTTAAACTTTTGAGCCCCAGCAATGCATTAGTTCCCCATGTCTGCAAGAAGCAGCAAAATCTTCATTTTGGGCACAAAAGTAGAGCCTCCAGCTGCCAGTGCAGCAAAAACTGAAGTAGTGCTGCTTGGCAGAACCCAGGCAGACTCTCTCCTTTCAGCTGCCCTTGAGGGAAAAGAAAAAAATTGAGCCCAACTTCAGCTTTACCTGACAAAAGAAGTTAACCCCTTGTGTAAATTTTGCATAACCAAAGAGCTAGGGGCACAAGATAGGAAGGCTCCTGGTAATTAATGGTTTTCTCCTTTGGTTTTTAAAGCATAGATGGGGAATTTTTGGTTTTCGGAATCTCAGAAGCAATTCTGCTAACATCTTTTACTTTCTTTTGTGAATTCACAGAGAAAGGTTTCTCTGGGAATTCAAGGGGGGGAGATACTGTGGAAATATATATTTTTAAGGCTTTCCTTTATTGTGATTTTTTGTTTGTTTTCATTTACTTTGAGTTTTCCTGTCCTTTTTTAAGATTTTATCTGTAAAAGATCTAAACCTTTTTTTTATTACAGCATCTCGATTTGCTTTGTCTTATCTTCCCATTCTTATAGAAGGGAATCTCTTTTTAAAATTTCTTGGTAAATTTGTGTGATCTAGAACTATTTCATCTCTTTAAGGTTTTATAAATACTCTTTTGGTTTTGGAATTAGCTGTTCTCTTAAAGCCCCACCTTTAGGGCTAACGTTTCTTTAGTTTTGATATCAGTTTATATATAGCTACCATAGAATATTTTAAAGGGTTTAAGTCTGGCAGCACATCCCTTCTGATTTTGTTCTAGTAATCTATATGCCCAGGCCCCCTTCAGCCCAGTTTCTACTAGCAAGGAAAGAAACTCTGTACATGCTCAGAAGAACTATTTGCTGGCACAAAGCCTGTGCCAGAGACAACTTTTTTTTTCTTTCTTTCCTCTTCTCTTGTGGTGTGATCTTTGGCCGACTTCTTAAATCATGCAGAATTATCAAGGGCTACTGCCTCTTCTCTTCTCTTGGATTTTCAATCCTGTCTGTAATTTAGCTACTTGATTCTTTCATCTTTATTTTGTTTAAGGGCTTCCTCTTTGAGGTACACAATCAGTACCTGATGCTCTAAGTTTATTCTCCTATTTAAGTTTTATCCCTGCATGGCTAGAGCATCTTTCTATCCATGCAAACCTGTTAATCTGTCTCTCAAGTTCTTTCATATCTGCAGGAACTGAAAATCTGAACCTGCAATTGAAGTCTTATGCCTGATAGTAAAGGCACACCTTATAAGTTATTTTAGGAATTGTTTGTTTTATATGTGTGTTAATAATTATTGCTTTCCAGCTTTTTGTTAGCTTTGTTTTTGGGGTATGACCCACCCCCATAAGCCGGCAGTTTTCCCTGGGGGCCCCCAACTTTTTCTACAACAGCCATGGCAATCTAACTTCCTTTTTTTTTTTGAAACATTCTTTTGTTTGGCCATTTTTTTTTTTTTATAACTTCTTGGCGCCTCCAAACTGTGCACATCTTCACCTGGAACTCTGCTCTGGTCACCATAATAAAATAAAACTGAACGTTCAGCTATTTCCAATTGTACTCTTGCTATGCATATGCATCAAAGACTTTCCAAGATTCCTGTTCAGCCTACAAGACCTCGTGGTCTTGCCAAAGCCATTGCTCTCTATTTGCTACGCACCCAAGTCGCCTCCTAATTTGCCTTTGCTCCAGTTTTAGCAAAGGACCTGCCAACTTACCAGCTGCCTTCTCTGGACCTGCAAATTGCTTGCAAACCATCTCATGGACATTGGATGCCACCTCAAGGGCAGGCAACTCTCACAACCAGCTGCAAATACCTCATGGCACCCACCCAGTTATTACTTTGGGACCCAAGAATTGCTTTTTGGTCCCTGAAAGCATGACACTAAGGCTCAGATTGCCTGTGCCTTCTGGCAACTTGGGTACCTAGGGGGGTGGTTTCAAAAATGTATCAATGTTCCTTACCCACATTTATCTGTAATGTTCAACTGAAGCTCAGTATCACTGACTGTATTTATTCATTGGTCCATGTCATTTTCATGTTGTTGCTCACATGTTCTAAATGTTTTGTAATCATGCTTTTACACACATTCATTCTCAATTCTTCCAGCATAGCATTTGCATTGCTTTTAGTTAGATTTGCTATAGGTAACATTATGTACAGTAGTCATGTCTCTCTGGAAGATGTGCAGAAGGTCCCTGCAAACACATACACAGAGGCACTCACCCTTCCTTATTTTAAAACACTTTTTTTAAAATAAAATTTCCTTTTGGGTTCCCAGAGATATATTTTTATAGCCGGTATGCCTGACTCCCTCACCGAGCCTTTCCCCTGTAAATTCTTTCTCTAACCTTGTTCGGCTGTCCTTTCTTTTCTGGTCATATGGAACTCCAACGGCAGCAAAACATCATTTGAAGTGAAGACATCTTGGCTCACGCCTAAAGACGGCTTCAAGGGGGGAATTGTTACCAGAGGCACTTGGGTAGCCCCAAAACAGGGGTGCCCTACTTTCTAACCTGAACCAAAGTCCCCAAAAGCCAGGCACTCTCAGCTTGACCACAGAGTTGGGCTGCAAGTGGTCTGCAAAAGGGATTTCATATTCAGGTTTCATAAGGTGACCTCAGAGCAAGCCCCCTCCACCCAGCAGAGATTATGTTTATGGAATAGCAATGAGTTCCAGAGGTAAGTCTTTAGAAGCCACCTGGCACTCTTCAGCACCTTACCCAGCCTTTTGTGTTTCTTTGTCTTTCTTGCCTCTGTCCCTCAAGATACCGGGAAGTCTCCATCAAAGTGTGTATGTGCAGACGATGTCATCTGACGCTGCCACGTCTGCAAGGGGGGATATGTTAGCCCTGACGCCATTATGGGGCTTTGCTATGGACTGTTTGCTGTTGCCACATGGTCTGTCTAGACTGTAAAATGGATGCCAAGGTAGAAGCCCATAGAGAAAGGAAAAAGCTGTCTTTTTACTCTGAGGGACTCCATTACATACCTGCTGCATGTCACATACACGGATTAAGGGCCATACAGCAGACAAAGGACTTTTCCTCTGCCAGTGCATGAAGGGATTACCCAGTCAAGCATTCAAATTGTTAACGACCCTTCCTGATGCTAATTAGGGACAATCAGGGAAGTCTCCCACCTTTTGTTTACCTGGCCAGCAAGTCCTATAATCCATTCAACTAGCCACCCAAATCCAGACCCTGCCTCTCTGGAACCTGATTGGTCAAACCTAAGGTCTGCCTCTACTGACATCACACACCCCTGGGACTCATCATTGGTCCAGGAAATCTTTTGTTCTCACCTGAGACCAGCCCCCTGGGCCACCCATTGGGCTGCATTGTCTTACAGTGGGTATATCCCAGCAGACACATGGCCTCAGACCGGGTGTGTCTCTGCCATGAGCCAAAATGGCAGCCCACCTCTGAACCCTCTGGGTTTAGGCCACAATCCTTCTTCATGGACTTCTGCACATCTGACAGGTAGTATCACCTCTCCATAAGCCATCAATCCCCTCTGCTTTCTTAGTTCTATTTTATGTGTGTGAATGTTTGAATACTGTTTGTGTGTTTGTGAATGGATAAATAACGATTATATTCAGTAAAATAATATTTTATTAATTATACCTGGACTCTGTGTCTTTTACTGGGAACCATTACAGACTAGCAGCATTCTCTGTATATACAGGCGAGAATCCAATAATAATAATAATAATAAACCAATTGCTATATTTAAAATAGAGCAATTTGGCTAACACTGATGGCTTTAAGAACTCCATGCCCATTCCAACCCTTGACAGATGTAGGAGGGGTAGCATGTCTGAAGGCACTGGGGAGGCTGGGCCAGCAGGATTGCTAAGGCAGTGCTGCTTGGGCAGCCTCCCTGATGGCTTTCAGTGCTCTGCCCCTGCTCCTGCACCTGACAGACAACTGCCTGTCAGGTGGAGGAGGGGTGGGTGAGAGTGTATCTAAAGCCATTGGAGAGGTTGGCCCAGCAGCATTGCTAAGGTGTTTCTGCTCGGGCGGCCTCCCTTATGGATTATGGTACCCTGGCTCTGCACCTAAACCTGACAGACACCTGCCTATCTGGTGTTAGTGGGGAGTGTGCTTAAAGGCATCAGGGAGGCTGAGCCAGGAGCAGTGCTAAGGCAATCCTGCTGAGCAAGCCGCCCCGATGGCTGTAAGTATCCCACCCCCACTCCTACACCTGGCAGCTGCCTGTCCAGTGGGAGAAGGGGAGGACTGGAATATTGCAAGCCATCGTGGATGCTGGGCTGGCAGGATCTTTAAGGCATTACTGCTGGGGCAGGCTCCCTTATGCCTTTAAACACTCGTTGCTGCACCTGACAGACAACTGCCTGTCAGATTTAGGAGGTGGGGGGAGCATTTTTGAAGCCATCAACTGTCACTAGTTCTCTGCATTCTCCTGTAACTGTTTTTTTAACCCCACAACACTGAGCTCTGCAGCTGACCAATCAGAGAGCGGGGGGGGTGCAAGGAGGCAGCAGCCTGGCAGCCACAGAGGAAGCGATGGGGGGAGCACATTTTACCCCTTTTGATCCCCTTAGGGGTCAAATTTCTAAAAATCCCTTCTTAGTGAGCATCTATGCCATGGTAGGAGTGCTCTCTCCGAATTTTGTGTTTCTAAGTCCAGGGGTTTGGCCTGGGCACTGATTTTATGGTGAGGGGACTTTCTTTTACATATATAGATATATATAGATAAGGCTGTTCCTGTTCATATAATCTCTGAATGATGAAATCTGTTCTGCCCTTCTAATCAAGCTCTGCAAGTGACAGCTAACTCTGCCCCTCCTCCTGCACCTGGCAACTGCATCAGGTTTCAGGGTGGATCTGTCCACAGTGTGCTGCAGAGGAAGGTGTTTCCCTTGGAGCCTGCCTTAATTCTGGGAAGGGGGTCAGCATGACTGGAGGATGCTTGGGGCAGCTCACAAGCTTCAGCAGGCCCTGTGGAGCATATTACAGAAGAGAATAATTGGTGAGCCAAGAGGACCCTGATTCCAGTTCTGCCTTGCCAAATAAATCACTAGGTGACTGTAGGCAAGTACTTCTCTCTCAGCCTCCCCACACCAACTTCAAGGTGGGACCAGGAGTTCTCCCAGAATTATGACTGATCTCCAGACCTTCAGAGATCACTTCCCCGGAAGAAATAGTAGTTTAAACAGCAGACTCTATGGTATACCACAAAGTCTAGGAGAAATGGAAGTCTGAGAGTGACATCATATCCCTGCTGATCTCCCTCTCTTCCCCTAACCCATCCTCTCCAAGTACCACTCCAAATTTCTAGGAATTTTTCAAGTCTGAGTTGGCAACTTTACTTCAATATGCAATATCAGGATGATAATAGTACTGGCCTATATTTTAACAGTGTTTTAAGCATTACAACAAAATGTGAAGCAACTGTACAAGTGCTATTCAAATGCTCTAAGTATTGTTACTCTGATAAGGTAAGAAAAACTAACGCCACCACTCCCAGTGCAGAAAATGCAACAGAATGACTCACACACAGAGAATGTGGCCTATGGTGCCACTATTCCTGGGCACAGACACAGGGATGGAGTCCTCTGAGGGTGGATCACTCTTTCACACTCCAGAAATAACATCTTTCATGTGTGAAACATGCCTGCACTTTTAATTCCAGGAAAGGTGTTCCTGATAGCGTTGCCAGGTGCTCCCTGGTCCCTAGCAGGGGGTGGGGAGGTAGGGTTGCCAGCTCCAGGTTGGGGAACTCCTGGAGATTTGGGATGGAGCCCGGGGAGGACAGGGACCTCAGGGGTGTACAATGCCATAATGTCCACCTCCAAAACCATACATTTTCTACAGGAGAACTGATCTCTGTAGTCTTTAGATGAGCTGCAATTCTGGTGGGATCCCTTGGTTCCATTTGGAAGCTGGAATCCTTAGTTTCTGAGCTGGGAAAAACTGGGGAATCATTCCTGTAGCAGGACTAACTGTCATAATGGAGTAGCCATTGGAGCCCTGTCACATTAACTTCCTAGGTTAAAAAAAAATGTACCAATACAGCTGGATACATGACATAACCACAACTGACGTATGATTTATTGATTACACTCTGCCATATGACAGGTCTTCAGCAAAGGACAAACCAACATTCTGGCTTACTGCATTTTCTGCCATCGCTCTTGCAAGTAGCAATAAACTGTACAAGAATGCTCTCGGTTTTTTTGCAAATAGGCAGCATTTAGAAAAGGCTCCCTTGTAAACAACAAGAGATGCTCAATGCTGCAGTCATTTTTTTCAGGTAGACTGGATGCAATCAACAGCACTCCCATTTTCGGCAGGGAAAAAACCAGTCTTTCAAGAATTCTCCATTTGTATAATGAACTGTCTGCTGCTGAATTGCTTCCCTGTGGACACATGATTAAAGATGTCAGTCTTTTTAAAAGTGTTACCTCATTTGGTTCATCACTCACTGTGAAATTCCCTAACTGCAGTTGATCACCTCAAATTGCAATGGTTACAAACAGGAGGAGAAAAGAAGGTCATGTTTATGTCCTAACAGTGGGATTTTGGGGGCAGATGTCATAAAATTGGCCACAGGTTGACGCAGCATGGTGCCGCCTTCTGCTAATTTTGTGTTATTAAACTTTATGCAGCAATATATACAGCAATCCATTTGAGTGGGATGTTGAGAACTGTGAGCCTTGCCCATCTGTCTAGTTGCCTTCACTGACCATATCCCTGTCCTCACTTAGCAGAAGGGAAGCACTGAGTCCAACACCTAATGTGATGATAGGACTACAGATCCAAACTACACATGATGCTAAAAGTGGGCATGCTGACACAGTGGCAGCCACTCATCTAGCTTCCCTTCCCCCTCTAAGTCATTTAATAGAACTTATTCTTATTGCCTTTTCAATATCCCACCTTTCCCTATCAGCAGCAGCCAATGACATGGAGCAGGAAAACAAAGTTCATTATGACATCAGGACACAAATGAGTTCTACGCATTACAAAAGGAAGCAGCCACACATACAGCATCATATCTCTTTTGTTCCATAGCCCGGGAGAAACAGTGTGTTTTCAGCAACATTCTGAAATTTGACAGAGATGTGCTTGGATAGGCTTTGGAATTGCCAGTGCCAGAGTAGAAGAAGAGTTTTTTATACCCCGCTTTTCTCTACTTTAAGGAGTCTCAAAGTGGCTTACAATCTCCTTCCCTTCCTCTCCCCACAACACTCATCTTGTGAGGAAGGCAGGACTGAGAGAGTTGAGAGAACTGCAACTTGCTCAAGGTCACCCAGTAGGCTTCATGTGGAGGAGGAGTAGAAAATGAAACCTGGTTCTCCAGATTAGAGTCTGCCGCTCTTAACAACTATACTGCCCTCTCCCAAATTATCAATTTATGGCTATAAATACAAATATTAACATCCATCTAGAATCCTGGTGAAGTAACATGAAATGGTATGTTGTGGCCTGATACTACACCCACCATCCTTTGAGAAGCCCAAGCTGAGGGCTAAACTAGACATGACAGCATCCACAGGTCCAACCTGTGGACAACATCATTTCAAAGGAATATAAAAATGCCACAAGGACATAGTCCTGATGGGCCTTCAGTGCTGTGGGCTGAGACACTCTTGTTCCCCCCATACACACACACACAATTTCAAATGCCAAAACCTCCATGGGGTGGGGGATGCAGCCATTTTGGCACTTGAAAAAGGCTCCAGGGGAAAACAAGAGTGCCTCAGTTCACTATATTGTGGGTCCAGGCCCTTGTGGCATTTTTAAATCCCTTTAAAATGGTGGTGGCATCCACAGGTCAGACCCATGGATGCTGTCATATTTAGTTTGGCCCTGAGGCTGAAGAATTCTACAGTAACTCCAATCCCCAATGGGCTTAGACTGGACTAACTATGAATAGGATTGCACTGCTAATCACATAAAAGTCACTTTCAAAAAGCTTTTGCTTGTCCTTGAGAGATCACCTCAGTTCATGCTGCATTTTTTTTTTGCTGTTTTTGCCCTGCATAAAACAAGCCTGGCCTTTTTCTACAGAATGCAGTCAGTTCATCTCATATTTTAAATTTATTAATACGATCAAAAATGTACATTGGCAGGCTGACCTGCATAAGACGTGAAAGATAATTGTTTCTTTAATTGCGATCCCTGACTTAAATTAGTCTTGCACTCTATGTTTTCAGATAACATGCAAAATTGAGGTCCTGACAACTGGTGGTCATTAAAGCTATTGTAGGAATTAACTGCTATCTTCTGGGCACAGGTAATTACATTCTGCCAATCGAAACCTTTTGCCATTGCAATTAGATATTGCATTCCATTTCCTTGTCTAGTGTCAATTCCCCCCACCCCCCAAAAAACCCATTTCTGCATTGTAATATACCTGTGTAATATCCATACCAGTTGGAATGCCTTTCCATCATGGCTGTAGATATTAATTGCCGGTGTAAATAAACGGATTTATTCTCAATATTTTTTTTTCAGCAAGAAGCATCACCAGCTTCTCTTTCTTTGACAAAGGCATGTTACACCAAGTGCAGAGGTGATGTTTCCCCAGCATTTTCCTCTTCCTCCCTCCTGCATGAATCTCCCCTCCCTTCCTTTTTCAGTGGTACAGCTTATGTCTGCTCTTCTGTGAATGCTAATCATGGGCCCCGGTCACACGGTAGGATTTGCCACATGAGAGGGACAGATCAGGGGTGCATTGAGCGATTATACCGCAACATCTGGGAAGCGGAGTGCACCCATCCCCGATCCGTCCCTTCCGGGTGAAACTACGCATCAAAAAGGTAGCACCAAAACAGTACTACCTACTGGTTGACGCGCAGCACGGGCAGGCGTCTGATCACTGACACGCCCGTCTCCCTGCAGCATACGGAGGTCCTGTAGGACTGCGCATGCATGCGCGTGCACAGCGGGCTCACCTCGCTCACCTATCTGTGGTTTCCCCCCAGCATCTGATCATGCCAGGGAGCAACTGCGTGGTGGCTCAGGGGATCTGTCTGATCCCGCTGCCGTGCTTCTCTTTTGATGTGGTTCAAAAAAGCCGCACTTCACCAATTGTGAAAGATGGGAAAGTGTTGGTAAAATGGCAAAGAGAAATCTTTAAGTTTATCTGGGCAGGAAAGAAGCCAAGAATTAAAATGAAGATAATGTATGATATTAAAGACAGAGGTGGCTTCCAAGTCCCGAATTTGCGTTTGTATCATGAAGCAGTATATATGTCTTGGTTATCTGAGTGGGTTAATTTGGAAAATAGAAAACTTTTAGCTCTTGAGGGGCATGTTTGCAGATTTGGCTGGCATGCCTATCTTTGGTATGGGAAAAATAAAGTCGATTCTATGTTTAAGCATCATTATGTAAGGAGGACACTGTTTGATGCATGGACCAGGTACAAGGATAAAATCTCGGATGAGAGGCCTCTGTGGATTGTTCCAGCAGCAGCTATACATCTGTTTTCAGAATATAAAGGTAAAGATTGGTTGAAATATCATGAATTGTTGCAAAAAGAAGGGAAAAAATATGTTTTAAAGCCAAATAATGAACTAGAATTTGAGTATGGTTGGCTACAATATTGTCAAATAAGGGACATTTATAAAAAAGATTGTAAAGAGTTTGGTTTTAGAGCTGCGAACGATGATTTTGAAAATATATGGTTGAAAGGAGAACGGAAAATGATATCAAAGATGTATAAAACCTTGTTGACTGTATATACTTTGGATGAAACTGTTAAAGAACAAATAATAAAGTGGGCCATAAATATGAACAAAGAAATTTCTATGGAATCATGGGAATATTTGTGGAAAAGATCTTTCAAAATGTCTACCTGTATTAATGCTTCTTATAAAATGATGTATAGATGGTACATGACACCAAAAAAGATTGCTAATATTAGTATGGACAAGAACTTGAGTAACAAATGTTGGAAATGTAAAAAAATAGAGGGTTCTTTTTACCATATGTGGTGGTCATGTGATAAAGTGAAAGCATACTGGTCTAATATACATTGTGTGATGCAGAAAATATTAAAAATCCCAATTGAGAGAAAGCCAGAACTTCTTCTCCTTGGTTTGACAATGGAAAAAATTCCACAAGAAAAAAGGACATTGTTATGGTACATGATTACGTTGGCGAGAATGGCCTTTGCTCAGCAATGGAAAATGGAAAAGGTGCCAGATATACATGACTGGTTGAGAAAATTGTTATTTTTAGCGGAAATGGACAAAATGACAAAGAAATTAAATGGACAAATGGCAGAACAGTACTTAAAAGATTGGGAAGGATTGAAACTGTATCTAGAAACTGAATATAGAATGAAGGGGAAAATATATAATTTGGATACGTATGGATATTGAATGAGAAGTGAAATGAATTTTGAACTGTATGTACTGTTATTTGAAAATATGTTGAAATTGTAGAGGTTTTATATAATTGAAATGTGTTACCTGGTTTGTCGATGCATTTAAGTCTAAACTTGATTACCTTATAATTACTTTTGTTTGTTATTAGCAGTGTTGGAAGCCTATTAGGGGGGTGGGGGGATGGGATGGGAACTTTCTTTTTTAAAATTGTATTGGTAACGTAATTGGAAATGTTGAGTGTATCCCAATAAAAAACTTTGTTTAAAAAAAAAAAAAAAGCCGCACTTCAGCCGCACCTTTTCCCCCATTGTGACCGGGGCCATGATAAGCTTTACAACAGATTGGAAACAGGGCTTGATCTGGTTTTCAAACCCTGGTTACAGGCAACCAGGTTTAGCATTGGCCATGGTACATGCAAAAGTGGGCTTGAAGCTCAACATCAAAAAAACTAAGATCATGGCATCTGGCCCCATCACTCCTTGGCAAATAGAAGGGGAAGTCGTAGAAGTAGTGACAGACTTCACGTTCCTAAGATCCCACATCACTGCAGATGGTGACTGCAGCCATGAAATTAAAAGACGCCTGCTCCTTGGGAGGAAAGCGATGGCAAACCTAAACAGCATGATAAAAAGCAGAGACATCACCTTGCCAACAAAAGTCCGCATGGTCAAAGCAATGGTATTCCCCGTAGTAATGTATGGCTGCGAGAGTTGGACTATAAGGAAGGCCGAGCGCCGAAGAATAGATTCTTTTGAACTATGGTGCTGGAGAAGACTCTTGAGAGTCCCTTGGACTGCCAGGAGATCAAATCAGTCAATCCTAAAAGAAATCAACCCTGATTGCTCCCTGGAAGGCCAGATCCTGAAGCTGAAGCTCAAATACTTTGGCCACCAAATGAGAAGGGAGCATTCACTGGAGAAGACCCTGATGCTGGGAAAGATTGAAGGTCAAAGACGAAGGGGACGGCAAAGGATGAGATGGTTAGACAGTGTCATCGATGCAACGAACATGAAATTGAGCAAACTTCAGCAGACAGCGGAAGACAGGAGGGCCTGGCGTAAACTGGTCCATGGGGTCGCGAAGAGTCGGACTCGACTGTGCGACTGAACAACAACAACAGAAAAACAAGGGAAAAGGGGAGATATAGATATAGGCTGCGATCATACGCACAATTAGGCCCGACATAGGTGCAAATGCCGGGCGGATTTAAAGGGCGTGATCAGACAACAACATCTGGGAAGTGTCCCACAGCTGTCAGCCACCCGTTCTGCTCTGCCAGAGAAGTGGAGTTAAGACACCGGTGAAAATCTGGTAGTAAATGGGTTGCGATGGGCCACGGATGGACTATCCTGTGCTCCAGCGCACTCTCAAGGCATCAGGATGGTCTGATCAGGCCATCCCGACTCTGTGCTGTTGTCCCCCCCCCTTCACAGTATGTGCATCATCACAAACTCCATAGGGAGCCCTCGGTGTGGAGGTGCAATTCATCGATCCCTCGGAATAAGTGCATGAGAAAAAAATGGCACGATCCCCCCCCGACTCATCTGCAGTTGTGTCTGATCACACACTGATGGTCTGCGCCCACAGCTTCAAAGGGAGGTGTGAATGTGCAACTGCAGGTCAAATCCCTCCAGAGGAAATAGCCTCGCTTCCCCCCCCCCCCGTTTTTTTCTGGCACGTGTGACTGCAACCATAATAATCTATAACTTAGTCATAACAAGGACAATCAACATCAAAGTAAATACCCAGCATTTAACGTTAACATTTAAAATACATAGTATTATGAAGGTTTTTACATACTGTATACATTTATTATTAAAGCCTACCACTACCATTAGTTACTATTAATACTAACTGTTAGACATTGATTATTACATTATATGTTCCATTACATCTTAATACCACTATGGTTGTCATAATCAAAAAATTCATTTTAAGAGCATGTGGTTTTGTTAGCACTTTCCTTTTCCAGCAGAAGCTAGAGAAGGATAGGTGAAAAGGTCAATATAACAGCAGGGTGGAAAGTGCAGCAGCTGTGTGACTGAGATATGGGTGGAATCCTTCTATGAACAGACGACTCTTTTGCTGAGTGGAATGGCACCTTTAGATCCAATGCCTTGTTTGACATTGGCTAAAAAACCAGGTGTACCATATGTGAAATTCTCCTCCCTTTCCTGGTCAGCATTAACCTTGGTATAGCATTAAGACTGTACCATGTTGTTCAGTCGCACAGTCGAGTCCGACAGGGACTCTCAAGAGTCTTCTCCAGCACCATAGTTCAAAAGAATCTATTCTTCGGCGCTCGGCCTTCCTTATAGTCCAACTCTCGCAGCCATACATTACTACGGGGAATACCATTGCTTTGACCATGCGGACTTTTGTTGGCAAGGTGATGTCTCTGCTTTTTATCATGCTGTTTAGGTTTGCCATCGCTTTCCTCCCAAGGAGCAGGCGTCTTTTAATTTCATGGCTGCAGTCACCATCTGCAGTGATCTGGGATCCTAGGAAGGTGAAGTCTGTCACTACTTCTACGACTTCCCCTTCTATTTGCCAAGGAGTGATGGGGCCAGATGCCATGATCTTAGTTTTTTTGATGTTGAGCTTTTTTTTTTTTGCGCTCTTTTTTTGCACTTTTGCGCTCTCCTCTTTCACCCTGAGCAAGAGGCTCTTTAGGTCCTCTTCACTTTCTGCCATCAGAGTGGTATCGTCTGCATATCTGAGGTTATTGATCTTTTCCCCAGCAATCCTAACTCCAGCTTGTGATTCATCCAGGCCAGCATTTCGCATGATGTACTCTGCATATAAGTTAAATAAGCAAGGTGACAATATACATCCTTGCCGTACTCCTTTCCCTATGCTAAACCAATCAGTTGTTCCATATCCAGTTCTAACTGTTGCTTCTTGACCCTTATACAGGTTTCTCAGAAGACATGTGAGGTGGTCCGGTACTCCCATCTCTTTAAGAACCTGCCATAATTTATTGTGATCCACACAATCAAAGGCTTTAGCATAGTCAATGAAGCAGAAGTAGATGTTTTTCTGGTACTCTCTTGCTTTCTCCATAATCCAGCGAATGTTGGCAATTTGATCTCTAGTTCCTCTACCTCTTCGAAACCCAGCTTGTACTTCTGGCAGTTCTCTATCCACGTACTGTTGGAGCCTAGCTTGTAGGATTTTGAGCATGACCTTGCTAGCGTGTGAAATGAGTGCAATTGTGCGATAGTTTGAACACTCCTTGACATTGCCCTTCTTTGGGATTGGAATGTACACTGACCTTTTCCAATCCTGTGGCCACTGTTGTGTTTTCCAAATTTGTTGGCAAATTGAGTGCAGCACTTTAACAGCATCTTCTTTTAAGACTTTGAATAACTCAGCTGGGATACCATCACCTCCACTAGCTTTGTTGTTAGTAATGCTTTCTAAGGCCCATTTAACTTCGCTTTCCAGGATGTCTGGCTCAAGGTCAGTGATTATACCATCATGGTTGTCAAGGACATCGAGGTCCTTCTTGTACAGTTCTTCTGTGTATTCTTGCCATCTTTTCCTAATCTCTTCTGCTTCTGTTAGGTCCCTACCATTTTTGTCCTTTATCATGGCCAGCTTTGCATGGAACGTTCCCTTGATTTCTCCAATTTTCTTGAAGAGATCTCTAGTCCTTCCCAATCTATTGTTTTCCTCTATTACTTTGCATTGTTCATTCAGGAAAGCCTCCTTATCTCTCCTTGCTGTTCTCTGGAAATCTGCATTCAGTTGGGCAAATTTTTCCTTTTCACCGTTGCCTTTAGCTTTCCTTCTTTCCTCTGCTATGTGTAAAGCCTCATCAGACAGCCACTTTGCTTTTTTGCATTTCTTTTTCTTTGGGATGGCAGTGACTGCTGCCTCCTTTACAATGTCACGGACCTCTGTCCATAGTTCTTCAGGCACTCTGTCTATCAAATCTAGTCCCTTAAACCTATTCTTCACCTCTACTGTATATTCATCGGGGATGCGATCTAGGTCAAATCTGAATGGCCTTGTGTTTTTCCCAACTTTCTTCAATTTAAGTCTGAATTTTGCAATGAGTAGCTCATGATCTGAGCCACAGTCAGCTCCAGGTCTTGTTTTTACTGACTGGATAGAGCTTCTCCGTCTTTGACTGCAAATTATATAATCAATCTGATTTCGGTGTTGCCCATCTGGTGATGTCCATGTGTAGAGACGCCTCTTAGGTTGTTGGAAAAGGGTGTTTGCTATGACCAGCGTGTTCTCTTGACAAAACTCTGTTAGCCTTTGCCCTGCTTCATTTTGTTCTCCAAGGCCAAACTTGTCTGTTATTCCGGTTACCTTTTGATTTCCTACTTTAGCATTCCAGTCCCCTATGATGAGGAGGACATCATTTTTTGGTGTTAGTTCTATGAGCTGTTGTAGGTCTTCATAGAACTGGTCCACTTCAGCCTCTTCTGCAGCAGTGGTTGGGGCATAGACTTGGATTACTGTGATATTGAATGGTTTGCCTTGGATTCGGACCGAGATCATTCTATCATTTTTGAGATTGTATCCCAATACTGCCTTTCTCACTCTCTTATTGACTATAAAGGTCACACCATTTTTTCTACGGGATTCCTGGCCACAGTAGTAGATATAATGGTCTTCTGAGTTAAATTCACCCATTCCTGTCCACTTTAATTCACTGATTCCCAAGATGTCAATGTTCATTCTTGCCATCTCATTTTTGACCACGTCAAGCTTACCTTGATTCATAGATCTTACATTCCAGGTTCCTATGCAGTATTGTTCTTTGCAGCATCGGACTTTCCTTTCACTGTCAGACACATCCACAACTGAGCGTCCTTTCGGCTTTGGCCCAGCCGCTTCACTCTTTCTGGGGTTACTCGTACTTGCCCTCTGCTCTTCCCCAGTAGCATATTGGACACCTTCCGACCTGAGGGGCTCATCTTCCGGCGTCATATCTTTTAGCCTTTTGTTACTGTCCATGGGGTTTTCTTGGCAAAGATACTGGAGTGGGTTGCCATTTCCTTCTCCAGGGGATCACGCTTGGTCTGAGTTCTCTGCTGTGGCCTGTCCATCCTGGGTGGCCCTCCACGGCATAGCCCACAGCCTCATCGAACCACGCAAGCCCCCTCGCCACGACAAGGCAGTGATCCATGAGGGATACATGTTTTTCTGTATCCCTATTTTATTCTAAAATAACAACAATAATGAAAAGTTATTTTAAAAAACCACAATCATCCAAAATAACATAGGTGCTTAGATGTGAGAGCTAGCATAGAATTAAAGCATCACTAGAACTGTTCTAATGTCTTATAATGTGTGTCCTCTGCATGGAATATTGGGGGGGGCTATATCAAAGAAAATGAGAGACTATTGCAAAAAAAAAATCTGAAATAATAGAAACAGTATATAGCTATACATAAAAGCATGTGGTATGATACAGGCTGCGTTCAGACGGCCAGTCAATTGCGCCATGAGCCCTCCTAAAATTTTATCCCGATTTTTTTAATCCAGCCTAGCACGACCAGATGCCCCCCCATGAAATAGCCTCACCGCGCGTTGTTCCCGCCGTGATTTGTCTACATGGCATCCACTGAGGATTTTTTTAAAAAAAGTTTTGTACATTCGCATAGGCAAGGCTGCGCCTCCTTGGAGAACTGAGGCGATCGCAGAGGGTTTTCAGCAAAGTCCCGGTCCTCCCCCTTGCCATTGCCATCATGATCAATGGAGGGACTATTTTGCAAGTTAGAACAGTCCTTCCCCCCCTCCATCTCCCATTGCGGTAACATCTTGTCCCTAAAAGAAATAAGCATGAATATTACATTCCTCGTAGCGCTTATCGCTGAATGCGTTTCCTCGTTAAAGCGCACATGGGGTTTCAATTTTTTAAAAATCGCGCCCCCGTCGGCTCGGTCTGACATCAGACCGAGCCGACGGGCAGCATCGCGCACTAATGGAGTGACCAGACGGAAGAAAGTCTGCAGTTGTTGCGCGGGTAAGCGAAAACCCTACATTGAAACTGCTGCTTTTTAAATCAGGATTGGAGGCGCAGCAGAACGGGATGCCTATGGGACCGGAATATTTCCCAGATGTTTATGTCTGGTCGTGCATTTTTGATCCGCAAGGGAGTCGTTCCTATGGCAGATCAAAAGATCCATCTGAACACACCCACAGACCAGTAACACTTGAGTTTTCTATTGAGTATAGTCCACCATCTATGCTGCTTGAGGATGTAGCTTCTTGACCGAGGGAGTCTTCTGCCTTGTAAGCCCAGCATAAAACCCTGAAACAAATTATATGCAGCATGTAAAACATCATGAGGGATCTCTCAAAACTACCTTATAAGCTTCCCCAGCTCTCCTCAGAAGCTGCAGTATCTGGAACACTTATAGCACCATTCCCCTCCCATCTCCCACTGTTAAGACTTCAAGGCCATGCAAGACTTCTCCAAATGACAGTACACTTATTCAGATAAACCCATATAGGAGGGGAGTAGGCACAAATGTGCTGACCACTCCCCCACCTGTATACAGTTGCCATCTTGGGAACTCACAGTCTATGCTTATAGAAAGTGTATGCTTGAAGGCTTCCTCCCCATCAGCATGACATGGAGATGGAAGCTATGTGCACCCATTTCGTACACATCCAGAGTCTAGCCCTGTGTGCATTACAGTGAAAGCATGTACAATCCAAGTACAGTATACACTTGTGTTTTTTAATACACATCTTGAGTAATTCTGAACTGTTACATTCAAATTATGTACAGCTGAATGTGTGATATGAAGCCCACATTTACTGATTCTTGGTTTCAAATGCAAAGTGAAAATGTGTTGGCTCTTTATTACAAACAAATGTACATGCATACATAGGTTCTGGGGCAACCAAATATAAAATCAACCATCAATGATAAAAGCAATCAAAAGCCTAACATTCACTGACATACAACAAAGTAAACTACATTCTGGTTGAAGAATAAAAATATCAGAAAGAAAGAAAGAAAGAAAGAAAGAAAGAAAGAAAGAAAGAAAGAAAGAAAGAAAGAAAGAAAGAGAGAGAGAGAGAGAGAGAGAGAGAGAGAGAGAGAGAGAGAGAGAGAGAGAGAGAGAGAGAGAGAGAGAGAAGGAAATGTTTAAAGTTGCCACATTAAGTAAATAAGGAACCACTGCAGAACAGTCTGTCTCTCACCTTCTCTTTCTATCTGTTGTTGACTATGAAGAGACACATAGAAGCAGTTTTGATGGAAAATCTAATTTGTTCACTGCTCTTGCTGTGAAACTTGTATTTAACAAACCTGTCCCAAAATTATATTTGTGTGGCTAAAGTAAATAGATAGGGTGATTTGTTAGACAAAGCTGCTTTTACTGTTTTGCCCTGCTAGCTACCACCAAGCCCACACACAATTCCCTGCGAATTTCATCTTCCCTCTGAAAGAGGCAACAGTGGGCATCATGCTGGACATGAAAACTAACATGTGGCTCCATCAACACAGGCAGCATCTGTCCATGCTTAAGTGAGGGACAGGGATCACAAGGCATGTTTCCAAACATGCTGGGAAAGAGACAGATGAATGATAACCCAAGACAGTGTTGAAATAATATTTTGGTGAAACAAAACTGAGGGCAGCTGTGCTGCAGAGCTATTTTACCACAAGGAACACCAATTATATGATAGTAACCATGCAAGGATTTAAACCAAGCAGACTGATTATACAAATAAACACTCCTGACTTCCATGAGTGGTGAAATATTCTAAAGAGGCAGTGCTACAGGGTCTGAATAAGAAAGCACTGAAGATTTATGGAATCTTTGTAATGTTTACTTATGTATAAATGTACAAGCAGAGTGGTATTTTGGAAAGACAGATGTACAAAAATCCTATGCTTGGATTTTTCTTGTTATAGCCATGACTTGAAATGCACTTGTGCCAAATTGCAGGGCTCCAACTCCTTGGAAAATATGCATCAATTTTTATGTCAGTCAGTGAAAGTTGAGAGTCTTTCTATGCATCATCAATACACGTCAATACAGCTTGCATTATTCAAGCACACATGAAAATTGCTCAGCTTCAACCCCTCCAACAAATCCCACAGCCCAGTAACTCTTTAAATGTTTTGCTTGGCTTGCTTGGAGTGTGTTCATACGGGCAGCTAATCCTGCCATTATGCCGGCTCAAATTTGATCCTGATTTTTTTAATCTGTCCTTGCATGACCAGACATCCCCCAGGGGAATCGCCTTACCGCGCGCTGCCTCTGTTGTGGATTGTCTAGACGGCATCCACTGAAGGAGGCATGCACAGTGAGTTTTTTTAAAAAAAACAAAACCCTTTTTGCACATGCGCATAGGCGTCACAGCATGTCCTTGTTGAAGGAGGCGCATGGCAGTTTGTTTAAAAAAAATTTGTGCATGCGCATAGACCTGACAGCACTTCCTTGTTGATGCGCACATGTGTAGAGATTTTTTTAAATGGATTTTTTAAAATGGAGGATTGCGTGCTGGTGGAACGATCAGATGGATGAAAGTCCGCAGTTGTCCCGAAGGTAACTGAAACCCCCAGATTTAATGTAGTGTCTTTTAAGTACGGATCCGAAGCACGGCAAAACGGGATGCCCATGGAAGAAGGACGTTTCCCAGATGTTTATGTCTGGATGTTAACTATAGATCTATGAGGCAATCGCGGGGGGCGCAGCGTGTCGCGGGGCGCGCAACGCTGGCTGGCACGTCAGTGCCCAAAGGGAGTTAGGGTGCCCAAAGAAGACTGGAGTCCAGAACTAAGGTGCAAATACAATGTGAGTTTATTCACACTCTGCCTCCACCTACATACAGTTCTTAGTGTCAAAGTGCTCCGCTGCAATCAATCCAAGTGAAGAGAAAAATCCACTGTACACTCTGTACATATATACAGCCTCTGGCCAATCAGCACACAGCGTAACGCTGGCTGGCACGTCAGTGCCCAAAGGGAGTTAGGGTACCCAAAGAAGACTGGAGTCCAGAACTTAGGTGCAAATACAATGTGAGTTTATTCACACTCTGCCTCCACCCATATACAGTTCTTAGTGTCAAAGTGCTCCGCTGCAATCAATCCAAGTGAAGAGAAAAATCCACTGTACACTCTGTACATATATACAGCCTCTGGCCAATCAGCACACAGCGTAACGCTGGCTGGCACGTCAGTGCCCAAAGGGAGTTAGGGTGCCCAAAGAAGACTGGAGTCCAGAACTAAGGTGCAAATACAATGTGAGTTTATTCACACTCTGCCTCCACCTACATACAGTTCTTAGTGTCAAAGTGCTCCGCTGCAATCAATCCAAGTGAAGAGAAAAATCCACTGTACACTCTGTACATATATACAGCCTCTGGCCAATCAGCACACAGCGTAACGCTGGCTGGCACGTCAGTGCCCAAAGGGAGTTAGGGTACCCAAAGAAGGCTGGAGTCCAGAACTTAGGTGCAAATACAATGTGAGTTTATTCACACTCTGCCTCCACCTATATACAGTTCTTAGTGTCAAAGTGCTCCGCTGCAATCAATCCAAGTGAAGAGAAAAATCCACTGTACACTCTGTACATATATACAGCCTCTGGCCAATCAGCACACAGCGTAACGCTGGCTGGCACGTCAGTGCCCAAAGGGAGTTAGGGTACCCAAAGAAGACTGGAGTCCAGAACTTAGGTGCAAATACAATGTGAGTTTATTCACACTCTGCCTCCACCTACATACAGTTCTTAGTGTCAAAGTGCTCCGCTGCAATCAATCCAAGTGAAGAGAAAAATCCACTGTACACTCTGTACATATATACAGCCTCTGGCCAATCAGCACACAGCGTAACGCTGGCTGGCACGTCAGTGCCCAAAGGGAGTTAGGGTACCCAAAGAAGACTGGAGTCCAGAACTTAGGTGCAAATACAATGTGAGTTTATTCACACTCTGCCTCCACCTATATACAGTTCTTAGTGTCAAAGTGCTCTGCTGCAATCAATCCAAGTGAAGAGAAAAATCCACTGTACACTCTGTACATATATACAGCCTCTGGCCAATCAGCACACAGCGTAACGCTGGCTGGCACGTCAGTGCCCAAAGGGAGTTAGGGTACCCAAAGAAGACTGGAGTCCAGAACTTAGGTGCAAATACAATGTGAGTTTATTCACACTCTGCCTCCACCTATATACAGTTCTCAGTGTCAAAGTGCTCCGCTGCAATCAATCCAAGTGAAGAGAAAAATCCACTGTACACTCTGTACATATATACAGCCTCTGGCCAATCAGCACACAGCGTAACACTGGCTGGCACGTCAGTGCCCAAAGGGAGTTAGGGTACCCAAAGAAGGCTGGAGTCCAGAACTTAGGTGCAAATACAATGTGAGTTTATTCACACTCTGCCTCCACCTACATACAGTTCTTAGTGTCAAAGTGCTCCGCTGCAATCAATCCAAGTGAAGAGAAAAATCCACTGTACACTCTGTACATATATACAGCCTCTGGCCAATCAGCACACAGCTGATGCAGTCCAGGTGCAATGCTTAGTGTCAGGCTGGACTGCCTCAGACCGGTTATAGACAGCCTCTCTGCAGTCACATGCTGTCACTAACTGTCACTCTTTTTGACACTAGATCTTACACATCTAGGCCAGCCTTACCAATACCAGTGAATCACAACACTCCCCCTTAAGGCTGAGCCTTGATGTCCAGTTTGTCTTTAAATTTACAAAATGCATCTGCCAAATTATCAGTAGAGGTACAATGTATTAGTTTTACAAGACCACGTTCAACTGCATCTTTAACATTTCTATATCTGATGTTAATGTGTCTACTTCTGACCTTTATACACTGAGTTTCAGCTAAATGTTGAGCGGCAGCATTGTCACAATACACATTGATTGGTACATCATATGTTATGTTGAAATCAGTTAACAATTGCAGAAACCATTCTATCTCTACACAGCATTGGCTTTTCTTATAGCACTGCCATCTGACATGCATTTCACTTTAAACACCCATTTGCACCCTATTACATTTTTGTCATTTGGTGCCTTGGTTTTCTCAAACACTTTGTGTTCCAGCAGTGAACTGTATTCCCTTTGCATAGCTTGAAACCATGCCTCTTTTTCTGCATTTGGCATTTGCAAGACATCAGTATAGCTTTGAGGCTCTTTTATATATACATGATTTATGTCAAAACCATACCTCACCGGTGGTATGCCTTTGGTGCTACGTGTAGACACTCTTTGTGGCACACACTCACTTTTACCTTTTGAAGGATTTGCTCACCAGACACATCATCACTTTGTTCCTGTTTTACCTCAGATTCTGCTTTAGCTGCAGTTTTGTTACTTGCACCTTCAGTGCCACTTGTACCAGGTAACTCAACTGCCTCAGGAACCTTATTGGCATGAATTCTTTCCCAGTTCTCATCTTCACAAAAATTAGCAGACCTACTAGATGTTATCTTGTGATTGTCATCTGCAAACCTGTAACTCTTCATGCCTGACTGGTATCCTAGAAAGATTAACTTTTTTGCTTTGGGCCCTCCTTTCCTTCTACGTTCCAGTGGTATATTAACCCATGCCTTTGCACCAAAAACCCTTAAGTAATCCAAACATGGAACATCTCATATAGGTTGGTATAACAACCTATATGGGATGTCATCCACAGAACGAGAATACTCGGGTAACATGCATTCTTAATAGCTTCAGCCCAGTAAGCAATACCAAGATTTGAGTCTTTTAACATGGAAAACATCATGGTTTGCAACACTCCCCCTTTCCTCTCTGCAAGGCCATTTTCAGCGGGGGTGCAGGGTCTGAGATCCTGTGTTTGATTCCTTTCTGTTGCAACCAAGCCTTGAAAACATTAGATGTAAATTCCCCCCCCATATCAGACTGTATGGCCACAACATTTCCAATTTGGTTTGTTATCTTTCTGTGCCAATACTTAATAGTGGGGAACACATCTGACTTGTGCTTCATTACATAAAGCCAGGAAAAATGTGAGTGGTCATCAGTGATAATTAACGCAAACCTGTTACCAGAATGACTGTTTGGATAAGGCCCCACCACATCCATGTGAACCAGATTTAAAGATCTTTCAGATTGTCTCAAACTCTGTTTTGCAACAGGGCATGCCTTCGACTTAGTCATCTTACAAATTTCACAATCTAAGAACAACTTACATTTGTTTACATCCTCCTTTCCTATTATTTCCAACGTTTTCTGGATTGTTTTATAAGAGATATGCGCAAGTCTCCTATGGAGAACATGTTGGCAATTGTTGTGGGGTTTAACATTGCTAACCACCTGGGCATTTTCGTTACCACTGTGCAGCATGCACACATTATGTTTCAGCCTGCCTTCTGCACACACTTTGCTTTAATCACTTTGCATACATTATTTGCAAACACCACCTCAAAACCAGCTCTATCAAGGCACACCACACTCAGCAAGTTTTGTTTAAGAGCAGGCACACAAAGAACCCCATTCAACATATAGTTCAAGCTAGAAAGATATACATCTCCCTCAGCAGTTACTTCGGACAGTGTCCCATCTGCCAAACATACAGAAGACAGGGAAGGTTTTCGTTTATTTAACAGCATACTTTTCTTTCTGCAGTAGGTTAAAGAAGCGCCTGAATCCAATAGCCTGTCCATGGTATCTGCCTCATCCTGCAGCACCACAGAAGCCTGGTGATGATTCCCAGGCTGCTGCCCTTTTTTTGTGTGTTTCTCTGGACAGAACCGTAACAAATGGTCAAATGACCCACAACCATAAAATCGTCTTCTTTTACTCTGTCTGCAGTGATCCTTGCTGCTCTTCCAGTTGCTAGACAATGTAGTTACACAGCTGCTGGCAATCTCCTGCGTCTCCTTGGCAACCTCATTGGCCTTCTGCCTGGAATGGCTGGCACAGTTCCTAGATAAATTTGTGTGCTCTCTGAAGTCAGCCCTGCGCAAAGACTCCTGAAGAATCTTGCCATTCACATACTCCACAGTTAGGTGAGCAGCATCCATTGCCTCAAACGTTGTTATCAATGTTTGATAATCATCAGATAAGGAACTCAAGATCACATACACTTTATCCAGGTCAGTAAAAGTTTTACCTCATTCCTGTAGTTGTCGGAAATAATCCATTAGAGTGGCCAAATGTTTCTTAATGGGCTCATTAGGCAGCTGCACTGTCTTATGCAGGCGCCTTGTCAGGGAAATAACTGAGCCCATATCAGCTTGCTGATATACTGCCTTGAGAGCGTCCCAAGCAGCCTTGCTGCTCTCCTTATCAGTGACATAAATTAAGTTGTCATCACTCACGCTCAGGATGATGAGGGCTAGAGCTCTTTCATCATTCCTCTCTTCCAGAGGTGTCAGTTCTTCCGGAGGATCAGACACGCAAGTCCAAAGACCCTCTTTAACTAGAAAATACTTCATTTTCAAAGCCCAGTTATTGTAGTTAGTTGCAGTAAGCTTCTCCACAAGCTGAGATGTCGGTACCTGTGCCATGCTGGTCTCTGCCGCTGGTAGCTGGCTGCCTGCCCTCGCAGCTGGACGTCTGTGTCAGCACACGACTCCCCCTCACCGCTGCTGGCCTTCAACTCCTCCAGCACTTTCAGCACCTCCGAGCCTTCCGTCTGCAATGCTTCTCCACAGCTCTGCTGGAACACTGCTTTCAGTTCAGCACACAAAAGCAACTGTTAGCTGACACAATTCAACTCCACTGGTACTCGCTTTCAAACTCCACTTTACTTCCAGCCGCGGCCTGGGCCCATAACCCTGTTGTGGGGCGTGCAACTTTGGCTGGCACATCAGTGCCCAAAGGGAGTTAGGGTACCCAAAGAAGACTGGAGTCCAGAACTTAGGTGCAAATACAATGTGAGTTTATTCACACTCTGCCTCCATCTATATACAGTTCTTAGTGTCAAAGTGCTCTGCTGCAATCAATCCAAGTGAAGAGAAAAATCCACTGTACACTCTGTACATATATACAGCCTCTGGCCAATCAGCACACAGCTGATGCAATCCAGGTGCAATGCTTAGTGTCAGGCTGGACTGCCTCAGACTGGTTATAGCCAGCCTCTCTGCAGTCACATGCTGTCACTAGCTGTCACTCTTTCTGACACTAGATCTTACACATCTAGGCCAGCCTTACCAATGCCAGTGAATCACAACACTAAAGAGCTGTCTGATCAGACTCTTGGTGTTAAAAGCCTGAGTTTTGCTGTGTGAGTTAAACTTCAATAGCAGTTCTGTGCACACTGACTTGGGAGCTCTGGGGAAGTTATTTCTGAGGAAATATTCTGTGGATCTCATTACATACTTCCCCACTTTTATTTATTTGAAACGTTTCTATCCCATCTGTCTCCTAAAGGATCCAAGGTGAGTTACAATAAAACACACACACATACACAAATAAAGAAAAAAAATTAAAACAAACCAACCAAAACTTCATCACAAAACCCTTTAGAATCTATCCTCTGTGAATCTGTCCATTTAGGGGCAGAACACTCATCTGAGTCTGACGAAACTGTTGTTATGCTATGTAATGTTTTTGTAGCTTTATGAAACAGGACAAAGATATGTTCTCAGCCGCTTTGGATGGCAAGACTCCATCTGATGGAGACGTTACAGGAGTGTAGATTTCAGCTGAGAATGAGGAGAAACTTCCAAATGATAAAAGCAGTTTGACAAGGGAACCAGTTACCAGAAGGGGGCTTTCCCTCGCTGTGAGAATTCTCACAGATCAGACAGCTATCTATTGGGGATGTTCTAGCTTCCCTGCATTGAGTGGGAAGTTGAATTCAATGGCCTGTAAGGCCCCTTTTAACTCTATTAATTTATGCATAAAAATTCTTGGTAATGACTAGAAATCTTCCCAAACCTTTAGAAACTTTAGCTACAGTTTTTTGTTGTTTGCTTTTATAAAGAAACAAAACTGCCAACAGTTCATGAACGTGCATACACAGTACAAACATATGTAGTACAAGACAAAATCATTTGTATGTGTGTTCGTCATTTGGTTTCACTTGTCAAATACAATCACATTTTCATTGGGGTTCACTTGTAAACACCACAAAATCAATCTGGGTCACTGATACATTTGGGTAATTTTAGACTCTAGATTTAATGGTCTTATACCTCTCCTGCCCACACCTTCAATGGTAATGCACACTTCACAAGCAAAGCTATAGTCTGCTTTTGTGGCCCCTGCTGAGGACATGAACTGGATTTCTGCCTCAAAATCCACCCTTGGTGACACAGCTCCACTATCTAAGACAGGAGTCCAAAACATTTTGAACCTGTGGGCACATTTGGAATTCTGACACAGCATGGTGGGCACAGCAACAAAATGGCTTTCTACAAGAGGCCAAGTCAGCCATAAAAGGATTGTCACAGCTTAACTTCAGTGGCATAGTATAGATCCTTGTGCTGTGGTGGCAGCTGCTGACAAAATAACATTTTAAAAAATCTGCACAGCCAATCAAATCTCCAATAGTCAATCAGAAGTCTTGCTGGACAAAAGCCTGACCTGGAATTGCCCACTTCCTAAAAACACTTGGCAGGCACCAAAAAAGGTATAGGTGGGCATTATGGCACCCATGGGCACCACATTGGGGACCCCGATCTAAGGTAACCAGTTACCACACAAAGCAGAAAATGTCACTTAAAATATTTCCAGGCCCATCTAAATTATTTCAAACACTCGAACTGTTATAAAGGAAGGAACATCCATGTGCAACATGTGGAAGCCATTCAGGCAGAAGCAAATAACATCATATCAGACAGTAATCAATGCACAGAAAACGTTCTTTGGCAGTAAAAGATAAAGGGAGGTGAATATCAGATGATTAAAGGGCCTGGACCCTAATGACTGTGGGGGGGAATGGACAATTATTGAGAGTCAGCTAAATATTCAGCAAGAATAGAAAATATCATTCAATAAATAAAGAAGATTATAAGTTGTAAATACTAAGGAAATTCTCTGTAATTCAGATGAAGACATCAGACTTCCCTCAGGGAATTGTAGGCAATAGTACTCAATGCATACTTTGAGAAAGATGTAATTGCTTACAAGGAATTATTTGAAGAACCAGTGGAAATATTTTAAAATATGTAAATATTGGAGAGCATTGACACACTGGGTAATTAATGTACTTGGAGAAAGAGTCTTTTAAAAAAGAATATATTTTTTAAGGATTTCTGTTTGCCAACAAGAACTGATTTTGTAACTGAAAAGGTGGCTTTATATGTCTTTGCAGGAAAATGTGTGACAGAAAAGTTCTTCAAAATGTAGCTGTTTCTGCTAATGACATAATTTATGGAGTATAATATTCTGATCTGCAATGTACAGATTTTTAAAGAAATCCCTGTTCTATAAAGGCATTGCCTTTTGTAACAAACAACCAGTGGTTCCAACCAGTGGGCAAATTTCTGTGAGATTTCTTAAATGTAGTTTTACAGAGCTACCTTCCCCTCTATAAGTTCAGCTGTGGTTAGCAATACCAGACCCCATATCCCACATCCTGAAAGTTATGGGGCGGGGATGGGACCATGTGATAGCACACTGAATAGGAGTACCTCTACATATCACTAGGAAGTGTATGTACAAAATAGTGTAGAGAACAATTGAAGGGTTCAAATGATTTTTTTTATTGATTATTGTTAGTATTCCAGGACTCTTTGGGGAAAAAGAAATCCTTTGGGACTCTCCTGGAGAATTGAACTGTTAGCCACTAAGTGAAGTTGTAAATACAGGTGTTTTAATTCAAATTTAATTGACAGCAAAGAATCTTTTAATTGGGTCAAGTGTTTTTATATCATCCTTTGAACTAAACTGGTACAACCATCCCAGCAGTCATAAGTGAAGATTGATATTCTTGCGTCAGCCTTTTTAATTAGGGAGTTAACTGCAGATGCTTTTGCCCGGTTAACTCAGCCAACTTTTCATTAGGACCCATCATAAGCTTGGAGATTTATGAGAACCTCTCTGTGAAGGTGAAGGTTCCCTTGCTCGAAAGCCAGTCGAATCCGACTCTAGGGTTGCGGTGCTCATCTCCGTTTCAAAGCCGAAGAGCCAGCGCTGTCCGAAGACGTTTCCGTGGTCATGTGGCTGGCATGACTAAACACCAAGGTGCACGGAACGCTGTTACCTTCCCACCAAAGTGGTACCTATTTATCTACTTGCAATTTCTTGCTTTCGAACTGCTAGGTTGGCAGGAGCTGGAACTAGAGACGGGAGCTCACTCCGTCTTGCGGCACCCGGGTCTCGAACTGCTGAACTACTGACCTTCCACAGCCTGCAGTTCAGTGTCTTAACCACTTGAGCCACCGCAGCTCTGAGAACCTCTCTACTTCAAAGGAATTAATGAAGACGTTGTTAGCGAAAGCCTAAAATTGGGGTAAAAGAGAGGACAGTTATATATTGTAAGAGAACAACTCTCTCTGCTGATGTGTGTGTTTTTAGAACTCTATATTTTGTGTAAGGCTGAACATTTACCAAGATCATGGTATAAGATATTTGTAAAGACAGCACCTTGCTTAAATATTAACTTTGTTACCAAGTTTACTTTTCAAAGACAAAAAGGATGCTTGCCTAAAGAGGAAAAGACTTTGAGAAAGCTTTACTTAAGTGAACTAAAGCACTATGCCAGTGAAGTAAGTTTTAATTGGGATGACTATTGCCAATGTTAGGATTGATGATCCATCCTTTATTTCAAAGGATTTAGCAAATAATCCGTCAACTAACTTTTAAATTATTTCTAAATATAATTTTCTTTCTTATCTTGCAGCTGTATGTTTAGTGCCTCTGCTTTCCTTCATAGTAAACCATGATTTTCAAAATAGGTTTTTCCACACTGATGTTATTTGTACATTGTGAAATGGACTATAATAGATTAAGTGTGTCAAATGATTAAATGACTTAACCTGTTTAAATTGGAAGAGGGGTTTGGACTCCATGGAGGTTCAGCCAAGTCGGCTAAAACATCAATTCCTTTATTGATCTCCTTATTATATTTTTGCATCATTTCCATAGAAACTGAAAATGTTCCCTGAAACAACAGAGGCTTCCATACTTCCAGCAATTATCTTAAGGTCTGATTTGCATTTTAAATGTCACCTGTATAAATTAAAACTGTTTACTGTTAACATTGTCAATTTTATGATTCATCTGGCATGAGCCAGCCAAAGGAAATGTCTGTTGCTAAAAAGTTCTCCTGCATTTATTACATCACTACTGTATACTTTGTATATGCAGTTATACCAAAAATAGAAGCTCAGACTTCCATTAGCCTGGGCATTCCTAAGCTTTTTTTCTGTCTCACTTTTCTTGATAGGTTTATTGATTTATTTATCTGTTGCATTTTTATTCTACCCTCCATTCAAAGGGCTCATCATCGCCTATCTGGATTGGCTATCCTCCATTTATTCTTTGCAATAAGCATTGAGGTAGATTAGGCTGAGAGAATGACTGGCTCAAGATCATCCAAGATCATCATGCTAAATGGGGGTTTACATCTCAATCCTAGGCCAGTGCTGTAACCACTAGACTGGTATTGACTTACTGAGTTCCCCCTGCTATCAGGAAGACAGTAACCCAACATCTTGCTTTGCAGGACACTGCCTACACTCATCAATCTAGTCTAGTCAGTCACTTCCCATCTTTAGCTTTCAATGACCTAGTCCAATAGGATCAATACATGCAAACAAGATTTGATTGTTGTTGCTTCAAGATACATGTCTGAAAATGAAGAGGCCCAGGCCTCAGGAGATGAAAGGGACCCATCTATTACCTGTCTTTTTTCCCCCTTCCAACAGCATGAGGAATTTGATTTTGATTCGGAAAACTACAGGAAGAATTAGGGTTGCTAGCCTCCTGGTGGGGCCTAGGGTTGCCAGGTCCATTTTTGTCCCCGACGGGGGACTTTGGAGGCATTCCTGGAGGGGACAGGGCATCCCCAACATGACGACATCATGTTGGGGACTTTGTGGTTCCAAGCCCCACCCCCACAGGGATGAACCCACCAGCTGCAAGCCACAGCCAGAGGGCCCCACACACCCAATCTTCAAGAGGCATTGCCGCTCGGAGATCAGGCACATAGGGCCCTTTCCCACTGGCTGCCTGCACATAAAAGGGTTCCCTTTAAGTGCACGCAGCCAGGGGGCCCTGCGAGCCTGATCTCTGAGCGGCAATGCTGCTTGGAGATCGGGCACAGGGCCCGCAGCCATCCCTCTCCCTCCCTCTCTCAAGAGGGAAGGGAGAGGGGTGGCTGCAGGTGTTGGGGCTTGGAGGCAGGGCTTCCCCAGGTTGAGCCACCCAAAAAGTGGGTAACCCCTGTCAAAACCGGAGGATCTGGCAACCTGGAGATCTCCCGTTTTTACAACTGATCTCCAGCTGACAAGAGATCAGCTCCCCTGGAGAAAATAGCTGCTTTGAAGGGTAGACTCTATGGCATTATACCATGCTGAGGTCCCTCCCCTCCCTAAACCCTGCCCTCTCCCAGATCCACCCCCCAAGTCTCCAGGTATTTTCCAACCCAGACCTGGCAACCCTAGGAAGAGTTAAGGAATACCTTCTTCCCTACTCCCTGGTCCTGGTCTAAGATGAGGTCCCATGGAGCTGCTATTTTTTTTTTTAAAAAAATGGCCAGATATATTCAAGGACCTCTCATCATTTCATCTAGTTATACTTTCTATTTCAGAATAAAAGTGAAACGTACTGAGACTGACGCATATGATGGGTTCAACTCAGACCATTTACTTAGTGATTTCAGCAAAACATAAAGCTACAGTCGCCAGCTCGCAGGCTGCTTTTATGCCCCTTTACAAACACACCCATTTCACACACCCATGATAGGCTATATACAAGAGTTACAATCTTATAGGTTTTTCCCTAGGATCCCTGTTTGCTGGTTGGCTGGTTTTAGGAGCCTAGAACTTCATTGTCTCCGATAGTGAAGCTCCGCTAGGCAGTCAGGCCACGTGGCTGCCTGACCACGTGTGCGGTTTAGCTAGTACACAACAAAAAGGGAAACAAACCACACTGGATTTTGCTCAGAGCAATTGCCTTTCTACCAATTTCAGCTTCATTTGTTGAAAATGCAAATAAAAGATGATATGAAGAATGGTTCCACTTTCCAGCTCATCAGACAATGATCTCACATTTGTATCCTTCTAGGCCAGGTCTGGGATGCTCTAGAAAAGCTAGGCCACTGCAATCTCATAATTTGTTTATCAGCCCGGGCTTCTCACACCTCCGTAGTGCCCCATCTCAATTCAAGTGCACTAATCAAGTGAAATTCTCTTGATTAGAAGTTAGGTGAGCCTCCAAAGTGGTTCAAATATGGTTAAAACAAGCTGAGAAGTATAAATACTGTCACTGCCCACATGAGAAGGTCTACATGTATGTGTAGAGTAAGATCACAGAAGAACAAGTGTAAAGTACTGAGTTCGGGCCTCATGACTCGGACGACGACATAAGAGAAGACGCGTTTATTCGTACTTCACATAAGACAAGAACACACAGTAACGGCCGGAGGCCAACTATATACAGTTAGGGGGGACGGCCCTATATTCCTATTGGCGGGTTTGAATCGCCCGCCAATGCTGCCATTGGTTCACTACTGGCGAGCTCAGGAACCTAGTCCCTATTGTTCTCAGAGAGCGAAGCTTGGCTGTATTTCGCCAGCTCTGCCTTCTGATCCCAGGACACAACACCCCTCCCCCCATAGTTCGTCTCCTATCAGGTGACGTAGTCCTTTAAGTATGCTGGTGGCCCCCTTTCTCTTAGCGAACGTCGGGGGCCGGTACCGGACTGGCGGGGCCCCTATCGGTTGGTCCGCCAGCACAAGGAGCTTGGGCCTCTGGAAGTAGCCGAGGCGGTGACGGTGGCGGTTGTAATGGCGGCGGCAGCGGCGGCGGCGGTTCAGCTGTCTCCGGGGCCCCCTCCGGATTCCATGGACTTGCTGGCTCCGCTGTCGGTGCTTGCGGTCGATCGGATGATGGGGCGGCGGCGGTATTTTCCGGTAGCTGGATCTCTGTATCGGGGTCTTGTCGCCTCCGGAGCTGGTCGACGTGTTTACGGAGGACCCGGTCCCCATCGGTTAGGACTTCGTATGACACCGGCCCGGTGGGTTTTAGGATGCGCCCTGCCACCCACTGCGGCCCCGCCCCGTAGTTCCGGAAGTAGACAGGGTCTCCCGGTAGGAAGCTTCGGGGCGCCACCCTGTTCTCGACCAGCTTTCTCTCGGGGGCTCGGTCCGGGTGGAGTCTGTCTAATAAAGTGGTAGGGCGGCGGCCCATTAATAGTTCTGCGGGGCAGTGCCCGGAGATGGGGTTTGGGGTGGTGCGGTATGTGAGAAGGAAGCGGGCCAGCCGGAACTCCCAGTCCCCCTCCGTTATGCGGCTCAGGGCCTCCTTGGCGGTGCGCACCGTCCTCTCCGCCTGTCCATTAGTTGCCGGGTGGAAAGGCGCTGATCGTATGTGCCTGATGAGGTTCCTTTCGAGGAACACTTGAAACTCCGCAGATGTGAACGCTGCCCCGTTGTCCGACACGATTGTGTCGGGTAACCCGTGTGTTGCGAATATTTTCCGCAGGGCCCTTATTGCCGCTTTGGCAGAGGTGGTGGACACTGGGCTTATTTCCACCCATTTTGAATAAGAGTCTACCGTCACCATGAACTGGAGCCCCTGGAACGGCCCCGCAAAGTCTATGTGCAGGCGTGACCACGGCTTGTGGGTAGACTCCCAGCTTTGGGTTGGCGCTCTCGGTGGATTGGGGCGGACTTCCTGACATCGTGTGCACCCTCGGACCCAGGATTCAATTTCTGCGTCCACCCCGGGCCACCACACGTAGCTCCTTGCCAGAGCTTTCATTCGTACGATGCCCGGGTGGGCCTCGTGCAGCGTTTCTAGCACCCCTTGTCTCATGGGCCCCGGGATGATCACCCTGTCTCCCCATAGTAAACACCCTTTCAATGCGGACAGCTCTTCCCGCCTGGCCTTGTATGCTGTGAACTCTGGCCCTGTCTGTTCCGCTGGCCACCCCCTCACCACCCAGTTTAGGACCCGGGAGAGAATGGGATCTCGGGACGTGCGGGCGGCCACATCTGCAGCCTGAAGGGGGGTTTGGCAGTTCCTCCATCAGCAAGACAGCGGGGGCTGGGGCCGGATCTTCCCCTGTCTGCGGCAGCGGTAGGCGGCTCAAGGCGTCGGCATGACCCAGCGCCTTGCCCGGCCGATGCTCCAGTCGGTATTGGTAACCCGCTAAAAATAAGGACCAGCGCAACACCCGGGGCGACAAAACCTGCGGCGTTTGTTTGTCAGCCGCGAACAGTCCCAGGAGCGGCTTATGATCGGTTACGAGCGTGAAGGGCCGCCCGTACACAAAATTGTGGAACTTTTTTACCCCCGCCACCAGTGCCAAGCCCTCCCTGTCGATTTGGGCGTAGTTCGCGCTCCGCGGGGGACAGCGTGCGGGAGTAGTAAGCCACCGGGACCTCCCTCCCATCCGGTAGCTTGTGTGCCAAGACTGCCCCGACCCCATACGGTGATGCGTCGCACGCAAGGATGACCGGGAGTTTTTCATCGAAGTGCGCGAGTACCGCATTTGAAATCAAGAGGACTTTAACCCCCCGAAACGCCGCCTCCTCCCTCGCTCCCCATGCCCAAGGTGTCGCCTTATCCAGCAGCCTGTGTAGGGGTTCGGCCACGGCGGCTTTGTGGGGGAGAAAGGAGTGGTAAAAGTTCAGGAGGCCTAAGAACGCCTGGAGCTCGGCCTTGGACTTCGGGGCGGGAGCCTCCACGATGGCCTTCACCTTGTCCCTCGCCGGATGCAGGCCTGATGCGTCTACCCGGTATCCCAAGAACTCCACCTCCGGCACCCCAAGGAGGCACTTTTCCCGCTTCACTTTCAGCCCCGCGGCTTGGAAGCGTTCCAATACAGTTCGGAGGCGGGCGGCGAAGCTTTCCGGGGTGGTCGCGGCGATGAGGACGTCGTCGAAGAACGGCGTCACTCCAGGGATCCCTTTTAACAAATCGTCCATTAGGTTTTGGAAGATCCCTGGGGCCACACTGACCCCAAACTGCAGCCGCTTCACCCGGAAGGCTCCCCGGTGGGTCACTATTGTCTGTGCCTCGGCCGTGGCCTCATCTACCGGGAGTTGCTGGTACGCCTGCGCGAGATCCAGCTTTCCAAATATGCGCGCCCCCGCCAGTGTTGCTAGGACATGGCTGACCACGGGTACGGGGTATGCGTGCGCCTGAAGTGCCTGGTTAATAGTGCACTTATAATCCGCGCAGATGCGGATCTCCCCGTTTGGCTTGACGGGTGTCACAATCGGGGTCTCCCATCTAGCGTTCGGGACGGGCTCTAAGACTCCCTGAGCCACCAGCCGGTCTAGTTCGGTCTCTATTTTAGGGCGGAGGGCCAGGGGCACGGTGCGGAAGCGCCGACGGATGGGCGTCACGGTGGGGTCTAAGTGGAGCGACACCGGGGGCCCTTTGTAACATCCCAGTTTCCCGTCAAAGACCTCCGGGAATTCCTTGCACACCGCCCCCCAATCCCGCACCCCACATTTATTTACTCCCCCAATCGATATGCCTAGGGCCTCGAACCACGCCCGCCCCAGGAGACTCGCGAGATTTCCCTCTACCACCACCAAGTCCAAGTTCCCCTCAAAGTCTCGGTACCGCACTCGGAAAGTGCCGACTCCCCGGATGGGGACAGGGTTCTTTTGAAAGTCCACCAAGCTTAGTGGCGATGGACGTAGAGGGGGTCCCCCTAGTGGGCAAAGTCTTTTAAAGTGTCCAGGGAAATGATGGACGCCGCCGATCCCGAGTCCACTTCCATGCAACAGGGGACCCCTCGATCCGCACGGTTACTTGGATCTTCGGGGCAGAGGAGAGGTTGGGGTTGGGGAGGCGAAGTACCTGCAGTGGTTGGTCGGTGAGGTGGTACAACTCGGCGACCTCTTCCGTTGTCTCGTGTGCGGTGGACGATGCGCGGTACGGGGGGACCGACGATCTCGAATTCCGGGGGCCCTTGGACCGGCAGACCCGTGCGAGGTGTCCCTGCTTTCCGCACCCGTGACAGACAGCATCCCGGAACTTGCAGGATTTCCGTCCGTGGCCCTCCCCGCAGCTGGCACAGACGGCTCGGTTGCCGGAATACTTGGCTTGCTCTCTGTTGGCCTGCTGGAACGGCGCCGGCTGGCGTTGTTGGGGTTTGATGGCGAAGACCTCGTCCGTCCCTTCGTTTCCGGGGCTTGGGCTCCTTCCAACCACCTGAGCGGCCGCGACCGGCCGATCCCCTTCTGCGGCCTCGTGGGCAGTGGCGGCGTCGAGGGCCTCGTCCAAGGAGAGCTTCCGGTGTCCCACCAACTTGCGCCGCAGCTTGGAGTCCGCCAGGCCCCACACGAACTGTGTCAGCAGGTTGTCCTCCACCTTCGGGAACCCGCAGTCCACGGCGAGCGCCCTTAGCGCGGCCAGGAAGTTGGCGATGGATTCCCTTGGGTCTGGACTCGCCTCTGGAAATCCATCCTCTTGGCCAGGAAGGTCGGCCGGGGGCTGAAGTAGCCATTGAGGACGTCCAGGATTTCCCCAAACGAGCTCTCCAAGGCCGTGCGGGGCACCAAGAGGCTCTTGGCGAGGCGGACGGTTTGTGTGCCGCAGGCGTTCAGGAGGATCGCTCGTTTCTGGTCGGGGTGGCGGATTTCGTTGAGCTCCAAGTAGCTGATGAGCTGGTCGACCCATGCGTCCCAGGTTTCTGGCTGCGACTGGTCGAAGTGCTCCAGTGTTACGTGGGAAGCGGCCATGGTTCTGTCGGGAACGGCGTGCGCCGGGGCGAGCGGTGCGGTGCTGCTCTCGGGGTCAGCGATGCGATGCTCGGCGAGCGGTGCGGTGCTGCTCTCGGGGTCAGCGATGCGTTGCTCGGCGGTGTCCGTTTCGTCGTTCATGGAGTCACGGAAGGCGTTGGAATCCCACCTTCGTCGCCACTGTAAAGTACTGAGTTCGGGCCTCATGACTCGGACGACGACATAAGAGAAGACGCGTTTATTCGTACTTCACATAAGACAAGAACACACAGTAACGGCCGGAGGCCAACTATATACAGTTAGGGGGGACGGCCCTATATTCCTATTGGCGGGTTTGAATCGCCCGCCAATGCTGCCATTGGTTCACTACTGGCGAGCTCAGGAACCTAGTCCCTATTGTTCTCAGAGAGCGAAGCTTGGCTGTATTTCGCCAGCTCTGCCTTCTGATCCCAGGACACAACACCAAGGACTTGGGAGCATCCTCTCCTCCACTTTTCCTTTTCACCTTCCCTATAACCCCCATAGCCTTTTCCTCCCTCCTTCTCTCCTTCCCACCCAACAGCCAACCTACTATCTGCCCCTAGGAAATCTATGCCCCAGTTGTGTGGTGCTGGCTGCTGAGCCACAATCCCCACCCCATTTCTCCCCCTCCTCTTTTCCCATAATCCCATCTCTTTCTTTCCCCCTCTCCTTCTTGTGAATATCCCTCCATCTCTCTTCCCTCCCCCTTACCATGATCTCCTCTTGCTAGTGAGGGCCTGCGAGACTCAAGAGGGGGATTCCATCCTCACCCAATCATCAAGCCCAGCACAGCTCCAAGCCTCAATAGCCTCCTCCAGCTTGGCCATGACAGTGGTGTCCAGAGTTGCTCTAGATCCAGAGTAGCTCTTGAACACTACCCCATCACAGCTGGGCCCATAGAGGCTCCCAGACACCACCACCACAGCTGGGCACAGAGCACCTCCTGGACACCACTGCCACCATGGCCAGGCCTGGAGTGGCTCCCAGACTCCACCGCTTCTACAGCCAAACCTGGAGCAGCTCGTGGACACACTCACCAATGGCTCTTCAGAATGAAGATAAGTACAGTCTCTGAGCTTGCATAAAGAACAACTTTTATTTGGGGGCAGAATTTAAACCCCAAATGTATTTTTTAAAGATTTCTCATTTTTTGGCAACCTTGGGGTGTCCCTGAAATTTCCAGGAAAATCTGTTTGGTGTAGTGGTTAGGAGAGCAGACACTAATCTGAGGGGACCAGGTTTGATTCCCCACTCCTCCAGCTGCAGCTGCTGGTGTGACTTTGGATCAGTCATAAGGTTTTTTGGAGCTGTTCTCTTACAAGTAGTTCTCGAAAGAGCTGTCTCAGCCCCACCTACCTCACAGGGTGTCTGTTGTGAGGAGGAGAAGGCAAAGGAGATTGTAAGCTGCTCTGAGACTCCTTCCGGTAGTGAAGGACAGGGTATAAATCCAATCTCCTCCTCCTCCTCCTCCTCCTCCGTCATTGTGGCCCCAATCAGTGGATTTAGATATCCTCAGATGGTGGGGTCACACTTTGCTATTAGCTATATAAATGATACCATAGCTTGTTCCAGGAGCAAAGCTTTCTGGAAATCCTTTTGTAACAAAGTTGATGTTGTGAGCTTCTTTGAGTAATAAGAAAACAAAACAAAAAAATGCCACTTTGTGTTCCTGACTGAGTAACATTTTGCCTCAAAGGAACAGGAGAGAATGATGCCAGACTGGATAAGAAAAGGTTCCTCAAACATGCCTCTTATGCCATATGCCAAGAACAGCTAGACATGTGCGTTCAAAAGCACTTTCTACCATGTAATGAGAACAAGGTACCACTTAGAGATGCCCTCTTGGAGAACAAGCATCTGACATTGTCTTCATCATTTGAAGAGGGCCATAAAGGTTCAGGCACTGGTAAAAAGAGATGTATTGAAGCAGACTGAATAATTATGCAGCTTCTTTCCTGTGAAGTTAGTTTCAATGTCAGCCTTTCTGCTATCTTGGTGAAAGAGCTCATCCTGGTATTAGTGTCAATAGGAATATGAATGGGAGACTTTACATAGGGTCAATTTTAGCTGCTAATTGCTGGAATCTCTTGCCCCCTGAGCTCTGAGCCACAGCTGTAGGTGAGGTAGGACCACTTATCACCGATGGACAGGCCTTGGCAATTTCTGTCAGGAATTTCAGACAGCTATGACACTCAGAGGCCTTGAAATATATTCGTAGCAGCTGTCCTACAAGGTGGAGCACTTTCCAAGTGAACTGGTATATTAGTTGACAAATAATATGAGACTACTATCAATAATGTAACCAGGTATTGGCAAGGATAGGGCAGCACTGTGATCTTCTTAAATGCCTAAGTAAGTGTATAAGTGCCTAAGTAAGGTGTAAATGCCTAAGTAAGGAGTAATCAAACTGCCCAGGATGCAGAACAGTTTTTCTACAAAGAGTACCATGCAACAAATTCAAACAATGCAAGGAAAGGGCACATCCAATCATTTTTTCACCAGAGACCCTTCCACCAACAAACAATGCCTTGAACTTCCATATCAAATGTTCACATTCTCAGGCAGTGGCGTGCTGACAAAGATATTTGTGACTCAAAGTTGCCCGTTCCTGATCCCATGTGATTATATGTACCCATGTGTGTATCTTTACCCTGTGTTCTAGATATAGGTCCTTTCTGCCTTTGCCTACCTCTCTGAATTTTCTCAATGTTCAAGTTGAGGGAAATTAAGTCCACAGCAAAAGAGCATCCAAATAACCTGGGCAACAGCAGGCTGAAACTGGGCTGACCACTGAAGGGGGGTAATGTAATGCAGAATGGGGGGGGACCTGAAATAAAAAGGTTGAACTCAATTTTAATGCAGAATGGAGAAAAAAACCTGGATTAAAAAGGAGGTTGAATTCAATTTTAGTGCAGAATTGCTTGGAGGACACCACAGTGAACATGGATTAAAAGGAGAGTGAAGAAAGGGCCATGATATAATGATAATACACTGTTCTTCTTAATGTTGCTTTAAACACATTTTAAATAGTTCTTATGCAAATTACATCTAGGGGATATGTGCAACAATATATGACTTGGTTTCAAATAGAGGTAAAGACTTGTTTCGCACAATATCCTTATTCCATATTTTACAGATCTGTTGTGTTTTTACTGTAATAAAGCAGCTGCCAACAAGCTATATCACATTATCATCATCTATGATCAGTATTCATGTTCCTTGAAATGTGATCTTACCTATGAATTCAAAGAACATGACTATTGGATCTAACATACTAAAATTATTGGAGGGGGTTTGCCATAAAAGTAGTATGCAAATATAGTGTTACCCAAAGAGGAAGTCTCCTATTTAATTGGGGGAATTAACTTAAATAGACAGAGTGAGAGGCAGGTAACTGGGATCTCCACCAATGTATACCAGGATTTTTCCCCTTTAAAAGAACTCTCAAATAAACCAGGCAGATGTTCAACCAGAAAAGATTTTTATTGAAAGAGAAGTGCTTGCCCACTCCAGAACCGCTGATTTCAGGAGGGGTGTTGAAAGACATGAGTCAGATTGAGGTGATGAGAGAGGAGGTCCTACTGCTGATACATAACTTAAAAACTGATAAATCACCAGGCCCAGATGGCATATATCCAAGGGTTCCGAAGGAACTCAAATGTGAACTTGTGGATCTCCTGACAAAAATATGTAATCTGTCATTAAAATCTGCCTCCATTCCTGAGGACTGGAAGGTAGCTAATGTCACTCCCATCTTTAAAAAGCGTTCCAGAGGAGAACCGGGAAATTACAGGCTAGTCAGTCTGATGTCGATACCGGGTAAATTGATGGAAACTAGGGCTCTTTTTGTAGCAGGAACTCTTTTGCATATTAGGTGACACACCCCTAATGTAGGCAATCCTCCAAGAGCTTACAGAGCAATTCTTACAGGGGCTACTGTAAGCTCTTGGAGGATTGGCTACATTAGGGGTGTGTCGCCTAATATGCAAAGGAGTTCCTGCTACAAAAAGAGCCATGGTGGAAACTGTTATTAAGGAAAGAATTAGTAAGCACATTGATGAACAAAAACTATTGAGGCAGACTCAGCATTGGTTCTGTAAGGGAAGATCTTGTCTCACTAACCTGTTAGTGCTTTTTGAGGGAGTGAACAAACATGTGGACAAGGGGGACCCAATAGATATTATTTACTTGACTTCCGGAAAGCTTTTGATACAGTTCCTCATCAAAGGCTCCTAAGTAAGCTCAATGGCCATAGGATAAAAGGACAAGTCCTCTTGTGGATCAAAAACTGGCTTATAAATAGAAAACAGAGAGTGAGTATAAATGGGAAACTTTCTCAGTGGAGGGTGGTAAGCAGTGGGGTACCACAGGGATCAGTACTCGGTCCGATGCTTTTTAACTTGTTTATTAATGATTTGGAATTGGGAGTAAGCAGTGAAGTGGCTAAATTTGCAGATGACATGAAGTTGTTCAGGGTGGTGAAAACCAGGGAGGAGTGTGAGGCACTCCAAAGGGATCTGTTGAGGATGGGTGAGTGGGCGTCAACGTGGCAAATGGGGTTTAATGTGGCCAAGTGCAAAGTGATGCACATGGGAGCCAAAAATCCTAAATATAAATACACGTTGATGGGGTCTGAACTGGCAGAGACGGACCAAGAGAGAGATCTTGGAGTCGTAGTGGATAACTCGATGAAAATGTCTAGACAGTGTGTAGCTGCAATAAAGAAGGCCAACGCTATGCTGGGGATTATTAGGAAGGGAATTGAAAACAAATCAGCCAGTATCATCATGCCCCTGTATAAATCATTGGTGCGACCTCATTTGGAATACTGTGTACAGTTCTGGTCACCACATCTCAAAAAGGATATTATAGCATTGGAAAAAGTGCAGAGAAGGGCAACTAGAATGATAAAAGGGTTGGAACACCTTCCCTATGAAGAAAGGTTAAAATGCTTGGGGCTCTTTAGCTTGGAGAAACAACGGCTGAGGGGTGACATGATCGAGGTTTATAAGATTATGAATGGGATTGAGCAGGTTGAGAAAGAAGTACTTTTCTCCCTTTCTCACAATACAAGAACTCGTGGGCACTCCATGAAATTGCTGAGCAGTCGGGTTAGAACAGATAAAAGGAAATACTTCTTCACCCAAAGAGTGATTAACATATGGAATTCACTGCCACAGGAGGTGGTGGCAGCTACAAGCATGGAGAGTTTCAAGAGGGAATTAGATAAACATATGGAGCAGAAGTCCATCAGTGGCTATTAGCCACAGGGTATAGATGGGAACTCTCAGTCTGGGGCAGGTGATGCACTCTATTCTTGGTGCTGGAGGGGGCAGCAGTGGGAGGGCTTCTGGTGCCCTGGCCCCACTGCTGGACCTCCTGATGGTACCTGGTATATTTTGGCCGCTGTGTGACAGAGTGTTGGACTAGATGGGCCATTGGCCTGATCCAACATTGGCTTCTCTTATGTCCTTATGTTCTTATGTTCTTAAAAGCTCACACCTGGATAGGGTTGTCAGCCTCCAGGTGGGGCCTGGGGATATCCAGCTTTTACAACTGATCTCCAGCTGACAGAGTTCAGCTCCCCTGGAGAAAATGGCTGCTTTGAATGGTGGACTCTATGGCATGGTACCTGGGCATGGAATTCTGGGCATAAGCTTTCATGTGCATGCTCTTTTAAGACCCACAGAGTTTAATTCTGGGTATAAGCTCTCCTGTGCATGCTCTCTTAAGATTAATAAAGTTTTGTTCAGGCTATAAGCTTTCATGTGCCCTTCCCCTCCCCAAACACCAACCTCTCCTGGGTCCATTCCCAAAGTCTTCAGGTATTTTCCAACTCAGACCTGGAAACCCTACACCTCGTAGTTAGAGGATGAAGAGTATATCTGGGTGTTCCAGTTGTAGGAAGGGCAGCCTGAGAGATTGTTTGAGCTTATGGCCAGTCAGTGCGCGCAGAGACTCCCACACAATGCTACCCTGTCGGCTTTGGTTCATGATTCTGCCTCCCGAGAACTGGACTGAAAAGTCAGGTAGTTCAAGTTAGTTTTGTTGTTTTCCTCTGTACTCCTTGAAGTGATTTGCTGTTTTATTTTTGTACTAAACTCTTTGAATTCCTTTGGCTTGGAATAAAATCGTTGGTCTTAAACCAACCCATAATGGTCAGCCTGTATGTGCACAAAACCCTCCTTATTCATGAAAGTGCCTTCGCTATCTTGACAGACATCCTGGTTTACCTGGGTTTAATAAACTAAATTTGGTAGTGGATCTGCAATAGCATTGAACCAACACTTCATGTTCTGGGTGCCCACTGGTGAGATTTTTGTGGCAGACTGGTGTAGCTTTATGACCCAAGAACCCATTGGTGTGAGGTCAGCATTCAAACTTTTTATTGTGGAGAAGTACCAGAGAAAAATAGCTAGTTGATATAATGGAGAAGGGAGATGAGCCCAATTGCAGATGATTGAATTAACTTTGGTGGCAGACATGACTCAGACTAGTTGACCATGACCAGGAGATGGGCTGACGGCCCTTCCCGGGCTCTAGACTGAGTTACCAGGGAAGTCTATGTTGTGAGAGAGATTCTGAGACCTTCAGTTATTATTCTGCAACTTTGGATCCTTAGTCATGGTCATGAGGAACTTTGGAGTGCCACACAAAGGATCCTTGATTAATGTTGCCAGAATAGTAAGCTATTTCTGCTTGAAAGTGCATGAAGAAATACATGCCTTAATTGACACACCTTGCCATGATCTCAAAAGGATGGATTCATCTATGCCTCTCACTATGGAAGGCTAGAGGATCTCAGGGTACAAAAGATATGGGGCAGGGGAGGGGTGGCTGGAGGAAACAAAGGGAAGGAAAACAAATCTTGGATACCTTATGAAACAAGTTAGTAGTCAGAATTGAGGGCCATCAACATTAACATAACCACAAAGAATACAATTCACTTCTTTGTTGTTATTTTTGCATCTGCAAAAACACAGTAGTTCTAAATCAGCATTGTCATTTTTGGGGGGATAAACATGTAAACACACGTTATTGGAGTTTCAAAATCATTTTAAGCTCCCAGGCACCAAGTTTTCATGGACCTGAGAATCTTAAACATAACTGCCTCAAAACATACACCCCTTTCATCTTTCTTCATATACCAAATAAGCAAGTGCAGGAGAGCCAGAGCCAATCCCCTTATTTCTCATGAGGTTGCTAACTGGTGCCCGTTAGCAAAATTAGTCAAGGAGAATGATTGCTTTGCAAGAAATTTTACGCATTCATTATATTGCCTAACTTCTCTACACAGCATCAGGATCAATTCAGGTGAACTAATTTCTTCTCCTTAATGATTAATGTTTCATAATATAGCCACAAGGAGAGCAAGGGCAAGGAGCCCATGTTTTCATTCTTTAGCATAATTACAACTCATTGGAAAAATAATTTTTGAGCTTTTTTCCCTTTAACCTTCAGTACTGTTTTCTTTAGGCATAACAAGAGAGGGCAAGATTCAGATTTCCCCGCACCTTCATGTTAATGGCATTTATACAAACCTGTAGAGAGAAGGTCAACCACTGGCACAGTTTCTCACATAAGTGTCAGGAATTCCCAAGTACAGTTAGAAAGATTCATCAAGAGATGTCAGGCCCCTTTCCAGAGTTACTGTTATTGACACAGGAATTGTTGCAGGGCAGCTTCCAAACTCACTTGTAGCTTCTCATAGTGTTACCTTTAGTAGTGTAAGAACTGCCACAGTTGTATTTGCATTTTTAAATCAGTTTCGTGATTTAAAAACTTTGGTCTTAAACCAACCCATAATGGTAGTGCCCTTAAATCTTTCTCTATGCTTGACAGTGTCACAGCAGCATGAAACTGATTTAAAAATGCAAATACAGATTCAACAGTATGTTCTTTCCCACACCATTTAGCAATGTCAGAAGTTCAAGGTGCTGTGGGAGGTGCCCACACCACACTTCCTAGGAGGGCTTTGTTGCTGCAGGAAGGAACATGGTATGATCTCCTAATATGGGACCTCTGACTTCAAGAGTTGCTGTTTTATGTGGGGCCAAAGCCATCCTGCAATGGATCCTTCATGGTAATGCAAGTGGGCCTTGGTAATGTCACAGTCTGAGGCCATGTAGGAGAAGTCCAACACTATGGCACCTTCACAGACCAAGGTCAACTAGAATAATACTAGTATGGGAAGAAACCACCACAGTGCATCCTTCTGTATGTGACTTTTGCTTCTGATATTAGGAAAAAGTGCAGAAAAGAGACATTGCTACAGTCACTCCCACGCTACTGAAAGCAACATCGGGAGAGGAGGCTTAGATCCCTCTGTCAAGCAGAGGTAATAGTTACTATTTGTTACATTCAAGTATACCTTGGTAATCAGAGGCAGCACTCCGCTACCATATAGCAGAGATGATGGAGATGGAGATACCATGAGACTAGACAATTAGCATGGAAGACTTGGTATAGTGGTTAGGAGTGCGGACTCTAATCTGGGAGAACCGGGTTTGATTCCCCACTCCTCCACATACAGCTGCTGGTGTGACCTTGGTCAGTTACAAGTTCTCTCAGACCTGTCCTCTCAGGAGAGTTCTCAAAAGAGCTCTCTCAGCCCCACCTACCTAACAGGGTGTCTGTTTGTAAGAAGGGGAAGGGAAAGGGGATTGTAAACCACTCTGAATTCCTTCGGGTACTGAAGAGGGGAGCATAAATCCAATCTCCTCCTCCTCCTCCTCTTCCTCCTTCTTTGAATATGGTGAATGAAGAACCAAAGCAGTTAGCAAAGAGTCAGAAGTTGTTTGTCACATTTTCTGCAGAGTGTTTACCAGGCTAGCAAAGGCATGCCAAAGTACTTTGACCTCTGCTTCTATTGTAGTCCAAGGAGGATACACTGGACAACCTTGTTGACTCTTCTAATTGTCAAGCTTGTGACCTTTCCTTGTCATTTTAGCCTCTGCTCAGTTGCCAAGCACCAGTCCCACTGCAGACTTTGTAGCACAGACTTACATTCCCATTTAACTTGTGGGGTAACCTGATGGTTCTCGCCTTTGACATGCTGATGCTTATTCCTCAGTGGTATTTTCATAGCAGTATTCAGAGCACCCAGAAGGCACTACTGTTCTGCAGGATAATTCCATGCTGGTTTAAATAATGTAGAACTCAGCCACGGGAGGACAGCAAATGAAATTATGGATACTTCCAGCTATGACCAGTCAGTCTGCTATCAATCTATACCAGCAGCAGAATCACATACTGCAATAAGTGAGCGATAGGGGGATTTGTGCTTGTACCCCAGAGGGGAAGCCAGGCACACAATATTTATGGGCTGAGACTTAGCAGGCTGCACTGGAATAGATGCTAAATTCAAGTGCTTGTCCATGACCTTAGAAATGTATGACATTTATCTCTCCAGTCCCTTGTCCTTCTGACTCCTTGCGTATCAGTGTTACAGTGTGGACAAAGGAACTTGCTGGTTTTTGTTGAACACATCTAAACAAAAATCCAGCTCAAACACACCCTGGCTGTTCATTTCCAAATGAAATTAGCTCTGCCTTTCAGGAAGGAAATAAACACACCAGCTCTAAATGTTGTTTCTTGAGGCAGTGCAATGTCTGCTTTCAGTTTCCATTTTATGCCATGAGCTTTCTGCACTTCCCTATGGCAGCAGGGGCTGGGGGGGTGGGGTAAGTAACGGAATAGTGCCTTGGCACAAATTAGTCATGCTATCCAACCAGAAACTTATTCATACCACTCAGCATCGTCCCCCATTGATATTTTTGTGCACTGCTGACTCACTGGCATGGGAAGAGCTCTCATTCTATAGAAGTTGTGGCTCTCATTATTAGAGCCATTCCAACTACAGGCATTAGGCTGACTACAGGACAGGAAATGCTTTGCTTGCACACTTTGGGAGAAGGCAAGTAGAGGGAGGAGAACAGAGGCAGAGATATCCACAACTTTGTCCAATTCTCACCCCACCAACACCAAACCTAGCACCTCTGAATAGAGGCAAAGGCATTGCTGATGCCGTCTGTAAAGTGAAAGGACTACTGTACAACTTGAGGAAACCACCAAAGAGCCACTTTTTCTCTCTTTTTCAAAAAAAGTCTAAGAGTGCTTTCATACACACTAAACAATGCACTTTCAATGCATTCTGCAACTGGATTTTGTTCCACCTCAGCGGTTGCTGAAGAGGATTTAAACTGCATCATTTAGTATGTGTCAAAGCGCCCTTAAATGTGTCCTATGGTTTTCCAACTAGAGATGCTACCGAATTTTGTAAACATACTGTGTGGATGAGAAAATTCCAGTTTCCGACATTGGTTCTCCCTACTTGGAATCAAACTGTAATCATCTTCTTTTCCTCAACCATACTAACACAAATTGATGGAACTTCCCATTAAAATTGATGCCTGCTGTTGCATCACTCATATATAAATTGCATAAAAATGACTTATAGTATATAACAGGCATATAAAAGGTATAAACATGGCATGCAAATAGCATAAGAATGACAAGAAAGGAAATGGGAACACCTACAACTAAAACAGACAAAATGAAAAGGGTCACAAAAACAACATAAAAAAACAAAAAGGGCATATTCATACAACCATCATTACAACCCCCTTTCCATTTTTTAAAAAATAATGGCTTCATTAAAGGGTACCCCAAATAAATGAACGGGGTAAAGCATTACATCCCAGATATTGGGGGGTCTCAATTACCCCAAATATTTATAGATAGATAGATAGATAGATAGATAGATAGATAGATAGATAGAGATAAAAATTATTTATTATATAATAAAGGGGTACAGAAACAAAAGGGGGGAAAGGAGTAATAAAAAGTCATTAAGCATTATTCATCAAAAGCTTTTACTTTTTCCATTTACTGAGGACACGATTCTAATATATATAATACGTGCAATAGGTATATAGATCAGGAGCAGAATATCATCTCAGCTACCTTACATAAATTTCTCAAAATATTGATATACTTCTTTTTTTAAAGCACACCAATTTTAAAACAATTTAAGCAATTTAATCTAGACAATTTAATATGTTAATTTTAAAGTAGGATTTCTAACTCTTTTTATAGAAATAAAAAAATTCTACATATCGCTTACCTAATATCATTTTAAGTCTTTTTAAATAAAATAGATATATTCCATATATTGAATCAAAAAGGAATAATATACATTAATAATGACTGTAGTATAGTAATTTCTCATTGACTTTCAGGAGGTACCAGCTGTTTATCTCAGGTGTTAGAAACTTATCATCACTTACAAGCTATTGTCATAATATGAATAATATGCTTTCCATTTCTGCTGAAATTCTTTAATTGGGCTTTTACTTATTTGATTCATTAATTTTGCCATTACAGCATATTCAGCTAGTTTATCAGACCTGGCTTCTTTTGTTGGACAATCTTCTGTTTTCCAAATAGATGCGAACTGTGTTCTTGCTGCAGTTAACATATATCTAAGTACATCCTGTGATGTCTTTTCCACATTATCTGGAATCATTCCCAGTAGCATTGTCTCTGGATTCAGTGGGAATTTGATTTTAAGGTTTTTTTTATCTCTGCATGAATTTCAATCCAACATTTCCTCTTTTTTTGCATGACCACAACATATTGTAAAATGTGCTAGTTTGGTGTAGTGGTTAAGTGTGAGGTGGTGTAGTGGGTAAGTGTGAGGACTTTAATCTGGGAGAACTGAGTTCGATTCCCCACGCCTCCACTTGTACCTGCTGGATGACCTGGGACAAACCATAGTTCTGGCACAGCTGTTCTTGAAAATGAGCAGTTTCTGTCAGAGCTCTCTGAGCCCCACCTACCTCACAAGTTGCCTGTTGTGGGGAAGGGAAGGGAAAGGAGTTTGTAAGCTGCTCTGAGACTCCTTTGCTATTGAAGGGCGGGGTATAAATCCAATCTCTTCTTCTACTTCCCTACATTCTCTTTGTAATTCTTATCCATTTTGTGAATATTCATAGGAGAAAGATACCATCAGAAGAACATCTTATATGAGTTTTCTCTTAGAGCCTGACAGACAGTAAACTTTATGCCTTTTGTCCATACATTTTCCCAGTTTCAGAAAGGTATCTCATTGTTAACATTCTACATCCATTTTATCATGCACAAAATTTAACTTGTTCCAAATACATTCTATAGAATGTATGGCGTGAGCTTGCAGTTAATATAGCAGCTGCCTTGGGTGGCTGCTGCAGTTAATAAAACAAATTTATTATCCTGATATTTGTTTTCCTGATTGTACCTCAATGAGTTTGGGAATTGAAAATGCATGACCAAGATCCTGAGGTTCTATGAGATCTTCACAGAAAAAATCGTAGTTTTGTTCAATGTTCCCTCTAAGCTGTGGAGTCTTGTGAGCAAAAATTCTACTTTGTGAGCTACTGGCATTAAAGCTGTGAGTGAGCAATTTGGCTACTGCATAAATTAGTTTGCTCTGGAGCCATCCTTCCTGAGCGAAGACAAAAATCTATGAGCTGGAGCCTAAAAAACTGTGAGCTAACTCACACTAACTCAGCTTAGAAGGAACACTGGTTTTATGTGTTGTTGCAGAAGTGAAGATATCTATCAGTATGCTTTTTTACCATAGGGACAACAGGAATGTTACACCTCCAAAAGTACATGATCAAAAAGAAAAGTCAGGAAAGTCACCTCCAAAATGATATGACCAAAAAAGCAGGTCAGAAAAGTCATCTTTGGGAAGGCCAGGAATAGAAACTTTCCAAGAAGAAGAAGAGAAGAGATTGGATTTATACCCTGCCCTTCACTTGGAGTCTCAGAGCGGCTTACAAACTCCTTTCCCTTCCCCTCCCCACAATAGACACCCTGTGAGGTAGGTGGGGCTGAGAGAATTCTAACACAAACTGATCTTTCAAGAACAGCTGTGCCAGAGCTTGTGACTGACCCAAGGTCACATCAGCAGGTGCAAGTGGAGGAGTGGGGAATCAAACCTGGTTCTCCCAGATTAGAATCCACACACTTAACCACTACACCAAACTGGCTACACCAAGAGACGGGTATGTCAGTAAGTCTGGGAGAGTAGTTTTTGGAAGAACATAAAAGCATAAGAGGAACCTGATTGGATTGGATCAAACCAATTGTCCAAGACCAGAATCCTACTTCACCCAGCAGCCAACCTGTTGCTCAGGAGGGCAAACAGGGCATAGAGAATGAGACCCTCTACTGCTGCTGCCTTCCAGCACTGTGAGATTTGTTGCCTCTGGATATGGAGGCACTCTTCAGATACCATGGCTAGTAGCTACTGATGGACCTCTCTGCTCTTGGCCATCACCATCTCCCCTGGCAGTGAATTCCACAGCTGAATTGCTCATTGATTAAAGAAGTATTTTCTTTTGTCTGTTCTGAAACTACTTCTGGAGTTACTGGCTTGAATTTCATGGAAAATCTTTGCTGATAGAAGAGATTTCCACCAGTAAAATGGGACTTCCTTGCCTTCTACCTGCTACTGCAGCCCAAAATGTCCCCAAAGATGATCATGGGGGGAGAGGGATTCCCAGGAACAAGGTCAGGGGAGTCAAGGATTTACAGCAGAAGGGGAAAATTGTCAAACACACTCACAGAGACACCTTCCTTCAGCAGAAATTTGCCATTGGATCCAGTTCGTGATTTCCTATCTATCTTGTTCTGCATGGATAGCAAAAGCAGTGCTATTCTATATTCTCTGTACGTGTGCCTCTGTATATTTCTGGGACCTAAGTCCACTTTGATCAAGAGCACATGTGATGTGCAAAGTGCTTAAATGTGAGTGAATGTCATGTGGTGTTACTCACCCAAGACACCGGTGTAGGTGTGCCACTATACTACAAACAGTAATTCTTTATTGTTTAAAAAAAGTTTATATTAAACTGGTGTCAGTCTCAAATGCATCAGACTTTTAAAAAAACTGACTTAATAGGAGTAGATGGGACCCCAATATCTTCTTACAAGAGACCTTTTGAATTTACAGAATAATTATACATTTATATGACTCAACTGAGTTTTCGTTCACTGCAGCAAAAGAGGCATGGCAGGAGAAAATGTGGCCAGAAGGTATTATTTTATTATTTAAGGTGCAAGTAAAATCTTGTAGCTTTAAGCTGCCATTTAGAATTAAATATTCCATTCGTCAGTAACCAAACCCTCCAGACAGATTAGCTTCGTGACTGTAAGACTCAGAAAGTTGCTTTAGGACTAAGGCACTCAACTCAGTTCAGAGTCTAAGCATTCTTGGGCACATTTATCATTACTGGGAGCAAAGATTCAGATTAAACTGTGGGAGGAAGGTACAGTCAAAAGTGGTCAAAACATTCTATTACACACACACACACGTGTTAAATAGCAATGAATCATCAGCCCAATTTTTGAGACCACATCACTCCCCACTGGGAGCATGCATCGGTGGGGTTTTTTCCCTCTCAGTTTGAGCATGCGCACAGGCAGCCATCTTTAGAACTAAAATTTTCGTGCGTGCGCAGAACAGTGATTTCCACACTTCCCTTTAAACTTTAAATGAACACTTTAGATGAACCTTTTACCCCGAAACTGGCCTCCATGAGACCCCGAACTCGTCTAGATGCTTAAACTAGGCACCATTCAAACTTTGCTTTTACTAACTTAGGAGTGGAGTTCCACCCATGCGCATACCACCAAGGCTTTAAAAAAAATGACAGATGAAAAGCGGAAGCCTGAGGCTTCCGTGGCAGCTTTCCAGAGGGGAGGGGGTTGAAACACCCAGAAGTGGCTCTACACTGGAGCGATCAGACGACAGAAAAGTGCGGCTTGAAATGGAGAATTGGGAAAATACCACTTGGGTAAGTGGTATCAAAATACCATTTTGATTTAATCCGGAAAGTGGTGGCTGGGGACAGTGCACAGATGTTGGGTGTGTGAACGCAGATATAAAATCTGTTACTGAAGCGTGCCGAAAGCGGTTCAAATGGTGCATCTGAACGCACCCTCAGAGTGATAGATAATGGTGGACAACTGACAGTTGGGAGCTGACAGTTGGGAGGAGTGGGAAGAGAAGTTAGCAGAGAGCGGTCAGCTAACTGAATAGCTCTGAGGTGGAACAAAAGCTCTGTGGCTTTGTGGAAACAGTCTGATATCAGTTTGAGTAGAAAACTGGGGCTGAAAAAACTCTGCACTGGTACCCTCTAAAGGAAAGAGGAGAGAGAACAGAGAGTGAACAGTATAAGACCTCAGTGGTCACAAACACCAGATACATTGCTCCAAAGGAACTTGAATAGGTGGCTAAAGACAGGGCTAAGGGTCTGCAGGAGTCTGGAAAGCTGGAAAGGTGCCCAGTTAGACTCAAAGGAGCCAGAGTCCAAAGGTCAGCCACAAAACAGTTACTTGGGAGTGGGAGTAGCTGTTTTTCCTTCCACGGTTAGAACAAACACCCTTCCTCAGGCTACAAATGCCATTTTTCAACAGCATGTATGAGAACCGTGGTTTAAAAGTGCATTGGCACTTTCCCAAGTTGCTATCAGGAGGCAGCAGCTGCATCTGGGGATACTCCTTTCTTGATCAGGTCTACATTTTCTGGACCAGTCTGCTCCACAGGGACCAGGCTTCCAGCCAAAGCAGTGCACATCAACAGATGATACGTTTGGCACTGATAAAGGGTTTCTAACCAATCTGAAGCTTCTTTTTTAATAACTTTTTAGTTTTTTACTCCAATTCTGGCAAATGCCAAATTTAAATCAAACAATGTGGTTGAGAAATAGATAGTTTTCTTCCCATCTGGAAAATAAGCCAACCTTACCAAACAAGTTTGACTTGATTTGGTTTATTTAATTTGTTATCCCACCCTCCCAGCCTAGGCCAGTTCAGGGCGGCTTACAGAACAGAATAAAAATTCTAGTAATACATAAAACACAATTATTTCCAATAATACAATTCCAATAAAACACAAAACACAAAGTTTTGAACTGGATCCTGTTCCTTTCTGCTTTCTTTCCATAGGCTTTGAATAATGCTATTAAAAACGCACAGCAGGGAATAAGGAGCACAGCTGCACACAAACAGGACAATAATTTAACATTATTGCTGGGAAAAGAAAGGCCAGGGGACAATCACTTAAGAGAGGGAAATAAAAATTAATGGGTTTTATTTTAAGCCATTAGAACTGATCTGGGAAAAGTCAATTATATCTTTGTTTCCTGTGGGAAACCTTTGTGCAGTTAATTTACATAATGCATTGACATTCCAGTTAAACCTTAATGACAATGATTGTATTTATATATAGGCAGCAATACCATGCTCATGCTAACTTTTTAAAAACCTCAGCTTCTCATTTTTCTGTGTTCTGAATGTGATCCACTTACAAAGCAGACAGCAGAACTTCCTGACTAGTTTGCACAGTTCCAGATCCTAACCTAAAGAACCTAAACTTATGGCTGAAAAGAATTTTCTTCAAGCATTGCTGAAAAAGAATGAAGCCACTATTATTTTCAGTTTACACACACTAAATAATACACTTTCAATCCACTTTCAATGCACTTTGCAACTGGATTTTTACTATGTGAAATGGCAGCATCCACTTGTAAACGGTTGCTGAAGTGGATTGAAACGGCATTATTTAGCATGTGTGAAAGTGCCTGGCAACATAAACACACAGAGCTCTTGCACATGTTGGGAGAATCTTGTAGAAAAGATTCAAGTAGTGGGAGTGTAACCTCAGCTCCTGTGGGACAGAACTTGGAATAAATCTTGCAATCATTCAGAGAGAATAAAACATTTTTTACTTTTCAATTAACATCATGTAACAAAAACACAAAACTTAGTAACACAACAGAACAGAGATCTTTTAAAGTCCAAACCATTAACTTCTCCCTCCTTCACAGCTTGTCACCCCCAAAGTCCATCCTTTTCCTCTTGTTGGTGGGTTGAGAAGTCTTCAATTGAACACTGTGTGCACCAGCTTCCAAAATGAGGGTCCCAGTCGAACTCCTCACTAGCTGACACAACCTTGAAACAATAATTCTAAAATTTACAATTTAGAACAAAAGTCTCCTTCCCTACCAGTAACTAAATCATAGTTACCTCAAACAAGGTGTTAAGAGCCTGTGATTAAGGTTTAAGCTGCCCAGCAAGGCAGTCTGGCTTCCCTCCCCTGCTTTCCACACATACTGCACCCTTCTGCATCTAGAGGCTCCACCCATTCCAAGTTAGAGGCTTACAGGAGCCCTTTGGCTGTGATCACATGCGCCTTTAGATCTGACATAGGTGCGAATGCCTGATAGATCTAAAGGGAGAGATCAGACAGCAATATCTGGGAAGCATACCGCTGTTGTTGGCAACCTGTGCTGCTCCGCTGAAGAACCGGAATTAAACGACAATGGGGAAAGACCAGCTCTAATGGCTTCCGACAGGCCACGAATGGATTTTCCCTCTGATCATGCAAGCACACTGTCATGCCATCAGGATGGTCTAATCATGCCATCCTGGCTCGGTGCCAGGTTCTCTCCCCCCTTTTCGCAGTATGTGCATCATCACATACTCCATAGGGGGCCCTCAGTGCAGTGGTGCAATTCCTCATTTATGCACATGGAAAACAAATGGCAAAAAACCCAACTCACCCACAGTTGTGTCTGATCACACAGTGACAGGCTGCACCTGCAGCTACAAACGGAGGTGTGATCTTGCAACTGCGTGTCAAATTCCTCCACAGGAAATAGCCTCACTTCCCCTTGCTTCAACTGGTGCATGTGACCGCAGCCTTTGTGTGAGTGATCATCTCATCCTAGGGTTTACCATTGTCAGGATTATGTATCCTGGATCTTAGGAAACTAATTTTAGGAATTTGAGGGAGGCATTGGGTGGTATTGCATACAATGAAAGGCTCAGGGCCGGATCGCCCATAGGGCGAAATAGGCGCCCAAATGGGCGCCCCGACCTCCCCCCCCCCCCGAAAACTGCCGTCCTAACCCGGCGCCCGCCGGCGCCGCCAGACCCCCGCCCCCTACCCAGCGGGCCTGCAGAAAAGCCGGCGCCGGGAGGGAGGGGGCGGAGGCTAGACCCCCCCGCGCCCCCTTCCCAGCTTTTCTGGGGGTCCCGCAGCCGCGGGGCCCACAGAAAAGCCAGCGCTGGGAGGGAGGGGGTGGAGGCTAGACCCCCCGCGCCCCCTTCCCGGCTTTTCTGGGGGTCCCACAGCCGCGGGGCCCGCAGAAAAGCCAGCGCCGGGAGGGAGGGGCGGAGGCTGGACCCCCCGCGCCCCCTTCCCGGCTTTTCTGGGGGTCCCGCAGCCACGGGGCCCGCAGAAAAGCCGGCGCCGGGAGGGAGGGGGCGGAGGCTGGACCCCCCGCGCCCTCTTCCCGGCTTTTCTGGGGGTCCCGCAGCCGCGGGGCCCGCAGAAAAGCCGGCGCCGGGAGGGAGGGAGCGGAGGCTGGACCCCCCTGCCCCCTTCCCAGCTTTCCTGGGGTCCCGCAGCTGCGGAGCCTCCAGGAAAGCCAGCGCCCCGCCGACACCCCCGGTCTCCAGGTCCCACTGGGAGGTTGGCATCCCCAGTGGGGGGCGCCCCAGGCTGTCCTGCCTAGGGCGCCCAGACACCTGGAGCCGGCCCTGGAAAGGCTTCAAGGGAAAGGGGTTCAGGAGGGGTGGGATTTTGTGCAAGATACTGCAGGTACAGCCACAATTCAGCCCGTCTGGAAGGAAAAATAATGGAAGCTATCATAGGAAACCAGACTGGCTTCATAGTGGGCTTTTTGAGGATCCCCTCAGGTTTAAGAGGATTAAGTATAGGGAGTAGAAGGAGGAATGTATTGGCAAAGGTGAATATAGTAGGGTAGCAAAGATCTGTCAAAAGAGAGCCAGGAAGGCTGAGGCCCAACTTGAGCTTTGTTTGGTGAGAGGGATAAATCACAATAAGATTTTTAAAATACGTAAGGAGGAAGAGGAAGAACAAGGAAACAGTGAGTCCATTTAAAGGAGGGAGTGGGCAAGTTTTAATGAGTGATGGTGAAATGGCTGCACTTTTAAATTCTTGTTTCAGTTTTCTCCTGTAGAGGAACTAGTATTCAATGTGGGGAAGGAGGATGATCAAGTAGAGGAATTTCAATTTTGAATAAGTAGGGACATGGTCTAGGAACCCCTGGTTGCTTTAAATCCATAGAAGTCCTTGGGACCTGATGAATTGTATCCTAGGGTACTGGAGGAGTTGCCAGATGTTATCTCGGAACCTCTCTCTTTAATCTTTGAAAAATCCTGGAGGATGGGGGAGCTACTAGGGGACTGGGAAAAGGCTGGTATTGTGCCTATTTTTAAGAAAGAGAAAAAAAGATGATCCAGGGAACTATTATTGGCTGGTTAGTTTGACATTGATGCCAGGAAAACGTTTTACAACAGATTAATAAGAGGTCTCTGTTAACATTTGGAGAGACATGGAGTGATTGCTAAGTCTCAGCACGGCTTTCTAAGTCATATCAGACAAATCTGATCTCTTTTTTTCAATACAGTTACTAGTTTGGTGGATCAGGGTGATGCAGTGGATGTGATTTATTTGGATTTTAGCAAAGCTTTTGACATGGTGACTCATGATGTTCTTGTTAAGTTGGTGAGATATGAACTAGATTCTATTCATGTTACGTGGATCAAGGCCTGACTGGCAGATCATACCAAAGGGTGATAGTTCGTGTTCTCCATCAACATGGAAGGAGGTGCAAAAATGACAGACTATATAAATGAAAAAAACAAACATTGAATTTGAGAATAAGTGGAGAGCTTTTTACAAATATTACAGGTAAACCACATAGATTAGATAAAGCTGTAAGAGGAGATACAATATTCAGAGATTTAAACTGATTTGAAATTATATAATTGCATTTCTGTAGTTATTCTCATCATTTTTCATAGTTATAGATCTATTAGTTATTATACGATACTATAAAATCTTATACAAGTTGAGGGGGGAAAGTCTTTCCTTCTCTTTTGTTCCCTCCTTACCTGCCTTCTTACTTAGCCCTATAGACAGGAAATGACGGATATATATTATGTGGAATCATAGAATCATAGAATGTTAGAGTTGGAAGGGACCTTGCAGGTCATCTAGTCCAACCCCCTGTACTCTGCAGGAGCATAGCCGGAAGATAGCCCTACAAAATACCCGAAAGATGGTCATCCAGCCTCCACTTGAAAACATCCAGTGAAGGAGCATCCACTACCTCCTGAGGCAGGCTGTTCCACTGCTCAACCACACTTACAATCAGTTTCTCCTGATATTTAGCCGGTAACGACTCCCTTGTAATTTCCACCCATTAGATATAGTCTTGCAATCCGGAGCAAGAGAGAATAGATCTGCTTCATCTTCTACATGACAGCCCTTCAAATACTTGAAGACTGCAATCATGTCCCCTCTAAGCCTTCTCTTTCCCAGGCTAAACATACCCAACTCTTTCAGTCTTTCCTTGTAAGACTTGGATTCCAACCCTCTCACCATCCTGATTGCCCTCTTCTGGACACGCTCGAGCTTGTCAACATTCTTCCTAAAATGTGGTGCCCAAAACTGGACACAGTACTCCAGGTGAGGTCTGACCAAAGCAGAACAGAGTGGAACTACCACCTCCCGTGATGCTTCTGTTAATGCATCCTAAGATTGCATTAGCTTTCTTTGCAATCACATCGCACTGAAGTATAGATTGTTTTTATTCCATTGTGACTTGTCATGCTATCTTTTCATGTTTCATATTTTCATATTAAGCAAAGTCCTTAAAATGTGTTTAACAAATGACACTTTATGTTCCTTATTTTCCCTTTTACCCCCTTTTTATTCTGTATCCCCTTAAATGGCAAAAATAAAATATATTTCAAAAAAACATGGAGGGAAGTGCCTCGGGGTTCTGTTTCTGGCCCAGTGCTGTTTAATATCTTTATAAATTACTTAGATGAGACAGTATAGATTTATGCTCATCAGGTTTTCAGATGATGCTAAACTGAGTGGGGTAGTTAATACTTTGGTAGAAAGAAATAAAATGGAAGATTGGGTCCAGGCAGATAAAATGAAGTGTAATTGGAGGAAGTGTAAAGTGCTGCTGTTGGGTAATAAAAATCAGTTATATAATTACTGGATGGGTGAAACCTGGCTGGGTAGTATCACTGGTGGAAAGGATTTGGGGTTGTAGTGAGTGAACCATAAACTTAATATGAGCCAATAGTGTGATGCAGAGGTTAAAAGGGCTAATGTGATTTTAGACTGTATTAGCATAGTGTCTAGGCCTTGCAAGGTATCAGTGCTAGGGAACGTTGCCTTGGTTTAGGCCTCACCTGGAACACTGTTTTCAGTTCTGAGCACCACAGTTCAGGTAGGATGTTGACAAGCTGGAGTGAGTCCAGCATAGAGCAATGAAGCTGATGAGGGATTTGGAGACCATGCCATATGAAGAGAAGCCGAAGGAGTGGTGAGTATTGCAAGTGATCTGTTGGAGAAGAGGCATTTGCAAGGTGATGTGTTTGCCACCTTCTAATACCAGTTGAGGAAGCATTTTCTTTTCCTTTTTTAATCAAGTTTTTTTTTTTTAAATTTTAAAGACAAAAACAAAAAAGAGGGGAAATTGTTCTTACAGTTCCTTGTTTGACAAACTCATGCCTAATTTGTCATACATTTATATATTTCACCTTGTATCATTATGTATATCACTTGCAAGTATATTAAAACTGTACTTTATATATTCTTAACAAGTTTAAAATGTCTGTATAGTTTACTGATTGTTGTCTTCGAACCACTTATAAAATCTTGACCATGTATTTTCAAATGTGGATTCTGGATTGAGGATGCAATTTTCTGATGGTGCAGTGTGTTTGACATTAGAACAAGTCTCCCAGGTAAGGTGATGGATTCTTCATCGATGGAAGTTTTTAAACATTGATTGGTTACTTGTTTGTAGGGGATATTATAAGCTGTAGTTCCTGCATGGCAGCGGGTTGGACTAAATGACCCCGGTGGTCCTTTCCACAAAAGTTGTGTTTCACCTTAAGAGATAACAAGTTTTTTATTCTAGTTTAAAGTTTTGTGGACTAGAGACTATTCTGTCAAATAACTTGTTACTCTTTAAGGTGTCCTGTTTATAGCATTTCCCCCAAAGCCCAATAATGGAGTGTAACATGTGATGGACTGCTAAGTATGTGAAGAAGACATGTTTGTCCACCAGTGCCCCATGCAATAACACACAAAAGCATACAAGACTACCAGCTGACCTGCACTTAAGGCCTATGTATGTGATTTGTAATCAGAGTTCAGAAAAGAGCCACTATTATGCAGCAGTGGAAAACACACAAGTCTACTTCCCACTCATACCACTGATACTTCTGTGTGATTCTAGTGAGTCACTACGCCTGCCAATAACTCCACGGTTCTCCCAAGATGATTTTTTGGGGGGAGCAGATCTGTGGAGAGCAGACATATAAATATTCTTTACAAATAAATAATTGGACTGCTTAAACTAGCTTCCTATTAGAAGGGCCAAAAGTTGTGATTTAGAACATCACCCATACAAAATCAAACAGGATTTCTGTTATGATACATATTATGCACATAGATGGAAGGTGCTAATCAAAGGTAATCAGGAAATTATTTTTCTTTGGTCCTTCACGTTCTCTTCTTATCATATGCCTTCTCCAGATCCACAGTCCTTATTGTCAATTCCTGTTCACTGTATTGTTTACTATTAAACTTAACCCAAATTTGAGGGTTGTCCTGCAAATCAGTGGTATCTAATAAGATTTTATATATATGCCTGTACAGTCTTCATTAAAAACATGCCAATTGAATTTACACAATTGCCTACCTGAGGGACCACCTTTCCCCACATGTTCCCCAGGGAGCACTGAGGTCAGGGTCTCAAAACCGCTTGACCCTCCCTGGACCGAAAGATGCCCGATTGGCCTCTACCAGGACCAGAGCCTTCTCAGTGGCGGCTCCACAGTGGTGGAATGAGCTCCCAGAAGACCTCAGGGCCCTGTGGGACCTTTTTACAGTTCCGCAGGGCCTGTAAAACAGAGCTCTTCCACCAGGCCTTCAATTAGGAGTCGCCACTAATAACAACTGAATTGTTAAGGCCCTCTATGTCAATAACATTAACAGCTAGGGATACTCTGGACACCGATCTTGGCCACACTTTTGTTGCCATCCAAAAATGGTATACTGGGATGTCACTGCCATCAGCACTTTACCTGTATTTCTGATATGTTATGAATTTTATGAAGCTGTATTGTGTCATTGCATCAGTGTTTTAATATTTTAACTTCAAGCCGCCCTAGCCTGCCTTGGCGGGGAGGCCGGGATATAAATCAAATCAAATAAATAAATAAATGCTTTAAGAACTTTTTTTTTAAAAAGCCCAAACCATAGTTAATCCAATTTATATTCATACATTTTGTAAAAGATAGTAACATAAGAACTTAAGTACAGCCTGCTGGATCAGACCAATGGTCCATCTCATGCAGCCAAACAATTGCACTGGAAGCAAACAGGGCATAGAGGTTAAGGCCCTTCTCTGCTGCTGGTATTCAAAGATTTGCTGTCTATGGATATGGAGGCAGTCACCATAATTAGTAGCAGGGCTATTTTTGGGCAGGAATACACAGGAACGGAGTTCCAGCTGGCTTCTGAGTTGGCCACGCCTATAGCCTCCCCCGCTTGGGTTCCCCCGGCGCCTCGCAAGCCATGGGGCACCTGGGGAAGCCAAGCTGATCCAGGGAGGGAAGGCAGTTTGAACTGCCTTCTTTCCTTGGGTTTTCATTTTGTCTGTTCTGAACCTATTTCCCAGCAATTTCATTGGATGCCCTTAAGTTCTAGTATTACAGAGAAGAGAGGAAAAGCTCCCTCTGGTTGCTTTCTCCATCCTACATATAATTTTACAAACATCTATCTTATTTCAGCCATCTTTTTCTAGAATGAAAAATCCCAGATTCTCCAGCCTTTCTTCATAGGAAAGGTGCTCCAGCCCCTAATCATCCCCCCCCATACTTTTTCCAGTTTTGCAATGTCCTTTTGGGGGTATAGCAACCAGAACCACACAGAGTTTTCCAAATGGGGATGCACCATAGCTTTAGACAATGGCATTATAATATTGGCTGTTTTATTTTCAGTTGCTTCCCCAGTAATTCCTGTGATGGAGTTTGCCTTTTGTGGTTTAAGTCTAAACACTGCAACTTTTTACTATTACAATAGCACCCTCTAGAGGTAATTTATTGAAACCAAGCACCCTCCTTGCTGCTTACAAAATTAACAGCCACTGAAGCACTGCATTTTTAAAGACAAAAACTTGTGGGTTTTTTAGGTACACAAAGAAGTAAGTGTGTGTCTGATTGCAACCCCCATATCAAGTCTTGGATTTCATTGTTATTAGAGTAAGTCAGGCATATTGTTATTGTTCCACACATTAATTTACACTCATGTATGCACTCAGTGGAACAACCTCCCTGGAATGTAAGACACATAATGAATAGCCTGCCCCAAGAAGCTTCATCACAAGAAGCAGTACATGTGCTGTTATACAGTGTTGCCTTTTGATGCATAAAGTGAATTTCTATTAACTTCATTAACACAAAATGAAGATTGTGTTCTACCAGTTGCCAGCTGCAAAATTTTCAATTACTGTATTTTCAGGGTTATCGGTCACCATTTGTTTCCAGACTGTTATACCAAAGGTGATCCTTTATGTCTTGGTGCTGCTGAACTGTTCCCCAAATGAGGTAATTAGCAACTACTGCAATAGTACCTTACTAGCAAGTTCTTAAAAGCCCCTCAACTAGTTATTTTAAACTGGTTGTTAGTTTCTGTCTCAACACAAGGTCTCCCGGGGAGCTTCCATGGCAGAGTGGGGGTTTGAACCTGGGTGTCCCAGATCCTAGCCTAAAACTCTAACCACTGCACTATACTGGCTTTTGCTTGGGGGTTTATGGTTCATGCATGTGATAGCAAGTTGCCCAGTAGCTGATGCTGGGCCAGGCCCCAATGAATCCTCTCTCAAAGGCCCAAACAGCCCTGGAAAGTCCCCACCCTGCCTTTAAGTGACAGAAATCAAGGCTTGACTGATGGCAATACACTCGCTGTTGCCTAACAATAGCCACTAACAGCATACATCTCTGAAAGTTTCAGGCATTGCTTATGTCATTTGGGGGAAGGGTGTTAATCACCCAATTTTTTTAAAAAAAATCAGTTTTTTCTGCAAACCTGGGGTTTTTCTTGGTTTTGTAGAAAGATCTGTTTTGTGCTTTCATGGCTCCATCCTCTAGATTTCCACAGATGGGGCCATGCTGAGAGTTAGATATTCTGATGATAAATGTGAAGCTACAGGCTTTCAGCCCAGCTCAAGGCTGACAACTGGCAGGAAATTCACCTGGGGGGCCTCATCAGGAGCATAATGATGTCATCAGCAATGTGGTGATGTCACTTTCAGTGTGACCAGAAATGATGCCATCACATCATCTAGTATTTGGCCAAACCTCTATGATTTAACTACAGAGTTTTGACTGACTTCTAGAACACCACCAGTTTTGTGCTGATGTCACTTCTGGTTATGTCAGAAGTGATGTCAGCATGTCGAGACACTGGCCATTGCTCCTCCATCTTTCTCCCACCTCCCAGCTGAGCTCAGTGGGAAAGGGCTACTAGGGATGGAAGATTCCCCTAATAGGAACTTGGCAACCCTACACTAGTTCTACACCATTTCACCTGTTACATATTGCCAGGGTTCATTTGCTGCAGGAGCACACAGGAGCAAAGCTCCAGCAGTAAGGAGCCCAGGGGGTGGGAGCATGCAGCAAGCCATGCCCCCTGCTCCCAGAAGCCCCCCTGCCTTTCCTGACCCACTGGCCAACCCAGCAGAGCGCTGCCACATGCTGGCTCTCAAGCTGCTCCACCACTGCCCGTCCTCATGCCAGCCCTGGTGCAGTGCCTCTGCAAAATGGGCCCCGGCTACTCCCACAAGGCCTGCAAGGAGCTCCACCCCGGTCTCCTGTGCCTACTCAGCCTCCTCCTGTGCCTCTGCCCTGCCACCACCCTGGCCCCCTACCTGCTCGAAACCATGCGCATCCTCCACGCCGCCCTCCTCGATCCACGAGCAGCCATGCACTTTCCTGCACTTGCCAGCCATCCAAAAGATTCCAGTGGCACCTTTAAGACCAAGGTTTATTCAGGTACAAGCTCTCCCTCCTCTGTGAAGGCAGATCTGCGCACTTCCCCCCCCCCCCATAGCTAGCAATCCAAAACAGTCCAGTGGAGCCTGAGCGGTGGGTGTTGGCTTCTGACACACTTCCGGTGATGTCGGGGGTGTGGCATATGCAAATAAATTATGCTAATGAGTTATGCTAATGAACTCCTGCACCTCTTTTTCTACAAAATGACCCCTGCATATTACCATTTATTTCCATTGAATTTACTTCCAAATAAGATTTTGTAGACATGTGAATGGCCACCCAAAGCATTCCTATGCCAAATGTCATGTGCACTGACCATTTGGTTTTGAAGGCATCACTAACCCTAGACTTTGCTCTCTATGAACCAAACCAGGTGTGAAGTGGGTGTTTCACTGGTGTTATTTTTAAGGAAACAGGTGTGTTGTACCCTGATTCAGACTGGGAACATGGTTCTTGATCCTTCCTCCTCATGCCAGTTTCCCAGCCTGAAACAGACCCGTGCATCTGTTGCTTGCCCAGGGAACATTATGCTCTCTCTAGGCTGTGGAGTCTTGTGAGCAAAAACTCTACTTTGTGAGCTACTGGCGTTAAAGTTGTGAGCAAGCAATTTGGCTACTGCATAGATTAGTTTGCTCTGGAGCCATCCTTCCTGAGTGAAGGCAAAAATGTGTGAGCCAGAGGCTAAAAACTATGAGCTAGCTCACACTAACTCAGCTTAGAGGGAACATACAGGTACCTAGTGAGGTAAAGAGTAGCTCAGCATGGCCAGTTCAAGTCAGAAAAATGTCACAGAGGAGAGGAAGGCTTCAACTTTCCCCTTCCCTTTGTGATGCAAACCCAATTAGGCCCATGCATTGCTGCAATTTAAAGAAAAATTACACTGGAATCTCCATTTGTGGAACTCCCAGTGCCATATTGCCTCCCCCCCCCAAGTATTCAGACTCCTTATAGGGATTCTTCTTTTCATTCTCCCAGGCAACAGTAATCTATGCAATGCAGTACTTAACTAACAGGGCCATCCTAAGCAGAGGCTGAGTTCAGACTGGCAGTTTGAAGCGCAAGGGAGTTCTAGCAAAAAAGACCTGGAACAACGTGTTCCGGGTTTTCCCGGTCACACTGCATCAACTGATGTGGGAGCATTCCAGGCAGAAGGCACAAGGGAGCGTTCACACTGTTGGCCCACCCCTCGCGGAGGCGCTGCTATAAGCGGCTTTTTGTAATGGAATCTGATGATATGAGCTTATGCATTCATGCACATAAGAGCATCCCTACCAGGTCAGCTTGTTCACGTTCACACTTCTGGGAAGTGGGATGAACGCAGAATGAACACGCTCTCCAGGGTTTGCTACCACTTTCAACTGGTATCTTTTAAACTCGGCAGGGAAGCGTTACAAGACAGGTTGAGTACGGCTGGGGAACACCTGACAGATGTGCCCATGTGAACTGGCCCTTTAATCCGTTTGTGAAACATTTCTGAAACGTGCCTATCTCAGGCCAAACTGCCAGTCTGAACTCGGCCAGAGTTAGCCTTTCTAGTGCCACTGAAGTCTGCTTAGGATGCCATTGTTACTCGCCTACAGAATTGCTTCTATCCTATGGTCCTTTTCCAATGATAAAGGGTGCTTCTACCACCAGGAGGGAGTTCAGGGCAATGTTGCATGGATTTCACCTTCTGGCTACAGATCTCTGTATTGCTCCTGTGTTGTTCATTGGAGTCCCCTGATCCCACGGAAAGAATTCTAGGGGCTTCAGTGGGCTGCAAGAAGAAGCTGAACTGGGAAAGTCCTACACCCTGAACTCCATTCCACTCACAGAACTAGGAGGATTCATGCTACAATTTCTCTGCCTCCTCCTCCTATGTTCAGAGTGGTATATAACAAGAAATCCAAAAGAGTCCATAAAATAACACACTCTGCAATTGCCCCTCAACATTTTAGCCTGTATCTGTTACCTTTACATAGTGGGTGCAGGTATTCCTTGGGTCCTACTCATCCTTACAACACCTAAGCAGCTTGATGCTGACTCTTTCGGGTCCCTCGTACTATCAGGGCTCTTTATATGATATACAGCTGCTATGAAACAGGAGGAAAACTCGCACAAGATTACTACCACAGGGCAAGATTAATATCACAGGAAAAGTTTCTGAAGTGGTCATTTAAAGGCTAGGATTGCACTGCACTGACACACCGTAACCAAATGCAACTGAATGAGCCTGCATTCTTGAACAGAGAAGCAGGCAGCGAGAGGGAAAAAATGGCAGCAAGGGAGCACTAAATATGTCTCTTTCTTTGAGTCCTCTGTTCAAGACTGTAACTTCCTCCAGCTCATTTTGATTTAATGAGCAGTAAGAGAAACTGTGTGTCACATGTCGTCTCATCCTATATCTGCCTACTTAGAGGTTTTCCAGTTTGGTACATGTACACCATGCACTGATCAAGATCAAGACCTTGGTGGAGCTGTTTCCTGTGGGTTTACAACCCCCACATTCCTAGACAATATGTAGGGAAAGCATAGACTGGATTTGACTGAGGGATATGCCAAAAATGAAAAGTCATAATCACTGGGGTGGATCCCATCCACTGTCCTCCCACTCCACTGAGCAATGTTTGAAGCCATTCTTAAGCCTCAGGAGTCTTCTTCCAAATTAAGTGGCTCTTCCACTGGAGGAAGGAATTCTGAACGAACATCATCCATAAACTATTATCCAGATTTAATCAGAAGGACTGTGTTCTATTTCAGTGCTTTTGAGCCTCATATTCCCAATATGTCTGAACTCACCCATAAGGACCATGTAAGTAATTGAGAGAAGTCTTTCCAGTCTGTCTTTTCCTCATGACTCTTCTCATGCTTCAGTTGTGTACTACTGTGCCTGTTGGAGAGCTTAGGATGCTGCCACGTGGATGCGTTCCTTAATGTGTGCTTGGCATTATTAAGATGATTTCCACCTTCTTTCAATACAGTGCTGAAATTTATACAAGGATTCTTCTGTTGCAGTGAGTCATTTTAAGCAAATACTCATCTATTTTAAGAGGACATAAATCTGAAAACTGATAGACTGTCAGGATTTGCTGCATGCTTATCAGGCTGGTTTCCTTGTGAGGTGATGCTGCTGTGTAAAGTCAGTCTTTGAGGAGGCAACTCTATCCCAAGGTTGGGAACACCACCAGTAGTATGTGAAATGAAGGGAGCAACAGGTTTCAGTGGAGAAGTTTGGGGGGGCAGGAGGGAGGACAAGATTCACAAAATAAAAGTTGTACTTGTTGTTCAGTTGCACAATTGAGTCCGAGTCTTCGCGACCCCATGGATCACATCATGCCAGGCCCTCCTATCCTCCATCATCCTCCGGAGTTTGCTCAACTTCATGTCCATCACGTCGATAACACTGTCTAACCATCTCATCCTTTGCCCTCCCCTTCTTCTGTTACCTTCAATCTTTCCCAGCATCAGGGTCTTCTCCAGTGAGCGCTCCCTTCTCATTTGGTGGCCAAAGTATTTGAGCTTCAGCTTCAGTTTCTGGCCTTCCAGGGAACTGTCAGGGTTGATTTCTTTTAGGAGTGACTGATTTGATTACTGATTTGATTACCTGTAGATACAGCCAATTATTAGAGTGGGGAAAATAACAGTTTTTTAAAAAAAGAAACTTGCATTCTATTTTTCAACTTACTAAAGTTTGCCAGGTGGCTTACAAAACGAGGAACCTAAACCTTTATATATGATGACCAGGATAGGGTCTTCTCTGTGGTGGCACTCAGCACAGTTCAAGGTCTTTGATAAAACTGCCCAATCCCAACCCAACACAGAGTTGCCAGGTACCTCCCTAGCAATGAGCAAGAGATGTGGTGGACTTACCAGAGGCAAAAACAGGCCTAGGCCTGTATTGCTGTAGACACAGCAATGCCACTTCTGGTGTAGAACCAGAAGTGATTTCATTACATCATTGACAATGCAGGGACACTCTGGTACTTGAGCAAAAACTCTATGGTAGAAGTCATTATCCCCATAGAGTTTTTGCCCAAATACCAGAGCATCCCCATGTTGCCAGCAGCACGATGATATCATTTCCAGTGTGTGCTCTGAAGTGACATCACCACATTGTTGGCAACACAGGCCTAGGCTTCATTTTCCTTCAGGTAAGCAAGCTGATCTGCACTCAGAGACAGGCCCCAGATCAGGAGATTGGCCACCCCTGGTGGGGGCCTGGTGACTCCCAACCCAATATCAATTATTAATAATTGTTATACAAGTCATAACTACAATAGCAATGTAGGACTGGAAGTAACTGTTTAAGATGTTTGGGGATTTGTTTTGTTTCAAAAATATGATTAAAATGTAGTGCACAGTTCAAGGTCTTTGATAGACCCTGGCTCCTTTAAATGCCTGGTGAACAGGTATTATGAAGCAGCCAAGATTAAGTATACCTCTTTGACAGCAAGGTAAATATCAGTAAGAAGACACACACCCCTGGTCACAGAGCTTGGGGGGAAAGAAAAGAAAATCATCGTTAATAAGAAGTTTTAGAATGGTTTCTTTAAAAATTATAACCTCCAAATTAAAAAGGCAAGCCTGCCACAGCCTCCCGTATTGATTAAAAGCCCACAAGCTTTATCGCCATGTAATTGCTTCATGACCTGTTTTTCAAACAGCACAAGCATGAAGTTTTCTGAATAAGAAATTTTAATTTCAAGGTACCTTTAATTTATCGCGCCTGTTACTATTATATTAGAAAGGGTTATGAGGGTAGCTCTGCAGGCATGACATTTCTCAACTCACTGTAGCATCGGTCTACCCTTTAATCTCCATCTAACAAGCTTTTGACTTTCTCGAATCTGTGGTTTTCCCTCATGTCTGATTTAGAGTCTTAGCCTCGGCCCTCCTCCTTCATGAGGCTGCAGTGAAAACAGATTATAATTAAAGAGGTGGAGCAAGGAGCACTGTTCACAAGTAGACCAATCCCACAAAAGCAGTTGTTCTGCCCTCGATCTGCCATTTCCCCCAGTGTACTGCTCAATTTCCCACTATTTGTTGCGCAGCCACATTTTGACCCGCGTCTCCCCCCAATTTCTCCCACATCAAGGATCAAGAAGATGCAGGGGAAGTTGGGGGGAGATGCGGGTCACAATGCGGCCGCGCAGCAAATAGTGGGAAATTGAGCAGTACAACTGGGGGAAACGGCAGACTGAGGGTGGAACAACTGCTTTTGTGGAATCGGTCATAGCATACCCAAGCATGTATCTTCTTCTAGAAGGCTGTGTGACAGCAAATTCTGAGAAGAGTTAGGACACAGATTCAGCTGATTCTGTTTCTTAAAGTAAGCAAAGATGGCATTGTTGCTGTTACTATCAGTAGGGGAGACTATTCCCTGTTAGAAAAGAAGCAGCAAGTTCTGAAGCAAGTTTAGCCTCCCATTTTCATTCCTGTTCCTCCGCTCCATGATATCCTTCCCCCTCCCCATCACTAACAGGGCAGGCAGGGTAAACTTGTCTTTACCCTGGTTATCTGCAGGTGTTGGCACAATCCATGCAGAAATCATGACTCAAACTCTTTCCCTTGGTCACTGTAAATACATCTCTTATAGCTGCTGATGGTGGCACTTCTACATCAGCAACTTTTTGTTTCCTTGGTGCATCTTTCCTTTGCTTGGACAATTCTACTTCCATTGACCTTTTTCTCCACATTGTTGGTGGGTGTCTTTTGATCTAGGACTCCTTTGGGGAACTGCTGCTGCTTTTTCTCCTCTATGGTCATGATCAGACAGGCAGTTCAATCTGCTGTTGCCCTGCCTCTAATAGAGCCAGATTATTTTGTTACAGAGAATCCTGACCAGACTCACCCCTTTTAGCACTCTTCAAAGCTAAGGTTTTACTGGCTGTGGAATGATCAGACAGTGCCAAACACGGAGTCAGCCCGTCAGCCATTATTTTTAGAAGTTTGTCCTAGGAGCATGCCCACAAGCAGGGATGAGCCTTCTGGGATATGTAGTTCATGGGGCTGTCAGCCATTACTTTAAAACGTTTTCCATCTGAGCATGCGGACAAGTGCTTGCTGAGAATGCTGGAATATGGAGTTCACTGCTGTCCTCCATCTAATCTTTTCAATTTACCCCATTCCCCAATGAAATTAAAAAGCTGCAGAACATGGGTGTCTTTCAAAGAAAGTTTTTCAAAAGAAAACAAGGTTTTGAGCAGCCCCCCCAGGGGGGAGGTGCGTATATACAGTCATGTGATCCTCACTAACTAGAGGGGGAAAATAGCAGCTGGAAAACAAGAGATCAGTGAGACCTGCCTGGCGGCTTGAGTGCACAACAGAGTTACTAGACAACAAGAAATCCATTTTGGGAGCGACTCAGACCAACAGGACCGGACTTTTGCAGGTATCAAAGAAACATGGGGCAAGGGGAGGGGGAATGGAACTCAGATGACCGGGGCACAACAGAAATGTTGCTGTCTGATCATGCTCTTTAAATCCATAAGGGAACAGCAAGGGCAATGGATCAAATTGTCCATGTGAATGCAACCTAATGGATCAAATTGCCCATGTGAATGTGACCTAAGACTGCTTGTGAATTGCTTGCAAATGGGCCTTTTCTAAATGCTCAGTCACTACTGTGACCAGTTGTTCCTGGAAGGCTGCTGAGCTACTGAGTCACTAGAATGAACAGCAGATACCATTAAGAAAACAGTCATTTCATAGAATCATAGAATGTTAGAGTTGGAAGGGACCTTGCAGGTCATCTAGTCCAACCCCCTGCACTCTGCAGGAGCATAGGAGCATAGCATCTGCTTCTGCTCTCTGCTCCCCATACAGTCAACTGGTTTGTTTAAAATCTTCTTTAACAAACAGGTTGTGGAGTTCCTTGTCAGTCCATTTCTAAACTGGCTTCTCACATAGGATTCCTTCATGGCCTCCCACTGGATATAAGCCCCCTCTGCATTGCCAGTTTCATATCTGATTGGGCAGGCAGGATCATTTCATTTAAATTGTCCTTTAAATTGAGTAAACAAGTCCTGCACTGTCATTTTTGTCACTCGTTTGTCCCTATTGCTTTGGGTCCCCCACCACCACCTTTTCCACATTTGTTTTGCTCCCTCTGGGACTACTAAAGAGACCAAAACACATTGGGGGTCAAGAAAACCCCCTGAAGCACTAGGGACAAACAAGTGACAAAAATGACAGTGCAGAAGTGGCCAAGGACAGTATCTGGTTAACTGGAGAAAGACCTAAGAATAGGAATGTGCTTGGTTTTTAAGAAATCAGAAATGTTATACTTTTTGGTTGGGAGAAGAAGATGGGGTGGTCTTTCTCTTCTCTCTTCTCTCTCCTCTTTTCTTTTTCTTTTCTCTTTAAGGAGGAAGAAGCAGAATGAAAGGAGAGGGGAGGGGAGAGCTGGAGCCAGTGCCAGTTGGATTTCAGTATTCAGGGAGCAGAGTTGTTTTCTAAAGTTAGTACAGATGAGGGACTTGGAATACCCACTAGTAGGGATAGTTAAATAACCATTACATTCCTTATTATCTCAATAGCCACCCTGAGCTATGGTCTGTGGTTGTCTGTTCCCAGTATAAAATGGAGACTGGACACTTGTGAGAGGAACACGTCTTGCAAGAGTTCAGGAAAATCTATATGGCATTTGCAGCCATGCTTTGCTATTTGAAAAGAGAACTGGGCAGCAGCAAAGACGTGAGGCAGTTTCTCACCTCTAGCCCAGGGACAGGAGCAACAGCGGCAAAGCAGAGTGTGGGAGGCCATTAGTGCTTCCTGCAATTCAATAGTGAAATACTGTAAGTTGCGTGACAAAGTCTAGTGTGTACTTTTTAAAAACAAAAACAAAAAAAACTATGTACACTCATCAGATCCTGAAGTTGAAGCTCAAATACTTTGGCCACCAAATGAGAAGGTAGCACTCACTGGAGAAGACCCTGATGCTGGGAAAGACTGAAGGTCAAAGAAGAAGGGGACGACAAAGGATGAGATGGTTAGACAGTGTCATCGATGCAACGAACATGAAATTGAGCAAACTTCAGAGGACAGCAGAAGACAGAAGGGCCTGGTGTGATCTGGTCCAGGGGGTCACAAAGAGTCAGACTCAACTGTGCGACTGAACAACAACAACACCTATCAGTGCAGACACTGTAAGCAGCTTCCTGACCTGATCAGAGCTTTTCTGTTTCTTTGTGTTGTGGGTTCTGGCAGACTGCTTCATACATTGTAGCTCAACTTGGAGAACAGTGAAGGAGATCTCAGACTTTATGTGTGTTATGTATTGAATGTGAATCACTGCTATCTTTTCACATGTTAAGCTTGAGTCTGAATGTGGCTCCTCAGATGTCGCATTGCTATTGGTCGGTTTCTGCAAAACCTGTGTAAATACCCAATCACTATGTGAAAATGTATCAGAGAGGGAACGGTCCTGATTGGCCTTTATCCCTGCATTGTTATTGGTTCTTATTTGACAATGGGTGTGGCTTTGACAGCCTGGGAGAGTTTAAAAGAAGGAGCTGTGCTCCCCTTGTTGTTGTGCGTTCCTGAGTTGGTGTTGCTGTTTAATAAAGCTGAAATCACTTGCTGAGCTCATTCCGTTGTTGAGTCTCATACTTAACAATGTGCCTCTGCTATTTGCACCAGATCAAAGCTGGAAGCTATAAATCTTGATAACTCCCTGGAGGATGATTTATTGAAGACCTTTCCTTCCCTTTCCAAAGAGGATCAAGCTGCCGTAGTTAACAGGTTGGAAAAGTTGAGAATTCACCTCCTGGAATCAGGGGGTGATACTAAAAATCAAAATATCAACTCCCCAGTAAAGTCTGAAAGACTGCAAAGGTCCTCCTCGTTACATCTAAATGCTCTTTTGGAATCTGGGCGCCCGGAGGCCGAAGTGGGTGCAAATGCAAATGAAGTCATATCTGCAGAAGTCTCAAGAACGGGGCATCCTCCCAAATCATCAGAACCACAAGCCATAAATCTATCTTCATCTAGTTCCATGCCAGATTTAGAATCCTCATATAATTCATCTATGGCTTCGAGTTCTAAGTCAGTTCCGGACGTTACAACCATAGAGCGACAGGGCTGTGAAATGGAAGTACCCCACGATGGCAAAATAGGAAAGACCCACATGGAGGTTTCAACCTTTATTCACTCTTCAGCGTTACCTTCTGTTCTGAACAGTAGGTTAGATTCTGACTGGGACTCACGAGTACTGTTTTGTACTCACTCTAGTCATATGGCTGAGGCTCAAAGGGAAAATAAATCTTTGGCTCAAGAACTGCTTGATGCAGAAATACAAGAGTGGGAATTTACTCGGTCTAAAGACTGCCAGGGATTCCATGAAAAGGAAACTGCTTCCCTCCTAGAGAGGCTTGGTTCACCATTATTGAGAGAGGATCAAATGGCACTCCCTATGCACCCCCCCTGATCAGGAGCCAGTTCTGCAGATCTCGGCACGGGAATCCAGTAACACTTCGCCCCCCAGCCTTTGTGCAGACATAGCCCTGGCATGACTGGCTCCAGATGGCAAATTGCCAAAGTCATCAAGGGACCTGGAAATAATCTCGTGGAATATAGCTGGTTGGTTTAAATGGTTATCCAGAAGCCCGATGATTTTTCATCACCACCGTATCCCGGAAGTGTTGGCAGTACAAGAAACCTGGACTGATTTACCCCTGGAAATGGACGGTTATATATCATTCAATATGAAGGCTATTAAGGGAAGGGGATGGGGGAGGATGAAAGGAGGTCTGGGTATTCTAGTCTCAACATCCTTAAAAGCCTCGTGCAAGGAATTGCAGCCCCTTGATCAGCTGGCAATGGCAATACTGCTACGATGGAAGGGAGACTGTCTGGTCATAATAAATAGCTATTTACCACCACTATATAAAAAAACAGACATTGATAGAAATTGGGCTGCCCTGGAAAATTATGTGATTTCGTTAGTCGAAACACATCCCAAAGCTATGCTTCTTTTACTGGGTGACTTAAATGCCCGCCTGGGCCCAGACAATCCTTCTCTAGATGCCAAATATAAACTACTCTTTAGAGATCAAATGGAGGGAGCGGAAAGTTTGCTCCTACCTAGATCTTTTAAAGATGGAAAATCTAATTATGCAGGTGCACGTTTGGCAGAGTTAATGTTTAAAACAAACCTCCAAGTTCTAAATGGTTCCATAGTAGGTGACTACCCTGGAGGCTTCACCTATATGTCAGGGGTGGCTGCTAGTACCTTAGATTATATTATAGTATGCACATCTTTGTTATCTAAGGTTAAAAGTTTTAAAATTCTGCCTTATTTAGATGGTGATCATCTCCCTTTATCTCTTCACATATCGGTTACCTTACAGGAGCTCTGTCGTGAAACACGTTACCCATCCCAAATGAGAGGGCTGGAACAACAAAGACGTCTTGTTAGGTGGTCAAGCGACCTAGATAATCAATTGAAGGCAATTCTGGCAACAGAAAATATCCAAATGTATGCTGCTGCCTTCTCAAATGTAAGCCAAAATGAGAACCCACTGACATTATATGAAGGCCTTATTAAGAAATTTGCTCCTCTCCTGTTTCAGGAGTGGGATCAGAGAGCCTTTAATCCTGCTAAGTTAAAGTCAAAGCCTTGGTTTGATAGAGCTTGCCTGGAGGCAAAAAGGGTACTTTCTCAAGCCTATGCAGATTATATAGGCCATTTTGTTGTGAAAGAGCCCAGCACTTACCTAGCCCTACTAGAAAAGAAACGAGCCTACAAAAACCTAATTAAAAGAAAAAAGAAGGAACATACCAGGGAAGCATGGAGGGTTCTAATCCAAGCTGCCAAAGAAAAGAACTCTGCCTTATTTTGGAGGATGGTCTCCAGTCAAAGGGGGAATAGTACCCTAACTAGGGAACCCCTTATTCCATCTGAAACTTGGATTCTATACTTCCAGAATATGTATTATGACAATCCTGCCCCCTCTTCCATGTCTATAGCTTTCAGTGACTTGCCAAGCTGGCCCGCGGTTTCCCAAAAAGAGATTTCATCTCTGATAGGCCAACTCAAAAGAGGCAAGGCCCCTGGCCTGGATGGAATCTCTTCTGAATTTCTGAAGGAAAACATGAATTGGTGGGCCCCCTTTCTAGCGCACCTGTTTACCTACATTGACACAACAGGGAAGATCCCAAAAGACTGGGGGGTGGCGGCGGTTGTTCCCTTTTATAAAAAAGGTAACCGAAAAGATCCTGCTAACTATAGGCCTATTAGTTTACTAAGTGTCATTAGTAAACTATATGCTAAACATCTTCTAGAAAAATTTACACTCTGGCTGGAGCAGGACGATATAATGTTTCAGGAACAAGCCGGGTTCAGGCAGGGCAGATCGACAATGGAACATTGTCTTCTACTTCGGCATTTTATAGAAAAATATGCCCGCAAGGGACCTCCGTCTTTATATGTGGCCTTTATCGATCTTAAAGCGGCCTTTGACTCCATTTCTCGACCTATACTATGGAGTAAACTTGAAGCTTCTACAATAGATAGGAGACTTTTAGCCCTCATCCATGCCCTACACGAACAAACCTCCCTGAGGGTTAGATGTACTGGGTTGGGCCACTTGACAGATACAATCCCCACCTTCAAGGGAGTCAGACAGGGGTGTATGCTGGCTCCAGCTCTTTTTAACTTTTACATTAATGATGTTATTGGGTATCTTAATGATACAGATTTTCATCCACCCAAATTGGCCCAGCGCTCCATTCCCATACTTTTATATGCTGATGACGCTGTTATTCTTTCCAGAACCCCAATTGGCCTGAGAAGGGCATTAAAGAGGTTTGCCAGTTATTGTAGTGAGCAGAAATTGATTATTAATTATCAGAAGACGAAGGTGATGGCCTTTGGCAGGAGACCTAAATTAAGAAAGTGGAGTGTAAATGGGCAGAATCTTGAACAGGTAACTAATTTTCGCTACCTTGGCATGATTATCCAAGCCTCGGGCTCTAAGCTTGCTCACAGTCAGGCAGCAGCATGCACGGGTGATAAATCTGCCCAAGGTATACTCAAGTTTTTTCACTCTTCAGGGGGCCATTTTGTGCCAGCAGCTCTGAAACTTTTTAAGGCTAAAACATTAGCCCAGATGCTCCATGGGACGTTACTTGGAGCGCCACCCTCATGTTATGCCCCATTAGAGTTGGTTCAATCGAAATTTTTGAGATCAGTGCTCCAAATTCCAAGGTGTGTTACCAACGCGATGGCACGGCTAGAGACTGGCATGTTGAAAGTTGAAGCCAAGATTACCTTGCACTCCATTTTCTTCTGGTTAAAGATAAATCTAAATCCATGTGGCCTAGTGCCTTTAATCCTGGCTGACGACTATCAATCCGAATGGCTGACTTCCACTATTCGGAAAATTACGTTATTAGGGCTTTCCCCTCAAGAGCTTTTGGAAATGGGTGGCGATCAAGCCAAGCTAGCAGTTAGGCAGAGGATTGAAGACACCGAACGCCAATTGGACCTACAGGCGTCCCCCGCCTTTATAGCGCCACATAGTAGCAAATATATTGTTGCTCAAGCCTCATATCTATCTGTTCTGGAGTCTAATAAACTTAGGAGGGCATATACTTTGGCTAGATGCTCCGCTCTACCGTCTGCAGTTCTTGAGGGTAAATTCAAGAAAATCCCCCGAAATGAGAGGCTATGCATGTGTGCGTCTGGGGAGATCGAATCTCAGGAACACGTGTTCCTGAGGTGTCCATTATATACTGAGGCTCGCACAAAGCTCATTGACCCTCTCTTGGTTGGCCTCTCAGATCAGGATAAGATAGAGAAACTGTTATCTAACTTTGACCATACAGCGCTGCATCAGATAGCGAAATTTTGTCTCCTGGTTGTAAAAGCCCATCAGCGTCCAGGCAGCCATTTGGGTTAGGATTACCCGATCCTAATTTTACTGGTTTTATTTTTTTATCATCGTTATTTTATCCTTTTTAAGATCTAATTTTGTCCCACATTTTATCGAACCTTTGGTTTTACTGATCGAAATGCTTGTGCAATTTTATTCTTATTAACCTTGTCTTATCTTAACAGTAAAAGCTCATCAGCGTCCAGGCAGCCATTTGGGTTCGACTACCCGGTCCTAATTTTATTGGTTTTATTTTTTTATCATCGCTATTTTATCCTTTTTAAGATCTAATTTTGTCCTATACTTCACCGAACCTTGGTTTTACTGATCAAAACGTTTGTACAATTTTATTCTTATTAACCTTGTCCTATCTTAATAGTTTTACCATCTGGGTACTATTTGTTTTTGTAATTTATTGACATGGTAATTACTTGTAAGTAGGGTTGTATACCGCTGGCTGTATGCCGTGACAATAAAATTCATTCATTCACTATTTGCACCAGATCAATAATATGGAATCTCTGCTACGGCATTAGCAGCTGCAAAGAAGTGTAACGTTAGAATGGAGCTTCTGTATACTATTGGGCTGGCTCATGTGTTCCACATGGTTGCCAAATGTCCATTATTTTATTAAAATAATGACCAGTAAAACTACATTCTGGAAGGTAAGGAACATCCGGGTCTGAAACATCAGCAGACATCAGAATCAGTCCAACTAAGATTTCTCTGCTACTCTAGGCCTCTGAACCTGGCTTTCCCTTGGCTCTACCACCTAGCTACATCCAAAGGGACAGTGTTGTTGTTTTTTTTAAAAAAAAAAACCCAAAATTGGCAGCCCAGAGGTAAGAGGCTTACAAACCTTAAACTGACTACACTTGAAAGATGTAATGCATGAAACAGTCCAAAGTCCAGGGATCCCAAAGAGAGAAGCAGTTGTCGGGAACAGTGGGCAGAGGTGGGATTCTCTCCCATTCTTGTCCAAAAACAAGCTTGCCCAGTGCTCTGCCTAATGAAATGAGCTGGGGAGTATGTTGCTACAACTCAACAAATCCATTTCTGTCAGTGAGTTGGCACCAGATTTGCCAGGATGGTAATGCATGCTAATCGTGTCACTTGCACTTCATGCATTTTTTCCCCAGTTCTGTTAAGGTGCCAACCCAAAGACAATGGAAGGATGCCTGCACTGTTAGTGTTAATGGGCTTTTATTGAGCCCTTTGGCTTCTCACATAATTCCAGCAGGATTATTGTATTACTAAAACATAATCAATTTAATGCTTAGAGGAACTATCTTGGTCCTGAAAGCTGCTGCCTTTAATTACACAACAAAAGTCAATTATAAAGCATCTCTAAGGCAGGCAATGAGGTAGACTGTGGTTCCTCCTCACACCTGTGAGGGGTCTTGAGGTTCGTTGGATTCAGTCACTGTAAAAACAATCTCATGAAATTACATCAAGCTCAGGAAGCCCATTATCTTTATAAAAAAAAAAAAAAAAGCAAAGGGACACAAAAGAGCTAAATTTGTATTTCTGATATTGTGCACTTGCTACTGAGACTGCCCGAGCTGTCCCCAGATGCCATCTGAACAAAGATGGATCTAAACAATTATGTTGAGTTCAATGAAGAAAAAAATGAGAGAGTCTACTGTGCTCTGGCTAGAGTGTGGCAGGCTTGGAACGTAAGAATGTAGAGGAGTAATGTACTGGATGTGAAGGAATGTAGAGGAGTAATGCTTCATTTTTAATGCAAGCTTACTTGGGATGAAGAGCTGCTGAATTCAGTGGGACTCAACTCTCAACAAACAGCCAGGGTACCTGGTTGTCATTTTTATACCTCTGATGTTTTAAAATGGGAAGCTTCACTAGGATGTTCTGCCTTGGTTCAGATTCATCACTGATACAGAACTACTTTTTTGTCTGCAAAGGAGAAGAGTTGGTCTTTCTACACTGCCTTTCTCCACCTTAAGGAGTCTCAAAGCAGCTTACAATTGCCTTCCCTTCCTCTCCCCATAACAGAGGATGCTGAAGTTGGTTCCTTATTCGCACTTCCTCATTCATTCCTTATTCGTTACTTATTTGTGTAGTCATTTAGAAACACTAAGGAGAGTTGGAAAGTGCTGAACCTCAAAATAAGGTCTGGACCACCACATATCATATACCCCCATGTTCACAGGACTCTCCCCTTTGAGAGGACATACTCTGTGTGCTGGTCCAAAGCACAGTTCTGGTGCCAGCTGCTCCAGAGTGTGGTGCCCCAAGGACAATCACACAAGCAGACACTGGGGCCTGGCTGCACCCTCAAAATAAACTTTGGACCACCCCAAAGGACACATCCCCAATCTCTGGAGACAGTGGCCTGCAAGGTGACATGATGCCCAGTCCAAACACCAGTTCTGATGCCAGGAGCTTCTATTTGCAGGGCTTCCCTGAGGCCTGTGTTTCAAAGGAGATTTGAATAAGGAAGTGCCCTCTGTACCCAAAATAAGGTTTGGACCCCCACACTTCATACACCCCTGTCTTCAGCAGACCCTCCCCTTCGAGGGGACGCATTCTGTGTGCTGGTCCAAAGTGCAGTTCCAGTGCCAGTTGCTTCAAAGTGCGGTGCCCCAGGACAAACACAGACGCAGACACTGTGGCCAGGCTGCACCCCAAAAAAATATTTGGACCACCCCAAAGGACACATCCCCACGCTCTGGAGACTGTGCCCTGCATGCTGACATACAGTGATGCCCAGTCCAAACACTGGTTCTGATGCCACAAGTTTCTATTCAGAGTGCTTCCCTGAGGCCTGTATTTCAAAGAGGATTTGAGTAAGCTACTGGTTTGAAGGTGGCTGAAGTTGGTTCACACTTCCTTATTCACAAATAAGTAATGAATAATGAATGGGAAATACTTGCCCATTTTTAATGCACAATTATTAGAAAGGTTTAAAGCAGACAAACAATTGCATGGTTTTGTACAATCGAAACTGAATTTGAAATGGAATTATGTACAACTGATGAATGTTTTATTGCTAAAATGTATAAACTCTTGTTGAAATTTGAGACAGAGGATGAACGAGTGAAAGAATCCATGATAAAATGGGCCAAAAACTTTGGATATAATATACAAATGGAACAATGGGGAAATATGTGGATGCATTTATGCTGAGCTCTACTCTTAAAGAGAATTTTATAAAATGATGTATCGACAGTAAATGACATCAGACAAAATTAGCAAAAATGTATAAAAACCCCAGCAAAACAAATGTATAAAACCCCCAGCATGCTCCAGAAAACCTCCCTAGCACCACCTTTGTGAGAAGGCTCTATAAAGAAGAGGGGGATCAAACTAGGTTCTCCAGATTAGAGTATGCTGCTCTTAACAACTACACTACTCTGGCTCTCCTTAAAATCATTAGCAATAAAAAAGAACAAGAGTCCAGTAGTGCCTTAAAGACTAACAAAATATGTGGCAGGCAGTGTTGCCTCTAAGATGAGTTAGTGTGAGCTAGCTCACAGTTTTTTAGCCTCTAGCTCACACATTTTTGTCTTAGCTCAGGAAGGATGGCTCCAGAGCAGTAGCCAAATCGCTCACTCACAACTTTAATGCCAGTAGCTCACAAAGCAGAATTTTTGCTCACAAGACTCTACACAAGAGGGAGCATTGGTGGCAGGATATGAGCTTTTGTGAGTCACTGCTCACTTCTTCAGATAAACCTAGAACGGGAGTGTATCTGTCTGATTTATTGGAAAGTGGAGTGATTTGAGATGCCTAATGACAGCAGGCAAATAACAGTAGCAGGCGTGACTGGATTTAGGTGAAATATGCACTGGAGTGGTAGGCAGAGAAATCAGCATCGGTAATGAGACAGGAAATCTAGATCTTGATTCAGTCCTGGAGGATGCATTGTCTTGAGCGTCATTATCAATTGCAATTCAGCAGTCTCTCTAATCTCCCTTTGAAATTCCTTTGTAAGAGGACTGCTACTTCTAGGTCAGCAACTGAATGTCCTGGGAGGTTAAGATTTTTATGTTTCCTTAAATCGTACTTCAAGAACAGGAAGGTGAACAACAGCATTTTTAATTGGCACTACTGCCTTTGAGGCAGGAATGTTTGTGGGTTTATTGTTAGAATTTTTTAGCCAATAACTCAATGTGAGGTCCAGACTTCAACATATATACACAGTAAAAAGAAAAATGTTTTAAACAGCACAATCCATTCCCGGTCATATTCTCCCACCACTTTCCAGTTGCTGCACTGATAAAGCTCTGAGCCACCATCAGGACTCAGAACTGCATTATTCTAGGAATGTCTATTGTCCAGGGCTATTTTTGGGCAGGAACGCACAGGAATGGAGTTCCGGCTGGTTCCCGAGTTGGCCACGCCCAGCAGGAACTCATTAGCAGAATAGGCCACAACCAGCAGCAGAAACTCATTAGGATTGGCTACATTAGGGCTGTGTGACCTAACATGCAAAAAAGTTCCTGCTACAAAAAAAAGCCCTGGAGTTTGACAACAAACAAGGTAAACAGAATAAGAAGCAAAAGGTGGGTGTGGCTGGATGACCACACTTCTGGCAACATGGGGGTGTGGCCTAACATGCTAATATGTTTCTGCTGATGGGTGTGGCCTATTATGCTAATGAGTTCCTGCTGGGCTTTTTCTACAAAAAAAGCCCTGCTATTGTCTATATTTAATTTGGCATCTTGGTGCCAAAATGCAATGCAGCTGTGAAGTATGCCTAACTATATTTTTAAGGATTTGTCCCTTTTAAAATAGAGCTAAACTGAAACTGAAGAAAAAAGAGGCCCAGTGTATTTTAAACATGGAATATTCCTGTTATTTTGAAGGGACGAATATGTGCTCCTAACCAGGTTAATGCATCATACAACCTTTCAGGGGCTGAGGTGAACCCTAGCATGAATCAGGTTCTGCTTAACTTCCTATGAGTGTCAACTCCATCCAGTCCATGGATGAGAAAGGCCTAAGAGAAGCCTTCACTGTTTGAGGAGCTACCACCAGACCCTTCAGACTGAACTAAGGAAAGGAATGCCACCTCTGTAGCTCAAAAAAATCACTATTTACCTTGAGTCTGCAAGCTCAGCCTGTTTCAAGTTGCCTTACACACTTATCTCCTTTTGGTAAGGTTGATGACCTCCAGGTGGGGCCTGGAGATCTCCCAGAATTACATTTGATCTTCAAGCAACAGAAGCCACTTCCCCTGGGGAATGATCAAGAATTGGTAACTGTGTTAGTCTGTCTGTACCAGTAGAAAAGACTAACAAAATTTGTGGTAGGGTATGAGCTTTCATGAGTCACTGCTCGCCTCTTCAGATACCTGAAATTTTGTTAGTCTTTAAGGTGCTACTAGAGGAAATGGCTGCTTTGGAGGGTAGCCTCTGTGGCATTATACCCCACCGAGGTCCCTCTCCTCACCCACACAAGGTTCCACCCTCTAATCTCCAGGAAATTCCTAACCCAGAATCGGGATTCCTGCTTTTGAGGTAATCAGATTCCTCCCCCTTTTTGGGACTCTGGTTGCATCCTCTTCTCTATCTCCATCTCTTTTAGATTTAGTGCAATCCTTTTTTTTTTTTTTAAGAAATTTTATTAACAGGATATAATAATACGTTCTATAATTGATAACCAATTCTTAACATATCCTTTTCCCCAGTTTCCTGCCCCCCTCCCCTGGCTTCCAGCGATGCTCCACCCCCATTAATATTTCTATCAACATTTTCTTACATTCAATTCTTATTCAATATTCAATCATCCTTTTCAATATTTTCCTTTTCTATTTCTCACTATTAGGTAACACTTCAGATTTAGTGCAATCCTCAGTGGTTACCACCTTGTGTCTGGCTCTTGTGAGCAGTCATGGAAGGTTTCTTGGGATACAACCAGGCCCATAGCCATAGTGGGGTGTTTGGGGGCAGAGCCCAACCACGGACGAGGCCTGCCACACCCCAAGAGGATGCCAGACCCTCCCAGACCCCACCCTACCCCAGTACATCTCACCCACACAGTGGGGGGAAGGTAGGGGAGAGAGAGAGAGAGAAAGAGAGAGAAGGCCTGCCTGCAACTCCTACCCTGTGTCTGCATTACCTTCTCTGTATCATACCAGAGAACAAAAATCTTCTGTGAATTCACATCTGACAACAGGTACCACAGATAGTTCAGCTTGATAGTGACTAGGGTGAGCACATGGAAAAGAGCAGGATACACTTCCCGCCACAGTTAGCTGCAGTCCTGGGCATACACTAAGTGTGGAAGTCCATTATGGAAGTGGTATGATGCATGTTTCTCTTGCTTTTTAAGCAACAAGTCAAGATGATACTGTCCCAGGCATACTGTTCCATGGCTCACCTGTTTTCTTTCACAACACAGTGAGAAATGAAGGAAATCTGCCAAAATTAGAATATTTTATATTACTCCATAGCCAGCAGCACCCTGACCTGAATAGCCTAGGCTAACCCAATTTCATCAGATCTTGAAAGCTTAAGCAGGGTTGGTCCTGCTTAATGTCTGGATGGGAGACCACCAAGGAATACCAAGGTCACTACACAGAGCCAGGCAATGGCTAACTACCTCTGAACATCTCTTGCCTTGAAAGCCCTACAGAGCCGCCAAAAGTCAGCTGTGACTTGATGACACAAAAAAATCACCAGCTGTGTTTTGATAAACAAATAGCCAAAGGGAAGTCCAGTGCAGATTGGTGAGGTTCAAACCTTTCCTACTGAGAATGGTTGGGATACATCCCTTCATATTCCAAGATGACACTTTTCCACTAGCTACAATTCAGCATCCTGGGCTGCCTTCAATATATATATCAAAATGGGATCTAGCAAAAAGGAAAGCAAATGCCATGCTTTCAGAGCCATATGTTTTGCTGCAGTGAACAACTAAACGGAGATCGATTTGTGCAGCAGCCAAAGGCACTGAATGAACACTCCATGTGTCAAAGGAGGTGGTTGTATAGAAAAAAAGCAGTGCGGGGCAGAAGACGATTGAATTGAAGATTGAATGTATGCATTCTTAGTAGAAATACCTCCAAAACGGTCAGCAGACAATAAACATTACTGGTAAAACACTGCTGTTTTCCCACAAGGTTCTTCTCTGATTGAATACTGAAGAGTGGATCATTCCTGGCTGGAGAGGGATGTCTTTAGAATCAATTTTCTCTGGACCACTTGCAGAAAAACTAGCACCTTGACTTACTTGCATCAATGTGCTACAAATCCCAAAATGGCTGATAGCTGCAGCCAGCAGCAGAGAATACCAACCAGCCAAATATATACTGTTTAAATAAATTAATTACTTTTCAATTTACTCTATATTCTCCACAACTACTCATGTCACCATCAGCATCTATAGTAGGGGTGTGCACACAAAAAAAATCAGGATTTTTTGGATTTGGATATATTGAGGGGGGGGGGAACCATATTCCTATACTGGAATGGTATTTGAATTCAGGTTTTTTCAGAAATCCCAATTTTTTTCTAGCTCCATTCTAACCTATGGAACCATTATATTCTTTTTTTTTTAATATGCCCCAATTGGGACATATAATTTTTATTAAGTATTTTCAATAAGACAAAACAATACTTGTCACATACAAAACATACAACACAAACACAAAACATACATGGGGGATAATTTAACTAACACATAATTGTTTTCTATGCCAATAAAATCTAACTGCTATAACAACGTGTGTGACAAAAAACTAACAATAATCTTCTAGCCGATTTTGTAACTCTTATACGCTTCTTGGATATCCAGTCTCTTATCATTAAACGTTATTATAATTATTATACCATATATAAAATCTTGACCACATGTTTTGAAAAGTGGATTCTGTCAAACCTTTCAAATGTAAAGTCAGTCTATCCATTTCTGCCACCTCCAAAAGTTTGTTAATAAGTTGTTTCTTTTTTGGAACTCCCAACATTTTCCAATATTTGGCATATAAAATTCTAGCTGTTGTAGTCAAATAAACAATAAGATATCGATCATCTTTTTTACAATTGTCAGGCAATATATTTAACAACAGTACTTCTGGGGTAAAAGGAACAGAGCGATCGAATATCTTTTGTAACATTTCATGTACCCATGCCCAGAATTCTTTGACTCTATCACAGTGTCACCACATATGATAAAAGGATCCCAACTTATTCTGACATTTCCAACATTTGTTAGAACACTTACTATTATATTTAGCTAACATCTCTGGGGTTAACCACCTATAAAACATTTTATACACATTCTCTTTATATGAAACTGCTTTTGTTATTTTAATATTTTTCTTCCACAGTTGAGCCCATTGCTCAAGTTCAATATTGTGTCCTAAGTTTTGTGCCCACTGAATCATATTAGTTTTTACAATTTCATCTGCCATCGTATAGTCAAGAAGATACGTGTACATTTTCTTAATAAATCTTTGATCTGTAGAGGTCAAAATCTTTTCAATCTCCAGCAAGTTTTCATGAAAGCCCAACTTTTTATCTTTTGAAAGTCTGGATTCAATTTGAGCTCTTTGCCACCATGATAATTCCGGCAATGGTTTTAAATTTAGATTAGAGTCCAAGATATCAACATATCTTCTTACCTTCTCCTATGGACTCTAGGATAAGTAAATGCTTCCAATGGTGCAATTAGTTTTGAGTTTTTTATATAGAACTGATTGTAGATTGGCTCCCATACTTTCAATAATGACGCTCTGAGCCAATATTGTTTAAAATATTTTTGTGACACTGCTTTCCCATACCACAGGAATGCGTGCCAACCCAACATCAAATCAGGCCTTCCAATTTTAATATTCTTTGTTCTTCTAAAGTGATCTAATCTTTAATCCAAGCTAAGGCTGTTGATCTATAGTATAAAAGCCAGTTAGACAAAGCAAACCCTCCTCTCTCCTTGAAGTCTTATAGTGCCTTAAGTTTTATTCTGGGACACTTCCCTTGCCAAATAAATTTTGATGTAACCTTGTCTAAGTCTTTGAAGATTTTTTGATTTTGCAAGATTGGTATAGTTTGGAACAGAAACAACCATCTAGGTAATACATTCATTTTAATAATAGCTAGCCAGCCCATTAAAGATACTTGAAGATTTCTCCATTTTTCCAAGTCTTCTCTGGTTGTCTTTAATAGTTCTTTATAATTGTTTTCTTGCAATGCACTGCATTTATTAGTTAAAGTGATACCTAGGTACTTTATTTTTCTTCCTGGAGATTTAAAGCTTGTTCATTATTCATATTTTTGTCATTATTTTCATTTTATTTATGTTTACTTCAGACCAGCTGCTTGTCCACATTCTAGAATGAAGACAAGGTCATCTGCAAATGCCAAAAGTTTATATTCTTCTCCTCTCAGTTTGTCCAGAAAATTGTACATCATTTCTGATTGCCTCATTTAAGATTTCAAGTGTGAAAATAAATAAAAGGAGTGATAATGGACATCCTTGCCTTGTACCTTTTTGTATTTCTATGTTCTGACCGCCATTAATTAAAATTTTGGCCGTTTGTTTTCCATATATTGTCTCAATCATCTTAATAAAGTCTGTGCCTGCTTGAGCCTTATCCAGAGCTTCCAACATAAAGTTCAAGTTAACATTGTCAAATGCTTTTTCCAGGAAAAGTAACGCCAACTCTTTTTCAGGGTGTGCTTCATAATATTCTATAACGTCAAGAATACATCTGAGATTATTTCGAATTTGTCTTTTAGGTAGAAAGCTGGCTTGGTCTTTGTGTATTGTTTGAGACAAAAAAAATTCAATCTTGTGGCTAAGATGCAGGCAAAGATTTTATAATCAACATTCAAAAGGGAGATAGGTCTATAGTTTTTAATTTCCTTTTCATCTGTGCCTTGTTTATGGATAAGAGTTATTAATGCTTCGTTCTAAGAGTCAGGAACTTCACCTTTTTCCATTATACTTTTGCAGACTTCTTTTAAGTGGTTTAATATCGGATCTTCAAATATAAGATAAAATTCTACAGGTAAACCATCCGGACCTGGTGCTTTCCCCTTTTTTTTTTTTTACTTTTTAATGTCTCTACCAATTCCACCATTGCTATTGATTGGTTGATGATTTTCTTTCATTCTTCTGTAAAAATCTTAGGTTCATAAGTTTCCAGGTAATGCTTTATAAAACCTGGCTTGGAGTCTGTTTTTTTATATAGATGTCTGTAAAATTCTTCCACTATTAGTTTCATTTTTTATATTCTATTTGATTCTTCTTTGTTTTTCTGTTTTAGCACCTTTATATAAAATTGTTCTCTTTTCTTTCGTATTTTATAAGCTAACCATCTTGTGGGCTTATTAGCATTTTCAAAATATTTTGTTTAGCAAACATGAGCTTCTTTGCTAACTCTTGTGTAACTAAACAATTCATTTGATGCTGTAGAATTTATCTATCTTTTTTCTGGTTTTGGGTCTTTCAACAGTCCATATTCCTGTATTTTAATTTCCTTTTGTTAATTTATATAAGCCTCCTTCTTTTGTTTATTTACTTCGGCTGACTCCTTAATCATCCATCCCCTAGCATATGCTTTAAAGGCATCCCATATTGTATTTATAGATATAGCTGGTTGAATATTTATATCAAAAAAGGATTTGAACTCTTTCTTCATTTCCTTTATAAATTTTTCATTTCTCAAAAGTGATACATTCAAAGTCCATCTCTTTTTCAGCTTTATCTCCTGTAGCTCCAAAGTAGGAACCATTATATTAAATGGGGAATCTATCTGGGAGTATCCAGGGGTTGTGGGGGGGTGTTTTTTGAGGTAGAGGCACCAAAATTTCAGTGTGGCTTTGGTGCCCCTACTTCAAAAAACAGCCCGCCAACCACTGCATACCGCCAGATAGATTCCCCATTATAGCCTATGGCAGTGGTGGTGAACCTATGGCACACGTGCCAGAGTTGACACTCAGAGCCCTCTCTGTGGGCACATGTGCCATCTCTCCAACACAGAGTTCACCAGGGCTATTTTGGGGCCGAGCCCACACTGCCCCTTGCCCCACCCCTCTTGCCATTTCTTTCTCAGACAAACTAACTCAGCTGGCACTGTCAGGGGAGGTGGAGGCGGCTGAGGCTAGCAGGAGTCCAGGGGCTCCTTGGAGTTCCTTTGCAGCAGGGAGACAAGCAAGCTCCACTCTGGGGCTCTCCTCCAACTTCCCAGCCCTGTGCCCCACAGTGAGTCACTGACGCACCCACATGCTGGGGCTTCTCTGGCCACTTCTCAGCCCAGTGGATGTAGCAGAAGCGGCGGCAGCTGGAGCCCAGACTCCTCCCCGGCAGAGCCACACAGCTCCAGGGGCTCCTTCCACCTCTGCTGTTGCCGCAAGCAGAACGCCCTCTGCTGAGTGAGTGTGGCCCTGGCCAGCCGGCCCACCAACCCCGGTAGGCTTTTCCCCCCCAGGCTTATTTTGAGCAGGATGGAAGCGCCGGCTGGACTCCTGTAGAAAGCGTGCGGGCCTGGTGTGGAAAGCTGCCAGGCCCTTCTTGGCATGCAGTGGGTCCTTTGCAGTCAGGCATGGCTCATTTACTCAGGAGTAAACAAAGTCCTGGGGAAGTAAGCCCTGGCTGCAGCCAAGGTGCAGTGGTTGCTCGACCAGGTTTGCTCTCAAGGAGATGTGCACATAGGAATGGCGGGCTCATTTTCTCCTCGACTGGTGGTTCACACATGCAGGGGGGGGCGCAAAATAGACTGCACCACTGGAGACTGCGGGGAGTGGAGCGCAGCTCTGGATATGGGGGGGAGATTCCCTGCAAATTAAAATGAAAATGCTGCAAGAGAAAACCACAACACAGAGAAACTGTTCTTCTAACCCTTCTCTTTATATCCTCCACTGCTTCTCTGCTGTTTTGCAGAGATCTTCCCCCCCATTCATAGTTCCCCCCCATTGCAAAAGGAGATCCTCCTTGATTCTCCACCTACACTTAGAAGTAGCATGGCCCATTGCACCATGGCTGGGCTCTGCCGCCTTCTTTCCTTGCACATAAGAACAAGTCTTGGACTGGAGCCTGTTGCTGCAACCCAGCCGGGATTCCTACTGCACCGTCAAGACTGAGGCAGTGTTACTGGGACTCAAGGTTTGGAACCCATTTGATTGGATGCAACCTTCAGTTGGTGCGTGCGTGTATGTTAGGGTTACCATAGTTTGAAAAGCTAAAAAGAGGACACATTTACTAACTAAGACCAAGATGGGTAGCCGTGTTAGGCTGTCTGTAACAGTAGAAAAGAGCAAAAGTCCAGTAGCACCTTAAAGACTAACAAAATTAGCAGATTTGAGCAGATGGACAAGTCAGAAGGTAAGCACAGAAAAGAGGCACTCTGAATTTACACAGCAGAACCAGGCACCCTACCCTCCCAAGGGAAGAAACAGAGGAAGAGGGGACCTGGGGGGATTTGGTGGCCACTCAGAATGGCTGCGATGTGAGCCAGCACATAGACAAAAGCTCGAGGAGTTAATGAGTATTCATAGGACATTTCCAGTCATTCAGGTTTGCCATTCAAGAGTGAACTCATCTTGAGTCCCTTCTACAGCTTTCTGGATGCATCTCTCCAGAAGCGTCCTGGGGGGAGGACCCCTGTCAGTCTGTGTGTTACCTTCGAGATGATGAGTTAATGATTAAAGAGATTTATTTGGGGCTCTGTTACTTGCAGATTTTCAGCATTCCTTTCATTCTGGGAAATTGGCATGAACTTCAGCTCCAGGTTTGGACTGTGTACAAAAGAGGCTAATGAAAATGGATTTTGGGGTGTGTGTTTGTTAAAGAGGGGAGTTCTTCCTTTGGAGTGCAGAGACCAATCAAATGGGGGCATATAAAGTGACATTCCCCCAGCGGGGTCTCCCTGGCTCTGTCCCTGTTACCTTGAATGGATACGGTTAGTGTTGAATACGTGTGTGATCTAGTATGAATAAGAAAAACAACGTCATGTCTTGGGGTGTTTCACACAAGAGACTGAATACTGACATTTTATAAAATTGATGTTGGCTAGCATGTTCAGTTTCATTATCTGATGCATTCCCAACTTCACTGACAACCGTAAAAGGTGACCCAAAGACTGTAAGTCTCAAAGGCACTTTTGTGTGAAGGTTCCCATAGAGCTCTTGGTTCTTTATCATTGCATCTGAGGGACAGCAGGTGTTATGCATGTGGGTGGGCCCCAGCAGTGTGAGGCATATGAAAAGCAGCCAAGGCTTGCCTACTATTTTGTGATATTTCCATTGGCCCTAATGAAGGTATTACTTTACTGCTGCTTTGGGATGTTTTTCTAGTGATCCAATGCAACTGCCTGCAATTTCTGACTCCTTCAGTAAATACCACATTTAGCTGGTTGGTGGCATGGCCAGCTCACCCACTAGGCGAGCTAGGTGCTCGCCTAGGGCATCAGCCCACAGGGGCACCAAACAGCCCTCCGCCCCCCTGTGAAACCCGCCACCACCACCGCCGGCGCTCTGAGGGAAGGGGCGGGGGTTAGAACCCCGCCCCTTCCCTGGCTTTCCTGGGGGCCCCATTGCTGTGGAGCCTCCAGGAAAGCCGGCGCTGGGAGGGAGGGGGTGGGGGCTAGAACCCCCTCCCCTTCCCTGGCTCTCCTGGGGGCCCCATAGCTGCAGAGTGCCCGGGAAAGCCAGCACTCTGAGGGAGGGGGTGGTGGCTAGAACCCCCATCCCTACCCTGGCTTTCCTGGGGGTCCCGCAGCTGTGGAGCCTCCAGGAAAGCCGACGCTGGGAGGGAGGAAGGGAGTGGGGGCTAGAACTCCCATCCCTTCCCTGGCTTTCCTGGGGACCCCGCAGCTGCAGAGAGCCCAGGAAAGCTGGCGTTCTGAGGGCGGGGGCTAGAACCCCTGCCCCTTCCCTGGCTTTCCTGGTGGCCCCGCAGCTGCGGAGTGCCCAGGAAAGCCGGCAAGGCGGGGGCTAAAAACCCCGCCTCTTCCCTGGCTTTCCTGGGGGCCCTGCAGCTGCAGAGCGCCCAGGAAAGCCAGCGCTCCACCACCCCCGCGGTCTCCAGCCCCCACCGGGAGGTTGGCATCCCCGGTGGGGTGGGTACCCCAGGCTGTCCTGCCTAGGGCACCCAGACCCCTGGGGCTGGCCCTGTTTGGTGGGCAGATCTTAGAGCTGGAGGAAGATAGTGAAGAGATGTGGGTGGAATCTGAGTGCTGCATGTATTGCTCTCAAACTTACAAAGTATGAGCCAAGGTGAGACAAATTATCAGCATGCATACAACAGCAAAAATCACATTAATTGTTCAAAAGCATGCCAAATGCAAACTTTTACCTTTCAATAAAAAGTTGTTTGTATCATTGAAAGCTCTGTTATTGTGTTTTTCTTTTAATACAAAAGATGTCAATGTAGGAGTTGTTTTTTATAAACTCAAACTTCAGTACTCAGATTAAATTGCCATGTCAGCACTTTGTAATAAATAAGTGGGTTTTGGGTTGCAATTTGGGCACTCGGTCTCTAAAAGGTTCGCCATCACTGGCCTATGGGAATAATTGACTATAATGGTCCCCATAGGCTATAATAGAACCAAAGGCATTTAAAGATGTTGTGGGCCCTTTAAGTGTGTTTATGAAGCTACAGCTTCACCCAAAATGGTATTTAAAGGAAGTGCACTCTCTTAAAATGCTGTTTAACTGTGGCTGTCCTGTTTTCCAGGATAATTCCATTTTTTTCAGGATCATCCAAGATTGGCTATGCTCGATAGCCAAAAATACACCCCCCTGTATATATGGTGCCCCAGCTGCCATGGTGCCAGCTGATGGGTTTTCTGACACCCATTTGCTTCTTCTCCAAAGCAAATTGCCTGCCCTGGCTTTCTTTCTCCTCAGAGAAACAGGGTGTTCTTCAGAAGAAACAGGAGGTATCTCCTTTGTGTCTGTTGAGAACACCCATTCAGAAACAGTTGCCTCCATCAAAGGTGGATGCTTGGTTTGCGGATTTCTAATGTTTTGTGATTGGCTCCATGTCAGTCATTTTTTGGTGGTGCCCCCAAACCCCTATTGTAATCAATTATGCCAGCCTGATTAGATTTCAGCAATTGTGTCTGATGTGCTACAGAATGGTTGCACATGAACTTGCAAACAGGATTCTAAAGCAGGAATTCTTCTCCCATTCTGGCTGATACACCACAAATACTATGCAGAGAACTGAAAATAAGACTGGGTCTAAAGGAAGTAAATGCATAATTATGTTCCATATTTTTAAGGATGAAAAAAAAAATAACCATGGGAAATATTTTTAAGGCCTGCATCAGTTTTATCAGATCTCGGAGGGGGAGTAGAGAACTGTTTCTGTTAGCTTTAATATTCTGTAAAATTCCATTGCTGATATCCTTTGACTGTAAAGAATCCTAGGGAAACCCCACAGCCTTTGAAATGAAACGGGAAATAATTAAACAAATTAATCAGAAAACAAAGGCATGGTGTTATCAACTCCCCAAGCAAGCAGATGCAAATTATCTCCTGATAGAATGAAATTCAATAACCAGCAGTTGCTTCTAGGTCCACAATATGGCCCCAGGGACAATGGAGATGTATGATTAGGGATGAAGAACAATAGCTACAATGTGTACATTGTACAAACTTCTAAGAAATCTGGGGCCTGTCTACTGAGTACATTAGGATCTGCTTCATTTGCCAGCATAGTTATTACCCTCTGAGGGGTTTTAGTTACAGGGGGTTTAGTTACAAAGTGCTGGCTTCAAACATAGTGGTGTGGTTATAACTTACACCAGAATATATTCTCTATTACCTAAAATTCTTGAGAAATTACATCAGGGAAAGCAAAGCCAATTCCAATCTTGTCAAATAATTTTCATCATCATCATCATTTATTACAATTGAAATTCTAATGGTCAAAGCCTCAGCACAGAATTTAGCCACTTTAAAGTTGGCCTCATTACATCAGTCTCCAAGGAGGAGATATGTATAGCACTTATCAGATCTTCCTGGAAATGTGGCTAGAGCAGGGGTGAGATATGTGGAACAAATGTAAAATAGGTAGTATAATAACACATATCCCACTGTTTTGTGTTCAGTTGGCAGGAACATTGGCTGAGTTCAGACTGGCAATTTGCAGTGGAAGCCAGTCGCAGCAAAAAAGCCCCAGAACAAACTGTTCCAGGGCTTCCCAGTCACATGGGGCCATCTGCTGCAGGAGAATACCAGGATCAGGTGTGCCAGAGCATTCAGACTGCTGGCCCGGAGGCGCCACTGTCAGCGGCTTTTTCCTATTAAATCAGCAATGGGTGCATAGGCACCCATGTGCACAAGCACATCTGGCCGATTGGGGGAGGATCTCATTGCGCCAGCACTGCATTGGGCAGTAGAGTGGAGCACAGCCAATCACACCGCTGCTGCCTTCTGCCCAACGCGGGTTGCTCCCAGCTTATCGGCCGAGCATTCAAATGGCCAGGAAGCGGAATGCAGTGGGATAAACACGCTCTCCAGGATTTGCTACCACTTCAAAGAGGTATCTATTAAACGCGGGAGCAAAGCAGAACAGTGTGGGTTGCCTACGGCTGCAGAACACCAGGCATATGTGCCTGTGTGAACGCCCCCTTTAATCCGCTTTTAAAATGTTGCTGAAACGTGGCTATAGCGGGGCAAATTGCCAGTCTGAACTCAGCCATTGGGAGTAGGAAATGTATTCCTATCTCCCAGTAGTGCTGAGGATAGGTGATCAAAGCAGGCCAAGGTGAAAGCTCTGCGGTATTTGGGAATTCTAGAGCATCAAGATTTTGGCTGATTCCCTACCACCAGATAGAGATGTGCCTGAGCTCTATCACCTTGAAGAGCTTTGTCCCAGATTCATTGTTTAAGCATTTCTTTAGCTCCCAAGAACCTCAGGTGGCATATTGCTAAGGGGGAGAAGCCATGAAGATGTAATTAATTCTCAACCACATCCACCCAACCTGAGTGGTAACTATTCAAAAGAATTAAGGGGGTTAATCCAATTGGGTGAAATTTTAGCTTGAGCCAGAAAAAATATTATTTTTTCTACCAACTGCAGACTTCAAGAGACACTGCCCCAATTCTGTTCTAAGGATTTCATTTGGTATGCAACAAGGAACACCAAATATGCTTCTAAGGGATTTAGGTTGGACTGTTTCCCAGGGACAGAAGTCTTTATATAAACAAAAGTGTGAACTGTACAGGATGTCATCCCATTGATCACCAGAATTGATTTGGCTGATCTGGCTGGCTAGGCGGGTGTCCCCTACCTCCCTCACCACTCCATGTGCATCCCTGCTGAAGCTGCATGCTTAATGGAAGACGATGACCATCCCAGATAGAAGGAGTATACTGTTCTTCAGTCAAAGGTATACAATACCTGCACTCCCCTGCTAGAACCTCCAAACCAATAGTTTTAATATTTTTCTGGCACCAGAAAGACAAAGGGATTGTTTCCACCATGAACTTATATGAGGTTACCAGAGAAATGAACCAAACAGAGCAGGTATCTGACCTGTCAATTTTGAGAATTTACATCCTGAAAAAAATCTTGAAAAGAATATTTCTCATCAGAAGCATAAAACATGGTATGTAGTTTTGTGTCAGATGGGATCTTATTCAATTCAGTGTGGGATTTTATTCAATTCTGCAGGGCCTGCAAGATGGAGCTGTTCTGCCAGGCCTTTGGCTGAGGCAGCAGGCAGCAGGCATCCACACTTGGCCCCCCCAGGATAGCTATCTCCCACCCATTGATAACCGGCCATATTTATCTACATCAATGGGCCGGTTTCTACCTATGGCAAGCTGTGATTATTGATTTTATATGTTTATAATGTGTTTTAAATTTTACTGGGAAAGGAAGGTAGGTATGTCACCTGATTGGCCAAAGGGAAGGTTAAATGGGTGACTCTTTTCTCCAGGCAATATTTGCAGATTAGGAAACTTAGGGGAAGTTTCCAGGCAAGGAAAGATGGTAAGTCTCAAGTAGGGCTGCCAACTCCAAGTTGGGAAATTCCTTGAGATTTGTGAGTTCAGCTGATCTGTATAGTCTGGATATCAATTGTAATTCCCACCTGAAGATTGGTAACTATAGAGTCTAGGTTCCTGCACTGAACTGTAGTTTTGGCAGGCAATTACACTGGCCCTTTTCATATTACCATTCTAAATAGGATGTTATTTGTTGTTGGCCCGATGTCAAGTAAAGCAATACAGGGACAGGGGTTTCATATAGCGAATTTCCTTCTGAAGCTCTATGTTCATTTCAAACAGTGCTGCTTTTTCCTGCCCTTTTTTATCATGCAATCTTCCTGAGGCTTTTTAAGACATTCTAAGGTGAGCACTGTAGCACCATGGAGATGCATTGACTCAATTGTTTTTAATGTTTGTTTTATAATATTGTTTTTATTTTGTTGTTATCCACTTTGGATCCTAAAATGCTCAGGAGAAAGATGGACATATCAATAACTTAAATCAATAAATATTGAGAAGAACACTAGCACGAAAACAGATGAATGCATCTGTTGGAGAAGAACAAACGTCATCTGGTTTCTCAGGAGTAAGAATTTCCCTATGAAGAAAGGTTAAAATGCTTGGGGCTCTTTAGCTTGGAGAAACGACGGCTGAGGGGTGACATGATCGAGGTTTATAAGATTATGAATGGGATTGAGCAGGTTGAGAAAGAAGTACTTTTCTCCCTTTCTCACAATACAAGAACTCGTGGGCACTCTATGAAATTGCTGAGCAGTCGGGTTAAAACAGATAAAAGGAAATACTTCTTCACCCAAAGAGTGATTAACATATGGAATTCACTGCCACAGGAGGTTGTGGCAGCTGCAAGCATGGACAGTTTCAAGAGGACAGTTTCAAGAGGAAATTAGATAAACATATGGAGCAGAAGTCCACCAGTGGCTATTAGCCACAGGGTATGGATGGGAACTCTCAGTCTGGGGCAGGTGATGCACTCTATTCTTGGTGCTGGAGGGGGCAGCAGTGGGAGGGCTTCTGGTGCCCTGGCCCCACTGCTGGACCTCCGGATGGCACCTGGTATATTTTGGCCGCTGTGTGACAGAGTGTTGGACTAGATGGGCCATGGGCCATTGGCCTGATTCAACATTGGCTTCTCTTATGTTCTTATGTTCTTATGTTCTTATGGATGGTGATTCTCTCAAAGAAAGTCCTAATGTGGAAGCAGCCTAGGACATATATGATTCCTTAACCATTGTTATCTATCTTTTTTTTTTTAATCCTGCTCTTCCAGGGGCTCCCTTGCCACTAAGGGGGGAGGGGACTAACTCACATATTTATATTTGCATCATTACACAGGTCCAGTGTGTAAATTCAATTTTTTACTAAGCAAAGAAATAAAAGTACTGGGATTTTTCCATTCAAGGACAAGGAAGTATAGAAAAATTAACTGCAGGATAGTGAAGGACAAAAACTGAAATGAAATGACATCGAAAGCATTGGTTCAGATACACTGTAACTCTTTAAGCAGCAGTACAAAGCTGTCTACATCCAAATAATTTGACCATTGCTGTATTTCATTTACTGTGCAGGAAGAGTCCAACCTGATTAGGTATCATTAGAGTTCTTCATTCCCATAACACAATACAGAAACAAGAGCCTCATTAGTGGTGGGTTGAATCATACAAAGAAAATTAAGAAAATGTAATAATGAAAAAGGGGGGATCCAACAGGGGAAACATTTTAATGCTTAATGAGCAGATCCATGGGCTTCATTAACCTGCACACACTTTTTTTTCAATATGGTGGCTTTATTACCTCATTAATTAAAACATTACCAACGAGATGCATTCATTTAATGAGACTCTGTTCCTGATTTAAGCAGCAGTAGTAATTAACCCCATAATTGAGACATTTCCCGCTCAGTGAACAAAATGGAAGGGGAGACTACCTTGGCATTACTAAGCAAAAGACTGCATTCACAAGGAGGAGGGGGAAGCAAAAATCTGTCACTTGCATTAATTCTTGGAATGATTTCTGTTCTGATTCTAGATCAGGCCTGTTTATAGGCATGTCTGCATTCTACTGTTTGTTGCTATTGAGTGAGAAGAATAAGGGAGCAGGTGTTTGTTTTTTCATTTATGCTGGTCTCTTTGTTATACGACTAATTTTATGTAGTATTAAGTTATGGCAGTTTGTGCCATTTATGCTGATTTATTCTTTTTTTACTCTATACTGATGCTGCTGTTCTATGAGATTTATGCAGTTTTTATTTCATTTATTTAATTATACTTTGCTTTCCTCATTGAGACTTGAGGCAAATGGCATAATAGTGTAAGTCAGTGCTATCAACATCCTGATGCTGAGACTATCAGTTTTGGGAGCTGAGCCAAGGAAAGCAGCACTAATGTGTGTGGGACCTTCAAAAATGTATCCTTTCCTAGCCACACTCAGGGCTGCTAAGAGGGGAGGATGGGGGGGACGGGACAAAATTCCCAGGGCCTAAATCAGCTGCAGGGCCCCATCATGCTGCAGTCACAGAACACTTTTACCTTTTTAATGCAATTCTGCACAGTAGTCGCTAGGAGTGCAGGAAAGAGCATAGTATTCACAAACTCTTCTGACTCTGCTGGCCAGGCCTTTCTGTAACATTTACTAGAAGTCTGAGGAAAATCTTTACTTCTCAGATCCTGCTACACCCATCAGCCAAGCCAGCATTGGAGCAAGGCAAGACCACCAGTGCCCACCAGTACTTGTATTGAAAGGAAGGGAGAAAAATATTTCTTTCTCTACCGTCTCTATCCCATGCATAATTATGTAAACCACTGTCATGTCACCCGTCATCGTTTCTCCAAGCAAACGAGCCCTAACCTCTTTAACCTTTCTTCATAGGGAAGGTTTTTAGTTGTCCTTTTCTGCACCTTTTCCAGTGCTATATCTGTTTTGAAGTGTGGTGACCAGAACTGTACACGGTATTCCAAATGAGGCCACACCATCAATTTATACAGGGGCATTATGATACTGGCTGATTTGCTTTCAATCCCTTTCCTAATAATTCCTGGCACAGCATTTGCCTTTTTTATTGCAGTTGCACCCTGAGTTGACATCTTCTATGAGTTTCCTACCACAACTACAAGATCTCTCTCCTGTTCAGTTACCAACAGTTCGGCGCCCGTTAACAAATATTTATAGTTAGGGGGTTTTGTTCCAATGTGCATTACTTTGCCCTTGCCCACAGTGAACCTCATTTGCCACACTGAGGTCCACTCCCCCAGCCTCGACAGATACCTCTATGGCTCTTCACAGTCTTCCCTGGTTCTCATTGCCCTGAACAACTTAGCACCATCTGCAAACTTAGCCACTTCACTGCTTACTTCTAACTCCAAATCATTAATTAATAAGTTAAAAAGCACCAAACCTAGTACTGAGCCCTGCAGTACCCCACTGCTTACCTCTTTCCATTGTGAAATCTGCCCATTTATACTCACTCTCTGTTTCCTGTTAATTAACCAGTTTTTAATCCACAAGAGGAATTATCTTCTTATCCCACGACTGCTGAGCTTACTTAGGAGCCTTTGATGAGGAACTTTATCACAAGCTTTCTGGAAGGCTAAGTAAACAACATCTACTGAGTCACCTTTGTCCACATGTTTGTTTACCCCCTCAAAAAAACTCTAAAAGGTTAGTGAGATAAGATCTTTGTGTTGCTCATTTGGCAAATGGTTCTTTTAAGGATTTCAAGAAGCAATGACCAAACTAGTGGTGGAAGGAGAAGCAGCTTTATTTTATATAAATTACAAACATAAAACAGAGAATAACAAAAGGATACCCATGTAGCAGCAGGTCAATTCAGGTATATCATCAAAAGGTTGCTCAGTACTACTGAACTGGTCTGAAAGTTACTTAGCACTGACCTCCAGGCCAGGCTGAGATTTCTCTCTCCAGCAGGGACTCATTCCAAGAGTGAGAGAAAACATCTCCCATATTCCAAACACCAGGTGCAATTATGTAGAGCAAACATCTAAACTGTCATCTAAATACACCAGAAAAGAAACTTGTGGCCACCACTATCTCCTTGGATTAAAAATGGTTTTCCACAATACCTCTACAAATAACTTCCTTTACAGAATCCATGCAAATTCTTCCTCAATAGCTTAACTCATTGATGTGCCTACTAATTCTATCTTTAATAACAGATTCCACCAACTTACCCAGTATCGACGTTTGACAGACTGGCCTGTAATGTAAATGTATTTGAAGAAATTGTTATTGTTGACCTTTATGCTTTTTGCAATATGTTCCTCCTAGTCCCTTTTTGCCTGTCTGATCACCAACTGGCTTGGCTGATGGGTGTAGCAGGGAAAGGGTTGGAGGTGGGGTGGCTCTGTATGTCAGAGAGGGTATACCGTCCAGTAAGATTGAGAGGGTAAGAGAATTGGATTCGCTTCTGGAAATGCTATGGGTTGAAATAGTGGGTCCAAAAGGAGGCTTAACAGTGGGAGTTTGTTATCGCCCACCAGATCAAAAGATAGAGGAGGATTATAAAATGATGAATGAATTAAAGATAGCGGCTAGATGAAATAACTGTGTCATAATAGGCGACTTTAACTACCCACACATTGATTGGGTCAATATGAGTTCTAGTCGGGAAAAAGAGATTAGCGTTCTTAGACACTATCAATGACTGTGCTGTGGAACAGATGGTCACAGATCCTACCAGGGGAGAGGCGATCCTGGATTTGGTCCTAAGTAACACCCAAGACCTGGTGAGAGATGTAAAAGTGATTGAATCACTTGGGAACAGTGACCATAATGTCATTGAGTTTAACATTTGTACAGATAGGGAGTTGCCCAAAAAGACTGATGCAACCACTTTTAACTTTAAAAGGGGCAACTTCTCTGGTATGAGGGGACATGTGAGGAAGAAATTGAAAGGAAGAGTGGAGAAGGTCAAAACCATTGGGGAAGCTTGGAGACTATTTAAAAAGACAATCCTAGAAGCTCAGAAAAAATATATACCGCAGGTTAGGAAAGGTACAAATAGGTATAGAAAAAAACCTGCATGGTTAACAAATAAAGTAATGGAAGCTGTAAAAGGTAAGAAGGATTCCTTTAAGCGGTGGAAAGCTAGTCTTAGTGAGGTTGATAAAAGGGAACACAGACTATGGCAAATAAAATGCAAGTCTGTGATCAGGCAAGCAAAAAGGGAATATGAGAAGCATATCGCAAAAACATAAAGGCCAACAATAAAACTTTCTTCAAATACATTAGAAGTAGGAAGCCAGCCAGGGAGGCAGTGGGGCCCTTGGATGACCAAGGGGTAAAAGGAGTAGTGAAGGATGATAGGGAAATGGCTGAGAAGCTGAATGCATTTTTTGCCTCTGTCTTCACTGTGGAAGAGGAGAAGTGTTTGCCCACTCCAGAAGCACCGATTTCGGGAGGGGTTTTGAAAGACCTGAATCAGATTGCGGTGACAAGAGAGGAAGTCCTCCGACTGATGGACAATTTAAAAACTAATAAATCACCAGGCCCGGATGGCATTCATCCGAGAGTTCTGAAAGAACTCAAGTGTGAACTTGTGGATCTCCTGACAAAAATATGTAATCTTTCTTTAAAATCTGCCTCCATTCCTGATGACTGGAAGGTAGCTAATGTCACTCCCATCTTTAAAAAGGGCTCCAGGGAGATCCGGGAAATTACAGGCCAGTCAGTCTGACATCGATACCGGGTAAGTTGGTGGAAACTGTTATTAAGGAAAGAATTAGTAGACACATTGATGAACAAAAACTATTGAGGCAGACTCAGCATGGGTTCTGTAAGGGAAGATCTTGTCTCACTAACCTGTTAGTGTTTTTTGAGGGAGTGAACAAACATGTGGACAAGGGGGACCCAATAGATATTATTTACCTTGACTTCCGGAAAGCTTTTGATACAGTTCCTCATCAAAGGCTCCTAAGTAAGCTCAATAATCATGGGACAAAAGGACAAGTCCTCTTGTGGATCAAAAACTGGCTTATAAATAGGAAACAGAGAGTGAGTATAAATGGGAAACTTTCTCAGTGGAGGGTGGTAAGCAGTGGGGTACCACAGGGATCAGTACTCGGTCCGATGCTTTTTAACTTGTTTATTAACGATTTGGAATTGGGAGTAAGCAGTGATGTGGCTAAATTTGCAGATGACACAAAGTTGTTCAGGGTGGTGAAAACCAGGGAGGATTGTGAGGCACTCCAAAGGGATCTGTTGAGGATGGGTGAGTGGGCGTCAACGTGGCAAATGGGGTTCAATGTGGCCAAGTACAAAGTGATGCACATTGGAGCCAAAAATCCTGGCAGAGACGGACCTAGAGAGAGATCTTGGAGTCGTAGTGGATAACTCGCTGAAAATGTCTAGACAATGTGTAGCTGCAATAAAGAAGGCCAACGCTATGCTGGGGATTATTAGGAAGGGAATTGATAACAAATCAGCCAGTATCATCATGCCCCTGTATAAATCATTGGTGCGACCTCATTTGGAATACTGTGTACAGTTCTGGTCACCACATCTCAAAAAGGATATTATAGCACTGGAAAAAGTGCAGAGAAGGGCAACTAGAATGATAAAAGGGTTGGAACACCTTCCCTATGAAGAAAGGTTAAAATGCTTGGGGCTCTTTAGCTTGGAGAAACGACGGCTGAGAGGTGACATGATCGAAGTTTATAAGATTATGAATGGGATTGAGCAGGTTGAGAAAGAAGTACTTTTCTCCCTTTCTCACAATACAAGAACTCGTGGGCACTCTATGAAATTGCTGAGCAGTCGGGTTAGAACAGATAAAAGGAAATACTTCTTCACCCAAAGAGTGATTAACATATGGAATTCACTGCCACAGGAGGTCGTGGCAGCTGCAAGCATGGACAGTTTCAAGAGGAAATTAGATAAACATATGGAGCAGAAGTCCACCAGTGGCTATTAGCCACAGGGTATAGATGGGAACTCTCAGTCTGGGGCAGGTGATGCACTCTATTCTTGGTGCTGGAGGGGGCAGCAGTGGGAGGGCTTCTGGTGCCCTGGCCCCACTGCTGGACCTCCTGATGGCACCTGGTATATTTTGGCCGCTGTGTGACAGAGTGTTGGACTAGATGGGCCATTGGCCTGATCCAAGATTGGCTTCTCTTATGTTCTTATGTTCTTATGTTCATTTTATTTGCCACAGCATGTGCTCCTTTTTATTTACCTCACTTGGACTAGCCTTCCACCATTTAAAGGAATCCTTCTTACTTTTTACTGCTTCCATTACTTTGTTTGTTAACCATGCAGGGCTTTTTTATACCTATACATACCTTTCCTAACTTATGGTGTACATTTTATCTGAGCTTCCAGTATTGTAGTTTTAAATAGTCTCTAAGCTTCTCAAAGGGATTTGAACCTCCTTACCTTTCCTTTCAGTTTCTTCTTCACAAGCCTCCTCATTTGGGAAGTTAATTATGGTTGTTTTGGTCTTTTGGGGCCACTTGTTATTAATGCTAAACTTAATAGCATTATGGTCACTGTTCCCAATGGGTGCTATCACATTTATATCTCTCACCAGGTCTTGAGCATTACTTAGGACCAAGTCCAGCATTGCCTTCCCTCATAGGTTCAGTGGCTATACACTCCATGGCACAGTCATCGAAAATATCTAGAAACCCAATCTTTTTCTCCTGACTTGAACCCATATTGACCCAATCAATGTGTCAGTAGTTAAAATCACCCATTATTACAGTTATTTCATCTAGCTGCTTTCCTTAATTCTTTTGCTGTTTTTAAATCATTCTCTAACCTATGATCTGGTGATCAATAACAAACTACCAGAGTTAAGCTGGTGTACTTCCTTCAGGTACACTGTTTCCACCCATAGTGTTTCTGCGAGGAAATCTATTTCTCTTAGATTCTCAGTTTTACTGAACTGTATATCCACTCTGACCTATAGCTCCACTCAGGGGTTATTTGGGGCCAGAGTGCACCAGAGCACTGCTCTGGCGGTCCAGGAATGGGCACAAATGGTGGTGGCAGCAAGCCCCACCCCCAGCTCCCCATGCTGAAACGTTGAGGCCTGGGGAACACCCAAAGAGCCCCCCATCGGCTTCCCCGGGCCTGCACTGAAGCATTGTGGCCTGGGGAATGCCCGAAGACCCCCCTGTATAGGAAAGGACTTTCCTGTTTCATTCTTGCTAAGCCCAAATGGTCTGGCCACTGACATATCCCTGTAACTTTTGTCACCTGCACAGATGGCATGCACAGATGCCAAGCCTGGATATCCATCTCAAAAGCCACTTTGGCACCTCTGAGAGGAAGACCAGACATTGAGACGTCTTCCCAAACTTCAAAGCTCAAGCAGACATGCTTTTAGGGGTGTAAGCAATGGCGGCACCTACATAGTGAGACACGCCTTTCCACCCTGTCAGGATTGGGTAAATGGCCATGCTCAGTTGTGACAATGGTAGGATTGTGCTCAGCCTATGAAAATAGAGACAGAACTCTCTTGGAAGTGGGCCCCTTTCTAAGAGTTAGTCTCTGTTTGGAATACAAACCTGCAAGATGGAATTTGACTAGTGGGCAGTGAAGCTGGACTTAATTGCTCACAGCATACATGGTTTTCATCCTGAAGATTCCCTGGTGCCATAACGCACATTGAATGACTGGTAAATATGAATATCTATGTGTAGTCAGAGCTGGTCAAGCTATAGATTTCTTTGTTTTCCTACCTTTGCAAGACTCTTGTCATATAACTGCTTTACTTAATAAAGATTTAATATAGATTAATCTCATCTGAGTTTGAGTTCTGTATTGCAACTGGATCTCTAAGACTAGATCTGGTAGTCTACGCTGCTCACCTAGAAAGCTACTACTGTGGGTTAATTAATTAGCTGCAGCTCTAGCCCAGAGCTGATAAATTGTTAATTCCCAGAAACCTGGCAGGAGGTGGGACCTATGCTCCTGTCTGAGTTGGGAACATCCTTAAATAGGTCCTGGTGGCAGAATACTGATTGAAGTGTTCCTGAAGCATGTGGGTCTTTGGTATCTGTCATTCCTGGAGGGGCGTGGGAGAGACGTGAGATTCTGCATGTGCTGGCATAGTATCAGGGATTGGACCTTTCTTATCTCCTGGACTGGAGGTGAGAGGGTTCAAGAAACCTGTACACCCCCGTCGGCTTACCCGGGCTTGCACTGAAGCGCTGCAGCCTGGGGAATGCCCAAAGAGCCCCCCACCCGGGCTCCCCAGGCCCACACTGAAGCACTGCAGCTGGGGAATGCTCGAAGAGGCCCCCCAGGCTCCCCAGGTGCCCACTGAAGCACTGTGGCCTGGGAAACCCTGGGAGGCCCCTATCAGCTTCCCTAGGCCCGCACTGAAGTGCTGCAGCCTGGAAAACACCTGAAGAGGCCCCCCACCAGCTTCCCCATGCCCAGGAGCAGGCACAAATGGCGGTGGCAGCAAGCCCCACCCCCAGCTCCCTGCGCTGAAGCACTGCGGCCCAGGAAACACCCAAAGAGCCCCCCATCAGCTTCCCCGAGCCCACACTGAAGCATTGCGGCCCAGGGGACACCCAAAGAGGCCCCCCACCAGCTTTCCCAGGCCTGCACTGAAGCGCTGCAGCCCGGGGAATGCCCGAAGAGCCCTCCTGTCAGTTGCCCTGGGCCGCTGGGCTCCCTGTGCCCGTGCTGAAGCGCTGCAGCCTGGGGAATGCCTGAAGAGGCCCCCCTCCAGTCTTCCCCAGTGCGGGTGACTGGTGCAAAGTGGCAGCGGTAGAAGATTTACCACAGTGAGAGATCCACAGGGGTGGGGGTGGCGGGGGCTTGACGGAGGGGTGGGAGAGCCTCCCCCCCATCTCTTTGCTCTCTTTCTTTCCCTCCTTTCCTGCTTTCCTTTCCTTTCCTTCCTAGTATTTTTATATTTTTACAGGACTAGAGTAGAAGCCTAAAGAAAACCTTCTTTTAACCTATAAAGATATTTGGCAGAGACCCAAAGCAAAAATTATAATAGCTTCCAAAATCCTTGGGGCTTTTTGTTAATAGGAAAAAATTTACTGCATGAGCACAGTGGGAAGTCTCTTAAGGATTTATCTTAACCCCTTTCTTGCTTCAGATCAATCCACCCACCAAACAGATGAATGTTTACATGAGCTTTACTAAAAAGTAGGGATCCAAAGTAATAAATGTATATTCAGTCAGAGAAAGCAGCAGTATCAAATTGCAGCATAGGTCAGCCATGAGATTGCAGCTGCATGTTTTTTGGACCATTGTATGCTAACAGACAAGGCCTATCTGTTTCTCTTCACTGCTGATATTGAATTTATAAATTGCTTCCATGGTTCAAGAAGTTCTGATGCCATTTATATTGTGTCACTAAGCAAAACATGCAGAGGTAGAGAGACCCTCCAAAATCTAATAATCTTGTGTCAACAGAAGAAGAAAGCTTCAGTTTCCACTTTATGAATAAAAGATTTTTAATATCATTTCTCAAGTCTGAAATCCAGTATCTCAAAACCTCTGTTTGATCATGCTATGCCGGTTTGGCTTTTGCACTCTGGCTTGCTACAAATGGGGTTATGGGACAGGTGTAAGCTGTAGAAACCAACAAGGTTCTTGAGATTATTTTTTTTTGTTTTTGTTTTTACTGTGGTCTGCTAACTGGAGCGAAATCAGATTATTCAGGATATGATTTTGTCAGTTACTACAAGGAGAGCACAACCCTTTAGGAAGTTCTCAAGCACAGCTGTTTTTCAGTTAATGGGAACTGCACAATAACACTGTCATAGAAAACTGATACTTGAAAATGAAAGAAGGTTTAGAAGCAACCCTTTCAATAACAGAAACAGCAGAAGACAACATGAATTAGGGATGCCAGCCTCCAGAATTACAGCTCATCTCCAGAGTTCAGAGATCAGTTCCTCTAGAGAAAATGGACACTTTGGAGGGTGGACTCTATGGCATTGTACCCCACTGAAGTCCCCTGTCCTCCCCAGGCTCTACCTCTAAATCTCCAGGAGTTTCCTTACCTGGATCTCCTGCCCACCCCCCATCCCCTGCCAGCAGCCAGGGAGGCCCTGGCAACCCTAGGATTCATGGTTCCACAAGAACCAGGACAAAAAAAGGGTCAATTTTCTTTAGGAACATAACTAATGGGGTTTTTATGTATTCAGATCTGATTTATACACAGTTGCAGTGAAGGTTTTAATAACAAGGTATCTACAACAATAAAATATTATCCTGAAAAAATCCAGTAATGCCATTAAGGCTGAATTCTCACAGCCGTAATAAAACTGCCACCTTATAAAAAAAATGATAGCCACAGTATCATCATTCACTTTCACCAGAGAGAATCTGGGAAGAATACAGGGAAATGATCTTATAGTGCTAGGAAACATGATAGTTAGGATTGTCTCCTTGCTTTTAAAACAGAAATAAGACGACAGTTGTCTGCTTACATAACCATGGAAATACAGCCATTACATTATTATTTTCCCTGCCATAAGTATCAGACAAGTATACGGATGATGGATTGTGCATTCTGTCAAAGTCGATGCAACAGAGGCACGGGTGGGAGTAGAAGTCCTATCAGACTGAGAATGTACATGTGTGAAACACTGCTCATTGCACTGTACTGCATTGTTCAAATACATGAATAGTAACCCAAACAGGTCCAAACTGAAGGAAAAATCTGCTCCCTGTTAACCAGAGGCCAACAGACCATGAGCCAAACTGGCAGGAGTTTGAGCATCCCTAGTACAAATGCAGGGAGAGGAGAATTGATGGGAATGCCAATTAGTGGGAATACCATTTGGCCTGGACCTCAAAGAGGGTATCACATTTGGACACCTGTGTTTTTTTTTCCCCATTCAATAAGTTTCCCAACTTGTTCTTATGTACTTCACATGCCATATCAGGGGGAGGGGTGTTTTTATTATAACTGAATGCCTCAAAAGTTGGAATTGGCCTGGAGACTTTGGGACTTCTGAGATGGCCTGTGTGAAAGACCTCTATCTGAGACCTTGTGGAACTGCTGCCAGTCAGAGTAGACAATACTGACTTTGATAGACTACAGGCCTAACTCAGTATAAAGTCGCTTCATGTCTCACATGCTGTAACGTTTTTTTCTGGATGACATCTCAGAGACTCTCATGAAGTAGCAGTTTGTCATTTTTCTTCAGCACTTTGTTCAGGCTTTTACAAGCAGAACAACAGTCGCCAGCTTACATCCCAAGGCCATTTCCTCTCTCCATGGGTTTATTTCTAGTCTTTGAGCCTGGCTGGGGCAACTGTATTTACTTTACTGCAAGACTAAGCTTTTTCCCCTAGATATGCCATTAAAAAAGAGAGGGGTCATCTTAAATTCCCATTGAAGTTACCGTTACGTCCAATAATTAAAAAAAAATACTTTTGGGTATAACATCTGGATAATTAAAATAACAGCTAACTGAAAGTGCTGAATGATACAAGTGATTCAGAAGGAATTCAGGTTAGAGTTTCATGCACCATGACTTAGTTCATGGTAAAACCTTTGCGCCATTATCCTAAGGAAGACATCAAAGAAACTTCTCCTGGTATTTTGAACACAACATGCAATGCTGCCTTTCCACCCAAAGAGGGTCCCCAAGGCAGCAAACATCAGAACATTTCAGTGTTAAAGCATCAAAGACATTAAAAGAGCATAGAAAAATATAAGTGTATATAAAAATTTCCAGATGAATTTGAAATCTAACACTCAAGAGCTTTTATCTAACCACAGAGTTCCAGAAACGTAATGGCATTTTAACTTTTGTTCATAGAAAGTAGTGATTTCCTCTGATTCTCCCTTCACCATGCAGGCTCCCAACCCTCCCCCCAACCCTCCCCACCTGATCCAGGGTTCAGCAGACTCTCAGGAGCAATGTATCATGGGTCTGCAGCAAGAGAGGTGAATTGCTGGATATTACATTAGGGTCCTTAACTTTTTTGGAACTGCATTGTTGGATTTAGGCCAATGAAAACACTACATGGCTGATGGCTTTCCTTCTTCCGATCTGTGCTACGCTGCTCTAGAGCAAAGTTGATGTGATGACGGTAGGGAATGTCCTTTTTTAAAAAAAAAAAAAATCAGACATTGCCCACTCTACCATTCCACACAACAGTTGGTAGTTTTCCACATTTTTCTTACATTCCAAAAAAGTAAGGTGGGAAAGACAGAGTTTAGCTGCCATCGTGCAGATACTCCATTTTTGTTGGACAGCTGGGCACAAACCCTACTAAACATGAAAAGGTTAGTGAACAACACCTGCTTTCATATTTTCTCAGGGACAGCAGCCATTGTGCCTTCATCCCAGTACCCTTTGATGCAACCCAATATCTTTTTGCACCTAGAACCTAATTAAATTTCAAAATGTCTCTGCTATTCCTTCTCTGTAGTAAAGGTAAAGGTTTCCCTTGCTTGAAAGCCAGTCAAATCGTAGGAGTGTGCAAAATATTCCCAAGCTGAAAGCAAACATGAAAAAAGCTATTTCAGAGTGTTACAGCAGCTTCTCGGAACAGTAGTAGGAAGCAGCCCTGTCCCCAGAAAATTTTTGTTGGGAGCCCCCAAGAGGGCAGTTTAGTACAGTGGAGCTAACTAAATCACAGGTTATTATTGCTGCTGCTGCTGCTGTTGTTAGGGAAATATAGAGGAGGAGAGACATGGCTAGGTAAGAGCTGACAGGTAAAAATGGGGGGAGCAGCACCTGGGGCAGTTCACAAATAATAAAGGTCAGGGTTTGCGTCTGAGAGCTGTATTCTCTCTGAAGCACTGTGCATTGCTCCAGAATCAAAGCCTACCTCCAGAAGATCCATGTCTGGCAAGCATTGCTAAATGCCGTTCAGGCATCACAATCGCATCAGCAGCAAGCCAAGTGCAGGCTGAGATGCACTTCCCCTCCCCTGGCAAGCCAGCCAAGTGTTTCACAAAGGGGGAGGCACAACTATTTGGGGAGAGTGCTGAGCTGATTGGTGAGTGTGCCAAGCACTTGTAGCCCCCCCCCCATGTGTACAGGCCTGGTAGGAATACAGGATTCTTAGTGAAACTAAACTACCCTCCCCCCAAAATCCATATTTAGTTAGTTAGTTAGTTCAGGTGCTTACGAAGCCATGAGCAGCATTTGCTTATTGTGTTGTTTTTTGATTCCGCTTGCTTTCCTGGGCAATGGCAAGTATCCTTCCTACCAATTAGATCCTGGCAAGGGAGGAGCAGTCTAATGCTCCCAACTAATTACCTTTGCAAACAAGTAACAGAGAGGGAATGCTGTATACATTGCATTCCAATGTTTTCCTATGCAATGGCATCCTTCCTTCCAATCAGATCCTTCCAATCAGATCCATAGCAGTCTACCGACTTCGGGGTCCTGTAAAATGGAGCCCCTTTGTTGCATGTACTTGAAATTTGGAGGGGAGGGCTCCTGAGAGAAGAGGAAGGATTGTGTTCTGTGTGATTTTGTGCCATTATCTTTAATGACTGCTGCCCCAAATCCTTAAATTGGCTGTCCTCTGAAAAGAATAGTCCTGAAAATCCGGAACCCAAACACACCATATGGGTATCTAACCTGAACCGGTAATGCCCTACCTGAAATGAAGCAATCCCCCTAAGCTTGGATCCAAAACTGTAACAAATTTTTCTCAGCACACACTCCATAGTACTACAAACTGAATATTTAGTTTCTTCCCTTTTCTTTTCTCCTTTCCTGCAGGCCCACTTTCAGCTAAAAAAAAATCTGCCAGACAAAGAACTCAGATTAACACAAAAACTCTTAATAGTTTGCAATATTTTTAATTGATCCTAATAATAGCTGCATCTAAACCTTGTTAGATATTGTACTGATCACCATTTACCTTCTGGATTGTTTTGTCCACACAGGAAAATCCAGTTGTGAATAATTCCTGTAGTACAATGATGGCACAATAAGCCAAAAATGTGTGGATACGAAGACTATATTTCTGTTGCTTTTGTGTTGCTGCTAAATTGGGTGAGTTAGCTGTGTGTTGAGTCCAAGGCAAACACAAAATGGAAGCTTAAGGTAACTTAAATGCATTCAGCTCTAAATTGGCATAAGGGGGATTTTTGCTCTCGTATATCCTTCTCTCTAGCCTGTTTTCCCCAGAATTCTGTACGAACTTACCTGTTCATCAATATTGTAGCACATGCTGTACAACTGCATTGCACATGGGAACCAAAAGCAGTGGGGGGGTTGTGATACTCCAATTGAATTTGTTAAGACATTCTCCTCCCTTGCACTGAGTTAAGCTGCTTTGCTTTGCTCACTCTGCACAAATCAACTGCTACTGACAACTTAATTTCCCCTCTTCTCTTTGAGCCCCCTTGTGGTTCTCTAGGGACATGCACATCATTTTTCAGGGGAAACCTTTGCATGAAAGAGAGTATCAGTTGTTTCAAGCAAGACTCATTCCTTTTATAGCTTGAAGCAGTTACTGGATGATTCTCAAAGCGTTATAAAAATTACTTCTTCTGTGTGAAAAATCTACCCTCAGATGGCCTGATTTAGGCTAACCTGGACATTCAAAGAAAAGGCAGTGACATCTGTTATGGGCAGCAATAAAACTGTCTGGACGATGATCTATCTTGTTCCAGTCAAGGATAAAGCTCCTTGAACTGAAACAAAATGATCAATCAGATTGACAGGAATATTACACACGTTATCTCTTGAAGTAGTGGGCTTCCTAGCTAAGATTTCTAATTTGTCTTTCCTTTGCTGCCTGTCAGGCACTAGACCTGTCATTCATGCTGTTTCTAGCCACAAGCAAAGTACAGCTAAGCATTTCTCTGGTTTCAAAGCAGTCCCGTATTTCTCTGCAGTCAAATCCCATTATTGTCATAAAATGGCCACCTATTTTTTCAAGCCTGCACCTACACACCCACCAGCAGAAGATTACTGGCACCATTGAGAAGTTATTACTTACAAAATACCACAAAATTCACAGCCCGGTATTCCGTATGAATGAATCAAGAATAATTTGAAATGCAGTGTTGAAGGAGAGTTTTACAGATACTATGGACTGCCAAAAAGACAAATAAGTGGATTCTAGACCAAATCAAACCTGAACTTTCCTTAGAAGCTAGAATGAGGCTATTGTATTTCGGGCACATCATGAAAAGACAAGACTCATTGGAAAAGACAATAGTGCTAAGAAAAGCTGAAGGTTGTAGGAAAAGGGGAAGACCCAGCATGAAATGGATTGACTCAATCAAGAAAGCCCTGGCCTTCAGTTTGCAAGACCTGAGCAAGGTTATTAATGATAAGATATTTTAGAGGTCATTAACTCAAAGTGTCACTACAATTCAGAACAAGCTCAATGGCACATAAGACACATGATCAAGAATAACCAACAGGCCTCTGATTCTGCATGTATAACCACTATTCATTACAGTGCAAGGGGGGAATTTTCACTATTTTAGCAGTCTTTAACCCTCTTGATTGTGAATATCAGAGTGGATAAAAGATATTAGGGAGTAGCATCAATTTTCGGTCCAAATGGGGTAGCAATGTTACTTTGTAACAGCAAAATAAAGCAGGAGTCCATTGGCACCTTGCAGATGAACAGAATTTATTCCAGCACAAGACAGTAAGAATTCTTAGACTTAATCCAATGGCAACAAAAATCACCTAGATAAAATTTGAGATCTATTGTTTTAATAGATCTAGTGTTCTAATCTCAACCAGCAGGTCTTTGCAAGCAGGATTTTGCATGTGGAGAAGGGCAGAAGAAGCATCCATGACTACTTTGGCTCCTGCTTCTCTTAGAAATGTTTATTCTCCAGTTGTGACCTCTCTCTAGTGCCAATATTAATTCCTCCTGTGATGCCCCTTCTCCACTCACTCGAGTGCCTACCACCTTCTACAACCTCTCTTATTAGGTTATGGGTTATACATAGGTCAGAATATCGCACTTGTCATTCTTTTCTCTTCTAAAAACTACAGAGAGTCATGACCATCTTGCATCTCGGGTCCCCTTTCTCACTCCCAGAGACAACCACAGACAGGGTAGCACAGCCCCCTTTAATAATCAGCCTTTACTCACACAGAGCTATTGGGGTTGGGACTCAGACACTGTTTCAATCACTTGCTGCCACTGTTCATTTATACCCTATAATGTAAATATAAACTGAAGTATTAAATTGTGTGTGTGTGGTATATAGGTAGTGATGCTCTGTATTCCTGGTGCTTGGGGGGCAACAATGGGAGGGCTTCTGAAGTTCTGGCCCCACTGGTGGACCTCCTGATGACACCTGCGTTTTGGCCACTGTGTGACACAGAGCGTTGGACTGGATGAGCCATTAGCCTGATCCAACATGGCTTCTCTTATGATTTTATGTTCTTTCTCTTAGACATGCAGCCCACGGGTTCAATCAAACATGAAAGCTTTTATTTATGATATGAACAACACACTGAGAAAAGTAAAGTATGAGAAACAATGTTTCACTTCCATTGAACTTTGAACTGAGGTCATATTCCTACCACTGGGATCCTTTAGTTACAAATGTTCTATTTTCAGCCTGCTCCAAGCAGCTCTTCTGCACAGTTCCACTCAGTCAGAAAACCACTTTTCATTTCAGCACTTAATCTGTCTACTTCTCTGCTACTAAGCCGTCATTCTCCAACTGCTGTTTTTCAAGTCTCCCTCCCTCAACATTTCATCCACTCTTCATTGGTTCCTCTTAGAGAAAGGTGGAACCTAGCCTGTCCATCACACCACCTTTAACAGAAAGGAGCCATTGGATCTAACACCATGACCTAAACACTTCAATAAAATCCCACAGACATACAACCAATGCAAAAATTTCAGTTCACCTGTTGCAAGGCTGTCTGTATTTTGTTCATTTTCCTTCACCTGTCATTTTAAGGCCAGGATTGCCTTCCCTGTTTTTTGTTGTTGTTTTTTTTTGGGGGGGGTTGTTTTGCATCTCAGCAAGTAAATTAATCTCTGCCCATTGCAGAAGCAGAAAGCCAGCAGAGGAAGCAGGGCTGTAATTAATACACCATGTCAACTCCAGTTGAACAGGCATTCTGGTTAGTCTCCAGGAACTCACCCACTGTCTAGCATTCAGATCATTAATCAAGGACTCCCCAGTAGTTAATCAGTGCCTTTAGCCAGTAACAGAACCAGCTGCGATTAGAATTATCTAAGCACAGCATCCAAACTCATATATGGGCAAGCCCCAGTTTCACTTCCTGCCTTTGAACTAGTCCTAATCTGCACAGTGTGAATTGCTTGCTGAGCCGGACCTGTTTCAGAATTAATCTTAACTCCAAAACTCGCCTCCTTCCCTCTTGGAACCTGCCATTCTACTACATTAGAAATCATTCCCAGAACTCTGGATCCCCCCTTCTTCCCTAGTCAGGATATGCAGCTTTCCCTTCTTTGCAATCCTGGCATGCACAAATCTTTTGCATTTAATATAACTAGGAACAGAATTCTTCCAAGAACCGTCCTCTTGCTTGTGTGCCCCAAGACTCCTTCCTTCTCTCGTGAGCTGTTTGGGCTCTGTGCGACTGAAACAGAGGCAGAAGTATTAGAAAAGGTCATTAATCCTCAGCAAGGTCTGGTGCCTTGCTCTCCAGGAATTCACTGAGGGCAGTTACAGATCTAACCAGCAGAACTGAAGATCTTGCTACCAAAAAAAAAGATTGTGCTGCTAGGTTTCGGAGCACAGCATTTCTGCCAATCATCACACTGTCTCAGTAGTATTAAGGGATTGTCTGAATTCCGCACCAGTAACATCATTTCCTTTTGGCTGCACTGCACTTGATTAACCTGTTTCTAGGATCTTCTGTAACTTTCTTTGGTATTAAGAGTTCTGTGTGTGTGTGTAAAGTGCCATCAAGTGACCCTGTAGGGTTTTCAAGGCACGAGTTATTCAGAGATGGCCATTGCCTGCCTCAGCATAGTGATCCTGGACTTCCTTAGTGGTCTCCTGTCCAACTAGTCACCAGACCCAACCCTGCTTAGGTTCTGAGATCAGGCTGGCCTGGACCATCCAGCAACATAACAGTTATTTGCTACAGTGTACATTAGAGTGGTGTTATTTAGCTAGGTTTAAAGTTGCCTTCCCATTTACTTTAGTATCAGACACTATGTGTCATAATGATTAAATCACACAAATCAAATACTGAGTTCTTGCGTGTTATAGGAAACACACACACACCAATAGTGTTTATGGGTGTATGTACAGAAAGTGATTTCCACTACATTTGTCACCCACCACACTCATTTGGTGAACAACACTGATCTTTGCCACATTACCTGCCTTTCTTGGGGTTCTTGAAATCACTCTGCTCTTCTACCCACCTGTTATGACTTCACTGGGCCCAACGCATTCTTCACATGTGCCTGGAATTTGAAGGGCTAAACATTTCTGAAAATTTAATTCCATTTGGATGGGGGGTTGGGGTGGAAGAAATTAGAGCCAGAGGTGCGTTCCCTGTCTTCTAGAAAACTGGGAGACTGTGTCACTGAAAATTTCATTCAAATTGAGTGGTGGGGGGGAGAACTTCCAGAGATGCATTTCCCCTTGAAGGGGTTGTTTGTTGGTTTGCTATCCAGTCACAGCTGACTTAAGGTGACCCCATGGGGTTTTCAAGGCAAGAGGGGTTCAGAGGGAGTTTGCCATTGCCCACCTCTGTGTCACAACCCTGGACTTCCTTGGTTGTCTCCCATACAAATATTAACCAAGGCCGACCCTCTTTAGCATCTGAGATCTCACAAGATCAGGTTAGCTTGGGCTATCTAGGTCAGGGGGGAAAGTGAAATGTTAATGATCCATCGTGTAGCCACATCTGCGAAGGTCAAATAAAGCAGTGAGGGGAACATTTAACTCAGTGATGAGCCAGCACTGCTATCTGTGCTTTTAGTTGAAGTCTCCAAAAGTCTGCATTCCTTGCCTCATACAGCAAACTAACCTAATCTTTAACACATATCTTTTGGCTATGCTCCTGCAGAGTGCAGGGGGTTGGACTAGATGACCTGCAAGATCCCTTCCAACTCTAACATTCTATGATTTTATGATACTGCTTTCTTAAAACTACAGCAGTCAGCAGTTCATGTTGCATTTGTAGTATACACTAGATAAGGAAGTAGTATTCTTAAAAGTATGTTAAGAAGTACAGATTGCATTGATTGGTTATATATTACTGCCATCTGGTTGTGTAAAACTTGCTATAAGTAATGAAGCTGAACAACGCAACAGTGTCAGCATCCTGAACTTTCTTAGGGATAGATGCTTTCCTTGATCTTGATCAATCAATAAAGGAGTTTCTACTCCAGTTGTAAGTAGTGATTTGGATCCCTTCTTTGAACCCAGCTAAAATTTGTAATTTCTCCATCTCACCCCTTGAAGTTAGTGGAAATAAAAGTAAATTTAATAATAAAATGAAGATTCTCTTTAAAATAACAGACTGAAAAGAAAATAAGAACAAAGTTTGAGTCCAGTGGCATCTTTTAAGACCAACAAAGTTTTATTCAAGGCATAAGCTTTTGTGTGCATGCACACTTCTTCAGATACATTGAAATGGAAGTTACCAGACCGTACAGATAGGTGAGCAGCAAATTAGCATGCAGTATAATTTTGATGTTTATTTCCTTCACTGTTTCCCCCTGGAATTAAATCCAAACAAATGGTGACCATATAAACTAAACTTGTTATTCTATCTTGCATGTGTTAAAACATCTTCATTATGTTGTATGCTAACTTGCTCTTCACTGACTGCCTATATGTATGAACTGCTAACTTCCATTTCAATGTATCTGAAGAAGTGTGTGCACACATGAAAGCTTATAATTTGAATGAAACTTTGTAGGCCTTAAAGGTGCCACTGGATTTGAACTTTGTTCTCCTGCTTCAGACCAATACATCTACCCACCTGAAAAAATGACTATGGATGTCATTAATCATTAGCTACAACCTACGAAACTGCTTGGTGAAATCCAAGGCAAAAACCCACCTCAGATTATTGCTGCTTTCCTCCACCTTTTGCTCACATTGGAGAAATGGCTTGTGACCTAAAAACACACCCCAGCAGATTAGCTGGGCTAATGGACTGTGAAAGCATGTTTGAGGTTAATGGCCAATAGTAGTGAGGAAAAAAGAAGAGGTATTTTACTCTCCACTAGAGGAACCTAAATGACCAGTGCCTTCCAAGATGAAATGGCCCCATATATATCATACCCAGGTAGGGCTGGTTTGCAGTGAAAGCACAGTGGAAAGTAGGGAAATGGCAAGGGCAAACTTTTATGTGTTCAATTTGCATTTAAACTTCGGAGTAATGAACAACTCTCATATGGTTCATAAAAGAGGCACTTTTTAGAAGCAATGACCATGCTAGGTAAATTGAAGGTAAGCTCTGGCTGCCTGAAGGCTTGGTTGTGATGGCAAAAAAATTCTGAAAATGCAGATGTTGCCTAATCACCCATATCTTTCATTCCACTGGTCTTGAAGAGGTTCAAAGAACCGAATTACTGATTTGGGGGGGGGTGTCATCTTGAACTGAAGTTGAGGGTAGCTTAAATATCTTACCAGTACATTCTTCTCACTATACCACCTTCCTCCCTCTCCTTTCTCAGACAAGGTGTTGGGGCTAAAGTCACCAACTTTTTCAAATGGCCTGTACCTATGTTTTTTAAGGTGAAGCTTTCCCTGATACTGGGAGAAAATGACAGTAGAAGCTTCATCTGTTTAACATTCATGGCTATACAGCAGCAAGGGCCTGTAATGGTTTCCACACAGCACTCATATAATACAATATGACCCCATGAGACCAAAGGTTAATATTTGGATCTGTTTTCAGTGCCAGGGCTCGTATCTAAATCATGCAAAACCAGAAGAAGAGAGTTCTGAGTAGGGATCTATATTTGAGTATTTCCAGTCCAAATATGTATCAGAGAAATATCAGTATTTTCCAGATATCTTTGGGTGTCTGGATGGTATCCAGGATTTCCTGGGATACCAGTAAATGGGCCCCCAAAATTTTAGAAATATTCAGCAGTAACCTTGAATATTGAGAGCCAGCATTTTAAGACTCCCAGGATTTTTCGTTAAATTTGCTGTATCTCTTGTCTTCTTGCCAGAGCTTGATGTTGACCTACCAGACTGGTACGTATCAGATTCCTTTTAAAAAGCCCGGATCTGAACACCAAACTGGCATTTGGAACCTCGATAACCAGGAATACTGATATTTTTCAGCTCCCTGATATCCAGATCCAAAAAAATACCAATTTTCTCCATGGTGCTCATCCCTAGTTCTCAGCCTGTGCAAGCTGCAGAATCTGTCAGCCGCCCACCCATAAATGATCTAAAAGAAGTGATTCAAGGTAAGAGGATACAATAGCTGAATCTGGGCACTTTCATAGCAGTGGGGTAGATCCCACTCCTAAGTTACCATTCCCCTGAGCAAAGTTTGAAGACTTCCTCTAACTTAAGCTGTTCCATTGGAGCAAAAACCACTTAGTTGGAGGAAGGCTCCTTGAAGGACAGTTGGATCAGCCTCAGCACACCTGGCTCTTCCACTGGACCCCTGTAATGCAGATCACTTCTTGGCAGGCCACTTGCCCACCTGGCACAAACCAAGTCACTTCTCACATGATAGAGAAGTGCAGAGTGAAGCAAACCTCATTTACAATGAACAGTCACTGCACCAGCAAATGTACTGAACTGCCCAGATAGGTTTAGGAAGACTTAGGAAGCATGATGCATCTGCTGCTTGACAGCTACATCTGAGGGAAAACAGCAAATAAGTTATCCTTTGCCCTGGCTTCCCAGCCCCTTCTCCAAATCACTACAAGTAAGCTACAGACTTGACGCATGATGGAAGGGAGAACCCATGTACAGAATCCTGCTTCCTACTTGGAAGTCTACGCAGCCTCTGGCCTCCTTCAGAGATGAGAGGACCACCTCAGAAAAAGAATCAACCAGGATGAGAGGTTTCCCAAGTACTGTAAGTTATTTATTCCCTAGGAAACAGAGGATTTACAGACAATTATAGTGACAGTAGACTACACAGGTGTTGGGTGCTCCAGTATAAAATTTTACTCCATCTGCCTTTCAGCATCCTGTGCAATTTCCTTATAAGCTGAGCTGAAGGCAAAGATCATGAGAATGCTTAAAAACTCAAAAAAATTTTTAAAGAACTGTGAAGCAACAGTGCCCTCTTATGGAAGCAGGTAACACTTACAAGGCACAAGATGTCCTGTATTCTAATAAGAATTTGCCTTGGAAACAAGCATTAAGGGAATGTACATCATTCACTACCATGCAGCTGAGTATGTGCTGCTTTCATTAAAAGCACTTTCTCGCGTGCAACTTTCTTGCTGTTTGGTTCTATACTCCCCAGTATTTCACAGCTTTTTTGAAGTTTTCATAGTTTTATAATCGTTTTTAGACCTCAATAGTCTTCTGCCACTTTAATCAAATGCATGAAATTACATTGTTTGAGGCTTTCTATTGGCATTGGCTTATGACAACTCCAGGAGTGAATGTTCAAAATCCACCTTCTCAGGTATCTTTTCAGTACAACTGGAGAACTTGACACTGCCAGTTTTAATTTCTTTAGATGCAAGTACTTTTTTGTAATGTGTCTTTGGCCATAATTCTTGTAAATCAAAGAAGTGCTCATCCCACAAATGCTCATCCCACCTCAGCGCAAGACTAATTCTGAGCACGGGGCAGACACAATTTAGTAATCTGTTCAAAACATTGCCACACTAGGATAATTTACTTTCTTTAAAAGAGAAACAAGATTCGGCTTTTTATATCAAAAATTTCATAATCCTGAACTCATGCCACATTTCAGCTCGAACTCTTATGTATGCATTTTATGCTTTTACTTTTCACAATTCTAAGATAACTCCTTTTTAAAAATAATTATTTCTCAGCCTATGTCAGTTTTTGGCTTCAAAAACCTGCATCTGCAACTGTTTGTTTTTATAAAGGGAGCTCTATAAGCAGGTAGACTGTCAAGAGGTATTCCGATGGAAATGACAACCTAGGATTGTCTGTAAGTTCAAGTAAAACCAATCCAAAACTGGTAACTGTACAAAAGCACAGCCAAACAGCCAGGTTTCCAGACTCACTCGGATATAAACAGAAAAGGTTAGTGACTATGAAGTAGTCCCCCACTGCTGGACCTCCTGATGGCACCTGGTATGTTTTGGCCGCTGTGTGACAGAGTGTTGGACTAGATGGGCCATTGGCCTGATTCAACATTGGTTTCTCTTATGTTCGTAAGTAGGTTTTATGAGATTTGATGGTTGACAGCACTCTTCATGAGGACCTTCTAATGACTCTGCAAAGAGCAAAACTGAATGAAGTCAAGCTTACCCATTAACATACAATTGTACATACATGATACCATTCTATAATCAAATCTGTCCCCCGCGCAATGAAAGCTAGTCACATCTCTTATTTTCTGTGTCAGAAACAAGAAAATTCACCAGAACAGTAAGAAATAGTATTTTAATACAAATTATACATAAAATCTACAAATTTTTAAATGCTAACATTTCTCAGAACATCTGATACTTTTATAAAATTTTCAGCTCCCTCACCATATTAAATATATTTTGTAACAATGCCATGTAAAGCTGAAAAAACAAACACATATTGCACATTATAGTGATAAATTAAGAATGGGTTATATGGATTGGCAAGTTATCCATTCAAATATTAGACTTGGTCATAACACTAAGTTTTGCAATTGAAAAAATATTGGTCACTTTTCATGAACTAGAATGACATTTTACAGGAGAGCATTGGTACACTTCCAATGTCCTTTATAAGTGGGAGAAAAACTGGGAATCTCAGAAGTCTTGCAGTTTATAATTAAATCAAATCTAGTTACCTCAGCACCCTGATTCAATAGCACACTCTCGGTGCTATTTATGTGAATGCCTATAACTGAATGATTCCAGCACATATTAGTATTCATATTCTCAGGTACCAGCTTCCACAGAAGGAAGAAGACTATCACCTTCAGTTAATCACTCCTAACAAAACTAAGTTGAAATGGCTGGCTGGACAACATGGAAAGGAGTATGCTACTTCTAACAGAAACATGTCAGTTCTAAGGATTCCCTTAAGTTAGAATTTAGAACTCCCAATAGAGTGACTAACAAAAGCCCTTCAGCTCCTTTGAAAAATTAGCATCTCAAATATATTTCTTGGCAAAACAAACCAAAGTGCAAATCACTGCATGGACACTCACTATTTTAGCAAGCACAATCTTGAATAAGCGATGTAGCATGACATGCAACCTAACTTAAAAGAGTTTTTAATACTCAAACACTAATGTGGATATGATGGAAATATTTTACATCTGGTAGGATCCACTACACAACTTAAGACAGCAATATGCTACTGACAACATGGATTACAACAGTGGTAAACTGAATTTTGTTTGTATTTTGCTTCCCTTTGAGGGTTTGAAGCTTATGGCCAGGACCCAAAGTACCACAAAACCAACCGCGAGCCCAAGGAAACTGAAGTTACATTTCATCTTCCCACTCCATAGGCCAAACTGCTTTTGAAACTAAAGATTTCAGAAAGGCACCTGGTATATTTTGGCCGCTGTGTGACAGAGTGTTGGACTAGATGGGCCATTGGCCTGATTCAACATTGGCTTCTCTTATGTTCTTATGTTCTTAGCTCCGTGACAGATGAGGCAGCAGGGTTTTTTTGTTTGTTTTTTAATAAAAACATACATTAACACTGCAAAGCTATTTGCACAGCCATAAACAGCACTCTGGATCCTGGCCTGTGTTCTTTTCACTTCACATTGCCCGGTGAGAAAACTCAAGCCATCGTCTTCAAGTAGTCAGCTCTTTCGTTTTACAGCACCCTGCCCCCCAGTACCCCTTTTTTGCCAGGCATTCTACCTTCAGCTTTCCAGACTAGTAAGCAAGCCTACCCTGAATTGCTTGTCAGCAGCCCATTCAGGTCTATGACCAGCTTTCCCTTCACACCTTTGAAGCATAACATGCTGAAACGGCTGTCTGGTTTCCAAATTAGTTAAGCCTAGGGCTAATTTTGGAGGATAATGAAAGCATGGGCTCAAAAGATTTTATACTTCAAGGGATTTGTATTTGGTTGAGCTCTCAAATTTCCCTTTAAAAAACAGCAATGCTGTAAAATAAAAAGTCAGATGTTTCAAACCAAAATATTCTACGCAAACAGAAGTCTACTTTAAGATCCCTGAGATTCATTTGTTTGCCTTAGAGATTAAGCAAGCCCTAATTATTTCTGTGCTAAGCATCATACAGTTTACTTGCAACATAAACAGTACATGTTCCATGAAGAAATGGGCCAGATTATGTAGTATAACTGATATTTACACATTGCAGTTTGGAATTTGATCTAAGTTCCATATTGTTTTCCTCAAAGAGGAAAACACTAATTTAAATCTGGATTCCTCTTTGATTAAAGTACTAAAAACCATGTTTCAAATTACTCAAAAAAATCTCTTGAAAAGACTGATTCTTCAAAAATTTTAAGATACTATTTGGACATGCTTAAATTATATTCTGTGTTTTAATGAAAAATAGCAGATACTACTTTTCATCATAGTTACTGGGGGATAAAAATTGGGACAGGGGAAAGGGATGCTTGACTTGGATAGTAACAAGTAAGGCCACAAGCTACAGCCTTTTCAGTTTTTAATTCAAGGTGCTTCGCTGATTCTTGTCGCAGAATTTCAAAAGTAATCAAAGAACCAAAACATCTTGGAAGATCAACTGTCCACCTGCTCTGCTACAAGAATACTTCCTACAGAGAAGGGGAACCATTCATTGGTAAATACTTGATTTATATATATGGAAGATAGCAAGTACAATTCTCAAATACTACTTTGGGATGTTAGGAGTTGATATAATTCCAGCAGAAACTACTCCAAAAACAATTTATTTTGGTAATTAAGAGCTAAACCTCTTAGTTTTCTTCTGAGTAACACATTAAGAAGGCACTAGCTCCAAAAGCTTGCATATTATAACTACAAGGAATGTAAATTTCAGATTATGCATTAATTAAGGTAGGTTTCCCCAAGAGGCACAAAGAAGGGGGTGTGAATATGAAGAACATCGTGAAGGACTGTTCAAATAAGCAATGCAAGATGGTAAGATAAGTGAGAGATTCGAGTGGCTTTGTGCATTTTCACCTACTAGAAGGCACCTTGTTTTTTTTTTATTACTGGTTTCAGAAGCTAGTAAACTCCATACACCCCTGAATGTGCAATTCAAACTAAGAACACTGTTTTCAACATCAGCCTAGATGTTAGTCCTGAATGTGGTGATGTAATATTTCTGTTGGTATTACAACATTACATTGCAGTAATGCCATATCATCGACATCTTCAGTAAACCAGAACCTATGGATATCCCTTCTACCTGAGCAATAATTAGCATTGTTTATTGCTAATGAAAATGATCTAATTAAGCATGATGAGAGAAGATTGCACACTCCCTTGCTTCCCACCCCAATATATTTAAATTTTTAAGTTTCCTCCAAATGTATCTGCCTAGCATACAAATAAAAATGTGGTTGCAAGACAGCATTTCTGGCGCAGCCCACTTCTTGTTGTTTTTTACTCCAAGCAACCTTTAAGGAGTCTTCATCAACAATAAAAGAACTGAAGTTTCATGAGAACTTCATTTGTATGTGCCCCTTTTTGCAATACTGCAAATAGGACAAATGTACTCGGCAGCAGACATCTTTCCAATAAACCTAAGTCCTTCATGAAGTCATCCTTCAGTGACTACTTGAGCCCTCATGCCCGTTATGAGCTGCACAGTTCAAGAGGAACGAGCTGCTTCAGATGCAGTCTTGCGATCTTCAATATTATTTCACATAAACAATGTTCAGATCAAGCCCACCATCTGATCAATCTGTCTCATATAAACACTCTTTAAGGGCAGCAGGTATCTCCTCTCATCTGGTACTCTGTTGCACTGTAAGGAAAAGATTTAAAAAAATACAAATTTGATTATTATTTTTTAAAACTCAGGTTACTGATTAGCCACACTCATGATTCCCATACTATCTGTAAAGACATCCAAGCACTGGCACAACTGCTGTTTCTAGAAATGCACAGAAGATGTAAATCAAAATGAAGAAACACTGGTACTGCTTCAAGAAACTTGCTAAACATGTGCTCTGCCCTAGACAGATATAGATGAAACAGGAAGCATGTATCTTTAAGAAGGTTGTGACACACTGGAGAGCTGGTGTGGTGTATGGTTAAGAGTGCCGGACTAGTATTTGGAAGACCAAGGCTGGAATCCCCACTTGTGCCCTGGAAGCTCTCTGGGTGACCTTGGGTCAGTCACCTTCTCTTAGCCTAACCCACTTCACAGAGTTGTTGGGAGGATAAAATCACATAAGTAGCTTTGGTTCCCCTTGGGGAGAAAGGCGGGGTACAAATGGATTAAATAAATAAGCACACCTACAACTCAGGGGGAGGATACTTGCTATAAGAATTCACTCAGTGAATGGGGACTATCATGGCTCAGAACTGTTCCACCCATCTACTTCCAGAGGTAGGACAAAAAGACCCCAAAAGTGAGAACATGCCCCTATTTCCAGGATGTGTAGCTGTGGAGTGAAACCTTTAAAAACTTAACTCAGACTTACAAGGCAGTGAAAATGAAAGCTGGCCTAAAGGGGCCCTTCTTTCTATCCTTGAGTTAAACTGTCTGCTATTAAAATTATGCACAACTAGAATTCTTACTTTCATTCAACACAATCAAACCTAGAACAAAAACAGGACATCCTAGATCTGCTGAGAACACACACTCCTGAAGAGTAATAAGATTCCTTTACAGTAAAGAACATACTGGAACTGCTTGTCCAGAAGCAGTGTGCCACATCCCAGATAGAAATCCACTTAAATTAATCCAGTACAAAAGCATTAAACAACTGCAGGACCATCCTCATCAAGGTTGCTTTAGCAGAAGAATACTTGCCTATCCTATAAATGTCTGCATGGACCTCCTTCCAACAGGTCTCTAGCTCAGAGGACTGCAGCTCTAGCAATGACTGACGTCACAACAAAGCTCTCCATGCTTAAAAAAAGGCTCTGTTTGTCTCTCATTCTTCTTGTTCTCCATTCTGAATCCCTTCACCCTTCCTTTCTGAATCCCTTCAACTGTCTACGAAAATAGGCAGCTACCAGAGCACCCATTAATAGTGCTTTGGGGGGTGTCCATGATACCTCTTGGCAAGATCTTTTCTTTTCCTTTCTTTTTGCAAAAATTGGAGACTCTTGATAGCTGATGGTCTTTCCCTAGTTAATCTATCAAAGATTCAAGGAAGGAGACATTCCCACAAGATGAACTAGGGATACATACACTGAAAAATAGCATGTGCTTTGTTAAAGTCTGTATACTCTGATCAAATCAGACACTCTATATTTGAATAATAAGTCCTCTGCCACACCTCATTACATAAACACTATATATTACACTGCTTATTTATACTTACATTAGAAATAGAATTGTTTGCTCTGATTTCATTACGCTTGTTCTTTTCAGCTTTCTTCTCCTCTTCAGGGAAGGTATCTTGCCATAATGAAACACGCAGACGTTTATCCAGTGACACAATGTGCCCTTCCGTTGTAAACATGAATCTATTTCCTGATTTGTGCACAGGATTTTCTTCATCAAACAACTAGCAGGAAAGATTGTATGGATCATTAATATAACCTCAAGCTTGGAACAGCGTATTTGACAATAAGACTGCACTAACAGATTCATCCAGTGGTTACACAGCAAGTGACAGATTCCTCTATAGTAAGGTATATACATGCTCACAAAAACAACATACATGCTTCCAAAACACAAAAATATGTTGGCCAACAAGGTTGCCAGCAGACCACAAACATTTCATATTCTTCCATCTGCCAATATGATACTTATATACCCATACAATAACAATAAAAACTACAGCAGTGATCATCAATTGCTGTAATTTGTTTAACAGTTGTAGTGAGCAAAACTGTTTAATACACGAGAATCTAAACTGACCACTGAGTGAAAGATAAACGTACCAAATACAAGTATTTACATGTCTCGCTAAGAAAAAAACTCTCCATCCGATCTTCTTTGGACTTCTCTATGACATGGTGCAGGGTAGCATAGCCACATCTGAAAGGCACATTACATTTTTATTTGACATCATTTGCTTAGCCTTAATCCCCAATAAGATGCCACAAGGGCCTAATAAACTGATATTTGTTCTGATCAGAACACTACTACTAAGCTTTACAGTTGTCTGTCAGTTCTGTCTGAGTTTACAGTATCAAACAAGAGAACTAAATGCAAACAGCCTCGTTTATTAGTTGTTATAGATTTCCCGGGCTGTATGGCCATGGTCTTGACGCTGTAGGACCTGACATTTCACCAGCAGCTGTGACTGGCATCCTCAGAGGTGTAACACAGAAAGATGGAGTACTCTTTGTGGCAAGATGAGAAGAAAAATGGTACGCAGGTAATTTATATCTACTCAGGAAGGAGGGATAGGGCTGAGTCATTATCTTGTAGGAGTTCCCCAGGCTGTGACATGCTAATGGAGGAGCTTTCCTGAGGAGGTTCTTTCGCATAAGGATTGGCTGTTGAAATTCTAATCTTATCTGTACATAAGAATATAAGAGAAGCCAATGTTGAATCAGGCCAATGGCCCATCTAGTCCAACACTCTGTCACAAAGTGGCCAAAATATACCAGGTGCCATCAGGAGGTCCAGCAGTGGGGCCAGGGCACCAGAAGCCCTCCCACTGCTGCCCCCTCCAGCACCAAGAATAGAGTGCATCACCTGCCCCAGACTGAGAGTTCCCATCTAAACCCTGTGGCTAATAGCCACTGGTGGACTTCTGCTCTATATGTTTATCTAATTCTTGAAACTGTCCATGCTTGCAGCTGCCACGACCTCCTGTGGCAGTGAATTCCATATGTTAATCACTCTTTGGGTGAAGAAGTATTTCCTTTTATCTGTTCTAACCCGACTGCTCAGCAATTTCATAGAGTGCCCACGAGTTCTTGTATTGTGAGAAAGGGAGAAAAAAGTACTTCTTTCTCAACCTACTCAATCCCATTCATAATCTTATAAACCTCGATCATGTCACCTCTCAGCCGTCGTTTCTCCAAGCTAAAGAGCCCCAAGCATTTTAACCTTTCTTCATAGGGAAGGTGTTCCAACCCTTTTATCATTCTAGTTGCCCTTCTCTGCACTTTTTCCAATGCTATAATATCCTTTTTGAGATGTGGTGACCAGAACTGTACACAGTATTCCAAATGAGGTCACACCAATGATTTATACAGGGGCATGATGATACTGGCTGATTTGTTATCAATTCCCTTCCTAATAATCCCCAGCATAGCGTTGGCCTTCTTTATTGCAGCTACACATTGTCTAGACATTTTCAGCGAGTTATCCACTACGACTCCAAGATCTCTCTCTTGGTCCGTCTCTGCCAGTTCAGACCCCATCAACATGTATTTATATTTAGGATTTTTGGCTCCAATGTGCATCACTTTGCACCTGGCCACATTGAACCCCATTTGCCACGCTGACGCCCACTCACCCATCCTCAACAGATCCCTTTGGAGTGCCTCACACTCCTCCCTGGTTTTCACCACCCTGAACAACTTCGTGTCATCTGCAAATTTAGCCACATCACTGCTTACTCCCAATTCCAAATCGTTAATAAACAAGTTAAAAAGCATCGGACCAAGTACTGATCCCTGTGGTACCCCACTGCTTACCACCCTCCACTGAGAAAGTTTCCCATTTATACTCACTCTCTATTTCCTATTTATAAGCCAGTTTTTGATCCACAAGAGGACTTGTCCTTTTATCTGTAGTGCTATTGTAAGCATTTTGTGTTTTTCAGGACAGGAAACCATGCCCAATTTATTTTTAAACTCTCTTCTTTCCTGTTGAAATTGTGTTTATGTTTATGAATTTCAATGACACAGAGAGTACGCCATCTTTCTGTGTTATAACTCTGAGGATGCCAGTCACAGCTGCTGGCGAAAAGTCAGGTCCTACAATGCCACGACCACAGCCATACAGCCTGGAAAATCTACAACAACTAATGAACTTTGGCCGTGAAAGCTTTTGACAACAAACTCATTTATCATGGTATCTTTCTTTTTTTTGGGGGGGGGGGGTGCCTTTCCAATTGCCTTTTTCTCCTAGGTGCTTGAGAAATTCTTCAATTTCAAGAAAGAGAAAAGCGAATAAAAATTGTTCATATTCCCATTAGATAAAGTAGTCTTTAAAATGCATTCAGAAGTAGGCATATCTGCTTAATGATTAATATGGCACAATTCAAAGTAATAAAACTTATTTCACAGGTAACTGAAAAGAAAACATTTGCCATAAATTCAACAACTCTGCTTTCTTCAATAACTAAACCTATTACCAATGTGAAAGGAAGAGCTTGAAAACTAACTTTGCCTTTGTGTATTTCTCCAGGCTCTGAAGAATATCCATTCCTACATGAAGATAAAAAGGATTCTTTGTGGCCTGAATAAAGAGAGGAAATAAATTTAAGGGCAATAAGCAATATCTTTTTTTTTTTTTTAAGACCAGAAAACACAAAACTATAGAAGTGAAATACTTCACTCGTGTCCACAAAAGGCAACTTCTTAAACAGTCTACATATTTTTAAATAACAAGAATTTTATTAAATCTTAACAATAGAAATCATATTTAACCATAATAAGAAAACTCACACATAAAAATAATTCAAAGATAAAACACAATAACATCAATACTGAGCATACCACAGCATTTTACAAAAGTGGCTTGTTATGTAAACAGTAAAGAAATGTTATTACCTTACAAAAGAAATACATCAATATACTTTTAGAGGAAAGCTAACACTCTTTTAGAAATACGGTAACGAACTATGATATTGTTGATTAGAAAAGTATAGTTGAATGTTTTAAGTGACTAGATAAGCTATTTCCACACTTATTCTTCAACATGACTAATGCTAATCTAAAAAACAACCAACGATAATCATTTTAAAAGACTTTGCTTCCCCGGCATCATTCGAATGACTTTCTACAATCCAGGTTACTATTTTCTAAAAACAGCTCAAGAATCTTTAAATCCATATACTTTGAAAACATATGGCCTTTAATAGGCAGATTGAAGCCCTTGCCTATTCACAGCCTTTGAGAGATTTCCAGTTCCATTGTTTGTGGAATTTCAAAAACTGGAACTTGCTCAGTATACATATGCTGATCCATAGTAACCCCTTACTTGATATTTTGCTACTGCTGCCACTGCCAAGAAAGTGTGTTCCTGGCTGGCATTATGAAAAGCATGGGAACACAGCACTAGTTAGTTCTCTTGTCCTTTCATAAGTGTTTCCACTCTCCCCTGAAGAACACTGGAGCGGGGGTACAACAAATTCACATGAATGTGATTGGCAGCCAATCATGCTCTCTTCAGCTGTCACAAATAGAGGTGAGCCAGTTATCAGATCTATTCAGATCCACTCACTGTACTCCGACAGGTTCTCAGTGAGTCCTAGGCTTGCAGGTACACAGCAAGATGTTTGGAGAGGAAGACTGGAAGCCAACTCTGAGCTGATTCCCCTCTCAATCAGCTGAGACTCTCCTGTCTCCCCTCCCAACTCTTTGCAGCCCCCCCAGCTAACAGAGCCACTGGCTTCTGAATCCCCCCCACAAGCTTCACTCTACATCTCAATTTTGCAGGGACCCAGTGAAAAGCTGGGGGGAGGGGCAGAAACCAACTCAGCTGACCATTGGCTTCTGTTTTCCTTCCTCCCCCAAAAAACCCTTCTGGCTGTTCCACGCAAGGATCAGAGACTGCAAGACATTTCCTATTTATAACAGACAGCCCATTTTGTTAAATCCATCCAAGAGTGTTACTGAAAATGAACCGGCAAGTATTCAAGTATCCCTACACAAGAGAGTTCCTAGTTTCACAGGCAAGTACATGAAGGGACTGTTCATAAAAATCTGTTAAACTTTAACACACTTTAGTTGCTGTAGATTTTCCAGGTTGTGTGGCCGTGGTCTTGGCATTGTAGGACTAAACTGGCAATTTCTGCCAATTCCCCCTTCCCTCTGCAGATTCTTCTAATGTCACTCCTCAGGACTCCTCTAATGCTGCTCAGGATCCGTTATCCTGAGCAGCATTTCAACAAGTTCACTTGGCTGCAGAGGGGAGGAAACAGGAAAATTCCACTCCACTTACAGAAAAGTTAGTCTGCATTGGTTTGTGGAACACCTGGCTAAGGTTTATGGTTTCTCATGTAGTGCTAGAGGGCTGCTTGACTGTAAAGAGAGTAACAGCTTGTTTATCTAGACCCCAGAAAAGGGAGAAAGCAGTCAGAAAGCAAAGAGAAAGCACTCAGAACACAATTCATTCAACAGTTCCATGAAACATTTCTGAAGATGGCACTTAAGAGGTTTTTGCTGGGGATTACAGGTATTAAAGAACAGTGAATTTATGGGGAAGCAGTTGTCTGATTTACCACACCCCAAGCCATAAAGTCTGTGGAAATTATATCTATGCTGTGGTTGCCATGGATTCAAAATGCTTATCACAGGCATGATAAACTACAACCCAAAAGGACAGTGTCAGTCAGACCTTAGTCACACAGTGATGTATTTCACACTACCCAAAAGCTTAAGGACAAAATGTCGGATTTCCTTCCTAGCAAGAGATAGTCCATTAAGCATATTTGTATAAAATATGGCTAGTTCGCATCCAGGATCCCAGGAAGTGTGGAATAAAAAGCTTCTTAATGAAAAAATGCATCTCTCACAAGTAGCTTAGGAGAAAATTTAAATACCTGATACAGAAGATAAGTAGATTCCACTAACTCTGGCCTTAGTGGATAAAAAAGGACATCTGGTGCCTGTAACTGCCAGTTGTACCTCTCTGGAAGAGCTCCATACCGTTTCCATATGGCGTAATAAAATGCATGGAGGCAAATAGCATCTTCCACATCACCTATTAAAACCTGAAGAGAAGCAACAACTGCAAAATCATACACATAAAAGAACAGCTCAAAAAAACCCAACACACATAAAAGAACAGCTCAATACAGATAAAGAGAACCAATTTTAAGGCTATCAGTTCTTTTCCTCAACATCAGAGAAAAGAGCGGATACCACACTATCATTAACAACTGTGGGGACAGGAGCTTTTCCTGCACAAGAATGCTACTGTATGGGTGTGTACATATGAACACTAAATCACATCACTCTATAAGCCCTCCCATAGCAAAACATCCCCTGCGGAGGAAACACTGTGGTCTGATGAAATGCAAAAAAGCTAGCCACTTCCATATGAAAGATTATCTTCCTGCTGCTGTTGCAACCCAGCCACATAACACCCCTGCAATTTCAAGAAATGCTGAGCAACTGCCTGGCAACCTCTCCATGCTTTGAGAATCAACAGCTTCTCTGCTCTCTTCCTCCAACAGAAGTGAAGATGAATCATACCACCATAACAAGTAGTTTAACTAGCACTGTATTTACCCTCTGGTTTATCCAAGTGATGGGCATGCAGGCCTTCTGACAGATGCCAGTTTTGCAGTAAAAACCAACAAGGTACCTTTCTGACTGGGGAAGTAGAATTTCTTACAAAACACCTAAGAAGTTCAATGTTTTCTGCACTTTTCACCATATTGACGATACCTGAAGTCCAGGAAAAAATGCCTGAAGAGAATCAATCCAGGTGTTCATCAACTGCCCACTGAACATGTTTACATTAACATAGAGAGGTGGGTCCCCTTCGCCCTCATTACAGGCTTCTCTTCTAAAAAAAGAACAAGGCTATATTTTATAATTTGCACTAAGGCAGGGAAAAGGTGGCTTAGGTCTCATGCAGCATCTTTGCTGACAGAAGGATTTCCAACAAAGGAGGGAAACTTTTTCACTCCCCCCCCCACCGGCTGCAGCCTAAAATACTCCCACATCCTGTGTTGCCAACATGTTTTTCCCAGTGAAGCAGCTTTCTGAGAGAATAGTTTGGGCCACAGCAGGAGGGAGAGGATAAAACAGGAAAGGAAGTTATGCTCCACTGACAGAAATCCTTCCACAAGCAGAGAACGTCTGAAAGACCCATGCCAAATCTTCATCCATAGAACTAAATATCAATCATCAAACATTGTTTGCTCTATAACAGGCATGTCCAACTTCGAACAGGTAGTGATCTATTTTTTCCAGCCAAAAGTGCCAGTGATCTACCACCATGAAAATAAAGTTTCAAATTAGTTTCAAATTAGATTTTAGCCCACTAAAGTTGGGTTCCACCGCCCGCCTCCATTTATAATGCACCTTCTATCATTTACTGGTAAGCAAAATAAGCAAAAACAAAACAGAGAGATGAAGATCCAGAAAGCACCGCAAGACCTCTGGATGATGCCAAAACCACACACGTAGTTCTAAAAGTAAAAATAAGAATTCATCATACTGGCACCAATAATCAAATACCACCAAACAATCATCAAAAAAACCCCAAACACCTGTCCAGCAAACCAGGAGACCAAGTGGGGCTGGTGATCTTCCTCTGACCCCTCCGCGATCTACTGGTAGATCGCAATCTACCTGTTGGACATACCTGCTCTATAAACATCACCTGTAACAGACTTAAAAGCTGCTTTTGTGTTTTCTTGGGGGGGGTGCACATGTGCATGTGCCTAGAAGCCATGGTGACTTCTGGCAACCCCTACTGGGGCTTGGATGTTTTCAGAGAGGTGGTGTGAGTAACCTGCTTCTGCGTCCCAGCCCTGGTATTCCTTGGAGGTCTTCCTTGCAAGTACTTGCCAGGGTCAGCCCTGCTTAGCTTCCGATATCTGATTAGATCGGGCTTCCCTGGGCTATCCAGGTCAGGGCAAAGCTGCTTTTGTTTTGAAAAGATACCAAACATGGTTAAAATTTCCCAAACCAAGCAGAGGGTGTGCAAAACAAGCATTATATTCATACACCTGTACAAGGTTTGGTGAAGGCATCAAAGTAATATGGGAGCCTTGAATAAAAAATATATAGGTACTAATTTATTCAACAACAAATGCTCATTCACAGCTTCTAAAAGAAACGCCTAGAGGCAGATGCAGAGCAAGTTGCAAAGCCAGAAAAAATGAAATTATGTTACAAGAGGAAGTCTCAGAATCTATTCCACATAGCTAGGCTTGTGCTAAATACACATTAAAAAGCTGCACATACCCTCGCCTTAAGTAGTTCTGAATACTCCGATAAGCAGCACTGAACATCTCTAGATCTTCCTTTTCTCCAAAGAGGATGTATGACTTTAAAAGATATTCATAGAAGGAGTCTAATCCTGCTCCCAAGCCACTCTGCTTACCAACCCAATGGCCAGTTTGAATATTCACAACATTGCCTTTGAAGTAAAACACATGTACGGACATTTCATTACATATTATCCAAGGCAAGCAATGCATATTACACAAACTATATCACACTTAACTGACAATTCTCAAGACAGCTTGAAAATTTCAAAAATTCAAAAGAAAACTAAATGAATTGGACTCAGCAATACTTTTCTGATAACAGAGGGTAGGGGTTACTTTCATACACACACACACACTCCCCTATCCCACAGCTGCAGTATTTGGGGCTGTGGGACTTAGATTTTAATCACCGATGACAACTTTATTTCTGGTTTTAAATTCTGAAATTGCACAACAACAAATGTTACAGAATAAATGCTACAGGAAAAAACTGTTTAGTGACATCTTCATCTTCATAGAAGCCTTACTAAAGTCATAATTTACTACATTAAAAAACTATTACTGTGAAAAGATGAAATTCAACTATAGTATTTTGTTTTTGTAGCTAACATAAATGAGATGGATTGACACAATAAAAAAAGCCACAACCATCAGTTTGCAAGTCCTGAGCAAGGCTGTTAGCAACAGGACATTTCGGAGGTCATTAATTCACAGGATCACCATAAGTCGGAAGCAAATTGATGGCACTAAACACTCACAGCTGGCACAAATACCACACCGGCTGATGATTTAAAGTATTTTTGTTCCAATAACTTTAATACTTTAAAAGTATTTCACCAAATATTTCTAAATAGGTCAAAAGGACAACCCTATGTTCAATATAATGTTTAAACCAGCCAAAGATAGCATCTTTCCAAGAATGCATAAGGATTCACCACCACCGATGGGACTCCATTCACAGAACAGAGTAATTCCCTCTTCATGACCCCCCCCCCCAGCTTCCTACAGAAGAGACTCTCAGGCTATGTGGAACAGAGGGCTGCAACTGGAGGAGGCACAGACCCACCCAAAAATGCATTACACTTTTGCAAGGACGGTATGGATCCAACCTTATGCTCTTTTTAAATGACTATATCAACAGATCTGACATGCAAAAAAACAGTGTAAACTGTCACATATATAAATATATTTCTTTCATCTGCTTTGTTTTTAGATAAAGGAGTGGCACATAAGAAAATACCTATCCTATGTAGTTAGCTTACAACTCTGTCTTGGTAAAAATACTGCATACTAGGTTCAAGGAAACCACCTTGCATGGCACAAGTTTTTCTCACAGAGTATTACTATGCTGGTGGCAGTTTAATGTTTTTGTATTTAAAACACTTCTGTGCTGCCTTTCTACCCAAACAGGGTCCCCAAGACCGATTAATTCTTAATTTAACAGAGGCCTTAAGATAAAGAAAGAGCGCAGTGACACATTCAAAACCTGCTAGCTTATTGCATCACAAACTTTTAAGAACTGCTTTCTTCAGAAGATGAATCCCTTGGGTGATCAGTATACTCAGAAAATAAAGATACGATATTAGAGGTGCACTGCAGTTAGGTCACACTGACAGAGAAAGTGCTGGAGGATATTTTTGACTTTTCCTTTCCACCAGCAGCCCTCAAAATTCCAAACAGCCGCTGGGGATTGTGGGAACTTCACAGACAAAATGCCAAAGAGGGCTACTATGAGCCTCTTATGCTGGAAAAGCAGAGTGTGCCAATGTCACTTTATTTACTGTGCAGCGCCTCCATGAGTGATAACATTTTATCTACAACACTACCATGATCACCCTCCTCACTCTTCAGAAGTCTCTGGATAGCAGAGAGAGACAAGAAATACCTGCAGCCACGAAAGCCACTGTGCTCACAGATAATAGGATCCAATCAACAGGATTTAAAGAAATTTTTGCCACACTATAAATATAAATTAAAAACTTTGTATTCTCTTTTCAAGGGAGAGAAATGTAAACTACAAGTTCCTGTAAGAGCACTAATTAGATTAATTGGGCTTGTTGCTTTTAGAACAGATGTTGTAGTATCTGAGGATTACCATGTAATGTTTTCTGATTTACAATACAGCTGTTTATGCAAGTGTAAATGTATGTTATTGTTACACTCTAATAGTTAAGACACCTGTTGCTGATGACTAGTGACAGCCTATAACACAAGAGCTCTGGAAACAGATTAAATACCTAACAATCCAGTGTCATTGCTCCTTAGATTCCAGAGTGCTTTCACAGCTCGACGGGCTACCCATTCAAAAGTAGAATCTCCAAGAAGCCGACTAAGAATTCCAAATTCCACCAACAAAGAGCCAGCTCCCGCAGTGCAAGTCTCGTTATTGCTGTCAGAAGGAACTCCTGTTCTTAAATTTACCTGAAAAGGGAAGAGTTTTATATGCTTCTTTCTTCAGTTGTACACAGTTACACTCCTACCCTTTGTGTCCCTCAAAGTCACTATGCCATTGTTACAAGGTGACTCAAATGTTTCAGTGCTCTGTTCTGAAATTGCATCATATTCCACAGGGAAAGTGTCTTGTAAATATCTAGCTAGAGGGCCAGTTAAGACATGGGAAGCCATGTTCATAGAACAGCCCTGTGAACACAGCACCACTGACACATTAGCAGATAACCCAGCCTGTCCATTATTACAGAAACCATTTCCAAAGGTGATCCTTGTTAGCACAGTAGCATATTTTTCAGCTGCTACGGTTGCATGACAAAGAGGAAGTTGTGTAGGTAACCAAGAATGAGCCAGGTCAGCGCTTCATTGAACTAGGGGATATTCTACACTAATCTCTCAAAAACACACACATATATAATTTATATAACACTTAAATCCACAGGTGAAATATGTAATGCTACAGAAAATGATCAGCATATATCACATATAAGTTGGCCTTCATAACACACCTACCCGAGGATAAGGAATTCCAGTTTTGGTGTTCTCAAAAGCAGGTAAAAGCCTTACTGCTAGGTCATGCGCCATATATAACAGCTCATTGTCATAGCCTTTTATAGTCATATCACCAAAAGGCTGTTTGGCATCTGTTATTATGATGTGTGCTGAAAGTAAGCTTCCCAAAACCCTAAGAGAGAAGAGATTGAAAGAAATATAAAATTTGCTGCTTTTATCACCAGATGGCATGTGTTTTCATATTAGTGAAATAAAAACTCAGATGTTAACACTAACATTATAATGGGTTTGCCAGAAAATATGGATCAAAGTATTTTGCAGAAAAATCTGATACCCTAAAAAGTGCAAAATCTAACCTGGGATATTCATTTTACTTTACATTTAGTGAATAACTTTTAAAAAGTATACCATGTTAATTTTGTGCCCCAACAGCAACAAATACACCAATTATTTCAACTTAATTCTTTTGCTGAAGTCACTTAAGAACATCAGTTTCACTATCACTCCAGGTAGCATTACTTGCAGTACATGTTGGTTCCATAGCAGGTTTTATTGAAATATTTATACTGTGCCATTCCTCTTGGCTCACAATTAGTTATTCCAATATTTAGCTCTGGTTCTGATTTGATCTGCACAGTCAACCCAGGTGAATTTATAATCTAATCCTCAACATGGCTCCATATGTGGATACTTACATCCAGAGACTGGAGTCATGGACAGATAAGACAGATCTTTATATAAATCTGAAATCTTTTTTTTAAAAATGCATTGGGCGATTTAAACCCCAAAATGATAGAAGCAGCACATGTAGTTTTAAGAAATGAATGCCTTTAGTGACCATCGTTAGGCAACCACAACAGTATTGCCAGTCTTCCACCTTGTGTTTCTATCAGTAAAAAGCGGACAGAGGGGGTAGAGACCTTTCCAGGGCTGTTTTGGCCTTTGAGGGAGGAATCACTGAGGCCAGGTCTGCCAGCAACCACCAGGTGGACTTGCTACCATGCAACCTTCATGACTTACCCAAAAACTTGCTACTTGTCAACAGCAGCCACCCAATGAACATTAGTATATGATGTACTGGGATCTGGGAGACACAGGTTCAAATCTCCAGTCTGCCATGAAAGTTCTCTGGGTGACCTTGAGCCAGTTACACCTTTTCAGCCTAACCTACCTCACAGGGTTTTTATAAAGATAAAATAGAAGAGAGGAGAATGATGTAAGCAGCTTTGGGTCCCCACTATGGAAAAAGGTGGGGCATAATGTAAAAAATATAGATGAAGATGGGGCAGATAAAAGACTGAGGGGAAAAGAAAAGGAACGATGGAAATGTGAGGATATGGGGATTGCCAGAAGTAGGAAAGGCTGAAACAGTGGGGGGGGGGGGGAGAGAGAGGAATGAAGCAAGCCCTGCAAATCCTTGTGCATTCCTACCACGTAACTGGGCATGACCAGGCCCAGCAGCTGGAACCATGCAGTTTTATCCCATGGCAAGGCTGCAAGAGGGAGGGGAAAGAGGAAAACCTGAAGATGAGGGGCAGATAAAAGGCAGATTGGCTGGTCAGTGGGAAGGAGAGAAGACAAAAAACTGAAGAAGCTATAGAGTCTTTAGGGAAGGGAAAGTGAAAATAGCAGGGATAGGAAAATGAGATGCCCACTGCAAGTGGTTGTGTGGGTCCCCCACTTTTATATGTGAGCATGCATATATTTGTGATTTTATTCCATCCACCCCTATTCTCCATTTGCAACTCAAAAATGTACTCTCACACAATTCTTAGGGATGAATCACCTGAAAAACACTAATTACAAATTTGGAATTGCCAACTCTTGCCTAATATTGTATTGGCAACAGCACCCACCCAACACTGATAATTTTATGCAACAAATGATTATTTGTAGCGGAGAATTTTTCAACAGAAAAATAAAGCACTAGAAAGCCTTCTGTTTTGAAAATGTTTTCCACCCTACAACTGAGTATACACTAAGAAACAGGAAAAAAAAGTGTAACTGGCTCAAGACCACGGCCAGACAACCCGGAAAATCTACAGCAGCTAAGGAACTCTGCCTGTGAAAGCCTTCGACAACATAGAAAAACATTTCTTAAATAGAAGGATTGATACTACTTATTTCAACAAATGGAGCCCACCAATAAGTTATCACAACTCCAGTTGTACAGAAGTTAGAAAGGCAGTTAGCCTTGAAAGTAGCAGAGAGAATTTTCTCCACCTATTCCGACGAATTCAAAGGCCCCTCAGTTTTCTAGTGTTCTGTATATTCATATCTGCAGCTATGAACACATTTTCTATCCGATTCTTGTGTTTCTATATACCACTTTTTAGAAAGTCCCTCTTGATGGCACTTCTAACAGTAAATTCAATCTAAAATTCTATTAAATTCTGTATGTTACAAAAGTTTACATCGTTTCTTGTACATTCAATAATAATGAATATAAGAATTTGCATAGCTCCACTCCTCCTCTATAATTACCCATACTAAACCTCACTCTTGGATATAATGAAGTATTTACTTTTTTAATTCCATTCACTGTAAACCTATACACTTTTGTCAGTAAGCCTCTTCTATTATATGGAATTATTTTCTCCATCACAGTCAGATGAAAGTCACTTTGGAACTTGTGTAAAGTAGTGTCAAATTTAACTAACAAGTGAGGCAAAATCTATAGGACTGTAGTTCTCATAATTATGCTACAATGTAAAAGTATGCAATTATGATCTTCAGTGGGTAAATCATACTACCAGAAACAAATCTTCAGCACTGTGTTCTAGAATTAGAGGCGTAATTGCTCATTCCAGTTTGGTTTGCCAGACCAGAGTTTGATACATCACATATTTCTATTATTTGCCAAGTGACTGTGTGCTCTTCACTGATCCTGTATTTCCATTCACAAACACCGCTATTTCTCAGATTTAGGTAACCATCTGCAGGTCAGCACTGAGTCTCTACCAGGAAGTTTCAACTAGTGCAAAACCCAATAGAAAGATCAAGGACTGGCAAAAAATTACAAGGAACATGCCTCAATAGTCCTGAAAGAGCTATAGATGGATTATTAATTATTTCTAGAGACAATTTAGCATGCCACTCTGGCACCAGGTACTTCCTTTACTCACCCAGTCTAGTTTCAAGAGAAAACTTCATTTATGAAGGCTTCTGGCTATTTGGGGTTTTTTCCCTCCCAGTCTCGCTGCTTTAATTATTGCTTATTTGCCTGTTGCTCCAGGTTGGATCCAGCCAGCTTTTTCAACCATTCCTGCTCAATTCCCCTTGTTACCATAGCCACCAACCCACATGACTTTTGTCCATGCAGGACCTATGATCTTCAGCACAACATTTTTGAGTGGTGAAAAGGGGACCTTCTCATTTCTTTCCTGAAAATCTGGCTGGATCCAACCATGTCTCCAGCCGCTTTACAGAATCTTGTAACAATAAATGAACAGTAAAAGCAAACAACTGATTGTGCCTTTATGTGCTTTATCTTTAAATAGTGGAAGCAACCTTGAGAAATACTGGCAGGAAGCTTTTAGTATCGATTTTTTAATAGGTAGTACTGCTTCTACATGGTACTATTGTTTTTGACTCAACAAATCTGCTTGGGCTGCAGGTGTTAGTTTCAAATGTTCTATTTTCTGTAAACTTCTGTGAATGACTGCTCACTAGTGGCATGTTACTTTAGAAATTTTCATGCTTGTGTTACATCTTTTTTTCTTAATTTCAGTTAAACTACTAAATATTCTAAATCTATGTCTACAGAATGGGGAAAGAACACATATTCCCGTAGTGTGTTGCCAGAGGCACTGCCTTTTACTCTTGGGTAGCCCCAAAGCAGGGGTGCCCTACTTTCTAACCTGAACCAAAGTCCCCAAAAGCCAAGCACCCTCAGCTTGAACCACAGAGTCAGGCCGCCAATGCTCTGCAAAAGGAATTTCATATTCGGGTGACAGGCAACCTCAGAGCAAGTCTCCAGTCTTCCCCCTCCACCCAGCAGAGATTATGCTTATGGAATAACAATGAGTTCCAGAGGTAAAGTCTTTAGAATCTTAGACTGAAAGTGCATTTAGTGAGCTGTCTCAGCATCCACCAACCTCTTCTTTGGCTTCCCAGGTAAGTAAAGATATTTTAATTTGACATGCATTTGACACTGCAGGACTGAACTTGAAACTACATTTTAATTCCCTGCTAGGATTAGTTTAAAATGCAGTTTGTGTCCTGCGCACTGTATTTAATATTAGTTTTACTGCTGTTTTATTACATTGATACCAGTCACCATGTTGTTTAAACAACAAGCATTCTTTTCCAGTTTCTTTAAGGTGCAGAATTATTGCTAGTACACTTGTTAGATTTTTATTAGAACCCACCTGATTGTTGCTTCAAAGACCTGCACAGTTGAATCTGTGTCAAACGAAACTGTTTCTATCACTAATTTCACAGCTTTTTGGAACTCTGAAGAATTTCCCATCACCTTTGAGAAAGAAAATGAGTATCAAATGAAAGTTAAGATTTCAGACTATAAAATGTTAATTACATATTAAGCCACTAATATAGAATATAATAAGTACATTATACAATTGTTTCTATTTTTGTACTTTCTAAAAGCCCACCTCTTTTTAAAATGCCAAGCTATTGTAGCAAAAATCATTGAAAGAGCCTAGGGCTGGAATTATTTCAACAGAATATCCTACTGTTCTATATGAATAATTCTAAATATGTGCACTATACAAGCCTGTCCGGTATTAAAAAAACACTTCATTGAATACACATGGGTAACTACATCAAGGCTCCATCTACAAAAGATCTAGCTCTCTATCCACAGTAGAAAAACATACTGAGATCAATACTAACACTGACACAAGAGGAAAGTAGAGGTTACAGGTATATACATGGTGGAATGGCATTGGAGCATTCACTAGAAACAGAATTATAAAGTTCACAGTAATAAGAAATTGCAACATATAACATTTTAACTGGACTCCAATATCAAACAATTTTAAGATGTACTCAAGTTTCCTTACCAGAACAATTTCACTAAAAAAAAAAAATCAAATACTTTCCTAAAGTAAGTAACTGCATTGGCTTCATGATGTACAAAAATGTTAAACTTCTTGAACATCTCAACTGTGACTTCATCCTATATAGCTTATACCAATAGTCCTTCACTTATCTGTTACTATACACATTTACAGATGCCCCATTCCCTGATACGCCCTTAAATCTCTCATTGCTTCCAAGTATCTCCAAAACCTGGCACTACCTGCCCCTCCCATCAATCCTGAAGAAAGAGAGCCTGACACTGCCTGAAATAAACAAAGAACTTGGGGAAATGCCTGCTCCTGGACACCCAGATTACATAAAAGAATTAGATGTTTCTGGTATCTCCTGGTGACCAGTTTTGCAGATCACATGCAAAGAAAACATAAAAGAGTGGGGGAAGCAAGAATATCTAATTTAATACTTCTCTTCTTTCCTCAGATTGTTGGGACTTTATCCAAGATACCTTAACTTACAATTTACTCTCCTCTTAATAATAATAACTTCTGATAATATTTAATATTTTTGTTCTTTCTGCCAGTAATTAAAAAACATTTTGAACTCACTGCTAGGGTATCCATTGCATCAATCAGAGTAAGCGAGTAGTTTCCCAGGACATCATTGATATTCAGATTAGAACTGAAATAAATTTGGTTAGATGTTAGAACTATTAGGTTTTTCTTCCTGATTAATCCCAATATATAATCCGTAAATCATGTGGCTTGATCCTATGCCTATTTACCTGGAAATAAATCCCAATGAACTAGACAAATCTCCAGCTAAGTGAGCACTGATTGTACCCTTAGCCACATAACTAAAACCCAGTATTAATAAAATCAAGCCACTGTCTAGATGTGTTTTCAATTCAGCCACATGCAGTTACTTTCTTACCAACAGATCTTAACTGCAACTTTCATGGAAGTTACAAGTATGTTCAGAAACTGGGTATATAAGTGTCCTATATGAACCATGGACCATGATTCTAGAAAAAGGACTGGTGGATACCATCTGAAATTATGCTCACTCTAAACACCTAATAGTTGCAATACAAACAACATACTCTGGGAAGGATGAGTACTGGACTTTGAGCTGGGAGAGTTATCTACAAGCTGACTGGGAAATGTTCAACAGATGAATTCATCCCATACATCCCAGGTGCATGAGATTAAAAGCATTCCTTTTCAAGAAGCTGTCATAGAATGACATATCATGAGGAACATTTTCCTATTGATTACACTCAGAGTCGATCAATAATTACTTCTAACCATAGGCTATCTTCAGATGTCACAACAAACTGAAACTGGACACCAACACAGCTTGTTACACTTCAATCTTCTTCATGCACAAAGCTTGATCCAAAACCATTTGGCTTGATGAAGTTCTAGTCCATTATGACATAACAGTTTATCTCCTGTAAACTGGGATTCTAAATCTTGGTTTAAACCCAGTTTAAAAATTTGGTTTGCAGGAGGTTACATTAACTCCAGCTTTCCATGGTTGCTTGCATTCCTGGCAAAATGGACCTGGATCAAATGAATAAGCTCTGAATCAATCTCCATACATGAAAGGAGAAGAAAGGGAAACACATAAGCACAGCAACAAACTGTTTTAATCTGCAATCTCAATTCACTGTGCAGTATGAATACAACTACTACCTAACCACCTTTAATAAAAGTTTGTAAAGAGACAGATTGTTTCCCCCATATTTTCCAAGCATATAGCATGCACCCTTAAAATGGAATCCAAAGCAACCACAGATACACACAGCCAGAGTTTAGCTTTCTGTTTTCACTGAAGAAACTGTAACTGTGGCAGAGAGTTATCCAGACTATCCAGACTAAAAGGTTTCCTCCTTAGAAACAAGTTGTACCCCAACAAAAAGCAGTTCATTCTAGCAGTACTTGGCTCTGAATGCAAATCCTGTCTTTTGATCCAGGACTCCGATTCCAGGACTCTTACCAACTGGGCCCCACAGCACACAGGGAATCAGCATGATTTTTAACAGCCTAACTGGAAACATTCACACAATTGCTCAAGTTTGACATTTTTCTACAGGAAGGAAGGCGGTACCAGTGCCAGTTAAGCCACAAAAAGCTTCAGAGAATAAACAGTTGAAAACAAAATTGGTGAGCAAAGAACACAGAATCTGCTCTTCAGGAAAAGGATTTCTAACTGCTTACAACTGACATTAAATGCTTCAAAAAATTTGAAGTTCATAAGTAGTCTACTTAAGAGTGAGAGGAAACATTAAATATGCTGAAGTACCCCCCAACTGAATAACTATTAGAGATGGACATGAACTGGAAAAATGGAAGTTTGTGAAAGTCTGTGGTCCATGGAGCCTCATGAACCTCCACGAACCTTCCTGTTTAACTAACCAGTTTGTGGTTCGTGATGTGGAGCAGCTTCCAGGTCACTACTTCTGGGTGACCTCACCACTTGGGACATCACTTGCTTGCAAGCCGTCCAAGCTTGCAAAAGCCATTTAAAGTGTTCCCTTTAAATGGCTTTTGCTAGCCATGCCACTGTGATGATGAAACTAGCAAGTGAACTCAGAAGGCATTTAAATGCCTTCTGAATTCATGCGCCAAGTTGTGCTGCTATAGCTTGGAGAAGGAATTTAAAGAGACTGCCATCTCCTTAACCAGTGCACCCTCCCCACTGTTAGGCTGAAATGGCTATCAGCCATTTCACTGGTTGGTCTCACTTCTACCCACTTGGAAGCGGGGGGGGGAGCAAAACTAACTCTTGAAATGGCTGCCAGCCATTAAACCCATCTGTTTTGTTCCCCCCCACTTCAAAGTTGGGGGGAAGCAAAACTGACTGCTGAAATGGCTGCCAGCCATTTTAACCCTTCCTGGGTGATGCCCTCCTTCTCCCAGCTACAGCCCTGAACCCCAAACTGGAAATTTTAGCTTCATGCCCATCCCTAGACCATACCTATCAACTGCCTACTCCAATATTACCAGTTTGGACAAGTAGGGGTCTGTCTCCAGGATCTCATGCATATTTCCCTACTCTTTAACAAACGATCCTTCTAACTGATACAAGGGTTTAACCAAGCAAAGCAAAGCATGAGGGTCTACTATTGGGCCTCTCTTACAACTGCAATTTCTCTTAACTAAGGAACAGGGCACAAGTAGAGTCTGATGGATGAGACTAATAGTCCATCTTGTCCAGCATCCTGCTTCACAAAGCAGCCAATCGGTTGTCTGGGAGAGCAAGCCAGGGCATAGAGGCCAAATCCCTCCCCTACTGCTGCCTCCCAGCATTGGTATTCAGAAGTTTACTGCCTCTGTAGATGGAGGCTCACCTCAGTCACGCAGCTAGTAGCCACTGATGGACCATCAGTCTAACCCTCTTTAAAATGTATCTATGCTCATGGCCATCACTACCCCACTGACAGTGAATTCCGCAGTTTAATTACTCATAGATTAAAGAAGCATTTCTTTTTGCCTGTCCTGGTGTCAGAAAAAAAAGGCCTTCGATGTTTCTCACTGAATCCATTGTTTTATGTTTCCTACCCCGCTTTGCGCTTGCGTAGCTATGCAGGCAGAAACGTGGGAGCTTCTTCCCTGCCGCTTTTCCTTATCACGGTGGCCTTGAATGTAGGCTTTGGACTATTCATGTTTCGCTGAGAATTTTCCAGTCCTGGGAAGGCAAGGGGAGGGGGGGAGTAGTCTCCCGCTCATGAAGTATTTCTCCCGCCGGGAGTTCCCGCGCGAGTGCTCAAGTTTTATTTGCTAGGCGCTTCATTGCATCACACTATAAGTTAGCTTGCTTTGCTTCGCCCCCCATTCCTGACAATGACCTCCTACTGTGGGTTTTAGCAAGATAATCCAATAAACCTTTCTTTGTGCAAGAATGACTGGATCTACTTGATTTTAAACCTGACAGAAATTGTCAGGAATCACCATCATTCCCTCACCGTCAGTTTCCGCCATCTACCACGATGAGCGGAGCGGGAAAGGGAGCCACGGGCACAGTCCCGGTGACTACTACTTCGGGAGCCTCGGGCGCAGTTCCAGCGACCACTACGGCTGGAGCCACGGGCGCCGTTCCAGTGACTACGACTTCAGGAGCCACGGGTCCGGTCACTACTGTGGCAGCTCCAGTGGTCACTGTCCCGACCACCACCGTTGTTCCGGTGACTACAACTACAGTTTTGGCGGCACCGACACCCCACTCAGCAGCCGGGTTGGTTACCCCGCCATTGATCAGCACAATGGGTGCTCCGTACACTCTCCCGATCTACAGCCCGGCCGGGCCTATACAGAGTCAGGGAGGTGCGGTTCCACGAACCTATGTGCCAGGAGCCCCAACACCTTGGGATAAAGGGGTGACCTATCGCAGATCACGCGATTGGACTAAGAACTTGTTGGACACTACCCAGACAACCTGGACTATGCCGGGAAGCCAGAGCCGGGACAGCCTTTTGGATCCCAGAGGTAGTTTTGGACTTCCTCAAGGGAGGGTGTCCCGAGGGTCTCCCAGAACGGGGTCCAGCCAAGATACTGATGCCCGCATGGATTCTATTCAAGAGGATACCCGACGGCTGGTAAGAGACATGAGCAAACTAATGCAGTCCCTACCCCAGATGATGGATCAAGCAATTCGAGCTCATCCGCTGACGCAACCTAGACCGGTACCAGCCCCGGCGCCACCGTTGATACCGGGACGGCCACCTCCTGCCCCCCCGGGTCCGGGGCCGGGCCAACCAGTACCACCGGGTCCAGGGCCGGGCCAACCAGTTCCCCCGGGGCCAGGACCGGGCCAGCCAGCACCAGTTCCCCCAGTGCCAGGACCGGGGCCAGGGCAACCAGGACCTATCCAGCCGCCAGTTTTACCTCCGCCTCAACTCCCTGCTCCAGCACCCCTCATGCAGCCAGTCCCAGTACCGGTCATGGCGCTGGCCCCCCGGTAATTCGCCCCAAGGACATGCTTGAGATCACATTTGATGGAGATCCAGAGACTGTGTCCTTTTTCATATTGCAAGTCGGAAAATTTGTGCAAAGATGGGGCTATGTATTCCCAGACGAAGAACAACAGGTGGAGTTTATCGCATCCAGGTTCCGGGGGAGTGCTACTAGCTGGTATGTAGCCCTTCATGATCTGGAGGCAGCGGAGTTGGGGAATGTAGATGACTTCATGTGGGCTTTGAGAAACCGTTTCGAGGATCCGGGGCGGCCGAAAAAGCTGAAGCCTTCCTTCGCACATTCAGACAAGGCAAACTCTCAGTGCGGGAGTATTCAAGGGAGTTTCAAAGGCATGCCGTGAAAATTCGGGACTGGACCGATGCGGTCTTGGCCCAGCAATATCGAATGGGACTAGCCGTTGAAGTCCGCAATAATGTCCTCAGCTCTCAGCAACCCCGCACCCTCCAGGGTTGGATGGAGGAAGCCGAGAAGGCGGAAAGTCGCTTACGTATGATGAAACTGGATCTATCGTTGGGCTACAACCGTCCGAGTCTTGCGGCAGGCCAAGCCAGACCCAAACCAACGTCCACCCCAAGTGGAACGAGAGATCAGCGTATGCGACAGGGCCTCTGCCTGCGGTGTGGGGAGAAGGGGCATTTCGCCGCAGCCTGCCCGAAAGGGGATCCCAATAGAGCTCTACCACAAGAAGAGACCAGAAGGTGGACAACCCCTACCCCAAGGAAAGGTACAGCGAAACCCCGCAATACCCGGGCTCTTTTTGCTAGCCCCGACCAAGCGGATACCATGATGCTGGAGGAGGAGAGTGAGATGCAGGGAAACGAAATGGTCCTGTTTGTGAATGGCGCTACACAGCAGGACCCAGCACCTGAGACGCCTAAACTGGTGAGCAATTACCCCTCTCTCTTTTTTGTGACTGTTCTGGTGATGAACCCAGCAATGATGACCCACATTCGGGTTCGAGCCCTCATTGACTCAGGGTGCGGGAGGGATCTCATAAACCCGTCTATGGTTATGGGGTTGGAGGCAGCCGTGGTCCACTTGAAAGACCCAATAACTTTCACGCAAATGGATGGGTCTCCAATGAAGGAACCATGCCGATTTGAGACTGTTCCTTTACGAATAGGCATTGGTGACCACTGGGAGCTACGCTCGTTCGTGATAGCTCCTCAAGCCCAGTTTCCCTTAGTGTTGGGTAGCCCTTGGTTACATGGACATAACCCTTACATTCTATGGGAGGAAGGGAATGTACAATTTATCTCCCGAAATGTACAGAACACAAATGGGACCCAGGGTGGGGAAATCCCCCATGCAATGAACCTCCTCGAGCTTGTTTAGCCACGGAGGACCTTAACCGCATCCCTGAGGATTACCAGTATATAACCAGGGTTTTTGAGGAGGAAGAAGCTGATGAACTACCCCCCACCGTAACTCCGACTGTGCAATTGAAATTCTTCCGGGCCAGAAATTACCAAGAGGGAAAATTTATGCCATGAGTCCAAGTGAAAAGGAAGAACTGCGCCGTTTTATTGATAAAAATCTGGCCCGTGGATTTATTAGACCAGCATCGTCCCCTTTTGCAGCACCGGTATTGTTTTGTAAAAAGAAAGATGGGGGGCTCAGACTCTGCACGGATTACCGGGGACTTAACGCAGTGTCTGCAACTAATGCCTACCCAATGCCCCTCATCAAAGACTTACTGGCAGAGGTGGCTAAAGGGAAAGTGTTTTCTAAACTGGATTTGAGAGATGCCTACTTTCGGGTTCGTATCAGAGAGGGGGATGAATACAAGACTGCATTTAATACCCCGCTGGGGCAATTTGAATATCGGGTCATGCCCTTCGGTTTACAGGGGGCACCAGGGGTCTTCATGAACTTAATCAATGAAGTGTTACACCCCTATTTATTCAAGGGGGTGGTTGTTTATTTGGATGATATCTTGGTCTATACCCCAGATCAGGAATCCCACATTATCCTTATGAGAAAAGTATTGGAAAAGCTATTAGAACACAAACTGTTTGTCAAGCTGTCAAAATGTGAATTTCACAAGGAGTGCATTGACTTTTTGGGGTACCGCATATCCTCCGCGGGGTTGGAAATGGACCCAAAAAAGGTCCAGGATGTATTAATGTGGGAACCCCCCAAGACCAGGCGACAGCTCCAAAGTTTCCTCGGTTTCGCCAACTTTTACCGTCAATTCCTGCCACACTTTGCCCACGTAGCCCTTCCCCTCACGGAACTACTAAAGACTAAGGGGAAGGGATCTAAGGCCTCGGTGCCAGGGGCCCCTTTGAACTGGACCCCGCAGTGTCAGGAAGCGTTTGAACAACTAAAACAGTTGTTCACGTCTGAGCCCATACTAGCACACCCCGATGAGACAAAAAAGTTTGTGGTCCAAGTAGACGCGTCAGATACTGCTATGGGTGGGGTGATTTTGCAAGAGAACGCTCAGGGACAATTACAACCCCTGGCTTATGTGTCAAGAAAATTCAATGATACAGAGAGATTTTGGCCCATTTGGGATAAAGAAGCTGCGTCTATCCGTTTAGCATTGATCACATGGAGACACTGGTTAGAGGGGTCCCAAGTACCTTTTGAAATCTGGACTGATCACAAAAATCTTGAGGTACTGCGAAAACCCCGAAATCTGAATGCTAAACAATTCAGGTGGGCTGAGTTTTTCTCCAAATTTCAATTCACCCTTCACCATTTCCCAGGGAAAGCCAATCATCTGGCGGACGCTCTCTCCCGCCTTCCCCAACATTTCTGTAAGAGAGCCGAAGTACGAGAGTCTATGTTCACCCCGGAACAATTGGTGGGTGCAGTTGTAACCCGTAAAGCCAAACAAACACCAATGAATCCCATCCAGACATTAACCTGGGAAAAACAATTTCTCACTGACATCACCCCACAGGAAACAAATGATTTGCAAGCCAGGGACGATGTGAAATGTAGTCCGAATGGCTGCTGGTACAGGGGAAATAAAATGTTTGTCCCTGAAGCTACCCGATCCCAAATGTTGCAGACAGTTCATGATTCAAAATCTGCGGGGCATTTTGGATATGTGAAATCCTTACGGCTCCTGCAACGTGGCTTCTGGTGGCCCCGAATGAAACAGGATTTATCCCTCTATATACAATCCTGTCCAACGTGCAATCGTTGCAAAGCCAGACCGGGAAAACCTCCAGGTCTCTTACAGCCTCTACCCACCCCGAGCCGACCCTGGGAAGTGATCTCTATGGACTTTATCACTGATCTTCCCCCTCTAGACATATGACGGTCATTTGGGTGGTAGTGGATTTATTCTCTAAGCAAGCTCACTTTATACCATTCCCTAGTCTGCCAACAGCCAAAGTCTTGGCCAAAGCATTTCTCCAACACATTGCCAGGCTACATACATTGCCGCTCAAGATAATCTCCGACAGGGGGTTCAATTTGTTTCCAAGTTGTGGTCGGAGCTAATGACTCTAATGGGTATTGAACGTGCTCTCAGTACTGCCTATCACCCTGAAACCGATGGGCAAACGGAGAGGGTAAACCAGACTTTAGAACAGTACCTAAGATGTTTTTCTAACTATCAACAAGACAATTGGGTTGATTTATTGCCACTGGCGGAGTTTGCGTACAACAACTCACGGCACGCTTCAACAAAAATGTCACCCTTCAAAGCTGCCATGGGTTATGACAGCCCCCCTCTCCCCTTCTTGAAGCCTGGTGAGAATGTTGGGAAAGCCTCAGCGTGGTGTAAAATTTTCCGCGATTCTTGGCCCCTAATTGTTCAGACATTGAATGAAGCCAAGGCACAGTACAAAAAACAGGCAGACAAAAAAAGGGCCGGTGGATGGAAACTGCAACCGGGAGACTCTGTCTATCTGTCAACCAAGAACCTAAGGCTAGCGCAACAATCCAGGAAACTTGCTTGGAAATATATTGGACCTTTTAAAGTGTTGAGATGTATAAATCAAGTAACTGTTCAACTAGATTTGCCTAAATCTCTTAAAGCAATACATCCAATTTTCCATTACAGCCTCCTCAAACCTGCGTTACCCCCGACTAAATGGCAAGCTGAGATGCCGGCACCTCCCCCCCCTCTGATGGTTGGCGATGAGGAGCACTATGAAATTGCTGATATTTTGGATTCTAAGATTCTTCGTGGACAACTCCTGTACCTCATCCAATGGGTACACTTTGGGCCCCAACACAGGGAGTGGGTGAAAGTATCTGATATCAATGCACCTGATCACCTGAAAGACTTTCACACTTGATACCCTAATAAACCTGGGGGGCCCTCATTCTCTCCTTCCTGAGTGGTGGGTGGGTGGTATTTTGGGAAGGGCAGAATGTCAGAAAAAAAGGCCTTCGATGTTTCTCACTGAATCCATTGTTTTATGTTTCCTACCCCGCTTTGCGCTTGCGTAGCTATGCAGGCAGAAACGTGGGAGCTTCTTCCCTGCCGCTTTTCCTTATCACGGTGGCCTTGAATGTAGGCTTTGGACTATTCATGTTTCGCTGAGAATTTTCCAGTCCTGGGAAGGCAAGGGGAGGGGGGAGTAGTCTCCCGCTCATGAAGTATTTCTCCCGCCGGGAGTTCCCGCGCGAGTGCTCAAGTTTTATTTGCTAGGCGCTTCATTGCATCACACTATAAGTTAGCTTGCTTTGCTTCGCCCCCCATTCCTGACAATGACCTCCTACTGTGGGTTTTAGCAAGATAATCCAATAAACCTTTCTTTGTGCAAGAATGACTGGATCTACTTGATTTTAAACCTGACACCTGGACCTATTTCTCAACAGCTTCATTGTTCTAGTACTGCGAGACAGGGACACGCCATGCATAATGTTATAAACCTCTATCATGTCTCTCCTTAGCTGTCTCTTTTTCTAGACTGAAGAGTCTCAGACTCTCCAGCCTTTTGTCATAAAAAGGTGATCCAAACCCCTCATCATCTTGATGGTCCTCCTTTGTACTTTTTCCAGCTCTGCAACATCCATTTTGGGATGCAGCAGCTGGAACTGCATGCAGTATTTCAAATGAGGCATAACCACGGGTTTATACAAGGGCATTACAAATATTGATGGTTTTATTTTCAATCCCTTTCCTAATAATTCCTAACATGGAAGTTGCCTTTTCAGAGCTGTCTGAGTTATTTGCAGGGAGTAAGTCTGGATGGACTACAAACTTTTCAGGCCAGTTATCAATGATATAATGCTCACCTCTAAAGCAGACAGCAAGCGCCCAGAGTCTTTTTAGTTTAACAATAACACTGAATACTACATTAAACCAAACTACATTACACCAGAAGATCATGGATGCATTCCTTGATCTGCAGTTATGTACTATCTAAACCAGAAAACCCAGCAGAGATAGTATATTAGTACCTATAGAGATACAGCAGCAGAATCTATAAGTTGTTTCCAAAGCAGCTTACCACAGCCTTAATACCAGGTTTTATACCTGAGGGATTCAGCCACTGGACACCCCTCCTGGGAAGAATGAAGCAACACTAATGCAATCAGCAAAACATCTGAAGATTTTTTAAAGAATACATAACAGCCTGGATGGCCCAAGCTAGCCCAACCTTGTCAGATCTCAGAAGCTAAGCAACACCAGCCAGCTCTGGTTAGTACTTGGATGGGAGACCAACAAGGAAGACCAGGGTTGCTACAGAGGCAGGCAATGGCAAACCACCACTGTTTGTCTCTTGTCTTGAAAACTCTATGGGGTAAGTTAGCTACAACTTCACAGAGTTTTTCATTGCCACATAACATACAAGATGACACCAGTAGATAAAACCAGGGCCAGAGACAGTGGTGGGGCACATGGGGCAGCACCCCCTATCAAATCTGCAGCACCTCCCACCCCAATCCCAAATTTTGACACTGATGTGGCCCAGCACACATGCTGATGCCTCACCTTGGCCTGCCCGCTTCGCACGGGCTCCTGCTAGCCCTCCTCCGCCTCGGAGCTGCCTGCCTAAAGCTGGAGTTCTTCTGAGCCTCTCTCTGCCCCCCTCCACCCCCCAGCTCCAAAAGGTCAAGCAAGAATAGAAACACACGCAGGCTTAGAGAGGGGAAAGCGGACAAAGGAGGGAGCCCAGCAGTTTTCACACACTCTTAAACTGTGCCAACTGAATCCAGATGGCAATAAAAGGACATGGGTTTCATTACGAGCATTCTAGGTGGGTTATTTCCCCATAGGGAGTGCTCCGGGTTGAGCAAAGGGCAGGTGAGGGAAAAGCATGGGGAGCGCAAACCATCCATCCATATGACCCCACAGGATTGAAAGGAAGGTGTTCAGATGGCTGGGGGTGGAGGAAGACATCAGCCAGCTGAGAACATGACTGACTTTCAATCCTCCCGAAATAAGAGCCCCCTCCCAAATGTGTTTGTTCCCTCCCACCAAAAATTTTCTGGCTATGAGGCTGGATACAATATGATGGGATCTTCCTATATCAAATGCAATATCAAACAGAAACCAAAGAAAAAGGCTTCAGGAAGCCAAGGCCTGCCACATTCTTTGCACTTTGGAAAGATGAGTGCACTTCAGACAGGCGCTATATAATTGCAGTGTACCTTTATGGTTAACTTTGGCCCCTGCATTTAATCAACAATTCCATGTAAAGCAGGGAATGCATGCTGAATCATGAGGCAGCAGTTATTCTGGCTTCCTACTAAAGTTTCTGCAACCCTGATCCTTCTTCACCTTTGGTCACAAGACTTTGACTTGCCTAACATCAGCACAAGCCTTTGTTCTTGCTTCCCACCACATCACTACCCTGAGTATACCCTCTTTTTACATCTGCCTCCACATCTTGCAGTCCACAGAATCCTTCAGTTCCTCCTCAGCTTCTTCCTAGCGTCAGACCACATTCCCCAAAGCCAGCAAGGCAAAACTAGGGGGCTCCCAAACATGAAAGTGGCATAACCGCAGAGCTACATGTATGCACATACACATGCATAGAAGTGATGGGCTACTGAATCAGACTAGGGCCGTAAAGAACCAGATTCAAATCTTCACCCTGAAGCTGGGCTGCGGGTTCCTCAGTCACTCATTCAGAACTACTTGACAGGGTTGTTTTAAGGATAAAATGTATGCCACCTCCATCTCTTTGCAAGAAAGACAGGACAAATAAGTATACTATAAAAATCATCATCATCACTATGACCACCTCCTCCATACCCATAGGAGAGTTACTATAGCCAAAAGATTAGAGCGTCAGACTAGGACCTCGAAGCCTCAGATTCGAAGCTCCATTCTGTCGTGGAAGCTCGTCAAATAACCTTAGATCTCTGCCTAAGTTTGTTGCGAGGATAGAACAGAGCCGGGGAGCACAATGTTGTAAGAACTCTGGGCCACGGGAGGGAGGGGAGAGAACAGGGTATAAACAAATCGGAGGAATAGGGTGGGAGAGGGACGTTCAACCGGCCTAAGGCCGCCCCTCCCACGCCTAGGCCCACTCACGGGTCGTCGCGATCCGGCCCCCGCCCGCGGCAGTCGATGGGGTTGAGCTCGTCTTGAGGGAAGGCGTGCGCCATGTAGTTGTCATAGCCGAAGGCGAACATGCTCCTGGCGGCGTCGCGGAGCTGGCCGCGGAGCTGCGGAGGGAAGGCGCGGCTGTAGCGCTGCTCGTATTCATCGTCGTCGTCGTCTCCTCCTCCTCCGCCGCCGCCGCCGCCCCCTCCGCTCCAGACGAGGCTCCCATCCCTGCCCGCGGAGGAGCCGCTACCGCCGCTACCAGTGCCCCCCCAGGCCCTGCCCAGCAAAGAGGCCCAGTGCGGAGCCGCCAAGCCTTCTGGGAAGCAGCGCCGGTTCGAAGCGGCTTCCTGGGCGGCAGCGGCGGGGCTGCAGACGAAGGCCCGTAGGCGCTGCTGGTAAAAGCCCACGCCGGGCCCGGCCAGCCAAAGGAGCGCGTGCCCGGCCAGCCGCAGCGCCAGCAGCGCCAACACCAGCGACCGCCATTGCATGGTCGGAGCAGTTGTCGTCAGCGCCTCCGCCGCGCGCCCCTTTCACGCGCATACTTTAAGCGGAAGCTTCGCTGGCGAGCAAGTCCGCGCGGGCAACTGGAGGAGGAGATGAGGAAGGGAGGAGGGACGGCGCAAGGAAATCTTTGGCCTCGTCTTGGCTCGATCTGCCCCCGCCCTCAGACTCAGCGGACTCCTCCTCTCCGCCACTTTTCCCTGGGTCAGAACCGTGACGCGGCTTCTACAGTAAGGGGGCGGTGGCGAAGGGGAAATATTTGTTACACGTAACACAAGCCAGGCGCTTGGGATTGGTCTCCGCCTTCTACGCTTTCCATGGCTATAGGTCATTCTCGGAAGGTTCTTACAAGGAACTGTCGGAAGGGAATGACGCAAATCCTTTAAAGGCATCTGCCTTTTGACAGGTGGAACTTGATGGTGAGCTAGGGTGGCGTGGCAAGCTACGATTTAATTCATAGGTAGCGCAGCCAATCAGGAGAGAGTATTTGGGGCTAATTCTTGAGGCCAAATTTAGGATATTATTTAGCGACTTTTCAACGGGACGAAGTATTATGGTCGTTAGAGGGAGCGCTTGTAACTTTTGGCATATACGAAGGCTTAACTGCTCTGTCCTAGGCACGCGCATTCAATGGGACTTACCCCCTGCACGCTTAGAACCGGAGCTAAAAATTTAACCCGCGCGGGACAGGAATCCATCCCCATTTATTGCAGCTCTCACTGAAGTAGCACGTTGATTTTCAAGTGGAACACGAACAACATGGAAGGTAAACGCGAAGTCTACAACTCTGTTATGTCAGTACCTCTGAGGTCACTGAAACGAATGCTGCACAGAGGTAAACTGCCTGTCGGGAACTAACGAAGACAGGACACTGTAGATGGCAGCAGCCCCTTGTTCAAATATTTGAGAATTGTTTTAGGTATAGTTGATGGTTAAAATTGCTTCTCAACATTCAGCTTACATCTCCTTCTTTCGAAGACTTAAACAGGCTAGATGGCCACCCGTCAGCAATGCTGATTCGTGAACTTAGGCAGACCATGGGAGGGAGGGCAGGACTGCATCAGTGCTTAGTACTTGTGGCCCTTTCTTGCACACCCAGGGAAATGCTGATTACCACTTTGGGGTCAGGAAGCAGTTTTTCTCCAAGCCCGTTTGGCCAGGGATCCTGGAGGGTATCGGGTTCATTATCCAGTACTCAGAGGGCAAAGGGGGTTGCCCTTAATCAGATGTGCCAGATTTTTTTTATTTGGCTTCTATCCTGCCCTCCCCACCGCAGCAGGCTCAGGGCAGCTCACAACATTATTACTGATAAAACAATTTCTCAGTTAAAATTACAATAAATTAAATTTCAAAATAATACATAAAGTGCTAGCAATGGCATACAACATGGTGGGAGTCCACAATCAATTAGCACATGGTCTGGGTCATGTCAGCAAGGCACAGGTTATTCAATTATGATATTATTGGTAAGATATTGATGGTATTGGGACCAGGGCTTACTGTTCTCTCTCCTCCCTATCCAAAGGAATCCACATCAACTAAACACTGCACTACCCCCGGTGCCTAGTAGGATCCTTTCCCCCCTCAGACCAAGGGACCCAACATACAGAGCCCACAAATGGGCCAGATTCCCAGCAGACCCAGGCAGCCCTGTTGCCAGAAATTTTCAGTTGGTGGGGCATTGGGAAATTTTGTGGAGCAGCAGGGGAGAGGGAGGGAGAAGCCACATACCTTCCCTGATCTGAGCAGCAATTTTGCAGCTTGGAGATCAAGTGTGGGCAGCCCCCACTAGAAAAACAGCATTTAAAGGGAACCCTTTTTCTAGCAGGGGCTTCCCACACAATCTCCAAGCATTGAAATCGCCACTTGGAGTTCAGGGAAGGCATGTAGCCAGTAGCTGCCCCTCTCTCTCACCTCCTGCAAGATTTAAAAGGCCCACTGATCAGCTGGAGGGTCCTTTAAATCTTGGAGGAGGGGAGGGAAAGGGGCAGCTGCAAGATTTAAAGGGCCCTCCACCTGATCGGTGGGCCACATGCTCCAGTTGGCTGGAAGGCCCTTTTCATGTCAGAGGAGGGTAGGGAGGGGGAGAGGGGCAGCAGTTGTTGAGGGGGGTGGGGGGGTGGAGCCCCAAAATGCCCCACCATAGCTATGGGCCTGGACCCAGCTGCCAACAGCTCAAGACTGTTTTTTTTTGGGGGGGAGATAACATCAAGTGGTAGTGGAAGGCATCAAGTTCACTACCTGAAGAGGTGGAAACAAGACATAAATGTACCCAAAGACACAGGGTGTGGTGACTGGGGAGGGGAAGAGTTTGCCCTCTGGGTGATACTGGTTAATTGAGCATTCTGCACTCTCAAGTGTTAGATAGCAAGGCTTTTACTTTATGTTCTAACAGACATTAGTGTTCAGCCAAAAGCTCATATTCTTCCATTTGAACATAAGCCACTAAATTATACTTACCATCTTCTTCCTTAATAGATGATCAAGATTTCATGGTTGTTCCCAAGCCTACCACCCAGAGGACAGCACTGTTAAGCTGAATGTACTATTACTACTTTTTGTTGAATAGCTCTGTAGCACAAGAGATCCCTCGTGTGTGCCAATACCATAATTCTGCAGTAGTCTTGGTAGAGCACTCACTTGCCCAGCCTAACTTCTGACATAAAAATGAACCCACATTTACATAATTAAAGTGGAATGCCTTGAATGGACTTTGAGCATGAGAACCATGGAGGATTAATTCCCTCAAGCTTTTCACAAAGCTAATAAACAAAGTAATCTGCCCTGGAAACAGTGTGCTAATTCTCCAACTGTTAGGGCTTAGGCCTCACTGATACCTAGTGACGGAACTACTAAGGCTGAAGACCAATTCAAACAATTTTTTTTTTTTTGGCATAGTACCTTTGCAGTAGGCAATAGGCATGCCCCACACAGAACTCCAAATAGATTAGCATGCTGAACAATGGTTCGAATTCCAGCAAAACTCAAGCCAGGCATTTTCACTGACAGTCAAGCTCCTTCACCTAGGCCACTTCTGCAAAAGCAGAATGGCTCAAAAATCTCTACCTAACTTCTGCTGATTATGAACAAGCAGCAACTTCTTTCCAGTTGTTGGTTAAAAACTCTGTTCACTCAAGGAGTATACAAACTTGACTGTATATGAGAGGGCAAAATCTGATAAGTACCCAGAATTGGTTGTTGCAAGCGTGATTATTACTGTTAATATATAAACTTCAGTTCTAAGAAGTTGCTATGGTATTTGTCATTTTTCTAGTCCTGCTGCACACTATCCCCTGGAAGTCATTACTAACAAAGTTCAAATTTCCATATTTTTAATTACAGAAGTATAATAAAGGAATAAGGCTAGAAACTTTTGACACTAACTTTAGGACCACACACACACACACACACTGCAGAGAATACAACTGTAAGAGTTAGTAAATGTTCTGACTACTATAGGCACTAACAACTGAGGTTTCACAAGATGATACCCAAAACCAAGCAGAAGGCCTAGCAACTTTCAAAAGCTTGCACAAGCAGTCATAACAGACCTTGAAGAGTCAAGTTACATACATGTCAACATGACCCTGAAAATGTAAGTTTATTGGATAAAGCTGGAGAGCAGTAAACCAACAAAATGCAATCCACCCAAATAAAAAAATTCACATATTTACAAAGTTTGGTAAATGTATAAGTTGTTAACATGCAGAGATTAATGCACAGGTTAAAAACTTGGTAGTGGTTTCTGAATGTCAAATGCTGAAAGCAGTGATGTATACACTGAATACCCCTTTTCCCCCAAACACACATTTAAGTTCAGCAATAGGCCAATTACCTAGACAGTAATTTGATTCCCACGGGAAAGTGACACATTCTAGTTCAACTTTCTTATCTTAGGCACAAGCAGAGATGCTCTAGCAAGTACAGAAGTCCACAGTGAACTGATAAATACAATAGCAAGTTATTAACCCTTCTCTACAGCACCAACAAGATTACAGGATTTATCGAAGCACACTGCAATTAAAAATGCAAGCTTGGTTTGCAAGTGGAGGCAGCACAGTGTTTATGCAACAGTGCAGTAATTGGTACGGGACAGTAAGGCCATGGCAATATAAATCTCAAAATGTGTGTGTTAGCTTAATCCAATACCAATGACAAAGCTGCTGTGACTTGGTATAAGAACTTGCACCCAGCACTTGTAATGTTTGCTGCCACACACTCTAGGATAGATTGGCAGTTGCTTCATTATCCCAGCTTGCATACCTCTCAGCATCTGACAAGACCGTGACAACTTTGTATTCTAATGTAGGATCCGTTGACTTCCAGCAAAAAGCCATTAAGGGTAACACAGGGATACTTGTACAAGGTTTGAGATGTTTCACAACAAATGAAGGGTGGCACAGGGGAATCACATTGCACTTGGTACAGATGTAGCACCTGGGCCAATATGAAAGGCCTTCTCCTTCAAGCTCATCCACTGAACACATCAGGCATACAGTATGAACATACCCCAGGTATATCGAAGATTAAACAATGATTGTGAAAGTGTAGCATTCAAGTCAAGTACATGCAAGTGCTGTTTGAAAAAAACCAAACACCACACAGTGAAAGGCAACACAAGCAGGTATCCCATATATTTATATGCACACAGTGGGGTACATTAACATTACTGTATGAACAAAACCAGCCTTAAGAACTGTCCCTTTAAATATTGACACTGCCAAGAAGGTAAAGCTACAAGAGAACTGTTACAGTTTTCAGTTCGTACATCTCTATACTGTACAAGCTAACCAAGAAGCAGATCAGTTCATTGATTCTCTTGTGCTCCAAGGTGCCATTTAGCATTTCACAGCCTGTGGACTTTACACATGATTACACATCAAAAGAGAAGGCAGATCTAGAGTTGTCACAAACAGCCTAGGTGTTTCCTAGCACTGTGCAACTATGCACAGCTATTCCATGAACAGAGGAAAGGACGAGCCAGACAGTGATACAGAATCTCTTGTGCTGGGAATCAGTGTGACACCAACAACCACCAGTTAGTCAAATGTCATGCAGCTGTAAAGTCTTTGCAAAACAATCTGAGAACAAAGTGGGATTGTTAATCTAGCATAGGTTCTTAAAATCTGTTTTACCTACTTTGATGTCCAACTTTTGAAAGCTGTCATTTTAAATACTCTGCTCCATATTTCCCCTTCATTATATACGGGCTAAGAAATTTTATTAGCAATGAACAGCAGATACAAAACACAAGTGTGACTTTTCTAATTCATTGGGATGAGACTACCATACAATTTGAAAGAGCATAAGTTATTAAGTGATTTAATATCTAGTGCCTGGCACTCTCCATTGCAAACCATTTTACAATACATTTCACATGCATCTGAGAGACAAGTTAATACCCCATTTAAACGGTGTTTGAAAAGCTTTAAGCACAGGAAGTGGTGCTAGAACCCTCATGCTGCCCTTGGTCAGCATCTTCAATGAGCCACTAAATACAAGAATTAAATAAGTTTGCTGAAAATCAAATATAAAAAAAACTAGCTCAGGACAACCAGAGCAGAAATACACTTTCAATGGTAGCTTTTTTTCTTTCCTTTTTTTTTAAAAAAAGCACCCACTGCCACTGTTTAGATGAACTTAAAAACGTCTGCACAACTCATGACAACTCTAGGCAATTCTTTATGATAGAAGTAGGAATATAAGTCTTCAGCAGTGCACATGAGGCATGAACTGTGAAAAAAGGCAATTCCTTGGATACAGGAGGGCCATCCTGGGTAATGTTTCATCATGGAGGGAGTAGACAATTGAGATTATGGCCAACTGGGGAGTTATCGGCAAGATTTCAGCTTCTTCTAGACTTTGAGTGCTGAATAAGCCACTGAAGTGTGATATCTAGGAAAGAGAAATAGAGGTTATCTTAAGCCAACTGACCAATTTATAGCAGGTGAAAATCCAAATTTTAAAAGAACTGATTTGTTTATGCTTTTTTTGGTTTAAAAAACAGGAACTACGCAACTTAAGGAAGTGTCCTCCCCCACATTCTACCATGCCTCGATATATTTCACTTGTACACAAAACTTACACATGATGGAAATTTGTTTCAAAGACTTTACAAGCCCCATACAACTTGGCAAGCAGGAGTGTAATATTCTTCTCCCTGCTTTATGATCAGTGCAGCAGGTTAAACTGGTATTGAATCATTTTAGCTCACTCAGTATTTCAGGGTTCTTTACATCTCTGAACTACTACTTTCAGCCTTATAATGGAGTACACTAAATAAAGTTACTGGCGCATTCTCATCTAGGTAACATTTAAGTGGGATAGATAAATGTGGCAGAGAGGACTGAGGGTGCACTGGTACCTCAACCCTTAAGGGAGGGGCATAGCACTTGTTTTGCACATAGAAATTCATTCTACACAAGTAAATCACAAAGAACGTACAGAGCAGAAGTCATAAATCCCCATTATGTTATAATTCATATTAGCAAGTGTTTGCTAAATGCGTACATCCTTGGCAACAGTGACCTACAGATCCAGTTTCTGCTTCCAGTAACTACTACTATTTCAGGATGTTAATTACCTATATTGTCCTTTTCTTTGCAAGAAATGGAGTAGCAGCAAATTTCTCTGTCTTGAATAGCAGCCAGGTTCCTGGAACAGAAGTAGCCAATAAACAAGTTGACAACAGCTGTTTTTAAAGCTTTGGTTATAGTTTGACTAGCAATACTTTGAAATAATACTAATATATATTAAAGGCAATCTACTAGAACACACTGTTATTCTTCCCAGAAAACACATATCAAACTAGTTTCTATAGTAATGAAACTCAGCAGCTAAGGAGCCACATGTGACTCTTCTGAGCACTGTTCACCTATGTAGCACCTGACTGACATCCCGGGGAAAGGGAATAAGGGTATCACCAAGTAAGGCTTGTGGTTGGCACGTGGTCCCCACCTTAAGCTGCTGCCACGGTGACAAGATGAGACCCTCCTTCCTCTCCAATAACCCCACCCCTGGCCACTCTGCAGCCTTTGCAATCATCCCAGCACCTTTGGGCACCCTGACCATCTCATTCTCTCTCCTGAGCTGCTATGCCTCATGCTGAGGAGAGATCAAGAAGGCAGAGATGGAAACCCTTCACCTCACTCCAGATACACAAGGGCTGACCAAGGCTGAACAGTGGTGAGGCGAGGCATGCACAGAGGCACTCCAGTAATTAAGAGATTATAGTTACATATTTAACATGAATAACTATCTTATTATTGTATATGTTTGGTAGGGTACTGCACAGGGCATACAACAGTCATATGGCTCTCTTGGTTGATAGTAAGCCCTGGAGTGAGTACTACTGTTCTATAACATGTCTGTTACCGTATCAGTTTTTATAAGTGGAAAGGAACAGTATGGAGCATCTTAAAGAATGTCTGCTTCATGACTTACATTTTTTCAATAAGTTGCTTCTCATCCAAAGCACTAGGAAGGTCTCTCTTGTTTCCAAGCACTAGAACCTTAAAAGGGAAAACAATGCATTTCATTGCATCTTGCCTCTTCCTACAATCAAAGCAGCTTACATTGTATTTAAAGAGGACATTGATCAATTCCCTGCAAGCAGAGAAAGGAATATTTAAATATTTCTTGTCTAGATATGGTGTAGCATCCTCTGGAAATTTTGCCGCAGATCAAAGTAGGATAGTTATACGCTAGTATGTAGAACGTTTATGTACAACTCTCCTCTAATTCCCCCCCCCACACACACACAACTCACAATACAAGAACTCGTGGACACTCAATGAAATTGCTGAGCAGTCGGATTAGAACAGATCAAAGGAAGTACTTCTTCACCCAAAGAGTGATTAACACATGGAATTCACTGCCACAGGAGGTGGTGGCAGCTACAAGCATGGACAGTTTCAAGAGGGAATTAGATAAACATATGGAGCAGAAGTCCATCAATGGCTATTAGCCACAAGGTATAGATAGGAACTCTCAGTCTGGGGCAGGTGATGCACTCTATTCTTGGTGCGGGGGGGGGGGTGCAAGGGCTTCTAGTGTCCTGGCCCCACTGCTGGACCTCCTGATGGCACCTGGTATTTTTGGCTACTGTGTGACAGAGTGTTGGACTAGATGGGCCATTGGCCTGATTCAACTTTGGCTTCTCTTATGTTCTTAGGTTCTTATAACAGCCTGGATGTGGTTCATCTCTATTTAGCTGTGAAGGAGATCATTAACTGCACAAGGCAAAAGTAGGCAAGGTTACAAGCCCGGCTGTTCCACAACCAGGCCACACTATCGTCTGTTGAGCCGCATCTGACTAAGTTTACTAGCAGTTTTGAGCTGTGATTTTAAATTTTGGTTTTTATGTTTAAGGTATTTTGTGTGTTTTATCTATGTTGTAGGCTGCCTTGAACTCCAGAAGAAAGAAAGGCAGCTAATAAATATTCTAAATAAACACTGCCATGACCTTGTCATTCCAAGCACAAACAAGCAGTTTTAACTTCCTCTCTTCTGATATTTATTCCCCAATAGCCAGAACAAGGCCTTCTGCTTCCCTCTCTGGAAGCAGAATGCTCATTGTCTGCTTAAGAACTGACTTATGTAACACATCACAGGGTTTTTTTTAAAAAAAAAAAACACAACTTCTCACATTAGCAGCTTACACTTCAACACTCAAAAGGGCACATGTGCAACTAATGACTAAGCAAAGCTGCATCTGTTTCTAAGTAGCAGCTTTCCTTACTTTACAAACTTTCACCTTTGTCTGTAAGCCTTGTGTGTCATTTTCACATGGGAGTTCTACTACTCACAGGAATTCCTTGTAGCTGTGGTTTGTCTAGTAAATTGTGCAGCTCATTTCTAGAGGCTTCTATTTTCTCACGATCTGCAGCATCAACCATATACCTGTAAAAGGAATGAGTGTACAAATCATGTATGTAACCTGACAGTCCTGTCCAGGCCTAGCCAGAGAAACACAACCCACATCCAACTACAAGGAGATGGCTAACTAAATGACGTATGCTGTAACAGGCCTCAGCAAGTTACAAGCCAAGTATGAGCTTAATCAGTAGTGACTAAATATAATGGATAATAGCCTTGTCAAAATCCTGAAATAGGCAAGCAAGCGATCTTAACACAGCAGCAGCTAGGCTATACTGCACTAATACTGGAAATTTACCACTGGAATGCAAGTCCAGACAAGTCTTGTGTATTTTATATTGCTTATAAATAGCATTTTTGTCCCTAGGAAAACTGAGATTGCTGAACACAATGCCTTGGATCCATGGCAGAAGTGTCCTTCCAGTGAGAGAGAAGATGCATTTTCACCAATTCAACTGACCACTGCACCCCTAGAGCTGTTCCATAGCATCTGCTTCCTGGGAACAGCATTTCAGGGAATGCAATGGAAAGGGAAAACTAGACAACTGCATTTCTTTCACCAATTTCTACTCATGCTATCCTGGAGCCAAGCCATTATAATCAAATTTACTGAACAGAGTTTTTTCTCTAGAGACTAAAATCAATGTAACTACTGAACTCTGCAAAAGGTAAGGTACGTAGTTTTGCATTGCTTGCAAGGAAAGCTTCTTCCTGAACAGTTAAAGAATAGAATACAGCTGTATATTAAATATCTGGGGAGCACCAAAAAAATGAGATGCTGTATAACACAGCACAAAAAGCAACCACAAAAGGCCTATACTTACACAATGGCATTAACTCCTCTGCAGTAGCGCTCCCACATGCTTCGAAAACGTGGCTGTCCTCCTATATCCCAGATCTTTTTAAAGACGGGGGGGAGAGAGAAGCTCCATTTAAAATTTGAGAGTCATAACAAAAGAAAGCTACATTGACTATGAAATCTGAAAATGATCTAGTCCAAGAGTAACCTGTACCGAGCATCTGCTTCTTACTGTACAAAAAGTGGGACTTCCTTATCCAAAGATGCTGATATTTGTAACCACCTCAAAGACCTGAACCCTGTGGATCATTTCCATCAACAGAACTATTTCCATCACCAGAGCATAATTTCTTCACCTCCCCTCTCCTGCTGCAGCCCCAAGTGCCCCCTTAAATACTGCTCCAGGGGGGCAGCTTTTGGGGGGAGGTGATGGAATTGCACTAAACTGACATAAATCCTCCTCTTTGCCAAAGTGTTCCATGGGATCCAAGCCAACAGGCCCCTGATTTTGTTATTTAGTTACCAGGAATACTTCTTCCTAAAGTTCATGTGCTGACCTGGATGAGTCAGTTTTCTGTATGGAGTTTTACGTTCCAAGAACATACTGCTACATACACATACTACGCCAATGGCGATGACAGCATCTTTGTACCCAAAAAATTAGTGCCACTCCTGACAAGTGGCAAGGACTGAACAAGCCTACTCTCTATGGCCAATTTTAGGGAGGCAGAAAAGATACATTAGATGCTGTTCCTCTGCTACCTTGACACTCCTTCTCCATTAGTCAGAAGTCAGCATATGCCACCCTAAGGTTTCTTTTCAAGTTGTTGCCTAATTTACGCAATATTTTAAAACAAACACATGATCCACTCTCTAATCCTAATAAGCAGTTAGATATGCTATGTTTTCTGCAATTGTAGCAGGTAATAAAGATCATGGATGTGTATAATGTGTAGCTGAATAAGTTGCATATGGACTAAAAGAGGTGGGGTTAAGAGGGAAGAGTTCCTTTATTCCTTCTGACCTCAGCCCGTTCTCATTTGCTAGGGCATTCCAAACAGCAGTGTCAGCAGCTTAACAAATCTGCCTTTGCACTGAATTCTACAAACCTTTATTGTGACGTTACCCTTCGTAACTTTCCGCATGTTGAAGCCCACTGTAGGAATCATATCTTCACTGAACTGACCTGACTGAGAAGAAAACAGAAAATACACTCATCAGCAGGACAACAGGCACCGGATCTCTCAAGAAGCTTAGCTGGATTTTTAAATACATATCTACGACTACTGTTTTATTTTTGATGGTTGCAATGCTATACCAACAGTTATTTAAAATGCAGAACAACTCACAAAGACTTAATGTTTCTTCTTACAGTTGGAAGAAAACTGAATGTAGAATACCATTGTATGTGAGACAATGAAAATCAAAGGTACTAAATGAGAGATGGAGTAACTGACACACGCTGAATCCCATGCAGATTCTTGTTGACTTTTAATTCAAGAAGCAAGCATGGAAATAGTCTCCACCCCCCAATATGACAGTGAAAGTCAAGCATGCCCCTCCCAAGGAGTCATAAGCGTGTTAAGAAACTGCATTACCCACCCAAGTAAAAAAAATGCCTCAGCTTTTTGAAACTGGGTACCAACCCAAAAAGAAGTAATCCCGAACAGCTGAGGTGCCAAGATAATATCTGGAAGAACCTGAACAGCTTCACATGGGAAGCTTTACTAGCATCACAAATTGCACAATTTCCAGATATCCAGGTTGACAGTCTGCTTCAAGATGTCTCTAGACCGAACGAACTGGGGGATATTTCACAAGTTCTAATGCTGCAATATAGTGTGCTATAGCATGAATCATGAACCACATTTCAACATTTTTTTTCAGCAGAGGCGGAATTATTTTATTTATTACATCCCACTCTCCTCATAAGTGGGCTCATACCATAGACTATGTTCTGTTCTCCCTGTTCTGTTCTCCCTGTTCTCCCACAGTTACTGTAAAGAATCTCTTGCAGATTGGTGCTATGGAAGTAGTGCAACCCCATATCTACTATTCTCCTGCAATATAATATGCCTATCCCATTGCAATATATTATGCCTATCCTATGAGACATCAAAATCTAGTGGCAAGGAACACAAGACTACAAGCCACCAACTCAATGAAGTACAAAGATGCTTCCAAGTAAGATTTCTTCATGCTAGTGCTATTAAACCAACAGAAAGTTAAACATGGGATAAACAGTCTGGCACTTGCACCATCAATTGCAAACACATGGCACTCAAAGCTTTATTCCAGGCAAATGCTAAAAAAAAAATACCTACAGGAGAATTCCACAGTGCAAAACTTGGAAGATGAAAAGCAGAAGTTCCAACAGGCTAACTACAAGTGATAGGCTTTACATATCAGGACCAAATGAAAATATATCTGAAACTTGGCCAAGACTTGCAGCGGAACATCTACAGGGATCTTCAGTAAAGACTACAGATGAGAGGGCCAGGCTTTCAGAAAGAATTACTGGCACATACTACAGGAATAATCCAATCCAACTTGCCTCAGGAGAGTTCAAAGAAGAATGGATGTAACATATTAAACATACTATCAAACTCTGATAAACCTAGTACTTCAAGACCACAAATGCTCTGAAGGAGATAAAATTGGCAAAGGTTGTTTAACGTTGCTGGGAAAAGTAGTAGCTAATGAAACTGACAAGCACGGAGAGAAATAGTATAGGCTTCCCACAATGCCATGCTTTAAAACTTATGGTAGTTCATTTCTACAGAAGGGTTTTCTACCTTTTGCCAAGTTCACACACACACTTGCCAATATGAATGTCTATTTCCAGTTTAAGATACACTTTCAACTGGTGCCAAATTATCAATCTCCTTTGTTAAACTACCACTTGGCTCTCCTAAGTCTACTTCTGAGACTGAAACAAGGCAGGGAAACAGTAGGCAAAGTCTTATTCTAAGCTTATTCTTTTATTACCAGCAATGGAACCCTATTCCAGAAGTCCTAGGGGTAATAGCAGGTTTTTTTAGCCTATTTACCCCCTTAGAGAAAGAAGGCTGGCAAAATTTTAAATTGTTCACATTTATAGACTGAATCAGTTTCCATTTCCCCAATTTCCCTTGATTCCTGTTTTCCTTTTTTTTTATAATAGGTTTTTATTAGTTTTCCAGAAACACAAATAAAATGAGAATAGTATCCTGTGGTACATTCCAATTAGGTTTCTCCTACTTGTCTTACAGCAGAAAAATTTATCAATCCTAATAATAGTTACTGCTACAAGTATCAAGAATACATAAATGGCTTCATTTAAAATTATCTAAACATTCTAATAATATATTTTAGTAATATACATTCAAAGGCTCTTACTGTAAAATTTCAGCTTTTCATAATCTATTATCTTTAATAAGGTCATTCCCCTTCTGTTTTCCATTACAAGTTCAAGTTTCCCTATAAAACAAATATATCAATTTTTCTTCTGAATTATTGCCTTATTTAAAACACATAAAAGTAAATGCTCCTTCTTTATAATTCACCTACAAGTCTATCTTATCTGCTGTTTTACTAAAAATCCTTACATTTTCACTTCTCTCAGTTGATTTCTCATCAAAACAAGCCATTCTATTTGGTTACACTTTAATAAAAACTCCCTAAGGCACTCTTATATGCAAAAAGGGTAAATTTCTTAATAGTATTTTTAGACATAAAGTTTAACATCTTTTCGTTACACTTTCACCTCTCTCAGTTGATTTCTTATCAAAACAAGCCATCTGTTTAGTTACACTTGGTTAAAAACTCCCTAAGGCTTTCTTATATGGAGTGAGGGTGAATTTCCCTAATGATAATTTTATACGAAAAGCTTAACATCTTTTTTCTTTGTCTGGTATCTTCTCTTCAGAAGGGTCTTGTATCTGTGCCTTTTGCCCTTGTGGACTGCATACATTTGTTTTAAGGGTTGCAGTAAGTGGCTTAAAATAAAGCTTGATTGGCTATTTTTTGTAGTCTTCTCTTCCTGAGCTGGCTCTTGCATAAAGAGTTTAGTTGCTCCTGGATACACCTGTTTCTTGGATTCTGTAAAACATAGTTCCATGAATTCCCTATGAGGTGTAGTTTGCTTTTTTGGTGTGTTTTTCTTCTTGTAGGGTATCTTCCAATCAGCTGCAGAGAGGTCCTCTTGCTTGCAGTTTTGATCAGTGTCTTTCAAAGATTGCTCCTGCAGTTTCTCTGAGTTGCTTGTAGATTTCAATAGAGCAGTTGAGCATAGGTCAGATAGTTCAGCACGTTTCTTTGATTGCTAGCATAATTGAGACCCGAATCATATGTTCAAGAGCACCCCCTGAAAGTTGAGCCAGTTCAGCACCTGCAGTATCATCTGTGTTTGGGGCTTTTGATTCAGTTCCTGCTTGGAAATCCATTTTAAAAACAATTGATTCCTGTTTTCCATTCCATCCCTCACTCCACTCTACATACACTCTGCTTGTCTGAGCTCTTACTCAGTTCAACCACTGCAACAAAGACAGAGCATTCCTCAGTTAACTCAGAGTCACTACAACTCAAGTCATTCTGTCCACAACAATCTGCAGGCCTCCATGCTATCATTCATGTCAGGAGACAATGTTAAGCATTCTGTATTAGCTGTCTCTCAGCCCTCAACAAAAAGCAACTTCACGTAGGAAGTGTTCCAGTAATTAATACAAAAGGTTAACACAGCATGTATGACTGAGCTCAAATTCCTGCCAGAGAACTGCTCACTGTTGGCTCACCAGCTAAATGAAGTACCCATGGCCATCAAAGAAACTTGAGAGTCAGTGACAAGGCAAAATCCAGGAGAACCTCTAAGCCACATTTTTTGCCCTTCAGAGATAATGTAACCCCATTTTGGAAACATAAAATTGGCAGTGCTCCAACTTTAGACTGGCCTTCCATAAATCTTGTTCTACTGTGGATTAGGCTTCAGTTTGTCGGCCCTCATCCAACCCATAACTATGCCCAGGCATTCAGAGACTGGACTGCTCCTGGATGGGTTGACTATGTAAGAGAAGAAATGAGATCACTAATATGGCATGCAAGTGTGGAGCAGTCTGTCCCAGTGGTTAGCCAGAGATGTAGATGCATTAGTGGCAACATGGAAACTTACAGTATCCTAGAAGCCCAATACTGTCAGAACTCAGAAACTAAGCAGGGTCAGCCCTGGTCAGTATTTGGATGGTTAACCAAGGAATACCAGGATCATAACATGGAGACTGGCAATGGAAGACCACCTCTCAGTGTCTCTTGCTTTGAAACCCCATGGGGCTACCATAAGGCAGCTGTGACCTGACAGCAAAAAAACCACCCTCTGTCACAGGGTAACATGGAAGTCACTATGCTACCATGTAATGCCAGTCTGCTGGAAAGCAGCAGGACCAGTGCCACATAGCAGCTCCAACTCCATCTTTTTCAGGTGATTCAGAAGGATCTAACAATTTATTTTGTCAAACATCACTGAAAAATCCAGAAAAATGAGCAGAGCCCTACTCCCTCTGCCCAACTTGAACAAAGGCTACCACAGTGATGATATATGGATACCATTACCACTGTCCTCTTTACAAGAGACCCAAGCTGTACTGCCTTACTCTGGAGCCACCATCACCTCAATAGATAGGGTCATACTAGAAGGAAAGCCTTTCACCTGTGCAGTATACTACTTTACTACTGATATTGTAATTCCTTAGTTATTCAATAAGTTCCTACCAAATACATGGTATACTTCTTTCAAAACACTCTAGATCTGACCACAGCACAAATGGACCTTCATAAAAACAGTGAGTCTAGTAAAAAGGTGAGATTTACTTTGCAACTGTTTAGCATGCATTGTGAACATATATAATCTTGTAGAAAGTCAGGGGTCTTTTTTGGGGGGAGCACCTTGGAGCACAGCTCTGGCAGCTTCAAAGGCTCCCACATGTTAGTTTCGGCCAGCCGAATGTCAATTTCAGCCCCATTATATCCTATGGGCCATTGAAGTCAATGGCGAAAACATAGGGTATTTCTGGGGGCTGGAGGGGCGGGGGTTTGAGGAAGAGGCTCCAAACTCACAGGGGAGCTGTTGGAGTCTCTCCCCAAGATACCCACCAAGTTTCAAGAACATTGGACCAGGGGGTCCAATTCTATGGGCCCGCAAACAGGTTGCCCCCATTCCCTCCATTGTTCTCTATGGTGGGGGGGAAAGTTACGTTTTCCCCACAGTGCTGTTAGTAGCTCTGGGGAGAAGGGGGTTTGAGGGAGAGGCTCCAAATTTTCAGGGTAGCTTCAGGAGCCTCTCCCCACATACACCCCCATGTCTCAAAGCAATTGGACCAATGGGCCTAATTCTATGGGCACCCAAACTGGTTACCTGCATTTTCCCGTGCTACAAATATTCTTTTTGAAGTAGGTATGGTGTGAGTGGTCCAATGAGGTTGCACCATCAATTTATACATGTATAAATGTTGTTCCTTTTGGTCTTTTAGGGTTTCTGTGTGGCACTGTGGCATGCTTGCACTGCCAAAGTGCCACTTGTTCTGGAGTGTGCCACTTGTTCTCATGGCAAACGAGCACCTCCCAAGGCAGTTCACTTTCCCTGAGATTCTCTGGGAGAGTCTGACTGCTGGGTGGCTGCCTGCTTGCCTGCCTTAAGTGCTGCTGGCTGAGTTTCCCCATTGGAAACAATGGAGGTAATGGGGGTAACCTGTTTGGGTGCCCATAGAATTAGGCCCATTAGTCCAATTGCTTTGAGACGTGGAGGTGTATGTGGGGAGAGGCTCCCAAAGCTACCCTGAAAATGTGGGGAGAGGCTCCTCAACCCCCCCCCCAAGAGCTACTAACAGCACCGTGGGAAAAAAGTAACTTTTTCCCCACCATAGAAAACAATGGAGGGGATGGGGGCAACCTGTTTGGAGACCACAGAATTGGACCCCCTGGTCCAATGTTCTTGAAACGTGGTGGGTATCTTGGGGAGAGGCTCCAACAGCTACCCTGTGAGTTTGGAGCCTCTTCCTCAAACCCCTTCCCCTCCAGCCCCCAGAATATACCCTATGTTTTCGCCATTGACTTCAATGGCCCATAGGATATAATGGGGCTGAATTGCCGCCGAATTTCTTTCATTCCGTCCTTTCCTTCTCTCCTTTTCCTCTTTCCCTCCTTCTTCCCTTCTCTCTCTCTTTCTGTCCTTTCCTTCTCTTTCTTTCCCTCTTTCCTTCTCTCTACTCTCTCTTTCCTTCCCTCTTTCCTCCTTCTGTGGCCCAACTCTAGTGAGAAGGGATTTAAACACTCACCCACCCAGGCCAGCTGGGGAAGGGAAGGGGAGGCTTTCGAAGATGCCTCCCCTCCTTTTGCTTCCCCTTCTGACATCACTTCTGGTAATGTCAGGGGGCATGGCATATGCTAATAGCCTAGTAGCTCATTAGCATACCATATGCTAATGAGCTCTTGCAGCTCCTTTTCTACAAAAATACCCCTGTAGAAAGTTATCTGACCTCTGAACAGGACACATAATTGGTCATTCTTCTCTTATATGCAGAGCCCTGAGACATACAGCTGTCACTGAGAACTTTGGGATATTATGCCTTCTTTCCAAGAATCTAGAACTGTTAGGGTATATGCGTTTTCTGCAATGAACGTTAGGCGAAGAGATAACTTGTCCAAGGCTCTGTGGTCATTTTCATAAATTAATAGGATTTCAGTTCAAGTCTGCTCACGCCCAACACTCTATCTACTATAACACTGTTCACAGTATACCTACCTAGAGAATAAAAATTTATATAAAACATAAATGCAATGAAGGATGTTTCCATATTGGTTGTTTAGTTTGGAATTGCCAGGATTGATTTACTTAGCTTACACAGAATCTAGAAGATGTCACTGTAAACATATGACATTCTTGTGTTTTCCCTGTTAGCCTCTATAAACCAGACTTGATTTGTGGCTATTAATGTAAAACGCAACTTCAGTTATCCAGTGTGGACAGCCAAAAGTGATAACTTAGTTTTCTGGGTGTACTGTCCCAAGACATTCCCCTTTCCTTATGTTCCCACTTTCATTACTTCCTGTTCTTTACTGTGGAACAATCATTGATAAGTATCAGTTCTCTTCATATTGTTTCATTATAGCATTATACTACTACTACAAAAACAGGAAATTAGGCAGTAAGCCGAAGTGAAGAAAAGGAAAATCACAGAGAAGCAAAATCCTATGGCAAGATTTTGCCTTTAGGGATAGGAATTACTGGGGGGGGGTGTGTTCTGGACAGGGAGGAGAACACAGTGTTATATTAAGTGCTGTGTGGATTGCTTGCTTCCATTCTGCTTCCAGCTACCACCATTATATGGATGAGCCCCAAAAGTGCCAGTAGACAAAGCATAAACTGCAGTCAGGTTTCTGCAAGTTGTCAGGTTGATAGTTAAGGATTACTATATTCTAGCACATGACCCAACATAAGGGTAAAGTACTTATCCAGCAGGACATCACTGGAAGAAGATATCCACAAAGAGTTACTGAGCATTCTAATTTCCCACACTGATAGTTGTCGCATTGCCAGAAGAGCAGTTCTATTGCTCAACTCACTATTTTGCAACAGCAGCAATATAAACTCTTGCAACAGATACTTACTCCCAACACCCTCCATCAAAGTTCTGACATTAACATGTTCTGAAGCTTGTCTGAGCAGCACAAGAGGTGCCTAGATGTTAACCTTCACATCATCTCTAGGGAGGTGACATACATTCTACATAAAATGAATTATGGATTCTGTATTGTCCCTCGATAGTTGACCTCAAGATCAGAAGAAAGTCACCTCACAGTGCATCCAATTAGATCAGAGTTAACTTTGCCCACAGCCACATGTAAAATGAAACCCTGGCAGGTCAATTCACCAGACTGGTTAACACTGGAGTGACCACTGTTGGGGCGACAGCATTGCCTGGCAACCTGCTTTACACATGAGGTCCCCCCCCACACACACACACACTGAAAAGCTAATCCATTGAGTTAGGTTTCCCTATTCGGCCTGCAGTTTTATTTACTTGACACAACCTTACCTGAATACTTAAGTACCTCACACTTTGTTTTCACATGTAGTGTAATCATATTTGCAGTCACGCACCTGAAATAACCATCTATTGTTTTAGAAGCAAAAGAAGAGAAGATATTGGATTTATACCCCGACCTTCACTAAAAAATCTCAGAGCAGCTTACACTCTTTTTTCCCTTCCCTTCCCCTCACCACAAACCAGACACCCTGTGAGGTAGTTGGGGCTGAGAGATCTCTTTTGAGAACTGCTCAAGAGAACAGCTCTGAGAGAACTTGTGACTGCCCCAAGGTCCACACCAACAGCTGCATGTGGAAGAGTGGGGAATCAAACTCAATTCTTCCAGATTAGAGTCTGCACTCTTAACCACTACACCAAACTGGGTCTTAGATCAACTTTGGAAGCAAGGCAGGCAATGAAATCAGCAAAAAAGAATATCCTTAGCATGTGACTAGTCACAAGAATGATTCAACATATTACACACAAAACTGCAACATATTACACTGCAAACAGCCACCTCCTGGTCAGACTACATTTCAGTTGGTTGTACAAGCTACTGAGTTGAAGCCTCACTGCCAGTATATGTTGCCACTACCACCCAATCCTAGTTTCACTATTCACCTGTCTGAATCCACCCACAGCCTTACGTACACCACCTTGCCCATGGACAGATACAATTTGAGATTAAGATGTAAAATGGAATAGAATTACAAGATGTGTACTTATTTATTGTCAAATTTATACCCCACCCTCCCCACAAAGCAGGCTCAGGGCAGCTTCCAAATAGCATACATACAGAATAAATATACATAATTAAAAGCAGAACAGTTAAAATAATACAATACAAAGTGCTGGCAGCGATTAAAATTAGAGTTAGACAAGTGGAGACCCGCAAGAAACTTGCGGGATGGTCATCCCATTCCTCACACCTTTGCTTCCTCCCCTCTACCCTTACCTATCTCACACTCTTTCTCCCTTCTGGGGGTGGAGCCATAGACTCAACCCTCCAAAGCAGCCATTTTCTCCAGGGGAACTGATCTCTGTCACCCAGACAACAGTTGTAATGCTGGGTGATCTCCAGCCCTCACCCAGAGGCTGGCAATGGTAGTTCTCATGGAGGAAATGGCTGGTTTGGAGGGTGGAGTCTATGGCATTATACTGGTCTGAAGTTCCTCCCCTCCTCAAACCCCACCATCCCCAGGATCCACCCCTTAAATGTCCAGGAGTTTCCCAATCCAGAGTTGGCAACCCTATTTCCTTCCCACCCAACAGCCAACTTAACCTTTATCTGCCTTTATCTGTCTTCAGCTTTTCGTCTCCACCCCCCTCCCCCACAGCTTCTACCAACGAAAATTATAGTCTTTCTCCACAGTGGGGACCAAAGCAGCTTACATTATTCTCACCTCCTTTTTATCTGCACAATAACCCTGTGAGGTTGGTTAGGCTGAAAGTATGTGACTGGTCCAAAATCACCCAGTCAGCTTCCAACGCAATATGGGGATCTGAACCTGGGTCTTGCAGACCCTACTCTGAGGCTCTAACTGCTGCACCACTGCTGGCTTTCATAGGGTGGCTGCTGAACAGCAGCAAGCAGCCAGGCCAAGTTGAGTCATGCAAATTAGGTGGTATCAAGTCACCCAGAGGATGCTGCCTAGGGATGCCAGCCTCCAGGTGGGATCTGGGGATCCTCTGGAATTAGTGCTCAGCTCCAGACTACTGAGATAACTTCCCCTGGAAAAAATGGATGCTTTGGAGGGTGGACTCTAGGGCATTGTACCCCACTGAGGTCCCTGTCCTCCCCAGGCTCCATCCCCAAATCTCCAGGAGTTTCCAGACCTGGAGCTGGCAACCCCACTACCCCCATCCCCTGCCAGTGCCCATAGGGGGACCTGGCAACCCTAGACTGCTGCCAGCCTAGGGTTGGCAACCTCCAAGTGGGGCCTGCTGGAGAGTGAACTCCAGAGATCTGTGAACAACGGAGATCTGTCTCCCTGGAGAAAATGGCTGCTTTGGAGGGTGGATTCTGTGGCATGATACCCAGCTGAGGCCTCTCCCTTCCCCAAATCCTGCCCTCCTTGCACTCCACCCCAAAACCTCTAGGAATCCCCCAGCCTGGCCCCAAGGCTCCCTCCCCCCTCCCTCCAAGGCCAAAAGAGGCCTGGAAAGAAAGGGCCCTTCTCCTCCACCCCCTTTTACTGACAGAGCCAGTCAGAAGCCTCTCCCGCCCACCCACCCCCCAATGTTCTAATCTCTCACCGTTGATGCCTGGAGTCAGGTCCCTGCAGAGGCCATTTCAAAAGGTTTTGGGGGAAATTCAACCATCCCTGCAGGGATTTTCTCACTTTTCGGATTTTTCTACAAACCCAGGAAGTCTGCTGACTATGTAGGAAAAGCTGTTGGGGGAGAGTGAGGCCCCTGTTGGTGGGAATAGGTGTCCGCACAGAAAAAAAAAAGTCTGGGAATTAGAATAAGGATAAAATGCTATCAAGGATTTCCAACAAGTACTAGATGCTCTTCTGCTCGTCGACTCATATGACAACTGCTTGGTGGTAAGAACTAGAGATAGGACCTCTTTGATGGTTCAAACAGCTCCTTCAGTTGTAAGAAGCAACTTACTACAAACCCTAGAAGGACTGGCATCACAGATTCCAGTGATAGAAGTTACAGGTTTCAATTGGCCCTTCACTTGAGAATTTGTCAGTGTGCCCATGTCTGAGGTGAAGATTCTTGTGCTTCCAGCTTACAAACATGGCTGCTGATCAACATCTGCTACTTACAGAGTCACAGTGACACTGGCAAGTCGTGCCTGCTGAATGACTGAGGCATAAGCACACCAGTGTTTGTTTTCAACAGTCATGAGAGATCTATCAAGAATATCTTGCACTTCAGAGAAGACGAGACGGACATAAATCCTCTTCTGAAAAGTTTCTGATTAGCCAAAGTTTCCCTAACAAACCACAGTGTAATTTTCCCCTATCCTCTAAAAGTCATAAAAGCCTGAAGTTGAACTCATTCCATGTGATTTTTTTTCCACCATCATGAGCATGGATGAAAGCAACTTTCAGAACTGAAAACTGAAGTGCAGAATTCTAAGACTGAGCCTTCAACTTGTTGAGGTCTCAGATATTGGTTAAAAATGTGCTCTATTATGAAGGTTTCTGGCTGGCTGGTATATAGTACTGATAAAAGATACTAAATAGTTTTTCAAGACATTGCATGGAGTTAATATTGTTCTTCCAAGACTAAGAACAAGACCTCTGAATAAGTATCTCCCAACCATCTCAGATACAAGACTGAGGCAAAACGTAGCATGGCAGTCATTGACAAACTGACAGTTCCAAGCAATACCACCATGTTCAGTGAAATCATAGAGCCTGCATAACAGCAGTTCACATGTTACTTTACCTTTAATTCCTTTTCCATTTCAATGGAACAGATTTAGCTGTACAACAAGTGTTGTTTCCATGTTATAAGATAACCAAGGTATACTAGAAAAGTATAAGACTCCAGTAGCAACATTTGTGGTAGTGTATGAGCCTTCATGAGTGAAGTGAGCTCATGCCCTACCACAAATTTTATTTGTCTTTAAGGTGCTACTCTTTTCTAGTGCTACAGACAGACTAACACAGCTACCCATCTTGATCTATCTCCAACGTATACTAGAACACAATTAACTTTCAGGGTAACAGACTCAGTGATTTCTTTGATACTCCTGCATTTGCTTGTATAAGAATTATATTGCTACTTGCCAGAATCAATAAATGGCAACTAACACTTTTCAAGCTTCTGTCTTCTCCCTCCATAACTGCCCATCACATTAATTGTGCCATCTTGATAACATTCTGGATTTTACCTAACCATTCCTAATTATAAGCTTGACAGTCATCATTTGGAGACAATCAAGATTTTAACTACAATCAAAAGTGCACATTAAAATCTGACATTCCCCTGTTCACTAACAAAAACTTTTACAGACTGAACTGGATGGAGTAAGTCACTCTTTCAACTGCATAGACTGCTTCCTCATTCATTTCCATCAGTATACCTTTCAGGCTTATCTAAATAAAAGCAGCATTTGGATTCATGGCTTTAATTTTTTTGCCAATATTTATCCCAAGCATTTCTAGAAGTGTGGGGACCCAAGAAGTCCACATCTGCTTAAGCCTCCCTGTGCACATCTGAGGCCTTTGCTGGTCCCAAAGGTTGGGGGGGGCAGAACAATGGCTACCTCTAGTTCTAGATGATAAGCGTCACTAATCCTGTTATTGGATTACAGTTACAATACCATACTGTATTGTAAGCAAGAGATAGGTCTTAAGCTATACAAAAGACACTTTTAGCATTTTGGCTATAACCATGAGGGCTACAAAGCCATATAAAGGTGGGATTCAGGTAACAGCCCAAGATGAGACAGAAGTGCTTCAAGAGCAGCTTCTTGTCTACTCTTATTGTGCAGTATAAGAGATGATTTTATTAAAACCAACCTTTCCAGAAAATTCTGCAGAATGAAAGTTATATAACAAGTGAAGCACTGAACAAGCAGGGGTAGACTTCAGTCCCAAGTGCTTACATTTTCAGCAAGTGTGAAAGTTGTCTCAGTTTCAATTAGTTTCAAGCATATCTGCACTTTAGAGAACAAGGAGTGCTAAAAAGCAAAATATTTAGCATGTAGGCAGGAATTGAGCATACCTCTCTACAGTTCAAGGGGAGAAGGGAGGAAGCACCAAAGAAGGGGACAGGGGAGAAAGCAAACAGGAGTCTGCTCACAGGCTAGCAGCACCTAAATAAGATCTGGCTGAATTGGTTTCTCCACAGGTACTTCAGGCCTGGGTGTTCCCAGAAGCATGAGGCCTTGGGTACAAGCCAAAGGGCTCTTATCATTCAGCTTTTAGCCTGAAGGTTTGATTCTTAAGCTGGGTGCCAGACCTGGAAAAGATACTCAGAAGCCTTCCCCTCCTCCCGTTATATTGTTTTCAGTATTGTAGGCTGCTTTGGCCCCCCCCAAACTGAGATTTAGAAAAATTAGGCATAAGTAAAGGTATCAGATTTATTTATGTCCCCACCACCTACACCACAGACAAGTAGGAGGGTAGTATAGCATGGAGGCTTTCCTTCCATGCTGGATATATAAGGTAGGACCAATCACTTATATTAATGGAGAATTTCTGCACACACTTCTTCCCATTCACCTGATATAACTACAGTTCCAAGCAATCACTGTGGAGCCTGACTTAGAGACCAGTTACAACATGATGTTCAAGTTAGAAATTGAAGAAGAAGAAGAGTCGGATTTATACCTCGTTTTTCTCTACCTTAAAGAGTCTCAAAACGGCTTACAATCTCCTTCCCTTCTCTCTCAACAGGCATCTTGTGAGATAGATGCAGCTGAAAGAGTTCAGAGATGACTGGCCCAAGGTCACCCAGAAGGCTTCATGTGAAGGAATGGGGAATCAAACCTGGTTCTCCAGAATACAATCAGCCACTCTTAACCACTACAAACACACCTGCAAGATTCTGGCAACTAGAAAAGGATTTGAAATTTATGTACAATATATTGGGGGGGACTGTTACTTACCATTAAATGTGTCTTCCCCCATACCCACAGCCAAAGGATTTCCAAGTGAGACTGAAGCACTATTTCCAGTCATAAAATGTGAGAAACCTTTAATACTGGGCTCAAAGATGGATAGGATTCAAAGTGGTTCAGAGGACATGCTGTAATGACCAGCCACCTCTGCAGGAAAGAGACTGTCAACTATTCCTTCAAGAAACTCTATTAAAACCTATCCCAGAAGATTAGCAGACCCTATTGCTGCCTTATTTGTGTCAAACCCAAACAGAGAATAGCAAGAACAATCTCACTTCCAAATTCTGGTTGCAGTGTATTGCTTCTAGCCTGACCTGCAACTTAACAATTCTTCATTAGAAGTGACTAAGACAGCCAAGAAGACTTTACAAGAACCAAGGTTATTAATCAAGGACACACTGCAATAAATGGTTAGACAAAGAATTTAACCCAGGATCCTCTACTTTTTCTCCAGGAATGATTATGTCATGTGAAAATAATTGCATCATAGCAGCTTGTAATCTCTTAAAGAAATGCCTTCCTGGCACAGACAAGAGCCACTAAAAACAGGCAATTCAATGACAACATTTTCCTAGATACACAGATTTTACAGAAATAAATGGTCCAAACTAATCACAGCTTTTTAGATGGGTAACAGATATTAAGTTTGGCCCTTCTACAGTTAAACTTATGAAAAAAAACCATTCATCTGATTACATGTGGCAGGTCCAAAGGTAATACCTCCTCCCCTTTCAAGGCCAAAATGCCTGAGACTACTATCACACATATTCTTTTTTAGGCTAATAACACCTTTGGATTTATTTTTATATCTGCCTCACTTAAATGCATATATAGCTTCAAGCTGCATCAGTAGGCATGCAAAGTGTAGGAAAAGCTACATAACACAAGTAGAGCTCTTACTAGTCCTGGAAAAGTCATTTTCATCACATCCTTCACTGCTTCAGCATGAATGGCTAAAGGGTTTATAAAGAGCACAATTGCTGAAAAATGCTTAAACAAAAGATGTCTAATGTGTGCTACTGCAAACAGGCCAAGCTTCTTATTGCTAATTCACCACATTTCAAGTTCTCCAAATCTCAGAATCAGCTTAAGCAGCTAAAGGTGTACGTGTATATATACTAACACAGTGGCCCCAAATTCCATTGAGCAATTTCATGGCTAAGCTGGGTTTTATGTGGATTTATTCCCCATGTTCCAGATTGTAGTAAAATATACAATGTTCTCTTGTACACAACTTCTAGGACCAGTTACTACAAAAATATTAATCACAACTTCATAACTGGGAAGCTTCCCTAATACTGTAAAGGGAATATCAGTCATTCATTGTTAATGATTTTGCAACACATTGTATCTTTGGAAATAGAAAATTTCCAGCGGAAAAATAAAGCACCATAAAATTTCAGAATTTTCTGTTTCAGAAAGGTTTTTCTGCCCTACATCATTGGATATGGATGTATTTTTAGCTGTTTTCATACAAACAGAAAAAAATGGCTTTTGCTCAGTAAAATACTGGCAATCCTAAAATATTCCCAATTTGGATAGGTGGGGTAACATCTTGCATCAGCATCTAGCTGTCAACTTCATTATATCATATTCAGTGAGTCATGCTATTACATCTGTCAGAGAAAACATGTCATGATCCCAGTTTATCTAATGACAACTAAAAGCTTACTCCATACAGTGATAAAGCTTTCCACTGCAACAAACAATGAGTAGTGAAGAATTTGACTGCCCACTCAGAAGAGAGCCTTAGTGAGTTCAATGGTTCTTCCTTTCCCAAAAAAGCAGTTAAGAGAGCAGTACTAGGACTTTAAGTTGCAAAGCACATAACACCACTACCTCCCTTCTTGTGGTACGGACCATGAACCGTTAATATTGAAAATCAGAATACAGCTGAAGACAGACACCAAAACATTCATAGTGCCAAAATACAATCTAAAAAATATTCTTGAAGAGTTTAAAGACCATATAAAGAACAGATTTGGATTACTAAACTCCAGTGAATGGGAACTGGAAGAACTATGAGTTGAGACCAGAGATATTATCAAGAAAGAATACACAAAAAACTATTTCTGTAGGCAAAAGAAATGAAAAGCCCTGATGGGATGACCAATATAAAACCCTTATAATTGTTAAAGATAGAGAAAAAAACAAACGTAACATGTGACAGGAATAGTTAGAAGTCTAAAAGCAGCATTCCAGCAGCTTGCGTATAGAGACACAGAAAACTATAATAATAACTATGTAATGAAATATATGAAAACAAAAAAAGGAAGAATAAAAAAGGAACAAGAGATCTGTTCCGCAAGACCCAAGAAATTAAAGAGAAACCTAAAGCCCAGTTAGGCCAGCTGAAGGATCAGCACAGAAATACATTAACTAAACAGGACAAAATAAAGAAAAGGTGGAAACAATATACTGGAGAACTATGCAGAAGAGATGAAAGGATGAAAGATTCCTTCAAAGAAGAACCATATGAAGAAGAATGTATAGTTTTAGAAGTGAAATGAAAGTTGCACCAAGAACAATTGGGAGAAACAAATCACTAGGAGATGGGATATCAATAAAGCTATTCCAAGCCACAGAAACAGAGTCCATCAAAATCTTAAGAATAATATGCCAAACTAGCTACATTCCCATTCCAAAAAAGGAAACATCTAAAATTTCAGCAATTATTAGACAGGGATGGGCACAAATTAGTTTACAAACGAAAGTTTGTGATGAATTGTGGCTGGTTAACCAGGATGAAGTTCATGGCAGGCTAATCAGCATGAACTTTCCACAAACTTTCAAGCTGTTAGTGTTGGTTCAGGAACAGATACATTTCCAAACTTTTCTCCGCTCAGTCAAAATGTTAACAAAACTTCTAAGCAATGGGATAGCGGAACTTGGAAAGCAGGTAAAAAAGAGTCAGCTGGAGATCCCCTACGAGTTTGGTGTCTCTAGCCTGCACAAGGTCCGTTCCGTACACTCCTGAACCTGCACCTGTCATTTCCTTGGAAAGCACTTTCTTGGGGTCACCTTTTTGGGAGGGCATAACTCCAACCCCATAAATCCAATCCTCACCAAACTTGGAAGCCAGGTAGAGAAGAATCAGCTGGTGATCCCCTGCGAGTTTAGTTTCTCTAGCATAACAGAGGGCCATTCTATCATATTATGAACAAAACAATGTTTGGCAGATTGAAGTTTATGACAGTTTGTGGTTTGCAAATCCGGAACTGCTCTTTGCCTAAGGACAATTCTATTGAGGACACTTTGGCTGAACAATAATAGGAAGGCATTTTCTGGACCAGAAATTAACACCAGGGAAACACCACTTAGCATGTGATTGCACCTTTGGAGGCCTCATTTGTACTTTTATTCTGTGCCTAATGGTTTCATTTTGGAACAACTTTTTTCTGGTCCTTCTTGTACTTAAATTTTGTATTTGTATGATTGTATTGTACTATTATATTAGCCAATATGTTCCTCCCTGATTTTGACCTCTGAAGAAGGCCTATGCAGGCCAAAACGCGTCAGGTCAAGTCCATTAGCCCTTGTGTGTTAGAATTGGGTATTTTTACATGAGGTGGGATTGGGCCCTTATATATAATTTTTTGAATTCTTGTTAATAAACGCATGTATCTTTTTTTAAAATACACACACACACACACACATATTTCAAGTTTTTATTGTTGGCCTTCTTTTCCATTTGACTAACCTTTTCAAGTTCTGGTTGCAAATCGGGAATGCCATAAACTGAACCGCATTTTTTGAGGTCATGACCATCCCTACTATCAGCCCACTGCATTAATTTCTCCCATAAGTAAAGTGATGCTCAAAATCTCACAAAAGACTGTTTACCATATATGGAATGAGGAATGCCAGATCTTCAAATGGGGTTCAGTGTGGCCAAGTGCAAAGTGATGTACACTGGAGCCAAAAATCCTAAATATAAATACACGTTGATGGGGTCTGAACTGGCAGAGACTGACCCAGAGAGAGATCTTGGAGTCTTAGTAGATAACTCAATGAAAATGTCTAGACAGTGTATAACTGCAGTAAAGAAGATCAACGCTATGCTGAGGATTATTAGGAAGGGAATTGAAAACAAATCAGCCAGTATCATAATGCCCCTGTATAAATCATTGGTGCGACCTCATTTGGAATATTGTGTACAGTTCTGGTCACCACACCTCAAAAAGGATATTATAGCATTGGGAAAAGTGCAGAGAAGGGCAACTAGAATGATAAAAGGGTTGGAACACCTTCCCTATGAAGAAAGGTTAAAATGCTTGGGGCTCTTTAACTTGCAGAAACGACGGCTGAGGGGTGACATGATCGAGGTTTATAGGATTATGCATGGGATAGAGCAGGTTGAGAAAGAAGTACTTTTCTCCCTTTCTCACAATACAAGAACTCATGGGCACTCCATGAAATTGCTGAGCAGTCGGGTTAGAACAGATAAAAGGAAGTACTTCTTCACCCAAAGGGTGATTAACATATGGAATTCACTGCCACAGGAGGTGGTGGCAGCTACAAGCATAGACAGTTTCAAGAGGGAATTAGATAAACATATGGAGCAGAAGTCCATCAGTGGCTATTAGCCACAAGGTATAGATAGGAACTTTCAGTCTGGGGCAGGTGATGCACTCTATTCTTGGTGCTGGAGAGGGCAGCAGTGGGAGGGTGTCTAGTGTCCTGGCCCCACTGCTGGACCTCCTGATGGCACCTGGTATTTTTGGCCACTGTGTGACAGAGTGTTGGACTAGATGGGCCATTAGCCTGATTAAACATTGGCTTCTCTTATGTTCTTATGTTCAAGCTGGATTCAGAAAAGGGAAGAGGCACTAGAAATCATATAACAAATTTACGTTGGTTACTGAAGCATATGAGAAAATTCTAGAAGAAAATCAGCTTGTGTTTCACAGATTACAGCAAAGATTTTGACTGTGTGGATCATGAGAAGGAGGAGGAGGAAATTAGATTTATACCCCACCCTTCACTACCCGAAGGAGTCTCAGAGTGGCTTATGATCTCCTTTCCCTTCCCCTCCCCACAACAGACACCCTGTGAAGTAGGTGGGGCTGCAAAAGCTCTCTTGAGAACTGCCCCTGAGAAAACAGCTCTGAAAGAACTTATGACTGACCCAAGGTCACTCCAGCAGTTGCATGTGGAGAAGTGGGGAATCAAACCCAGTTCTCCCAGAGTTAATTCATGCTCCTAACCACTACACAAAACAGGTGTGCCGTGACATCTGATTGTTTTGATGTGTGACCTCTACTCTAAACAAGAAGCTACTATTAGGACAGAAAATGGAGACACAGAATGGTTTCCTATTGGCAAAGGTGTCAGACAAGGACATATTTTATCTCCCTGTCTCTTCAATCTATATGCAGAACATATCAGAAAGAAAGCTGGATTAGATTTAGATGGAGGTGGAGTGACATTGGTGGAAGGAACATTAATAATTTGAGATATACAAATAACACCACATTACCGGCAGAAAATAGTGAAGACTTGGAACGACTCCTGATGAGGGTTAAAGCAGAAGGTGTCAAAGCAGGATTACAGCTGAATATCAAGAAGACAAAAGGATTACTGGGGAATTACACAACCTTAGGGCTAACAACTGAAATAGTGAAAGATTTTCTATTCCTTGGCTCCATCACCAACCAAAAGGGAGACTGCAATCAAGAAAACAGAAAGAGACTTAGACTGGGAAGGGCAGCCATCAAGGAGCTAGGAAAAATTAAGTGTAAGGATGTGTTGCTGATGACTAAGATCAAGATAATTTATACTATACTATTCCCCATTACTATGTATGGGTGTCAAAATTGGTCAATGAAGAAAACTGAGAGGAAGAAATTTGACTCATTTGAATTGCAGTGTTGGAAGAGAATGTTACAAATACCATGGACTACTAAAAAGACAGATAAGTGGGTTCTAGCTCACATCAAGCCTGAACTCTCCCTAGAAGCTAAAATAACTAAACTGAAGCTACTTTGGTTACATTATGAGAAAATAAGACTTATGGGAAAAGACAATAATGCTAGGAAAAGTTGAAGGCCACAGGAAAAGAGTAAGACCGAAAATGAGATGAATTGACTCCATCAAGAAAGCCACAGCCCTCAGTTTCCAAGACCTGAGCAAGGTTGTTAATAATAGGACACCTTATAGGTCTTTTCATCAGGTTGCCATAAGTTGGAAGCAACTTGGCATACCTTGATATGCACACTGAAGAATTGATACAGTTATTTTTATGCTAAAGACCACTGAAATTTGAGTCCAGTGGCACCTTTAAGACCAACAAAGCTTTATTCAAAGTATAAGCTCTCGGTGTGCATACATACTTATCCGAAGAAGTGTGCATGCATACAAAAGCTTGTATCTTGAATAAAACTTTGTCAGTCTTAAAGGTGCCACTGAACTTTATTCTGCTGCTTCAGACCAACATGGCTACTCACCTGAATCTAACCACTGAAAGTGAAGAAGATACTATTTCAGTCTTGCAAATATGCAAAGATATCATAGGCCCACAGTACATTGTGGCAGAACCGCCCCTCCTCTCCACCCACAGTCTTTCTGACATGAGTACCTCTACTGGTTCCCCTCATTCTGTTATAAGTTTAACTGTGTTTTGTTTCCAGTGCCTGCATAAAACACTCTGGCACAGATGCAAATTCTAAAGAAGCAAAAGGGTATTGGTCTCATGTGCAAATGATCAAGCTCCCTTGACAGCACCAGAATGGTTTCCACCTGTGGAAAATGTAATCTTTATGTTCAAGGAACACCAATAGAGGAAGTACAAACTGAGTTTGGCTTTCCAAGGAACACCAATAGAGGAAGTAAAACCTGAGTTTGGTAGCTGAAAGCCAATCAGCACTAACTACTTATTTCTTTTTACTTGCCTGATACCATCATACTTACTCATATCATGCTGCTACTTCCAAAATAAGAAGTTTATCTTCCTTCAGTCAGCCAGTGTGGAATTCTTGTGAACACATCTGCCAACTGGAGTAGATCAAGCTGAACTTCCATCTCCCTATCTATTGCCGTATTAATAGCTTTGGAGCAGCCAGAGATGAAAGCCAAATGGCAAACACCAAAGAGCCTGTAGAGCCCAAGGTGTAGTTCTTTCTGATTATTATATTTTTGTAATCTGCTCCAAGCTAGTACTGAGGAGAAAAGCAACATAAAATATCTTTATTTATCAGGGTCAGAAAAGTGGGGTGCCTAATCTCTGATGTTAGTTCCCTGGAGAATTTTGGAAAAATAACACTTCTAAGATGCATAATTCTGACTAATGTCATCCCAGTTAGGGTACAATATCCCAACATCATACAAATTCTGCTAAATTAGGTGTGAATTTTACAGGCTGTTCATTTTACAGAAAGAGCAACACTACTGAGTCTCCTTCACAAACCCCTGAATATGAATTGCCCATAATGAAAAGTTCAGTTTAAAGACAGTATGTGGCAATTAGTTACATAAATTAAGATTCATAATCAAGAAATTCATTCATTAAACCGGCAGATACGTATTCTGAAAGAGGAATAGTACACAGAATTTTTAAAAGTTCAGAAAGATCTGTCATCCTGACCATTTTGTATATTTAGTCTTTTTTATTTTAAAAAATTATTGTTTACAGGATAATCACTCCCTTGTTGTAGCACACATGTAGCCCTTTAAAACGATTGTAGAAGAACAGCCAGGGAAACATAATTAATGCAAAACAACAATATAATAGTGCTTACAAAAATTGCATAAATCCCAGTGATAATACAAAAATATACAAAAAATCATTCATTTAACATTTCCATTTCATTCATTATTCATATTTCGTATTTCATTACGAAGCCTCCGGAATGTGCCTCCGTTTTGATTCTGGACTTCCTCAGAAGTAATATTTCTTCTCATTGATATTCATATCCGCTAGTTGTAAATAAATTCATACAAATTGTTACGAGTTATTAATGAATTCATACATATCGTTAATAAAATACATATAGCACAAACATAGACTGGAATGGTATAAAACTTTATTGTGGAAGATTTTTATTCCAGTCTATGTTTGTACTATATATATTTTATTAATGATATGTATGAATTCATTAATAACTCGTAATAATTTGTATGACTTTATTTACAACTAGAGGATATGAATATCAATGAGAAGAAATATTACTTCTGAGGAAGTCCAGAATCGAAACAGAGGCACATTCCGGAGGCTTTGTAATGAAATATGAAATATGAATAATGAATGAAATGGAAATGTTAAATGAATGATTTTTTGTATATTTTTGTATTATATTATTATCACTGGGATTTATGCAATTGTTGTAAGCACTATTATATTGTTGTTTTGCATTAATTACGTCTCCCTGGTTGTTCTTCTACAATTTATTATCTCCAGCTGGGAGGTCTATTTATTCCTTGCCCTTTAAAACAAACCACCAACCCTAGCAGGCTACTCCTCATATACACCAACAGTGGTGCTCAACTCTTTCAATGATGTGCTGTCTGATCAAAACAAGGGGAAAGCTAACTTGAGTCTTGCATGGATTTTCTTCAACTGGAAACTTTTTATGGTCTCTTAACGGCTAAAGCACAACTATAATCCAATATATGTGAACTTCAGTATGGATTCTCGCTTAAGAATATTGGTCCATTATGGACAGTAGCATTCTCTTGAAAAAATCCCATCAACCATCAGGCCATAAATTAGCCTGCAATCTCCTCCTATCTGTGAGCTTCTACAAATGACATTAGATCAAGATGGGTAACCGTGTTAGTCTGTCTGTAACAGTAGAAAAGAGCAAGAGTCCAGTAGCACCTCAAAGATTTGTGTCAGGACTGAGTCATTCGTGTGTCACTGAAGTAGTGAGCAGTGACTCAGGAAAGCTCATACCCTGCCACAGATTTTGTTAGTCTTTAAGGTGCTACTGGACTCTTGCTTTTTTCTGCTGCTACGAATGACATTATCAGTGGTGAAAGCAACTGATGCCAAGGAGGAACAGAAAAAAGTTTGCTGGCCCCACTCTCTGTGCTCACGTGACTGCCTACTTATAAACACAGAGTCCATGAATGTAAGGGGTATACCTACAAGGCCCTTCTTGTGATCAGAAATACTGTTTTTTTCAAACATCCCTGATACAAGGAGGGAGTCTTTATAGGTACACCCTATGCCCATATACTCCATGTTCATATGATGACATGAGGGAACAAGGTAGGACCAGTTTGCTTGTGCCAACTCCCTGTTTATGCACATAATGCCATGTGTAAAGAGCTTCTGTGCTCATAAACCAGCAGTTATGGGTGGGGCCAGCATCAATGTACATAATGTCCTCTGTAAAGTCCCAACACACGGCAGCTCATACTCATGCACTTTAAGTTGAGGATGTATATCCAACTTCTGCTGCAAAGCTATTTCATAACCCACTCCATGTAGACAAAGGGTACTGCAATACAGTTCCTGGATTAGAACACAAATGTCTCACTGAGGGAAAGATCCAAAATTTTCTGGAAGCCATTTCAAAAATCCCCAGATCACTTAAGGAACATATAGTACAGTCCACAGCAGTTTTACTGTTTGGGGATTACTTAGGAAAGTGTTTTTAGGATTGCACTGATCACCAGACTACAAAATGTAATTGTAGGTGACAAACACAAGGTGTGAATGTATTTGCCAATACTTCATAGCAATGTGAATGATTTAAATTGACCTTGTTGACAGCCAAGCATAAGAGTACCACTGTGAAAAACGTCAGCCACCCATAAGCCAACATCCACACACTACTCATCAATGCTTTACGAACAGCTTGTTCCGCAGATTAATCCTTGCTTGTTCTTTATTTTAAGTACTCCTGCTGGAGAAGCACATAAGAAACCCCATTTTCTGGACAATCTCTTAGAAGAAGAACTTGGATAAAACATCTAAAGGCAAAACTCGTTATATGAAACTGGCTTAGCAAGCTGGCACAGACCAGGAAGCATGCTCCCAGGCCTGCAAGGAAGCTGTACTGCTAGGCCGTAATATCTATCTTAGTCATAATAAGTCTGTACAACTAATAACTTGTTAAAACCTACAGCACTGATGGCAACAACTCACTGCAACAGTAAGCCTAGCAAAGGTACTCAAAGATCTAAAGTGTACTAATACAACAATATTGGTTTACTCAATACCTGCAAACACCCAGGTTTAATTTAGTGGACAGTGTTGTACATCCTTGTGTAGGAACAACACAAATATGCTAGGTCAGGAAAGCATAGCATTTATTATTGTGCTTCAATGCATAATTTAGAAGCACAACAAGAAAGCCCTTCATGAGCCAGCTTTAGGAGAGATAAGTTAATGGTTAAACTGAAGAGTCATGTTCTGATGCTAGGCTCACAATAGAAGCATGCCACATGCTATCACAAACAAGGATTTTCATAACCTGGACATAGTCCTTCTGTTTATGCTGCACTAAGCAAAGCTCTTCTGACCTACCAGAAAATTCAGCCAATACAAACATGGTCTCTTTGATAAAAATCCTAATAATTCTTACTATTTCAGAAGAATTCCCATTCCTCAAATTCACTGGCTCTTCAAACAATTAGAATTCCTGTCATATACACAGATGTGCTTCAATGCACAACATTAGAACTACTAAGAAATGTAGTATCAAGGGTCCAGATTAACTTTGAAATCCTATGAAAACTTGCTTAGAAGTAAATGACATTGAACTCACTGAAAGTTGTTTCCAAGTAAACATGCTCAGGATGTGCTCAGAAACCATTACTGCCTCCAAGGCTGTCCTTCTACAGGACCTATATCCCCACCCAAGATGAAGTACCAAGAAATTCTCTCCTAACACTACCCCAGCTTCACCTGGGAAAAGCAAGGCTGAAGTTTCTAAATATACAACCAAGTGATAATTTAAAGTATAACATAGGGACATTTCCAACCCACTCTTCAGGATGGAATACACAGGATTCCCAGACTGCTTAACTTCACATGAGGCACCTCAACACCACACTCCAAATGCATTATGTGGCACTAGTGGCACCCACTGCCTAAAGGTTAGAAGATCTTCAGAAGGCAGGCAAAGAAAAGGCAGGCCCATTAAGGCATCACATCCCAGGGCTTTCATACTCACGGGGAAACACAAAAAAAAGGTTATCTTGGGGAAGGCCACACCCACAAAGGGAGTCAGGATCACAAGTGGTGATGGGAGGGGGGAGCCAGGGCTCCTGACCTTGCTTGCCCATCCCAACAAGCGCTTCCTGCGGAGACTTGCCCAGCCCCAGAGGATATCAGCCTCTCATCTTCCAAAAAGCTCTCGTGTGCAGGCAAGAAACTGGATAAGGAGACAGTCTATCCAGGTCCAGCCCCACCCATCCTAGAGACATCTGATAGAGGCCTAGTCCTTACCAACAATTAAAAGACTTAAGAGGGAAAGAAAAGCTCCCTTGGATTGTACCCCTTCGGGGGATAAAGAACGCGTGCCTGAACGCTCCAGCACCGCAAAAACAAAAACAGACCAGGGCAGGGGGCAAGACCCGTAGAAAATCGAAAGCTTCGCACGGAGAAGAGAGACTGAGTGTGTCTGTGTTACGTGCAGGGTTTGGTTTTGGGTTTTTTACTCCCCTGGCCGCGTTCAGAAGAACTTGCAGCTTCAAGGCATCAAGAGTCACGGGAAAAGCTTCGTCCACTTGACTCGGTAGCGTGTATTAAACGGAGGAGGGTCGACAGCAAAAACAGGGAGAGGAAAAGCGGGCTAGACTCCGAGCGGGGGGGGAGTGCAAAGAAAGAATGAAGAGAAATGAGGCAGGCCCCCCCCCCAGGAAGGGGGGAGTCCCCAGAGAGGCCAGCGCCTGCCCCGGAGTCTCTCACCGCGATGACGTTGACGAAGGTGGTCTTGCCCGAGTACTGCAGCCCCACCAGCGTCAGCTCCATCTCCTCCTTCCAGAACAGCGACCGGAACCAGTCCAGCAACCGGGACAACAACGCCAGCATGGCGGCGGCAGCAACCCGGCGACGGTTTCACTCCTTCGCCCGCCTTCGCTCCACTTCTCCCGACCGCGCCTCGGGCCGATTCCGACTGCAGCTGCTACCTTGCGCTCCCGGTGCCGCGGTCATATGACGGCTCGCCGTGGGGGCAAGAGCGGTCCCGCCCCGTCAGCCGCTGAGAACCTGGCTTCCACAGCGGCCTCTGCCGGCACAGTGGCGGGCACCACCTGCGGAGGACTTAACAGGCGGTCCCGGCAGGAGCTGGAGGAAGGGCGGAGGCCGAGGGTGAAAGTTCGTCGTCTGCTTACTCGGGGGGGGGACACGAGGGTGAAAAGCGAAATAAAAATGCAGACTATACTAAGCCAGAAGCTGTATGAGGCTGGCCTGTTTTACATGGCTTTTTGTATGAGGAGAAGGGGTATGCTTTGAATCAACTCAGCTGCTTAGAATATCAAATAGTAGTAGTACTCCTGCTCCTAATACTAGTGACTTTTTAAAAAAAAAACCTGGTTCTTATCACGCTTCCTTGATCAGGAAAAAATTTAAACTTGTTCTAGTTCCAGCTGGGGGAAGGATCAATTAGAGTTGCCAATCCCGGAGTGGAGCCTGGAGTTATCTCAGAATTACAACTGACTACAGAGATCAATTCCTCGGGAGAAAAATGCTGCTTCAGAGGGTGGACTGGATGTCACCATATTCCCTGCTCAGCTCCCTCTAGGGTTGCCAGCTTCCAGGTGACAGTTGGAGATTTCCCAGAATTACAGTTGATCTCCAGACTAGAGAAAACTTCCACTGGAGAAAATAACTGCTTTGGAGAGAGGACTCTGAGCCCCACTGAGGGCCTTCCCCTCCTCAAGCTCTACCCCCCTCCCCCCAGTGCTTCAGGTCCATTAGTCCAGGAATTCCCCAAACCAGACTTGGCAACCATAAACAGGTACCATAAGGATCAAATCATAAGAAAGCTGCTGGTGCCCCAGGGGCCTCTCAGACAATCTCCCACTGCCACTGGAAGGGACATTCTGTTGGACGTTCCAGATGCGATGTTCCTGTGTTTCAAAAACCTCCAAGACTTTGTGGCAAAAAGAGACTGGATAACTTGATAGGCACACTGACCTTTCTTCCCGTGTTTACTCTTCTGCCACTGTCCCCTTTGAAACGTAGACTGTGTCCTCAGGGACAATTTCCCATCTGTTCTCTCTCAAATGAAGATGCACTCCCTCCCTGCATGCAGCAAGAGAAAGGACATGCTGTGCTCTCTTGGAACCATGAGGCAGATGGCCCTCACACCATCTGCTTCCATTCTTTAGCTAGTAAGTTAGTATTCTATCCTGTCCCTACTCTTTCCTATCCAAAGTGTACTTTTCAAATAACCACACCAGTTAATCCCAATACATTCAGGGTAAAGCTGTTGATTGTGTGCCCCTTGGTGCCACTGCTTTGAGCCCATGTGTGCACAAATTACATGTTTGTGCATGAGAACCACTGGGAGGGTGTTTTTGCGGGATGTACTAAAAGGAACAGCGTCCGTGCACCTTGGTGTTTAGTCATGCCGGCCACATGACCACGGAAATGTCTTCGGACAGCGCTGGCTCTTCGGCTTTGAAACGGAGATGAGCACCGCAACCCTAGAGTCGGATTCGACTGGCTTTCAAGCAAGGGAACCTTTACCTTACCTTTACCTTACTAAAAGGAAGGACAGGATTGCCCATTGGAAACAATGGGAAAGACTTGAAGGACCATTGGAAATAATGGGAGCCAGGAATGCCAATTGACTTCCATGGGCTCCATTGAAATACATTGCAGCACAAATAGAGTTGGAAAAAAAAGTGGAATGGATTTTCCATTACGGTCTCTTGGCAAAAATACACTACTCTGGGAATGGAATGAGAGGCCACGGAGTGGAATGACAGTCCCAGGGTGCAGCAGGAGAGTGCAGGGACAGGAAATAGAGAGGCCCCGGAAGGAATGACAGCCCCAGGGTGCAGCAGGAGAGTGCAGGGACAGGAAGGAGAGGCCACTGAGTGGAATAAAAGCCCCAGGGTGCAGCAGGAGAGTCCAGGACAGAAAGGAGAGGCCACTGAGTGGAATGACAGCCCCAGGCTGCAGCAGGAGAGTGCAGGGACAGGAAGGAGAGGCCACGGAGTGGAATGAAAGCCCCAGGGTGCAGCAGGAGAGTTCAGGGACAGGAATGAAAGGCCCGGGAGTGGAATGACAGCCCCAGGGTGCAGCAGGAGAGTGCAGGGACAGGAAGGAGAGGCCCCGGAGTGGAATGACAGCCCCAGGGTGCAGCAGGAGAGTGCAGGGACAGGAAGGAGAGGCCACGGGGTGGAATGAAAGCCCCAGGGTGCAGCAGGAGAGTGCAGGGACAGGAAGGAGAGGCCACGGAGTGGAATGAAAGCCCCAGGGTGCAGCAGGAGAGTGCAGGGACAGGAAGGAGAGGCCAGGGAGTGGAATGACAGCCCCAGGGTGCAGCAGGAGAGTGCAGGGACAGGAAGGAGAGGCCACGGAGTGGAATGACAGCCCCAGGGTGCAGCAGGAGAGTGCAGGGACAGGAAGGAGAGGCCAGGGAGTGGAATGACAGCCCCAGGGTGCAGCAGGAGAGTGCAGGGACAGGAAGGAGAGGCCAAGGAGTGGAATGACAGCCCCAGGGTGCAGCAGGAGAGTGCAGGGACAGGAAGGAGAGGCCACGGAGTGGAATGAAAGCCCCAGGGTGCAGCAGGAGAGTGCAGGGACAGGAAGGAGAGGCCAGGGAGTGGAATGACAGACCCAGGGTGCAGCAGGAGAGTGCAGGGACAGGAAGGAGAGGCCCCGGAGTGGAATGACAGCCCCAGGGTGCAGCAGGAGAGTGCAGGGACAGGAAGGAGAGGCCACGGAGTGGAATGAAAGCCCCAGGGTGCAGCAGGAGAGTGCAGGGACAGGAAGGAGAGGCCACGGAGTGGAATGAAAGCCCCAGGGTGCAGCAGGAGAGTGCAGGGACAGGAAGGAGAGGCCACGGAGTGGAATGACAGCCCCAGGGTGCAGCAGGAGAGTGCAGGGACAGGAAGGAGAGGCCACGGAGTGGAATGACAGCCCCAGGGTGCAGCAGGAGAGTGCAGGGACAGGAAGGAGAGGCCACGGAGTGGAATGACAGCCCCAGGGTGCAGCAGGAGAGTGCAGGGACAGGAAGGAGAGGCCACGGAGTGGAATGACAGCCCCAGGGTGCAGCAGGAGAGTGCAGGGACAGGAAGGAGAGGCCACGGAGTGGAATGACAGCCCCAGGGTGCAGCAGGAGAGTGCAGGGACAGGAATGAGAGGTCCCAGAGTGGAATGACAGCCCCAGGGTGCTCCAGGAGTGTTCTGGGACTGTAGTGACATGTCCCAGAGTGGAATGACAGCCCCAGGGTGCAGCAGGAGAGTTCTGGGACTGGAATGACATGTCCCAGAGTGGAATGACAGCCCCAGGGTGCTGCAGGAGTTTCCGGAGAATGGAATGACATGTCCCAGAGTAGAATGACGGCCCCAGGGTGTTCCAGGAGTGTTCGGGGACCGGAATGACATGTCCCAGAGTGGAATGACAGCCCCAGAGTACAGCAGGAGGAGTGCAGGGAAAGGAATGAGAGGCCACGGAGTGAAATGACAGCCCCAGGGTGCAGCAGGAGTGTTCTGGGACTGGAATGACATGTCCAAGAGTGGAATGACAGCCCCAGGGTGCTCCAGAAGTGTTCTGGGACTGGAATGACATGTCCCAGAGTGGAATGACAGCCCCAGGGTGCTCCAGGAGTGTTCTGGGAGTGGAATGAAATGTCCCAGAGTGGAATGACAGCCCCAGGGTGCTCCAGGAGTGTTCTGGGACAGTAATGACATGTCCCAGAGTGGAATGACAGCCCCAGGGTGCAGCAGGAGAGTTCTGGGACTGGAATGACATGTCCCAGAGTGGAATGACAGCCCCAGGGTGCTGCAGGAGTTTCCGGAGAATGGAATGACATGTCCCAGAGTAGAATGACGGCCCCAGGGTGTTCCAGGAGTGTTCGGGGACCGGAATGACATGTCCCAGAGTGGAATGAAAGCCCCAGGGTACAGCAGGAGAGTGCAGGGACAGGAATGAGAGGCCACGGAGTGGAATGACAGCCCCAGGGTGCAGCAGGAGTGTTCTAGGACTGGAATGACATGTCCCAGAGTGGAATGACAGCCCCAGGGTGCTCCAGGAGAGTTCTGGGACTGGAATGACATGTCCCAGAGTGGAATGACAGCCCCAGGGTGCTGCAGGAGTTTCCGGAGAATGGAATGACATGTCTCAGAGTAGAATGACGGCCCCAGGGTGTTCCAGGAGTGTTCGGGGACCGGAATGACATGTCCCAGAGTGGAATGAAAGCCCCAGGGTACAGCAGGAGAGTGCAGGGACAGGAATGAGAGGCCACGGAGTGGAATGACAGCCCCAGGGTGCTCCAGAAGTGTTCTGGGACTGGAATTACATGTCCCAGAGTGGAATGACAGCCCCAAGGTGCAGCAGGAGAGTTCAGGTACAGGAATGAGAGGCCACGGAGTGGAATGACAGCCCCAGGGTGCAGCAGGAGTGTGCAGGGACAGGAATGACATGTCCCAGAGTGGAATGACAGCCCCAGGGTGCAACAGGAGAGTGCAGGGACAGGAAGGAGAGGCCACGGAGTGGAATGACAGCCCCAGGGTACAGCAGGAGAGTGCAGGGAAAGGAATGAGAGGCCACGGAGTGGAATGACAGCCCCAGGGTGCAGCAGGAGTGTTCTGGGACTGGAATGACATGTCCCAGAGGGGAATGACAGCCCCAGGGTGCTCCAGGAGTGTTCTGGGACTGGAATGACATGTCCCAGAGTGGAATGACAGCCCCAGGGTGCTCCAGGAGTGTTCTGGGACTGGAATTACATGTCCCAGAGTGGAATGACAGCCCCAAGGTGCAGCAGGAGTGTGCAGGGACAGGAAGGAGAGGCCACGGAGTGGAATGACAGCCCCAGGGTGCAGCAGGAGAGTGCAGGGACAGGAATGAGAGGCCACGGAGTGGGAATGACAGACCCAGGGTGCAGCAGGAGAGTGCAGGGACAGGAAGGAGAGGCCCCGGAGTGGAATGACAGACCCAGGGTGCAGCAGGAGAGTGCAGGGACAGGAATGAAAGGCCCGGGAGTGGAATGACAGCCCCAGGGTGCAGCAGGAGAGTGCAGGGACAGGAAGGAGAGTGCCCCGGAGTGGAATGACAGCCCCAGGGTGCAGCAGGAGAGTGCAGGGACAGGAAGGAGAGGCCACGGAGTGGAATGTAAGCCCCAGGGTGCAGCAGGAGAGTGCAGGGACAGGAAGGAGAGGCCACGGAGTGGAATGACAGCCCCAGGGTGCAGCAGGAGAGTGCAGGGACAGGAAGGAGAGGCCACGGAGTGGAATGACAGCCCCAGGGTGCAGCAGGAGAGTGCAGGGACAGGAAGGAGAGGCCACGGAGTGGAATGACAGCCCCAGGGTGCAGCAGGAGAGTGCAGGGACAGGAAGGAGAGGCCCCGGAGTGGAATGACAGACCCAGGGTGCAGCAACGAGAGTTCTGGGACTGGAATGACATGTCCACAGAGTGGAATGACAGCCCCAGGGTGCTCCAGGAGTGTTCTGGGACTGTAAGTGACATGTCCCAGAGTGGAATGACAGCCCCAGGGTGCAGCAGGAGAGTTCTGGGACTGGAAGGAGATGTCCACAGAGTGGAATGACAGCCCCAGGGTGCTGCAGGAGTTTGCCGGAGAATGGAATGACATGTCCCAGGAGTAGAATGACGGCCCCAGGGTGTTCCAGGAGTGTTCGGGGACCGGAATGACATGTCCCAGAGTGGAATGACAGCCCCAGGGTGCAGCAGGAGGAGTGCAGGGACAGGAATGAGAGGCCACGGAGTGGAATGACAGCCCCAGGGTGCAGCAGGAGTGTTCTGGGACTGGAAGGACATGTCCACAGAGTGGAATGACAGCCCCAGGGTGCAGCAGGAGTGTTCAGGGACAGGAATGAGAGGTCCACGGAGTGGAATGACAGCCCCAGGGTGCAGCAGGAGAGTGTTCTGGGACAGGAATGACATGGTCCACGGAGTGGAATGACAGCCCCAGGGTGCAGCAGGAGAGTTCTGGGACTGGAATGAGATGTCCCAGAGTGGAATGACAGCCCCAGGGTGCTGCAGGAGTGTTCTGGAGACATGGAATGACATGTCCACAGAGTGGAATGACAGCCCCAGGGTGTTCCAGGAGTGTTCGGGGACCGGAATGACATGTCCACAGAGTGGAATGAAAGCCCCAGGGTGCAGCAGGAGAGTGCAGGGACAGGAATGAGAGGCCACGGAGTGGAATGACAGACCCAGGGTGCAGCAGGAGTGTTCTAGGACTGGAATGACATGTCCCAGAGTGGAATGACAGCCCCAGGGTGCTCCAGGAGTGTTCTGGGACTGTAATGACATGTCCCAGAGTGGAATGACAGCCCCAGGGTGCAGCAGGAGAGTTCTGGGACTGGAATGACATGTCCCAGAGTGGAATGACAGCCCCAGGGTGCTGCAGGAGTTTCCGGAGAATGGAATGACATGTCCCAGAGTAGAATGACGGCCCCAGGGTGTTCCAGGAGTGTTCGGGGACCGGAATGACATGTCCCAGAGTGGAATGAAAGCCCCAGGGTACAGCAGGAGGAGTGCAGGGACAGGAATGAGAGGCCACGGAGTGGAATGACAGCCCCAGGGTGCAGCAGGAGAGTCTGGGACTGGAATGACATGTCCCAGAGTGGAATGACAGCCCAGGTGCTCAGAGTGTTCTGGGACTGGAATGACATGTCCCAGAGTGGAATGACAGCCCCAGGGTGCTCCAGGAGTGTTCTGGGACTGGAATGACATGTCCCAGAGTGGAATGACAGCCCCAGGGTGCTCCAGGAGTGTTCTGGGACTGTAATGACATGTCCCAGAGTGGAATGACAGCCCCAGGGTGCAGCAGGAGAGTTCTGGGACTGGAATGACATGTCCCAGAGTGGAATGACAGCCCCAGGGTGCTGCAGGAGTGTTCTGGCGACTGGAATGACATGTCCCAGAGTGGAATGACAGCCCCAGGGTGCTCCAGGAGTGTTCTGGGACTGGAATGACATGTCCCAGAGTGGAATGACAGCCCCAGGGTACAGCAGGAGAGTGCAGGGACAGGAATGAGAGGCCACGGAGTGGAATGACAGCCCCAGGGAGCAGCAGGAGTGTTCTAGGACTGGAATGACATGTCCCAGAGTGGAATGACAGCCCCAGGGTGCTCCAGGAGAGTTCTGGGACTGGAATGACATGTCCCAGAGTGGAATGACAGCCCCAGGGTGCTGCAGGAGTTTCCGGGGAATGGAATGACATGTCCCAGAGTAGAATGACGGCCCCAGGGTGCTCCAGGAGTGTTCGGGGACCGGAATGACATGTCCCAGAGTGGAATGAAAGCCCCAGGGTACAGCAGGAGAGTGCAGGGACAGGAATGAGAGGCCACGGAGTGGAATGACAGCCCCAGGGTGCTCCAGAAGTGTTCTGGGACTGGAATTACATGTCCCAGAGTGGAATGACAGCCCCAAGGTGCAGCCGGAGAGTTCAGGTACAGGAATGAGAGGCCACCGAGTGGAATGACAGCCCCAGGGTGCAGCAGGAGTGTGCAGGGACAGGAATGACATGTCCCAGAGTGGAATGACAGCCCCAGGGTGCAACAGGAGAGTGCAGGGACAGGAAGGAGAGGCCACGGAGTGGAATGACAGCCCCAGGGTACAGCAGGAGAGTGCAGGGAAAGGAATGAGAGGCCACGGAGTGGAATGACAGCCCCAGGGTGCAGCAGGAGTGTTCTGGGACTGGAATGACATGTCCCAGAGGGGAATGACAGCCCCAGGGTGCTCCAGGAGTGTTCTGGGACTGGAATGACATGTCCCAGAGTGGAATGACAGCCCCAGGGTGCTCCAGGAGTGTTCTGGGACTGGAATTACATGTCCCAGAGTGGAATGACAGCCCCAAGGTGCAGCAGGAGTGTGCAGGGACAGGAAGGAGAGGCCACGGAGTGGAATGACAGCCCCAGGGTGCAGCAGGAGAGTGCAGGGACAGGAATGAGAGGCCACGGAGTGGGAATGACAGACCCAGGGTGCAGCAGGAGAGTGCAGGGACAGGAAGGAGAGGCCCCGGAGTGGAATGACAGACCCAGGGTGCAGCAGGAGAGTGCAGGGACAGGAATGAAAGGCCCCGGAGTGGAATGACAGACCCAGGGTGCAGCAGGAGAGTGCAGGGACAGGAAGGAGAGGCCCCGGAGTGGAATGACCGCTCCAGGGTGCAGCAGGAGAGTGCAGGGACAGGAAGGAGAGGCCACGGAGTGGAATGTAAGCCCCAGGGTGCAGCAGGAGAGTGCAGGGACAGGAAGGAGAGGCCACGGAGTGGAATGACAGCCCCAGGGTGCAGCAGGAGAGTGCAGGGACAGGAAGGAGAGGCCACGGAGTGGAATGACAGCCCCAGGGTGCAGCAGGAGAGTGCAGGGACAGGAAGGAGAGGCCACGGAGTGGAATGACAGCCCCAGGGTGCAGCAGGAGAGTTCAGGGACAGGAAGGAGAGGCCACGGAGTGGAATGACAGCCCCAGGGTGCAGCAGGAGAGTGCAGGGACAGGAAGGAGAGGCCCCGGAGTGGAATGACAGACCCAGGGTGCAGCACGAGTGTTCTGGGACTGGAATGACATGTCCCAGAGTGGAATGACAGCCCCAGGGTGCTCCAGGAGTGTTCTGGGACTGTAGTGACATGTCCCAGAGTGGAATGACAGCCCCAGGGTGCAGCAGGAGAGTTCTGGGACTGGAATGACATGTCCCAGAGTGGAATGACAGCCCCAGGGTGCTGCAGGAGTTTCCGGAGAATGGAATGACATGTCCCAGAGTAGAATGACGGCCCCAGGGTGTTCCAGGAGTGTTCGGGGACCGGAATGACATGTCCCAGAGTGGAATGACAGCCCCAGGGTACAGCAGGAGGAGTGCAGGGAAAGGAATGAGAGGCCACGGAGTGGAATGACAGCCCCAGGGTGCAGCAGGAGTGTTCTGGGACTGGAATGACATGTCCCAGAGTGGAATGACAGCCCCAGGGTGCTCCAGAAGTGTTCTGGGACTGGAATGACATGTCCCAGAGTGGAATGACAGCCCCAGGGTGCTCCAAGAGTGTTCTGGGACTGGAATGACATGTCCCAGAATGGAATGACAGCCCCAGGGTGCTCCAGGAGTGTTCTGGGACAGTAATGACATGTCCCAGAGTGGAATGACAGCCCCAGGGTGCAGCAGGAGAGTTCTGGGACTGGAATGACATGTCCCAGAGTGGAATGACAGCCCCAGGGTGCTGCAGGAGTTTGCGGAGAATGGAATGACATGTCCCAGAGTAGAATGACGGCCCCAGGGTGTTCCAGGAGTGTTCGGGGACCGGAATGACATGTCCCAGAGTGGAATGAAAGCCCCAGGGTACAGCAGGAGAGTGCAGGGACAGGAATGAGAGGCCACGGAGTGGAATGACAGCCCCAGGGTGCAGCAGGAGTGTTCTAGGACTGGAATGACATGTCCCAGAGTGGAATGACAGCCCCAGGGTGCTCCAGGAGTGTTCTGGGACTGTAATGACATGTCCCAGAGTGGAATGACAGCCCCAGGGTGCAGCAGGAGAGTTCTGGGACTGGAATGACATGTCCCAGAGTGGAATGACAGCCCCAGAGTGCTGCAGGAGTTTCCGGAGAATGGAATGACATGTCCCAGAGTAGAATGACGGCCCCAGGGTGTTCCAGGAGTGTTCGGGGACCGGAATGACATGTCCCAGAGTGGAATGAAAGCCCCAGGGTACAGCAGGAGGAGTGCAGGGACAGGAATGAGAGGCCACAGAGTGGAATGACAGCCCCAGGGTGTAGCAGGAGAGTACAGGGACAGGAAGGAGAGGCCACGGAGTGGAATGACAGCCCCAGGCTGCAGCAGGAGCATTCTGGGACTGGAATGACATGTCCCAGAGTGGAATGACAGCCCCAGGGTTCTCCAGGAGTGTTCTTGGACTGGAATGACATGTCCCAGACTGGAATGACAGCCCCAGGGTGCTCCAGGAGTGTTCTGGGACTGGAATGACATGTCCCAGAGTGGAATGACAGCCCCAGGGTGCTCCAGGAGTGTTCTGGGACTGGAATTACATGTCCCAGAGTGGAATGACAGCCCCAGGGTACAGCAGGAGAGTGCAGGGACAGGAATGAGAGGCCACGGAGTGGAATGACAGCCCCAGGGTGCAGCAGGAGTGTTCTAGGACTGGAATGACATGTCCCAGAGTGGAATGACAGCCCCAGGGTGCTCCAGGAGAGTTCTGGGACTGGAATGACATGTCCCAGAGTGGAATGACAGCCCCAGGGTGCTGCAGGAGTTTCCGGAGAATGGAATGACATGTCCCAGAGTAGAATGACGGCCCCAGGGTGTTCCAGGAGTGTTCGGGGACCGGAATGACATGTCCCAGAGTGGAATGAAAGCCCCAGGGTACAGCAGGAGAGTGCAGGGACAGGAATGAGAGGCCACGGAGTGGAATGACAGCCCCAGGGTGCTCCAGAAGTGTTCTGGGACTGGAATTACATGTCCCAGAGTGGAATGACAGCCCCAAGGTGCAGCAGGAGTGTTCAGGTACAGGAATGAGAGGCCACGGAGTGGAATGACAGCCCCAGGGTGCAGCAGGAGTGTGCAGGGACAGGAATGACATGTCCCAGAGTGGAATGACAGCCCCAGGGTGCAACAGGAGAGTGCAGGGACAGAAAGGAGAGGCCACGGAGTGGAATGACAGCCCCAGGGTACAGCAGGAGAGTGCAGGGAAAGGAATGAGAGGCCACGGAGTGGAATGACAGCCCCAGGGTGCAGCAGGAGTGTTCTGGGACTGGAATGACATGTCCCAGAGGGGAATGACAGCCCCAGGGTGCTCCAGGAGTGTTCTGGGACTGGAATGACATGTCCCAGAGTGGAATGACAGCCCCAGGGTGCTCCAGGAGTGTTCTGGGACTGGAATTACATGTCCCAGAGTGGAATGACAGCCCCAAGGTGCAGCAGGAGTGTGCAGGGACAGGAAGGAGAGGCCACGGAGTGGAATGACAGCCCCAGGGTGCAGCAGGAGAGTGCAGGGACAGGAATGAGAGGCCACGGAGTGCAATGACAGACCCAGGGTGCAGCAGGAGAGTGCAGGGACAGGAAGGAGAGGCCCCGGAGTGGAATGACAGCCCCAGGGTGCAGCAGGAGAGTGCAGGGACAGGAAGGAGAGGCCACGGAGTGGAATGTAAGCCCCAGGGTGCAGCAGGAGAGTGCAGGGACAGGAAGGAGAGGCCACGGAGTGGAATGACAGCCCCAGGGTCCAGCAGGAGAGTGCAGGGACAGGAAGGAGAGGCCACGGAGTGGAATGACAGCCCCAGGGTGCAGCAGGAGAGTGCAGGGACAGGAAGGAGAGGCCACGGAGTGGAATGACAGCCCCAGGGTGCAGCAGGAGAGTGCAGGGACAGGAAGGAGAGGCCACGGAGTGGAATGACAGCCCCAGGGTGCAGCAGGAGAGTGCAGGGACAGGAAGGAGAGGCCCCGGAGTGGAATGACAGACCCAGGGTGCAGAACGAGTGTTCTGGGACTGGAATGACATGTCCCAGAGTGGAATGACAGCCCCAGGGTGCTCCAGGAGTGTTCTGGGACTGTAGTGACATGTCCCAGAGTGGAATGACAGCCCCAGGGTGCAGCAGGAGAGTTCTGGGACTGGAATGACATGTCCCAGAGTGGAATGACAGCCCCAGGGTGCTGCAGGAGTTTCCGGAGAATGGAATGACATGTCCCAGAGTAGAATGACGGCCCCAGGGTGTTCCAGGAGTGTTCGGGGACCGGAATGACATGTCCCAGAGTGGAATGACAGCCCCAGGGTACAGCAGGAGAGTGCAGGGACAGGAATGAGAGGCCACGGAGTGGAATGACAGCCCCAGGGTGCAGCAGGAGTGTTCTGGGACTGGAATGACATGTCCCAGAGTGGAATGACAGCCCCAGGGTGCTCCAGAAGTGTTCTTGGACTGGAATGACATGTCCCAGAGTGGAATGACAGCCCCAGGGTGCTCCAAGAGTGTTCTGGGACTGGAATGACATGTCCCAGAATGGAATGACAGCCCCAGGGTGCTCCAGGAGTGTTCTAGGACAGTAATGACATGTCCCAGAGTGGAATGACAGCCCCAGGGTGCAGCAGGAGAGTTCTGGGACTGGAATGACATGTCCCAGAGTGGAATGACAGCCCCAGGGTGCTGCAGGAGTTTGTGGAGAATGGAATGACATGTCCCAGAGTAGAATGACGGCCCCAGGGTGTTCCAGGAGTGTTCGGGGACCGGAATGACATGTCCCAGAGTGGAATGACAGCCCCAGGGTACAGCAGGAGGAGTGCAGGGAAAGGAATGAGAGGCCACGGAGTGGAATGACAGCCCCAGGGTGCAGCAGGAGTGTTCTGGGACTGGAATGACATGTCCCAGAGTGGAATGACAGCCCCAGGGTGCTCCAGAAGTGTTCTGGGACTGGAATGACATGTCCCAGAGTGGAATGACAGCCCCAGGGTGCTCCAGGAGTGTTCTGGGACTGGAATGACATGTCCCAGAATGGAATGACAGCCCCAGGGTGCTCCAGGAGTGTTCTGGGACAGTAATGACATGTCCCAGAGTGGAATGACAGCCCCAGGGTGCTGCAGGAGAGTTCTGGGACTGGAATGACATGTCCCAGAGTGGAATGACAGCCCCAGGGTGCTGCAGGAGTTTGTGGAGAATGGAATGACATGTCCCAGAGTAGAATGACGGCCCCAGGGTGTTCCAGGAGTGTTCGGGGACCGGAATGACATGTCCCAGAGTGGAATGAAAGCCCCAGGGTACAGCAGGAGAGTGCAGGGACAGGAATGAGAGGCCACGGAGTAGAATGACAGCCCCAGGGTGCAGCAGGAGTGTTCTAGGACTGGAATGACATGTCCCAGAGTGGAATGACAGCCCCAGGGTGCTCCAGGAGTGTTCTGGGACTGTAATGACATGTCCCAGAGTGGAATGACAGCCCCAGGGTTCAGCAGGAGAGTTCTGGGACTGGAATGACATGTCCCAGAGTGGAATGACAGCCCCAGGGTGCTGCAGGAGTTTCCGGAGAATGGAATGACATGTCCCAGAGTAGAATGACGGCCCCAGGGTGTTCCAGGAGTGTTCGGGGACCGGAATGACATGTCCCAGAGTGGAATGAAAGCCCCAGGGTACAGCAGGAGGAGTGCAGGGACAGGAATGAGAGGCCACAGAGTGGAATGACAGCCCCAGGGTGTAGCAGGAGAGTACAGGGACAGGAAGGAGAGGCCACGGAGTGGAATGACAGCCCCAGGCTGCAGCAGGAGCGTTCTGGGACTGGAATGACATGTCCCAGAGTGGAATGACAGCCCCAGGGTTCTCCAGGAGTGTTCTTGGACTGGAATGACATGTCCCAGACTGGAATGACAGCCCCAGGGTGCTCCAGGAGTGTTCTGGGACTGGAATGACATGTCCCAGAGTGGAATGACAGCCCCAGGGTGCTCCAGGAGTGTTCTGGGACTGGAATTACATGTCCCAGAGTGGAATGACAGCCCCAGGGTACAGCAGGAGAGTGCAGGGACAGGAATGAGAGGCCACGGAGTGGAATGACAGCCCCAGGGTGCAGCAGGAGTGTTCTAGGACTGGAATGACATGTCCCAGAGTGGAATGACAGCCCCAGGGTGCTCCAGGAGAGTTCTGGGACTGGAATGACATGTCCCAGAGTGGAATGACAGCCCCAGGGTGCTGCAGGAGTTTCCGGAGAATGGAATGACATGTCCCAGAGTAGAATGACGGCCCCAGGGTGTTCCAGGAGTGTTCGGGGACCGGAATGACATGTCCCAGAGTGGAATGAAAGCCCCAGGGTACAGCAGGAGAGTGCAGGGACAGGAATGAGAGGCCACGGAGTGGAATGACAGCCCCAGGGTGCTCCAGAAGTGTTCTGGGACTGGAATTACATGTCCCAGAGTGGAATGACAGCCCCAAGGTGCAGCAGGAGTGTTCAGGTACAGGAATGAGAGGCCACGGAGTGGAATGACAGCCCCAGGGTGCAGCAGGAGTGTGCAGGGACAGGAATGACATGTCCCAGAGTGGAATGACAGCCCCAGGGTGCAACAGGAGAGTGCAGGGACAGAAAGGAGAGGCCACGGAGTGGAATGACAGCCCCAGGGTACAGCAGGAGAGTGCAGGGAAAGGAATGAGAGGCCACGGAGTGGAATGACAGCCCCAGGGTGCAGCAGGAGTGTTCTGGGACTGGAATGACATGTCCCAGAGGGGAATGACAGCCCCAGGGTGCTCCAGGAGTGTTCTGGGACTGGAATGACATGTCCCAGAGTGGAATGACAGCCCCAGGGTGCTCCAGGAGTGTTCTGGGACTGGAATTACATGTCCCAGAGTGGAATGACAGCCCCAAGGTGCAGCAGGAGTGTGCAGGGACAGGAAGGAGAGGCCACGGAGTGGAATGACAGCCCCAGGGTGCAGCAGGAGAGTGCAGGGACAGGAATGAGAGGCCACGGAGTGGAATGACAGACCCAGGGTGCAGCAGGAGAGTGCAGGGACAGGAAGGAGAGGCCCCGGAGTGGAATGACAGACCCAGGGTGCAGCAGGAGAGTGCAGGGACAGGAATGAAATGCCCCGGAGAGGAATGACAGCCCCAGGGTGCAGCAGGAGAGTGCAGGGACAGGAAGGAGAGGCCCCGGAGTGGAATGACAGCCCCAGGGTGCAGCAGGAGAGTGCAGGGACAGGAAGGAGAGGCCACGGAGTGGAATGTAAGCCCCAGGGTGCAGCAGGAGAGTGCAGGGACAGGAAGGAGAGGCCACGGAGTGGAATGACAGCCCCAGGGTGCAGCAGGAGAGTGCAGGGACAGGAAGGAGAGGCCACGGAGTGGAATGACAGCCCCAGGGTGCAGCAGGAGAGTGCAGGGACAGGAAGGAGAGGCCACGGAGTGGAATGACAGCCCCAGGGTGCAGCAGGAGAGTGCAGGGACAGGAAGGAGAGGCCACGGAGTGGAATGACAGCCCCAGGGTGCAGCAGGAGAGTTCAGGGACAGGAATGAGAGGCCCCGGAGTGGAATGACAGACCCAGGGTGCAGAACGAGTGTTCTGGGACTGGAATGACATGTCCCAGAGTGGAATGACAGCCCCAGGGTGCTCCAGGAGTGTTCTGGGACTGTAGTGACATGTCCCAGAGTGGAATGACAGCCCCAGGGTGCAGCAGAAGAGTTCTGGGACTGGAATGACATGTCCCAGAGTGGAATGACAGCCCCAGGGTGCTGCAGGAGTTTCCGGAGAATGGAATGACATGTCCCAGAGTAGAATGACGGCCCCAGGGTGTTCCAGGAGTGTTCGGGGACCGGAATGACATGTCCCAGAGTGGAATGAAAGCCCCAGGGTACAGCAGGAGAGTGCAGGGACAGGAATGAGAGGCCACGGAGTGGAATGACAGCCCCAGGGTGCTCCAGAAGTGTTCTGGGACTGGAATTACATGTCCCAGAGTGGAATGACAGCCCCAAGGTGCAGCAGGAGTGTTCAGGTACAGGAATGAGAGGCCACGGAGTGGAATGACAGCCCCAGGGTGCAGCAGGAGTGTGCAGGGACAGGAATGACATGTCCCAGAGTGGAATGACAGCCCCAGGGTGCAACAGGAGAGTGCAGGGACAGAAAGGAGAGGCCACGGAGTGGAATGACAGCCCCAGGGTACAGCAGGAGAGTGCAGGGAAAGGAATGAGAGGCCACGGAGTGGAATGACAGCCCCAGGGTGCAGCAGGAGTGTTCTGGGACTGGAATGACATGTCCCAGAGGGGAATGACAGCCCCAGGGTGCTCCAGGAGTGTTCTGGGACTGGAATGACATGTCCCAGAGTGGAATGACAGCCCCAGGGTGCTCCAGGAGTGTTCTGGGACTGGAATTACATGTCCCAGAGTGGAATGACAGCCCCAAGGTGCAGCGGGAGTGTGCAGGGACAGGAATGAGAGGCCACGGAGTGGAATGACAGACCCAGGGTGCAGCAGGAGAGTGCAGGGACAGGAAGGAGAGGCCCCGGAGTGGAATGACAGCCCCAGGGTGCAGCAGGAGAGTGCAGGGACAGGAAGGAGAGGCCACGGAGTGGAATGTAAGCCCCAGGGTGCAGCAGGAGAGTGCAGGGACAGGAAGGAGAGGCCACGGAGTGGAATGACAGCCCCAGGGTGCAGCAGGAGAGTGCAGGGACAGGAAGGAGAGGCCACGGAGTGGAATGACAGCCCCAGGGTGCAGCAGGAGAGTGCAGGGACAGGAAGGAGAGGCCACGGAGTGGAATGACAGCCCCAGGGTGCAGCAGGAGAGTGCAGGGACAGGAAGGAGAGGCCACGGAGTGGAATGACAGCCCCAGGGTGCAGCAGGAGAGTGCAGGGACAGGAAGGAGAGGCCCCGGAGTGGAATGACAGACCCAGGGTGCAGAACGAGTGTTCTGGGACTGGAATGACATGTCCCAGAGTGGAATGACAGCCCCAGGGTGCTCCAGGAGTGTTCTGGGACTGTAGTGACATGTCCCAGAGTGGAATGACAGCCCCAGGGTGCAGCAGGAGAGTTCTGGGACTGGAATGACATGTCCCAGAGTGGAATGACAGCCCCAGGGTGCAGCAGGAGAGTGCAGGGACAGGAAGGAGAGGCCACGGAGTGGAATGTAAGCCCCAGGGTGCAGCAGGAGAGTGCAGGGACAGGAAGGAGAGGCCACGGAGTGGAATGACAGCCCCAGGGTGCAGCAGGAGAGTGCAGGGACAGGAAGGAGAGGCCACGGAGTGGAATGACAGCCCCAGGGTGCAGCAGGAGAGTGCAGGGACAGGAAGGAGAGGCCACGGAGTGGAATGACAGCCCCAGGGTGCAGCAGGAGAGTGCAGGGACAGGAAGGAGAGGCCACGGAGTGGAATGACAGCCCCAGGGTGCAGCAGGAGAGTTCAGGGACAGGAATGAGAGGCCCCGGAGTGGAATGACAGACCCAGGGTGCAGAACGAGTGTTCTGGGACTGGAATGACATGTCCCAGAGTGGAATGACAGCCCCAGGGTGCTCCAGGAGTGTTCTGGGACTGTAGTGACATGTCCCAGAGTGGAATGACAGCCCCAGGGTGCAGCAGAAGAGTTCTGGGACTGGAATGACATGTCCCAGAGTGGAATGACAGCCCCAGGGTGCTGCAGGAGTTTCCGGAGAATGGAATGACATGTCCCAGAGTAGAATGACGGCCCCAGGGTGTTCCAGGAGTGTTCGGGGACCGGAATGACATGTCCCAGAGTGGAATGAAAGCCCCAGGGTACAGCAGGAGAGTGCAGGGACAGGAATGAGAGGCCACGGAGTGGAATGACAGCCCCAGGGTGCTCCAGAAGTGTTCTGGGACTGGAATTACATGTCCCAGAGTGGAATGACAGCCCCAAGGTGCAGCAGGAGTGTTCAGGTACAGGAATGAGAGGCCACGGAGTGGAATGACAGCCCCAGGGTGCAGCAGGAGTGTGCAGGGACAGGAATGACATGTCCACAGAGTGGAATGACAGCCCCAGGGTGCAGCAGGAGAGTGCAGGGACAGGAAGGAGAGGCCACGGAGTGGAATGACAGCCCCAGGGTGCAGCAGGAGTGTTCTGGGACTGGAATGACATGTCCCAGAGTGGAATGACAGCCCCAGGGTGCTCCAGGAGTGTTCTGGGACTGGAATGACATGTCCCAGAGTGGAATGACAGCCCCAGGGTGCTCCAGGAGTGTTCTGGGACTGGAATTACATGTCCCAGAGTGGAATGACAGCCCCAAGGTGCAGCAGGAGAGTGCAGGGACAGGAATTAAAGGCCCCTGAGTGGAATGACAGACCCAGGGTGCAGCAGGAGAGTGCAGGGACAGGAAGGGGAGGCCCCGGAGTGGAATGACAGCCCCAGGGTGCAGCAGGAGAGTGCAGGGACAGGAAGGAGAGGCCACGGAGTGGAATGTAAGCCCCAGGGTGCAGCAGGAGAGTGCAGGGACAGGAAGGAGAGGCCACGGAGTGGAATGACAGCCCCAGGGTGCAGCAGGAGAGTGCAGGGACAGGAAGGAGAGGCCACGGAGTGGAATGACAGCCCCAGGGTGCAGCAGGAGAGTGCAGGGACAGGAAGGAGAGGCCACGGAGTGGAATGACAGCCCCAGGGTGCAGCAGGAGAGTGCAGGGACAGGAAGGAGAGGCCACGGAGTGGAATGACAGCCCCAGGGTGCAGCAGGAGAGTGCAGGGACAGGAAGGAGAGGCCCCGGAGTGGAATGACAGACCCAGGGTGCAGAACGAGTGTTCTGGGACTGGAATGACATGTCCCAGAGTGGAATGACAGCCCCAGGGTGCTCCAGGAGTGTTCTGGGACTGTAGTGACATGTCCCAGAGTGGAATGACAGCCCCAGGGTGCAGCAGGAGAGTTCTGGGACTGGAATGACATGTCCCAGAGTGGAATGACAGCCCCAGGGTGCTGCAGGAGTTTCCGGAGAATGGAATGACATGTCCCAGAGTAGAATGACGGCCCCAGGGTGTTCCAGGAGTGTTCGGGGACCGGAATGACATGTCCCAGAGTGGAATGACAGCCCCAGGGTACAGCAGGAGGAGTGCAGGGAAAGGAATGAGAGGCCACGGAGTGGAATGACAGCCCCAGGGTGCAGCAGGAGTGTTCTGGGACTGGAATGACATGTCCCAGAGTGGAATGACAGCCCCAGGGTGCTCCAGAAGTGTTCTGGGACTGGAATGACATGTCCCAGAGTGGAATGACAGCCCCAGGGTGCTCCAAGAGTGTTCTGGGACTGGAATGACATGTCCCAGAATGGAATGACAGCCCCAGGGTGCTCCAGGAGTGTTCTGGGACAGTAATGACATGTCCCAGAGTGGAATGACAGCCCCAGGGTGCAGCAGGAGAGTTCTGGGACTGGAATGACATGTCCCAGAGTGGAATGACAGCCCCAGGGTGCTGCAGGAGTTTGTGGAGAATGGAATGACATGTCCCAGAGTAGAATGACGGCCCCAGGGTGTTCCAGGAGTGTTCGGGGACCAGAATGACATGTCCCAGAGTGGAATGAAAGCCCCAGGGTGCAGCAGGAGAGTGCAGGGACAGGAATGAGAGGCCACGGAGTGGAATGACAGCCCCAGGGTGCAGCAGGAGTGTTCTAGGACTGGAATGACATGTCCCAGAGTGGAATGACAGCCCCAGGGTGCTCCAGGAGTGTTCTGGGACTGTAATGACATGTCCCAGAGTGGAATGACAGCCCCAGGGTGCAGCAGGAGAGTTCTGGGACTGGAATGACATGTCCCAGAGTGGAATGACAGCCCCAGGGTGCTGCAGGAGTTTCCGGAGAATGGAATGACATGTCCCAGAGTTGAATGACGGCCCCAGGGTGCTCCAGGAGTGTTCGGGGACCGGAATGACATGTCCCAGAGTGGAATGAAAGCCCCAGGGTACAGCAGGAGGAGTGCAGGGACAGGAATGAGAGGCCACAGAGTGGAATGACAGCCCCAGGGTGTAGCAGGAGAGTACAGGGACAGGAAGGAGAGGCCACGGAGTGGAATGACAGCCCCAGGCTGCAGCAGGAGCGTTCTGGGACTGGAATGACATGTCCCAGAGTGGAATGACAGCCCCAGGGTTCTCCAGGAGTGTTCTTGGACTGGAATGACATGTCCCAGACTGGAATGACAGCCCCAGGGTGCTCCAGGAGTGTTCTGGGACTGGAATGACATGTCCCAGAGTGGAATGACAGCCCCAGGGTGCTCCAGGAGTGTTCTGGGACTGGAATGACATGTCCCAGAGTGGAATGACAGCCCCAGGGTGCTGCAGGAGTTTGTGGAGAATGGAATGACATGTCCCAGAGTAGAATGACAGCCCCAGGGTGTTCCAGGAGTGTTCGGGGACCAGAATGACATGTCCCAGAGTGGAATGAAAGCCCCAGGGTACAGCAGGAGAGTGCAGGGACAGGAATGAGAGGCCACGGAGTGGAATGACAGCCCCAGGGTGCAGCAGGAGTGTTCTAGGACTGGAATGACATGTCCCAGAGTGGAATGACAGCCCCAGGGTGCTCCAGGAGTGTTCTGGGACTGGAATGACATGTCCCAGAGTGGAATGACAGCCCCAGGGTGCAGCAGGAGAGTTCTGGGACTGGAATGACATGTCCCAGAGTGGAATGACAGCCCCAGGGTGCTGCAGGAGTTTCCGGAGAATGGAATGACATGTCCCAGAGTAGAATGACAGCCCCAGGATGCTCCAGGAGTGTTCTGGGACTGGAATGACATGTCCCAGAGTGGAATGAAAGCCCCAGGGTACAGCAGGAGGAGTGCAGGGACAGGAATGAGAGGCCACAGAGTGGAATGACAGCCCCAGGGTGTAGCAGGAGAGTACAGGGACAGGAAGGAGAGGCCACGGAGTGGAATGACAGCCCCAGGCTGCAGCAGGAGCGTTCTGGGACTGGAATGACATGTCCCAGAGTGGAATGACAGCCCCAGGGTTCTCCAGGAGTGTTCTTGGACTGGAATGACATGTCCCAGACTGGAATGACAGCCCCAGGGTGCTCCAGGAGTGTTCTGGGACTGGAATGACATGTCCCAGAGTGGAATGACAGCCCCAGGGTGCTCCAGGAGTGTTCTGGGACTGGAATTACATGTCCCAGAGTGGAATGACAGCCCCAGGGTACAGCAGGAGAGTGCAGGGACAGGAATGAGAGGCCACGGAGTGGAATGACAGCCCCAGGGTGCAGCAGGAGTGTTCTAGGACTGGAATGACATGTCCCAGAGTGGAATGACAGCCCCAGGGTGCTCCAGGAGAGTTCTGGGACTGGAATGACATGTCCCAGAGTGGAATGACAGCCCCAGGGTGCTGCAGGAGTTTCCGGAGAATGGAATGACATGTCCCAGAGTAGAATGACGGCCCCAGGGTGTTCCAGGAGTGTTCGGGGACCGGAATGACATGTCCCAGAGTGGAATGAAAGCCCCAGGGTACAGCAGGAGAGTGCAGGGACAGGAATGAGAGGCCACGGAGTGGAATGACAGCCCCAGGGTGCTCCAGAAGTGTTCTGGGACTGGAATTACATGTCCCAGAGTGGAATGACAGCCCCAAGGTGCAGCAGGAGTGTTCAGGTACAGGAATGAGAGGCCACGGAGTGGAATGACAGCCCCAGGGTGCAGCAGGAGTGTGCAGGGACAGGAATGACATGTCCCAGAGTGGAATGACAGCCCCAGGGTGCAACAGGAGAGTGCAGGGACAGGAAGGAGAGGCCACGGAGTGGAATGACAGCCCCAGGGTACAGCAGGAGAGTGCAGGGAAAGGAATGAGAGGCCACGGAGTGGAATGACAGCCCCAGGGTGCAGCAGGAGTGTTCTGGGACTGGAATGACATGTCCCAGAGTGGAATGACAGCCCCAGGGTGCTCCAGGAGTGTTCTGGGACTGGAATGACATGTCCCAGAGTGGAATGACAGCCCCAGGGTGCTCCAGGAGTGTTCTGGGACTGGAATTACATGTCCCAGAGTGGAATGACAGCCCCAAGGTGCAGCAGGAGTGTGCAGGGACAGGAAGGAGAGGCCACGGAGTGGAATGACAGCCCCAGGGTGCAGCAGGAGAGTGCAGGGACAGGAATGAGAGGCCACGGAGTGGAATGACAGCCCCAGGGTGCAGCAGGAGAGTGCAGGGACAGGAAGGTGAGGCCCCGGAGTGGAATGACAGACCCAGGGTGCAGCAGGAGAGTGCAGGGACAGGAATGAAATGCCCCGGAGAGGAATGACAGCCCCAGGGTGCAGCAGGAGAGTGCAGGGACAGGAAGGAGAGGCCCCGGAGTGGAATGACAGCCCCAGGGTGCAGCAGGAGAGTGCAGGGACAGGAAGGAGAGGCCACGGAGTGGAATGTAAGCCCCAGGGTGCAGCAGGAGAGTGCAGGGACAGGAAGGAGAGGCCACGGAGTGGAATGACAGCCCCAGGGTGCAGCAGGAGAGTGCAGGGACAGGAAGGAGAGGCCACGGAGTGGAATGACCGCCCCAGGGTGCAGCAGGAGAGTGCAGGGACAGGAAGGAGAGGCCACGGAGTGGAATGACAGCCCCAGGGTGCAGCAGGAGAGTGCAGGGACAGGAATGACATGTCCCAGAGTGGAATGACAGCCCCAGGGTGCAACAGGAGAGTGCAGGGACAGGAAGGAGAGGCCACGGAGTGGAATGACAGCCCCAGGGTACAGCAGGAGAGTGCAGGGAAAGGAATGAGAGGCCACGGAGTGGAATGACAGCGCCAGGGTGCAGCAGGAGTGTTCTGGGACTGGAATGACATGTCCCAGAGTGGAATGACAGCCCCAGGGTGCTCCAGGAGTGTTCTGGGACTGGAATGACATGTCCCAGAGTGGAATGACAGCCCCAGGGTGCTCCAGGAGTGTTCTGGGACTGGAATGACATGTCCCAGAGTGGAATGACAGCCCCAGGGTGCTCCAGGAGTGTTCTGGGACTGGAATGACATGTCCCAGAGTGGAATGACAGCCCCACGGTGCAGCAGGAGTGTGCAGGGACAGGAAGGAGAGGCCACGGAGTGGAATGACAGCCCCAGGGTGCAGCAGGAGAGTGCAGGGACAGGAATGAGAGGCCACGGAGTGGAATGACAGCCCCAGGGTGCTGCAGGAGTATTCGGGTACTGGAATGACATGTCCCAGAGTGGAATGACAGCCCCAGGGTGTTCCAGGAGTGTTCTGGGACTGGAATGACATGTCCCAGAGTGGAATGACAGCCCCAGGGTGCAGAAGGAGAGTGCAGGGACAGGAAGGAGAGGCCACGGAGTGGAATGACAGCCCCAGGGTGCAGCAGGAGTGTTCTGGGACTGGAATGACATGTCCCAGAGTGGAATGACACCCCCAGGGTGCAGCACGAGTGTTCTGGGACTGGAATGACATGTCCCAGAGTGGAATGACAGCCCCAAGGTGCTCCAGGAGTGTTCTGGGACTGGAATGACATGTCCCAGAGTGGAATGACAGCCCCAGGGTGCAGCAGGAGAGTTCTGGGACTGGAATGACATGTCCCAGAGTGGAATGACAGCCCCAGGGTGCTGCAGGAGTTTCCGGAGAATGGAATGACATGTCCCAGAGTAGAATGACGGCCCCAGGGTGTTCCAGGAGTGTTCGGGGACCGGAATGACCCTGCGGCTGTCATTCCACTCTTGGACATGTCATTCCAGTCCCAGAACACTCCTGGAACACCCTGGGGCTCTCATTCCACCCTGGGACATGTCATTCCAGTCCCCGAACACTCCTGCAGCACCCTGGGGCTGTCATTCCACTCTGTGGCCTCTCATTCCTGTCCCTGCACACTCCTGCTGCACCCTGGGGCTGTCATTCCACTCCGTGGCCTCTCATTCCTGTCCCTACACTCTCCTGTTGCACCCTGGGGCTGTCATTCCACTCTGTGGCCTCTCATTCCAGTCCCAGAACACTCCTGCTGCAGCCTGGGGCTGTCATTCCACTCTGGGACATGTCATTCCAGTCCCAGAACACTTCTGGAGCACCCTGGGGCTGTCATTCCACTCCGTGGCCTCTCATTCCTGTCCCAGAACACTCCTGGAGCACCCTGGGGCTGTCATTCCACTCTTGGACATGTCATTCCACTCCCAGAACACTTCTGGAGCACCCTGAGGCTGTCATTCCACTCCGTGGCCTCTCATTCCTGTCCCTACACTCTCCTGTTGCACCCTGGGGCTGTCATTCCACTCCGTGGCCTCTCATTCCAGTCCCAGAACACTCCTGCTGCAGCCTGGGGCTGTCATTCCACTCTGGGACAAGTCATTCCAGTCCCAGAACACTTCTGGAGCACCCTGGGGCTGTCATTCCACTCTGTGGCCTCTCATTCCTGTCCCAGAACACCCCTGGAGCACCCTGGGGCTGTCATTCCACTCTTGGACATGTCATTCCACTCCCAGAACACTTCTGGAGCACCCTGGGGCTGTCATTCCACTCCGTGGCCTCTCATTCCCGTCCCAGAACACTCCTGGAGCACCCTGGGGCTGTCATTCCACTCTGGGACATGTCATTCCAGTCCCAGAACACTCCTGCTACACCCTGGGGCTGTCATTCCACTCCGTGGCCTCTCATTCCTGTCCCTGCACTCTCCTGCTGCACCCTGGGGCTGTCATTCCACTTCGTGGCCTCTCCTTCCTGTACCATCTGCTGCCCAGGTGGCTGGGCCATAGACTTGGACAATACGCTCTGGGGGCCACTCATCATCTTTCCAGGAGCGTATGTGGAGGGTCCGGTCCTCAAAGCTGAGGATAGACCGCCTTGGCCGGCCCAGGGACTCATAAACAGTGACCCCTAAGCGTTCCCCGGTAGACAAAGGCAGCAGAAAGAAGCCAGGTTTGATGGTGCCCAGAACACATGCTCCAGACCACCGGCGAGGAAGGACAGCATATGCTGTGGTACCACAGATCCAGTAGAAGGAGTCTGGAGCCACCCATTCCCAACTAGTATTACACGGGGAGGTCCAGAATTCTTGTAGGGGGCCCAGATTAGCAACTCTTGGTCCTGTAGTAACATTGCGGTTAGAGAAGGAGACAAACTGTTGCCCTCGAGAATTATTACACACCCACCCTGCCTCACAGTCTAACTGTCCGACTGATACTTTGAATGGCCCTCCCTGTCTGATGAAACACAGTTCCCCGACCAATGTGTTTCCCAGAACCCAATGGTTTGGGCGTTTCGTATCTACCCAGGTGAGATTAAATTTTACAGAGAGGTTAGTAAGGGGTATTTCAGTCGATAGCCACGGCCAAGCCTCGCTCATGGCAGTACCACCGCATACATAACAGTTTTTAATCATGAGTTCACCAGCAATTCTTTCTGCTAAATCAATGAAAAGATTTTTTGTGACAGGGGGAATTTCAATGGTCTTTCCCATTTCCTTCCAAAACGTGGTATGTACCTTTAATTCAGCTGGTGCAGGTTTATAGCCCAGCATTTCCACTACAATTGAGCCAAATGGATCTCGGCCACTACCGTCTACCCCAATGCCGTAGATGTGACGCCGTGTGCCCTCGGTAGTAGCTGTGGGGCAGAAGTGCAGACAGAGGGGGTGCAGTGGCCCTTTGAACAGTGAGTGGACACTGGGGGTGTGGTTAGGTTAAACCATGGATCAGGGCCCTGGTTGAGTCGAGGAGGGCCTCTTGCCATTCCAGTGAGGGGTGCATAGTAATAAGCATAATGGGTAGTGCTGGGCACATAAGAAGTTGAGGCTCTGCCACCAGACTCAGTGTAAAAATAACGGCGGGCAGCTACATAAGACCGCTCCCATTCTAGATTATGGCAGGGAACCTTATAACCCTGAGTTTTAGACAGGGCTCCACACACATCAAAGCATACTTGTAAACCCTGATTAGTCTGCAAGGTAACATTAGATGCAACTAGCAGGGCATTATTAGTAACAGGCTGACCTCTTGTGGACCCTGAATAAGCATACACATTAACCCTGGCCCGAACAGAGTTGCTTTCAGGTTTGTAACATGTGGGTTTTGTTCCCCACATACTCTATATGAGGTTTCCTGATGTAGACACACAGTTACATTTTTGGTGGTACATTCAAAATCAGAGAAATACACAAGGGTGTCAGTAATTTGCCTGTCCCTATAGGTCTTGGTTATACATGGGGTACAAGGAGGAACAGTATCAGTTTTGTTAACAAGGAAAAAGATTATTAGGTATAGGATGATTTTAGGACGCATTTTGTGGTAGATGGTCCGTGTGTAGACTAGTCAGCCTCTGGAGTGACTAGAGCAGGGACTTTCCTTTCCAGCGAAGTTCAGATTTTCCCCTGTGCGTAGAGGGACTGTTAGTCCAGGTCAGTCCCAGCAGAGGGTTTTGGAGATTCTTCAGCCGTGTCCGCCTGGGTCGCGGGCCCAGGGGAAGCAGGGCGTTGGCGGGTGAGGCGGAGCTTTAGGCCACTTGTTCCAGGGGACACCTTCCAGTTAGCAATAGGGGCGGCAGGTTTGAGGTGCGTCCAGTGGATCCAGGGCTTCTTTTCAGCAACTTTAACAGCTATGCGTGACAACTGAATAGCCTGCCTTGCGTTATCCGAGGTTGTCCAGGAAGCTGCTGCCATCACAGAAGAGAGTTAGGTCAGGCTCTGGGATCGGCTGTTCCTTAAGATCAAGGCAAGAGGCGAAGATATGATCAGTGGTTACAAGGCAGTCATGCTCTAAGTCTTCCTCAATTTCAGGCAGAAAGGTTGCAGGGTTGAGAGTGGTGGCCAGGGCCAGCTGGATTGCTGAATTTTCAAGGAGGATGGCCTGGTAACGTGCCATGCGGGAGGTAGTTAGGAATTAGTGGCCACGCGCTTCGAGTATTGCTTTTACTCCATGGGAAACAAAAACTGTCATGGGGCCACCACAAGTGAACTTATGGGCCATCTCGATAAGACGACAACATGCGGCAACCGCTCTTAGGCAAGGTGCAAGCCTATCTCCACAGTATCTAGGGCCTGGCTGAGGTAGGCAACTGGGCGCTTGTGGGGTCCTAAGTTTTGCAATAGGACTCCCTGACCCACTCCATTCTTCTCATCTACACAGAGAAAGAACGGTTTTTCCGGGTTGGGTAGTCCAAGGGCTGGGGCCTCAATGAGCTTTTGCTTTAACTTCTGGAAAGCTGACTGTTGCTCGGGGCTCCACAGAAATGGATCTTTGTCTGCTCCTCGAGTAGCCTCGTAGAGTAGGGTGGTTCGTTGGCCTCCTGAATAACATCTCTTAACTTGGCCATATTCATGGGCTTTTTCCCCGCCTCCTTTAAACCCTGGAGAATATAACCCCGATAGGCAGCCATATGGTCTCATTGGGCAGGGTTGTGGGCTCCCAGTTGAGCTCTGAATCAGGGAAGTTGTCTCTGAGGTGGTCAGCAAACACTCCGCCCTGGGGAAGAGTGGCTTCAGCCGATTTACAGCCAGCCTCCAAGCCCCACGCTTTTCCTCAGCAGCGAGGAGGGCAGAGAGCAATTGGTGACAATTGCGCCAGGTGGGGTGATGGGTGGTCATGATAGTTGTGATGAGGTCGGTCATCGGTCTGGGGTCTTCAGAATATGGCGTAGTTTGGGATTTCCAATTGCAAAGGTCAACAGTTGAGAATGGGTGGTAGACATATGTGATATTTCCCTGGGCGCCAGCTGGGGTCTGCCGTAAGGGGCAGAGGACCGAGGGTGATGGCAGCTGGGCGTCCTGGCTAGCCTTCTGGCACACCTCTGGAAGCAGGGGGTTTTTGACCAATTGGGAAGTTTCCTGAGTGAGTGAAGGACTGGGATAGAGCTTGCCGGAACTGCAGGTGGTGGAGGGCAACTCCGTATCTATAGTGAGATCCGGATAAGTCTGATGTTTGGGCAGAAGTGGATGGAGTAATGGCAGCTCCGGGTCATCTGGTGGGGCTGAGGCAGACTCAGCTGTCCGTAGTAAATGAATGGACTCCTTCTCCTGCTCCTGCAGTGCAGGTTTAGTCTTTGCTCTAGTCATTGTTGGACTGGGCATCCAAAAAGAGGATTGATGTCTCTGCCCTGAACGTGGTGCCCTGCCAGCCGAGTAAGGCGGAGGCAAGTCATCATCCTCAGAGGGAATGAGTTGGGGGTGTGACCCTGTGGGAACAGGCAGGGTTGTAGACCGCACTGGACACAATCTGGGAGGCTTAATAGGGCGCAGGGTGGCTGAAGCTTGTTGAGTGGGTAGGCTCGATTGCAGCCAAGTCTTTTTCATCAGGGAAGGGTGAGCTCGGACATAGCCATCCCAGGAGTCTATGTAAGGGAATTGATCAGGGTGATCCGAGCGAGGATCAGTGACTGCAACGTAGACTCTCCTAATGAGCTCCAAGTCCATTGATCCTTCGGGGGCCAACCTACATTAAAGGCTGGCCAGTCAATGGTGCATAAAGTTTCAAGGAAGGTAGGGTTCAAGGGCTCATCTCCTCCATAATCACTGGTGAAAATATCTCCAAAATTGTTGAGCATGAATTGAAGGGGGGTCGTGGGTTTAGCCTTTGCTTGGGTCCCACCCATAACAACAAACAGACAAGTAGACAAACACAAGGGTAGGAAAACGAGGGTGTGGTAAGGGTTCCACAACATCTGACACAAGGAGGAATTCCCTAAACCACAAGTGCTTCCCTCTGTAGCTAGCTCACTGCGGTTGCCCGAGTGAGAACCATAGCCATAAGAGGACAACACTCAAGTTGGGTTTGTTCTGATGAACGCCCCCGTTTTCATTCAGACACACCACTCAGGCCAAACAAATCCCACCCGGATCACAGGGAAGCCAAAAGGCTCCCTCGCCTGCCTGACTGTACCTAAAACTGCTCAGGGGTTGATCAGGCCCCTGCTTCCCTCGCATTGGGAGGGGCTGAACCGATTAATACTGACCTGTCCTGAAGACTGAGGCGCCTGTTGACCGAGAGAATGTTTTCTTGGCTGGGTCCTTTCAGTAGCGAGCGACTCTCAAGGAGAAGTTGCGCAGGAGGAAGGGAACAGTCAGCCTCTCGAAAGAGAGAGTGGGCCCGCTGATAGTCAGTTACTCGCTGGGCTTCCTCTCCCTGATGTCGTGGCTAGAGGGGGCCACAAGAGCCCGGCTCTCCCCGAAGGCCAATGCACCATTAAATGTTGCAGATGCAGATTAGCTTATAGCCTCCAGAAGAAAACCACACAGACAATCAAGAAAAGATTCTTATCATTTATTTGCTGCAGCAGACTGAGTCCAGCCGTCAAACGACAAAACAAAGGGGACTCAGCCCCCACTCTAAGACATTAACAACTTTTATATGCCAGAGCCAAAGGTAACTCCCCTTTCTTTGCTGCAAGAAGCCACAAGTAAAGGAAGAGAGAAAAGATTTCAAAATTCTCTACTTTCCTACACAGTTTTGCGTTGTGTTTAACATATTTGCAAGAGATTTCAAAGTTTCTTTCTTAAACAGAGGTTAACATATTTGCAAGAGATTTCAAAGTTTCTGGTTAACATATTTGCAAGAGATTTCAAAGTTTCTGGTTAACATATTTGCAAGAGATTTCAAAGTTTCTTTCTTAAACAGAGGTTAACATATTTGCAAGAGATTTAAAAGTTTCTGGTTAACATATTTCCTAAGTTTTTTTTTGCATTTAAGCTACATTTCCTGCATCCCAGCGCAAGCCTTGCACAACCGAGCTGAAATGCTGTCTGAGCAGACCACAAAGCTTCCTGACTGAAATGGGTCATCTCCTTATGTTTGCTTGCAATTTCAGCCTGCCTTTCTAGCCCTAATGTGATAACTTAATTAGAAATTAATTCCCTAAGGTCTTTTATTAATGCCTCAATTCCACTCCCAGAACACTCCTGGAGCACCCTGGGGCTGTCATTCCACTCTGGGACATGTCATTCCAGTCCCAGAACACTTCTGGAGCACCCTGAGGCTGTCATTCCACTTCGTGGCCTCTCCTTCCTGTCCCTGCACTCTCCTGCTGCACCCTGGGGCTGTCATTCCACTCCGTGGCCTCTCATTCCTCTCCCTGCACTCTCCTGCTGCACCCTGGATCTGTCATTCCACTCCGTGGCCTCTCATTCCTCTCCCTGCACTCTCCTGCTGCACTCTGGGTCTGTCATTCCACTCCGTGGCCTCTCATTCCTCTCCCTGCACACTCCTGCTACACCCTGGGGCTGTCATTCCACTCTGTGGCCTCTCATTCCTGTCCCTGCACTCTCCTGCTGCACCCTGGGGCTGTCATTCCACTCCGTGGCCTCTCATTCCTCTCCCTGCACACTTCTGCTACACCCTGGGGCTGTCATTCCACTCTGTGGCCTCCCATTCCTGTCCCTGCACTCTCCTGCTGCACCTTGGGGCTGTCATTCCACTCCGTGGCCTCTCATTCCTCTCCCTGCACTCTCCTGCTGCACTCTGGGTCTGTAATTCCACTCCGTGGCCTCTCATTCCTCTCCCTGCACACTCCTGCTACACCCTGGGGCTGTCATTCCACTCTGTGGCCTCTCATTCCTGTCCCTGCAGTCCTGCACTCTCCTGCTGCACCCTGGGGCTGTCATTCCACTCCGTTGCCTCTCATTCCTGTCCCTGCACACTCCTGCTGCACCCTGGGGCTGTCATTCCACTCTGGGACATGTCATTCCAGTCCCAGAACACTCCTGGAACACCCTGGGGCTGTCATTCCACTCTGGGACATGTCATTCCAGTCTCCAGAAACTCCTGCAGCACCCTGGGGCTGTCATTCCACTCAGGGGCATGTCATTCCTATCCCAGAACACTCCTGGAGCACCCTGCGGCTGTCATTCCACTCTTGGACATGTCATTCCACTCCCAGAACACTTCTGGTGCACCCTGGGGCTGTCATTCCACTCCGTGGCCTCTCATTCCTGTCCCAGAACACTCCTGGAGCACCCTGGGGCTGTCATTCCACTCTGGGACATGTCATTCCAGTCCCAGAACTCTCCTGCTGCACCCTGGGGCTGTCATTCCACTCTGGGACATGTCATTCCACTCCCAGAACACTTCTGGAGCACCCTGAGGCTGTCAATCCTCTTCGTGGCCTCTCCTTCCTGTCCCTGCACTCTCCTGCTGCACCCTGGGGCTGTCATTCCACTCTGGGACATGTCATTCCAGTCCCAGAACACTCCTGCTGCCCCCAGGGGCTGTCATTCCACTTTGGGACATGTCATTCCAGTCCCAGAACACTTCTGGTGCACCCTGGGGCTGTCATTCCACTCCGTGGCCTCTCCTTCCTGTCCCTGCACACTCCTGCTGCACCCTGGGGCTGTCATTCCACTCTGTGACATGTCATTCCAGTCCCAGATCACTCCTGGAGCACCCTGGGGCTGTCATTCCACTCCGTAGGACATGTCATTCCAGTCCCAGAACACTCCTGGAACACCCTGGGGCTGTCATTCCACTCTGTGGACATGTCATTCCAGTCCCCGAACACTCCTGCTGCACCCTGGGGCTACCATTCCACTCTGTGGCCAAGCTCATTCCAGTCCCAGAACACTTCTGCGAGCACCGTGGTGCTGTCATTCCACTCCGTGGCCTCTCATTCCTGTCCCTGCACTCTCCTGCTGCACCCTGGGGCTGTCATTCCACTCCGTGGCCTCTCCTTCCTGTCCCTGCACTCTCCTGCTGCACCCTGAGGCTGTCATTCCACTCCGTGGCCTCTCATTCCTCTCCCTGCACACTCCTGCTACACCCTGGGGCTGTCATTCCACTCTGTGGCCTCTCATTCCTGTCCCTGCAGTCCTGCACTCTCCTGCTGCACCCTGGGGCTGTCATTCCACTCCGTTGCCTCTCATTCCTGTCCCTGCACACTCCTGCTGCACCCTGGGGCTGTCATTCCACTCTGGGTCATGTCATTCCAGTCCCAGAACACTCCTGGAACACCCTGGGGCTGTCATTCCACTCTGGGACATGTCATTCCAGTCTCCAGAAACTCCTGCAGCACCCTGGGGCTGTCATTCCACTCAGGGGCATGTCATTCCTATCCCAGAACACTCCTGGAGCACCCTGCGGCTGTCATTCCACTCTTGGACATGTCATTCCACTCCCAGAACACTTCTGGTGCACCCTGGGGCTGTCATTCCACTCCGTGGCCTCTCATTCCTGTCCCAGAACACTCCTGGAGCACCCTGGCTGTCATTCCACTCTGGGACATGTCATTCCAGTCCCAGAACTCTCCTGCTGCACCCTGGGGCTGTCATTCCACTCTGGGACATGTCATTCCACTCCCAGAACACTTCTGGAGCACCCTGAGGCTGTCAATCCTCTTCGTGGCCTCTCCTTCCTGTCCCTGCACTCTCCTGCTGCACCCTGGGGCTGTCATTCCACTCTGGGACATGTCATTCCAGTCCCAGAACACTCCTGCTGCCCCCAAGGGGCTGTCATTCCACTTTGGGACATGTCATTCCAGTCCCAGAACACTTCTGGTGCACCCTGGGGCTGTCATTCCACTCCGTGGCCTCTCCTTCCTGTCCCTGCACACTCCTGCTGCACCCTGGGGCTGTCATTCCACTCTGTGACATGTCATTCCAGTCCCAGATCACTCCTGGAGCACCCTGGGGCTGTCATTCCACTCTAGGACATGTCATTCCAGTCCCAGAACACTCCTGGAACACCCTGGGGCTGTCATTCCACTCTGGGACATGTCATTCCAGTCCCCGAACACTCCTGCTGCACCCTGGGGCTACCATTCCACTCTTGGACAAGCCATTCCAGTCCCAGAACACTTCTGGAGCACCGTGGTGCTGTCATTCCACTCCGTGGCCTCTCATTCCTGTCCCTGCACTCTCCTGCTGCACCCTGGGGCTGTCATTCCACTCCGTGGCCTCTCCTTCCTGTCCCTGCACTCTCCTGCTGCACCCTGAGGCTGTCATTCCACTCCGTGGCCTCTCCTTCCTGGACCTGCACTCTCCTGCTGCACCCTGGGGCTGTCATTCCACTCCGTGGCCTCTCCTTCCTGTCCCTGCACTCTCCTGTTGCACCCTGGGGCTGTCATTCCACTCCGTGGCCTCTCCTTCCTGTCCCTGCACTCTCCTGCTGCACCCTGGGGCTGTCATTCCACTCCGTGGCCTCTCATTCCTGTTCCTGCACTCTCGTGCTGCACCCTGGGGCTGTCATTCCACTCCATGGCCTCTCCTTCCTGTCCCTGCTCTCTCCTGCTGCACCCTGGGACTGTCATTCCTCTCCGTGGCCTCTCATTCCATTCCCAGAGTAGTGTATTTTTGCCAAGAGACCGTAATGGAAAATCCATTCCACCTTTTTTTTCCAACTCTATTTGTGCTGCAATGTATTTCAATGGAGCCCATGGAAGTCAATTGGCATTCCTGGCTCCCATTATTTCCAATGGTCCTTCAAGTCTTTCCCATTGTTTCCAATGGGCAATCCTGTCCTTCCTTTTAGTACATCCCGTTTTTTGCCCAGCCATCTCCCCAACTTGGAGCTAGCTCTTCCTGTGAAAACTGGCTGATTGTTCACCCATTTCATCTTTAACTGGAATTATTTTTTAAAATAAGCTGGAAATGCAATACTGACATCAAATGGACAGTGCTTTTTTCATTGTATCTTATCAATATTCTGCTGACAAACAGGGAAAAAAGAAAATGGAGGAGAACTTACGTATTCTTCTTAGTTTAGAAGAGGTTGGAAATTTAGCTATGTTCGCTGCGTTACAGTGATTCTCCAAAAGAAGCCAATTTTAAATATGTAATGTCTGGAGCGCTTTTAATTTATTTTCTGGAAAGCACAGTTGGAAGTCTGTGTAGAGAGGATGCTTTAAAAACAACTTCAATATCTTTTGGTGGGTCTTCTCTTTTGGGGAGGCACATTCTAGTGTATTCTTCCTGCTCCCTTTTTTGTCCTTTTTCCTTTCTGTTACTCAGTTTCATAATTCCTTTATTAGATTTATACCCTGCATTTCTACCATTTAGGCCTTTAGTATAAGTTTGCAGATGTGCATTCATATGTGCCAAAGGCATGAGTTGCCCTATTCACAAGTCATGGTGATAGCACATATAACACTGCAGGGCCTGTAAGGCAGAAATGTTCCGCCAGGCCTTTGGATGAAGACAGGGACAGGCTCTATCATGGCTGGCACTCCATCCTTTATTCCATCTTTTTTCTTCAGCCTCCTCCCGGTCCTGCCTGCGAGGTGGCGACACAGTCCGGAACTTTTTTCTTTTTTTTTAATTAAAAATATCTTTTATTATTTATGCAAAATTATTTTCAATAAATACAATTTTTCTGTCATCTGTAGCTATCTATGTGATTCTTAATAAGTCCTTAATATGTTCTGCATATTGATCTATAATTGGCATTAAGCTTTTAGTTTATAAACACCTGACAGCAAGCTGTCTTCTTGCCAAATCTTGAAGGACTATGTGGTTTTTTTGTGTGTTTTTTTAAGATAACAAAGGTTTATTCAAGGTTTTCAACATGTAACAATTCAAGAATATAACAACAATATGATGAGCAGAGCAAAAGGAATAACAACAATAGTTCGTTAACATTTTCTAAATACTTAAGGAGCTATCATTATGCTCATCAACATAACATCTAGCTTACTGCTGACCAGTTCATTGATAGGTTAGTAGCCTTTGTCTATATGTTGCTTTAAACAATTCTATATTCAGAAGCAAATCCAGTGTTTATCATTAGCAAAAAAGGGAACCACTTCCTTTTCTGAGAGAAACTGAATTCTTGGAAACCACTTACATACAAATGGTGTTTGATAATCCTCATTAGCGTGATTAGCTGTGCTGTCCCCTATTTTTCCCATAATAAATTGCATCTAAAACTTATCATACCATAGGTCTAACGACAGGCCTGAGTCTGATTTCCATCTAGCAGCTATAGTAATTCTGGCTGCAGCCAATAATAAAAGAGATTGTTTCTTTCATTTGTTTTGGGGGAGGAGACTCCGGCCACACTTCAAGTAATATTAATTCAGGACTAAAAGGTATTGCCAGATAAGTTATCTGTCTGATAACTGTTACTATGTCATCCCAGCATTTTTGGATACAGAAGCATTCCCATCAACAATGCCAGAATGTCCCGGGGAGACCACAGCGTTTCCAGCATAGTGGGCTGGTGGTTCTGTTTATATCATGTAGTCTTTGGGGTGTATAGTACCATTGAGTCTTCATTTTAAAAAACTGAAAATTAATATTAAAAACTTTCGATTTGTTCAAGGGGGCTTGTCACACCCTTTGCCAAAATGAGTCTAGAAGTTCTTTACCAAGATCTTCTTGCCATTTTTTTTTAATTGAATTGTTTCACCTTAATATTTCTAAGTAAGATTTGTTGTATGGAGGAAACCAAACCCTTTGATTCACCATCGTAGTTTTTAATAAGTGTTTCAAACTCTAATGAATGTGTAAAAGATGTGCCTGTTTGTTTAAGTTTCTCTGTAACATCTCTAGCTTGGAGATATCTAAACCAATGAATCCGTATTAGTGCTTTCCTTTCCAGTCGGTCTTTCTCCAGCACTTTCCCTTTACGCATCCAGTCTATAGGATGGGCTATCCCTGCTCTAAACCACTGACAGTCCAGAACTTAGGGTTGCCAGGTCATACCTGGCAGCTGGCAGGGGGCTCCTGGGTCCTTTCTGAGCTCTTTTACCTCACACACAAACCAATGACACCACTAGTTTTTGGACAAAACTCTATGGTTTTTTTCCCTTCAAAACAGAGTTTGCCCAAAAACTAAAGCGTCATCTCAACGTCAGCAATGCAATGAGGTAACTTCCAGGTGGGATCATCACATCGGGGATGTCGTGCAGTGACATCTCTGTTTGGGGGTGGGGTTTCCTCTGCCAGCCAGCAGCAGATCAAAGCCCTCAAAAGCGGGGGAATCCTGCTGGGGGCTGGGAACCCTACTGGCACTGGCTTAAAATTCAGTTCATGGAGACCATCTGGGGGATTGTTTTTAAGACTATATTGAATGTTTTATATTGTACTTTATTTACTGTTGTACATTGCCCAGAGCCCTGTGAATGCAGGAATTGGGCAATTTACAAATTTAATAGATGATGATGATGATGATGATGATGATGATGATGATGATGATGATGATGATGATGATGATGATGATGATGATGACAGAACGATTATGAGTAGCTCTCTTTGTACACATAGTTGGAGTATCACAAATGTAACAACTGAAAAGGGCGACAGAGCTCCCCACCTGATTCCATGCCAGGGGGAAATAAAGCAGGAGAGTATTTCCCTCTTGTGCAGCCTCAGCATTGGGGCAAAGAGTATGCTAGGGTTGCCATCCTCCAGGTGGGGCCTAGAGTTCTCCTGGGATTACAACTGATCTTCAGACTATGGAGATCAGTTCCCCTGAAGAAAATTGCAACTCTGGGGGGTGGACTCTATGGCATCATATTCCTTCTGAGCTACCATCTCAGACTCTGCCCCCAAATCTCCAGCAATTTCCCAACCCAGAGTTGGCACTCCTAGGGTGCGTTCAGACACACCATTTGAACCGCTTTCGGCATGCCTCAGGAATGGATTTTATGTGCACGTTCACACGCCCAACATCTGCACACCGCCCCCCAGCCGTGGCTTTCTGGATCAAACCCCCTTTAAACCAGAGTATTTTGATACTATTTAACAAATTGTGTTTTCCTGATTCTCCAGTTTCGAGATGCATTTTTCTGACATCTGATCACTCCATCGAGCCACTTCTGGGTGCTTCAAACCCCCTCCCCTCTGGGAAGCTGCCTCAGGCTTCTGCTTTTCGTCTGCCATTTTTTTTATGCCTTGGTGGTGTGCGCTTGGGCGGAGCTCCGCTCCTAAGTTAACAAAATAAAAGCTTAAATGGTGCCTAGTTTAAGCATTTAGACAAGTCCGGGATCTCAGGGAGGCCAGTTTCAGGGTAAAAGTTTAAAGAGAAGTCTTCATTTAAAGTTTAAAGGGATGTGTGGAAATCGCTGTTCTGCGCACGTTTGAAAATTTTAGCTCTAGAGAGGGCTGCCTGTGCGCATGCTGAAACTCGAGAGGAAAAAAACCCCACCTGCGTGTGGACGGCGGGGAGCCCGGAACAAGGAGATCAGTGTGATCACGATTCTCCAGGTTAAAAAAAAACACGTATCAGACCAAAGCAATTTAAACCACTCTAGCACGCTATCTGAACACACCCCTAGAGTCTGCCCTCCCTGGAAGCAGTTGTCCTTTGGAACAATCTGGGAGCAGAGCAGACAACAGCATGCAAGCAAAGGGAGGGGGGGAGTCAAGGCTGTTCTTACCATAGAGTTTTTCCACACACAGTTGTCTTGAAGGCAATTAGAATTCCTATAGGGGGGATGTGAGGGAATTACCCACTTCCCTTGCCTCCCTCAGTGGAGATCCCTGTCAGTTTTGCAGACTGATGTGCCACAGCAGAGAGGGCATGAAAAAACACTGTAGAGAGAAAAAACACTCACCAAAACTGAAGGTATGAATACACAACAGATCCTAGTGTGGCATTCTAACCACTATACCACACTGTAAAAACTTCACAAAATGACATTGGTCAGCTCGCAGATGCATTATAAAAACAATTGACATTCCACATATGATTTTAAATGTAGTTATGCCTATTGGAGGCCTTAAGGTGTCTGCAATATGCCTAGGCTGTTTTCACTTTACACAATAAAAGTAGTGATTTGAGTTTTTATATTATAAGCGGGGGGGGGGGCCTGCAGGAAATCGTGAAGGGGGGACAATTTAGAAATCCCCTCACTTCCAAGATTTCCTCTCCAAGATTATATAGCCACTCAAGAGAGTGAGCAGGTTAATTTTCCCTCTCCCCTCCCCACCAGCATTCAACTACTCTTAACAGTTCATCTCCTTCATGGAGCATATTCAGTCTTCCTCAGGCCCGGTCACTGTTTTGTTACACATACATATTTATATATATATGTGTGTGTGTGTGTGTGTCCTGAGTATATAGATTCCTTTGCCCTTGTCTGTGGATAGCCTGGTTTTTACTGTTTCCAGTCTCTTTACTATTAAATATAATGACTTCTGTGATTCTCCATTTTTAGTTATGTCTTTTATAAGTTGCCGTATATAATTGTTAGCAGTCAGACCCTCCACCTGCAGAGGGGCAATTTATAGGCTGAAACAGTCAGAAACACCCTTCCTGATATCAGCCCAAAACCTTAAGTGCAGGGCACTGCTTGGGCCAAAATGGACCAAGAACAATTTTCAAGGCACGAGTCAGAGCAACTGGCTGGCTAGTGCCCCCTTCTTGCCCTGGAGAGATGCAGAACTTTAAAACACTGGGTAACCCAGGATCTGTTGATTCCCTCAGTATAATCCCATCAACACCCAAGCCCGACTTCCTCACCCAGTTCCCTTGATTAAACAGCCATTAATCAACACTTAAGGGAACACAGACTATGGCAAATAAAATGCAAGTCTGTGATCAGGCAAGCAAAAAGGGAATATGAGGAGCATATCGCAAAAAACATAAAGACCAACAATAAAACTTTCTTCAAATACATTAGAAGTAGGAAGCCAGCCAGGGAGGCAGTGGGGCCCTTGGATGACCAAGGGGTAAAAGGAGTAGTGAAGGATGATAGGGAAATGGCTGAGAAGCTGAATGCATTTTTTGACTCTGTCTTCACTGTGGAAGAGGAGAAGTGTTTGCCCACTCCAGAAGCACCGATTTCGGGAGGGGGTTTGAAAGACCTGAATCAGATTGCGGTGACAAGAGAGGAAGTCCTCCGACTGATGGACAATTTAAAAACTAATAAATCACCAGGCCCGGATGGCATTCATCCGAGAGTTCTGAAAGAACTCAAATGTGAACTTGTGGATCTCCTGACAAAAATATGTAATCTTTCTTTAAAATCTGCCTCCATTCCTGAGGACTGGAAGGTAGCTAATGTCACTCCCATCTTTAAAAAGGGCTCCAGGGGAGATCCAGGAAATTACAGGCCAGTCAGTCTGACATCGATACCGGGTAAATTGGTGGAAACTGTTATTAAGGAAAGAATTAGTAGGCACATTGATGAACAAAAACTATTGAGGCAGACTCAGCATGGGTTCTGTAAAGGAAGATCTTGTCTCACTAACCTGTTAGTGTTTTTTGAGGAGTGAACAAACATGTGGACAAGGGGGACGCAATAGATATTATTTACCTTGACTTCCGGAAAGCTTTTGATACAGTTCCTCATCAAAGGCTCCTAAGTAAGCTCAATAGTCATGGGATAAAAGGACAAGTCCTCTTGTGGATCAAAAACTGGCTTATAAATAGGAAACAGAGAGTGAGTATAAATGGGAAACTTTCTCAGTGGAGGGTGGTAAGCAGTGGGGTACCACAGGGATCAGTACTCGGTCCGATGCTTTTTAACTTGCTTATTAACGATTTGGAATTGGGAGTAAGCAGTGATGTGGCTAAATTTGCAGATGACACGAAGTTGTTCAGGGTGGTGAAAACCAGGGAGGATTGTGAGGCACTCCAAAGGGATCTGTTGAGGATGGGTGAGTGGGCGTCAACGTGGCAAATAGGGTTCAATGTGGCCAAGTGCAAAGTGATGCACATTGGAGCCAAAAATCCTAAATATAAATACACATTGATGGGGTCTGATCTGGCAGAGACTGACCAAGAGAGAGATCTTGGAGTCGTAGTGGATAACTCGCTGAAAATGTCTACACAATGTGTAGCTGCAATAAAGAAGGCCAACGCTATGCTGGGGATTATTAGGAAGGGAATTGATAACAAATCAGCCAGTATCATCATGCCCCTGTATAAATCATTGGTGCGACCTCATTTGGAATACTGTGTACAGTTCTGGTCACCACATCGCAAAAAGGATATTATAGCATTGGAAAAAGTGCAGAGAAGGGCAACTAGAATGATAAAAGGGTTGGAACACCTTCCCTATGAAGAAAGGTTAAAATGCTTGGGGCTCTTTAGCTTGGAGAAACGACGGCTGAGGGGTGACATGATCGAGGTTTATAAGATTATGAATGGGATTGAGCAGATTGAGAAAGAAGTACTTTTCTCCCTTTCTCACAATACAAGAACTCGTGGGCACTCTATGAAATTGCTGAGCAGTCGGGTTAAAACAGATAAAAGGAAATACTTCTTCACCCAAAGAGTGATTAACATATGGAATTCACTGCCACAGGAGGTCGTGGCAGCTGCAAGCATGGACAGTTTCAAGAGGAAATTAGATAAACATATGGAGCAGAAGTCCACCAGTGGCTATTAGCCACAGGGTATGGATGGGAACTCTCAGTCTGGGGCAGGTGATGCACTCTATTCTTGGTGCTGGAGGGGGCAGCAGTGGGAGGGCTTCTGGTGCCCTGGCCCCACTGCTGGACCTCCTGATGGCACCTGGTATATTTTGGCCGCTGTGTGACAGAGTGTTGGACTAGATGGGCCATTGGCCTGATTCAACATTGGCTTCTCTTATGTTCTTATGTTCTTATGTTCTTAAGTCTATTCACCTTCCCAATTGCACTTCCTGTATGCTGCTTAAGGAACCATCAAGCTTCTCACACACCTTTGTCTACCTCTGATAAAACTATTAAGATTGTTCTCTGGCAAGTGCTTCAGGTACATTTTGCCCTATAACTATGGCACTCTGCTATGCAGCAGTGTGTGTGTGTTCCTGGTACCAACTGCATATACCCCCACTTTGTGGTCTCTCTCTGTCTCTCTCTCTCTGTCTGTCTCTCGCTCGCTTCCTGAAACCCTGGCCATTTTGCTCTTCAATTTGCCGCTTCTACAGACCTCGTCAAGGGCAGTAATTATCGCCCTTATCTAAAAGTCTCTCCCCTTTTCTCCCTGCTTTCCTTAGTCAGCTCTTTTATGTGTTTCATAGTGGGTGCACATTTTGTTTATTTTCCTGTTCATTTTAATAAAAACCTTTCTGGTTGAATATCTGTCTGGTTTATTTGAGAGTTCTCTTAAGGGGAAAAATCCTGGTATACATAAGTGGAGAATCCCAGTTACCCACCTCTCACTCTGTCTCCTTTGCTAATTCCTCCAACTAATTAGGAAATGGCATATTTGGGTAAATTAAGGTTGGATCACACTGGCACTGATAGTCACAGATGGCACTGATAGTCACAGATATTTCCTGTGTTACCCTTCCCCAGCAGTCTTTCTGATCCCAGGAAAGGTGATTCCAAGGATCACAGGACCTGTGTGGATTAATAACAGCACAGATTGGAAGGGTGCAATATAGGTTTGCTAGAGATCACCTGGGATTCCAACTGTTCTCCAGGAGACAAGAGATCAGTTCCCCTGGAGAAAATGGCCACTTTGAAAGGTGGACTCTCTGGCATTATACCCTCCCCAAGCCCTACCTTCCTCAGGCTCTGCCCCCCAAAATTCTAGGTGTCTCCCAGCCCAGACCTGGCAACCCTAATGCAGTGGTAAGGGGGAAGGTGGTGAAATTGCCTTTTTTGCTGCTTCTATCAGCACAGTGCTGCTGATATAAGGGGAAGAAGTGAGCAATTTTGCCCTTCCCTATCCCTGCTGCATCCTCCTGACCCATGTGTCTATTAGTCCATGTGGGTTCCATGGCCCAGGAATAAACTTTCCCAAGGTCAGAAAGGATTTCAGATGAGAGGGGATTGTGGGAAGAATCCACAGTCCATTCCTTGAGTTCATGGGCTCTAACACAGTATATGTTGAGACTATTTACTGCATATAATTTTTGATGTAATGCATAATATATGTAAAATGTACTTTATTGTCTATTGTTTATTCTTTAAAAAAGTACCTATATCCCACCTTTTGTCATGGCTCAAGGGTTATTAAGTGTTACTTTCTTATCAGTGTGTATTCACATCTTCTGTTGGGAATGTCTCTGTATGATATTTTCTGTTTCAGCATAATTTGTTCTTCCTGTGTTTTGACATGTTTATTGGGTTGCATTTGGGGTTACATATGGCCTGCCCATTTATCTCTATATTCTTGTAAATTCCTCAGACTGTAAACTATAGGCAGGTCTTAGAATGCCCCTGAACAAACAAGGCCACCTCATCCTTTAATAAAATAGGTTAAACAGAGGGAGGAAGTATAATCCTCAATCAAGCTGGTTATTTAAATGATTCTGTTTTCTTTATTTAATTTATAACCTCCTGGACTCAACCAGTCACTGCCCTTCAGCTAGAGGTAGCCATCCCAGAAGGACAACAGTCAAGCATTGACAAGGTCAAACAAGCAGGTGATAGGCCAACCCTCTCACAACCTTGAGCTGTGATATCTGAAGCCAAAAGGCAATCTGGAGCTCTGCTAACCTCTAGCAATTATATGCTGTCAAATAGTAATCTCACAATTGGAATGGATGCCATTTTAACTTCGAAGAGCCTGGCAAGCATTTGGTTCACTGGAATTATCACAATGAATCTGTACCAAGCAATTTTTTTAACTATGTGGAACAGCACCCATAGGCTGGCTCTGGTAGTGGAAAGGTAACTTTTCTTCACCATCATCACTGCAGCAGAGTAGGCTCTAAAATGAGCTCTGCCTTTTGTTCACTTGTACCTAGTGCCAAGATGTCCTGGTCCCTGTATGTCAGGAGTGGACTGTGCAGTCATCAGCCAAATCACAGTCTACTGAATTCAGCGCCCTTAGAAGGGTGTGACTGTGTTTAGGAGTGCACAATGACTGGGCTCTAGTCATTAGGAGAAGACATATAGGAGTAGTTATGTCAGCTACTCCGGTCACCTCCTTATTTCTGAGATTGGCCAGGGTTGTGACAGCACTACCCCCATGCCATACATAAATCCCCCAAGGACCATCATTAAACCTTATAGGTCAATCAGCCTCTGACAGCAGATTATCTTACTAGACCACACCCCCACCCTGGCAGATTGTTTTTATTAGTGTTATTTAAGAATAAGAACAGTGTTTTCATTTTTCATTTCAGTTTTTAGTCTTGCATACACAACATGTTGATGTGCAGGGTCCCCATGCATAGGGGAGAACTGGGCATGAGCATGTTGGCCAAGCTCTCTAACTGGTTCCATATGGACAGATCATCTATGCATGAACAATACTCTTCCCCAGTGATCAGAATCTTTTCCCCAGTACTACGATTTGTACATGTGCTGTGACTATATGCTGTAAACGTGTATAGGAGGGGTGCGGCTATAGTACTTGATCCTACTCCCCTCCATGTACATTGGCCCGGAATCACAATAGGCCATGTGTATGGGGCTTTTTTTTTGTCTGTGGGTATTGACATGTATGTATCAGCAAAGCTGAGAGCAATACCATAATGAGTTTAAACTCCCAAGAGGCTACACTCTTTGCAGAGTCACTCAAGGTGGAATGGTTAGAGCTGAGATACCACACTGAGATGCTTCTACCCCTTTCATGGATCAACAGCCATATCAGCAGAAGAGAACAGACAGTTCCAATTGTGATAGAGGCAGAGAAATCCTTGAAGGTTAGCTACTGGGCAGCAATAGTAGTAGAAAGTGACAATGGGGGAAGATATATCATGGACAACAGTAGGTCCACTTCAGCTAACCCTAGTTAGTTATGCTGTTAGCCGAACTGCTTAACTATGCAATGGCTGACTAACTTTTGAGGTCTTTTTGCCAATGTATACAGAGAAACCGGTGTCCGTCGGCTGAGAAGCCTATTTCTTCAAGGAATGATGCTTGACAAAGGTTTCTTAATTTGAATCAAGATTCTCTTTACTGAAGGTTCTTATCATTACAGTCATACAAAAACAGATACACACACACATACATTCAAGTTCCTTTTAGATACAGTAGAAATGGAAAACAATATTGGGATTTAAGCTAAAGGTATTCTTCAGGAGGGGGGAAAGCAATTATACTTATCTGCTTCAGGAGATGTTGGTTCTTCCAGTGCTCAGGAACAAGGATTGTTTCTAACTAAGGATTCCTTACTTTTGCTACACACAGATAGGCCAGCTATATGTGTGAAGGTTCCTTGGTCGCGACTCCAAGTTACCACAATAAGTTACCTTAGCTATCTTGTTGATATGAAGAAGGAGCAGCGGCTGCAGAAGTCAGAGCAAGCAAAAACCAGCAACAAAAGGTTGCATCCCCTTTTATCAGTTAGTCTGGGGGCTGGCTTGGGGTATTTCTGGGTCCATCCCATCCCTATACCATTGGCTAAAGGATGTGGGGGTTCCCTCCTCCTAAGGTGGGGCAATGCTGAAAATCTACACCTTTCTACAAGGGAGGATTTTGGTCCAGGTGTCAAGATGGGTTGGCATGGAAACCTTTAGGTATGTAGATGGATCTGGCCGGGTCTTCACACTTGCAAATGCCAAGCATCCTGTGGGTACATGCGAGGTAGAGATTCCTCAATGGTGGAAAGTTGTTGTTTTTACATTCTGTGGAAAAGACTGTAATGGAGATGCTAATGGAGATGCTTCTTGCTCCCAAAGGCTGCTGGGTAAATGTGTAAGATGCGTCTGTGACCTCATTTGCATGGAGATACAGGCTGTGTGGTACCTCATTTTACAGAGAGAGTCACATTAACTCAAGCATACATTCTCCCAAAGCAAAGACTCTTGCTGGCACCATTCCTGGTGTGCATGCAGGTCAGAAAATAACAAATAAAAGCATTTTCAAAGTTCACCTCCTAACAGTCCCCCCTTTCATGGCTTCACTGAGTGAAACGGTGTGAACGCCATGACTTCCATACATGTGGGGTTGACGTGTGTAACAGGAACACGTCAGACAGTCCATGATGAAACAACAACAAAAGTCCAAAAGTCCAGTATCGTTGGTAACCCATTGCTTGTGGCGATGTAGTCCAGTCTGGTCTGGATCCAAGTTGGAAAAGGTTTCCTTCCACCTATGACCATCTATCTAGTCTACTCGTTGGGGATGGACCAAAAATTAAAAATGCCTAGCCCTACAAAAAGCCAAATTGTCACTGTGAATACCGGACACCGGAAGCAAACAAGCATATGACTTTTCCATAAGCTATGTGCATTAACACTGCTAAGGTGAGGCGTAATAATTACGTGCTTTAAACCAATAGCATTAATGAGGTAGACAATTATTCATTACTATTTGTACCAAACATGTACAACTAGAAAATTAGTTATAAAAATCAGTAGCATAAACTATACTGCATTGATACATATATCCCTGAGGGCAGTCCTCATTATGGGAGGTAGTTGTAAACATTTGAAATTATTTACAAACAAGAAAAACATGCAAGAAATACAATCATGTTTCTTCAGTGTTTAGTACACCATCTTCAATTCTTCAGATCACTTTTCTTGACATTAGCTGTGTCAACTCAAAGCGAACCAAGTTGGTTATTTACACAACAGGTAAACCGTAAAAGTCTTCAAGTTTCTTCTTTTCTTCCTACAAAAGAAGTTTCCATTCCTTAATGTTACTGAACTATGGCATGTCTGTCTAGAACTTGCACATGTTCAATGACAAAAGGAAGGGGGATGTCTTTGCATAGCAAACCAGTTTCTTCCTTCGCATTGTAATGCATTGTACCATGGGAGTACGGTTAGCAAAAATAACTGCATTTCACGAAATTAAAACAAAGCATTTTGGCTGTTTTTCAAGCATTTTGCATTCATAAATCCATTCAGACTCATAATAAAAATTATTAGTGGTCATTCAAGCATTCACACACTAATATTGGCAGCATTTTCAGAAATTTTTACCCTGAGAAAATTCTGAAAAAGTTAAGCTAAACAACAAATCCACAACGTAGACCTTCCTATACACTTGTAACACATGGTATAGTCCAAAGAGGTCCTGTTTGTACTAAAATGAAAGCTAGACATGTTCTGGAAGAATACGCGTATAGATAGACACACTCTGCGCATTGTCTTCTAGATTTGTGTAGCCAGATTTACAATAAGAATAAATGTTACTTGTTGTTTGTCTTGTTAAAAAAAAAATGAACTTCCACGCAAGGGTTGCTATTGGAGTTACAAAAATAACAAGTGAACTCTCTCCTTATCCAGAAAAATTGGAGTAGTTGAACTGGAGAATGTCCAGAAAAATTGGGGGAAAATGAGTAAAACAGACTCCAGGCTGCTGACTGTATCAAGGGTTCCTTTTCCCAAAAGAAAGGGGAAAAGGCTGCATGTCCTTGACTTAAGTTGGCAATTCAAACCTGAGCCTTTTCTAATAAAGCAATTTCAAAAGTGAAAACAAAAAGAAGAGCAGTTTCTAAAGCTGCTTCCCTCTGGAAAGATAAAAGTTTCATTTAAAAAAAAAAACTTTCCCAAAATTGAATGAAAACAAAAATAATTGTTTTGCAAAAAGATTGATTAGATAGAATTGAGATAAGAATGATCTCTAAGTTTCTAGTTCCCTCTAAGTTCAATGCTCACTGCTAGAACTTAAATACAAAGTCCTCCTTTGGGTTTAGCCCTGGAAGGTGGCAAGTCAGCGGGTTTATTTGAATTTTAAATGGAGAGTGAGAGTCTTACATTTTTCTCTTCAATTTGAGACAGAAAAGTCAGAAGAAAATTAGTACACATTAATCATTAGTACATTCCCTACATATTAATACCTTTAGTAGTAATTAGTTAGAAGGACAAATCTTGATCAGTAAATGCTCTCTCTCTCTTGAAGCTGTATTCCTGCGCTGACAGGCACGGAGACAAGTTGGGCTCGCCTCGAGGGGCATTTGGCTCTCTTTTGTCTTCCTGTGTTGATCACAGTGAAGAAAGGGGGGTCCGGTTGAGCGTGGGAAAACAAACGAGTTGGTTCCCAGCTGGTTGCTGTAAATGAAGTCAGGTTATTGAAAAAGGGGGGGGGGATTTGCATAGTTCCCTGAGCTTTTGCTTTGCTGTGCCCAACCACAGAGAGAGAAAAAGGGACCTCTCTCCTTTTTTCCTCACAGCAAAATCCTTTGAATGTTGCTATCTAAAAATTGGTGGCTTATCAAAACATGTCTCTTTAAAGTTTGAAGTGAACGCAAAAACTTTGTGTGAGCGCTCTCTCCTTTTCCCGTGCTGATGCACTCTTTGAATACAAACTCTGCAAGCATCTAGACCACATGGCTTGAAAATACCTTTTGCATTTCTCCTGCCCAGGAGATGGCATTGGCTTGGCTGGGGTCAGGACAGTCCGTGTGCCTTCCAAGCACGACAGCTGTTCCATTTTACCAGAAACCTTGTACTGCTGAAATTTTTGGAGGGATTCCCTGTGTTTAAAGGGGAGTCCCGACAATTGTTAAAGAAAAGATCTTTCAAAGACTTACAGTAACTGGCTGCCTGTCGGACTTCTGTTTGAATCAAGCTGCAAAACTTGAGTTCTTAGGCTGTCAGCTGTTCAAAATTGCAGTCTCAGTGAAGAGGGGGTGGAATTTCCTGTGTGCAATGTACCTTACCTGGAGATTCCGGGAGATTCCGGGAGATTCAAAAATTTAATTCTGCTGCTCCCCCCTTTGCTTGTGGTTGTGTCAGTGAGTGCCTTATCTCCCCCCTTATGACACTTTCTGATTTTTATATCAGGAAGGTGTCATTAAAGATAGTAGAGAGAAAAGTGTCACTCAAAGCTTCAAAGGGTGAAGTATTGTACACCTTAGTGGTTGTCAGTTTGCTCACAGGGTTCTGCTGTTGTTGCAGGGGCTGGGAGACTGGTTCTCCTTTCCATTCCTTGAGCTGTGAGGAATGAAAGAATTTTTCCCAGAACTGGCCATTCTTTCTTGGAATAGCTACCTTATACACAGCAGGGCTTATCCTGGCGACAATTTCCACCGGTCCAGCCCACTTAGCCATGAGTGCATGCTGTTTCCTTGAGAATTTTCTGTAGAGCACCTGTTTTCCTGGATCCCAAATCCTTGGATTCCTGACCCATCCTAGCTTTTTGTCTACAGCAAGGGTGCTTCTTCCTATCTCTTTGGCAACCTGCAGGTGGATTTTTAATAGCTCAGCAAGCAGCTGGCTGATCCATTCATCATTGACAGCTCTGGTTTCTTGCTCTGGGGGCAGATCTGTCTCCATCCAGAAGGCGAAGATGGGCAAGCTGAGGGCTATGACCCACTTCAGCACCTCCATCGTGCGTGCGCGTGTGGTTGCTCATGCAGATCGTGATTGGGGCTCCTTGGGGTTTGGCCGTGGGTCCCGCCTGCGAGCTGCAGGTCTCGGCTTCTGGCGAGGTTGCTCACCAGGGAAAAGATGGAGGCTAAGGGGTGGGCTGCGTTCCCATAACCCTTAGGCTCCTGCCAGGTTTTCACCCAAACAAACGCTGGCTTGGGAGGAGGGGCCTGATAACCTTAAAGAAAGTGTGTTTGTGTGCAGAAGGATGCCTCTTCTGTCCCCTGTTGCTATAAAGGAATCTCACATTCAGGGAGAGCTTGTTTTAGCTCACTCCTGTAGCAGGAGACCTTTATATGCAAACAGTAACAGGTCCGCGGTTCTGCCTCCACAAAGGCGAGGGCAGATTTTTGGGAAAGGATCTCTCCCTTCCGAGGTTAATCTGATAACCAAAGCTATAGGTTTTGGAAGTGGGGGCTCTACCTCTCTCACTTCTGGAGTACCTAGAAACCAGACTACAGGTTTTAGGGCTTTCCACCCTCTCTAGGATGACCTGGGAACCAAGATGCAGGTTTTTGCGGGGTGGGGACTGTCGTCCTTCCCACTGGCGATCCTGTTAACCAAAAAGCTATAGGTTTTGGAAGCGGGGCTCTACCCTCTCACTTCTGGTTTACCTAGAAACCAGAGCTTGGCCACGGGTACCCTCTCGGTCCTCGCGCCGCTCAGTTCTGAGTACCTGGCCCCTTCCGTCCTGGTCTCAAGGTCTGTACTAGGGCATTCCAGCTCCCAGACAGCCTGGATGCGGGTTTTGGCTAAGCAGATTGATCAGATCTACCGCCTTTGGGTCACCCACTGAACCAAATGAAGAGGTTTCCAAAAAGCGACCCTCTGGCCACTTAGGAGGGGGACGAGATTCACCTCTCAACTCGACTTCCCTTCCTTTCCGTTCCTAAGTGCTTTTAAAGGGAGGGGGGATTATATGTGCCTGCATGTATGTGCGTGTGTGAGCGTGTGTGTTTGTGCTTGTGCAAACATCGGGGCTCCGTCGTCTGGTCCTCTTCGTGGCTCGCGCCTCAGTTCCACCCAGAGCGAAAGAGAGCGGAGCGCGGCGCGGGCTGCTCCAGGGTGCAGAGAGAAAAGATGCGGAAACTCCAACCCACGATAGATTGCCTTTCTAACGGCCAAACACGCAGACAGAAACCTTTCACACTCTAGCTGACTTCTCAGCACGACGCGGTCTCTCCACGTCCTTAGCTCAGAGAAGGGGTGGGTCGGGTCACCTGTTCTCAGAGCTCAAGGGGCAAAACCTCAGAGGGGGCACCAATTAAATCTGTTAGCCGAACTGCTTAACTACGCAATAGCTGACTAACTTTTTTTTTTTTTTTTGCAAAAACCCTCCTAAAAAGGAGAGAAATTTATTCTTTTTATATATAGAAAAAGGTAGGGTATATAGAGGGACTAAGAAAAGGGCAGAGTGAGTATCCTGTTAATGGGGGTTAGATTAAGTTAGTATAGATACATTTTTTGACGGTCACCGTGGTCGAAGAGTCTTCTTTTTAAATTAACAAAAATCCAAAATAGCTCTGTTAATCAGGTTAGTAGTGTCCTTTGGGGTTAATTATTAATCAACTCCTTTCAGACGTCTCACGAACAGTCATTTCTTTGGTTGTCTTCCTTTGGTGTCTCTCAGGTTATACGATGGGCCCTCTTTAGCTTTCCCACCTCCCGCACCGGCACCTCCCTCCTCTGGACCGCTGTCATCTTCGCTACTTGTCCAAGTTGCGAGAGCTGCATCTTCCTCTGAGCTGGCGTGCCTCTTCAGGAACTCTTGTGCTTTGAAGATAGAGTCAATCTTTTCTCTTTTATCCTTGTACTTAAACACTAGGCCTTCCGGGAACGACCATCTGTACGTGATCTGGTGCTTTTGTAGAAAATTGGTCAATCCTTTATACGCTTTCCTCTTCATCCGAATTTCATATGGCACATCTTTCAGAGTTCTGATAGTCTGTTCTCCAATTTTCAAGGGCACCGCTGAGACTGCACACAAGATTTGATCTCTAGTATTCTGTTTAACAAACTTGACCACCACTTCTGCTGGCAGGTTATTTTTCTTTGTAAAGGTGGAATAGGCCCTATAGACCTTATCCATCTCTTCTTTTATTTCACGCTGATCCCTGCCAGTTACTGGTGCCAAGGCGTTTGCTAGTGTAGATCTGAGATCTTCATTATCTTCTTCTTTAATGCCCTGAAAACGAAGCATCAGATTCGATTTCTCCATTTGAAGCATCAAAATTCTTTTTTCTTGCTCATCTTGATGTTTTTCTAGTTTGTTGACCCTTTTCTTAACTTTTCCGATGTCTTCCGTCGAGACCAAGCATTTTTGCGCAATATCCTCCATCTTCTTAGACGTTTCTGTCAGTTGCTTTTGTTGGCTGCTGAGGACACCTTCCATGCTAGTTAAAGTTTCGCTGATTTTCTGTATTTGAACCAGCAGAGGGTGCAGTAACTCGCTTGTCTGTTGACTGACAGCAGGCTCTGGGGGGATTACCCGGGCCGGAAGTCCCGCCTCCCTTCTTTTCTGGTTTAAAAGGGACCTTCTTCATGGCCGACATCTGTTTTATTTGTTTACTTTTTAAAAGTTCGTGACACGTCCCTCAGGAGACCCGCTTACACTCAAGCTTCAGTAGCACCCCAAAGGTATTTTCATCAACCCTTCTTTCCTTATAGTCCCCTTCGCTTTCTTTTAAAAGTCCCGCTTCTCACTGGGGGGGGATTCCCCTCCTCCCAAACGCTCATTCGCTCGAGGGGAAAGGATTCGGGTTTTCGCTTCAAAGTAAGACCTTCGACTCACGGTTCACCGCCGATTCTTCTTTTGCTTTAGTTCATATCGCTGTTCCTCACTCCTGGAAGTCGGTGGCGCTGCTAAGTCCCATTACGGGCACAACGCAGCGGGGCCGATTGGGGCGGGGAGAAAGCCTCAATTTCCCGGCTGTCTGCCGGCAAAGAGGCTACTCCCCAGAGCGCCCCCGGTTCGGAGCCTTATCCTAAGGCTCACTAGGGTCTTTCGCATAAGCGAAGACCCCCCCTGACTGCGTGTGGGCTAGCCGCCTCCGGGATCGTCCCAAGACGCGGCCGCCATTCGCAACGCCGAAACCGAAACCCCAATGGCTGACTAACTTTTGAGGTCTTTTTGCCAATGTATACAGAGAAACCGGTGTCCGTCGGCTGAGAAGTCTATTTCTTCAAGGAATGATGCTTGACAAAGGTTTCTTAATTTGAATCAAGATTCTCTTTACTGAAGGTTCTTATCATTACAGTCATACAAAAACAGATACACACACACATACATTCAAGTTCCTTTTAGATACAGTAGAAATGGAAAACAATATTGGGATTTAAGCTAAAGGTATTCTTCAGGAGGGGGGAAAGCAATTATACTTATCTGCTTCAGGAGATGTTGGTTCTTCCAGTGCTCAGGAACAAGGATTGTTTCTAACTAAGGATTCCTTACTTTTGCTACACACAGATAGGCCAGCTATATGTGTGAAGGTTCCTTGGTCGCGACTCCAAGTTACCACAATAAGTTACCTTAGCTATCTTGTTGATATGAAGAAGGAGCAGCGGCTGCAGAAGTCAGAGCAAGCAAAAACCAGCAACAAAAGGTTGCATCCCCTTTTATCAGTTAGTCTGGGGGCTGGCTTGGGGTATTTCTGGGTCCATCCCATCCCTATACCATTGGCTAAAGGATGTGGGGGTTCCCTCCTCCTAAGGTGGGGCAATGCTGAAAATCTACACCTTTCTACAAGGGAGGATTTTGGTCCAGGTATCAAGATGGGTTGGCATGGAAACCTTTAGGTATGTAGATGGATCTGGCTGGGTCTTCACACTTGCAAATGCCAAGCATCCTGTGGGTACATGCGAGGTAGAGATTCCTCAATGGTGGAAAGTTGTTGTTTTTACATTCTGTGGAAAAGACTGTAATGGAGATGCTAATGGAGATGCTTCTTGCTCCCAAAGGCTGCTGGGTAAATGTGTAAGATGCGTCTGTGACCTCATTTGCATGGAGATACAGGCTGTGTGGTACCTCATTTTACAGAGAGAGTCACATTAACTCAAGCATACATTCTCCCAAAGCAAAGACTCTTGCTGGCACCATTCCTGGTGTGCATGCAGGTCAGAAAATAACAAATAAAAGCATTTTCAAAGTTCACCTCCTAACAATGCATAGAAAAAGGCAATGGTAAACCACCCCAATGATCTCTTACCTCAAAAACCCTATAATGAGACAATTGAAAACAAAAAAGATATAGTGCTGGAAAATGGAATCCCCAGGTCAGATAGTACTTAATCAGCTACTGGGGAAGAGCTGAATACAACTATGAGTACTACTGTTCTTAATGATGCAAACTGGATTAAAGCTGAAAGGAATTTCAGTTGTTGATATGAATGGATGCAAAAGAAAAGTCCAAAGCCGTTTGACACATATAATAGGAACATGGAATGTGTAAGCAAGCTAGGCTCAAAATTGTAAAACGAGAAATTGAATGTTTAAAGATTACAGTCCTGGGAAGGAGTGAACGAAAGTGGACTGGATTAGGACATTTTCAGTCAGAAAATCACAAAGTGTTTTATTCAGGAAATGACAGATACAGAAGAAACAGAGTTCTAATGGTGAGGCGAGATGTAGCACATTAGGGGCTGTAATGTAAAGTCTGACCAAATAATATCAATCAGACTTCATGGAAAGCCTAACAACATAATCATCATTTAAGTTGATGTACCAACTACAGATGCTGTTGAGGAAGAAACCGAAAGCTTTTACATAGGTGTCCAGGAAGAAATTTGATCACACACCTAAACAAGATGTACTGATAATCATAGGTGACTAGAATGCAAAAGTAGGAAACATAGCAGAATCAAATATTGTTGGAAAATTTGGGCTTGGAGCAGGAAATGAAGCATGAGAGCAACCCATAGAATTCTGTGAAGACAACAATTTGTTCATTGCAAACACGTTTTGCTCAACCAAACAGATGATTGTATACATGGACATCACTGGATGGCCGATATATTATCAAATAAATTACATAATCAGAAGCTGGAGAAGTTCTATGCTCTCTGCTAAAACAAGACAAGGAGCTGATTGTGGAACAGACCATGAATTGTTAATATCAAAAAATAGCTGAACAAAAACACCAAAGCATTCATAGTGCCAAAATACACAAAACAACAGTCCTGAAGAATGGTGGTGGAAGGAAGATTAACAATTTGAGATATGCAGATGACATCACATTACTGGCAAAAAACAGTGAAGACTTGAAATGACTACTGATGAAGGATAAAGCAGAAAGTGCCAAAACAGGATTACCACTGAGCAAAAAGAAGACAAAAATGATTATTATTGGGGAATTATAACACTTTAAGGTTGACAATGAAGAAACTGAAATTGTTCAAGATTTTCTATTCCTTTGCTCTATCATCAACCAAAAGGGAGGCTACAATCGAGAAATCAGAAGGTGATTGAGACTGAGAAAGGTAGCCCTGAAGGAGCTAGTAAACATTCTTAAATCTAAGGATGTGTTGCTGGTAACCAAATCCTAGAAAATTCATACCGTAATATTCCTGATTGCTATGTATGCGTGTGAAAGTTGGACAGTGAAGAAAACTGACAGGAAGAAAGTTGATTCATTTGAAATACAGTGTAAGAGAAAAGTTTTTGGGATACTGTGGACTGCCAAAAAAAATAATAACTGGATTCTAGATTAAACCAAGTCTGAACTCTCCCTAAAAGCTAAAATGACTAAACTGAGGCTATCGTACTTTGGTCGCATTATGAGAAGGAAAGACTTACTGGAAAAGACAATAATGCTAGGAAAAGTTGAAGGCAGCTGGAAAAGAGGAAGACCCAACATTCGTTGGTATAATTTAATAAAGAAAGCCACAGCCTCAGTTTGCAAGATCTGGGCAAGGCTGTTAATGACAGGACGTTTTGGAGGTCATTCATTTGTAGGGTTGCCATACATCAGAAGTAACTAGACAATACAAATAGATTTATATGAGAAACAAATACTTATCAGGTACTATAATCAATTCTCTTTTGCCATCTAATGAACTTATTTATTTATATGGATAATATATATGCTTCCTCTCCAGAGGCCTGCTCAAGGCAGCCCACAAGGTATTAAAACAAATGAAATCTTAACAATATAAGAATTATTAGTCCTGAAACAAGACAGAGGTATAATAACCATCCAGTGGATTTAAATAATATCCAAAAATAGTCCTCAAGCTGGAAGCAGACTATTAAAATAGCTAAAAAAATGCAGCTCCTCAGTTAAAAGCTGGGGGCGGGGTGAATAATTTTTTGGCCTGGCACCTAAACAACACTAAGATATGTGCCAGGGAAAGCTCAAAGGTCAGCCCTGTGAGGAAGATCATCTCTTTGTTCGGGGGCTATTTTTGGTGCTTCAAGATTTTAAACTTTTGGAGTTAGGAAATGGAGATGCCATGATTTTCATGTGTCTGACATCTCTGTCAGAATGGGATTATGAATGGGATTGAGCAGGTTGAGAAAGAAGTACTTTTCTCCCTTTCTCACAATACAAGAACTCGTGGGCACTCCATGAAATTGCTGAGCAGTTGGGTTAGAACAGATAAAAGGAAATACTTCTTCACCCAAATAGTGATTAACATATGGAATTCACTGCCACAGGAGGTGGTGGCAGCTACAAGCATGGACAGTTTCAAGAGGGAATTAGATAAACATATGGAGCAGAAGTCCATCAGTGGCTATTAGCCACAGGGTATAGATGGGAACCCTCAGTCTGGGGCAGGTGATGCACTCTATTCTTGGTGCTGGAGGGGGCAGCAGTGGGAGGGCTTCTAGTGTCCTGGCCCCACTGCTGGACCTCCTGATGGCACCTGGTATATTTTGGCCGCTGTGTGACAGAGTGTTGGACTAGATGGGCCGTTGGCCTGATTCAACATTGGCTTCTCTTATGTTCTTATGTTCTCTGGTGAAGCTGTTTATTAATCTACAGTGTAGTGTCCTTATGTTGTCTGACATTTTCTGGAATCAGCATGTTAACAAGGATCTACCACAAAGAGCATATAAAACATGTGGTTTACCAACTGCCCTGACTCTCAGTTTAGGTCATACTAAAACTACTTATTTTGATTTTTGAAGCCTTAACTAGCTTGGGTCTCAAGTACCTGAGGAGGGACCAGGGCTTGCTGCAGATATGTTGTCTGAGATATGGCTGGCAGGAATTAACCATAGAGATCATCCTAAACTGTGCTACTCTCTTGGCCTGGAAATACCACTGGTACCATCCCCACAGCCCACCGGTCATAATCTGAAAGCACACCTTTTCTGGAAGGCCTTGATATTAATTTGATCACTTGTCTATTTCATTGATGTTTTAATTGATGATATTTATTAGCTTTGTTAGCTGCAACAGCAGGTCTCTGTTTAAGTTATGATGGGGGAAATTAGCTAAGAGACCATTTGCTTAGGTGCACAAGCTAGGGATCGTAATCCAACTATACCAGCGTCAGAAGCAGCACAGACTACAGACAGGAAATATCTTTTATGAAATTTATTAAGGAAATAATCCTAATACATTCAGCTAATCAATGGACTATCTTTCATACACAAGCACACACACCAGAGAGCATATATATTATCCATATAAATAAATAAGCTCATCAGATGCCAAAAGAGAATTGATTATAGGAAATAAAGAGGTGAAGCGATCTTAAAGAGATCAGAGACAAAAAAGGGTGAAGCGTCAATGAGGATAGGGTTTACAGCTTCCTGTCCAGATGAGCAGACATCCATGGAGAAGGGATTTTGTGGGTGAACTGCCAGTTGGCATCCTGGGGCAGACACACACTCTGAGGCCATGTGCTTTGGAAGATATAGACATTGGAAAACAATGTGGACCAATGGGAGGCCTTGAGGGGCTTGTCTCAGGTGAAGACAAAAGATTACCTGGACCAATAAGAGGTCCTGGGGGTGTGACATGAGGAGGAGCAAAACCTAGGTCTGACCAATGAAGTCCCAGAGGGGCAGAGTCTGGATTCACAATAGTGTTGATGAGATTAGCCAGGTGCTGGCTGGCTCTACTGGAGCGGGCTGAATAGGTCTGATGACCACTGATGGTCCTGCCAAGGCAGGTTGAATAGGTTCTCCGGTTTAGACAAAAGGTGGGAAATAGGTCTCTGATAGATATCAGGAAAGATGGTTCATAATGTGAACGTTTGATTGGTTTATCTTGGTATCCTGTGGGAGGGAGCAGGAAGGACAGGCGTGGAGACAAAGGATTTCCACATAGACATAGGTATCATACAAAAGAGCTACGTGAAGTTCTGGAGACAGAAGGGCTATTTGCCAGGTGGCCACTGAATAGCTTTTAGAAATACAGATACTGTACCTGATAGAACTCGGCATTGTTTCATATGCATACCTTGCTGAGTGGAGGGGGAGATTGGAGATTGTCTTAGAGGGCTGCCTTGTGCAACCTGAAAGTAAAACCCTTTTGCAGAGCTGTGGCTAGCTCTGTGTTTCAGAACCAAGAGTGTTTTCTTTGGTCTGACTTTTGGGGGACTCTAGTTCTGGTCAGGAGTGGACTGCCCCTGCTGTTGGGACTACCCTAGAGTAAGGCAAGCATCTTTGGGTAACAGCTTAATGACTGAATACTACACTTTTATTGCCTTGAGAATTTACTGAACAGGAAAGGAATATATAAACTGACCAAGTAATGTAAATAAATAAACAGCGGTGTTTCTGACACCAACACATGTTGGCCAGTGTGTGTACAACGCATCAACCTTCTACTGCCTTTCGTATTGGATTCAGATGCTATTAAGTAATGTTGCCAAGTAAGTATGAAGTCGCTTCTACATTCAGCTTTTGCCAAGTAAGTATGAAGTCGCTTCTACATTCAGCTGCTGACACTGCAAGTAATATTTAATGCATGAGCTTCTGAATAGTGCACATGGGGTCTAAATGAGTATACAGCCTGCATGCTCCCTTTCAAATATTACAAGATGCACAACTACCAAAGGCAGAAGTCATTGTGATGGCAGTGCTTCTTCATCAATGTGGGTTCCCAACAAGGAGAAGGCAGTAGGTACATTCAAAATGCTGTCATTTATGTACCTCTGTAGTGCAAGAGCATATTTTCTGTATGCTTGATTATAAAAGACTACTTCTCCTCATGACCACTAGATGGTATGACTATTCCAGGTTTGAGCAAAGCCTCCCTACTCTCTTTCCAGAACACCAAAATTCCAAGATACTTTGATTTTCCCTATACAAATCTTTTACAGTGTTCTGTTTGTATTCTCTGAATGGTTAGGCATAAGTGTGACTTTTGGCATTTGCAGGCCTGGTTCAGGAGATCCATGTTTTCTTAATGACCATGATGTGCATCCCACTGACCCACATAATTTGACAATAATATTAATTAGATAACACTATTATTTATTATATATATATATATATATATATATAATTTATAACTTTTAACTTTACAACAAGAATGGAAACTGGAAAATATTATGAGGCAAAACTATCATTACATTGTGTACAATAAATCACAACATCTTAACTAAAACCAAATAAACTAACATACGAAAAACATTTAAAAATAGGGTATATCCTAAATTCGTCAACCCTAAATTTAAAAAAAAATGTAAATACAGAGAGAGAGTAAAAGAAGTAAATCAAAACATTGCTATGATTTCTTTATATTCTTGAGGTATCAGTTGAGTAGGAGCAGACGATTTCAAAAGTGACACTTCAATGAAGGGAAGCCATTTAGCATAAAATAAAGATTGAGATTGTTGTTGTTGTTGTTCAGTTGCACAGTTGAGTCCGATTCTTCATGGCCCCATGGATCACATTAAGCCAGGCCCTCCTGTCTTCCACCATCCTCTGGAGTTTGCTTAATTTCATGTTTGTTGCATCGATAACAGTCTAACCATCTCATCCTCTGCCATCCCCTTATTGTTACTTTCAATCTTTTTCAGCATCAGGGTCTTCTCCAGTGAGTGCTCCCTTCTCATTTGGTGGCCAAAGTATTTGAGCTTCAGCTTCAGTATTTGGCCTTCCAGGGAACAGTCAGGGTTAATTTATTTTAGGATTGACTGATTTGATCTCCTTGCAGTCCAAAGAACTCTCAAGAGTCTTCTCTGGAACCATAATTCAAAACCATCTATTCCTCAGCACTCGGCCTTCCTTATGGCCCAACTCTCACAGCCCTACATTACTACTGGGAATACCACTGCTTTGACTATATGGAGTTTTGTTGGCAGGGTGATGTCTCTGCTTTTTATTATGCTGTCTAGGTTTGTTATAGGTTTCCTCCCCAGGAGCAGGCGTCTTTTAATTTCGTGGCTGCAGTCACCGTCTGCAGTGATCTTGGATCCCAGGAACATGAAGTCTGTCACTGCTTCCATGACTTCTCCTTCTATTTGCCAAGTAGTGATGGGGCCGGATGCTATGATCTTACATTTTTTGATTTTGAGTTTCAAGGCAACTTTTGTGCTCACCTCTTTCACTCTTAGCAAGAGCCTCTTTAGGTCCTCTTCACTTTCTGCTATTAGAGAGGTATCATCTGCATATCTGGGGTTGTTGATATTTTTCCTGGCAATCTTAATTCTGGCTTCTGATTCATCGCATGATGTACTCTGCATATAAATTAAATAAGCAGGGTAATAATATACGTCTTTGTCGTACTCCTTTTCCTATGCTAAACCAATCAGTTGTTCCATATCCGGTTCTAACTGTCACTTCTTGACCCTTATACAGGTTTCTCAGGAGACATGTGAGTTGCCACAGTTTGTCATGATCCACACAATCAAAGGCTTTAGCACAGTCAATGAAGCAGAAACAGATGTTTTTCTGGTACTCCCTTGCTTTCTCCATAATCCAGTGAATGTTAGCAATTTGATCTCTAGTTCCTCTACCTCTTCAAAATCCAACTTGTACTTCTGGCAGTTCTCTATCCGCATACTGCTGAAGCCTAGTTTGTAGGATCTTGAGCATGACCTTGCTGGTGTGTGCAACAGTTTGAACATTCCTTGGCATTACCCTTCTTTGGGATTGCAATGTAAACCGACCGTTTCCAAACCTGTGGCCACTGTTGCGTTTTCCAAATATGCTGGCATATTGAGTGCAGCATTTTAACAGCATCATCTTCTAAGACTTTGAATAGCTCAGCTGGGATACCATCACCTCTGCTAGCTTTATTGTTAGTAATGCTTTCTAAGGCCCATTTGACTTCGCACTCCAGGATGTCTGGCTCAAGGTCAGTGATCACACCACTGTAGTTGTCAAGGACATTGAGGTCCTTCTTGTATAGTTCTTCTGTGTATTCTTGCCATCTCTTCCTAATCTCTTCTGCTTCTGTTAGGCCCCTACCATTTTTGTCCTTTATCAGGGCCAGCTTTGCACAGAATGTTCCCTTGATTTCTCCAATTTTATTGAAGAGATCTCTAGTCCTTCCCATTCTATTGTTTTCCTCTATTACTTTGCATTGTTCATTCAGGAAGGCCTCCTTAGCTCTCCTTGCTATTCTCTGGAAATCTGCATTCAGCTGGGTAAATCTTTCCTTTTCACCATTGCCTTTCGCTTTCCTTCTTTCCTCAGCTATTTGTAAAGCCTCATTAGACATCCACTTTGCTTTCTTGCATTTCTCTTTCTTTGAGATGGTGCTGATTGCTGCCTCCTGTACAATGTCACAAACCTCCTTTCATAGTTTCTCAGGCACTCTGTCTATCAAATCAAGTCCCTTAAACCTATTCTTCACCTCCACTGTATATCCATAAGGGATGTGATCTAGGTCAAACCTGAATGGCCTAGTGGTTTTCCCAACTTTCTTCAGTTTAAGCCTGAATTTTGCAATGAGTAGCTCATGATCTGCACCACAGTCAGCTCCAGGTCTTGTTTTTACTGACCGTGTAGAGCTTCTCCATCTTTGACTGCAAATTACATAATCAATCTGATTTCGGTGTTGCCCATCTGGTGCATGTGTAGAGTCGCCTCTTAGGTTGTTGGAAAAGGGTGTTCGCTATGACCAGCGTGTTCTCTTGACAAAACTCTGTTAACCTTTGCCCTGCTTCATTTTGTTCTCCAAGGCCAAACTTGTCTGTTATTTTGGTTACCTTTTGACTTCCTACTTTAGCATTCCAGTCCCCTATGATAAGGACATCTTTTTTTTTTTTTGATGTTAGTTCTAGGAGGTGTTGTAGGTCTTCATAGAACTGGTTCACTTCAGCCTCCATCTGAAACTTACCGTGTAGGATCTGGGTGTCCCAGTGTTGAAAGGGATTTTTATAAGAAAAGGGTAGCGTAGACAGATGGAGAAAGAAAAAGATGGAGTGAAGTTTTTTCTGTTAAAAAGGGTTAGTTTTAGTTAGTAGTCAATACCATTTTTGGCATCTCTCACGGTTAGAAGATCTTCTTTTTAACTTTGCAAAGTCCAAAATCACTCTGTTAATACAGTTAGTAAAGTCCATTGGGGTTAGTAATTAAACAGCTCCTTACAGATGCTACACGAACAGTCCTCAAGGTGTCTTCTTTTTAGGTCTCTTCCAATTGTGGATTGGGTCCTTTTTAACCTTGATGCCTTCCGTTCCATCACCTCCTTCCCCTGGGCTGCTGTCTTCTTCACTGCTCCCAATTTTGAGTGCTGCGTCTTCCTCCATGCTGGCGTGTCTCTTCAGAGGTTTTTGCGTTTTAAGGATGTAGTCCATCTTCTTTCTTTTCTCTTTTTCCTTGTACTTCTGGCCTTCAAATTTCCAGGGCGCCATAGTCACTACACATGAAATTGGATCTCTGATATATTGCCTGCTATGCTCAACATCCCCTTCTACTGGCAGAGTATTTTCTTTTATAAAAGCGGAATAGGCTTTGGGAGCCATGTCCACCTCTTCTTTTAATTCTTTCGCTTCACTGCCAGTTAGGGGTGCCAAAACATTCATCAAGGTAAATCCGAGATCTTCTTTCTCTTCTTCTTTTACGCCCTGAAGACTTAAAATCAAATTCGATTTCTGTTCAATTTCCGCCATCTTCCCTGTTGTTTCCGATATTTGTTTCTGTCGACTGATCAAGACACTTTCCACTTTGAGCAAAGTTTCGTTGATTTTCTGTATTTGCTCCAGCAGAGGGCGCAGTTCCTGTTGATTGACAGCAAGCTCTGGGGGGGGGCTACCCGGACCGGAAGTCCCTCCTCTCTTCTCTTCCGGTTTCTGCAGGACTTTCCCCGTTGTCGACATTTTGTTTTATTGTTTACTTTTATAAAGTTCGTGCCGCATCCCCCAGGAAGCTAATAGGATCGTAATCTTCCGTACAACCCCAACGGTACTTTCACCAACACTTTTTTCCTCTCTGCCCCCCCTTCGCGCTCCCTTTGTAGATCTTGCTTCTCAAAAGGGGTGGGAACTCCTCCCTCCTCCCATACGCTTAAACGCTTGCGGGGGGTTCAAATTCACGCTTCGAAATAGATCTTCAACTCACGATTCGATGCCACTTCTTTTTATGTTAAATCATAGTGCTGTCTTCACTCCTGGAAGTCGGTGGCGCTGCTAAGTCCCATTACGGGCACAACGCAGCGGGGCCAATTGGGGCGGGGAGAAAGCCTCAATTTACCGGCTGTCTGCCGGCAAAGAGGCTACTCCCCAAAGCGCCCCCGGTTCGGAGCCTTTACCTAAGGCTCACTAGGGTCTTTCGCACATGCGAAGACCCCCCCTAACTGCGTGTGGGCTAACCACCTCCGGGAGCGTCCCGAGAGGCGGCCGCCATTCGCAACGCCGAAACCGAAAACCTCGTTATGGGGGGGTTTTAAAGTAAAAAAAAAGGGTTAAAATGAGCAATGAGAAATTACCAGAGAGGCTTCTTGTTGCGGCTGATGCCCCGAGATGATTACAGGCACTGTGCTGAATGTGAGCATGAGAACATAATGAGGCAGGTGGATTTCTTGGACCGCTTGAAAGAACCTGATCCTGGGAGATTTTTGCCTTTCTCTCAGCAGCCCTGGTTCTTGTGTTGAAAACTAAGGAGGAAGTGGCTGTGAAGAAGGAATGGGGAAAGAAGAGGCTTAGCTCCCTTCAGCCAAAAGCCCCTTTTGCACAACGACTTGGCCTCCTCTCCACTTTATACATGACTAGGTAAGCCTCAGCTTCAAATAAGTGGATCTGCCATTATCACATGTAGTTTGAGACTCTGTAAGCATAAAAAGAGGTCATCCATTATGGGTTGTAAAAGTTGCAGTGTACTAAGCTGACAATAAATGTGGCCTGGAGACAGCAGGGAACAATGTCTTAGGAAACAAAATCCTCAGTGATTATAGTGGCAGTAGTTGAGCCACAGCCTCAAAATAAACATTTCCAGGAGACAGATGGAGTGACATAGAACATACTATTCTGTGTTCCTTAGTGTCAATCAACAGTTATTCCTTTGGAGGTATCTAAACTTGTAAGAGTTGTTGCCCAGGTCTCTAGCTTTAGAGTCTCGTTAACACTGAGCTGAAGCAGAATTAGAGACAATGCACATTTTACAACCAATTGAGGAAGACACTTTGGGGACCAACAGTATCACTACTCAGCATTTGTGTAGCACTTTGAGTGTTCAGTGCACTTGATTTATATTATGAAATCCTTAAATAAACCTGTTAGATAGGGGATGATGATACTGTGTAGGAGGGTGTTGAAGGCTGAGAGACTGGGCTTCCAAGGAGGAAAGAGACCAGGGCTTAGAGATAGAGTTGCCAGCCTCCAGGTGGTGGCTGGAGATCTCCTGGGATTACAACTGACCTCCAGGCAACAGAGATCAGTCCATCTGCAGAAAATGGCCACTGTGTAAGGTGGACTCTGTGGCATTATACCTCTCCCTCCCCAAACCCCACCCTCCTCAGCCTGCACCCCAAAATCTCCAGGTCAGGGGTGTCGAATTCATTTGTTATGAGGGCCGGATCTGACATAAATGAGACCTTGTTGGGCCGGGTCATGTGTGTCATAAAATGTAATGCCAAGTAGCGGAGATATAAAATTTATAAAGGACATAAAGGGTTTTTTTACTTTAAAAAATGCTTAAAACATTAGCACTCTTGCAATATTTTGTTTATTTAACGGTATCTGATAACTGACACCTCTTGCTCTGAATTATTGCATCAAAATGTCTGTGCTGTTGCAATCTTGAGTATGCTGTTCAGGTGTGTATCTGTAGCTGCAAACCTACTTTTGATTTATTGACATTCACGACAGAAATCTCATGCTCAGAGTTCTGAGTCTAGGACCCAGGGGAAACATGAAATTGCTGGGCAATTGAGAGTCTGGCAAAGCAAGCTATGATGCAGCAGCAGCAACAGAACTAGAAGCAGGAGATGGCCAGTTCCACTGCGGGCCTGATAGAAGCCCTCTGGGAGCCTGATCCAGCCCCCGGGCTGCATGTTTGACACCCCTGCTCCAGGTATTTTCCAACTCAGAGCTGACAACCCTCTGTAGAGGTACAACACCTGTTTTGCAAGCAGGCAGATCCCAGGTTCAATCCCCAGCATCTCCAGTTGAAAGGACCAGGTAGTACATGATATGACAGACCTTGGAGTCCCTGGAGAGTGGCTGCCAATCAGAGCAGACAACAGTTACCTTGATAAACCAATAGCCTGACTCAAATAAGGCAAGCTTCACATGACTTGGGGGACAACATCTGGAGAGCCCTGGAACACTGTGAAGTCCCATGGATTATTTCCTTTCATACTATGTTTGGATTGGTTCTGGTGGGGGTGGGGTTGGGGGGATCCTTTTCTAGTGGCCCAAGGTGATCCCAGCAGCCCCTCTGTGAAGGAAGGATCATAACTTGTCTAAGGCCTCAGTGAAGGTGAGATTCAGATCAGGAACTTTCTGATCGATAATTCCTAACTCAAGGACCGTTTTTGCTTTTATAACAGCTTCAGGGTATGGTGAATGGCAGGTAATTGTGCAGGACTGGTGATTTCTGCTGTTTTCGTTGGCAAGTGACACCTGACTTATGGTGACTCTGTGAGGTTTCAAGGCAAGAGACGTTCAGAGGGGGGTTGCCATTACCTAACTCTGCACAGCAATCCCTGTCTTCCTTGGTGGTCTCCCACCCAAGAACTGATCAGGGCCAATCCTGCTGAGCTTCCAAGATCTGATGAAATCAGGCAACCCTGGGCTATCCAGATCAGGGTGATTTCTGCTGTAGAAGAGGTGAAAAGGCACAGTGTGTTACAGCTAGTGGTCACAGCAAGTGGAGTAAAAAAATAGAGTTTGGCAAAGGTGTCCTAAATCAACTTACATGACGAAATATCTGGCAATAACTATTAAGATAAGCAAGATAAAAAAAAGCACACAGCTGCTCCCCCTGTAGAAATCACCTTATAAAAGGGATCCCCACCCAGTTTATATATTTTTTAATTTCATTAGAAGTCATAATTTTGTGGATCAAACGCACTAAATCAAACAAAACATTTTGGAAATCCCATTTCCTTTCTAATTTGGCGGTTAAAAATGTATTTATGGGGAGGGATTGCACAGTTATATACAACCCCTGCATAAATGAGCTTATACTGAATGAATAAGTAAATAACAGTTTATACTGGAATAAAACTGTGTTTGACTTTAGGGTGCCACAAGACTCGTGTTTATTTTCACATAAGTACAAATTTAAATTACACATGATGAGTATGTATGGTTTGTCATAACATTTTTTTTTCATCTTATCACTTTCCTATTGTTGCATTATATAGCCCCTTGCAGTTCATCCCCCCCAACGTATGTTCCCTCTAATATGTTCTCTGTCAAACACACTTCTACACATGTCCGGCAGAGGGCGCCATGATCCTATGAAGGCTTCCTATGCCCTCAGAGTTTTATAAGCAAGTCAGGCCCCCTCCAGCAGGAAACGTGGTTTCCTCGTGATCGGAGGCCTTCTGGGCTGCCTATTGAGTGTGCTGCTGTTGCCTTGACACACAGCCAGCATGTGCTTGTGCGGTTCTTATCTCTTAACTCACATAATATATCCAAAGCCAGTGACTCGATTGTCAATAAGATGGTAACGGACGATGAAGGAGTAAAACAGGGACGTCTCAGAGTTCCAATTTCCTTAACCAGAATGTTATTTTTAAAGATTTATGATGCCTATGCAAAAGAAGATTGCTCCATCTGAAACTTACCGTGTAGGATCTGGGTGTCCCAGTGTTGAAAGGGATTTTTTTAAAAAATGGATAGCCTTTCTCTTGAAGGGCATTTTCAGAAGTGATACTGAAAACCAGGCCTGGTGCTTCTAGGTGGGGGGATTTCCTTTGAGGCCACTACATGGAGGATTTCATCCATCTCTGTTCCCCCAGTTCCTCTTGTAGCTGCCGCCGCCACCACCAAGAGTTCTAAGAGCCAGGAGCTGCTGATCCCATTTTCCTGGTAGGGAGGCCTACAGCAAGACTCAGGGAATAGTTCATTCAAAGAAGAAAGCAGAAGAGAAACTGTACAAAGAAGGCAGCTTAAGATGTGTTCATTGTTATCCAGTTTAGCTGTTTGAGAACAAGTAGTTAAATAGGAACAACCAACAAAATGCTCCAGGGTATAAGCTCTTCCTGAGTCAAAGCTCACTTCGTCAGTTATGAAGTATCAGACAAAACTATTTGGAGTAGTGATTAGGAGTGCAGACGCCGGACTCTAATCTGGGTGAACCAGGTTTGATTCCCCACTCCTCCACATGCAGCTGCTGGTGTGACCTTGGGTCAATCACAAGTTCTGTTCTCTCAAGGGCAGTCCTTGAAAGAGCTCTCACAGCCCCGTCTACCTCACAGGGTGTCTGTTGTGGGGAGGGGAAGGGGAAGGAGATTGTAAGCCATTCTGAGACTCCTTCGGGTAGTGAAGGTTGGGTTGTAAATCCAATCTTCTCTTTTCTTGTTGTTATACCTTGTTTGGTCTTCAAGTTTGGTTGGTCTTCAAAGTGCTACTGGACTCAAATTTTGTTCTGCTGCTATAGATTAACACAACTAGACACCTGAAATGAAATAGGAAAATTAAACACTTTTTTTAGTCTCTGTCACATTATTTGTGTATATGTGTGAACAAAACATTGTAATGCTACTATATTCCTTACTAGAATCTAATCATTGTAAATATTTATGCAATGCATATTTGTATGTATGTACAATATTTTTGTAAATTGTGGCATTAATTCGAATGCATAGTCATCCAGATTTATAAACTGATGGAAGGTCATGTTCAGTGGTTGACTTCACATTTGTATTTTAATGTTGACATTTTTTCTTATTCACCCAAGAATATATTATTACTACAACTCTGACCAACCCCAGGGTCCTCCTAGAAAAGCAAGTTTATGTCTTCTGTCTAGCCTGAATCTCCGCCACCCAGAATGGTCAATTAAAATGTGAATAGTCACTGTTATCTGGAAAAGGGGCATGTACCTCCAGTGTGTGACGTCAGTAATGTGTTGCCTGCCTTTTAAGTTGCTTGGGATACTTGGGCCTGAAGATCTGACCTGATTACCAAGGTGGGAGGTTTAAATATTAAAAAGAGGTAGGGCCCATTGTGAAAAGATCTCTCTCTCTCTCTTGCATGGATTTTATCTGATGCTGGTGTAAGGCACACGAGTCGTTCAGGACATGAGTGGCCCAGAAACTATGCAGTCAGTTCTGCTGAACCTTTTGTGACACAAACAGAGGCGTCTTGAAATGTGTAGGTTTTTCTAAGTCTTGCTAGCCAGTTTCATCTAAACCAGGCAGGGAACAACAAAGCATTTAAGTAATCCTTTGTTTTTATGCTGTGATTTACCTTCCTTTCCTCTGAATGAAAACACAATTCTCTCCATTGGTACCAAGTCTGCATTCCCATTTGATACCTATACCTATATTTCTGGGAAGGGACCTCACATGTCGATGAGTAAAAGGGGGAACCAAAATGTACTATCACCTACAAAATGCTGGTGACAGCAGTGATTAACAAACATTTCTTGGCAAACCAAGACATCTAGTACTTATGCTGACGGGAGTGGCTTTCTGAAAGCTGCATTAAACTCAGTGTTAAAGATTGAGCATTGTATCACTGAGCTCAGGAGGATCCTCCCTAAGATCACCTCATTACCACTTTCCTGCTTCTATGGTGCAAGGAAGAAAAGGTGAGAAGGGCCTTACAGTAGCATGCATTCTGGTGGCTTTTTTGTCTTCCTCCCACTTTCCAGAGAATTTGCTGTCTCTTGTGAAACCCACTTCCTCTGTGGCTCAAGGTCAAGCAACAGGCTTTCAGTAATGTGGAGCTGATTTGGATGTTGTAGAGTATTCAGGTTTCTCTGCAAGAATGAGAAATGTGCAGAGCCACCAAGAGGCAGGGACTGAGGAGACAAAATTTCAGGGGCCCAAATCAGTTGGAGGACCTCTGAAGCCAGGGTTATGCTGCAGTCACTAAATCCATTTAATTTTTTTTCCTTCTAATGCAGTTCTGCACTGCAGCCACTAGGAGTTCAGGGAAGGCACAGCACAGTAAACAGGAGCTGCCCAGGCCTTTCTGCGATATTTACTAGGAGCCTGAGGGAAACCCTTGCTTCTCAGATCCTGCTAAACCCATCAGCCAAGCCAGCATTGGAGCAAGGAAGGACCAGCCAGGACAAGCTACAGTCGTTATCAGGATGCATCCTCCTAATATGGTCATTATATACCACAGTCTATGGTTTCCTTCTTCCTTTAGTTCCACTCAGCTCCATAATTTTGTCTACACAGCCAGATCCATATATGTTTAGTTAAGCTATATTTCATGTGCATTACATAACAATAGAGAAACTGTGACATAAGTTAGCATGGTGTGTCTTATTTTTGGTTTACGCAAGATCTTGCAAAGGGGCAGCCCTGTTAGTATGTGGTAGCAAAATAGAAAAACCTTTTGTTGTCTTCTCTTTACCGTCTCTTAAGTCTTTCTCACACTTTTCTCCTCCTTCATTTTGCTCTCTTCCTTTCATGATCAGCCATTCTTCTATCCCCACTTCTGATTTGTCTCCCCACCCCTCCACCCCTATTTTTCAGTGTTAGTCTTAACTCCTCCTAGTTGGTAACTTACTATTTAATAGAAGTATAGCAGCAAATCTTTGTTAATATCATGAACAGAAGGGAGAAGTTGATATTTCCCCATAATTTATCAAAGCAGTAAAAGGATACTTCTCCCCCTTCTCACACACACGCACACCCTTTGCATACATGAATTTGTGCCTTTTTGCTAATAAATGAGGAACAGAGATTAGAACTTCGCTTGGCTTCCATTGCAAATAGCATGGGGGGGGGGGTAACCCAGGCCAGGATGTTTCGATTCCTTTCATTTTGGGCCCTGAAACTCCCACAATCATACTGAAGCTGGCAGCCAATTTTTAGATTGCTAGTTTTATTTTCTGATGAGTTATGCCTGCCACAAATGGTCAGGCAGATGGACATACAGATTCTTTTATTATTATAGATGCATGGTAAGAGCCAGCCAGGTGATTTGTTTTGTCATGATATTTGATTTGGATCAAGGTCATACGGGAGGCCCAGGCAGAATTTTTGTCCGGGGGCCCATGGTAGCTCTCAGGCAGCCCTAGAAATGTGCTCACACTTTTTTAGTTTCCACATTTGTTCATTTGAACTTCAGTGTACCCATTATTTTTTCTTTGAGTAAGTTGCTTGAAAGTGGATTTATTCTAAGCTCAGAACAACAATTGGGAGCCCCAGAGGATATTGTGGAGGCTCATGACGCAACAACCTTGCTGCATCGCAGAAAATCTGGGTCTGGTCAGAGCTCCTCCTTGGAATCCTACTGAGGAGGGGCTGTGACTCAGTTGCACAGCATCTGCTTGGCAAGCCAAAGGCGTCAGGTTCAGTCCCTGATATGATACAGTACCAGCATTATCTGAAATCGGGGGGTGGTCAGATGAGATAGCGCCTTTTCTGTGGTGATTCCTGAAATATGGGACACTCTTGCCCATATCAGGATATGATAGCTTATACTGTGAAAGACCTCTAGCTTGGACTCTGGAAAGTTGCTGCCCAATGGTCTGTTTCAATATACAAACGTACATGTGTGCCATCAAGTCACAACCAGCTTATGGCAACCCCCAGCAAGGGGCTTTCAAGGCATGTGATAAACAGAGGTGCTTTCCTCTACAGAGTCTTCCTTGATGGCCTCCATCCAAGTACCAACCCTGCTTAGCTTCCGAGAGCTGTCGATATCTGGCCATACCATGCCATGCCATGCCATTCCACATCCTAACTCAAGATAAAGCCATTTCATATATTCATGCATGTCCATGCTATCTTGGGATCCATGACAGAAAAAAGGTGCAATATAAAAGTAATAACAAATGTTATAAATGTTCCTATACGACTTAAAGAGAAAACCACAATGGAATCACCTGTGTCCTTGTTTCCTAAGCAGTACCGTGGATACAGAGCAATTTAAAGCATTTGTTGGGTCAATGTGCAGAGCTGCTTAATCCTTCCCTTCTGTACACTCCCCCCCTTTCATTTTCTTCCAGCAGAGATCACTTCCAGGCACAGCAAAATAGCCAGGGGGGAGGTGTTTTGTGGAAGGAAGTGTGGATAGGGGAAGAGTTCAGCCTCCCATGCTGTGCTTTAAATCTGCCCACCACCACCACCTTTATGGAAAGTCGGCAAGGGCACACGCAAAATTTTTATTCATTTGTGTTATAACCAGTGTTCCCTCTAAGCTGAGTTAGTGTGAGCTAGTTCACAGTTTTTTAGCCTCCGGCTTGCACTTTTCTGTCTTCACTCAGGAAGGATGGATGGCTCCAGAGCAAACTAATTTATACAGTAGCTAAATTGCTCACTTACAACGTTAATGCCAGTAGGTCACAAAGTAGAATTTTTGCTCACCAAACTCCACAGCTTAGAGGAAGTATTTCTAAGTGTATTTGTTTCCTCTGCTTTTACCATGATATGTAGTCAGTTTGACCATTGTTTGTTTATTTCCAAGGGTTTCAACATGAAACTTGTTTCCCATTGTAATTCATCTGTTTTCTTCCTCATATGGACCATATTGTCAGGTATTGTACCTTCGGTGGCAGCCAAACAGGAAGGAAGAAGTTCTCATTCATAAGCAATTACAGTACCAGCATTATCTGAAATCGGGGGGTGGTCAGATGAGATAGCGCCTTTTCTGTGGTGATTCCTGAAATATGGGACACTCTTGCCCATAGATGTCCAGCTGAAGACAAAAGTGCTGCATTTCTGGTACCACTTCTTCCCCCAGGTTTTTGAGGAATTCTCAGTCTGCCATCGAAGCTTGCTGGGCGACCTTGGGCTAGTCAGACACTCTCAGCTGAACCTATCTCAGAGGGCTTTTGCAAAGATGAAATGGGAGGAGAGGAGAATGATGTAAGCCACTTTGGGTCCCCACTGGGGAGAAAAGCAAGGTATAAATGAAGTATATGCATAAAATGGTTATTTTTAAATATGATTCCAAGTGTGATTATTGTTTCTACTGTTTTCTTAATTGCACATAAGTCCCCTTGAATGCCTCTGGCAAACAAAGCAAAAGAGAAATGCTCAAAATAAATACATAAATAGAATAGGTGCCTGTTGCAAATCTCTTTAAACATGTCAGCACGGCAGTGAATGAGACGCACAGACGGCTAATGTGCGCCTCACTATTTGAGTCACATGTACTGCAAACATCGCTGTAACACAAACAGGCGATTGTGTGTGTATACTGTGTATGCAAGAGTTCACTCTCGGATTGGAGAGTGCTGCAATTAATCACAACAATGCCCATGCCTTGTATTCAGGCTTACCAAAACAATGCATCGCAGTGTGCCAAGTTTCAAATTCTCCAGATGCCATCCAGTTCTCTGCTTCTTCAGGGCCACAGGCACAACCTGATGCTTGCTACACTCTGTGCCTGAAAAGTACTGAGACTGACGAGTGATTTCAGCTCTCACATACTTTATTAGATGAAGAACAAGACAACTGAGCCGGCTCGCAGGCCGGCTTTTATTCCCAAGTGACCCACACCCCAAACACACCCACACCCGGTGATTCGCTATTTACATTGATTGGATTAACTCCTGCTCCTCCATTGGAGGGGAGTCAGGATCCACTAGTCCATTGTCCTTCGGGGCGAAGCTCAGGCCCTTCGCCTGGCCACATGGTGGACCGGTTAGAACCAGTCCAAGCACATGGCTGTCCAGAGCCCATGTTCTCCAGTGGATACATTACACCCCTCCCACCTTGGTCCGATAAACACCCGCACACATAGTCTTTCAAATAGCTGGGGGGCTGCCGCTCTCGTGTGGAGCGACGGGGCTCTGGCATGGGGGAAATGACAGCCTCCCGGGCGGCTGTGGGGACTGGTGGCTGCTCTGGTGTTGGCGGGGCTGGGCTCACCATCTCGGCCGGTGTGTCATTTGCGGTGGCTGTCAGTCCGGAGTTGAAGTCCCCCGGGATTTCTTCTGGTGCGTCCGCCCCGCGTCTGGTTGAGCTGGCTCGTCCCACTCCTCCCCCTCATCCGGCTCCAGGGTAGCACCCGGCGACGTAGCTGATCGATGTGGCGATGCAGGATCTGGACGTCTTCCACCAAGACTTCGTAGGACCGGGGCCACGGACCCGGACTACTCGGGCGGGAATCCACGGGGGCCCTCTCGCGTAGTTCCGTGCGTACACCGGGTCCTCTGGGAAGAAGCCTCGTGCCGCCGCTGGCGTTTCCGTGCAGGGCTCCCGCTCGGGCGCTCGATCGGGATGTAACCGGTCCAGCCTGGTGGTGAGGCGTCAGCCCATCAATAGTTCCGCCGGGCTCCGGCCGGTTGTCGCATGGGGCGTCGTTCTCTGGCCGAACAGGAAGTGCGCCAGCCTGAAGTCCCAGTCCGTTCCTTCGGTCCGCCGGAGCGCCTCTTTGGCCGTCCGCACCATGCGTTCGGCTTGGCCATTGGTGGCGGGGTGGAACGGGGCCGACCTGATGTGGCGAATCCCGTGCTGGCGGGTGAACTCCTGGAACTCCCCAGACGTGAAGGCCGTCCCGTTGTCGGTGACCAGGGTGTCGGGGAGTCCATGCGAGCTGAAAATCCGCCACATCGCTCGGATGGCCGCCCGGGAGGAGGTGGATGGTACCGGCTCTACTTCTAGCCACTTACTGTAGGCGTCTACAAGTATAAAAAACAGCTGCCCCTGGAACAGGCCCGCAAAGTCGAGGTGCAGGCGCGACCAGGGGCGGTGAGAGGATTCCCAGGCCCTGTCTGGGGCCATCGGGGGTGCGGGTCGGGAGGCCTGGCAGGGTTGACACCTTTTTACAATGTCCTCAATATCCCGGTCTAACCCTGGCCACCAGACATACCCCCGCGCCAGAGCCTTCATCCTGACTACCCCAGGGTGGTGCTCATGAAGGTCCCTCAGTACCCGTTCCTGTAGTGGTTTCGGAATGACCACCCTGCCTCCCCACATTAGGCACCCCTTATAGGTCGACAGCTCATCGCGCCTTGTGACAAAAGGCGCAAACTCCGGGTCTTGTCTAGCTGTCGGCCATCCCCTCCCCCACCCAGTTCAAAACCCGACAGAGAACCCTGTCGCGGCCCGTGAGGCGGGCCACCTCCTTGACATGTACTGGGCGATCGGGCAGCGATTCTAGGAGTGCGATGACGTGGGCGGGGGCCGGGTCTGGGTCCGTTGCGGGCAGTGGAAGGCGGCTGAGCGCGTCCGCGTGACCCATGGCCTTTCCCGGGCGGTGGGTGAGGGTGTAAGAGTACCCCGCCAGGAATATGGACCAGCGGAGAACCCTGGGCGAGACCATCTGCGGCGTCTGTCGATCGGGCGCAAGGAGGCCCAGGAGAGGCTTGTGGTCTGTAAGGATCTCGAACGGGCGGCCATAGAGATAATGGTGGAATTTTTTAACCCCCGCCACTATCGCTAGTGCCTCCTTGTCTATCTGCGCGTAATTACGCTCCGCAGAAGACAGGGTCCGAGAACAGTAGGCGACCGGAACCTCCCGGCCATCCGGCAACCGATGCCCCAACACCGCCCCCACCCCGTAGGGCGACGCATCACACGCCAGAACCACAGGTAAAGCCTCGCAGAAGTGGTGCAGCACCCCGTTGGAGACCAACAAGTCTTTTACCGCCTGGAAAGCTGCCGCATGCTCCGGCTTCCAGGCCCACGGCGCCTCCTTGTCCAGCAGCCGGTGGAGGGGTTCAGCCACCGTTGCCTTTTGGGGCAGAAACGCGTGGTAAAAATTCAAGAGGCCTAGGAAGGCCTGGAGTTCCGGCTTGGACGTGGGGACCGGGGCTTGTGTGATCGCTCTAATTTTCTCGTCTGTGGGGTGGATGCCTTGTGCATTGACTGTGAACCCCAGGAATTCGATGCGGGGCACACCCAGGAGGCATTTCTCCTTCTTCACCTTGAGGCCAGCCTCGTTGAACCTCTGCAGGACCTGACGCAGCCGTTCGGTGAAGGCGGTGGAGTCCGGTGCCGCGATGATGACATCATCTAAAAAGGGCTGGACCCCTGGAATTCCTTTCAGGAGGGAATCCATGAAAGATTGAAAAATCCCTGGCGCCACTGAAACCCCAAACTGCAGTCTATTTACCCGGAAAGCCCCCTTGTGGGTGGTGATGGTTTGCGCTTCCGCAGCAGCCGTGTCCACTGGCAGCTGCTGGTAAGCCTGCGCCAGGTCCAATTTGCCGAAAACTTTGGCCCCCGTCAGGGAGGCCAGGACATGGCTCACTACCGGGACTGGATAGGCGTGGTCCTGCAGAGCCTTATTTATGGTGCATTTGTAATCTGCACAAATGCGTATAGCCCCATTCGGTTTAATTGGCGTTACAATGGGGGTTTCCCAGCGCGCTGACGCGACCGGTTCCAGCACGCCTTGGGCGACCAGGCGGTCGAGCTCGGCCTCTATTTTTTCCCCGCATGGCTAGGGGAGGGGGCCATGCCTTTATGCGGATGGGTCGTACGTTAGGGTCCAGATCTAGCGAAATCGGGGTCCCATTGTACCTCCCCAGGGTCCCATCGAATACTTTGGGGAACTCCCGGCAAACTGCCTCCCAGTCAGCGGTCCCGAGGTGGTTTACTCCTGCTATTTGGAGTCCCAAAGGCCCAAACCACGACAGTCCCAGGAGGCTTGAGAGGCGCCCCTCCACAACCAGCAGGTCCAGCAAGCCCGAGAACCCTTTAAATCGGACTTGAAACTTGCCCCAGCCACGGACTGCCACTGGGTTTTTGTTAAAGTCCGTCAGTTTCAACCCCCGTGGCTTGTGCAGTCGGGGTCCCCCCTTGGGGCATAGTGTTTTAAGGGTCTCCGCGGAAATTATAGAGAACGAGGACCCTGAGTCTATTTCCATTTGGCAGGGGGACCCCTCTATTTGGACAGTCACATGCACCTTGTCCGGGCTTTCAGGGGGCAAGTTACATACCGTCTGCCGGCGCTGTGTCGTCACGGTGTGCAGGCTTGCGGCGTCCAGCTGGGCAGTGGATCCCAGGCGCTTGCCCTTGGAGCGGCAGACTCGGGCGAGGTGTCCGGCCTTGTTGCAGGTCCTGCAGATGGCGTCCCGGAAACGGCAGGTCCGGCGCTCGTGAGCGTCGCCACAGCTGGCACAGGCAGATGCGTTGGGCTGGTTTGGTGGTGCGGGGGATCCCCTGTTGCGTTGGGTGCGTGGCTGTGATCGGCGGTTCACCTGTAGGACCTCCTCATCGTTTGAGTCATCCGAGGGGCCGGAGTCCTGGAGGCGATGGACCGTCTTAGGCCGGCGATCTGCGTGGGACTTTCGTAGGCGGCCGCTTCTTGGATGGCGGCCTCCAGAGTGAGGTCGTCCTGGCTGACGAGCCTGCGGCGCAGCTTCGCCTCCTTCAGCCCCACCAAGAACTGGTTTAGGAGGGTATCTGCGAGGTTGGGGAAGGCACACCTTGTGGCTGCGCGGCGTAGTCCGGCCAGGAATTCCGGAGATGTTTCGTCGGGGCCCTGCATTCTCGCGAAGAACTCCATTCGTTCCGCAAACTTGGTGGGCTTTGGTGCCAAGTGGTCAGTAAACGCCTTGACCAGCATGTCGTAGGTGGCGGCCGCGTTTTTCAGCAGGAGGGGGTTTACCAGGTCCTTCAAGAGGAGGTGTGCCTCGATGCCGCAGTAGCGCAGGAGATAGGCCTTCTTCGTACCCGCATCCGTGATGCCATGGATCTCGAAGTGACGCTCCAGCGTCTCGATCCAGGTCTCCCAGTGTGCGGGACGAGAGATGTCGAAGGCGGGGAAGCTCTCGTTGATAGCGGCCATGGTGCTCACCCGTGGAGGTCGCGGTTCAGGCGTAGAGTTGGCGGCGTTGGAAGCGAGGCTGCTCTCGGGGTCAGCAGTGCTAGGGAGCGGTGCGGTGCCCAGGAACCGAAGAGGCGGACACGAAGCTCGGCGGCGGCGTTCAGTGCTTTCGGCGTTGGGGCGGTCAGCGGTGCTCGTCTCGTGGTCGTTGTTCATGGAGGGAGTTGGCATCCCACCTTCGTCGCCAGTGAAAAGTACTGAGACTGACGAGTGATTTCAGCTCTCACATACTTTATTAGATGAAGAACAAGACAACTGAGCCGGCTCGCAGGCCGGCTTTTATTCCCAAGTGACCCACACCCCAAACACACCCACACCCGGTGATTCGCTATTTACATTGATTGGATTAACTCCTGCTCCTCCATTGGAGGGGAGTCAGGATCCACTAGTCCATTGTCCTTCGGGGCGAAGCTCAGGCCCTTCGCCTGGCCACATGGTGGACCGGTTAGAACCAGTCCAAGCACATGGCTGTCCAGAGCCCATGTTCTCCAGTGGATACATTACAGTGCCCATGAAAATCAGCAAGATGCTGATAAAGAGGCCTTAAGACCGTGGCTGTAAAAGAGCACTCCCCCTCCTTTTTTAACAGTCCCTCTGTTAAAGCATTTCAGAGAACATGAAAGCTTACACACGATGTTATTTCATTTTGGATAGCCTTACTAAAACGCACTGCACAGCCTTTTGTTGTTTCAGTTTGCTATGAGCCAATAAGTCTGTCCAGGATCTTTTCCACACAAGTTAGTTGTCCGGGGTTTGGTGCTAAGGGGAAGTGTCCCCCCCCTTCTCTACAGCCTCACGGTGCTTCCAAGCACTTCCAGAGTTTTCCCTGGCTTTTCTCAGTCTACTTTGCTGCAGTGTTTTGGGAAAGATTGCAGTGAAGCCTGTATGGCTGCCAAGTAAGTTCAGACTTTCCTGGTCCTGCTCACACGGCAGCCATTTTTCCTACCCATCCCCCACCACCACCACCAGAGGACTTTTTTGATTTTTAATCTGCAATTGAATCTTGTTATAACATTATAATAATTTGTGTATTGGGTTCTCTAAATTCCAAACTTTCATTTAAAGAAATAAGTCTCTAACCCCTGTCACTTTGAAGATATAAGGGGAAAGGCGTGTCTCTGAAAGGAAGGAGACTACAGCAGAGATCCACCAATGTCATCACATCAGGCAATGATCTAACATTTGGCCAAAACTCTATGGTTTAAACCTGGTGCAATGATGTCACTTCCAGTCATGCTAGAAGCAGCATCATCACACTGGGGACACCAATTGCACTTCCCTGCAATAAGTCCTTGCCTTTCCTGCCTCCTGCTGTTTGCTAGGCCATGTCCGCTGACACTAACTTAAGGTAAAGAGTGTGTAGGCAATATGTTTGTTTTTAAAGGGCATCTTTGTTAAGCACAGCTTCTGTTTCTATTAGAGTTATGCATAACTACCACACTCCTTGGCATTTTGTAGCTGGCTCCACCTACAGTTGCAATTTTGTGGCTGTGCACCCCTTTTTCGGTTGTGCACCCTGTTTTAGAATTCAAAAGGTGTCTTCAGGCTCAAACAGGTTGGGGATTTCTAGGCTAAAGACTTCTTTGTAACTCAGAGAACCTGAGACACAGATTGTGATAATGCTATAATAATAATAATTATCGTATGGCATTGTATATAGTATAGCCTGGAGATCCTAAGATCTGACAGCCTAAAGTTCCAGCTCTTTTAGCATTATGCACCACTAGGTGATAAGCTAGACTTATTTGGGGAGGGCTGAGAGAACTCTGAGAGAGCTGTGACTGACCCAAGGTCACCCAGCTGGCGTCATGTGAAGGAGCGTGGAATCGAACCCAGTTCTCCAGATTAGAGAATGTCACTCTTAACCACCACATCATGCTGGCTGTCATTATAATGCTGTAATGGTATTCAATTGCCAATTAAAACAAAAACTGAAAATGTCCCAGTAGTGGTAGGGGTGGCCATTATATGGGAACTGGTTTAAGGAAACGGCCATGTGGAAGCCCTGTTGCTGCTACACTGTATTGGTAGCCACAGCAAGGAACAGACCAAATCTGTATCCATGTGGAAAACCTATGTCTTTTGCATACACACGGTGACACTGAAGAAACAAAGGAATATGAGGAAACCTCAAACCCTCCAGGTAGTAATGCTTGTCACAACTTAAAGAAGGCCAAGCATTCTCTCCCACAGCTCAGTCACACAGTAGCGATTGCTAACAGCAAGTCAAGCTACATCATGAGAACCTTTAAATGCACAGTCTCACAAGGATTTTTACCACATCTCCAAGTGTGGCTATCTCATGCATCTTAAGTCAGTGCCTGGATGCAATTGTCAACAGGATGGGAAAGAACAAGCTGAAACTAAATCTAAACAAGATGGAGGTTCCCAAATGCTGTTTGGCAAAGCTGATATTATAGAAAGGATAGGTTTACTGATTCTTGACCTATCCATACTATCATTATTAGATCAGGCAAAAAGTTTAGGGTGTCTTGCTGGATCCCAAATTGTTATTTAAGAGCCAGATACAGAAGATGGGCATGTAGCCAGATGCATCTGGTAAAAAAGTTATCTTCCCTTCTAGACTCTACTGACCAGCTGATGCTAATCTGCACTACAATAACCTTTCAGCTTGATTACTCTAACACTCTACACAGGGTCACCCTTTGAGGACATCTCAGAAACCTCAGGTACCGCAGAAATCAGTTGCTCACAGTAAGCAGGTTTAAGTATATTACAGCAATTTTAAAGCATCTATATGGCTACTGGTTTGCTTCTAGTCTCAATTAAAGATAGTGGCTATAGCCTTTAAAGTCCACATATTCGAGGGAGGGACCACTGCTTTAGTACAGAGCTACTCACATATTTAGACCTGCCAAGGCATTTTTATTGTTGATTACCTCTCACTGGGAAATGTCAATGGTGTCGGTGAGATGGTGGGCATTCTCACCTGCAGCTGCACAATTGTGGATAGAAATGCCAAAAGGAAGCCGAAAGCTCACGATTCGTCTGGCTTTTAGAATAGCCTGCAAGGTGTGGCTTTTACATTGGCTTTGGGATGGTTTTAAAATGAAGATTTTTTGGGGGGGGTATATTTCTGACATCATGTTTGAGGTATTGATGGAAAGAGTTTTAACTTGTGGAAGGGCTTTTCAATTTGTTATTTGTGAGCTATTCTGTGCATTGAAGAGTAGGACAGCGGTTTTTTTCAATAAAAAATTAAGTTTCTGCTTACATGGAATCCGGAGAGTCCCCTGCTTCCAAGCTACCAAGACAGTGCAGTGATGAACGGAAACACTGTGCTCTGAAACCTATCAGTACAAGGCTCTTCAGTGGTAAGATCTGTATCTCTGCTGGTTGTAAAAACCCTGGTCACTTATTATCTTCAGGCTTATAATATTCTCTCCCCCTACTGTCACCACTCTTGCTGAACTATGTAAGAGCAAGACGCCTGCACTAACTGAGCAAAACTGCCCTTTTCAGAATATTATTGTCATGTTTTGGTTTATATTATATTAAAGAGCAGGGCCTTTGGGATTCAGTTTTTGCCCAATGTCCGGATGAACACCCCTAGAAAGCAGCATTGACACATGAATTTGCTGCCACTGCATTTAGATTGCCTATAAGAATGCCTCTCCCTCTGGACTGTGTCACTTCTCAACACTGCTAAGGTGATACAGGAAGTGGGAAAGGGCCAGTCTTAAAATGAATGCCCATCCTAGTCAGCACAGCTTTCAAAATTTAGCTTAAAGGTGAAGTAAATACAAGAACAAGTTGTGTTTTCACATCACTCATGAAAGGAGCTGTATTCTCCATGCTAAACATCTTCATGCTGGGTCTGTTATAAAAAAGCAATAAAGGAAAGTAAAAATGAGGAAATGTCCCACCGCCTGCTCAGGTACTTCCTTTCAGAGCAGTCCTAAACTGCTCTACTCAGAACTAAACCCCATTTTGTTCAAAGGGGCTGGCTTCCAGGAAATGTTCTTAGGACTGCAGTCTTATCCTTTCGTGAGCAAATATGCTCCCAGTTGTGGTCAACTGAGGAATGAAGTGCATCCTCCTGAATAAAAATTAAAGGAATATTTCAACAGATCTCCCTTTTAACAGTTTCTGTCTGACCTGAGGCTGCCCAAGACACTAGATGAGGCGGGGGAGCAGCCCACTCGTTGTGACTTCTAACCTATAATGTGAAACCAATAATGGCTATCTCATCAACTTGTGAGGAGAAATATGTCCATGACTCAATGAATATTATCTGATATGTTTTCCACAACAAAATTATTTCTCTGGGTATGTTTGCTTAAGGGCCAAAATATCCTTAGAAATGGCACTACAGGCTATGCAGAGGCCTTGCCAATCTCTCCCCATTTCCAGTGCCAAGACTCAGCTGTCTTCTGCTTACCACTGTTATTGTCCAATTAATTGGGGACAGATCTTTATCCCAAACACACTAAAAAAACAACCTCCTCCATCAGATATTATTTTTATGCTTATGATGAAAGCTTATGATTTGCACTGAGAGGAATGCCCACACCTTGCTGGGGATTGTGCTGCTTGTTCCTATTGAACCAGCCGGTGGCCTCAGACGATAAATTTCTGTTTAGGACAATGTAGGTTTCCCCATAACAAAACTGCACCATTCTGTAAACAGCATTAGTTCATCTGCAGTAACAATCCTCCTTTCCTTATTCATCACATATCTCTTAGCCAGGGGCAGGCAGGGGCCCCAGGGCAGTTGGCGGGGAAATCCACAATTGAGGGGGCACAAGGTTAAGAGATATGTCTGCAAACCTGGGGGAAACCTCGAGTTTGCAAACAGACAGGAAAAGTTTAAAGCATAAAGCATAATAAAAGCAATAATAGTGACTTCAGTGTGCATGCACAGACATCAGAGGGGGGGCATTGCATGTACCCGAATGGTGGTTTCACAGTATCTCAGGAAACATGTCAGAAACATACAGGCTTGTGAGTACTTGATCATTTTTTCTATTTATTTTACCGCTGGGGTTGTCAACAGACAGGAGAAAAATGTCCTGCCCTTTTTACAGTGACTTAATGTGTGAAAATGGACAGCTGAAGCTTTCCATACCATACTTTCCCCAAACACCCCCAAAGAAAAACTCTCTGTTCTCCTAGCCTCCAGCCTCAATCCATAGACCACAACCAGGAAGAAATGCCTCCATTCCAATAGGTCATCCTTCACCTTAAAGAGGTAGGAGAATGGGGTGCTAACATTTTAAAAGATAAGTTAGGAAGCAAGCTGGGCACCAATGCCCCGAAGAGCCAGCCTCTCCCTATCAGCTCTCCACCCTTCCACCATGATGCCACAATCTATGTAGCCCATGGCAATCATCTGCAGGAGCCTACAGGAGCAATCCTAAGCAGATCTGCTCAGAGGTAAATAACATGTTATTCAATAAGGGCCCCGTCCACACGGAGCATTTGCCCCGCTGAAGTCACGGGAGCCCTGCAGACTTTCCGTGTGCTTTCATACGAGCACATCTGGGAGGCATAGGGCTCCTGTGGCCAACCCGCGGCTTCCCTCCGAAAACGTGGGGTAAAAAACTAGTAGGTCCGAGGTACTAGTTTCTGGAAACCCCGGGACAAAGGCTGGCGTCTGATTGCGGGAGCGCCGGTATCCCGCGGCTTCCGACGCCCACCCATGTCCCCGGGGTTTCCGGATGTTGTAAGTTTCCCTGGGATGCGCACCAACGCTGGACAGAGCATGCACACACACAAGTCACCGACAGCGGCCCGCCCTCCCCCCCACGGCGCATGCACACTTCGCACTTGCATGGTCTGCTGTGCTGCTGTTTTGCCACGCTGCAGCAGCGCGGTGTGATCTAGGCGCGGAGCTGGCGCGTGGCAACCCGGTGGCCTGTGAGATCGGGCTACCACGCCCTTTTTAGCCCTGGGGCAAACTGCCACGCCTCCCCCATGTGTTTTCTGGCCTGTGTGACCAGGGCCAAGGTTTACTTTCAGTAAAGTGTCCTTAGGATTTCAGCCTACAGGCAATAAATCCTGTAAACCAGTTTTGATTACCTGCCTATGACTGATTCAGCTTGGAGCTTGGAAAAATGTGTTAAAAATGAATCAGCATTATCTACAGTCGCCTCAAAAGGAAGAACAAAGTTAGTCTGCATGTGTGAGCACTGATTCTCCCCCCCACACACTAGTATTAAATGTGGATTAAAAGGATGAAAGCTTACCTTTAAAATCCCAATAAATCATAAGAAATATTTCTTGACTAATAATTTATCAAAAAAACGAATCCAGTAACAAAGTTTTTGTCCCAAGGAAAATGGAAAGAGATGTGATCAATCTAATTACAAAATCATTATAGAATTATCAACAATCAAAAACATAAAACAGGTGATAGATGGTTTTACAATGTGTGTGTGGGGGGGAATCAAACAATTGGGTTCAGATTCCCTCTCAGCTATCCATGCTGTACTTGAATATACATGGACATCCACAGCTGCTTTATCTGTCCCACGGGTCCGCCACCAAAAGTCTAGCTGGCCCTGAAACAGAATTTACCCTCATGACTTTGGTTCCCTAAAGCAAAATGACCTGAAAGGAGAGAAGACCTTTAGTGCTGGAATTCTGAAGTCAATGAATTTAATAACAGGCTAATTAGTACTTCTTGTCACTCAATGGTAGGCTTCATTGCGTTAACTTGGCCTGATCAAATGCTACAGGCCCGCTCAACCTGGACTGTAGCTCGCTGTGCTTAATTAGCTACAACATGAAGATTAGGAGGACCTAAAACAGAGCCATTCTTACCCTTTCTTCAACAGAAAAAAGAGTCCCCCACTGACCTTCTCTTCACCCCTGACTAGCAGGGGCTGGGCAGCCCAGCAGCCTGATGAAAGGGAAAGGAAACCAGAAGCTGCTAAGGCAGGGTTGAATTTGCATGACAGAAGTGCCTTCTTTTCAGAGCATGTACTAACTCGAAATAAAAAACCAATTGGCAGGCCTGTTTAGAAGATTCTGGTTTCAGTTCCTTGGGGTTTGTCTGAGGGCAGAAAAACAGGGCAGTCTTCAGTTGCTAACAAGTATTTACACAACACTGGTTCCCTACACTGTTCCTTTCTTCTTCTTTTTTTAAAAAAAGGTTTCGTTATATTTACTTTGTCATAGAAACAACCTGATGTATCACTGGGCTACTCTAAATCTATTACCAGTTCTATCACTTTTCTTTTAAAAAAATGCAAAAGGTTTTTATAGTCTTCATTGTGTTCCACTCTCTTCACAATCCCTGTTGTTATTGTTGTTGTTATTATTATTTATATTTAATGTGTTGTAGTGGTTGGAGTAGGATCTGGGAGAGCCAGGTGACAGTCCCCACTCTACCCTGGAAGCTTGCTGGGTGACTTTGGGCCAGTCACTCTCTGTCTAACCTACCTCACAGGGTTGTTGTGAGAATAAAATGGAGGAGAAAATAATTATGTTATAAGCTGCTTTGGGTTTCCATTAGGGAGAATGGGAGACAGGAAAGTGAAACTGTAACAAGTGATGAAGAGAGGGCAGAACTGCTCAATTCCTACTTTTCATCATTCTTTTCTTGCGAGAGAAATGGTGCTTAACATGGCAAAAACATATGATGAGGGAAGGGAGTTGCAGCCTAGGATCGGCATAGGAGTAGTAGATAAACACCTAGTTTCTTTAAATGAAACTAAATCCTCAGGGCCAGATGAACTGCATTCAAGGGTGCTAAAAGAACTCAGAGATGTAATTTCTGACCCTCTGTCTATTATTTTTGAGAATTCTTGGAGAACAGGTGAGGTGCCGGAAGACTGGAGGCGGGAAAATGTTGTCCCCATCTTCAAGAAAAGGAAAAAAGAGGATCTGGGTAATTACCAACCCTTCAGCTTAAAGTCTATACCTGGGAAAGTTTTAGAACAAATCATCAGACAGTCCTTCAGCAAGGATGGCTGTGATTACTAAGAGCCAACATGGGTTTCTCAAGAACAAGTCATGTCAGACTAACCTTATCTCTCTTTTTTGAGCAAGTTACTACCTTGCTGGATCAGGGGAATGCTGTAGACATAGTTTATCTTGATTTCAGTCAGGCTTTTGATAAGGTTCCACATAATATTCTTTTGACAAATTGGTAAAATGTGGTTTGGACCCTATGACTGTTAGGTAGATCTGTAACTGGTTGACAGATTGCACCCAAAGAGTGCTTGTTAATGGTTCTTCATCCTCTTAGAGAGGCGTGACAAGAGGAGTGCCTCAAGGATCTGTCCTGAGACCTGTTTTGTTCAACATCTTTAGTCAGTCAATCTTTATTGCATTAGTAACAAAATGCCATAGCAACTTAAAGTAACAGTAACCGTGAAAAAACACTCAACAGAAGGCAAACCAGTAAAGGTACATTGCATAACATCAATAAAACTACGTATCACGATATGGTTAAAACAATAATATCAGTATTTACTTATAAAAAAGTTAAAATTATCTAATGATAATCATAAAGTAACAGTAATCCAAAGAGTCAAGTAAGAGAAGATTGATATAACTCAGTGCTCATCTTTTTCTCTTTTTCCAAAATAGCAGCAACAAATCTTGCCACTTGGAAAGTAATAAATCTGTCTAACAGTAGGAATACTCATTTTCTCATGATCTGACCTACCAAGAAAGGAAGATATAATTGTACACAGGAACTTTTTTTATTCAGTCCCATATTTTACACAATGAACTATGACATGGAAGAGATTTTCAAAAGAAGTTTGATCACAAGAACAAACTCTTTTCCCATATGGTATCCCTTTAAAATGACCTTCAATGGCCAGTAGTGGTAACATATCAAAGCATGCTCTTTTAAAAACCTTTCTATATTTAGGATTATTTCGATTTACAAAATACAAAGACAATATCCAAGGTGGGTGAAATAGCTGTTTGTAAATCCCAGAGATTTTCAAGTCACCTAACCTACTCATATCAGCTTGCACCCACTGATCTAACAGTCTTTGCTTGATAAGAGACTTAGCAGTATGAAATCCAAGAGATCTTAAATAGTCAGCTGAGAAACCAAGATTGGCCACTATCCTCAGAACAAAACCACACCAAGACCTATCCTTAATTTCCAAAGTTAATCATTCAGAAGCCATATGAAAAATAATCTTCAGCAAAAAATTGGTGGTTATTTTATAAACTAAGGTTGTTATTGTGGGTAAAGATAATTCCATTCTTGTCATCACAGAGGGTGTTGAAGGCGGGACAGCAAGAAGCCTACACATAAACTTGTTTTGGCAGATTTCCAAAGAATGAAGGTTTCCCAAGGCCCATACTGGCGCACCATATAAAAGTTGAGGTAATAGCTGCATTTTATAGATTTCTACAGTTGGGTGAACCAAATAACCACCTTTTCTCCTATGAAATCACAATAAACCAATGGTGACTTTTTCAAAGTTATGTTTAGCATGATCTATATAGGAAGTCCAAGAACCAGACGGATGAGACAGCACACCTTGATATTTAAAAGTGGAAACTTGTTCTAGTGGTTTATCATCAATTTTCCAATTATAATAATGTCTTTTCGCAAATACCATGTCCTTGGATTTTTCATAATTTACATACAGCAGATTATCTTTACAATATGAACTAAAATGTCTAAGTAATCTTCTAAAGCCAATTTGAGTATAAGAGATTAACATAGTGTCATCTGCATAAAGTAGGATGGAAATATATTTCTCACCTACTTTAACTGGGAAAAACTCAGGACCCAAGATATAGTCTACTATATCATTCAAATATAGATTAAAAAGAAGTGAGGCCAAGATACAGCCTTGTTATTTTAACTGGGTTAGATAGTTGACCGTGAGAACCAAATTGTATCAGTATAAAGACCTTTTATATGTTCAAACAGCCTGTGGTCAATATTCATATTTCTCAATTTATGCCATAGATGTTCTCTCTCGAGAGTCAAATGCGACTCTAAGATTGATAAAAGTGACATACAATTGTTTAAAAGGATGAGTTGTATATTTACTAATAAGGTGTTGCAATAGTAAACAATGATCAAGAGTAGAATGACCCTGTCTAAAACCAATTTGCTGCGGTGCTATCAAATTATTCTCGCATACCCATAATTCCAATTTGGATAGAAGATGTCTAGCATAGAGTTTCCCTACCACATCTAACAAGCTTATTGGCCTATAAGTTACTGGATTGGTACCCTCATCCTTCTTAAAAACCGGGACCACAATAGAAGAGGTCTGTTCTCGAGGAAATCTACCAGACCTATCAATCTTAGTAAAAAGAGAGGCTAGAACAGGTGCCCACCAATCTTGAAAAGTCTTAAGCAAATTCAGTGGTATAAAATTTTCACCTAGGGCTTTGTTACTCCTCATTGAAGAGATGAGGGATTTTATTTCACTCACAGTTACAGGAGGCCACTCAGGCAAACTAATTAATAAAGATGTAGATGGGCAAATACTTACAATGCTCTTGTGAGATTAATCATAACTTTGAAAAATGCTCTTTCCATTGTTCTTTGTGTATATAAGAATCTAACTCATATTGAGCCCTCCCTTTCAAAGCTGCAAGAATTCTCCAAAACTTTGCCATATTCTTCTGATTTAGGGCCTGGGCAAGTTCTTGTCAAGATTCTTTAATTGAAGTTGATTTTTTTCTTTAATTAGACGCTTATAATTATTATGAGGATTGAAAATGATTTAGGTAAGCAATTTACTTCTTTTTGTTTATATGCCCTAATAGTGCATGTAAGCTGTTTTTTCATATCCATACATTCTCTGTTAAACCATCTGTTATTGGTTTGCTGCCTCCCACTTGATTTACCACTCTTGACCAGAAAAGGTTTCAATGGTTCAGTTAGTTCTGAATAAATGGACAAGGACATCTCAGGGTCTCTTGTTGTCAATACTTTGGAGGGGGTTTAATTTCAAGAAATGGCTCATTATAAAGTACCAGTTGTAATTCATTCTGGAGAGCATCCACCCATCTCAGTCATATATTAGTTGTAAACAGGGCTCTTTTTGTAGCAGGAAATCCTTTGCATATTAGGCAACACACCCCTACTGTAGCCAATCCTCCAAGAGCTTATACTAGCCCCTGTAAGAAGAGCTCTGTAAGCTCTTAGAGGATGGGCTACATTAGGGGTGTGTCGCCTAATATGCAAAGGAGTTCCTGCTATAAAAAGAGCCCTGGTTGTAAATACAGTTTGTGGAAACTTTGCCTCACAAGCACACACGTTGCAGCAAGCTAGTTAAGATGAAAACCTCATTATCTCATATGTGGAGGATTTGTTTTAAAACTCCCCTGGTTTGCTGACTCCTTTCGATTACTGCCTGGATAAAAGCTAGAGTGGAAGGAAGCTAATTTTCCTGGAAAGACCTGTGGCTGATTTTGCAGGAACGAATGGTGGCTGAGAAGGAGGGTAAAAAGAGGCTGCTTCATTTTGACTCACCTTGGCTTCCCTTGAACTGTCTGTTGTCTGAACTTTGGAACCTGGAAGAAGACCTGGAAGTGTATGTGACTATTAGCAGATATTCACAAGTTACAACTTATAATCAACTCACACTCAGCCACGTCTACTAGTTCTGCCTTCAGGGAATCTGAGTGGAGAGTGTTGCAGCTTTGGCATCTACAGTGCCTCCTTCTGGTTGAACTTTCATATTGTGTACTCTGGATGTGGATTTGAAAGGATCACTGAAGATCTGAAGATTTAAAGTGTGGATTGGCCCTTGGTAGGATTTCTGAGAGTGGCTGAAGCCTATCGTATTTGCTTGTCTTTCTGGTTACTCTGCTTGAAGTGCTGTGGGAGCCCATAAACACCCAAGAGATTTGACAGAGTCGGTGCCCTCTAGGAACTCCAAGCAAAGCAGAATTGATGACTTTTTAGCATTGCCTGATTCTTCAATATTTAATATCCCCACCACTAACAGGTTTTCAGTAGTCGATCAATCGCCTGATCTAGAAACCTCCTGTGTTGGTATTTCTTCTGTGGTTCATGATGTTCATGTGAAGGAACAGTCAAGTAATTGTCCTCTATTGAGTGAGATTTTGCCAAACATTCAGGAGAGGGGGTGTGAGGGAGCTGACATGGATGTGGCTGCAAATGATATGGTTACTGAACTTTCTTGTTTGACAGCAAGGACAGTGGATATTGTCTTTGGACAAATGAAATTAATTCTTACTAAGTTAGATCAGCTTATTGATGCAGTAGCCAAATCTAGTTATAATAAGCCTGCACCAGCCAAGCTAGTAGTTTCATCACAATGCATCCCAAATGAGCGGCAGGTACAACCGGCAAATGCACTGAATACTACAGTCCCGTCAGATCTGTCCTACTGTACTATTGAATGGCAGAACGCCTTTGCTAAATTTTAAATTTGCTATAGTTCAGTTTCTAAAAGTGAAATTAAGGATTAAGGGATCATCTATTATTTTGAGTTCATCTGAAATTTTAAACAGCTCATCTAGAACAAGAAGAATATTGTTATTTTTTGATGGTCCAACTATTCCAACTCTGATTATGCAAAGGAAAGATTAACTGAACTCTTGGGGTATTTTTCCTTGTAGAGTTTTTAAGAATACCTTACGCACCCCTCTTTTTCGGTCAGAGTTCTTCGCTGATAAGGAGGAGCTAGCCTCCAAGGATAAACCTCAAGAACCTGATAGCTATATGGAGTGTGATCTTATCAAATGGGATGACCTTCCTGAGTATCTGGAATCTAGATTACAAGATTCACCAACTATTCAGGCTACAGATTTAATTAATTCATTAGGGCGCTTCCAACAATAGAAGAAAAGTGAATTACTGATAGGTTTGAGCACTTGAGGATTAAATTATTAGAAATTGATGATCAATCTCAGAAGCCTGTGCCACTTTCCCCAATTGTTACTTTAGGGTGCGGTCACACAGCAAGGTAATCCCTCTTTGTTCCCGCTTTATTTAAATTGGGAACATTTTACTTCGGGTTGGGCTGACTAGATACAGCCAGCCCCTCTCTTCACCACCCGCTTGCCTGCCACTATGCTGTCCCTCCAGGCGATCCTGCCGGCCACGGGGCAGGCTCGGGTGGTTGCTGCCGCACAAAGAGTGGTCAGACGGCCCTAATCGCAATCATTGCGAAAGATGGCTGTCCAGATGGGCGAAATCACACATTCAAAGCGCAAGTGCCAGGAAAATACCTGATTTCCAGGGGGCAGGGAAACCCGGGAGCATTGTGGGAGTGAGCCTGCTTCGGCCCAGGAGGCGGATTGGCACATGTGAATGTGAAATTTACATGCGTGGGGGAACAGCGGCAAACCCCGATCAAAAGGTCCATGTGACCACACCCTTAAGCTCATATAGAAGTTCCACAGCAGATGCGGTCAGTTTCAGAACTAGATAAATCAAAGGATGCTCCCCTTAGTAGCAGTGACTTGCTTACCCCAAACATAGATTATATCTCCTTCCGATATCAATATAAGTTTGATCTCCTGACTGGGGGGCAGTTTAACTGCTATTTAAAGGAGTATGAAATCAGGACAACAGATCCCCTTCCTGTTGGCCCTGTAGAGTTTTCCAAATTAGTATCAAATCATATGTACAAGAATGGTTCAATCTTAGTGGATTCGAATGAGTGAGATAAAATAGAGAAGTTAAATTGACTATTTGAAACCCAGAGTGAACATCATTATCAATGATTTGGATGAAGGAACAGATGGAATGCTTGTTAAATTTGCAGATAATACTAAATTAGGAGGGGTAGCAAACAATGTTCCCTCTAAGCTGTGGAGTCTTGTGAGCAAAAAAATCTGCTTTGTGAGCTACTAGCATTAAAATTGTGGGCCAGCGATTTGGCTCCTGCCTAAGTTACTTTGCTCCGGAGCCATCCTTCCCGAGCGAAGACAAAAACGTGTGAGCCAGAGGCTAAAAAACTGTGAGCTAGCTCACACTAACTCAGCTTAGAGGGAACACTGGTAGCAAATACCATAAAAGACAGAGTTAGGATACAGGATGATCTTACAGTCTGGAAAACTGGGCTAAATGAATTTCAGTGGGGATAAATGTAAAGTTCTGCATTTAGGTAGGTAGAATCAAATGCATAATTATAGGACAGGGGAAACTTATCTTGGCAATAGTACGTGTGAAAAGGATCTAGGAGTCTTAGTAGACCATACATTGAACGTGAGTCAGCAGTGTGATGTGGTAGCTAAAAAGGCAAATGAGATCAAACAAAGTGATGATATTGCTTTACTCTGCTCTGGTTAGACCTCACCTAGAGTACTGTGTTCAGTTTTGGGCACCATAATTGAAGAAGGATATAGACAAGCTGGAACATGTCCAGAGGGGGGCAACAAAGATGGTGACGGATCTGGAGACCAAGTACTATGAGGAAAGGTTGAAGGAGCTGGGTATGTTTTGCCTGAAGAGGAGATGACTGAGAGGTGATTTGATAGCCATCTTCAAGTGCTTGAAGGGCTGTCATATAGAGGATGGTATGGAGTTGTTTTCTGTTGCCCCAGAAGGTCAGACCAGAACCAATGGGTTGAAATTAAATGAGAAGAGTTTTCAGCTAAACATTAGGAAGAACTTCCTGTCAAAGTGGTTCCTCAGTGGAACAGGCTTCCTCAGGAGGTGGTGGGCTCTCCTTCTTTGGGGGTTTTCAAACAGAGGCTAGATGGCCATCTGGCAGCAATGCTGATTCTGTGAACTTAGGCAGATCATGAGAGGGAGGGCAGGAAGGATTGCATCAGTGCTAAGTTCTTGTAGCCCTTTCTTACACACGCAGGGAAATGCTGATCACTACTTTGGGATCAGGAAGCAATTTTCCAGGCCAGTTTGGCTGGAGATCCTGGAGGGTTTTTTTTTTCATCTTCTGGGTGTGGGACAGCAGTCTCTGGGAGTGTGGGGGGAGACGTATTTGAGAATTTCCTGCATTGTGCAGGGGACTAGATGATCCTGGAGGTCCCTTCAAATTCTATGATTCTATGAAAAATGAGGTATAAATAAAAATTAGAACTTACAGATCACCGATGAAGCTCTAAAACTGAGGAATTGTGACCTACTCATAGCAACACAATGCATATATGGCCAAAGTGGTGTTACCACCAATGGCCTTCCCTGTTGTTTGGGGAAATTAGCTAGGCAGCAGATGAGGCCAGAGGGGTACAAGGGACCTGTACACCTGTCTATACCAAGGTCCAGTACAGTAGGAAGACTCCAAATCTGAAGAGTAAATTAAATAGTTTTTATTAAAGTATTTCCCTAATTAAAAGCACACTAAACATTCAAAAAAAGCAAGCAATACGGAACTAAGAAAGCAGAGGTGATTGATAGCAAATAGAGGGGTCAGTTATGGGGTGATACAACCTGTCCAAATATTCAGGGGTCCATGGAGATGAAATTATGGCCCAAACCAAAGGTTTGGGGGTGAACTGCCAGTTGGCATCAGGGGCAGACACACAAAATCTGAGGCCATGTGCTCTGACAGATATAGACATTGGAAAACAATGCAGACCAATGGAAGGCCTTGGGGGCTAGTCTCAGGTGAGAACAATAGATTTTCCAGACCAGGGGTGTCAAACTCATTTGTTATGTGGGTCGGATCTGACATAAATGAGACTTTGTTGGGCCGGGCCACGTATGTCATAAAAGGTAGTGGAGATATAAACTTTATAAAGGACACAAACACAAAGGTGTTTTTTTTTACTTCAAATAAAAATATGCTTAAAACATTAGCACTCTTGCAATATTTTGTTTATTTAGCAGTGTCTAATAACTGACACCTCTTGCTCTGAATTACTGCATCAAAATGTCTGTGCTGTTGCAATCCTGAGTATGCTGTTCAGGTGTGTATCTGTAAGCTGCAAACCTATGATGACACAGCAGCAACAGAACTGGAAGAAGAAGCAGAAGACAGCCAGTTCCACTGCAGGACCAATAGAAGCCCTCCGGGGGCCTGATCTGGACCCTGAGCCGCATGTTTGACACCCCTGTTCTAGACCAATAAGGAGTCCATGGAGCTGTGGTACCAGGTGGAGCATAATTCAGGTGTGACCAGTGAGCTTCCAGAAGGGCAGAGTCTGGATTAACAATAGCTATGATGGGATTAAGCAAGGTGCTAGATGGTTTGCTGGGAGTACCCATTGTGGAACAATAGAGTGGCCTGGCATTTCCCTGCTGCCAGACAAAAGAGGTGATGTTGAGGGGGCGGAGCCAGCCACGGAGTATGGCAGACGTGCTTTGAGCTCGCTCCCGGCTTTACTCTCCTAAATCTAACTTGAAATCATCCTGCTCCCTTGGATAATGCCAAAAAGATATGGGAAGATCTTCTAAGGGGAAAGCTTCAAAATCCACAACTTCAACAACATCGGTAAAACATTATTTTACCAGAAGAGCCACTACTGGGGCCTCCGGCCTACCTCATTCTGATACTGCCAGTATGGCAACTGGAGGCAGTTCAACCAGCCCAGCAGAGGCTAATGATGCAGCACCTTCGACTAAGAGCGATTTAAAACTTCTTAAAGAGGAACTTTTGAAATCCTTTAGTACTCTGGTAGCTGACCTGATCCAACCAATGCAGATGCAATTAAATGAACTAGTAAAGGACTTGAGAGATACATCGAAGATAGCAGAGCAAAACGCAGAGCTCACCCTTACCCTCCAAGAAGAAATAAAAACACTACAAGCTTCGAACAAACAGCATTCAACTCGCATTACCTCACTTGAGAACCGCTGGAGACTTCTTAATCTCAAATTTCAAGGGATGCCTGAAGGCATGGAAGAAGGTAAAGAACTGACACAGTTTATATCTAAATGGTTGGCGACCATCTTGGGACTAGAGGAGGGGAGGGCTCCTATAATTCTTAAAGCCTACAGACTAGGCCCTCTTGCCACAGCTAAGAAAGGCAGACCCAGAGATATACTAGCTCAATTTCTATACCCTAATACTAGAGACAGAATCCTTAAAGAAGCACGCATACAGGGTTTTTTTCTCTACAAAGAAGCCAAGGTTCAAGTACTCCTCGACTTGTCAGACGGAGCCTTAAAGTCATTGCAACTAAACTTTTTCATGCCAAAATCAAGTTCTGATGGAGCCCAAACTCTGACATTCAAGTCTATAGAAATGGAGTTTTACATCAAGCTTTCGATATTCCTTCTGGGAAGAATCTGATTTCAGCTTTAGGGCTTCAGCTAACAACAGAAGAAGAACAAGCATTTGTACACCCCTGAAGGCTACATTATGTAAACGGTTTAAAAAAGTATTTTGTAATATTTGGAGTGCTTTATCTTTGATATGAATAACTATTGAGCTATTATTTCTTCCCTCTGAATACTAGACTAATAGAAAAATATATTGTTTTGTTTTATATAGTATTAAATTTATTGCTTATGACCAAGGTCGGAGTCTTCTTTGATAGATTCAGATAGTGAGAATGTAATCACTACTGTCATACCTTATTTTACTTTTGATATTGCCTTTCAATTATAATTGATAGGTCTAGGATTTAAAAGTGTCACTCCTATATGTAAGATTCACCTCAAGATTATTAATTTCTGTTTTTAGTAATGATATTATGATCTGTAATTTTAAGCTCATTTAAGACATTCTTTTTAAAATATTGATGAACCTGTTTGTGAGAAATATGTATATGATATAGTATTGAACTTATTGCTTATGACCAATATTGGTTATTTCTTTGTTAGATTCAGTTAGTGAGATAAAAATCACTACTGTCTTACCTTATTTCATTTTTCTTATTGCCTTTCAAATACAGTTGAGAGGTATAGGATTTAAAAGTTTCAATGTTATATTTAATATATATATATATATTGATGATCCTGTTCGTGAGAAGTAATTATAGCACCTTTTATTGTATAGACCTTGGAAAATGTTTTTTGGATATTTTAGGATATTTATGGAATAAGTTTAGATCCTTATTCATGAATCTATTTTATTAACAGAATTGTAGTTTAATAAAATCAAATCTATTTATTGGTAAAATAGTTAATACTTTAGCTGTAGTACTATATGGAAGCAGGAATTTGATCTGATAAAAATATTCAGTTACTTAGATAAAGTTTTATAATTCATAAGGAGAGGAGGCTGGGTAGTTATTTTACATTTGGAACAGTTTAAAGAAATTTTCCTCCCAGTAGAGTAGGACTCTTCCAGCTAGGGTGACTTCTATTGTTCACCCTTCTTCCGTTTAGGAAGTCTGGAAGAACACCTTGCAGTTTAGCAAGGTTTAATAAGTTTTGGTATATTTATAAGTTTATAGGGGTTTAGGATATTATAGTTAACAAAAGTGTTTAGATTTATTTTTCTTTTTTATTGAGTGTAACCGTTACCTACTAGGCTGTTTAATTAATGTCTCATATTTTTAATGTCATTTCTTGGAATGCTAGGGGACTAAACAGCAAAACCAAACTTCATAAAGTATCATCATTTTGGACTAAACAACGTCCTGATATCCTATGCCTACAAGATACCCACTTGAAAAACCCACAGAAACAGGTACTGGAGTCTAAATGGTTCAGCCAACATTTCCATGCAGCTGGCACATCTAAAGCACGGGGTACTGCTATATTACTTTCTAAACAGTTTCCTTTTCAATGTACTGATACTAAGCTAGATCCCTTGCGGAGATACACATTTATTAGAGGGACTTTGAACGGGGAACAACTTACTATTGCATCCCTTTATGCTCCTAATTCTAATCAACTGAAATTTCTTAAAGAAACCCTGGAATTACTGATGAAATTTAAACAAGGTAACCTCATACTAGGAGGTGATTTGAATTATATTGTAGACTTTTCTTTAGATCGTACATATAAACCTTACACCAAAACTGAAAAACATTCTAAAACAACTGAATTAGCAGCACTTTTAGAATCTTACAACCTATCTGATCTATGGAGAGTTTTAAATCCAGGAATTAGACAATACACTTTTTATTCAAACACACATAATATATACACCAGAATAGACTTTATTTTCGTTTCCCATTCATTAGTAAATCATTTCACCCAAGCAGACTTAGGTAGTTATACCATGTCAGACCACGCATGGGTAGAAGATAAATTGGGCATGCGTCAAAATGATGGAAAAGGACCAAACTGGATGTTGAATAAACTTTTGTTACAGAATGATATTATTTGTGAGGGGATTAAAACAAAAATTATTGACTATTTTAGGTTTAATACAGTTGGAGAAACAACACAAGCTGTGGTGTGGGACGCATTTAAGGCGGTCTTGCGTGGTCACTTAATTTCTACTGCCTCATTCTATAAAAAAGAACAAGAAAAATTAATTTGTGATTTGCAAATCTCAATCAAAGCTTTAGAACAAAAGCATATGAAATATGGAGGCAAGAAACTCCTGAAGAAATTGAATACAGAGAGGGAAAAAACTAGACTTACTGGAGACATCTAAGGTACAGAAAAAAATACTGATTTTAAAGCAAAAATATGTCACAAAAACCTCTAAATCTATTAAGATTTTAAAACATAGAATAGACAAAAAAGAAGCAAATACAATAATACATGCTATCAGGGACTCCCAGGGTATAATGCAGGTAACTTCTAAAAATATTATTAAAGTATTCTATGATTATTTTCAACAATTATATTCATCTACTAATCCAGACAGGCAATCTATTCGGGACTATCTAAATAAAATTAAGTTTAATATTAAATTATCTGAAGAGCATCAGGATTTCCTGGATAAACCCATTACTATTGATAAACTAGCTACAGCTATGTCTAAAACTAAAAATAATAAATCACCTGGAAAAGATGGGTTCCCGATTGAGCTTTATAAGAATTTTTTTCCTGAACTAGGTGAACATCTTAATCAGACACTGAACTCAGTTTTTACCACTGGCCTAATGCCTCCTTCTTGGTCGGAGGCTAGAATAATAGTAATCCCAAAGCCTGGTAAAGACAGAACTAATCCAGGTTCCTACAGACCTATATCAGTTTTAAACCACGATTTCAAGCTCCTTTCTACTGTTCTAGCCTCTAGACTTAACATGATTATAACAAAATACATTCATCCCGACCAAACGGGATTTATGCCTGGTAGATATATAACTGATAGTATCAGAAAGACATTGAACATTATAAACTACACATCAATCAATAAAATCAGTACTATCCTCCTGTCAACAGACACTGAGAAAGCCTTTGACAGAGTGGAACCTGTATACCTTCAAGAACTGATGCAGGTAATGAACTTTGGTCCTGTATTTCAAAATATTATTCAAACTTTTTATCAGAAACCATTGGCCCAACCTTGTATAAATCATTTTAGATCAGAAAATTTAATTCTTGAACGAGGAACTAGACAGGGTTGTCCCCTTTCCCCTTTACTTTTTGCCCTTTCAATTGAGCCGTTAGCTTATGCCATTAGGCAAGACTTAGCAATTTCTGGTATACAGATTGATCAAAATCATTTTAAAATTAGCGTATATGCTGACGATATCATTTTCTATATCACCAACCCACAAAGTACTCTATCTATCATATTGAACCATATTCAGGATTTTGGTGTGGTATCAGGATTTAAGGTTAACTATCCGATTGAAGTAGCACTCTCACAAAAGGCATCTCTACAGACACAATTTCCTTTCAAATGGGTGGACTCTACTTTGCGATATTTAGGGATCAATATTCCTATAAATCTTATGAATCTTTATAAAAATAATTATGTCCCTCTTTTTCAACAATTTAAAAAGACTCTTGAGGATTGGAAGTCTTTATATTTAACATTATTAGAAAAAATAACATTATTTAAAACTATATTATTGCCAAAATTTTTATATCTTTTCAAACCCTTCCTATAGAAATTCCTGCTAAAGACCTTATGTCATGGAAAAAGCAATTATTGGAGTTTATTTGGAAGAATAAGAAAGCTAGAATAAATTATGCCACATTAATTAAACCCACCAATATAGGAGGACTTGGCTTACCAGATCTCGAAAAATATTATATTGCTTCCCAATTAAGAATAGTATACTACTATGCAAATCCATCAGTGACAACACCTTGGTTACAAATAGAGAAACGGGAGATTTACCCTAAAAAGTTATACGAAGTTATTTGGCACTCCCTAGGGAGCGGGTACTTTTCAACAATTCAGAACCCCTTTTTAAAGCTCACAATGCAACTATGGCAAAAATACAGATCAGCTCTTTGTCCGGGGATTTCCCCTATAACAGCTATGTTCGGTCAACCTTGGTTCATTCCTGGCACTAACCCTTCTTTTCTACAACCGCTAAATGATAAAGGCATTTTTAGAATAGTTGATTTTTTAATTAATGGAAAAATAGGTACCCAACAACAGATTGAAGATAAATATGGGATTAAACTCCCCTGGATGCAATATTATCAACTCTACCACATACTACAGGCCCTTGCTACATCTTCCCAATTAGATAGGCCTTTAACGCCTTTTGAAAAAATTTTAAAACTCCAAGGTTTTAAACTTCAAGGTTTATTGGCAATTATTTACTCTGGTCTAAATCATAAAGCCTGGCAGTTACTTTCAGCGATACAAAAAGCATGGCACAAAGACTGTGGAATAACATTTTCTGAACAACAATGGTTTCAAATATGGTCAAATTCTTTGTTTTCTCATCGAGCCTTACAGTGTCGACTACAACATCTCAAAATATACATGAGATGGTATCTTACCCCTGAACGTCTATTTAAAAGTAAATACAAAGCCTCGCCATTGTGCTGGAAAAGGTGTAATGAGCCTGGCTCGTTCATCCACTCTAAAGTTAGAGTTTTTTGGCAAGCAGTTTTAGTAGAAATTAAAAAATTAACAGGTTATGAACTTTCTGACAATCCAGCATCCATTCTTTTACATTTTTGGCCGGACCTACAAGTAACCAAACAACAAGCTGAATTTATTTCTCTTTTACTTATAGCAGCAAAAAATCTTATTGCACTTAATTGGAAGTTGCCTAGGGTCCCTACTTTAGCACAATGGAAGGCCAAGCTATGGGATATAATAGCATCAGATAAAATGGCTACTCGATTAATTGTATTTGATAACCCTAAAATTACCAATAATTTTGTAGAAAAATGGTTTCCTTTTTTTCAGTATGTGACGGAACACTCAAATTCTCAATATAACTTACCTTTGAAATATAAACATATTGTTTTTTATTAAGAGATTGTTGTTAATGATGAGTTTTATTGATAAGAATTGTTAGTCATCTTGATATACACAAGTTTGTATGTATATTTGAAAAGAATTTTTATTGTTTGATGTATAATGTTGTTTGTGACACTGCGTTGTGTTGTGTTAGTTGTTGTGTTTATATGGTAAAAAAAATTAATAAAAATATTAATTGCAAAAGAGGTGATGTTTCTTAATGTGCGGCAGGCTGAACCTGAATGGGTGACCATTCACTGTACATGGAAAGTTAATATTTACCTTGATGGGTCTGGCATAGGTGTAAGAATGCAGATATCTTAGACAAATATATAGACAGGAATGAGAGGATTATTCCAAAGGTATTTCCTGACATATATGTGAAACAGAAGTTGGGGCTGGAAACATGCAACATTCTTCATTCATGACAATAGCATAGGCCAGAGGCTCTTTGTCCCTGCCTTGCCTGTATATTTGACAGACAAAGAACAGCCATTTGGTCAGTAGAAGATAAGGTGAGAGCAGAGATTTGCCCATTCTTAGTCTTTTTGGACTGAGCTGACAGGAGATAAGTGGGGGCGGGGGAGTTGCACGCATAGAGGATGCTTGGCAGTGCAGCGAGCCTGGAGAATCTTCACTTGGCCTGAATTTTCTCATCCTAGATGTGGTTCTCCTAGCCTCCCAGCAAAAGCCATTGTTTATGAGGGCACTGTTTGTGGGGGTTCAGAGGTTGTTTTGGGGGAGTCTCTCTCTTGGGAAAGACCACCCCGGGTTCAGGGTCCAGGAGGCTGAATACAGTGGGTCTAATGTTCTGATTTCTAGGATTCTGGAGAGCCAGGTTGGTGTAGTATCTAGATAGTTAGTGTGGGACTTGGAAATTCTGAGTTCAAGGGGATTGTCAAGGTTAATATTTCTAGATTCCTCTGCTCCTCCATGGATATGGGCACTCAAAAATAAATTACCTTTTTATGGGTTTTCCAAGCAATTTTTGTGCTCTCTGAGTTATGATAAAGCCAAGGCTTTGGTGAAACAGAGGGTTAATGATCCTGCAAGGCAGTATGATTTGAATAGAATAGGGAGAGGCAGGCTTTGTCTGGAACCTACTATGAGGGCAACCCCTATGCCTTACCTTTCCCGCCTATTAAGAACATAAGAACATAAGAGAAGCCAATGTTGAATCAGGCCAATGGCCCATCTAGTCCAACACTCTGTCACACAGTGGCCAAAAATACCACGTGCTATCAGGAGGTCCAGCAGTGGGGCCAGGACACTAGAAGCCCTCCCACTGCTGCCCCCTCCAGCACCAAGAATAGAGGGCATCACCTGCCTCAGACTGAGAGTTCCCATCTATACCCTGTGGCTAATAGCCACTGATGGACTTCTGCTCCATATGTTTATCTAATTCCCTCTTGAAACTGTCCATGCTTGTAGCTGCCACCACCTCCTGTGGCAGTGAATTCCATATGTTAATCACTCTTTGGGTGAAGAAGTATTTCCTTTTATCTGTTCTAACCCGACTGCTCAGCAATTTCATGGAGTGCCCACGAGTTCTTGTATTGTGAGAAAGGGAGAAAAGTACTTCTTTCTCAACCTGCTCAATCCCATTCATAATCTTATAAACCTCGATCATGTCACCCCTCAGCCATCGTTTCTCCAAGCTAAAGAGCCCCAAGCATTTTAACCTTTCTTCATAGGGAAAGTGTTCCAACCCTTTTATCATTCTAGTTGCCCTTCTCTGCACTTTTTCCAATGCTATAATATCCTTTTTGAGATGTGGTGACCAGAACTGTACACAGTATTCCAAATGAGGTCGCACCAATGATTTATACAGGGGCATGATGATACTGGCTGATTTGTTATCAATTCCCTTCCTAATAATCCCCAGCATAGCATTGGCCTTCTTTATTGCAGCTACACACTGTCTAGACATTTTCATTGAGTTATCTACTATGACTCCAAGATCTTTCTCTTGGTCCGTCTCTGCCAGTTCAGACCCCATCAACGTGTATTTATATTTAGGATTTTTGGCTCCAATGTGCATCACTTTGCACTTGGCCACATTGAAGCCCATTTGCCACGTTGACGCCCACTCACCTATCCTCGACAGATCCCTTTGGAGTGCCTCACAATCCTCCCTGGTTTTCACCACCCTGAACAACTTTGTGTCATCTGCAAATTTAGCCACTTCACTGCTTATTCCCAATTCCAAATCGTTAATAAACAAGTTAAAAAGCATCGGACCGAGTACTGATCCCTGTGGTACCCCACTGCTTACCACCCTCCACTGAGAAAGTTTCCCATTTATACTCACTCTCTGTTTCCTATTTATAAGCCAGTTTTTGATCCACAAGAGGACTTGTCCTTTTATCCCATGACTATTGAGCTTACTTAGGAGCCTTTGATGAGGAACTGTATCAAAAGCTTTCCGGAAGTCAAGGTAAATAATATCTATTGGGTCCCCCTTGTCCACATGTTTGTTCACTCCCTCAAAAAACACTAACAGGTTAGTGAGACAAGATCTTCCCTTACCAGAACCCATGCTGAGTCTGCCTCAATAGTTTTTGTTCATCAATGTGCCTACTCATTCTTTCCTTAATAACAGTTTCCACCAACCTACCCGGTATCGATGTCAGACTGACTGGCCTGTAATTTCCCGGATCTCCCCTGGAGCCCTTTTTAAAGATGGGAGTGACATTAGCTACCTTCCAGTCCTCAGGAATGGAGGCAGGTTTTAAAGAAAGATTACATATTTTTGTCAGGAGATCCACAAGTTCACATTTGAGTTCTTTCAGAACTCTTGGATGAATGCCATCCGGGCCTGGTGATTTATTAGTTTTTAAATTGTCCATCAGTCGGAGGACTTCCTCTTTTGTCACCGCAATCTGATTCAGGTCTTTCAAACCCCCTCCCGAAATCGGTGCTTCTGGAGTGGGCAAGCACTTCTCCTCTTCCACAGTGAATGACTTCTAGCATTTGCATATAAACACTTATAGTTTCCCACATTTGTTAAGCCCACAGCCTTCCTCTTGCTGCCTCGAGACCTTGCCAGGCAGTTCCTATCATTAGCCACAGTCTCAGTGGACAATTGTAATCCATTTCCTTGTACAAAAGTAATAGCTACCCCTTCATCTCTTTGAGATGAGCCATCACGAACCAGAGACTTTTCATCTCCTGTCGGCTTTCCCCCATTATTCAGTTTAAAAACTGCTCTGCCACCTTTTTGATTTTGAGCACCAGCAGCCTGGTTCCTTCTCGGGACAAGTGGAGACCGTCCCTTTTGTACAGCTCCCTCTTGTCCCAAAAAGCATCCCAGTGCCTAACAAACTTGAACCCTTCCCCCCTACACCACCATCTCATCCACGCATTGAGACTCCTGATCTATGCCTGTCTCTCCAGCCCTGCGCGTGGAACAGGTAGCACTTCTGAGAAGGCTACCTTGGAGGTCCTGACTTGGAGTTTCCTGCCCAGCAGCCTAAATTTCTCCTCCAGGACCTCACAACTGCATTTCCCCACATCGTTGGTGCCGACGTGCACCACGACCACTGGCTCCTCCCCAGCACTATCTACCAGCCTATCTAAAACACGCGTAATGTCTGCTACCTTCGCACCAGGTAGGCAAGTCACCATACGGTCAGTACGCGGGTTCACCACCCAGCTGTCTACCTGCCTAAGGATCGAATCACCAACTACCAAGAGCCCCCCTCCCACCCTTCCCAGGGACGATTCCTTGGTACGAAAGGATACCTGTTTATCAGCTGAAGAAGAGGTTCCTTCTGAGGGCACATTCCCCTTATCCTCAGCATGGTGCCCCGTTTCCCCTTGACCCTCATGCTCCCTGGCAGCAGCCAGGCTGCCAGATCCAGAGTGGGACATATCTAACAAGTCCCCGAGAGTCTTCTCCATGCACCTAACTGACTGTCTCTGCTTCTTCAGGTCAGCCACCTTGGCTTCAAGGGAGCAAACTCGCTCCCTGAGAACCAGGAGCTCCTTGCACCGAGCACACACCCAAGACTTCTGACCAGTGGGCAGATAGTCATACATGTGACACTCCATGCAAAACACTTGATAGCCCCCAACCCCCTGCTGGTATTCTGGCTTCATAATTGTTTTTAAACAAATACTTTTCTATAACCCCCCTTTTAAAACCCGTTGGATTTATATGGTTCCTGTTGTAGAAGTCTACTTACCTTACTGGGAACCCAAGGAGCCAAGGTCCTTGGCTTTCTGGCTCTTCCTGGGCTTCTTACAGAGCCCCTAGGCTGAGAGTCCCTAGGCCAAGAGCCACAAGCCAAGAGCCTCACCCTTTTGCTCGTGCCAGAGGCTTGTGCCTCTTGCAAGCTTCCTGCCTTCAACAGAAGTGTCCCCAAGGAGAGGGTGTGGTCAGCAGCCTCAAATTCACCCAAGGCACTTAATGACAGGCAAACAATGACCCTTTCACATCCTAACTCCAACAGCCAGGAGTCTGCTATTCAATTTCACCCAGGCACTTAATTACAGGCAAACAATGACCCTTTCACACCCTAACTCCAGCAGCCAGGAGTCTGTTACAACTCACTCACACACTCCCAAATACAGTCCCCCACACAGTACCTTCTCAGCTAAAGCACCTCAGCTGAAAGTAAATAAATAAAGATACCACTCACCCCTCTGGCAGCTCAAACACCTAGCTCCTTCTCAGTGCTCAGCTGGGTCAGAGTGTTAAATCAAGAGTGTAGGACTGTGTTCACACTAATGCACTGTGATGCACTTCCCTCAGCTGTCCTTGAAGGAAAGTATAAAAAGATTCCCTATGAAGAAAGGATTTGTCCCTGCTGTAATGAAGGCACAGAATCACTAGACCATGTCCTGTTCAACTGCAAGATGTATAGTAATTTTCGTGAATCCCTTCCTCTGCCTATGCCATTACTTCTAAACTACAGAGACCTTGCCTTCAGAGGAGCTTTCTTTCAGATAGGCATCATAATGTTACTTATCAAGTGGCTAGATTTGGCTGGCTTGCTGCAAGGCATAAGAAAACTGTAATAGTTCATGTTGTAGATTGTTGAGATTTTAAACTTCTTATTGGACATTGTAATATTCTACTCTATTCTGGACATTGTAATATTCTACTCTATTCTGAATGATTTTATTATGAGGTATTGCTCAAATTGCATTGTGAATGTTTTTATTATTGCCATATTGCCCCAATGAGGCATTTTATTGTTTGTGATTTATGCTTTGGTTATAGACCGTGAATAAAACCTTAAAGGTAAAGGTAAAGGTTCCCTTGCTCGAAAGCCAGTCGAATCCGACTCTAGGGTTGCGGTGCTCATCTCCGTTTCAAAGCCGAAGAGCCAGCGCTGTCCGAAGACGTTTCCATGGTCATGTGGCCGGCATGACTAAACACCAAGGTGCACAGAACGCTGTTACCTTCCCACCGAAGTGGTACCTATTTATCTACTTGCAATCTCTTGCTTTCGAACTGCTAGGTTGGCAGGAGCTGGAACTAGAGACAGGAGCTCACCCCGTCATGCGGCACCCGGGTCTCGAACTGCTGGACTACTGACCTTCCAGAGCCTGCAGTTCAGCGTCTTAACCACTTGAGCCACCGCAGCTCCCAGAAACCTTAAAACCTTACCTGAGTTCAAATTCCCATTCCACGATTAATCTCTTGAATGATGCTGGACCATTCACATTCTCTCGGACTCTGGGCCAACTGACATATTACAACACCCATGTGTTCCCCAAGTGGGCTTTCAGCAGACGTGTCCTGAGAGTTCACCACTGGGAACTTAATTCCCAGATGCACATGGACCCAGTTGAAATCAGGACCACATCATGTGAGGAAAAGTGGTTTTTTAAATTTTTCCTTCATGCTATTTTCCCAACCTGAAATGGCCCTGGGGAGCCACTATTTGCCTATTGGGAATGAGTACTAATACTAATGGATACATGCAAGTTTCCACAGCAGGGCAAACAGCAACTCCACGGGCCGATTTCTGGTCAGGGGAACAGTGTAGAGAGGAGGTTTAAGCCCCTTAACTTCACACACCCAGTCCAAATTGGAGTTGTGCATGCCTAAGAATTCAGTTTCCAAAGAGGAACTCTAGGCATATGTCTGACCCAAGGTCCTCGTGATGGCCACATGTCTCCCATGTGGACTTCATAATGTGTGAATTGGCTCTCAGCCCAGCTATCCTCATGGGGATGTTGTAAGGATCACAGATGCTGTCTTGAGCTCTTTAGAGAAGGGTGAGATAAAAACATGTTAGATCATTTCCTTGAACTGGCTGAGTTGATACAAAATGAATGTCTCTTATTAAACTATTTTGCAGTCCTATGAGCATTTACACAGAAATAAGATCCTCTGGTGTCCGTGAGATTTACTTTCAAATTGGTGTAAATAGGATTGCATCCTGCAGTCTAATTCAGTGGGACTTGCTCCCAGGAAAGGCTTATTGTCAGTGACGGGAGCAGATGAGCAAAACTCCAGTGAACACAGTAGGGGTGTGAATCAAGGACAGAGCCATGGGTAGAAAGCAAGAAATAAAAACTGGTGGAATGAACTCACAGGGCTCAAATAATGCGAGTCAAGATCCCTGTGGCTATGTGCTCATGTAGGCAAAGAAGGCACTCAGACTCCAAAGACTGCTGTCAGCTTTTTTGGCCCAGAATAAGACACTGCAATAAGAACATGGACACTCCCCCCCTTTAAATTCTATGGCAATTAAAGAAGCAGTGAGTCAAATACACATGCATATCAGACCCTGTGAACCAATGGCAGGAAGCTAAATTGCAGGCAAACTAATAAAGCTTAAAAGGCATCAATACACAGGAGCAAATATGCCAGCACTGAAATAATGTTTATATCCCACTTTTCTCCCTGTTGGGGACCCAAAGTAGCATACAACCAGTGTTCCCTCTAAGCTGAGTTAGTGTGAGCTAGTTCACAGTTTTTTAGCCTCCAGCTCACACATTTTTGTCTTAACTCAGGAAGGATGGCTCCAGAGCAAACTAATTCATGCAGTAGCCAAATCACTCGCTCACAACTTTAATGCCAGTAGCTCATAAAGTAGAATTTTTGCTCACAAGACTCCACAGTTTAGAGGGAGCACTGCATTTGCTCCACCTCCATTTTATCCTCACAACAACAACTCTGTAAATTAGGTTAGGCTAAGAAAGAGTCATCAGCCCCAAAGTCACCCAGCAGGCTTGGGGTTTGACATTTGCCTGCTCCCAGTGGGTATGCCTCCACCCTCGAGAAATTAAGGAACAAGAGGAAAAAATGCTAGCAATGGCTTCCATTATGGTACACTAGGAATTTTTTTTTTATTGCTGTATGGTCTTTACCATAGAGATTAAAGGAAAATCCCTGGAATGCACTCAGAAGTGACCACATCTTTTTCAAACACCACCTTCCCTAAACACCACCTTCAAACATTCCTGGTATTAACTGAGGTAGTATTGGCAACCCTACCAAGTATGGCCGGGTGGGAATTCAAGCCTGGGTCTCCAAGATACTTGTTTGACAGTAACCATGTTGGGTGTTATTCATTCAGGTGTCTTTGCTAAAGGAATTTGTCAGATACTTTTGGGGAGTCCATAAATGTATGCTTACTAGGTCATCATACTTGTTAACACATTCAAAGAATGAAGAAGATTGGTAAGCCATGTTGGTTCTTCCTCAATTAGTTATGCCAGCAGAGCTATCAGTTACATGCAATGCTCCCTCTAAGCTATAGAGTCCTGTGAGCAAAAATTCTACTTTGTGAGTGACTGGCATTAAAGTTGTGAGCAGGAGATTTGGCTACTGTATAAATTAGTTTGCTCTGAAGCCATCCTTCCTGAGCTAAGACAAAAATGTGTGAGCCGGGGGCTAAAAAACCATGAGCTGGCTCACACTAACTCAGCTTAGAGGGAGCACTGGTTACATGTATGCTAAGCCCCATACGTTAGGCTTGGGAGATTAACATATAGTTTGTCTTTATTGTCTTTATTTTGCTGCTTGCATTAATAAGGAATTCCTAGTGGTTTTGGTATCATATACAGATGTGACCGCTCTAGGTTGTTCTCTGTATTTATTTGTTTATATTTATTTATTCGATTCATACCCTGCCCTCCCCACCAAAGCAGGCTCAGGGCAGCTTATGTAAAAAGTTAAAACACACAAAACAAAGCAGATATAAAACAATCATGAACAATAATAAACAAACAAAAACTTCATTTTACCCAGTTTTTCTCCCCAGTGGCAACTGAAAGCTGCTTACATCGTTCTCCTCTCCTCCATTCTATCCTCACAACATCCCTGTCTGTACGCAGGGTAAGAGAAGCATTCCAGAAAAGAGCGCCACTCAGCAATCCCTATATTTACACATCAGTCTGTTATCATTAGAACTGGACGTCCCAGGGGCTTGAAATAGAACCTGCTGAATCTTTCACCTCCAGGTCATCAGTTCAAACATATTCAAGGCCTATCTTGACTGACACATTTGCCTCTCCTTTTCTGTCCTGAACCAAACTTCCCAGATGAAGACTGATTTCTTTCCACTGACATCCAGGGTCTTAAAAACTACCAGCTGTTCGGAACAGTGACTACGATGTGGACTAGGCAAAGTAACCCCTTCTACAATTATAAAGCTAATGAATCCTGCTGTTTTTCATACACACCTTCTAAGATTAAAAAAAAAAACTGATTCCACCAGCATTGGCTAACTCATGCTGCTTACTACTGGATATTTATTTAGGGCCAATAGGATACATGACACTGAAGAGAACTGTGGCTTTTAACCTTCTGTCTCTTCAAATCTACTTTTGTTGTCAAGAAACCTCCTCGTGTTTGCTCTCTTGCACCGCAATATGTTCTGGGGACTGGTTCAAGGTTGCAAGTTCATATGAGGAAATGGCCAGCCCTGTTGGACCTTGCAGTCACTCTCAGTGAATGTAGACAGCACCAAGACCAACCTCCAGATTTCCCCAGAGGCTGTGAATTGTTAAGGAAGATTGATAGGGGCAGACTGATGGCCACCATTTCTGTTTTCTTCCACACTCTGCCATTAGCATTTTAAAGGAGAAAAAGGTGTTTTAAATTTTAAAAGTAGAAGAAGAAGAAGGGGAAGAGTTGGTTTTTGTACACTGCTTTTATCCACTCTAAGGAGTCTCAAAGTGGCTTACAGTCACCTTCCCTTTCTCTTTCCACAACAGGCACCTAGTGAGTTAGGTGGGGCTGAGAGAGTTTGGAGAGAACTGTGATTGGCCCAAAGTCATTCCACAGATTTCATGTAGAGGAGTGGGAAATCAAGCCCAGTTCTACACATGGAATTCACTGCCACAGGAGGTGGTGATAGCTACAAGCATGGATGACTTCAAGAGGGAATTAGATAAACATATGGAGCAGAGGTCCATCAGTGACTATTAGCCACAAGGTATAGATAGGAACTCTCAGTCTGGGGCAAGTGATGCACTGTATTCTTGGTGCTTGCGGGGGGAGGACAGTGGGAAGGCTTCTAGTGTCCTGGGCCCACTGATGGCACCTGGTATTTTTGGCCACTGTGTGACAAAGTGTTGGACTGGATGGGCCACTGGCCTGATGCAACATTGGCTTCTCTTATGTCCTTATGTTCTTATTAGAGTCCACAATTCTTAACCACTACACCATGCTGGCTGTCCTTTAAAATGCTCATAGGTCACATGTTTTCTCCTTTAAAATGGGTGAGGGGAAGCTGTTAAGTATCGACTCAACAACAATTTCAGCTTCAAAAGTGATTCAGCTTTATTTAACAGCAAGACTTCAACTCAGGAACACACAACAAGAAATAGTAGAGCACAGCTCCTTTTTAAACTCCCCCGGGCAGTGAAAGCCACACCCATAATAAGTTAAGGACCAATAGCAACACAGAGATAAAGGCCAATCATAACACAGGGATAAAGGCCAATCAGGACCGTTCCCTCTTTGCAACATATTTACAAGATGATTGGTTCTGTACAGAGGTTTCTTAGAAACCAGCCAATAGTAATGCCACAGCTGAAGAGCCACATTTGAAATCAAGCTTAACATAGGAATGTATAGCCCAGATTCACATTCCAATACATAACAGAAGCCAGTTTCAAATAGCCAAAACCAACTGGAGGTTGAAGAAATAAACCTCCCCATATGGCTTCAAGGCAAACAGAGGCTGCAGTATGAACCTGCAATTTGTTCTTCATGGACAGAATGAGAGGCATGATTTTTGTCTGGTCTGCTTGAGCCCTCATTGAGGAATGCCCTAGTCAGTGTCTCTGGAATTCCCTGAAATGCTGAAAATGACTGGAACAGTATTATCTGCTTCAAAGGCAGTGTGGGAAGGGGAAAAGTCAAAGAGCAAATATAGAGCACGGAAATGTGCAGATGGGTGAGCTGTGCAATAAGTGAGTAGAACAATAAGCTGGCTCGGAATGAGACACGAGGCTTCAATCTTTGTTTTTCATTTTATTATTTATTTATACACCATTTTTCTCCCCCATGGGGAACCAAAGCAGCTTACAAAATCATTCTTGCTTCCTCTCTTTCATTCTCACGAGAATCCTGCGAGGCAGGTTACGCTGACAACGTGACTGGCCCAAAGTCTCTCAGGGAGCTTCCCCAGGCAGAGTAGAGATTCCAACTCAGTTCTCTTACATCCTAGTCCAACACTCTGATTACGGAGCCACCATGACTCTCCCAAGAAATATTTCTCACAAGATTAACAGCTGTAGATTTTTTCACAAAGCTTGGTTCTTTCTATCCAAATGTGAGATAAGATTTCTTTTGTTTTTAAGGGGAGGGGGATCAAGATTTTAAGGGGAGGGGGTAGCTGAAGCTTGAAAGCTGAGTCTGCAACAAAATATTTTAGCACTCAGAAGTCAATTTACAGTGCCATCCTAATCTGAAGAAGTATCTGAGGAAGTGAGCAGAGACTCACGAGAGCTCATAAAGGTAAAGGTTTCCCTTGCTCGAAAGCCAGTCAAATCCTATTCTAGGGGGCAGTGCTCATCTCCGTTTCCAAGCCGAAGAGGCAATGTCCAAAGACTTTTTCCATGGGCTTGTGGCCAGGATGACTAAATGCCGAGGTGCATGGAACGCTGTTATCTTCCCACCAAAGTGGTACCTATTTATCTACTTGCAATTCCTTGCTTTCGAACTGCTAGGTTGGCAGGAGCTGGGGCCAGAGATGGGAGCTCACTCTGTCACGCGGCACTCGGGTCTCAAACTGCTGAGCTACTGAACTTCCAGTCTGCAGCTCAGCATCTTAACCTCTGAGCCACCGCGGCCCTTCTTCAAATTTTGTTAGTCTTTAAGATGCTACTGGAGTCTTTAAGATGCTATTGCTACAGACAGACTAACGCAGCTACCCATCTTAATCTATCCTAATCAGAGTTGCACTATTCTACACCCATTGACCTCAATGGATTTAGAAGGGCGTGACTCGGATTAGGACTGCACTGATTGACAACCAAAGCTCAGTATTTAAACAATGAAGAAGAAGAAGGAGAGGAGAGATTGGATTTATACCCCACCCTTCACTCGAAGTCTCAGAGCAGCTTACAAACTCCTTTCCCTTCCCCTCCCCAGAACAGACACCATGTGAGGTAGGTGTGGCTGAGAGAGCTCTTTCCAGAACTGTCCTTGAGAGAACAACTCTGACAGAACTAAGGCTTGTCCAAGGTCATCCAGCGGCTGCAAGTGGAGGAGTGGGGAATCAAACCCGGTTCTCCCAGATTAGAGTCTGCACACTTAACCACTACACCAACGCAAATGAATGTGAAGCCCATGATTATATTTGAAGGGACAAGAACCTCTGACACTTGAATGAGTTTGAGTCAGTGGCATAGCCAGAAAATTTTGGTTGGTGGGGTGTTGAGAAATCTGGGAGCAGGGGGGGGGGAGTGGGGAGCGAGAGAGAGATCCTGTTAGCAGCCAGCCAGTGCCTGTTTACCTTGCATCCAAGTTCCCATCCCAAGCACAACTCAGCTGTGCCTTTTTTGGGTTGTGGATTCCTCTCCCCCCTTACGGGCTAGGCAATCCCCCTCCTCTTACTGGCTCACTGCCCCCTGCCTGCCCCCTTGCCATGGAGAGAGGACTCTCCCAAAGCCAAGCCATGTAGCGGAGACTTCCTTTGCAGTATCGCTGGAGCCGTACAAGGAGAAATGCCATCTGTGCGGGCAGGGAGAGCCCACTGCCAGCCCTCACCTCAGATGGCGCCAGGCCCGGGAGAAGAATAGCCGGCCGGAATAATCCATCTGCTGCAGAGCAGAGAGCACACCGGCCAGCTCTCTTTCTCTTGTAGCAAGGCAAATGAGTGTGGCTGGCGCTCCCACCTTTTGGGGCGGATGGTGGGGCACGGCTCACAAATGAGGGGCGCGGCCCTAAAATGGCCCACCGTAGCTACGGCCCTGGTTTGGATGCTGTGCAGAGGATGGAGCCTTCCTTGTCATTGGAACAAGCACCACATCTGCCATTCCTGGCATCTGGCCTATCAGATAGGACAGTGATTTAGCCAGCAGCAGGACTTAAACAACTCCTTGTCACCTCATCTTTGAGGTATGTTGCTAAGGGGCAGCATTGTGAAGTATGTATTGCCACTCCTCTGGCTGTGTTCTCTACAGGAAAAGGGAGGGGATGGCTGCCTTCAGAGCTGTCAGCTGAGCATTTTCCCAGGCCGAAGAATTCAAACACAAAACAACTGATAAGAGCAAGAAGTACAATTTCCACTGATATGGAACAGACTTACCTGTTTGAGCCAAGATGCTTTTATGTGTCTCCCACACATACACACACACATTACTTTTAGAGTTCTACTGGTGCTAGCCTTAAACCAGTGCCACTGGCATGATACGGCCTGTGTAGTCCTATCTAGTGTAATGTTGTGTAGTGGTTAGAGTGCCTCACTGGGATCTGGGAAACCAAAGTTCAGATCCTCTCTCTGCCATGGTAGCTTGCTTGGTGACCTTGGCCCAGTCACTTTCTCTCTTACAGTCAGGGCCTCTGAGGGGGGTCCAGCAGAGCCATTTGGCCCAGGCCTCACATTCTCAGGGGGCCTCAAATTTACACTTTTGATGTTAACTCTTAATTTGGTTATAGCTACAGACACAGAAATACTAGCCTTCCCAACCCCCAGTTTTCAGCAGGGGGGCCCCTCAAAAATGGGAGGGCCTGCTTACAACATTTGCCCCTCCTCAATTTTTTCCTTATAACTAAGGGGAGGAGGAGAGAATGATGCTGCAAGCTGCTTTGGCCCTGATTGGGGAGAGTATATTTTAAATAAATAAACAATATACCCACTCCTCGTGTAATGCATGGAGGCAGCCTTTTCTGCCATTTGTGGAAAGGGGAAAATATGAACGCCTGATATCGAGAAGGCAATCTTCCCAAGGCCACCCAGTGAGGCTTTTACGGAAGAGGGATTAAGCCTAAATTCAACTCACTGGGCTACAATGAATCAGTTTTTGTGAAATGACCTTATCTTACCTAGTAGGTGGCAAGATATCCACCCTGGCAGGTGAGCAGCAGACAGCAGGACAGACTTGGCTGTCACCACTGGGGGGGGGTGTGGACAAGGCTAGGAAAGGAGGCCTTGCCCTGCTGCTACCAGGCATGTCACGTGGTGGGAGAAGCAGAAAGGTGGGGCTCCTTGGCCACATGGCCACATTTTATTTACTTCATGTGTACCCTGCCCTTCTCCCCAATGGGGGCCCAAAGTGGCTTACAACATTATTCTCCTTTCATTTTATCCTCATAATAACAACCCTGTGAGGGTAGGCTAGGTTGAGGGTGTATGACTGGACTAAGATCATCCAAAAAATTTCATGGGAGAGTGGGATTCGAAGCTGGGTCTCCCAGATCCTAGTCTGACTCACCACTATATCATGCTGGCTCTCAGTCTTAACCATGCCATTCTTCCAGTCAGACACTTGGATACTGCAAAATACAATTCCCTGCAACGAATACTCTGTTGCACACTGCTAGAGGGTCACGGCCCGACATTGTGAATGCTGTACCCTTTTCTTCAGCATACTGAGCAGGCCACTTTTGAGGTTCAGTAGGGATGCAGTTAAGCATGCGACAGTGAGAGAGAATAGCTTGCTGAGGGCTTGAAACAGAGTTGATCCCCAGCTGGAATTCTTTCAGGACAGAAGCTTTGCCAGGTCCAGGTCCCAAATGCTGCTGTAACCACTTGCTTGATATTCTGCCTAGAGCCCCTCCCTTTGCCTGCCAATCCTTTTCTCACACGCTGGGTGTAGCTGCCAAGCATTCTGTCCTGTGTACCTCACCTTCGTGGTGATTTGAACAACCACTGCAGCTGCAGCGTGCTGGGAGTGGTTTCCAAGAATTCTGCTCACCCATCTGTTACCCACACCAGCTCCCTTTGTGAGCTACCGCCCCATGCAGCTCCCTGTGGAACTCATCTTGGAGATGAGGCTTGTGGCCTTTCAGCATTCCCACCAAAACGTGTCTGGACTGGGAGTGTAGGCTGATTCAGGCAAGTGCTATAAAGGAAAGTGAAAAGGATCTGCCCTAGGTGTAAGATAGGATCAGGGCAAGATTAGCAGGCTGGGAGCTCATTCAGGGGTCACAATAAATCTTTAATCTTTGCGAAGTCCCAAAAGCCTTTCTTCCCTTCCTTCCTCTCTCCCTCCCATCTCTGGTCACATGCATGCAGGCATACTTTTGCACGTGCACACAGATATGGATGACTAAACAACTCTGTGTGGGGATGGCAGACACTATCCTACAGACAGAAACTCCCTGCTTTTTGTGTGTGTGTGTTTCCCCTTTCTGTTTGTAAGGAAGCAGAGAAGAAATTGGATTTATACCCTGCCCTTTACTACCCAAAGAAGTCTCAGAACATCTTGCAATCTCCTTTCCCTTCCCCTCGCCACAACGGGCACCCTGTGAGCAATGCTCCCTCCAAGCTGTGGAGTCTTGTGAGCAAAAATTCTACTTTGTGAGCTACTGGCATTAAAGTTGTGAGCAAGCAATTTGGCTACTGCATAAATTAGTTTGCTCTGGAGCCATCCTTCTTGAGCTAAGACAAAAATTTGTGAGCGGAAGGCTAAAAATCTGTGAGCTAGCTCACACCAACTCAGCTTAGAGGGAACATTGAGATAGGTGGGGCTGAGAGAGCTCTTTCAAGAACTGCCCTTAAGAAAACAGCTCTGAAAAGACTTGTGATTGACCCAGTTTCACACCAGGAGCTGCCTGTGGAGGAGTGGGGAATCAAACCCAGTTCTCCCAGATTAGAGCCCGCATTCTTAACCACTACACCAAACTGGCATCACAAAATACGACTACTGTCCTTTCTCTGAGCTGGGTTATGAGCAGGCATCAACTGGGTACTGTTTCCTAAACTTTCTGGTTTTCAGATCACATGATGGAAGGCACTGTTAGATTCACTGGTATAGTATACCCAGAAATCTCTATTACATAGCAGAGTGCGCAAGGCTTACATGAAGCAGAGCAGTTTCTTGGTACAGTGCATGCTAGCAAAGTTACAGAGTTACATGGAGCCTTTTGTCAGTTTCAAACTAATAAGAGTGCTTTATTCAGGGAACTACATTCTAGATAGTATAGGTGAGATAGATGAAGATGGGTAGCCATGTTAGTCTGTCTGTAGAAGTAGAAAAGATCAAGAGTCCAGTAGCACCCTGAAGACTAATAAAATATGTGGCAGGGCATGAGCTTTTATGAGTCACTGCTCACTTCTTCAGATACATCATAGGTGTGAGAGAGAAATAGAATCTAATCTAACTAGCTAGGATGGATGCAGATGGACAATGCATGTTCTGCATCCATGGTGCCAAAGATGGAGAGTGTGCTCCTTTGTGTCTGTGAGAGAAAAATGTGTTAAGCCAGAAGGAAGCATTCTACTTCAAAGGGACAGTATCAGGTAGCAGGAAGAAAAGGATGCTCTGTGTGTCCTAACCTCTCTGTTTCTAAATCTATGGTGCCATCTCTGATGTCTGAGGCAGGAGGCAGCGTGCACTCCTCCACATACAACAGACATTAAGCTCTCTGTGGTATAGTTATACTGGGAATAGCCTGCCACAGAATGTCAGATTTTTTTTTGCCTTGAAATGGGTCATATACATTCTGACTGTCCTTGAGTTTGGCTTCCAGCAGTAATAATCACTATAATCTGTCTCTAAACTAAGGTAACATTTTGACATCATGGCAGCCACTGCACTCTAGAAATTCTTTCCATATCTCTGTGGTAAAAACCATAGAGATTTGGGAAAGTTTATAGAGCACTGCAAATGCCATTATGTCATTCCTGGGTGGTTGTCTGGAAGTAACATCAAGTTATCCTTACTGTTGTTCTCCACCCCCCCATGGACAAAGACTGTCCTGCTCCTGAAGGGGAAAACAGCCACTCACCTGAGCCTACAGGAGTGCTACTTCAACATCCAATCACCTTTGAGAAGGAGGACTGAATGCTGGAGGGAAAACACAGCAGGAGTTCAGTTTAGTTCTGCCTCAGGGAAAGAGCAGTGAGAACTCAGGTCTGGCTCAGGAAAAGATCAGCCAGAGTGAAGGGTAGTTCTACTTGGTAGCATGGCAGAGTGGTTTGGCTCTACTTCTGAGAGAGAACAGAGTACCCATTTGTTAGGCCTGTCACTGGCAAGGAGCAGACCTGTCTGACTCTTGGGAAAGGGCAGAGTGGTGTGGAGTTGAATTCTCTCTCTCTCTCTCTCTCTCTCTCTCTCTCTCTCTCTCTCTCTCTCTCTCTCTCTCGTCGTGTGTGTGTGTGTGTGTGTGTGTGTTAGGATCCAACCTTACGGCTAGCATGTTTATGCTGGAAAGTATTAAAGAAAATTGTAACTACTCTCTAAATCAGGTGTGTCAAACATAAGACCAAGGGGCTGGAACCAGCTAGTCCAGGGCTGTTACGCGGCCTGCAATTGGTACAAGGGAGGGAATAGGAGACTGCTGGGGGTGGGGAGTGGGCAAATCAACTCCAATTGTGGCTTCAGCATGGTGGAACAACCTTGTTTGCAGCAGTCAAACAGCATGGGAGTATCTGCCCAGTGCTGCACCACTGGCTCTCCAGCCCACCCATGTGGGTTTTCCTTTGCACTTCCTTCCCAGCCCATGGGGCCTTGCAGTGAGGATACAATAACATGGAGCTTACCAGCTGTTGTCCTTTATGTAGTTTATATCTCCAGTACCTGGCATTATGTTTTTTTGGCACACATGGCCCGACAAAGGGACATTTTTGCCAGATCCAGCCCTTGTAACAATTGAGTTCGACACCTCTGCTCTAAATTAATGTGTCTCAGCCAGGTTCCTTTTTTACTTATCTGGAGACCTGTGCTGATCTGTTCCTTGAAACCTACTTGTAAATAAATAAATCTTCTTTGTTGTTAATATATAATTCCTGACTCAGTGACCTCCATATTCTACTATCACATCTCAAAACTTACCTCACAGCAATGAATCCAAAGCCCATATACTCACTACCTAAGGGGAAGGTTTATAGTTTAAAATAAACCTAGTTCCCCCAAAATTATAGGAGGCTGTGTTGATAGAAATGGCCTGTCGTCACACATCCCTTATTTTCTTCCACTGCTCCACTGAACAACTGCGAGGAGTTTGTCTGCCATGGACAGGCAACTAACTGGTAGACCTACTCTGGGCATTGGGGTAATATAATGGATAAGAGAATAAACTGTGTTCTAGAAGGTCCCCAGTTCAAATGCCACCTCTGCCATGAACATAACAGCCTTAAAACTCTCTGTCTTCTGATGTGTGATATAAGAACAATAATGCTGGCTAATCTTATCAGACTGATGTGAGAATTAGATGATGATAATACGTGTGATGTACTCTGAACACAGTGCTATAAGAGTTCAGTGATAGACAAAGCTAAATGGAGATTAAAAACCAAAGCCTAATTACATGTTACGCTTCTCCCTGTATCCATCCCTGGGTCACATTGACAAAGTCTGGGAACTCTGTCCTCAGAATTCAATCCCCAAGTGTATGGGGGCATGATTTTGACAGGGAGCACAGCATGTGGGGAAAAGGAGCTTAAGCCTCCCCCTTGTGACATTTTCCTGATCTGAAACAGCCCTGGAGAGCATCCCCAACGGGATGTAGAACAGTTCTCTTGGTCTATTTCTGCTCTGGAAAAGAGTGTGGAATGTGCAGACTGAAGTCTCCTATAAACCTCCTATAAGCACATAGCAGTCTTATCTGGGTTGCCAGGTGCCCCCTGGCCATCGGCGGGGAATGGAAGGGTAGGGTTGCCAGATCCAGTTTAGGAAACTCCTAGAAATTTGGGGATGGAGCCCAGGGAGGGCAGGAACCTCAGCAGAGTCCAAGGCCACAAAGTCCATCCTCCAAAGCATCCATTATTTACAGGGGAACTGATCTCTGTAGTCTGGAGATGGGAATTCCAAGGATTCCCCAGGTCCCACCTGGAGGCTGGCATTCCTAGTCCTGATCCAAATTGGGCCCCTCCATGACTGGGAAGCATGGAACTCCCAGAACACATCTGTTTACAAACTGTGGTGAAGTACTAGAGAAGAGTATAATGAGTAGTTAGGCCTGTGCAGACATTATTGTACACAAAGATGTTGGCCACTTTGAGCACCGGTTGGGGAAGAAAGTGGGGACCTTAATAGAGTCCCCCCACATGTAAAGGTTATTTGTCATGCCGATGGTGATTGTGCTGATCCCTTATGGAAGCATGATCCATATGATCCATCACACTTGGCTGGAATGTGCGCTACTCAAGGTATTAGGCAGGCAATACCCTTCAAATTGGGGGGATCTGTTCTATGGGTTGCTCTGAGCATATGATCTTGCTTCCATGTTGTATCATTGCTGGGGCTGAGCACAAGTATTTGACAAGGGAAGTAACTGTTATAATACCATACCAGATACCACTGTAGCTTCAATTCATGAAACCGAGTCCAAAAAGATAGTCAGACATTGTTTAAAAATTTGCTACCTGAAGGGTCTCAGCATCTATTCTATTCAAATGCAATGTGTTACTTTACAGAGATGTTTGCTGTTGTAATTACACACTCATTTATGACATATCTTAACAGTTTGGGAATATGATCCATATAGTAAGGAACTTGGAGGTTACCTGGTCCAAGCTCTTACAGAGATTGCACATCAACTTAAATTATCACTGTTAGTTAATACCATAAAACATATTCCACAGTTTTCTTTGTTGTTGTTCAGTCGCACAGTCGAGTCCGACTCTTCGCGACCCCATGGACCAGTTTACGCCAGGCCCTCCTGTCTTCCGCTGTCCTCTGAAGTTTGCTCAATTTCATGTTCGTTGCATCGATGACACTGTCTAACCATCTCATCCTTTGCCGTCCCCTTCTTCTTTGACCTTCAATCTTTCCCAGCATCAGGGTCTTCTCCAGTGAATGCTCCCTTCTCATTTGGTGGCCAAAGTATTTGAGCTTCAGCTTCAGGATCTGGCCTTCCAAGGAACAGTCAGGGTTGATTTCTTTTAGGATTGACTGATTTGATCTCCTTGCAGTCCAAGGGACTTTCAAGAGTCTTCTCCAGCACCATAGTTCAAAAGAATCTATTCTTCGGCGCTCGGCCTTCCTTATAGTCCAACTCTCGCAGCCATACATTACTACGGGGAATACCATTGCTTTAACCATGCGGACTTTTGTTGGCAAGGTGATGTCTCTGCTTTTTATCATGCTGTTTAGGTTTGCCATCGCTTTCCTCCCAAGGAGCAGGCGTCTTTTAATTTCATGGCTGCAGTCACCATCTGCAGTGATCTGGGATCCTAGGAACGTGAAGTCTGTCACTACTTCTACGACTTCTCCTTCTATTTGCCAAGGAGTGATGGGGCCAGATGCCATGATCTTAGTTTTTTTGATGTTGAGCTTCAAGCCCACTTTTGCACTCTCCTCTTTGACCCTGAGCAAGAGGCTCTTTAGGTCCTCTTCACTTTCTGCCATCAGAGTGGTATCGTCTGCATATCTGAGGTTATTGATCTTTTCCCCAGCAATCTTAACTCCAGCTTGTGATTCATCCAGGCCAGCATTTCGCATGATGTACTCTGCATATAAATTAAATAAGCAAGGTGACAATATACATCCTTGTCGTACTCCTTTTCCTATGCTAAACCAATCAGTTGTTCCATATCCGGTTCTAACTGTTGCTTCTTGACCCTTATACAGGTTTCTCAGGAGACATGTGAGGTGGTCTGGTACTCCCATCTCTTTAAGAACCTGCCATAATTTATTGTGATCCACACAATCAAAGGCTTTAGCATAGTCAATGAAGCAGAAGTAGATGTTTTTCTGGTACTCTCTTGCTTTCTCCATAATCCAGCGAATGTTGGCAATTTGATCTCTAGTTCCTCTACCACTTCGAAACCCAGCTTGTACTTCTGGCAGTTCTCTATCCACGTACTGTTGGAGCCTAGCTTGTAGGATTTTGAGCATGACCTTGCTAGCGTGTGAAATGAGTGCAATTGTGTGATAGTTTGAACATTCCTTGACATTGCCCTTCTTTGGGATTGGAATGTACACTGACCTTTTCCAATCCTGTGGCCACTGTTGTGTTTTCCAAATTTGTTGGCAAATTGAGTGCAGCACTTTAACAGCATCTTCTTTTAAGACTTTGAATAACTCAGCTGGGATACCATCACCTCCACTAGCTTTGTTGTTAGTAATACTTTCTAAGGCCCATTTAACTTCGCTTTCCAGGATGTCTGGCTCGAGGTCAGTGATTATCCCATCGTGGTTGTCAAGGACATTGAAGTCCTTCTTGTATAGTTCTTCTGTGTATTCTTGCCATCTTTTCCTAATCTCTTCTGCTTCTGTTAGGTCCCTACCATTTTTGTCCTTTATCATGGCCAGCTTTGCATGGAACGTTCCCTTGATTTCTCCAATTTTCTTGAAGAGATCTCTAGTCCTTCCCAATCTATTGTTTTCCTCTATTACTTTGCATTGTTCATTCAGGAAAGCCTCCTTATCTCTCCTTGCTGTTCTCTGGAAATCTGCATTCAGTTGGGCAAATCTTTCCTTTTCACCGTTGCCTTTAGCTTTCCTTCTTTCCTCTGCTATGTGTAAAGCCTCATCAGACAGCCACTTTGCTTTTTTGCATTTCTTTTTCTTTGGGATGGCGGTGATTGCTGCCTCCTGTACAATGTCACGGACCTCTGTCCATAGTTCTTCAGGCACTCTGTCTATCAACTCTAGTCCCTTAAACCTATTCTTCACCTCTACTGTATATTCATCGGGGATGCGATCTAGGTCAAATCTGAATGGCCTTGTGGTTTTCCCAACTTTCTTCAATTTTAATCTGAATTTTGCAATGAGTAGCTCATGATCTGAGCCACAGTCAGCTCCAGGTCTTGTTTTTACTGACTGGATAGAGCTTCTCCATCTTTGACTGCAAATTATATAGTCAATCTGATTTCGGTGTTGCCCATCTGGTGATGTCCATGTGTAGAGACGCCTCTTAGGTTGTTGGAAAAGGGTGTTCGCTATGACCAGCGTGTTCTCTTGACAAAACTCTGTTAGCCTTTGCCCTGCTTCATTTTGTTCTCCAAGGCCAAACTTGTCTGTTATTCCGGTTACCTTTTGATTTCCTACTTTAGCATTCCAGTCCCCTATGATGATGAGGACATCATTTCTTGGTGTTAGTTCTATGAGCTGTTGTAGGTCTTCATAGAACTGGTCCACTTCAGCCTCTTCTGCAGCAGTGGTTGGGGCATAGACTTGGATTACTGTGATATTGAATGGTTTGCCTTGGATTCGGACTGAGATCATTCTGTCATTTTTGAGATTGTATCCCAATACTGCCTTTCTCACTCTCTTGTTGACTATAAAGGCCACACCATTTTTTCTACGGGATTCCTGGCCACAGTAGTAGATATAATGGTCTTCTGAGTTAAATTCGCCCATTCCTGTCCACTTTAGTTCACTGATTCCCAAGATGTCGATGTTCATTCTTGCCATTTCATTTTTGACCACGTCAAGCTTACCTTGATTCATAGATCTTACATTCCAGGTTCCTATGCAGTATTGTTCTTTGCAGCATCGGACTTTCCTTTCACCGTCAGACACATCCACAACTGAGCGTCCTTTCGGCTTTGGCCCAGCCGCTTCACTCTTTCTGGGGTTACTCGTACTTGCCCTCTGCTCTTCCCCAGTAGCATACTGGACACCTTCCGACCTGAGGGGCTCATCTTCCGGCGTCATATCTTTTAGCCTTTTGTTACTGTCCATGGGGTTTTCTTGGCAAAGATACTGGAGTGGGTTGCCATTTCCTTCTCCAGGGGATCACGCTTGGTCTGAGTTCTCTGCTGTGGCCTGTCCGTCCTGGGTGGCCCTCCACGGCATAGCCCACAGCCTCATCGAACCACGCAAGCCCCCTCGCCACGACAAGGCAGTGATCCATGAGGGAGTTTTCAGGGAAATCTATATTTCCAAAATGGATTGGGATTCCAAGTAAATATGATTATGATCATAACATCACAAGATTTTTGTGGGTGTTGTTTTGGTTGTTTGTTTGTTGGTATTTTTTTCATATGAGCATGCATGTGTGTGAGAGAGAGACTGTGTGCGCACCTGGAAGTCATGGAAACTTCTGGTGACTGACCCCCTACTGGAGGGGCCTGGAGGATATTCAGAGAGGTGGCTGAATAAAGCCTGCCCCCACCTCCCGACTTCTGGTATTCCAAGGAGGTCTCCCATCCAAGTACTTGCCGGAGTCGGCCCTGTTTAGCTTCCAAGATCTGATGAGATCAAGCTTGCCTGGGCTATCCAGGTCAGGGTGGTTTTGTTTTGTTTTTTAAAATTCAGCCTAAGGTGTTGTACAAGCAGTTCACACCACATCTGCAACCCTTTGATTGTTGGGAATACAGATGTTGTATTTCCATTCTAGGAACATTACTTTCTTTCTCAGCATTCAAACTACAGCTTGTGATTCCTGGGAAAACAAAATTTTCTCACAAGGCAGTGCAAAATAGCAACCACCACCTGCAACAGAAGTGGGCACCTTGTGGCTACCTATTAATTAGTACAATATACACAGCCTAAATATTTTGGCATTTTTAAACAGGGTTCTTTTACAATTTATTTATTTATTTTTTATCTGTGAAGTTTGATCACTATTGTAGGTTTCTTGGGAAAATATGACCGCTGTCCCTATAATGCCTTGTTCATTTTGTAAATAATTTTCCTTATTCCCTTTCTCTTCCCCAGAGGGGGTCAGCACATAAACCTGGATGGTTTATGGGTAGCATTGCCAGCCTCCAGGTGGTACCTCAAGATCCTCTTGGTGTTATAAATGACCTCCAGACAACAGAGATCAGTTCCTGTAGATAAAATGGCTGCTTTGAAGGGTGGACTTGATGGCATTACACTCCACTGAGATCCCTCCCCTCCCTAAACTCCATTCTCCCCTGGTTCCAAATCTCCGGGGATTACTCAAGAAGGAGTTGGCTGCCTGACTTCTTCAGCTACCATGCCTTTCCTGGCCTAACAGAGCACTGCCACCTCTCCTCAGAATTATGGAAGGGGAATGATGTTAAAGCTGTACCCTTGACTTGGCCCTCACTCTCTATAGCTGTTCCTGCCCACCTGCTGAGGGATAGAGCTTTAAATACCTCCCACCCCTCCCAGGTTTCCTGAGAAACTCTTGGGAGACATCTTGGTGCCCTGGCTCATGATGTTATGTTGCCATTCTCAAGATGAGAGTGCAATTACCCTCTGAGTCCCGCTGTGATTACTATCTATAACTACCATCTGAGCTGCCATGATGCTGACAGAGATTCCTCTGTATTCGGAGGGCACGAGTGCTGACCATAATGTGTAGGATTGCCAACTCTGGCTTGGGAATTCTTGGAGATTTGGGGGTGGTGCCTGTGGTGTGGAGGAGAGAATCTGGGGGAGAATTTCACTTGGAATCTATGGGATATCATAGAGTCTGCCCTCCAAAGCTGCCATTTCTTTCAGGGAAATGGATCTCTGAAATCTGGAGATCTGTTATAATTCCAGAAGAACTCCAGACCCCATATGGAGGTGGGCTACCTTGCTCCTTCCCATTTCCTCTCTGTCTCTCTCCCCCACACCACCTTTAACTCTGAAGGATGTGTGGCCTTCTTCTCCAAAACTGGAGAATGTGTCTTTCTACCTTTGTATATCTATTATGCTAGTACTTCAACTTCCCCCTAAGCACAGTGCTTGCAGTAATGCTGGTACTGCAGCAAAAATGTGATTATACGTTCTCTCCATCATCCCTTCATAAGATCACTAGCCAACCTGACCTTTAAGTAAATACCTTCCTGAGCCCAACTGCGGTGATCATATCCAAACAAGATCGGTCTACTCAGAGTCAAACCAGATGAGATGTTGGAATATCCATGAAGGGATTGCCAGCATTTTTTAAACTGCTAAATAGCAGTCTTAAGAGTTCCCAGTTCTCTTCAGGAATGGTGGTGGTAGGGTATTAACTCCTTGCATTGTTTTGCAACCTAAAGCTTCCAGAGTTTCTTTGTTTTCCCCAGGGAGCCATTTGAGGTTAAGTCAATGGTATGGGCTATGACCTGCATGGCCCAGGCTAGCCTGATCTTGGAAGCTAAGCAGGATCAGCCCTGGTCAGTATTTGGAAGGTGAGGCCACCAAGGAATGCCAGGATCGTTATGCAGAGGCAGGCAATGGCAAACCACCTCTGAATGTCTCTTGCCTTGAAAACCCTCCAGGTAGGGTTGGCAGCTCCGAGTTGGAAAACACCTGGAGATTTTGGGGATGGAGCCTGAGGAGGGTGGGGTTTGGGAAGGAGAGGGACATCAGTGGGGTACAATGGCATTGAGTTCACCTTCCAAAGCAGCCATTTTCTCCAGGAGAACTGATCTCACCATAAGTCAGCTGCAACTTGATGGCAATTACCACTTCCAAATGGTATGAGGGGAACTCCAATACAAATTACTTCCTTTCCCCTGTTCAGCAATTAAAAACACACAAGAGGCATGTTCACTGTTCTGCCAGTATCATGTCTGATTTGACCCTGAGTCATTCTAAAGGTAATTTCACTGATCACATTTCTAGGCTACTGCTCCTCCTCATCTGATAGGCAATGCAGACTTATGCGTTCAATGCATTTGCTTAGTCACCTACAGCTGATTTTACTTTGATGCCGGGCCTTGAAGAGGATGGTCTGTAATCTAGATACAGTATTACTTGAAACATCAAGGGGACTTAGTATGTACAAAGTGACACTATCAGTGTATAGATTTCTGAGCAGAAAAAGGGGAAAAAATTAGAAGGCCTGACCTACTTTTGATTTCACTGTTCTGATCCTTGACTCTTGCCAGGGAAGGATGTGGTTTAGAAGTGAATGAGTTTAAAAAAAAAGAAAAAAAAGAAAGAACAAGAAAAATCATGAGATCGAACCAGCACTGTTTCTGCGGCGGTGGGCAAAATCATGCCCAGTCTTGTTTCGTTTTCTGCTGAGGAAGGGAAGAGGGCACAGGAGCTCTTGTTGCTCTGAGCTGAATGCAGAGTCAATTCCTTACTGCAATTTTCTGAAAGGTGGGGCAATGTGTACTAATACGGTTGCCAACTCCAGGTTAGGAAATTCCTGGATATTTGGGAGGAGGTTCCTGGGGAGGGCAGGGTCTGGGGAGGGACCTCAGTAGGGTGTAATGCCATAGAGTCCACTCTCCAAAACAGCCATTTTCTCCCAGGAAACTGATCTCTGTGGCCTGGAAATCAGTTGTAATTCCAGAAGATCTCCAGGCCCCACTGGGAGGTTGGGAGCCTAGAACTGAAGGCCATGACATCTGTATGCTGTGGGGTGACCAAGTTTACTGATCCTCCAGGATGCAAAACACAGACATAACTTGTGTAGTGGGTTAGACGCATGTAGAAACCACAGCGACTGATGTAGTGGTCAGCATGGTTTACTGGTACACAACTAGAACCCTGAACCCTGGCCATGTGACCAACTTTATACAGCACCTGGGAACACCCCTAGAGCCTATTGGTGGGTTTAAACCTCCCGCCACAGTCTCTATTGGTTCCCCAAGGGAAAGTCCAGGAGCCTAGTCCCTATTGTTCCTAGGGAGTTAAGCTCGGTATTACTCGCTGGTGACTAGTGGCAGTCAGCAGACATAACACAACCATTACACATGTAAAAAGATTCAGAATGAGGAGAAGCCAGAAGGACTTGAGTCCCCTCACTCAGATATGCTCTTAGTCTCTCTCTGTGTCTCCATTTATCTATTAATTTATTGTATTTATACTCCATTTTCAACGAGATTGTCTCTCTAAATAGCTTACATTTAAAATCACAACTTTAATTAAAACTTGTTGCTAAAGTTCAGAATTCCATTTTTATATGAATTTTTGTATACATTGAGCAGTTGGGTTAGAACAGATAAAAGGAAGTACTTCTTCACCCAAAGAGTCATTAACACATGGAATTCACTGCCACAGGAGGTGATGGTAGCTACAAGCATGGACGTCTTCAAGAGGGAATTAGATAGTTTTTCCGGTTTTGGTGCTCGCTATGGCGGTCGCTCTCCCGTGGTTCTCCCAGGAGGCAATTGCCAGAACCCGTGGCCTGGGGGTGCGATTGTCCGCACTCCCCACAGAGCTCTGGGAATGAGCTTCAAGCCATGGGACGCCAGAAAGGGGGGGGGGCATCCTTGCCCCAACGGTCCTGCTACGCAGTTTTCCGAAGGAACTAGAAGCACACATCGGATCAAGCGTAGGGTGATCTAGCGATTTGACATGCAAAGCGAGGTGAATCCACATTGCCAATGAACTGTGAGTTATGTTTAAGCGAGAACATTGAGAAATAATAAAGCCAGAAAGCTGCCCCAAGAAAAGTAAGGGGGAGGGGATTCTCCCACAAGAAGATAAATAAAAGTGAACTTTGTTAGTTTATGCGGGGCAGGGGGGTGTGCTTTTGAAGCCATTAGGACTGGAGTAAAAAACTTTTAAGAACTTACCAAGCGTTTTGAGAGCTTGAGAGACTTTGATAACTTTTGCTGAAAAGTAAACATCCTTGTAAAAATGGTGCCTCCAATGAAGAAGGAGGAAGGGGAGAAGATAGTGAAAGCTAAGGCTGCCGGAAGTGCCAGCCCAACGAGTGTTGTGCCCAGACAGGAGGCAACTCCTGATCTGCAAAGGATTTTAAATGAAGCACTGCGCCCTCTGCTGGAGCAGGTGATGGAAATAAACTGAAAGCTCAAGTCAATGGGAATACCAAGAAGATTGACCAACATGAGCAGGAACTTAAAGAAGTTGACACCAATGCCAAGAAGCTCCAAAAACAAATGCAGGCTATGGCGAAGAAGCATCAAGAAGATGAGTCTCAACTACTACAGCTACAAATGGAAAGGGCAAGCTATGTCCTGAGATTCCAGGGGATTCCTGAGGAAAAAGGGGAGAACCTCATGCAGATAATGAGCGATGCCCTGGAGCAAATGGCAGACATGAAAGCAGAGAATCTGCAAAGCGACATAGATACAGTCTTTAGATCGTACACAGAATTCATAAGGAAAAATGATCTGCCGGGAGAAGTGACGGTGAGGTTCTCCAGAAGAAGAGTGAGAGATCAAATTCTTAAGGTGGCTAATGGAGTTACCCTGAAAATCAAGGGCAAAGAGATAAAGGTTTTAAAAGACATTCCATTTGAAGTAAGGAGGAAAAGATGCAAATATAAAGACTTGATCTTATTTCTACAAAAGAAGCAAATTGCCTACAGATGGCTATTGCCTGAAGGAGTCATCTTTAAGTTCGTCAACGGAAAGGAGAAAATTGACTCTGTTGAGAAGGCAAGAGAATTCTTGTACCTTCATAGTTGCCCAGCAGACGGGGAAGAAGGAGAAGAAGGAGACAGTTCCAAGGAGGGGGGTGGGGATGGAGCAGAGCCATCGTCTGGTGAAGAATCAGACTCTAAGTTGGGGGCTGTGGCCCCCAAAGTAGGCTACAAATTGAGGAAGAAGAAGGATAAGAAGTGATTTGTTATCATATGAAGTTCTAAAAGTTGTATAAATTATACTGTCTTAAGTTTTTTATGAAGTCACAGCAGATGTGAACTATAGATTTGAAATTTATAGAAGAAGATGACCACATTCATTGGTTTAACATGAAGCTTAAGCAATTTACATATGTAATCTTGTTAAAGCAGTTTGTATAACACCCACTTGGGTTTTTAGAGGTACCTTTTCTTTCTTCCCTTAGTGTGTTGACCCTTCCCTTATTTCTTATGTAGTATTTTTAGTTTTAGAAATTGCAATAAAAAATTCCCCTTCGGGGGGCCAAAAAACAAAAACAAAAGAGAGAATTAGACAAACATATGGAGCAGAGGTCTCTCAGTGGCTATTAGCCACAAGGTATAGATAGGAACTCTAGGGCAAGTGATGCTCTGTATTCTTGGAAGCTTGAGGGTGGGGACAGTGGGAGGGCTTCTAGTGTCGTGGCCCCACTGATGGACCTCTTGATGGCACCTGGTATTTTTGGCCACTGTGTGAGTGGACTGGATGGGCCATTGGCCTGATCCAACATTGGCTTCTCTTATGTACTTAAATACTGCAACACCCTGCTGCTAACCAAACATGACACTTTTCATATGTACACTGGACAGCATAAGCCTTGTCCACATTACAGTGAACACACGTATATCCTGCATGTATCTGCGTACATCTGTTAGGAAGAAAGAGGCAGTGTATGGTCACTCACTGTACAAATGAAACTGGAGACCAGTACCTGAATATATGTGTGGTTCAAGTCACATTAAACTATTGCATTGAATGAAACATGAGAGTTTCTTAATGCATATATAAAGAAAAATCAGGTGTACACTGTACATGAATTGTATGTGCATTAAACATAACTTGTAAACAGCGATAACTTTCCTCAAAAGATATCTTAGCAGGGAATATGAGGTAGTAGGAAGTCTGAATTCCACATAGCCCAACTCAGTGCTTCAAATAATTAACCCTTGCTCTAAAAATGTTAATTTGGAATTGAATTGAACCAGCTTCCACTGTACGAAGGGATCCTACTCTGGGATCATGACCCACACATTACGGAGAACCCAGCCAGAGCAAGGCAATGAAGCTCTGACTGGGGGCATGTCTAGCAACATCGCAAAACCTATACTGGAATGCGTTATTTACCATTCATAATCCAGGAAACTGGGAGGAAGGAATGTTAGGGCCATGCAGGCCAGTGTCTGTGTACTTAATTCCATGGGGTTGTCAGTTCTGGGTTGAGACATATGTGGAGATTTTGGGGGTGGAGCCTGGGGAGGGCGGGGTTTGGTGGGGGAGAGACCTCAGCAGGATATAATCCCTTAGAGTCCACCTTCTGAAGCCACCATTTCCTCCAGGGGAACTGATCTTGGTCGTCTGGAGATCAATTGAAATAGTGGGAGATATCCAGGTACCACATGGACCCTATAAATCCAGGTCCATACATCCTGAAGTCAGTGGTGTGAGCTGTAGGGCTAGGAAAATAAATGATACAATGCTTTGCTGACCAGGAAAGGCAGAAAACTAAACTCCTAGGTATTTAGAACAGGATTGACCAAGCCAGAGGTTCAGTGCTGCCTGTCAATTGTAGGGAATGCTATCGTTCATCCACTGCTCCTTGTTTCATTCCTGGCTAAGATCTCCTAGCCCCAGCCTTTAGGTCCCCGGCAAAGAGCAGGCCAGATCACCACAGTCTCAGTGACCTTCAGCCCTGACTTGGATAGTTCAGGCTAGCCCAATCTTGTCAGATCTTGGAAGCTAAGCAGGGTGACCCAAGCTAGTATTTGGATAGGAGACCTCCAAGGAATACCAGGGTTATGACATAGAGGCAAGCAATGGCAAGCCACCTCTGAATATCTCTTGCCTTGAAAACCATATGTGACTTGAGGGCACTTTCCATCACCATCAGTGACCTCTCCAGAGCCAACTGTTACGGGACTCGGTCTGGGTTGCCTAGAGGCCCAGAGAAAATTGTTCTGCCCTAGAATAGAGGCTTAATGTGTGGAAATGAGCAGCTGAGACTTTCAGATAGGGTTGCCAACCTCCAGGTGTGACCTGGAAATCCACTGCTATTATGGTTAATCTCCAGATGCCCGAGATCAATTCCCTGGGAGAAAATAGCTGCTTTGCAGAGGGGACTCTATAGTATTATACACTGCTGAGATCCCTCCCCCTCCCCAAACCCCACCCTCCCCAGGCTCCACTCCCAAAATCTCTGGGTATTTCCCAGCCCAGAACTGGGAACCCTATTTTCAGGGCATAACATTGCCTAGTAAACAGCATCTCATTAAGCCTCTATTAAAGGGACAAGACATTTTTCTCTCTCTCCAGGCAGTTGGCAACCCTCATGCAATTCTAATCCAGGAGTCTAACACTAACCTAACCAATGATGGAAGTGGTCCTCTGTGCAAAGCCTTAGGACATCGATCTTATTCCCATGTACTTGGCAGTAGATCTTATTGGAATCTAGGAGACAAATTAATTGTGGTTAGTCTTGAGATGTGTTTAAGACTCATAATCCTCTTCCAGTATTCCCAAATCTGCAAAAAAGCAAAACAAAACAAAACCTGAACCCACAGACACCACCCTGCAAAGTTCAGTCTTGGGTCTTTAAAAAAAGAGTTTGACTGAGGTGACCTAGGTTCAGTTGCAATCCGCACGCTATTGTTTCACAAGGTTCTTCTCATTCTGGAGCCTGACTGGAAACCCTCCTCCACCCTCCCCTCCCCTCAGTGGGAAACACCTCAGTAGTCTTGGCTTGTAATTGTCACATGCAAAGCAGTTGCTGGCACTCACGCTGAGCACATGTGCCTTGCTCTTGGGCAGCGAAAGACCTTTCCCAAGCGACTGCCAAAGATTTTCCACCCCAAGGCAGCCAAGCTTTCCACCTCCCTGTGATTAATTCTGCCCACTCTTAACAGACATTATCCTCCCCAGCAAGGAGGGAGGGGTGAGTCCTCCTTCCTAGCCTCCCTATTGAGCAAGGCTAGTTAGGCACTCCCTATCTCCCTTGTGGTTTGTGTGTGCTGCCTTGACATCCAGCTTCAGCCACTGAGGCCTCAGATGCATTGCACAGCCCTTTTGAAAAATACCATTTTAAGAGCTACCCTTATTGGTATGCCTTGCTTTAAAAAATGCAGGAATCAATCCCACTGAGTTCAACAAGATTTAGTGCTGGAGAGTAAGCATGCTGAGCATTGCAACCCGAAACTCCTACAGGGAATGCTCCTGGGAATTATTTGCATGAAGAAGAAGAAGAGTTGGTTTTATACTATACCCCACCCTTCACTACCCGAAGGAGTCTCAGAACAGCTTACAATCACCTTCCCTTCCTCTCCCCGCAACAGACACCCTGTGAGGTAGGTGGGATTGAGAGAGCTCTGAGAGAGCTGTGGCTGACCCAAGGTCATCAAGAAGGCTTCAGGTGGAGGAGTGGGGGATCAAACCCGGTTCTCCAGATTAGAGTCCGTCGCTCTTAAGCACTATACCAGACTAGCTCTCACTCAGTTGCCATTTGCATTGGAACACATGAGAGAGACCAAAGGCACTCAAAGAGCAGCAGCTGCAAGAAAATGGCACCAAAGGAGTCAAAGCTAATAGAGCATTAAGGCTGGAGATGCACTAAGGATGGAATGCCAGCCTCTAGGTGTGGTCTGGAGATCTCCTGGAATTAGAATTTATCTCCAGATGACAGATTAGTTCCCCTGGAGAAAATGGCTGCTTTGGAGAGTGGAATCTATGACATTATACCCCACTGAGGTATATGCCCTGGGGTATAATGACAGAGTCCACTCTCCAAAGCAGCCATCTTCTCCACAGGAACTGATCTCTGTTATCCGGAGATCAGCTGTAATTCTTGGAGATCTCCAAGCCCCACCTGGAAGTTGGCAACCAGCCTCAGAGAGGTCATCTGAAAACACCTTTATCACCTCATGGCACAGTACATTCTAACTAGGAGATCACTATATTGCTGTACTTCCAAGCACCTTGAATCTGTTTATTGTTTTAATGTTTTTATGATGTTTCTATGGGATTGTGTGATTTTAATCTACTTGGCCTTCAGATCAGGGCCTGGAACATTTCCCCTCCTCTTTTTTTTTTTTTAACAACCACCCTAACAAAGAGTTCTGGAGAGCACAAAGTTTCAGGGGGGTTGTTGTTTTTGTTGGTCCTAATATAAAGTTGTTGGCTCTTGGATTTGGTTATTGAATTTTTATTTTTTGCTGCATTTAATGGACCTAGATACCTATTTCACCCAGCCACCATCTAATCTAATAAAGTCTGCCACACATTCTTTAAGTCTCAACTAACTGCTGATTAGGAACGTATTTGTAAAAAAAAAGTTCCCTCCCTCTCTCCAGTTCTCTTGTACTATAATCCATCTTGTTGAAGCATTTGGGGGAGTTCAAGAGTTTGAGCACTATTTTGTGAAATTTTTGTTGGTCCTAGAAAAGAAAACATTATACTGTTGGTTTTTTAATTTAAAAAACCAGCCCTTTTCTATATGGCTATCTATAATCTTTTTACTGCTGTGTGAAATTCAGAAAATGTGCAAATTTTTGCAGTGGGTCATGGACAGATGATAACATTTTGTGACACTGACATCTTAACATGAAAAAGCACACTTTATGGAGACTGAAATAAAGGTTATGGCTGCAATTCTGTGCTGTTGTGGGGAAATAAGCCCCACTGGAGACCATGAGATTTACTTCCAAGTAAACATTCATAAGATGAGGCTGCACTTCTCATTGTTATAGTGTTACAGAAATGACCTTTTTTAAAAAAGCCCCCCCCAAAAAAACCCTCTGGTAATGTAGGGGGGTGATGATGGGCACCTGAGAGAAGGCAAATGGCACCCATATGGGCAGGATCTTCCAAAATGTGCACCTTCTCATCCACATGTCATATGAATGATTTGGACTGTGAACTTTCCCAAAGGATGGTATCAAACCTAGTTCAGGAAAGAAACCCCTGAAAGGGAACAATTGCGGGGTGATGTCATGCAGATGCTCCCCAATAACCCATTCTAGTTTGGATGCAAAAATGAAACAAAACTTCTGTGGGAAAACAACCTGTAGCCGCAATTCTATAGGAGGTAATATTCACTCCTATTCCCTCCTCACCACATCACTACCTTATCCATGCCACAGGGTTGCCAGCTCTTGGTTGGGAATGCCTGAAGATTTTGGAGGTGGAGCCTGAGGAGGGCGGGGTTTGGAACATAATGCCATAGATTCCAACTTCCAAAGCAGCCATTTTTTCCCCAGGTGAACTGATCTTTGTCACCTGGAGGTCAGTTGTAATAGCAGATCTCCAGCTACCACCTCGAGGTTGGCAACCCTACACGGTGTGCCACATGCAAGGAATATCCCAAAGAATTGCATCATGCCTGAGTTTGCTCATCATCCATCTTTGTCACGGACTGGAGAGCATTCTCATTAGCGGGTGTGAACTGACCTGCCTCCTATGACTCCCCATGTCTCTTACATCACAGCTGAAGGACTGGCCTCTAAGATCCTGCTTCTGGCCTCACATGTTGCAGGGCAGGGCAGCCAGTGTTCCTGCAGGGCTCAGCTCTGCCCTCCCTCATCTCAGCTGCTGTCTGTCCCAACCACACCTGTAGTAAAACTATGGTATTTTGCTGGGAAGGTGGAGCAAACGGGGCAGTGGAAGGGTGTGGATAGTCACTATAGCAGCCCCAGCCATAACAGCTCCGAGGCAAATTCTGCTGAGATCAATTTGGTTCTGCTGCACTGAACTCTCCTCCTCTTTCTTCGGGTTTGCCCAGTGCTAAAGAATGGTTGGGGGCATGTCTTATTTATTTATGCTCCACTTCTCTCTCCAATAGGAACCAAAAGCCACTTTCAACACTGTTCTCCCCTTCTCCACCTTACCCTCAAAGCAACACATTGTGGAGAACACAGTTTGGGTCTGGGGTGGTCCCTACCCTGGGCCCTAGTGTAACAGTCACATGCATGACTTGTAGGTTCTCCTCAGTTCTCGTGCACATGGGGCCTGATTTGGAGTCTGTCTGTGGTGCACATGAAGAAAAGGGTTCACCCCCCACACACACATTCTGTTTTCTTAACCTTCAATGGTCCCAGGGTGTGTCATTTGTCACATTGTGTACTATGTAGATCTCCCCCCTCCAAAGCCCTTTCATGTGTGCCACAATTGCCATGCAAATGAGGCTGACAGTCGCCTGCTGAGGCAGGGAATCTCCAGTCCCCACCTCTTGTTTCCTGCTGTTGGTCATGCAGCCAGCGGGAGAAAAAGTAATCTTACCAAATCACCGTCATGCAACAATGTGAAATCACTTCTGGGAAAACTGCATAAATGATGCCAGTCTGCTGTAGGAATCACCGGAAACGCTATGGTTTTGCCAACAGAGCTTCTGGCAATTCCTTGAGAGGTGTGAGGTCCTATTTGGGTTTTCCCTAGAAATGATGTCACACCGGTGCCTGATGGTGCCCCCACTCCCCGGGCTCCCGATGGTCGTGAAGCAGAGCCCAGACAACCCTAAATCCAAATCAGGCATTACCTAAGCAGGAACTGAAGAGAATTTGCATGTCACATATTACTGTTACACAGAAATAGACTGGTGACCCAAGACACAACCTCTGTTCTCTTGATGTCTGAAGGGAGAATGACTTGGCCCAAGGTCACCCAGCACACTTCCATGGAAAAGCAGGGATTCAAATCCAGATCTCCCAGAACCTAGCCCAGCCACTATGGTTATGCATTCATAGCATCACAAGGGAGAAACCAGTAGCACATTCCATCTCCTTCCAGGACAAAGACTCCTACTGTACTTTTGGCTCTTCCTTTTTTATTCATGCTGTACCTCCTTAGTGTTATACTGTAAAGTGCATTAGTGTGGGTAGTTAACTGCTGGGTGTTCCCAGTAGGGCCAGCAATGAGGTCTGGTTTTGTTGCAGGAGAGCAGATCAGAGGCCTTGAGAGGGCAAGAGGGAATCCCAGGATCGCATACTTGGAAGTTACCTTTGTATTTCTTCCTTCGCCAACCATTTCAATACCAAGGGGAGAGAAATAAAATCAGTCTCTCCCCCCCCCCGGCCCCGTTTCTTCTCGATCCCTTCCCAAATAAACAGTGGAAGTGTGAATGGAAGAATTTACTTGTCAAATCAATCTGGCACAGTGTCTTTTGCACTCCCTTCCCCCACACCATTCCTGCGAATGTAACCCAGTTTTCCTTTATGTAACTTGCAGAAAATATTCACAGACTTCTGTCAAGGCATAATTACTCTTAGGTGTGCCTTTCGACAAGCAGGTAGAGCATTTAAAGTGGGCATTACCGTAGCTCCTCCAGGGACATGGAGATCTAGGCTACTGAAGGTGTGCACAGCCATGCTTGGGAGCTGTTACATCAGCAGTGATGAGGAGCTGGGATTACATAACTGGTTTCCCCCCCCCTCCTGTCCACATTCAGGTTCTGTGACCTTTCAGTTGATGGGGATTACTGGAGAAGAGCACTGACAGTGAAATCCTAAACAGAGTTACACCCTTTGAAGCCCATTATGGAATTAGAAAGGTGTGACTCTGTTTAGGATTGCACTGTAAGTACCGTACACTGAGATTTGATTCCCATGGTACTTTACGGTGTGATGTTATGAAAAATATTTGAAGCACTGGAGATGGGATGGTTCTTGTCACGACATTGGGCTGAGCTTGGGGATGCCTTGGATACCTTTCTAATGAGCATTTGACAAGTCCCATTGGTTGGAAGCAATGGATGTTCTGTAAAGTAAAAGCAGCAACAACTCTAGCATCCCCATCACCAGGAGTTCAATGGTCCAAATGACAGGACAGTGTAGTGCAGTGGTTAGAATGACAGGCTGCATTCAAATGGGCAGTTCAGTCCACTGTTGCCCCACCTCTAATGGAGCAAGGTTATTTTGTCATGACCAGACTCACCCTTTTTAGCACTCTTCAAAGCGCTTTTACATGATCAGATGGCAGCAGGCAGGGAGTCAGCCATCGGCCATTTTTTAAAAAGTTTGTCCTTGGAGCGTGCCCACAAGCACTGATCAGCCTCCTAGGATATGTAGTTCATGGGGCTGTCAGCCATTTTTTTTTTAAAGTTTGCCTTCTGAGCACATGCACAAATGCTTGCTGAGACTGCTGGGATATGGAGTTCACTGCCGTCCTCCCTCTAATCTTTTCAAATGACCCCTTCCCTAAAGGACAGATAAAATCTGAAGAACAGGCATCTTTCTTTTTTTTTTTTTTGTCAAAACCCTCCTAAAAAGGAGAGGAATTTATTCTTTTTATAAATAGAAAAAGGTAGGGTATATAGAGGGATAAAGAAAAGAGCGGAGTGAGTATTCTGTTAATAAAGGTTAGTTTAAATCAATATAGATACAGTTTTTGGCAATCTCCGTGATTTGAGAGTCTTCTTTTCATCTAACAAAAATTCAAAATAACTCTGTTAAAGAGGTTAGTAATGTCCTTTGGGGTTAATTATTAGTCATCTCCTTTTTGACGTTTCCCGAACAGTTATTTCTTAGGTTGTCTTCCTTTGGTATCCCTCAAGTTATAGGATGGGCCACCTTTGGTTTTCACTTCTCCCACTCCGGCACCTCCCTCCTCTGGGCCGCTGTCATCTTCACTACTCAAATCTGTCCACGTTGCGAGTGCTGCCTCTTCCTCTGGACTGGCGTGTCTCTTCAGAAATTCCTGCGCCTTGAAGATGGAGTCAATCTTCTCTCTTTTATCCTTGTACTTGAACAAAAGGCCTTCGGGGAAGGTCCATCTGTATATGACCTGTCTTCTTTGTAGAAAAGTGGTCAATCCTTTATAAGCTTTCCTTTTCATCCGGATTTCATAAGGCACATCTTTCAATATTCTGATGGTCTGCTCCCCAATTTTCAAGGGCACCGCTGCAACTGCACGCAAGATTTGATCTCTGGTACTTTGCTTGACAAACTTGACAACCACTTCTGCTGGCAGATTATTTTTTTTGTAAATGTGGAGTAGGCCCTATAGACCTTATCCATTTCTTCTTTTAACTCACGCTGATCTCTGCCAGTGACGGGTGCCAAGGCATTCGCAAGTATAGATCTGAGATCTTCCTTCTCTTCTTCTTTAATGCCCTGAAATCGAAGAGTCAGATTCGATTTTTCCATTTGCAACATCAAAATTCTTTTTTCTTGCACATCCTGATGCTTTTCTAACTTGTTGACCCTTTTCTTCACTTTTCCGATGTCTTCCGACGAGACCAAACATTTCTGTGCGATCTCCTCCATCTTCTTTGACGTCTCTGTTAGTTGCCTCTGTTGACTGTTGAGAACACCTTCCATATTAGTTAAGGTTTCGCTGATTTTCTGTATTTGGACCAGCAGAGGGTGCAGTAGCTCGCTTGTCTGTTGACTGACAGTCGGCTCTGGAGGGGGATTACCCGGACCGGAAGTCCCGCCTCCCTTCTTCTCAGTTTTCAAAGGGACTTTCTTCATGGCAGACATTTCTTGTATTTGTTTACTTTATAAAAGTTCGTGACGCGTCGCTCAGGAGTCCCGCTAACTCATTCGCTTCAATGGCACCCCAAAGGTAATTTCACCAACCCTTCTTCCCTTTCATCCCCCTTAGCTTTCTTATGCAAGTCCCGCTTCTCAGTGGAGGGGGGGATTCCCCCTCCTCCCAGCCGCTTATTCGCTTACGGGGGAAGGGCTCGGGTTTCGCTTCAAATTCAGACCTCCAACTCACGGTTCCTGCCGTTTCTTCTTTTTGCTTCAATTCATCGCTGTTCCTCACTCCTGTTGGAAATCGGTGGCGTTGCTAAGTCCCATTACGGGCACACCGCAGCGGGGCCGATTGGGGCGGGGAGAAAGCCTCAATTTCCCGGCTGTCTGCCGGCAAAGAGGCTACTCCCCAAGCGCCCCCGGTTTGGAGCCTTTGCCTAAGGCTCACTAGGGTCTTGCAAACCTGCAAAGACCCCCCCAAACTGCGTGTGGGCTAACCACCTCTGGGGGCTTCCCGAAAGGTGGCCGCCATTCGCAACGCCGGAAACCGAAACCAACAGGCATCTTTCTTTTAGAGTTTTTAAAAAGAAAACAAAGTTTTGAGTAGCCCCTGTGGGGGGGTGAGAGAGAGGAAGGTTCGTATATGCAGTTATGTACTCCTCGCTAACTAGTAAAACAAAATGGCAGCTGGAAAACAAGAGACCAGTCAGACTTGCCGGATGGCTTGGGTGCAAGAAAAAAAATGCATGTCCCCAAATTTTAACACCAATAATCAAAGAATTTAATAATAGTAAGACATACAAAGTACTCAGAACAAAATTTCCATAAACTACAGGTAGAAATTCACTGGTAAAGTTGATCACAGGTAGAAATTCACAGGTGGAGTTTTTCCACAATTTGTAATAAATTCAAAAAAGTCCTTGGTAGTGTCTCTGCCAGCTGACTCAACGGACCCCCGGTTCTAAATCCCTTTTAATAATCCCCCCCCAAAAAAAAATCATGCTGGATTCAGCATTTCAAAGATACATGTAGACATCCATAAAACATATTCAGATACAGCAATCCTCAGTGATTCCTAATGCAGAATCTATCATTTCTTGAAACCTTCCTTCAAAATTCTAAAGCATTTCACCATTTTCATTAGAGCAACAGAGCGATCTATTTTGGAACTCTATTTTGGAACTAGCTCAGATCAACAGGACCAGACTTTCCCAGGTATCAAAGAAACACGCAGCGGGGGGGGGGGACTCAGATGATTGCCTCACAACAGACAGATGTTGCTGTCTGATCGTGCACTTTAAATCAGTAAGGGAACAGCAATGGCAATAGATGAAACTGCCCATCTGAACGCAGCCTTAGAGTACAATATGGGAGACCCAGGTTCAAATCTCTGCTTTGCCATGAAGCTCCCTGGGTGACCTTGCCCCCCATTCCCTCTCCCTCTCTCTCAGCCTAACCTACCTCACAGGGTTGCTGTGAGAATAAAATGAAAGGGGAGGAAATTGTGTATGCTGTTTTAAGTTCCTTGGAGAAATGGCAGGATAAAAAATGCACTAATAAATAAACATGTGATTCAAAAGATTCTTGGTAGATTTTCTGGGTTTTTTAATGTAAAGCTTCTAGGGGAGGCTTTACATTTTAGGCTTGTCAATCCCCCAGGTGGGGTTGGGGGGTCCTCTGCTTTTACAGGCTCTGGCTTGCCACCAGCCAGCTGGCTAGCAGGGAAAACCCTGCCCTGAAACAAGACATCCTTCCACAACGCTGGCAATGCCCTGATGTCACTTCCAGAAGTGATATTATCGTGTTGGGTATGTTGGGGCGACAAACCATAGAGTTTTGCCCAAAAAGTAGAATGTCACTCCAGCATCCCTAACACAATGATGTCACATCCCTGCCCACCCTCAGAATGCCCCCCCAAATCCCCTTGCCACCAGGAGGAAGGCACCTGGCAACCTTATCTGTATTACACTAGAACATGAGTGCTAGAGGAAGGAGTGGCTGAGATTGTGTGTCTGGTCCAAGGTCACTCAGCAACCTTTCTTGACACACTGGGGGCTTGGACCTGGGTTTCCTTGATCCTGGTCTGGCATTCTAATCACTACACCAAACTGGCTCTGATACCTCAGGAAGGTTCTTAATCCCCCCTTTTGTTTTGTAAAAGAGGTGATATTTTCCACCCTCCCTGTTTCTACTGCCTTTATTCCCAATAGATTCAGTAGGATAGCTAGGGTTGCCACATATTACCCAGATCACAAATATACATGCAGCCCATGTAGCCAGCGAAAGCGTCCTCCTGCTTGCAAAAAGAAAATGTGTGAATTGTGGAGTATTCATTATTGAGTCCATAACCTGTGTATATGGGGGTCGAGATACAGCCCAACACTCAAAACAACTGAAGAGGAATAAGCTTCTAAAACAAGGGGGGGGATGTATTGGATTAACAGGGAAGAAACGTTAAATCAATGAAAATTACTGAGGTCTGAGACTCAGCATGGTGAAATCAGCTCAAGTTTATTAGGTTACATCAGAACGAAGATAAAAAATAACCAGTACGAGGCCAGCTTATATGCGTGTCCACACTCGCACCCAACTAGGGTTGCCAAGTCCGAATCCAGAAATATCTGAGAACTTTGGGGGTGGAGCCAGGAGACTTTGGGGGTGGAGCCAGGAGACTTTTGTGATGTCACTTCCTGTGATGTCATTTCCAGGTCAAATGGCAAGTGATGTCACTTCCCCTTCCAATGGTGTCACTTCCAGTACACTGCACGAAAACCTCACCTTCCTGTGATGTCACTTTCCAGGCACTCCCCCATACCCACCTCCCCCTCTGAAGTAACCTTCTTTCAAAATATAAAATTTAAATTCAGTGTCATATATCAATTCCCACCCCACCTTTTCCCCTATGTTACATTACCAATAGGCTTTTAGGCCTCCTTCCAGGGCAAAAATAACAAAAAGCTTTAAGAAACATAAAATGCTTTAAACATTTAACAATCAGAAGGAAAAAACAAGCAAACAGCACATGTCAAAAGTGAAGCCCTTTTCACTTTTTTCAGTAGGAAAGATAAGCACACACTGAAACATTACACTGAAATCAATAGGATTCAATGTGCTTAATTCTGACCAAATGAGACTATATGTATTATAATGAAAACAAAAAGTATGTGTGCTAGGTCCTAGAAAAAGATCACCAGACAACATTCCTTCACACTATGCAAAATACACAACAGAATGGTCTAAGAACTGAAGGCTGAATACTCTGCCAAAATCCTCTACCTAAAACCCTGGAGAATCACTGCCAGTCAGAGTAGACAATGCTGACATTGATGGACTGATGGTAGAGAGACCATGCTTTGTGTGCATTGTGTGTGTGAGCTGAAGAGAAGCCCTTGATGGATGAGGCCAATGGCCCATCCAGTCCAACACTCTGTCACACAGTGGCCAGAAACACCAGGGGCCATCAGGAGGTCCAGCAGTGGGGCCGGGACACTGGAAGCTCTCCCACTGCTGCACCCCCCCCCCCGAGCACCAAGAATACAGAGCATCACTTGCCCCAGCCTGAAAGTTCCTCTCTATACCTTCTGGTTAATAGCCACTGATAGATCTCTGCTCCATATGTTTATCCATAAAACCTGGAATTGGCTCGGGTATTTCTGGAATGTGTATAGCTATCACCAGATCAGCTCTATCTCAGCTTCTTTGTTTCCTTACAAATTCATGAGGTTGATGTGAGCCACCTCCTCCATTGTCAATTATAAATCTTGCCCTTGTCCCTCTACCAGTTCCAGTGTCCAGTTCTGCTGCCTTCCTTACCTCCATGTTCCCTTTCCGTGTCACACTCTCCCAGATTTCTTTGCACACTATTGCCTACTCTGTTGACCACTGACCCAGAGAACCCCTTCCATAGTCTCTGTGAAATATCCCAACCTGTAGTCTAGCTTGGGGGTCTCCAACCTTTTTGAGTCTGTGGCATCTTTGTAATTCTGACACAGTATGCTGAATGCAGACACAAAATGTCTGCTGCAGGAGCCAGCCAGGAATAGATGGCCACAGCATACTCTCAGTCCTATAGTAACAATCCTGTAAGGTGGGGGCCAGATTCTTCCAACTCCTGCTACACCCTGGGGCTGTCATTCCACTCCATAGTCTCTCATCCCAGTCCCAGAACATTACTGCTGCACCCTGGGGCTGTCATTCCACTCTGTGGTCTCTCATTCCATTCCCAGAGTAGTGCATTTGGGCCCAGAGACCCTAATGGAAAATCCATTCTGCATTTTTATTGCAACTCTGCTTGTACTGTAATGTATTTTAATGGAGCCCATACAAGGCAATAGGCATTCCTGGCTCCCATTATTTCCAATGGGCCTTCAAGTGTTTCCCATTGTTTCCAATGGGCAATCCTGTCCTTCCTTTCAGTACATCTCCAGAGAAACTCACTAGCTCAGCTTTCTGTCGTGAGCAGTCAGAAAGGGGGGGGTGTCCTTTCTTTTTAAAAATAAAAGTTAAGTAGAAACAATGAGTGGAAAAGCTGGAGAAATCCAAAAAGGACTGGGGGGGGAGTCAGGAGAGACGAAGGCGAGGGGAGGGGAAAATGGAAGCCACATTCAACAATTTGTACTGCAAATAGTAAGAAGCCTGATTATTGTTTTTAATTCATTTTTTTCTACTCCTTTCTCTTTCTCTCTCTGTCCACAAACACACTCCACCTTCCTTTCTTCTTTGGCGTTCAAAATAAAAGGGAAGGGGGACCGGCCATAGGAAGAGCTGTTCTCCATCTCCAAGGATTTCCACATTTACAACACAAAAGAAGCAAGGCTTTTGGGTAGAGGACTCTGACCCCCCCACACACACACACACACACTATAGGGAAGCTACTGCTTGACTCCTAAGACATAAAAAAGAGGGATTTCTCACCACCACTCAAGCAGGATATCGGAGAGGCTGGAGAAGGAAAGAGCTGCAATGCCAGAGGCAAGAAGGAGGGAAATTTCACTGTACCTGAGTGGAGCAGAGCTTCTGAGGAGGGAGGGGCTGCTCGAAAATCAGCCAGAACTATGCTCCAGGCGGAGCACACTAGAGGGAACACGCTCGAGCCCTCATCTCTATGGTTTTTATAACCATAGACTTGGAGGACTTAAGTGCTAGAGCGGCAATTTCCGGCCACCATTTTTTCCCCCGGGCTGGAATTTTTAAAAAGAGGGTAAGGGGCTTTCAAATCGGGGGTTCCCCCGCCCTCAGCGGGGGCTTGGCAAGCCTACACCCAACACACACCCAATTCCCGTGATAGGTTCTATATACACGGCCCAGATAACTATAGGTTCCTTTCAGGATCCAGGCGCTCCCATTGGTCCGTGCTAGGATCCGTGGTGGCTATTGTTCTCAGACCAAAGGTCTGTAGGTCCATTTGACCGCATGGCCAGGCGCACGCAGTCGTGGCCATCTTGATACATAATAATCAGGTAAATGAAAACAGAGGTGCTACAGAAAGGAAACCAATGCATGTGTGAAGTACAAATACAATTTAAACCCTTTCTCTAACAAACTACCTTTTACTAAGGGAGGAAATAAAAGGGGAAAATTGAAGACATACGAGCCTTCTTCCTGAAGACAGCGGGGCAAATCTGGAGAGGGAAATGGGCCACACTGGAGAAGCGCAGCGGAACAGCATGGAAAAGTAGAGAAGCCGACTGTACAATTGGGGTAAAAGGGCTGGATCCAAAACCTGCTACAAATTGAATGGACTGAAGGATACATTTTTATACATTTTCTAAGATTGAGGAGGGAGAAAGGAGTTGGCATTGGAATGCGGGAGTGATAAAAAGTCCATCTCTCTGAAGATGAGCTAATTTGAAAAGGGGGGGGTTGTGTGCATTGTGGAGGGGAGTTTTTCTTCTTTTGTACTTCTGGTAAAAGTATCAAGGATAAGTGTTCTTTTAGGGAAATTGAAAGTTTAGATAGGAAAGTAGATGGCTGAGTATTTTACATGATGCAGTAGGGGAAGAAATCTTCCTGTCCAGCACTTAAGATAAAGAGGAAGTGGAGACCTGTTGCTCATTGTCTTGATTATTTCGGTCATTATTAAGGCCAGATTATCAGGGAGGGCACCTCTTAGGTCCTTGGAGGAAAAGACCCTTCCCTTGACTCCCACTAGATGTGGCTCTCACGTGATTAATGGAGGAGTTGCTTCACATTCTTTGCACGCCCTCAGAGTGACTCACTGTCATTTTGATATCCCTTTGATCCAGACTCCACTTTTCATTGTTAGGCTCATCCAAAATGGAGGTCCTCTGTGAGGGGGAGTCCTGTGGCATCACAATTCTGGGTTGGGAAATAACTGGAGATTTTGGGGGGTGAAGCTTGGGGTTTGAGGGGGACAGGACCTCAGTGGGGTATAATGCCATAGAGTTCACCCTCCAAAGAAGCCATTTTATACAGGGGAACTGGCATATGTCACACACTGACTCTCCAAACTTGACAGCTGCAATAGCATTTAAACATTTTAAAAACCACTACAAATGGTTGTGGGGGGAGAAGGGAAGACAACAGATAAAACCACAGATTGCAATGGGATGATTCTCCCTGAGTGAGTGGATGATGGCATTTCCAGATAAAATGGCAATGCAAGGATATGGAATGTTTTATACCATTTTTGCCTCCCTTTAAGCAAACATTTTGCATGCATCCTGAACAGGGCTTTTTTTGTAGAAAAAGCCCAGCAGGAACTCATTAGCATAATAAGCCACACCCATCAGCAGAACCACATTAGCATATTAGGCCACACCACTGACAGCATATCTCATTAGCATATTAGGCCACCCATGTTACCAGAAGTGTGGTCATCCAGCCTTTTGCTTCTTATTCTGTTTACCTTCTTTGTTGTCAAAACTCAGGGGGTTTTTTGTAGCAGTAACTCCTTTGCATGTTAGGTCACACAGCCCTAATGTAGCCAATCCTAATGAGTTTCTGTTGTTGGGTGTGGCCTATTATGCTAATGAGTTCCTGCTGGGCATGGCCAACTTGGGAGCCAGCCGGAACTCCAATCCTGTGTGTTCCTCTCCAAAAATAGCCCTGATCCTGAATAAAATTGGGTAGGGCTGGCAGTGAGCCAGATAAATGGCTTTTTAAGAAGCCAGATCCAGAAACAACTTTGTGCTCAGAACCAAAGGCTCACTTTTGGGCTCCTCACGTTCGACACAGGTGATCAAACCAAAGACAGTCCAGCAGCCCCCTCCTCTGAGTGGCACCTACGTTTTCCCCCTCCCTAAACTGCTATACCTCCGCCCTGCCTGCCAGCTAGGTATGGAGTTTGCCAAGGGCCTTCACTTGAAATCTGCCTTCTCTGGGGCCTGCACTCTCTGTCGCGGGCTGAGTCCCGAGCTGCCAAAAGGGCACTTCTGAGACGAACTCCCAGCTCCTAGGCAGGCGGGCGGGCTTTAAGGGACACACCAGTCTTCGCACCTCATTTTCTTGCCCAGGATGGAGCAGAAAAGAACCTGGCCTGGCGATTCCTGGCTGGTGGCACACAGGAGGGACTACAATGAATTCGATGGTCAAGGAGGGATAATCAAGTCAGTGCACCAACTATAAAAGTGTGTGGGGAGATGGGGTTACTCTTGGGTATTGTTGCCGCCGCCTGGCAGGGTCCGGCAGGCTGCAGCAGGAGGCAGTGGCAGGATGACGACGGGATGGCCGGGGGAGAGAAAGAGACAGTGGCAGTGGCTGGGGGCAGCAATAGGTATGAGTGGGCTTTTGGTGGGGGCAAGGGGACTTTTGGCAGGGGGAGGCATAGTTTGGCGCCTGCATGCACAGCCCACCCTAGGTGAAAGTCTTATTCGCCTAGTGGGTGGGCCAGCCCTAGGCATGGAGTTGCTCGATCAGACATCCCAGCAAAATTTGTTTTGCTGCGGGCACAGCCCATCACTACACAATCAGATGACATATTAGGGTGAGTGGGGGGGGGGGTTGGGCCCCGCATGAAGAGTTTTCCATGGAGTTCTCCATGGACCAATTATGCGGTTATGCACATATCACTAAGTGGGGGAGGGATGACACCAAGTCAAGATGGACTGAGTGCGCGCTTGAGTTATCAAACTAGGGAAAATCTGTCCATGGCCTGTTGGCAAGTGTTAAGACCAGTCTTTTCCCAGTGTCTTTTAACTCCGTTTCTGTGGTGGGGCAGCACAGGGTGCCAACAACTGCAGGACCTTTCCCAGAGGTTGCTGTCTGATTGTGCACTTTAGATCCATCAGGCATTCACAGCTATGTCAGATCTAATGGCACGTCTGACCACAGCCAAAGCTCCCTTTTTCAGTTACAAATAGGAATGGAGATCTCTGAGCTCTTATTTCTTAGATGGAAGAGGGAGGGGTGTTGCAAAGAAATGAGTCAGAATGCAAAGGTACGATGTAAAATGTAATCACCTGGATTAAAGCAGGAGAGAAATGCTTAGGGACAGAAAATTAGCATTGGTAGTGAGATAAGAATCCTATGTCCCTATTCAACTGGGGGGGGGTCATTGTTTTGAATTTGTGAATGAACTTAAGACGGATAGCCTTAAAGACCTTAGTCTTTAAGGTGCTACTAGTCTCTTGTTCTTTTCTACTGAATGAAGTCTAGTTCAGCAGTCCCTCATAGTAATCTCTCCTTGAAGCTTCCCTGTTGGACTGCCACTCTTAGGTCAGCAATGGGCTGAACAGGGACATCATCAGGTTGATTACATTTTGCACTGTACCTTTGCATCCTGATTCCCTTCTTTGCAACACTCCCTCCTACCTTCTGCCATTTCTACTCTCGAAAGGTTATATCTCGAAAATCTTGTTGGTCTCTAAATTGCAACTGGACTAAAATCTAGCTCTTATACTGCAGCCCGACATAACACACTGGCTCTGATAGCTCAAGAAAGGTCTTAATTCCCTTTGTTTTGTAACAGAGGGGATATTTTTCATCCTCCCCTTCCTGGCTTCTTCTTTGCTTCCATTGTAAATAGCACAGGGATGTTTCAAAGCTAATGTGCTCCATGATGTTCAACCCCCCCCCTTTTTGTGGGGGCATTGCAGCTCTCATGATGATCCTGAAATTGGTGGTCAATTTTCAAGTGCCTGGCTATATTTTCTGTTAAGTTATGTGTGCCACAAACTGAGAGCCTTAACTTTCATTGCAGACAGAATGGGGATAGGGGTTTCTGGAAATAACCTGTGCCAGGATGTTCCCATGCCCTTCATATGTGGCACTGCAACTCAAACAATCCACCTGAATCTGGTGACCAATCTGGAGACTTTTAGCTTTATTTTCTGTAGAGACTGACAGACGGACAGGCAGACACATCCTTTTATTATTACAGATGGATTTATATTCGTGACCATCCTAAACTGGGTCTGTTCAGAATCCTACTCAGAACAGTCCGTTGGAGCCTACTCCCAGGAAAGTGTTCTTGGGATCAGCCGGTTAGATTATTATCTGTCCTACCTGCAAAGGCAGGGCAAAAATATATGTTATATTCAAATTAAGACATGTCCACTTGTTTTAGAAATGAGGATTCTAGCTTCTTTATGCCTCTTCTGCTCCAAATGTGCTAAAATTGAATTAGTATATCAGAGATTCTCTCTCTTTTTTAAAGCATTGAACCAGCTGCTAAACCTGGACAAGAAAGAACATTTTCTCTTTTATCTTTTTAAATGTGTTTTTGTTTTCCTTTTCAGAACAACCGTGACTTTCACAACTGGAGTTTGGTAACCTTCAAAAGCTTGCAACATGCCTTTAACATCTGGTTGATCCAATTTTTAAAAAGGGTTTCTTAAAATGTTACTTTTAAACATTGTCCCAAAGTCTTGTTATTCTATAAGAATCTGCAAGAGGACTTTGCCAAGGAATTCTCTTTCTCATCTCAGTGTAGCCAGTGAGCTGCAAACATGTACTCTGTCAAGGATATATTTCAAGAGTGCTCAAAGCCCCTTCAGGAACAAGAACAGTGTGATATTGTATGTACTGCATTTGACTGGAAGGTTAGAGAGGTCCTTTTAGGTTTCACCACTCAGATTACCACAGTTAAATGTCCCAGGATACAGTTAAGCTATCTGAGGTGTTGCAGCAGTGAAATCAATAGCCATGTCTTTACTTTTTTATCTTAGCCTCAGTCACATACACACACGTACATACATTTACTGCCTTTGAAGATAGATGATGATGAAGATGACAGACAGACAGATAGCTACAGAATTACTTGGGAAACCCTTACAACTTACTCATGATTGGCTGTAGTATCAGAGGTTTCCATAAACAGCTGAAAGTTTTCTCAGAATGATAGTAGTGATTCTTTTGGGGTCTACAGTAGTTTGACTCAGGTACTTTTTGATGATTTATAGTGGGGTGGGCAACTGACCAGGGGGGAAAAAACCTGAACTGCTCTTCTCCCTTTAACAGTCACTTGATGAGTAGCCATCAGCAAACAAAACTTTTCACAGGATAAAAATAAACTCTGGCACCGGCAAACAGTTACACATCATGTTGCTGTTAAAGGCACAGCTATGGTGGTTAATTTAAAAAATGACAATACTTTTTTCCATTTTGAGCAGATATAAATGAACATTATTGTCATCTTTGCAGCTTTCACAAATAAGCCAACTGGATAGCAGGGTTGCCAGCCCCTCTCCCATTGGGGGGATGCCCTGCCTCTTATTTCATTGGGGGGGAGCCTTCGGGTTGATGACATCACTAACAGGAAAAACTCAGAAGTAATGTCAAGTCTCTCTAGGAACTGCCAACAATTTTATGGTTCTGGCATAGAATTTCTGGTGATTTCAAGAGATGTATGGCATCACTTATGGATTTTTGCCAGAAGTAATGTCACACGGTCACCAGTGGTTGTCCCCCTACGTACTTCCCTGGTCTCCTGCTGGTTCCTAGGCCAGGCCTGGGAACCCTATGTACATGGTTGCATAATCATTTACCTGATGTGATTTATTCACGTGATGAGTGTACCACATTATTGCCATAAATGGCTGTCAGTGCCTCAACGATTAATGTAGGCAATAACCGTGTAATACATAGCACAATGGAGAAGAAGGCATGCTGTTGCAGAGATAGGTTTGCAAACTTTTTTTCCCTGGCAGGGTTTCTTGTGCCTTTTAATAGCTGCATGGCAGGCCACCAGATGCTTCTTGCTGGAGGTGCAGCAACAGAAGATGTTTGGATATGCAAGTGCAGGCCTGTAGCTACTGCGGGGCCCGCGGGGCCCCCCCCCAATTTTTACGGGCCCCTGCCCCTGGGTGGGGTGGGTTTACCTACCACCAGGAGCCCACTCAGAAAGGGCAGCAGGAGCCACAAGCCCCCCGTCAAGCCCCCCATTCCTACTGCCTTTGCCAAGGCAGGAGAAGTCCAGTGCAGAGGGAGGTCCGGTCCAGGCAGCTATGGGAGCAACAGTGGGGGCCAGGCAGAGGCACCAGAGTCAATCGAAGCCGGGTCCTGCCCCTTTGGAGGTGGCTGGAAAAGGACAGGCCAAGACAGCCAATAAGAAAAGGTCATGGGTCATGGGCCAAGACAGCCAATAAGAAAAGGTCTATTGCCGGGTAGAAGAGCCTCAGAATGCTGCTGGAGTGGCAGAGGGACACAGAGGAGAATATCAGTCGAACTCCAGCAGCTTCTTGTTTCTTGTGCTGCTTCTTAGACTCCCCCCAGTCCCAGCTGGGCATTTGTGATGGCTGCATTCCCCCCTTCCATTTGGATGGGACCCCCTTATGCCAAAGAAGGCCCCCTGGAAATACCCGTAGCAGGACAGCGAGGGGACAAACAGAAAGAGGAGCAGAGCCTGAGTCCCTACCAGTGTTCCCTCTAAGTTGGGTTAGTGTGATCTAGCTCAGTTTTTTAGCCTCCAGCTCACCTATTGTTGTCTTAGCTCAGGAGGAATGGCTCCAGAGCAAACTAATTTATGCAGCAGCCAAATTGCTCGCTCACAACTTTAATGCAAGTATTATTATTTATTATTTACTGTATTTATTATTTAGTTATTATTTAGAAGTACAAACATGGAATGGCAGTACCGCACAGACATATAATGACAGCCCCCCCCCCAAGAAAAACACTGGCCCCCTGAGCAAAAGGTTGTTAGCTATGGGGCTATGCAAGTGTCATTCCCTTCTGTCAAGAAAGAGTTAATCTGTTTGTTTGTGTATGCTAATACTAGTCAGTTAGCCTAGATCCAATTAGATGTTTAGGTACGTATTTCCCACCAGAGAAAGGGAGGTACTATTCCTAATGAAATGGTCCTAAGATCAGCTATTGGCTAATTGATATATTGGATAAGAGTACATGTTGTTTGTCACCTACACAAGAGGTGGGGGCTTTGGGAAATTCTGTTTCTTCTTTGTTCTCATCCCTCACTTTTCTGTTTTTCACACACACACACGCTTGAGAGAGAGCGAGAACTAACAGCTAGGCAAGATGGAGCTTAGTTAGGATGTTATTTTTACTACATGTAACCCTTTCCTAATTTTAGTAAACTTTTGTTAAAGCTAATTACACTTGTGTGTTGCTTTTTTTTTACTCTGCTAAGTGTACAACAGAAGGAAAGCTCCACCTGTTGAATTTCTTTGAGTCATACAGCTGTTAGGATCATAGGATTCTTGGCAGGAAAAAAAGACAGCAACTCAGGCTATGCATTCATTGGAAGAACAGTGAGAAATAATCAGTACAAACTGGGAATGTAGCCCCTTGCTGCCAAAGATGTATCTGATTCATTCCACTCAGGATACAGTTTTCACCCTCTTCTCAAGAATGTTTTGACTTCCTGGCTTATACTTCTTCAGCCTCCCATGTTCCTTGGCCATATTGCCATAGTCCTCTGTGAGGTCATTTCTGGAGAGCTTTGTGCCCTTCTGATCAACATCTCCTGGTGGTCCCTGACCTGAGGGACATCCACTTAGCCTCAACCAGGGCAATAGCTGTATTGGCCCTCACCCTGGCCTGGTGGAACATGCTCCCACTTGAGATCAGGGCCCTGCAGGACCTAGCACAGTTCCGCAGGGCTGGTAAAATGGAGCTGTTCCACCAGGGCTTTGGTTGAGGCAGCAGGCGTTCAATCTATTCTGGCCCCCCTGTACTGTCCACAGCACTGGGGGGGGGGTTTACTTTTTTCCAAGTGCCCTACTGTTTCTGGAGGGGGGGTGTAATTATGGTAATTTAGGGTAATTATGTTGTAATACATGGGCTTGATTATCTGCTATTGTTAGCTATTGTTTTATTGTTTTTATTGTATGCTGCTTTTATGTTGTGAGCCGCCCTGAGCCCATTTTGGGGGGTAGGGCGGGGTATAAATTTAATAAACAAACAAACAAATAATTCCCTTCAACTTCTCCCTTAGGATTTTTTTTTGCCCTTTTTGCAAGTGTAGTTCTACAACAACTAGCCTGAGGAAACAAGTGCTCTTCAAATTTTGGAGCATTTGCTTTCCTTTGAGCCATTTTCAGTGCTATTTTGTGCATATTTATTCAAAAGTAAAGTCCTATTTTAGCCAGTGGGGCTCCTCCCTGGCACGTGTTATCAGGGCTGCAGCCTTTGTTTCCTAAAAAGATCTGAAACTGCCAGTTGTGGTAGTGGGAGATCTCCAGCCACCACCTGGAGATTGGCAACCCTATGCCTTTCTGCCCAGTCAGGGCCACCAAGGCAGCAATGCAGAGACAGGATGTTTAATCCTTCCCACATATCCCATATTTCATACTCTAATGTTTTTATATAAAATGATTGAATGTGCTGGGTGCTGACTGTAACAATAAATTTGATTTGAACCCTTCCCCCATGCAGTTACAATGAATTACAACACACACAGCCTCCCATACTGCTGTTAGCCCTAGGAGGGAAATAACAAGGCTTTTATTCATGACATACTCAGCTCTGATCTGATCTGGTAAGAGTGGCACCCAAACTTATACCATTCCACAACTGAACTTTATACAATGTAACTACAAGGAAGAGGTCTGATTGGACCTAAGCGGAGCTTTCTGATAGGTTACTCTGGATGGCTTCAGGACCAATAGAAGGACTTTATTAGACAGCCAATCACAATAAGGGAATTAGGATACCATAGGGCAATCCATAACTCAAAACAGCATAGAGTGAACCCAGAACATAACAGGGTAGGAGGGTTCCTCTACTCCACTGCACCATGGCCTCAGTCCAAATCAATGGGAAAGTCAGAGCAACGTTGTCCCATCAACAGTTTCCACACTAGAAGTATGAAAAGCCACCCCAACAGCCAAAGTAGCAGCAAGAGGGTGGTTGGGGGTGGAATCCATATGTTCTGTCCCCACAGTGCTCACTGGTGTACCCAACCCACCCTACCCCTCCATTGTTTCAGCCCATCAGCACTTTTGCCACAAGAATCTTGGAGGGGGGGAAATGCTCTTCCCCTTTAATAGATGCTTAACATGTGGAAATGGACAGATGAGACTTTTCATGTCATAGAGAGAAACATTACATGGTAAACAGCATCCCATTAAGTTTCTATGAGGGAGCAAAACTCTTTTCTCCAGCCTGTTGGCAACCCTGTAAAAGATTATGGGATCTTTTAAAGAGAGCCATGAGATAGGAGCTATGAGGCATGTAAGAAAGCTTCTCTCCCACACCATCTTGGGGGCTCAAGTGCTCCCACCTGAGGTCACCCACAAACAAGGGTCTAGGCATAGGGAGCGGGTACACGTAACCCAGTTGGGACCCTTGCTCTCAGTGGCCCACCAAGGCGGCCCGCAAAGCCTCTTCTTCCACTGCCAGCCCTACCAGGGTCCAGGGCAGCCCCTCATCGCAGTCTATTCAGAACCTAAGAGGGCAGAGAGAGAGTTTTCCTCAGAGGAGGTGCCCATAGCTACTGACCAACTCATGTGCCTGTTCAATGTGGACAACTATTAGTCTCTCTTATCCAAAGCCATCCTGGCTCTAGACCTCACAGAAATTACTGACCCTGGAGAGGGACTCTCAGGGAATAAATCCAGGCTCTAATAGAACAAGGAATTTTTTCCAGGGCTTTTTCCTCAGAAAAGTCACGTTTCCTTTTCTCATTTTTTTTCAAAAGGTTGATCAAGGAAGAGTGGGCCAAGCCTCTATCTAGGCAGTTCCCAAATGCTACCAAAAGCTTTATTCCTTGACTCCTCATGCTATGGTATTCTTGCAAGTTCCCCTAGTAGATGCTCCAGTAGCAGTGCTACAATCCAGTGGCCTGATCTCAGAGGATGGTGTTGGATCCATATAGGATGGATTGGATAGAAAAGCAGACTATGCACTGCAGGAGTCCCATGAGGCCATGGCAATGACCATTAGGCAACAGCTAACTCTGCCTTAATCACTAGAACAGCCATTATATGGGCCCTGAAGCTGGCTCAGCTCACTCCCACCAACAACAGAAGGGCAACAGAGGGCACCAACCATGTTCTCAAAGCAGTCACCTTCCTAACAGGTGCCTCCATCAACACAGTGACCTTTGCATCCACTACCGCAGCCTTTGATCTTTAAGCCTCAGTGGAGAAAATATGCAAGGTGGCAACATGGTCTTTAGTCTTGACCTTCATCAGACAATATAAACTTAATTTCTTCCCCTCAGCTGATGCCACCTTCAGACATAGAGTGCTTCAGGATATGGTAGAAGATTGTCAATTCTCGCCCATCACTGGGACACTGCTATTGGAAGTCCCATTCCAAGATGTCCTTCTCCTCAGAGAGAGAACAGAACCTTGGATACTCACCAGGACAGTTCTCTCTGCTCTGAGGTTAGGAGGGCTTCTTGTCTCACCCAGTTCCCAAAAAACAGAAAGAACAGAGGAATGTCTACAAAAGCAGGATCCTGAGTCTGACCAAAACTATGTGATCAATTTGCAGGGGAAGATGCCTGCTGGCTCTAATCCTTCTTTAATCCCGCTCATATCTCTTCTCTGGTTATCATTTGTTATGCTTCACCTGTTCTGGTTGTTGTTTTATCTCTGTTCTGTTCCTTCCTGTCACTGGGTTCATTAGCCCGTGAAGTAACCAAACTGAGCTAGGGTGGCTCCCACCCAGGAGACAGGAAGTTGAAGAGTTTAGTCCTGTCTCCCTGAGCAGTTGGTGGGAACCACCCATCCCAAGATGCCCTCCTAACCTCAGAGCAGAAGGAACCCTCACAGTTAATATCTTAAGTTCCGTTTTTGTTCTCATTGCTGCTGCAAATGCAAAGGCATTTGTAGCTGCAATGGAGTCTCTAAAAATGATTATTTTCTCCATACTTTCCCTTCATAACCAAAATCCCCCCCATCTTGCCTCCAGCAGGCTTTTTGAGAGTATTTTTAAACAAATCATAAGTTGTGTGTTCATCAATGATGTGAAATGGCAGCTGCAAGGGGAAATGGGCAGGAAATGGCTTTAGATCTGGGTAGGGAGGTCAGAAATCCACACCTTCCAGTCCACACTTTTCTCACACTGGCCTTCAGTGTGATCTTTAACAAAAGAAGGGTTGAGAAGCTGCAGAGCAGAGCCAGGAAAAACCTGAAAGGTGGACAAAAACAGAATGATGTCATGTGAAAGCCCTCCCACATAAAAGATGCACAGCAGTTGGGGTGTGTATGTGCAGGAAAAGCCCTGTCTGTGTGGACGCAAACATTATGTTGCTATCATACTTGACTGATGAATGTACTTTTAAAAGTAACTGCGGTGGGACCTGCGGATCCCCCAGAATTACTGCTCATCTCCAGACTACAGAGATAACTTCTGTTGTGTCCGTGGACTGCCACTAGGGGTCTGCGGCCTGAGTCCCTGAGCTTGGCTCCTGACACAATAGGGGCCAAGGATCCTAGTCCACCTTTTAGTCCACCAACAGGGAGTTTGGCGGGAGATTCAAACCCCCCAATGGGATTGTGGGTGTGTCTGGGGTGTGTGTATATAGTTGGCCACTGCCAGCCAGTTCTTGGCTTGTGTGTGTATTCAATAAACCAGCATAGTTCAGCATGTCGTAGTCCGCCTCTCCATGCAGCGAATCCAATACTTTTCATTGGCAATGAAGGTGGGATCCTGCTGAGTGAGCCAGGCTGACAGGGCACCACAGGAGACCTAGCACTGCTGCCGCAGATGAGCAACGACAACAGGCAAGCCACTCCTCTGCCTCAACCAGTCAGCACAATGGCAGTCACTCCAGGAACAGGGCTGGTTCCGCCATTCGACCAGTCCCATCCACATCAATGAGAAGCGTGGGTCACCAGGCTCAAATCCGTCCTGACTTTCTACCAGGTGATGGATGAGGAGAGGAAGAAAGGGGAAGGGGAGAAAATGTGGAAACTGCGTAAATGAATAATGGAATAATATAATTTATGAGTTAAATTAATAAAAAATATATACAAAAAAAGAAGAAAGGGCTCCTCCTTGGGCCCTCCATCGTGGACCTGGCACAACATCTGCTGTCCCCAAAGATGCTGGAAGAGGCGACGTTCGAGGAAATCGTGAAGGTGCCGCAAGACCAATTCACTCCACAACCCTCAGAGGTGGCGCACCATGTGGCCTTCCACCACAGAATCAGCAGACCCAGGAGGCAGCTACCGACTTCTTTGCAGAACTCCGCCGCCTTGCCTCCGAGTGCGAGTTTGAGACACAATTAGACACGACCCTCTGAGATCGCTTTATCTGCGGCCTCCGCGAGGAGAAGCTTTGGCACCAGCTCATGGAGACGGAGAAATGCACCTTCTCTTCCACTCTCTCCATGACCACCGCATGGGAGAGATCCCACCCATTGGCCGCCTCCACCCACCAGGTCGGGACCGGGGTAGGCGACTCCAACGATGAGGAAGTCCATCAGACCCAACAGCCTCATCAGCGAAGGGAGCCCGGGCTGCCACTGTGAGTCCCCGGAGGCGAGGATGCCACAAGACCGGAGTGTGCCAGTTGCAGTGACCCCCATGAGAGGAAGACATTCTGCTTCAGGGACACAACATGCAGAAGCTGTGGGTGCTCAGGCCACATTGCAGAGGCTTGCCGATCCAAGGGGACCAGGACAGCCGTCCCAATGACTCCCCCGAATTCACAGCCATCCCAATGACTCTGAGCCCCTACGCATTATGAGGCCAACACATCCACAGATGAACTCTACCCCCTCACAAGCCAGCCATCAGTCCAGTACTACACCCCCCAGCCAGGTGGCACCCCCCAAAATCCAGGTTAGGGTCGAGATCAAAGGGTCCCCCTGCCCCATGGAAGCTGACTTGAGGTCGGCCACATCCATCATATTAGTGGAAAATCTTAACAGACTGTGTCCTAATGGAGGCCCCCGCTTGCGACCCTTGCACGTAAACCTGGTGGACTTCCAAAGAAACCAGGTCCCAATTCGGGGGGGTGGGGGCTTCCTGAGTGTGGTAACAGGGTTTTGAGGGGTACCTGGACTTAATCATGGTAGAGGGGAACCTGGTTAGCCTCCTGGGGTGGGTGTGGTTCAAGCCGTTGGGAATCACCATTGAGGATATAAAGCACTGTACCCCATGGGACTTTGGTGATGCATGTGGGGAATTTGTGGCCATTTTTGATGGGGTGTTGGGATGTTACAAAGGTCCCCCGGTGTCCCTGCAGCTTGACCCCAAGGTAGCTCCCATCCACATGAGATTCTGCAGTGCCCCATTCCCTCTGCAGCCAAAATTGATGCGGAGCTGGACCACCTAGTGCCGCAGGGGCCCTGGAACCAGTCTCACATGCAGCTTGGGAAAACCCCATTGTCAAGCCCATTAAGCCGAATGGGGACATCTGCATCTGTGCGAACTATGAATGTACCCTGAATAAAGCATTCCAAAACCACGCATACCCGGTCCCGGTAGTGAACCACATGTTGGCAACATTAGCAGGGGTGAAGATACTTGGCAAATTGGACTTGGCCCAAGTGTACCAACAGTTGCCTGTAGACGACGCCAAGACCACTGCCCAAACAATTGTCATGCACCGGGGGGCGTTCAAAGTGAAGAGACTACAATTTGGTGTAAACATGGCCCCAGGGATCTTCCAGCACCTAATGGACTCTCTTTTAAAAGGGATTCCTGGAGTAACACCATTTTTTGATGACGTCCTGATTGCTGTGGCCATGCCAGAGGACTTTGCCACCCACCTCCGCACCATCCTCAGCCAATTCAACAAGGCCGGGCTCAAGGTGAAGAGGGAGAAATGCCTTCTAGAAGTTCCTGAGGTGGACATTTTAGGTTTCACGGTCAACACGGACAGCCTACACCCCACGAGAGGCAAGATTAATGCAATCGTGGAGGCCCCTCCGCTTGCTTCAAGGGCCGAACTTCAGACATTTCTCAGCCTCCTCAACTTTTACCATGCCTTCCTCCCCCACAAGGCAGCGGTCATGGAGCCATTGCACCACCTACTGGACAAACATGCACTTTGGTCCTGGGGCCTCCACGAGGCCATGGCTTTTCGGGGGGTCAAGGTGCTTCTGATCTCCAACGACATGCTGGCACATTTCGACGAGTCCCTGCCGGTGGTGCTCGCCTACGACACCTCTCCATACAAGGTGGGTGCTGTGTTGGGCCACATGCTTCCAGACAGCAGGGAGGTTCCCGTGGCCTACTACTCATGGATGTTGTCTGCCACCGAGAGAAACTACACACAGATTGAACGTGAGGGCCTGGCGATCATTGCAGCCATCAAGAAGTCCCATGACTTCTTGTACAGGCGCCCCTCCACCATCGTGACGGATCATCAGTCGCTCCTTGGCCTCTTTGCCACTGACAAGAAGACACCACAAGTCCTCTCCCCACGGGTCCTCTGCTGGTCCCTGTTCCTTGCAGGTTACCAATATTGCCTGGAACACTGGCCAGGTAAGGCGATGGGGCACACCGACGCCCTCAGCCGGCTGCTTCTCCTGGATGCTGAGGCCAACCTGGCTCCTGGCCACCCGGTCCTCCTCATCAAAGACCTTCCCGACCAACCCCTGCAGGCTGCGGATGTTGCCAGCCACTCAGCCCGAGACCCCGTCATCTCCCGGGTTTTGGGCTGGGTGGTGAGGGGATGGCCCGCGACCCCTGTGGGCCTGGAGTTTACAGCCTTCACAACCCCGAAAGACGAACTGGCAGCACAGAAGGGGTGCCTCCTCTGGGGAGTCAGGGTCATTGTCCCCAGCACCCTAAGGCAGCATGTCCTCACAGTGCTACACGAAGCCCACCTGGGAATTGTCTGGATAAAAGTCCTGGCCAGAAGTTACGTCTGGTGGCTAGGGATTGATGGAGAAGTGGAAGCCTGGGTGCCGAGATGTCACACCTGCCAGGCAGTGCACCCAAGTCCACCTAGTGCACCTAACCAGTCCTGGGACAACTTACAAGCCATGGTCCCAGCTGCATATTGACTTCGCTGTCCCTTTTCAAGGACTGCTCTTTCTAGTCACCGTGGACTCTTACTCCAAGTGGCTGGAGATCAGCCCTGTCTCCACAACATCCATGAAAGCTGTCATCCGCACGCTGCACCGGATCTTCATGATGCATGGATTGCCCAACACCATTGTCTCCAACAATGGGGCAGCTTTCACATCAGAGGACTTCCAGGGGTTCCTCCAGAGGCACATTTGGTCCACTCCTTTCCACCCGGCCACCAACGGACAGGCAGAGCAAATGGTGAGGACAGCCAAAGAAGCCCTCTGCCAGACTATGGAAGGGGACTGGGAATTCCAGTTGGCTCGCTTCCTCCTGACCCAGTGGACCACTCCCAATCCCATCACTGGCTGTTGCCCAGCCAAGCTCCTAATGGGTAGGCGGCCCACCATTCTGCTGGACCGGCTACATCCTGACTGGGCAACAGAGTCGAGGAAGCTGACCAAGCAGAAGGAAGCTCCCTGGGGGTTCTTCCCAGAAGACCCCATCTTCATTAGGAACTTCGGGAGGGGGTCCCCATGGCTAGCTGGCAGAATCATCCGACCGACAGGTTCCGTTTCATACAAAGTGTCCATGGAGGACGGCCAGCTCTTATGGAAACACGTGGACCAGCTAAGACGGCACCAACTTCCGCAGCAAGACGAGGAGCCAGGGAGGCCCAAGGAGCTAGACAGCACAACCCCAGCCGCAGGAAAAGGGGAACAGCTGCCACCTTCTGTCGAGTCTCCCCAAGCAGTTGCACAACCCACCATGCCAGAGCCTGAGGAAGAGTCACCGCCGACACCCCCAAGCAACCAGGCGGAGGGTCCAGCACTGATCCCGGGTGCCCGTTCCAGCACCCCAGCGTTCCTTGCAAGAATGTCAGCCACCAGCTTATTTGCAGGACTATGTAATGTAGGCTGGTTTTGAACTATGGGGGGAGGGCTGTTGTGTCCATGGACCACTACTAGGGGTCTGTGGCCTGAGTCCCTGAGCTTGGCTCCTAACACAGTAGGGGCCAAGGATCCTAGTCCACCTTTTAGGCCACCGATAGGGAGTTTGGCAGGAGATTCAAACCCCCCAGTAGGACTGTGGGTGTGTCTGGGGTGTGTGCATATAGTTGGCTATTGCCGGCCAGTTCTTGTCTTGTGCGTGTATTCAATAAACCAGCATAGTTCAGCCATGCAGCGAACCCAGTACTTTTCAACTTCCCCTGGAGAAAATGGACTTTATGGCATTATACCCCACTGAGGTCCCTGTCCTCTACAGGTTTCATCCCCAAATCTCCAGGAGTTTCCCAACCTGGATATGGCACTATACCCTCTTACCCCCTGCCAGTGGCCAGAGGACCTGGCAACCCTAATGTTATTTCATATATTTTACATAGGAACAATGCTAGGAAACTAGGAGCCTTCAACTGATCCTGCCAAAGTAAAAACATGCCAGAATATAGGACAACCCAGGTTAGCACAGAAGAAAACATGGGCCTATCCCCAACAAGGAATCATAGTATGATCCCTGCAGCCAATGAGAGATAAAAGCTATCTCTCAAATGCAATGACTTAAAAGCTGTTTTTCAAAGCTCCAGAAATTCAGGGGGAAATCTCTGAAACAGTCATTCTGGTAAACTTCCATTTGCACAAAGCGCTGTTTTTCCATGATAACGTAGATTGCTTCTGTTTCCAAGCAAAACCCAGAGGGGTCACCGCCTTCTCTCTCTTTCTCTGCACTTGCTGCAAGAAGTCCCTGAGTCATCCCAGCTCCAGCCAGATGCGGCATTAAAGAAGCCCTGCAGGCAGACAGCACGAGTGGGCATGTTGATGTGTACGCTGTGCACGTCCTGCTTCAGCAGGCCCTTCTGTTAAGAGGAAGAAGAATCCCACCACTTCAAGCAAAAGGGTTGGTTTTTCCAGATAACTCTTGCACAACAAAAACCACCTCTTACCGAGGGTGCCTCCAAGGAGTGGGAGGTAGGAGGATATTCTCATGCTCTGAGGCTAGCATCCCCTCCCTCTTATTCATTCAAGGACTTTCGCCACTTCCTCATTGTCCTTCTGTTCCCAAAAGCCCTGCTGCCTCTCCGCCACTCCCTATTCCTGCTCCGTCTCCAAAAACTACATCAGCAGCCTCCACTCCCTTTTTTCCGGCAGTTCTCAGACAGTCTTTCGGAAGCCAGACATCTGAGGCAAATGTTCCTCCAGGCCAGTAGGTAGTCTGACCTCGGCTACATTTATTTTCTTAAGGTTCTAAAGGGCTTAATTTGACAGCTGTGAAGTAGATCACACAATCTATTAACGTCATTCATGATTAATAAAATCAGGTACTTGGATGGGAGATCACCTAGGAAGTCCAGGGTTGTTACTCAGTGGCAGGCAATGGCAAACCCCCTCTGAAAGTCACTTGCCTTGAAAACCCTATGGGGTCACGATAAGTCAGCTGGGACTTGATGGTACACAATTATTATTATGGTGTGAAATCTTACCTGGATATGGAGGAGCGATCATAATTCCAGTGGGGTACCTTTGCCAGCCCACTGTAGTGAAATAAGACAGAACTCCAAGGTCACCTTAAAAGATTAACAATATTGTGTTCTATTAATGCTGGAATACACAGGTGCCACTGAACTGCTGTGTTGTTTTGGGGTGCTGTTTTTATTTAATGAAAGATCAGTACGGTGTTAAAATTCTAAATGGCGTAGCAGGTGAAATAGTAAAAACAACACTATCAATGTAACTATGGAGGTGAGTTTCCCATATAACCTATGATTTATCTCCAGCGATGTGACCCTTGTGTGCAACAGTGAACACACTGCTACACAGAACATCTTCAGTCATACAGCCTCAAATAAGATACCCAATACTCTGACACCAGCATTCACTTCTCATGAGAGGGAAGGACAATGAATCCCTGGATTCACTATGACCACTCCTCTAAGCATGTCACCATTTTTGTCCTGAATGAGAGGCATTTTTGCTTGGTAATGATCATTATGTGCAGTGCAGCCTAATTAATTGTATGTAGCAAAGTCCTTTTTTACATGGAGTGTATCCAGAGGTAGGGTTGCCAGCTCTGGGTTGGGAAATCTCTAGAGATTTGGGGACTGGATCCAGGGAAGAGCAAGGTTTGGGGAGGGGCTGCAGCAGGGTATAAAGCCATAGAGTCCACCCTCCAAAGCAGCCATTTCCTCCAGGGGAATTGATCTCTGGAGATCAGTTGTAATTCTGAGAAATTGGGCAGGAACGCACAGGAATGGAGTTCCGGCTGGCTCCCAAGTTGGCCACGTCCAGCAGGAACTCATTAGTACTGGCTACATTAGAGGTGTGTGGCCTAACATGCAGAGGAGTTCCTGCTACAAAAAAAGCCCTGGGTTTTGACAACAAACAAGGAAAACAGAATAAGAAGCAAAAGGTGGGTGTGGCTGGATGACCACACTTCTGGCAGCATGGGGGTGTGGCCTAATATGCTAATGAGCTGTGTTATTGGGGTGTGGCCTGATATGCTAATGAGTTCTGCTGTTAGGTGTGACCTATGCTAATGTGTTCCTGCTGGGCTTTTTCTACAAAAACAGCCCTGGGCAAACCTACCAATGAGATACCTAGCCTACTTTCTAAACACCCATGAAACTGCTTTATCCTGAATCAGACCATTGGTCCATCAAAGTTAGTATTGTCTACTCAGAGTTGCAGCAGATCTCAGGCTCTCAGGTCTTTCACATCACCTACTGCCTAATCCTTTTTAGCTGGAGATGCTGGGGATTGAACCTGGGAACTTCTGCATGCAAAGCAGAAGCTCTTCTGCTGAGCCACAGCCCCTCCCCTAATCCCCTTCTGGATTAAAGCAATACTATCATTTTTCAAAACTCTATATTGAGGAAAACAATAAATTGCCTAAGAAGCAGGGTCCTCTCAAGGTATTTCACCACTCTAAGTTGGCCTGCCCCATCAATACCCAGCGTAATACAACCTACGGTGGACAGCACCTCTGAAACACAACTTGCTCCTGTGCCACTGCCTTTATCCACCCGTGGTGGCCCAAGCAGTTACTTGAGTTTCCTTGGCAGTGTGTAGTGGACAGTGTCGAACTTTTGCATTATTTGTGCATTTTGTAATTCAACATTTGCTGTTTCAAAGGTAATCATCAGTTAGCAAAAATCCTACTTATAGTTATTCGGTAGTAAAATTGTTTTCTCAACAAACCCATACATTGAGAAAGAGGGGGCTTCAGGAGACAGTATATAGCAGGGGTGGCCAAACTGTGGCTCAGGAGCCACACGTGGCTCTTTCACACATATTGTGCGGCTCCCGGCAGGGCGGCTGGAGAAGCTACATATCATTAGCAAACAAATATCATTGTACAAATAAATATCATTATCAACATCTGCTTTTACCGCTTTTTTTTTATGCTTTTACCGCTTTTGTTATTATTTTGGCAGTCTCATTTAATGTTAATAAAAAGCAAATCTGCATATTTCCCAGTAAAAACATGTAATATTTCTTCATGTCTTGCAGCTCCCAAACATCTGATGTTTATTCTATGTGGCTCTTACATTAAGCAAGTTTGGCCACCCCTGGTATATAATATTCTAAGTTGTTTTAATTTATACCATGATCCTAAATATGTTTACCGAGAAATAGGTCTTACTGATGTGTTTTAGACTAACTTCCTGTCTAATAATATCTAATAATGACAATTCTAGAAGTCAAAGTGTTTCAAAATCATGAAGAGATGTTAAACAACAGGGTCACTGAAATACAAAATGTGAGCATCTTAGTATTGATCATGGTTTCTTATAGTGTTTTACTTTATTTTTCTTGTCAGTCATGCAAGCTTGAAAGTGTTTGAGAGTGAAAGGATCCTTATGCATATTTATAGGCATTACAGAAGTATCTTAAGGACTACACCTACCTTACTGACTATATGTTGCTCAACCATGAATTATTTCATTGGGAACAATGAGAAAGGCTCTTAATACAGTATAGCCTTATTAAGGATTAGATGTCAAAAATAGAAATAAAAGGTAAATCTCCCATAAGCTTCTCTAAAACATACTTGCATTGTGTGGCTTCTCTGGACAAAGTGCAAATAATGGATGCTATGATGGTAATGCAACATAAGCTCACCTCTATTCTCTTTGATAAGGAAAGTAACATTTGAGCTCTCGTAATCAAACAGGATTTTCACACCAATGGCCACTGTGCTCTTGCATTTAGAGCAGTCCATGAAGAAATGTATACAAAGTAGTTTCAAAGATCAAGAAAGTTGTACGCTCAGGCGATGTTTATGAGAAGACTGGCTAGATTGCATTTCATAGGGAGTGCTCACAGGAGATCCAACAAGATGCATAATACCATAAATGGCAGAGGCTCACTTTGTCATACAGAGCTGTGGTTTTGCAAAAACAAAAACAGGTAAAGCACTGTTTACAGAGCCATAAAAAGGGAAGGTAAATGTTAGCCAAGACAAATAGATCTACTGTGGTTTTAAAATTTTCCCAGAATCCTATAAAATTCATGACCTGATATTCCATTCCTTTGTACCTGCTAAGACTGTGAGGAGAAGGGATTAAAAAAGCATCACATACCACACTGCTCCTTCATCTCACATTGGCCCACTGCTAGAGACTTCAGTATGATATACCAGTAGGAGAAAGGCAACAGGATCACTGCCGCAGCCTTCCATGTATACAGAATGGGAAGAGTTGTGCTTCTCACTGCTTTCACTTATAAGGAATTCCTGGTATTACACACAAAAAATATTTGAATATTTTGGATGTCTTCCATAGCAACCATGCCCTAGTAAATCACATTATTAGTTTGTTAACTGCTCACCAGTGAATCAGTTACAATAAAAAATAAAACAATAAAATAAAGATAAATAAAAACTTCAATAATATGAACAGTCACAGGAAGCACCAAAACAGCTCATGTATAATTTAAAAAATTAAAAACACATCCAGCTAATAGAATCAGCCAATATGACCAGAGTAAAATTATTAGAAAATCATGTAAGCATCAGAACATATAAAAAGCACGTCAACAATTAATAACAGCTGGGCCAATCAAAAACAACTACAGGTAAAACCCAAATGGTAACTAAAATACAAATAAAAACCACTAAAATCAGGAAACTAAAGAATATGATTAGGTCAAAAAGATCAACCAAAGACCTAGGCATGAATTTACTTGTCATGACATAGAATCAAATATCATCCCAAATTAAGGAAGTATTTTTACTTCCTTAATTTAAAAAACTCGTGCAATTAATTTTATTTATTTATTTATTTATTTTTGTACTTCTACCCCGCCTTCCCCGTGAACGAGCTCAGGGCAGCTTACAAAGGACACCATGTGCCTACATATAAAACAATTAAACAATAAAAACAGACAGTCAATTTAACAAAATAAAGTGCTCACTACTTTCAATCTCTCTATACAACAAGATGGTATATCAAATATGTTATAAAGCAACAATACTCCTTCACTAAGGAAGATATGTCCCATAGATGTTATCGTCCCCATCCAGTAGCTGTCATGATTTGGTGTTCATAGGGCCGTTCTCTTATTTCATTGGTACCAATATCGTTGGTGTTGGTAGTAGTGGCGGCTCCTACTCAAAGGCCTGGTGGAAGAGCTCCAACTTACAGGCCCTGCAGAACTGCAAAAGGTCCTGCAGGACACTGATCTCCTCCAGGAGCTCGTTCCACCAGGTAGGAGCTGCCACTGAAAAGGACCTGGCTCTAGCTGCCGCAAGCCTGGCCTCCCTAGGGCCGGGGATCACCAGATAGTGTTGTGACCCCGACCAAAGTGCTCTTTGGGGCATATGTGGGGAAAGGCGGTCCCTCAGGTATGCCGGACCCTGGCCATATAGGGCTTTAAAGGTAAGCACCAGCACTTTGAAATGAATCCGGTATGCTATTGGCAACCAGTGCAGTGCTTTCAGCACAGGCTGGATGTGCTCCTACCTCGGGATGCCCATCAACAGCCTGGCCACCACATTCTGCACTAGCTGCAGCCTCCAGATTTGCAACAAAGGCAGCCCCATGTAGAGAGCATTGCAGTAGGCTAACCTCGAGGTGACCATCGAATGGATCACTGTAGCCAGGTCATCGCGGTCGAGGAAAGGAACCAACAGCCGGATCAGCCGAAGATGGTAGAAGGCTAATTTGGCAGTGGCTGCCACCTGGGCCTCCATAGTTAAAGAGGAATCCAGGAGCACTCCCAAACTCCTAACCTCCGATGCTGGCACCAAAGGTGCCCCATCGAAGGTCGGGAGAGGGAGCCCCATCCTTGAACCAACCCAACCTGAGCACACAGGACCTCCATCTTCGCCAGGTTTAGTTTCAACCGGCTCAGCCTGAGCCAACCAGCCACAGCCTGCAAGGCCCGGTGCAGATCTTCTGGGTCAGAGTCTGACTGGCTGCCCAACATCAGATAGAGCTGGGTGTCATCTGCATATTGATGACACCCAAGCCCATACCTCTGGCAAGGGCAAGGGGGCACATATATTTAATAACGCAGCACAATTAAGGTTCCCAAGGCTTCCTCAGTAGATTTGCTGGGAGATATTTTTTTTAGGGGAGTCTTGGGAAGGTCAGAATTTGGGAAGGATATGATGTCAAGGGTGATGTTCTAAATTACCTAGGCTCCCCAAGACTCTGTAATCTCTATGATCTTTACCTGGTGTAGGTAAATAGGAGGCCTATGCATCAGATCCTTGAAAGTTCATAAAGTATATGAGAAATAGGTTATACAGCATTGCTCATAAATTCAATGAACTGCATTTTTTTGAAAATGGTTGCCTGCATACACACTTTATTTATTTATTTAAACCATTTTTATCCTTCCTTCCCAACCAATTAGAACTCTTAAGGCAATGAGCAGTTTAAGAAGACATTAAAAATTCACTTTAAAAACAGGAAGGAGAGTCAACAGGAAAGGAACACCAAATGAAACAAACAAACAAAAAACCACTAGTAGAAGACAGCAGTAATGGGGGATAGGCAAATCTCTCCTAGTTAGTCCCAAATGTTTTTGTGCCACTTTGGCTGCGTTCAGATGGCCAGTCAATCGTGCCATGAGCCCTCCTAAAATTTTATCCCGATTTTTTTAATCCAGCCTAGCATGACCAGACGCCCCCCCATGAAATAGCCTCACCGCGCGTTGTTCCCGCTGTGATTTGTCTACACGGCATCCACCGAGGATTTTTTAAAAAAAAGTTTTGTACATTCGCATAGGCAAGGCTGCACCTCCTTGGAGAACTGAGGCGATCGCGGAGGGTTTTCAGCAAAGTCCCGGTCCTCCCCCTTGCCATTGCCATCATGATCAATGGAGGGACTATTATGCAAGTTAGAACAGTCCTTCCCCCCCTCCATCTCCCATCGCGGTAACATCTTGTCCCTAAAAGAAATAAGCATGAATATTACATTCCTCGTAGCGCTTATCGCTGAATGCGTTTCCTCGTTAAAGCGCACATGGGGTTTCAATTTTTTAAAAATCGCGCCCCCGTCGGCTCGGTCTGACATCAGACCGAGCCGACGGGAGCATCGCGCGCTAATGGAGTGACCAGACGGAAGAAAGTCTGCAGTTGTTGCGCGGGTAAGCGAAAACCCTACATTGAAACTGCTGCTTTTTAAATCAGGATTGGAGGCGCAGCAGAATGGGATGCCTATGGGACCGGAATATTTCCCAGATGTTTCTGTCTGGTCGTGCATTTTTGATCCGCAAGGGAGTCGTTCCTATGGCAGATCAAAAGATCCGTCTGAACACACCCTTTGAATATTATTACTGCCATTATTACTAGAGTAAAGGAGCTAGCATTTGCATTAGGTCTGTTAATTGTCAACTGGAATCCAGTTGGATCATCCTTGAAGTCCCTCACAGCTTTTCACAGGGGAATGCTCAATCAAAAATATGATTAAGGCTTAGTCTTCAGTACTTATGACAGTGTAGTGCAGAGCAACCCAGGAATTACTGTTACTGACACAGCACACTACAACGTGAGGTTGGCCTGAGCAGGAAACCCAGTACTCTTCTCACACTAGGCCTATGAACATAAGGCACTGTATGAATTGGTCTAACTTGATGGCATCTACTGTCTGGAAGCCAGAGTCTCAAACAGAAAAAGATTTTTTTCCCAATGCCCAGTATCTGAGATTCTCTAAGTGAAGATACAAGGGACAGAAGTGGAACCTTCTGCATAGGAAGCAGAACCTGTTGCCTCTGCCATTAACCTACAGTTCGTGTCCACTTCTGTCTCTCAGGTTCCATTTAAAATCCCAAACTTCATTCTAAAGGTCATCTACTGGCTAGTTCCTAAACACACCACAACTATTACTCATCCACCAGAAGTTGCTTTTATTACTAGGAAGCACCCTCTTGCCCTGAGTATGACCCTTCCTGTTGGAGAAAACCATACAAATGTTTTCATCTTCTGAAAATGAAGTAGGCACCTCCCTGAGTTTGCTTCTCTATTTCACTGAGATGTGAGGCCTTCCTTAAAATGTACTGTTAACACCCAGGCTTCAATAAACACAGTGTTCATCACCAGACAAAGTTGTGCCTTAGCACCTGGAAAATGAGAGATCTGTTCTGTACTAGAAAAGCTGAACAATCTGCCAACTTGCTGGTCAGGACCACCTGTCTTGTCCAGAGTTCAGCTACTCAACTGATGCAGAACTAAAACTGCTGCCTCATTCCTTGTTTCACCTTCTGGGTGTCCAGATAATCTATAGCACCCTTCTTTCTCCTTTCGGGTGTTCTGATGCTCAGCTTGCAGTAGCTGCATCTCAAGAGCTATATTGAGCTGCAAATTCTGCACCATTAAAGTTCTAGATGTATTGTGACCAGGCAACAGCCATGTGTATCTTCCAGATCACACACTCACTTTCACACCAGCATCAGTAATAGTGTAGTACTGGAGAGGGAAGTAAATGTAATCCACTTCATCCATATAGTTGTTGCTTGCATCTTACCTCTGGCTATGTGAGGGCCTGGCCATTTGGAAGCATGTTTTCAGTGGCAGCCATGTCATAACAATAAAATATCTCTTTCTTTCAGTACTAAAATCCAAAGTGATGTCATATTTCTTTTCCTCTGAAGATGAGCTCCACATTTCCATCTTTTACATACCTTATTTAATTTAATGAGTGGTTATTAATTTACTTGCTTTCCTAATTACCTCCTAGAGTTCCCACTATAGTTTGTCAACAGAGTACGGGTGGCCTTACATGACAGAATATGAAAAAACCCTGTCAGAGTTCTCAAGAGAGATTAATTTGAAACTTTTTATGATACGGATGGAAGGAAAATATATAGCTGTTGGTGACAGAATTCCCCTTTCTCAGCAAATGCATACAAAACCCTCTCCTCCCACCATCAGTGCCTACCATACACTCCTGATGTGGCTGATATGAAACTGTTAGCTACAGTCACATGACACAGCAAAGGTCAGTATCCTATCTCACACAGCAGGGTAAATATCCCAACACTGGTCTGGCTTCAGTTACATGGCCACAGACCAGCAAACTAATTTCACCTGAGTTGGCAGAAAGGTATCAGGTGGGAGCCATTTTCTGTCCCTTCTCCTCAGGGCTGGATAGGAAGGCATCGGCCATGCTGAAAGAAACCATCTCTGTGTGGCATTCATTTTCTCTTCCCCTAAGTGCACTTCTCTTCCTCAGAATGCTTAAAAGCCTTTAGCATCACCTCAAAAGTTTAGGAGAAAAATGACTAAGCTGACACGAGTCTTCTACTGCTTTCTTCCCGCACTGAGGCGGCCAAAGTTGCAATTATCTGGTTCATTCTAGGGCTGCCGGCCTGGAACACGCCATGACAACGTGTTTCTCATTTCAAAGCCTCTTTTGTACTAGGACACAGTTCAAGGGATCTTGCAAAGCCTGCTGAAAACACTCAGCACTTGCAGTTGCATGCTTTAAAGATGAAGGGACACTGTTTCTCCACACAGTTTCACCGCCACAGTGTGTGGGAGCAGGGTGGGGAATTAAAACATTTTATGTAACAAAAAGAGTTATAATCCCATTTGGGGGTTATCCTCTGGAAGCATATTGCTAAAACATGGAATCATTATCAATCCAGTAAATTTCATGACAAAATGGAGATTTGAACCCAGTTCTCTCAGAGAGTGACATACTAACCATTATACCACTCTGTCTCTCGGCTGAAGGCTTCCTGGTTTCAGAAATCTTGACTCAAATTCTATTTGCCTGTGATTCTGAAATGCAGGCACCTGGAAGAAATGAAAGCTGGTTTCCTCACCACAAAACAGGATGATTTTTGTGGTTTAAAACCCTGATTTGTATAGGAGAAATAAACTCTGTGTCCATGTACTGGCATTTGGACATCACAGCAAAGTGGTATTTGATTCAAGATTTCTAAAATTGTGTGAGACCCAGTGTATGCTTTGGACACAAGGACAGGAAGCTTATGAAGCACATGCTTGTACACACCATCTGGGAATGGCTAAGTAGCTTCTTAAACAGGTGATGAAAAACTAAAATTATAAGTGCTTCTCAATTACATCTAAATTGCACTGGATAAGAATACATCTCCTTTCTGGGAAAGAGCTTAGGTTTTTGGCATGGGGATACAAAATGTCAAACTAAAATTTAATAAAATGTATCAGTTATCTATTGTGCCTCTTTTGAACCCCCTCCCCTCATGTCCACCAAAAAGATTCAAAATTTGTATTGATTCAACTGTATTATATATTATTACAAGCCAAGGCAAATTTTGGCTTACTGTGTTTGTATGCAGCTGTTCTAGGACAGCTCCCAAGCTGCTGAATAAATAGGAATAAAAGAAACCATTGTGAGTGTGTGCATGCCTGCAATAAAATATTTTCCCTTCTTTCACCTTAAGTTCCTCACCCTGTCACACACAGGCACTGTGGAAACAAGGAGAAAGGTATGGCATGGATAGCAATAGCATTGGGAGTCATTTGGTATCTGAGGCCAGGTCTGGAGAGAGAAGAGGGAAGAAGCAGAAATCTAACTGGGGGAGGTGGGGGAGGGAGACAGCATAGTAGAGCTCAGGGTATCTGTGTGTGGGATGGATGATGGAGGGAGAAGCAGTCACAGAACTGAGGCAAGTCAGTGTGCTGACTGTAACATTTGGTTTGGTTGTAGGAAGCCAAGGGTCAGATTCCCACTCAATAATGACCTTGGACAAGCCTCTCACCTAGAGTTGCCAACTCTGGGGAAATTCCTGGAGATTTGGGGGTGGAGTATGAGGAGAGTGGGATTGGGGATGAGAGAGAACTCAACAGGTTTGTGATGCCACAGTGCCCACCCTCCAAAGCTACCATTTTCTCCCGGGGAAGTGATCTCTATATTCTGCAGATCAGTCATCATTCCAGGAGAACTCCAGGCTCCACCTGGAGGTTGGCAACCCTACTTAAACATACCCCCCCTTTCCCCCCAGTTGTAAGGCTGTTACTATAATAAATGAGGAAGGAAGTGAGAGGGGAAGTGGTGATAAAGTTCTTTGGGGAATAAAGGTTTGCGAGAAGGGAGAAGCAATAAAACAGTTCTGTAAGAGAAACTCTGTGTAGCATTTGGCATAGAAAATTTAGCTGCTTCCTTCCATCACGGCATATTGTAAAGTACCCTGAAGCTTCTTCAGCACTGGGTGGGCCACTGGGTGGTTTCTCATTGATTTCAGACACGCACAAGTTGTAAGGTAGGAATATAATTAGCGCCCATCTCCACTGTCCCTCAGATATCCGCCCCACGGATTACTGCACGCGGCGTTATAACATGCCATCTCGTTCCCGCATGTGCTTTCTGCACAGCCTCATTTGTCTCTTGTAAGAAAGTGCCCGTTTATTTTCTGCGCTTCCAGGAGTTTGCTTGGGGAGCCCTATTTATGGGGCTGAAATGCCGCCGAAAGAGTTATTGCCGTGTTATTCAGCTCGCCGTGCCAAGCCCGCATGGGGATTGGGTTTCTACTGAAAGGGTGCCAAGCACGTCTGTTTCCAGGAACCAGCAGCCGTATTTAGCCTCAGGCTGCACATGAAAGACTGCAGTCGGAAACGTGACATTGTGTCAACATTTGAGGCAGGTCAGAGCTGGGTGAGACCATGAAAACAAGCCAGGGGAGGGGAACTCAACACACCCTGTCTGAACAGTCCAAGTGCGGAGGCAGTGTGCGAAGCACCCCCGTCACAAGCTGATAACTCCAGCTGCACAGAGGCTCTTTGATGATTTCCCTCCCACCCCCCTCCTTCTAATGTGAGATTTGTTTTTCTGCCAGGGCAGAGTATGCTCACATGCCTAAGAGCGTTTGTTTTTTTTGGGGGGGGGGGTGAACACTGCTTCAAAGCCAAGGAAGGAGAGCATACAGGAATAGAGAGGCAATCCAGCATGCACATTTGCATAGCAAGTTATATAACAGAGTGTGCTTATGTAGGACTTTCCATGGGAAGAAAGCAGAGCACCCTGCGAATAACATTCATGCCTAATGTCCTCAGAGTCTGGTGTGGACAGACAATTTCTCCTCCAGATTAAGAAATATAAGGGGTCCTTTGTCAGCCCATCTTTCATTTTGAATTAACACCTTCCCCTATCTCTCGCCAACACCAATTACACTTATGCATGCCAGAGCATTTTCAGCTTCTCTTAATGTGGATTAGTTAGCACCCAACCCAACTGAACTTCCCTTTTGTTCTTACAATCTGGGTAGTGACGGGTGGATTTTTCCATGCTTTTAATTCATGTTTATGAGATTGCTGTCATGTGCCTGTTAATCTGTATTTTTTATGGCAGAGTGAATGACCTTAGATTGTTCTCACAATCACTAATGCATAATAGAATTGCCTACTTCATCTTTTGAAAAAAAATCTCGGAAACAATGAAAACCATCTGTCCTTTTATCACTCCTTTCCTCCCTGATTGCAGGAGCAAAGGACTTATTGTGTTAAGGCAATGATGACTTGCCCAGTTATGCTCAGCTTGTGCAGGGCTGCTTTAGTTTGTTGAATAAGGGAAGATGGCCATTGCCAGAACTACAAGCACTCTTGCTTCTGGGATGCAGTTGACCTGGATAGAATGGCATTTCCATTGGTGGAAGGGGAGTAGCAATTTCTGACGATCCCCTCCACAGCACTGCAGACTCCTTTACTATCTGTACTGTTCCTGAAGGTCTAACAACTAGGAACTCAGTGACCTGCAGCTGGAGGGGGAAGCAGGAGAGTCCCCTTCAGTAAAGTCCCGTATGGTTGGACACCCTTTTATCCTGGAATGCCATAAACTCCTGCTGTTTGTACCACTTGTCATGTAGGATTGACATACCATAGCTAGCAACCCCAGGGAGAAACTGGGGGGGGGGGGTAAGGCTTGCCACGCCACCGTCACTTCTGGTTAAGAATGGAAGCAACATCTTTAGATACTCTAGCATTTACAATTTTGTAAGATGCTCAAGTGTCCACCATGTTTTTTCCTGGAAGTGACATACACATGCTGGCACGATGCTGGCATGTGCTCCTTTCCCCTCACCATTTCCTCTGGCAATGAGCAGGGATGCCAGGCTCGGCATCCACACACTTGTGGCACCCATCCTGTAGGCTGACTATGAGTAGCTTATCTGTCCCATTTTTATTCCATTCTTCTTCCAATGACTTCAGGGCAGAGTACACAGTCCTTCCCCCTTTTATCTCCTGTGAGGTAGGTCATGTTAAAGAGAGACTGACTGACCCAAGGTAACTGGTGAACTTCATGGCAGAGTGAGGATCCAAACCCAGGTGTCTGGGCTAATGTCTGAACCCAGACAAAACACTCATACTATTTAAATGAACTAGTTACAACCCCTTACTTGACTGCAAAAATTTTTTAAACAGCAAAGCTATGGTCCCGATTCTGCAAGTCGCTGCTTGATTTTATTACAGTAGCATTAAGCAACCAAATTTCTGGGAAGAACTAGAGCTGTTGAAAGGCAAGTTTAATTTTACAAAATATTGGAAATAATTTTAAACCAAGCATTTTGAAAGATTGTGCAGCTTTTTTTAATTCATCGGAAGTTTTCATTGGACATAAGACTTAAGAGCTGCATCAGTCAGACTAAGAGTGCCTACATGGTCAGCTGGACGCCTGACTTTTTTTCTTTACATCACCTCGCACATATGCATGTGCACATGAACACACATACCCACCAACCACCACACTGGCCTTATCAAAAGCTTGTTATAAGTCCCTGTAGTTTCAGCAGCAATCCGTCTGGAGGTTTTCTGAACTGTGGCCAATATTAATAAAGGTTTGGCTTATTGGCATTTATGCATCCTTTTGGCACAATGGCAGTGTCATGAAATGGCAAGATATTCGGGGAAAGCAAAAAAAAAAATCCTGGATTTTAATATGGATTTCTTGTTCAATACCCTACTTTAAAGACAAATTGCAAAACAGGCTCAGAACTTTCAAGGGGCAATTAAACAATACAGGAAGCCAAGAGGTATCTGGAGCAACCAGCCGGAATCCCTCCATTCAAAGAGGTGTACTCCAGCTACACCCAGACAGCACGTTGGAGCATGCACAAAAGCCTGAGGGAGAGTGCAATAGTGACCTGAAAAATAAGCCTGGCTACCCCCTCAACTGGTGCATGTGTGCCATCTTCATCAGGCAGCTTAAAGGCTCGACTTGCAGGAAATGGATATACCCAAGAAGATCACTGACATCTCTGGTTTCTCTTTCTCAAACCGTGCTATGGAATCTTAGAATATAGTCAGAAAGGCTCATTGGCAGTTGGCACACTTCAGCTATCCTTCCTACTTCTCTGGTTGTTTAGAGGAGAAGGGATTCACTTGCTTCGCTAGAAAGCTGGCAGTAGGAACTGGCACAGAATTATTTGACATGTGATTGGAGTGATGGTGTGGGGGAGGGGGAGGCCATTGGCAATGGAAGATAATGTGGACTTAGAAAAAAAGCTTTAGAGAAGTATAGGGAACTGTGACCAATGTCATTATTAACACTAATGTGGACATTAACATTTCAAGACTGCACACATTCAGTAAAGATACAACAGCTCTCAAAGGCAGACTAGAATCATTTCCAAATTGATAGGCTGAGGGAATACTGAGTACTGATGTAAGCCTGAGTGAGACGGAGGTGAGATTTGGCCCAGGAATTTCACAACTCATAATCTTGGGCACCCTGTTATCACAGTCTTTCACGACATAACATTTCTCTCCAGAAGTTTCTTCATAGGATTCTTGAGCTTAAAAAAAAAAATACTGGGGAGGTCCCTTCTCAGTGAAAGTTTTGACTAAAATGTTTTTGGCTGAGATAGCCTCCTAGGGAAAACCCCACAGGAGTAGGCGCACTGGAAGGAACATTCCGTGAGGAAACCCCCTTCACAAAGATTCCCTATTTTATTTCTGTAGCTATAAAGTTGGAAAAGATCAGGACAGGGCGTTTTGTGAGACATGGCTAGTTTTTCCCCAAGTGTGCTCAATTCTTTCACTGAGGGCCTTATCTGTCCTTATATATATTTGAATTTTGGTTCCACAACATTCTATGGTCGCCATAATTGATTCAGTACAAGAACTGGCAGTCAGAAGATGCTGGGGCTGACTGGCTGCTTGGCGGAGTCCTGCCCACGTCAACCCCGGCGAGTATCTTTGGCTCAGTCTGCTCCGGTCCTCTGACAGGAGAGGACCGTCTGCAGAGAGAGCGCAGGGACAGGCCTTCAAGGCCGAGGCAGGTGAGAGAAGCCCCTTCCGCTCCCCCCCATCCTCTGGGCCATCTATGGGCCAAGTAGGTCAGAGAAGCTCCTTCCGCCCCCCACACCATCCTCTGGGCCTTCTATGGGCCCAGTAGGCCAGAGAAGCCCCTTCCACCCCCTCACACACCATCCTCTGGGCCTTCTATGGGCCCAGTAGGACAAAGAAGCCCCTTCCGCCCCCTCACACACCATCCTCTGGGCCTTCTATGGGCCCAGTAGGCCAGAGAAGCCCCTTCTGCCCCCCCACCATCCTCTGGGCCTTCTATGGGCCCAGTAGGCCAGAGAAGCTCCCTCCGCCCCCCCACACCATCTTCTAGGCCATCTATGGGCCCAGTAGGCCAGAGAAGCCCCTTCCATCCCCCACACACACCATCCTCTGGGCCTTCTATGGGCCCAGTAGGCCAGAGAAGCCCCTTCCGTCCCCCACACATACCATCCTCTGGGCCTTCTATGGGCCCAGTAGGCCAGAGAAGCCCCTTCTGCCCCCCCCATCCTCTGGGCCTTCTATGGGCCCAGTAGGCCCAGAGAAGCCCCTTCTGCCCCTCTTCCCTTCCCTTCCTTTCCCCCTTTTCCTTTCTTCCTCTCTCCTTCTTTCTTTCACTCTCCCCCTCTTTCTTCCTTCCTCCCTCCCTCCCTTCCTTTCTAGGGCCCGTTGTTTTCCTCCACAACGGGCTTTGCTCCCTAGTTAAGAATATTGTTAAGTTTTTGTTGCATTAAATCAACATATCTAATTCTCATCTGTAGATACTTAAATCTGGAGAATGGTGTCATGAAGAGACTAGATGGATCTTTCTACAAACCTGATAAAAGTCCCAGGTTTGCAGAAAATCTGAAATCTAAAAAAAGCACACTGGGGGCAGTGCACATAGCTTTAAGAAATAGATGCCCTCAGTGGCCACTACTAGGCAACCACTGGAATATTGCTGGCCTTCCAGCTGTGGCTTCCCTTAACAAAAAGCAGAGGGCCTTTTTGGCGTTTTGGGAGGACTCATCAGGCCAGGCCAGGCCCAGCAGCAAGTACCAGGCAATTTACTATCACACAGCTTGCATGACTTACTGTGAACCCCTATATGGTGTAGTGGTTAGAGTTTTAGACTAGGATCTGGGAGACCCAGGCTCAAATCCCTGTTCTGTCATGGAAGTTCACTCGGTGATCTTGGGTCAGTTACATATTCTCAGCCCAACCTACCTCACAGGGTGTGATGATAAAAAAGGAGAGAAGAACGCTGTAAGCTGTTTTGGGTTCCTTTTGTGGAGAAAAGTGGGGTATAAATGAAGCAAATAAATCATAAATATAGCTGAAGACTGGATGGGAAGTAGAAAAGAAAGCATGGAAAGGTAAGGATACTGGAGTTGCTAGGGGGAGGAAAATGGAAAACAGTTTGGGGAGAGGGATACAGAGAAAAATGAGATAACCTCTGCAAATTGTTGTGGATTCCCACAACACAACTGAGCCTGGCCAGGCCCATCAAATGGAAACATGTTATTTTTTCCCAGGGAAAGCCTGCCTGGGGAGGGAAGGAGGGAAAGTAGATAGGCAGATAAAGGTACATTGGCTGGTGGGTAGCAAAGAGGGAAGGAAGCAGGTAAGGGGAAAGACTATGGGGGCTTTCAGGGAAAGCACAGAGGAAGTATGAGATGCCCCCCACAAGTCCTTGCAGATCTCTTGCTTGTATAATTAATATTATCTGCAGCACAGCACTTTCATAACAAACTTTGTTAAAGTACAGTTTATGAGCAAATTGCTCTTATTCTGAAATTAATTAAGGAGGAGACAACTGTTTGACATCTTTAAAATGTGGGAATGTCCATAGAACTTTAAAAAAGATTGTTACATTATGCAAAAATGAACAATCAACAGGTTCACACATTGCAAAGTAATCCATGTTTCACTTGTTTTGTATTTATTGATCACTGATAATTTTTGGCAATGTTTTACTCAGGAGTTAGCTGTTAATTACTTATAGTCAGGGGTCTTTTCGGGGGGAGCGCACCGGAGCGCAGCTCCGGGAGGTCAGGAGCCAAGCCCCGCCCCCAGCCGGCGTCCCGGAGAGTCTTTCAGGCAGCCGAATGTCAATTTCAGCTCCATTATATCCTATGGGCCATTGAAGTCAATGGTGAAAACATAGGGTATATTCTAGGGGCTGGAGGGAGGGGATTTGAGGAGAGGCTCGAAACTCACAGGATAGCTGATGGAGCCTCTCCCCAAGATACCCACCAAGTTTCAAGAGCATTGGACCAGGGGTCCAATTCTATGGGCCCCTAAACAGGTTGCCCCTATTCCCTCAATTGTTCTCTATGGTGGGAAAAAAATAACTTTTTTTCCCACCATAGAGAACAATGGAGGAAATGGGGCAACCTGTTTGGGGGCCCATAGAATTGGACCCCTGGTCCAATGTTCTTGAAACTTGGTGGGTATCTTGGGGAGAGGCTCCATCAGCTATCCTGTGATCTTGGAGCCTCTCCCTCAAACCCTCCCCTCCAGCCCCCAGAATATACCCTATGTTTTCACCATTGACTTCAATGGCCCATAGGGTATAATGGGGCTGAATTGCCACTGAATTTCTTTCATTCCCTCCTTTCCTTTTTCCTCTTTCCCTCATTCTTCTCTTCTCTCTTTCTTTCTTTCCCACCTTCTTCTCTTCTCTTTTTCCTCCTTTCCCTGTTTCCCTCCTTCTTCCCTCTCTTTCTTTCTCTCTCTCTTTCCTTCCTTCTTTCCTTCTCTCTACTCTCTCTCTTTCCTTCCCTCTTTCCTCCTTCTGTGGCCCAACTCTCATGAGAAGGAGTTTAAACTTTAAACCCCTTCTCTCTTAGCTCCCCCACCCAGACCAGCTGGGGAAGGGAAGGGGAGGCTTTTGAAGATGCTTCCCCCTTTTGCTTCCCCTTCTGACATCACTTCCGGTGATGTCAGGGGGCGTGGCATATGCTAATAGCCTAATAGCTCATTAGCATACCATATGCTAATGAGCTCCTGCAGCTGTTCTTCTACGAAAAGACCCCTGCTTATAGTTATTTGGTGTTCTTTCTATTGTTGGGTAAACCTTTGGGTTTCATCCAGTAGTTCATCAATAGAATGTACTGATGGTTATGGCTGAAGTGTGGAAGGGGTGAGTATGAAACCATGAAGGCCTTGCCCAGAACTCATAGGAATATAAGAAAAGACCTACTGAATTGGACTAGTAGTCTATCATATCCATTAGAGAGCCAGCACAGTGTAGTGGTTAGAGTGTTAGAGTAGGATTTGGCTGTCTTATAGAATTGCCAACTCCAGGTTGGGAAATTCAGGAAGATTTGGGAGTGGAGCCTTGGGAGGGCAATGTTTGGGGAGGGACCTCAGTGGGCTCTAATGCCACAGAGTCCACCCTCCAAAGCAGCCATGTCCTGGGGACTTGATTTCTGTATTCTGGTGACCAGTTGTAATTCTGGGAGGTCCCCAGACCCCATCTGGAGATTGGCAACCCTATGAGAGACAGGCTCAAATTCCCCATTCTGTCATGGAAGCTTGCTGCATGGCTGTGGGCCAGTCACACACACTCAGTCCAACCTACCTCACAGGACTGTTGTTGTGAAGAGAAAATGAAGAACAAACAACATTTTGGAGCCCCACTGGGGATAATGGTGGGATATAAATGAAGTGAACAGACAAATAAACAGATAATATTATTTCACACAGAGGCCAGCTAGTTGCCCTGGAGAACATGGTTGCTTTGGAGGATGAACTCTATGGCATTATACCCCGCTGAGGTCCCTGTCCTCCCCAAGCTCCATTCCCAAATCTCCAGGAGTTTTGCATCCCATATCTGGCAACCCTCATCTCCATTGCCAGCTGGTGGCCAGTGGGGACCTAGCAACCCTAAGAACCAAACCATCTTGTGTACAGAAAAAGAGGCAGTACCCTTTTGGGGGGGTCATGGTTGCTGGGGTAATTAGGTTGATCGATTTGTGTAAAGCACAAAATCAGGTCCCATTCATTCCCTTTAAATGGCTGACATCAGATAGAACACACTGCCTATATTTTGCACCCATGCAATAAGTGGCATCTGTTCAAGACCTGATCACAGGAACTGATGGCAGAGTCAGCTGGGTTCATGAGCAGAGACACAGACACTAACTGTTAAGTTTCAACTCAAAAATGTCAAACTGATCCCCCCCCATTTCCATTCTACGTTCTAATGAACCTCTGGGGGGAAAACTCTTATATATATTTCATTTGGGGTATATTTCTACCCCTAGCCAATTTCCAGTGATTTGAAACAACAAAATTTGTGTTTTTAATCTAAGATATTAGAAAACTAAAAAACGTTCGTGAATTTTAAAGGAAAACACTTTAAATCTAAATTAATCATTTCCATTTTTTAAAAAAACTGAAGGTATTTTCTTCTACCTCAAGAATATATCTCTCTGTAGAAAAGGAGGGTCAACAGGAAGAGTAATCATGCTGTCCTGAAGGGCTATACCTCTTCGGAGTACCTTAAAAGGCTTTCCTGGTGCAATATTGGGGGGGGGGGCTCATGGAGGTTTTTTAACCCCAATATGTTACATGAGCTGGAATTTAAAAGCTACTCCAATGGCAAGATGCCTATTTTTCAGTGATTGTTTTCTACTCCCTGGTGCTTTTTTGTTTACAGAAAGTCAACTGTAAATGGGAAGGGTCTGTAGTTTGGGGGCATTGTTTACTTCAGTACAGGTGACAATGTCCTAACAGGAAAAGGTTCTACAGCTACCTCTCTCTGTATTCTGCCAAAAAAAAAGTACACCCAGGGTAGCTAATCCAGCCAGAGGTTATTTTCAAGGTTAATTAAATATATGGCTTTTTCAAATTGGAGATGGTGGCAGCAGCAGCAAATGGGTGACAGGGGTGATAGCAGTGAGAAAGTCTAACTATGAGACAAATCAGTGTGAGTCTGCAAACAGACACACCCAAATTCATTCGTATGTATCTGAACAGCTCTCCAAAGAATCAGCTCCCTGCTGCTGAAGTGTGAGCCCAACCACTGCATGTTAGAACATAGCGAATCAAGAATCAACATGTGCTTTTAGGCTAAGTGCATGTTTTGACCACAACATGGAAGCCTGTTTAAATTTCTCCACCTGGTAATTTTCACCATTTCTCTGCAGCATCTCATAAAATGAACTGGAAAATTTAATGTGTGCCATTGGAACACTGATGTTATCAGGGCCCCAGACTTCAGGCTGGGTACCGTGTTCCATGCCATGGGTTAAACAGAAAGGCCTGAAAATCAGGCTGTACTTTTGCATTTGGGGTACACTACCATATAAAACTTCAGCGGACAGCGGAAGACAGGAGGGCCTGGCGTAATCTGGTCCATGGGGTTGCGAAGAGTCGGACTCGACTGTGCGACTGAACAACAATATAAAGCCCCCCCAATAAGATCATTAAGTCCAGGGTCTAAAATTACTTAATTGAACTGCACTGGACACTCCACCCCTTTCCTGTGATTTCCAGAGGCATGATGGGAAAGAAAAGTTGCCTGATCTGCACTGTTCACAAGTGTCTCAAACACTGACAGCTACTATGTGGAACAATTTAAAATAACTTCCATACAGTAAGCACAATTTGTGCTCCCAGCCATCAGAATAACCTTCTAAAGAAAACTCATCAACACTGCGTCAGTTTATGAGGAAAGTCTTCTTTAGACACCATAACCCTCGAAAAATTTTGAGGAACCATAACTATCGGTATCAGTGCATACGCAGCGTGAAGACTAAATCTGCAAGCCTTTAATGTAAACCATATGAATGTTGCATCCTAACATGACCCACCCACTATAAATCCAAAGTGCTTGGCATTGTGCTAGCACCCAGCATGGTCCTCAATTCTGTGCAATCCTGGAGTACTTCAAAAAGAAGTTAATGGACAGTACGAGCCTATGGGAACCAATATAGTGACTATTTTCAAAAACGCAACTGGACAGACCCACTGAAGCTGAGGCATCCTTTACTGGCAACAAGGCAGGGGATTTCCACTCTGTTCAACTCCAGTGTTCTCACCCTTAAATTTAACAGCAACAGAAGAGCTTTCATAGCTCCTATGCCAACACATGATTCATAAGATGGGGTTCAAGTGGTTCTCTCTGTTCTGCATATACCCCATAAAAGGGAAGAGTGTTGGCTTATACAGAGTTGGGGTTGAGTTCCTTTAGCTAGTGCAAAGGCTGCTCAAAATTTTATTGACTGCTGATTCGGCAGGCACTTCAACAGGGATAAGGCAATCCAAGGGATAAGGCAATCCAAGAATAGCACCTTAAATTTGGATTCTGGATCAGGGTGCCTCTATCTCTGTATGCAGGCAATCAGATACCCATTATTGTAATCAGGCAGTCCCTCAGACACAAACTGCAGTACTCCTGTTCCACAGGAAAAGAATTTTATTAAGTATTTTTTAAAACAACTACTCAACATTTAATCTGATAAAAATATTTACAACCTTCAGGAAGGTTCCAAAAATATAAACACTCTACCTCTCCCTAGAGAAAAACAAAACAGTCTCCTCTTTAGAAAGAAAGAAAAACAAACAGAAATACATTCATATCTCCTACTTTCTTTGTACTGAAGTAGTTTTACAAATAATAGACTTCTGTAACATTATATTTTACATATCCATATATCTTTCTATGTACACATTTATATTTATAACAGATTTTACAAATAAAGGCAACAACTGTGTACAAAAATTTTTTTTAACGAACAATAAAATAAATGGTCAGACACGATCTGCAGTTGAGCATAGTGCATTCTAGCAATTGGTGCAATAGTGTAAGGAAAGTTCATAGGACAGCCACTCTATGAATTTCTCAGAACTACCAAGATGACACCATCATTTGAGGTTGATAATTACTATTCTAAACAGCCAAATCAGGTGGCATACTCGTCAGTGCAGAATGTATGCAGTTGTGGGGGGAGATGTCTGGAATCAGATGGACAATGAACACCATAATCTGGTGCTGTACTCCGTAACTGTGAGCAGTGGAAACATCTCATGGCAAGATGGGTATGTCTTCCTCTGTGACATTCCTACAATGAATACGGCAGTCTAGCTATGATAACTGCATAGCATGTGCTGGTCTTGGTCAATCAGTGTGGACCAGCTGGGGAACACAACTGTGGGTGGCAGCAGTTGTCTACAGGGATATGAACGAACAGCAACCAACCCCAACACACACATCTGCTCTCTCGAATGAGAGTCCATGGCCAGCTCTGACACTGTCACCTGGACAAGAGACCTACATTTGCTTCACAAAGAATATACTCCTTATTCACTTCCACGATCCTTAATCCCTCCACCTTCCTGCTTCCAAATTCCATATATTTCAGTTTGTTTTAAAGTGCTTTATTCTGAATCAAGGATGAGATTTGAACTGCTAGTCTGACTTTTTTGTTCTCTTCTTTTACCCTCTGCCTTCTGAACACCAGGGAAGCAGGTAGGATGGTTAGGGATTGTTCAGGAGGGGCTGGGTGGGCCTTTCAAACATTCATGGCCTGCCTGGCCTTGCCAAAGTGCTGGCACCAACTACGCAAGAGAGATCTGGGTAAGCCCTTAATCTTGGCAATGGTAACGCTTCTTATGGGCTTCACTTACAAAGTAGTTTAGACTGGTATTTGGGAGAAAGCAACTCGCACAATTATAGGCACAAAACTCCCTCATGTAAGAGTCAGCATTGGATTTCTTCATATTCTATAATACAGGAGACAAATTCAGAGTTGGTGTCTGATAATGTGATTATGCTAATATCTTTGCAAAACAGGACTGGATCCACAGAGTGAGCAGCTGGTGGCAGGCGTTCCCCTATAAAAGTATCAATTTTATACCATTATTCACCAGGCAGACCTGGATCATGCCCCAACCTGCCTCTTTAGTTATTCTGCTTTCCTGCTACAGGCTAGTCCCAGAGATTCCTGTTCAGCAGCTGCAAGAACCAATGTCTAGTGTGAGAAGCAATGAGACATCTCCACCCCAGACCAGTCCAACCAAACAACTCAAATGAAATAGAGCTGCACTTCAGACTTAGTAAATCCACTTGTTCATTTTGCACTCTATAAACATTTCCAGGCAGCATTGGAGGGGAAAGCATGTCTCAAAATCTCCCTGAAACACTTGCTGTGCTCTGTCAGCCACTGACTGCTACCTGCAGGTTTAACACCAATGCTTCAACCACCATTCATGCATGTGTGTGTATATGTGCATGTGTTTACGTTAAGTTAGAGATTGTCAATATTAGCAGGAGCAGAATGGGGAAGCCAGCTCTTGGCTCTAAGCCAAGCGTCCTCGCAAGTAGTACCATGATTTTTTTTTTAATTCACAGACCCTAAATCTGACAGCCCTGGCCTTGATAGCTCAGACTAGCCCAAGCTTGTCAGATCTCGGAAGTTAAGTAGGATTGGCCCTGGTTAGTACTTGGATGGGAAACCACCAAGGAAATCCAGGGTTGCTACACAGAGACAGGGAGCGGCAAACCACCTCTGAATGCTTCTTGCTTGAGAACCCTACAGGATCGCCATAAGTTGGCTGGGACTCAACAGCACTTTCCACCCGCACCAGAACTGAGTAATGTTTTGCTTCTCCTTCACTGCTTTGAAATTTAATCTCAGCTAGCTAAAGTCAGGTGTTGATCTGAAGATGGCAAAAAAAGTTAACAAGCATTTCAAAACATTTAATTGCAATCCCCATCTTCTGTATATTGAGAATACCTCTGAGCTCTTTCCTAAACTTCCTGGGCAGTCAACGCAAGGGAGGATTTAGTTTCCCTACATGGACACAATCAGTGACCTCTCCACTTCTCTGTCACAATTTAGACAACTGAGAAACATCCCCCCCGCAATAATCTCAAACTCAACCCTGCCCCCCTCAAAAGATCCCAACAGGAATCCCCCTCTCTGTATCTACTCTTTGGTTTCCAAATTCAAAGGAGACATCTGCCTCAAGGCATGAAGCAGAGCAGTAGAGTCCATGGGGGAATGAGATGGGACTGGAGAAGGAAGCCGCTGAGACATCAGTAAAGGAGAAGAAATTTTATCAGGGTTTATTAACCCTGAAAGAGCTGCAGTGGATGCTGGGAGGCTTGGATACAAGACAGGCATGGAGGCTGGATACCAACACTTCTCCAACATAGGCAGATAGGCTGTTGCGGAGGGTGGGATCAAATAAAAAGGCAGGCACAGAGGAGGCTGATGAGGGTGAGGGCCCAAGAAACTGCTTGGAGAGCCAAGGACATCACTACTAAAGTGGCCATCATCCTCTGATGTTTCCATCCTGGTTCTTTTGGCAGGCGGGTCCTCATTTTCTTGTTTGATAGAACTGAGTCTTTCTTGAACAGAGAATTTGAGCTCAGTGTCCTTCTTGAAATACTGCGAGTCAGATTTGGAGTCACATTTTTCCAGCTCTCCCCCATATCCACTGTCCGTGTCTGTGTCACTGCCACTCTGTTCTCCACTGGAATGGGCAAAAGTCCTCTGAATCACTGGCACACAGTTTCTCCCATGTGCCTCAGCCACTTTGGTCAAAGAGCCAGAATTCTCCTTCAGGTCCATCAGTTTAGGCATAGCCTCTCCAGATTTCCTGCTGGCTCCACTCTGAAGAACTTCAGAGGCCACTCTTTGTAGGTGGCTAATGAGCTGGGAAGATTTCAGTTCCTTGCTAGTCTCGTGTTTTGCCACGTATTGCAGCACTTCTTTGGCACACATCTGGAAACCAGATCGAAACATCTCCTGGCTAGACTCAAGGCTCCTTGGTGGCAGCTCATCTGAGGGGGGAAAAATCAGCAGGGAAAAAAGTTCAAAGCTTAGTATCAGAAAAGTGATAAGTAATAACAACAATTACACAATTCTTTACAATTTTATAAAGCCACATGTTTCTGGGCCAACACTTGAGAAAGAAGTTAGAGTAGCTAACATAAGCTAGAATTTTAACTGCCCTAAAGTCAACAGGAAACCTTCTACTGCAGTGGAATTTCACCCTCAGTCTAGTCAAAGCATTTAAATCTCACAAACAAAAACAAGCAAACTGGTTTTTATGATGGAAGTCTTCAGTGTACAACATGGCAGTGGGATGAAAACAGAGATGCAACATAATACATTCAGTGTTCGGTCCTTTCTAGAATTGCATTCTACTCAGAAAGTGTCTGAAGAGAGTTGACCTGGCTACTGTCCTACAGGCCTCCATGACATTCTGACTAGATCACTGCAGCACACTCAAGGTGTCTTCAATGTGCAGTCCTTGGTGCTAGTTTGGAAGCTTCAGCAGGTACAGAACATGCAAACACCTGTCCCATCTCTTTAGGCCTTTCAGAGCAGAAGAATTTTCTTCCAGAAAGTCTATGAATTGGCTAAATTGATGTTTTATTAATTACTGCTGTCCTCTGTTTTGCTGCTTTTAACAGTGGGATTTAGAGGCTGTAGTATAATTTTGCCTATTTTTTTTTTAAAAAATCCCTTATTCCCCTTATTTTTATGTATTATCAGCCATACTCCGTGACTCCTTTAGAAACCAGAATATAGATATTAAAAATGAACATATTCTATAATTATCTCACAAGCTTTCGGACCACAATCTTCAGTCCACAAAGTTCAATGAGGCTGAGTCAACTTAATTGCAAAGAAGCTGATCTAAGGGCTGTGTTACACCCGCCTGGCACAGTCCCCCGCACCGCAGCTATGACGTCTAGAGGAGTTCATTATTACAAGGATCCACCCAACCATATGGAAATACTCCAAGCCACTACTAAATTTCCTGGTGGTGGCTGGCAACGGTGTGGAGATTCTCCTCATGATAGCTGTGATTCATACAATAAGCTGCTCTAGATCTGGCAGCCAAACACTGTGTGGAGTCAGTTTGCAAAAAAACAGATTGCACATTCTAAGGTAGCGGGATTGGGCAAAGGTGCAAGGAGAGGACACAGCTTAGCAAACGCTGGAAATATTAGCCGAATGGTATGCTGAAGAAGCAGGTTCTGAGGAGGGCTTTGAGGGAGGAGAGGAAAAGTGTCTTGCTAGTCATAGGTGGGGAGGCTATTCCAGGCTTCAAGGCTGCCGAACACCATGTTGGGAAAAGCTGTCCCTGCCACAAGTCCTCCTCCTAACCCGAAAGTGATACCAGGGAGGTAGGGGGGTGCTTGGGCTGGCAGTCCAAACTTTTAAAACCTGATCCAATTTCAAATAAAGTTCTAGTTTTGAAAGAAAGGCAGGTGACTGACACAAAAGGGCAAGGGCTGAGTGTTATGTGCCCTCTTTCTACAAAACCAGAGGTGAGAAAGTTTCAGAGGTCCCACACCCTGAGGTAGTTCTACTGAAACCAATAGGACTACTCCAGTGTCAGTGGTTATCAAAAGAGAAGCCATTCAAAGGACACATTCCAGAAACAAGATTCACTGCAGTCTGCCGAGAGGCCCTGTCAGGCTCACAGAATGATCTGAGGGACTCACCAGCATGTAAACCTTTCTGCAGAGCAATGATTTGCTGCTGTTGCTGTTCAATGAGGCTGGTGAGTGCTTTCACATGCTTCAAGGTAAGTTCAAGAACAACGGCCTTTTCCAAGTGACCTAAAGTCTGCAGGGGGGAAAAAGACATAAATGAATGGTTGAGTCCGTCAGTCTCGGTGCCTGAACACCAATCTGAAAACAACTGCACTGAATGTTGGGAGGGTGCAGGGAGGAAGACAGGCAGGAGGAGCAGGGTTAAAAATGGCAAAACTGTGTTGTTGTTTTTAAATCTCAAGTGAGAACGTATTAAACAAGCTTTTCTAAAAAGAATATAAAAGAAGGCCATCGTTTGATCCTTAGGGATAGGTAAGAGAAAAACTGAGCTAAGGTAAATGACTTTTTATTTCTCTCCTCAGCTGCCCTGCTGACACTGACATTAAAACAAGATCCAAACAGAAGGGGTTTCTTTTACTAAAAGAGGAGTCCAGGAAACTGAAGCAGGCAAAAACAGTCTCCAAAATGAAAATGTGGATGGTTTAGGATCTGTCCTTAAAAACAGGCAGATGTTGCCATCTTTATATGCAGGCTGCACAGAGCCATGGAGAGGAGCGTTTGGATGAACCAGAAGTCTAAAATAGGATCCACCAATTCCTTGTTAAAGGCCAACTAAAAAAATACATCTTTGCCCTGTTGATCCTAGGGTATCATCTACTCCAGTTCATGCATGTAAGTTGTTGAGAAATTCGTCACCTTGGCAACGAAGCCAAGTACTAGCAGGAGGCTCAAAGTGGCAATCCTGCCCACAACCACAACCCTTTCCACGTTGATCTGCAGTGCTCCCAAGAAGCCTCTAGGTGGCACTTTTACCTGCACAAAACCCCATTAAAGCTAACAGGCTCCCCTAAAGGAAGAAGAGTTTGGACAGTGGCCAGATTTTCACTTACTGTAAGTTTGAGATGTTCTGGTAAAAGATCTTTCAGCTGGGCAATGCACTCATTAATCCTATCGCGTCTTTTCTTTTCTATCAGTCTGTGGGGCAACTTGTAGGTTTCCTAGAAGTCAAATAATTACATCATTCCGGATGAAAATGATTACTTTACATTACCCAGGCAAAAATGTCATACAGGTAGAAGGAGGAAATGTTTTTAAAAATCAGTATGAAAATCCCTGTAACTAGCACAGACCTAAAGTTTTCTATAAGCATTTTTATGAATTTTAATCACCTCCATGAAAGCATTTTATGCAAGTATAAAGGAACATTTAAAGTATATATATTATAAGAACAACATACATCTATTAACAAAATACTCAAAAGATACCAACTCATCCTCCAAAAGTATATTAATGGAGAGTAAACCTTTAAAATATATAAATTCCAGACTTTTCATACATATATTTTACAGATTAACTTGATCTATAATAGAATCCCAAGCGTGCATTTAAACTATCCTAAAATTAATGCATATTATTAGCCAAGGATGCAAAGAAATACACAAGAACATCTTCATTTACCTTACTGTCATCACCTCTTTTTAACCCTCTTCTGGGCTTATAAACTTGATACATGTGAGCAAAATCCAACCTGTAGATGAATTTAAAAAGCCACTGGTTATTAATTAGGATCATATAAGACGACCTCCTTCCTTTGTCCAAAACTTACTAAAACAATAGAGCCCATAATCCAAAAGAAACCCGCCACCCCAACCCGGTTTGCTCCGATGAATTTGAAAAAAGGTTTTCGGAAAGAAAGAAAAATGTTCTCTGCATGCTTGGGTCGTCTTACCCCGGCATTTCGTTGCTCTCTAGGGCAGGCAGCTTGCCCAGGCAAGGTGGAGGAGGCTGGGCGCTGGTGATCCTTTCCATTTAATCTGCACTTTTCCTGGCTTCCTTTTTTAACCCAAGATCTCGCCTGGGGTTAAGGCGGGATGGCGGGTCACAGCGCTTACTCTCAGCGCGGACAGCGACGAAACCAGCTAGAAGCAGCACGATTCGCTCTGCCAGCTGGTGGGCACCAGAGACGTCCCCGGCCAAGAAGAGTCGCAGGGCAGCGTGACTCTCTCCCGACGGCCGGGCAGACAAGGGAGAGTTAGCGTCCGCCGCTTGTCCTGTTGCTGCAATGGCTCATGTCCTTCCACTTTGCAGCACTCGGCGGCTGTAATGGGGCGAGCCGGAGCTGGCGAGTTGAGAAGTAATTGGAAGGCTGCAGGCTGGGTTAAATGTGAGCGAGTGGGTGGACTGGAGCTACGTGTTCTACCCTGTGACTCCAGGCACGTCTGGCTGCTACCGGAGGGAGGGACACAGACCTGCCTCCCCCCCGCCCGACATCACATGAGCCTCACGTGTTGGACAACGCTTCAGCCTCTCCCCACCTCCCGTCGCTCCTGGCCACACAAGCAGGCGCGGGAAGGCGAAGCCAAGCCCAGTCGAGCGGCAGGCAAACAGGCAGGCGTCGCTGCTGCTGGTGCCGCCGCCGAAACGTGATGGGGTGATCCCTCTCTCCCGCCGAGGCTTGGCTCCTCTCTTGCGGGCGGCGTGCGTACGTGAAAGGCCCTGCGGGGCACATGGCTGGGAAGAGGAAGCAGGTGGGCAAGGCGGGGTGGGGTCACGGGGGACCAGGAGGAGGAGAACTCTCCCCCCCGCCCCACACACACGCACAGCGCTAACGTGAGAAGTGCGGCGGCGGAGGTGGGGGGAGGGGAGGGCGAGGGCGAGGGCGGGCTCGAGCCTTGCCTGGAAATCGCGCCCTTGACCCCAAGCGCGCCAGACATGCGAGTTAGTCATCGCCGAGGGAAAGGCGCTTCCAGCACTGCTGCCCTCATGGAGCGGCTGTGGGAACGACGCAGGAGGAAGTCCCCGGCTTGAATCTCGCCCCTGGTATGACCTCACATTTCGTGGCCACCGCTGCTCAGCCCGCGGCCCAGCTCCCGCAGTGTGGAGGGAGTCGTGTTCAGGTTGTAAGGCTTACCTGACGAAGTCACCGGTTTTGAACACTTTAAGGTGCTGCCCCGAATACTTGCTCCGAGACATTTTTCTTCGTTGCGTAGGGTGCCAAGTCTAGGTTAGGAAATACCTGCAGATTCTGAGGATGGAGCCCGGGAAGGGAGAGGTGGGGCCTCAGTGAGGTTCCGCTCTGCAAATCAGGCGTTTTCTCCAGGGGAGCTAATCTCTTATCTCTTGAAAATCAGTTCTGATTCCGGAAGGTCTCCAGGTCCCACCTGGAGGCTTGCAACCCTAGTTATTAGGGCTAAGGCACGACGTTAAAAGCATATTTGTTTAGTGCATATTTTTTTTCCACCCTTCATCCATGGAGGTCAGGGCCCTACAAATTGCTCTTTTATCACTCACTATGATCCTGTGAAGTAGATTAGGATGAGAAAGAATGGCTGATACAGAGTCACCAAGACATGTGGAGATTCGAACCAAAGCGTCCCTGATAGAGTTGCTAATTCTGATTTGGGAAATTCCTGGAGGTTTCAAGTGGTGCCTCAGGCAGATGGTACTTAGGGAAAGGAGGAAGCTGGCTGGATGTGATGTCACTCTATTGTAGACTCTATGATAGATCTCAGAAGATGCCTTTTCCACCAGGGGAACCAATCTTTGTAGTGTGAGAATAAGATGTAATCCCAGGAAAGCTCCAGGTTCCACCTGGAAGTTGGCAACCCTAGCCTAGTCTTACAGCACCACAGGCTTTCCCTCCAAGATACAACTGCCAAAAATAGGGGATAGTCTGAAGCCGTGTGTACATACATGAAGCTGCATTCTACAGAATCAGACCATTGGTCCATTGAGATCAGTACTACCAGGTACTCTGACCACCCAACAATTCTCCAGCATCTTATAGAGACATCTTTCACATCACCTCCTACTTGATCCTTGTAACTTGATTCTGAGAACTGAACCTAGGCCCTTCTGCATACAAAGCAGATGCTTTACCACTGAGCAATAGACCCTCCACTGAATGGAGGCAGTGGGTTCAGAAATAAGCAGTACCTTAGTAATAAACAGAAGTGAAGCTCAAACATGACTTTAACCAGCGTGCTTTAATTTTGGCAGCTTTGGTCCCTAATCACAATTGTATGTGTGGGCCAGGTTGCACTCTGCACATGCCCTATATATTCTGGTGCTGAGTCTTAACGTTGTAACTGCACAACCCTACACCAGTTTGGTGTAGTGGTTAAGTGCGCAGACTCTAATCTGGGAGAACCGGGTTTGATTCCTCACTCCTCCACTTGCATCTGCTGGATGACCTTGGGTGAGCCATAGTTCTGGCACAGCTGTTCTTGAAAAAGAGCAGTTTCTGTCAAAGCTCTCTCAGCCCCACCTACCTAACAGGGTGTCTGTTGTGGGGTGGGGAAGGGAAACGAGTCTGTAAGCTGCTCTGAGACTCCTTTGGGTAGTGAAGGGTGGGGTATAAATCCAAACTCTTCTCTCTTCTTCTATATCTTGGGAAGCTATTCCCCATTGTGTTCTGTAAGGATGTGTGTTCTTCAGGAACATGAAACTCCCCAGACCCACTATGACCTTTTAATAGCATCTGTAATGGTGGCTTGTAGCTTGGGGAGTGGGGTAGACAGGTATATATATCTGTCATACATGACTAGACACACACAATCCTTTGGTTCCTCCTAATATAGACACATAGTCCATTTTGTAAGAGAAACATGCTTTCTCTTGGTGGGCTAGTGGCAAAAAAGCAAGATACTCTTTGTCATATGTTGAGAGGTCCTGCAGTGAATTTCTGGCTTGACTTAAGAGAATTGTCAGTCCATTCCTGGTAAAATTTCAAAATAAGCAGCAGTTCAAACTGTGTTCCTTTTTATCACTAGTTTACTATTAGACCTACTTCAGAGAGTCCCTCACCCCATAAAATTCATGCATCTTTGATGGTAGCCACTTTGAACAGGAAACTGGATGGGGAGAGGCTCTCAATATTGAAATAAATAAATTCATCTTAGGAAAATCTAGCAATGTTCTTTTTGAGCATCCCAAGGGAGCATATCTTACTGCAGATGGTTTCCAAAAATTGTAATTGCTTCTGTCTTGGACAAAAATGGGTGGCTGCAGTATCTTGCTCATCCAAGGCTTTCTGTGAGTAGCTATAGGCTATCCTTGCCCAAAAAAGAGAAATAGATTCTTGAATAGGAAAAGCAATTGCAAGATACAGGCAAAAGAGAAATGGTTATCATGCAAGGTATGCTGGAAGCAGACTCAAAGGTAGGTTCTCCAAGATAAATAAGTACAAATGCAGTTCCACTGGAACAGGCAGAGGTGTTCATTTTGAATTTAGTACAACTAACACTATGCCTTTCTAACAGTCAAGTCCTGCAGAATTCAGCCTTGGAAAAAGGTGGGTTGAAAATGTTACTGGTAAATCAGTTTCAGGGCTTACTGGCATCTTGAGAGGAAGTGGAAATACAGCATGAACGTCAGAGGGCTGCAAGCAATCCTTCTTTCAGACACCCTTATGAGTAAGTCCCATTTGTGGGACTTTGAATAAAAATGTGTTAATTGCCGGAGAACACCAGCTTATTTTGGGTGTAGGTTAGTCTGTATCTCTCAGTTTCACTTTCCCACTTTAAAACTGTAGTGATCTACTTCTCAGGTTCATCTGAAGGAGATTAAGAGTGTGTATCCTCAGTACGGTAATTGATTGATACAAACATATAAAATGATAAGCAATGGCAATGATAGTAACTTCCAGAGGTGGTTCCAGAGGTAAGATACGAGCATAAAAGGACCTCTGGAGTCCTTTATCTGAGAAATAGAGATAATGTTAATATCCCTGTAATTTACGTATCTCAGGAGAGGGTTGTTTGCATTAATTGGCTCCAGTCAGTGAAGTCGCTAAACATGAGTAGTGAGCCAGGTTTAGGCGCAGTAGAGGCAGATTGTACTGGCTGTGTCCCCCTGACTGTGATGTATATGGATAATTCAGTTATTCATATTGAATGGAGCAGTTCTGGGTGGAGGCAAAGCCATTAATAAAATACAGTGCAGAAAAAGCATTCTCCTTTGATACACTTTCTCTTGAAACTTCCCAGAAGCAGCAGGCCAAGGGAATTTCTGGGATAGGTGGACCTTGGACCCACAGTAGGTAAACTCTGTACCACCTACCCAAAGAGGCTTCCTCCCAGCTGTGGCGTTGGCTGAACTCCAGTGAGCAAGATGTGCAGCATCTGCTCTCCATGTGTTTGGCTCTCATGCAGAATGAGTGCATTTAGTGTGGAGCTTCATAACATCATGCCTTGAGCTTAGTGCAGTGTATTGGACATAGACCTTTTATTGCACGCAGTGGGGATGTCGGACTTTGAACTTGTGTGTCAAGTCAGGCCATCTCTTTCTTTCCATCTGGCTCCTCGCAACTCTGCAAGATGACCGCTGCGTTTGAAATCTACATGGTTCTCTGTAGGCTTGCTGGGCATCAGGATGTGTGGCAAAGCAGCCAGGCAACCCACTGCACTGTGGCTGCAGTGAAGGTTCGCTGCATTCCAAACTAGTGGGAATTCATCAAGCCTGGCCTCTGTAGCATCCCTGTGAAAGAGTGTTACTTTGAAGGCTTAAGAGGTTTTGGCCAGCCCTGCCTCGTCAGATCTCAGAAGCTAAGTAGGGTCAGCTTAATATTTGGATGGGAGCAATGTTCCCTCTAACTCCCCTCCCCCCACTGAGCAGAGCAGCTCATATCTTGAACAGAGTATAACTGCTGTAATATTAAAATGGGCAAGACCCTGTGTGGCTCCAGATTGCTGCTGAGCAGGGCTTCCTGTGTCGGTGAGTAACCACTCACGTGCACATCTTAAAGGGAATATTGGATGAGAGACCTCCAAGGAATACCAGGGTCATAACTTGAAGGCAGGAAATGGCAAACCGCCTCTGAAACATCTGTTGCCTTGAAAACCCTATAAGACAACCATAACTCAGCTACAACTTGATGGCAAAAAAATTGCTAAGAGCAAGAAACAGGGATCAAAATGCTGCGTAGTATGATGTGTCCCAGTGGTACAATAGGCTGCCCTTGTCTGTGACCTGAATTCAAGTGGCATCTGGGATAGGAGAAAAGAAGCCGAAGTGCACGGGTTGTGTTATTTAGATGCATGGGCCAATGAGGAAATCCAAATGGAGGGAAAGGGCCAAGATGCAGCAATGAAGGAATTTTTTCTCCATTTGCCCTCCCGTTCGCAGACACTCATTTCTTTTCAGGTATGTACACGTCTTTTCCTTCTCAGACACCCACACATACACAAAGGGAGGAATTTATTTTTGTGTCTTGTGGACACAGGACTGAGAGTTCCCAGGGCCCCCCTTCCCACCCACTCATCCATATATCTCACTGCCTGCCTGTGTGTCCTTCCCTGCCCAGGCTCACAGCCATCCCCACTGCCCGCAGCCCTTCCCCTTTATGGTACTGGGCAGTGGGTTCAGCTGGCTGCATGGGTGACGGAGCACTCCCAAGTGAGCAGGCATGGAAATGGCTTGTTGGGGAGTCGGCAGCAGTGGGCCCCAGCAGAAGCCCTGGCAGCTGCCCCACCTGTTTGTACATGCTGATCCACACAGAGAGAAAAAATCTCTCCTTTTCCTTCCCAGTTGCATGCCTGGCTTAATGTGCCCAAGTGGGTTTTGGAACTGTGTTTACCAGATAACTCTCCCTGTATGCATGTATTGCAAGGTAGGCAGTTTAAAGTGTAGTTTCATAGGATGTCTGTGATGCAGCTGAAGCCAGGGAGATGTGTCATGAAAAACATCTTGCTTGGCGTGGACTTCCTAAGCCCAAAGTGGGGCTAAAGGATCCTTTTTCTTTGTTTCTCTTTCTCTGAGGGCTGTATGGCATACTGCATGGAAAATCCACGATCTGTCATCTTAATACATTTTTAAACAATTAATGGAGTTAAGGGGGGAAATTTTCTAAACTGAAATCATCTATATTGTGCCTTCCCTACAGTTGCTGTTAGCTGTGGTGGGGAAATAAGGCAGGCACCTGAATTCCCCCCCTCTACTGGGGCTAACAGCAGCTTGGGAAGTGCATCTATCAAGAAAATAGTGCCAGAGAAGAAACTCCCCTGCATTGCAGTTCTGATTCAAATTACCTCCATCTTTCCCATGAGCCGCTTTCTGACATTAAAAATATGTTTGGGAGATCCACTTGCAGCCAGGATCTTTCCATGTAATGTAATTAAGACCAGGTTGCGGAATGGACTGTATAAATCCGTTGTTTTCAGAAGAGCAAAACCAGAAGAATGTAAGATGCCAAGAAGAAAAACAGCATAGATTATTTCAGTTCAGAGAGCCATCGTGGTATAGTGAGTGGAGGGTTGGACTAGGATCTGGGTGTGAATACAATGAGTATATCCTTACCATGCTGTTTCTGTGTTTCTCTTGATTATAATTGAAGTTTATATAATAACATTTTACCCAGTACTTCCTGCATTTTATTGCCCCTTAACCCTGTTGATTGTTTTGTGTTTTTTTCATAACTTCTGTCTAAAATGACAGCTTAAGTGCAAAACTCCCTCTAAGCTCACACTAATTCAGCTTAGAGGGAACGAAGTGGGCTCAGCTTCTGATCCACAAAAGTTGTTGCTGCGATAAATAGGTTGTTAGTCTTTAGGATGTCACAAAATTGCTGTGTATTTTCACCCTGTGAATGTGTACAGTAATTTCAGCTAGCAGACTATTTTGTCTTTCAGGAGCTGTGTCAATTTTTGCACCATGTTAAACGAGGTGAGGCCTGATTGGTATGTTTACTAGATAAGATAACAGAACTTTAGCACAGAATTTGTCCAAGATTTCCCTGTCTCCTGAACAGGGTCAATCTGACTGGCAGCGAGTCAGCAAATACAGTGCTGTAGATGGGGACGTCTGATAGGAGAGAAGGTGGGGAACTAATATCAAAGGTCAAAGAACTGTGGTGAAGCATAAAAAAAATAACAAAAGTCATATTTTATTAGGACCAACTAAAACACTATAACAGCCTGCAAGCAAAGCTGCCATCTTTATGATAATTGAGCTAGTTATAATAAAAGTTATTTCGGGGCCCTTTTTGGATTTTGCTGTGTGCCGATGCAGGTGCACATGTTCTTACCCTGAAGCACTGCACAATGTTAAAACTGCTTGAAATACAGTTCTCTCTGCACCGCAGCTGATGCTACGTTTGTCTCCCTTTAAGCTTGTGGAGGAATCCTTTTTAAATGAGTACCAGCTGCATGGCTGGTGGATCCAATTTTTCAGTGTCTCACATGTCATACAGTAGAACATTTACTGTGTAGTTGCACTGACAGATGATCATTGGCTTACTGTACTCCTACAGTTATAGAGTTCAAACCTGGCCAGTGTTAGTTTTGTGTTAAATTAATACTTGATCCCAGAATTAGGCCAATGTTACATTTGTGTTTCAAAGCTTATTGCTTGAGAATCTTACCACGCTTCACAAGGTGGGCTCTGCTGGTTTAAATGTCATCATTATTTATTGATTTGATTTGATTTTTATACCACCCTTCCAGTAAACGGGCTCATACCTTGCTCCTTGGACTGCAGGGAGATCAAATCAGTCAATCTTAAAAGGAAATCAAACCTGACTGTTCCCTGGAAGGTCAGATACTGAAGTTGAAGCTCAAATACTTTGGCCACCAAATGAGAAGGGAGCACTCACTGGAGAAGACCCTGATGCAGGGAAAGATTGAAAGTAAAAGGAGAAGAGGACGGCAAAGGATGAGATACTTAGACAGTGTTACTGATGCAGTAAACATGAAATTGAACAAACTCCAGAGGATGGCAGAAGACAAGAGGGCCTGGTGTGATGTGGTCCATGGGGTCGCGAAGAGTCAGACTTGACTGTGCAACTGAACAACAACAACAAATACCTTGCTCCAGTCTGTATAGCAGGAGACACTCTTTCATCTACCTATTCCAACTGCTGTCCCATCATGCCTTGCAATTACAAAAAAATACCAGTCCCATCATATGTGCTCAAAACAGCTTTTCTGCATTACCTGCTAACTGGGCTCTAACAGTGCTCCAGTGGTCATACATGACCTTTTTAAGAAACAGAAAAAAATGTGCTTGGGAATACAGAGGGGTGAGCAGGAAGGAGAACACAGCTCTGCATTATCGCAGGTTTAGATTTAAAAAATGTTCATTTGCCTTTGCCTGTTCATTTGCACTTGTACCTGTCTTTTCTGAGATCCTCTGTGGAGGCACAGCTGCAGGAACCCACACCATCTCAAGTATGCTTGTGAGGGGGAACCCCTCTTGAGTCTTTGTGAGAAATGCAGACTATAAATAAAGTAAATATTTAAGTAAGTAAATAAATGAAGCATCCTTCTCGGCAGTCATTTCAAGATTTTGGAATTCTTTCCCTCAGTTCTATTTGGCTCTTTCATCATAGCCCTTCCTGTCAACTTGGAGACTTAAAAAAATGGACTTAGAATCTTATCTTTCTTGCTTTCAAGATATTATGTCTTATACATGAGCGTGATTATATTTATATTTTGTTATTATTATTATGAAGAAGAGATTGGATTTATACCCCTCCCTTTACTACCCGAAGGAGTCTCAGAGCAGCTTACAATCCCTTTCCCTTCCCCTCCCCACAACAGATACCCTGTGAGGTAGGTGGGGCTAAGAGAGCTCTCGAGAACTCCCCTTGAGAGAACAGCTCTGAGAGAACTTGTGACTGGCCCAAGGTCACAGCAGCAGCTGCATGTGGAGAAGTGGGGAATCAAATCCGATTCTCCCAGACCCCACTCCTAGCCACTATACCAAACCGGCTCTCTGACCCAGTTATGACCCAATTTGAAAGTATTTTTAATGGCACATTTTAACATGTTCTAATCAGGGCTTTTTTCTGAAAAAAGAGGTTCTAGAACTCTCAAGAGGAAAATGAAGTTTTCAATCTGTATAGTGAAAGCTCATGAACTTTTAAACATTTTAAAAAGAATTTTGTCAAAGAGGTTCCGGAGCTCCATTTTGGCATGTTCCCCCAGAAAAAAAAGCCCTGGTTCTAGTAAGGAAAAAAAAAATCAGTTGAAGTGTATATTACACAGTTGAAGTCAAGCCCACACTTTTATATTCCATGACTGGAGACTGCTGTGACAGATCCAGTTGGTCACAACAGTTTCTAGTCAGGAAATGGGGCACTGAAGTTGTGGCTTTTGAACTGCTTTTCCCATTCACAGGAGAATAGCCAAATGAGCACAGCAATAGCCCAGATAATTCTCAGGCCCTGTGGAATGACTGAGAGCCAAACCAGAGGTGCACTGGGAGTTCCATGTTCAAAGTTTCCAACAATTTTTAAACATATTGTTCAGGTACAGTTTGGGGTGGGGAGGGTCACTTTATACCTTCTCCCTGTGCTGTTTTCCTAATCTCAGAACATATCAGGAGACAGGGGACAGGTATGGCATTGTTGAGGAATGGCCTTACTGTCAGCAAAAAACAGCAACCCCTTTGTTCATAATCAGTCCTAATGTTAAGTGTCTGCCACAACTACAAAGGGGTCTGCATGCCCGTCCTGCAAAGGTGCTGCAGATTCCCAAAAGATGAAGCAGAAATATTATTAAAATACAGGAACTTTTAAAGAAAAACCTTGTCGTTTTAATTTATACCCTTTGGAATATCTAAGCTGTTATTAGAATCACAAAAGAAAATAATGGAGAGAGAATAAAATCCTGAAATTGCTTACCCATAAATATTTCTGTTTCAAGTCCTTGATTCTGCCTTTGAGTAAGAGGCTTCAGAACGGTTGATGGGCTGCCAGAGTCGCATAACATGGCTTGTTTTAATGAATTCCCAACTATATTACTTCACTTAGGATTCCATTTATTTTCACCACCACCCGCCCCTGATTGAGGCACATCCTAATGTATGCCTGTAAGTCAAGCAAACAAGCAGTTCATATGCGTTTGTTTATTTAGCAATCCTTAGCTGGTCTACTCAGAAATGAAATTGACTTTATTTAATGGATGTACTCCCAGGAAAGCACTCTTAGGATTTCCGCTCGCATCAACGTTTGTGGCAAAGTCTTCTAGCTATTACACATTATATTGCGTCTTGTCACTTTTTAAATTTCCAAAGTGCTGTATAAATATTATTTCACAACAGTCTTATGAAATAGGTTATCATTATGCCCATATTAGACCTGTTGGGAGAATACGCTTGTGATAGTTTCTTGGCATGAGTTCATGGCAGAGGTCTGAGCTGCATTGAGGTCTCCTAGAGCCAAAGCCAGCTTTGCAGCCACAGGATCACAATAACCAAAGCCCAGAATAACTCAGGGACTGAGGTTAACAAAGACAAGTATATTGACCACCTTTGATGTCCAAGAATTACAAGTTCTGGCCTAGTTCTGTTTTTTTAAAAAATATATAAAGAATTTTATTAGTTTATATAAAGAAAGTAGGGTAGGGGAAAGGAAGGGGGAAAAGGAATATAAAAATATTAATGTTCCAGTTTATCTTATCATTACAGTTTCACAACTGTTTCATCTTATCATTCTTATTATTTTTCACTTAGTCTTATTTTCTCAATACTTAACTTTTAACCAGTCATAGAACGCCCTCCAGGGTCCCATAAATTCTTCAATTTTTCCTTTTAATATATTTGTCAACTTGTTCATTTCAGCATATTCCGTAATCTTCAGTATCAACTCATATAGCATTGGAATTTGCAGTGTTCTCTATGTTGTTGCAAATAAAATTCTGGCAGCTGTTATAACATGTAAAAGAATCTGTAATTCTTATCTAACTTGACTGGTATACAGTTTAAAAAAAATATCTCTGGCTTAAAAGGTATTGTGACATTCAAGATTGACTGTAAGAAAATACGCACTTCAATCCAAAATTTATGAACTTTTTTACATGTCCATCACATGTGATAGTATGACCCAATATGGTTGTTACATTTCCAACATACAGGGGTCTTTTCATAGAAAAACAGCTGCAGGAGCTCATTAGCATATGGTATGCTAATGAGCTATTAGGCTGTTAGCATATGCCACACCCCCTGACATCACTGGAAGTGGTGTCAGAAGGGGAAGCAAAAGGGGGGGAGGCATCTTCAAAAGCATCCCCTTCCTTTCCCCAGCTGGCCTGGGTGGGGGAGCTAAGAGAGAAGGGGTTTAAAGTTTAAACTCCTTCTCACTAGAATTGGGCCGCAGAAGGAGGAAAGAGGGAAGGAAAGAGAGAGAGTAGAGAGAAGGAAAGAGGGAAAGAAAGAGAGGGAAGAAGGAGGGAAACAGGGAAAGGAGGAAAAAGAGAAGAGAAGAAGGTGAGAAAGAAAGAGAGAAGAGAAGAAGGAGGGAAAGAGGAAAAGGAGGGAATGAAAGAAATTTGGCGGCAATTCGGTCTCATTATATCCTATGGGCCATTGAAGTCAATGGTGAAAACATAGGGTATATTCTGGGGGCTGGAGGAGAGGGAGTTTGAGGGAGAGGCTCCAAACTCACAGGTTAGCTTATGGAGCCTCTCCCCAAGATACCCACCAAGTTTCAAGAACATTGGATTAGGGGTCCAATTCTATGGGCCCTCAAACAGGTTGCCCCCATTCCCTCCATTGTTCTCTATGGTGGGAAGAAAAGTTACCATAGAGAACAATGGAGGGAATGGGGGCAACCTGTTTGGAGGCCCGTAGAATTGGGCCCCCTAATCCAATGTTCTTGAAACTTGGTGGGTATCTTGGGGAGAGGCTCCATCAGCTACCCTGCGAGTTTGGAGCCTCTCCCTCAAACCCCCTCCCGCCCCCAGAATATACCCTATGTTTTCACCATTGACTTCAATGGCCCATAGGATATAATAGAGCTGAAACTGACATAAGGCTACCTGAAAGACTCAAGGACACTGGCTGGGGGCAGGGCTTGGCTCCTGAGCTGCCTGAGCTATGCTCCGGTGCGCTCCCCCCCAAAAAGACCCCTGCCAACATATATTCCTCAAGTTTTTATACATTTTAACTAATCAATCTGGGGTTAAATGCCATCTATAAAACATATAAGTTTTCTTTAAATGAAACAGGTTTAGTCAATATTCACTTTCCATATTTTACTCCACTGTGAGAGATCGATATTATACTCCACATTTTGCATCCATCTAACCATACATCCTTATTCTAATTCCCAGACTTTTTTTTTTCTGTGCGGATACCTATTCCCTCCAACAGGGGCCTCCCTCTCCCCCAACAGCTTTTCCTGCATAGTCAGTAGACTTCCTGGGTTTGTAGAAAAATCTGAAAAGTGGGGAAATCCCTTCAGGGACAGTTGAATTCCCCCAAAAAGCCTTTTGAAATGGCCTCTGCAGGGACCTGACTCCAGGCAGCAACGGTGAGAGATTAGAACGTTGGGGGGGGGGGAGAGGAGACTTCTAACTGGCTCTGTCAGTCAAAGGGTGGGGGAAAGGCCCTTTCTTTCCAGGCCTCTTTCGGCCTTGGAGGGAGGGGGAGGGGGGAAGCCTTGGGCCAGGCTGGGGGATTCCTAGAGGTTTTGGGGTGGAGTGCAAGGAGGGCAGGATTTGGGGAAGAGAGAGGCCTCAGCTGGGCGTCATGCCACAGAATCCACCCTCCAAAGCAACCATTTTCTCCAGGGAGACAGATCTCTGTTGTTCACAGATCTCTGGAGTTCACCCTCCAGCAGGCCCCACTTGGAGGTTGCCAACCCTAGGCCTGGCAGCAGTCTAGGGTTGCCAGGTCCCCCCATGGGCACTGGCAGGGGATGGGGGTAGTGGGGTTGCCAGCTCCAGGTCTGGAAACTCCTGGAGATTTGGGGATGGAGCCTGGGGAGGACAGGGACCTCAGTGGGGTACAATGCCCTAGAGTCCACCCTCCAAAGCATCAATATTCTCCAGGGGAAGTTATCTCAGTAGTCTGGAGCTGAGCAGTAATTCCAGGGGATCCCCAGATCCCACCTGGAGGCTGGCATCCCTAGGCAGCACCCTCTGGGTGACTTGATACCACCTAATTTGCATGACTCAACTTGGCCTGGCTGCTTGCTGCTGTTCAGCAGCCACCCTATGAAAGCCAGCAGTGGTGCAGCAGTTAGAGCCTCAGAGTAGGGTCTGCAAGACCCAGGTTCAGATCCCCATATTGCGTTGGAAGCTGACTGGGTGATTTTGGACCAGTCACATACTTTCAGCCTAACCAACCTCACAGGGTTGTTGTGCAGATAAAAAGGAGGTGAGAATAATGTAAGCTGCTTTGGTCCCCACTGTGGAGAAAGACTATAATTTTCCTTGGTACAAGCTGTGGGGGAGGGGGGTGGAGACAAAAAGCTGAAGACAGATAAAGGCAGATAAAGGTTAAGTTGGCTGTTGGGTGGGAAGGAAATAGGGTTGCCAACTCTGGATTGGGAAACTCCTGGACATTTAAGGGGTGGATCCTGGGGATGGTGGGGTTTGAGGAGGGGAGGAACTTCAGATCAGTTTAATGCCATAGACTCCACCCTCCAAACCAGCCATTTCCTCCATGAGAACTACCATTGCCAGCCTCTGGGTGAGGGCTGGAGATCTCCCAGAATTACAACTGTTGTCCGGGTGACAGAGATCAGTTCCCCTGGATAAAATGGCTGCTTTGGAGGGTTGAGTCTATGGCTTCACCCCCAGAAGGGAGAAAGAGTGTGAGATAGGTAAGGGTAGAGGGGAGGAAGCAAAGGTGTGAGGAATGGGATGACCATCCCGCAAGTTTCTTGCGGGTCTCCACTTGTTCTTTAACTAATCCTGCATTTTCAATTGCATCAACATACCATACATTTTCTTAATAAATTTCTCTCTTGAACTACATAATAATTTCTCAAATGTACATTGTTCTGAATAGAATCCATCTGTTTATCCTTACTATATCTCCTTAGTTCTGTTTTCATGCAGCAGTTAGTCTGGATGACAGCACTCATCCGTATCCATCAAAAGATGTATGCAGCTGTTTTACAGGGCTCTGAAAGAGCTCCTCAAGACAACTGCCCCTCTTTCATGGGTATCTGTAGAGTGTAGATTTCTTTTTTTCTGTAAGAGGGAAGGCATGCAAATAAAGAACACATTATTATTATTATTATTATTATTATTATTATTACTACTACTACTACCACCGCCACTACTACTACTACTACTACCACCACTACCACTACTAATCCTGTGACACCTGAAATAAGCTTTACAGTGCCACTTGTGAAAGAGAATGGTTCAGGAAGCTATATCCAAAAACCAGTGAGGAGATATTTCCATCACTCAGGACACTCTTGTTGACCCAAAAGCCAGCCCCTATTTGAAATAAGCATTTCAAAGGGAGGTTCCAGAATGAAATTGCTGAATGAGAATTTATTTCTCACTATATTACCAAGACTTGCATTTTTTAAAAAATGAAGAATTTCTCACCCACTACAGGCGTTAATTAGATTACTAAAATCAAGGAAACTGACATCGCCAACAAAAAGACACTGCTTGAATAATTTTGATTTTTACCAAGAAATATTCACAGCCTGTATCCCTTGTATTTCATGGCCTTCGTATCTGCCTACCAACTAAGGATACACCTCATGTATCTAAAGAAGTGTTCTCTAGTCCATGAAACCTTAAACCACAATAAATTTGTTAGTCTTGAAGGAACCATGAGACTCCTGCTTGTTTTTTATGCAGTGGTCTAACAGGGTTACTCCCAAAGAATTTGTTTTAGAAGTGAAAGTAATTCCCCATGTTGTACAGCATGGTAAACACAAATTTGAAGCTTTGCTAAGCGCACAGATCTAGTTGTACAATTATCTGTATTATAGCCAAGGCCTTTGCTCCCAAATAATTTGTCTGTGGACCAATTCACACTAGCTGTTCACATGATGAATTATTGCACATCTCCATCATCCCCAGTCATTTCCTAATATTAATCTAATATGTTTAGACTGAGACTCCTTGCCTTATTGAGGACTGAATTCTCAAAAAGATGGATTTCCTGGAGTTGTTTGCATCTTGCAGACAGTCAATTTCTTGAGTGGGCAGAGAGCTGGAAAACACTGTCAGAAGGAATGTCCCACAATTTTAACAAAACTCTTCATGTGTGTTCCATGGACTGGAATTAGTGAAACTCTCCCCCCAAGCCTATCACATGACACCGATATGCTTCCCCTTAGAATCAGGAACAGTTGTGGTCTATAGTAGGCCCCCAAGAACAGTTATGGTCTATAGTAGGCCCCCAGGAACAGTTGTGGTCTATAGTAGGCCCCCAGGAACAGTTATGGTCTATAGTAGGAAGCGGAAGAAAGACAGTATGGTATAGCCTGATATCGTCAGATCTCACAAACTAAGCAGAGTAGGAATGGAGACCACCAAGGATGATTCTGCAGTGGAAAGCAATGGCAAATCCCCTTTGCTTCTCAGTTGCGTGGAAACCCCTTGCTGGGGTTGCTATAAGTTGGCTGCAACTTGGTGGCATTTTACACACATGTAGTGGGAAATAACTTTCAAAAGTTGCCCCTTTCTACCAGCAGAAGTGGTAAATGAGATTAGGATCTAACCACTGTTGGGATTTAAAGCTGACCTTAAGTGAATGCTTAAACATTTTTGAAGAGAGAGTCCATGATATGTACTTTAAGTTGAAGGTTGAGTTGAATCATATTTTTCTGAAAGTTTGTTGGCCTGTAACCTATCAATGCCACCATGGGAATGGCCGTGCCCAGTTATCTGGAAAATCTATAGGCTGCAACTGCATGTTGAAGCTGCTTATCTCCCCAGTGCAAGTGACCCTTTGGACTACTATGCAGGAAAAGTGCAAACTGCAGAAGTCACTTGTGTATCCATTCACCATTTCACCCACAGTGGAACAGTAAACTTGAGTTTGCAACCATGTATATACTCAGATCCCTGATGGATGTACTAGACTTAAGACATATTTGGGAACATGTTTGTTGTATTCATATAACACTTTTTTAGTCGTACACTTAAAGCATCTTAGAACTGTGAAGAGATCCTATGTTTCACCACGCATCCTGCACTGCTATAGCACCCCTCTTCCTCTTTAGAAAAGGTTCATTTTTAAATGTTATGGGTTTCATCCTCTAACTTTTCTGAATATCTCCATAGCATACAGCTTCAGGATTTTCTAGGAGTCATCATTGTTTTTAAATTAAGAAATTTTAAGAGATTCATGCAATAATACAGCTCTAGGTTCTGTAACTTTTAGAAAAGTCAGAGCTATTATATGTCACACAACTCGTGATAAAAATGGTGAGAATTGGCAACACTCAGTTCTGGCAGTTCAAAGGACTCTTTTAGAATGTTTATGTGTAATATGATAGGAACATCGTGTTCAACACTGTCTTGGTTTCAGAATCTATTAGCAGATAAAGATTTGATATTAGATGGCTGAAGCTCAGGTGATTGTATTCTTGTAGGGTTGGGTGTGGTGACAGTAAGAGTGGGTGATGCCTCCTAAAACATTTCTTCTCATATATCGGGAGGAATGTTCCCCAAATTAACAAACTGAGCATTTAAAAAAATTGTGAATGATGTAGGTAGTGTAACAGATGGAGAACTACTGCAATGATAATGAGATGACTTGTTTTAAAACACTCTGTGTGTGTGTGCACGTGCCATTTGTCATAAAGCTAATTCTCCTTCTTGGTCTCCCTTCCAACAGTTGCATTTTGGATTGCTGGCATTAGAGGCTTTAGAACGGCCATGCCAAACAGCAGAAGCCCTGCGGCAGTTAAGGTTATCCAGAGTAGGAGGAGTGATATGTAAGTAGGCAGCTCCTTAGCACATGTTAGATCTATTCTAGGGGCCTAATTAATGTGCAGGAGTAAGAGTTTAAGATGGGGATCTAGTTCGTTCTGATGTAACATGTATTTTTGTCTGTACAATGCGGCACTGAAAGTGAGGCCAACTCCTTTGCTGGCCTTTGGCCAGTTGGTGCAACATTTCTTTTCTCAGAGCTGGCAGGTCCGAGGCATATTTGAGTGCAGAAACAGGAACATTAAGGGGTCAAAATAGGCAAAATGTATTGTTATGAATTGTTGTTGTTATTTCAACCACACCGGTCTCATCACTAAGATCAGAGAGCTGGAAATTAAAGCATATAGAAACTCATCAGTCCATTGGTGTCAGTGGTATAGCACAGCAGCGGGTATCAGCGGCATTCTCTGCAGAAACAAGCCTCCATATGGATTACCTTTTTGGGTGCTACAAAGGGGAAACAAACCTGTGTTCTCCACCTGGGAAGTGTACACATGGCACTATATGGTTGGAGCTGTCTGCTGTGGTCCGGCTTGACTCCTAACAGGATAACAATGTTGCTGATTTACCCATGGTTTCATCCTAAAACACTCTGGCCTTGCCTGTATCCAGCAGTTATATGGGGTACATAGACTGTATACCCATCGTGAATCCATCAGGCACCATCCTCCACCTTCAGTAAATGTGGCACGAGTGACATGATCTTTGCTTATGATGTGATCTCTGGCTATGGATTTCAACAAAACTGTGCAGGAAGAAATCACAGGGACTCTGCAGCCTTGTTGTTCCCAGGGTTCTGAAGGTGCTGTTCACTTCTTTATGGGAGAACTGATGCCGAGGATCCCTGGCTCCCCCCCCCCCCACACACACACACACTATAGCTGGTTCGTGCTGCCAGAACAGACAGTGCCATCCATCTGTTTGCTGGGAGAGGTCCCATGCTGCTTTTTCTACCACGGGCATGTGGACTGAAGAGTTCAAGGAAAGTGGAATGACAAATACCTCAACCACACAGGTGACATTATACTGGTTTGAAAAATGCCCATCAGCAGAGGGCTGGGAGCACTATGAAGGGAAATCCTTACAAGCTCATCACTATGTGCAGGATAGGATCATGGCCTTAACTCTGCCTATTCATATAAATTCAGGCATGCGCACGTAGGAAGAAAATTAACTGTAGTTTATAGCCCTTGCTGGCTGGCTTCGCAGGCTTTAATTGCTGTAACCTATGCCTCTCTAACACAGCCAGAAGAACTCCTTATATCAAGTTTCAGGGGCACATGTTATTCTTGTCACTACCCCTGCAGTGCTTTAAAGGTCCAGTCACAGAAAAGTGAGTAACATCCAGGTGCAGTGGAGAAAGCACATAAGAGGAGAGAGATTATTGATAGAGGGCACTAGCCTCAAATGTACAGATGTGGGTGAAATATAAGAGGAGCGGCAATGAGAGCTACCATGATCCAGTGAACCAAACAGGCTGGCCGTCAAGAGACCTAAACTAGGGCAAACAGCAGAGTATCCCATGACCAGCTTATACGACAAGAAAGAACTATCAACAAAGGTAGATTTTTTTCCTGCAAAAGTTATAGTTTTAGACTCATCTGCTGTGATCCTGCCCTTCCCCAGCCTGCTTTTTTGACTAGCAGGAATCAGCACAGGGGTCATCGGGCCTCATATGGCTTCTGCATCTCACATTTGCTGAATGAGTGTTACCTGATGCTTGAACTTATATTTGTGGCATTGCCAGCAACTGTGGATGAGAGCCGGGCAAGTGAATCCAGTTAAGCCACAGAGTTTGAGTTAAATATGGCTGACACCTTGAGCTGGACCTTTTAAAAGTAGTATCATTCCATTTGAGTAAAGACATTTAGGAATGGAGTATTGGGGATGTATTTGGGCCACTTTGTTCATTACTATATTGTTTAATTACTCATGGTTTGATGTCTATTTGCTGTTCTTTATTTTCACTAGGGTGAAATTCTCAGGGCCTCTTCCTCTCGAGTCAGGGATTCCTGCTGTCAAATTTCAGGCAGATAAGAAAAACGTTCCTGTCTCATAAACAATTGAAATTCTGATTAGCACAGTAGGCTGAAGGAGATGAGAACTGGAATGTAGGTTGTGCCCCACCAGAGGAAGACTGCCTCAGACTGGACCCAGAGGTCTAGTCCATCAGAGACAAGCAGAAATAGGTGATGGGCTCCCCATGACTTGCTAAGGGAAAGGGACCTGCCTGGTCAATTACAGCAGAACAGGCCAGTTGGGTAAGCATGGCCAGACACATCTGTCCTGAGATAAGGCTAGCTGGGCTGTGGCCCATGGAAGGAATTACAGGTGCTCAGGGGGCAGGCCTGGGGGGAGAAAAGGGATTGCCCTAAGAACGGGTGGGAGGTCATGCTAAGGAGGGGACTGAAGAGAGGAGAGAGAGAGAGATTGGATTTATACCCCACCCTTCACTTGGAGTCTCAGAGCAGTTTACAAACTCCTTCCCTTCCCCTCCCCACAACAGACACCCTGTGAGGTAGGTGGGGCTGAGAGAACTCTGACAGAAACTGCTCTTTTTCAAGAACAGCTGTGCCAGAGCTTGTGACTGACCTAAGGTCACATCAGCAGTTGCAAGTGGAGGAGTGGGGAATCCAACCCGGTTCTCCCAGATTAGAGTCCACACACTTAACCACTACACCAAACTGGCTCTACAAAGGAGGTCTTTGTAGCCTGAGGCCAGGGCAGCCACATTTTTCCTCCCTCCTGGAAGTAAGTTAGAAAAAAGGTAGAGGAGGAGGTAGTGTAGTTCAGGGGATGGAGAGAACAGGCTGATTTGCATATCCTTGCCTCACCCTTTCTATGGACCCATTAGCTAACAATGGACTCCTCCCACTGGGGATGCCTAGAATGAAAAAAATATCGAAAGCATACAGGCAAGGGGAGCTAAAGCCTCCTGCATCCTGCACTTTACCTTGTACTCTGGAGCCTGAAGCATTTTTCTCCCATTGAGATTCCAGTGCCAGAAATTAGCCAGGCACCAAGTGGTGGGGTGAGGTACAGGGAAGGACAAGGTTCTTTATTTCTCCCTAGGTTTCACAGCCTGCTCAGTAGTTGGTAGAAGCAAAGTGGTTGCCTCCTGCAGGGCAGGTATGCTGCTTTTTAAATTGGGCAAGATGTGAATGCCTGGACCTCTCCATCTACCCCACCCTCTCATCTGTGTTGCCTGCCTGCAAATGGATATAAGCAAATCTTTGACCTTGCCTAGCAAGTGCAGCCCAGATAACAAAGTGGCTCATGCAAGCAGGTCTGTATATATACAGCCTTGGAACAGCCTCCCACAGCTACTAAGATGATGCAGAAAGTAGAAACATTCCAGGAGCCACTAAACAGGGGCTTGGATCTTACAATCCCTTTCTGCTCATGGGAATGTATTTTATTTGAAGTGTTTCCAAACCCTGCGTTTCTCCCACAAGTGGGATCCAAGGCAGGTAACAAGCTAAAAACATTTATTATTTAGAAGAAAAAATCATGATTTGTTCTCAGACAGATATCTTAAGCTCTTGGAGGAAAAATTCACACAGTTCCAAAGAGAATTACAAAACCTACTGTGTTCATGGTCTCTCTTTGGAAATTGTGTTGTTCTTCCCTGTACCCAGAGGTGATAATGACTACTATATTTCTGAAGAAGGAAAGTTGGCTCAGAATAAGGGGTACAGATGGTCTGCTGTTCTGCTCCCAACTTGACTGCTTCTTTCCATTTTTCTGTAAAGACCCCACTAACACTTGTCCCTCCAGGCTGATGAGGATGATTGCAGCCTCCTTATCCACAACATCCTCATTGGATGTTACATCATTTTATTGTAGGACTTTGTATTTGGGTGTTGCTAAAAAGTTTCCCTTTTTTGATGGCAACATCCTGGATTGTTTTGGTAATGATTGATGAATGGAGAACTGACAAATAATTCAAGTGTTCTCTGCCCACTGCCAAGGGTTCTGGTCTTAAGTTAATCTTTTTTTTTTTAAGCGCCCCTAAAAGAGGCATTTTTATTATTTTTAAGACAACGACATAACAACATTACACAACATAACACACCACACAGTTACACAAAGTACAATACACAATACAATACCTTAACACTATACACCACAACCACAACATTCAACATTCATGGGGGGGTTACAAATTCCCATAACACTTCATCCGAATAAATTCCCTCCCACCTTACCGACCTAAGTGCTACCCTCCTTTACTTCTGTATCCACAAATTCTATCTTTCTATCTTATCCATTTCTAGCTTAACATAGGTTAATAGTATTCAATCATTATTGTTTCTCTCCATCCTTCTTTCTCTGGTCGTACCAGTCATAAAAACGTTGCCATGTATTTATAAAGGCTGATTCGTCATGCCCTTTTAGCATCAAAGTCAATTTGTCCATTTCTGCTGCCTCCATTATCTTCTCAATCAACTCTTGCTTAGTTGGTACCACCGTAGACCGGCAGTACTTCGCATACAAAATCCTAGCCACAGTTGCTATATATATAATCAAATATCTCTCTTCTCTCTGCACCTCTTTTGGAAGTATACCCAACAATAACACCTCTGGTTTGAACAAAAGAGTACCTTTTACAATTCTCTGCATCATTCTATGCACCTATATCCAATACTTTTTTGTAACCTCGCATGTCCACCACATATGGTAAAATGAACCAGCCTTAACATTACATTTCCAACACTTATTAGAACATTTCTCATTATATTTTGCCAACTTGTCTGGCGTGCTATACCACCTATACAACATTTTATACATGTTTTCTCTATATGAGACCGCTCTGGTTATCTTAAATTAATCTTAGCTTGGATGGCTGGAGGAAGTTCTGTATGTCTTCACCCCACAGCAGTGATATTCACTGAGGGGCTCAGGAGCAACATGTGAATCTTTGATTCACCTTTTCCAAGCACCATTCCCCAATGTGGCACCCACACTTGGTTTTAGGAAAGGGGACATGGTTCTTGCCTGGTGGGGACTGAAGTTGGCAGTTGACTTCCATCCTTGAATAGCAAAGCTGCAAGCCTCCCTGAGGTGCAGGCCTCATGCTAGGGATGGAAGTAAATGAGCTCCATGGTTGACAGTAATTGTGAATTTGACTCTCCATGATTCCTGGAATGGGTACCACAGCATTTGAATGAGAGTGAGTGTGATAATGTGAGCTGATTGAGTGCCTTTCACCTATAGGAATGACACTAAGGATGTGCTGTCTTAACACAATTCTCCAAGTAGTGAAAAACAAACTATGGCCCCGTCCACACGGAGCATTTGCCCCGCTGAAGTCACGGGAGCCCTGCGGACTTTCCGTGCGCGATCATACGAGCACATCTGGGAGGCGTAGGGCTCCCGTGGCCAACCCGCGGCTTCCCTCTGAAAACGCGGGGTAAAAAACTAGTTGGTCTGAGGTACTAGTTTCTGGAAACCCCGGGGCAAAGGCTGGCGTCTGATTGCAGGAGTGCCAGTATCCCGCGGCTTCCGACGCCCGCCCATGTCCCTGGGGTTTCCGGATGTTGTAAGTTTCCCTGGGATGCGCACCAACGCTGGACAGAGCATGCGCACACACAAGTCACCGACAGCGGCCCGCCGCCCCCAATGGCGCATGCGCACTTCGCACTTGCGTGGTCTGCTGTGCTGCTGTTTTGCGGCACTGCAGCAGCGCGGTGTGATCACTGCACGGAGCTGGCGCGTGGCAACCCGGTGGCCTGTGAGATCGGGCTACCGTGCCTTATTTAGCTCCGGGGCAAACTGCCACGCCTCCCCCGCGCGTTTTCTGGCCCATATGACCAGGGCCTATATATATATTGGGGTATTTTTGCATTTTTGTTTGTGTGCACCCATGCTTGGAAGTCATGATGACTTCTGGTGACTCCTACTGGGGCACAGAGGATGTAAAGAGGAGTGGCTTGATAGCTTGCCCCTAGCCTCCCAGCCCTGGTATTCTCTGGAGGTTTCCCATCCAAATCCTTTCCAGGGTTGGCCCTGCTTAGCTGTAGAACTCTGACAAGATCAGGCTTGCCTGGGCTATCCAGGTCAGGGCAAAACAAACTTATGTTTTTTGAATGGTACAACAACTCTTAAGTGTGGCACCTAGTAGAAGGCAGGAAAGGAAGAGCCATCTTCATTTATTTGGTTCACAAAAGAACTTAAGAGTCAGCCCCAGCATGGTACCCTCACACTGACATTAGACCTCTTACACTAAAGAGGGTAAAACACTGCCTCACCAAAGCAACCCAAAGCTTTCACTTCATCAGAGAAAACAGAGTTTGAATTTCTAAGAAGTGTCAAAATGATGAGTTCCTTTTATAAGGACTGACTGAATCAATGTGGTATATCATAAGTTTGATAAATCATCATTTGACTCTGAAGATGAATGGAATGCATTCCATTGTTGAGGCCATATGGTGTCTGGTTTTTCCCCCCATCTGAGTCAGCACTTGTGGTCCTCACCCAGACGTGGTTTTGAGAAACAAGCATAATTCCCATTGATCTCCAAAGGGTGGATGGATGTGTGTCCTTTTGACTTTGGCTATAGTCCAGCCTAAATTTATTCCGGTAGAGTCCAGGGGAAAATGGTACTGAAAATAATTTTCTCTTCCCATTTTTATCCTGTATCTATCTGAGCCTTATAGAGCAGAATTCCTCTTTGGATCAATTTTGCCTTTGTTCTTGACACCCTGCTGGTCTACCAGCAGGGTGGAGAGCTGCTGCAGCTGCTCCTGCTGCTTATCAGTGGCACAATGTAAACAGAGCACATGTCAGTGCATGGAGGTGATAATTGCTTAGAAGAGCCTCTTACTCGGAAATTGAAAAGAACTTACACTAGCATTACCAATCAGAATCTTCTGAATTCCATTTAAAAAAAAAAGTTTTGTGATTTGGGAAAGACTATGAATCTGCCCATGTTAAGTATGTATGTATATCAGATCTAGTTCCTTGCAATATTAGAATAACTTTATGTTCTGATAATAAAGAGAATGGCCATGCCCAGGATGTTATCTGTAGGCAGATGACGATGACGTAGTAACCTAACCAAAGATATGCAAGGAATGGGTCACACATCAGCCTGGAGTGGATACTGCTTGGGAACCTCATGTACACTGCTTTGTGTTCTATGAACAATGGGGGGGAATTAAAAAATAAAAATAATGTGAAAAATAAATACATTCATGCCTTTCACTACTAGATAAATGAGACTAGGCAAATGCCAGGTGCCGGGCACCCCGGTGCCTAGAATTTCTGTCACCTCATATTTTTGACAAAAATCTTTAATGCCTTACTGTTTCTGGTTTAGCTGCTGCTGCTCCTGACTGCTGTTGTCCACTCCCTCACTAGTCTCTGCTGCTGTAACCAGAGAATTGGCTAGTTTTAGTCCTGCTACTAAAAATGAGAATGGGGTGGAGCTTTCTGAAATTACTTACAAATGGGATAGACTGTGGCATGAGTCTGCTCAGGGGCAGATGGGCATGGGATAGCAAGGGTGAAGGCTCACAACAAGCTGAGAGTTGGACGTGGTTCCATCCTTCTTCCCCAAAATCAGAATTACACTAGACAAGAATTCAACCACAACAGTAGTAGTTTTATTCTTCCCTCTGACAACTGGTTACATCATAGTGCATTCCCTGGCAGAGTTACCTCACTCTAATCCCATGCTCCTTAGCCAGGGCCCCTTAAGTTCCCTCACTCCAAGTTGTCAGCCCTGTGAACCCCTCAGGCCTAGCCTGCTTCCCAGCTCCTCTGAACTACCAGTTTAAGTTCTCTCCCCAGCAACTGGCACTGCCTCTCATCCCCAGGTGTTCCCAGCTACCATTCCCTCCCTGGCTACCATTCCAGTCACTCACAACCCCAATGGTATCCCTTCTCCTTTAACAACCACCACATGGATTAGCCATCCTCTTCCAGCTGTTAGTGTTCCATGGCCGCACCTGGCCAACAGGGCAATGACCCCCTCTCTCTTCCAGGGGGAACTCCTACCTGCTCCACTGATTATGCCTCCTTGTGACCATGGCATCTCCTGACCTCCAGCTCTACCATACAGACAGAGTAAGCAGGTAATGTGGCTTCTGCTTTTGCATCTAGCTTGATATGACATTGTATTCAAATTGGGTAGCAAACACTAATGTAGCTGAAATCACTGAGAATAGTGGTTGATGAGACTACCTTATCACTTAGAATTCATATAACATTTTAGAGTGTTCAAAGTGAGTCAAACATATTATCTGCAGCCCTTGGGTTGGATCCAGGCAGCTTTTTTCACTCAGTCTGATGCAATTTCTCTCTACTATATTCTCCGACCCACATGGCTTTTGTTCATGCAGATCCCATAATTCCCAACATGGCCTTTTTTGGTGGTCAAAGGGGGCCTTTCCTTCCTTGTTCACCATCAAAAAAGCTGGCTGGATCTAACATGCAATGATCCTGCTGTGTAGGTATTGTCATCCCCAAATTTCAGAGGGAGATTGAGGTAGCAGATCCTTGACAGAAATTGAATTAAGACCTCTATGTCTTGTGTGTATGCGTGTTAAGCTCTTAATATTTTGCTATACCAGATTAGGAGTGCCTCAGTATTGATTTTAAAAAATCTGTCCTCTAGATCAGGGGTCCCCAACATGGTACCAACCAGTACTCTCCCTAGCACTTGCTGAGCTTTCCAGAAAGCTCCGGGGGGGGGAGGTCCTTTGTTATTGGCTGCCCTCATTCAAATGAAAGGATTTTCCATGAATACAATAGCAGCACCACCCACTGTAGGATCACAAGGACCTGTAAGCATCTAGATTTGTGATTCCATCTGCCCTTCGGGCTTTCCTACTTTTTATTGCCCTCTTTCTTTCTGCCTTCCTTCCCGGTCTTTCCTTCATTTTATTCCCCTTTCTGTGATTCAATGGCAAAGTGAGGAGAGATGTGTTGTGCTTTCTTGCGCTTAGCTCTGCTTCCTGTGTCAGCCATTTGGAGTTTTGCTGCACCTCCTGTGGCAGCCATTTTGGGTTGATAACCTTCCTCTCTCAAAATTCCAAAGGTGCCCACAGGCTCGAGAAAGATTAGGGACCCCTTTTCTAGATCCACAGCCCTCCCCCCAACATCTTTGGTACTAAGTGCCTAACTTCACCCTTCTTTAAGGCTTACATTTTCTGGTTATTTCCCAAATCCCAAGTTTCATTGACAGCTTATAGCATATGGCTCTGCCAACTTGCAGTTATGCAACAGTGTCATCATTTGAATGATATAATCATTTTTATAAGATTCAGTAGGGTGAAAATTAACAGTAGTCATACAGTGCTATCAGACTGTAGATTTGGCAGACAAGGTTGTTTTTCTGCCTTAGAGAGCCAATTTCTGCAGAATCCAAACAATTAGCTACTATGATCATTCATATCTAATCATGAGACTTTGGGGCTCCCCCTTCTTTTTTAAAAAAGTGTGATTCATTAGCACGTGTTGTGCTATCCAGACTGCAAAAATCTGGCTTTTTTCTTTCCTTTCCCCCCTTCTTTCCCCCCTTCTGATAAAACTGAGAATTAAAGCTGCAAGAAATGAAAGAATATCAAGACCATTGTAAAAAGAGTTATGAAGTGCTCACTGAAGTCATTGAATTTAGAAGGGTGTTGTTACATAGGATGGCACTGCCAATGACCTAAAACATTATGAGGGTGTGCATCTCTTTGGACTTGTTAAATTCTTTTTGTATCAAAATGAGGTCATTGAAATCCTTCGTAAGACCCTGAGCATTGAACAATATTGGGGAAATGACTACTGTGATTGCAAAATTTCTTCCGTGCTACCCAAACATTCTTGGTTTGTAAGGATAAAATCTTAATCTGATCAGTTGCAGTTCCTGTTCTATAGAACAGCCTTGCTCAGGGCATGATAAAAACCACCACTCTGATGGCTTTCAGGCAGGATAGTAAACCAGAGTTATTTAAGAGGCCATGGACCCCAGTCATATGGGCCGGATAACGCGGGGGGGAGGCGGGACCAGGGCCAGCTCGCCCACTAGGCGAGCTAGGCGCTCACCTAGGGCACCAGCCCTGCAGGGACGCCAAAATGCCCCCCCGTGAAAAGCCCCCCCCCCCGGGCCGCCCAACACCAGCAGCCCCGGCTCTCCCGGGTGCCTCGCGGCTGTGAGACACCTGGGAGAGCCGCGCCGCCGCCCCTCGGAGGGAGGGGGGCGTTCTAAGCCCGCCCCTTCCCCGGCTCTCCCAGGTGCCTCGCGGCTGCGAGACACCCGGGAGAGCCACGTGCGCCGCCCCTGGGAGGGAAGGGGGGGGTCTAAGCCCGCCCCTTCCCCGGCTCTCCTGGGTGCCTTGCGGCTGCGAGACACCCGGGAGAGCCACACCGCCGCCACCGCTGGGAGGGAAGGGGGGGGCTTCTAAGCCCGCCCCTTCCTTGGCTCTCCCAGGCGCTGGGCCAACTCCAGGCCCCACTGGGAGGTTGGCATCCCCGGTGGGGTGGGCGCCCCAGGCTGTCCTGCCTAGGGCGCCCAGACACCTGGGGCCGGCCCTGGGCGGGGCTATTTGTACCACCGCAATTAGCCACCAGAACACAATCCCATGTGTTGGTGGTATGCCACAGTTTCTTCCCTTCGTGCCTGCGCGTCAACAAGGGGCCGGAGGGAAAAGCCATGTGCCGGCGCAATCACACTGAGAGAGTCTGAAGGCAGCCCGTGGCAAACTGTTTGCTAGTACCTTTGAGGAGGTAGTTTTTTACTCTACATCTTCGGCAGAAAGCCAGGTTGGCCCCGGGAGTACTATGCCTCCCAGATGCTACAGTGTGATCACGCCCGGAAACTCCGCCATTCAATCATGGCTCTCCTGCGGCAAATTCGGAATGTGACCGGGCCCCATATGTGACCTTTCAAGGGTGTAAGTTCCTAACAGCGCTATTTATCTGGTCTGGTTCTACATTTGTTGGATTTTAAATTTGTGTTTTGTGTTTTTTGTTATGTATTGGGACTGAAATATCCCAGGACTGTTCTACCAGAGACTGGCTGAGCTTGGAGCCCAAGAACAATAGCCCACCAAGACTCTGGAAGTAACCAAATCAAGAAGTAATGTTATGTAAATAGCCTATCATTGGGACGGCAGAGTTCCCTCTAAGCTGAGTTAGTGTGAGCTAGCTCACAGTTTTTTAGCCTCTGGCTCACACCTTTTTGTCTTTGCTCAGGAAGGATGGCTCCAGAGCAAATTAATTTATGCAGTAGCCAAATTGCCCACTTACAACTTTAATGCCAGTAGCTCACAAAGTAGAATTTTTGCTCATGAGACTTCACAGCTTAGAGGGAGCACTGGATGTAAGTATTACAAACTCACAAATAAATTACCTTCGGCCCACACAGAAAAGGCTAGTCTATACAAACATCTGTATTCAGCTTTTTAAGTTGCTGGTTGTTACTGTTCAGTCACACAGTTGAGTCTGACTCTTCGCGACCCCATGGACCAGATCATGCCAGGCCCTCCTGTCTTCCACCATCATCTGAAGTTTGCTTAATTTCATGTTTGTTGCATCGGTGACACTGTCTAACCATCTCATCCTTTGCTGCTCCCTTCTTCTTTGACCTTCAGTCTTTCCCAGCATCAGGGTCTTCTCCAGTGAGTGCTTCCTTCTCATTTGGTGGCCAAAGTATTTGAGCTTCAGTTTCAGTATCTGGCCTTCCAGGGAACAGTCAGGGTTAATTTCTTTTAGGATTGACTGATTTGATCTCCTTGCAGTCCAAAGGACTCTCAAGAGTCTTCTCCAGCATCACAGTTCAAAAGGATCTATTCTTTGGCGCTTGGCCTTCTTTATAGTTCAACTCTCGTAGCCATACATTACAACTGGAAATACCATTGCTTTGACCATGTGGTTTTTTGTTTGCAGGGTGATGTCTCTACTTTTTATCATGCTGTTTAGGTTTGCCATCACTTTCCTCCCCAGGAGCAAGCATCTTTTAATTGCATGGCTGCGGTCACCGTCTGCAGTGATCTTGGATCCCAGGAATGTGAAGTCTGTCACTATTTCCACGACTTCCCCTTCTATTTGCCAAGGAGTGATGGGGCCGGATGCCATGATCTTAGTTTTTTTGATGTTGAGTTTCAAGCCAACCTTTGCACTCTCCTCTTTCACTCTGAGCAAGAGGCTCTTGAGGTCCTCTTCACTTTCTGCCATTAGAGTGGTATTGTCTGCTTATCTGAGGTTGTTGATCTTTTCCCCAGCAATCTTAATTCCGGCTTCTGAATCATCCAGACCAGCATTTCGCATGATGTACTCTGCATATAAATTAAATAAGCAAGGTGACAATATACATTCTTGTCATACTCCTTTTCCTATGCTAAACCAATCAGTTGTTCCATATCCAGTTCTGTCGCTTCTTGACCCTTATACAGGTTTCTGAAGAGACATGTGAGGTGGTTTGGTACTCCCATCTCTTTAAGGACCTGCCATAATTTGTTGTGATCCACACAATCAAAGGCTTTAGCATAGTCAATGAAGCAGAAGTAGATCTTTTTCTGGTACTCTCTTGCTTTCTCCATAATCCAGCGAATGTTGGCAATTTGATCTCTAGTTCCTCTGCCTCTTTGAAACCCAGCTTGTACTTCTGGCAGTTCTCTATTCACGTATTGTTGAAGCCTAGCTTGTAGGATCTTGAGCATGACCTTGCTAGCATGTGAAATGAGTGCAATTGTGCGATAGTTTGACCATTCCTTGGCATTGCCTTTCTTTGGGATTGGAAAGTAAACTGACCTTTTCCAATCCTGTGGCCACTGTTGTGTTTTCCAAATTTGCTGGTATATTGAGTGCAGCACTTTAACAGCATCTTCTTTTTAACAGTTTGAATAGCTCAGCTGGGATACTATCACCTTTACTAGCTTTGTTCTTAGTAATGCTTTCTAAGGCCCATTTAACTTCGTATTCCAGGATGTCTGGCGCAAGGTCAGTGATTATACTGTCGTGGTTGTCAAGGACATCGAGGTCCTTCTTGTATAGTTCTTCTGCATATTCTTGCCATCTTTTCCTAATCTCTTCTGCTTCTGTTAGGTCCCTTCCATTTTTGTCCTTTATCATGGCCAGCTTTGCATGGAACATTCCCTTGATTTCTCCAGTTTACTTGAAGAGATCTCTGGTCCCTCCCATTCTATTGTTTTCCTCTGTTACTTTGCATTGTTCATTCAGGAGAGCCTCCTTATCTCTCCTTACTGTTCTCTGGAAATCTGCATTCAGTTGGGTGAATCTTTCCTTTTCACCTTTGCCTTTCACTTTCCTTCTTTCCTCAGCTATTTGTAAAACCTCATCAGACAGCCAGTTTGCTTTCTTGCATTTCTTTTTCTTTGGGATGGCGGTGATTGCTGCCTCCTGTACAATGTCACGAACCTTTGTCCATAGTTCTTCAGGCACTCTATCTATCAAATCTAGTCCCTTAAACCTATTCTTCACCTCCACTGTATATTCATAAGGGATACGATCTAGGTCAAACCTGAATGGCCGAGTGGTTTTCCCAACTTTCTTCAGTTTAAGTCTGAATTTTTCAATGAGTAGCTCATTATCTGAGCCATGGTCAGCTCCAGGTCTTGTTTTTACTGACTCCATTTTTGACTGCAAATTATGTAGTCTATCTGATTTTGGTGTTGCCCATCTGGCGATGTCCATGTGTAGATTTGCCTCTTAGGTTGTTAGAAAAGGGTGTTCGCTATGACCAGTGTGTTCTCTTGACAAAACTCTGTTAGCCTTTGCCCTGCTTCATTTTGTTCTCCAAGGCCAAACTTGTCTGTTATTCCAGTTACCTTTTGACTTTCTACTTTAGCATTCCAGTCCCCTGTGATGATTAGGACATCATTTTTTGGTGTTAGATGTATGAGGTGTTGTAGGTCTTCATAGAACCGGTCCATTTCAGCGTCTTCTGCATCAGTGGTTGGGGCAAAGACGGATTACTGTGATGTTGAATGGTTTGCCTTGGATTCGAACTGAGATCATTCTATCATTTTTGAGATTGTATCCTAGTACTGCCTTTCATACTCTCTTGTAGACTATAAAGGCCACACCATTTTTTCCACGGGATCCTTGGCCACAGTAGTAGATATAATGGTCTGCTGAGTTAAATTTGCCCATTCCTGTTCACTTTAGTTGACTGATTCCCAAGATGTCGATGTTCAATCTTGCCATCTCATTTTTACTACTTGATTCATAGATCTTACATTCCAGGTTCCTATGCAGTATTGTTCTTTGCAGCATCGGACTTTCCTTTCATCATCAGACACATCCACAACGGGGTGTCCTTTCAGCTTTAGCCCAGCCGCTTCTCTCTTTCTGGGGTTACTTGTACTTGCCCTCTGCTCTTCCCCAGTGGCATATTGGACGCCTTCCAACCTGAGGCGTCTTCCAGCATCATATCTTTTAGCCCTTTGTTACTGTCCATGGGGTCTTCTTGGCAACAATACTGGAGTGGGTTGCCATTTTCTTCTCCAGTGGATCACACTTTGTCTGAGTTCTCTGCTGTAGCCTGGCCATCCTGGGTGGCCCTCTATAGCGTAGCCGACAGCCTCATTGAACCACACAACCCCCCTCGCCATGTCAAGGCAGTGATCCATGAGGGAGAAGTTGCTCGTGCAAAAATGCAAAAAAAAAAAAAAGAACATGGAAATGGAACAGGAATTTTGGCAGGGATTTTTACAGTTTGTAAGTTAATTTGTTCAGATGATAAAGCCAAGTCTAAGATGTTGTTTACATAATTGTACATTCGCTCCTGTGAACCCAATGCAGCCTGCAGCCCATTCAGTTAGCTGTCTGCATTTCTTTGGTTGTTATCTCAACATCATATGGTCTGTTGACTGTCCACTTGCACCGTATTCTTCTCATTAGTTTTCATGTGGCATTACACAGACTTCACAGAGGCAATACAATGATTATGGTAACTGCTCATGGACGTAGGAAAAGAATCACATAGAATATCCCAGGAGATCTTCACCGGCCTCAGCTGCAGTTCACATTGCTAGAACTAATAACAAAGTTGCTGGTACCCATGCCGATCATGAAAGCTGCAAAACTAAACAGCTCATAAACAAGGTATGAGTCTCTACACACTTGGAATACTCTGCATTAAAGAAACAGTAAACATCCTGATGAGGTATGCTCCTAGACCACAGAATGCTGAGAGCAGCTGAGCCATTTTAAAGAAGGATGAGAAGCAAAATTAGCCTGCTCAATGTTTTAGAGTTTATAGACTCCTGGAGGGAGGATTTGGGAACCTGAGGGGTTACCAAATTGTTCCCCAGCCCTGTGATTCCTTGCTAAACTTAATTTTCAGCCTTAGGTGACAGCTGTAGCAAAACCCAAGGATCATGCTTTCTGACAATTCAATTGCCAAGGTCCTCCCAGAGTTCTCTTCAGCATCCAGAGGGATATTTTTTCAATAGATCTCCTTTCTGATAAACCTTTGTACTGTCTCAGCCCAGAATGAATTTTGAGCTTGCTTTTACTTCTATTTACTTTCCTATTCAATGCAAAACAACCATGTGGTCTCTTTGCATAAAGTACAGAAGCAACATTTCCTGTTCCATGTGAGTCCTGCTACCATAGTTTTAATTTTATTATTTAACATGTGCCCCACTTCTTTAACCCATGAGAAACACAAGTTATACCCAGTGGTAGCTGGGTTTCATTTCCTTTGGATGAGGCAGCACTGAAGATTTAGGGCATTTTTGAGGTCAAATGGAAGCAAAGAGGAGCTCCTAGAGGTATCTGATCTATTACACCACATCAGAGAGATGAAGAGGTGCTTCATCTTTGATCAGTCACCTCATAGCCTGTTTGTTCTACTTCACAACCACATTTATTTTAGTACTTTCACGAATCCTTCATGAATTCTGCTCTTCCTCCAAGAAGCTCAGATTGGCATATATAGTTCTCTGCCTCTCGTTTTATTCTCACAGTGATGTTGAGCGAGTTGGTGTGAGAGAAGGTGGTAACTGGTCACAGAGCTTCAGGACTCAGTAAGAACAAAATTTCCTTAATTCTAGTTTGACGCTCTGCCCATTACACCACACTAGTTATAAATAATATATATTCACATAGTTCATGTTCAGCCATGTTTTCCATGGCTTCTTCATAGGGTTGCCAGGTCCCTCTTGCCACTAGTGGGGGTGGGGAGTAGGGTTGCCAGATCCAGGTTGGAAAACTCCTGGAGATTTGGGAATGGAGCCTGGAGAGGACAAGGACCTCAGTGAGGTACAGTACCATAGAGACTACCCACCAAAGCATCCATTTTCTCTAGAGAAACTGATCTCTGTAGTCTGGAGATGAGTTCTAATTCCATGGGATCCCCAGGTCCCACCTGGAGGCTGGCATCCCTACTAGGGTTGCTAGGTCCTACCTTTGTTCTGGTGGGGGACTCCTGGGTTCTTGTCGGAATCTTCTGCTGCATGCCAAAAGTACACATGGTACGATGATGTCACCTGGAAGTGATGTCATCACGCTGACATTGGGGGTGATGCGCTAGTTTTTTGGCAAACTATGGATTTTTTTGCCCTCAAAACCATAGAGTTTGCCCTAAAACTAGAGCATCACCCCCAACATTGGCAATGTGATGACATCACTACTGGGTGACACCATTGCAGCAGCAACACTGACATAGGCTGTTTGAGGGTGGGGCTTCCCCTGCCAGCCAACTGTCCAGCGGTGGGTTGGAGCCCCCGAGATTGGGGGAACCCTGCCCTGACTGGGGGGATAGCAACCCTAAAATCTACTTGTTCAATTGTAGGAGTACCACTGGCCTAGCATATATTGGCTATCTGCTGTGCATAGAAACTGTGTCAGAGTGTGGATTATTTCTCATTCCAGACAGACATAATGAGAAATTCATAGCTGTATTATTTATGGTGATCTACACTGCAACATGCAGCAGTACTACCAGTTCAAATATTTTTTAAAAAATGCTTTCTCCTGCCCCATTCCTTTTTTGTCAGATATAATTTATAAAAAACAGAATTGAAAAGGAAGTTAGAGGGGAAAATGCAGCATGGTGGAGCTGATTAGAAAACACTACAGGTTCTCATTAGAGTGCAGAACATGTAATAATTACTTGAGGGAGCATTATGGTTGACAAGCATCATTTCCCTTAGGATCCCACAGTGCCTATAAACCTGTTCATCTGCGTGTTTGCCACAGGCCTTGAGTACTGTACAGTTAAAAAGGCCCTAAACTCCAGTTCCCCCTACTCAGGGTTGCTTTGGGAAAGACAATATGGTTGAGAAGGGCTGCTTCAACTGCTCTTCCTCCCCAAATAGAACACATGGTGACAGACCCGAAGAAAGCAGAAATATGCCAGGGGAAAAGCTTCAATGTCACTATGGAGCATTCTGGAATGTCTGTTCCAAGGAAAATTATACGGGTTGTGGCAAAAGTGTTTAAATAGAGTAGCTCAGGACAAGGACGTATGTGGTCAGATGGCCCATTCATTCTTTTTGTGTCAGCCTCTAGTGGGCTTAACAATGATTTTACTGTGTTCTGCTCTTGATAACATTATGTGTGGCCTACAAAAGGTATATATAAACGTGCTTAAGAGGCAGACTATTCAGCCTAGTCATGGTGACTTTTATGTCTTCTGCTTATGGTGGTTTCTTTTTGTGACCAAGACATCTGTTTTTAGTTCTTCAAGCATAATATGTGGTTTTGCACACCAGCATAAGGACATAAGATGAGTTCTGCTGAGTCAGACCAGGGGTCCATATATTCCAACATCCTGTCTCACACAGTGGCCAACCAGTTACTCTGGAGACCAAATATAGGGCATAGAGACTGAGGCTTTCACCTGGTATTGCCTCCTGGTGCTGGAATTCAGAGGTTTACTGCCTCTGAATTTGGAGGTTAACTTTTAAAGCCATAGGTGTCTGTGGCCATCACTACTTCTTGTGGCAGCAAATTCCACGTTTAATCACTCATTAAGTAAATAAGTGTTTTGTCCATCCTGAATTTATCACTCATCAATGCTATTGAGTGCCCCCAAGTTCTGGTGTCTTGGGAGAGGAAGAAAACATTCTGTCCACTCTCTCTACCCTGTGCATCATTTCATAAACCTCTGTCATGTTCCTCCTTGATGTCTTTTCTAAATTGAAAAGTCCCAGACTCATCAGCTTTTCTTTATTGAAAAGGTACTCCAACCCCTTAATCATCTTGGTTGCCCTCTTCTGTACTTTTTCCAGCTTTGCAATGTCATTTGTGAAATACTGTGACTAGAACTGCACACAGCATTCCAAATGAGGCCACACCATAGATCTATACATGGGCATTATAGCACTGACTTTTATTTTCAATCTCTTCCCTAATATTTCCCATCATAGAATTAGCTTTTTCACCACAGCACCACCCAGGATCAACATTTGAATTGTGCAATCCACTGGGAATCCAAGTTCTCTTTCTCTCTCAGTCTCAGAAAATTCAGACCCCATTAGCACTTGATCTACACTGAGAAGGTATAAAACATTATCAAAACTTGTTATAGGCTGAAACCTTACATGATACTCCTGAGGAAGATTGGGAGAAATGAGCTTTGGATTCCAACCCTCTTACCGCCCTGGTTGCCCTTTTCTGGACACGCTTGAGCTTGTCAACATCCTTCCTAAAATGTGGTGCCTAAAACTGGACACAGTACTCCAGGTGAGGCCTGACCATAGCAGAACAGAGCACCACCTCCCATGATCTGGACACAGTACTTCTGTTAATGCATCCTGAGATTGCATTAGCTTTCTTCGCAGTCACATCGCACTGCAGGCTCATGTTTAGCTTGTGATCAACCAGAACACTTAGATCCCTTTCACATGAAGCTGCTGTCAAGCCAAGTCCTTCCCATTCTATATCTGTGCTTTTGATTTTTTGTACCTAAGTGTAGGACTTTGCACTTATCTCTATTGAAATTCATTCTATTTGCCCCAGACCACTGTTCCAGCCTATCCAGATCATTTTGAATCCTGACTCTGTCTCCTTCAGAATTAGCAATCCCACCCAGCTTCATGTCATCTGCAAATTTGATAAGCATCCCCTCTATTTCTTCTTCCAGGTCATTTATAAAAACATTGAACAACACCGGGCCCAGGACCAAGCCTTGCAGCACTCCACAAGACTTCCCTCCACATAGACGCAGAGCCATTTACGAGCACTCGTTGGGTACAATTTTTCAACCAACCATGAATCCATCCAACGGTTGCACCATCCAGCCCACATTTAACCAGCTTATCCTCAAGGATATCATGAGAAACTTTGTCAAATGCTTTGCTGAAATCTAGATACACTATGTCCACAGCATTGCCAGAGTCAACCATTTTAGTAACTCTGTCAAAAAAGGAGATAAGGTTGGTCTGGCATGACTTATTCTTACTCCTCCTTTTGATCTGCACAACAACCCTGTGAGGTAGGTTACCTGTGTAGTCTGTGACTGGTTCAAAATCACCTAAACTTCCACAGCAAGAGCCTGGGTCTGGCAGACCCTGCTCTGAAGCACTAACTGCTACGCCTAGGGTAGCCAATCTCCAGGTGGAGCCTGAAGATTGCCGAGTATCACAACTGAACTCCAGACAACAGATCTCTCCCCCCCCCCCAAGAAAATAACTGCTTTGGAGGGTGGTCTCTATGGCATTCTATTCAGCTGAGGCCTCTCCCCTCTGCAAACTCTGGCTTCCGTAGACTCCACCACAGAATATCCAGGAATTTCCCAACCTAGAGCTGGCAATCCTAGTCAGGACTGGCCCCAATGAGTTGCCCACAAAGGACTGGAAAGCGTCTCCTGCCTTTGCCTTTTTACTGACAGGACCAAGCATGGTTGCCTAGCAACAGCCACTGAGGGAAGAATTAGTCCCACAGGAGCCAAGCAGGAGAAGTGTCTTCATCAGGAGAGACAGCCATTTGGCAGTTTATTCTGTGAGAGAACAGTTTCCAGGCTGGCAGTGGGTGGAGGAGAGGAGTGGACCTAGTACCCAGCCAATGGCACATGAGTACTCTTGAGTGGTGGTTGATGGGCCAATGACTGATGGAGCACACTGCACAGCCAATGGGAGAGCTGGAAATGGCCAATACGTAAGGGAATTATATATATATATATATATATATATATATATATATATATATATATAGGATTAGCAACAGGACACTTTTGGACAACATTGGGGGGGATCGTTTGTTTTTTCAACTGAGTTCAAGTAACAAGCAAGATGTCACAATTTTGGTTAGGTGGGGGGAGAGATATCAGTCAAGTCTGGGTTGTAGGTTTGTTTTGTAAGGACAGACTCATCTTACTCTGAATAGAGAACAACAAAATCTTATTTCTTAATGTCACCAAAATGCATGGGACACAGAGAGAACAGTTCCTCCTTCTGGCATCTGTAGTATTTCTAGAAAGCTGCTGAATCACATCCTTATGGTTCATTGTCATAGAAGTTGGTTCACACAGAAACCCATGTTTGGAAATAGCCAGGTATCCCATTTAGGTACAGTAACATATTTAAGGGTTTGAGTGACCCATGGTAATAAACTATCATTTGATGCTGTACACTATAACTTCAGTTTGAAATACCCCTACACACTTGAAACTTTTTCTTGCAGTATTGTCTCTGTCTTAGTATAGATGGATTAAGACCTACAGCAGCTGAACCACTAGATGATACTACACAGGGAATTGCACCAGTGAGACAGACTCTCTGTCCAGATCATTCTTTCAAGTATATCATCTGGCTAAGTATAACCTAAATGGGCCAGAACCAAACCTGCTCAAACACTGGGGCTGATCTGCACAGAAACACAGCAGCACTGCTCTCACTTGGAGATAAACTGAGTGTAATATCTTAAAAACTGAAACACTGTCTTCTAAATATCTCTTTGAAAATAAAATTTTATAGATATATTTCACAAAACTGGGTCCTGGATGGCCTCAATGTGGATTTGTGTTTGGTGGAATCTGAATGTAATAAATGGGTGGCAGCCAGGCCCATAGCTCCCCAGGGGCACACAGGGTGATGCCTGTGTCCTAGCCCCACTGGTGGACCTCCTGATGGCACCTGGTATTTTTGGCCACTGTGTGACAGAGTGTTGGTCTAGATGGGCCATTGGCCTCATCCAGCATTGGCTTTTCTTATGTTCTTATGCCCCTCCCTAATTTACCCTGCCACTTTCCCCGTCATTGCCTGCCACTCAGCCTGCCCTTACAATAGGGATGCCACGACCAGGGCAGCCCTTGGAGCTGTGACCTGGCTGATCCTTCTGAAGGCCAGCTCCTTGGCCTGAGTGCTGATGGAGGGAGGCTTGGCTGTGGCCCAGCTTGTCCTCCTTCAGCCAGGCCCACGGGCCCCCCCACCTGCAAGCAGAGCCCATCTGCCCACTCGCAGTGCACCAGCCAGAGATGGAGTGGGGTGGCGCTTGGCTTTCCCAGCACCTGGTTGCTCTGGCTGTGGTGAGTTGTGGTGGAGAAGCCCAAGGGTGGGAGGAAGAGCTGCCTGCGGGCTGAGCTGCAGGAGCTCAAGGCGGCCTTCCTGGAGAGCAGTCCATCGGTGAGGCCAGGAGAGGCTGGGCAGGTAGGTGTGTGTCTCCAAGGGAAGAGAAGGAGCAGTGGCACCCCCAAGCCGTCTTCATCCCCCAACAGAAAATTGTCTAGCTATGGGTTGGTGACAGGATGTTCAAAACAGAGAATCTCTCATGGATGATGTTTGATGACAGAGATACATGCAAGCAGCTCAGGGAGGAGCATCATCTTGTCATTCCCTGTGTTCGGGTGAGTGTTGCTGGACTGGCTTCTCTGGAAAAAAAAGGGAGATGCAGGCACATCTGGAGCAAATTTCCAGGACCACTGAGAGGTAGGGAAACAAATTTCAGGGGATCCGGGTTACTCTCTGGGGCCATACAGAGGAGCAGTAAGGAGCAGTAAGGCTGCTGATGTACCATGGCCACAAAATCCCTTTGACAGCCCCAGAGTCAGTGCACAGGACAATGATATGTAACTGAAGGTCTGAGGGTGGAATTTGGCCCCCTGAGGAGTTTCCCTCTTCAAAACACAGAGGATCAAAGACTGCACAAAGTAAGCAGGATAAAAGTAGTATGAAAGTAGATCCAGGTGGTCAGCTGTGTTGATCTGAAGCAGTAGAACAAATTTAGAGTCCAGTGGCACCTTTAAGACCAACAAACCTTTGTTGGTCTGAAAGGTACCACTGGACTGTAAATCTGTAATATGAAAATAGTTACTGGCCAAATGGATAGGGTCCTCTGGGCAGCCTGAGCTGTGTTAGGGAACTGTTTTGCAGACTTACTGTCATATGTTCAGGCTGAAAATTTGCTTTATCAGAGATGACTCCATCAATCATTTTCACGTTGACTTCTCACAACACAAAATATCAGCGGGGGCAGGAGGTTTGGGTTTTTTTATTATTGTGAGAGGATATGTCATGTTTGCAATAGATACCATGTTGAAATTTGTCTGCCGGAACTATGGAGGAGGTTTGTTTTTATTTAGCTTGATCTTCCACCACAGAACCTCCTCCAGATTTCCAGGGCATCCCATGTCACAGCAGATGTCCTGCTGCTGACTCAAGGAAGCCCTTTCACTTCTTACTTCTCACACAGCTATGCAGGCACATCCAAAGCCCGGGTGAACTGCTGCTGTCACATACTGCTTAGTAAATACATCTCAAATCATTTTAACTGTCTGAAGAGCATCGTACACTGGAGAGGAAGCTGAAAATTTTCTGGTGATCCCAGCCCTTCTTCCCACCCCGCAGAGCTATAATTTCTAGGCGTGATTAATTGAGTTACACTCTTTAGCATAGACATGCTTTAGGGCAAAATCCACTGGGGAGGTTTCTTACACTGATCTGAATTGGAGACATCAAATAGCATTGTTGTGCCAGTTCACATATCCTATGGGACTGCCAAAGTTTCAAAAAGTGAGCATCCTCAGGCTTGTGAATGCCCACATTAGGAGCCAATGTGGTGTAGTGGTTAGAGTGTCAGGCCAGAACCTTGGAGACACAGGTTTGAATCCCCATTATGCCATAGAAGCTTGCTGGACGACCTTGGGCCAGTCGCACCCTCTCAGCCTAACCTACTCCACAGAGTAGTTGTGGAGGATAAAATGCAGGACAGGAGAAAACTGTAAGCTGCTTTGGGTCCCCACGGGGGGCGGGGGGAAAGCAGGGTATAAATAAAGAAAATGAACAGACAGTAATTTAGGGTGAAGAAGAGAAGTGGAGATTTTAGCAGGAGGTATTTCTCACGCATAAAAGGCCAGTGTAACTGTGTCCAAAATTATAATCTCAAAGCCCAAACATGCAGCTTGAAGTTAGGTGCTGATATAAATTGGTGCATTGTTCTGTGCTCAGACATTTTTTGCTTTATTAAATCACACATTTCTATTCCTCTCCTCTTGTCTGAATGGAGCAAATGAGCATGGTGAGACACGATGGAACAGTTAACTTGGGCTGAGATTCATAAGATCACAGTGCAAGTACTTGGAGGGCAATTACCAATTCCCATTTAGAGAGCTGCCACAATTGCTAGAATCACACAAGCTGTGCATAACTAGGTGTGCATGAACTTCCTAGTCACCCAACGCTGACATCAAATGACACTGGGCAAGAATGAGGCTGAGGAAGAAATTCAGGTGTAGGAAATTGTGTAATAACAGCACATGTGTTAAATGGGTCTGGGACCCTAGAGAACTGCTAATAGTCAAAGCCAGTAGTACTTGGCTGGATAGAATGATGAAATGTTTGCTGGGCAGTATGAGACAGTCTCATATATTCATCAGTGCACATTCCTGACAAATAAATGCATGTGTTAATGGGCCCCAAGCACTGCCAGTGAACCCAGGTTTCTACTTATGTTTATTAATGCCATCATTGCAAAAGTCAGCAGTTGTCATAATGATTTGAGGCAGAATTATTTCTGTATAGGTTATAACTTTGTTAAACCATACATTTCTATTCTTCTTGTCCAAATGGATGAAATAGGCATGTTAAGGCGTGATGGGCTAGTTATTTGGTTTCAGATACATGGACTGGGATGGAGCCATGGCTCAGTGGTAGTCTGCTTTGCACGCAGAAAAAGCCCCTGTTTCAATCCCTGGCATCTCCAGTTAAAATCATATGGGAGGAGATGAAGTGAAGGACCTCAGCCTGAGACCCTGGAGGGTCACTGCCAGTGTGAGCAATCCATAGTGACCTTGATGGGTTAATGATTCAGTATAAGGCAGCTTCAGCAATTCAGCAATCACAGCACAAATACTTTGAGTGTAATTCCAAGTTACTTAATGCAAAGTGAGTAATTTACTGATCACTTACACTAGTGAATAGCCAAGAGGCCAATTTATCTACACAAGTGGTCTCTGAATCATTACCCCTAGACAACCATTTCACTTGTGAATGTAGATAATAGGTCTTCCATTTGTTTTCAGTAGCATACAAATGGTTGGAATGAAGCCATACACCAGTAATGTGAGGTAGAGATGAGAGCAAGGGAAGGTAATGTCCTTTATGTTGCAAACGTCCTTCCAGTTAGGATACTCCCTTTGAATATTTGCATACACACCAGAGAAAGGTTTCAAGGTAAATCTAATGAAAGGAAGTGACTCAGAGGTTTGTGTGGAGGGAAAGACTTCCAGACAGGGCAGCAGGAGCCAAAGGCCAAACCCTTTTCCTTGCTTTGGCGAATCACGAGAAAGGAAGGAAGTGAAAATTAGGGTAATGGAATACGAAAGAGGAGTAGGTGATCTGAGGCACTTAATTTATGTGCCCCATTTATACCTTATGACATCTTATCACCATAGCATCAGCAAATGGAGCAACACAATTGCACTAATATCCTTGCCACCTTTTATGTCATGGCTATCTTCCCATCCTTCCCCTAAGCACCTTGGAGAAGTACCAGAGTTTCACAACAGTGCTATTGAGCACCCAGTCACCTTTATGGGTGGGTGGGAATTTAAACTTGGACTTCTCCCATTAAAACCCAACTTTCTAGCGTCTACAGTACCCTTGCCTTTCATAGCTGCTTGAGGAATTACAGTGTTTCCTGAGAATTTAAAAAAAAACATATTCAAAGTTCAAGCAAAACTAAGAAATTAATCTTTCGGTTCTGAAAGAAATAAAACCATAATTAAGTCTGCATATTTCATTTTTATTTTGTTTTGCGTGTCATTAACTTATATTGGGCAAATTATTGCTATGTGAATTGCTAATGAGTCAAACCTGTCTCTTCCTATTGGTACTTCAAAAATGTTCATACTCGCATGTTCTGATTTGCAGAGTTATGGTTAGAAAATAGGTTCCTCTCATTGCCAAACTGCACATTATGGGCAAAAACGTGTAATATATCAGCACCAGATGCTTCTTTCATGCAAAGCAGCCCTGGGAGGGAGTGATTTGCAACAAAGAAATGGGGGGAAGGCAGTGTTTAACTCCTCCCTTGCCTGCCTCTTCCTCATTCCACACCGCACACACCCCGCAAAGAAGTAGCTACCTGTGTTTTGTTGCATGCACTCACATGATATAATGCTTAATTTGTCCCTCTCTCGTATGCATAATGAACTTGGTAGAATAACAGCCCTTGGAGCCCAAGTTGTTTATTTACAAACACCAGGAGAAAATGCCTAATTTCATGTAAGGCAGGCACATCTCTGCTAAATCCCAGTCTACTGATATCTCCTGTTGCAAAGAAAACAAGAGAAGTTTGCTTGCAAATAAAGATATTTTACCCATGCATTTGAGGTTATGGTTATTTTGGGGGTTTTTTGTCCCTGAGATTTAAGGGCAGGCACCTCAGTGACATCTTTAAACCTTTTGGTGTAATCATGAGAATAAGAAACATTTATATCACAGCTGAAGTTCTAAAGATTCTTTAATTAGAGTTTGGTGATATTTCCCACCTTATCTAATATCACACAATCTTTGTCTTTAAAAGCTTAGTTACAGCTATGAAAGACCCCAATTCAGATCAGAGTTATACAAGATGGGAATGTTAAACTTTTCCCCACTTGCACAGCTCTGCTTACTGAATATGTAAAATGCTGTCAGAACAGACCTCACAATTCTTACTTTAATTGGTTTATTAACAAAAACACTAATTAAATGTTTCCAGTTAAGAAAACAAAATGATCAAAAGTGTTAAAGCTTACTTGCCCTAGCTAATAAACTTGCTCCACCTAATACAATAAACAGAAATATAGATATGAAACTGATATGGTCTGCTCCACTTTAGGAAAGTTCTCTACTAAGGATACAGGGAAGGATAAGTCTCAAATTGTCACAGTAAATCTGGGTTGAATTTCCCCCCTTAATGTTTAAGATAAATTGGCTCATTCCAATACATCCTAGCAGAATTATTTGTACACTAGGAATAAGGCCCGTTGTGGAAATAAATACAATGAGCTCTAGAAAGAGGCTCTGGGAGAGTGGCCCGGCCTTGGGCACTCAGTGCCAATTTGCTGTGGTGGCCTTAGCAGGGTATAATGACACAGAGTCCACCATTTTCTCCAGGGAAACTGATCTCTGCCATCTGAAGAGCAGTTGCAATTCTGTGTGATCTCCATCGCTCCCCTGGAGACTGTCAACAATGGTTTCCCATGAGGGAATGGCTTGGAAGGTGGAGTCTATGGCATTGTACTTGTCCGAGGTCCCACCCCTCCTCAAACCTCACCCTCTCCAGGCTCCACCCTTCAAATCTCCAGGAATTTCCCAACCTGGAGTTGGCAACCTGATCTCCCTGCCAGCCAACCATCAATCTACCATTATCTGCCCCCTGACTTCAACTTTCCATCTCCTCCCCCTCCCTCCTAGAGAGCAGTTGTAATTCTGAGTGATCTCCAGCCTTCTCCTGGAGATTGGCAACAATGGTTCCCCATGAGGGAATGGCTGACTCAGGCGGTGGAGTCTATGGCATTGTACCTGTCTGAGGTCCCACCCCTCCTCAAACCTCACCCTCTACAGGCTCCATCCCTCAAATCTCCAGGAATTTCCCACCTGGAGTTAGCAACCCTATCAGGATGGGCCCCAATGAGTTTTCTCCCAAAGGCCAAAACAGGTGTGGAAAAGGGCCTTTTACTGACAGAACCTGCTTGCCTAGCAACAGGCACTGAGGAGAACGCACAGTTGCCACCTCTGATTAGGGAAATACCTGGAGATTTGGGAGGTGGATCCTGTGGAGGGCAGCATTGGGGGGCGGAAGGACTCAGCAGGGGATAATGCCATAGGGTCTACCCTCTGAAGGAGCCATTTGCTCCAGGGAACTGATCTCTGTCATCTGAAGATCAATTGTAACAGTGGGAGATCTCCAGGTCTCACCTGGAGACTGGCAACCCTATGAAAAAGTCAAGCACAGCAGGGGATTGAAGTGAATGGTTTGATGGTCGCTGGCCCACCTCATTAGCTAGCCAGCCATCGTGGAGCCAAAAAGGAGTGAGTTTAAGTTTATTCTGTTAAGTTTATTCTAACAGGAAAGTGGCCAAGCAGGGGAGGAGGTTATGCTGAAAGCCCTTTGTTTTTTTGCTCACAGAAGCAAGCTTGGTTGTTTGGTTGCCTACCAACAGCCACTGAGGAGACAGTTAGTCACAGTCTCACACAGGAGCCAAGAGAAGTGTCTTCCTCAGGAGAGAGTCTGGCTTTCCATGAGCTGCAGCTCATTTACTCTAGGCCAGACACTCCCTGGCAGTGCCACTGCTGCTGAAGGAAGGGGGGGGAGCCTTTCAAAGGCACTGGGCAGCTATCACTCTGACGAAGTGCAGGCCTTGCGGCCGAGGGAGAGCGGCCGTGAGGGGCAGCGAAGGTGAGTGCTTCCCCTGCTTGCCGCAGCTTGCTAGGTCTACCTCCTTCTCCCCCATGGAGGGGTTGCCACTCTCTCGGCGGAGTGTCCATTCCCTTTGCTGGCTCCCTTCAGACGGAAGGTGAAACGCTGTCCGTCGGCTCGGTGGGCGAGCCAACACAGTGAGCCAAAGCAGCCACGGGATTGGGAGACTGTGAGAGTGGCAGCTGAATGGGCCAAAGACTGTGGAACCTTTTTTATATAAGGAGAGATAGTTTCACAGTTCTAGAATGTTAGCACTACATAATGCATAGTTGCTGCTTGCTGATGATTCCAGATACTGGCATAATCATCTCAGATTCCCCCCCCCGTTAGCACAAGCCTAAATTTGGGCTGGTCTACTGTTTTCATGGTTGCTAATAATACTGGATATGATTCAACCAAAGTGAAGCACATTTTGTCACATAGATTTCAGTGTGAGACAGTGAAAGATTTAAATTAAAGTCAGTGGGCTGTATCCCATTGCTGGTGGAAAAGGAAGAAGACCCCTTTGACCACCTCAAAGGCCGATTCTGGGGATCATGGGAGCCACGTGAAACAGGGGCTTGCAGTAAAGAAGGGAACAAGGCAAGATGGTGGTGGGGGGAATCTGGCCCTTAATATTTTGGATGAATTGTGCCCATTGTTTTATCGTTGTCATTTACATTTTTTGTAGTGCTTTTCAGTGTTCAAAGTGTTTTAGAGCTCCTATCTCATTTGTCCTTTGCATACACTAATACAAAAAAACAAAAGATTTTTACTCAAAGCTATGACTACCACATCCAGAGGCAAATTGTTGGGTAATACACAGTTGTGCCTCCAAGACATTTCCATGGCAAGAGTAAGGGTTTGTGTCTGATTACTTTCCTGATAATCTCAGATCAGGAAAACATTTTCCATTTTACTGAATGGGGTTGAATGGGGTTGCCTTCTTTTGCAGATCCCAGCTTGACTGATTTGTCTGAGGTCATGTTAGTCTGTAAGGGGCCACTAAAATCCTTTTTTTTTTTTTTTTTTAATAACAGACTAGCACAGGTAGTATGAGACTGAACCAGATAGCCTGTTTGCCCCTTCTATGATTTTAAGGGAGACATTGGAAATTGTGTGCCTTTAGAGGAAAGTTCATACATGCACTTGATTTATCACTCCTTAATTCTACTAAAATAGAATACTGTTTCAGGTTATATAACGTGATCTAAAATTTTTACCTATGGTGTTTAATCAATGATGGCTATTCCATACATGTAAGTTAACACATAAGGCTGCACCCTTTGATTAACAGTCTGAAAATTTTAATTGTGGAAAATTTTAATCCTTTGTATGTGAGGTTGTTCCTCACTTATTAATTTTTGTAAATCCATGACATGCATACTTTTACAGTTACCAAAGTTGTCAAAATATATTTCAGTTTTATTTTAAAGTGTGAAAGACCATGGTAATAATTTGATTTTTTTTTGTCCTCTCAGAGGAGTAACATTGAATTACCAGTTCTGCTCTGTTACCAGCTCTATATGCATAATATGGTAAAACTTGTTAATTAAGTTGTTATTGAGATGTCATTGTTAATTCCTGCTGAGGTAACAATGACTGTTGTTGAATACATGATGGTGTACAGTGCTTGGATGCAGTGAATGTGTGAAATTAAAACATGTACTTTTATCTTTTTTAAAGAAAAATTAAATCTCTCTGGGACATATACATTTCCCACTATGCATTGCAAGTTCAGATTTTCCCTTTATTTTACCAGTACTTTTGTCATCCCCAAAATTCCACAGCAGTGCAGCTAGTTTGGCAATGCTTTAAAAACCTTAGCATCGTGCCAAAAGAAAGTACTAGAAAAGTACAAAGAAACCAAAAAAGGAAGAAAGAAATCATAAGACAGAAGTCAAATATATCATGGGATCAGAAGCTTAACAAGCATGTAAACTTAACTTGGACATAGTGGTGAATCTGCCTAAAGCAAAATTATTGTGCAAATCCATGGCCTCTCTTAAATACCAGCAGAGCAAAAACTGTAGGGTAATAAGAATATTTAAAAGACTGTCTAGACATTAAATACCCAATACAATTATGAACACTTTAATTCTAAAGCAGTAGTTCTAAAATTCAGTCCTACCTCCCCTAAGCAAAGCAAAGCTAAGCTTCCCTGACTGTGACCAGTGTCTTAATTTCACAATTTATTGTGTGAGCCCCATAGATCATATGATGAGGCTTAAAGTCCTAGTCCTAGGGCAGCAAGGGCTACACTGCTGTGTTCTTCTATCAAACCATAGCTCTTAGAGAGCTACTGACACAGCTCATTGTGCTGCAGGCAAACAAAGGATGCAATTTGTGGAATTTGGTATTAGCAGTGTAAACCAGAGCCACTTTTTCTCAACAGTGTACTGCGTTTCAGTGATGGATAGGTAGATGCAATGGGATGATATGAGGAAAAGAAAAATGTTACATTTAAAATGAAGGCAAGACTTTTTCCAGTTTGCATGTGCTACCAGACTTGATGCAAGAATGCTGCATTCTTTATTGCATGGACAGATTCCCTCATCAAACTGTCCTCTAGTTTGCACAGGAATTTAAATAACCGTTCTATCAAACAGAAAATTTGGTGGACCTGTGCTGACCAGTAGCACAGGAATTCAAGACCAGCCATAGATAAAGAAAAGGTTTGCACATATGAAGTATTATTTTGTTTTTTAAAAAAATGAACACAACCCCCCTCTCCTAGTAGGGTCTGCACATACACAAATTCTTCCCATGGGAACAAAACTTTAGAAGCCCTGCCAAGGATGAAAGCAAGGAGAAGGGAGAACCGACCCAAGAGTCAGCCACCCTCTCCCCCAGCCTACCAAGTTCAATAAGCACTCAAAACCTGAAACATCCCCACCACATAGGGTTGTCAACCTCCAGGTGGGGCCTGGAGATCTTCTGGAATTAAAACTGATCTCCAGACTTCAGAGACCAGTTCCCCTGGAGAAAATGGCTACTTTGGAGGATGGGCTTTGTCGCATTGCACCCTGCTGAGATCCCCCCTCCCTAAATCCTGCCATTCCTGGGCTCCACCTCTCAAGTCTCCTAGAGCTGACAACCCTACCACCACAGCACGACAGCATGGTGAAGGAGACAGAAACTATATCTCCTCTAAATATCCTGCTCCGTTTGTGGATATTTTAGTGTGACAAGATACAGAACTCAGAACAGCTCAGGCAGAAATGAGCAGGCATGGATCTCAGCGCACCAGGGGAAGGAATCAGGTTTAATCCCTACCCAAATGGCATCCCTGATTACAGCCCAAGGGAATATGTAAACATTGCATTTTGAGCTGCTGTCCTGCTGAGGGGGGGGGAAACCCTTACCCTCCACACACTGACAGTGATCCCTCAGGGAGGTACAATGCACCATTCTAAGGGATCTTTGCACACACATTCCACTCATAATCAACATTTTTGTAGAAATACAGCATTATTTTAAAATAATTCTAAACTGACCAAAGGACCTCCGAGCTTTCCACAAATAGTGGGAACTCAATCCTTCCAGCAGCCCACGTCATCTGACTCTATCACAAAAGTATTGCTCCTCTTCTGGATGGATCTGAAAGCTACTCAGAATAGAGGAAACATCTCTTCTCCCACGCCTGCACATCATGTGCTGGCTGAAAGTGAGGCTTGCATTCCCTCCCTCGAGCTTTCTGGAGAAGTTATTAAGTAGTAGGGATAACAACAAAAGAGGAAGCTCTTTTTTCATCACATAAATGAACATGAAGGTAACGCTGAGATGGCCCATAGTTTTTGAATCATTGGAAAGGAATATGCTTTTAGATAACAGAACCATGATAGGTTTTCAAGCACAGTGATGAAGAGATACAAACTCTGGATCTGCCAGAAATTAGGAACAACAGAAAGGCAGATATTCAATCCATAAATGTCTTTATCTTTTTGGCCTCTAGTATCTATCTTAGCCAAAGTCTGACCCAAGACAGTGAGCTAGGCAGTCTGACCCATTTGTTATGAATTAATAGCAAAACACTGCTGAGAGAACACTGATCTCTCCATCAGTAATTGGCTGCTAACCAAATTAATTGGTGTTTGCCAGTCATTACATAAGGAATGCATGCACAGTATCAAACCCAGTGAGGTGATTAGCAAAATGCCCCATTAGGAAACTATAATTTTAAAAAGAAGTTGTGGTCCTGACTCCTTAGTTCTTGGTTCCAGCCTCTTAAATCACATCATAAGAAGTGCAGGACAAAGCAGAAAGGAAACTTCCCTGCCGAGACAGCCATATAGGTTTGTCAGTAAGTTTTCAGGATAAAAAGATAATCCTCAAAAATTATATTCTGTTTTGCTTGATGGTTGGAATACCATCCTGGAGACCCTGGAGAGCCACTGCTGGTCTGAGTAGACAATACTGACTTTTATGGACCAAGGGTCTGATTCAGTATAAGGCGGCTTCATGTGTGTTCATGTGTGTACAGACTAAAGCTGTAACAGTAATATGGTCCTGTTGTTGGAAAGGGTCTGAAATGCTATATTAAACCTGATAAACATCTGCATGAGAAACCTCAGATTTGGCAGGTAGAATGAATGATTCAGTGTTGGTAAATCAACCTCTAGGCTGGTATCTTGACATCTATATCTTACTACTCCATTCTATTTACTTATTTACTTACTTCATTTATACACCACCTTTCTCCCCATTGGGGACCCAAAGTGGCTTACAGTGGTTCTCTTCACCTCCATTATATCCGCATAACCAGCGTGGTGTAGTGATTAAGAGTGGCTAATAGGTGAGAACTGGGTTTGATTCCTCCCTCTTCCAAATGAAGCCTGCTGGGTGACAGTCACAGTTCTCTCAGAACTCTCTCAGCTCCACGTACCTCACTGCCTGTTGTGGGGAGAAGGGAAGGCGATTGTAAATCATTGTGAGACTCCTTAGGAGTATAAAACCAACTCTGTGACTTTTCATAACAACCTCATGAGGCAGATTAGACTGACAGTATGTTACTGGCTCAGGGTCACCCAGCAAATTTCCATGGTAGTGTGAGCAAGGCTTGTTTCTGGAAGAATGTGCCGGAACAGAGTTCTGGAACCTTTTTGACAAAATTCTTTTTAAAAATGTTTAAAACTTCATGAGTTTTCAGTATACAGACTGAAAACTTCATTTCCCTCTTGACAATTCTGGCACCTCTTTAAAAAAAAAAAAAAAAAAAAAAAGCCCTGAGCATGAGGATTCGACACTGGTTTTCCCAGATCCTATGATTGACACTCTAGCCATTAGACTACACTATTAAGTGTGGAGCCTTTCTGTGGTACAAGGAATCTTCCTGCAGTGGAAGAGGCTCTTCAGTCAGTGGAAAGGTCTGCACTTAGCTGAGTGGAGTGATAGGATCACACTGTGCAGATTTAAGGTTTCCTCTAAGGACCCAACATTTGTTTCAGTTCTTATCTCAGGATTACCCTAAAGAAACAGCTTTGGTTACAATTTCATGCTATTCCAGGAGGTGTTAAAACTGCTCCTCATAAGATACATTGTACTGGGTGTAGATACCCATGTACAAAACTTGCTTATAACTGCATCAGTTATAAAAGATACAAATTCAACATCCACTTTTTAAAAGTACACTAGTTGCAGTAAGGGATAGATCTCACTTCCATATATGTCAAAAGGACAAGTTGTATTTAAAATGTGCAAAGATGTGGAAGGTCTGTATTTTGTTCTTAGCTATCTGTTTCTAAGCAGAAATACATCTTATGAGAACCAGTCCTCAGCTCTTTACTCATGTATCATGGGTGATTCTCAGGTCATTGTATATCTCTAGGGAACTCTGACATGAAATTTCTAATTTAGAATTTATCAGCAAGTTCAGTTCTGCTCATTTCAGACTTAATGGTTCTTTTCCATTACAGAAAGTAATTGTAGGTGTCAGCGTAGCTTATCATAGAGAAAAAGGTGCTCTGGGCCAAATTAGGGTTCAAAAATGGAAATTCATTCAGTCAATTGTGACTAGAATATATCAAGCATAGTTCTGGTCCAGATTCTCTTTCTAAAATGGCATCTATGAAAGTAGGAACTAGTAATTTTACATACAAAGTACCTACCAGAGAAGGCTATAGACCAGGGGTGGCCAAACTTGCTTAACATTAGAGCCACATAGAATAAACGTTAGATGTTTGAGAGCTGCAGGACATGAACAAATATTACACATGTTTTTATTGAAAAGATGCACATTTGTTTTTTATTAACATTAAATGAGACTGCCAAAAATAAAAGCAAAAGGGGTAGTAAAAACAGATATTGAAAATTATATTTATTTGCCAATGGTATTTGTTTGCTAATGATATTTATTTAAGACAGAGAAAGAGAGAGAAGTGAAAAGAAAGAATGAAAGAGGTGGAGAGAAAGAGAGAGGGAGCAAATAGATGGGGAGGGGGGAAGGAGGGAAGGAAGGAAGGGAAAGAGAGAGAGACATGAAGGAAGGGAGAAAAAGAGAAAGAAAGGTGGAAAGAAAGCAAATAGATGGGGAAAGGAGGAAGGAAGGAAGGAAGAAGATGGGGAGGGGATGAAAGAAGAGCGAGAGAGAGAAACAAAGAAAGAAAACAAATAGATGGGAGGGGGAGGAAGGAAGAGAGAAAAAGGAAGGTGGAAAGAATGAAAGAAGTGGAAAGAAAAAAGGAGAGAGAGAAACAGAAACAAAGCAAAAAGATAGAGGGAGGGGGAGGGAGGAAGAGAGAGAGAGCGAAACAAAGAAAGCAAATAGATGAGTGTTGTGTAGTGAGTTCAACGCATGAAGAACCAGGGACAGCGTGATTGTTAGCTCATAGTTTACTAGCAAACACAACAGAACAGAAAATACCGGCCCGATGGTCAACTAAATACAGTCCCCATGGACCACCCATAGGTCTCATTGGTGGGTTTAAATTTCCCACCAAGGTTTCTATTGGTGACTGCTTGAGGTTTCAGGATCCTAATCCTTATTGTCTCTTGAGCTCCAAGCTCTGGTAAACATCGCTGTCGCCTAGTGGCAGTCAGCAGACATAACACCCCTCCCCCAATAGTTCAAACGCAGCCTAGGCGACGTAGTCCTTTAGGTAGGTGGGGGCCCGGCGCTCTTGCGTGGAATGCCTCTGGGTTGGAACTGGGATGCCAGTGCGAGGCCTGTCCTGCCCCATGCCTGGTGTGCTTGGAGGGGGAGGCAGCAGAGCCTTGTCTGGTTCCAGGGCAGAAGCAGACGCTCTGTCTACAGGGGTGGCCACAGTGACGAGGGTTGGCTCCTGCAAACTCCTGTCGGTATTTTCTTGTTCTGGGATGTCTGATAGCTCTCTCTCTGTGTCCCTCGGGACCAGAACCTCCACTGGAGCTGGGAGCATGCACCTGTGCAGCTGGTTGACCTGTCTGCAGTCTGTCAAGACCTCGTAAGACACTGGGCCTGTGGGGTGGATCTCTCAGCCAGTGATCCATTCAGGGCCTTTGCCAAAGTTCTGGATGTAGACCGGGTCCTCCAGGAAGAACCCCTGTGGCGCCTCCCTCTGCTCAGACAGATTGCACAACTCTGATGCCCTGTCTAGGTGCAGTCTGTCCAAAAGGATTGTGGGCCTCCCACCCATGAGGAGTTCCACAGGGCAGCGCCCACTGACCAGGTTCGGAGTGGTCCATTGTGGTAGGAGGAAGCGCGCCAGCCAGAATTCCCAGTCCCCCTCTGCCAGCTGGCTGAGGGCTTCCTTGGTGGTACGCACCATCCGTTCCACCTGGCCATTGGGGGCGGGGTGAAATGGGGCGGACCTTATGTGCAGGATTAGATTGTTGCAGAGGAACTCCTGGAATTCCTCCAAGGTGAACGCCATCCCGTTGTCTGATACGATGGTGTCTGGCAACCCGTGAGTGGTGAAGATCTTCTGTAGCACCCGGATGGTGGCTTTGAAGGAGGTTGCAGAGACCAGGCTGATTTCTAACCATTTTGAATAAGAGTCCACCATTACTAGAAACAGCAGCCCGTGGAATGGCCCAGCGAAATCCTAGTGGAGCCTTGACTGGGCATCCAGGTGGATTCCCAGGCTTGGGTGGGTACGCTTGGTGGATTGGGCCTCACAACCTGGCAAGTCTGGCAGTGTTTTACCCAAGCCTCCACCTCCGCATCTATCTCTGGCCACCATAAGTAGCTGCGGGCCAGGGGCTTCATCTGGACGATGCTGGGATAGACCTCGGGTAGAGCCTGCAGGACTCTGTGCCGTAGTACGTTGGGGATGACCACCCTGTCTCCCCACAATAAACAGCCCTTGTATGCAGACAACTTGTCCTGGTGGGTGGCAAAGGCTGTGAACTCCGGCCTGTCTACCACTGCAGGCCACCCCCTCACCACTCAGCCCAGAACTCGGGAGATGACGGGGTCCATGGCTGAGTGATGAGCAATGTCTGCCACCTGGAAGAGGGGATCAGGAAGGTCCTCAATTTGCAGAATGTGGTGGGCCGGAGTTGGGTCATCCTCCACAACCAGCAAGGGCAGGCGACTCAGGGCATCAGCATGGCCCATAGCCTTGCCCAGGTGATGCTGCAGGGAGTAAGAGTAGCCAGACAAGAAAATGAACCACTGCAGGACCCACGGGGGAAAGGACCTGCGGAGTCCAAAGATCCAGGTCAAAGAGGCCAAGGAGGGGGTGATGGTCTGTGACAATGGTGAGGGGCTGGCCATATACAAAGTCATGAATTCTTTTTACCCCGGCCACAATCACCAGGCCCTCCCGGTCAATCTGGGCATAGTTCCGCTCTGCTGCCGACAGCGTCTGGGAGTAGTAGGCAATGGGCATCTCCCGGCCATCCAAGAGGTGGTGGGTGAACACTGCGCCGACACTGTAGGAGGACACATCACAAGCCAGCACAAATGGCAGGGACTCATTGAAATGCACCAGAACTTTATTAGAGATAAGCAGCGCTTTGACCTCCCTGAAAGCAGCCGCCTGCCAGGGGGGGCCATGACCAAGGGGCATACTTGTCCACTAGGTGATGCAAGGGTTCTGCTACCGCCGCCTTGTGGGGGAGGAAAGCGTGGTAGAAGTTCAGTAGTCCCAGGAACATCTGTAGTTCTGCCTTGGACTTAGGTGGGAATGCCTCCTCGATGGCTTTGATTTTGTCCCAGGCAGGATGTAAACCGTCTTTGTCAATCGTGAAGCCCAAAAAGTCCACCAACGGAACCGCCAAGAGGCACTTTTCCTGCTTCACCCTTAGGCCTGCCTTGTGGAAGTGGCTGAGGATGGTGCGCAGCCGGGTGGCGAACTCAGCAGGCATGGCCACAGCAATCAACACATCATCGAAAAATGACATGACCCTCGGGATCCCTTTCAAGAGAGAGTCTATTAGTTGTTGAAAGAGGCCCAGGGGCACGCTCACCCCAAACTGCAGTCTTTTTACTTTGAAAGCCACTCTATGAGTGATGATAGTTCGCGCCGCGGCGGTGGCCTCATCCACCGGGAGCTGCTGGCAGACCTGGGCTAGGTCCAGTTTCCCAAAAATCTTTGCCCCTGCCAGGGAGGCCAGCACGTGGCTGACCACCAGGACTGGATAAGCGTGGTCCTGAAGTGTCTTATTTAACGTGCATTTGTAATCCGTGCAGATGCGGACATCCCCATTTGGCTTAACTGGGGTGACTATGGGGGTCTCCCATGCAGTGTGTGAGATCAGCTCCAAGACTCCTTGGCCCACAAGGCGGTCCAGCTCCGCATCTATTTTTGGGCGTAGCATGAACGGAGTTGTCCTGGAGTGCATTCGAATGGGGGCCATGTTAGGGTCGAGTTGCAGTGACATCGGATGGCCCGTATAGCGACCCAGGGTCCCATCAAAAATGGACGTGAACTCTTCGCAGACCTCTCGAAAATCCTGCGATGTGCATAGCTGTCTATCGAGACTCCTAATGGTGCAAACCATGCATGGCCTAGGAGGCTGACCAAATCCCCCGCGGCCACAACCAAGTCCAGTTGACCATCAAACCGCTTACACTGGACCCGGAAACTCCCCACACCCCTTATCAGAACGCGGTTCCTCTGAAAGTCTGTCAGGATGAGGGTAGATGGGTGCAGGCGGGGGTCCCCATGGAGACAGAAGAGTCTCCTCTGAAATAATGGAGGCCGCGGAGCCGGAATTGAGCTCCATAGTGCAGGGGGACCCTTCTATTTGGACCCAGACCTGGATCTTCAGGGCAGAGGACTGGCTCGGAAGCCTCAATACCTATTCAGCTGGATCGGCTGCGAGGAGGTAGAACTATTCCTTGGATTCATCATCCTCGTAGAGGGCGTCTGCTCTCCAGTGGGGCTGTGGCAGTACCTGCTGGGCTCTAGGCCCCCGGGAATGGCAGACACGTGCGATGTGCCCCACGTGGCCACACTCGTGGCACTTGGCGTCCTGGAACCAGCAAGTTTTCCAGTTGTGCTTGTCTCTGCTGCTTGCGCGCTCCTGGGCAGGCATGGGGCAGGATGTGGAGCCTTGTTCCCGGTGCCTAGAGGACTGTTGGGTGGGGTGGACCTTCTCTCTGTCTGGGTCGAGGTTGTCATCCTGCATCTGGTGCACAGAGGCTGTGGTCGAGGGATGGTTTCTCTCCCATGCCGTGGCAGTGGAAAGAGTGAAAGCTAGGGAGCTCTTCTTGTCCTCCATGATGCAGAATTGGAGCTTCTTGTCGCTCAGCCCAAAAACTAATTTGTCTCGGAGGGCCGTTTTGAGATGGCCCCCAAAAGTGCACTCTGAGGCGAGCTGCCAAAGCTCAGCCAGATACTCTGCTACTGATTCTTGTGGTTGTTGTTGCCAGGCATCGAAGGCCATGTGGCACACGATCTCTGATGGCCGTGGGCTGAAATGGTCCTGGAGCTTCTTGATTATATCCTCAGATGAGGCATCGGTCATCTTTGTGGGGGAGAGTCGGTTACGGGCCAGCTGCACTGTGGCAGGGCTACAGGAGCTGATGAGGAGATCTTTCTTACATTTGTCAGAGGTGACCTCATAGGATGGACTTGAGTCCTTCAACCCAGGCTTCCCAGTGATGCAGATGGGCCGGGTCGAACGGAGGGACAAGTGCTGCTCCCGGAGTGACTGCCATCCTGCTGCATGGAGGTGGAGGAGGAAGTGAAGCAGGAGGTGAAGAAGGTGTGGAGGTCGCTTGATCTTCTTCTGGATTCGTCGGCTGGAGTCACGATTGTCCTCAGGTATCGGTCTTCCTCTGATGCCTCCATGGCCCGGCCAGCTCAGTGGGATCCCACCTTCATCACTATTGTTGTGTAGTGGGTTCGACGTATGAAGAACCAGGACACAGTGTGATTGTTAGCTCATAGTTTACTAGCACACACAACAGAACACAAAATACTGGCCCGATGGCCAACTATATACAGTCCCAGTGGACCACCCACAGGGCCCATTTGTTGGTTTAAACTTCCCGCCAAATTTCCTATTGGTGACTGCTTGAGGTTTCAGGATCCTAGTCCTTATTGTCTCTTGAGATCCAAGCTTGGTAAACATCACTGTTGCCTAGTGGCGGGCAGTGCATATAACATTGAGGGAGGGGGAAGAAGGAAGGAAGAGAAAGGAAGGAAAGGAGAGAGTGAGAGAAAGGTGAAAAGAAAGAAAGAGGTGGAAAGAAAGCAAATAGATGGGGGAGGAAGAAAGGGAAAGCGAGAGAGAGAGATGTAGAAATAAAGCAAATAAATGGGGAGGTAGGGAGGGAGAAAAGAAGACAGAGGTGGAAACAAAACAACTTTAAATGTGTTCTCCAACCCCCCTCCCACACCAGCTAGCTTGGCTTGGAGAAGGGATCTAAAGAGACAAATGCCTTCTCCAAGCCAGCCAGTGGGGGGGGGGGGTTGAGAACATATTTAAAGGTTAAGTTGCTTTCTTTCTCTTCTCCCCCCTCCCACCTCAAGGTTACCCAGGGAGGGGAACACTGGCTGGGGAAGGGAAGACTGGTCATGGGGGCATACCTCCCCGTTGCTACCCCAAGCCACCCTGCTGGAAGCTGCAAAATATGCATGAAAGAGCCACATATGGCTCCAGAGCTGCAGTTTGGCCACCCCTTCTGTAGACAGTTCTTTCATTTCACATGGGGGGTGGGCTGCAAAAGCCCCTCACTGAAAAAGAGAGGCAGTGTGTAAATGTGATAATAGTGGAGAAGTATGAGTACTTATCCTACGAAAGGAGGCCTTTGCTAGGGCTTTTTAACTTTTTTTTGTCAGATCTCTAAAACCTTGATTATGTAAATGAATCAGAGGTTAAACTAGGTCAAGGGCTAATTACCCCAAGAAAACAAATTACGTAAACAATTTATCACTTCAAAGTACTTGGAAAGGAGATTCCTAGAGCATAAAGCTGTACTGAATGATGCTGAAGTGACTCCGAAGGATGTGCTCTTCAGGGGGACCAAGGATGTTTTAAGCATACCCATCTGCATTCATTTTTAATGACCCCTTTCCTAAAGAAGCTAAATTGGAATTAAAAATCCTTTAGGTGATGTATCTTTTCCCCCTTCTAGCATTTTTCTGCATGCTTCAGCTCCCATTTGAAGCTAAAATTCTGCACTCTTGGAGAGCAAGGTAAAAAAATGTAATTAATGTTTCCCGGATACCCTGAAGCTACCACCATGCATTTGCTTATTAGTCAAGTGACTTTTCCTTTCATTAGTCAGTTACAATCGTTCTCTGAGCAAGCTAATGTGGGGGAAGGGTTTCTTGGCTGAGTTTTTATATTTCCAGACAGATGTATCTTTCATGAGGGATGCACACATCCAGGTAGCTCTTCTTTACCTTCTTTTCTTTCTTCCTTGGTTTGACCTCTTCTTGGCTTCATCTCTCTCTCTCTCTCTCTTTTCCCTCATGTTAACTCTTGCCAACTGAATAAAATCCTGCTACTAACCTTTAAGGGCTTCTTCAGTCTTGATTTTGTTCCGGTTAACCTTCTGTTTCTCCAGCTAATTCTGCAGCCAGGAGGAGGTGTGACTCCCACGTTACAAGTCTAGCTGTGCTGTTGACTCATGCTCTGCGCTCGAAGAGCCATATGCCTGTTAATGGGGAAGCTTATACAATGCAGCAGCGTGAGGTCTCCCAGAGCACACACTCTTACAAGAGCTGTGAGGTTTCTGTTTGTTCTCCCCATTAATTGAGTCTGGTGATGATGCAGTTCAGCACAGCTGACACAGGCAGTTATGTAAGCCTGTACTACAGCCCAAAAATATACATCCAGAAGATTCACCTGTGTGCCTCAGAAGGCTGGGAAGAGGAGCTGTCAATCTGATAGCTCCCTTACTGATGCACATCTCCTCACAGCTAATTAGAATTAAAGACCCCAGGACCATATGGAGATCTTTCTAGGGGACAGTTAGGGGAAGCAAGTGCAAGGTTCCTTAGCAGTGTTTTGGGAGCTAGTTAACATGAGTCATCCTATCAGAAGTACAGCTCTGACTCTTTAATGAGTTGCCTTGTAAATGGTGGAAGCCCTGATCTGTAAACAGAGTCTTGTCACAATATGGATGGACAAGTTCGGATGAGGCCATTAGCCATGATAACTGAATGGAACCTCCATATCATCTTCTTGACATCTGGTCATCTTCTGGGCATGGAACAGTGGTCACTGGGGGTGTGGGGGTGTGAATTTCTGACACTGTGCAAAGGGTTGGCCTAGATGACCTCGGAGATCCCTTCCAGCTCTATGGCTATGATCAGACAGGCAGTTTGATCCACTGTTGCCCTACCTCTAATTGAGCCAAGTTATTTTATAACAGAGAATCTTGATCAGACTCACCCCTTTTAACATTCTTCAATGAGCTTTTACCCGTGCTTGAATGATCAGATGACAGCAGGCAAGGAGTCAGCCCATAGGCTATTTTTTAAAAAGTGTATCCTTTGAGCATGCCCACAAAGCACTGCTGGAAAATGTAGTTCATGGGGCTGTCGGCCATTTTTTTAAAAAAAGTTTGTTCTCTGAGCATGTGCGCAAGTGCTGATCAGCCTGCTGGGACATGTAGTCCTCTCTCTCTAAACTTTTCAATTTACCCCTTTCCCAAAAAACTGCAGTACAGGGGCATCTTTCTTTGAAAGTTTTTATGACGAAAACAAAGTTTAGAGCAGCCCCTGTGGGAGAGGGGGAGAGAGAGAGTGGTGTGAATATGCAGTTATGTGCACTTTGCTAACAAGTAATAAAAAATGGTGGCTGGAAAACAAGAGATCAGTCAGACCTGCCTGATGGCTTGAGTGCACAACAGAGCAATCAGACAACAGGAAATCCATTTTGGAACCAGCTCACCAACAGGACTGGACTTTCTCAGGTATCAAAGAAAATCTCAGCAAAGTGGGGGAGATGGGACTCAGATGACTGGGGCACAACAGACAGATGTTACTGTCTGGTGGTGCACTCTACATCCATAAGGGAACAGCAATAGCAACGGATCAAATTGTACGTCTGGTTACAGCCTATGATTCTATATACAGAGGAAATATATCTTAGAAAACAGGCGGTCAAGGCCAGGAGAATTTTTTAACAAAATAATTACTTGGATCCCTGCTGGAAAGCAACAAGAGGTTCTGGCTAGCAGAAACTCTAATGATAAGCTCTAACAGGACCAACTCAAGCTCAAGAGACAACCAGTGTGAGAGGGGTTTTTTAAATGCTTTTGCTCCAGCATATTTGGATTTTAAAAAAGAGTTATTGGAAATGGGAGAACAGAAAATCTGATTTAGCTATGAGCCTATTGATTACTACTTGCATTAATTAGGGTTGTCAAAGATTTCTCTTCCCTTCTGATGAATCACAAAATGCATTCTTGTACCACAGGTTCTTTCTGCTCCCTGCATAAAATTCAGTAGCTGCAATTTAATTATTTCCTTCATGTATACCTACTTTGACCCAAAGTAGCTTACAACATTTTCCCATTCTTCTTTTTATCTTCAGAACAATCCTGCAAGGTACGTTAGGTTGAGAGTGTGTGACCACCGGTCATCCAGCAAGCCTTCATGGAAGAGTGTGGATTTGAAGCTGAGTCACCCAGATCCTACTCTGACATTCTAACAACTACACCACACTGGTTCAACTTCACACCACTACCCCATGCTGGCAAAGAGACTGCAGTAGTGCCACCATCCTAAGCAGAGATATACCCTTCTTAAGTCCACTGAAGCCAATGGACTTAGGATGCAGGCCCGTATGCAGGCCCACGAGTACCCTGCACTCTCCCAAACAGCCATTCCCCCTCCCCCCTCTGAAGCACCTGTTGACCAAGTCCTTTGCCTGCCAGCTGCCAGCCTGGGAGTGGCTCATCAGCAGCAGCCAGGGGGAGCTTGGAAGGTACAACTGTCCACCAAGCCAAGCCCTTCACTCTTGTTAGTCTTCCTCCTCCACTTCTTGGGAGCTGAGAAAAGCAGCCGGCAGTGAGTCTGAGGGGTGCCCACTCTGATTGGCCACAACTCCTACCATTGGCTGGTCTGGCAGGCAGGACATTTCCTACTTAAGAAAGGCAGCGGAAGGCAGCCTGTGAGAAAGGGCAGCCAATGGGCCTGCTGGTCTCCCAAGAGCAGTTGGGGGACTCTTCAGCATGGGCTTTTCTTCTCTTGCTTTGCCCTCCACCCACCAGGACAGCAACTTTAACTGGAGCAAAGGAAGGGGAAGAGCAGTCAGAGAGAGAGAGAGACAGAGAGACTGACTCATTGACCTCTGCAGTGTCTTGGAGTTAGGAAGTGAAAAGAGGCATTTTTTTTTAAAGCTACAGAAGCCACCAGCCCTGATTCCAGATGAGGAGAGGTTCTGGCCTGCCCTTCCCTTCCCTTCCCTTCCCCATCCCCTCCCCAAACTCCACCCTCACCAGGTAGCACCTTGGTGCCTTCCTAACAAACATTTTCTGGGTACAGGGCTGAAAGGGTGTTACCCTGCTTAGGATGACACTGTAGGATATTTCTCATTGGTATATAGGAATGGTATGGCGCTGTGATAACATAGGCCAAAACATGTACAAGCACAAGCAACAGTAACTCAATGGCTCTTGCAGAACCGGAAAAACATTTTCAGAAAGGGGACAACTGAGAGTGGAGGAGTGGTGGGGTGGAGGGAGTAAGGAGAAATGAGCAATTTACCCATTCCTTGACTGCCCTTCCTCAAACTGTCTCTCCAGAAAATTCATCTACCCCATCCCCAACAAAGCTCAGTCTGCACACTCAGTTCACATGAAGCAATGTTGAACAGTGCTCCACATGAATTAGCTGCACATCCCAGAATATGTCTCAGAGGGTTCTGCAATGCACAGGGTGTACACGCAAACCACACAGGGCTTTCTTGGCAAACAAGTTGCTGTGGAAGGATTCTCTGAAGCTAGAAAATGTGAAACTTGCTGCACTTGAAAACTGGCCATGAGTGCTCCAGTTCTTGTCTAGTCTCAGAACCAACTGTGAAATGAATAAAACAGTTTGAGTCCAGTGGCACCTTTAAGACCAACCAAGTTTTATTCTGAGTATAAGATTTTGTGTGCATGCATACTTCTTCAGAAGTCCATGATTAAATATAGCTTGAAAATCAATGGGACTTATAGCTTTATGGGACTGTTAATCACACATCATGAAAGTGACACAGGACCATCCTCAAATGCAAATAATTTCCAGATAAATGAGATATAAGTAGTAAACAACAGTAAGAATTCTGCTGTATTATGTCCCACCAATTTCTAACAGGTTACATGTATTTTGTAGGTATACAATGCAAGATGTTTGCAGTTTAATCAGGGAAGCATTTAATAAGAATTACAGACTTTTTAAAAAGTTGAATTGTCAGTGGTAATGAGTCACCAAGGGTGAGAATTCTCAGGAAAGCAAACTGAAATATTAACCTGAGCCACACCGAAATGTTCCCCATGGCTCCCTTCCCAAAAGGAGATTAAACCAAACAGCTGCTGATATGGAAACCAACTGTTTGAACTGCAATGCACTTACATATGTTAATCGCGTCAAGCGACTGACTCCTTGCAAACGTGATGCAGGAAATGACTAAACGTTTAGTGCTTGTTATTTAGCAGTATTCCTGGAGACACGTAGGTGGTGTGGACAACATGGTATGTGCATTAAAGTGCAATTTAGGTCAATGATTCTTGAAAGGTCCAGTCTATCTTTCTTGTCAGCAGCATACAAAGTACAAAGATCATCTTGGAGAAGGTATGTTTTTCATAACCCAGACTAGCACAGGTCAGAACAAACCAAAACACAGGGATTAGTACATGATAAGGAATCCTCTTTTATTTTCCCCCAGCATTTTTAAAAATACAATGTTTTATCACAGAACCCATGCATACAGAGCATACAGTACAGCAAGGCAAATCTTTTTGCTCTTCTGCATTTGTAAAAAGTGAGCATGTGAAAATAAAGGCACAACAAATCTGGAAGTAGATGGAAGTGTCATCTAGTCCGCCCCTTTTAAATGCCTGGCATATCTAAAATGGAGCATCTCATACCTAGAGACATGCAGTTCAAGGGCTGTCATGTGCTGTACTTGGATGCCCTGGATCAGATGGCATTTGTACCCATAGTGGCTAGAGGCAAAGCTTCTAGCTATAGCCAGTTTGGAAGAGAAGTCCCACAACCTTCCCTTTGAAATTGTCTTTCTATAGGTTTTAGTATTTAGTATCATGTATGCACAATCACTCCTCTCGGAGCCTCTTATCCTCAAGAGACAGATACTATTCCACATGCATTTTTGAAAAGTAAAGGAGGAGGAACACCCAATTTGGATTCTGGTGGACAGCCAACATTCTGCCACTTGCTTTACAGAACAAGCGTGTAAAACCATTAGATCAGGGAATTCCTGAAATATGGGGGGAGGCAATTTGTTCCTCCCTGTCCTACCTGAATATCACTCCTATAAAGAAAAAAAAATCACCAGATTTTGCGCTCATGTTTGGACAGTGAGTTTGCTATAAACTCAGTTCAGGATAAAATAAAAGCAGTCAGCTATGTACATAGAATTTATATATACTGGCCCTTTCTGTCAATAGAAATGTTTCAAGGGCAATACAATGTTTCAGTGGCAATACAATGTTTCATTGGCAATACCCCTGTCTTAAGTCTTTACCTTTGAACATTACCTTGACATTTTTCCAGTTCATGTTCCTATCAATAAAATTAAAATCATAAATGGTTAGCTCTTTTAAAATAAAGAAACATACAAGGCAGCAGTTTTACAGGGTCGATTACCTCCTCAAGAGTGTATGCTGGGAAACTGGAGTAGTACTGGTCACCAATAGCCATTAATCAAGACAGTCCTATCTTTTACCAAGTGTTGTGCTATATCAGAAGAACCCAGGGAGACGAAATTGTTTTGCATATCCTAAAAACCTGCTTGGAGACAATTCACAGGATTATGGGGGCAAATATCTGTGCTGCTTAGCCAAGAAGAAGGGCATATTCCTTTCTGGGAGTACAGACTGGTTTAGCTGCCCTGTAAATGTGCCCTTAAGCTTTACCCCTTGGCTGCCAACAGGGCTTTCCAATGTGCTTATGGTCTGACCACAGATCTGCCCTTTTCATGACCTTATTATGTCTTCAGTCCCTGACTCTGACTCCCTGCTTGCCCTCACTCAACTGTGACCCAGCGGTTATGATTACTCTTCTTTGGAAATCACTAGTTCTAGTCAGAGGCTAGCCATTTCCAGGGTGTTTAAAAGAAAAAGAAAAAACTCTGTGTCTATCATTTGGGTGGCCATTTCACAATTTGTACCCCCAAATGCGTGCTTTTCCAGATCACTGCATTTTTCTGCTTTATATTAGAAAGATGAAAGCAGCTACTTAGTTCTAAAGTCTGAAGATGAGCACTATTGCCCTTGAACTGTAAAAAAAAATCAGCAATTATTGATTTTGACACCCATTAACTTTGGGGCATAACTTCTTTTCAAAGCAAACATAAAAATAAAATGCTTTTCCTCTGTTCCCTAAAGCCTAGTGTTAATCTCAAACTCATAGCAGCATCCCAGACGTCATTTATTGGCAACCTGATGAGAAACTTGAGATGGTATTTCATTGCCTTTCTCCATGTTATGATGTTAGCTGCAGAGACACATGATGATTATACCAAGAAGAACATGCCTTTCTCACAAGGCATGTTCCTAGCCCTTTACTATATTCCTGATCAGGTCCTAGAGCAGTTTCTTCAGTCTGCATAAATGCCAGACGTTCTGACTTCTTTTGCATAACTCTGATGCACAAAGCAATGAATTATGAGCTCTGGAATATATCAGTTTAGTCCTTCTGATTGCAACTCAGGTCCAAACTACACAAGAAGTTGTAGATGAACTCGCCCAGTTCTTTAAAGGTCTTTAAAAGGAGCAGGCCTGGGAGTGGAGGATATGGCTCAAGATTGTGTTGCTAGATAGAGGAGGATGTCATCCCTCCCCAGCACCCTTTAAATTCAGTCTCCCTAGAGGTGCTATTTGCCTCAGTGAGGAAAACATGAGTAAGATGTAAGAATACATAAATTTAAGTTAATCTATTCCATTGGCTCAGAGTGTTTTTAGTTAATGGGCCAGGGTGCCAGAAAGGTGTGCTGCAACATATTCCAACTAGTGGGAGAGGAAGGAAGAAGCAAATCTCATTTGATGTAATTAAATTATGAGCAATTTCTTTTCATGAAAAGAGTGCAGGACTTACTTCCTAGCCTAGAACAGGAGGAGTGAGCTCTAGGTCATTACTGATGGCCCAAGAAAATGAAGGAAGGCTCATTCCTGATCACTTACATTTTCTGCTCCTCACAGTTCCTTGACCCAGTTTCTTGATCTGCAGTTGAATAGATATTCTTTCACTTGTTCCAGAGCCACTGTGGCACTTTCTGACTCATAGTGCATGCTCTTGATTTTCACATTCTTTTCACTACAGTCACTTATTTTTGGCATATCATTATCAAAAACATTAATTATTTATAAACACTGTCGACAAAGGACACATTGTTCAGGTTCTCAACCCAAGGCCAGCACATTAGTTACATGGTTCTGAAGGCTATATTGGCCCTCTTCTCAGCTACTTTTCCCCTTAAACTATTAAAGAGATCTTCAGCATTTGAAGAAGATTCTGCATAACTTCATTTTCCTCATAAGATACAAAGATTCTGTTTTATTTATTTATATTTACAATTGTAGGCTACTTTCCAAGCATTTCAAAATAAGAAAAAATTAACTCTGTATTAATAAAAATAATGAAATCAGAGTAATACATAACATTACTGACAAGGTAGTGCCAGTAGAAAGACAGGAACCAGGAAACACTACTTAATAGGCTATCCTGAACAAAATGTCTGTTGGGATGGAACAAGGTGGATATCATGGGATAAAAGTATTTCAGTACTCTGGAGGAACCCTGCTACATGTTGATGTCAATCTGGTGAAAGAAGTTAGATCAAGGACTTTCCAACTGATCTTAGGTCCTACCAGCGAGCCAGAGCCAAGCCTCACCCCAGCCAGCGTCCCGGAGTCTTGCAGGCAGCCGAATGTCAATTTCAGTTCCATTATAGCCTGCATGGTTGGAAAACATAGGGTATATTCTGGGGGCTGGAGGGGAGGGGGTTTGAGGGAGAGGCTCCAAACTCACAGGGTAGCTGAAGGAGCCTCTCCCCAAGATACCCACCAAGTTTCAAGAACATTGGACCAGGTTGCCCCCATTCCCTCCATTGTTCTCTATGGTGGGAAAAAAGAGCTCCTGCAGCTGTTTTTCTATGAAAACATTCCTACAGATGTTCAGATGAGAGCAGGTGCTCTTTACAACACCCAGGACCCAAGCTGTTCATTTATTTAAAACATTTTTATCCCACATTTCCCAGTAGATAGGCTCAAGGTAGCTAAGAACCAGTTCCATAAATATCACATAAAACCAAGAATCCCTCAACTACCAGGAGTGATTTATCTATTTACCTAACAAAATTTATATCCCGCCTTCTCTCTTTACAAGAGCTACCAAGGTGACTAACAATTTATAACATGCCAAATAAAATTACAATATAAAATCATTAAAATCAACACTCCTCCCAAACATACAAACTGATTTTAGAAACAGAATTAAAACACATACAAAACATAAAAACATTGGTCAGGAAAGAGAGATCATTGAGGGAATGCCAAACAAAACAAAAAAAGTCTTCATCCACTGGTGGAAGAGGATTCCAGAGCTTTGGTGCCATGACTTTGAAGACCCTCTCTTGGGCTGCCACCTGCCTGATCTCAGAAGGTGGGGGCACCTGAAGCAGGACATCCAAAGATGACTATAATGGTCAGGCAGGTTCATAAGAGATTTGGTATATTCAGGTATATTGGTCCCAAATCATACAGGGCTTTGAAGGTGAAGACCAGCACCTTGAATTTTGCCCAGAAACAAATTGGAAGCCAGTGTAGACAGGCGAGGACTGGGGTGCTATGGTCCCTGGTGTTGTGTCCTGACATCAGGAGTAGGAGCTGGCGAAGGCAGCCAAGCTTCGCTCTCTGAGAACAATAGGGACTAGGCTCCTGAGCTCGCCAGTAAAGAACCAATGGCAGCTTTGGCGGGCAATTCAAACCCGCCAATAGAATAGGGGCGTCCCCCCCATACTGTATATAGTTGGCCGCCGGCCATTACTGTTTGTTCTTGTCTTGTGTGAAGTACGAATAAACGCGTCTTCTCTTATGTCGTCGTCCGAGTCATGAGGCCCGAAACCCAGTACTTTACAGTGGCGACGAAGGTGGGATTCCAACGCCTTCCTTGACTCCATGAGCGACGAAAAAGACGACAAGGCCACCCGCCGAGCATCGCATCGCTGACCCCGAGAGCAGCACCGCACCGCTCGCCCCGGCGCATGCCTTCCCAGACGGAACCATGGCCGCCACTCACGTAATGATAGAATGCTTCGATCCGTCCCAGCCAGAAACCTGGGACGCCTGGGTCGACCAGCTCATAAGTTATATGGAATTCAACGAGATTCGAGACCCGGAGAAAAAACGGTCGCTCCTGCTGAGCGCGTGCGGCACCCAAACAGTCCGTCTCGCCAAGAGCCTCTTGGTGCCCCGCACGGCCTTGGAAAGCTCCTGTGGGGAGATCCTGGACGTCCTCAACGGGTATTTCAGCCCCCGGCCTACCTTCTTAGCCAAGAGGATGGACTTCCAGAGGCGAGTCCAGGCCCAAGGGGAATCCGTTGCCACGTTCCTGGCCGCGCTGAGGGCGCTCGCGGTGGACTGCGGGTTCCCGAGGGGGGAAGACAACCTGCTGACGCAGTTTGTGTGGGGCCTGGCGGACTCCAAGCTGCGGCGCAAGTTGATCGGCTACCGGAGGCTCTCCCTGGACGAGGCCATCGACGCCGCAACCGCACACGAGGCCGCCAAAGGGGAACGCCCGGCCGCGGCTGCCCATAAGGTCGGAAGGGGTCCCAGCCCTGGGAACTCAGACACCGAAGAGGTCTACGCTCTCAGACCCCAACACCGCCGGCCGGCACAGACCCAGCAGGCCGACAGGGAGCCAACCAAGCCTTCCGGCAACCAGACCGGGTGCGCCAGCTGTGGGGAAGGCCACGGGAGGAAGACCTGCAAGTTCCGGGACGCTGTCTGTCACGGGTGTGGAAAACAGGGACACCTCACATAGGTCTGCCGGTCCAAGGGCCCCCGGAACTCGAGATCGTCGGCCCCACCGCACCGCGCACCGTCCACCGCCTACGAGACGACGGAAGAGGTTGCCGAGCTGTACCATCTCACCGACCAACCGCTGCAGGTACTTCGCCTCCCCAACCCCAATCTCTCCACCCTGAAGATCCAAGTAACCATGCGGATTGAGGGGTCCCCTTGCTGCATGGAGGTGGACTCGGGATTGGCGGCGTCCATCATTTCCATGGACACTTTAAAAAAACTTTGCCCGGCAGGGGGACCCCCTCTACGTCCATCGCCACTTAGCTTGGTGGACTTTCAAAAGAACCCTGTCCCCATCCGGGGAGTCGGCACTTTCCGAGTGCAGTACCGAGACTTTGAGGGGAACTTGGACTTGGTGGTGGTTGAGGGAAATCTTGTGAGTCTCCTGGGGCGAGCTTGGTTCGAGGCCTTAGGCATTACGATCGGGGGAGTGAATAAGTGCGGGATGCGGGACTGGGGGCGGTGTGCAAGGAATTCCCCGAGGTCTTTGATGGGAAACTGGGGCATTATAAAGGGGCCCCGGTGTCGCTTCACTTAGACCCATCGGTGACGCCCATCCGGCGGCGCTTCCGCACCGTGCCCCTGGCCCTCCGCCCCAAAATAGAGGCAGAACTGGACCGGTTGGTGGCCCAGGGGGTCCTAGAGCCCGTCCCCAACGCACGATGGGAGACCCCGATTGTAACACCCGTGAAGCCGAACGGGGAAATCCGCATCTGCGCGGATTACAAGTGCACCATTAACCAGGCACTTAAGGCGCACGCATACCCCGTACCCGTAGTCAGCCACGTACTGGCCACATTGGCAGGGGCGTGCATATTTGGTAAGCTGGACCTCGCTCAGGCGTACCAGCAACTCCCTGTGGATGAGGCCACGGCCGAGGCCCAAACCATAGTAACCCACCGGGGGGCCTTCAGGGTAAAGCGGCTGCAGTTCGGGGTCAGTGTGGCCCCAGGGATCTTCCAAAATCTAATGGACGATTTGTTAAAAGGGATCCCTGGCATGACGCCGTTCTTCGACAACGTCCTCATCGCCGCAGCCACCCCAGAGAGCTTCGCCGCCCGCCTACGGACTGTTCTGGGACGCTTCCAAGCCGTGGGGCTGAAGGTGAAGCGGGAAAAGTGCCTCCTCGGGGTGCCGGAGGTGGAGTTCTTGGTGTACCGGGTTGACGCAACGGGCCTGCATCCGGCAAGGGACAAGGTTAAGGCCATCGTGGAGGCCCCCGCCCCGAAGTCCAAGGCAGAGCTCCAGGCGTTCTTAGGCCTCCTGAACTTCTACCACGCCTTTCTCCCGCACAAAGCCGCCGTGGCAGAACCCCTGCACAGGCTGCTGGATAAAGCGACACCTTGGGCATGGGGAGCGCGGGAGGAGGCGGCGTTTCGGGGGGTTAAAGTACTATTGATTTCGAACGCTGTACTCGCCCACTTCGATGAAAAGCTCCCGGTAATCCTGGCATGCGACGCGTCGCCGTATGGGGTCAGGGCGGTCTTGGGCCACCGGCTACCAGACGGGAGGGAAGTCCCGGTGGCTTATTACTCCCGCACGCTGTCTCCCGCGGAGCGGAACTATGCGCAAATTGACCGGGTGGGCTTGGCCCTGGTGGCGGGGGTTAAGAAATTCCACAACTTTGTGTATGGGCGGCCCTTCACGCTAGTAACTGATCATAAGCCGCTCCTGGGACTGTTCGCGGCGGACAAACAAACGCCGCAGGTACTGTCGCCCCGGGTGTTGCGCTGGTCCTTGTTTTTAGCGGGCTATCAGTACCGGCTGGAGCATCGGCCGGGCAAGGCGTTGGGGCATGCTGACGCCCTGAGCCGCCTGCCGCTGCCGCAGACAGGGGAGGATCCGGCCCCGGCTCCAGCAGTATTGTTGATGGAGGAGCTGCCCAACCCCCCCCTTCAGGCTGCAGACGTGGCCGCCCGCTCGTCCCGAGATCCCATTCTCTCCCGGGTCCTAAACTGGGTGGTGAGGGGATGGCCAGCGGAACAGACAGGGCCAGAGTTCGCGGCATATAAAGCCAGGTGGGAAGAGTTATCCGCCTTGAAAGGGTGCTTACTATGGGGGGACAGGGTGGTCATCCCGGGCCCCATGAGACAAGGGGTTCTAGAGACGCTGCACGAGGCACACCCAGGAATTGTACGAATGAAAGCTCTGGCAAGGAGCTACGTGTGGTGGCCCGGGATAGACGCGGAAATTGAAACCTGGGTCCGGGGGTGCACACGGTGCCAGGAAGTCCGCCCCAATCCCCCGAGAGCGCCTACCCAAAGCTGGGAGTCTACCCACAAGCCGTGGTCCCGCCTACATGTAGATTTTGCCGGGCCGTTTCAGGGACTCCAGTTCATGGTGACGGTAGACTCCTACTCGAAGTGGGTAGAAATAAGCCCAGTGTCTACCACCTCGGCTAAAGCGGCAATAAGGGCCCTGCGGAAAATATTCGTGACGCACGGGTTGCCAGACACAATCATGTCGGACAACGGGGCCGCGTTCACATCTGCTGAGTTCCAAGCGTTCCTCGCAAGGAACCTAATCAGGCACATACGATCCGCGCCCTTCCACCTGGCAACAAATGGACAGGCAGAGAGGACGGTACGCACCGCCAAAGAAGCCCTGAGCTGCATAACGGAGGGGGATTGGGAGTTCCGGTTGACCCGCTTCCTCCTAACACAACGCACCACCCCGAACCCCATCTCCGGGCATTGCCCCGCAGAACTATTGATGGGCCGCCGCCCCACGACCCTGTTAGACAGGCTCCACCCGGACCGAGCCCCAGAGAGAAAGCTGGTCGAAACCCGGGAGGCGCCCAGGAGCTTCCTCCCGGGGGAACCTGTCTACTTCCGGAATTACAGGGTGGGGCCACAGTGGCTGGCCGGGCACATCCTAAAACCCACCGGGCCAGTGTCATACGAGGTCCTGGCAGACGGGGACCGGGTCCTCCGAAAGCACGTGGACCAACTCAGGAGGCGGCAAGACCCAGGCACAGGGATCCAGGCCCCGCTACCGGAAGACACCGCGGCCGCCCCAGCACCAGAGCGGCTGCAGGCACCACCAGCGGAGCAGGTGCCAGAAAGACCGCGGAGCCCGGAGGGGGGCCTGGAGCAGGCCGAGCCGCCGCAGTCGCTGTCGCCACTGCAGCTACCACCGCAGCCGTCGCTGCCGCCAGAAATCCCAGCTCCTAGCGCGGGAGGACCACTAGAAGGGGGCCCCGCCAGTCCGGTACTGGCCCCCCGAAGATCATTAAGAGAACGGAGGCTGCCAGCCTACCTAAAAGACTACGTCACCTGATGGGAGACGAACTATGGGGGGAGGGGTGTTGTGTCCTGACATCAGGAGTAGGAGCTGGTGAAGGCAGCCAAGCTTCGCTCTCTGAGAACAATAGGGACTAGGCTCCTGAGCTCGCCAGTAAAGAACCAATGGCAGCTTTGGCGGGCAATTCAAACCCGCCAATAGAATAGGGGCGTCCCCCCCCGTACTGTATATAGTTGGCTGCCGGCCATTACTGTTTGTTCTTGTCTTGTGTGAAGTACGAATAAACGCGTCTTCTCTTATGTCGTCGTCCGAGTCATGAGGCCCGAAACCCAGTACTTTACACCTATAACCCTCTTCATTCAACCTCCTGGCTGCAGCATTCTGTGCCAACTGAAGTTTCTGTAAACTTTTAGAGGGCAGCCCCACAAAGAATGCAATGCAATAATCTAATCTAGATGTAACCAAGGCAGGGCTTTTTTTCTGGGGGAACATGCTGGAACAGAGTTCCAGAACCTCTTTGTCAAAATTCTTTTTAATATGTTTAAAAGTTCATGAGTTTTCACTATACAGATTGAAAACTTAATTTCCCTCTTGAGAGTTCCAGCACCTCTTTTTCCACACAAAAAAGCCCTGAACCAATGTATGCACCACAGTGATGGTTCACACCCTATAACAAGGTCTGGCAAACTACGCTGCCTAACATCTTTTTCTTAATACTGGAACAGAGAGCACCTTCTTTGTCTCCTTTTATAGTCCACTCCACAGTATGGGTGCAATCACAGAAAATGCACAAGCTCTTAGTGGAGGCCAAAATACCAACCTTGGACAAAGAGACAGCAAGGATGAACTGACCTAAGGAGCACTTGACACTCCCTGAGTTGATCCCTCTAGAATCCCAGAGAAATTTCCATGGGAATAGAACAGCAGATTCCTAAGACCAGTTTCTGAAAGCTTCCTTCAGAAATGAATGGAACCATTAGAAGGTTGCATTCCCCACTCCTTATTCTGAGAAGTACTCATGAAAGATCACATGGGTGATGGTTCTTTACAACAATTTATAAAAGAGGTTACATCAAGCAAATATTTATATTGTCATAGCTAGGCCAATTCACCAAGCAAGGGACCTCCAGACTTGTTTCTGTGAATGAACTGGAATATGAATATGGAATAAATTGTATATGTAAGTTATCTTTGCAAAATTTATTTAGTAATGAATTTGTAGGCTAAAGCAAAATGACATTACAAGAGCACTGGAACCTGCTATCACTATAAGTAGTAGCCCAAAGACAAGTTAGTTACAGATTCTTATTCCCCAAGCTCAGAGCATATTAATTCACTTCCACTAAACATTTTTCCCCAACAATCCGAGACAACTAGTTTAAAATACTACTAATTTGTAGACCAATATCTGCAGAGTCAGTGACAATTTAGTTTCCCTAGTCTGATCACTGAAGCATGCTCTCAGGCCGTTGGGATGGTTTGCTCATTCCATCCTGACTGGGCGCCATTTTTTTTGCTCGCTTAGTGATATGTGCATAACTGCATAATCATCCTCATCTCTAGGCCAGCATTGAAAGTGAGCAGGAAAGGGAGTGATCTTTGTCAGGTGACCACAGCTCACTGTGAACCAAGGGGATCACAGTGCTCCATGGAAGGATCGGTGAGCGGTCAAAGTGGAGAATCGAATCCCAGAAGTTGGAAAGCACATGTGCAAAAAATTGCACCCTCCTTTATGTGCATGTGCAAAAGCAGGCAAAAAAAAAAAAAATTAAACCCTCACCTGTCCATGCCAGACATTGACAGGCTGATCCCACAGCAAAATGGAATATCTGATTGAGCAACTCTGTTTCAAAAACCAACGGATGAAATAGAAGCACTTCCTAACTGCACCAAATGGCACGTCTGATTGCAACCCAAGTGGAGAAATGGGGTGGAGAGTTTTTTCTTTCTCTCCCATAATACCAGAACTCTGGAGCACCCAAATGAAGTTGATGGGAAGTAGGTTCAGGTCAGCCAAAGGAAATATGTCTTTACTCAATGAGAAATTGTAGAATCATTGTCAGTGGACATCGTGACGGCCACAAGTGTAGATGGCTTTTAAAAAGGGGTTAAACCGATTCAAGGAGGAAAGGTACATCAATGGCTACTAGCCATAGTGACTGAAAGGAGCCTGCATATACACAAGCAGCATACCTCTAAATAACAATACTGGGAGGCAGCATAAGAGAAAACCTTAGCCTCTGTGCCCTGTTGGTTGGCCCTACAGTGTAACTGGTTGGAAGCTGCATACCGGACTAAACTGTCTGATCCAGCAGGGCTTTTCTTACAGTCTTATGTAACATACTTCATCCCACATCCTCCAGATCCTGCTTAATTCTTTGTGAATGGACTTCGCTTTAATCAGAAAAACAAAACATATGAGTGGGATTTGTTTAGAATGGGTGGCAATATGGATGCAAGCCACCTTTGTCATAGCAACTGTTAGATGCTTGCAGAAAAAAGAAAATGCTAGGATGCAGAATTACATGTGTTTAAAGGCTCTGAGGGGCTTTGCACTGGAAAAATCCAGTTTGATTCATATCCTTTGGTATGGTGGAAAGTACCATCAGCTTGTAGCTCACTTATGGCAACCCTGCCAGGTTTTCAAGGTAAGAGACAAATTTTGGTGGTTTGCCATTGTCAGCCTCTGCATAGCAACCCTGGGCTTCCTTGCTGGTCTCCCTTCCATGTACTAACCAGGCCAACCCTGCTTACCTTCTGAGATTGGGCTAGCCTGGGCCATCCAGGTCAGGGCAATGTTCTGTACCCTTGCCGAAAGCTCTGAAGGCACAAGTGTAGGCCATGCCATGCCCTCTTTCAAAACAGGGCAAAACCCAAGCAGACATTCAACTTCCTTTCCTTACATATTGTTTTCATCGGCCTAGTTAATGTAAGTAAATCATGCATGATATCTTTGCTGAAATAAGAAAAAAACAACCACCACCATATCCTGGAAAAGACTGATCCAATGTCCAACTGCAGTATTAACTTATGAATCTTTACTGACTAATAAAAGCTTTATGGAAGAATATAGGCCTTCAAGACTGATGTCTTTGTTTCCATGGTAAACTTTACAAAACAGTGAAAAAAGGGGAAACCATTCAAGTCTCTAAAGACCACACTTTGCCTATGTAACTGAAACTGGCCATAGGAGCCATTGGTCATAAACTTATTTCATTGTAATAGTCTAGAAGCCTAATAATTTAACTGGGATCACACTCCTGCAATAGGGAAGAGTAATTGTCATAGATTAGCTATAGAATAATGGGAGGTTGTATAAGAGTGCAACAATTATTTACCGGAGTCATTTTTTGGCTGGTGGCAAAATTATGAAACACTACTGATTGCTTTTTGTCCCATGATGCCTTGACCTGGAATCCCATTTCAGCATCAATACTAGCAGTCCCCTAAACTTTTGGCTGGGACTATCCATGAATTCATTAGTCATGAGCAGTTGATTACAGTTCTGAATATAACCAGCCTCTTAAGTGGTGTTACTGGCATACATTGCTCTAGAGTATTTATTTTAGTTTATCCTGTGTCAGTGGCTTCAAGAGAATATCTTGTGTGTCTGTGTGTGTGATATGGTAAAAAAGTATTCCAGCATGGATCAAAGAAAATATTTTCTGTTAGCAATGTATCTCTAATAAACTTTCATGGATCTATTCCCAGTTAGTTATGATTCTAACTTTCTCCCTTGCACAATCTGTCTCTCTCCATCTCCCTCTCTCGCACACACACAATAAGACATCTATTCACAGTTAAGTTCAGCAAATCCATTTATCCAGCCAGGAACTGACCTCTGATCATGCTGTTTTAACGCAATTGCACACAACAAAAACATCAGCTGACGATTCCCAGAACCTTCCAATACATGAAGTTGAAAACAGTGTGGGATGAAGCCAGGCTTCCTCTAAATCTTTTAAAGTAAATATTCAGTCAGTGTAACCTTTAGGTAGCTATTTTCCCCCTCCCTACTTAGCAAAGTGCAGTCTTACAACTCCCTTGTGATAATCCACTATTTACAAAATAGCACAAAGGTGTAAAGGCATTCTGCATGAATGGAGAGAACATTTGCCTCAGAAGAGAAAAGGGGAAACTAATTTACTGATCCTCAAGTAAAGCGCTGCAGGTCCCATGGTCCTGTCCTATGACTGTCTTGTGTTAGATCATGGGAGAAACATTAGGGAATGGGGGGTGGAGAGAAAAGAGCACTATACATTCCCATTCTTCTGAAATCTAGAAGATCATCTGGATGAACAAGAAATCTATTTGATGGAGCTGCATTAGTGACACAGTGGAAATTTGGATAACCAAAGCTTAGAGAACAGCAATTGTGCTGCACTCTGTAATTGTTCTGTATTGCCATATGTCCCTGAAATTTCCAAGATTGGTTATTATGCATTGGCAGGAATGATTTATGTTAATCCTAAAAATGTCTTTCCTAAAACATTTCCTTAAAGTGGCTGCTCTGCTTTACCTAATGGATGTGGGCACTTCGCAGTGCTGTAGTGCAACTCTTGGACTGTGTGGAACTATGCAGAATCCTAGAGTCAAATCCTGGATGCACCTTTCTAATTTTGTAGTACTTCATTAGCATTAAAGGTAAAAGTTTCCCTTGCTCGAAAGCCAGTCAGGCTACCTGAATGACCAAGCTAGCCCCTCCCTTTGCTGCCTTGAACATTGAATGGGGGAAATTTTGACCCTGAAGTATATTCTGCACTGTGGTATGCCTCATCAAAGTTTAGTTCCCATCCCAACTATTTTCAATGCAACTATCTAGAACTGAATCTATTAGTCAAAAATTTGTATAATAATATTTTGGAAATTAACACAGAAATTTAGTCGTTCCTTAAAAATTAGCATTTACACTGGAATAAAATGTAGTCTTTAAGATGCCACTAGCCTTCTGCTTTATTTTAGTGTAACAGAGTAACACAGAGTTGCCAATCTCCAGATTGGGCCTGGAGATCTCCTGGAATTAAATGTGTTCTTCAGATATTAGAGATCAGTTTCCCCAGAGAAAATGGCTGCTTTGGAGAGTGGACTCTGTAGTGTTATAACCAGTGTTCCCTCTAAGCTGAGTTAGTTTTTTAGCCTCTGGCTCACACATTCTTGTCTTAGCACAGGGAGGAGGGCTCCACAGCAAACTAATTTATGCAGTAGCCAAATTGCTCACTCACAACTTCAATGCTAGTAGCTAGTCACAAGACCCCACAGCTTAGAGGGAACATTGGTTATAACCCACTGGGGTCCCTCTCCTCCCATGGGGTCCCTCTCCTCCCTCCATCCCCAAATCTCCAGGAATTTTCCAATCCAGAGCTGACAGCTCTGCTAATACAGAGCTACCATTCTGGAACATATATTTTGTAACTATTGACCTATCTTAAACTCTCAATCAATCAGGTAGGTACCAGTGTTCCCTCTAAGCTGAGTTAGTGTGAGCTAGCTCACAGTTTTTTAGCCTCCAGCTCACACATTTTTGTCTTAGCTCAGGCAGGATGGCTCCAGAGCAAACTAATTTATGCAGTAGCCAAATCACTTGCTCATAGAGAATATTGCAAGCTGTACATAATGTATATGCTGTTAGTTATCTGGGATGGAACTGTACATTATCTCAACCGACATGATCTCCAATCTGTGTAAAATGTATTTGTAGGAAAGCCTGTGTATGTAACTTGGACATGCATGCTTAAATTTTCCATTGCCCAGTTATTTCCCCCTGCTTTCCAAGGCTGTGTTCCCCTTGTTATGAATGGGGTGTCTGATGTTAAAATAATACAAATACATTTGCTGGAATGGATAATCAGATCTCCAGTGCACATACAGGGAAAGATGTGGCATTATTAATGTGATGAATGCCTTGGGAAAACCCAGTAGGAGCAGTGACACATCCTCTGGCTATCACTTCTCTTCTGATGGAAGATCTGGCTTCCCACCTTTAAGACATCAGGAGTTAAATTGCCCCAAAACCATACTGAAATGTGCAAGGCAAGCCAGTTCTGATCTATAACTGGGAATATTACTGGTGAATAGGTTTGTGGCAGGAACTGAAAGAAAATCTACAGTTGTCTCCACTCTAGTTGTCAGTGGTCCAAACTAGAAGATACTTCAGTCCACAATTCAAGATACAGGGGGCATGCTGCTATACATTCTTTGTCTAGCCCAACTTGGTCAGTCCAGTTGAGTTCATTCAAGTCCTGGAACCTTGGGGGAATGAGGTGGGCAGAGACTGGCACATCCCTTAAACAAGGACAGGGGGATGTTCAACAGAGCGTAAATTACCCGTAGCTAGAATAGTTTCATATTTGTTTTCTGTAGCCAATCTTGCCATACCTCTCTTTTATAAGTTGCTTCCTAACTATCTGTGCTTCCCGCTTAATTAGATATTTAGTGGAATTAAGCTCTTTTAGAAGCCAAACATAACTTGATCTTTGAGGGAGAGAGGGATTCCTTTAGATAAACAACTCCAGCCCACTTGCACCTACAGGCTGCTCAAACTATGCAAGTACACAAATCATGAGAAACAACTCTGTCTCTAGCTAAGAAAACCCAGAAGGAAGGTGGGGGAGTGAGCAGCTGAGATGAGGGGACTTGGCATCCCCTTTTATATGCACACACTCAGCCAAGGTGGATCAGATACCATCTCTTCTAGTATTATATTGGGAAAATTCCTGGAACTTCTCTGGTGGTGGCAGCCGCTACCTGGTTCTGATCCAGTTGGAGCCCAAAGTAGATAAAGGTTTTCCCTATGAATCCATCTCTTTGGTGACTTAGCACAGTGGAGCTGGACCAGCCGGCGCAGCTGCAGAGCCTCCAGGAAAGCCGGCGCTGGGAGGGAGGGGGCGGAGGCTAGAGCCCCTGGCTTTCCTGCCCCCCCCCCCGCTAGTGAAAGGTAGTGAGCAAAATGCCAGGGGAGGTGAGGTTCGTGATATCCTTCCACTTAAGCTTTTCCCCTGATCCTGAAGCCCAATTGGAGTACAAGAAAGGGTGAAAAACATGAGTGGGGACAGGAGAAGGCTTACTCACACCCACCCACAAGAACTCTCACCCTCTCATTTGAGAGACAGGCACACATGGAATTGGACCCTGTGTTTGCTTTTTAACTCCACCACTGGTCTCCCCACACCCCATTTATGCTCCCAGTGTCATGTCTAAAAAATTTTTTGTATGTTACTCCCCTTCAACTACCTGAATTTAGAGAAGATTGGGATTTTTTTCCCTGGAGTCTAGAAATCAATACAAACTATATAAACAAAAGTACTGCAAAATCCAATCAGATTAAAGTGGCTAAAGGAGCAAAGAATCAAATCTGCTATATTTACATCCCATTGAGCGGAAGTAGAGAAGTGTTGACTCTTAAGAATGGAAATCTAATTTTAGTCAGGTCCATTGTGAGGTAAGTGTGTGTGTGAGTCAGAAATGATTGTGTGATGTTACATAACCCACTGTATGTGCTGCATTTCTTAAGCACACAATGCTAGAGGGGAAGATGGTGTTTTTGCTTCCTCCTCCTTCCTCCATGAGTATACTGGTACTTTCACTTCAAGAAAGACCCCTTATGCCTTTCAAATGCACTTTACAAATGTAATTAAAAATAGCAGTGGGCTGGTTATATAATGTGATTAATTGCAGCATTAGAGTGAAAAAAAGCCATAGGCTGCAAAGTCGTATGTGGGAGTGAGAGAGGCAAGGGTGAAACGCACAACTTATCTGTTTTGTTATATACATTTCACAGGGCATTGATTTATTTCTTGCATAATTTAAACAGCATAAGGAGATGCTAGTCCACTCTATGTACCACCAAAGCAAGCCCAAGAAACATGATCAAGAGATAGGAACATAAACAGCAGAATTCAAATGTTACGCAGGTCCTTTATAAACATGGATAGCAAAATAACCTGCCCCTTATCATGTGAATTGCTGGCTTGCCAGATTTAAAAGGGGATCTACATTTCTTGCCTAATAGATGGGATTCACAGTTCTAGTGAACAGGAAGGCTTGCAACATACTTTTACCTTCCTGGAACATTTTCAGTTCTACTATCTGAAATTCTGAGATTCTTTATTTTGCAATGTGTTATCAAAGAAATGAAAGGCCAGTCATCCCCCCCCTCACAAAACAGTGTCTGCAAAGTGGGTGAACCATTCTTATGTTTTACTTCAGGTGTAAAAATGTCTGCAGGCATTGTGCCCATTTCTATGCTACATAGCAAGTTCAAATTTGCAAGATGCTGGCATGTTTTTTACAAGGTAGCTTCTTCCAACGTGGTAGTAGTGCTAACTGGAACTGTTGTGTCTGTGCAATATCGTTGAATAATGTACAATATTAGCATAGTGCCATGTCATGGCTTTCCTTGGCACTAAAACTGATGCACTAAAGTTGAGGTGAAGACAAGCAAAAAATGATAAATTATGGAAAACAAGAAATGGATGACAGTTAAAAAAAACAACCTGACTTTTAAAATTTAATGGGATGTACTGACTCTTTCTGAGTTGCCTTTTGCAGGTAGACTACAACGTCTCTATCTCAGCGTAAGCATTCTTGGTCTCTCTCATCTATGTCATTTCAACTCTAAGTGCATGCTGTTAGTTGGAAGAGGTTTTCATTTTCAGGCATGTACATTTCTAACAACCTCAACATTTTCACACTAGCACATATTTTTCTAAATACTATGTTCACTCTCACCCTCTCTCCCTCAAGCACACATTTTTATGTATAGTGTGCATTTTATTGTATTTCTTATTAGTTGCCCTGATATACTGAAATTAGAGCAGTTTACAGTGCCATCCTAAGGAGAGTTGCACCATTCTGAATCAATTGAAGTCAATGGGCTTAGAAAGGTATATCTCAACTTCAATAGATTCAGAACAGTATGAATCTGCTTAGGACTGCACAGTTAGAAATCTAAGCAAGTAAATAATAACATCTTAATGATATGACTGAGGCCTGTCAAGGAGGTGTTATATTCTTTCCTAGGGTTGTGTGGGTAGGATGAGAAATTCAGGAACCGATACATTAGTAAGTGTTGCTTATTTACAATTATTTGAAAGCCTTGCTGCTGTTCTTCTAAATTCCTCTCAGACAACCTCATCAACTGTTTCCCCCTGTTAGCTGCCAGTTTGTTATTAGAATTTCAGAGGGAAGAAAGTATGTTACATAAACTGGCATATGATCAGAAACACTAGGGCAGATACCAGTTCTCCTGCAAAATATACCACTGAATTTTCAGTTCCACAGTAAACTAGATCTCAATCTTTTATCATCAAACCAGGTCAGTTGTAATCATTAACTATATAAACTATTTTAAGTTTCAGATATTTTCATGATCTCAGGGGAAAAGCTAATACTATTTTTTTTCCATGATGGACTGAACAAAAAATATATTTTAGAACGTGCAGTTACCAAAAGATTCAGAACATATCTTTATCTATCTGGTACATACATGAAGAAGTGTGCATGCACATGAAAGATTATACTCAGACTAAAACTTTGTTGATCTTAAAGGTGCCACTGGACTCAAACTTTGTTCTAGTATATTTTATGCCACCCTTCCTCCAAGGAGCTCTGGACAACTGAGGTGGTTCTTCTTTCTTCATTTTATCCTGACAACAGCCCAGTGAGGTAGGTTAGGCTGAGATTATAGCCTTTAGGAGATGTTATGTTCAGGCAAACTGGGAGCCTGCCAACTGCATGTATCAGGCTTGTGCATTTTCTGAACATGTGAGGAAAATCCATGTGTTGCTTAAGTGATATGATATGGCAATTGTGCACACTGGGTGCATTACAGGGACCACACACTCCAGATATTTGTGCTTGGCAGGCTCCCAGTTTATATGAACATAATAGCTGCACAAGCCTTAAGTGACTGGCCAAGGACACCCAGCAAAATCTATAGCCATAAGGGGATTTAAACCTAGCTGTCCCAAATCTGAGTCCAACAGTCTAACAGCTATACCACATTTGCTCACCTACTCTTTGTTTCAATTGTAATCTTTGTCTTCAAACACAAATGTTAAAATGGATAGTATCACTGTAAGGTTGTTTTATTAGCTTTTTCCTTATTCAAACCAAGTGTTTTATCATGAAAGAGCCAGATAAGTGCTGAGAAAAAGTGTGAGCTGACTATAAATAATGTGCATTTTGCAGTCAGTCCAAGCCACTTTGTGGCTATTAATTTTTCTGTCAAGTGGTCATTATACAACCTCAAATTCAGACCATGTCTCCAATTACCTCCTTCAGCGGTGGCAATATCCCTCAGAAAACCTTCTATAACTATCTGCTGGGGAGAAAACACCCCCAACACACACATGATATTGCCCCCCATTTCTTATTCTTTCCCTAAAATTTTTAAAACATGCATTCTACAATAAATTAAAGCCAATTTCTTGTTTTTTATAGTAAATCTTGAGAACATGTATTGATTTGCACATAAATTTGGGTACAGGTAACCCATATCTGTGCTACAAAACCAGCCCTCACCGTTCCAGGATCTGCCCTGCAACTGTCAGAGAACACCCAAGATTCTGGGGACTTTGGTCTCCAGGTGTCTATAAATGGCAGAAATGTAGCAATTCTCAATTTAAAAAGATTATTTCCTGAGAACCTAAGATTTGTCTTGCCTGGTAGATGCTCTAAAAGTTCACAAACATAGTATGTCAAGGGCTTCAACTATTGTTTGTCCGAAGCATGTCACTCAAGTAATAGAAAAGAATGCTTGTGAATGCAGTGACAAGTGGAGTGCCTCAAGGATCTGTTCTGGGACCTGTTTTGTTCAACATCTTTATAAATGATTTGGATGAAGGAATAGAGGGAATGCTTATTAAATTTGCAGATGATACTAAATGGGGAGGGGTAGAAAATACGGTAGAAGACAAGAGTCAGGATACAGGATGATCTTGACAGGCTGGAAAAGTGGGCTAAAACATATAAAATGAATTTCAATGGGGATAAATGTAAGGTTCTGCATATAGGTAGGAAAAATCAAATACATAATTATAGGATGGGGGAGACTTGTCTTGGCAGTACTATGTGTGAAAAGGATCTAGGGGTCTTAGTAGATCATACACTGAACATGAGTCATGTGGTAGCTAAAAAGGCAAATGCGATTTTGGGCTGTATCAACAGAAGTAAAGTGTCCAGATCATGCGAAGTGATGGTATCACTTTGCTCTGGTTAGACCTCACCTATAGTGTTCAGTTTGGGCACCACAATTTAAGAAGGATAAAGACTAGCTAGAAAGTGTCCAGAGGAGGGCAACAAAAATGGTGAGAGGTCTGGAGATCAAGTCCTCTGAGGAAAGGTTGAAGGAGCTGGTATGTTTAGCCTGGAGAGGAGACAACTTAAAGGTGATATGATAACAGTCTTCAAGTACTTGAAGGGCTGTCATATAAAGATGTTACAGAGTGTTTTCTGTTGCCCCAAAAGGTCGGACCAGAACTAATGGGTTGAAATTAAATCAGTAAAGTTTTTGGTTAAACATTTGGAAGAACTTCCTGACAGAGCAATTTCTCTGTGGAACAGGCTTCCTTGGGAGGTGGTGGGCTCTCCTTCCTTCCTTTCAAACAGAGGCTAGATGGCCATTTGACAGTAATGATGATTCTGTGAACATAGGGAGATCATGAAAGGGAGGGCAGGAAGGGTTGCCTGAGCCCTTAGTTCTCGTGGCTGTCTCTCACATGCTTAGGGAAATGCTGATTGCCGCTTTGGGGTTGAAAAGTACTGAGACTTACTAGTGATTTCAGCTCTCACATACTTTATTAGTTGCAGAACAAGACACCTAAGCTGGCTCGCAGGCCGGCTTTTATCCCCAAGTGAACCACACCCTAAACACACACACACACAGTGATTCGCTATTTACATTGATTGGATTAACTCCTGCTCCTCTATTGGAGGGGAGTCAGGATCCTCTAGTCCATTGTCCTTCGGGGTGAAGCTCAGGCCCTTCGCCTGGCCACATGGTGGACCAGTTAGAACCAGTCCAAGCACATGGCTGCCCTGAGCCCATGTTCTCAAATGGATACATTACACCCCTCCCCCCTTGGTCCGATAAACACCCACACACATAGTCTTTCAAATAGCTGGGAGGCGGGGGAGCGGCGGGGTTCTGGCATGGGGGAACTGACGGCCTCTCGGGCGACCGTGGGGACCGGCGACCGCTCTGGTGTCGGAGGGGCTGGGCTCACCATCTCGCCCGGTGTGTCGTTTGCGGTTGCTGGCTGTCCGGAGTTGAAGTCCACAGGGATTTCCTCCGGTGCGCCCGCCCCCGCGTCTGGTTGAGCTGGCTCGTTCCACTCCTCCCCCTCATCCGGCTCCGGGGGTAGCACCCGGTGGCGTAGCTGATCGATGTGGCGATGCAGGATCTGGCCATCCTCTCCGGAGACTTCATAAGAACGGGGGCCCCGGACCCGTACTACTCGGGTGGGAATCCACGGGGGCCCTTTCGCATAGTTCCGTGCGTACACCGGGTCCTCCAGGAAAACCCCCCGTGCCGCCGCTGGGGTTTCCGTGGAGGGCTCCTGCTCTGGTGCTCGATCGGGGTGTAACCGGTCTAGCCTGGTGGTGAGACGTCGGCCCATCAGTAGTTCCGCCGGGCTTTGGCCGGTTGTCGCATGGGGCGTAGTTCTCTGGCCGAACAAGAAGTGCGCCAGCCTGAAGTCCCAGTCCTTTCCTTCTGTCCAGCGGAGCGCCTCTTTTGCCGTTCTCACCATGCGTTCGGCTTGGCCATTGGTGGCGGGGTGGAACGGGGCCGACCTTACGTGGCGAATCCTGTGCTGCTGGGTGAACTCCTGGAACTCCCCGGACGTGAAGGCCGTCCCATTGTCGGTGACCAGGGTGCCAGGGAGTCCGCGCGAGCTGAAAATCCGCCACATCGCTCGGATGGCCGCACGGGAGGAGGTAGACGGCACCGGTTCTACCTCTAGCCACCTGCTGTAGGCGTCTACAAGTATAAAAAACAGCTGCCCCTGGAACGGGCCCGCAAAATTGAGGTGCAGGCACGACCAGGGGCGGTGAGAGGATTCCCAGGCCCTGTCTGGGGCCGCCAGGGGTGCGGGTCGGGAGGCCTGGCAGGGTTGACACCTTTTTATAATGTCCTCAATATCCAGGTCTAACCCTGGCCACCAGACATACCCCCGCGCCAAAGCCTTCATCCTGACCACCCCAGGGTGATGCTCATGAAGGTCCTTCAGTACCTGTGGCTGTAATGGTTTTGGAATGACCACCCTACCTCCCCACATTAGGCACCCTTTATAGGTCGACAGCTCATCGCGCCTTGTGACAAAGGGCGCAAATTCCGGGTCTTGTCTAGCTGTCGGCCACCCCCTCCCCACCCAGTTCAAAACCTGACAGAGAACCTTGTCGCGGCCTGTGAGACGGGCCACCTCCCTGACGTGGACTGGGCGACCGGGCAGCGATTCCAGGAGAGCGATGACGTGGGCGGGGGCCGGGTCTGTAGCGGGCAGCGGGAGGCGGCTGAGTGCGTCCGCGTGACCCATGGCCTTCCCCGGGCAGTGGGTGAGGGCATAAGAGTACCCCGCCAGGAATATGGACCAGCGGAGAACCCTAGGCGAGACCATCTGCGGCGTCTGCCGATCGGGCGCAAGGAGGCCCAGGAGAGGCTTGTGGTCCATAAGGATCTCGAACGGGCGGCCATAGAGATAATGGTGGAATTTTTTTACCCCTGCCACTATCGCAAGCACCTCCTTGTCTATCTGCGCGTACTTACGCTCCGCAGAAGACAGGGTCCGAGAATAATAGGCGACCGGAACCTCCCGGCCATCTGGCAACCGATGCCCCAACACCGCCCCCACCCCGTAGGGCAACGCGTCACACGCAAGAACAACCGGTAAAGCTTCGCAGAAATGATGCAGTACCGTGTTGGAGACCAACAAGTCTTTTACCGCCTGGAATGCCGCCGCATGCTCCGGCTTCCAGGCCCATGGTGCATCCTTGTCCAGCAGCCGGTGGAGGGGTTCAGTCACTGATGCCTTTTGGGGCAGAAACGCGTGACAGAAATTCAAGAGACCTAGGAAGGCCTGTAGTTCCGGTTTGGACGTGGGGACCGGGGCTTGTGTGATTGCTTTAATTTTTTCGTCTGTGGGGTGGATGCCTTGTGCATCGACTGCGAAACCGAGAAATTCGATGCGGGGCACCCCCAGAAGGCATTTTTCCTTCTTCACCTTGAGGCCGGCATCGTCAAACCTCTGCAGGACCTGACGCAGTCGTTCGGCGAAGGTGGTGGAGTCCGGTGCCGCTATGATGACATCATCTAGAAAGGGCTGGACCCCTGGAATTCCTTTAAGAAGGGAATCCATGAAAGATTGGAAAATCCCTGGTGCCACCGAAACCCCAAACTGCAGTCTATTGACCCGGAAGGCCCCCTTGTGGCTTCCTTGATGGCGGCCTCCAGAGTGAGGTCGTCCCGGCTGATGAGCCTGCGGCGCAGCTTTGTCTCCTTCAGCCCCACCAGGAACTGGTTTAGGAGGGCATCTGTGAGGCTGGGGAAGGCACACCTTGTTGCTGCGCGGCGTAGGCCGGCCAGGAATTCCGGAGATGTTTCGTCGGGGCCCTGCATTCTTGCGAAGAACTCCATTCGTTCCGCGAACTTGGTGGGCTTTGAGGCCAAGTGGTCGGTAAACGCCTTGACCAGCATCTCGTAGGTGGCGGCCGCATCTTTCGGCTGTAAGGGGTTCACCAGGTCCTTCAGGAGGAGGTGTTCCTCGATGCCGCAGTAGTGTAGGAGATAGGCCTTCTTCGTACCCGCATCCGTGATGCCATGGATCTTGAAGTGATGCTCCAGCGTCTTGATCCAGGTCTCCCAATGTGCGGGACGGGAGATGTCGAAGGCAGGGAAGCTCTCGTTGCTGGCGGCCATTGCGTTCACCCGTGGAGGTCGCGGTGTTGAGTTGGCGGCGTTGGAAGCGAGGCTGCTCTTGGGGTCAGCGGTGCTTGGGAGCGGTGCTGCGTCCAGGAACTGGAGAAGCGGACACGAAGCTCGGCGGCGGCATTCGGTGCTATCGGTGTTGGTGGCGGTCAGCGGTGCTCATCTTGTGGTCATTGTTCATGGAGGGAGTTGGCATCCCACCTTCGTCTCCAGTGAAAAGTACTGAGACTTACTAGTGATTTCAGCTCTCACATACTTTATTAGTTGCAGAACAAGACACCTAAGCCGGCTCGCAGGCCGGCTTTTATCCCCAAGTGAACCACACCCTAAACACACACACACACACACACACACACACACACACACACCGGTGATTCGCTATTTACATTGATTGGATTAACTCCTGCTCCTCTATTGGAGGGGAGTCAGGATCCTCTAGTCCATTGTCCTTCGGGGCGAAGCTCAGGCCCTTCGCCTGGCCACATGGTGGACCAGTTAGAACCAGTCCAAGCACATGGCTGCCCTGAGCCCATGTTCTCAAGTGGATACATTACAGGGGTCAGGAAGCAATTTTTCTCCAGGCCAGTTTGGCTGGAGATCCTGGAGGATTTTTTTTAATCATCTTCTGGGCATGGAACAGTGATCACTGGGGGTGTGGAGGAGGAGGTATTTGTGAATTTCTTGCATTGTACAGGGGGTTGGACTAGATGACCCTGGAGATCTCTTCCAACTCTATGATTCTAATACTGACCATGACAATGGAGGTTCTGTTTGTCCCATTACATCTGTCTTCTATAAATCTGTGTAAGCTATGAACCAGTAGCGATCTTCAAGATTTTGGCAGTTTTTCACAGAAGAAGGTACAGGTGGTTTTGAGCACATCATTATCTTTCTACCTAGGTTACCTGATGAGAAATCCTCACAAGGTTAAAACAAGAGCAACAACAGTTTGTATGCTTAAGGCTGCTATGGAAATTAATACCATGAAGGCTTTGTGTTTTAGATGTGAATGAAATGTGGATGCACCCAGCTTTATTAGATAGAGGCTTTTGCATATGTGAGTATAGCAGCATAAACCTAGCACACAAAATACCAGGCATATGTAAAGTAATTCCCCTTCTCATTCAAAAAAAAAATTTTTGGCATATCAGGGAAAAAAATTTAAACAGCAACAGCGATAATTTATTTGGACCAACTAAAATGCTGCAAATGAGTAAATTCTTGAAATAACTTGTCACCACCACAATCTCAGCCTCCCCTTGCATTAAAAAAAACTTTTTAGTTTTTAACATCAGTACACAATCTAGACACTCAACACAGTATTACATCCCACTCTGACTTTAAAAATGGAAATTTTATGCTGCTTAAACTTGGGAAGGAGGCTGCCTCAGTTTGCTGGATCCAAAATAAGCCCTGCAGCACTTTTTCAGACTGATCCTGACATAAATGTGGGTCTTGAAGGTGTACATTCTGGCTCCCCAAAGTTTCTGCTGTAACAAATTGGTTAGTTTTTAAGGTGCCACAAGACTCTTTGGTAATAATGCCAAACATAGTATTGTTAGTTTGAGGCACCACAAGTCAACCAGACTCTTGGCACTTTTAGACTAACAAAATGGTATTCCTACATAAACCGGATACCTTTTTAATTATGCTATCTGAAAACGTGGCCTCTAATCCACGGAAACGAATAAAATGGAGTAATAAAAATCTGTTTCTCTTTAAGGGGGTCTCAAAAGTTCCTTTCTTTTAATTTGGCTCCTTTCTTCCTTGCTGTTTCTCCAGTTTTGAGAGTTTCAAGTCTTCCATTTGCTCGTCTGTCTCAAGACTGAGCCACAGACATTACCTCTCTGAAAGAGGCGTCTAACCTGATTCGCCTCATGCGGCAGAACATTTCCCCCCGCGCCAGGGAGACAGACGGGGCGGGGACAGGTGGGCGAGAGCGCGTGAGAAAGAGGGGGGGGTGAGGAGCAGAGCCTCCCTCCCCCTCCTAATAATCCGCCCTCCCCCTCACTTCCTCCTGCCCGCGCGCCTGCAGCAACAGCCCTCCAGCCCTAACCGTCCCTCTCGCGCTCTGTCTCTGGCACCCGTTGGTTCCGCCAGCCAGCGTGCGGCGCCACGTGAGGGAGGCGGGGCCCGGCGGCGCGAGGGCCCACGCGGAAGGGAAACGTGTCCGGGGCGCGGCCTCGCCGCCCCCCCCCCCCCCGCCCTGATCCTGTCCTGTGCCCTGAGGCAGAGGATGCCTGACCGCCTCGTGCTCTTTCTCGTTCCCTCGTCTCCGGCCAGGCCCCGCCCTCGGCTGGGTGGTGCGTGCGACGACTCCTTGCGCGCGGTTGAAAGCGCGGCTCGCTCAGCACGGGGCGGGTGGGATGCCCGGGGCTCCCGAAAAGGGCGTGAAAGAAGGGAGAGTGCGGCTCGGCGGGCGGAAGCAGACGCCAGCCTAGAACCCGGTGGCTCTCCAGACGCCGCATGATGTGTGGAAGATCCGTGACTGGATCTCCCTTCCCCCGACTTAAAAAAAAATGGAATCCAGCCGTGGGGGGGGAGCGGGATGGAGAGAGAGGGCAGCCGCCTCCCTCCAACCAACGGTCGGGGCGGGGTGCTCAATTAATCCTTTCTCTCCTTTGTGCTGTTGACCCATTCGAAAATGTTAGGGTTTGACAGTTCTTGTGTGCTGGACTCCCTTGTGTTCCGATGCCCCCCCCCGGTTGATTTTAGCGGCCCTACAGTTAACACGGGCCGCCCTCTGGAAGTCTCGCATTCCCTCCCTCCCTCCCGATTCCGAGCCTCCCTGTCTTCCGCCTTCCCACGTGAATCAGAAAGGGGGTCAGGTCGATAGCATCAAAGCGGGGGGAGGGGGGTGTAAATGCGCAGCAGAGCAGACGCGGCTCTGGAGTCGACCACCCGCCGCTGCGGCGGCAGTGATGGGAAATGCTCGTCGCCAGTCGCAGCCAATTTACGGCGACCCCCATCGGGTTTTCCAAGGGAGCAGGCGTTGCATTAATTGGGCTTTGAAAGTTTCTCGCACGACACGCATTTGCGCAGGAGCCACAAGACCGTTCCTCCTCCTCCTCCTCCGAGCGCGCCGAGAGAGCCAAGTTCTCTGGGCAACTTGGGGGGGGGGGGGGGCGGATGCTGTGTAATAAGCGCGGGGCTGAGATCTGTCGTGAAGCGCTTTGGTCCTATTTCTGGACGCCTACGCGGCTGTTCAAGTTGCCCCCGGTCGGAGGCACGAACCTCTCTCGGCTCTGGCTGGAGGAGCGCCGAAGGCTCCCGCTCGGAAGCGTCGGTTTCCCTGCCCGTCCAGCCCCTTTCGCGGCTCTCTTGGTTTTCCCTCCTCCCTTCCCCTCCCCTCCCCCCCCCCCGCCCTGCCTCTGTCTGTCCGCCCTCTTGGCTCTCTGCCTCGGTTTTGACGCAGGTTGTGGCGTCTCTTTCTCCGCCCTCCCTCCAGAGCCCATCCATTCTCTTCTTCCCGTGTCTCCCGCGCCCTTTGCGCCTCCCTCCTCGCCCACTGCCAGTTTGGCTCTTTCTTGTCTTGTCATCCGTTCCAGACCGCCTGGGGAATTTTCCGAGCCAGAAAGCAAACAAAAATAATGTTTTTTAAAAAAACCCACATGAGGAAGAGAATGCAACTCTTTCCCACCCCCATTCCCCGCCGCTGGGAATGCAACGTCAGCCTTGCCAGTGTCTCACTAACGCAGGCGGTAGAAGAAATCGCTGGTGTTTGTCTCTGGCTTCGGGCAGATCTGGAGTGGGAAGACTGAAGCAAAGAGCTCCTCCTTTGAAAGCGGCAGAAAACACTTTCAGATTCAGCCAGGATAATGTAGCCATTAAAAAGTTGCAGTAGAATACGCAAGACTCAGGTTCATGTCCCTACTTTGCTATGGAGCTTCCTAGGTGGCCTTAGGGCAGTCAGCCTTGCCTTACTTCATGAGGCTGTGAAAATAACAAAGGGGCAGGAGAGCCATGCATGCTGCCCTCAGCGTTTTTTGTAGGAAGGATGGGATAAAAATACACTAAATGAAGTATTGAAGGGAAGGGGATTTGCTTGGATTTTGTCCAGGAGCCCTGTAAATACCTGAAACATTCAGAACTGGAGGTACAACCAGTGTTCCCTCTGAGATGAGTTAGTGTGAGCTAGCTCAGTTTTTTAGCCTCCAGCTCACACATTTTTGTCAAATCACTTGCTCACAACTTCAATGCCAGTAGCTCACAAAGTAGAATTTTTGCTCCCAGGACTCCACAGCTTAGAGGGACCATTGCATACAACCACTTCTTTATCTAACCAGTACCATAACTCAAATTATTTCTAATGCCTTTTCTGTAAGGAGCTTTCTAGGTGTTTTTTTAAAAATAACTATTCACAAGTACAATAAAATATCTCAATATTGATAGCATAGAGAACATCTACGATTAGACTTTCTCTAGTGGGGCCAGTCCTATTGCTTGCCCCCACTGTTTTGATTTAAGACAGCATATAGGCCAAACCTAAATAGCTGAGGGGGCATGGAACCGTGGAATGTGTCTTCTGAAAACTGGCATTGCTGTTTGCTGTGTAGTCTTTCTAATGGCTACACAAACTGGGATTGTACAGTAGGGAGCAGTCAATCTCTAAAGTGGGAGAAATCAATCTAAGAACTACATTTGTAGAGAAGTGTTCTATTCATCATTATATCTGTTCCTCAAGTCAGGGCCACAAGCCATTACTTCCCAGTGCTGTGTGCATGTGTTAGATATAGGTCCACTTTCCACACTGCACTGCAGAGAAAAACTGATGTATTAAAGGGATAAAGCTCCTTGAGTGCTGTAAAAATAAAGTATATGCAGCAAGTTTAGTTCCTAGGACATACATAGTTTTACCCACCAACTTACATCCTATATAAATCTTTTCTCTTTGTGGCTTTCTCAAAACTACAAAACCAGGGTAGACCTAGCATGATGCAGTACATGTTCTGGTATTCCTTATATAACCCAACAGGAGATACATTGTTGATATCAACATCAAGGCAGTTGCTAGCCTACCTCCAACATTACATTTTTTTGGTGAAAGGGTCACTTTGTATTTTCAGATGCATTTTGACACTAATGGTTTCATAGCCCTTGGCTTTTGACATGGGTATAGCATAGCAATTTGCCTGGTTGATGTGTCAAAATCATGTTATTTGTATACAGAGAAGTGGTCTTGAGTTTGGGCGGGCGGGCACATGCCCTGAGCAATGGAATTTGGGCACTTCCAGGGTAAAAGCACCAGGTTTTTTTCTTTGAAATGATGTGAGGACTGGCTTTTAGCAGCTGATGTGAAATATAAGTAGGAGATCCTTACTTCCCCCCACTTGTCACTTGTTCCTTTGCTCTGGCTTCTCTTCCTCCCCTTCTTCAGGCTCTGTCCCTTGCTTCCCTGCCATTCACCACCACTTACCTCCTCTTCCTTGTTAGCCTTACAAAAAACACTGTAAGGCATGGGGGCCTTGATTATGTATAGTGTTTCCTGGACACTCCCAGAATAGCTTCTGACGTCTCACACAAGACAGTATGCATGGAAAAGCAAAACCCCTAGCTTGGTTACCTAGGGCACTTTCTCAGGGTGCATCCTCCCTCCCTCTGCCATGTGTCCTGCTAATTAGGATTCACCAAGCAGGCAGGCATGGCCTCAGACAACTTTTCCCACCCTCTCCAGAGGGAGAATTTAAAACAAGAAGAATAAGAGATTGGATTTATACCCCGGCCTTCATTACCCAAAGGAGTCTCAGAGTGGTTTACAATCTCCATTCTCCTCCAGACAACAGACACCCCATGAGATAGGTGGGGCTGAGAGAGCTTTTTTGAGAACTGCTCTTTCAAGAACAGCTCTGACAGAACTATGGCTTGCCAGTCATCCAACAGCTGCAAGTGGAGGAGTAAGGAATCAAACCCAGTTCTCCCAGATTAGAGTCCGCGCATTTGACCACTACACCAAACTGGCTCTCAGGCATCGGAACAAAACATCTCACTTAATCATGTGCTTAGTTTTTTGCCAACAGACACAGAAGAAATTGCTCCTCACAAAACATCGTTACAGTCAAAAACAACACCAGGACAGAATGAGTGAGTTACCTTTCTACATGCCCTTACGTTTCTGAGAGAAAGCTTGCCTAGAGAGCATGAGAAAACAGCAAGAGAGATTGTTGGGGAGTTGTAAAATGCTTTTGTTGGTGTTCTAGAGTAAAAATGTTTAGGAAACACAGTGGAGAGACTACACAGAAAGAGGGAGAGAAACTAGTTGGTGTAGATATTCCGGGCTGTATGGCCGTAGTCTTGGCATTGTAGAACCTGACTCTTTGTGTCAAGGTGAGAGAGTATTCCATCTTTCTGTGTCATACCTCTGAGGATGCCAGTCAAAGCTGCTGGCGAAATGTCAGGTCCTACAATGCCAAGACTATGGCCATACAGCCTGGAAAATCTACAACTACTAATGCACTCTGGCCATGAAAGCCTTCGACAGCATATATGGAGAGAAACTGTTGCTCAGTTTAGCAAAGAGCAGCAAATTATCAGTTCAAAAGCTAATTGTAATTTACAGAAGAGACAATGGAATATTATCCTAATCACAAATAGTCATAAAACAGTACCACTGAGTTCGATGGGCCTTATTTCATCATCTTAATTTGGTAAAAGTTGTGGTGGAATATAACCATTTCCATATGATAAAAATATCAAGGAAAGTTTGTGACATGGCAGTTCAGGTTGCAGAAATGCTCCATTGAAATGCAGTTTTGATGGGAAGATTTCCATTGGCAAAGCATAACTTTTCTCAGCATGCATGGTTGTGCCCCAAAATATCCTCCGAAATACTGGTTCTGGGAATGCCATGGGGCTACATTTTGAGCTGCAGTGGTAGAGGGGCAATAAGAAACTCATACTTTGATGACAGAAATCCTTCTCATCTGGAGAAATGCTATACGGGATGCCACCCGTTATTTTCCCCAGCAGTAATTTTTGTCAAAGGCAGAAAAGGTTGTCCTGCTTAGAGGAAGTATATTCAAATTATTTTGTGACATTCCACATACAATTCTGTTTATTATGTATAGATCATTAATAAATACCTGTTGATTTTGGTGAGCTAAATATGACATTTTTATCCACAAATCAACCCTGAATAAGACATTGGTGTCAGGAGGAAAGAATTAGGTTTGTTTGGTATTAGGAACATTTGGGGGACAAGTGGATAATGATACCTACTGGAACTGAAAAGGAACCAGTGCTAGTATTTAATAACAAAACTGCCACAGGGCAGCCTTAAGCTGACTTCTGGGGAAATGCTCATGAGTTGGAAAGCATCCGGTTTGGGATGACTCATCTCTTAGCAATGGTGGTATTAATGTTTTAGGTCTTTAAAGGAGACAGGGTCAAGCTTGGCAATGAGCAAACAGAAACCAACAACAGCTGTTTAAAGAGATGAAATAATAGTGGGAAGAACTGCACACACTGAAGGGGGCATTTGAACAGAGATACAGTGTGTTTTTGCTAATGCCAGCAACGTGAGGGCTAGAATGAGAAAACTGGAATGCTTGATACTAAAAAGGTGAGCACAGATGATGTAGTAGACATATGAGAACTCTGGTTATCCTACATTTAAAGACTATACAACGTAATCCTATATTTCTGGAGAATGATTTATAAGCCAAGTTGCATCACCGCTGGGGAGAAAGGGTAAAAATAAAAAGTAATATATATACAAGGTTCATGGAAGGATGGATTGGAGAACATGTTGCTCTTTCTGTTAAAGAGGAAACAATCTAGCAAACAGAACCACCTATAAAGAATAAGTATAGTTGGAAATATTAGATACAAAGTAATGTGAAACTAGGTATGTATTACTAGGTACATTTTCTTGCCTCCCCTCAACAAAACTCTAGGAGAACCCAAGATGGAATAAATCAGGGAAACAGTCAAAGGAAACTTTAGATCTGGTGTCTTCAATGGCTGCACTGGGAGTCTCCCAATTTGTTTCAGGCCCCACGCACACCAAGCAGGTCACACCTTGGTTTGATCTTTGGCCTGGGGATAGATGTGGATCTGACTTCGAAGGAGGAAGTCCCATAGTCAGATGACTTGGTTTTGAAGGGCATTTCCATCCCCTACTGTCTAGGCTAAGTTATGCTCCCTGTGGAGACTAATGGACCCAATTGGGTTCCAGAATGCTCTGCGGGATCCGATGCCTTCCTGTGCCTCATTGGATGAGCTGGTAGGGGACTGGAATTCCCGTCTCTCTGAAGCCACCAATTAAGTTGCTCTCCAATGTCCTCTGTGCTTCTGTGGCAAGTCCTCTCCCTGATATATGGTAGAACTTAGTAGGATGACATGGGAGCTTAGACTACTTGAACAAGTTTGGCAGCGTACTCATGATGAAGCCACAAGAGTATCTTATAGGATGCTTATGAAATCCTGTGAGGTGGTGGTGAAGGCTGACAAGAGGGCATTCTGCTCAGCCTCCATTGCGTTCACTAGCTCTCACCCAGCACACTTGTTTAAGGTGATTAGGTCTTTGACATCCCTCATTAAGAGTTACCAAAATAGATATAGAAATTCAGCCATTAGCTCTGATGCATTTGTGAGCTTTTTGGGGGGATAAAGTCTTATTGCTCCGCAGTGATTTACCTGCCTATGTTGATACAGTATGTGAACTGGAGGCCCCTTGACTGTCTTTGGATTCAGTTTTTAACTCCTTCAGCCTGTTCTCCTCTGCTGATGTTGACAGGGTCCTGGGTGCTGTTAAGCTGACCATGTGCCTCCTTGATCTGTATCCCTCATGGCTGGTTAAGGCTGGTGATGAGAGGATACAAGGCCTTCTACTGGACATTGTCAATCTGTCCCTGGAGATAGGGGTCTTTCCAGAGGGTCTTTGGGATTGGAGTCCAGACTTTCAGCTCTTGATGGGGTACCACTGACACCACTGCAGTCCGTCAAGAGTTTGGGTGTGACCTTGCATGCCTCCTTATTGATGGAGGCCCAAGTCATGCATGTTAATAGGCTGGTGTTTTCCTATCTTTGTCGAGCTCATCAACTGACTTTTTTCTTGATGCACCCTGACCCAGCCATGGTAATCCATGCAACAGTCACCTCCAGATTAGATGACTGTAATTCGCTTTACGCTGGCCTACCCTTAAGACTGACCTGGAAACTCCAGTTGATCAAGAATGCGGCAGCATGAGTCCTGGCAGAAACATCACAGATGGCACATATTCAACCTGTGCTGTGCCAGCTATACTGGCTTCCAGTGGAGTACCATCAAGTTCAAGGTTCTGGTATTGACCTATAAGGTCTGAAACCAATGTATCTATGGGACCATCTCCTCCGGTACATCCCTGGGAAAGCTTTGCGCTCTACTGATAATAACTCACTGATGATCACTGGCCCAAATGGTGTCCAACTGTCCTCAACCATGGCCAGGGACTTTTCAGTCCTGGCCCCAACTTGGTGGAACTCTCTGCCAAATGACACCAGGGCCCTGTGGCATCTTATGCAATTCCATAGGGCCTGGAAGAAGAAGAGGAGGAGGAGGAGGAGGAGATTAGAATCTTCTTTGTGGTCTCTGTGCATCACACCTATGGGATCCAGTGCACCTGTGCTGATCTGTTTGGTGTTGTACAAAGCTCACAATAGGATTTTCGCACCTCCGCCCTGGGCCTGCGCGGGAACCCCTACTGTGCATGTCCAAGGGGACGGGGCATGGACATCCCGCCAGTTCTCTTCTGACCACCTTGTTGGTAACAGCTTGGGTTGGTTGGTCTGAGAGTTTTTCTGAGAGACTTTTCTGCCTCACAGCAGGGATCTTATTCAAACCTTTTTCTTCAGTTTTTTGCTTCTTATTTCTTTTTGTGCTCCCGCTTTTCAAAGGGACGCTGTGGATATCTTTTCCTTCAGACCTTGTCCCTCCCCCCCCCTTAAACTGCCTCAGCCAGGTCAGTTTATGGAAAGTAAGAGGTGGGGGTGTTTTAAGAGGTGCTCTTCTTGTGGCAGCAAGCTAGCCCCCCAAGACAAGCACTCTCTTTGTATCTTCTGCCTGGGTGAGAGCCACTGGCTGGATGCTTGTGCCCTTTGTGCCCGGTTCTCTAACCAAACCAGGAAGAACAGGGCCGCAAGACTGAAAGTCGCACTGTGGGAGTCCGCTCTTGTCCCCCCGACTTCAGCTATGGAAGCCGATCAGTCGGTGTCGAAACCGTCAACATCGTTGACATCAGTGCCGAAAGAGCTCTCCACACTGAAGTCTCCCCGAGCAGGCAAGTCTTCCTCCGATACGGGGCTGGCAACTAAGAAGACAGGTAGCTCTAAGACAACCTCGTCAGTGTCTACTCCAGTAAAAAAGCCCAAGAAGGACAAATCCAAAGGACTTGCTACCCAGAAGGGAGGAGACACACATAAGTCTCACGGTGTGAGTGGTGTAACATCTCCTAGGGGCTCTGCTCTGCATGCTGATGCACTACAGCAACCCCTCCAGTCACATTGTCCCCCACCGGAGCTGGCGAAAGTCCATGCGGAGCCTCCTGTGGAAATTTTGGATTTCTGACACATAGGCGGTGGGTCCTCACTCTCTGTTGTTGGTTTCCTGGGCCATTGAGTGATCTGATCGTGCCCGACACCAACCTAGAGAGAGATCTCGGTCTCCATGTCATGGCGATCGGAGTAGGTGGGACAACTGTGATCCTCGACTGGACAGGTACCGTCCCGCTCGACCGCATGATCGCCCGTCAGGATATTCATATGTGCCTCCAATGTTTCCATTTGACCATCGCCCAGATATGCCGTACTGGTTCTCCTCTGTGCCGTGGCAACCACCGAAAGACCAGGAGGCCTGGGAAACACGTCGGCATCGCTCCTGCTCCCCACGTCGTCCTCCTCCCTCAGCATCAATCTCGAAACCACCGCCCTCCTCTCCTCCACCACACCTCCCCTGTCAATCACCACCAAAACACCCACCGATATCAACACCAGTCCAGGACACAGAATCGTGTTCCTAGTCCTCTCATGAGGGTTCAGATGTTGACCAATTAGAGGATGACTTCTCTCCCATGGACCCCTCACCTAAACAAACCATCTCGGGGGATAGTCCGATATTGCCTTCGGAAGACATGTCCTCTTACAGCGACCTAATAAAGCGAATGGCCCATTCTCTTGGGTTACCCATAGCGCAGCCTCAATCTGCTGCCTCTGACGAGGTCTATGACATTATCGAAATTGACGTCTCAACCCCTATAGCCCTTCCGATGTTGAAACATCTTCTACACGCGGTCAAGAGTCCATGGGTCAAACCATCCTCGGCCCCGGTCTCCACCAAATGGCTCGATCATATGTACCGAGTGCAAGAAGAAGGTGCCTCGTTTCTTTACTTGCATCCTCATCCGAACTCAATGGTTGTTTCCACCTCATTGAAAAATAAGCACTCTAACGCCATCCCTGCAGACAGGGAAAGTAAGAAGATCGATGCCTATGGTTGCCGGATCTATTCTTCTGCAGCCTTGGGAATCAAGGCATCCAACTACATGGCCTGCTTCAGGAGGTATCAATACTCCCTCTGGCAAAGGATGGCTGATTTCCTCCCCTCTATACCAGAGGATAAGATGGGTGAAGCACGGTCAATACAGAAGGAAGTTCTCCTGGTAGCGAAACAATTCTTGAACACCACAAAACACACCCTTGATGCTTTTTCAACGTTGATGGCCTCTTCGGTTTCCCTCTGACACCACACATGGCTTTGGACCACCTCCTTACTGCAGGACACCAGGTCCTATATCGAAGACCTTCCCTTTGATGGGGAAGGCATTTTCCACTCATCGACTGACTCTGTCTTACAAGAATTAGATAAAAGCATAAAGGCATCTAAGTTGTTGGGGGTCTCGGCCCCACAACGATTATACAGACAGAGATCCTGGTCCCGTTATGCCCCATGGTGTCCGTACACGAGCAAGCCCTCTCCAGACAACGCGTGGAGACCGTGCCAATCTCCTGTAGGCAAACGCCAACAGTATCCATACCAACCAAAATCAAGGTCGGGATCTTTCCGACAGCAGTCCAGACCGAAATCCCACTGACTTTTCCCTTTCTGTGTCGACAGAGACAACATATCTCCATCCCTTCCTCTCCACTTGGAGGACTATTACTACAGATGCCTGGGTCCTATCCATCGTGACCGACGGATACCTTATCGAATTTGTCGACCTCCTCACTCTCTCTGTTGTCCACCCCACACCTCCTTCTGCCATCCTCCTTCAGGAAGTCGATTCCTTGTTTACACAAGAATGCGATAGAACCTGTACTGAGGGCTTCGGAAAAGATGGGGTTCTACTCCCACTATTTTGTGGTACCGAAACGCAACAGGGGACTACAGCCCATCTTGGATCTTCGGGATCTCAATGTTTACATCCGATACCGCAAATTCAAGATGACGACCCTGCAGGTTATCCTCCCCTTACTATCCTGAGGCTCCTGGATGGCTACCATCGACCTCCAGAATGCTTATTTCCATCTCAACATCCACCCATCCCACCAGAGATACCTCCGCTTTGCCATAGGGGAATGTCACTATCAGTATAAGTGCCTCCTCTTTGGTCTCTCCACCGCACCGAAGATCTTCACCAAGACCATGGTGGTGGTGGCAGCCCACCTTCATCTTCAGGGGATTACTGTCTTCCCCTATATTGATGACTGTCTTCTGGTGGCAGACACCCCAATGCTTTTATGCGAGCACATTGCGCTGACGCTGCACCTCTTGTCATTCCTTGGACTTCAGGTCTGTCACTCAAAATCCCAGAGGGTGCAGTTTATAGGGGCACTACTGGATACCATCGCTTGCAGAGCATTCCTACCGGCAGACAGGGATCAAACCCTGTCCTCCCTTGCAAACTTTGCTCACACTTCTCCATCTTCGATGACATACCATGTCCAGCGTCTCCTGGGGCACATGTCTGCCACAACATCTGTCCTCCCATTAGCGAAGCTCCACATGAGGCCCCTCCAACTCTGGTTTCTAAAGAGCTTCTGTCTGGCCTTCATGCCTCAGTCAAAATCCCTCACACCTCCTCAAAGTGTGCGGGACTCTCTACTCTGGTGGACTATCATTCCGAATATCACCGTGGGTGCCCCCTTCATCCTCCCCAACCCCCTTTACACTATGACAACGGATGCCTCCCTATGGGGCTGGGGAGCCCATCTCAATGGCATCAGCATCAGTTACCGTTGGGATGCTGGCACCGCAACTCGGCACATCAACTACCTAGAGCTGCTGGCAATCAAGTTGGCTCTCTGGGCTTTCCAACCTCTCCTCAGAGGGCACTGTGTGGCTGTCCTAAAGGACAATACTACGGCACTCAGCTACGTAAACTGTCAGGGAGGGACAGTGTCCTGGAGCCTTTGTCAGCTAGTGATTGAGCTGTGGGATTGGTGCATTGCCAACCAGATCGTCCCAGGAGCCACCCACATCCCAGGTGTCATGAACATGGAGGTGGACCTCCTCAGTAGGGGTCTCACTCATCATCATGAGTGGGAGCTCAATTGGTCCTACCTCCAGCCCCTCTTTCAACAATGGGGCACTCCAGACATCGACATCTTCGCTTCCAGGGAGAATACAAAATGCACACACTTCTGCAGCCAGGGGGGAAAAGATCCACTCTCCCTGGGAGACGGCCTCCTGTTCTTGTAGGAACGGACATTCCTTTACATGTTTCCCCCTCTGCCCCTGCTTCTGAGAGTAGTGCACAAACTGGTGAAACTTCATCCAGATTGCATCCTCGTAACTCCATGGTGGCCCAGGCAACCCTGGTTCCCCATCCTACTTCATCTAGCATGGGGCAGATACCACCACTTCCCCAGGGTTCCAGACCTTCTCACAGCAGAGAACGGAACGCTGTTCCATCTGAAGGTGAAAACCCTAAAGCTGACGGCTTGGAGAATACAGCCTTGAGATTCTCTGCTAGGGTCTCTGAGGTCCTCTGCAATGCGAGGAAGGAATCCACGCGTCTGTCATATCAGAGGAAATGGCACAGGTTCCTCTCCTACTTCCACTCTCCTACCGAATCACCGACTTCTGTAAGCCTTGACAGGATCCTGGACTTCCTTATCTCCCTCAAGGACCAGGGTCTCTCCCACTTGTCCATCAGGGTCTACCTGGTGGCAATCTCTGCATATCATGAAGGCCTAGATGGCCATACAATTTTTTCCCATCCAACGTCTAAACAATTTCTAAAAGGCCTTCTTAGACTGCATCCCCCTGTGGCCGCACCTACAGAATTGTGGGACTTGCCTCTGGTGCTCCGTCATCTCACCAGACGCCCATTCAAACCCATGGCAACGTGTGATCTCCAGTATGCAGCCTGGAAGACGGCTTTCCTGGTGGCTATCACCTTGGCCAGGAGGGTCAGCGAACTCAGGGCGCTACGTCATGACCCACCGTATTTGGTCTTCCTGCCGAATGGAGTGCGTCTGGTGCCAGATCTCTCCTTTGTCCCTAAGGTCGTCTCAGAGTTCCATCTAAATTCCGAAATATTCTTACTGGAATTTTTTCCGCATCCTGACAGGGAGGAGCAGCGCCTACTTCACACCCTCAGTGTCAAGAGGGCACTTCTCTTCTACCTAAATCGGACTCAACCTACCAGACGTGACACTATGCTGTTCCTCTCCTACAGTTCGGCTTCCTTGGGGTTGTGCATTTTACCTCAACGTTTGTCCAAATGGATCATTGGGACAATCAGAATATGCTATTCTTTGTTGAAGCAGCCGCTCCCCCCTTACCTGCGGGCTCACTCTACAATGTCCATGGCAACCCCTACGGCCTTTCTGAAGGGCGCATCACTATTGTCCATCTGCAGAGCAGCTACATGGTCTATGCCAACCACGTTCATCAAGCACTACGCTCTGGATGTCTGTGTGCAACAGAAGGGTGACTTGGGTCATCTGGTCCTGTCCACTGCGGCTCGCTGACTCTGACAGCGCCCACCTCCAGGTGAGCCATTGCTTTTTAATCTCCCATAGGTGTGATGCACAGAGACCACGAAGAAGATAAACAGGTTGCTTACCTTTAACTAATGATCTTTGAGTGGTCATCTGTGCATTCACACCACCCGCCCGTCCTTCCCCACTGCTGTCATCCTCAGTTGTTCTCATACTTGACTCAGGTTGATAGTGGTCAGAAGGAACTGGTGGGATGTCCGTGCCCTTGGGCATGTGCCGTAGGGGTTCCTGTGCAGGCCCAGGGCAGAGGCGCGAAAATCCCGTTGTGAGCTTTGTACAACACCGACCAGATCAGCGCAGTCGCACTGGATCCCATAGGTGTGAATGCACAGATGACCATTCGAAGATCATCAGTTACAGGTAAGCAACCTGTTTTTTTTACCCCACCCTTCACTCGGAGTCTCAGAACGGCTTACCAACTCCTTTCCCTCCCCCTCCCCACAACAGTCACCCTGTAAGGTAGGTGGGCCTGAGAGAGCTCTGACAGAAATGGCTCTTTTTCAAGAACAGCTGTGCCAGAACTGTGGCTTGCCCAAGGTCATCCAGCAGGTGCAAGTGGAGGAGTGGGGAATCAAACCCCGTTCTCCCAGATTAGAGTCCGTGCACTTATGCACTACACCAAACTGTTTTGCCAGGCTTTTGGTTGAGGGCAGCAATGGTTTTTTCACACACACCCCTGCATTTTTTTTGTTCTAAGTTCCCTCTCCCCTGCCCAGAAAATGGTCAGGTAGTCCAGAATTGGGACAGAAAATATACAGGATGCCATCTTGGATCTTTTTATTCTGGATCTTTCAGTTTTTATCAAATTGTATACTGAATTTTAATGTTTTGTCTATTTTTATGGCATTATGCCCCCTTGTACATCACCCATAGCCTAGCGTAAGCTGGGGTAGAGTGATTAATAAATCAAATAACAACAACAACAACAGTGCAAAACTATCCTTACTTGTGGGAGGGAAGGTGACATGGTATAGCCTGATCTTGTCATATATCAGAAGCTAAGCAGGGTTAGTACTTGGATGGGAGACCTCCAAGGAAGGCTCTCCAGAGGAAGTCAATGGCAAACCACCTGTGCTTCTGACTTGTGTTGACAGCCCCTTGCCGAGGTTGCCATATAAATTGGTTGTGACTTAATGGCACATACATGTATGCCCTTACATTCATTGTATGTTCAGAGATAACATTTCTAGCTGATATAATCTAGGGATGTAATTTTTGGTTTAATCCTGAATGGTATATAGAACCTGATTTTAAGAGGTAGAGATTGTTTGTTTGTTTATTTTTTGCATTTATATCCCGCTCATCCCTATGGGGCTATCAAATTCACCATGCATGTAGCTGAGGAAGGTCTACACAAAGTCAGATTCAGGTATCTATTTAAAGCGTTATAATTTTACAGATATATCACACAGATTAGAAAAGACAGAAACGTGTTTGAGATGATGCTAGTATAGTTAAGGGGCACAATTAGGGAAGCTATAAAGGCAAGGAGGTTTGCTTTAAAAGAGTGGGTCTGGACAAAATGACTATTAAAGTGAACACAAACACTGGCAGAAGAACCAATATAATTAGACAATGCCATAAAAAACCGAGCATGGCTTTAAATATTAAGATAAACATTTTTGTTAAAAATCTTTAAATAGATATGAAATAGGAAACCAGAGTGGAGGTGGCTTAATCTTTAGATAACAAAGGTGTGAAAGAATTACTGACAGAAGAAAAAAGACTGTGAAAGCAAAATGAGTTCTTTGCATCAGTCTTCACTTTGGGAGAAGTTCTACTTTCAGTATGTCTTACCACTTACAATCATTGTGATATACCTGTACAGTAAAAGATCTTCTGGTCAGATCTATCAATGCAATAAAATGTGTCTTCTCCAGGTTCTCCTGTGATTAGCCATACAGCAAAGGAGTATAGGCAACAGAGTATTTGCAGTGGTATCTTCTCAGCTTTAGAATTCCCTGGCAAGGGAAGTTCACTTAGACTTATCCCTGTTAGTGTTCACTGCACAGTCGAAACTGTCTTTTATGCAGGCATTCGGCACTGTTTTTCAATGTCCCTTTGATGTTGTTTTTTTCTGAGCTCCTTGTGGCATTTTTTTTTAAAAGCTGGTTATACTAATGTTGATTTAGCTTTGGATAAGACATCTTTGACCAAAAAGGAGGAGTTTTTTTAAAAAAACTGAAATCAGACAAATTCATAGATGAAAATGATATTGCTGGCTATTAGTCATGTTAGCTGAATGGAACCAGAGGGCTGCCATGTTCCCATACTGTCTGATGGTGGGCTTTCTGGAAGCACTTGGCTTGTCACTTCTTGAAGCAAAATGCTGAGCTAAATGGGCACTTGGCTTTCCTGAAATTTGTATACACACTCAGTCCTCTTTTGCTATCAAAAGTTGAGATTTTTTTTTTACAATTTGCCAGAAATAAATATGTAAAGATCCCAACTTGCTATCAGATTCCATTCCTGTTTGAATTAAAACATTGTGACAGGAATCGTGCCCATTTCTTGTTAGCCCTTCCTCTCTTTCCTATAATAGGCCAAATTGTAACACCACTAAGTATCAATAACATAACATCAGAAGGTACGTCATTGTGTAGATTTTTAACATCACAATGGTGGGGGGAAGCACTTAGTTACCTGAGAAGCTGGTATGCCAGTGTATCTCAGGGATACAGCAGCACAACCTGGATATATGCTGGCACAACACCCTGGTGCTGCCATGTCAGTGCTGGTGCAGCAATGCTGTGGCCCCTGCCAGAGCATCACTGGCACAATCTGCCTGGGCATGTGGCAGGAATTAATAAGCTTTCTAAGCCATCCCAGGTTGAAACCCTTCTCAGCAATGCCAGAGAGTTAGACCCATAAAACCTGTGGCTTAGCCCATAGACACCTATGGAGCAAACAACTCCCTTACCAGCCACCATGCCCCTGGTACCTCGAGGAACACAGGAGGCCAACAAGCACCACAGCCAGCATCCATTGGCCCCCAGATGGATCCCTGCCTCCTCACCATGACTGATATACACTCTGGTCTTTGCGCAGCCAGGTCAGATGCCAAGTTGTGCAGCGGGGCTAAGTTGGTTGATACCAAGACTTACTTACTTATTACTTTCAATTTATATCCTGCCTAGCCAGGGCAAACTAGCTCAAGGCAGCATACACGGTAAAATAGATAAAACAATAAAAACATTAAAATTCACAAAATTCACAGCTTGCACCATGATGGTGGCTCAAACACACACTTGGGGAATGGGCACACAATATGGATTACAATTCATAGACAGGGCAGGTGGGGGGAGGCAGTTACAGAGGGCCAGCCGACTCCTATGGACCTGATTCTTCTTTGCCACCTCAAGGGCACACCCTGGGCCTCTCCAGCAGAGACACCAAGCCACAGCAGCTGTCCGGTACCCAACAACAGAGCTCTGGCCCAGTGGCTGTGGAATGGATCTGCTAGCATGAAGCAAGGTCCGTTTACTGCCCCCACTCCCCTCTGCTGGTCCCTTGTCCTTAGACCTGCCCAGGGACCATAGCCACAGCCCGGCAGCCTTGGCAGATGACTCCAGGGCAGAAGGCACAGAGCTGGTCCTCTGGGGGGCTGCTGCCAACTACAGTTCCTTGGGGTTCCCACTGTGAGACCCACTTACTGCTAATTCAGAACTTCCACAGAGCCTCAGGGTGCCCCACTTGGTTGACCACATGCCATGACTTGGGGTGGTAGCTCCAAGTGGGAGTCATGGCCCCACATCCCCCCAACCTCCATTTCATCTCCAAAACCCACCCTTCCTAGTCTCAAACTCTGAATCCCCAGAACTGTCCCATGCTGTAGCTGTAGTCCCACCTGCCTTGGCTTGGCCAGCATGTGGAGGCAGCCGTGATAGCCTGCAGGTGCACTTGGGTCAGTGGTTGTGTGCACATCCTTGTGGCCCCATCACTTTTGGCATATTTCTTCCTCAGATGGGATCCATCCAGCGATCCATCCACATGCCACTGAGTATCTGGCACAGGGTTGCTAGCCCCCAGGTCCAGGTGGAGATTCTCCAGATCCTGGGGGCTACAATCCACCCTGTCCAGCTGGCTGCCAGGGGAAGCCCCACCCCCAAGCTGCAACCACCCACATCCCCCCCTCTCCCTCCCTGCTAAAAGATTTAAAGGGCTTCACCTGAGCGGCAGTGACCATGTGGCCTGCTGATCGACTAGAGGGCCCCTTAAATCTTTTAGCAGGGAGAGAAAGGGCTGTCGCCGGCCACAGCTCCACTGGCAAAAAGATCTTTTAAAGTGGGTGGGGCAGCGGTATGGGCCTGAATCCCAAGTGGTGGATTGCTGCTGGGAAATGAGTCCCACATGCACTGCATCCCCCCCAGCTGGCAAAAAGAAAGCCCCCCAAATTCCCCCACTGGATTGACAAAGGGACCTGACAACTCTAATCTGGCATCTAATTTGGTCCATGGCAAGACTGGCACAACCCCTCTCGGGGGGGGGGGCTCTGTCTGATCCCCTGGTCCAACTGTAAGGTTCCCATTTGCCTGCCTGTGGCAGGAGATCTCCAGGTAATTATTGCCCTTGATGCTGATGTTCACCTGAGTGGTGCAAGGAAACTGGGGCCAAAGGGGGAAGCATGACTGATCCCAAGTGAAAATTTTAAAGAGAAAAATTAGGCCTCATTTACTTACATATAGTTCCGACTATAGAGTTCCTGGATATTCCTAGAGTTACCCAGAAGGAACAAGGGCTGCTCTAGGACTCTAGGTATTGCCAAGAACTCTGTGGTCAGAACTTCCTGTAAGTCGATGAAGCCTTGTTATTTTTTTTTACATTTTCTTTTGGGATGCTGCCCCCACAACCCCCTCCTACCAGTTGCTAGGCACCACCTGGAAGCCCTAGTCATTGCCCTGCAGCCTGGTCCTGGCCTCCCCAGAGGGTGCTGATTCCATAAGGCATACGTGGCCTGGGGCAGGGAGGTGGGGCCCACCCCATGATGGAGTCAAAGCAGTATGCAGATAGGGCAGGCCAAACTGCAGCTCCCAAGGAATCAGCTCAGACCCTGGAAGACAGGACAGTGCAAGCCATGGCTCCTGAGCAATTGGCCCACCCGGGTCCCAGCAGAAAAGACAGCCTAAGTTGCAGTGCTTGAACAATTGGCCTGGGTCCCAGCAGAAAGGATGGGCCAAGTTCAGTCAATGAGCCCCGGCAGAAAGGATAAGTCATCCCACAGCCCCTGACAGATCCCAGCCTCGGGTCAAAAGTTGGGGAAGGAAGGTGTCTTCAGCAGCAGATGGAAGAGACACACACATGAACACATGAAGCTGTCTTATACTGAAACAGACCTTCTTGGTCCATCAAGGTCAGTATTGTCTACTCAGACTTCCGGTGGCTCTCCGGGGTCTCAGGCAGAAGGCAAGTGGGCAGCCACACTCACATACACACAAGCATGGACTCCCTTGATTCTTGCACCCACCACCACTGCCTCCTGTGCTTTTGCATACTCCTGGCCCCAATCCTCAGTATGGTCATGGAGTACTTCATGGCTCCTTCACAGAAGGTGCAGTTGCTACCGCACTTCAGAAAATCCAAGGAGGAGGTGGGTGGCAGACCAAGGGGTGAAGAGGAGGTCACTGACAGCTGGCGGTGTGACTAGATGCACTGTCCTCCTGGCAAAAAAGTACTAACACCTTTTTATTACAAAAAAAGCACTAGTTAAGATTAAGAGGGCTATATGCTGTGGGCAAGGGAAGAGATGATAATGCTAGGTAGGCTGAAAAGCAGAGACCTTAGGAAATAACGGATGATGAAGAGACATGGAACTGAAGAATCCGTGAAGACTCAGATGCCTGAAGCTGCCTTTTATAGAGCCTAGGCCTCTTATTAAGGTCAGTACTGTCTACACAGACAAGCAACAGCTCTGGGTCTCAGGCAGAGGAGGTCTTTCACATCACCTACTACCCAACCCTTTTAACTGGAAATGCTGTGGACTGACCTTTGACATGTCTAGCAGATACTCTTAGCCCAGAAGATCAAAATACCTGATAAGGATTAAAATCATCAGAAGCTGAGCAATTTCAAAGGTGAAAGGTTTTATTTTTGCTTTTAGCAAGTACATCATTTCTAAAATTAAGTACACAACAGAAGGCTAACTAGTAGTCCCATTTAAAAAGAATACTTTGCTTAAAATATTGAACTACAGGGTTAGTAGCATTTGATTTTTTTTCTGTCCTAGTCTGCTTATGAAGCCATCTAGCAGTTATAAAATGAGCACTATTTAACAGGCCCTGAAGTCAAATACATTATTTCACTGTCTATGAAGTTCTCACTGATAAACCAAGCCACCCAAATCAGCACAATGGTTTGGGTCAATAGCATTGCCCAGGTGGAAGCACACTCTCCTAAACTGTTTAACAAGTTCTCACAACCCCGCACAGGTCCAGTTTTGTGATGACTTGACATTGTCTAGAGTAAACTTTGCATTTTAATTGGGCATACTTACCACCAAAAACATCATGACTTTCCCTTAGTACAGTCATGTTAATGGCTCACAGTGGTTTCTGGTTTTGAAACTAGTCATATTTCACAAAGAAAATTCCAAAGATGATCTATTCTAACATGTAAGCCCAGCAGAATAATTATGGAGAGAGGCTGTACAAAACATATTTCAAAGCACATTAAGGATGATGATCAGAGATTAACCATCAAGTCAGCCGCGCACACCATAGTCAGTTCAAGAGGTAGGGTTGCCAGATGGGGGAACCTCAGCAGGGTATATAATGCCATAGAGTCCACTGACCAAAACAGCCATTTTCTCCAGGAGAACTCATCTTGGAGGTTGGCAATACTAAGGAGAGTGCCAGGTTTGTTCAAGGACTTCAGAGAAGTATAATGCCATAGAGCTCACCCTCCAAAGCAGCCATTTTCTCCATGGACACTGATCCTTGTAGTCTGGAGATCAATTGTGATTCAGAGAGATGTCCAGGCCTTCTCTCCCCCACCCCCGCTTCAATTCCAAAGCTGCTTCCCATTTAACACTTTAACTCAGGCCCCCAGAGGGCTTCTATCAGGTCCACAGTGGAGCTGGCTGTCTTCTGCTTCTTTCACTGCTGCTGCATCATCATTGCAGCTTTCAGATACACACCTGAACAGCATACTCAAGATTGCAACAGCACAGACATTTTGATGTGATAATTCAGAGCAAGAGGTGTCAGTTATCAGACACTGTTAAATAAACAAAATACTGCAAGAGTGCTAATGTTTTAAGCATGTTTTTATTTTAAGTTAAAAAACCCTTTGTGTTTTTGTCCTTTATAAAGTTTATATCTCTACTACCTGGCATTACGTTTTATAACACACAGGGCCTGGCCCAACAAGGTCTCATTTATGTCAAATCCAGCCCTCATAACAAATGAGTTCAGTACCCCTGCTTTAACTGATTAACAGTTTAACTTTCTCCCTGCTAATGCCCCATGGCCTCTTGGGATTCCCAACTTGGGAGCTGTAGTTCTAATTCCCTTTGTTATCGTTGCAGTAAGGCCTGCTGAGAAAAACAGGTTGCTTACCTGTAACTGATGATCTTTGAGTGGTCATCTGTGCAGTACCACACATGGTTGGGCGCCTGCGCACGACCTCATTCGGAGAAACTTCTAAAGCTTTACCTCAGAAGAGCTTTGGCAGGACCTCTTCCCGCTCTGGGGAGGAGACATGCACTGCACATGCCCAGAGCGGGAGAGAGAGCCGCCTCCCACTCAGTTCCTTCGACCGCCAATGGCAAGGCCAAGCAATCTAAAGAAGGAAATCTGGAGATGCCAGCAGTGGGGAAGGCCTTGTGGGATTGTGGTACTGCACAGATGACCACTCGAAGATCATCAGTTATAGGTAAGCAACCTGCTTATCTTCGTCGTGGTCTCTGTGCAGTCCCATACATGGGTGATTACAAGAGCTGAACCAGTTGGAGGAGGGAGCTGGCAGCTGAAAAAGACACAAACAGACTGGTTAAGGCACAGCATCAGCATCAAACAAGTCACCCATGGTCCTACCTGAGGGTGCAGAAGGATCAAGCGAAGAGAGATCGCAGTACCGTCTGACCGAAGGCAGCATCCCGTCGGGCTTGGATGTCAAGTGCGTAGTGGGTCACGAATGTCGATGCCGAGGACCACGTAGCAGCCGCACAGATGTCTTCCAACGAGACACCCGCCAGGAAAGCGGTGGACGTTGATACCGCCTGTGTGGAATGGGCAGTAACACAGGTAGGAGCAGGCTGACGTGCCAGCTCATAGCAAAGGGCTATAGTGGAAGTCACCCATTTAGAGAGTCGTTGGGAAGAAATCGGCTCACCCAGGTGCGGAGGGCCATAAGCTAGGAACAGCCGAGGGGATTTGCGTATGAGCTGTGTCCTATGCAGGTAGAAAGAGAGCACTCTGCGAACATCGAGACAGTGCAAGGCTCTCTGAGAGGCATCAGTCGGGTTCGGAAAGAAAGTAGGGAGAACAGACGACTGAGAGAGATGAAAGGCAGAGATGACTTTAGGGAGGAAGGAAGGATCTGTTCTAAGGACAACCTTCTCCCTATGAAAAACAGTAAAGGGGGGATCAGCCCTAAAGGCAGCTAGCTCCCCTACTCTACATGCAGTGGTAATGGCGACAAGAAACGCTGTTTTCCAGGAAACTAACCTGAGGTTGGTGGTAGCCATGGGTTTGAACAGTTTAGACATGAGCTGAGAAAGGACCAGTGACAAGCTCCACGAAGGCACCAACGGTTTCCTAGGAGGGCACATCCGAAGGAGACCCTTGAGGAACGTTTTGGTGAGACGATGGGAGAACACTGAGGATCCTTGTATCGGGATGATTGGCGGAGATTGCTGCCAGATGAACCCGCAAGGACGAGTATGCAAGGCCAGTATCCTTTAAGTGTACGATGTAGGAGAAAATCTCACAGAGAGATGATCGAACCGGATCGAAGGAGTGATCAGAAGCGTAGGATTGGAATCTGTTCCACTTTGGAGGATTCTCCCTCACACCCGAGAGAGGAGATCTGGGACGACAGGGAGAGGGCGGAAGGAACGACGGGAGAGTTGGAGCAGATGAGGAAACCAAACCTGGTGCGGCCACCACGGAGTGACTAGTATGCAGGAGGTGCCATCTGCGCGGATCTTCTGAATGACCCAGGAGATGAGAGGGAACGGAGGAAAAAAGTAAAATAGGGTTCTGGTCCACTTGTGAAGAAAGGCATCCCTGAGCGACCGAGCAGATGGGGGACCCCTGCTGAAAAACAGGCGACATCGAGCATTGTCGGCGGTCGCGAAGCCGTCGGCAGATGGGTGACCGAACTCTAGAAAGAGAGGTCAAAGATACCAGAGGGGAATGGACCATTTGTTGTCCGACGAGGCAGAGTGACTCAACCGATCTGCATCGACATTTTGATCCCCGGGAATGTGTATCGCTGAGAGTGTGATGGAGTGACCAAGGCACCAGGACCAGAGGTCGATTGCCAAGTTGCAGAGACAAACAGAGGCAGTGCCACCCTGTTTGTTGATGTAATAAACAGCAGTGGTGCTGTCGGAAGCCACTTGGACGATACGTCCCCGAAGGGTTGGAAGAAATGACCGAAGGGCCAGATAAACCACTCGCAACTCTAGGTAATTTATGTGATAAGTTGCGTCTCGAGCAGACCAAGCCCCTTGAGCAGAAAGCATTCCGCAGTGGGCTCCCCAACCCCAGAGGGAAGTGTCCGTGGTCAACAACAGCTTGGGAGGAGGAGGTCGAAAGGGCATCCCGGAAAGGAGGTGGAAGGGTTGAGACCACCATTCAAGAGAGTTGAGGACGCTCCGTGGAATCGACAGAATCGTGTGCCAAGGACTCCATAGAGGATCGAAGGTGCGGAGAAGCCACAGCTGAAGCGGCCGCATTCTCAACCGGGCATGGCGGACTACAAACACCGTGGAGGCAAAGTGACCGAGGAGCCTTATCACAGAACGGGCAGATTGTTGAGGGAACGTCTGAAAGGAGGACACCATCGCCAGAATGTCGGAAGCCCTCGATTCCGGGAGGAAAGCCGAGCCCCGAGAAATCGAAGGACTTGGAGGGGCTGAAGGGAGGACTTGGTGACGTTGACGCAGAGACCAAGAGCACGGAGGAGGGAAAGAGTCTCCTGAGTGTTGTGGAGCAACTGAATTGGTGTCGGAGCTACGAGAAGCCAGTCGTCGATGTAAGGATAAAGAGTGATTCCCCATCGATGAAGCTCGGCCACCACCACAGCCATCAGCTTGGTGAACACCCGCAGGGCGGTAGAAAGACCTAAGGGAAGCACCCTGTATTGGTAGTGTGCATCTCCAACAGCGAACCGAAGGAATCGATGGTGCTGGGGATGGATCGTGACATGGAAGTATGCGTCTTGGAGGTCGACTGACACGAGCCACGCCGCCCGTGGTATCAGAGGAAGGATCGACTGCAAAGTGACCATTCGGAATTTTTGATACCGAACAAAACGGTTGAGATCTCGAAGATCCATAATCGGTCAGAAGCCGCCGTCTCTCTTGGGAACCAGGAAATATTTTGAGTAGAAGCCGCAAGTCCGTTGCGCCTCCGGGACGACCTCGATGGCTCCTTTGGCAAGGAGGGTGGAAATCTCGAGATCGAGAAGAGGGTCTGGAGGCGTGACGACAAAGTGTGGAAGGACTGGAGGCGAAACAAACTCTATGGTGTACCCGACCCGTAGAATGGTGAGGACCCAGGAGTCAGTGGAAATTTCTTCCCAGGCTGGTAGAAAGGGGAAGAGATGGGTCCGGACGGGAGGAGTATACGATGTCGGAGAGAGCAGGCGGTGGAGACAGTCATACAGACTGTTTAGGCTGTGGCGGCTTTTTGGAAGGTTGAGAACGATGCTTGGAGGGAGGACGGGAGTCATAAGGCTTCCTCCTCCATTGGGGACTGGATGCCAGAGACGGATATCGTCTGGCGCTGGGAGGCTTCCAAGGACGGTTCCGAGATCGGTAAGAAGCCACGGAGACCCCAAGATTTCGAGCCTGCTTCCAACTGTCATCAACAGCTTTCAAAACCTTGTCGGTGGTAGAGTGGAAGAAGCCATCATAGCACCTCGAGACCAGGGGGATAGAATGAAAATACTCAACTGAGGTAACGATATGGAGGAACGATAACGAGGTGTGAACGCAAAGGCGGTCGAAGAAGAACTGAGTGGAAGGCGGCTCTCTCTCCCGCTCTTTTGATACAGTTCCTCATCAAAGGCTCCTAAGTAAGCTCAATAGTCATGGGATAAAAGGACAAGTCCTCTTGTGGATCAAAAACTGGCTTATAAATAGAAAACAGAGAGTGAGTATAAATGGGAAACTTTCTCAGTGGAGGGTGGTAAGCAGTGGGGTACCACAGGGATCAGTACTCGGTCCCATGCTTTTTAACTTGTTTATTAATGATTTGGAATTGGGAGTAAGCAGTGAAGTGGCTAAATTTGCAGATGACACGAAGTTGTTCCGGGTGGTGAAAACCAGGGAGGAGTGTGAGGCACTCCAAAGGGATCTGGTGAGGATGGGTGAGTGGGCGTCAACGTGGCAAATGGGGTTCAATGTGGCTAAGTGCAAAGTGATGCACATTGGAGCCAAAAATCCTAAATATAAATACACGTTGATGGGGTCTGAACTGGCAGAGACGGACCGAGAGAGAGATCTTGGAGTCATAGTAGATAACTCAATGAAAATGTCCAGACAGTGTGTAGCTGCAATAAAGAAGGCCAACGCTATGCTGGGGATTATTAGGAAGGGAATTGAAAACAAATCAGCCAGTATCATAATGCCCCTGTATAAATCATTGGTGCGACCTCATTTGGAATACTGTGTATAGTTCTGGTCACCACATTTCAAAAAGGATATTATAGCATTGGAAAAAGTGCAGAGAAGGGCAACTAGAATGATAAAAGGGTTGGAACATCTTCCTTATGAAGAAAGGTTAAAATGCTTGGGGCTCTTTAGCTTGGAGAAACAACGGCTGAGGGGTGACATGATCGAGGTTTATAAGATTATGAATGGGATTGAGCAGGTTGAGAAAGAAGTACTTTTCTCCCTTTCTCACAATACAAGAACTCATGGGCACTCCATGAAATTGCTGAGCAGTCGGGGTAGAACAGATAAAAGGAAATACTTCTTCACCCAAAGAGTGATTAACATATGGAATTCACTGCCACAGGAGGTGGTGGCAGCTACAAGCATGGACAGTTTCAAGAGGGAATTAGATAAACATATGGAGCAGAAGTCCATCAGTGGCTATTAGCCACAGGGTATAGATGGGAACTCTCAGTCTGGGGCAGGTGATGCACTCTATTCTTGGTGCTGGAGGGGGCAGCAGTGGGAGGGTGTCTAGTGTCCTGGCCCCACTGCTGGACCTCCTGATGGCACCTGGTATATTTTGGCTGCTGTGTGACAGAGTGTTGGACTAGATGGGCCATTGGCCTGATTCAACATTGGCTTCTCTTATGTTCTTATGTTCTCTGGGCATGCGCAGTGCATGTCTCCTCCCCAGAGTGGGAAGAGAGCCTGCCAAAGCTCTTCTGAGGTAAAGCTCTAGAAGTTTCTCCGAACGAGGTCGTGCGCAGGCACCCAACCCATGTGTGGGACTGCACAAAGACCACGACGAAGATCTACAACTTCCAAGGTGCAATGCGTCAGAAACGGGGGCATAAGAACGTAGAAGCCAACGGGACGGGCCAATTGGATGCCAAGGCAGCTTCCCTAGTGGTCAGTGGGAGAGTAAGTGAATCACTGCCAGCATGGCTTGCCTTTTATATATATAGGATACCTTAGTTTACATGCTGCTTTAAATGTTTTAGTGTTCTCTGCCTTGGAAACCCAGTTTGGATGGAAAGGTAGCATAGAAACGTTTTAAACAAACAAAGGAAATAAAATAATGGCAAGACCAATCCTCAATTACTGTGTACAGAAGAATAAAGTAAACATAGATGGAAAGCTGGATTTTTAAGCTTGAAGAAGTTCCCTGGCTAACAGAGCAGCAGCGTCCTAGGCCACTTGTGTGAGGCATCTGCTGATTTGAGCAGCCAGGAGAAATCCATATATTTAAAAGATGGTTATTTAATACACGTGGCAAAACAGGCCAACCTTCAAGTAGAGCTGTCGTGGAGGATGATAAAGCATTATTTTCTTTCTTTTTTTTGGATGTGGGTATTTTTGTGTGCATGTGTGTGCTTGCATGCCTGGAAGTCATGGCAACTTCTGGTGACACCTACTGGGGGCTTGGATGTTTTTCAGAGAGGTGGCTTGATAGCCTGCCTCTGAATCCCGAGCCCTGGTATTCCTTGGCGGTCTCCCTTACAATTACTTGCCAGGGTCGGCCCTGCTTAGCTTCTGAAATATGATGAGATCAGGCTTGCCTGAGCTATCCAGGTCAGGGTGATAAAGCATTGTTTTTGAAGTAAATTTTGCATGCAGAATTAGGTACTGATTTACTAATTTTTCAAGAGGAGTGTGCAACAGGGATTGGCATACAAAACTCACTGTAGTATACTCCATCTATATACCAGGTGGTTGTGGAAAGACCATTTTTTCAGAGCTAGAAAAAGCTCTGTAGATTTCCCTACAGCACTAGTTTGCTGTCTGATGCTGCAGTCCTGGGAATTAAGTTCATTTGAAATTAATGGGATTTACTTCCCAGTGGAGGTGTCTATTGTTGGGGTGGTAAATCATGCAGTTTGCTAGTTATACAATTAATGCTTAATTCTAACTCTCCAGCTTTGATCACCAACAACAACCACCAGAGTTCACTGTCTCTTTCTACTCCAATATATCACCTTTCATTTAATTTTATTTCACATTTCAGTTCTTCACCAGCCCAAAATAATGTTTGCGGTAAACTTGCATTTCCTCTTCCTGTTTTTTAAAATAATAAAACACTGAATTTATGAATTGATCTGTCTGCCTATAACACTGTTCAGCAAGTTCTTGACCAGGATGCTGTAAAAAAATAGTGGTGGAAGGAAGGAGGTTTAGAATACCTTAGTTCAAGGAACACAGACACAAAAGGAGCAGCATTTGATAAAAGAAGAAGAGTTGGGTTTATACTCTGCCCTTCACTTGGAGTCTCAGAACAGTTTACAATCACTTTCCCTTCCTTTCCCCACAACAGACACCCTGTGAGGTAGGTGGGGCTGAGAGTTCTCATAGAACTGTGACTGACCCAAGGTCACCCAGCTGGCTGCATGTGGAGGAGTGGGGAATCAAACCCGGTTCTCCAGATTAGAGTCCACCACTCTTAACCACTACACCACACTGGCTCAGTGACAAGAAGGTGGCAGTACAGAAAGATGAACCTCAGGAAATTGTCTGCATCCATCATTTAATATGCTAGTACTTCTTTAATCTGGCACATGGTTTTGCATGAGGAAACTAGAATGTGAACCAAGAAACAGGATGTTGAATGGACTAGACCCCTCCTCCCCCACCCCACAAATACAAGCAGCCAAACACATGAAAGTTCCTAGTCTGAAACGCGGAGAAAGGCAAGATTGCTTCTGCATGTCCACTAGCATTCCTCCTCCCCTGCCCTTCCCATTGCTTCCTGGAAAGCTCCTCACGAAAGCTGGAGGACATCTGAGACAGTTCATGCAGCTGCAGTAGGAAGTAAAGCCTGAAATTATCCCACATATGTGCAAAAAAGACAACAGGCAGTATCCTAGTGTTCCACTCAGTAAAGTCTGAAGCCTCCTTCCAGCCTAAGCAGCATTGTCCAACAAGTTGTTTTTCCTCCAGTGGACCAGCCACTGAGTGGGAGTTCCGCTCTTTAGGCAGAAGGAAGACTTCAAACTTTGCTGAGCGGAGTCGCAGGATACAAGCCAGCTGCCCTCATATGAACATGTGAAGCTGCCTTGCACCAAATAAAACCTTGGGTGCATCTATTCCAGAGCCATCTACTGTAACAGGTCCCCCCTGGCCACTGGCAGGGGAGGGGAACCTAGGGTGGCCAGCTCCAAGTGGGGAAACTCCTGGAGATTTGGGGATGGAGCCTGGGGAGGACAGAACAGAGTCCATCCTCCAAAGCAACCATTTTCTCCAGGGGAACTGATCTCTGTAGTCTGGAGATGAGCTGTAATTCAAAGGGATCCCCAGGTCCCACATAGGGTTGCCAGGTCTGGGTTGGAAAATACCTGAAGACTTGGGGGTGGATCCAGGAAAGGGCAGGATTTGGGGAGGGGAGGGGCCTCAGCATGGTACCATGCCATAGAGTCCACCCTTCAAAGCAGCCATTTTCTCCAGGGGAGCTGATCTCTGTCAGCTGGAGATCAGTTGTAAAAGCGGGAGATCCCCAGGCCCCTCTCCAAGGTCTCAAATCTTCTTTAACCCAGATATCTGAGATCTTTTAACTGGAGATACCAGGGATAGAGTTTGGATCAATGTGCACTATAAAGTTAAACATGTATTGAGTGGGTGGGAGAAGTACATTCACTACATTTTTCTAGTTAACATAATCTGAATTTTACAGCTGTACATTTGACTTCTCGAAGACAAACACAAAAAGCTACCTTATAGAGAATCAAGCCACTGATCTCTCTAGATTCCCCCCCCCCAAAAAAAAAAACAACAACACTGAATATCTGATCCTTTTAACTGGAGAGTTCAGGGAATGAACCTGAGACCTTCTGCATGCAAAGCAGATATTCTACCACTGAGATTCCACCAAAGTAGATATTCTACTACCATTGCCAAAGATCATATTCAGTAAAATCGTGTGGGAATATGCCAGTATTTTGGCTGAGCATTATATTATTTTATAAACTGCCATACACTTTGTGGCAAGCAGAGACATAAACAAGGGAAGAGGAAGCCCTAAGCCAACATTCAGAAGAACAAGAGGTAGAGGGTGTGTTTTTTTTCCTTGAAGGGAAGCCCTCTTACTTCTAGGACTCCCTCACTTTGTTCTGTCAGTTAAGACTAGAACATTAGGATTTCATACAGATCTGTACAATGAAAGCAGTAGTTTGTGGGGGCGTGGACTAAGAGAGGAATTAAAATGAAGAAAGAGCAACTCTTTAAATGAGAGTTAAATGTTATGTACTTGAGTTTTATGATGTTTCATCTGTGTTTTTATGTATTATGTATTTTATGTTTTAACTTTTAATATAAGCTGCCATGAGCTTGCCTGGCAGGGAGAGTGGGATATAAATCGAGTTAAATAATTAAATAAATAAATAAATATTTGAATTATTCAGCCTAATTTAATCATAATAATTCATCCTTTTAAATTTTTCTAGGTAAGATAACTGATTTCACCTGCTAAGTGCCAGAGGTGCATTTGTGTCAGGGACATGAAATATTACTGACATTAGAACTGTAAGCCTAGCCCCTGTACACAGCCTTGCACATTGGCAGGCATTACATTTGTCTAAACTCTTCTCTTTGCAGCCAGTACATTTCACTTTGTGCCTCTTATGCTTAGTATGCAACGTTTGTCACTTGGAAGGCTGGGGTATGTGGTTCAGAGTGTTAACTGATGGGAAGATATTTCTTAGCATAAGATTTCCCTTGCCTCATTCAGACATGACATGCAGATTTCCCTTTTGATAGAGGATAAGTCATTTTGAAAAGCATCCACCCACAAAAGCCACAGACATGATGCTTTACTCAAACCTTTACCCACTGCTTTGCGATGCAAAACTGGTGGAGTTTTTGGTACTTTCTGTTTAAAGCAAAAGTATTTTACAGGGGTTTTCCAGCATCTTAGATACATGCTAAAAAAACAAATCAGCTGGGGTTAGTGGAGGAGGAGAGAGACACGTTGTTGCTCTGGGTATGCTTGATAATCCACTTAAAATGTTTAAACCTGAAAGTACATGTAGTAAAATACTGGAATTCCATACTGGCTTCTCTAGCTATTAACATCTCTCTGGCTGATTAAGGGCTATAGCAGTGGAAAACATTCCACCAGAACGATACCACCAGCTAAGGTGGGCTTTTTAGTCAACAGCTACTTTGGAAGGGCTTTGGCACCAATGCCAGATTTACTAGTGGATGGTATACCATTTTGACCAGTAGAGACCCAGGATTCAGAACCATCCTTAGGTTTCCTGCAGATATATTTAAGCAGTGTGCTGAACTCTCAACCACTTCCCTGTCTGGAAGCATGCTGCATGCAAATAGTATGAACCCATCTGGGTGCAAGTGCAAACAGCCCCACTGTCTGAGGTGAGCAGAGAAAATGCCCTGGAAAGAGGAAATGCAGACTGTTTTGAGCAGGGCAGTGCCCTGTGCAGATGGAGTAAAAATGATAGTACATCAGTAAGGTGCTTCACAAGAGTACACTAATGTTTTTATTCACAAATGTATAGTGAAAGATGGATTAGTGAAAGTTTTTATCTTGACAAGTTCCTTTTGGGAGGGGCTGCCTTTGTTATCTCTTTTTTTAAGGCTCAGTAGAGCTTAAGACAGAAATGAAGATGTAGTAAGGTATTACACTGATGAAAATACATGAAAATGTTATCTATCATATTGTCCGTTTATTTTGTGCCGTTATCAAAAACATGGAAGCCCTGCTCAGTGTAGAATCTGTGGTTTCAGGTTATCATATGACACGAATCTGACCTATAATATTTAAAAATCACCCTTTGTTCTCTGCACTTTCAACTGAGCTGGTGGAAAGCAACAAGAATTCAATGTTGGACAGGTTAAACTGGTGCTGGAAGCAGTTCTAAAATTCATTCATTGAAGAATCGAAAAAATTGGGGGATGGGGTGGGATTTTCAGTCCTAGATCCTATTAGTTTACAATCTGCCCTCTCATATATGCAAAAAACAGAAGTGTACTGTTTCCCTAAGCTACTTCAGCACAGCATGCCTCTTCCACTTGTGTTTTCGGCTTTGGACACAACCTTGCAATCTGTCTTATTATTTAGCCTGTTAAAGATAGAATGCCTGGAGGACCCCTCCCTCAGCGCAGGATTCAAGATCCTCCGGCCTCTTTAATAATGTCCACTTTACTTATAATACCTTCAAAACTCATAAGTGAGTGTTCATTGCTAGCATGTTTAGATCTTCTTGGTTCTGTTCACACTAGGCTGGCACCCATGTGGATGGGAATATTTAGATCTTCCTGTCTTGCCCGAATCTGCTGTTATTTTTATGTTTCTATATGTGTATTTTAGCTTGATTTTAATTGTTCTCATGATGTGGTTTTGTTTGGTTTTAATGGCTTGTAAGGCATGTTTTTATTATGTATGTTTTTAATGTTAGCCACCCTGGTGGTGCTGATGAGGGCAGAAAGGCAGGGTATACATTTTGTAAAAGATAAATAATTGTTGTAGTATTACAATCATATGCCAATTGCCATTTTTTTAAAAGCTCTCTGGTAGCATCAGGTGATATGGCTGTTCTGGAGGACTGGAGAGGGAAATGTGGGGAAACCTGTCATGAGGAAGCCCTGTTTTCACTGTACTATATTGGTAGTTGCAGCAGCAATGGGGAAACCACACAATCCTGTCGCTACATGGGAAACACCTTAATCTATATTCCTTGCCTTAAAAGGCATTCTGTGCCAAGTATGAATGTGATGTGTACAGTTCTGCATTCTTACCTTTTCGCTGACTATTTGGACTTTTCCAGAGATGTCATGCTATTTGAGAGATTATTTGCCATTTTCTCTTAACCTGTTCCAAATATGACAGTGGGACTGGAGAGATGATGTAAAGCACTGTGTTCAGAAGATTAAGATCTCTAAATAAATTTCCCCTGTTCAGAAATACAAAGGAAAGTTCAAACATCCTACAGAGAAACTGTCAGAAAAGTCATAATATAGCTCCACATAATAATTCAACTTGTCTATCAGAATGAATTGTCCTACGTGAACGAACAAAACTATCAATCAAGGCTCCATTATGCAATTAGGTATCCATCACAACTGCTGTATTGAGAATACAGATTTTCAATCCACACCCTCCTGTCCCTTTCTAATCCTGCTTGCTGGGGGAAAAAAATGTGAGGCTCTAATACCAGGAGCCTTCATGAAATAGCAAACTATCCCTTCTAATGCTTTTTTTCTGGCCCCAATTAGCACATCTACAAACTGAAAAGGGAGATAGAACTAAATGGATTTGCACATGCTACACTGTGTATTACAGTGACAGGTACCAGTTTAGAAGAATAACTCCATCTCTTGATCTTCCCGGAGAGAAGAGAATGCCTTTTTCTAATATGGTGGCTTCTTCTTTTCCTCCTTGCAACTAGGTTAGTGCTGAATTGGGCCATTCCCCTGGTCCAGGAGCAAGCTGACCCTGAGCCAAGCAGCCAGAAACAACAGTGTCAACAGGAACAGACTCATTCATCACTGTTGCTGCACTTTCAGGTCCATACTAAGGAGTTTCTGCAGAGCTGCCAATGCTAAGTTTCTCCTGTAAGCTAATGGTCCTCCAGGGTAGTGGCCCAGTGGGAACTTTTCCTGGGAGTTCAACAACCAGTCTATCCCTTGCCTTGGTCTGTAGCATTTATCTTCTTATTTGTTATTCAAAACATCCTGTCCTATTAAATAAAAGGGTAGTGGTCTGGCAAGATTCTATGCTTGGCAAAATCAATTCACTTCCTGGTATGTCACTCTGAATCTGTCCCTATCCATTAGCTGCGTTGCCTGAGTTCTCTCCCACCCACTGCAGCCTAGGCCACTCTTCTCTGATTGGGCCAGCATTTCAAGCTTATTTGCTTACGGAAGCTGATTGGATCTGGCAGCCCACTCTGGATCTGGCAGCCCAGCTGCTGCCAGGGAGCATGAGGGTCAAGGGGAAATGGGGCACCATGCTGAGGATAAGGGGAATGTGCCCTCAGAAGGGACCTCTTCTTCAGCTGGTGAACAGGTATCCTTTCGTACCAAGGAATCGTCCCTGGGAAGGGTGGGAGGGGGGCTCTTGGTAGTTGGTGATTCAATCCTTAGGCAGGTAGACAGCTGGGTGGCGAACCCGCGTACTGACCATATGGTGACTTGCCTGCCTGGTGTGAAGGTAGTGGACATTACGTGTGTTTTAGATAGGCTGGTAGATAGTGCTGGGGAGGAGCCAGTGGTCGTGGTGCATGTCGGCACCAACGTTGTGGGGAAATGCAGTTGTGAGGTCCTGGAGGAGAAATTTAGGCTGCTGGGCAGGAAACTCAAAGCCAGGACCTCCAAGGTAGCCTTCTCAGAAGTGCTACCTGTTCCACACGCAGGGCTGGAGAGACAGGCACAGATCAGGAGTCTCAATGCGTGGATGAGACGGTGGTGTAGGGGGGAAGGGTTCAAGTTTGTTAAGCACTGGGATGCTTTTTGGGACAAGAGGGAGCTGTACAAAAGGGATGATCTCCACTTGTCCCAAGAAGGAACCAGGCTGCTGGCACTCAAAATCAAAAAGGTGGCAGAGCAGTTTTTAAACTGAATAATGGGGGAAAGCCGACAGGAGATGAAAAGTCTCTGGTTCAGGATGGCTCATCTCCAAGAGATGAAGGGGTAGCTATTGCTTTTGTACAAGGAAATGGATTACAATTGTCCACTGATACTGTGGCTAATGATAGGAACTGCCTGGCAAGGTCTCGAGGCAGCAAGAGGAAGGCTGTGGGCTTAACAAACGTGGGAAACTATAAGTGTTTATACACAAATGCTAGACGTCTCCGAGATAAAATTGGGGAGTTGGAATGCTTGGTGTTGGGGGGGGGGAGAAATAGACATTGTGGGTATTTCAGAAACTTGGTGGGATGAGGAAAATCAGTGGGATACGGTGATTCCTGGTTATAAATTATATCGGAAGGATGGGGGGAAGGGTTGGAGGTGGGGTGGCTCTGTATGTCACAGAGGGTATACTGTCCAGTAAGACTGAGAGGGTAAGAGAATTGGATTCGCTTCTGGAAATGCTATGGGTTGAAATAGTGGGTCCAAAAGGAGGCTTAACAGTGGGAGTTTGTTATCGCCCACCAGATCAAAAGATAGAGGAGGATTATAAAATGATGAATGAATTAAAGATAGCGGCTAGACGAAATAACTGTGTCATAATAGGCGACTTTAACTACCCACACATTGATTGGGTCAATATGAGTTCTAGTCGGGAAAAAGAGATTGCATTTTTAGACACTCTCAATGACTGTGCTATGGAACAGATGGTCACAGATCCTACCAGGGGAGAGGCGATCCTGGATTTGGTCCTAAGTAACACCCAAGACCTGGTGAGAGATGTAAAAGTGATTGCACCACTTGGGAACAGTGACCATAATGTCATTGAGTTTAACATTTGTACGGATAGGGATTTGCCCAAAAAGACTGATGCAACCACTTTTAAGTTCAAAAGGGATAACTTCTCTGGTATGAGGGGACATGTGAGGAAGAAATTGAAAGGAAGAGTGGAGAAGGTCAAAACCATTGGGGAAGCTTGGAGACTATTTTAAAATACAGTCCTAGAAGCTCAGAAAAAATATATACCGCAGGTTAGGAAAGGTACAAATAGGTATAGAAAAAAGCCTGCATGGTTAACAAATAAAGTAATGGAAGCTGTAAAAGGTAAGAAGGATTCCTTAAAGCGGTGGAAAGCTAGTCTTAGTGAGGTTGATGGTTAGCTGGGAAGGAGATGGGGTTACCAACTCCAGGTTGGCAAATTCCTGGGGATTTGAGGGGTGGAACCTGGAGAAGGTGGGGTTTGAGGAGGGGTTGGACCTCAGGCAGGTAGAATGCCATAGACTCCACCCTCCAAACCAGCCATTTCCTCCTGGGTAACAATTGTTGCCAATCTCCAGGTGAGGGCTGGAGATCACTCAAAACTACAACTGCTGCTCAGGTAGCAGAGATCAGTTCCTCTGGAGAAAATGGTGGTCTCTGTCATTATACCCTGCTGAGGTCACCACAGAAAATTCACACTGTGTGCCCAAAGCCAGGGCACTCTCCCAGAGCCTCTTTCTAGAGCCCGTTGTATTTATTTCCACAATGGGCCTTACTCATAGTAAGTAATATTCCAGAAAGAATAAACTTACTAACTGGAATAATAAAGCGGGACCTATTACAGTTCCGCAGGGCCTGTAAAATGGAGCTGTTCCACCAGGGTTTCAAGTTGAGGTGGTGGACACGCAATTAGTTGGCCTCCCTGAATAGAAGTTGCCCTGACTATTTGCCCCATGTGAACTATATGAACCTGGTGGAACCACCAGTCCGGCGTATTGGGGTGGGTGGGTCTGAACCGCTATATTTAAAGCACCATTTTTAATTAAGGGTTTTAGCTGTTTTAAGAATTAAATATATTATTAGTTTTAATTGTTTATTCCCCTCGTTGTTAATTGTCTAATTGTTTATGCACTTTTTTGTTACCCACCCTGAGCCAATGTTGGGAAGGGCAGGATATAAATTTAATTAATAAATAAACACATACATAAATCAATAAAACATACCTTGGTATGAATGATGTCATCTGGTTGTGATGATACTGTCTATGACTTTTATATCTTCAAAGCATGGGGTGACTATGAATGGTCTGTTTTACTGCTTTTGGTCCACAAAACTGGATCACTAACAATTTGGACATCCAGGACTATGCAATGTGAACCTATACATGAAATGCTCGTTCCACTCCAGAATACAATGACTGATACAGGTGCTGCAGATTTTGCAGGGTATATATTTAGACTTTACACTTATTGCCATTGTTGTGGGCTTCTTGTGTAGATTCCAGTTTATATTGATTGGCATAAGCTGTACTTGAGTATAATCTATAAAAAGAATTCTGTTTCAGTGCTGGTTTTCTTCTGTTACTTTTCATAATGGAAGAACTCTAAATATGGCTTGTGTTATCCGTAATGCATAAACTAAATGACGAGAAACTCCAATAAGGAAGGAAACCAGTGCTAAGTTTAACTTGTTTCTTAGACCTTTCAATGAAATCAAAGTGACTTGCAAAAGAGGAACATAGCTGTTTTTGTTGAGTAAAACAGCAACTAATGTAAGAAACTGAAAGCATGAAAGGCATTAAAACATTTGTCTTTTCAAATTGGTACTACTTGATGGATTAAAAGAAGGCACATTGCCATTCTCTGTGCGGATGGTGTAGCAATAAGCAACCAAACAACATTTTTGCAGCTGACATGTGCATATTCACCCACTCTTGACTGTATATCCCAGACTGCAGCCCCTTCACTTTGAACTGAGCCTTTCTGCCTCTGCATATCCCAGCCGCACTGTGTGGTTTACAGTGTTATGGGAGAGCAAAGCCTCAAGAAAACTGTTTTTAAAGTGGTAACAGGCAAAAAGGAAAAGGCTAGCAAAATGGTGGGGGCACTGGTAATGTCAGAATCCATTTACATTAGTTTGAGTCACATTTCATACAGCACTCACTCTACTGCAACTTTCTAGGAAAGGCTGCATTTTCCTGATGACAAGACATTCTGAAAGGAGTCCTAAGAAAATATAGTAGAAGGGTCATTGTGCCAGTATGGATCCCACCCGAAAAATGGATGAATCACTGTCCATTAATTGTAAGAAAATAGTATTCTAGCAAGGCCCCAGTTTTTCCTTACTGTACAAGAATGGACCTTAGCTTCAAAGGCTTCTTAGAAACCCAACTCGATAAGATTCCATACAGATGGTTGTAAGAATGGAGATAGAGAAATAGGGCAGGACCAAGTGATTCTTAAACAAGGCAATCTTGCGATTATTTAAATATTTTTTCTGAATGCATTATCTGTAATTTATATATATATATCTGTAAGCATATCTGGTCTAAGGACTGTAATAAAAACTAAACTAAATACTTTCAGCGGGCAGATAGCATATTAAGCAGTTCCTTATTCCTCCTTGCAATGGGTCCTAACAGTACATGAAGAAGAATTGTTATATACTGCTAATTTTACCCTGCAGACAGTGCTCCCTCTAAGCTGTGGGGTCTTGTGAGCAAAATTTCTACTTTGTGAGCTACTGGCATTAAGGTTGTGAGTGAGCAATTTGGCTTCTGCATAACTTAGTTTACTCTGGAGCCATCTTTCCTGAGCTAAGACAAAAATGTGTGAGCTGGAGGCTAAAAAGCTTTGAGCTAGCTCACACTAACTCAGCTTAGAGGGAACACTGGATACAATCCCATATCCCGGACTTCTCCCCATGGCACTCAGAAAAGTGGTCACAGCAAACAAGAATTCCATCTACCTAACATTAAGGAGGTATCTGATGTCCATCAGGTACAAAGGTATGATGGCATGTATGCCTGATAGCTACGTATTGAATGCATAGATAATACTTATACCTATACAAATAAAGTTGATCTGTTTTTATGTGCTAATGCTAGGGAAGGCATTTGATGATAATGTTGCTTACTTGGTGGACTGCAGTGGATTAAAGATTAAGAACTGCTGGGGTAGACAATAGATTACTACAGAGAAGAATTGGACTACCAGCATTGAAGCACTGTACATTATTACATCATCATTTATTTAAATATCTATGTATTTATGCATTTACAAACTTTAATAAGCACTCTTTTCATAATTCTGCTTTTTTAAAAAAAAGCAGAGAATTCGCTTCTGTAAAATGAGGACCATGTACAAAACTAGGCGCCAGATATATATATATATATATATATATTTATACATATATGTATATAAAAATTTTCATTTCATATTTTTAGCCGTCAAGAACAACAAAATGAAAGAAAAGTGATCAAGATGGAAGAAAAACTAAACATGATCCAAACCCAGTGGCTCTTTGCAAGTATTACAAAATCAGTGCTCAGCTAGGAATCCTAAAAGGGATAGTTCATACTTCAATAGGTGCAGTGAATGGCTGAGGGGAATACTCTTCTGTAAAAAACAAAAACAACAAAAAACCCCCCCCACACAATCGGAAAGTGTATAGCTATGTTCTGAGGTGGTAGAGCCCGCAAGCTCTTCTAATTTCTTATAAACCAATATGGCACAAAACCCCTGCAGAAGATCTGCCAGCAGTGCGGAATGATCCCAGCTGTCCTTCTGCACAAAGAGGAAAAAGTTCCCTACAAGGACTCTGGTTTCTTCAGCAAAGGAATGTGTGAGCCTCTTCCACAGCCTCTCTGGGATTTAAACGGAACTGTTGACTAAGCTACTGAAAACAGGGAGAAATATCCTCAGTAGAACATTTAGGAAACTTTTTATTTTTTAAGAAATAATATTGGCGGGGGGGAGAAGAGGCACAATTGCTACTACCCACAAGACATGTCAACCTCTTGGGATTCTGTGTGTTACAAAAATGCCCTGGTGAACAAATCCTTCCTTGGAACATAGTTTGGCAGCAGCCTTGCTTGGCTGTCATTTGATGCCGCTTATAAGACGACACCAGACTCAAAGATGTGCACTCCCTTCAGGACACGCAGGAGTAAGTAACACATATAGTGTGATTGCATAATTCATATTGCACAACTGTATAAAAACCATAAATACTAGTTATCTGAAGCTTTTAAATACAAAATACAGATCACATACTATTTTAGTCAATAAATCCTCTTCAAGTGCAAGTCAGATCCACCCCATACTGCTTCCTATAAAAAGGCATTTTTTTGGCACAAATGTACCCCCCACCCATGATGTGCCAATATACATAAGCCCATTCTTTCCCATGGTAATCCTATACATACAGTATAAAACCCAGGGTTATTTACATTACAAGCTACACATAATACAGAAGCAGCTTTAAGGGTTGAATCTCAACTCTTGTTACGAAGGTGTGGGGGGAGGGGGACTTGCCACCCATCTGATTTATGCTGGCTGCTGTGGGTTCACATTGATGGAAGGAGGATGTCCTAGGAGACCAATGCGCTGCTTTTGCTTCCTCTGTTCTGTCATCTGGAAAATTGAAAGATTTACTCAGTAGGCATAAGCGTTTCCTGTACGTCAGACCACAGAATAAGCTCTTGCTGTTACATTGTGGTCAGTGCTTATTCTGAAAGCAATTTTCAACAGAGCAAACTCTTGTCTGATACACCAAGCATTGATAAAAATGTACCTAGCCCTGAGTCTGGAAAATCCAAAGAGAAAGGGACGGAACTGAGCAACCCAGTGTGAAGTCTGGTTTTTACTCGCCACGAAAACAAACAAGCTATGTGGTGGAATGGATAGGCTGGGACACAGGGCAGTCCTAAGCAAATCACTAACAGCCAAACTAAATGAGACCCATGACTGGATCTCCCAAACACCTTTTTGTTAGTAAACTGAATTGTGCATTCACATCAGGTTCCCAGCATGGAGGAAGTGAGTTAACAGTATTCTTTTTCTGACCTCAAATGGTCCTCTGGAGCTGCTTTCTGATTTATTGAGGAAAACACATAGGAAAACTTCCCCTCCATTTTAGCAGCTGGGGCCACGGCCAGAGAAAGGTAACCTAGGGCCATTCTCCTTAACTCCTCTGCAATGGTGTCAGTCGATAATACAATGTATTTAAATACACAGAATATACACTATATATGTATGATAGTGCAGTAGGGATTGATGATAAATTCATTACCAACAATGAATCCTGATTTACTAAATAAGCACAGGTTTCCCATTTTACTGTGAAGGTCAGAGTTCAGACAGCTGCAATTCTGTCCACTAACCTTAGGCAATATGAGCCAATATTGTGGTCCTTCACTGTTGTGGGGTCCCGAAACAGTTTGCCCCCCTTGCTGCCCATGCTTTGGCTCCAGGAAACCATTTTTGATCAAGGAAACTGTATATGGGGACAGGCTTAAATACCCCCCCCCAACAGCCCAGTAAACACTTGGGGAATCCATTAATAGTTTTCCCAGCATCTTGTCAAGACAAACAAAAAGCTTGTTTGGTGGCTGCAGTATGCTAAACTATAGCAAGACTGCTTTTTATAGGAGCTCTGTGGAAATACCAGCTCACCATGTGAAAGATTCCATCAACACAAGTACACAGTGATAATCCTATAATTTGGCTGGCAAAGCTATCTAGCAGTCTCTGCTCTTCCTACAGGCTGAAAAGGATTTTGCCCTTTCCCCACCTAAGAGGGGGCAACCCCCCCCCCTTGGTCCAAAAGTAATTCCAGCTCAGCAGCATGGAACTGCACTATATATATATTGGAACTGATATATATATATATATATACATATACACATACATACATATATATACATATATACACACACATATAAAATAAAATGCTTTAAGTCATAAAATAAATAAAATGCTGTAAATAAAATAACATGCTGTAAATCATAATGTAGAAGTCAACAGGTTTAACTTTTTGAGGTGTTATGAACTTTACAAACTCTGGAAGTCAAAAGGTTTGCCCTATTTTCACCTGAAGGGAACAGAGTACACTGTGAGCTAATTTTTCAGTAACTTTTGTACCAATTCTAAGCATTTTGTTATTTATAAATTTGCATGGTTTTCCAAATGTTTTGAAGTTTACATAAAACTGGCATAGACATTCTGGCTTTGAAATTACGATAGACTCTACTGCAAGAAGACAAAGGCTGCTAAATTTTCAGCTAGCAAGAAAAGAAACCTATTGTTCTAAACCCTATCTTGTTAGCTAGCCAAATCACAAATCTGTGGTTTAAACAGCAAGTCTCTGGAAAGGTGGCATGCACATATTCTCCAAATAACAACAACAACTAATGCCTGTTAAGAATTAGCTACATTCCCATCATGTTAGACAACTAATTTAAAGTTTGCTTTAAAAAACCCACACACAGAGTAACAGAGTAACAGAGTAACCTTGTTTATTTTGTATAAGGTACATCATTTCTGTGAATGGAGTGAGTTTGTGGGAGAGATCTTTGCCTCATTTCCCTTCCAAGTACAGGCCCCCCCCCAGGTGCTCCAAATGATCATGGGACCCCTAAGCGCATGGCATTGGATCTGGTACAGGGAGTTGTAACAAGAAAGAGGAAATGTAAGCATTTTCCTCCATCTTCCAGAACTTTTGATCCCTTTCCTTAACTTGTTCTGCTTGTGCAGTAACAGTGGTGGGAGGAATCTGGTCAGAGAGAATCACATGTACACGTGGATGTTCTCTCTCTCCTTTCTGACTTCATTTATGAGCTGTGAATAGCAAACCTGCTTGCCATAGAGCAATTTGCTGCAGAGATGCTGCTGGTTCAGAAAACACTCATGCAAAGCACTATCCTGTGCACAAAAATATAGGAGGCATTTATTCCAGAAACACACAAAAAAAGGCATTAACTGAGAAAGGGCCTCTAATTGAAAAAGTCCATCTTCCTGTAATCAAAAGAGCCCATTTTGATGGACATTTGGGTGCAAATATCAGAAGGAAGATAGGGGGAGAGTTATTAGAGGACTATAACAAGTAAGAAAATAAACTGGATTAGCATCACATATTCCAATATTGCACCTGGAAAAATCATAGATCCCGATCAATGCTTGACATGGTGAACATGCCCTTTCCTCTTGTTCTTGTGCATTAATAACTACAAAACACCTCTCTGTCCCTTTTGATTAGTAGCCAATATCAGTACACATGTGACTTAAACCATCCAGAATGGAATCTGATAAACGCTCCATGGGGAGATCCCAACCTTTGCTTCAGCAGCCTTTACCTAAAAAGTATTTGAGTCTAAATTGTCCACTTTTTACTGGCCAACCCTTCCCATTTTGTATTGCCCTTCTGAATATGAGAAAGAAGGATGTTAGCTTTCACAGAGCTTTTTTGCTACAAAGAAAGAGCAGGAAACAAGATTCATTAATATGAGAGAATTCTTTGGAATTTCCCCTGAGTATTGTCATGTTGCAATATGTACCAATTATGTGACTGAACCAACACATCACTTGCTCATTAGGAACAGCCCTCTCTAGAAAGAGAAGCTTGACTGAGAGAAGGATTTGGATCAAGTAAGGGTCAATTCTGCTATCAGAATTCTGCTGTCAGAATTGTCTATTCAGATAGATTTCTGGGGATGAAAGTGGCCGTTAATGCTGAAACTCCACTTGAAAGCAGCATTGAGCTAAAACAAATAATGTAAGCTGATTTAAAACATGACCACACTTAGAGTTCATTAAACCGAAGGGGGTGGGGTTAGGGAGTGTGGGTATCAACAGCTGAATTGACACTCCCGGAAAGAGAGCTAACTGTGGTGGTAAAGGAGAACATTATTTTTGTTTCTTAAGATCTGAACGAGAGATCTGAGAAGGGCAGTATTTTTGTTCTGAGCCTTTACAGTGTTGTTTTAAATGTCTTAAATAAACATTTTAAAAACTCGTTCATGGTATTAATGTGACTGCAAAGGAGGCCCCATCACATGAGAAGAACAAAGCATGCCAAGAGGCAGGATGGAAGCACCTGAACATGTGTCTTTGTGTGAGTGTGTGTGTAGTTTGATAAGTGCTACAAATAATATTTACCGAAGAGAGAAGGAATTAGGCCTTCCCAGGAAAAAAGAAACGGACATTGCTTATTTGCATTTGTCCACTGACTCAGGTGAAGCAAAAGAAAGAACGAAAAGAAATCCATTGGGAAGCAAATTGGAACACACTGCAATACTGGAAAACTTTCACTGTGCCAGTTTAAATAAGCCTAATATATGGTAACCTCATGCAGGGTCCATGTGCACGTGTGTGTTTGCTCTTCTACTAAGAGAACTAATGGCAACAACACTTCCAAGCAAGCCAAAAATACTACTGCTGCTGAACATCCTTGAAGTATCACACATCAGATAGGGAGGGGGATCTGCAGAGCTTATTCTGAGCTGCCATATGTACAAACCTGACAGCACAGGAAAGCTGAAGCCCTTGCAAAAGTAGTGATGAAAGACACCACTGAAGGCTTAGCAGAGGATCTTGTGTAGATCATATGCACTGAAAACACACAGATCCAACCCCAGCCTGTTATATATCATAGGAAGTTATGCTTCTGCACATTCGGAAAGGCAGAAAAGAAATCTTTTATTTTCCAAAATTTGTGACCATTCCCAGCTATTCGTAAAGAATTATGTATAGTAGCTTGGATACACTGAAGCGTTTCCATGGAGGGAAGAATTTCTGCCTGCAGTATGCAACAATCTTACTTCACTTGCTACAGCCCAAATTACCTTCCCCCAAATGCTATTCCTGGGGTCCCCAGAATTTAGGGGGATGGCATTTTGGGCTGCAGTGGGAGGACAATGTGAGAAAGCCATTCTCTGTATAAAGAAACTCTTCCATCTACAGAAATGCCCCAACAGATTCAAGCCACACTCTGCGATAATGATTCTATGAATGTTTCTTACCTGATCTTTAAGCTCAGACAGCTGATTAGAAAGATTGGATACCAGCTTCATAGTAGATTCAAGTTTTTCTTGCAAATTCCTAAGTTCATTCTGTTCTCCTTCAGCATCGCTACTCACAAGTGACATGGCGCGCATTCGGGGGAACCAATCCAGATTTCTTTCCTGAAATTCAGATATGAGATCAATGCCAGACATGGTCAGAATTATGTTGCATTTACCATATGCATGTCTGACTTTTGAATGCAACTCTCAAAAAGTTGTTCTGCTCAAAGATTTGAGTTTCACATGATTGTTTGACTGCTGAGCAGATTACAGCTTTTAAGTCATAAAACAAAGCTACACTAAAACATGTTTGCATGAAGTAATTGTGAGGCCATCTCATGCTCAACTATATCTTCTGCTATTGTTTTCCTGGCAGTAGGTCTCCACTGTTAATTCCCTCCACCCACAAATCCACTGAGAACTATTTTTGAACTACCACAATGGAACAATGTGGTCATTATTATCAATGCCAATATATTTACTGTGCACAAAAATGTAGAATATTGGAATTTCCAGTTTAAGTACAGAAAGCTAAACCTAACCATGTTAGCATTCCTACTGCAATAGCCGCATGTTCTAATGCCCTTTCAAAGGATTCAAGTAAAAGAATGACACACACTTTCGGCACAAACTTTGGGTTGTTTATTCATTAGGTAGCTTCAAAGATTCCATCCCAGGTGAGATGGAAGAGTGGATATAAGAGTCACATGCCCCCTCCCACACCATTTCCCTCACCACACAGTAATCACAGAACTGTGAACTGCCACCTTTAATTCAGTGCGTAATCTGTCAGGCCCAGTAAGACAGAATCCACTAGAAAGGCAGGTTCTGTTTTGCAGGGTCAGAGGGAACCTGGTTCAGATCATTGTGGGGTTTCCTGTTGGACTCATTACTTTTGCTCCACAGCATGATGTTTGCCAGCCCAAGGCCCATTCTCTGTGTTGGCCCTTGTAGAATTCAGTGGGCCAAGTAACAAGTCTGACAACAAAACCCAGCACCAGAGGTTATTCTGGCTCCTTATTTTGATACACAGCTATCTGTTGACACATAAATCTGACTGCAAACATAACATTAAATGCACTTTGTACACATGTTGATGCACTCAGTTAAGAGTTGCAGAAGGAAAGTACAGTGACTGAAAGAAAACCCATAGAAAAGTGTGGGAGCAGAAAGAAGGGGAGGAAGGGGGAACAGATTTCAGTTTCTTAATTCACTGAAGGCTAAGGCTAGTTCTAAGAACGATTCAATGCTACCATTCCATTTCCCTCTCCTCCCACATTGGGGACTTATTCTTTAAACTTCAAAGAACAGTTTGGGGAAGCGGAATTAAGAAAACCTGGGCGTGAACAGAGACACACACACAACACTACCTGCACTGGAACAAAACAAATCATGAGATCTATTTCAACATGATCTGGCAGTAGAAAGGCTCTGCCCTTTTCCACTCAGCTAGCGCTCCACAGAACCATAACTATTTCAAAGCTATTTTTACTGGCCATTTTACGCTTAAGAAACTAGGGGTTTATTATTGTGCAATCTCCAAAGGCCATTCCAAACCCTGCCCGGGCCCCACCAACAGGTTAAAGGAGGAAACTCACCATACTGCCATGTCTCTGTGGTAATGTCTGGTGAAAGAAATGGCTGATAATAACATCAGCATTTGAGGCTAAGAAACACTAAACATGATGTCACACCTGCTAAACTATTTTTAACCAAGCATTAGTGTGCTGGGGTATGTCTGTGTGGCAACCTCTTGTCTTCTTTAATTGTGCAGCAAGGCCCTTGAGTTGGGCTGAGAGAATAAGTTCCTGTCCTCACTTCTTTAGGTAACCAATTCTGAGGTATTACTGGCAATTCTGGCTTTAGCCCCCACAATCTCTAAGGTGTCTTTGAACTCTTTCAAAGCCAAGTAAACTTGGATACACAATGTGTTACTGAAGTGTACTTAACGTTTATATAATGCCATCAAGATTCACTGTGTGTTATAGCATTCTATAAACTAAAAAAGCACATGTCCTCTGACCAGCAGGAACCTACAGCCTAAATTACTCCTCTTTTCAGTAGGTGTATATTTTAATATAAGTGAACATCATCGTGAGACTGTACGGTATCAGAATTCTATAACCATTGTTTCCATATTCAGTTAGAAAATCTAACTTGCGTACCCAAGTTTACATTCCTCTGCTCCAGCTAGCATTCTGTTATAAGGTGAAGAGGAAAGTGGCACTTCACTAACCAGTGCCTGAACTAATAAGCAGTAATAAAACCAATACATTTTAACGGAAATGCTGTAGTGCAACGTAACTCTTCTCTATTCTGGAAAAAAAATTACTATCCACCTCAACCAACTATTGGGCTCCCTTTCTATGAAAGTTTTCCGCTTTCTAATAAAGTTTTAAAAAAAAATTAGGATACTTTTATCAGCTGTATTCTGCTCGATAGGACTCTTTCTTAAGAGTATCACAGCACATGACAGAAGTGAAGCTTGTTTGGCTTCTAACTGCTTCGGCTCATCCCAGCGATGGTGCAAATTGTGTACCTACAGGCTGAATGCCCTTTGCACGCTCGTTGAACAAACAGAAGATGGTTAAGTGGTAACCACCCTTAAACCCTTTCTATAACTTAGAACTTTCTTCACACATTTAATTGTGCTGTGGTGTCACCTTTCACCCCTCTCCCCACCCCCAGAACTACTGAGCAGGGGTGCACGGGAGAGACAAGGAGTGTGGATAGGTGCTTGGCAACCAAGGTGTGTGTGTGTTTTTTTAAATGGTGATTCCCAGCTGCTGATCACAAATGGTTACAAACCCAAGACAAAGAGGCGTTTCTCTGATAAAGGCTGCATCAGATTGGGCCTCCATAAACAAATTATAATGCTTGATGAAGGTGGAGGGTTGCAACCACGTGGCTTTTCTGAATAGTTCCAGAACAGGTATGCCCTGCTGAAGGGTTGCGGACGCAATCACTGCACGGGTTCAGTGGGCTGTAACCCTAGTAGGAAGTAATTTGTTTTGCAGGCTCAGAGCAGAGTGTAATCGCACCTGTGACCCAGCAGCTAAGGAGACACACTGTGACCCCAATTTGCATCTCTGTAGCACATACTGGGTTATTCCTTGAACACAGCAGTCCTGTTCTAAGAGCTTCGTGGATTCTAAGAGTTTTGTGGACATTCAAAGAGTGTAGCTGTACTTTCAACGTCTACTGAAGAGTAGGTAGCACAAGTTCCTAGATAAAATGGAACTTGGAGATGACCTTAGGTAAAAGGAATTAGCTACTTCAAGGGTGGCTTCCACAAGAAGAGAGGAAGGGTTTGATCAGACTGACTAGCCTATCTTGCCAAAGATACGGCTACTAAAATGGTCACTTCATAGTTAAGAGGCAAAGGTCACCGCTAATGGCTCAAATAGATGTTTCATGAGCCATGACAAGATTAGTCAAGGGCTGTGACCACATGACAGTATGGGTGGGGAGAATGGGCCGTACAGATGGCTCTCCACAGACTTGTAGGACAGGCAAAAGTCTGCAACAAGACAGAAGCATAGAAAAAACTGTAGAGAAAAGATGAGAAAACTGGGAAATTTTATTAGCTCTAGCTGTCCAAGGAAGAGAAAGATCTCAGTGGCGTTGTTGCTATGTTGGATAAAAGAGAACCAAGAAGGATGGCATAGCTCTGCCACTCTAAGCACATAGATAGACCCTTTTTGCTTGGGGTGGGTGGAGCTGGCACTGAAAATCTTCACTCTAAATAATTTTAAAATCTCACCGTGCATTGGTGCAAAACCCATATTTGGCCTGCACAGAGACCAAGCCCAACCATATTAGTTTGCTTACGTTACTCTGGTTATTGTAAAACTTATCTATTATTGCAAAACTTATTTAAACACACTAATTCCTTAACATAAGTAGCCATTTAAACATTCATGGTTTTGTACACACAGGAAAAACATAAGAATGCCATTGTCCTGGATTTGTTTACTTATTGTATGGCAGAGTTACACGCAGACTGACTGGGCAATCCCTGAAATACTAATATCTAGATTTTCAATCTACTCAGTCGCAGCTGGAGAAGAGGTTAAAGAGCTCTGTCACATCTCCCTGGAAAGCACGATGCTCACATTCCTGTGACAAATGGAAAATAGTTTGGTGGGCTGCATCACAATTGCATTTGGGTCCTGGTATTTTGCCCCATATAAACAACAGGCCTGCATGACTGCCAAAGTCTGTTTGCATTCTATTAGCTGTCTTCCATACTTTACGTGGCAAGTCAAATCCTGAGGGCCTCTCATTGGTATTTATCAAGTTATGGATATCAGGTGGAACTCGACGCATCCATGTTTCCAACCATTCATTCCCTACATCAAAATTTTGTGATAGCAGGATTTGTGCAAATCTTATTGCTGGGTGTCGGGATCTTAGTCTGGATAGGCCACATCAGCCATTTCTTTGTGGATGGGCAGCTCTCTGCTTTCAGTGATTTTTCCATATTTACAAAGAAGAGTGTCTTGTCAGTTTGATGTAGTGGTTAAGTGCGCGGACTCTAATCTGGGAGAACCAGGTTTGATTCCCCACTCCTCCACTTGCACCTGCTGGATGACCTTGGGCAAGCCATAGTTCAGGCACCGCTGTTCTTGAAAAAGAGCAGTTTGTCAGAACTCTCTCAGCCCCACCTACCTCACAGGGTGTCTGTTGTGGGGAGGGAAAGGGAAAGGAGTTTATAAGCTGCTCTGAGACTCCTTTGGGTAGTGAAGGGCGGGGTATAAACTGAATCCCTTCATCTTCTTCTTCTTTGGAGATGCAGGGGAGCAATATGGCACGACATGGGTAGCCAATAGGCTGGAGTGGGTTTAATACATCCACTGATGGTTCTCACTGTTGTGTTGAGTTGGGCATCAAGTTTGTGGACATGGGGGCTGCTGAGCCACACTGAAGCACCATATTTTTCAGTATTATACACCAACCCCAAAGCTGAGCATCTAAGTGTTGTAGCAGATGCACTCCAAGTTGTGCTGCATAATTTTTGGAAAATGTTGTTTCATATGCATAGTTTCACTGCTATATCCGTAAGATGGTGTTTATAGCTCAAGATCCTGTCCAGGGTAATGCCAAGGTACTTAGGTGTATGGTTGTGTGTAAGTTGGGTACCATTAAGGTAGACATTTAGTTCATGATTGGCAAGACTGTTACTAAGATGGAAACAGGAGCATTCTGTTTTTCCTGAACTTGAGATAAGCTGCCATTTACAGGAGTAGTCAGCAGAAATTTTGAAGTCCTTGGTCAGTATTTTCTCAGTCCTTTTAATTGATTTGTGCCTTACTGCAATCGATATGCCATCAGCATATGCAAACTTCCTGGATATTGTCTCAGGAACATCAGAGATGTATAGACTGAAAAGAACTGGAGTGAGGACCGAGCCCTGGGGTAGACCATAACTCAGTTTCTTCTGCTTGCTGGCTGACTGACTCATAATTATGAGAGTAGGAAGGACAATTGTAAACTACTCCTACTCATCAGGAGGCAAACTTGTCCCCTTGGCCTTAAAGGTATTTAATACTAAGGTTCTAAACCAATTCCTGTATGGTGCAGAAATTTGGATTCAAGATGCTTGTGAAAAAATGGATTCCATCCAGTATGACTTTTTCCAGTGCTTACTGACTACTCCTAGATATGTCTCGGGCATAGCACTGAGAGCGGAACTAGGCGAATTATCAATGGAAGCTAGGGCTTGGATTAAAGCATTTCTCTTTAAAGTAAAGGTTTTAAAATCTGAGGGAGGATATACTTTACTTGGGCTTATGCAGGCAGATAAACATTACAGCCAATGGTTGGCTTAGGCTGAGCCAGATGAAATTGAATCCGACAAAGACAGAAGTCCTGTGCCCGAGTTGGAGCGGTCCAAGGGTGGGGATCCTGCTCCTGACCTTCGATGGGGCACTACTCATGCCAGCGCCGGAGGTTTGGGAGTGCTCGTGGATGCCTCCTTAACAACGGAGGCCCAGGTAGCAGCTACTGCCAAGTCGGCCTTCTACCATCTTCGGCTGATTAGGCAGTTGGTTCCCTTCCTGAAATGCAATGACCTGGCAACAATGATCCATGTGATGGTCACCTCAAGATTGGATTACTGTAATGCCCTCTACATGGGGCTGCCCTTGTTGTAAATCTGGAAGCTGCAGCTGGTGCAAAACGCTGAGGCCAGGTTGTTGATGGGAATCCCGATTCAGGAGCATATCCAACCTGTGCTAAAGACGTTGCACTGGCTGCCTATAGCTTCAAAGTGTCAGCTTCAAAGTGCTGGTTTTGACCTTTAAAGCCTTTTATGGCCAGGGTCCTGCATACCCAAGGGACTGCCTTTCCCCTTATGTACCCCAAAGGACACCGTGATCGGGGACCCAGAACCAGCTGACTCCCCCAACGTTCAAAGAGGCCAGACTGGTGGCAACCAGGGCCAGGGCTTTTTCAGTGGCAGCTCCACTCTGGTGGAATGAGCTCCTGGAAGAGACTAGGGCCCTGTGGGACCTTTCATAGTTCTGCAGGGCCTGTAAAACAGAGCTCTTCTGCCAGGCCTTTGGAGCCGTCACCACTAACACCTCCACCGCCAATAGTTAATATCTACTTTGGTAGAGCCCTGGCCTCTAGGTCCCTTGAACACAGCCCGTGCCAATGACCTGAGATAGCTGCAGAAGGCCGAGGAGCCAATTGGAATATGAAGAATGTTGCTAGCACTTTATTTTGTTTGAATTTTAATGTTGTATTTATTAATGTATGTGATTTTATCATGACTGTATTATGGGAATTCTATCTGTTTGTAAGCCGCCCTGAGCCGGCCTCAGCCAGGAGGGCGGGATAAAAATTTAATAAATAAATAAATTAAATAAATCAACTACTGGAAAAGAAAATGAAATGCCTAGGAATAACAAATGATATGATTAAAAATACAGAAACGAAAGACATTATAAGACAAATTTAAAAATCTGTAAGGAAATTGATGTTATAAGTACATCTATTAGGGCATGCAGGGTATATTCAACATTCTATTTGGGAATTGCCCTCTTGATGCAACTGCCGAAATATTTTTATCAACTGACAGTCCCAAAACTAAGAAGAGCTTTTACTTCGGCAAGGCTGAACATTCTTCCCTTGGTGGTTTTGGAAGGCAGATATAGGCTGCAGTCACACACACTAAATAATCCACTTTCAATGCACTTTCCAACTGGATTTTTACTGTGTGAACTGGCAAAATCCAATTCGAAAGTGGATTGAAAGTGGAATCTTTAGTGTGTGTGACTGCAGCCATAATAAAGCATCATACTCTAATAGAACATGCAGGTGCTCATATGATACAATCAAAACCATTAAACATATGATTTTGGAGAGCCCTATATTCAATGAGTTGAGGGCTAATTTAGTCACTCCAGGTGTCATGGCTACTATCAGATAAAAATGATCGTGTCACCCTCTCAGTGGCAAAATTCATAGGTGTAATAATCAAACAGAAGAGAAATAATACTAAGGTCTTTTAAAATATTTTTTTTAGGTTCTGATTTCTGCTTAAGGTGATAGCCATATGAACAGTACTAGACAGACAGACAGACTCATAATTACTGGAAAGTTCTATCGCTCAGCATGTTATTTAGGAGTTGAAATAATGTCCTGCAGGGGAAAACTTGTAAAAATCTTGTACAGCAGACCATCCCTCCAGACTGTGTCATAAGTGGCAATCAGATCGACAAAAACTGCTGATGTCTTAAGACGCTCTTCTGATTCCCTGCCTCAATGAAAGTTAAGTTGAGTGTTAGCACAGTTCATGTTGAATTCAATGGGGCTTGTACAACAGAACTTCCTGCCAGATCAAACCCACAGAACAAATCTATTGCTTCCAGTCTGCACACAGCAACAAAAAAAGGGGAGGTGCGTAAGGATGAAGCACACTTATACAGCTAAAGATCCACTAGCCAACATCTGATCTCCCAAGAGATCCTGCACCCCAAGATTCCCCTTCAGCCAACTCACAGCTTCATCTTGATGTTCTGTCTCTCACATATAATCACAAGCTTGCTGTTAACACATGCCCCTACCTGTTACTTCGCTGCTGAGGATTCACCTTCTCCAAGCTCTCAATCAAGATCAGAACTACCTGGAATCACCTAATAATATCTATATACACTAAAGAACATTAACATTTTTTTGGTCAAAGTTATGATGTTCCACTTCAGGTAAACTCAGAGAGATAGACATAGAGAATAAACTCACAGCGCTACCATACCCAGTTCTTCCAGTTATAAGAAACTTTTCAAAATTTTCAAAGTAGCATTAAAACCAGGTTAGTGTCTAGCCCTGTTCACAAGTTACAGTGAACACACATACAATCCATGCACAATGTATCCTTGATTGTTCTTTATACATATGTAATTCTCATTTTACATTCAGTACATGTACAGTTGAACATGTGATTGAAACCCTACATTTATTCAGGTACTGGCTCCCCAGTGTCACCTGTAAAAGCAAACACATGTTGGCTCTTTCTTACAGGTATATGCACACACATGAAAGTTTTACATGTGTTCACTGCAACGGGAATGGGGCTCCAATGAAAACAGAAGTAATAAAAATTGAAAGCTATTCCTTGTGAGGGAAAAAAATTGTTTAGAGGAACACAACCAACCTGTATTGTTGTCAGCAGGGCTCTTTTTGTAGCAGGAACTCCTTTGCATATTAGGCAACACACCCCTAATGTAGCCAATCCTCCAAGAGCTTACAGTAGCCCCTGTAAGAAGAGCTCTGTAAACTCTTGGAGGATTGGCTACATTAGGGGTGTGTCGCCTAATATGCAAAGGAGTTCCTGTTACAAAAAGAGTCCTGGGACTCGTCAGAGACATTTTTTAAAAGATCTATAATTTGGCAATATAATTTGGTATGCAGTAAGGACACCCTTGTGGCCTGGGTGTAGCTATTCTGGGTCATAACCCACTAAACAGCAAAACCCCTGGATTAGTAATAGTAATAAACTGACGCACTAAGAGAACATCATGTTTACGTATGGGTGTTTTCAACAGACATCAGAAACTACCCTGAAACAGAAATGGGGGGAAATCATCAGTGTGCTGCTTCTCAGGTATCTCAACCTGTCTCTCACCCCTCATCCCACAGCATATCCAATTTGATAGCATTCTATTCTAGGCTGAAAAAAGGAACCAGTTGCAGTTAAAGATCAACTTTGCCGTTCAGGTGTCTTGCCTTGCAAGCAACAGATGTTAAGCTGCTGCAGCTTTTCTACACTGATTCAGTGAACTGTAACTCCAAGCCTTTATTTTTGGTCCGTTTCCCTGACTCTGTGGACACACCTCTTTCCTCCTGGTGTCCCACATACCAATCTCCTTATGCACTGTCTGCTGTGGCCCTCCTACAAGCCCGATTGTGCTGTCAGCTCCCTCTTCCCGTCACGGCACCAACTTCCTCTCTTTAAAGAGACCAACGGAATTAAAGCCACTGACGGAAGCTGGCTAACCACAAGGGTTGTGTTTCTGGCTAGCTCTTTTCTAGGTAAAGTTGGAAAAGTCCCTTTCAAGTGACTATCATCAGAATCTCAGACATGGGGGTGGAGACGGCCAGAGCCTTAAAAATGTCCAGGATTGGTTAAAAGAAAAAATTCTCAAAGGAAACTGTCCCGTGTGATGGAAACTGCAATTCATTCTGAGAAACAGTTCCCTGCTTTCACAGAGTTCATTCTATGGGCCTTTCCAGATGATTAAAAGGCCTGGGATTTTCTCTTTAATGTTTCACCCACGCAAGCAGCCGTGCAGAATGACATCACAATATTCCATCCCCATTTGTGATTGATGGATAAAGAAGCAAGGATTGCTGCCCTTCTGCTCTCATAATTTTTTTGTAACCAAAGCAGAGGAACCCTGGGACCACTGGAGAGGCAGCGTGCACATCTTTAAAGAAACGTTAAAAAAAAAGTGGGGGCAGAATCAAAAATTTCATAATAGGGTTGAGAACTGCTGTGGAGGATGAAATAGTCACTTTGCTCACATGCACCATTTTTCTTTTTGAAAAACTCTAGAAGTGCTGCAAAAATACGGACATGGTAAAGAAGGCCACTCGCAGCTTAGAACGGAAGTGAGCCTAAGAACCCTGTAGCTCTACCTGCTGCTGTGCCTGTGGTGCAGAAATAGGTCAAAGGCCTCTGCTGTAGCACTGGAAGTGATTTCAGGGTGCAGTTCTGGGAATAAACACCTGTAAAATTGGAGAAGCTTTTAAAATATATACAAATATAATTTGAGGGTGGCAGCTGATGTTTCTTTGTTTGAAAAACATTGCTTGAAGTCTGGAATCAGAGCCACTAGCATCTTACCACTAGCATGTTAACTCTAGCATAGGGAGAAATCACCCCTCTCCTCTTTGTGTTAGGAAAGCTTGCTTGATGGAGTTTCTCCTACTGGTGGAAGAGGGAGAGTAATTTTGCCCAATTTCTTCTGCTTGCAGCATCACTTATGCCACAGTGGAATTTTTTCTGAGAGTCCCATGACCCCCAGCATTGGCGTTTGGAGGGTTCACCAGGGGAGAGGGGGGGTAACTAGGAAGGAAGGCCGGAAAGATCTGCCTTTGCAAGTGCTTTGCACCCATGTTTCATAGCGTACAACCTTTTTAGAGTTCTTTCAACTCACCAGAACTTTTCTTTAAATGAAAAACCTTGTTTGATTAGATCTGGTAAAGGAACAAGGTATGAAGAAAGAGAATTAACTACAACTTGTTCATTTTGTCCCCTAACTTCATAGCAAGGACATCTGGAAAAGGCCTATCAACTCATTCCTCTGTTTGGAGTTTCTTGCTATTAACCACAGCTATCACCAGCCTCTTCATATATGCCCAGTCATTACAGAAAGAGGCAAAATGATACACTCCACTATCTATTTATATTGGTGGAAATGTACCTTGTCCAAGTATCAACCCTTCTGCATCAGGCAAAGATGAAGCAACTGTATGTACCTCAGTAAAGTGCCTTTCCTGCTGGAAGGCAGAGCAGGACAAATGCCAAAAAGGAATATATGTATTTCAAAATAGTTCAGCGGCTACAGGGAAATTCACAGCCACCAGTTGTTTCCCATGATGAAGCAATTCTTTTTACAAGCAAATGCTGCCCAGCTTTTACATAACTGGTGATGAAAAACTACTGAAGGGTTGCCCAAAGGAGGTTCCCTCGTCTTTCACGCTACAGTGATGCCAGCCCTTCCGCTAACCTAGTTCTCCTCCTTGTTTGGTTCTATAGGATTACATAAGTAAACCAGGACACATTATATCACGAGCAGCTGGGCTGGAGTTAATTGGCCAGGGATTGCGTAAAATGTATCATTATAGCAGACATACATACGCATGCTGATACTCTACAACCTGCTCATGGTAATGAACTCCACCCTAATTGCTGTGCTGTGGCTATGGAACACATCACCAAGTGTTCTCTGCATGGAAGAGCAAAACAGGTAATGTAGAGCCCCAGGGACAGTATTTAGACTAAGAAGCCATCATGGAGCCTCTAGATTAGGTTCCTGGGACAGCACTGCACACTGCAGGCCAAGACCAAAGACATATACACCTGAGCACAGGCTGACGACAGGATTAGAAAGAAAAACTTTGTTTTTTTAAAACACACACAAATCAAATAGAACACTGGGGCTACCGTTCCTAAATATAGATCAATGAAGAGGGAAGTTTCCTGTAAATTGCAAAACTGAAGTTTTCAGCCCTGATTTTCTGAAAAACTGGAAGTGTTTCAAAATCTGAGCTCTCTTAAGAATTAAACTTCTAACATTTGTGCCTACAAGAAAATCAACTTGCAAATGGCACAAATTCTAGAGGGTGTCTGTCAGGACTTTCTAGGGGGTCAAAATGTTGTGGGTTTTTTCCATTTATTATGTCTAACTTACAATCATTAGTTTCTACTCCACTCACAATCCCTTTTGGACTTGTTTTCCACTAAGGGTCTGCTTGGACCAAACATGTCCAAACGGAACAGGGCAGAGGCTCTCAGCCAGTCAGCACAAACAAAAAATGCTGGTGTTACAGTAGTCAATTTTGACCTCCCCCCCATTTCATTAGAGCTATTTTGACAGCTTTTGCACATGCTAAGTGGTCCCAAACTTGCTCCTCTGAGGTATGTTCACTCAAAAAAGATTTTTAAAGTATACTGCCTATATCAGAAATTTAAGTCCAAAAACTACGGGCCATGTGCTTCCCTCTTAAAAAAAGATTAGCTACTGCTTCCTACCCCAGTTTGGAAAACAGCAGAATGAAATGCAACAGTTAGATAAATCTGTTAATAACAAAAGAAGTGTAATTCTAGATGTCACAACATTTTTAATAGGGTATTTTTTAAACTATCACTGATTGCTGTGTTTGTAGATCCAACGTAAGCTGAAGGCTCAATACTGTCATGAATTGCAGTTTCTTCATCCCAGTCTTTCTAGACCAACAGATAACCTGTATGGCCAATAACACTGGCTGGGATCCACAGTACTCCCTGTTGTGTACTGTACATGCACAGGAGCTTTGCAGCCCCACCCCTTCCCACTACGGCTACCTGCACTGCCTTAGTTCAAGGCATTCTGCGAGGCACAAGGAAATGGTTCAGGCCTCCTGTAAGTGCAAAAGTGTTTTGCTTGTGCATAAGGGCATGTTTGGATCCCAACCACAGAACTTCTACCCCTTCCAGCCAAAAGGAAATGCACTTTTGTACAAATCAAATAAAAGCACAGGCAACTTTGGAAAAGGGACTAACATTCAGGTTTCCTGGTTAAACACTACAACAGCTGGTAAGCACAAAAGACTAACATGAAATCGGCATGCAGGATGTGGGGGAAGACATACTTGATGAGACTGATACATGCACTTGAATGTAACAGATAAAAGTCCACATATCAGCAAAGGAAAGAAGGCCAAGTGAAGCAGATGCACAGGTCTCAAGCTGCAGTTACTAAATCCCTTCAGGTCTAGCATAGCAAAGGTTTGCCACAGGGTTTCCCATGTAAGACTCTGTAGACTTCATTAGTATTTTTCGTTTGATCTATTTTAAAGTGCAGAGATCTTCACCATTCTAATTCCATTAGTCCTCATGACCACTGGGGAAGTGGGTAATTTATGTTCCCCAACTGACAGACAATGAATGGTGATTGAGAATATCCATCTGAATTTGGCCCTTCCATATACAACTTCAGCATTCTGATGATGCTAACTTTCAAATTCCACTTATTTCCCCCCCCTTCTGAAAGCAGTAGAAGCAATGACTGAGTAACAGGAAGACCCTCCATGCTGCTTCAAACCCATCACAAAAGCAGGTACTAGGTGTGCCTTCAGAGGCTATAACATACTATACGTCAATAGGATGGACTTCCCTTCAACAGCAGTGGCTAATGTACAGATAGGTACACCCACTTTCTTAGGCTGTTTGTTCCAATCCTCAAATTATCTACGTAAATTCAACCTTCAGGCCTGACAACACCCAGTTTCTAGTAGCCCATGACCTGGTTTAAATACACAGCATAGCTTTCCCCTGCTTCTGCTATTATTAAACTATGTCATCACATGAGCTAATTAGCTAGGCATTTGGCAACACACTTTGTACTGAGACGCTGCACTGGTTAAACTTGGAACCAATGGTAATTTAAGTTGCTTGTCTTTCCTTTCTGCATGGGCACTCCGATGGCTGTCCTTCCAGGTTAAATATGTGTCACATGTATACCAAAGACAGGCACAGTAGGACAAAATACAAACATGTTCAAGTACAAGTACACTATTGTACCATCACCGTGGTGATATCACGAGACGTACTGGCCCTGGTATGAGATTAGAGCTATGGTGGGACATCATCGGAGCAGGGATAAATGTGCTGCCAGAGTGTTGAGTGATTGGTCTTAACTGTGAATATACGTTCTGTTTTCTGCTGTTCTAAATGTTTTACTGGTAGCCAATTATTTATGCTTTTAAGTATTTTATATGGCACTTGCCTCCATGTTTTATTGGCAATGTATGGCTTTTTGCCTTTTGTTCACTGCCCTGAGCCCATGTTGGAAGGGTGGGATATAAATCCAATAAATAAATAAATAAATAAATAAATAATACAATACCCTGAGAACAACATTTGCCAAAACCCATGGAAACTAACAACTGGACCCCATCTTGCCATTATGTGTGTGTGGGGGGTACTTGTCCAGGAGAAAAATCCTGCAGATTGCCCTCTCAGTCAACAAAATAGCCACTAAGCAGCTCCAATAAAGTGATAGTTTTGCAGTTATTCTGGTTAGTGCACAAATTCAATACAACACGCAGGTACAGTGATGATGATATCCTCGCCTTCAACGTTTTTTAAATGCTAGTCCTCATTAATCCTTGCAAAGCTCAAGTTTTTATATTTATTTATTTAACGATTTATACCCCGCCCTACCCCACCGGAGCAGGCTCAGGGCGGCTTACATGGGATAAAATTCACAATAACAATCAGAAGTTCATAAAACATTTAAAAATAATTCTTTAAAACAATAGGCAATTCAAACCTACGTGTTCCTGCTCTTTTCAGTGCCCATCAGCTTTTATGCCACATGGTTGCAGGAGACCGCTATTATAAAGGGAGTTCAGCATCCTTATCTATGCAGATCCAAAGGAAGGTCCAAAAAGGCAGTTAAAGAGATGACAGTGGAAACTTCCCAGTGCTGACAACAGCAAAGTCCCGGTACTTGGTCATCCCTATAGTGCAACCAGCCACCTTCTCCTCTTATACTATATCTGAGCCAAACATTCTCTTTTTGGTCCAACTACTGCTAAAAATGTTACTTATTTCGAATCCTTTTAACCTGCACTCTCAGCTGGAAGCTTGAGGCAGACATATGGGTTGCTTCCATGTGGCTATGAGGATAACCAAATGTTCTTCTCACATGGAACATCTCTGCCAAATCACAAAAGAAATTACTGTACTCGCAATGAACCTCCCTGGAGCCCAGTGGTTATTTCCCTCACAGTTGCATAGACCTGAATGGTAAAATGCCGTTAAGCATTCTTTCAGCTCCATGAAACCCATGACCACGAGGCTGTGCTTTTCACTTGCAACCATGCTGTAAAATATTTGAAAACCAGGCCCTGAATGACTTTGGACTTTCAGAGATGGGAGCATAACCAGAAACGGCTTCATGCTTCCTGTTTCATTGTTTCTCCATACCACCTGAAAAGGAGCTTTTGCATTTCATCCCACAGTCAGGCGTAAAAGCTCCCTCTACACTCTGAGCATTTGCATCTCACTTGCAAAGATAAGTTCCAGTTTAGACATTCTGGAGGAGCAGGGAGAACAGGAAGCACTAGCAAAAACTTCCTGTTATGTCTGCACCTCTAATCATGTGAGGTAACTCCCATCACCTGACAAAGTAGGCTCTGGAGCACAAAAATATGTGACACAATAAATATGGTAGCATTTAAAGTGCTACAAGGCTTGGTCCTTAGCTACCCCTCTGGAATCACTCTTCAAAAAGATCACTTACTGGACCTCTCAAGAGATCTTACTTTCTAGGGAGAGTGTGCCTGTTAGGAAAGCATAACTTCTTTCACAGTTTCCATGTGATATTTTACAGATGTTGCAGGTGTGAGCCATGTTCACATCTGTGGAATCAGCCTTCCATCTTCTTTCTGGGGAGGAAACCAGGTTTTCACAGCTTCAGTGTGAAGTATACCAGAAGCTGGTAAGAATTTGCACAGAGCCCCTTGGCGTAAATTACGGAGGAGCCTGGGCCTTCCCCAAATTTCTCCAGGGGGAACTGAGCCTCCCCCAGCCAACCAGTGCCTGGCAAAATTGAGTTTAAAACTTTCCTTTGGGCTCACTCCCCCGCTCACTTTCTTACAAATGCTAATTGAGCTAGCAGAATAGACAGTGGGATTGTTAAACATCCCCCTTCTGCCCTCCTCTCTTCTCCCAGCAGGGAGGTGTCAATGCTAGTCTTTAGGAAGTCAGATCTCTGCCTTTAGCTCAGTGGGGAAAAAGATTTGATAACATTCCTTGTCACAGAAAGAGAAAGTCTCTTGCAGCTGAATCCATCAGGAGAGACAGACCTCTGATCTGAGGCTTAGGGAACGTGGCCATTTTTGTCTATCAGCAGGCATAGAAATCTGAAGTGCACTTGATATTGTAAATGGTAAGCTCTGCAAGGGTTTTTGGTGGTATCTTTGCACTCTCTAGATTAATAACTATCAGTCTTTGAACATGTTTGTGTCTGTTGGAAAAGAAAGTATAGTCCTTAACCCTGGCTGGCTCCACTCACTTTCAATGTAGCAACAGTCAGACTGTTGGGCCCAACATACTTGCTGGACTCCAATGTAAATTTTGGGAAAAAGTATGTCTATATTTTATTTTACTTGGTTCTATATGTCCGTGATTGAGAACAGGGTTTTTTTTCATGGTAGTGAAGGGTGTGTGTGTGTGTGCTTCAGCCACTCCTAAGCTCTTCTTTCAATTTCTGTTTCATTTTTAAATTGTAAACCCATCTGCATGAACAAGATTGGGGCGGCATGCAGATCAGAAGCCTTTAAAATTTCCTTTTGCCCTGTGTTGCCCTGTATGCAGAGAGAACATTGTCAAGGAATGTACACTATGTACATGTTCACACTCTTCAATTTGCTGTTACTTAAAATGGTGTGGAACAGTTTCAAAGGGGCAACCAACTGGGATGTACTAAAAAGAATGGCATGATTGCCCATTGGAAACAATGGGAGAGGCTTGAAGGTCCATTGGAGGTAATGGGAGCCAGGAATGTCTATTGACGTGCATGGGCTCCACTGAAATACACTGCAGCACAAAAAATGTTGTGAAGAAAATATGGAATGGTTTTTCCATCAAGGTCTTCGGACCCAAATAGGCTAATCTGGGATTGGAATGACAGCCCTCAAAGTGGAAAGACAGTCCCTAGGAATAGAATCTCTGCTCTAGGACTAGAACAATCCCCCCAGTGGAATGATGGTCCCTATGAAGAGAATCTGTGCTCTGGGACTGGAATAACAGGTCACAGATTGAAATGACAGCCCCTGGAAGTAGCAGAAGCATTCTGGTACTGGAATGACAGCTCCCCAGAGTGGAATGATGATCTCTAGCAATAGAATCTGTGCTCTGGGGCTGGAATGACAGCCTTTGGGGATAGGCTCAGTGCTCTGGGACTGGAATAACAACCCCCAGAGCAAAATGACAGCCCCTGGGAATAGCAGAGGTGCTACTACTCTGAACTCGGTACATTGCTCAGAAATTGAGTACACAGCAACTGTTTTGTATTCTCCCTTGGCTCATAGACTCCAGCCATGCAAAAGGCATCTGTGATGCCACAATTTAGTAAATCTCAGTACAAAGTCACCCTTATGAATAAGGCAGAAACAAGACTCCAGTAAATGAATGTGCAGGAAAACTTTTAAAATGTTACCCTACAGGCTTTTCTGTGTTGTCTCTCTTACTGTCAAATTTGTGACTATTAGTTTTTCTGATGCACACTATTCTAAAAGTGAATTTCAAAAACAGTACACAACAGGAGACTGCTGAGATACCACTATAACCACTGGCCAACTCCCACCTTTTCCTGGGTTTAGCCCAGCCCAGAGGCATTGCTGGGTGGGGGCTCCCAGCCCCCCTAAATTTCTGTGGAGCTGCTCCCTAGATTCCACATGGCTCCACCTACATAGTGACAATGGCCTGTGAAATCACTGGCTCCTCCCTATGATGTCCCTGGGCCCCAGTTCTTTTAAGGACCTAGTATAGTAATGCCTCTGGGCCCAGCGCCCCCCCCGGTGGGAAAATGGAAAGTCTATGCCCCTGATAGAGCCCACAATGAAACATAAGACGCCTACCCATGTATCATGGGCAGTAATGATCATACTAAGATGCCCTCCACCACTCTTTGATATGTTTAATATCCTATGAATCTAACTTGTAGAACTTCTGTAATTCTAGTTCACACTGCAGAAAATGAGGCAGCAGTAAGAGCTATGAGGTGCATCATTTCCGAGTCCAAGCTATTGCAAGTGCTATATAGAATGTGATGGTATGAATATCAAGGATGGTATGAATAATGGCTGATGCCTTGGATATGATCTTCTACAAACGTATCTTCTTCTTCTTAATAAATTATTTTCAAAAAGTCTCTAGAGATTAAGTGGTTCCCTACCACATCATTCAGGCAGAAAACTGCTCCTGTAACCCTTCACTCAAACCAGCCAAATTACTCTCTCTCTCAAATAATTACTTTATAACTGTTTTCACTCCACTTCTCTAGCACTGGATAGCACACCCCTGGTTTATTTTTTTAAGTAGTGGGCAACATACCCTGTCCACAACAAATGCATCCCATTCTCACTTTGTCTCTTCCTGCTCAGGAGAAGTTGATAAATTATGACACTGTTGTCTTTGAAGCAGGAGTAGAAGAAATACTCATGCAAAGAATAAATGTGTGTGTTTGGGGGCTGGAACATGTGCATTCCCTAATCAGTTGGATAGTTAACATTATGGTTATATCCCACTTTTCCTTTGAAAGCTTGCAGGATGCTCCCAGAAATTTCCCCCTGGAGATCTCATCAGGTCCACACCTGTTTAGCTTCAACAAATTGTCCAGCATTAGGTATTCCCAGATCATTCAGCCAGGTAGAAGAAGAAGAGTTGGTTTTTATACCCCACTTTTCTTTGTCCTAAGGAATCTCTTCCCTTTATCTCCCTACAACCGAAACCTTATGATGTAGGTGGGGCTGAGAGAGTTCTGAGAGATCTGTAACTGGCCCAAGGATACCCAGTGGGCTTCATGTGGAGGAGTGGAGAACCAAATCCAGTTCTCCAGATTAGAGTCCACAACTCTTAACCACTATACCACACTGGCTCACCCTACAGGGGGTATCACTGGATTCAGTCCATGACATAATTCTTTCAAAGTCCTGTTTCTGTACCAAGATTCCTATGTTTTGACAGACATCACAAAGGGTTACAGCAGGCAAAATTTTAAACCCAGTTGTTTTGGCAAGAAAGACACTGCTGCAGCTCAACAAAGTGTTTGATGCATGCTACAGACACAGAATATTAACATTCCATCACCAGCACAGAAGGAATTAAATCCCAACACCACAGTGAATTTCTCAAGCATTAGTCATTCAAGTACACTGTGGAAGCATATATTAGAGTGCAAGAGTGTGCCTACAGAGAGCAGCAGCAACGTGCCCCACTACCTCACTTCATTAATCCTCTGTCAGGTGACTGCTCACAAGATTTCTTTAAGCTCTCCTTACTTAGGAAAGGGTCCAAAACTAGGACATGGGGCTTCAATAATAAGCTATCTCAGTGGGATTTATATTCCCTAAAAGTTAATATATACTGCACCTTAAAAGGGCAATTCCTTGCCTTTTATACAAAGTGGAGGCCAGTGTTCAGATGAACTTGCCTCAGAGGGAAAAAAGAAAACATGCAGGTCCCTCAGTCTCATAGACCACTAATTAGCAAATAGGGGGTTAAAACTAGGCAAATGGATTTTCACCTCACCCTACAACACCCAGTGGTTTTTAAATAGATTTACAAAAGTTGAATTTTTAAAAAGACCATAAATTGCCAAATAAAATTCAGATAAGGATACCAACTGACAGCTCTGCTGAGCTGAATACTAAGCTTGTTTATTTCATTACATACTGTCTCGGCATCCCCTTTCAGCTAAGAAACTAGCCTCAGAACAAAAGGTATCTGCTTTCCCATTTACCCAGTGCATTTGACATTCTCACACAAATCTATGAAGAGTCTTAATAACCATAAATGAAAAGATCTAGACAGCACTCAACCTTTTTTTAAATTTATTTATTAAAAAGAAATGGACAGCACTCAACCTTCATCACTGCAACAAACCCCAGAATTTATGGACAAATCCTGTGACCAAATAATTTATCTTCAGATCAGCTATTTACCTTAAATGAATTTAGCTCTCGCAAACAAAATAATCAGATATCAACTAGGAATATCTCTGCTCCTCATAATCTAATCTGAACCACACCCCATTCAGAAAGATAAGTAGATCCTCTGAATTCAAACAACCTTACTTTCAGTACTCATGATTAGATTGAACCCTTCAAGTCCAACAATTATTCTGTCTTATTTCATTTATCTAGGAAGCAGGAGGGACAGAAAAGACAGAGAATCTAAATGACAGGCATATTATCCACACAGGGCAGTTGTCCCATCTTCCCACCAAATATGATAGTCCTGTTTGGAGTTTTTACGCACAGCATTTCAATTTCCTTCCTTTGGGAAGATGGTCTGACTTTATATAAGCATAGGTCTTCTTTCCATGAGCTATTCCATTAGCCTCAGGATATGTAAGTGCTATGCAGTCAGGGGAAAGGCTTTGATGTTGGAAGCAAAGCAGCTGCTTTAACCTCTCCATCTCCCAGGACAGGTAGCTGGCCTGCTTTGCATACTAGATGGGGAAAGAGTAGAATCTATGTCTCCCCTCCCCATGGCATTATAGGTAAACAGTGTGTGCTTGCACATGCTGGCAAACAGACAGGATGGTTGGGGAAGGGTGACAAGAGATACAGCATTTTCCAGACCGCCTTAATATTCCACTTTCATTCCCTGATGGTACGTGGTTTTTTCCTTGTGTCCAAACAATTTTGCAAACATCCCAGTGCTATTCCAGTTCTTCTCAATTTTCCCCTGTTCCTTTTAAAACTGGTTTCTCCCATATTTTTTATTTTCATTGCGAAATGAAATGAATTCACAAGAAAGCCTCTTCCTTGGAACATGAACATTTTCCCCTGCCTTGAGGATTGCCACCCAAACCCGCCCAAATTTTTAAAAATTTGCATGCTAGCAGCAAGATGTTTCAGCAGTGGAAGGCATCTGTGCTGAGACAAGCCATCATTCCCATTAGGAGTTCTGACACCAGCAGCCAGCCATTGCCTTCTTTATTTCACTCAAACTCCAGAGCAAATTATTGCATGTCTTCTGGGTGCCATTTTCAAACATGTTTAGTATCACTCTTTACTCTTTCTTGGCAAGATCAGGTAAATCTGATGGAGGATACACAGTGCAGACGGTTTGGAGGTGTAAGATCACATTAAAAGGCAAGCCTGGCAAGGTGGCTCAGTTCATTCTCACCGAAACCCCTGACTTCACAGAATGCTGGTGGCAGCAGCAGCAGCAGCTGCCTTGGGGGCATTCATTCTGCAGCCATACTTCCTAGAACTGAGCAGGAGGGAGGAGGCAAGGCAGAGCTGGAGGGGGAAGCACCAAATTCAGAGCAGGGCAAGTCTGGCCTTCTGTGGCCCATCAGCCCATCAGCCCACATCCCAAAGGAAAGGTTAGCCTGGGGAAGCAAGCCGGCACTGCTGAGACCCTGGCCCTTGGGGGCTTTTGGGGGGATGGGATGGGGGGACAGGGGAAATCATTCATTGGCAAGCTCAGGGCTCAGGACCTCAGGGTGGATGATAAGGGAGGAATAGAGAAAGAGAGAAGCCATGATGGGTAATTTGAGTGTGGGTGTTAGGCAGCTTCTTTAAGCATGATCATCTCCTTGTGACTGCTGCAGCACTTCAGTGCATGCGCAAAACAAAAGAGTGGGGAAAAAATTCTCAAATGTGAATCTGAAGGGGGGAAAACAGGGAGGAAAATGTCAGTGTGAACTGATCACACCAATAGATCACATCATTGGAACCGCCATGACACTGACAAAAACATGAAAGACGTATGCAGTCTGGAAAAACACCACAGTTGCTTTGCTGCATCTCCCCTGTGAAAGGTAGAGAGCAGCAAACAGCCTTTATGTGCTGCAACCCTGCATATATTGACCAGCAGGGCTGCAGAGAATGGATGTGGAGGGGGAAATACAGGCAGAAGCCTGGGCTTTACCACATGCCACTCATCAAGAGGGAGCTCACCTGACAGACTTGGGGGGGGGATATAGGAAGCAGCTTTGTCTTTCTCCCAAATGGAAACACACAAACTAGACAAGAGATGAAAGAGCAGTGAAGAGGGAAGAATGTGTGAGAACTGCCGATTCAGGACCTGAGAACCATTAACTGTTTGGAATTCCATGTAAAAGCAGCCACATATTTTCCCCCTGATACAAGTCATCCCTCTTCCGGGCTGTTCATGTCTGTAAAGGAAAGAGTAAGGCAATCCTTCCAGTTGACTTGCATACCAAGAAAATGGAGCTCAGTTAGTTCAAACGAAACCAGAGCACATAGATCAGTGAGTCTTACTTCATCCATTTCAGCCTTTTTTCTTCCAACCATACCAACTTCTGGGATCAAAAAAAGTTGAGGAAAAAATACTGATAGTCCCAGAGGAAACAGTGGGTTTAGCTCAGGGCTTTCCCCCCTGCCCTAGAAAAAGAGGTGCCAGAACTTTCAAGAGGGAAATGAAGTTTTCAATCTGTATACTGAAAACTCATGAACTTTTAAACATTTTAAAAAGGATTTTGTCGAAGAGGTTACGGAACTCCGTTCTGGAGTGTTCCCTCAGAAAAAAAGCCCTGGTTTAGCTTCTCTTTTTTTTTGTTTAGTTTTGGTTAAAAATAGCCCTCTGCACGCTTGATTGAGGATTCTGAGAAAGTAGGGAAAACTCTGGTCATGCTTCCTTGTCCTTGCTGTGAAAGTTAGAATTTTAAATCATGTATAGAAGGGGATGCTTTTCTTATCTGTTTGAAATTTAGCGGAGAGGATTTTTTCAGAAAGGGTACAGCTCTTGAGAATTTTATCCCCATTTAGGGATGGGAAAGTTATAGCCAGAAATGTGATTCCCATCAAAATGAATGGAAATGACTATCAGACTGATTTCCTAATAACTTCTCATTTGGTTATAAAGAATCAGACTCAAGTTGTCAGTGACATAAGGATCTAATTCATAGAAAGACTGCAGTGGAAGCATATTTGCATGGTGTGTGGACAGAAAAGCACACATTTTTGTAGGTCCTGCACATACTTGGTGCCACTTTCATTGCCCCAGTCTCCTGCAGCTGCCATTTCTACCCATCACCAGGGCTTTTTTTGGGTCTTTTTAAAACATGGTAATTGACAGATCACTATAGTGTTAGGCTACAGTGATATGCCAGTTACCAATTTCAATCTGTAGCAATATGTCAATTACAGATTTTTTACAAAAAGCCTGAAAGAGCCCTCCTGGCGGTGAGCAGAGATGGCATGGCAATGGGGGGGGGGCTGTTGCAAGGAAAGAGCGGAGGAAATACCCCTGTGTGGATGCTCCGTTACCATAATTAGAGCTCCAGAGAGAGTCATCACCATCTGGAAGCAACCCAGCTCCCCACCTTTTCACTTCTAAATTGTTTTACAAAAAGTTCTTTAGAAGTACCGTGCACTGGTGCCCTTTAAAAAGAAGGGAGGGGAAAGACTATCTGTCTCGTTGCCACAATGCCCACATTTCTCTTCGTAGAATGTTCACTGCCCCCCTCCAAGTTTGGAGTGCACAATGGTGATTTTCTTCTGGGGAGGGGGTTAAAACAGCAGACAGACAGCATCCATTGCATTGGGATGGGTTATCACAGTACGATGATTGGATAGGGAGACTGAGCAAGTATAATAGTAAGAGAAAATACTGTCATCTGGAGATGCCTTTTGAAAAGATTTTCCAGCTGTTTACTACTGTTTGATGCCTTATTCATGTTTAATCAATGATGAAAGGAAACCATGTAGACATGTCTTAATGTATTGGGATTGTGGTCTGGTGGGTGGGTTGGGGGAGTGTGTGAGCGTTCTTATGCAGCAGTGCAAAATTGGGCTTGGAATTGATTAGTCAAAAGCAGAGCCATCTGGAAATAACAACAACATTTCAGGAGAAGTATTCCAGACTTACCTTTATCATTTCTGCCACATAACTTTCAGGGCCTGTATATTCAGTGGAGTCTTTTACTTTGACTAAGACAATGAAGAATAAATAGTGCCACATGTTGTGCTCCTCTTTAATATGCTCTTCGAAAGTGACGGTCTTGTTATCAAATTTGTCTCTTTCCAGACCTAACAGGATAATGCAGCCACATTGTCACTATTAGATTTTTCAAAAGAGAAACAGAACAGCACCTCCCTATTTTATGAGGTAAAATACAATTCCAATGTGGTGGTGTAAATTGCTGTCAAGTTGTGACTGACTTATGGCAACCCCGTGGGGTTTTCAAGGTGTGAGATGTTCAGAGGTGGTTTGCTATTGCCTGCCTCTGTGTAGCAACTCTGGTATTCCTTGGTAGTCTCCCATCCAAATTTATTTCAATTTATATTCTGCCCTCCCTGCAAGCGGGCTCAGGGTGAATCACAAAGTAGATTCTAAAGCACATCAGATACAATATTACAGAATAATTAAAAACTATTTAAAACAACATAAATTAAAAGAGGTTACACTATATGTCCGTGCAGTTTCCAAATTAGTGCCCTTGTGTCTCTGGGCCATGTAGACATGGTGAATTTCAGCAGGGGAGGCCAGGTTTTCATTGGACACCCAGTGACAAGATCAGGTCAGCCCAGGCCATTTAGGATGGAGCACAGTCAAAATATAGGTATTTTAAAAATGACTTTAAGGGTCTATTTCTCCTGCATTTGTATGGGGTATGGAATGCATGTGTAACAAGGCACCTGGCCTAAGGCTGTCAACTTTTTAGGCTGGTCCCTCTAGCTGTCCCTTTAATGTCCACCTGACCTACAGCAAATAGTAGGTGATGTTACTTTCCTCCACGCCACAAAAAGCTTCAACTGTCCATCTCAGATGTTAAGCCTCTCTTAGAAGAAGAAGAAGAAGAGTTGGTTTTTATACTCCCACCCTTCACTACCTGAAGGAGTCTCAGGGTGGCTTACAATTGCCTTCCCTTCCTCTCCCTGCAACAGACACCCTGTGAGGTAGGTGGGGCTCAGCAAGCTCTGAGAGAACTGCCCCTGAGAGAACAGATCTGAGAGAACTGTGACTGAGCCAAGTTCACCCAGCTGGCTGCATGTGGAGGAGTGGGGAATCAAACCTGGTTCTTCCAGTTTAAAATCTGCTAACAGAACAGGACGTTTTTCTTCTGTCCAGCTGGCAAACCCAAATTCTGGCCCCATGAGTCCAAGTCTACCAGGGGCTTCAACTTGCACTTCATCCATTAGAAAGCAAGAGGAGTTATGCCAAATATCTATGGATTACTTTGGTACAATTATCCCTCTTGTGCTTCCAGGTATCATCCTCTTCTTTGCAACCCATTTCAGAGACTGATTCAGTAGACTTTCTTGTCCCTCCCCACATGCTCCAATCTGGCTGTTCATCTTTCCTTAGTTTTTAAAGCACCGTATGTATAACCACTCAGTTAAATGTACCCTCATTCTCCCCCTCTCTTTTCAAAATAAAAAGTTGCATTTCTCTAAAATGCTGAAACTGCACGGGGGTGGGATAAGTAGGTCAGTGATGTAAGCAGTTTCCGGCCAATCAGCACTGTGCATTGCAGGCAGGAAAAAAACAAACAGGTTTCACCTGAGATTGAAGTGACAGAGGAGAATGTGTGACCACGAGACATGGAGAGTGCATGTCCACAGCAGGCTCACTGCTAAAGGCAAGGATGTTTGAATATACCCCAACTTCTAAAAGTTTTCATTGTACAACGACAAGAGGATTGCACCAAGAACCAAAATAATTAGCTGGTTGGAGACACTGATTTTACTAACTTTGCCGTATTCCAAAGCCACATTCCAATTTTGAATCTGCATTTTTTGTATTGAACTAGAAGAGGAGGTAGTTTTATAGCATTTGCTTTTACACTTACCACAAATGAAGCAAGTTGTTTTTAATATTTCTTCCTTCTTCTGTTTCTCACTTCTGAGATCAGCAAAGGTGTCAATGATAACACCAAAAATCAGGTTGAGGACAATAATGATCACCATGAAGAAGAAGAGAAGGTCATAGATCACTCTTGCAGCAAAAAGGGGTTCCTGAAACATAAATAATTTTCAAACACAGGAACAAGCTTATAGCTGATCATGGTATGACAGAAGGCAGACAGTACTGGGGGATGGTATGTGAGGTAGAGAAGGAAAAAGCAGTAATCTGAAGAAATGCAAGGAGCTGAACATGTAAGCATGTCCTGGAAGGGGAACAATTGGGCACACTCTCCCTTTTCCAGAGACCTTTCTATGTTTACTTGTGGCCTTACAAACACTGTAAATTACTACTGCAAAAGAATTATTTTTTTAAAAAAATGATAGTCCTCCTAGTCCTGGCATTAACCTGCTTGGTCATAATAGACTTTTTGTATGATCAAAAGGTATTCACAGGTCACAAAAGTAGAAGCAGAAGAAGAAGAAGAAGAAGAAGAAGAGATTGGATTTATATCCTGCCCTTCACTACCCAAAGGTGTCTCAGAGCAACTTACAAAATCCTTTCCCTTCCCCTCCCCATAACAGACACCCTGTGAGGTAGGTGGGGCTGAGAGAACTCTTGACAGAAACTGCTCTTTTTTTCAAGAACAGCTCTTATCAGAACTATGGCTTGCCCAAGGTCATCCAGCCAGGTGCAAGTGGAGGAGTGGGGAATCAAATCCCGTTCTCCCAGATTAGAGTCCACGCACTTAACCACTACACCAAACTGGTAAGGGCTTGCAGAAAACACTACACCAAACCAATGGTAAGGGCTTGCAGAAAAAAGAGACTTTAATTACCTCTTCACTATCAACTTCCATATCTCTGTTTTTGTTTTCAAAAGAGTAGTTTTATTTTTTGCCTTTTCAAGTGCTTTTCTTTCCAACAAAAGAAAAAAAAAAAACCACCCTGACGTGCCTTTTCTGTTCACAGTACTAGAATCTAACCAATTAGCAGAAGCAATTACACATACAGGGTGGTTTGGATTACATGAACTGCATTTTAAAGCTCAGATTGCTGCTTCCTCCCCTTTCCCTCTCACCTCATGCGCTACAGTTCAATTATTAACATCCTCTTTAGCTTAAGCCATTGCTTATTGTTACACCCAAACTAGGAAACAATGGATTGTGCTTGTCCTCCAAAGCAGCAGTATTTCAAAGTGTGGTTTGCAACCCTGGGTTGAAGTCCAGGCCCACGTCACAGTCTGATGATTCAGATGTAACTATAAACTATTTGTGCTAAAATGAAAGTTACTAATTGATTTGCATTGTGTAGCATCAGGAAGAAATAGCATAAAGCTCATTCATGTAGCATCAAACCAGGATTTTGCCTTATTAATACAAACTACGCCTATCTTGATCAAATTGCATTGGCTTCCAATCTGACCCCCCCAGTCAGAACTCAAAGTGCTAGTTTAAACATTTTAAAGTGTATTTTAATCCATTCTTCCTCCAAGGAGCTTAGGGCAATGTATACAGGTCTCCCTTTCTCAGTTTTTCCCCTCACAAACGATCCTGTGAAGTAGGTCAGGTTGAGAGAGAATGACATGCCAAGCTGAGCCAGTAAATTTCATGGCAAGTGTTTTAACCAGTATTTCCCAGGCCCTAGTCTAATACTCTGGTCACTCCACCACACCATCCTAAATGGGTTGGGACCATAACACTGCCTTTGGCATACAGAAATATTGCCTACACTGAGATCAACTGCAGGGGCCCTGTTTTGGGTACCACAACCAGAGCGTTTGGTGGATGGCAACTCAAGATGGGGCCTTTTTTAAAATTGTGGAATGCTCTCTCCCTCATGAAGCTATTTGGCACCCTCTTTCATGGCTTTCAGGAAGTTTGCTAAGGCACATTTGTGTCATCAACCTTCACTTATGGCTGACTGTGCTTTTTAAAAGTTGCTTCCTCCAGATGTTCAGCTGTGTGTGATTTCATTCTATGCACTGTATTATACTGAATACTATTACTTCTTACATTGTTTGCAAGAGCACTAAAAAGAGGGAGATAATGTTTAAACACTACATGCCTGAATGAGCCACAGAAACGTTAGCACTTCAACTACCTTTAAATAAAGTCAACAACTCAAACCTTGTTGCACTTGACACTGTATAGTGATGTAGAAGATTTTTCCCATGGAAAAAACATTTTGGTTCTTTCTCAGAGATTTAACGCTACTTGGTTCTCTTTCCCAACAATCATTTACCTCCTTGGATGGTTTCCTGAGCACGTCTCCTACTCCACCCCCACTCCGCAGGCCGTGACTAAGCACAGTAACAATGCACATCAGCAATGTCTCACATGTGTGCTCTTTATCCTCTTCCTCAGCTTCTGTAGAAATCAGCTCTGTTTAACACAGCAAGTTAGGACACTGTGGTGAGGCTTGAAAATCAGTCTCATTTAACCGTATCCCCACATTCTTTCTCTGCTTGAACTTGCACAGCCACCCTGAGAGAGTAGTCAGGACACAATACCAGGATCCTTTCCCCCTCTAGTTCTACTGTTTCAGTAGAGAGTTGTGCTGTATGTTACCTGCCCTGAGCCCACCCACGGGATGGGTGGGATGTAAATGCAAATAATAAATAAAATAAATATCGTGAAGGAAACAAACTTCCCTATACACTGGGAATATGAAAATGGCTCCTCTATCACATGTTATGAAAGGTTAAGCACCATATTCTGAGCTGTGAGGAGCCCAAAACAAGGAGAAATATAGGTATGGATTTCTCATGGAAGAACTATTTGTTCATATGCCTATGTCTTTGATTTTATAGCAAGTGTAATACGTAAAATGGACTCTTTAAAATCTTTAGAATCATTGAAAATATTACAAAATGCAAATGCATATCAATATTATTATGTATCACATTTATTGATTTAAAATGTTTCTGTGCTGTCTTTCCATCAAAATACTGTCCCATATACTGATCCACAGACTATGTCCCAGAAATGTAAAAAAATAAGCAAAATTAAAATATGGGGTTAGAAGAAGCTAAACACAATAAAAGGAAAGTTTTTTTAAAGAAAGTATGCCAGTGAAATATCATGAGACTACACTGGTGGTATCTTAATGGCACCTTACGGGGTGCTAGCCAACTCATTACCAACATTGCAGGGATCCCAGCCTCAGATAGCATTATTATGGGGGAGGGGTTGAGTGACAGCATAAGGGAAGTGACAGACTAAAAAGCAGACTTTTTAAAATATCTGAAATTCAAACTTTGGTGTGGGGGGTGGTGGAGAAATGAAATCTCACAACATTATGCAACAAGATCTCGGCAGCCGCACTGAGGATTACTTAGCAACCAGGAGGGTAGAAGGTGCCAGCTGAACAATGGGCAACAGAGTGGGTAAGCGAGGGGGCACAGGTGAGCAAGTCAGTCAGGCAGGAGTCAGTGGTGATGAATGAGTGAAGTAGTGGAGAAGATGGTGATAGTGGCACAGGTGAGCAAAGCTGACAGGGTGGGGAAGGAAATGCACATAAATAAGAGGTGGCAGTTGCAAAAGGCTGAGGGGCAGAAAAGCAGCAAAGAGTGGGAAGAAGTAGGAGGGAGTGGGGACCAGTGTGAAAGCAGGCGGGTACAGTAACAGCAGTAAGAGGTTTGAGACAGAAGGAACAGAAGACACAATTTCTGCTTCAACCCTGTGTTCCCTCCAGTGCCCAGCTGACTGAAGGTCAGGCTGGCAAAAGGTTCGGGGGAAAGAACAAGGTGACTATATATACACATATATAGGTATGTGCCTTTGTAGATTTTGGGGGAACTGGGACATAAGGATTCTTTGCTGACTAACTGTTGGATCAAGTGATTAAAAGAGCAATTTAAAACTGTGATATGAAAATCAAATGGTGAAAGACACTTACCTGCTGAAGGAACAACGGAAGAACAGTTTTCCCCATTGGCTATTCTACATACATCAGAATATAGAAACTCTCTGGTCATTTTTTCACCTGTTTCAGTGTGCTGATCTGTAAAATATGCAAGCTTAGGTCTGAAAAAGGTGCCTTAAAATGATGCTAGAGTTGCTGACTATTTGCAGGGAGGGCGGGATACAAATGTAATAAACTAAACTAAACAATAGTATTTAGTTTTAAAAATATACCACCCAGTTCCCCATATAAGCCTGAAAAATGGCTGACAACACAGAGAAATATGTAAAATACATTATAACAATGCACGCATATCTTGCCAACATCCTTTTTAAGTTTAATAGGGTTTAACATTGTGAACTCTGGGCGTTTACAATGCGTGATGAGAAAACTCTGGCATCGTTTCTCTTCATTTGGTTAAAAACGGTGCACTTAAAGATTGTGAACAGCTGGCTTTGCTCACAAATGGTCCCCAAAGAGGCATGGTTTTATGCTGCTTGCATTTTCATACACTAAATACCACGAAACAAAAAAGTACTGTTGTGGGGGGGGAAAACCCTTTCATGACTGTGTGGGGTGAGGTGTGGAATTTATGTGTCACACAATGGGGAGATCTTTAATTTCCAGTGTATATGCCTGATATACCATATCTTACCAAGTGAAGTCTCATTGAGATGTGGAGTTCAGTTTGCCAGAGTGGCACGGGGACAACTGTTACAAATTGCTAGGACTGGGTTTGACTCTATGTCCAAGAAGGGACTGGGACTCTTGCAGCCCGCATCAAAGAACCACATGAAAATTATTGCCTCCATAAAAACAGTTTCAGTCAAGTGTGTAGGTAGTCTGCATATTCTCAGGGCTGCTGTACTACCCCTGAAATTTCTACTTAATTGAAAGTCTTCAAATAAGTTTCTGTGTGTGTGTGTTTCTAGAAGGCACTGATTTTTCACTGGGGTTAACCAGGATTTCCATACTCTTACAATCATTTTTTTTCCAGTCCTGCAACCTGGAAGCAAAATAAACTATGTAAAATAAACACACAAGGTTGGAGCCAATTATATCCTTCCAGTGTTTTCTCCTAACGGAGAAAGAATTCTGAAAGAGAAGGTCTTTCTCTATGGAAGAGAGATCCAGTGAAAGAAAGCTGCTGGATCTAGCTTAGCGAGTCAGTCAATCCAACTCATGATATTTAAAAAGTTACAAATTTATTCTGCTCATGCAATCTGAAGTAATTTGGGGAAGATAGAACTTAAAATGGACTTTTAAAAATATTCGCCATACCCATATCTTTGTTACTACTGCATCAAACATGTACAAAGACCTGCAAAGATGAGTTTATGAAGCCATGGTTATTTGGCAGCCTCAGTGTCAGGTATTCCTGCCATAAAGGATGGAGAAGGGAGGAAGGATGGGACTGTATGAAGAAGGGAGGGAGGATGGGACTGTATGGAGAAGGGAGGGCGGATGGGACTGTAGGGTGTTGATTGATGCTTTGGGACTGGTGGGATGGAATGTGGGGAGCTGCCGATGTTGCCTGGGCAACCGGGTCATATCTCATCTCCCAGGCCAAGAGTGGCCTTGAATGCCAGGCTGAATGTCTCCTATCGCTTTCTAAAGACAACAGCTAGGCTGGGAAAGGTGGGATGGCGAGTGAACTATTATTTACTGCTTCTGGGGTTCCCGCGCACGCGATGTTCATTCATTGGTAGAATGGTGGGGGCCCTTTTCCCCCTTTAGGGTATATCTCAATGCTTCATATATCCAAAGTATTCTTAACAATGCTTCTGTTTTAGTGACCTAGTCTTGCAGCTTAATAAATACTATTCTTGTTTCAATGAACAAGGCCTGGTGTTTGGCTGACTAACTAAGGACCCTGACACTCAGCTTTACTGCTTTCAAAACTTCAAGACCTCATCAAAGGGCATCTGATTTTACAAAACATTCATCACTTCAGCTTCCTAGATATAGCTCTTGATGCATTGTAAGTGGTAGCCAGTCTACTTTAAAAGAAAAGAACAAAAGTATGTGCAGTACTAACCTGGTAATAATGTTTCATTAGGTAATTTATCTACTTCCAAGATGAAGTCATCCTTGAAGAACAGGTAGCCCACTATTGAGAAGAGGTATACCAGGATAAGAGCTAGAACAGCAGTCAAGATAATGGAACGTCCATTGCGAGTGACGCTTTTAATGACATTCAGCAATGTCTCCTCTCTGTACACCAAGTCAAAAAGCTGGAAAAAGGTGAGTTCAAAAGGTTTCATAAGATACTTCAAATTAAAAACAGATAGGAGGTTATTATATTAGAATAGCTTTGTAAAGTGAGAGAGAAATATAACATATTAATTTTATGGCTGTTAAGTACAGCTTTTAATGGGAAATCCTAATATTTGTGGACCACAGTTAAAAAAAATGCTGTTTGAAGTAACTATGAAAAACTGAACCAAACCAAACCAAACCAAACCAAACCAAACCAAACCAAACCAAACCAAACCAGCATTATAAAACCATCTGAATGGAAAATACAATTAAGTAATGGTTTGGGTGGGGTCACCATTATTCTTTCAAAATGTACATAAAAATTACAAAACATAGTTGTATTGCATGCAGCCCTTCCTGATTTAGTTCAAAAACTAGAGCAACACTACCAAGATATGCGATCAAAGTCAGAGCACTGTGATCACTTGTTCCTAGGGGCATGCATTTGGCTTCCCTGAGCAGAAAAAAATATTGAATAAATGCCTTGGTATTTATTCGGTATTTCCTAAGCTGAATACAAATTCAGGAAACTTTTCGGCTGCTGAATAGAGTTTCCCAAATTTATCTGGCTTTTTGGATCTTGCTGACTTCCCTTCTCTCCCCTAGCCGCTGGCTGGGAGGGGAACGAATTTAAATCTAATGGCTGAACAGAGGAGGGGAGTGAAACTGATAAGTTGTCAGTTTCACTTCCCTGCATCTTTCAGCTGTTAGACTGAAATGCCTTCTCCCTCATCACCAGCAGCTGGGGGAAGAGGCATTTAAACATGACATCTCTGTCCCTTTCCTCACTGAGTCACCCCACTGTGGCAGGGTGGCTCTGGGAGGGAAGGGAGAGCTAGAAGTCGTGTTTACATACCTTCCTCCCTGAGCTGGCCCCCCACAGTGGGGCAGCTGGGAAAGCCAAGGGGAGGCATTTAAACATGTCTCACCTTTCTCCCTTGGCTTCCTCAGTTGCCCCGCTGTGGCAGGGCGGCTGACGACCTGAGAAAGGAAGGGAGACCGAGTAGGCATGTTTAAATGCCTTCCACTCCCAAGCCACCAGGACATATCCACTGGGCAGTTTCACTCCCCTCTGCCTGTCAGCTGTTAGGTTTAAACAGCCTAAACCTAACAGCTGTCTTGTGGGGAGTGAAACTGACCAGTGGCAGGAGGCTTGGGGAGGGAAGGCATTTAAACATACCTTCTCATTCTCCCCCTGGGTATAGGGCTGAATATATTCAGAAATACTGAATATTTCCTGAAAACCAATCGGTATTTACTGATATTTTCCAGTCTGATACACCCAAAACCAAAAAACACCGATTCTTTTTCCTGCACTCCCCAACTAAGTGGCATATTCCTTTGGGCTCCCTCCTTCTGCATGCTCCACACCCATCAGGTGGTATACAGCTAAAATGCAATGTAATTGCAGCTTGGGAATTGGCATGGAAATCCCCAGATGAATACTTAGTACATCAGTGAAAATGTCAGTGTGGCCTAATGGCTGATTTGTGTTCTCTGTGACTGAGCTAATCTCTGGAGAATCTGGCCCCAGATCAAAGCAAGTTGGCCATGCACATCAAAATGAATTTTTTTGCTCTTCAAGCAGAACTGCATGCTGCCTTGACACACATTTCCAAACCTGTATAAGCCAAGGAAACATGAATGGGACTGACATTTGTCTGGAAGAATTATTTAAGGTCATCCCTCACCCACACCCACAAGGCCATCAGTTCTCTTCTGTGAATGCCACCCAGGCCACTTTCTCATCAGTTGGACTTCCTTCTGTTCTCAGAATCCATCTGGGGGCATTTACAGGTTAGAACAAGCACAGGAAGTATAGCACTCCTCCAGCCCACCAACTGACCCCTGCAAGTATCCTTCCCTCAACACGCCTTTCAAGGTTAACACAAATTCAGAAACACAGCATGTAATTCTGTCCTTAGGTTAGTGGCAACTAATCTCTTCCATTTATTTTATCTAAATAGGGCCAGTTCTCTTCCAGTCTGAAGCATGGAGCTGCACTTGACCTGCCAAATGGAAACCAGGAAGTAAAGAAAGGCTTCCATAAAAGCATGGGGCATACCTAGTAGACGTTTTGATTTTTTTCCTGTGAATGGCAAAGCACTATGCCATATCAAAACCTGCTTTTGAAAGTTCCCTCCATTATACAAGCATTTTGCCATTTGGTGAGCAGTTAGCTTGCTTGGCAACACAGAACTAATTGTGTGATTCTTTGCATCCTAGTGGCAGCTTCAGGTGTGCTAAAGCATAAGTATACATCACAAATGTCATGGGTTGCAATCTTACATGCAATAGTAAGATTGCAAAACATGCAAAAATCATGTTAAAACTTATCATTGTGTAAAGTTAAGGATATTTATTTACTTAGAAATACTTACACTATAGCCTTTCCTGCAAGCTCTAGGGGGCTTACAAGATATGTTTCACAAACATACAAAAATTAAAGTTTTGAAAAATTCACCACTGCAAAGTCTACAATAACCGCTTCAAAAATCCAAACAAGAGCAACTTTATCCTCAATAAGTGGCATACAGTTCCACAACTCCAAACAGGAGTAGGAAGAGTCCTGTCTAAAAATAACTGTTTTATACAACCACTAGCCTAATACCCGTGCTTTGTTATGGTATTTAAGTTCCGTAAAACCAGTTATAATACTGATGATGTGAAGTTTGAAATGTAACATTTGTTGTAGGAATTCTAATGGAGAAGATTGTAATGCAACCAATGAAGTGAGGCACACATACTGTTTTTTTCTCTACTGAAGGAACTCTTTATAGACCACACTATTTTGCTCATAATGAGATGTGTTGTTCTGAGCACCTCAGGGTGATCTTACTGGTACTTGGCCTGCGCAGCTCAGTGCACCTCAGGAGTACTATGTGCAAATGTCTTTACTGCATTCCTAAGTTGCCTCCTCCTTGTAGCGTTGTAGCTGACTCAACATTTGCCAGGAGCTTTCTTGGGGGCAGTAAGAGGTGAGAGGTGTGAGGGGGAGTTCATGAGGGAGACATGCATCAAAATGGCTCCTAGAAAGGTCCTTTACTATTTCCCCATGAACATTCGTTAACTCAATTGCCATGCTGGCTGTTATGAGAAATATCTATTCAGGAGTCTTGAATCACGGATTTCTGTAACTATCCTCAATTGTCTGCAGTCTCTTTTAACTGTGTTTTTAGGCTGGTCCTGCATTGGGCAGGGGATTGGACTAGATGGTCTGTATGGCCCCTTCCAACTCTAAGATTCTATGACTGAGATCCACAGCTGAGCAATCAGAGGGAGGTAGTTTTACCTCAGAAGGCAGGTTTTACCTTAGAACTCTGAGCTACGCAATTGACCAATTAAAGGGGGGATAAAGGAGGCACCTGCCTGCTAGGCATATGGAAAACAATTGGAGGAACACATTTTGCCCCTTTTTTACCCCCTTAAGGGTCATGTTTCTCAGAAATCTATTTGTGGAGGGTTGACATCATGGTAGGAATGCACCCTCCTTATTTTGGATTTCTTGGTCTGGGGGTTTGGCCTGGGCATTGAATTGGGGGGAGGGCATACCCCCCCCCTTTTTTTTTTACAAAATTGCCTCTCATTTATGTTACATTTAAGAAGTGGGACATAACTATGTGTTCAAAACACCATCCGAGTAATCAGATATTAAGCAAGTTCATATGAACCAATTTTCTAGAACCCATATTGTGAGAAGTTAAATAACCTAATAAAGCATTTTCCTACAAATTTGGGGTATATTTCCATAGTGGGTGGGAGTGTGGCTAAAGCCATTGGTGAGGCTGGGCCACCAGCATCACTAAGGTGATCCTGCTGGGACGGCGCCCCCATTGGATTAAAGTACCCTGTCCCTGCTCCTACATCTGAAAGACACCCGCCTGTCTGGTGTTGGGGGGGGGGATCATGTTTAAAGACCTTGGGGAGGCTGGGCCAGCAGCAGGGCTAAGGCAATCCTGCTGAGCAAACCTCCCTGAAGGCTCTAAGCATCCCACCTCCTCTCCTATAACTAAGGCATTACTGCTGGGGTGGGCTCCCTGGTGGCTTTAAGCACCCTGTAACCACTGCTGCACCTGATAGACAACTGCCTGTCTGGTGTAGGATGTGGGGGTTTGTTTGAAGCCATGAAGAGGGTGGGTCAGCAGCATTACTGCACCTCACAGGCTTTTGGCCATTCTTGATTTCCTCCACTGTCATTAGTGCTCTGCAGTCTCCTGTAACTGTTTTTTTTTTAACCTCAGAACACTGAGCTCTGCAGCTGACCAGTCAGAGGGTGGGGGGTGCAAGGAGGCAGCAGCTTGGCAGCCACATAGGAAGCAATGGGGGAGCACATTTTACCCCTTTTGACCCCCTTGGGGGGCACTCTCCCCGAATTTCACATTCCTAGGCCCAGGGGTTTGGCCTGGGCATTGATTTTATGGTGAAGGGACTTATATATGATGAAGCACAGTCAAGATGTCACTAAACACTTACCAGCAAACTGTAGAAAAATTCATGAACAAACAGTCCCATTGCACAAATAAGAAGGTACAGTAGATGATAAAGGAATTCAACATCCATGATCATGGCTTTGTATCCTCTAGTGAAAGTTCCACAGTTACCAACAAAACTCATCAGAAATATTATTTTGTTACAAACCTGTGAAGAGGATTAGGCATAATTAAAATATTCTCACCTAATTACAGAAAACACACTGGGTTGGATGGGACAAGCTACTGTCACAGCATAATGGCACTTCTGTTGGCGAAGGAGGAAGGTGAACCTACCACTCCTTCCCCTCACTGCAAGCCCCCCACTCTTCCCCCTTCTCTGTTCTTGAGAACTCCCTCCCCTGACTGCCAGAAGGGGGACCTGTGAGCTGCAAGGAGGGAGGGTGCAGTTCCATTTCATGAATTTTGCTGTACTCATGATACTGTGGGTCCATCCCAACTCGTACAACATAACAGCTTCCAAACCTTACTGGAGAACTTCCTTTCTCCACAGCTAATAACTTGGGACACTATAACAATTTTTAAAATAAATACATAGAGAATCTTTAATGCAACAAGGCAGTAAAAAGTCAGAGAAACTGAATACTTACATTGAAAGCTCCCAGGAGAAATAATGTTGGCTGTAAACCTACTGAGAATATTAGTCGTAGTATTGTGGAAGCAATTAAAGCTCTAATGCCGTGAGGTTTAGGTAAGGCGATAACAATGGCCAGTGATATCAGCATGGCTGTCCAGAGTAAGCCTGACAAGTGGGGCTCTAGAGTACCTACGAAGGGGAAAAGCCCAAATACATTAATTTATACTTTGAAAGTCAACATGGTTTCACTCATTTTATTCATTTACTTTAAAAACTTTTTATGCCGCCTTTCCATCCGCAACGTTACAATAACAATATGGTCCACAACATAACAATAACAGGGCCATTCCTTGGGGAAGCTGACAACAACATAATATAAAATATCATCCGTTTAAAAGACAACAGTAAGATATATTATATAAACTACAAATCAGCAGCAGAGGGGGAAGAGCTGTGGCTCAGTTGGTAGAGCATTTGCTTGGCATGCAGAAGGTCCCAGGTTCAATCCCTGTCATCTCCAGCTGAAAGGACCAGGCATGAAAGAACTCAGCCTGATACTCTGGAGAGCCACGGCCAGTCTGGGTAGACAACTCACTATAAGGCTGGTTCATGTGAGAGCTAGATTCAATGGAAGATGTCAGCTCACTAATCAACAAGACCTCATACTCTACCTTAAGGTTTCCTTTTACCAGCTTTTTAAATATAGGCTTGGATCCTATGGATGAATTCCATGTGTGCTAGATAGCTCCTGCCATGAAGTGTGCTTCCTTTTCTGCTAGCACTTCTGTTTGTACAAGGGTTCACAGAAAACCATTGATATTACCCAAACATGTTTTAGTGGAAAAGATAGGGTGCTCCACAGTACAGGTTGTCTAGTGTGCATGGAACACATTAATAGGATCCAAACCATAGCCTGGCTCACTTGTATTCTTACCTATTTGGTGCAACCGTCTTAAAATTTTCCCACATAAACTTGGTTTTCTGTTCTCATTGCAAAATATGGCTTTGGTGTAGTAGTTAGCAGCACGGACTCTAATCTGGGAGAATCAGGTTTGATTTCCTACTCCTTGACATGCAGCTGCTGGTATGACCTTGGGTTAGTCATAAGTTCTTTCAGAGCTGTCCTCTCAAGGGCAGTTCTCAGGAGAGCTCTCTCAGCTCCACCTGCCTCACAGGGTATCTGTTGCGGGGAGGGGAAGGGAAAGGGACTGTAAACTGCTTTGAGACTCCTTCAGGCAGTGAAGAGTGGGGTATAAATCCAATCTCTTCTTCTTCTTCTCTTCTTACTCACTTGCCTGTCTGGACAAATGGCTGAGTATAGTCCCTTACGTACACTTTAATTAATACAAATGTTACTGGCACAGACAGCTAATGTGTGTTTGGTACTTCTATTGTTCCTTGTGTTTTTAGAGACAGGTTAGTTATCATTAGCAAGCATCTGATAAAAATACATCTTCTTTAAAATATCATAAAAACCTAACTAGGAATGCTTTCTCATTTGGGCCTAGTTCAAAATAAGAAGCACTTTGAGACTGGACACAGTCGTGTCCCCCCCCCCCCAAAGAATTGGTTTCAAAGAAGATTTTTATTGTGGGGTGTGTGTGCACTCATTCCACTTTCCACATCTGGAAAGCCTTTTCACAGGCTATTATAACATTTCAAGTAAGATCAATCTTGAAAAACCTTTATATACAGATGTGAATAATGACTGCAGTAATAGCTGTCGTAGGGCAGGCTGCTCTATGAGCACAGGAGACTATTTCTGCTTACACACCCCGATATATTAAGTCTCAGATACGTGGGGCAGCCTCGTTTGCCCACAGCCTGTAATTTAAAGAATTATAAAACTATCCGCGATTTTATGGGGGAGGGGTTGCTTATTACCTTTTTGAATTGCAATAACAATGAATGTTGGAAACTTGCAATTAATTATATAGTTGCAAAATAGATCAGCTATGAAATCTGAGATTTAAGATCTCTGAAGTAAGGACTGTTGTATTCTATAGAAAATTTCATAAAAATTGTAACAAAAGGGCTGTTAGGGAGAAATGTTTTCTGTTATATAAACCCTGCAATGTATAATTTGTTTTATAATCCCTCTTTTCTTTTTGTATCCCTTTTATATCTTGTTTCTATATCTGTCTGTCTGTCTGTCTGTCTGTCTGTCTGTCTGTCTATCTATCTAGATGGAAACTTGTATTAAAATGAGAAAGTTGGAATTAATAGAATTCTAACAAGAGTTGGATCCAGCAATCTGTTATGGGAAGGCAGTCATGGTAACAAATCTTCTCTGCCTCTTCTTCCTCCACCCCCCACAGTCTCTTTGAACCCAGGGAAGTTGATATATCTGCCAATATTAAAAAACAACAACAAAACTTATTTAACCACATGGGGACCCAATTCAGACTGGGGCCAAGGCATGCAAGTATGGCATATGGGGGTGGAGAAAGACATCGCTCCTTGTCACCCTGATCCAAATCAGAAGTGAGACAGGCTGCAATTTAAAGGAAAAATAAAATAAATTGTATCTCCCATCATCATATCCATTTTGATCCTTACTTGAACCTTGTGATGCTCTGAAGATGCTCCAGAGGCCAGTCTGTGAAGTTTCTGGCAGGTCACAAGCCATGCTTTGTATGTCACTATGGTGGATCAAAAGCAGCTATATATCTCACACCTACTTGTGTACATTTTTAGCTTCACCTAACCATGAAAGTGCCCTGGCTGGGATAGCCCAGATTAACTCAGTCTCATCAGATCTTGGGAGCTAAGCGAGGTTGGCCCTGGTTAGGACTTGGATGGGAGACCACCGAAGAAGTCCAGAGTCACTATCCAGAGGTAGACAAAGGCAAACCACCTCTGACCATCTCTTGCCTTGACAACCCCTATGGGGTCATCATAAATCAGCTGCTGCTTGACAGCACTTTCCACCAACTATGAAAGTCAGCTAGAAATAAGTTAACCTGGACTTGGAGCTTGACAGCTGTGAATATAACAAGACAGAAATCAACTGGTGGGGAGGTCTGAAGTCAGAGGCAAGATCAGCAGTTTTGCTGCCTGCTGTAGGCGTGTCTTGCTTCCTCTATCCCTTGTTTACATGTTTGTAATGAAAACAGATATTATGAAGACAGAAGTCTTCACTGCTCTCCCAACCAATGGAAATAGAGCTCTACAAGGCTCAGGAAGTGGGGAGAACCAAACAATATGATCTATAAAACTCCCCAAAGATAAACAGATGTTTAATTTAGCCCCCATCATGCTTTGATATACAGGTCACAACTTTAAAACAGTAGTACCTCCTTTGATTCCTTTAAATGGATAAAAAAATGCTACAAGTAGATTCATGAGGACTGCAAGGTTAAATGAAATGCTGCTCCAGAAGGACATGTTGCGTGAGCACCAGTACAAAATAGGTTGAGCTGCAAAGAGAGAGAGAGAGTGTTTACAAGAGGTGCAATGATATCATACAACTTTAAAAAGGAAATAAATGCCCCAAAGCCAGTGTATTGCCAACTTTTCCTAGAAACACACTATCAGCTGCAGTAAAAACTTTATTATCTGTTCCATAGTAGGTTTCTTTTTCTATATAATTGCTCTTTAAGAGTCTATAAGTTCAAGGCATTCATGACTAGACCAAAGGCCACCAATAAATAGAAACTAGCTTTCTATGTACCTTTTCGTTTACAAGCATCACAAAAGCAAAAGATAGTTACAGGGCCAGAATAGGCTGGCTGGATCCCATGGTACTTAGCATATTTTGACCTTGTGTGACTAGCTTGCCAGATTTATCAGTGCAAATATCAAGTGCCCTTGCGATGGACACAGGGGTGGCTGACTAGCCATGCTGCTGCCATGCTGTGAGAAGAGCGCTGCCTATCTGTGATGGTTCCCCCCCTCCCCCATTTCATGTCTACTCTAATGCTGGGAAAAAGCACAGAGAAAAATGGTTCTGAAAATGCTATAGGAAGAGGGAGTAGGCTTGCTAGGAGTGCATTCTCTTAAAAATAGAGGTCTTTTTAAAAAAAAACCAAACCAAACCATGCACAATATTTTAAAAACTTAGATGAGGAGGACACATTGGGGTGCATCAGGGTTGCCAAATCTGGGTTAGGAAGTCTCTGGACATTTTGGTTTGGAACCTGGAGAGGGTTGAGTTTGGGGAGGAGAGGGACCTCAGTAGGGTATATAAAGGCACAGGGTCCACCCTCCAAAACACCCATTTTCTCCAGGGGACCTGATCTCTAAAGCCTGGAGTTCAGTTGTAGTTCCAAGAGATCTCCAGGTGCCACCTGGAGGTTGGCAATCCTATCAGAGATGCAGACATTGGCCAATAGGTGCCTGCAATATTTGCACAGCTACTGTCTACATATGTTTATCTTTGAATTCCAGTGACAATCTAGCAACAATCTGTGACTCGGATGCTGGGAAAATGCATTCAAAACTTTAGCAATGACAAGGTTTTGCCTGTATAACAAAGCAATGGCCTGGAAAAGCTCCAAATTGCTTTGCCTCCAAATGGTTTTAAATTTAATTTCACCCTGTTCTCAGTTGATCTCTTTGGTATCATTTTTTTTTACTCCTTTCTGGATGGATCACTGAGGGAATACCAGATGAAACAGTCTTTCCCGCTGGCAGAAGACTGTAACAGAAGGGGACAGGCCCCTCTGGGGAGCGAGATCCTGAGTTTGGGTACCCCAACTGATAAGGCCCTCTCTGCAGTGCTGCCACCCACCTAATCTCAAAAGGCAGGCGGACCAAAAGTAAGGCCTTGGGAATTATTGGAGTGGTTGAGTAGGTTTGTAAGAGATGAACTGGACTTTGCTGGTCCATATAGGGCTTTAAAGGTAAACACTAGCACTTTGAATTGTGTCCAGAAACAGATTGGGATCCTGTGTAAATGGGACAAGATTGGAGTGATATGCTCTCCGTACTCCACTCTAGTCAACATCCTGGCTGCAGCATTCTGTGCCAACTGAAATCTTCCTAACAAGCAAAATGCTGCCTCCCAGCCCCAGCCTGGAAAGGTGGTCCAGAAGGATACCATGATTGATGGTATCAAAAGCTATAGAAGGGTCCAGGAGAATCAACAGAGTGACAGTTCAATATGTTGTTGAAGGCTTTCATGACCGGGGTTCATTAGTTGCTGCAGATTTTCCGGGTTGTGTGACCATGGTCTTGGCATTGTAGGACCTGATGTTTCGCCAGTAGCTGTGACTGGCATCCTCAGAGGTATAACACAGAAAGATGGAGTACTCTCTATGTCAAGGTGAGCAGAAAAATAGTAGGCAAGTAATTTATTTCTACCCTGGAAGGTGGGGTAGGGCTGAGTCAATTATCTTGTGTAGTTCTCCAGGCTATGAACATCCTAATGAGTGACAGTTCCTCTGTCCATTTCCCAGCGCAGATCATCCACCAGGGCGACCAAGGTTGTTTCAGTCTCATAACCAGGCCTGAAGCCAATTAGAAAGGATCCAAAAAATGATCTTGTATGCAAGTTTTTGTAACTACTGTGTGAAGTACAAGAATCCAGGGGACATTTTGGTCATTTCAGATTAACACTTAACTTTTCTCATGCTGCAAATATGTCCATCTGCATAATATTCTGGTTGCTTCCCTATGGGTGCGTTCAGACGCTCTGTTTGAGCCGCTTTCGGCACGCCTCAGAAATGGCTTTTATGTGCGCATTCACATGCCCAACATCTGCGCACCGTCCCCAGCCGTCGCTTTCCAGAGCAAACCCCCTTTAAACCGGGGTGTTTTGACACCACTTACCAAGTGGTGTTTTCCAGATTCTCCGATTTGAGCCGCACTTTCCTGACATCTGATTGCTCATGGAGCCACTTCCGGGTGCTTCAACCCCCCTCCCCTCTGGGAAGCTGCCTCTGGCTTCCGCTTATAGTCCGCCATTTTAAAAAATGCTTTAGCTGTGTGCGCTTGAGCAGAGCTCTGCGCCTAAGTTAAGTAAAGAAAAGCTTAAATGGTGCCTAGCTTAGGCATTTAGACAAGTCCGGGATCTCGGGGAGGCCAGTTTCAGGGTGAACATTTAAAGAGAAGTCTTCATTTAAATATTAAAGGGACGTGTTGAAATTGCTGTTCCGCGCACGTGCCAAACTTTTAGTTCTGGAGAGGGCTGCCTGTGCGCATGCTCAAACAAGAGGGAAAAAAACTCCATCTGCATGAGGACAGCGGGGAGCCCAGAACGAAGAGGTTAATGTGATCGCGATTCTCCAGGTTAAAAAAAACCAACGCATCGGACCGGAGCAATTTAAACCGCTCCAGCACGCTGTCTGAATGCACCCATTGTCTGACTTCAAAAGATAAATTGGGAAATGCAATGCTGGAAACAGACAACAGGCACAATCAAAGTTTAACCTAAGCTTTTCTGGAGACATTTAATTATTGAAAGCACATTTCTGTGTTCATAATCCTGGATTCAAATAATAAAATAAAACCCTATGAGATATTAAAGTTACTTGCATTCAGGGCTATTTTTGGGCAGGAACGCACAGGAATGGAGTTCCGGCTGGCTTCCAAGTTGGCCATGCCTACAGCCTCCCCCCTCAGGTTCCCCAGGTGACTTGCAAGCCACGGGGCACCTGGGGAAGCCAATCCTGGGAAAGAGCTGCACTGTCAGAGGTGTGGCCTAATATGCTAATGAGTTTCTGCTGTTGGATGTGGCCTATTATGCTAATGAGTTCCCGCTGAGCTTTTTCTATATATAAAAAAAGCCCTGCTTGCATTCCACCCTGAGAAGAATTTTCTGTATTTTCTGGAAAACCAGCTTACCTCTTAGCTTCTTTTGCCAGTTCATTTCATTGAATAGGTCTTCTGATCTCAGGAAGAAGTCATTTATTTTACTGCCTTGCTCATCCCTTTCTGTGGTGTAGTAGATCCGTAGTTTTGATTCCTTGGTGAGGAATTCACATATACTGGGCACAGGGAAAACTATCTGCTCCATAGTACGATCTGATCGAACAATCTAGAGAAAAAGGACTTAACTCACATGGCTGCAGTTTGTTTGTTTGTTTTTAAAAGCCCATGTAACTGCTTCATACACTGAAATTACTGGTAGCAAATAAACGTTTCATGATTTCTGTTACTGTAACGCAACTTGCTTTTTTTCTGAGGGACTTTTGGAAACTGGATTTCCAATATCACAAAATTTGGGTTATTTTATTATAATATCAAACTTCAGAAAGAACCGGTTTGACTTGAATTGTATCAGATAACCACATTTCACCATAGCTTCTACCTCAATCTGAGCAGTGTGCTTGGCATAGAATTCCAAAGCTTCATCTCCTTCCACTTGACCTCCAGGCTTCAACATGTTCTGCAATTCTTTGTTATGACGTGCCAGCTGAAACAAATGGACAGTTTAGAGGGGAGAAACAATCATGTGACTCCTTTTTTTAAAACAACAACAACAACAACCCCAAAACCATAATCTACTGACAAGAGCTTAAAAAGTAGCAGCCTTGATTTATTTCAGACCAGACCGCTCGGTCAGGATAAAGGTGGGATGGCGAACAAGAGTCTATTTCTTAAAAACAGGGTTTTTTAAAACCCATTTTTCTCCTCAAATAAGACTTATTACAGATCTATTCAAGTTGCATATACCTTCATGCAAGCCTCTCTGATTGCCCAGTTTGAAGAGGTCAGACTATATTTCTCTCCCTGTACCAAAACTTTGCTGAAACATGAATCCTAGCTGTGAATTACATTAGGATACAAGGATGCACTACAAACCACTGCTGTGTGGTGACATCTTTCCACACCCCTCTTCCTATTTGAACACTGACCTTCAAGAAGTACACAGGACTAACAGAAGAGGAACCATGACATGCAATGAATTTCTTGTGAATACAATGATAGTACCAAAAGGCTGTATTAAATTGATTGTTCCCATTAGTACTAAGAATATGAAGCTTCTTTGTGAACTTTGGAAAGTCCACAGTGCATAACACACAAACACAAATTCAAAACAAAACTTTCAGAACAGCAAACCACACTAGCCACCAAACAAAAGAACAATTAAAAAACCTTTTATATTTTTATGACCAAGGAGAAACCATGAATCCCAGGCTGTAGCAAGGACAAATCCCTGATTTTGCATTATTTAAAATGCACTGGAGCTTTGTGACATGAAATGTACTAGTTTTATTATTATTATTTATTAGCATAACTGAAAGCCTTCAGTGTATTTATCAGCAAGAAACAGTGCATACATACCAGCACAAAGGTCTTAGTGAAAATATTTGCACAGTTAAGTGCTTTTTTTGATGATACAATCTACAAACCTGTACCAATGTAGCCCCCAAGGACACCATGATGTTGCCAGAGGCAATGCCTTTTACTCTTGGGTACCTCCAAAGCAAGGGTGCCCTACTTTCTAACCTGAACCAAAGTCCCCAAAAGCCAGGCACTCTTAGCTTGAACCACAGAGTCAGGCTGCAAGTGGTCTGCAAAAAGGGATTTCATATTCAGGTTTCATAAGGTGACCTCAGAGCAAGCCTCCTGTCTTCCCCCTCCACCCAGCAGAGATTATGCTTATGGAATAACAATGAGTTCCAGAGGTAAAGTCTTTAAAAGCCACCTGGCACTCTCCAGTACCTCACCTAGCCCTTTTGTGTTCTATGTGTAAATTCTTTGTCTTTCCTGCCTCTGTCCCTCAAGATACCGGGATAAACCAATCAATCATTCAAATGTTTAGCAGTCCTTCCTGATGCTAATCAGGGACGTCTCCCACCTTTTGTCTACCCTGGCCAGGACCATTAGTAAGTCAGATAATCCATTTAACTAGCTACCCAACACCTGGCTTCTATTGTTAAATCCAGACCCTGCCTCTCTGGAAGCTCATTGGTCATACCTAAGGTCTGACCCTACTGGCATCATACACCCCTGGGACTCATCATTGGTCCAGGTAATCTATTCTTCTCACCTGAGACCAGCCCCCAGGGCCGCCCATTGGTCTGCATTCTTTGCCAGTGCCTATAGCCCAGCATGTACATGGCCTTAGACTATGTGTTTTCTGCCAGGATCCAAAATGGCAGGACACCCCTGAACTCTCTGCGTTTAGGCCAGAATCCATGGACCTCTGCACATCTGGATAGGTTGTATCACCCCTCTATAACCCATCAATCACCTCTGCTTCCTTAGTGCTATACTGTGTGAATATTCTGTGTATGCTTGAGAATCTTTAGTAAAGAAATCATTATTTTAGCCACCCAGTTTCTGTGTCTGTTCCTGGGTTCTTGGGAATTCTAACTCTGGTATACACTGGTCAGATCCTACAGATAAGCCAATTGCATATTAATAATTATAATTCCCCATCTTTATTAAATAATAGAGCAATTTGGCTAACAATGATGCCCGCCAGTGTGTTCCCTGGTGTTCACTTGCTCCTTAAGTCTTGGAGATAAATGAGTTTTGAATGGGGATATGGATAGCTTCACCATTATCCCAGTCAGCTGTCTGGGCCAGCAGGATCAGTGTGTGGAATAAGTATACTGCAGGTGCAAAATGGATCACATTTGCTGAAGTTGCACTTATGCCCCAACAAAATCATGCCTGAACTGAAAATCCTTGGGCTGAGCAGCCTATATACCAAACTAACTGATCACCTGTACCCCAGCTCTTTTATAAATGCAATCATACCTGATGGGCTAATATGTAAATATTATGCCCCACATTCCTGGGGGATGCAGCAAGATCTTCCCCATTCTCTCCATCCTCAAATTCAACCTCTCCTTGCAGATAAGCTTTCTTTATCACTTCCACCTGGGGGGGGGAAAGATATACACAGATCAAAACTCAAAAAAACCAGGACTGAGACATGTGAAGTCATAACAAAGGCAAAAGTATATAGTCATCAGAAGACTGCTTGGTATTTTCATACAAACACAGACTTTTTGGGAATGGAAACTCATCCAGAGGAATTTCACATTGATTCCCCCTTCCCTTTGAAACAGTGGTCACTGATCCAAGCCTGATTTTTAAAATAGAAGCTGGTATTTGCTGCCAAACTTGGCCTACATCAGGAATCACCTGACTCAGTAGAATAAAAGCCAAAACAAAACTTTATCCTCAGCTCACCCTGTTGTTGCTGGATAATATATTGCATCATACTCTTGTCTCAGACTGCTGCCATAAAGAGGCACAATGTGTTGAATTTATAAACTTTTAGCCTACACTTTGGAATTTCAGGCTTCTGTTTTGTCATCCATTAACACTGACTGCAAAAGAGCTCTTGGAGACTATTAAATTTATTTCTTTGATTTTTATCCTACACTTCCTCTAAGGAGATCAGGGTGATGAGCCTCCCTCCCACCACATTTTATCCTCACAACAACGCCAAAAAAAGTCACCATGAACTCATGAAGCTGCCTTATGCCAAATTAGACAATTGGTGTAACAATGTCAGAATTGAATGCTGTTCGGCAGCAGTTCTCCAGGGGATCAAGGAGTGGTCTACATTTCTTACTACCTGATCCTTTTAACTGGAGGTGCTGGGATTGAACCTGGGATCTCATACATGCAAAGGAGATGGCCTACCAGTTGAACCATGACCACATCGCAAAGAATAGGCTGAGATGGTAACTCACCTGAAGTTACCCAGTGAACTCCATGGCACAGTACAGATTTTATCTCAGGTGTTCCTAGGCCTAATCTGATACTCTATCTACTATTCCACACTTGGCCTCTATTTTAAATGTATTTGAATATAAAGGCTGTGTCAATTGGTACATAACATGAAATGACCTGAAATAATCCACCTTTGCCTCTTGTTAATATATTGCCTGCACAATCCTCAGCAGGTATACTCAATGGGGCTTGTACCCAGGAAAGTGTTCTTAGCACTGTCCTGTATGAAGCCAAAAAAGAGACTACGGAGAACTTCCACAGAGCAACAGAAGCTCCCCTTCCCCTCTGCTCTCTGATCTTCACAGAAGCAGGCAAAGAGGATGGCTAGACTAGCCAACCACAGTATCCCAGGCCTTTTGGATCCATTAAGATCTTACCTGTCCCCCAGACTTCTCAGGAGGGAATGGGCTATCAACAGGGGTTTGTCAAAAGAGGAAAGAACAGCCCACTCCTCAGACTATGGGCTCCCATCTTTCTCAATCTCTCCTAAGTGGTTATACTTATTACAAAGTAGCTGTTTTCAAGATGGTCCCTTATTATTAACCACATTCTCCCCCTTCCCTGCTGTGCATGTGTGTGTACAAAATATGCTCTTACACTTGCTAGTGATAGTCTTTAAAGAATACCACAGGGCAGTTTGTTGCTTTTGCTACTACACACTAACAGTAACAGTAATTTCTTCCAAAATGCTAACTGCAACAGAAAGCAACCCATCTTCTGCTTGGAGGCCAAAAAAAGCTCAGTGCCATTATTTACAATTTATAACTGACTAAATTATCAAGTGCTTCCAATTTGCAGTTGGTGTAGAACAGCTCAATTAATGAAAAGAGCTAGGTTTACAAGATCTCCAACAATATGATCTTAGTCACACAATTAGCTACATGACAGTTTTATGTTGCCAAGTTAATTCTTACTCTATTCACTTACCAGTTCTTTGGGTCTCATGTTATAGAGGATTCTTTCTGCATTCTCGCTATCATGTCTGCTTTCCATTATTGCCAAAAGTAACTTAGAGGCATTGTTCTGATGGAAGCAAAGGAAAGACAGTTCATGAACAGTTCCATGTATTACAAAGCAGGAAGAAGAAACATTTCTATAAGAGATTTACTACGGTGGAGTAGCTGTTGATCATATGTATTATCCTGTTCTTTGTGAATTGTTTTTAGATGTAATCTGCCTTGAGTCTCCATGAGAAGGCAGACTATAAATGAAACAAAACAAACAAAATAATCTAGGTGGTCTCTAGTTCAAATGTTTCTTCTTCTACAAACTCACTACATGGTCCTCAGCTTTCACTGAGGCCTCATAACAATATGGGGTGATAGCACTAGCCTCCATTACAGGCCTGTTATAAGGATTTCAACAAAATATCATATGCAAAGTGCTCTGAATTTTGAATTTCATAATTCATAGCTGAGTGACTTCTAGACTCTTTTCCTGAATAGTTCCCATTCACTTTTCCTGAATAGTTCCCATTCACTCCTCTAAGGAGCTCAGGATGGCATACATGGCTCTCCTGTATTTTACCCTTACAACTGGAAAACAGGAAAAGCCCTGCTGTATCATACTGCTTCACACAGCAGCAAACCAGTTGCCCTAAAGAGTCAGGAAACTGGCCACAGAGGCCAAGGCTTTTCCTCTGATGTTGCCTCCTTGAACTGGTAGTCAAAGATATACTGCCTTTATATACAAAGGTTCCCTTTACTCACCATGGTTAGTAGCATAAATCTGTTTAACCTCATTTGAAAGCCATCTATGTTCATGACCATCCATAGTGAATTCCACAGTTTAATTACTCCATGAGTTAATAAGTATTTTGTTTAGCCTGTCTGGAACTTACTGCCTGTAAATTTCACTGTGTGCCCGAGATCTCTCTATCCACTCCCTCCATCCCAAGCATAATTTTATAAACCTCTGTCATGTCCTCTTTGTTTTTTGCACTTAAAAGTCCCAGACCCTTCAGCCTATACTCAGAGGAAAAGGTCCTGAACTGGAAATATACCAGAAAAATACCTTATCAGTTTTCTTCTGGGTATATTTTGGCATCCCAAAAGTATCCGAGGTTTTTTGGGAAAAGCAAAAAAAAATCCCTAAAATATCTGAGATATTTTTGGGAACCAGGAAGATCAGGAAAACAGCTGAGAGGTGGGGAGACTGCTCCTCGCCTCTCAGCTGTCGCCCCCCCGCCCCGTGTCTTCTGCCACCCATTTAAATCAGGATGGCTTAATAGGACTGCATAAAAGCTCGGGAAGCAGCTGAGAGGCTGCTCCCCACTGATCAGCTGTTTCCCCTTCTTCTTGCAAAAAAGATTGGGAAACAGCTGAGAGGCAGGAGCCACTGCTCAGTTGTGTTTTGCAATTTTGCAGCTCCTGGGGTTGTTTCTCCTCCCATTTTTTCCATCTTGTGTCTATTGTACCTGAAAAAAAATGGGATTTCGGAAGGATCCCAATACTTTGGGATCTGGGATTTTCTGGAAATCCCAATCTTTTCCAGTTACAATAGACACAAGATGGAAAAAAAGAGAGAGAGAAATTGCACACCCCTGCCCACAACTCATTAATCATCTTGGTTGCCTACTTTTGTATTTTTTCCAGCTCTGAGAATGTGTGACTGGTGACTGTTTCAAGGTCACTTTGGCATGTTTTTATAGCTGAAAGGGGATCAGGACCAAGGTATCCCCAGTGTCAATCTGACATTCTATCCAGTGCACTGTACAGATTTATCCAAATTTCTCATTTCTGAAACAGCTCTGTGTGCTGTCCCAATACATTTTACTCTTTAGCCCTGATGCTTCCTCTCCTGGTGCACAACTATTGACTTATACTGTTCTGATAACCTGACATTCTGGATCTCTGTTGTGTGGACATGATACCAAGACCTGTATTATGCCACTGTCCTATTTTATTGTTATCTTTATAACAATAACAGAACCATATGACATTATTGCAGTCAAAATCATGTTCTTGATTTTTGTCTAGGTGAAGTTTCAGATTTTAGCTCACAAATGAAGAACAGGGGAAAGAACATGACATTCCTTTAATGTTTCATACAATTAAAAAAATTAACACCTCCTCTCCTAAGCACTAGTGATATGACATCCAGTGGCCCCTGTTGCTTCTACCCAAATCTTTCAAGCCCAGCTGACTCTCTCCCATCACCATTGAGTCTCTGGACAAAAGCCTTAGAACTGCCCCTATGGCTGTGCCCATTTTTGTCACCAAAAAGCCACTTACCTTCAGTTCTAATACAAGATCCATCCTCTTCTTTCCCAGGGGATTTATGTCATTGAGAATTAATGCCGTAATTATGTCAATACCATTGGACTCATGAGTAGCAATGCAGTTCTGTATATGCATATAAAAAAACCATACCAAGCTTCAGGCACTTTAAGCAGGGAAACTAGAAACATTCAGATTTACTATCTGGGCGTGTCCCTTGGTTTAATATCAGACATGAAACCATTGCTGAATGACCTCAGATTATAAAGTGGGCTAGGAAGCACCATGGGGTTCTTTGAAACAGTACTTAGTGTGTCCATGTACAATGTTCAAACCTACTTAATTCTCAAGGATAACATCTTGCATTGTTTCATGGAAGGTTTATTGAATGTTAATTTTCCCATTGTTCTCTGTAAGTTAATTTCTCTTTAAACAGCTAAATGGCTTTTATGTGTATGTGTTCGTGCACACACACACAATTGTTCAGAGTTATCCAAAACACTCACAGTTGCCACCTATTTTCTTTGTCAAGGTCAATATATTAATTTGCATTTTATTGTTATAAATGAATAAGCACAGTTTTTAAATGCCTGCCATTCTGTTTCTTGTTTTTGTTTTTAAATGTAAAATTCAGGTATATTGGATGCTTAGGTTTTGTTTGATTTCATTTGCAGTTACCTCTATGCATACAGAAAAGGCAATAATTTATTCATTCAAATGGACATGCCAGGTAATTGCTGTCCAATCCATTACTATTTCATAACCATTTGTTTTAAATTTTTGCAAAAACAGAAGAAACAATGGAGGAGATACAGAGCAAAAAAGCCTGCTCATCCCAGCTCTTTTCTATTTATTTATTATTTGCATTTATAGCCTGCAAGCGGGCTCAGGGTGGATAATACAATAAAACTTACAATACATACAATTAAAATTAAACATTTTAAACCATTCAGAATTAATAAACATTAAAACACAGTCACACTTCTAACAAATCAGCTGGCTGTGGGGGTTCCCTGGCATGTTATTTGGGTTGATAAGTGGATGGGTGACAACCACCTCAGGGAGGCCGTATAGAGATGTCCACTTCCTCAACTGAAGGCCTGGCAGAACAGCTCCATCTTACAGGCCCTGAGGAATTGAAGAAGATCCCGCAGAGCCCTAATCTCGACTGGGAGCATGTTCCACCAGCCAGGGGCCAGGGCAGAAAAGGCCCTGGCCCTGGTTGAGGCAAGATGGATGTCCTTTGGGCCGGGGACAACCAGGAAATGTTGATCCATAGATCATAGAGCTCTTTGGGGCATATATAGGAAAAGGCAATCCCTCAGATATGAGGGTCCCAGGTCGTATAAGGCTTTAAAGTTGATTACCAGCACCTTGAAGCGAATCCGGAAGTCAACTGGCAACCAATGCAGTTGGTGGAGCACCTGCTAGATATAAGCTCGCATAGGCATTGATGTCAGCAGGTGCGTCACCGCATTTTGCACCAGCTGCAGTTTCTGGGAATTGCAGATTTATTCAAAACTGAAACTAGCTTTGATCCTAGGAGGGGCATTAATAACACCCCACATGCAAATTTAAGAGGAGTAACTGAAAAGTCATATCCCGCTGTAAAGGATCAAAGTGTTCAGAAAGAGAGGTTTTATGTGTGTCAAACTATGTTGGCCCTGGAAGTCCCTGGAGTAGAAAATGGCACTCTCTGTCCCCAAGTGGCCAGGTGAATGGGGGAGGGGAATCTCCTGAGAGAAACTGTGTGTGGGGGTCTCCCTTCCACCTTTCTCCTGGCCACAGGGAGCAGGTTCTCATGGGGAGAACCTTCACCACACTGGCCCAGCTGTTTTGGGCTTACTGGTGCAGCCTGTTTAAAGGGACTATGCCAGGGAGCCAGAAGTAGCTACTGGCTCCCTGGCATAGCCCCTTTAAATGGGGTGCACCAGAGAGCCCAAGACAACTGGGCTGGTGCAGAGAAGGCTGTCTGTGCTGGCTCAGCTGCCTCTGGCTCTCTCTTTCAGCCTGGTTTAAAGGGGCTGCAGGAGGGAGCCCAAGACTGCTGTGCTGACGGACAGAGCTGCACAGCCAGGAGAGAGGGTGATGGGAAGCACCTTCCCAGATGATCCTGTTTCCCTTTCTTCTGGCTGCATGGCCAGGAGAGGGAGAGATGGGAAACAGTTCCCCAGGTGATCATCCTTTCTCATGGCCAGGGCAAGTCTCAGCTGGGAGAAAAGTGGGAGTCCCTTCCATGGTGAGTCCCCTCCCCTTTCTCCTGGCCAGGGCAAGCCACAGCCAGGAGAAAGGTGGAAGGGAGTCCTTTCCAGGGCAATCCCCACCTCCTCTCTCTCGACCACAATGATGCACAGCTGGGAGAAACAGGGAAGTGAACCACCTGGACAGGTTTGGTTTGGGTGGGGCCTGTTTGGCTCACCCTGAAACGAACCAAATCACCTTTTTAAGGTTTGGAAAGAATAGTCCTTAAAGAAGGAAATCAAGGGGCAAAGTGACAGCTCTGGCGGGAGAATGATAATCTATCCGAGTGGGGTGTGGATCAGTAAGAAGTGTGCAACTTAACGGACTTTCAGAGACTTTAAAGAACTTTTACCTTTAATGTAAACAATGTTGCATTGGGCTGAAAAAATGGCATCCAGGGCAAAACCTTTTTCAGGAACTGCCAGCTCAACAACTCCGGTCTCTAGACTGGAAGTAACCACAGACTTTTCTAAAATGATTGCTGCAGCACTGTGCCCTCTGCTGGACCAGATGACTAATCTTAATAACAACTTTGATGCTCTTCAAAAGGAACTGAAGAAAACTACCATAAGAACAGAGAAGACAGCTAAAAAGCTGAAAAAGGTTGATGATAAGACAAACGCGCTGAATCAAAGACTGGATGTAGTGGAAAAAGAAAAGACCTCCAAGAAACAGCAGCTGTTACAACAGCAGATGGAAAGATCATCATATGTCCTGAGATTTCAAGGTATCCCATAGCAAAAAGGTGAGAACCTGAAAGAGATCTTAAGCGAAGCTTTAGCTTCTATGGCAGATTGCAAAGCAGAATCTTTACAAAGTGATATGGATATGGTATATTGAACCTATCTACAATTTATTAAGAAAAACAGGTTGCTTACCTGTAACTGATGATCTTCGAGTGATCATCTGTGCATTCACACCTCTGGGATATAGTGCACCTGCACCGACTCTGATCAGTATAATGGAAAGCAAAAGGGATTTTTGTGCCCAGGCTCCGCTGTGTGTGACTAGGGGAGAGATCCCGCCAGTTCCTTCTGACAGCTGCCCTCAGTCTCCAAAGAAAGCAAAGGACTGAAAGCAGAGGGGAAGGAGGGTGGGTGGTGTGAATGCCCAGATGACCACTCGCAGATCATCAGTTACAGGTAAGCAACCTGTTTATCTTCTTCGTGGTTTCTGTGCATCACACCTTTGGGAGACTAGCAAGCAGTATATGCCTACCTGGAGGAGGGAGCTGAAGATCTGCGCCGCCTGCAATACCGTTCATCCAATTACTGAATACTGATGAAGATGTACATCTAGGGCATAGTGCTTCACAAACATTTGAGGAGTGGCCCAAGTCGCTGCATTGCAGATATCTTCAAGTGACACACTTCACAAGATGTCGCCACAGTCTGGGTGGAATGCACCGTTAGCGGGCCCAGGGGCAACCTTTTAGCCAAAGATGGCGACTCTCTGACTGCCCTGTGATGACAACGACAGGGCTGGGTACCCAAGCGGCAAGCGGAATCGGTCGCCACATACGAGGACAGGCCAGGGGTGAAAGCGTTTGGAATCCCTGTAGAAAAACAAAGAGTGCCTACAAGATCCTCCCCCCATACTGGTGTGTGGTTCGAGAAGATCTGGGACTAGTATAAGTGCAATGGGGAACATCAAAGCAGTGGGTTTCCGCTGTTAACTGCGATTACTCAGAAGAGGCTGAGTAACCAGCCCTAATTAATTGGGGAATTAGTATTAGTATTTAATTGAGGGAGTAAGCATGAGATGCTATTGAATTAATTAAGGAGGGGAGTTATTTATTTACTTAATTGATTAATGGAGTATTTAATTAATGAAAGGAGTTATTTAGTTAGGAGCAGCTGTTGAATTAATTGTTTAGCTGAGTTTATTGGAAATTGTGTAGTGTGGGGGATTTGCTCTCAGCTATAAAACTGTCCAACTAGTTAAACATATATCGTGATTGCTATATTGATTAAATTAATTAGTGTGTTAAGTAATAAAATAAAACATATTAAAATAAATTGGGGGGTACTTTGTAAACTAGAAAGTTAAAAAAAGTGGGTGGGTAGGTGGGATTCTTTGAGTGGCCTTTATTTACTTACTGGCCAAATATGTAATTATTATTGGCAACCATTTTTGGATTAGTTTTGTGTTAGGATAGGTTGCATATTGGGAGAAGTAGCAGTATTGTATGTTGCACTTATTATATCTTAACCGGAGCAATACTTTTGAGCACTTCACTGTCTGCTTGGCCGGTGATCTGAAGCTTGGCAGAGACCACCGAGGGCATTGATGTCGGGCCAGGGAATTCTGGTGCTCCTGGGGAGGGGAAAGTATAGTGGTGGGAGCAAGCATAGTGGTATGGGAAGGGGCAGAGAAATAGGAAAGCTTGCCCCCCTTCCAGCCTGCGTCCCATCACGAGGGATGTCAGTGGTGGGGCTAAGAAAAATAATCCCTCTCCGACATTGGTGCTGTGCAACGCCAGGTCTATAAATAATAAGACCATGGTCCTTAGGGGCTTTCTGCAAGAGCAGAAGGTAGACCTGGCGTGCGTGACCGAGACCCGGATGCGGGAGGGGGAGACAGTAGCTCTCCCCAGCTTGCCCTGCCTGGGTTCTCGGTCCTTCATCAATCACGGACTGGGGGGCGGGGGGGGGGAGGAGTGGCACTATTCATCTCAGAGGTTTACTCCTTTAGGATGCTCCCGTCCCCAAGGATCACGGGCATCGAGTGTGCTGGCCTGGTTTGGGAGGCCAGGGAGAGCTTGGCGATTTGGCTGGTTTACCAACTGCCTAACGCACCAGCCAATAGCTTGCCATCCCTGATAGAGGTTGTAGCAGGCTGGGCATTGGAACACCCTAGATTGATAGTCTTGAGTGATTTCAATGTCCATGCTGATGATGCGACCTCTACTCAGGCAGTGGACCTGGTGTCGTCCATGGTGGCACTGGGACTCTCCCAATATGTATCGACCCCCACTCACCGGGCTGGGCACATGCTCAATTTGATCTTTGCGGCAGCGGTTACAATGGACCGGGTTACTGCTTTGGCAGTCCCATGGTCGGATCACCATACCCTAGGGGCCTGCTTGAATGTCTCACCCCAACCCTGTTTAGGTGGCGAGCGTATTTTGGCTCACCTGTGGAATCAGATGGACCCCGTGTGGTTCCAGATGGCCCTGCGGGATCCGATGCCCCCTGGCGGCTCGTTGGATGAGCTTGTGGAGGACTGGCATAGCCGGCTCTCCACAGCCATTGATGAGATCGGTCCTCAGCACCCTCTATGCCCCCGCACTAGGCTGGCTCCCTGGTATACCCAGGAGCTGCGGCTAATGAAGCGGAAGCTCAGATGGCTAGATAGACAGTGGTGTCAAGCTCGAGACGAGGCAACAAGAATATTTTACAGGACGTTTATGAAAGCCTATGAGATGGCAGTCAAAGCCGCAAAGAACGATTTCTATGCAGCGGCAATTGCATCCGCTAGCTCTCACCCAGCCCAATAGTTTAGGATGATTCGGTCAATAACAGCTTTGCCGGAGAGCAGACCAAATGCTAGGGAATTGGCTACTGGCTGTGAGGCTTTTGTGAGCTATTTTGCGGATAAAGTCTTGGTGCTCCACCGCAACCTCCCCACCACACTTGAAACAGTGAGTAAGCTCGAGGCCCACTGCACGTCTTCGATTCTGGATTGCTTCAGCCCACTCAGCCTGGAGGAAGTTGACAGGTTGCTCGCAGTGGTATGCCCAACCACATGCAGCCTTAACCCGTGCCCTTCCTGGCTTATTAAAACTGGCCATGAGAGGTTTCGAGGTGCCCTAAGGGAGATTATCAACAAGTCCCTCTTAGAAGGGTAGTTCCCTGGGGCACTCAAGAAAGCGATGGTCTGTCCTTTCCTGAAAAAACCATCTTTAGATCCGGCTGAATTGGCCAACTATCGGCCGGTCTCGAATTTCCAAATTAATCGAGAGGGCGGTGGTGGTACAGCTGCAGGGCTTTCTGGATGACACTTCCGTATTAGATCCCTTCCAGTCTGGCTTTCACCTGGGATATGGGACGGAGACTGCACTGGTTGCTCTGACTGATGACCTCTGGAGACATCTGGATCGGGGCGGGTCGGCAGTGCTGTTGCTGTTAGATCTGTCTGCTGCATTTGACACGGTCAACCATCAGCTACTGGTTCAGCGCCTCACCGACATGGGATTCAGGGGCTTGCTCTGCAATGGCTTGCTTCCTTTCTCCAGGGTTAGGGACAAAGGGTGAAGCTAGGAGAACAGCAGTCCAGGAGACACCCGCTTGAGTGTGGTGTGCCTCAAGGGGCTGTGCTGTCCCCGATGTTATTTAACATCTACATGCGCCCCCTTGCCCAGAGGTATGGGCTGGGATGTCACCAGTATGCTGATGACACCCAGCTCTATCTGATGCTGGGCAGCCAGTCAAACTCCAGACCGGAAGATCTGGACCGGGCTTTACAGGCTGTGGCTGGTTGGTTCAGGCTGAGCCAGCTGAAGCTGAACCCAGCGAAGACAGAGGTCCTGTGCCTGAGTCAGGGCGGTTCGGGGTTGGGGATCCCACTCCCGACCTTCGGGGGGGGGGAAGCCACTGGTGCCAGCGCTGGAGGTTAGTAGTTTGGGAGTGCTCCTGGATCCCTCCCTTACTATGGAGGCCCAGGTAGCGGCCACTACTAAGTCTGCCTTCTTCCACCTTACGCTGATTAGGCAGTTGGTTCCCTTCCTTGACCACGCCAATCTGGCTACAGTGATCCATGCAATGGTCACCTCGAGACTAGACTACTGTAACACTCTCTACATGGGGCTGCCCTAGTCGCGAATTCGGAAGCTACAGCTAGTGCAGAATGCACATCTGGCCTATGCTGAGGACACTGCACTGGCTGCCAATAGCATACCGAATCCGCTTCAAGGTGCTGGTGCTTACCTTTAAAGCCCTATATGGCCAGGGTCCGACATATCTAAGGGACCACCTTTCCCTGTACATACCCCAGAGAGCACTACGGTTTGGGTCTAAAATTGGTTGACCCTCCCTGGCCCGAGGGAGGCTAGGCTAGCTACCACTAGGGCCAGAGCCTTTTCAGTGGTGGCCCCTACCTGGTGGAATGAGCTCCTAGAGGAGATCAGGGCCCTGTGGGACCTCTTACAGTTCCACAGGGCCTGCAAGACAGAGCTCTTCCACCAGGCATTCAATTAGGGACCGCCACTGTCATAGATCCCAGTCCATGGCTTTTAACATCAAGCTGATGCCATAAGAAACCTTGTGCAGATAGACATCCCAGAACAACTGGGAAGTGGAAACCTTGTCTGTAAATGCACTACCTGAGTGAGTCTTAACTGCCACTAGCACTTTGTGTTTGCACTTTGCACTTCGTGTTTTGTATTTATTTTATATGCTGTGTTTTTAAATAATTGTATGATTTTAATTGCATTTATACTTGTTGGAAGCTGCCCTGAGCCTGCTATGCAGGGAGGGTGGGGTATAAGTTTGATAAATAAATAAAGAGTAGCATAGTTTAATAGTCTCCACAATCCATTTGGATAGACGTTGGGATGACAGTTTCTTCCCCTGAACGGGTAAAGCATAAGAGACAAACAGGGCCAGAGATTTTCTAAAGGGCCGTGTCCGATTCAGATAAAAAACAAAGCTCTCTTAACATCCAAAGAATGGAGCTGGCGTTCCTCATTGGTCGTAGGGGATGGGAAGAACACTGGGAGGACAATATCTGCTTGCAGATGAAACTCTGAGACCACCTTCAGTAAGAAAGAGACATCTGGAGCCAATGTGACCCCATCATGATGGAAGCTCAGGTACGGAAGGTCACAGCGAAGCGCCGACAACTTGCTCATTCTCCTTGCAGAGGTGACAGTGACTAAAAAGGCTGTCTTCCAGGATAAAAGCTACAGACTACAAGTAGCCATCGGCTCAAAGGGTCTGCCCATAAGTCTCGTGAGTACCAGAGGTAGGTCCCAGGCTGGTGTTAGGGGAGTGCAAAATAATAATAATAATAATAATAATAATAATAATAATAATAATAATAATAATAATAATAATAATAATAATAATAATAATTCGGCCAATTCAGATTTGGCCGAATTGGGCATAATCAATTTTGGCTGGCAGAAAGACTTCAAAATGTCAATTTTGGCAGTACCAGCCCATTTGGGAGTCTTTTGGCCAGCCGAATATCAATTTTGGCCCCATTATAGCCTATGGGCCATTGAAATCAATGGCAAAAACATAGCGCATATTCTGGGGGCTGGAGGGGAGGGGGTTTGAGGGAGAGGCTCCAAACTTGCAGGGTAGCTGCTGGAGCCTCTCCCCAAGATACTCACCAAATTTCAAGAACATTGGACCAGGGGATCCAATTCTAAGGGCCTCCAAACAGGTTGCCCCCATCCCCTCCATTGTTCTCTATGGTGGGAAGAAAAGTTACTTTTTCCCCATGATGCTGTTAGTGACTTTGGGGGGGGGTGTTTTGAGGGAGAGGCTCCAAATCTTCACGGTAGTTTTAGGAGCCTCTCCCCACATAAACCTCCAGGTCCCAAAGAATTGGACCAGTGGGACCAATTCTATGGGCACCTAAACAGGTTACCCCCATTACCTCCATTGTTTCCAATGGGGAAACCCAGCCAGCAGCACTTAAGGCAGGCAAGCAGGTAGCACCCAGCAGTCAGACTCTCCCAGAGAATCTCAAGGAAAGTGAGGATGAGCCCAGGGAGCTTTGGTGGTTTATAACAGGACTGAGGTCATGGGGAGGGCGACTGCTGTTGAAGTATCCATCTGAACAATATCAAAGACCGAGTCTGTAACTGCTGGAGGTGGTTGAACTGTTGACAGGACTAGCTTGTTGGCCATTCATTTAACAAAGTTCCCATAAGACTTGATGTCCTCAGAGGGAGATATCGAGAGATCATCTCCTACTTGCTGCAGTGGGGAAGACTCCATAGGGGGGCGTGGGCTTTCCTCACCTGATGACGAATCGGAGGAACTGGAACAGTCCAAGGGTTTGGAAAACGACGTTTGGAGGATTGGTATCGACAGCATCGGCTCCGACGGTTCTTTGGACTTTTTTGATGCCGACGACTGTTGAACAGGATATTTGGCTATTGGTTGCGATGGATGAGGTTTGGTGAACTCCAGTGTCGGGGGAGGGTCCTGATACTGAGAGAGTTGAGATGAGGAGGATTAGGAATCCCATTCCATAGGAGGGCGCAGGGGAAGCCATGGCATTCCTCCTGGGAAAGGATAAGACCCATACAAATACTGCCACTGGTGTTGATCCCAGATGAGAGGAGGCTGAAAGGGCCCCGCAGGTCAATCCCGATCATCGGGTCCGTACAGAAGCGGAGGGACAGTGACGTTTGCCCCATGCTCTAGATGCAGGCTCTCGACACTGGGGGAGCAAGGAACCTGGGTTAAGTCCATGTCCTGCTCAGAGTCAGTGGACTGGGTAGGGCGAAGCGAAGGTGACTGAGATACATCTTGTGGCTGCCCACAGCCAAGTAAGTCAAGCGTAGCGGCTCTGGACGACATTGCTACCTCAGTCTGGAGAGCAGTCAATGGAGTTTTGTCGGAAGAGCCTTTCCTGTGCTTCTTATGCTTGATAAGCTGATTGTCCTTGCCCTCCTTACGTTTTTATGGAAGGAGTATGGGCTTCGGACTGCGGTGCCAGAATTGGGCATTTGAGCACCGATCTGTCAGCATCGATGTGAGCTGATGTTGGAGACAGAGCGGCCTTTGATTCCGATGCAGGTGTTGACATCAAGGCGTGACCAGATGTGTCTTGCAATGGTGCCATCGGAGAGAGTGCGACCTCCAGCAATGCGACATGAAGTCTGGCTGCCCAATTCTTTCTGGTTTATTTGGAGAACTTGGAACAATGCCTGCAAGAATCTACTTGGTGCGATTCCCCCAGGCACAAAAGGCAGAGTGAGTGTCCATCGGGGGGGGGGTGGATTTTGCTACCACACTACCACCACCGTTTACAGAAACCCCACCATTTGGCCATAGGCTGGAGAGCAGGGAGAAAAATCTCTGCCAGAGCAGAGATAAAGTCCAAAGAAAAAACTTACAATTTACTTTCCTAAAACTAACTAACAAGAAGGCGAAAAGAGGGGGCTTAAAGGCCAAGATTGTTACCGACCAAGGCGGAGAAGGTCCTACCAACTCAGCGGTCAGAAGAGAACTGGCAGAATCGTCGTGCCCCTCCCCTAGTCACGTGCAGTGGAGCCCGGCACGTGACTGGGGAGTGGGCGCGGAAATCCCTTTTGCTTTCCATTATCCTGATCGGGGTTGGTGCAGGTGCACTATATCCCAGGGGTGTGATGCACAGAGACCACAAAGAAGATAAACAACCTGCCCAGTGAAGTATTCATGAGATTCTCTAAAAGGTCAACAAGAGACATGATATTGAAAGTGACTAATGGGATAACCTTAAAAATCAAAGGAAAGAAGCAAAAGTTTTAAAAGATGTTCCATTTGAGGTGAGAAAGAGGAGGAAGCAATATAGAAACCTGACATCATTTCAACAGAAAAACTCCACTCCCTACAGATGGATAACCCCTGAGGGACTTATCTTCAACTTTAAAGAGAAGAAAGAAAAGATTGACTCTGTTACAAAAGCAAAAGCATTTTTGGAACAACACCAAAGTCCAACGAAAGGAAAAGGAAAAGCAAAGGACAATATTGCTACAGAAGATAACAGCAAACATGGATCGAAAAGCAGTAGTAGTAGTTGTATTGTACTGTGTTGTATTGTATTGTTCGGTTGTAGTTGGTTACAAAAATAAATTAAAGTCTGCCTTTCAGGGCAGTTTTCAAAAAAAGAAAAGAAAAGCAGTAGTAGTTCTTCAGGTAGCTCTTCAGAAGAAGCTTCTGACTCTGAATCAGAATTAGGAGCAGCCGCTCCTAAGCCTCTTAAAGTTAAGCTGACCTTTGACAAAAACAAACGTAGAGGAAAGAAAGCTGATAAATAGCATAACTCTGAAAATCTGTCTTTTTTGTATTAATATTTGAATTACTATGATGCACCAACTATGACTAACTATGCTTGTATTTGTGTGAATAAGTAATGTTAACACCGAAATCAGATTGACTATATAATTTGCAGTCAAAGAGGAGAAGCTCTATCCAGTCAGTAAAAACAAGACCTGGAGCTGATTGTGGCTCTGATCATGAGCTACTCATCGCAAAATTCAGACTTAAACTGAAGAAAGTTTGGAAAACCACTAGGCCATTCAGATTTGACCTAGATCGCATCCCTGAAGAATATACAGTAGAGGTGAAGAATAGGTTTAAGGGACTAGATTTGATAGACAGAGTGCCTGAAGAACTATGGACAGAGGTCCGTGACATTGTACAGGAGGCAGCAACCACCGCCATCCCAAAGAAAAAGAAATGCAAGAAAGTAAAGTGGCTGTCTGATGAGGCTTTACACATAGCAGAGGAAAGAAGGAAAGCTAAAGGCAACGGTGAAAAGGAAAGATTTACCCAACTGAATGCAGATTTCCAGAGAACAGCAAGGAGAGATAAGGTCCTGAATGAACAATGCAAAGTAACAGAGGAAAACAATAGATTGGAAAGGACTAGAGATCTGTTCAAGAAAACTGGAGAAATCAAGGGAATGTTCCATGCAAAGCTGGCCATGATAAAGGGCAAAAACAGTAGGGACCTAACAGAAGCAGAAGAGATTAGGAAAAGATGGCAAGAATACACAGAAGAACTATACAAGAAGGACCTCAACGTCCTTGACAACCATGATGGTATAATCACTGACCTCGAGCCAGACATCTTGGAATGTGAAGTTAAATGGGCCTTAGAAATCATTACTAACAACAAAGCTAGTGAAGGTGATGGTATCCCAGCTGAGTTATTCAAAGTCTTAAAAGAAGATGCTGTTAAAGTGCTGCACTTAATTTGCCAACAAATTTGGAAAACACAACAGTGGCCACAGGATTGGAAAATGTCAGTATACATTCCAATCCCAAAGAAAGGCAATGCCAAGGAATGTTTAAACTATCGCACAATTGCACTCATTTCACACGCTAGCAAGGTCATGCTCAAGATCCTACAAGCTAGGCTCCAACAGTACGTGGATAGAGAACTGCCAGAAGTACAAGCTGGGTTTCGAAGAGGTAGAGGAACTAGAGATCAAATTGCCAACATTCGCTGGATTATGGAAAAAGCAAGAGAGTACCAGAAAAACATCTACTTCTGCTTCATTGACTATGCTAAAGCCTTTGATTGTGTGGATCACAATAAACTATGGCAGGTTCTTAAAGAGATGGGAGTACCAGACCACCTCACTTGTATAAGGTTCAAGAAGGGTCAACCTGTATAAGGGTCAAGAAGCAACAGTTAGAGCTGGATATGGAACAACTGACTGATTTAGCATAGGAAAAGGAGTACAACAAGGATGTATGTTGTCACCTTGCTTATTTAATTTATATGCAGAGTACATCATGCGAAATGCTGGTCTGGATGAATCACAAGCTGGAGTTAAGATTTCTGGGGAAAAGATCAATAACCTCAGATATGCAGATGATACCACTCTGATGGCAGAAAGTGAAGAGGACCTAAAGAGCCTCTTGCTCAGGGTGGAAGAGGAAAGCGCAAATGTTGGCTTGAAGCTCAACATCAAAAAAACTAATATCATGGCATCCGACCCCATCACTCCTTGGCAAATAGAAGGGGAAGTTGTAGAAGTAGTGACAGACTTCACGTTCCTGGGATCCCAGATCACTGCAGATGGTGACTGCAGCCATGAAATTAAAAAATGCCTGCTCCTTGGGAGGAAAGCGATGACAAACCTAAACAGCATGATAAAAAGCAGAGACATCACCCTGCCAACAAAAGTCCGCATGGTCAAAGCAATGGTATTCCCCGTAGTAATGCATGGCTGCAAGAGTTGGACTATAAGGAAGGCCAAGCGCCGAAGAATACATTCTTTTGAACTATGGTGCTGGAGAAGACTCTTGAGAGTCCCTTGGACTGCAAGGAGATCAAATCAGTCAATCCTAAAAGAAATCAACCCTGACTGTTTCCTGGAAGGCCAGATCCTGAAGGTGAAGCTCAAATACTTTGGCCACCAAATGAGAAGGGAGCACTCACTGGAGAAGACCCTGATGATAGGAAAGATTGAAGGTCAAAGAAGAAGGGGATGGCAAAAGTTGAGATGGTTAGACAGCATCATCGATGCAACGAACATGAAATTGAGCAAACTTCAGAGGACAGTGGAAGACAGGAGGGCCTGGCGTGATCTGGTCCATGGGGTCGCGAAGAGTCGGACTAGACTGTGCTACTGAACAACAACAACAAAATCTCCACTCCTTTGAAAGCCAAATAGGAAAACACCAAGAAACTGATGTAGACTGTTATATGATCCTTGTTACTCTGTATTTTAGTTTAGAATATCCCATACCCTTATCCTTTGTAGTTTGTAGAGATAAAAAGCAATAAAAAATGTTTTAAAAAAAGAGTTTGTGCCCATCCCTATTGTGTGCATGTGCAGTAGTTTGCATTAGCACTCACTTCTACCCACACCCATAACTATCATTTCAGATCATTAACTACAGAATATCTTGATGGTTGCAGCTATGCTGTAATAAATGAAACCACCACATCCACTAGTGAATTAAGCACTATATTAAAACATATAGCATGAATTCTAAGTATCCTTTCAACTCACAATAGGCACTTTCACTCACTGGAGAAGGAAATGTTTGCTAATTCCTAACCCTTGCTTTGATGCCTATAGTGTTCCTTAGAGCCTGTTGACACAAAGGGGCATAATTTCAGGGGCAACAGACCAGAGTGGGGCGATTTATGCAGTGCAACTGTGATTGTGCCACACAGGATCCAAGTCAATATGGTGCAATTTCCCTTACTGACTGTACATAGAGTTGCCAAACTTCAGTTGGGGCCTGGAGGTACTATTGAGATGACGGTCACTTCTTCTGAAGAAAATGGCTACTTTGGATGGTGTACTGTATGGCAATATACCCTGTTGAGGTCCTTCCCCTTCCCAAATCCCGACATTCCCAGGCTCCACCCCCAAGATCCTCAAGAATTTCCCAATTCAGAGTTGGCAGTCATAGCTGAATAATAGCCCAAGGCCTGGTCTCACATAATTTTGATAATCTTCACCTCAATCTGAATTTGCCAAAACTGCTGAAACCAGTAGGCATCATAAATTATTGCAGAAGGCAACGTGTACATGATGCTGTACATGGGCTGACCCAGCTGAGCTCTGAGAAGGAGCAAGGTGTTTGAGCTGCCAGAGGGGTGAGTGGTATTTTTATTTATTTACTTTCAGCTGAGGTGCTTTAGCTGAGAAGGTACTATGTGGGGGACTGTATTTGGGAGTGTGTGGGTGAGTTGTAACAGACTCTTGGCTGCTGGAGTTGGGGTGTGAAAGGGTCATTGTTTGCCTGAAATTAAGTTCCTGGGTGAAACTGAATAGCAGACTCCTGGCTGCTGGAGTTAGGGTGTGCAAGGGTCATTGTTTGCCTGAAATTAAGTGCCTGGGTGAAACTGAATAGAAGACTCCTGGCTGCTGGAGTTGGGGTGTGAAAGGGTCATTGTTTGCCTGTCATTAAGTGCCTTGGGTGAATTTGAGTAGCTGCTGGCCACACCCTCTCCTGGGGGACACTTCTATTTAAGGCAGGAAGCTTGCAAGAGGCATGAGCCTCTGGCACGAGCTGAAGGGTGAGGCTCTTGGCCTGTGGCTCTCAGCCTAGGGACTCTGTAAGAAGACCAGGAAGAGCCAGAAAGCCAGGGACCTTGGCTTCTTGGGTTCCCAGTAAGGTAAGTAGACTCCTACAAAAGGAACCATATAAATACAAAGGGTTTTAAAAGGGGGTTATAGAAAAGTATTTGTTTAAAAATAATTATGAAGCCAGAATGCCAGCAGGGGGTTGGGGGCTATCCAGTGTTTTGCATGGAGTGTCACATGTATGACTATCTGCCCACTGGTCAGAAGTCTTGGTGCAGGAGCTCCTGGTTCTCAGGGAGCGAGTTTGCTCCCTTGAGGCCAAGGTGGCTGACCTGGAGAAGCAGAGACAGTCAGTTAGGTGCATGGAGAAGACTCTCGGGGACTTGTTAGATATGTCCCACCCTGGATCTGGCAGCCCGGCTGCTGCCAGGGAGCATGAGGGTCAGGGGGAAATGGGGCACCATGCTGAGGATAAGGGAAATGTGCCCTCAGAAAGGACTTCTTCTTCAGCTGGTGAACGGGTATCCTTTTGTACCAAGGAACCATCCCTGGGAAGGGTGGAAGGAGGGCTCTTGGTAGTTGGTGATTCGATCCTTAGGCAGGTAGACAGCTGGGTGGCAAGCCCGCATACTGACCGTATGGTGACTTGCCTGCCTGGTGCGAAGGTAGCGGACATTACGCGTGTTTTAGATAGGCTGGTAGATAGTGCTGGGGAGGAGCCAGTGGTCGTGGTGCACGTCGGCATCAACTATATGGGGAAATGCAGTCGTGAGGTCCTGGAGGAGAAATTTAGGCTGCTGGGCAGGAAACTCAAGGCCAGGCCCTCCAAGGTAGCCTTCTCGGAAGTGCTACCTGTTCCACGCGCAGGGCCGGAGAGACAGGCACAGATCAGGAGTCTCAATGCGTGGATGTGACGGTGGTGTAGGGGGGAAGGGTTCAAGTTTGTTAGGCACTGGAATGCTTTTTGGGACAAGAGGGAGCTGAACAAAAGGGATGGTCTCCACTTATCCCAAGAAGGAACCAGACTGCTGGCGCTCAAAATCAAAAAGGTGGCAGAGCAGTTTTTAAACTGAATAATGGGGGAAAGCCGACAGGAGATGAAAAGTCTCTGGTTTGGGATGGCTCATCTCAAAGAGATGAAGGGGTAGCTACTACTTTTGTACAAGGAGATGGATTACAATTGTCCACTGAGACTGTGGCTAATGATAGGAACTGTCTGGCAAGGTCTCGAGGCAGCAAGTGGAAGGCTGTGGGCTTAACAAACGTGGGAAACTATAAGTGTTTATACACAAATGCTAGACGTCTCCGAGGTAAAATCAGGGAGTTGGAATGCTTGGTGTTGGGGGGGAAATAGACATTGTGGGTATTTCAGAAACTTGGTGGGATGAAGAAAATCAGTGGGATACGGTGATTCCTGATTATAAATTATATCGGAAGGATGGGGGGAAGGGTTGGAGGTGGGGTGGCTCTGTATGTCAGAGAGGGTATACCGTCCAGTAAGACTGAGAGGGTAAGAGAATTGGATTCGCTTCTGGAAATGCTATGGGTTGAAATAGTGGGTCCAAAAGGAAGCTTAACAGTGGGAGTTTGTTATCGCCCACCAGATCAAAAGATAGAGGAGGATTATAAAATGATGAATGAATTAAAGATAGCGGCTAGACGAAATAACTGTGTCGTAATAGGCGACTTTAACTACCCACACACTGATTGGGTCAATATGAGTTCTAGTCGGGAAAAAGAGATTGAGTTTTTAGACACTCTCAATGACTGTGCTATGGAACAGATGGTCACAGATCCTACCAGGGGAGAGGCGATCCTGGATTTGGTCCTAAGTAACACTCAAGACCTAGTGAGAGATGTAAAAGTGATTGCACCACTTGGGAACAGTGACCATAAAGTCATTGAGTTTAACATTTGTACAGATAGGGAGTTGCCCAAAAAGACTGACGCAACCACTTTTAACTTTTAAAGGGGTAACTTCTCTGGTATGAGGGGACATGTGAGGAAGAAATTGAAAGGAAGAGTGAAGAAGGTCAAAACCATTGGGGAAGCTTGGAGACTATTTAAAAATACAGTCCTAGAAGCTCAGAAAAAATATATACCGCAGGTTAGGAAAGGTACAAATAGGTATTGAAAAAAGCCTGCATGGTTAACAAATAAAGTAATGGAAGCTGTAAAAGGTAAGAAGGATTCCTTTAAGCGGTGGAAAGCTAGTCTTAGTGAGGCTGATAAAAGGGAACACAGACTGGCAAATAAAATGCAAGTCTATGATCAGGCAAGCAAAAAGGGAATATGAGGAGCATATTTCAAAAAACATAAAAGCCAACAATAAAACTTTCTTCAAATACATTAGAAGTAGGAAGCCAGCCAGGGAGGCAGTGGGGCCCTTGGATGACCAAGGGGTAAAAGGAGTAATGAAGGATGATAGGGAAATGGCTGAGAAGCTGAACACATTTTTTGCCTCTGTCTTCACTGTGGAAGAGGAGAAGCGCTTGCCCACTCCAGAAGCACCGATTTCGGAAGGGGGTTTGAAAGACCGGAATCAGATTGCGGTGACAAGAGAGGAAGTCCTCCGACTGATGGACAATTTAAAATCTAATAAATCACCAGGCCTGGATGGCATTCATCCGAGAGTTCTGAAAGAACTCAAATGTGAAATTGTGGATCTCCTGACAAAAATATGTAATCTTTCTTTAAAATCTGCCTCCATTCCTGAGGACTGGAAGGTAGCTCATGTCACTCCCATCTTTAAAAAGGGCTCCAGGGGAGATCCAGGAAATTACAGGCCAGTCAGTCTGACATCAATACCGGGTAAGTTGGTGGAAACTGTTATTAAGGAGAGAATTAGTAGGCACATGGATGAACAAAAACAACTGAGGCAGACTCAGCATGGGTTCTGTAAGGGAAGATCTTTTCTCACTAACCTGTTAGTGTTTTTTGAGGGAGTGAACAAACATGTGGACAAGGGGGTCCCAACAGATATTATTTACCTTGAATTCCGGAAAGCTTTTGATACAGTTCCTCATCAAAGGCTCCTAAGTAAGCTCAATAGTCATGGGATAAAAGGACAAGTCCTCTTGTGGATCAAAAACTGGCTTATAAATAGGAAACAGAGAGTGAGTATAAATGGGAAACTTTCTCAGTGGAGGGTGGTAAGCAGTGGGGTACCACAGGGATCAGTACTTGGTCTGATGCTTTTTAACTTGTTTATTAATGATTTGGAATTGGGAGTAAGCAGTGAAGTGGCTAAATTTGCAGATGACACGAAGTTGTTCTGGGTGGTGAAAACCAGGGAGGAGTGTGAGGCACTCCAAAGGGATCTGTCGAGGATGGGTGAGTGGGTGTCAACGTGGCAAATGGGGTTCAATGTGGCTAAGTGCAAAGTGATGCACATTGGAGTCAAAAATCCTAAATATAAATACACGTTGATGGGGTCTGAACCGGCAGAGACGGACCAAGAGAGAGATCTTGGAGTCATAGTGGATAACTCAATGAAAATGTCTAAACAGTGTGTAGCTGCAAGAAGGCCAATGCTATGCTGGGGATTATTAGGAAGGGAATTGAAAACAAATCAGCCAGTATCATAATGCCCCTGTATAAATCATTGGTGCGACCTCACTTGGAATACTGTGTACAGTTCTGGTCACCACATCTCAAAAAGGATATTATAGCATTGGAAAAAGTGCAGAGAAGGGCAACTAGAATGATAAAAGGGTTGGAACACCTTCCCTATGAAGAAAGGTTAAAATGCTTGGGGCTCTTTAGCTTGGAGAAACGACGGCTGAGGGGTGACATGATTGAGGTTTATAAGATTATGAATGGGATTGAGCAGGTTGAGAAAGAAGTACTTTTCTCCCTTTCTCACAATACAAGAACTCGTGGGCACTCCATGAAATTGCTGAGCAGTCGGGTTAGAACAGATAAAAGGAAATACTTCTTCACCCAAAGAGTGATTAACACATGGAATTCACTGCCACAGAAGGTGGTGGCAGCTACAAGCATGGACAGTTTCAAGAGGGAATTAGATAAACATATGGAGCAGAAGTCCATCAGTGGCTATTAGCCACAGGGTATAGATGGGAACTCTCAGTCTGGGGCAGGTGATGCACTCTATTCTTGGTGCTGGAGGGGGCAGCAGTGGGAGGGCTTCTAATGTCCTGGCCCCACTGCTGGACCTCTTGATGGCACCTGGTATATTTTGGCCGCTGTGTGACAGAGTGTTGGACTAGATGGGCCATTGGCCTGATTCAACATTGGCTTCTCTTATGTTCTTATGCAGGTAAGTATTTTATCCACTGTGTAAGGTGATGAGGAGACAGTGGTCCTTGTTGTGAGTGACATTCAGGCTATAGATGTACATGAGGATGTCTATTTTCAGCTGTGAAATGTGCTGGAACCCAATTATTTCTGATTTAGATAAGGAATTAAGTTGTGGTGCCTTTACTGACCACTTTTCCATTTGCCAGAAGATTATTCTACTAGATTTTCTCTTGCCACATTCAAAGAAGTGAAATCTCCACCTACTAGAATGATGTCTCAGGAACAGAAATCAGATAAAGCTTGGTAATTTTTCCACTCATACTTAGCACAACACATTAAATGTCCCTGTCATCTACTAGCCATTTCTGGACTGATTCTCTCTATAGCCCTATGGGCTTGCACAAGAACTGAAGTTCTCTTACTTCCAATACTGCACAACAGAGGCCCCCCCAAGTACTATGTCCCACTATATCCACTGCATTACCTGGTTTTCATGGCATGGTCCCTGACAGTATTCCGTCAAACTTTCCAGAGTCTGGTTGATCAGCGCTACATTTTTCTCATTGATGTAGAGACCAAGAAGTCCAAGCCCTCCAGTTGTGCTTCCACAAATACAGTCCAGGAACTGTAGAGTCTCACACACTAAGTTGTAGTTAGTTTTGTTGTTCTGACAACGTAAAAAGTTCTATAGAAGGGAATGCAAAAAAAAAAAAGGAGTAGAAAAGGCTCAAATCATTTTTTGATCAACAGTAACTAGTTCATTAAATTATTATCCCAATCTTTCCCCCAAGAAATGAAGACAGTTAACATGGTTCTCTTTGCCTCAATTTTATCCTCACAATGACTTAGGGGGATCAGTTTGCCTGAAAGGGAATGGCATTCTCAGGACCACCCAGTGAGTGGCAGGTGTTTGAAGCTGGGTTTTCCTGGCCTAGTCCAACACTCTGACCTACCACCATGTTAGAACTATGCTAAATAAATAGGAGACTGATGTTCAAAAACATATCTAATTTCTCCTCAGGGAGCCAGTTCCATAGGGTGGGGACTACTACAGAAAAGGCATGGACTCTTAATTGAATTCCGATGGGCTACCTGAAGTGGGGGACAACTACCAGTAGCATCAAACATAGGTTTAGCCTTTCCACGGAAGTACATTAAAACTTAGCCTAAGACTTCCAAAAGCCCGGATGATGCCTTACATATTTATTTAGCACCCAACAAGCTTTTCTTGCAGTGAATGACACTGTAAACATGGCCTGGAATCAACTGATCACAGATTTCAAGGGAAACAGACACACAGATTCTGGGAGTATGTGAAAAACCCTTACTGGGTACATTAAGCTTTGGTAACATGGCAAGGCCAGGAACTGCTCGGAAGCTCAAACCCAGAATAAGTAGCTTCCCCACAGTTATGTTTTATTTATTATTTGCTTCATTTATACCCTGACTTTCTCCGCAATGGGGACCCAAATGGCTTACATTGTTCTCCTCTCCTCCATTTATCCTCACAACAGCATTGTAAGGTAAATTAAGCTGGGAGCTTGCAGTTGCCCCAAGGTCAGCCAGGAAGCTTCTATGGCAGAGTGGGGGTTTGAATCTGGGGGCTTGAACCTGGGTCTCCTAGTTACTAAACAAACACTGTGTAACATTTTTCTATAGGATCCAAAACTGGCAACATCCAAATCATCCAGGTATAACCATGAATAACCTTTGTGAGGAAGTAAAGTTCATGCATTGGTTTATCTGTACTTCAGGAGGAGGAGGAGGGGGAGGAGGAAGAGGAAGAGGAGGGAGAGGAAGAAGAAGAAGAGGAGGAAGAAGAAGATTTATACCCCACCTTCACTTGGAGTCTCAGAGCAGCTTATAATCTCTTTCCCTTCCTCTCCCCACAACAGACACCCTGTGAGGCAGGTGGGGCTGAGAGACCTCTTTCAAGAACTGCTCTTGATAGAGCAGCTCTGAGAGAACTGTGACTGACCCCAGATCACCCATCTGGCTGCATGTAGAGGAGGGGGGGAATCAAACCTGGTTCTCCTGGATTAGAGTCCCCCGCTCTTAACCACTATACCAAACTGGCTCTCCACTAAACAGAGGTGTTACATTACTTCAATTCCAGGCTGCAAAAGTCCACCCCTGGAGCACATTGCCTCCTCATGAACTATATTTTCACTCAGTGCCCAGGCAAGCATACTGTTTACCAAGAAAATGTCTTCAGCTGAAAGAGAGAGACTGACTTGTCTGCCAAGGATAACACAGAGACAAGCATACAGTTTCTGTCTTGCATACCTGTAGGTCCCGATTGTGGTTTTCACACAGCAGCTGCAAGAACCGTAGAATGGGTTGCATTATCGTGATCACAGGACTCATCTCCAGCTCATCTTTGTTCTTGTCTGCTGCAGACTGTGCTCCATCCCCAGCTGAGTAATGGTCATCAGGATCAGCTTCCCTCCTGTAAGTGTTATAGGCCTTCCTTGTAACAGCAGAGGCTTCAACCAACTGATCTCGCACTTCCTCCGTAATTTGGGTCATGGGTTCCCTCAGCACTAGGAAATCAAATTCCATTAGCAAGTTAACAGCCAAGTCACTGAACAAATCCATCCACCAATTCTAGCAGGATTAACACATGATCACCAAGCAGTCTGCCTTTCAGTGTAAATCACTGTAAACCACCTTGAGCAGGACTCTGAAGAGGCAGCATAGAAAACTCTTAAATAAACAATATATTTAGACTGGGTATGAGAAGGTGGAATTTGGCAAGACTTCCCCTTTCACACTTCTTCTAAGTAAGGCACAATAAAACCCTTTTTTAATTTTAAAGGTTAATTTATTATGGATTACATGATGAACATCCATTGTTGGATGTTTCAGTAGATGATCATGTACAACGCTAAAAGACACCTTGCTGGCAAAGTTCTAGAAAACGTCACAGAAAAAGACTTAGTATGTGGCAAACACTACCTGCTATTTGTCAGATTTCCACATGCTGTAGCATTAGGAAAAATGGTTCCATACAGGCAAACTGTATTCAGTGATGGATCAGAAACAACAGGTTCTGGGCAATAATTCAAGTTGTCAAAGAGGGAAGTTCTTTCATCTTCCATTGCTCCTCTCTGTAACTTCAAACATGCTTATATAGACCAGTATACACTGTTGATTATTGATAACATGCCACTGGGAAGGAACCCTCTTCAGTCTTGCCCAATATTTGACTGGAAACCAGAAACGTGTACTGACGCATCAGGTATATATATTAAGGATATCTCTATATTTCTGTCTCTCTATGTCTATCGGTGTGTGAAAAGAAAGGGGTGGAGTGAGAAGCAGCTTGAGGTTAAAAGTGCACATTTTAAGTAATTTCTAATCTCAATTCCAAATTTAGAACATGGGAGGTTCTGTTTTCAAGACTAAGTAAGAACAAAATTCTACTGCCTGTAGAGCAGGAGGCATCAAACCAGCACGAAGACTGAGCAGCATGTCTGGCTGGCAGACTCATCTTAAGAACACCATTCACCATTTCAGCAATAGCAGTGTCTCAAATGGGTGAAATGGGAATGGTGACCCAACAGATTTGAACTTCCATGATGTGGACCAGAATATTGATGGAATCACCATCACCTCATCATTCTTTTACTTCTATGTGACCTTATAAACTGTGGTGCTGGAGAGTTACCTTTTCTCCTGGCAGGTACATCCCTGTCTGAGTCATCGTCTTTCTTTTTATTTCCCAGATCACTAGTGTTAACAGTGACTGTAGCCTTGATTTCTTGCTGGGCCACTTTCATGCGATCATAAAACACTTTGAAGAATTTTTCTGATTTTTTATCTTCTGTTAGCCGGCAAAAAAATGAGTGCTATAAGAGAAGAAATTCAGAACTGGTTGGCAAATAAAATAAAAGTACTGGTTTACTAATACCAGGTATATAGTAAGTTTTTTAAAGCCTGTGTTGTTTATCTAAGAGTCTCACGGTCCCTAGTTGAGCTGCAATACCTTAGGAGAGAAACCAATAATTGGAATCCCCTGGGGTAAATTCAGCCACTTGAAGAATACCATACCACCTCACAACTGTCAAACCACAGGCAACGGAGGTATGAGAAGGGAAACAGCAAACTCTGGAGGTAAGAGAAGGGAAGCAGCAAACTCGGGAATGAATAAAGATGGTTGCCCACTATCTTCCATCTTCTCCTCAGAGCAACCTTCTTGTAAAATTAACTCCTAGAGGAGAGGGTGCAGAGAGAGGTTTCTTAATAAGATATTGTAAAAACTGGGTAACTTCTGCGAAGAATGTGAAGTGTCAATCTGGATATAGAAAAACCTCACAGATGCTTTGAGATAAAATGAGCTTCCATTGCCACAGGGAAAAAGGAGACCAGAAAATTGGGCCATTGGCATGCAGCCAAAACAGCAGAAGGATGACGGGGCAAAATTTAACAGAGTTTAGGGACAAGAGGAGTACACGAAGACGGTTGTGGAGAAGAAGAAATTATTAGGTGGTGGCTCAATGGCAATGATTTAAGAGAACACTAGAAGGGCAAAACAGATGGCTCAACCAGTCCAGGGACATCTTCCCCCTATGCTTCTCAATTACAAAACCAAGGTTTCAGGGAACATTTAATACAGAATAGGTAATCAAAAGTCCAGCACTATTTTAAGTTTATCAATACCTATTAGAGCTTGTGTCGTTAAACCACCACAGTACTACTACCTAAGCCAGCCCAAAATTACTTCCTAAATCTGCTTCCTTGATGATTGCTTTGATTTTCTGCAGCTAAAATATCATACAGGCAGGGTGTAATTAGAATCAGGGCTCCACTAAAGGATCTATCTTCAAAACCAGAATTTACTTGTGTTTTTTTTAGTTAAATGAATCCCAAACCAGTTTACATACTCAAATATGAAAAATAAACCCCCAAGCAACATTTAGACCACCACAGAACACCTCCTATGTTAACACCAGAACAAAACAATCAGTTCTATATATAAAAAAAAATCCCAGCCTCAAGCACCCAACAAATTAAAAAGTGTTCACTTGTTTCCAAAATGATGAAAGTATTGAGACAAGAGAAGCCTCCACGGAAGACGGATCCTACAACTCTGGGGTGACTACTGAAGAGACCTTGCTCTCTGCTTGCAATTGGGACTGTATTTTGAAGAGGGCTCACAGGGGAGTAGACATTTCTAGAGAGAGGCTGAAACCATTCAGACTTTAGGGAAAACCTCACATTTGAATTATACCTGGAAATACAAACAGAGCCAATACAGTTGTTGGAATACCCATGTTATGTACTCTCTTTTGCCCATTCCCAACAAAAGATGGGCAACAGCACTGTGGAATACCTGTAGTTTTTGAACAGCTTTCAAGGGCAGTAGAATGTAGAGCCAATACTGTATAATACCTAACCCAGAAATCACCAAAGCATGAATGCCAGTGGCACTCTGTTATGGTGGTGGGCACAGCCAGCCAATCAGCCAAAGCTGATAAAAGGCAGTGATCACAGCTGCAGAGGATCCAGAAGCTAGTAGCTCCCCATTACAGTCATTTTACAAAAGTGATGCTGTGAGCATGACTTTCCTGTGGGGTTCACCATATAACATTTATCTATCTTGCAGGGAGATAGCAGACTTATTTGTCAGAGGTGCTTTCACAAATCACATTATGAATACCTTTCAGCTTGGAACAAGGCATTGCCAATGCTACGGATATATGGAAGAGTGTGCAAAAGTGTCATTTAAATAATCAGATGTATAGTTGAGTGAATAAAGGCTTGGATCCTCCAGAGGAGTTCCATGTGTGCTAGACAATCTTTGCTATAGACAGCGCTTCCTCTTCCATTAACACCTCTGCACATGGACTCACTGAAAAAGGCACTGATCTTATGCAAGCAGAAGCATTAGTAGGATAGGAAGCAAACTCCATGGCAGAAGCTGTCTAGTGCACACCGAACATGACCACAGAATTCAAGCCACAGTTTTGTTAGATTAAGTATTCTTGTTGTACTTTACCTACCATCTAGATACTCAAGTGATACACATAACCCTCAGGCTTCTTATTACTGAATGTTAGCTACTAATCTATATGTTGTTATTGTTTGTTATTTATGAATTCAAGAAAATGTTAAATATTGAAAAGAAATTATTTGAGGTCAGGCCTGTAGCCAGGAAATTTCCCAGTGAGAGGCTCTGGGACTGGAGGGGCATCATGTCTTCACCAGCCAGCTGAGTCAGCGAGCCAACTCTCAGAGAGCTCCCTGAAAGCCGACTCACTGACTGGCACTGGGGCTTGCGGGCACTGGGGCTCCCTTCTATTTGATAGGGGGCTGAGCCCCTAAAGCCTTACTGCTGGCTATGGCTCTGTTTGAGGTACAAGCATGGGACAAGGAAAAACAGACTCTATCTCCAGAAAAAATGAAGAATTGAAGGCTGGAAAGCAATTCTGACTAACTCTAGCCCTACAACAAAATAAAGGCAAAACATACCAAACACATTTATCTGCTTCTCCTTCTCCACGTATAAATAGTATTTCTTTTCCTACTTAATGCTTATTATTCTAATATTGATTAGCAAACTAAAACTTATATTTTTTCTTTTTTTTTTAAACACAGCACAGCACAAACCAGAGAGATGACTTGCAGGAAGGCAACAAATAGCTGGGGGATAGTTTCGATAGTTATCAGATGAAACCAATATGCTGTTACATAAATCAGAAACGGAGCTTAAAGCATGACTGCAGGATAAACTTGCAAGTGGGTCACCTTATGCAGAGCATTATGAAATTAGTTAGCATTCTGCAGTGGTTCATGTTGCAACAGCTTCTCCTAGGGGTAAGACATGAAGTCTGATTTATTGAAAAAGCAAATTGAAAAAACAAGGGAGGGAGGGAAGGGTACATCCTCACAGACACAGACAAAACAAGGTTGTCCCCAGGATAGTGGCCTTTGATCATAGCAAATTTAGTAGCAGAATGACTTTGAAATATGAGTAATAACATCACTTTTTCATGTTGTTAAGTAGCTGATAGGGATTCTACATGAAATCTTGTAAAAAAGCTTCTGATACTTAAGGTAAAACAGAATTTTTTGTCTTCCTCCTCCTCCTTTGGAATATGACGTACATATTTTTGGATGTCCCAGGGCAAACGAGCTCTACCACAGCATCTCTGCAGTGCACCAAAGTTGTCTTGTGGCACAGTGTGGGATTCACTGGCTAGTAGTTGGCCAGAGGTGAACTTCTACTGCAGACCATGTTACTCTGGCACTGGGCATTTTTGATGCCTTAAAAGACATGGGTCTTGTTTGAGTGGAAGCACCTAATGCCGAAGAAATGTGCTTCACAGCAGAGGATTACCTCTGCAAAAGAAAAGGGTGCTGCACAAGCAGAAAGAAGGGTTAGAATCTGAGCCTAATTATTACATAATGGTGACTATTAGTGATAAGTATGAGACGACACACCGGAGGTAAATTCAAAAGTGATTTCAGCTTTATTTCAGCTCCAAGTTAGACCAGCTAAGGACTAGACCAGCTAGACAAAAATACAGTCCTAAAACAGCAGTTTATATACAGTTCTGGCTGAAGTAGCCACGCCCACAATATCATAACGCGCCAATAATATTCGAAAGTAATAACCAATCACAGTTAATGTAAAAGGGCCAATCATAACTCAAGTCCATAACCAATCACAGATGTATTTTTATAAGCCCTCTGATTGGGCAATACAGTACAGTATTTCCGATCCGCATAATGAGCACCTGCTCGATTATGCTGTCACTTATGTCTATGAAGACATAACAACTCCTCCCCCTTAGATGGAACACACTCGTAATCAGACAAGTGGGGAGGGGCCCTTCTGCTTCGCTGTGACCGCCTTAACTCTGGGGCTACAGATGGTTCAGGGTCTGCATTATGCTCAGCGCCAGGCACTGCTGGGCTGACAGGCTCGCCAGGGTCTGAGAGTTCAGGGTTCTGCCCTGACTCAGGTTCTTGCCGAGAACCAGCAGCACTCACCTCGACCGGAGGCAAGTGGGACTGCTCCCTGGGCCCGTACAAATCTCTGGCCTCTTGCTCCTGTTCCGCAGGAGCCCATCGTTGCCGGAGCTGATCTATGAGGCGGCGTATCTTTCGGCCGTCAGATAGCCTCACCACATACATCCTGGATCCTAGACGGTTGGTGACTTCGGCGGGAAGCCACCGGTGCCCCTCGGAGTAGTTTCGGGCAAAGACCCAGTCCCCGGGCTGAAACTCTCTGGATGGCGTGGGCGGTTCGGCCCGTACAGCTCTGCTGCCATCCAGATCCGGGTGCAGGCGGTCGAGGAGGGTTGTCAATTTCCTCCCCATAAGCAGCTCGGCCGGGCTTTTCCCTGTGGCAGAGCTCGGTGTGACATGCTGCCACAGGAGAAAATCGGCCACTCGATGGTCCCAGTCCTTGCCAGGCAGTCGGCCGAGGGTCTCTTTCGCCGTCCGAACCATCCGCTCTGCCTGGCCATTAGAAGCAGGATGGAACGGGGCTGTGGTGATGTGCCGGATTCCGTAACCCTCTAGGAAGCCGGCGAACTCCCTAGAGGTCAGTTGAGGGCTGTTGTCACTGACCAGTACTTCAGGTAGCCCATGGGTGGCAAAAAGTTGGCGCGAAGCCTTTATTAGGTTTGCCGATGTTGTGGACCTCATGGGGACTACCTCCAGCCACTTCGAATAAGAGTCCACAACCACCAGGAGCATTTGGCCGTTGATTGGCCCGGCAAAGTCAAAGTGCAGCCTTGACCAAGGCTTTTCAGCTCTGTTCATGGGTGCTGGTGGTGTGTGCGGAGGGTCAGGCCGTGACTGCTGGCAGCGCACGCAGCCTCGAACTTTCTCTTCGATGTTTGCATCGAGCCCAGGCCACCATAAATACCCCCTCGCCAGGGCCTTCATGCGAACAATCCCTGGGTGCCCGGCATGCAGGGACTCAAGAACCCTTCCTCTTAGTTTGGGGGGAATCACGACTCTGTTCCCCCATAGTAAACAACCCTTAACAATGGACAGCTCAGACCTTCTGTCCCAGTACGCCTTGAACTCAGGCTCTGAACAGACACTCGGCCACCCCCTCCACACCCAGTTTAAAACACGAGATAGTATTAAGTCCTTCTGGGTGAACGCGGCAACGTCCTCGGACCGAAGTGGAGACTCCGACAGTTCATCCAAGGCGCAAATGTCCGCTGTAGGAGCCGGATCGAACCCAGTCTCAGGCAGAGGACAGCGGCTCAGAGCATCAGCGTGCGCGATACATTTTCCAGGTCTGTGTTCCAAGTCGTATTCGTACGCCGCCAAGAACAGGGCCCTTCTCAGCATTCTGGGCGACAGTATGTTGGGCGTGGGGCGGTCTGGGGCAAAGATTCCCAGTAGCGGCTTGTGGTCAGTCACCAGAATGAAATGGCGGCCATACAAAAAGTCATGGAATTTCTTGACCGCACTTACAAGTGCCAAACCCTCTTTGTCTATTTGCGCGTAGTTTTTTCTGCACCTGGAGCGGACGGCCCCCTCGGAAACTCGCGGTCCATCGGAACTTCCTCCGTGGTGTCTCAGCGGGGCTGCCTACCCGCTATATCCCATCCTCGTCGCCAGTTGATAAGTATGAGACAACACACCGGAGGTAAATTCAAAAGTGATTTCAGCTTTATTTCAGCTCCAAGTTAGACCAGCTAAGGACTAGACCAGCTAGACAAAAATACAGTCCTAAAACAGCAGTTTATATACAGTTCTGGCTGAAGTAGCCACGCCCACAATATCATAACGCGCCAATAATATTCGAAAGTAATAACCAATCACAGTTAATGTAAAAGGGCCAATCATAACTCAAGTCCATAACCAATCACAGATGAATTTTTATAAGCCCTCTGATTGGGCAATACAGTACAGTATTTCCGATCCGCATAATGAGCACCTGCTCGATTATGCTGTCACTTATGTCTACGAAGACATAACAATTAGTTTGGGTAATGTGTGTATAAAGGATTGTGTGTGTGTATAAAGCACAGCTGACTTATGGTGACCATGTAGGATTTTCAAGGCAAGGGATTTACAAAGGTGCTTTCCTCGGCATAGCAACTCTGGAATTCCTTGGTGGTCTCCCATCCAAACACTTACCAGGGCCAACCCTGCTTAGCTTCCAAGATCTGATGAGATCTGGCTAGCCTGGCCCATCCAGGTCAGGGCATTAGCACAGAATAATTTGTTTATGTGTTTATATTAACCAGTGACAACTCTGTGCTCAAGGGCAGATGTTGCTTGGTTGTCAGGCAAAGTAGGCAAACAAAGAGGGATATCTTCTTAATTCTTTGACAGCTGGCAGAGTGCTGGACTAGGTGGACTTTTTTGATCTAGGAAGTCAGTTTTTTTGTATTCATGAGACTACTTTCCCCAAAACTGGCAAAACTCTCTTATCGCTGGCACAAATTTTATGAAACAAGAGGTGAAATACTCAGGCCAGCCCGGAAAGCTGCACCTTCACAATTCTTAACCATTCCAGATGGCTGTTGTTACTTGGTATGAAGGCACACTGCTCTTAGAAGCTTTGACCATCTGCAAAACTCCAGTGATAGAAGCAAATAAAAGAGCTGCTTTTTAAAGTCTTCAAGTCCAGTTTTAATCAGAGAGGTGTTAGACTACACTATCGTATCAAAGAATTATCCAACAGGAATACATTTAAAAACTAGTAAAAAGTCCAGTAGCACCTTTAAGACTAACAAACTTTATTATAGCATAAGCTTTCGAGAAACACAGCTCTCTTCGACAGATGCATTTGTCGAAGAGAGCTGTGTTTCTTGAAAGCTTATGTTGAAAGCTACTGGATTTTTTACTATTTTGCAGCAACAGACTAATGTGGTGAACTCCTCTGCATTTAAAAACTGGCAGTTTCTCTTCTTTATTATCCAGAATTCATATACAGACACTCAGAACATGGTGTATTGCAACATCTCTGGAAAAAAAGTAGCTAGAATGAAGAAGCAGAGTACATAACCAACCACAGTGAACATTTTTTTAAAGTAAATAGATATTTCTTTTTTTAAAAAAGCTTCCTCAAATATATCTTGTACCTGGAACTGACACCTAGCATAGAAGACCCAAACTACACTACACTGTGGCCTTATTTTCCTTAGAAAAGATTATTCCTCTTTTTCCTTATTTGGTAAAGATTTCCTTCCTGTAAGCTGAATTTAAAATAGACTGTGGGTGAACTGTTAGCATTCTCTCTAACTTTAACATGAAAATAGCGACTGGGGTACTTGTAACTTAGTCAATCCCATTCCACAGACCAATACCCAAGTGCTCCCTGCACTACTACAAATTGGTTATACAAGTGATCCTTAACCAGGGACATATGCCCCCTGCCCCATGCAATGATCTACACATCTTGAAGAGTATTCAGAATTTTGGCCGGGAGGGGGATGAGGATGTGTAGGTTCTTAAACAGCCGCCTTTCCCATTTACAACTGCTTTAGACAGCCAGCAGAGAAGAGTTGTTTTATACAGTTCACTTTGCCCTCACAATTCCTGATCCTAAATCTCTATCCCAAGTAGGGTTGTCATCCTCCAGGTGGATCTGAAGATCTCCCAGAATTACAGCTGATCTCCAGACTACAGAGATCAGGTAACCCTGGAGAAAATGGCTGCTTTGGAGGGTGGACTCTAAGGTAATATAGCCCCCTGAGGTCCCTCCCTTTCCCAGACTCCACTTGCAAATCTCCAGATATTTTCCAACCTGGAGTTGGCAACCCTAACCCCAAGCCTTTAAACAAGTGGCAGAAGACAAACAGGAAGGTCCCCCCTCCCCTTTGAAGCAAAACCACTGATACAAATAATCCTCCTCCATGAAACTAAATACAAGTATAAGCTTTTAGAAAGATAACAGCGAAGAGACAGATAACAGCAGAAAAGACAAGAAAGAGAGGGATAATAGCAAGAAGAAGAAGAAGAAGAAGAAGAAGAAGAAGAAGAAGAAGAAGAAGAAGAAGAAGAAGAAGAAGAAGAAGAAGAAGAAGAAGAAGAAGAAGAAGAAGAAGAAGAAGAAGAAGAAGAAGAAGAAGAAGAAGAAGAAGAAGAGTGAAACAGATTCTCAAAGTGCCAACTAGGCTCAAATAAATATGGGCACTTTTTTGAGAACCTGTTCCTCTCTTTTCTGCATATATCATAAATGTGCCTATATAAATAAAGTTGCCTTGCCTGGAGTGCTGTTCTTTTATTCTCATTTTTAAACTTGTGGCTTGGGAGGTATTTGATGATAATGTTGATTACTTGGTGGGTGAATCACTGGGTATCATATTATTTCTCCAAATTTTGTGTACATTTTATTCATTTACTCTACACTGCCTGTCCCATACTTGTATTTGAAGCTGCAGCAGGGTGCATTAATATACTGGTGGTAACAGTATCTTTAGGAAAAAAGAGGCCACTTAAAATGTTTAATAACACATTTAATCTCACATTGGATCTGGGTGAACTTTTTATAGAACACTGACATTTGCGAACTGGAGAGGAAGGTGTGTGTGTATCAGTGGGAGGTTGGTACAAGGGAAGCAGTGTGCTGGCATTTTGTATTTTGAAAAATCAAGAAAATAATCAACAGCTATAGATTGTTCACATGATTTAAAAAGCAAAGAAGCTGCTGTGTTGGTTATACAAGAGGGGATCACTATTTGAGTAATGGCATTTTAAACAGAATAATAAACACCACCAAATATATGAGAGTCTGCTGGTCTCTCCGTCCCTTCTGGATATAGTGCCAGACTAAGATCTGGGAGACCCAGGTTCGAATTCCACTCTGCCATGAAAGCTTGCAGGGTGACATTGGGCCAGCCACTTTCAAGCCAACCTACCTCACAGGGCTGCTGGGAGGACAAAATGGAGCAGTGGAGAATGTTATGGGTCACTTTGGGCCTCCATTGGGGAGAAATGTAGGGTATAAATTAAGTAAGAAAATAAACAAATACACCACAGATCATCTTAACAGATTAATTTGGTGCAGTGGTTAAGTGCGTGGACTCTAATCTGGGAGAACTGGGTTTGATTCCCCACTCCTCCACTTGCAGCTGCTGGATGACCTTGGGCAAGCCATAGTTCTGTCAGAGCTGTCCTTGAAAGAGCAGTTCTCTCAGTCCCACCTACCTCACAGGGTGTCTGTTGTTGGTAGGGGAAGGGAAAGGAGTTTGTAAGCCGCTCTGTGACTCCGAGTGAAGGGTGGAGTATAAATCCAATCTCCTCCTCCTCCTCTTCTTTTAATGGAACTGGCTCTGAGTGAGCACCCTGTGGACACTCCTCAGGGAAGGGTGAAAGTAAGAATTAGAGCAGCTGTACAAGGTGACATCAGTGGATCAGAGGTAGTAATGAAATAAAAGGTGGGTTCGTGTAATAATGAAGTAAAAAGGGTATTAATAAGGGCCACTTATTCTAAAACCATTCCTGTAATCTTGTAAATTTTGCGCTCTGAGAAGCCTGATATCCTGCAAATCACTGTATGAGGGGCATAATACAAGTAGCAAGGAAAGAACAATTCAATCAAGTTGTAAATATCTTTCTAAAAACTAAGGATCTGGAGTTGATGTTTTGTGTGAATTTCAGACAAGGAGCAGAATAATCTTCCGTGCTCTGGACTGACTATCTGCCCTCTATACTGAGTAGTGATCACACATCACAGCAAGGGGAGTGTACCCTGAATTAATACTGGTACTAGATTCTCTCACACTGCACTGTTGTTGGGAACAGCAAGCACCCCCTCATTTCAACATTAAAAAATGAAGCTGGACTATTGGATACCTGACACGCAGAGGTGTTTCATGAGTTTTCCCCTTAAGAATGAAAGAGCCAGTTGGCCTCCCGAGACACAACACGCCATTTCCATATTCATAAACCATCTGGAATTAGGAGTGAGTAGTGACATGGCCAAGTTTGCAGATGAAACCAAATTATTTGGGATGGTTAAGACAAAAATGGATTGCAAGGATCTCTATAAACTGAGGGAATGAGCATTAAAATGGTAAACAACATTCAATGTGAGAAAGCATAAAGTGATGCATATTGGGCCAAATAATCCCAGCTTCACATATACACTTATGGGATCTTGTGGTGGAGCCTTGCGGGGGCAGTGGCTAGCTCAATGGAAATATCTATCCAGTATGTGGCTGCTATGAAAAAAAAACATATTCCTTGCTGGCCATAATTAGAACAGGAACAGAGAATGAAACTGCCACTATCATACTGGTCTTATACAAATTTATGGTGACACTGCGCTTGGAATATTGTGTACAGTTCTAGTCTCTGCACTTGAAAAACAATATTGTAGAGCTTGGAAAGGTGCAGAAAAGAGCAAACAAGATGATCAGGGGACTACAATCAGTTGCCCTTGAGGCTCTATTAGACTGCTTAGGGCTGTTTTGCCTAGGGGAGAAAAGGGCAAGTAAGGGGAGACATTATAGAAATTTAGAAAATTATGCATGGTGTGGAGAGAGTGGGCAGGGAGAAACATCACAATGATGCACACAGCATTGGCCAGGCCACACCTGGAGTATTATGTGCAGTTCTGGAGGCCTCACTTCAAAGAAATGTGGATGGGATGGAGCAGGTGCAGAGGAGGGCAACAAAGATGATCAAGGGTCTGGAGACCAAGCCCTATGAGGAAAGGCTGAAGGACTTGGGAATGTTCAGTGTAGAGAAGAGGAGGTTGAGGGGGGACATGATTGCTGCCTTTAAGTATCTGAAAGGCTGTCACTTAGAAGAGGGCAGGGAGCTGTACCTGTAGGCCACAGGGACAGGACTTGCAAAAATGGGTATTCGGGTGATTCCCCTCCCTAGTAAGAGTAGTTCAGCAGTGTAATTGGCTGCCTAGGGAGGTGGTGAGCTTTCCCTCACTGGCAATTAAGCAGCAGCTGGAAGAGCACCTGTCATGGATGCTTTAGATTGATCCTGCACTGAGCAAGGGTTTGGACTAGATGGCTTGTATGGCCCCTTCTAACTCTATGATTCTTCTCCCTCTCCCATAATAATAGAACCTGAGGTCATCCACTGAAGCTGAAGGACGGGAGATTCAGGACAGAGAAAAGGAGGCATTTCTTCACACAGTGTATAGTTAATTTGTAGAACTTGCTGCCACAGGATGTGGTCATGGCCGCCAACTTGAAAGGTTCTAAGAGGGAAGAGGACAAATTCATGGATGACTGGGCTGTCAATAGCGACTAAACATGATGGATATCTACTCTAATACCAGAGGCAATATGGGGAGCACAATCAGGATAATGCTGTTGCAGTCCTCTTGTTTGTGGACTTCCTAGAATTAGCTGGCTGGCCACTGTGGGAACAGAATGCTGGACCTGGCAGGCTTTTGGTCTGATCTGGAATGGCTTTTATGTTCTTAGACGTTTTCAAGTAACAGTTGTATGTATGTACCCTCAGAAGCTTAGCATTAGTTGCAGCAAGTTCCACAGAAGGAGGGGAAAAATTAACTCCCATTTAAAAATGTACAAACCTCAAATTTAACTGTACTCTACCAGGCAGATTTACTCAGCTATTCTATTTTTAAATGGTCTATCCTGAGCAACTGGCTGATAACATCTACCTGGAAACAGAACTGTGCCATCAAGAAATAGTTCATACTGGCATGTAACACAATAATCTATTTCTGTTGGGATTTGTGTTCTTATTGACCTTATTATGCATTTAGGCCACTTACTGTGAAAAAAATCACTAGTGAAAGATGTAAATGGTAATTTAAAGCATTGAATATGTTTTAAACCACAATGTATCAGTTCTGGAAACTGATAGTTTATATTCTGATACACAGCAAGATCACAGAGTCATTCTAGCATTTCGTATCAGATTTTATCTCTCAAAAACCCCTTATTTCAAGAAGTTCTGTTAGTGAAAGCTGCCCTGCCATTCATATAGCATTATCTGTACATAAACAAGTTTTTGCTGCAAGCAGATTTTAGAATTATCTTTTCTAGAAACTAAAATGATCTAGTACCGTAGCACTTCAAAACAACAGACTAGGTATGCTGATAGGTAGGACATTTGTGTGCACATTTTGAGTTTGTGTAAACTTTGCCCCAAAGCAGTGGTTCTCACCACTGGTAATTTCTTCACTCTGTATTTTAAGAGTCAATGTTATGGTTGTTTTTTTAAGGCATCAGCAGCTGTGACACATTTGAAACACCTTCCATATGTGAAGGAGATAAGGATTCTTCACCTCAAAAAAATGACTAATAGCACATGACATACCATTTTTAAAATTATGTCACATGCACTACATATTTTCAAATTGATCCATCATACAAAGATGCAGTTGCATATATCCACTGTAAGTCAGGATTCACACATGCTATTTAAAGCTGCTCTACCCGACAATGTGCAGATGTAGAAAAGAGAAAGTAAGTTTTAAATACACTTCTGTCAGGCTTTTGAACTGACTGATGGCCACGCAGGTAAGTTGACTTACCACTGCATTTCAACCTTCTTATGATTTACAATTCATGAGTGACGTTATCCTAAGAGAAAAACTAAAAAGATGCAGAAGGCTTTCATATGGCTAACTCATGAAATTTAAAAGAAAAAAAGGAGGGGAAAGATGGGGTTGATTTAATGATTCTGTCACCAGTAGATGCCATTGGCTCTGATCTTCACACTTTTCCATCCCACCCCCAGCACTTGCTACTGACCCTGGGAAAATTAATTCCTGGGTCACAGGACTCAGAGGAATAATAACAGCCATTCCAGAAGGGGGAAGGAGGCAATATCATTCTTCGTATTTATCCCTTGGCAGAGCTGCTCTGACAGAAAAGGAAGGAGGGAAGAATTCCATCCACTTCTCCTTCATCATGGGCTATTAGTACACATGGATCCCACAGACCTGGGAGTCAACTTTGCTGGGGTCAGAAACACTGTTGAAATGAGGGGGAAATTGAGATTTGTGGTCCTTAAGTGAGCAGATCACTGTATCAAGACTACCACTTTAAAAAAAATCAGCCCATGAAAACAATGTCTTAAATCTGGGGTATAAATTTGTTCAGCATAACTTGGAGTTACAAATAACTAATGTTAAATACACAAAAACACAATTACCTCTGCCTTTTTTTTAGCCAAAGAGGGTAAGGGCATATGAATCTCTAAGCGTGAAACTGTCTAAATGCCAACCAAAGGAATTAGCATACTTGTCCATTTTCTCTAATGTATCTGGCACAAGTCACCCATGCAGGATGTTAGGATAGGATGGTCAGAGCTAAAAAATTTTTTAGCTGTGGCAGATGAAAAGTCATTTACCTTTAGCGACCTTGGATTGCATTCCAGCACTCTTGACAGTGGAAAACACTCTGCTGCAATATGAATTATGAGAGAAATATGAACACTTCCCATTGATATCAAGGACCTCTGTGCTCACAATGGAAATGTATTTTCTAGCAGTCAGCCAATATACCTTGGCATTGAATTTGAGGCCACTAAGCAGACTCTTTCTTCTGGCCACTAATCAATATGTGCAAGCTTTCAAGTTCTCCAGATCTCTTAATCAGGTTGGATGTTAAAAACAAGAACAGAATGTTGAGCTGAGATGTTCTCGGCCATGATCCAGCCTTGTTAGTTCCTTCCCATTTTAAACATAAAGTCTGATGAACACCTCCAGAGAACTGGAAGGCTTATGCTGTTTTGTGCCATTTCAGCTGATCCTAGCAAAAGTTGTTACCTGGCTTTTGTTTCTGAATTTCTCTTTAGACCAATATGGCTACCTGGACCTTCTAATTACTTTGTGTTTTTGAGAAGTGAGACCCTGTCTATGAATACTGTGACAACTTCCTTGAAGCTTCAGCAGCAGCAGCAAACACCATTCATCACCCGTCTTCAGTTCCAACATCCTGAAACTATTTTCTAAACTTTGGACTGAGGTCATGCAGTCAGCCCATCTGCTCTCCTCTGTCACCTCACAATCACTTAGACTGGCACTCTTCTCAGCCATCCTTCTATCCCCTTATTAACAAGGTCCTGACAGGGCTTAACTGTCAGGCAAGGACAACTTCCCTTCTGTCTTATCTTCCCCCCTTCTTTCTACTAACCCATTCTTTGCTGCACATTTAGTTTCTCTTGTCCTTTGCCTATAGTGACATATCACTCTGAACTTTCTGTCTCTTTTTGACAACCCACCTCTTCCAGGAGTTTCCTGGTTTACAAAAAGAAAAGAGGAAAAACATTCTTTTTAAATTGTACAGCTCCATATGCCTTTTGAGAAAGAGATAACACTTTAAAAAAGGAGTTAATGTCAGACATATAGCCAAGCCAACCGCCCTTGGATCTATAGCCTGCTTTTTGAGGGATCTCTGAGAGTCTGACAGTATTTTGTTTCACAACCAAAATCGATTGGCATAAAACAAAGAGCATCACATGATGGCTCACAGGGGTCATGAGGCAAATTTCACAAACGCCAGGCACCAGTAAGCAGGGCATTCGAAGTGCACTCACGCTCCCAAACTACAGTATTTCCCTCCCCCCTGCTAGTCTGTAAACTGATTTTGAAAATTTTCTGTGACGTTACAGCATATGAGATAATGCCTATGATTAATTGCTGTAGCCACAGAGTTTCAGAACAGGCCTCAGACAGTCACATATTTGATTAAAAGAATATCCACCAACGTGCTTGCCTTCTGTGCTCTGCACTTCTATTTAATCAAACCTGTATCCTGTGGATGCATGCCTTTCCTAATTTGTTATATATTTTAAGTCTGAAACCTTCTTGAATTGACCTTCTGAGTGGCTCTCTTCCAGCTTCTCCTCCTCCTCCATAGGTCAATGCGCATGGTTCTTTATACACTGACAAAATAACAGGTTCCTGCCCCAAGGAACTTACAATCTTACAATGAAGAGGTGAGCCATCATAGGAAGGAAAGGAAGAGTGAACAGTGGGGGAATACATTTTTTTTGTTGTACTGCATGTACTTAGGCTTTGGTTCAATAGGAGATGAGGATTCACAAGTGCTATTTTAGTAAAGTCTGGCTGTGCCCAATTTTCTGCGGACATATTCTGTTGAGGCATATGCTGAATATTTTAGAGCCATGGCCAGCATTTTGGAAAGGACATTTAGGCTTAGCACACAGATTCTGACCACTGCTTGGATGTAGTCTTTGTATCTATGGCTTTAGATACACTGCTTTGGTGTCTCTTTGCTCATCTTCCTTTATTCTCCTTTTCCCTTCCTTCGTTTGCATAATTGCTACCCACTCACTTCACTGTTTTTTCCTACTCCAGCCACTGAAAAGGTACACAGTTGGTACTTCTGCCTTAAGTTCCCCAAGTAACTAGCAAACTGCCTCCCACTCCACCTCTAAATTTTTCCTTGGACCACTACAGATTCACCACCTTTGCACTGTCTCCATTTATAAATTTTCATATACTTCCATTAATTCCCTCCCTTCATCACAGCCTACTATTTATTGCAAGATCAATGTGGCAGAGTTTTTACTTCTGCTTTCAATACCATGGCCATACATCATTGCTGCTAAATAATTCAGAGCAGTGGGATACAATGAGATGTCACAACAAGTTTCATGTTTATGAAATATTCCCTACTAGCATCAGATGCAACAGTAAACTGAAGCAAGACATCTGCCCCTTCCAAACTCATGGAGACATTGAGTACCAGATCAAAGACTGTGCTGACCAGCTGCTGCAAGGGTAACCGTGTTAGCCTATCATAGCAAAATACAACAGAAGTCCAGTGGTACCTTAAAGACTTAGCATTTATTTCACTATGAGCATTTGTGAGTCACAGCTCACTTCTTCTGATAGATATGTGAAGGGAAAATTGTACTGGGAAATCTTTTGGGGAAGGTTATGGGCGTGGGGAGGCTTGGTGTGAATTACACATGAGTCTTTCAAGTGTATATTTGCAATGTAAGGGGAAAAGGGAGTTGTTCTTGTAGACAGGTTAGGCATAAATTCTGTGGGACTGAAGTCAAGAACTCTAAAGAACTGCTGGTTACATGATGAAAAATTAGCACTGGTGTTCACGTTTATATGACAAATTTGCCAAACTGATAAAATGAACTTGTACAGAATGTTCATAAACTGCTCTAATTGCCAAGTAAAAAAGCCACAAGTGCCAAAGAATAGGTGACCATGGCTTGTGGATGCCTCTTGCCTGTCTGCAGTGCAGGAAGCTTTCTTCACATCTGTGCATCCACACGTTTGTCACGCACACTGGAAACTCATTAATCTCAGTTAGCTGTTAACTAGGCCTGCCCTGCAGTCACAGCTATTTATACTGCTAACCAAAGAACTAGGAACATTTGTATCAGGTGTCTGGCTGTGGGACTCTGTTGACAAATTAGTGACTCCTTCACTGCCTGGGCTCTGATTCAACAAATTCATGCTGTAAGAGTATAGGCAAGAACTGCATACAGAGCGCAGCAGTCTTTATTCATATGCTTTGATGAAAGGAATAGCAATCTAATTGAACAAAGCACTCATTAGGAATCTTTTAAAGCCTCGTGTTTCCATCTTCCAAGCAACTGTTTCAGCAGCAATTTCTGGTCTTCATTCCAAAGATTATGAAATACACACTAGCAGCAACAATGTATTTTTAATAGATCTCTTTCTATTACCATGGGAGTATGCAAGCTTTCATGTCAGACAGAACTACTTGAAAAGCTCTGTGCAATGCAAAGTTTGCACTTCTGCACCAACAAAAGATCATTTTATGCCCCAGATATTTTATGGCAACACTGGAATTACTCACAGGGAACATGCAGTCCATATCTAAACAATGAGAACAGGATTATATCCCTAGCCAGAAATGAAGAGGAGGAGGAGGAGGAGCAGCAGCAGCAGCAGCAGCAGCAGCAATGCTCCCTCTAAGCTGTGGAGTCTTGTGAGCAAAAATTCTACCTTGTGGTCTACTGGCATGAAAGTTGCGAGCAGGTGATTTGGCTACTGCATAAATTAGTTTGCCCTGGAGCCATCCTTCCTGAGCTAAGACAAAGATTTGTGAGCTGGAGGCTAAAAAACTGTGAGCTAGCTCACACTAACTCAGATACTTAGAGGGAACACTGAGGAGGAGATTGGATTTATACCCTGCCCTTCACTCGGAGTCTCAGAGTGGCTTACAAACTCCTTTTATTTATTTATTCCATTTTTACCCCGCCCTCCCTGTGAACGGGCTCCAGGCGGCTTACAATGAGGCAACCAAGTGCCAAGAACAGACAGCTTAAAACATATAAAATCACTAAAACATTCCAAAACATCATAAAGTGCTCTACAGTTATTCAACCACCTTTTCCTTCCCCTCCCCTGTGAGGTAGGTGAGGCTGAGAGAACTGCTCTTTCAAGAACAGCTCTGACAGAACTATGGTTTGCCCAAGGTCATCCAGCAGCTGCAAGTGGAGGAGTGGGGAATCAAACCTGGTTCTCCCAGATTAGAGTCTGTACACTTAACCACTACACCAAACTGGCTCTTGTACCTTGGTACATTTCCCTCAAATACATGAACACAAGATTTTATGCCTGAGATTGTTTCTAATAATCTGCATAGCATATTCATTCTGACAAAAAAAGTATACAAAAAGTAAAAGCCATTTCATTCGAATTTTTGCCCTGAAACCATTCATTGAGCACCACCTTCCGAAGATGTACTTTATGATGGCTAAACTTTGCTGCTTCCAGAAACTTCCAGAAAAGATAAAAAAAATGGCTTGCTGCTGGGTATCCTTCAAGCTTAAAGGAATCTCATTAGAAGATGTATGTGCCGAGAGCCCATAAGAGTTAACTTAACCTTATAATTTGGCTTGTCAATAATCAGAAAGAGCCATGGAGACATCACGTAGTTTGAGGCTGTAGCCCTAATATGATTTTAACACACAGCTCAGTTGTATTACTGATGTTACCCAAAAGGCCAATCCTCAGAACTGGATGCATGGCATTTTAACAAGAAACCTGATTAAGTAGGCTCTTTCACAGAGACAGCGCTGCTTATAGAAAGGCCTGTAGTCCTGGGTTTTCTTTCTTCGCAAGCAATAAAGGGATGTCATATGGGCCATCTGAGACCTTCAGTTCCTGAAAAGGTCTTGTCATCAGATGGGTTTGTTCAATTGCCACATCAGAAATCCTGATGGACTCCAATTTAAAGCAGGCATTCGAGCATACAGAAGAGTAGAGAGTAAGAGAGTAAAGAAAGGACCCAGGTGCCCTGGCTGCAAAGCAGCAAATGGGGGTGTAATGTCTGCTAATTACCGAAGGGAACCACAGTCCTGTTTTTGCAGCGAGAATTAAACACTTCAGAGCAGACGATTTTGAAGATGTGGGGTTACAGTTTCAACATGCTAATTTAAGCCCTTCATAATATAACATACCGTCCCACTAATACATACACAACAGGCGTGCACACATGCCCGGCCTTTGCATGATGGCAGCAGCTATCAGTACAGGTGAGATCCTACTTCCTTCCGGAATAAAGGAGTTGCATTTGTGAGAAACAAGAATGTTTTACAGGACCCTGGAAGCGAGGAACCCTCAAAGGTTTGGGTTTTTGTTTTGTTTTTTGAAGAAAGAAGGGGAATTAGAGAAAACCATAGCAACAAGTCAGTTCGTCTACCCACACCACCCACCAGCCACCAGCTTCATTTGCTGACGCACTTGAAAAGAGAGAGAGAGAAAAAAAAATTCAAGCTGTCTCTACCAGCTTGGGAAGGTGAGCAAGCCTTGAGAGCTCATTAAATTCCCTCCTCAGCTTCTCTTGTATGCCTGCAGCTAGTGAGCAAGTAGGATATAAATAGAAGTTATATAACATCTTTGTTGATTCCTGTGCTTACGAAAAAAAATGTAGCATGACCTTGTTTTGAATAGCTTGCCTCTGCCCGCTTGTCAAGGACTTTAATCCCACAAGGGATCGTCTGAAAAGTCTAAATAAGTAGCATATAGATTTCTCAGATAAAACAGGAATATGTGGGCCTAGCATTTGTGAAAAATATCATTCCCTTTATATGTTCATGTTTAGAACCATCTCATCTGCAAGGGAAGCAGGATACTGCAGTCTCTATCTCTCTCAGACGTTTACCATGAAGGCAATATTAAACCTTTGATATATCCTGTCTCAAGTGTACTGCTGTGGCTAGATTTGCCTCTGAAGTGGAGACAGCATTTGAAGGCAATGATGCATGACAGGCTCCATAATATTCTTCTTTAGAAACAGATGGCTTGAAGGACCATATATACTTCAAATCAAATGAGAATTGGTTCATGAGAAGGGGGGAGGTATAAAAATGGTTTATATATAATGGCCACCATCCAGTGATTCAGCCCCATGCATCTATGGATGAGTAATAGTGGGGGAAAGATGCTTATGCTTGTAAGAGGTCCTATCATTCAACACAATTAGAAAGGCTTTGCCCTGGGATTTGAAGTCTGAGCATAGTGTGAAATTTATAGTCAAAGGAAATTCCAAAGCAAGATTCTCCCTCACCTCTCATGAGCAATATAGTTGCATCAGAGCAGTGTACTACCTTTCTGTGCACAGAGGACTTATGAGTTAAGTATAAATCGATAATGACAATGTTTGGGAATACCTGTTGCAGAATTTCTTGCAAAATCCAGAAAATACTAATGGTTCCTGGGCACTGGTCAAAATGTAAGATTATGCTTTAGATGTGTGCTTTAACGTTGCCATATGTAGGTACTCTGCTGGTATCCAAAACCAGGGGAATTCATCTAAGTGCATGTTGTGAATCTGAGGAGTCAGCTGCCAGAGATTAAACACCATGGTTAGAGCTTGCATATCATCTGGCATCACTTGAAATCACAAAAGCTCCAATGACGCTATGAACATATCCAGCAGTAAGTCATCCCATAATAGCAATGCTGGCAATGCAGGCATCATTTGATAACATGTTTGGGTTCCTTGTGGGAGCTAGGTAAGGCAAGACACACAGAATATTACTGGCATCTCTCCGATGCAGGACTAAACGTCTTTACACTGCTCCACTTGAACACAGGCAGTCCCTTCTCAATGGTACACATTTTACTTCTAAGTAAGAATGGTTGTGTGCTTTTAAATTTCCTTATTCTCATTTTAGGAATGAACCCCAGCTATATCTGTACTTCATTGCTTTCAGGGATTGGTGCAGAGTAATGGCTAAGAGACTGATCATGAAGTCCCTACTTTGAATGCCCCTTGTTAACTCAGTAGGGCTGGTTTCACACTAATCAGAAACTGCCACCATTTGCTCACTTGTTTTTTATGGACCGTCACGATGATGCTGTAGGCAACATGTTGCATTCTAGTCACTGTTTCAGATTAAATTTGTGGCAATTATTTTCACATAATTGCAGAGCCAGGCTGTTCCATGTCGATGATGAAAACTCTGTTCCGGGGCTACTGTCCTGTGGTGGTCCCTGGGAACCAACTGTGAGGGGGCCTTACTTTAAACAGCCACATGGAGATTAAAGCCTCTTTGATGAAATTAAAGCAATACATTAACCCCTAAATGACAGGGCTGTTTGATGACTGAATGTTCCTTTACAAATATTCAATCGTTGCAGGGCACAGCTCTCAATCTCTAAGGAAGATAGCGAGGTTTTGTTTGTCTGTTTGTTCCAGGTTCAAAGTGAAACCCTGTATTTTCTAGCCAAAGAGCAGTCAATGTAGTAAATGAAGCTTTTATCAAAAAACAATTTGATGACTCTAGATATGATTAAACACATTTTTTTTAAAAAAAAAAACAGCTGATCCGTGGTACGGGGTGGGACCTGAGGAGTTCTGTCCCTAACAACCCTAGAACTGATCTCTAGTGTGGAGATGGAATCCCAAGAAATCTTCAGGCCCCACCTGAAGGTTGGCAAAGCACCCTTCATGGCCTTAAACAAGCTGCTCTCTTTCAGCTTCAGCCCTCCGCCTGCAATATGGGGATAATACTGGCCTCTCATGCAGATTTAAGATATACAGCAAGGCAATGTTTTTGTATTTTTGACACTTTGAAGTACTATATAAATAATTCTTTATTCATTAGTAGGAGGATAAAGTCCAGATGTACTCCCCCCAGCTGTCTAATTACATTTCCTTTATCTAAGTTATGTTTTGTGAACAAAAAATATTTTTAAAGTCATTCACAAAAATCAATGATTTTAAAAAATACAGAATAGCAACATAATCCAGCTTTAGAGAAGATCTCTAATGAAATGAATTGACTTAAACTTCCAGAGAGAGAAAGTTATACAGGCCAATTTACTCATCATTAATTTTCATGGATCAGGGAAATAAGAGGCTCTGACGCCATATTAAAAGGCGCATATTTTTTACAAGTAAAACATTTTGTTGGGTTTTAGTAAGTGCCACAGAACAAAGTGAGAATAACCTGTTGCTTAATAAAATCCAGTTTTTTAAAAGAAAAAAGCACTAATAACTACTTCAATTTGCCCCACTGCAGTAGCACTCTGGCACTTAAAAAAAATGAAGACTTTTTTACTCAAAGGAAAAATGGAAGGGAAACAGATAATGGTGACAAAATTAAAAGAAGAAAAACTGAGAAGAACAGAGGAAAAATAAATGGAAAGGAAGCATAACATTACAATTAACTGCATCTACTCCAACAGGAACTCAAACCTAATAGGTTTACAGCAGGTAGTCCTAGGACAGGGGTGGCCAAACTTGTTTAATGTTAAGAGCCGCACAGAAGAAACATCAAATGTCCGAGAGTTGCAAGACATGAACAAATATTACACACATTTCTATTGGAAAATATGCAAATCTGCTTTTTGTTTACATTAACATTAAATAAGACTGCCAGAAATAAAAACAAAAGAGGTATAATGATATTTAATGATATTTAAAGAGACAAATGCTTTCTCCAAGCCACCGGGGGGGGCTTCGAGAATATATTTAAAGTTGCTTTCTTTCTCTGCTCCCCCCCACCTCAAGTCTATCCAGGGAGGGGAGCACTGGCTAGAGAAGGGAAGACTGGTGGGGTGGCATGCTTCCCCTTCACTTCCCAGCTACCCTGCCAGAAATTGCAAATGTGTGAAAGAGCCGCATGTGGCTCCCGAGCCGCAGTTTGGCCACCCCTGTCCTATGATAATAATACTTGCCCAATGAAGTAAAGAAACAGATCAACAAAGCCACATTAGTATACAGAAATATCCGACAAGATAATTAAAGGAGATCTTAGACCTGCACACTGTCCCAGATACATGCAGAATCAAAAAGAGCATCTATTTTTGTGAAATGAGTTTCTGAGAAGTTAAACTAGAAGTCCCCACAAGTTATAAATTAGGTAAGGGTAGAGTTGCCAGCCCCCAGGTCTTGGTGGATGTTTCCCTGCTTTAGGGAGCTCCAATCTTCCGCCAACCAGCCCCACCCCCAAGAGCAACCACCTGCGGCTGCCCCTCTTCCTCCCCTCCTGCAAGTTTTAAAGGGCTTCAGCTGTTCGGCAGGAAGCACATGGACCATCAATCAGCTGGAGGGCCCTTTAAATCTTTCAGGAGGCAGGGAGAGGGGCTGTGGACAGCTGCATGCTTTAAAGAGTATTTTTGTGAGTGGGGTGGGGGCCGTGTCATGCAGGGCTGATTTCCCAGCAGTGATTCACCACTTGGGATTCAGACGTGCGTGTTGCCATCCCACTTGCTGAGAACAGGGCAGTGGTGTGCAGAGCTGGCTGCAAGTGGGGCTCACAGCGAAAGAGGTAGCAGTGCATGCACCTGAATCCCAAGTGGCAAATCACTTTAAAGTATCCTTTAAAGAGTCTTTTTGTAAGTGGTGTGTGCAGCCAACAATAGCCCCTCTCCCTCCCTTCTGAAAGATATAAAGGGCCCTCCAGCTGATCAGCAGGCCACGTGCTCCCTGCTGATCAGCTGAAGCCCTTTAAATCTGGCAGGAGGGGAGGGAGAGGGGTGGCTGCAGATGGTTGCTCTTGGGGGTGGGGCTTGGGGGTGGAGCTTGGGGCATCCCCACCCACCCCCAGAATACCCCCCAAATCCACCACCAGACCTAAGTAAAGGGTTGCATTATTCTTCTAAGTATTATTTTTTCTCCATATAGTCACTGAAATAAATTGCTATTTAAAAAATAGAGTTGTCAGTCACAGCTAGCAACCTTTCATTATGACTTGGGGGGTGGGGTGGGAAAAAGCAGGCCAATGTGTGTGATGTTCAAGGCTGCCAGGAAAAAATGGGGGAAATGGGGTTTGTGTGACAGTGTTATGAGACTGTAAGTGATGTTAATATGTTGGCCCAATGCTCTAGGATTCACCCAAAGCTCTATGGTTTAGCTACAGAGTTTTGGGTTAATCCTAGAACACTGCCCCTGATATAATGATGCCATTTCTGGGTTTTGCCAGAAGTGATGTCACACAGCACTGTAATGCTGGTACCCTCCCACCGGCCTTGGAAGCACCAGCAGGGAATGTGAGTAAGTAGCAGGAGGTCTCTCACTAGATCGGTGTGCCTACTGTACAAGGACCGCAGAGATAATGGTTCATGGGTGCCTTCAAGTCAAGTGATGCAGGACTTTCTAGTAAATTTTTATCCTATCCTTTCTCTGTGGAGGTCAGAGCAGTGCACATGGTTCTTCTTTCCTTGTTTTATCCTCACAAAACCCATAAGTGATATGTAAGGTGAGGGAGAGAGTGATCTGCCAAGAGCTTCATGGCAGAGTGTCCCATCCTAGTATCATTGTAACTACCACACCACATTGGATATAGCACTAAATATTTTGGGGGATGATCAATCCTAAATACTTGCACATGTCTATTGTCAGTGTTTCTAGCTACTGCCTTATATATACCATGGATCTTTCATTTTCTATCAGCTTTTAAAAGAATGGAGATAGAGGCTTCATCCTTGAAATACAAAGGAGAATAGACAGCCTATGCCAGGATGGGTATCCATGAGTCATTAGGGTCTTTACACAATTCAGTGGGATAATCATTCAGGGCTAGTTTAAATATTGAGAGGGTTATAAATCAATATCCCGCAATTATCATTGAAACTAGAAATATAAGAATTACAAAAATGAAGAAGTTCCAACTTTTGAAGAAAGAAGAATATGTAGAAGTGTTCTGAATATAACTGTTTATACGGCTCATTAATTTTGTAAATGCACATGAAGGAGGACAAGCAACTTGTCTGTAGTATTCCTTACTGCAATAATTCTAATATATAATTGTCAGAGGTGAAAAATCAGTATACCAGCTCTTCTATCAGATTCCTGATAACTTTGCTTTGGAGAAGAGTTTTATGGATACAGAGGACTGCCAAAAAGACTAATAAGTGGGTTCTAGACCAAATCAAGCCTGAACTCTCCAAGAAAGTTACTAAAGTTACTAAACTGGGGCTATCGTATTTTGGTCACATTATGAGAAGGTCAGAGTCACTAGAAAGAACAATAATGCTAGAAAAATTTGAAGACAGTAGGAAAAGAGGAAGACCCAACATGAGATGGATTGACTCAATCAAGAAAGCCATGACCCTCAGTTTGCAAGACCTGAGAAAGGCTGTTAATGGCAGGATGTTCTGGAGAACATTAATTCATGGAGTTGCTGTAAGTCAAAAGCAACTTGACAGCACTTAACACATATGTACACACTGCATTAAGGAGTTGTACCAATCGACAGTGGGAATATATTTTCAGACGCTTCTTCCAATATTTTTCCCAGTCTATTCTGTTCATTCTGTTGATGCAATTTTCTGGAAGACGTGTATGTAACAAGACCACTTTGAAATGAGCCTTAGGTTTGGGCCAAGTAAGTAATAATATTTCTGAGGAAATATTATTAGGGGAAATAAACAGCAACTTCTACCATTTGTGGAATGGCCTCTGGGGTAAAGTGACATCTCACTCTACAGATAATTTGTATAAAGATTACAACTTGGAACATACATTTTTTAGTTTGCATACTTTTAACACCAAAACTGCATTCATGGATAGGTAAAAAAGGGCAGACAAATTATTTCCAGAAAGCATTTAGTCTGCTGGGGTCTAGAGGACAGCCATTCTTACTTCCAAGGTCCAAGAGAACAAAGAACTTCTTGTGTCTTAGGCTGTTGAGGAATATAGGCCTCCTAGAGACAACTAATTTTGCAGAGATTGAAAGGGAGAGGTTTATAGGGGGAAATGCTGTCCTCTGCTGCAGGGAACTTGATTTTGGAACTGCAAAACATTAGAGACGAAGAGAGGTTTGACTTAGAAATTCCAGGAATGGCTGGGAAACAGAGAGGTCAAGCTATGGCTTGGCTAAAAAGATAGGAAATATATATATATGGTAATTTTAAAATTATTCTGCTTCCTTCTTAATTCAGAATTACAGAGGGATACATTTTAGACCTAGGGAGAGATGATTACATTTATTACTCATTTTGCCTTTGGTATGCAATTGTTAGACATTCTTTCCCTTTTTGTAACCTATGTCTTTCATTACAAATAAAGTAAAACATTCCTTTTATATATTTGGACTTATGATGGTTCTTTTGTACCCACATAAAAGCCTAACTTGGGCCATCCATTTGGGAAAGTGTCTTTAAAAAGATAAGAGAAAATTTAGTTTCTAGAGGAACTGACCTAGCATATCTCTAAAAGCTGTAGCAGTGACAGAAATGTTTGTGTAGGGAAGCATGAAGAAAAAAAGTCTGGAAAAAGTAACTCCTAACTACTGTCTAAGCAGGCTGCAACCAGGGCCAACTGATAACAGACAGAGTGCTAGAGTGGGGTACCTGCAGGGCCTGTTCTGACACAGTTTTTTAAACTTCCAAATGGGAGCCTGGGGCTCAGGAAGTTGTATTTGCACAGTTGCTGAAACAGGAGAAAGGTTAGGAATAGAGTGGTATAGTGAGAAACAACAAGAATTATGTATTGGTAAAATAAATTTATACATTCTTTCAGATGGATATTTATATTGTCTTTCAACTTGCAAATGTAACTTGCACAGTCCAGACATCTCCAGATAAAGTGCAAGATAAATCCCTTTCAAAAAGCTGGAGATAAGACTGTACTGACAGGCAGGGGCAGATACAGACTATGTGTATGGAAGTGAAAATTAGGAAAGGTATTTAGCAGTGTCTTTAAACTAATCCAGAACATCTACAGCAACAGTAAAGTGTAGTTGTTGTTTTTGCCATCAAATCACAGCTGATTTATGGCAACCCTATAGGGTTTTCAAGGCAAAGATGTTCAGAAGTGGCCCGCCATTGCCTGCCTCCACGGTGGTTGCCCATCCAAAAAATAGCCAGGGCTGACCCGGCTTAGGTTCCAAGGTCTGATGGGAGCAGGCTAGCCTGGGCTACCCAGGTAAAGGCTAAAGTGGATGTCAGAGCATAGTGAAACATCCTTCAGCTTCAGATTAGCCTTGTGAGTATACTTTGCGGTACAAAATACCCTTGGGTAAATGCATCGGTGTTCTTTTTCACAGCCAGGGCTTTTACTCCATTAGAATGTTATGCTGGTCAGACAACACTGATACGCTCCATTATCACTTCTCCCTAGCCTGCATGAGTAGGTTTTGAGAGAGAGAACCAGGGTAGTGTAGCAGTTAGTATCAGACTAGGGCCAGAATGACCTAGGGTAACCATTGGCATGGATTCCATGCAGTATTCCTGCAGATGGAAAGGGGGTGATTTCCACTGAATCCCCCTTTCCACTGCAGAGCTCCCCCTTCATGCTTTTTCTTGGGTCCACAAAGAACAGCACTTTTGGTGGTATTTTGGAAATCAAATTTATAAAACTCTCTGGTGGATCTAAGGCATAATCATTATGAGCCATAATTTTCCAGGGGCGAATGGCATAAACTCAACCCTGACTTCTTTTCGTTCGGCTGCCTGCCCCCTTCCCCACCGGTCCTATGCCTTCCATATCCTGGGAGATTATGTTTAGGTCAGGTGTAACTCTTTCCCTCTTCATAACAGTGGCCACCATTTGAGTTTTAATGCAAACTGTTTTCTTGGGTAGTCTCTTGCCAGTTTAAGATCAGCAATACATCCAGAACAGTTTATTAGGCAAATAACAGGCCAAGAAGTATTAGCCACCTCTGAAAAGATACACAGGTGATAGCAGTGGATGAGGCTGCCATTGTAGGAGCTTACTTGGATATGATATGCTAGCCCAGGCTCATATCAGAAATCTGATAGGGCGTATACTTTTCATGTGACAGATGAGGGACAAGCGCTGGAAGATTAATTTCCTCCATTGTCATTCACTTGTCAAGCTTCCTTTAAATGGGAGGAATTTATGGCACTGAACTTTATGTGACAAAGAGAATTTTTTGGTGTAATTTATGGGGGGTAGGTTGTAAACAGCACAGATTACATTTGGGGATGTACCTTCAAGTGCCCTGTAAAGAAAGAAAAAGAAACAAACACCGGCAGTAGGTGTCAGATAGAGACACATTATAGTGTCAGGGATCTGTCTTAAACAAACAAGCATTATCCTTTAGATGGCTTTTGGAAGAGCATCCCACTTGGCAGGAAGGTCTTTTATTGATCACATCTGCATCCCATCCTTCTTTCAAAAGATAGCAGAGCCATAAGGGATATGACAGGCCTTAACAAATCACTATCTTTCGGCCTACTGAGTTGTCAGGCAACTGGTGGGAGGGTGGAAGGTGGTTTTAGCAGAGAGTTTCCAGCAATTCCTAGAGCTACTGCTGTTGTTTCTGAGTATTCCCTGGAAGTAACACCACCAGTTGGGTGACGCCAGTGAGTTAAAAAGAAAATCCCCTCCCTCGCCTCCATTCCACAGAGATTCAGGAAACAGGAATTTGGGGCAGGGGATCCTTTGCCCTGACTGGATCCCTTGCCCTGAATGGGGGCTTGGCAGCTCTGAATTTGAACTCAAATCTCCCAAGCCCAACAATTCTATCTGCCACACAACACTAGCTTTTAAGTTACGCTCCAGAGGGATGGCTAAAAACATTTGAAAAGGCAAATGGTCTATCTGTCTTTCTTAGGCACACAGCATGCTCCATAGAGACAAAGACAAAGTTAAATAATCAATAAATTCCTGACCCTGATAGAAAACTCCTAATTTACTTAACAAGACACAACACATATGAATGATAGAAATAAATATAATTTTCAATTAAATTTGCTATAAGTTTTGGGAATCTTTCTTCTTTGAACTCTCCCAGAACACATATATACACACACACACACACCAAAAATGGGACAGGGCAAAAGAGGGAATCCACCCATACCTTGCATCCATACATAAATTAGAAATATTCATTTTTGCCACGGTAGAAAAGCAGACAGAGAGAGAGAGAGAATGAGAGAAAGCATACTGCCCATGACGCCAACTAGTAAATGTGGTTGGTTTGAACAAAAGGCTAGTGAAACCTCTCTACTTCTGCAGAACAAAAATAGTTTCTCCTTACCATGTAGCTCACCACATTTGTCACCAGTGTCAAACAAAACAGAAACAATAATAATCTACATACATAAATAATAATGGAACTTCCCTTCCGAGATCTAACAGAAATATATTTGGTTAGGCCCTGGTGTGTCAGTGGAAACCTTTTTGAGGTTAAAGTTGACTTTAGTAATCTCTCAAGTGAAAGGCAGACAAAGCAGAGCAAAGGTACTTTTCAGATGAAAACTTGTTTGCTTTAAAGACAAAAAACACCTGCCATCTTTCCAATAATCTAATCAATCTCAAAAGCATAATTAAATATAAAAGCCAATCAAACACAGTAAGAATAGCCTACATAGAGTTTCCTAAGAGACATGAAAATACCCTAGTTCAATTACTGCTGTTAATGGAGAATATTACAGTATACATTCTGAACTACCTGTGTGAAGAAATGCATTTTGTTCTGGTAGATCTGAAATAAGCCAAACCTCCACTTTGCATTTTAAATGTGATTTTCCCCTGGGCAGAGAACAAGCGGGGGGGAGGGGGCAGTCCATTCAATTGCTTCCCAACCGTACCTCAGCTCACCTTCATACAAAGCTTATATATCTAGCAGGAGAGTCAAGCTCTTCCCCTTCTCCAAGCAAGGAACAGAGATTTGGAGGACTTTAGGCTAGAACGAGTCCAGGAATAATCTCCAGGAAGAAGCCCTAGCAAATGGTTCTCTGACTTGGCCTGGCCAGGGGGTGGGGGAAAGAGAGGTGATAAAAAGTCCTTCTGTGAGGTCTCTTTTTTCCTTGGTGCTGAGTCCATGAGTGCATACAGACTTCTTCACTGAGGAGGTAGCCAATGACCATGTGGTTGGCCTGGACAGCTGAACGGAGCTTCAAGGTAATGAAACTCTGTAGAGATCTAGGCTGCAGCCACACACACTAAATAATCCACTTTCATTGCTCTTTCCAACTGGATTTTGCCAGTTCACACTTTTAAAATCCAATTGAAAAGTGCACTGAAGGTGGATTGAAAGTGGATTACTTAGTGTGCGTGACCGCAGTCCTAGAATTCCTAAACTAAAGAGCCTGTTCTGTATTTTAACATACTAAAGGGCATGTATAGAGAGGACAGAGGATGTGCGTTTTACCCTTTTCTTTTGTGTTCCTTGCTCAATCTGGTGTTGTGCTAAAAGTATGCTTATGAACATTTGCTTTTTAATAAATACTTTATAACTTTTGATGTTGGTAGTTCTTCTCTGTATCACATAGTCCTCCACTATCTTGGACACACTATTTTAAAAGGAATGCCGGGGGAGGCAGGTAGTTGGCAAGTGGCTATTTTTCCAGGGGAGTACAAGGCAGTAAACTGTCCCCCTGGTGTCCAGGTGCTGGGCAGCAGGAGACACAGAAGCAAGACCTCAGAATCTGGAAGGGAAGCTGGGAGTCCTGACTCTTCCAGTGGGCAATTCCTGCAAAGGTTAAGTGGTGGTGACAAGCTACCCGAGAGTGGAAGAAAAACCTCTCTAGGTGTTGAGAAAAACCTAGGAAGGCAGGGTGGAATAGGGTCTGCAGGCCAGAGCAGGCATGTTCCATCACAGCCTGCAAGGAGATATCTCAAAGATGTAACAGCATTTCTGAAAGAAACCATAGGGTCATGTCAGATATGATCAAATGGGGCTATGTTAGATATGATAGGCCCATAATCTGATATATAAAGCATGTCCATCATCATTCTTACTTGTACAATGATTCTGCTGATTTGGGTACATCAATGTACATTGCATGCAAACGATGGTAAATAGTTATTTGCATACAGAAAAAAGACAATGTGATACTTCTTGAAGTTAATTCAGTAGCCTTATATAAGTCATTGTTTTAGAAACAAATTACCCAGCTGGTCAGCTGTAAGGACAACATGAAATCATTTCTTCCAATAGCACACCTCATGGTTGATGGCTGAAGGCAGCAAAAGGAGCCCACCTGAAGACAAGACTGGGGTTTCTGCACACAGGAGATGCCTTAAAAATTAAAAAAAAAACATACCCCACACAAAAACTGGCCTGTTAAAGAACATGTACTGAGAACACAGTGAACAGCTGAAAAAAGATAGTTAGTTAAAAAGATAGTGGAAAATGCAGAAGGGGTTGGAGAAACTGACCCACTTAAACCCCTAAGAATTTATAATATCCTGGAGGAGTAGACTTGGGTTCAGAGGTGTTGAATTTATTAGTAACCAGTGAATCCTTGATGGTTCTAAAATGGTAAATGTATATTACACAAGCTGCTACAAACCATCCTGAAAGAGAAGAATCTAAGGAAATAAATACATCTTTGTCTGTGCCATACTTCTACTTGGTTTGAAAAATTGTCCTTGATTGGAAAAAAACAAATGTAAACAAGCATTTAATACAAATGCATACATTTCCAAGTTTTGCCCTACATGTTGTATGCAAGGAAGACAGTTTATCTAGCTGATTTTTTATTATGAAGACAAAAGGTAGAAAACTTTAATTTCACAATGACCCACACTGATTCTTCAGTGGTGCTTCCCTCAGATCTCCCAGAGCTGCTTAGGAAAGTCTGGCTAAGATAACCTCTTAGAGCTTCCAGGACAAATTATATTTGGCTTATTTATTAACTGCCAATTGTGAATTATAATTTTTACCACAGTAGAGTTATCTCATAGAGTGGTTAATTAACTTGGTGTGTGCCTAAAGTATTCTATTCCCTAACACAAATAATAATTTGTCCTTGGAAACTGAATAAGTTTTCATCTATTGTGAGCGACTGAGTATGATAGATCCTACTGTTGTACAATGCAGTAGACCTTTATGATTAACAATTCTTTACATGCACACACAAGTTTATAAACAGATACCAATACTTTTCCTACCTGTATAATAGTGTTACCACCCTCCAAGAGGGCAATGGCTAAAAGAATGCTCTCATGAAAAACTCTATCACTGGTGGCATTCATGATGAGATCTATGACCAAGTTGGATGCCCCTTCTTTGTCCAGATGACACTGGACTTCTGCCAAACTCATTTCACCACGGCTTGCTGAGCTGGAACCAGACCCTCCTAGAAAAGGGTTAAATTGCACAGAGTGAGAAAATTATGGATCGCAAGATCCTCCCTTAATTATTTCTATCAGGAAATGTAATTCATTCTCCCATTAAAAAGGAACAAAGTTTAACTGTGAACATACTGCCATTTATTCACAGTTTTATTCCCCGTTAAAGTGCCAGCAACATGCCTAGGATGTCATAAAAAATTGTTAACATAGTAGCAAAGCCTCAGACTTTTCCATATTGTCAGTGTGCTCAGAAATGCACAAACAGCAAGGCTCACTTGCAAGTCACACAGGTTTGTAGAAAGGGCGCAGGAATAGTAGTTAGTATATAATTTCCCAGCAGTGGAAACTGTATTAAGAAAGGTAACATTGTGGGAAACAACATCCATAATAAGTTGGTTGGTTGCCAGCTCTGGGTTTGGAAATACTTGCAGATTTTGGGGGTCGAGTCTGAGGAGGGCAGGGTTTGGAGAGGGGAGGGACTTCAGCGGGTATAATGCCATAGAGTCCTCCTTTCAAAGCAGCTATTTTCTCCAGGAGACCAGTTGTAATCCCAAGATCTTCAGCCACCACCTAGAGGTTGGCAACCCTATTCAGCCACCACCTAGAGGTTGGCAACCCTATTCTGATTTCGAGAGGGGTATTGAAAGACCTGAGTCAGATTGAGGTGATGTGAGAGGAGGTCCTATGGCTGATAGACAACTTAAAAGCTGATAAATCACCAGGCCTGGATGGCATACATCCGAGAGTTCTGAAAAGAACTCAAACTTGTGGATTTCCTGACAAAAATACGTAATCTTTCATTAAAATCTGCCTCCATTCCTGAGGACTTGGAGGTAGCTAATGTCACTCCCATCTTTAAAAAGGGTTCCAGAGGAGATCCGGGAAATTACAGGCCAGTCAGTCTGACGTCGATACCGGGTAAGTTGATGGAAACTGTTAAGGAAAGAATTAGTAGGCACATTGATGAACAAAAACTATTGAGGCAGACTCAGCATGGGTTCTTTATGGGAAGATCTTGTCTCACTAACCTGTTGGTGCTTTTTGAGGGAGTGAACAAACATTTGGACAAGGGGGACCCAATAGATGTTGTTTACCTTGACTTCCAGAAAGCTTTTGATAAAGTTCATCATCAAAGCCTCCTAAGTAAGCTCAATAGTCATGAGATAAAAGGACAAGTTCTCTTGTGGATCAAAAACTGTCTAATTAATAGGAAACAGAGAGTGAGTATAAATGGGAAATTTTCTCAGTGGAGGTTGGTAAGCAGTGGGGTACCGCAGGGATCAGTACTCAGTCCGATGCTTTTGAATTTGTTTATTAATGATTTGGAGTTGGGAGTAAGCAGTGAAGTGGCTAAATTTGCAGATGACACGAAGTTGTCCAGGGTGGTGAGAACCAGGGACGATTGTGAGGCACTTCAAAGGGATCTGTCGAGGATGGGCGAGTGGGCATCAACGTGGCAAATGGGGTTCAATGTGGCCAAGTGCAAAGTGATGCACACTGGAGCCAAAAATCCTAAATATAAATACACATTGATGGGGTCCGAACTGGCAGAGACTGACCGAGAGAGAGATCTTGGAGTCATAGTAGATAACTCACTGAAAGTGTGCAACTGCAATAAAAAAGGCCAATGCTATGTTGGGGATTATTAGGAAGAGAACTGAAAACAAATCAGCCAGTATCATCATGCCCCTGTATAAATCAATGGTGCAACCTCATTTGGAGTACTGTGTACCCCACACCTCACAAAGGATATTATAGTCTTGGAAAAAGTGCAGAAGAGGGCAACTAGAATGATAATAGACTTAGAAGACTTTTCCTATGAAGAAAGGTTAAAACGCTTGGGGCTCTTTAGCTTGGAGAAATGACGGCTGAGGGGTGATATAATCGAGGTTTATAAGATTATGCATGGGATAGAGGAGGTTGAGAAAGAAGTACTTTTCTCCCTTTCTCACAATACAAGAACTCGTGGGCATTCAATGAAATTGCTGAGCAGTCGGGAAACAATGGATAAAAGGAAGTACTTCTTCACTCAAAGAGTGATTAACACATGGAATTCACTGCCACAGGAGGTGGTGGCAGCTACAAGCATGGACAGCTTCAAGATAAGCATATGGAGCAGAAGTCCATCAGTGGCTATTAGCCACAAGTGGTTAAGATGCTGAACTGCAGACTGTGGAAGGTCAGTAGTTCAGCAGTTCGAGACCCGAGAGTGCCGCATGACGGGGTGAGCTCCCGTCTCTAGTTCCAGCTCCTGCCAACCTAGCAGTTCGAAAGCAAGAAATTGCAAGTAGATAAATAGGTACCACTTTGGTGGGAAGGTAACAGCGTTCTGTGCACCTTGGTGTTTAGTCATGCCGGCCACATGACCATGGAAACGTCTTCGGACAGCGCTGGCTCTTCGGCTTTGAAACGGAGATGAGCACCGCAACCCTAGAGTCGGATTCGACTGGCTTTCAAGCAAGGGAACCTTTACCTTTACCTTTACAGGCAGGAACTCTCAGGCTGGGGCAAGTGATGTTCTGTATTCTTGGTGCTTGGCGGGGGGCAACAGTGGGTTGGCACCTGGTATTTTTGGCCACTGTGTGACAGAGTGTTGGACTGGGTGGGCCATTGGCCTGATCCAACATTGGCATCTCTTATGTTCTTATGTTCTTTTTCTGAAGACAGTCAAAAACTCTTTTGGTAGTCCAGTAATGACAGTCACAGTGGTATATGAAAAAACTAAGCGGCAGTGGCATGGAAATTGGGTTAGATGGTCACTATTTACTTACTTTATTTATATCCCACCTTTCTCCCCAATGGGTACCCAAAAGAAGCTTACACCATTCTCCTCTCTCTTCTATTTTATTTTCACAACAACCATCTGAGGCAGGTTAGGCTGGGATTGTGTGACTGGCCCAAGGTCACCTGGCAAGCTTCCAGGACAGAGTTGGGATTTGAACCTGCATCTCCCTGATCCTAATCTGACACTTTAACCACTATACCACGCTGGCTCTCATCACAGGAAGAGGGAATAGAACAGACATAATAGAAGGAAACAGACCTTGGGGAGGATGTTCATGGTTAGCATCTGATGGTCAAAATATGTGATGAAGACCACAAATGTTCTTTCTTGTAAAAGGCAAATTGCAAGGCCATGGGCTCTCAATTCAGAATGCTGTCATCAGGGAGGGAGTGGAGATTTCACTCATCATTAGGCATAGTTTTCATCAAATGCAACCCAAACACTTTTTTCCCCTTCAAAAGAGCTAATAATAGCCAAAGATGGTGATGGTTCCACAGTCTAATAGCTCCTTTTTTTTTTTGGTAGAGTTAAGTTTAGTAGTTTTCTATTACAATAAAAATCCCATCTGGAGTAAATTCAGAGTAGTCCAGGTCAATGTTGGAGATATGGTAAAGAGGGGAGGGGGGGGAAGCAGGAAGAAGCAGAAGCCAATTAACAGATCTGTTCACATTATTTTAAGAATTAATTTCTTCTGTGAATGACAAAGAGGTTGGAGAAACAGCACAGACCTAGTGAGAAAGCTGCTGAACCTGTCGAATATACAACCTGCCCATTAGCAACAGAGCATTCAACAGGTTGCAGGTGCATAAATGGTTTATTAGCACAGAGCACATCCTACCTCCTCCTCCGGCTTTACTAGGGCCTCCAGAAGATAAGGGGCCGTTGCCAAAGCTAGTGAGGCTCTCTCTTCTTCCTGCTGTTCGGACATTGCCATAGTAACGGTTGACCAACACCTGTCTGAGTGCCTCACCCTTAATTCAAAGAAATTAAAAACAGTCACATTCCAAATATAATGAGGCAGCAAACTTCCAAATATAATGAGACAGAAACAGGTGAATTCTTTTCAGTTTAGTTATACCACCAGGACAGAACAACACTGGAGATTCAAGGAACACAACACTGAGATGTTTGTAATCCTCCTTGAGTCCTTGTGAGAAAGGAAAAGGCAGACATGAAACAAAAAAAAACACTTTTTCCAGGTTTAGGCTTTTTCCTCATGTTTAGAAAATACTATCAAAATATTATATACAAGCCATTCCACACTAAGAGTAGTTCAAAGATCCAAGCTGTTTACATCCCTTGAATGTCAGTGTCACCATTAAAGCAACTGTGGCTTATTCTAGTCAGCAACACTAATATGGAAAGGAAACAGAAGACAGAGTAAAAGACACAGCGTATAAAGGGGCTACTGTCAAAATTTATACTGTCCTCCTCTGGCTGGTATCACCCCACCCTCCAGTCATCTCCCTTATATCAAGTTTTAGATTGTAAGGTCCTCTAAGGCAGGGATGTCAAACATAAGGCCCAGAGACCAGAGTCGGCCCATCCAGGGCTCTTATGTGGCCTGTGAGCAACTGGTGCAAGGGAGGGAATAGAAGATTGCTCAGGGAGGGGTGGGTGGAACCACTCCAATTGTGGCTTCAGCACAGTGGAACAACCTCGTCTGCAGCAGTCAAGCAGTGTGGGAGCACCTGCACAGTGCTGCACTGCTGGCTCTCCAGTCTGCCCATGTGGGTTTTCCTCTGCATCTCTCTCAGCCCATGGGGCCTTGCAGTGAGGATACACCAGCTCAGAGCTTATGAGCTGCTCTCTTTTATACAGTTTTATGGCACACATGGCCCAGCCTGACAAAGTGACATTTATGTCAGATCTGGCCCTCATAACAAATGAGTTCGACATCTCTGCTCTTCTTGTACTCTATGAAAGCAGAACTGAGGGCACAACAACAGTAATACTCTTTTTTAACTGAACAGAGGCTATAAATGATCACCTCCCCATTCAGTTACAGGCATGAGATGGTAGGCTTTTTAATGGATGCAACATGGTTTCCAGTCACCTGAATCCACCTTCTGTCTTTGTGAGAAAGGTGGATTAAGAAATGAACAAAACAGAATCAAATAGAAAGCTAATAAGACATTGCTAGGATCATATGTAGGAGGGAAGCCAGCAGAGGATAGCCCCATCTTGAAAGCTAAGCAGGGTCAGTACTTGGGAAGGGGGGCCACCAAGGAACATTCTATAGAGGAAGGCAATAGCAAACCACTTCTGCTTCTCACTTGCCTTGAAAGCCTCTTGCTGGGGTCAGCATAAGTTGGCTGCGACTTGGCAGCCCTTTACAGACACAGAGAGGATCATCTGCATTTAACAACAAAGAGCACCCTTTGAAAAGGAAGGTGAAGCGATGATCCATGTGGATGGGCAACATTCTCACTGAGTACAGGTAGGATGCTTAAACTGAAGGTGGTGGGCTCTCCTTCTTTGGAGGTTTTCAAACAGAGGCTAGATGGCCATTTGTCAGCAATGCTGATTCTGTGAACTTAGGCAGATCATGAGAGGGAGGGCAGGAAGGATTGCATCAGTGCTTAGTTCTTGTGGTCCTTTCTTACAGGCCAAGGAAAATACTGATTGCCACTTTGGGGTCAAGAAGCATTTTTTCTCCAGGCCAGTTTGCCTGGGGATCCTGGATGTTTTTTGTCATCTTCTGAGTTTGGAACAGTGGTCACTGGGGGTGTGGGGAGGAGGTATTTGTGAATTTCCTGCATTGTGCAGGGGGTTGGACTACTTGACCCTGGAAGTCCCTTCCAGCTCTATGATTCTATGAAGTTACAAGGTGAAATGCTGGTATATCGTAAATTATTTGTAAAATTAAAGTGATCATCTCCCAAGGTATCATTAAACAACTGTTACAGAAATCTCTTTACCTACTACATTAGCATTCATTTCATATTCATAAGAGTTTTGCCCACATACTTTTTGACATCATAAATGCTAAATTATAAATTAGTTTAAAAATTTCTGACACAGTCCAGCAAGTATATTTGATGAAAACTAGAATTCTGCTCCTGAGGGGTCAAGAGATTCTCAGGAGTGGCACGGGAGCCAGAATGGGGGTTTGTTATGTGAGGGGGGGGGGAAATTGGCAGAAATCACACTCCTCTTCTTCTCCTTCTGCTAATGCAAACTGTTACCCTAATGGGATGACACCATAGGATCCAACACAGTAAGTATAAGCTCCAAATGGCTCTATTAACTAGAATGGACTTCAGCAAGACTGTGCCTCTAAACATGAGACTTTATCAAAAAGGAGCTTTCAGGGGACAAGTCCCACACGACTGCAAAGGTTGTGAGCAAAAAGAACAGCAAAATATGGATGAAGTACTAAAGCTAAGATGGGGTAATTATCATACAAGCCTGACAAATACCCAGTTCAAATCACCATGGACCTTTCCAGGTGCAGGTCATTTAGAAGGAAATGAACACCACCTGTCAGCTATCACAGCTGACTTCAATCCTGATGCTTATAGGACTGAAATTAAAATATCTACCAGACAGGTTAAACATATTTCAAATGAAATTGCCTCTCTATCTTTCAGAAAAGAAACTTGCTACTCATTAGAGCTAAAGAAAAGCTACAGTTACACATTTTCATGTCTACAATATTTACTATTGGTTGCCACAGCAACTAGTACTTCTACCAATTATTGCATTATCAGTGGAACAGCAGCCTTGATGCTCATCCTGCATAAAAAGAAGGCACGCCTGTTCATAATAATTAGGACTGGGCATCTGTGTTTTTCCACAGTTATAAATCTAGAATAATAATATTATTAAACACCAAGCTTTGCAATAAGCAGATTGGACATTACTACAAAAGCACAGATCATTTCACATATTCTCCCACTACATTTCAGAACTGGTTGCAAAAGAGTTTCCCAATCTAACAATATTAAAATAAATTTGGAGCAGGGAACTATTAGTCCAGTGAAGAGACTCCTGTTCCCATGGCCTATATGGCAAAACAGATGATACAATCAAAGCTCCATACACTGTATGGTCATATATTTCATCCTATAGCTTTCGAAAACATAATTTTCCATAGGATCCCAATTTACAATGGCATATGGAGTTAGTCGGAGTCTTCTAGAAGACAGATTCCAAGCTATTTAAACACCACACAGAGATACTAAGAGACAACATGTGCATTGGTGGTTATTAGCCCCAAGGTATAGATAGGGACTCTGGGGCAAGTGATGCTCTGTATTCTAGGTGCTTGGGGGTGTCAACAGTGGGAGGGCTTCTAGTGACCCCACTGGTGGACCTCCTGATGGAACCTGGTATTTTTGGCCACTGTGTGACACAGAGCGTTGTTGGACTGGTTGAGCCACTGGCCTGATCCAACATTGGCTTCTCTTATGTTCTTATGTTATGCTTTCCCAGGTAATCTGAACATGTATTTGTTATCTTCATTCCACAGTATTTTTCTTTGAAATTTTTTAAAAAAGTGACAAATCTAGCATTTCTTCCAGGTACCTTATTTACTTTCATAAATCTGTTCAAAAAAGAAAGAAAAGGAAGAACAGAGGAAACACCAGTGTAATTATAGTATCCAGCATACTAAAACCTAAAGACCACCACCGAATATACATACCCTTTTACGGTCTTCAAGCTGCCTCTGTGTTTGAGTTTGATCAAGTTCCTGGTGAGTATGCAGAAATTCTGTTTTAAAGTCTGATACTAAAGAAACACTAAATAGACTTAGCATCAGTAACTAAGCTAGTTGAGCTTTATGCTTGAGAGCAACAATGAAGGTGAAATTGGCTGTACTAATAAGCCATCTCATTAATCAGTGTTTAAAATTCTTCTAGTATGGTTAGATCTCAAAGTTAAGACTACTGTCAAGCCATACAAAGCACGAGCCATTTGTTTTGCACAGATAATACAAAAAGCCACCATTTACTTTTACAGTAACTGACAATAATGAAGAAACAGAAAAGAAAATTGCTATCAGTGACATCCATGCACAGACATGTACACACACATTATATGTACACATGGCTGAATGTGCTGTTATTGCACAGACATAATTCACCCTCTTTCAAATCTCATTTTCAAACTATGGGAACACTTGAGAAGGATATTAAAAATGCCATACTTTCCTTGAAGTGAAACAGAAATCTGCCATCAAGATTTTTATTTTTCTTCTAAGCAAGGGCAAACACTAAGTAGTTAAATTGTAATCCTTTATTACCTTAATGGCTTTTTGAAGGAGCGGGATGCTGCAAATTAAAATTTTGGGGTGTACTGAAAAAAGCTATGAAATATTTTCTCTCTTTTTAAAATACTTTTAAAGGCAAAGTAGGCATGCCATAGATTTACACAGCTGTTAAATCCATGATGGATTTCTGCATCAAGGAGGAGGAGGAGGAGGAGATTGGATTTATACCCCGCCCTTCACTCAGAGACTCAGAGTGGCTGTTACAATCTTCTTTCCCTTCCCACAACAGACACCCTGTGAGGTAGGCGAGGCTGAGAGAGGTCTTTCAAGAACTGCCCTTGAGAGAACAGCTCTGACAGAACTATGGCTTACCCAAGGTCATCCAGCAGCTGCAAGTGGAAGAGTGGGGAATCAAACCCAGTTCTCCCAGATTAGAGTCCACATACTTAACCACTATACCAGTTTTCATGAGGGGAGCATGCAGGGCTCTCATTGATTTTCAACTGTGGCATGCCTTCTGCTGTCCTCACAACAACTTGTGGTTGACTTTTGCATGTCTTCCTCCAACCACAGTGGCACATATACCCACAGATTGGGTTTAAAAAGTAGTTTATTGGTCTACCTTGTGGGAAGGAGGAAAACAGATTGGGGGGGGGGACCGCACCAAAGCCTCAGAGGAAAACTAAAAGTTTCATTGAAAACTTAGCTGTCTCTAACCAGATAACAAAATTAAGGTATGTGTGCTAAAATAGCATAGGTTGCACCAGTTTGCGGTTTTTGTTCAAATATTGGGTATATTGCAGTTTTGCTTGTACAAAACTGAGGCATTTGTAACTTATAGATTCCCCCAATATGTCAAATATTGTAATTTCATACGCTAAATTATAATGACACATTTTACGATGATAAAGTAAAAAGGTTAGTTTAGGTTTGATAGGACACTAAGTATTGCATATATTTCAGATTTTCCCCAAATTTCCTTTCTTTCTGGAAAAAAAAGCTGTGGGTTTTCTTTGAGAGCTAATAGACCTGGTCTTTCTGGTTTTTCAAATCTTATCCTTTGTTGGCTGAACCATGCTAATTTGCCCCCTTTGAGCTGCTACCTGGGCACTGGAACACATGGAAAGATTGTGACTAAACTGCAAAGACCCAAGTGGACTTTCAGCCACCAAAACATATGCTCACACACACATACATACAGATATTCAACCACTGCTACTTCTAAAATCACCAATATTTGTCTGTTTGCCAAATATAGGTGAGTGACAGACCTGCACAGAGCAATCCGTTTCCGGTGGCTGTGCCAGCTATTTAAAGCAAAATTTAAGAAGAAAATGTATTAGTCATGAATCTCCCTTCTAAAATCATTATCAACATCTTAAGGAATGTTAAAAAAACATTCTATTTTGACCTTAGTATATAGTTTCCTACATATTAAGACAACCATTTCTCAAAAATAAATCCCTGCTAAAATATACATATTCTTAATCTAGATGCACATTTCTATTACCACCATTTGCATACTTTGCCAGCCCCAGTTGTGTGGACACTGGCATTTCAAAGATGGTTAGCTAAATATCTCACTCCTAGTTCATGTCGTTTCTGAATTGTACTGGTGGATTAACATTTCCAATCTATAACAACAGAAGAAAAACATTCCAAGACACAGCATATGTAGAAATTTTAGGTTTACATTCACTTTTATAACCATGCTTTTCTGTTTCACAATATAAATACACAGCTTCCCACAATACTTGCCTTTAGCAGCATGACAGAATATTTGCTGCTCTGAATATTAAATACTAGACCACAACTTAACAGTACACTCAAACAGACTACACAAAATCAATTACAGACAAACACACCCAACATGAACAAAGTTTTCATATACAAAAATGCCTAGAAAAAAAGGACGACTGGCTGTCTCAGACATACCACAAACCAAACTATCAGCTCTAATATAATAATGGTGACTGGACTGGGGGATTTTATCTAAGTGCAGAGACTATGAATTTCTGTGGACCTGAATTGCTACCCAGCACCAATCCTATTTCTGAAAATAAAGGAGACTGTGCGGTTACTTGGCTGCCAACCATCCTTCATTTGTCTAAATAATAATTCGATAAAGTTTACTGACATTCTCAAATATTCGAACAGAAACGACTTCTCTGACTGTCAAGGCATCCTTTAAAATATTTTTTTTTAAGTTTCCACTTATGCAGTAAATGTAAACAAAACAGGGGGAAATCAGAGTTCTCCAAAGTCCGGGACTTATTAAATTTAAAAAATATGTGACCTACATCCCAAAAGATTTCCAGTACTTTAGCAAGGAGGGCATGAGTAGTCACATTCCCTTCAATATTGGGAGATGTTCCGCATTCACAAAAGATTGCACTAGATTCAGATGATATACTGTCTGACACAAAATTGTATGTACTTGTTCATACTTCAGCCCCACAACAGTCTCATCGTTGGATATATACTTCAGGGGGTCACAAGCATTTTCTTTAATGAGAGCCGCTTCTGAATAATTAAAAATATCCCAAGCTACTCCCTTCCTCCTCAGCAGGTTACCCAGATTTATTATATTACAGAACAAGGACTGGGAAGAGCTCCAGAAATGAAGGCATCAGCTAAGTAACACACACAGAGAAAAACCCCTATGAAATAAAATCTTGTGGTGGTTTTGTTTTGTTTTTTTTAAAAAAGAAAGATACAAGCTAATGGAAGATCTTTTCAAAATCTTTTCTTGGGTACTTCTGCGAACCACCTCCAAACATCCAATGTTAAAACAGCAGAACGCATTAAAAAGCAGAAAGGATAATCTCCCAACACCATCTCCTAGTTCGGTATCAGTAATGCTAACTGGAAACTACTCCTCAGTCACAAACATGTGCTGGAATATAGTTTTTAAAAAAACAAAACAAGATGTGTTCACTATTCTTAACAGTGCAATCCTAAACAGAGTTATACACGTCTAAGTTTAGTGACATCAACAGCCTTGGGAAGGGTCCAACTCTGCTTAGGAGTATACTGTAAACCATTCTGAGAGCAGGTACAAAACAATGTAATATAGTCCTATAAATACACCCTAACTCTAAAAACAGAAGCAAAGACTAAATAGGAACTATAAAAGTTATCAGAAGATCCTTGGAAACATTCAGAAAGTCAAACATGAAAATCTTTAAGTCAGTCTTTAAAGAATGTAACTAGAATTCACATAGAGAAAAGACCATGCATGATGAAATAACATTAATCTAGAAAAGGTTGTCTTCCCAATTAAGCTGGTTTATCCTTCATTGCACATTCCTAAACATGACTAAGCTTCTGTCATGGTTATGAGGAAAACACCTAGCAGATAACCTTTTCCCTCTATTTATAACTGTGCTGTAGCCTGCCTAGCAGTCATATTTTCTGGTGTGGTAGCCCTTCCAATAAAAGGAAAGAGTTAACCTCATTCCAGCAGTAGAACTAGAAGGTGTCATCTAGAAAGGATAGCTTTGAGAATTAATAAACTTCCCACTAATGCCAGACATGTGAGGAACAAGAATTCTTGCTGAAGGAAAGACACTGCACATGCTTAATGGCTCTTTCATAACTATCATACTCAGAAAGTCTGAAAAAATATGAGGCTTATATAAAAACCAGTAATAAGGTATGTACAAAATTTCCTGTGTTGATATAAAAAGAAATATTGTACAGCTAAGACCTATCTAGCTCAAAAAATAGCCACACTGGATAACACTGCTTGCAGAAGAAATTTAAGACCACAGAATGCACTAATTAGAAGATGACTACTACAGACACATGTGCAGTGTCTTTCCCTCGTTCTTACACAATGAGCACAACACAATTAATGACTGATCGCTATGGGTAACAAATTAGCAAACTAACAAATTCTCAATTTTGTCAGATTTTTATCTAAACCCTCTATTATGAAAAGGGATGCGTTCTACTGGGCATAGTTGGGAGAGTCCACTAATACAAGCAACATGTTGATGTAGACTTAGGAAAGTAAATTTAGTCCAGTAAACCTTTAGCAATGCTTTCCCTTTTGCTCAATCCTGAAAGCCAGCATGATACAGTAATTAAAATGTTGGGAGTAGGATCTGGAATCCCAGGTTCGAATCCCCACTCTGCTGTGGTAGCTCACTAGGTAACCTAGGGTGAGTCACACACTTTCAGCCTAACCTCCCTCACAGGGTTCTTGGGAGGATAAAAATGGAAGAGAGGAGAACCATGTAAGCCACTTTGGGCCCCCATTGGGGGAAAAGGTAGAATATAAACAAAGTAAATAAACTAGAAATACTGAAAGCTCTTAACTGACTTTATATGGAAAAAACCTAGAATTAATTATATTACATTAACTAAACCCTCCCGACTTGGTGGCATGGGATTACCTGATTTAGAAAAATATTATTGTGCTTCCCAACTTCGTATTATACATTATTATTCTTTACATTTTCAAACCAAACCTTGGCTTTTCATTGAACAATTGGAACTCGCACCTAACTACCTTCATGATGCCATTTGGAATAACTTAAGTATTAAAACACTTTCAAAGCTAACCAATCCATTTCTAAAAAATACCTTACAACTATGGTCTAAATTTAGAAACACACTGGCACCGGGGGTATCACCTATAACATCTTTATTTGGGCAACCTTGGTTTGAACCGGGATTGGAAAATAATTTTTTATCTGATATCCAAAAAAGGGGCTTCTTCAGAATATGTGATTTCCATATTAATGGTAAAATCGGCACTCAACGACAAATAGAACGAAAATGTGGTGTACCTCTTAAGTGGTTGACCTTTTTTCAGTTACAACATGTGTTGGTGAATCTTAGAGATATGTCAGACATCGATAGAGATTTGACCTCTTTTGAAGGTTTTTTGAAAAAACAAGGCCAGGAAACTAAAGGATTAACAACAATAATTTATCATTTATTAAATCAAAAAATTTGGTCAAATCTCTCGACGATACAATCTGCGTGGCATAGAGACTGTGGGCTGATATATACTGAGAAACAATGGCGTCAAATCTGGTCCTCTTGTATGTTCAACAGCAGTTTATTGAACTTGAAATTACAATATTTTAAAATTTATTCAAGGTGGTATCTTACACTGCACTGCCTCTACTCCTATATGTTGGAAGGGTTGCGGTGAAATCGGAAGTTTAGTGCATTGCTGGTGGGCCTGTTATAGAATTAAATTATTTTGGAATAAAGTACTTGCTGAGATCAATTTGATAACTAAGCAGAAAATTCCAAATACTCCTGCATCCCTCCTATTACACTATTGGCCTAATCTCAAGTTGTCAAAACAATCAGAGGAACTCATTTCAATATTGTTAATGGCTGCTAAATATTTAATAGCCATAACTTGGAAATTAAAAAGAATACCTACGATATCTCAATGGAGAACAAAGGTATGGGACTTGATTGTATCAGACAAAATTGCAATGCAGATTATATCACAAGATACCCCTGCTCTTAAAAATAATTTTTTGGAAAAATGGTACATTTTCTTTGACTATATTTCAACGTGTCAACCTAACACTTTTATATTACCTAGTAAGTATAAAGTGTTTGCTTTTTATTAGCAAATAACCTGTAATTAAGATTGAAGATTGTGATTAGATATGTTCATTTTTTTTTAGTATTTATACATTTCAATGTGGAAGTAATTCTCTTTCATGTTTTGTTATGTTTGTATTTTTGTAAATTTAAAAATTTTAAAATTAATAAAATGTTATTTGCAAAAAAAAAAAAAAACTAGAAATACTGGGGATGACCCAAAACAAACTGGGTAGTAGTTGGTGCCACCATTAAATCAAAGAATATCTCCCACTGTTGCCATTTATAGCAGGGGTGTCAAATATGTGGCCTGGGGGCCGAATTAGGCCCCTGGAGGGCTTCTATCAGGCCCGCAGTGGAACTGGCTGTCTTCTGCTGCTTCTTCCAGTTCTGCTGCTGCTGTGTCATCATAGGTTTGCATCTTACAGATACACACCTGAAGAGCATACTCAAGATTGCAGCAGCACAGACATTTTGACGTAATAATTCAGAGCAAGAGGTGTCAGTTTTCAGACACTGTTAAATAAACAAAATATTGCAAGAGTGCTAATGTTTTAAGCATGTTTTTATTTTAAGTAAAAAACCACTTTGTGTTTGTGTCCTTTGTAAAGTTTATATCTCCACTACCTGGCATTACATTTTATGAAACACACTCATTTTTGTCAGATCTGGCCCTCATAACAAATGAGTTTGACACCCCTGGTTTATAGGCTCTGCCTAGTTCCTGTGCCTCCCACTTCACTCCTACACAGTAGTGTGAGGACAATATATCACAATATCACTATTATGAGCTATCAGGGTCCAGGGATGGCAAGCTTATCTACTGCCTCTATAATACTGCATTTTAGATAGTAAGGCTGAATAGGTGTGGCATGCTTCCAGAGATCAAACTTAGAGCATTAAAAATACTAAAAAAATGAATAATAAGACAAATAATTAAAAGCATCGGGCTGAGCAAGGGCACCAAAAAAAAAAGGTGAAAACACACAGTTCTCTCCTCCCACACTTGGTACCTATCCTAAACAATATTTAACTAGGATAGGGTAGTATTACTTGAAGTTCCTGTAGTTTAAAGTTCAGTTATTATCTTAGTCTTCATAGTTGGGACTTCTTCTCACTGTTCCTTGCCATGTGGGCAGGATGGAGCTCCTACATGAAAGCTTAGTCCTTCATGGCTTTTGCCCATACAACAGCTGAAACTATGAGGTAAAAGAGCTTCTTCCACATGTCCTGGGTATTTATAACCCCCCCAATTCAGCCTGCTCCCCCTGCAAGAGTCATTCTGACCTGTGTCAAGAGGAAGATAAAGTTTTCTTTCCATTTGGTTTTTCATCTCTATCCCTTGGGTATGACAGCCCCACAAGGTGTGAGATGGAAAACCATTCTCCTATTTCTGCCAGAGCTATTGGCATAGGTAAACACTGAAGTACTTTGTGCCTGGGGCCTGATGGCTTATCCCCTGGCCCATTCCTTTTGGACAGCTATAAGTTTACAGCTGGGTTCCCCATCTCAGAATGTACTTCCAATGGTTAAAATACTGGGTTGAGGGCATTTCTTCACATCAGCAATGCTATAGTTTAATATATACAAGTATATATATTTATATTCATACCATGGACATGTTGCACACCACACAGATACAATACCTATGTGTAAATACTAAACAGGCCTTCATAGCAGCTGTTCCTCTGCTGTTATAGACATCAATGTACAGCTACAGCAAAGTAGTTTGGTGATGGGAGGCTCTCTATTCCAAAGCAGCTCCATCCCACTTCACCCACCCAAGGAACATTAACTTCAAGCTCTCATGTTCTTTCATTGACATATGAGTACATAATATACCTATGTATACACACACTTCAGGACAGGGCAAGAACAGCACTCTATTATGCTCCATGGTATCACTTGTGAGCACTCATGATTCCTTTGAGATCATGTTTTTGTTTGTTAGTGAGACAAAGAGATCACCAGATCACGATTTGCACTGGGACATTAATATTTGGCATGTGTGCAGAAAAAATTGCCTCCGACAATGCAAAAGAGTAGGAAATGGAAAAGGGCAGACAATCCTTGTGCAAGCAACTATTCCTTGATAGTACAAAATCATATAATCCAAAGGAGTTTCTGGACTGTGGACATTCAGAAAAATTGTCTTAGGTGTAATGTTATAGTTAGGGATGCCAACTTTTTTTTTTTTAAAAAAAGAAAGGTTCCTGCACCTTTAACAGCCACAGAACAAGGTTTCCTAGTATGCAAATACAGGAAAGGGAAGCTACACCTGAATTTCTGCATGTCACACAGTTCTTAAAGATACAAGATTCCTGCCAAGAAGTTGGCAGCTGTGTTAAAAAGAAACAGAAGCAGCAGCAAATTTGATGCTGTTCAAATCAAGGAAAAAATGTTGTAGAATAATTTATAAGCCTCAAAATTCACCTGCATTGCACATGTTCAAAATTCACTGATTTTATTTACACAATGAAAATGATACCTATATAGCACACACTCACAAGATGCAAACTACTAGGAAAGAGCATGAAAGAATCAAATGTCATCCAAAGAAGAGTATGCATACATAAAACTTATAGCTCCTGAAGCAACAGGCAACCACAGTGACTGTAAAATAGAAATAAGTTTTAGAAAAAGGTTTACTGAATCTCTGCACTGTTTTCAGCTATTGGAATAATTTTTTTTAAGTTCAGTGAATGTAACAATACAACTTAAAACAAAACTGTGAGTTGGTTCTACAGGTTTAAATTAATCACAAGTCCACCTCATTACTTTTCAATTTAGTTGAACTTTAAAACAAGAACAGTACATTCTCAAGGTAACATAATCTGACTAGCACACCTGGAGCTACTCTCATGGCCATTTGTGGCTCATGGCAACTTCCTTAATGTTCTGGTAGTCAGCAAGATTATAACTATGTTCCCAAAGTGTCATCACTCCCATTTCCAAATTAAGACCATGATTTTATTAACTTATAAAACTGTGAGTTGTCTTTCTGAAAAGATGCTTATGGAAATGTGCAAAAAGGAAACAGACAAAAAATGCAACCCATCCCCATCAATAATGAAAGCTTAAAACAGTTTTTAAAAGTGGGCAAAGAACACAAAAATGGCAATTAAACAACAGCAGTTCAACCCTTTAAAAGACAGCCTTAAAAAAATCACACCACAAGAAACCTTGGTGCAACAAAAGGATCTTATGCACTGGGAAAGCTGAAATGAGTACAACTTGACATGCTGGTGGAAGAAATACAGAATAGAGGTCATTCTCTCTCTATTATACAGACAAACACCCTCCCAACTCTATCCATTATTTTAGATCCCCTCATAGTCTGAGATCTTCTACTTTTTCCCCTTGGTGCTATCCCTCAGCAAGAAAGCTATAAATAATTTACTACAATATGGAAATTACTCTGGTTCAGAACCCTAATTTGTGTGCAAGAAACAAACCTCAGTTTGTTAGTTACTGTAGATTTTCCAGGTTGTATGGCCGTGGTCTTGGCATTGTAGAACCTGACATTTCGCCAGTAGCTGTGACTGGCATGCTCAGAGGTATAACATAATGAAACCTCAGTTTGATGATATATCCAAATTTGGACAACATAACAAACTGTGGTTAGATCAAAGGCTTCCTAAACCAGTAAACCTTCGATCTTGGTGCTGCACACATGATTGTTTTACCTAATTACGAAAACTACATGGGAACTAGAATACATGGGATCTGGTATATACATACTTCTTGTGAATGGCATAAATTAGTCTGGATTTTCAAAGCCCTCACAAAAAGTGTTAGTTCCTTTACATCCCTAGAAGAGAGTTATCTGGGTGTTCACATTTCTTGTGGTTTTTCCCTAAGCAGCTTATTAGGAGATAATGAAAATCAACTTCCTATAACTGAAATATTTTATGCATTAAGAGTCTTAGAAGCAGATTTGACACACAGCATAGTAAAACTAACAGCACCATCCTAAGCAGAGTTACACTTTTCTAAGTTCATCCAAGTCAATGGGCCCTGAAGAGTATAACTATGCTTAGGATTTCACTGTAGCTCTCTTTTATTCAGTCTGTTAGTTGCCTTGGATGATGATGACAACGACGACGATGATGATAGCAGCAGCCTTTGGTATGTATTTAAAACTAGCCCCAGCATGCTGATTTGCCAGTGTTTCCATTGAGGAAGATAGGACTAAGTAAAACATCAGATCAATGAGATCACCTTGTCTCAAACAGGGACTGCTTGCCTACAGTGTAGTAAAGGGGAGCAGGCTGCCTTTATTCACTTCAGATCTCTGGCTATATAATGAGCTTTACTGAGTCATCTCCCTGATACTGTCCTGAATGCATGCAAGTGGTAGGAGCTCTTTGAATTAACGATCTTGCAACCTGTTCTGAACACAGGTCTAGAGACAGGCTCAGAGCCACTGCAGATGTAGTACTTTAAAGGGGCTGAATCAGTACTTTAGAGGTGATTATCCCTTTCTTCACTACTTCTCATGGACAAGTAAAGGTCAGGAGAGGGTGAGACAGGCAGACACACTCATCTTGCCTTCCACTGAAAAGAACAGGTTACCTGCCCCTCTTGTCCAAACAACCAGCAAACATCAAGCATCCCTTGTGAACAATGGGGCAGGAAATACCGATATCCCAAGACTGATCCTTTTCCAACAAGAGCAGACAAATAGGAGAAGGAGATGAGTGATGTTGCACATCAGCCATCACTAGATTCGTGCTTGGGATGCTTCTCTTTCCCCCTCTCTTGTCCCAATTTGTTTACCGTCCTGGCAGGATTCCTATGCTTTTAGCAGCTACCAAACAGGCAGAAACTCATAGTGATGCAATGATGGGTCATGCTTCACTTGTTCAGACTGTGCTTTGACATGCCCATCAAAGGAGCTTGGCTAGAAAGTCCTAGATGCCCAACCAAACATTAAGAACTAGCCATGCTCATATTTAAACCTCAAAAATATTTCTTGAGTGTTGCCCCCTGCCCTGACCCAAAATAACTTCACTTAACTCTCAAGCCCTTTAGAGATGCAGACCCACCTCTTTCCTGTAACAGTAAAATTCTTACCGTATACATGATTTTATAGAAACAGAGAGAGAGTCAGACAGAGAGACAGAGAGCATTACTGCAGCTGCTGGTGAAGTCTCATGTATATTGCTTTGGCAGTTGTGTTAGAATTTTACAAAAAAGGAAGAAGAAGAAAAAATACTTTAGCAGCCATACAGACGCAGTAACTGCCAGCATAGTCTGGGATACTGACAGCCAGAGTCTGGACTGAACTAACAGTAAACAGCTCCACCACATTTTATTGGCAATTACTGCTGAAGGTCACACATCAGCAGCGAGCCTAAATTCCAGGAAAAAAACCCTTCCTCTTATGTAACTGCTGCTTGAATGTTGGCAGGTGCCCAACAGAGCAGTTCACTGCAATGTAGGAGGGAGTTGGGTGGGGGGAGATAAGTAGGACATCTCTCAGTTCCATTCCACATCACCAGGACGCCCCCTTCAGGCAACCTTTAATAGTTTAAGAATTATCTGTTGCACTGTCTCTTCTGTTCTTTTACATTTTCCTGGTATTTGAGGAGATCAGGCCTGCTGAAGCAACGTGGCTACTGGCATGCTGTTTTTGTTGCCCTATTTCAAAGATAATAATGAGGAACTAGGAAAGGTTCAAAAAAGAGAAACCAAAAATGATTAAGGGGCTGAAGAACCTCCCCTATAAGGAAAGGTTACAGAGTTTGGGACTTTTCAGTTCAGAACAAAAAGATAATTGGGGGGGAAGGACATGATAAAGGTTTATGAAATTAAGCATGATGTAGAGAAAGTGGAGCAGGAGAATGTTTCCTGTCTCTCCCAGAATATCAGAACTCGGGGGCAGCCAATGATGGGTCAAAGGATAGCTTTTAAAAACAGGATTAGGTAGACCCAAGAAGTACGGACCTGTGATGCTCACAGGGAAGGGGGGGTAATTCCTTTCCTCATGTTAATAACCCCCCACAGTCGCCAGTCTTCCTACCAGCTGTCCATCTCTGGAGCCTTCTGCTCCACTTCCCCTTCAAGGCAGGAAGGAGGTAAAAGGAGAAAGGGCAGCAGGAGAAGCCGTTTGACCCTGGGAAGTGTCTGAGCGATACTCGCTCCAGAAGCTGGGTCTTGCGGCGCTGTCAGCTGCTCAGATTTGTCTTGGCCTGGCAGCATCACTGCAGCACTTTAAACACTTTGATCAGCCCAGGAGGGACAGAGGGGGGAGAAGAAGGAAGGGTGGCTCACAAGTGCCTGCTGGTCCTCTCGTCCAGAGGTCTTCAGCTGCCTTTCTTACCTTGGGCATCCCCCCTCCTCATCTTCCCCTGCACGCTGCACCCACCCTGCATGTGAAGTCTTGGGCGTCCTGAGCCAGCCTCCTGTGCTGCTTCCATGTACTTTAAGTGCCGTGCCAGCTACCCACCTGCCTGTCCAACTTTTTCTCCATGCCAGCTGGCTGGATAAGGCAGCACTGGACAGGCACGCAAGCCCATCAAGACCCCAACTGCAAGCCCATCAAGACCCTCCCCCATTGACAACTATGGTGGTTGCAGGCTACCAACCACCGGCCCCACCAAGTCTTCTCTCCCCCCAAACAGCAGCAAGGAGCCCTGTGCAGCTCACCCCCAGCAAGCTCCACGACAGTTCTTAATGGTAAATCCATTTTCTGTGCATGTGCAGAGAACGTGGTTTACTTTTGGGGGGATTTAAGTATCCCCCTATATTTTTTTAAATATGTCAACTCTTTCTACACACCTGGGGAGTGCCCCAAGTGTACAGGAATATCTGTTGACCTTCCATGTCCCCCAGATCTGTGGAAATAAGTATCTACACATAGGGGGCATATTGGGGGCATATTAGATATATAGATGGAAGGCTAATCCAGAAATGGCTATTTAGTCATAGTGGCTAAACAGAATCTTCATATTTAGAAGAAATGTTCCTCTGAATATCAGTTGTTGGAGAGTATTTTGGACTCAATTAGTTCTGCTACTGCAAACAGTGAGAGCTCGGTGTGGGAAGAGATCTGCTCCCCCAATAATGGGAGTGCCCCCTCACACTCAGCATGGACGGTACCTTTGCCAGCTCCAAAATGAGTGACAGAGGGTCTTCCTGCAGTTTGTTAAAGTCAGGTAGCAGCAGCACCAGTCAAAAGGGAATACATACTCCAGCCTGCCCCCTCAGGCTCCACAAAGCTTCAGAGGGTTTTCTTCTTCGCAAATTGCTGGAGCCAGGCAGAAGTGGCACTAGTGGTGAAGAAGCATGTAAGATGTACTGCCTTGTGCTTCAGCTTTCTGAGATAAAAGTGGCCTTTAAAAAACAAACAAAAAATGCAGAGGGAACCTGCAGCTTGTATTAAAATTTGGTATGGGAGATGACAGATTAGGCTTGTCACCTTCTCCCAGGTGGCACCCTGCCAATTTGGGACTCCAAATGACTGCTGGGATGGTGAACTGGCCCTGCTGGAGAAAGCAGCAATGGGGAATGGCCTCTGCATCCATCTTGTGGGGGGTATGTGGTTGGCCACTGTGGGAAACAGGACGCTGGACTAGATAGACTACTAGTGTGGCCCACAGGATTGATCTTGTGTGAAGGCAAAGCCGGTAATGGAATCATGAGAAATGCAAAAACAGAACTACTGAAGGATTTCTTTTTCATCACAGAAGTCATTTCAACCTAATACCTAGGTAACAATGTGCTCTGAAACCTGAGACAGTGAAGAGGGAAGAGACCATATCAAGAAGTTATTTCATAATCCTTCACTGACTCAATTCTTATAGTCAATAGGGTTAATGATTCATTTGATGTGTCATGTCTGAGTCTTGACTTGACTAAAACGGTTTTCTTCCATTGTGATCCTTCCCAAACAGAACTGCCAAAGCTGGAGATTTCTTATCTGCCTATTTCTCCATCTTCTCATAGCAAATTTCATGAATTAAAAAGTTTAAAACATACCTGTTGAAGAAGTTTAAATAGAGAAGCAGAAACCACAATAGCTTAGCTATTCTCAGGTCAGCTTTACTATAAATAATCCATCTCTCTCTAAGCTTGCTCACGTGTGCTGGTCCATGCCACAAGTACTGCTATGGAAAGGGAAGCTGAAAATTCAGAAAGCAGTCCTATGAGGGAGATGGGGCAGAACTTCCACTTCTGTGGCATTCTTTAAATTGCTGGCTGAAGATATATCAGAAACAAACACAGATATCTAGTGGATAGGATGGGCAACAGGACTGCTACAAAAACTGAATAACTAGAGAGTGATATGTGGATGACTCACAACTCCATCTCACACTTCTAGCAGATCTAAGGGAGGCGGTAGAAACCGTGAACAGGTGCCTGGAGGCAGTTTTGAAATGGATGGGGGCTAACACACTGAAACTTATTGGAGGTGCTACTGGAGGAGGGAACATCTGATCTAGGACATGGGAGAACTTTGGCTCTAGATGGGGATGCACTCCCCCCAAAAAGGAACATATTCATAGCTTTGACTCGGGTCTCCTGTTGGATAAACAGCAAAGATCTTGCCACCCTGGTGCATGCCCCGGTAACATCTAGACTAGATTACAGCAATATGCTTTACATGGTCTGCCCGTGAAGACTGTCTGGAAGCTATAGTTGGTTCAGAGTGCTGTAGCCACATTGCTAACTGGAGTGGGTCACAGGGACCATATCACTCCAGTCTTGTTTCACCTACATAGGCTTGCAATATGATTCCGGGCCCAGTTAGGGTGCTGTTATTGACCTTTGAAGCTTTATGGCTTGTGGCCAGCATACTTCAAGGACTTTTTGTTCAGTCGCACAGTCAAGTCCAACTCTTCGTGACCCCATGGACCAGATTACGCCAGGCCCTCCTGTCTTCCGCTGTCTGCTGAAGTTTGCTCAATTTCATGTTCGTTACATCGATGACACTGTCTAACCATCTCATCCTTTGCCGTCCCCTTCTTCTTTGACCTTCAGTCTTTCCCAGCATCAAACCTTCTCCCATATGACTCTACCTGTCTACTGTGGTCACCTTTGGAGGCCCTGAGTCTAGCATGGTGGCAACCCAAGAAACGGCCTTCTCAGATCTGAGGCCAAAACTTTGGATCTCCCTTCCAAGGGAGATTCACCTGTCTTGCTCTATTGTTGCCTTCTACCAGTGTGTGGTTTTGATGTTATGAGAGTTTATATGCTTTTACTGAATTATTTATACACACATATATATAAAATTTTAAATGTTCTTTTAACGTTGGAATGTTTAGATGTTTGTAACCTTGGGGACCCTATTTGGGTGTACAGGTGGCATAAGAATGTTTTCAATAAACAAATTAAATAAATAAAAATCTTAGCCTATACATGCCTGAAAAGCTTGGGAGGTTGAATACCCATTCAGATAGGACACAAATGAAATATGGACTGTTCCAACAACTGCCAACAAATAATCAGACACACATTACTGTAATCGCATGCTTAAGACTGCCTGCAGCACCATGATCTTTCTTGAGAGGGACCAAGTGCAGAAGACAGTTGAACTGGAACCTGAGAACAACAACATGTATTTGGCTCCAAATTTTAATGGCTCTTATACAAGATAGCAGAGACAGCCATGAATCCCTATTGAGATATTGCTACTGAAAAGAAATACAAAGTCACTCATGCTTCCCCTTTCCCCCCTTCTTTGTTATATTACAACCAGTTCTGGGAGTGCATCTAAAACCTTAACTGGACAGAAGATGTAGAAGAGCAAAAGGAAACAGAACATCTGCTATTCCTGCTGGAGTACTAGACATTTCAAGAACAGCATCCAGCGCTAGTCATTTTCCATGACAGAACTAACAACCTAGATGGAGTGTTTGATCCCAAAACCTGTTCTTGTGTGCATTTTTCTTTAAAAAATATTAGAATGTGCAGGAATAGGTGGAAACTCCCTTGAGCCATCTGACATCTGAGGGGAGGAACCACAGTTCAGTGGCAGAGCAGCCATTTATCAAGCAGAAGATCCAGGTTGAACCCCAACATTTCTGCTTAAAAGTAGCAGGTGACGTGAAAGAGCTCTGGAGCTGCTGCCAGCCACACTAGGCAATATTGACCAAGACGGATCAATGGATTGACTCAGTGAAAAGCAACTTCATGTGCTTGAAGTCAGAAGACAGCTTAAGGAAAGCTAAACAGGGACCTTAAAAATAACAAAACTTGTACTGTTGACCATAAAACTCATCTAAAGGGAAACACTGTGGCTCCTTTACAGAATTTTCAGAGAATCCAAGCCTCTGCCAGAAGACACTTTTAATAAACAGGCCATGCTCATTTCCTATATTTATAAACACACCTGCTCCAAGCATGGAATCCTTCCACTGAAGGCAGCCAACGAAGTTCTTACTTGTAATTAAGAGCCCAAGTTCTAAATTGAGCCAGATCTCTCTGGCTGGTTTACTGCAAAAAGCAGCAGGCTGCAGTGGTCAGAAACTTGTTGGAGTGGGGTGAGCAAAGAAGAGTTTCATTTTGGTGGCAGAGAAGAAGTTCCCACTTTCTTTCTTGTTTCACTGTATATAGTCACCATCAACCAATGTGGGCTGACAACCATCCTTAGGAACAGACGTCACTGTTTCTTTCCAAACAGAGCTTTTATCTGCTACTCATGTATGACATTATACACTTTGTTTATAATATTTTATGTGTAGCCCAATCCTATGCATGGCTACTAAATTTCAAAGTTAGCAGTATATTCCTAAGTGTGCATAAGAAGGTTAACTGTTAACCAGTTTTAACCATTAAAGCGACTAGCCGATACAGTATTCTAATTAAATACAAATATACAAATACAAATATTCTAATTAAATAAATCAGTGATCTAGATTTGATTTCCACTTCAAACTTTAGGATGTGCTGCCACCTGTTGTTTTATGGGATAGGCCCATATTATAAGGGGAAAGGTGTGTGTGTATGTGTGCACGGGCAGGGTTTTTAAATCCAGATACTACAACTAAGGAGGTCCTACATTGTACCCCATAGACTTTTAAAACAGTAGCTATGAGGCCAACATGGGCCTCTGGACAGTCCCTGTAATGCTTAATACATGAAAGTAGAATGATAGTGAAACTATCGTTATCTATAGAGTGCTCAATCATTGGCTGAGTCTGGAGACCCTTATTCTTACTCTTTATTAGAAAAAAGAAAAACTCAGTTTTGAGAGATCAAATCTGTCACTGAGAGATCAAACCTGCTAAGACTTCAGTCATTGAGAGATCAAACCCGCTAAGACTTCAGCAGTGTAATCCTATACTCTAGTCTAACCTCATTAAAATTGATGGGCTTTGACTGCATAGGACTGCACTATAAACTAGGAGCATTAATCCAAAGAAGCAGCAAAGCAATCAATAATATTAGTCTGCAGTACTCTGAAAGACAACAACTTCAGACAAAGTCACTGCTACAATCAAATGAACTGTTTTGCTAATTTAACATGCTTAACAGATATTTGTGCTGGTGTTATTCAAACAGCAGAACCCTCCCTTCCCACAAACCACTTCTGAAACTTCAATTTTTTAAAAAAAGTTTGAGTCAAGACAAAGCATGGAAAGGGGGAGGGAAGTATTTGCAAGTAACTGGGTGTTCCCATCTTATAAATGTTTTTAAAGTAGTAAATTAGCTCTTTGGATATTCCTGTGTGTCAGCTCTCCTAGTTAGGAATATCATGAGATTTTGATGCAAGATAACAATTGGTAATAGATTTTTATTATTTATTTATTTAATTAATTTATACCCCACCCTCCCCACCAGAGATCTCACAGCACCAGAATATTCATGAAGATAACTAAAGGACTTTAGCACACTTCAACCCATAATCTTATTTAGCTCTTAAAATGTCCAAAGTGGGATGAAGGAGTAGATTTCCTACATACCCAGAGTTTCACTGCATGTTTCTAAGCACATTGGCACATTAATCTGTGGGGCTGAGTCAGGCAAGTCACTTCTTCATACCCTTCGAGAGTACAAAATACATCGAAAGAGGACATTTAGAAAAACATTAAAAACTTCCAACACAGGCCCTTGGAAGTTGTGCTCTACTGGTTTACTAGCACAAGTACATGTACCACGAGGCTTAACGTTAGCAAGACAACAGGACAGACTACAGGGCTACAAACAGCACAAGTGTAACACTGTGGGAAACTTTCTGAACACATAAAGAAATGAAAAACCTCAGCATTATCCAGTTCACCAAGTGCAACCAGCTGGAAAGAGAAAAAAAGAGGGGAGAAAAGAGAAATTTAAAACAAATATTAGTAAGAGGAAGCAACAACTAACCCAAGAACTAAGAGTACTGATATACAAAATCCTAATCCTTACGCGAACTCTAATCATAGGATATTTGACTCTGTGAATTGTCTCATGGCTTCTCTTACTAATGCAACAGTAAATACAGTTTTGTCACCATCTTAAACACACAAATGTCAACTTCAGAGACTGCAAGAGCAGCATACAGCAATGTCCATCCTTCTATGCCAGAGGGAAAAACAAGTCTTGTATACGTATTGAGATCTTTTCCACCAATACAAAGGGGGTGATCACATGTGCAAACTAAAGTGCGGGGGGGGAAGCGAGGCTATTTCCTCTGGAGGAATTTGACCCACAGGTGCGCAATCACAGAGTCCTTGGAAGCTGCAGGCACAGCCGGCCACTGTGTGATCTGACGTAACCGCGGGTGAGTCAGGGTTTTTTTTTTGCTGTTTGTTTCCAATGCCCTTACACGAGGAATCAATGAATCGCATCTCCACACTGAAGTCTCCCTATGGAGTTTGCAATGATGCGCATACTAAGAAGGGAGGAAAAACAACAACATGGAGTCGGGATGGCCTGATCAGACCATCCCGACACCATGAGAGTGTGCTGAGCGATCAGACATGGGAAACTCCATCCGTGGCCCGTCACAACCCGTTTACTACCGGATTTTCCCTGGTGACTTTTTACTCTGCTTCTGCGGCAGAGCAAAACTGGTTGCCGATGGGTACAAGACACTTCCCAGATGTTTGTGTCTGATCGCGCTCTTTAAATCTGCCTGACATTCGTGCCTATGGCGGGGCTAATTGTTTGTGTGATGGCGCCCACAGTAATGCTTCCACACCCCCAATTGCATCAAACATCTGAGGACTCTTTATAACAAACTCTCATATATCGGTTCTAGTATCACCACTATATTCACTGAATTGGATGGGTTTAAAACCATTGTGTTTAATACTTATTCAGGTGGGTAGTGATTTTGGTCTGCAGTATGAGAGCAAGATTCAAGTCCAGTAGCACCTTAAAGATCAACAAGATTTTCAGGGTATAAGTTTTCAAGAGTCAAAGCTCCCTTTGTCAGATATATGAAAAGTGGCTCAGTGGAAGTACACATACAAGTTGCATGAAGAAGATCCCATGTTCAGTACCTGACATCTCAAATTAAATGATTTCAGGTAGAAAGGCTGGTGAGCAGATCTTCCTGAGGCCCTGAGTCATTGTTCTAGTCAATGTAGACAATACCATTTTTCAGCTCTACTACACCTGTATCTATCCTTTCCTTCAAGGAGCTTAGGGCATTGTGTACAAAACTATCTCCTTCAGAGTTAGATGAACCAGTGATTTGATTCAGCACAAGGCAGTTCCTGAACTTCTGCATACAAGGTACCAGCCCCCAGTATATGTCATCTATACTGTGAATGTGCAATTGGGATTTCCAAGACCTCGGGGGAATTTCATTACAGTACAACTTCCCTTCTGTGAAAGGGCATGGAGCCCGAACCACAAATCATGAGATTAGATATACAGCAGTATGAAATAAACAGAATTACTCATGTACCAATTTACATGGAGAAAACTACTGGAAAGTTTGGGGGGAAAGAATCAGGAGTTCTTCCTAATAAAATTTATCCTGAACACTTCTGTGCAAGAAATTTGTTAGTTGCTAACAGATAAAAGATAATTATATCTTAAAAAAAAAAAAAAGGAAATGGCAGTGTAGTGCTTTTATACACTGTCATTTTCCCCATGGTTACACATTTTTGTGGTCACCCCCACACAGACACTGTACAAAGAACTTGATAACCCTATCCTTACAATGATTTTCAGAGATGGTTCATAAGGAATATTACCATGGTGAATTGAATCTCAACGATCAAGAAGCCCGTGGGCTTATAAAAAGATGTAGAGGAAGGAAGCAGATTTTTCCAGCCAGATAACAGAATGGTTTCTGCTTTGCATTGTATTCACATATCAATCTGCTTTGATCCATTTCCACTTGTGAGTTCTAGGTTTTGAAAGAATTGTTTTATACCAACATGGGCTTTCTGGCAAGTTAGTCCTGTTCATAATACTATAGATTCTGTAGGACCATTCCTAGTTTGAAAGGCCATTGAAACTTTTGTAACAGAAACAAACCATCCATTACCTCATTACATTATGCTTTTACAAAAATTCAAGTTTTCCCAAAATAACTGTCACGAACTCCAGAACTGATGTTTTATAGTATACAGATAAGTGGGTATTGAATACGGTACATCCAGGGCTATTTTGGGGCAGGAACGCACAGGAACGGAGTTCTGGCTGGCTCCCAAGCAGGAACTCATTAGCATAATAGGCCACACCCAACAGCAGAAACTCATTAGGGTTGGCTACATTAGGGGTGTGTGGCCTAACATGCAAAGGAGTTCCTGCTACAAAAAAAGCCCTGGGTTTTGACAACAAACAAGATAAACAGAATAAGAAGCAAAAGGTGGGTGTGGCTGGATGACCACACTTCTGGTAACATGGGGGTGTGGCCTAATATGCTAATGAGCTGTGCTGTCAGGGGTATGGCCTAATATGCTAATGAGTTTCTGCTGTTGGGTGTGCCTATTATGCTAATGAGTTCCTGCTGGGCTTTTTCTACAAAAAAAGCCCTGGGTACATCCATTTTTATGCCACATTGCCCAGACTAGACACTGTGTTTTATCACACTATTCATCAGTGCAAGGATATTCCCCCATTTCCATTCTTCTGCAGGAGTCCCATCCAGCAGCAGGAAAGCTGATTCCTGGAGTCGCATACCCACATGGACTAAATATGTGGGTTGGAAGGCTCTATTGTTTTTGAGAGCATATCCTTGCCAGATACCTTCCAGGAATAAAATACAAGTGATACCACGTAAAAAACTGAAAAAGCAAGTGAAAGATCATGTTCCTTACAGTGTAAGGCCCTATGCATAGATGAGGATCTAACCTGGGAGGCGGCAGTGGAGTAGGAATAACTAAGGAGTATTGAAAAGTTGAGCAGGATTTCTCCTCCCTAACCCCCGGAGATCTTCAAAGAAAGGTAACAGAGAAACCCGCTCAGAAAATTTTAAATATAAGGCATTTTGCCCTATGAAAGGTGACTGAACTTAGATGCTTCTCCTAGTTCTCTACTTCCAGCACGTGGTAAAGCCACTTTCAGGAACATACAGAAAATCAGCTGGCTCCCATATCATATAGCTGCAGCTTATCTGAGATGCCTAAATGTAGCATGACCAAATGACCCCTTCCCTTGTGACCAGGGGCCTAAGGGTTCTGGAATATTCCCCACAGGACATATTGGAATTTGTCCAAGGTGTGTAGGGGGTCTACATTTTCAAAATAAATTAATTTTCTACAGAAGTTTTCCTCAGAATGGTAGTGATGGTGTCAGCTACCCCAGCAAAGTGACTACAACACAAGGCTCTTCTCAGCTCAGTACATCCCTGTACTTCACTATGGCACATTTAAAGATTAACAGTGCTCTGAGAGACTAGCATTTTTCTCTTTATTGTCATTCTCTCCTTTGATTTCCATTCTTTCCTTCTGTGTCTCCATTCTATGCTCGGAAAACAAAACACCCTCCTTTGTAGTAGTGCTTCAGAAGGTTACTTTTATGATCATCTCCATTTATAACTTAAAAATCAATTATCCTTTGACTTCTTTCATGGATTTTCATTTTTAATTTATATTTCAATAGAAACATAATTATCAGCCTCCTTTTGTGTATCGTGTTTTCCTGTTTTTTGTATTCTGGTTCTCTGAAACTATCTTTGGGATATTGTCCTTTTGTGTATGAAACAGAAGCAATATTCTTTGGATTTACATACACTGAATCACTGTTTCTATCGGAGTACATAAGCCTGGAACAGTATAGGAGATCTAATCTATGAACTAGTAAAAAGAAATAGATGGATAGCTTTAGAAGGAGTGAAGAGCTCTTCCTGAATAACAAACTAACAAGATAGTGCAGAGAAGCTGAAATAATACTGATATCAACATATCAAACTAGAGGAATCACTTTTTAAAATATTAACTTAGACCTATTATTTTCCAATTCTAAATACTTTCCTTTAGTTTGGAAACTCATGAGGAAACAGCATAAGAGAAACAGTGAATAATCACACAGCGTATTTGCGCTTCTGGTTTGGGTTCATATGTAAAGAGAAATTTTGACATTTCTCCTACAGTGAAAGACTCTGAAGTTACGTCATAATTTTCCCAGTTTTTCATCACAATTTGGCATCGACACTCATTTTAGACTTCGTTCATTTCCAGCGGAACTTGTTTGTAGGCCTAAGGCTACATATTTCATACAAAGCATAGGATTGCACTGTAAGTGTTCCTACTTGGAAACTGCCCTAGAAATCAATGGGTTTATTGTTGCAGGACCCTATGCTTATACTTCAGGGGTGGAAAAAAAAATCTACAGAGAACTCTAGTACAATAGTCTGATTGCATGTGCTTAAGGCACAGTTAAGCTCCTGATAGGATAAATTTAGACAAAATCTTCTATGATTTTTAAATTATTGATTATCCTGTAATAGCAAACCTGTAAATCAATTGGTAAATCTAAATGTAAAGGCCAAAATACTAGAAAAAGCATCACTCTTAAAAAAAAAACCCAGTAAGCACATACAACAAATATAAGGCCCCAGGACTTCATTATTACAAACAGAAAACACAGAAGAAGAAGAGAAGGAGGAGGAGATTGGATTTATACCCCACCCTTCAATCGGAGTCTCAGAGTGGCTTACACTCCTTTCCCTTCCCCTCCCCACAACAGACTCCCTGTGAGGTATGTGGGGCTGAGACAGCTCTGATAGAAACTGCTCTTTTTCAAGAACACCTCTGACAGAACTATGGCTTGCCCAAGGTCATCCAGCAGTTGCAAGTGGAGGAGTGGGGAATCAAACCTGGTTCTTCCAGATTAGAGTCCACGCACTTAACCACTACACCAAACTGGCTCTCAATGCAACACAGAAGATAGAATATTAACAGTAAATCAAAGTACCTTCTCTCCATAGCCTCTGTCTTTGGTCATCATTTCCCTGAGTGTCTGTAACACTTTAATACAAAGTTTCTCCTCATTCTCTTCCAGAAGCTGTTTAGTGTGTTTTATCAACCTGAAAACAATCAATTCATCATAGTCTGTTTCAGTACAAGAATTTCTAGTTAGAAAAGACATTTGTTGCTAATGGCCTCCAGGAAAGCTGGGAGATAGGATGGACACTGTCTTACTTGTCCCCAGATAACACTCATATGACTGGAAGGTGTTGAGACTTGCTCGAAGGAAGGTGAAGTAAACCACTTCTTCCAGGTTATTCAACTACAAATCACCACCTTTGGTCTTTTGGAAAGACCATTTTACAAAGAGTGCTCTAGTCAGGATCCTTGACATGCTAAACATGTATTTGTTACAATGCATTACGATTTCCTCTAGGGATCAACTATGGTCTATTTACACAATCTCTGAGTAAAGGATTAAAAAAAAGTTCATATTTTTTTGCTAAAGAGAAATATCCTGGTGGCAACCTGAACATGATACAGCATACTGTGTACTAAAACGATGGTCAAGCGGGGGGGGGGGGAATGAATCAAGCATCATCAGAAGAGTCAAAACAAATCAAGCATCATCAGCTGAACATGCTCCTGGTACTCACTTGCAAATGAAACCTCCACTTTCACACTTCCTTCTTGCATCTGTATTCTCTGGGAAGAGCAGCTCTGGGCGATGAAGGACATCCACCAGTACAGATAATTCAGCTTGGACAAGGGGACGCAAACGGTCTTCCAAAGCTGACACTATATCCTGAATTGCAAACACAGATATTCTTAGGGTTTTTTAAAAAAATAACATTTGGAAAAAATACTGTCTCGAATAAAGCTTTCATTACTGTACTCTAAAAAGGCAAATCTAAGAGTTAAAGATTACTTTCCCAACTAACAGCACAATCTGGCAATTGCTATGTTACCTCTTGTCTTTTTGCAGACTTGCAGGAATCAGCCCACAGCAACATTTCATAATTTGTTGTCTCTTATTATCAGAAGCAGTTACAAAGGGGTTTATAAAACAAGCAGACTTAGTGAGTAATATTGCAAGATGTTTTATAGGTACTGCATCATTTTGTAGGTATCAACACCAAAATGGACACCAAGGCCTGTTCTATTAATTTAGGCATGGTGGGGGTGGGCAGGAGCAGACAGTTCCAACACCATAGTACTATGGATCTAATCACAACTGCGGATATCTCCATCATTTTGATGTGTGGCATCTTGTATGCTGTAGGATAGGAACATCTCCCCTCACCACTTTGGTGGGAAGGTAACAGTGTTCCATGTGCCTTGGCATTTAGTCATGCCAGCCACATGAATACAGAAACATCTTCGGAGAGCGCTGGCTCTTTGGCTTGGAAACGGAGATAAGCACCATCCCCTACAGTCAAATTCAACTAGCTCTTGAGCAAGGGAAACGTTTACTTTTAATGTTCAGCAACCCTGAACTGAATAGCCCAAGCTAGCCTGATTTCATTAGATCTCAGAAGCTAAGCAAGGTAGGCCCTGGTTAGGACTTAGATGAGAGACCACCAAGGAATACCAGGGTCATGACACAGAGGCAGCCAATGACAAACCATCTCTGTTCACCTCTTGCCTTGAAAACTTTACAGGGTCACCATAAGTCAGCTGTGACATGACAGCACTTTCGACCACCAACTACTATGCAGTTAAAGTGAGGCCTGAATAAGGGGAAGGGTTCTTGTTCAAAATTAGATACGGCCATTACAAAACTGAAGTATGCTCTTCTGAATAGATATTATGCACTTATCCTTGTTCGTATCAACACATCAGAAGAACAGAAATTCTGCCATGCACTCACCTGCAACCTTTCAATAATGTTACGGTAATCCCTGGAAGCAGCCATCACGGAATCTCTCCGAGCAGCATTCCTTGCTGTCATCCTCCAGTTCATTGCTGTTTTTTGGACTATGTTATGAGATTTCAAGAACAGGTTGTTGACTTGACTGTCCAAATCGACAGGGATCGCAATTGCTCTGCTCTTTGCTGAAAGAAGAATAGTGTTTTCTTTACCCAATAGCGTGTCTTGTGATATTTTCAGAATGTTTTCTTCCAAGGTGCTGTTCTTATTGAGTAGATACTAATCTAGGTCCTAAGGCCTTTGTTTTTCACCACTGCAAAAAGTACTACTTAGAGCATCATCATCTCTACTTTTCATGTTCCCAGAGTCACCACATTCATACATACAGCTATTTGAGAAACACTGATGCACTTCCATTTCCTACGCAGATGCCCAGGTAATTTGTGTTAGGATTCAATCCCATAGGTAGCTGTGACCTGCTTGATTCAGCCAATGTACTACAGAAGGGATCTGCAGAGAAACCTACCATACCAGCAAATAGATCAGCTGGCATCAATAATTCAGAACAAGTCAGGCAATGCTCTCTGGTTTCTTTATCTCCAAGCCGTGCTTGCTTAGTAGTATGAACAAATCAGAGCAATATTATGCAGAATTACACAATTATTACTTCATTAACTTCACTGGATTTACAAAGTGTAAAGTCATGTTGAACACACATGAAACTGCTTTATAGTAAATCAGACCACCGGTCCATTCAGGTTAATATTCTCTTCTCAGACTGGCAGCGACTCTCCAGGGCCTTACATAGAGGACTTTCACTTCACTTCCTACCTGGATCTTTTAACTGGAGATGCTGGGAATTAAACCTGAGACCTTCTGCTTGCAAACAGAGGCTCTTTCACTGCTTAGGAATGTGTTGTTACCCACTCAGCACTTGTGAGTTATGCATCACCTTTCACTTTTTCTCTCTTCTGTTCACCGTAAGAGAAGTCAGATCAGACAATTTTATATATCTTTTAAACTGGTAACAAGAATGGGAAGATAAAACTTGGATACCACAAAGGTCCATTGCTTCCAAATATCTGAACTCTCTAGCTTGGAAGACCAACATCAGGGTACTAAAAGCAAATACATCATGTGCTACACCCCCCTTTTTTGTACATATAGAATTAAAGTGTGATTAAGGATGTATTTAAAAACACACACACAAAGGTTTACAAATTACCACAGCAGCCCCAACCTTTTCTAGCTGCTAAAATCCCTTCTGCTTGCTTTTCTTCTTTAATTTCTAAAATTCTTAAAAGGTTCCATAACTTGTATTTAGTAGCCATCTCTTACAGCATTCCCAACTACACATCCTCATGGATAGAACTCAACAGCTCAATATATAGAGAAAAGCACATGTTCTCCTTCTGGGTTTCCTTTGATCTGTATTTCAGACTCCTGATTTCCAGTGGAGAACATGATCAGTCCACATATCCACAGTGCACAAAGGAACTTAATTTATACTAAAATGGATGTGGTTTTTCATGGAGGGAACGTTATGTGGCTGTAATGTTATTTCAGATCATGGTACATATTCATAATCCCATGGAAATACAAACTCTGAATGAGAGCACTAAGCACTTGGTTGTCTTTACAATCACTTCTACATCCACATGACACTTACAAAAAAAAGATATTTTAACACAAACACCCATGAGTGATTCAATTTGGCATAGAGATTGCAACTCTATCTATGTTCAGTATATCGAAAGGCCAAGACATCCATAGAAAGGTCTTCACACATGCTACTACTAGCAATAAATGCAAAGACGCAAAAACACCTAATAGATAAGGCTTGCTCACCTTTAAAATGACACTGGGGGGGGATTAGAATGGTAAACAGAGCATACCTATTTATTTATTAAATTTACACTCAGCCTTTTTTCAGGTACAGAATGTGTGACAGAGGCTTCACAGCCACGTACCAAACTGACCCAGAACCTGCTTAGCTTCATCAAGATTGTTACATGATTTTCCATGTCCTGCAACTCTTTCAACTCTTTTTCGCTTTGCCTCACAAATGAATGAGACATCAGTTATGCCAATGGCTGCCAGGCCCTATGCCAGGAGGCCTCCTGCCAACTGTTGCTATTGGCCGCTACTGCTCAGAATGGTGGCAGGAGAACATTTGTTTTAATGGTTGCATTGGGAAGCAATGTAGTTGCTGTCATCACATGCCCCCTCATGTCCCCACCTCCAACCCTCCCACCTAGCCTAGCAACCTTAGTTATACAGCATTTCAAGCAATTTTGGTGACAGACAGTTCACACCCATTTCCCCCTATGTGCCTTGGGCAAGCACGTTACATCAAGGAATTAACTGAAACTACAAATTGCAGAGGTTTGTAACAGGCAGAAAGAGCTTGCAGATATGTCTAAAATCCATACACTTTGTTTTCTTACCTACATCTGAAAGTACTCTGATGCAGCTTTCCACAGATGCTTTCTGGCTGGGCATTAACCAGTTGCAGTGGTATACTCTGAACACCCCTTGCAAGAGTTGCACAAATACAGGTTGACGAGTCTAAAAAGCCCACAAATATAGGTCCAAAGAGTGAGTAAAATGATCAGAACATTTCATCCTACAGTAAAAGCTCTGTCATTGTACTGGTTGTTTCAAATATATTAATTCATTTGCTGAAGAGCCTAAAGTCATTTTTTTCATAGCGAATTGTCTTAAGCTCCAGGATATGTTTATACCCTACCCCCCCCCCAAAAAAAAAGATGGAAATGAAACCACACAATTGGCTTTATCTTGAATGTCCTTAAGAAAAGTTTCTAAACTGGGGGCGAGAACCATGACATCTGTCTGTAAACAGGTTTTTAGGAAAAGCTTATAGGTTGAAAGATAAAACACCAGCCAGCAGATGGCTCTTTAATGTGTACTAAAATGTAAAGGGAGAAGGAAGACAGAAAGTCATAGGCAAGTTACCACTTATCACACAATTAAAAAACCTTTTTATTTAAGTGTTCTTAATTTACACAGACTCAAGGAAGATTTGAAACTACTGTTATGTATTAAGTGCCTCTAGATTTTTATATCTGCAGCATCCAACACAGACCAACATAAAAGGAGAGTTTAATTTAACCCTATATTTTCCTATAATGCTTTCCACTATGGATAGGGTAAATACCATGAAAATACAAGAGATCTGGTGCGCTAAATCTCTTATGCTTCAAATATTCCAAAACCAGAAAATATTGTTTATGTGCCATACTGCTTGCTGTATATTAAATATTTTTCCAGGCTGTGACACCTATCAATAGTGAAAGATATTAACATATTTTATCCTCTACACCATGTGTCACAACTGACTAATGAAAGCTGGAGACACCAACACAAAATCCATAGTGGGTCTAAGGAGCTACTTGGAAATACCTCTTCTTGACTGGTAAAGACTGATCGCTGATACATGAAGTAAAGGGGTAGAAAAAAAGAAAAAGTTGCTTTGAAATATGATTATCTTTCTTGACACTGAGCAGAGTATATGAAAGCTTTCATTTTCTACCACAACTCAGGTAATCCTGTTTCCAAGATGTATTTATGAAGATAATCCTAGATTTCTTTTGGGAGTATTCATGGATATAATCCTGAAACAGATATAGAGGTGACAATTCCCAGTAACTACTTTCCACAAGAAAGATCTCAATTTGTGAACTTGAAGAGACAATTAAAGAGCTCGTGGACCTAACTATATTGATCAAGGTTTCAGAAATGGCTCTTCGACATCCACAAACTGCTTAAAAGGAGCTTAAAAATTCCAATGAAATTAGGCCAATCCCTTTTTCATTCTGCAGTCCTGCTCTACAGAGGCCACTGTTCCATCTGTAACAGGTAGTGTTTGGGAGAAGCCCCAACAGCCAGAAGGTTAGCTGACATTAGAAATGCTTGCAAACTCCACTGCAATAGAAAGTCTTCCCAGAATAGAAAAAGAGATGGTCATTCAACTTTTCCTGACATAGAGAGCTTAAGTAGTTAAGATCTATTTCATGGATAATGTTTCCCTAAGTTGAGAAAGAATATATACTATCAGGTGTGAAATACACGTATCTCATATTTCATTTAAGTCTCCTAGATTGGAGTGCAAAGCAAGCATGTCTAAGCAAAATAGACTTAAAGATATGTGGCAAATAAAGCATGTGAACATTTATATGAAAATGAATGAAGGAGTAAAAACTAGAGCTGCAGTGAAGAAGGTGGCGCTCTCTCACCTTTAACAGAAAAGGGAAGGAAAAAAAATAAGCCGCTTGGTTTTTAAGATATGGGACTGGAAAACGAGCAGACACCAACAGAGCAAGTATGTTAGCAGTTGTACAGTGCAAACACTTTAGCTTTGGATGGTTCAGTATCATCAAGTACAAGCGATCAACAGCAGACTATATAGGGTCGCTGAATGTCAGCACAAAACCACCCTGCACGTTCGCTCTATGAAAATGCAGCCTTATTGGCAGCTTTCAGCCTTGCACAGAATGTCAGCATGTAGACAAAATCTCAACACCCATCTATAAGTATTTGTTTAGACTGAATTAGCTATTGTTTAATATAGAGAATTCAAGTTTTGAGGATAGGAGGGGAGAGCAGAAGAAAATGGTCCCATCCTGCAGGGCATTATGAGAAAAAAACCTATTTAGAGCACTAATGAGAAAGAGGCTTGGAAAACTTCCTCTACTATTACAGTGCCACTGAATCCAGCCATTAACTGTTATTGTGACAGGGACTGAGGTTTGCTTGTCAAGGCTCTCTGCAAGGAGAAAAGGAGAAAATCAGTCATGTGCATAATTATACAAAGGGGGGGGGGAATGGATTGCAGGCTTTTTTCTCTCCTAAGGTGAATTCCTTCTTAGAGCTCATCTACGCAGTGGTTTCTCTGTCTCAAGCACACATTGCACACTCCATTGTTGTTTAGCTCACGTGGGCTCTTTTTTCTATACGAGGTAGACTGAGAAAGTCACAGCATATACACATGGAACCTGCATGAGCAGGGGAGAAATATGCCACATGGTTCTTCCTCTTGCTTTAGCATTAACATGCCAAAGAGGAAAGGCAGAAAAATTCTACACAGACACTTGTTCCCTATGAATAGCTCCATCTTTTTCACAGGACGCTCTACAGAGCATAACAGAATGGCTGTTCTATTTTATCCCCACCACGAACCAGTGAGAGAAGCTGCCACTGAGAAGCACTATTCAAACCCAGTTTCACCATGCTCTGATATACTTCTGGTTCACAGGCAGGGCAAATTTTCAAGTAGGACATATTTGTGGAAGTACATTTCCTGCTGTCTCAGGTTCTTACCTGCAGAGTGGTGCTCTGATCCGAGAATGGAGAACTGAAGAACGTCGTAACTATACTCATCACTATTTCTGTCACATACTTCTCTAATATGAAGTCTGCATGCTTCCTGTCACTAGTGTTGTTGCAAGCCTGAAAAACAATTTATCAGTTTTAAAAAATTACACAAGAATCATATGCAAATTATTCAAACCATATTACCAATATATCTAATTCTCAACATTGCGCCATCTGTGGATTATTAAATCCAGAGATGGTGCCATTGACAAACAAGTCAGATCTTTCTACAATGCTGAAAAAGCTCCAGGTTTCCAGAAAAATCTAAACTCTGACAGCAACAAAATTCCTTGGGGAGTGAAGCCCCCAATGATAAATGGAGCATCTGTAGCTTTAAGAAACTGATGTCCTCAGTGACCATTGCTGGGCAATGACAACAATATTCCCACCCTTAGAGCGAGAGTCTTGTAGGGGCTGCCAAGAAAGGGAAAAAGGAAATAGTGGGGGAGGGGAAATGAGATGCCTCCCACAAGTCTTTCCAAGTCCCCCTCTTAGCAGGGAGCTGCAAGCAAGGAGGCAGAGTGCACGTCTCCTGGCCTGTTACCAGCTGATTTTTGATGACAGCCTGGAGTAGTTGCAGCAGTACTCCCAATATATCTAATTCTCAACATGGCCCTATTTGTGGATATTTAAATCCAGATGCTAGAGCCACACACAGACAACACAGATCCTTCTATGAACATGAATAAGCCGCAGGTTTGCAGGAAAATCTAAAAAACCCTCCAAAAAACCCTGGGAATCAAAACACTCCAAAATGGTAGAAGCAGTGTTTGTACCTTTAAGAAATAAATGTCCTCAGCAGCCTCTGCTAGGCAAAACAGCATTGCACTTACTGTAATCGTTGTTCATTGAGTTGTCTTCTGTGCAGGCACATGTAGGGACTGCAGGATTGCAGGCCAGTCATAGAGAAGAGCTTCCAAGCTTCTTTATGAACGTTTGAGACATTAATGGAGCTCCCACTCCCCTTTGTTTACAGAGATCCCTTTTCCCGCAGTCCTCCTTCAGTTCTCCTTGTCACCATGAGGAAGCCTTTGCATTGGCTGAGCAGCCCACAGTGAGGAGAGAGGGATGTGTGCCTGCACAGAAGACCACTCAGTGAATAACGGTTACAGGTAAGTGCAACCCTGTTTTCATCGTCATTGCTTCTGTGCAGTCCCACATGGGAGAGAAGCAAACTCACTTACCAAAGGAGGCGGGTGCAGGCTGGTCAACTAAAAAATACCCTGTAACACTGCCTTCCCCACTGCAACTTCGTTTCTGGAGTCCATGTCCATCAAGTAGTGTCTGATAAACATCAAAGGGGTGGACCACATTGTTGCTTTACAAACGTCTTCCTGTGCCACCGAAGAAGCTTGGGCCCTCACAGAGTGTGCTCTCAGAGCAATGGGGCAAGTCACCTTGGCTTCAGTATAAGCTGTTCTAATAGTGGTGTCTACTGTTGTGGGTCACCCTGAGCCCAGCATGAAGAGGACTCCTCAGGAGAAGAGAGGCCATGCATGGCTGGCTCTGAGTCATCAGAAACCAGCAAACAGGTTGATAAGCTGCAGGCTGACCAAGACTCACCACCAACAGCTAATCCAGAGCCACCACCCAGCTCTGATGAAGCAGGTGAAACTCAAGTGATTAAGACCAGTCCACCAGGCTCACTTCCACCCTTCAAGAGCCTGAGACAGAAGCTTAGAAGGGAGCTGCAAGCAAGGAGGCAGTGTGCACGTCTCCTGGCCTACTACTAGCTGCCTGCTGATGACCGCCTGGAGTAGTTACAACAGTACTCCCAAGCAGCTGGCTGCTAACAAGGGCCTGTTAGGAAGTGCCCATAAAACTCCAGGGCTGGGAGCCTGCATGCTGTGGAAGCAGTAAGTCATTCTGTTGGCCTCTGTAACCACAACTTCTTTCTTTGTGTGACCTTGGACTGGCTTGGGACTTTGACTTCAGCTATGTGATTCTCTGGCTTATGGATGACCCTTGGACTCCCTGACTACGCTCTTTCCTTCACCCCTTCTGGTAACGACCCTCTGGCTTGTGGACTTCTGGGACTGAACTCTGGACTTTGTGTGAGCACCTAAATGTGTCTGGTTTGCCTGCCTGTGCCTGCTACACAACACTACCCATTTATACAATGACTGTGCTGATGCAGCCTTACTCTTACTGGGCCTTTAAAATAGACAAATAAATTTCTCCTTTTCCTAAACTGTGTTCTTTTCAAATAAAAGAGTGCCCTTCTTACATCTAATGTGTACAATGTTTGTTCTGATAGCAGTGTTGGTGAAGGAAAAACATTGGAAGGCTGATGTCCTGATTCAGGTGAAAATGTGACACAACCTTAGGCAGGAACTCTACACTGGGTCTGAGCACCACCCTATCTGCATGAAATTTAATAAAGGATGGGTCACAGTTTAGTGCACAGAGTTCCCCCACCCTTCTAGCAGATGTGACTGCCACTAAGAAGGCAGTTTTATACAAAATAAATGACAACTCAGCATTGGCCATAGGTGCAAAAGGTTTATAAATTAATTTGCATAAAACTAAGGACAAGCTCTATTGAGGGACAGGGGGTACAATAAGTGGAAACATGTTAAGTAAACCTTTAAGGAATCTCCTGGATTCAATGACAGAGAAGGCTGATTGCCTCTTGACCAGATAATGATAAGCTGAAATGGCAGTGAGATGAATGTGTATATATGAGGACACCAGCTTGCTGTCTTTTAAAAGGACAAGGTGATCAAGTATCTTTTCTAAACTGCAAGAGCATGGATCAAGTCTTTGCTTGTCAGCCCACAGTGTAAACCTTTTCCATTTATATGTGTACTAGTAATAAGGTCCGTTGTGGAAATAAGTGCAATGAACTCTAGAGAGGATCTGGGAGAGTGCTGCTGCCTGCAGCCATGGCCTGTATCCTGCCTGCAGATAGCCATACAAAAGGCAGGTGGGGTAGCAAAGATGGGCCGGCAATGGGTGGCGTGCTGCCAAAGGAGAGGCCCCACACCACCTGGCCCTCCCAGTGGCCTCAGAAGGCAGCGGGGTGTGTGTGTGAAGATGGGCTGGCCTTGGGTGGCACGCCACCGAAGGAGAGGCCCCATGCCACCCAGCCCTCCCAGCAGCTTCAGAAGGCAGTGGGGGGTGAAGACAGGGTAGCCTTGGGCAGCGTGCCACCGAAGGAGAGGCCTCATGCCACCCGGCCCTCCCAGACACTTCAGAAGGCAGTAGGGGGGTGGTGGGTAAGATGGGCCAATGATGGGTGGCGTGCTGCCAAAGGAGAGGCCCCATCCCACCTGGCCCTCCTGGAGGCCTCCCAGTGGCCTCAGAAACCAGCCCATTGTGGGACGAAACACAGTGGGCTGTAGACAGAGGCTGCCCCCCCCCCTTGTCGTCCTCCACCTCCTGGTGAAGGGGAGCTGTGCAGCTCGCTGCCTTCAATCGATCCACCAACCAGGTTCTGGAGCAGTGGCGAGCAAGGGAGTCCTGCTGGGGCCTGGAGCCCGAGCAAGGTATCACGCCACCGCCATGATCTGTTCTGGGGCCGGCAGGGTGAGCAAGCTGTCGCCTCCTGGCTGCTGTGGCTCCCCGCCTCCCACCGACTCTCCTACTAGGTGCTGGAGCAGTGGCAAGCGAGGGAGTCCTTCTAGGCCTGTGGCCCAAGCAAGCTGCTGCCACCGTGCCGCCATGATCCCTTCTCGGGCCTACAGGCCAAGGAAGCCCACACTGCAGCCACCTCCTGGCTGCCATGGGGCCACCATGATGTGCCTCAGCCTCTGGACCCTCTGCCTGCTGGAGTGTCTGGGCCATCCGTCGGCTCCCAGCACACTGAGGCCGAGACACTATGCAGTGCTTCTGTGGGCGGGATGAAGGCAACGTAGCCAGTGGCCAGGGACCCTTTTCTGAGTGGCAGCTCAGGCAGCCAACTGATTTTCTTGCACATCGAATCTTGCCACCCCAAAACAGGATTATTATATAGGAGAATGACTTTCTCATTGTAGGCTTATAAGTGGCTAGTATGACCTGCTCCACTCTTTGGAAGAATTTCCCTACTGTTGGATTAACCAGGTCATCAGGTGCAACAACCTTATCTCTGGGTGGTGTATTGGCACTATATGCAGGCGATTGTCCCCTGGGGGCAGTGTCCTGTACCTCCCTTTGGCTCACTTCCATAGAGTGGGGGACCATACCATTCTGGGCCAGTAGGGAGCCAGCAGGACACACAAGGTTCCTTCTGCTTTTATTTTTGATACAACCCTCTGTAACTTTCCAAAAGAGGGGAAAGCATAAAAGAGATGACCATGCCATTGCAACTGGAAAGTATCCCCGATTGAGTGCTTGTCCCTAGCCACCCTGGAACAAAAAAGGTGGCACTTTGTATTGGTTGCTGAAGCAAAGAGCTCTATCTCAGGGACCCCCCATTCCCTGAAAACTGAAGACAGGTCAGTAGTCTGTTACGAACCGCTCTTGATCTATGTCTGCATCTCTGCTCAATCTGTCTGCCAAAGTGGTGTCTAGCCTGGCCATATGAATGGCTGTCAGCTGCACTCTGTGTTTTATGGCCCATTGCCAGATGAACATGGCCTCCCTGCAGAGGCGAACAGATTCTGTGCCTTCCTGTTTGTTTAGACAGAACTCTGCCATGATGTTGTCTGTCGCTATCAGGGGTGAGCTTTGTAATGGCTCCCTCTGACATGATGGCAGAGACCTCTTGTGACAAGAAAGATAAGAAAGCTGAAGTATTTCAGGAAGGAATCTCTGAGAACTAAAATGGAGGCAGTGATTTAAATTCCAAAAAAACCCTTTCTTTATTATCAACAACACCCACTGATCACCAGTAATTTGGCACCATTTGAGAAAAAACTTTGATAACCTTTCAAAGAACAATTTTTCTGAGCTAAGTGAGGAAGTAGGGGCACCCTAGAGTTTTGGTCTCTGGGTGATTGCTTGCTCTGCCTCCTGGTCTCAGACTGTTGGCTGTAAGAAGGACTATAAATCTGCTGATGGGGCAAGGGACTCTGTTGTCTATAATGTGAGAAACAGTAGGGCCTTGACTACTGATACCTCTCCTTAAGTCCTGGGAAATACTTTTGCTTATATGATGATGTTGGGTTGTGTGTCATATCCAGAAACCTAGCCATCAACATGTTTGGTCCAAGACCATATCAGTTTGGTCACTAAACAGATTTCTTCCTTCAAATGGGACGTCCTCTATTTTTGCCCTTGTATCTTGTCAGAGGGCTGACGAGTGCAGCCATGAATGTCTCTGTAGTTCTGCTATTGCAGTTGGCTATATGCCTGGCCACATTAAGTTGCTGCTTACCTAATTTTTGGCTTCTGACATTAAAACCTTCACTATGGCTTGCTTACCTCAGGTAACATGTCTACAAACTGTGTCATCTTTTCCCACAGTAACATTTGGTAGAGCCCCATGACTGCTGTGAATTTTCTTTCTTCCCCCAAAGTCCAGTCTGCTGCCTTCTTTATCAAGTGGGGAGGAGTGGCTGCCTGCTCTTCCCTAAGCTACTTAAGGATGGTTGAAGACAGAGTATTATGGTAGATCAGCTTTTGAAGTTTTTAAGAGTTGTGGGTTCTACTACGATTGGTATATGTGGTTTGAGCTGTAGATTTCTGAGCACTGCCCAAAAAATAATCCTGAGTGGGACATCATAAATGTTGTTTGGTTTAGATGTCCAGGGATGGCATCAATTTTGATGCCTAAGACTGGGACAGCTCAGGAGACTGGTATATCTTCTGCTGAAATTAACATGTGTGTTAGTGAGTTGGTTGATACTACTATATGGTGGTCTACTTCTAGTAGTTGCAGGGCCCCTGGTGTGAGGTCCTGGGTTTGACTCCTACATAATACAAACCATGTCTATATCTTGGATCCCCTGGAGCATCAAAAGAGCTACAGGACCAGAATCAGGATTACACAAGACCTTCATTATTGGGTCCTGCTGGTTGTGGCTCTGTGGAGTGGTATTCTAACCCCAGTGCCTTGGCCATTTGTACCAGTTGTTTGGAGTACAACTTTAGGTCTTCCATGGGGGAAGGTGCTGATGGGTCAACCATGGTCTCATCTGGGGAAGGCATAGATGTGCTTTCAGATCCTATCTCCAAAGTTTGGTACAGTCCTTCACTGGTCAGATCCCTGATGTGAGGACCCTGCCATAGATTCATATTGTGCCTGGTGTTCACCCTTCGACCTGATAGTAAATTTTGAGATTGCCAGAGATATGGACCTTGTGAAGGTCGCCATGCCCCCCACTGATATGGCATCATGAAGAGGAAAGGAAGTCAAGGATTCTGCTGGGGCAGCCATTGACATGGAGGCAGTTGAGTGGTCTGTCCTTTCTTCTGGGACATAGAGGGAGCAGATGGAGGCACCTTAAAGACCTCGTCCTCCAATGACCTCAGGGACTGGATAGCATTGAAGGAGTCCAAGTCTGAAGAGTATTGATTCCAGATGGTGAATCATGGCATCAAGGGGATCTCAGAGCCTTGTGCGTGCATGAATTGTGTGATTCACAAATCCAAAGTAATAAATAAATAAATAATCTGAAAATTGTTGGTGTCGAGCCCCAACTCTGAGGTGAATTGACTTGTCAGCATCAAAGCAGCAATTCTTGTTGCATTTGAGAAGATGGCTGTCAGTTCCAAAGTGAGAAAGATTGACACCAAGATGATTGCAACTGTTGCAGCCTTTGGTAGCAGCTCACTGATCAAGATATAGATGGTTGGCTTTGAGCTTCTGATACCAACAGTGTCAGTGCCAATGTCACTAATGAAGCGCTCACCCTTTTGTCCATCTGGGCCTGTTTTTTCCCCAAGGAGGTTTAGGGGTTCCAGGGCTTTCTCCCAAAGTGCAGCCTTCAGTCTTGCTGTTCTGCTCTCTCAGGCTTTAGGGGCGAGCCAGTGACAGGCCAGGCAAGAAGCACTATTGTGGCCCTCTCCCAAACACAAAAGGCATAATCTATGATGGCCATTTTGGGCCCACAATCTTTGATTTTTTTTTAAAAGTGCCATCCTACCAGCTCTTGTCAAATATTTCCTCAAAATACTTGTTGGAAACCTCACTCAAACCAACTTGTGGGTCACCATGAAGCAGCGCAAGGAAGCTAATCCTTTCCTCATGGCAGCATGAAGAGAACTGAGAGAGGCTCTCCCTGCCTCTGTCACGTGACCCTTTAGGCAGGAAAAGGGATCTCTGCAGACAGAGGGGAAGGGGAGCACTCCTAATGTCTAGAAGGATCAGTAAGGGAATGCCAAGTGCAGCCCCACATACGGTGTATTGTACCACAGTGGCAAGATCTTTTTTGCCCAAGACAGACTGCTGCTGGCTTACTAGTGGAAGCTGGGGAAAGCCACTCCTGCCACTTTCACTACCTGCTTATCCTGCTTTGTTTGATTTTGTTTTTTGTGAGACAATCTTCCATCCCATCAAGCCAAAGCTCAAAGGATTACATTAGAAACAGAAAGGAACACACTGCTATTGGGGGTGTGCAATTTTTTTTACCACTATTTTTCAGTTTGGGATTTCAAAAAATCCCAGATCCCAATACTGGTACTGTATTCAGATCTGGTTTGGGGGGGATGGAAACCCAAAATTTGGGGAGTCCAATAGACCTGACAAGGGAAAAAAAGGTAAACGATAAAAGAAAAGGTAGCAACAAAGCTGCAAAAAACAGCTGGCAGACAGAGCAGATTGCTATTTTTGGGCTTTCTATGTGTTCCCTTTAAACAAGGGGCATTTAAAGGGACCACAGAAGACAACCCACCAAACAGCCCACCAGAGGTCTTTCCATGAGCTCAGCTGATCTTCAGGCTGGCATCTCCTGCAACCTTGTTTAAACAAGGCTGCATGAGAAGTCAGCCAAAAGCTGACCCAGAGGGGAGCACCCTGCAGCCTCATTTAAATGAGGCTGAACAAGAACCCAGCCCAAAGCTTACTCCGGGGGGGGGAATGCTCTGCTTCCCACCAGCTCAACTGATCCACTGGCTGGCTTCTGCAGTCCCTTTAAACTTTAAAAGGACTGCAGCAGAAAGCCTGACAAACAGCTGAGAGGTGGGAGCAATGTGCCCCAGCCTTTCCACCATTTTCTGGATCTACCCTGAATATATCTGGGGTTTTTAGGGAATATTTTTCAGTTTTCCTGAAAAATCCCAGATATCTATGGGATGCGAAATATACTGAAAAATACCAATAAGATATTTTGGGGGGTATCTTTTTGGCGTGGGTAGATCCAAATGCACAACCTAATTGCAGTTTGACCTCTTGGAGAGTCTTCATCCCATCTCTTTAGCCTGGCAAAACAGTAGGTTTCATTTGACTTCCCTATCTATTTACTCCTTCTTAATCACTTGGACTGAGGACTGATCCAAATAGCAAAATTATGTGGTAGAATGGAGTATGTCATTTCAGACTTCAGTTGATAGATTTATATTTTTAATGTTTTCCTACCTTAATAACCACCTGAAAACAACAACCTAGGACAGAATGTGAAAGGTGATTTGAAGGACTGCCATTATCCTGTATATTTCTCTGTATCACAGACCCTGATTCACCTGACATCTCTAACTGTAGCATGATAGTCCATTACAAGAAAAGAACCTTGCAGTGATGGCATGCTCTCTCTGTAGCTCCTCTGCTGGCACCGAATCTGAGGGGTTCCTGGGATCAGGTGAAAACTGATTTGTTCACCCGGTCCTTTTGTTAAGTTGTTGTTTTGTGTTTTGCTGATGAGTTATTTAATGTTGTGTTTTGCTGATTAGTTATTTAATTTTTAATATTAATAAATATAACCTTATTTTTAACACACCGTTGTTCAATTTGATGACAGATTATAGTTATGGTGCCATGCACGAATTTATAGATCTCTTAGTATTATTGTTGTGAGACACCCTGAGAACCTTCATGCTGAGGGCAAGATATTTTTTTAAAACAACAAATAAATAAAGATTAGGTTAGCACATTACTCCCTGCTGTGATTCCCCCCTAGGAGTTTTTACAAGAGGAAGCATTAAAAAAAATTACAAGTTCCATTTTTATTCTCAAATCGTACAGCCCATTCTCATGTCTCATTCCAGGACCAATTATACTATAATGCCAAATAATAATATAATATGAAGTTTAATAGTATATAATGTCACCATTATACTACATGGCACAGCTGAAGGATTCCTAATTATGAAGAGTAGTTACTTTGGAAGCCAGACAAGTTATAACTCAGTAAGCCAGACATTCTAAATTAATCACTAACTAATCGAGTTCCACAAAGAATAATTATTAGAATCTTAACTAACCTGGCCAAAAGGACAAAGACATCAACCCAGTGAATGCGGACTCAGCAAATGGTATGGGGACAGCTGGTACCTCCAGCACCTGCTAAAACTAAAGGGGTAGAGACTTGACCAACAACCTGGATCAGTGACCCCTGGGAGTTCCATGTGATTTTTTTTTCTTTTAAATAAGTTGTCTCTTTGAATCATCCCCAATCTGAAAACACAGGTTTGTTTAAGCCGCTAGGTATTTTTAATTGAAGTGTACACAACCCATAAAAATTGCACTTAAAGAAATGAAGAGGAGCTCACTATTTCTAATCTTCATACTTGACAAGAGTTTTATTGGTTAAAAGAGACATAGCAAGAAATCAGAGGGTCCTGTAAATGCCTTCCAAGTCCAAGAAGAAGAGTTGGCTTTATACCCCACCCTTCACTACCCAAAGGAGTCTCGGAGCAGCTTACAATCACCTTCCCTTCCTGTCTCCACAACACTCCACACTGTAGATAGGTGGGGCTAAGAGAGCTCTGACAGAGCTGTGACTGACCCAAGGTCACCCAGAGGGCTCTATGTGGAGGAATGGGGAATCACATCCAGTTCTCAAGATTAGAGTCCAACAGTCTTAACCACTACACTGAACTGGCTCTCCTCTCAAAGGAAGATTAAACAACATCTAGCTCAACGCCTACCTCAACCCAAAGTTTAAAAACTTTCTAAAGGTATATTGTTATCTCTCCCACCTCCCAAAACAGGAGAAAACAGACTCAGCCTTTACATTTAAGATGACTCCAATACACAGTTGAAAAGTCAGGAAACAGCAGTTAGGAGCAAGCAGACTGTAGCCTGTACCCTCAGCAACTGATGTAGTTTGGCCTATGTAGCTACTAACTTAACAGACAACTGTACATAAACAACTATGTCAACCAAAGACAGAAATGCCAGCCAGTTGATCTAGAAAGGAAGTATACAACAAATCCAATAATTTTCTTAAATTTCTTAAATTCTTAATTTTTTAAAAAAAGTTAGGGATGTATTTGTGATTAAGCCATAACTTGTGCATCACTGATGTATCTCGGTAATCAAATCAAAGAGATGCTTTAGGCTGGACCTGCATTGGGTAGGGGGGTTGGACTAGATGGTCTGTATGGCCCCTTCCAACTCTATAATTCTATGAATTGTAATATAAGAACATTGCTGTATCCCTAACACACTGTTGCCACTACAGCTGCCTCCAAAGACATTCTCCCCACCCATATAGTTAAAGCCAACCAAAATGACACAAAATAGCATGCAAACTTTTGAATTATATGGACTAGTAAATTTAGTCATAGTAGTGATTTCAGTGCAGGGTGCCAGGAATGGTGGTTCTGTAGCCATGTCAAGAATGTTCTACATATTGTTACATCTGGCCACTTACATTACCATTAAATCAAACATTATTGTATTATTTATTGTAATAAACTCAATCGATTTTTTAAAAATAAAAAACCCATGTGGAAAGTAGGGCATACAGCACACAATATTTGTAGCAAATGTAGGCAAATATTCACATGTAATGAATACAACTATTTCCAGTCTTCACAATTTGATGACCTCTAAAAACTAGTTAATTGTTTACGTGCATTATGTTTTTTAGGCTTTACATATTGTCTAGAGAACACTCTTACCCTGCAAATGTCAACAAGGAAGTTTTCAAAGAGCTTCCACATGTGATTGCTTGTGTAAATCTCTTTCATTTCAACTTCTGTATCTACGTAGCAATGATTTAGGAAGTTGATATAGGCAATTTTAACCTGTAGGTGGAAAAAAGCAAAACGTAAACCTCTAAGTTTTGTTAAAGTAGATGAGATAAATGTTTACATGAAGCTGGCTATTTCATCTCACTTTTAATAAACTGAATTGCTGCCTTTTAGTGACATAAATTTGCAGTGAACTGGATGAATGTCTGCATCTAGCATATATCCAATTGACAGTGCAGTTGGGAGAAGTTTAAGGAACACTGCTATGATTCATTTTTGAAAGGAAACAAAACAAAACACAAGATTTAATAATGGGCAATAATAGCACATTTTGGAGACCGTTAATTCATGTTAACCATTTCATCTTCTAAGTCAGTCAGCACACGGCCATCATGTGATCCTGCTTCATATTCTTATAATACAGGAGTCACAACACTTTCAAGGTAGCCTGCCACCAAAGGGGCTCTTTGGTTTACACTGCGGTCTACACAAATTGATGACCTGTTCTATGTTCTGCAATTATCTTCTTGGTGTAACAAATTTCAGAAAATGTCAATGCAGATGTGGCTTCCTGTTAATCATGGACATTTAATGAGCCAGTTTCAGAAGCATGCACTTCTTTGCTGCAGTTCCTTTCTGATCTCTACTGTGGCTCTCAAAACAAAATAAAATCACCAAAGTTAACCTGGTTAAGACAAACCAGGATTTACCTTAATCCAGGATCTGATCACCACTCCAAGCCATGGTTTCAAACCCTGATATAAAGGGATCTCGAATTAGCAAATTATGGGGTTTACCATGGTGCAAACTGCTTAGCTGCAGTTAAGGGGAGGGAAGCACTGGCTGCAGGGAGGGAGGATGAGTTCTTTATCCATAACACTGTGGTGAGATAGCATTATGTCTGTACCAGCCCCAAGTCAAATGTGAATGCCATCTGTGTGTCATTCCAAGGAACACAGCTAAATTACAACTGACTTTCCATTGTAACATTAAGATTTCAAGCAGACAATGCCTCCACCTTCTCATAAAAGATACTACAAGATTTGTTTCTGCCATAATGCTCAGGTCCTTTCTTATATGTAATTGATGAACTGCAATGTTCCAACGATCCCATCTTTGGTACCCCACACATTATGGTTATCAGCTAGTCTAGCAAAGTCATGAACACTCATACACACACACACACACACACCCCGTGTGCCCATACACACACAGGAGGCAATCTCTACCTGTTCTGTAGCAAATCTAAAAAACCCCTTTCATCTTATTTATTCAGCTGGTTCTTATTATTGCGCAACCTCCTACAGCATGCAGAAGCCTGAGCAGCACTAACCAGTACGGTATCTCACCTCAGGTATACAGTCTTCATGGGTTACAACCCTAACAATGTCATCCAAAGGGAGGAGAGAATTGCATTTGATTTCTGTGTAGACATTTTTGCCTTCAGTGCAGACAGCCAACAGTTCCACTAAATGGATGTGATACATCAGAGAACTGTTCTCATCCATCCTATCCCGCTCAGATCTCATCATCTGCACAAGTGTCTGGAAAGAGGCTCTGTCATTGTAGAACACAAGGACATCTTCTCCCGCGTTGACAAGCTGCCAAGAAAACAGTGTTTTGATTCCATCAAAATAGCAGCTCCTTAAAACCAGATTGGTAGTTTGGCACATGTATGGAATGCGTGCCTTCAACATTGTAATGGATTACTATTAATAATTTCCAAAACACTTTCTGTGTACAACACACTACAAAATCCCCATCTCATGATTCAACCACAAAATATGGTAGGTGAAGCTACAGTTACTTGCTCAAGGCCTCCAGTGATTTTCATGATCAAACTACAAAAATGAATTTTGAACTCCTTGCAACCCCAAAACAATGTTCTTTCCCCCACACTATCCTGAAAACTAAGCTACTACTTTAGACATCTTGTGGACAAGTAAAGCTTTTGGACATGCTTTGGAATGTCATTCATATTTGCATATATCTTTATGACCAGAAGAGCAAGTTACTCATATGCCTTAATGTTATCAAGTTAAGAATTCAGCAATTGACAGCTGTTTCTATCTAATTTGAAACTCTCGTCTGATTCCTTTTGAGGTCAACAATCTACTAGAAGTTCTTGTGAAGATTATCAGCTCTTAAAACTTCCAAAGCCAATACAGTTCACAATAAGTAGTTATATGATAGTACTTAAAATAGTAGTTACATGAAAGCACTCAAAAAATCCTGTATGAATTGTCCTTGGGGAATATATATTCTTCATCTGCTGTTCACTGCACAGATCTAGCCTAATGTTCTCAGCTATGTTATTTACTTGCAAAACGGTTACATACCACAGACAGACAGTATGTAGTGGTTAGGTATGTCTGACTATGACGGGGAAACCTTAAGTTCAAACCCCCATTCTGCCAAGGAAGCTCACTGGGTGATCTTGGACCAACCACATTCTCTCACCAGGATGATACAATGGAGGGAGGGATGAGAACTGCCCTAAAACCTTTAGAAAAGGGGCCAGGAAAAGAATCTCAGAATAAATAAGATAAATGTATTTTATTCACCCCCACAAAATACCATCAACAACTCTACATGATGATAAAAAGGTCCTAATTAAGAGGATGTATTCTTCAGTCAAAGATACTTGTGAAGCATCTCACTATGTCATTCAAATCTTGAAGCTGAATGAATTTGAGCCAGCAGACTAGTGATTTAGAAACCTTTACAGGGCTGCAGGAGAGTTGTTCACCCTTAATTTTTAAAATACTCACAGCTATTTGCTACAACCCTGTTCATACCATGCTAAATCTGAAATGCTATATAATGCCAAGACCGTGGCACTTAAAACACAAATAAAGTTTCTCTCACACCCATAGCATTCTAGGAAGATGTAGCCTTCTCACCTCAGCCATAACCATATCCTGACACTTCTTAATGAACTTTCCCTCGGCCTTGACAATTGTCTGTAGAAACTTTATGTACTGGACATTCCTTCCATGGGTTTCAATGCAGTGCACAAAGTGTTGAACCACCCGCTCATTAATCTCACTGCAAAGCTGGAAATTATTCATGAAGATATGTTGCATTGTTACCGCCTCCAAGATCTATGGAAAGGGACAGAAATCATCATCATCATCATCATCATCATCATCATCATCATCACAAATTAAGACAAGTGTCAGCATCATATGACAATGCCAGAACTTCAGAGAATCCAAATACCTACAGAACTACAACATTAAAAGCAACTAACATCCTGAAAAGCAAACTGACAGATAAAGGTTTTGGTAATCAAAGATCTAGGAAACCAGAATTTCAAAAATCCTGACAATGGCCTTTGGGGATGCTTTCCTACACATATTTCAGCTTCTTGGACTCTTTCTTACCTTATAAATGTATTACAAGAGACCTACACAACTTCTGATTCATGAAAACAAACACAAGCCAGTGGACATTTAGGTACTTGATGCTCCCCCCCCCCCGGTCCATTTTTAGAACCTAGACAATCAGGAAGCACAGGAGATTAAGCATGCAGGTAACAATACATGGCTAGCAGGCTGTGCTGTATGTGGCAGATCTCAATTTTTGTACATCTCATGTGTACACTACAATTCCTTCCAACTTTTAAGGGCTTTCCCAAAAGGAAAAAAAGAAAAGAAAACCTTGTATCAAAAAGAGGGCCGGGGGCAAATGCTAAAAAAGAAGAGTGTACTGTTTTATACTGTCTAAAAATACGATTAACAAATAATTTCTTACCCCAGGGTTAAGGAACAGATTTATATGTTTGTGCAGCAAGGCCTGATTCTGTTGGTTGCCAGCACAGAAGTTTTGCAAAAACTCATGGGCAAGTTTCATGATCTCCTGCATCCTTGTATCCTCAGCCTGTAATTACAACAACACAGAAATTCCCAAAGGGTTAAGAATACAGAAACCTCAGACTGAATTAAAGCCAAATGTCCAGGCAGCAGGTTTAGGTGAAAGGCTAGTCACTTGGCACAAATAGTTCAACAAAGGACTGAATAACAGTATTTCTATCCACTTTTGAACAATTTCTAGTAGTTGACATACAAGAGATTTTTCAAGGTACTGGGATGTTGATAACTGCTTAAGCCAACAATGAACTTACACTCCGTGTCATTATAATTTTACTCCTGACTTTTCACTGATGAAGAAAACCTATTTCCTAAAAGTCTATGTATGTTCAAACAACACACAGTATATTGCTCAAACCCTCTGCTCAGTACATATTTTAAATAGTAGAATAATATGATTTCATCTAGCTGCTGAAACTGTGAGAAAGGCCCTGAAGAGTTACATCTGTTTCAGATGCTCATTAATGAAATCTTTCTTAGACTCATTAGTGAAGCTGCCAGTATACTTTAGAATATTATATGTGGTCAACAGCTGGAACCCTGCAAAAATCCCTTGTGTCAGCACAACAAAACCTCCTTACCTCCTCTCCACCTACCACAGCCCACATGGTCCCCTCCAAATGCTGTTTCCTTGAGGTTGAAGAGAGTGTTCCAGGCAGACCCCCACAGCAAGCCAGCAACCAGAAAAAGTGATAATATATGGTACCTTTGTCTTACGGTAGCTCCATGCTAGTCACATGTAGTACAACTACCATCACATGTACACACAGTTTTAGCAGTGGTTCCAAACAACACCCTTATCGATTCACTGTTCTCCTGTTGCTGCTGTCGTGCTTTTTCCATGTTAAAGTACAATTTATTCTAGGCAATTATTTGTGTTTAGTGTAAGTGCAATTTCAGCAGTGTGTCTTTGTGCTTCTATTCTACCAGGTTCTTAGGGAAATATGGAGTTTGGGACATGTGGAAAGTTTTGTTCCAATTATCATTAGATATGCTTGCTCTAGTCACCATTTAAAAAAATGAAATTAGTGCTATTACTCTGTTGTGAATTACCACTATTTTTATTTCTACCATTAGGTGATATTCTGAGTATCATGATCAGGCCCATAGCCACAGTGGGGCATTCAGGGGTGGAGCCCCACTTGGGCTGTGCCCTGCCCCACCCCGGGAGGATGCCAGACCCCCCAGACCCCCACCCCTGCTGTGCTGCACTCTTTATCCCTGCCCCTCCGCAGCCTCCCTGGCTCTTCCAGGGAAGCTGCCACGCCACTTCTGGTTAGTTTCACTTCCACTGATCAGCTGTTAGTTTAGTGGCAGGGAGGTTCTGGAAGGGAAAGGAAGGCTGCTAAGTGACTTTCCCAGGGAACTAGTCTAATCTAATCTATAATCAAATTAAATCCCCCACTCCCCGCTCCCCTGCCCCAGTGCCTGGGCAACTGCCCCACCAATCAAAATTTTCTGGCTATGATGTAATAGTGCTGATTGGAATGAACGGGGGGGTGGGACTCAGAGATGCACTTTTGCAATTAGGAGAAAGAAGGGAAAACAGATTCACAATCATAGCAGAATCTAACCTCCTACATGGATGAGAAAATCCAAAAAAGGATTTTAAAAGCTTAATATCTTTTGTCGTTGTTCTGCAAGCTACTAATAATGGAAGAATGATGGCTTCATTATGGAGAACGGCCCCAGTATAGAGCCACCCTATGTCTATGTTTAACTTTTTAAACAGATTCCCTATTTTTGCTCTAGAAATATTATTTTCCTATTGTAGAAGACTTGTGAAATTACCAGGCGCTGCTGATTTCTCCCACATCATTTTATGGAATGACTTAAAAGGGGATGGAATATGTACTCCTTCCCATCTTAAATCAGACCAACCGACAGTTATGTACACCTGAAGGCTGAAGCATGTAACAGAGCCATGTGAATAGCAGCTGAACTTTGGTCATTTGGCCTTAAAAGACAGGCAATGCAGTCATGACTGAAGAAACATGTAACAGCCTCTGTTGCCCCCAATTGTTTGAAAGCGTGCCCCTTCCACCACTTTGGATTCAGCAATTGTGATAATGGCACCAACAGCGAAACCAGGTAGAGGCAAGGCAGAGGAGTAGGGACTGGCTCATCCCAGACCTCATCAGTGGCAGTTCTGGGCTTGGTGGGGCTGGACCAGACCTCGGTGGTGGCAGCTACTGGCACAGTAAGAATGATGGAGTCATTGTTGGAGAGGCCAGGTCAGCTACTAAATCCAGACAGAGGTGAATATTTACCATTTTCCTTGATGTTCAATACAACTTGTAAGAAGGGAGATCTAAAAATACTTTACAAATCCACTAAAGGAACAGACGCATGCAAATCTTACTTTCTCATATGGGATCTGTAAAAGCTCTAGAACCACTGTGTGAGCTCCCATGTTTCGGAGTAACCTCTGCTGCTGCTTTCGGCTTTTCCTGACCACGATGCTCTCCTGGACACAAAGCTTGCTAAGTCGAAGCAAAATCTGCAAAGATACATTTGTTTGAGAACATCATGCCATTTTGATACTTTTCTCAAAGTGCTGGATGAATACTCTTTCTCTGAGTGGATGACAGAATGACACTAAATAGACTTTAAGAGAAAAACACAATCCACACACTATGAAGTATGCAAGTGACATAGTAATGGTGTCAGGGCTGTGTGAATTTCATCACTGAACCATGTAAACACAGAAGTCGGAAGTAGATAATGAACCTTGCGCAGTTCCGCAGGGCCTGTAAGACGGAGCTCTTCCGCCAGGCTTTTGAGTAGGAGCCGCCACCACCACTATTCCATCATCGTTATCTTCCATCATCGCACCTCTACCACCATTTGTGTGGGTACCATCGGGGTGCGAGACGTCCCTGGATGAAGATGGGATGGCTGTGCTATTGGGAGGTATGTTGCTGGTCTGGAATTAATAACTTTTTCCAGAACCCCATCTTGTAATTGGTGATTCTGTGACATCTAGAGCAGCGACACTTTAGTGTATTGTATTGTATCGTTTTATACTGCTTTTACCTGTTTTAACTTTGGCATTTATACTTCTTTGTTAGCTGCCCAGAGCCTCGGGGAGGGCGGGATATAAATCCAAAAATAAATAAATAAATAAATCTCAACTTCCATTTCTAGGAAAGCAAGTTCTCTTTTAAGGATGCCGTGACAAATGCCTGGCCAATTTGCTTCATTTATATACATCACAGAATTCAGTTTTCCTAGGTCCAGAATCTGGATTTTCTAGTGGGAAGGGGAGAAGCCAAGCACACACAGCTCTGAAATAAACCTGTAAATATAGCTCACGTGAATACTTCTTTTGACTATGAATTAATATTACATAGCATTTTTTTCCATCTTCCCAAAGGAAAAATTTGCATTGGTGATTTTGTTATCTCATTGCTATCTGAAAGTTTAAAAATCTAGTTAAATCAAGTTATGACCTCTATTATAGTTTAGTATATTTATATTGCATTTAAATTATAGCTTGCCTGAATTATATCTAACGATCCCACCCCATCCCCTAGTTAGAGCTGTAATCCAGCAAAGTTTGCAAAGGCTCTGATACACACACGTTTCAGAGGGTAGCCACTAGTCATGCTGGTCTACAGTACAACACCTAGATATGAGTCCAGAAGAACCTCAGAGAACTACAAGATTTTCAGAGCAGAAGCTTTCGAGAGTCAAAGTTCCCTTCGTTAGCTTATATCCCCAAAATCTTCTTGGTCTCCAAGCTGCTCCTGGGCTTGAATCTAGCTGACGTACATGTGTGTATCTGTGCACACAAGGGCTGCACCATCATCTTCTATCACACGGGGAATGTTCCACAGTCCCTGTGGACAATGTACCAGGAAATTCCTCAAGTCACAGAAGAAAAAGGACAAAGCACAGGAAATCAGGCAGGGGATAGAGATGAAGCTTACCTCTTTTACAACCCTGTAATTATAGCTACTAGTGCTTTCAGGTTTCCGGGATTTGCTGTGGCCTTCCTAGGGGGCAAGCAAGATGGATTAATTGATTACATTTCTTTCCTAAATTCTGGAGGTCATTAGAACAACTAAAAACAAAAACAAAAGACCAAGTAGCTATTTCTCACAAGGAATTCTAAAAGCTCTACCAAGACTTCATTAAAAAAAGTTTAGTTTTATAAAATATAATTTAACATCGATATTTCCATAATGAGTCCTCACAGATTATCACTATTTGCATTGCCAAATATATTTGGTGCATTAGCTAACTGTTATTGCTGCCCAATAGCACTGTGCAGCATTTTAAAAGATTACTTAGATAAAAGAGTATGCTTAGTGCTGTTTTATTTCCTTTGTTTTTAATTTGCTCTTACTGTGTTACCAGACATTTATTCTTGACTTGAGTCTAGCGGGGATAGCTGAGGAGGAGGTGGCTGAGTCAAACAAAGTGGGTGAGCAACATGATGAATAGAACAAAGCAGACAGAATCAGGTTTTAGAGTGGGAAGAGCTGGATAATGGAACAGAACACTTCTAGAAAGGCTTCAGGAGTTCTGCCTACTTTTTAGATAAATGTTTTATTTTTTCCTTAAATTATTGAACAAAGAAACATACACTTCTGGGAAAAGAAAAAGAAGAATCTTTAAAAATATGAGGAAAATATCAGGTGGCTATGTAAAAAATACAGAAAAAGAAAAAGTAAAGGATGAAGAAGAATCTCTAAACTGATATGATTGTCATTCTAAGGAAGCTGTGCTTTTTTTTTTTAGTATCAACACTTAAATATTTTTTTATAGGCTGTGAGTGAAATCTTTTTAAAAACTATGCTTAAAAATGTTGCTTCACAATTAGTCCAGATGGAAAGGTAACCAACTTCATTCTGCATTTTCATGAATGGCCAATGCAGAGGTCTCCTCAATCCAAAGGTTCCATTTTGGAATGTTTTACAGGTCTGTATTAATATTTGTCTCATAATAATGAAATAATGAAATAAGAGGGAGCTATGTCAACCTGTTTCATGGAAGATATGTGCAAAGCTTGTAAAGAGGGAAAGTTAACCTTTTAGGATCATGTTTTGAAAATAATACAATTGTCCAAGTATGATGATGACGTGCCAGTGAACAAGTGAGGGAGAAAGATAAGGGATGAATTTACCCAGACACACTGGAGAAGACCCAACCCAATGGTAGTCCCATTTCCTCAGGGGGTCACCTTGTCAAGCCAGTTGCCTTCTCCCATGTCACTGGCCCTATCGGCACTACCAGAATCTCAGGTGCTCACCTTGATTGCTTGGATGCAGAAACAGACCTGCTTGTCAAGAAAAATGGACTAGCATGCCACTGAACATCATGCAAGTCAAACGGTTGCAGTCCCCAGTTGTTAGCAAGATGTAGACAACCTGTTTACAGTCTACAAATTTTCAGCCAGAACAGCTGAATTACAGGATGCAATCAGAGCAGATGAACAAGATACATCACATATCTTATAGGTGTCAGGCACATTACACCCTGGATAACACTAAAGAACTAGAACTTCTGGCTGCCGGACAATCACAGGATCTTCTGGCTACACTACACACATGGAAGCAATCAAACAGTCTTTCTCAGGACTACTTGAAAAGGGGTATAGGAAACGGCATCCGAATCTGCCAAATGAATACTGAGGGTATAAGCAAGGCTAAATGTCAATACTGGCCAATAAAACAGATTTAACTCTTGTTCAAGAAACTCATCTTGATAACGAAAATCAAGCCCGCCATCACATGCCATCATATCTATGACACAGTGACTTATGCCCAAAGCAACATTGAAAATGTGAAGCTGGTATTGACCAACATCCACAATGACATCCATACAACTGGAGTAAAAGCCAGGGAAGTACGTGTTGTCAATGTTTACAAACTTACTTCAGCTTCATGGCCAGCACATGTCCTATCAATCTATCCTCATCCTTCTGTATAGTTTAGTAACTTTAACAGCCATCACAGACATTGGAGATACATGGTTAATGATAAGAATGGCGAGGCACATTGACTGGGCTGAAGAACATGGCTTGCATCTCATTTTTGATGCTAAAGACAGGGGCAACTTCAAATCAGCAGTACGGAATAGAGAGTCCAAACCCTGATTTAACATTTGTTTCGTCTGACCAGAGATGTCAGCCCCTGCCTATATCCAGACATGTTCTTGAGGCTTTCCACACAGCCAGCATCAACCTGTAATCCTCAAGATAGGAAACCAAATACCAGTTATCAGGGGTTTTCCAAAACCATGTCAGAACTTTTAAAAGGGTGAACTGGAAAAGTTTCAGTGTAGATCTGGATAGGTGTCGAAGAAGAAGAAGAAGAAGAAGAAGAAGAAGAAGAAGAAGAAGAAGAAGAAGAAGAAGAAGAAGAAGAAGAAGAAGAAGAAGAAGAAGAAGAAGAAGAAGAAGAAGAAGAAGAAGAAGAAGAAGAAGAAGAGAGGAGGAGGAGGAGGAGGAGGAGGAGGAGGAGGAGGAGGAGGAGGAGGAGGAGGAGGAGGAGGAGGAGGAGGAGGAGGAGGAGGAGGAGGAGGAGGAGGAGGAGGAGGAGGAGGAGGGAGGAGGAGATTGGATTTATACCCCGCCCTTCACTACCGAAAGGTGTCTCAGAGCGGCTTACAAACTCCCTTCCCTTCCCCTCCCCACAACAAACACCCTGTGAGGTAGGTGGGGCTGAGAGAGCTCTTGATAGGAACTGCTCTTTTTTCAAGAACAGCTCTTATCAGAACGACGGCTTGCCCAAGGTCGTCCAGCCAGGTGCAAGTGGAGCAGTGGGGAATCAAACCCGGTTCTCCCATATTAGAGTCCGTGCACTTAACCACTACACCAAACTGGGTCCCTCCAACACACAATAATTACTGCCAATTTGTTGGAGTTGTTACATCTACAGCCAAACAGGTACACGCCTCAAGGATATTGGAAAGAACATATTCCAAGTTGGAACAATCACAGCAAGAGGCTATATCAAAATGTCCTTGACAGCAAAGGACAGAAGCAGCAGATGAACTACTCCATGAACTTGATGCTGCACATAGACAACAATGGACTGAAGCAACTGCAAATTTGGATTTCAGGCATGCCTGGAGCCTGCTGAAAAAACTAGGTGCAAGCCTACCTGTGCTCTGAGGTAATCCAGAGGTAACATCAAACCAGGTAGCTGCCCAACTGGTATCCCTATCCAGAGCTCCAAAGGATCGAGATTTTACAATCAGGATAAAAAAAGAACTCCAGAGTTTGAAACACACCTGCCCTGAAGACTGAGCTGTCAGGGGATTTCAGTGCTGATAAGATTTCCAAGGCACTGAAGGATATCAAGAGTGGAAAGACACCAGGCTTTCACTGCATCCATAATGAGTTCCTGATCAACAACAGCATGTTCACTAAGAAGTGGCTCACAAAGTTTCTCACATCATGAGAACAGGAAGACTCCCAGGGGAATTCAAGAAAGCAAAGATAGATGCTATTCTGAAACCTGAAAAACCAAAACATCTGGCAGAAAGTTACAGACCTATTCTGAGCTCTTGTTATAAACTCCTCAAGAGGCTAATCCTGAACAGAATCAGTGACAGAATTAATGAACATGTCCCTACAGGGTTTTAGACCCTGTGATAATAGTGAAGATCAAGTTCTCAACTTAACAACTTTCACTGAGGCAGGGTATCAGAAGAGTGTCTAAAGACATCAGCAGTTTTTGCCGATTGGACTGCCGCTTATGACACAGTCTGGAGGGATGGTCTGCTGTACAAGTTTTTACAACTTTTCCCCTGCAGGATATTATTTTGACTCCTAAATAACATGCTTAGCACTAGAACTTTCCAAGTAATTATGGGTCAATCAGTCAGATGAAATACTGAGTAGGGATGTCAAAATTTTGGCTGACTACTACCATAAAGCATGGCTTATCCAAAGTCCAGGAAAAACAGAATGCAGTAACAATCTTGCCTACCGTGAACTGAATGCATTGTCTACTTTAATGGCACCCAACTTAGACACAGCCATATACCTAAGTACCCTGGCACTACCTTGGACAGAACCTTGAGCTATAAACACCATCTTGTCAATGTAGCAGCAAAAATACACACACAAAACAACATTCTCCAAAAATTATGTGGTACAACTTGGGGTGCATCTGCTACAACACTTAGATGCTCAGCTTTGGGGTTGGTGTATAGTACCACAAAATACTGTGCTTCAGTGTTAATCAATACAACAATGAGAACCATCAGTGGATGTATTAAACCCACTCTGACCTATTGGCTACCTATGTTGAGCCACGTCGCACCCCCACATCTCCAGAGGCAAGATGCCCTTCTTCGTGCATATAGAAAGATAATTGAAAACAGAGAGTTGCCAATCCACAAAGACATGGCTGACTCAGGCCTATGCAGACTATCCCAACATCCAGCAATAAGATCTGCACAAATCCTGCAATCACAACATTTCAATCTAGGGAATGAATGGTAGCAAACATGGATGCAATCAATTCTACCCGATATCCATAACCTGATAAATACTAACAAGATGTCCTCAGGATTTGACTTGTCACGTAAAGTATGGAAGATAACTAATAGAATATGAACAAGCTTTAGCGGCTGTGCAGACCTGTTGTTTAAACCAGGGCAAAATACCAGGACCTGAATGCAATTGTGGTGTAACCCACCAAACTTTTTTTTTATCTGTCACAGGAATGTGAGCATCATGCTCTCCATGGAGATGTGACAGATCTCTTTGTACTCTCCCCAGCTACGATCAAGTGGATTGAAAATTTAGATATTTAAGTATTTAAGGGGATTGCCCAATAGGTCTGCATACCCATTGTATCTACTTGGTTACATATTTTATATTATTATATGCTTCCTGTGTGTAACTCTACCACATGATAAATAAATAGCCACTTTCAATGCCCCCAGTCTGTATTATGTCCAATATATTTCCCAGAGCAGCTTCTGTAATCTAATTCAACAGAAGTTTATGAACACACACACAACCCTCCCCCCCCCCAGATTGTCTGATGGCTAGTAAAGTGCCTTTCAACTTAGATTTAGATATTGCTATTTCCTCTTCATTTCTCATTTCGTTCTATGCTGAATTTAGAGTACCTATTCTTCCAGCACAGTGACAGCAGGCTTGTAAAGCCATCCAGCATGCCTTCAGTAAACCCTCTCAAATGAAACAGCAGGTAGTAATTTCAATCTTTCATGGGAGATCTATAACTCTTCCAATGCATATTTGAATCAGACCTGAGTAAGACACTTTGGGATACCATCAATGTCCTCTATACTTCATCAACCATACAGACAGTAGATGCCTCGAGTCTGAGAAGATAAGGCAGGATAGAAATGTTTAAAATAAATTAATAAATAATGAACAAGAAACAGAGAAGGTGTGGGAAAGATAGTGGGGGAAATTAGTAAGAGGAGACAATTGGGAGGAAGTGAATGAAGTAAGGAGACTGCTATGGATTATCATCATCATCATGGTCAAGTGAAAATTTTGGCTGATGGACAGAAGCCCACCAGAGGTAGGAGAACCCAGTCAAATGGGAAGAAACAATATGGGGGAGATCAACAACCAGTTCTTCTGTACATATTAAACCCTGCCCAGCCAGTTAGGCAGTACTGGAAAATGTTTGACTAATGTAATTATTTGGACACACATACAACTGGAGCCTAATAACTGCACATATGATAATACTCAAAAGTCACTCCCTACTTCTAGAGCAACCCTTCATATCTAATACAGGCCCTGGTACCATTTGGTGTCAGAAAAACACAGCATGGGGGGGAGCAGGAGCCCCTCCTCCCCCTGTTTCATGCTGCAGTGAAGGCCCCTGTAGTGCTCTTAAACTGCTTTCCTCAGTACTAGATGGAGGCATGTCCTCAGAGTGAACCCAAGGACAGTGTCACATCTAGTTTTGCCCCCCATGTCCAACTAACTTTGTTAATATGGGAATGAATTTTCTTTTTTGGGGGGGTAGTATAAGACACATGCACATCACACTTTCCTAGGGTTGCTTTCTACAATACAGACACATTTTACATGCACGATACCATAGAATAAGCTAAAACCATGAAATATAAACATAGATATATGGAACTGTAATTGGATTATCCTGCCTCTAAGGTTCCTGGACATATGGTTTACATTATACTAATACATAACATTTTTATGTAGCGGCATTTATCCAAGCATCTGTTCTGCATGCTAAGTTTTCCCACATTCTTCTCCATTCCTCCATTCCCTTCCAGGCCCTGGAAAGATCAAGTCTGGGGTCACAGGATCCACACAGAGGAAACGCTGTGTGGGTCAGCCAGGTGACAAGTGGCTAGGGGATGAAATGATCCCTTTCCTCAGCAGAATGGAGCTTGCAGAAGAGGAAGGAGAAGAGATTTCATTCCTTCACCCTTCTTTATTCCAGCCCAACCCCAAATCCATACAGCTATTCCTCCAAACCTGGAATTGAGTTTTCCAAATGTGGAAAGAGCTGCAGGAACAGAGAGGAACTTGACAAAACTTCATGTTTCACATACAGAGTGGCAAGACACCAGCCAGTGGCGTTCCACATTTTTTTCCAAGTGGTTAAAGCACACTATATTAATTATCTCAGCCATCCTTACAAGAGCCCTGAAAGTCAAGCCAGTATTTAGTATTTCTGTATTGCAGACAGTGGCATGGCAGGCAATCAGAGCATGTTGAGAGGCCTGGCTCTTCTAAATCCATCATCTCATTAGTCTTGGTTGAGGTGACATTTTAAGTGGAGCCTTCCCAGCTCTTAGCTCACATTCATAGCCACTATGATATACCAGCTCCAGAAATCAAGACAAAAAGCACTTCTTACCTCTTTCTTCTTATGTTCGTTTTCTCCGGCTGCAACCTCTATAGTCTCGTCAGGTCCCTGGCCTTTGTACACCCAGAGCTCTGATTTTTCCACAATAGATCTTAGCTGATCCAAATCTTGTTTTATCTGCTTGTAGTTGTCAACATCTTGGCTGGTAACAAGTAGTTGAACCTTATATGAATTGCAACCCATTAGTTGCGTAACACACTTGCATTTAGAGTGAAAGTGCAGAGAAAATGGGGGTTGGTATAACGAAAGAGACATTTACCTGCTTAAAGGCTTGAAGGACTTCTTGTCTCTGACTAAAATGCCTGAAGAGTAGCTGAAGTGCTCCAGATACAAGCGGAGGATAATCATGCATTGTTAAGTGGAGCAACACTCGAAGGAAAGTTCTGCCCCCATGATCGTCCAAATCTAGTGGTGTATTCTCTTCACTAAGGGAAAAAAATAGAACAAGAGAGTTAACCAGATTGTCTCAAGGTTTAAGAATCTTCCTTTACTGGTTTGTCTGGTTTTGGGGAGAGAAACAAGAGACCATTACAAATATGACCTAGTATTATGATGTTAACCAGAAATGGGGAATGAGAGAATGGCTTTCTTTCTGTCTGCCTGTCTGTCTGTCTGTAATAAACTTCGAATATAATGCAAATGGTAAGTTCAATTCTTACCTCAAAACCAACACCAGTCCCCCATTACCATTCCACCTCCAGTTTTGTAACCTGAAAATTATTACTGCAAGAATGACTTCTTACCTTCATTCCCTGACTGGCACCTGACGGTTTGGAAACCACCATTCCTTCCACTTTTAAGAGAGCCAGTTTGGTGTAATGGTTAGGAGCGTGGACTCTAATCTGGGAGAACCAGGTTTATTTCCCCACTCCTCCACATGCAGCTGCTGTTGTGACCTTGGGTCAGTTACAAGTTCTCTCAGAGCTGTTCTCTCAGGAGCAGTCCTTGAGAGAGCTCTCTCAGCCCCACCTACCTCACAGGCAATACTCCCTCTAAGATGTGGAGTCTTGTGAGGAAAAAGTCTACTTTGTGAGCTACTGGCATTAAAGTTGGAGCCATCCTTCCTGAGCTAAGACAAAAATGTGTGAGCCAGAGGCTAAAAAACTGTGAGCTAGCTCACATTAATTCAGCTTAGAGGGATCACTGCTCACAGGGTGTCTGCTGTGGGGAGGGGAAGGGAAAGGAGATTATAAACTGCTCTGAGACTCCTTCGGGTAGTGAAGGGCGGGGTTTAAATCCAATCCTCTTCTTCTTAACTATATCTTATCTGTGTCACGTTCACAAGTGTCATCAATACCTATTGGATTGTACCTATGACATCACTGATAAAGAATGAGACCACAGGTATAATCCTACAACATGGCTACCATTTAAAAATATTTTAAAAATCTATTTTAAAAAAATTGCAATTAACTTTTATGAACTATTTCAGATCAATCCTGGCTATGGCCTCTCCATCAAAAATAGTAATCTTTGCAAACATTTGCAAACACTAGAACAGCTTTCTCTCATCTACCATTTCTGATGTCTCCTGTGATCATTGAAGTGCAAATCTGTTTGGCTTAAGTTGTTTTAAGGTGTAAAAGCAAGAGGTAATAGTTCTCCTCAACACTTGCTCCAGCACAACTTCATTGTATGAGGCAGGATAAGCAGGATAATTTACTATAGGGCCTCGTTTGGGATAGTGCTACACTTGTGCTAAGAATAAAATTCTGTCCCCTCCTCACCCACCCTCACTTGATGGAAGGGCCTAAAACCGACATTTTTTTAATCACTTCCAAGTTTCGATTTGCAAACGTCTTCATGATCAGTACAAAGGTATGATCCCTTAAAGAACTGTTTGGACTGCAGCTCTCCAGAAGCAGTTCTACATGTACGGCTCAGGGAAGACTAAAGGAAACTGCCACGGCTTAAGAAATACTTTCCTGCCTCCAAATATGCCCTCCGCTTGTTCTTCAATATGTTCAAAGTCAAGAGCTCCTGTAAAGGAAAAATAAATGTGTTCTAGGTTGGGCAGCAAAACATCTTAAATCAATAAACTGACTATAGCAAATTCTATCAACTCTTTCCTTCCTAGTAAGTGGACTCGGTGAATCTTCAGCTGAAAGGCAAAGCAATTCTCCATGAAAGAAAGAAGATTCAAAGGAAGTTCTTTTTCTATTCCAAATGCATAATAAGAATTCAGCAAGTGGAGACAATTCAGTTTCGTCTGCATAATCTCCATAGCAAGGGAAGCCACCCAATAAAAAAAGAGCTTTTGACCACTGAAAATATAGAACAAAATTTCCCTGAGATTTTAAAAAAGTGACTGTAATGCAATCAATTGCTAATATACAGCATATCTAATCCCAATAGTAGAAGTGCAGAATCCTTCTGTGAAACTTCAACCCTAGAATAGTTTTTGTTAACCTTACTCTATGTTGAATTTTTGCAGATTGCCAAAAATTAGGCAGCTGGTTCCCTTCCTCGAACACAATGACCTGGCAACAGTGATCCATACAATGGTCACCTCGAGACTGGATTACTGTAATGCTCTCTACATGGGGCTGCCCTTGTCCCAAATCTGGAAGCTGCAGCTGGTGCAGAATGCGGTGGCCAGGTTGTTGTTGGGCCTACCTATGTGGGAGCACACCCAATGTGCTCTAAAAGCACTGCACTGGCTGCCTATAGCATACTGAATTCGGTTCAAAGTGCTGGTTCTACCTGCCGGGCCCCAGAGAAGCTAGGCTGGCTGTGATGAAAGCCAGGGCCTTCTCAGTGGTGGCTCTGTACTGGTAGAATGAACTCCTGGAAGATATCAGGGCCATGCTGGACCTCTTACAGTTCCACAGGGCCTGCAAGATGGAGCTCATCCACCAGGCCTTTGACTAGGGAGCCATACCATACAACCAAAGCCCTGGCCCCAATATTAACATCAACACCAACACTATTATTGACAGCCAAAATAACCCAGACTACAATGGGAACTGACTGCCTGTCTGTTGGATGCTGTCTGTGCCCGCCACTGCATATGAATTATCTTAGCACTAGCACTTTGTAATGTTTTATACTCAATATTGTTATGATTTTATCTAAATTTTGTTTTAGCTGTATAATATCCTATGTAAGCTGCCCTGAGCCTGCTACGGCGGGAAGGGCGGAGTAGAAATTTAATAAATAAATAAATAAATAAATTCTTGAGGGTCAATATAGATGGCTTATGATAGCTTTTTATTATAGCAGAATACACTTGACGGAAGGGCCATTCATAGATCCCAACAAAGAGAAGGTGTGAAATGCAAGAGATAATAGACTGTTATTAGCCCTGAAAGGGGGAGGGGGATAGGATGTCTGCCTCTTTCCCTTCCACAGCTAACACCAGTCCCGGGGGGGGACGGGGGGACGGGGACTGCGCATCAGAGATCACCCAGTATCTGTTCTAGTCTAATCTACAATTTTTTAAAAAGGAGTCTAAACCTCATGATTACAGAGATGTGAAAACAAGCACAACTTTTTTTAATCTGTAGACTGCAGAGAGTCAGGAAGGCGTGTTTGCATCCTACATGTTCCTCCTATATGGCATTTGAACACTATCCTCTACCACTATTTTGCCTTGCCAAAAAAAAAAAAAAAATCCCAATTTTAGCAGGTTGAATTAGTAACATCATCATGAAGTATTCAATCCGAAAAAAAATGTACAGAAATAAGCAGAAATATTTTAATATTATTATCTACATGCAGAATTTGAATGTAAGTTTGGCATTTTCATGCAAAACAATCAATGACCTGATTGTGAACTAATAGCAATGACATGTATAATTTTAAAATACATATCACAGAGGCTGAAACTACCATGGTTTAAATAGCCTCATAGCTATGTAAGTTTGTAAAGAGCAGGGAGCAGTCTGGGGAGCTGGAAAAAAGTATAACATAACTTTGTAGCATTTTTCTATGATGAAAATTTCAACTGGGATTAGAGGAAGATAGAACAACCTATTACCACTGATAAAATATATTAAGGATGGCTTTTCACAGCACCAGACAATGAACAAACTACCAAAGTACTGCCAATCTGGGCTTTTTGTGTAGCATCCAACAGGAACTTGTGCATCCTTCCCACACTGAGATTACATGCATTCCAGATGTCTGCATGGAGCTCAAGCCATCTTACTGTGAGGGATATGAGAGAGTTCTCCATTTGGACATTACTAAGGAAACAAAGACACATTACTTGCCAAGATGTCCTCTGTTGTCCTTAAAGAGCAAAGCCAAGTAGATGTTGGTCACTGCCAAAATACATAAATACTCTCTTTATGCCTGAAATATAGCTACTCACTGGACAGTTTCTTTTAAGTCCTGCCTTAGCACGGCACCAAATAATAGTTTAGAAGGCTCCTACTCCATCCCTAACACTACCACGCCAAGCCTTGCAGGAGCACTGGTCTCTTATCGTAGACTGATTATATCATAGTATATACACCACATGTTGGTTAGAAGAATATGTCATAACAAACCTGGTACATTTGGCAGTTCTTGATTATTGCTTCCTGTAGAGTCAGGTGACTGGGCATTGCTTTCATCAAACTCACGCTTGAATATACACAGAAGGCAGGAAATTCTGTAATCCAATCTCACATTCAAAATGAACTGAGGATTCCACCATTTGAGGGGGGGAAATTAAAACAGACAAATGAGTCTAATAACACAACAATTTCATATTCTCAAGTTTGTATTCAGAGATGTAATAAACTAAAACTTCAAAATTGTCAGTTTCTGCCTATAATTTCAGCAGATCATTGATTAGCCTGTACAAGCATAACCAGTTTATCTATGGCGGATGATAATATCAGAATGAAAAGTTTCAGCTTCCTCTTAATGTCTTTGATTTATGCAGTGATTAATTTTGTAAAAGAGAAGTGCTAGAACTACACCCTCTAACCTAGAAGTGTTGCTTCTAACCTCAGATGCTTAAGAGTATCTGTGATTATCGGTAGTGGAAATACACTCTGCACATGTTCATTGGCAATCAGTGCTAAATCCTAGCTTTCAAAATAGCTAAAAATAAACCTGGGAAGGATCTTATTGGTAATCCACATTATTTTCAGCATTTCCGGTAAACTACTTTGCTCCAAATCATTTAAACAGTTTAATTTAATCCCAACAATACAATGTTCTATGGGTTTATGAATCACTGGAAACAATCCTACTTTCAATTAAAAATGTATTCACTTCTAATTCAGTCAAAATGAAAGTATCTTCTTACACACTTTCTAAAAGGTAAAAATATAAATAAATCAGTGTACATAATACAGGCCTGGAGCCACACCAGCCATTCAGGAAGTATACCTGAAGTATTTCAATGATTTTCAGCTTGGTGTCCATGACCAAGATGTCCTCTTTCTCAGGTTCAGCCTGTTTCACATTACCCTCTGGGGCAGCAGCAAGTGGTGTTATGGGCAGGAACCCACCACCCCTGAGTACAACTTGGGTCATTAGTTCTCCCACTCCATGGATTGATCTCATCACGTTGCTGCCTTCAGGGACAGAAGAAAATAGATATAATATACATAAGATTGAGAGTTCTGCAAAACTTCAGTTTAGAGAAACCCAGCCTCAGCCTCTGCCAGATGGGGTCATTTCGCTCATTATGGCAGAAGCGGATTTAATGTTAAATAGTTCCATGTCATATTTTCGCCATGTCTAAACTAGAAAAACACACTGAAAGATTTTGTCCTTTACTTTTTTTTAATACCTTACATACTGTGAAAAAGGGTAAGTATAATTGCCTCAATGTATTCCAAAGAAGAAGTGGGTACATGTTAAAGGGAACTCAACTCTACGCTTATTGCATTAAGTGACCTTCTCAAGTCAGCTTAGCATAATGAAGGCAGACCACACATTACAAAATCATAATTATTCTTCAGTATCTGCTCAAAGCATTTTCAATGCTTATTTGAATGTTGTCATCATCAACCTTTTGCAAACGCACATGACACACTTTTTGGGCAAATAGTATACATGTTTTGTATTCATTCAGTTATTTACATGAGCATGTATGTGTGTGTGTGTGTGTGTGTATTCATGTTATACAGGTAGCTTCTGGCACAAAATTTGGGTAAAAGCCATTTTGAAGAGAAACTCCTGATAAGTATGTTTTTACTCTCCACCAGAAGCTGGAGAAACAAGCCCACTACTGCTGCTGTGAGGCCAATTTAATTTCTCATTACCATCCAGGTCAAACATGGCAACAGTTCTGTACAACAGAGCATCCCATATTGCAAAGTTTGTTTTTGAAGCATTAATAATGCTGGGTCCCCTTGGAAAAAAAGTGGTCAAGGAACTGTTTATTAGAATAACACAAGTGGAGACCCGCAAGAAACTTGCGGGATGGTTATCTCATTCGTCACACCTTTGCTTCCTCTGCTCACCCCCTACCTCTCTCACACTATTTCTCCCCTCTGCTCCCCTTTTCTTACTCTATTTCTGCTCCATGCATGTGATTTCCTCTCTCTTTCTGATCTGTCATCTTTCTCTTTGTTTTTCTGCCTCCCCACTTCATCACTCTTTCTCTTTCTGCCCCCCACCCCATCATTCTTTCTTTCTGCCCCCAGCCTCCTGGCTGCTTTCTGCCCCCAGCCTCTCTCTCAGCCTCCTGCCTGCTTCTTCCCCCAATCTGCAGAGCAGCAGTAGCAGTGGTGGCAGTGCTCTCAGCCACCCACCTGCTTTCTCTCCCCCACAGCAGCAGTGGCAGCACTCTGGGAATCACAATGGATCTCCCAGCTACAGAGATCAATTCACCTTAGGGTTGCCAGCTCCAGGTTGGGAATTTCCTGGAGATTTGGGGGTGGAGCCTTAGGACAGTGAGGCTTGGGGAGGCAAGCAGGGTATGATGCCATAGACTCAACCCTCCAAAACAGCCATTTTATCCAGGGGAACTGATTTCTGTCTCCTGGACAACAGTTGTAATTCTGGGTGATCTCCAGTCCTCACCCAGAGGTTGGCAATGGTGGTTCTCATGGAGGAAATGGCTGGAGGGTGGAGTCTATGGCATTACACCAGTCCAAAGTTCCTCCCCTCCTTAAATCCCACCCTCTCCAGGCTTCACCCCTCAAATGTCCAGGGATTTCCCAACCTGGAGTTGGCAACCCTATTTCTTTCCCAACCAACAGCCAACCTACCTTTATCTGCCTCTCTGTCTCCTGTTTTCCATCTTTACCCCCCAGCCTCTACCTAGGAAAATTACAGTCTTTCTCCACAGTGAGGGCCAAAGCAGCTTTCATTATTCCCTCCTCCTTTTTTTCTGCACAACAACCCTGTGAGGTTTGTTAGGCTGAAATATGTGACTGGTCCAAAATCACACAGTCACCTTCCACTGCAAGATGGGGATCTGAACCTGGGCCTTGCAGATCCTACTTTGAAGCTCTAACTGCTGCACCTCACTGGCTTTCATAGGGTGGCTGCTGATGAATGGTAGCAAGCAGCCAAGGCTAGGTGAGTCATGCAAATCAGGGGGGACCTGGCAAGCCTAGAATGCTGCCAGGCCTAGAGTGGCCAACCTGCAAATGTGCCCTGGAGACCCCCAGAATTACAACTGGACTCTAGACAGCAGAGGTCTGTCTCCCTGCATAAAATGGCTGCTTTGGAGGGTGGAAACTGTGGCATTATACCCAGCTGAGGCCTCTCCCTTCCCAAACCCAGCCCTCCTCCTTAGAGTCCACCACAAAATCTCTAGAAATCCCCCAGCCTGGCCCTGGCAACTTTTGTGAGGCCTGGCCCCAAGGCTTCCTCCCTCCCTCCCTCCAAGGCTGAAAGAGGCCTGGAAAGGGCCCTTCCCCCACCCCTTCCACCGACAGAGCCAGTTAGAAGCCTCTCCCTCCCCCCCTCCCCCCCAACGTTCTAATCTCTCACCGTTGCTGCCTGGAGTTAGGTCCCTGCAGAGGCCATTTCAAAAGGCTTTTTGGGGAATTCAAGAGTTCCTGAAGGGATTTCTTCACTTTTGGGATTTTTCTACAAACCCAGGAAGTCTACTGACTATGCAGGAAAAGCTATTGGGGGAGTGTGAGGCCCCTGTTGGTGGGAATAGGTATCCGCACTTTTTGGCTATTAGAATAAGGATTTAAAAGAAAGTCCGGATTTCTGGCCATCATGACTATGGAGCTAATAACTGAATATTCACTGATATACCCCAAATAAGTTGTTCACCTGAGTTCTAGAAGCATTTAGATCTTTAGACTGGAACTAGATTTGAAAGACTATACAGAGAGGTAGTCTAATTATACAAAGCTATTAATGGGATCATGAAACCAGAGTTAAGCAAAGCCTGGATCCAAATGGCTTTACTCTTCCTCACGTATCTTTCTTTCCCAGTCCCGCATAATCTTCCCATGTGTTTTTCATTCAATTAATTCCCCCCACTCTGTGACTAGGGGTGAAGAAAGTAATGGCATTAAAGCCAATCATCACCCAAACTATTTTTAATTGCATGCTGGATTTCTTTGTTTTCCTTTGCAACTCTTACCTTTACTTTCTTCTCCTTTTGCCACTTTGGCTATAGGAAAGATAGTAGCAACATGTACACAGTCCAAAATAGCCAGGAGGATTTTTGTTAGTCTTAGGAGGTCACAAAAATTGTAGAAGCCAAAATAAATTAAGTTTCTTGCCAAGTTTACCACCTATGTTTTAAATCAAAAGAACAATGAATGTGTAGAATAATGGTTCTTGCAACTGCTCCTTTCCCACTAAATTCACAAACATTCACTAAAGCACCTTTAATATTATTCTTTCATTAACATGTTATTTAGCTTTTAAAAGTATTTCTGTATAATAGCATAGATCTTCATGTAACAAAGCACATAGACCAGAAATAGTGGATACTGTGTTGAAACAAAGCAATTAATCCCACTTAGCCATGAAGTTAAGAGGAAGGGCCAGTCACTCATTCTCTTACCTAGTGTAACTCACAAGATTGTCAAGAGGTTAAAAATCTGGTAGCTCCACATATACACATTTGAGAAGAATTCTAAAAACTCTGGTTGGTGCAAAATGCAATACCAATATTGCTAGCAAATGCTGATTACAGATTGACAGTGATTATGTTGCCAATGCCAGTGCTATGGACTGCCTACTTAGTTCTGTGCTCAGCTCAAAGTGTTGGTTCCAAGTCCTAAGCCATGTGAGACAAGGGTATCTAAAGGATCACCTGCTCCCATACGAGACTGTTTTGAGTGCTGATATCTGATTTGTGGACCTCCACCCTTTGAAGTCAGGTAGGTGGCCACAGAGGATTACCTCTGGTGTGCCACCTTGTCTATTAAATATCTACCCTACCTGGCACCAAACCTTTTAAGTTTCTTGTGACAGGCCAAAACCTTTCACTGCTTTTTCATAGCTTACTGGATGTCCCATCCTGTAGGTTGTATTGACTTACACTATGTAATCCTTCTTAATGCTCAGAAAGAAAGGTGGATTATAAATAATGTAGATAAATAAATACATAAATATTCTTCATGACACTGAAACACTGTTCACTGTCTACAGCCTTCACATAGTTGAAATTTTACTATAGTCTTTTATGGGCATTATCAACACTTATTCTGATCTAGGCCTGATCTAAGGAAATAATCTCCCGCCTGTCCTTCAGGAAGTTGCATAAAGCAGTTCTATTCAGGAAGTGACCATAGTATGATGGTGGGTTGGAACACTGAGCTTGTTTCTTTTGATATTCTTCTATGTGTGGATTTTATTTTAATTTACAGGATTTCATCAATGTTTATATGTCAGATTGTATGAAGGCTTATGTCAGTTGCTTGATTTTTCAATGAGGGTGAAAATTGGGATATAAACATTTCAATTAATAAATAATACAATTTATTACTTTTATGACCTCTATGTTTATGACCTTTATATTTGTATAAGGCTCTACATTTTATGTTGTTTAATTGGTTTGATTCTACTCTGTTTTTACTTGGAAACTGCCTCAAGCAAACTTCTTGGAGAGCCTGGTATATGAATATTTTTAAACAAAAATATGCTCCCCTGAGCACCTGACAGAAGGACAGGGTACAAATGCAGCTATCCTTTACTTTCACAGTGTTTTAGCACCAATAGCAAAGCAACATGCTGTATGGACCCAATAGTTTGGGTCAGGTTAAAGGACTGAAATAGCCTTGGTTGTCCTGGTGGATGATCTGTGCCGGGAGATGGACAGAGGGGGTGTGACTCTGTTGATTCTCCTGGACCTTGTAGCACCTTTCAATACCATAGATTATAGTATCCTTCTGGATTGCCTTTCCAAGCGGGGACTAAGAGACACCATTTTTTGCTGGTTCCAGTTCTACCCAGAGGTTAGATTTCAGAAGATGGTTCCTTGGCCTTTGGCCAGTGTAGTCCTGCACCGCCTCATCTTGTTTCTCTGTGCTCTTTAACAGCTACATGAGGATACTGGGTGCCGTTGAAGCCATCCAGAGATCTGAGCTGGGTGTTTTCCAGTATGAAAGACAATGCTCAGCTCTGGCTTGCGCTTCTGGCCAATCCCAGAGAAGCATAATTTTTTTTCTTTATTATATAAAACAATAAAAAAGAAAAAGAGCTGGAAAAGACTTCTGTCTGAAGCTGTGAAGAAATGCTGCCAGTTCTCATAGATAATACTGAGCTAGAAGGACTTTTAGTCTACTCTGTAAGGCAGTTTACGTGTTCAAGGCACAATCACATATATGACTTCTGTGATTAATTCCAAAGAGGATTTTCTTCCCTGCCTCTCACACAAAAAGGTTATTTACCTCAAAAGTGAGTTTGTTTTTTTCTTTATCAGAAAAAGGAAATCTCTGGCAGACAACATCTCTTAAATATTCTTCCACAAAGTCCATGGTCTGTGCAAACCTCTCTTTAATTTCATCTTTGGAAGTTCCACTGCTATCATAGCTGGAGGAAAGGGAAAAAAAGCTACTAATAAATGAATTGCACAGAAACAGATCCCCTATCATACCAACTTCTTTTTTCCCCTTGTCTCCAAACAGAAACATCTGAGCACATCCAAGAAATATGATTAAGCCAAGTTTATCGAGTTTTCCTGAATTTTTCATTACAGACAATACACAAACAAAAAGTCTTGCAGCAAATGCCGCAGGGAGGCATGCATCTGCACATTTTGTGGCTGAAACATCTACCCTGGCCCCCAAGAGATGCTTCGGCCACAAAATGTGCAGCTGCATACTTTCCCAGCTCTTCCCCTTCCATATCACCCGCAGTTCCCTGTCCTTGCTCCACATCATTGGTCACCACTGGAAGGAAATTGAACATCATATTGTCACAACTCTAGAGGTAATGGAGTGAAGTTAAATATATAACTGCAATTTTCAGCATCAGTATAATGTCTTCACATTTAGGTCTGCTGCTTATGTATGGTGTAGACAGGTCAGACTCCCATAACCACTTTTTATTTAATATTTTATTTTGTAAATCTTCTTTTATTAGTATTTTGATAAAGCACAAGAAAAAATGCTCTCTTTTCCCAGCAGACAGGAAACTTAGCATCAGAGAGAAGAAAGAAAATGTTTTATAGCATGTTAGCTAGACTTAAAAAGTACTTCTTTTCAAATGCAATGAAAAACTGGCTTATGCTTCTTTTGTAAGGAGTGCCTAAATTCTCAAATATCATTTAATTCCTATGTAGACTGCAAAAATACGATGACTCAATATTCAAATGAGTTGGTAGACAGAACAGAATAGATGCTAAACTGAAAAGAACAACTGAGGCTGACCACATCTGTTTGGTAGTGTACTCATTTTAAAATGGCATAGCTAGGCTTATTTTTAAGGCAAAAGATGTTTCAGAGGTGGTTTGCCATTGCCTGCCTCTGCGTCACGACCCTCTGTAAAAGACTTCCTTCCTCATTCCCCTGCTTTAAGTGGGAGCAGTGGTTTGCTGTTGCCTGCCTCTGCGTCACAACCCTGGTATACCTTGGGAGGTCACCCTTCCAAATACCAGCCAGGGCTGACCCTGCTTAGCTTTCAAGATCTGACGAGGTCAGGCTAGCTGGGCTATCCAGGTCAGGGCTTCAGAGGGAGTACTGGAGCATCTTCCAAATCCATGAGCAAAACCAATAGTTCAAAAGTGCTTCACATGCATTAGTCTGTATTCCTTACAACAGCCTTGTAAATTAAGCCAGTATTATTATCTCCATATTGCAGATGAGAAACTGAAACCAAGATAGTGGCTTGCCTAGGGCCACATAGTGAATTTGTGGCAGAGGCAACATCTGAACCAAGGATTTCACTGATCATGGCTTATCCTGACAGCCACTGCTCTATACCCACATAATTAAATTTAGTTGAAGCCAATGTGGTATGACAGCCCACATGATGTAGTGGTTATAGTGTCAGATTAGGACGACTTCAGTTAAAATCTCAAACTTGATATAAACCTCAATGAGCTCACTCAGATCAGTCATCTCTCTTAGCCTCAATTACCTCACAGAGTTATTGCAGGAATGAAACAATAGAGAAGAAATCCATGTACATCACCCTGAATTCCCTGAGGAAAAGGTGAGATAAAAATCTAACAGGGCTCAAGTTCAAATCAGAAGACCAAACTCTATAATTTATTTATTTACTTTATTTATATTCTGCCTTTCTCCCCAATGGAGACCCAAACAGCTTTCCTCCATTTTATCCTCGCAACAGCCCTGTTAAATAGGTTAGGCTGAGGGTGTGAGACTGGGCCAACATCACCCAGCAAGTATCTATGGCACGAGCAGAGATTTGAACCGGAGTCTCCCAGATCCATTCCTAGTCTGACACTTTAGCCACTACACTATGCTGGGCTCTCTATAAATAAATATGGGAAATAAAAATTAGATTATTTTTCTTCCTGGAGTTCTGGAACTTATTATATACAACCAATTATATACAAATAGGGTAAGAAAAAACTTATGACAAATAAATGGGCTTACCCAGCTGTACTCTGTCAGCTCCATAAGCAGTCACCAGTACTCCCCAAAAAGTTAATCATCAAAATGGTTATATAAAGCACATTTATTTAGGCACCCACTACCCCTGAGCATGGCTTTATGGCTTGTATAATGTGTGACAGGAGAGCCTCAGGCCATGTAGGAAATTCTTTAAAAGACCTTCTAGCCTGACAGCCTTTAGATCACGAAGTACTCACTCATCAATAGCAATTTCAGAGGGTATTTCTGACCATAATCGGGCATATTTCACAGGGGTCACTTGTTCCTGGGGATCACGGTCAACATGCATGTGGAGCATCAGCCGGCAAAAGGAAGCTCTCAGGTCATATGGTAGATTTTCATCAGACATGCACCGAAGGATGAGGTCTACATCGAGTTGGCCAGATATTTCATTTATAGCCAAGTACTGCCGATCAAGACACATCCTGGCAAAAAGATTCAGCTGATACCTTCAGTGAAATAAGTGACAGGAAAGAAAGCATTAGTTGGCTTACATGGGACTCAATATTTGAAGCTAGCAATAAAATGACAATAAAGCAGCTATTGCTGATGCAATGGTAAATATTTCATCAGGCTAAACACAGCATGGGAGAATTTTGGACACAGTATAACAATGTTCTGTAATCCAATGTCAACTTTGTGTATCTTCTGATCACCTTTAGAAAATGTGGAATGCATGTGTTTCACAGCTGAAATTCAAGAAGCCCTTTCAACCTTAATGCCCAAGCCCCCAAAACTGTTCACCTGAACTTACAAATATTGATACAGACTTGAAAAGACATTATCACCATGCAATAATTACAAAGACAGCTTGGTTGTACAAAACTGCTGTCACAGATTGACTATCATCTGTGACACAAATCATATGGTTGATCATATGACACAGATGATAGTCCTTTCCTATCATAGAGTATGCACATCACTTGATAACCATCTTCTAAACTGATGGTATCTATTCAGTCATCCCCTGGAAGTGAATTCATCTCATTACAAGTAGCTGGAGAGAGTCTACTAAACACTTCAGGTTACACTGCCATAGCCAAGTATTGCTTGCGGTGTTAACCTGTAGTAGCTGAGTACATCCCGGTCTTCCTTCTGCCCTTCTTTAGCATCCTGAGCCAGTTCTCTGATACTCTTACTGCGGACCTCTTTGTTGCTGTCTTTCCAGAATAACCAGACTTCTTCCTCATCCTCACCAACCTCCAATGAGTTTTCTCCAGATGATAATTCTTCAAATTCAAACCGAGATAGGACCAGCCTAAAGAAATGTGGAAGGAGAAAAACTAATCACTTATATTCTTATTTCTGTAGATATGGACAGCTCTTCTTTTTAGAAATCTGTTTTGTCTACCAGCTGTCATTACAACCTCTGGCAACAAGATGCACGCATTATGCACCATGGAGGGGGGAAGTGAAAAAATCTTCGTTAATTTTAATTCCACTTCATCTGATACCCTCTAAAACTACAACAAGGCTTGTCCAGTAGCACCATAAAGACTAACAAGATTTCCAGGCTGTAAGATTTTGAGACTCAAAGCTCCCTTGGGGGTTAGTCTCACTACTGGACTTTAATCTTGCTCTTCCACTGCAGGCCAACACAACTAACCACCTGAACCTACCTCTAAGTCTAGTAAATCTAATATGGGAAAAGTTAAATTGCAATTTCCTGTTACACATTTCAGAACCATCAATTGCATGTAGGTTGGAGAAACCAAAAAGTATCCACTGTTCTGCTACTAAAAATATTCTGCACTTGCCCATACTGGAGGCTACTTTTCTGTCTGTCTCATCTTTGCAAAATGTCTATCTACCACAACCTTTCCTCTCTAAACATTTTGGCAAACACCTCAACTTACTTTGTTTCAATTAGTATATCTGCATTTGCAGGGTTTAGCACAGCTTTACAAATCAGCTCCTGAGTCACTGGAATAGATTTGTTCATGGAAACACAAAGATCTGAGAGGTAATCCAAGAATCTAGTGAAGAAAAAGATTGCTTCAATTAATATTTTGCACAAAGCTAACAAGATGACAAAAACAGCAAGCTGATTTCCCCATTCCACTCTCCCACATATAAGGCTGGGGTTATCAGCACAACTTACAGGCAACAGGCAACTCCCTGAGCCATTTCTCATAGCCCAACATCCCATTTTCAAAATGCCCTATAACAATGAAAAATCACATCTGCTTTGGAACTGAGGCTCATTTACCTCTAAACCAGCTGCAGACTTCACCCCATTGAACTGTATCATGACACTGTAATTCATGCTAGGGACGTAGCAACACATAAAAAGGTCATCTAATGGGAAGTGGAGGCACTGATTATTACACTGGGTGTAAGAACAGAAAATGCACCCTCAATGACATGTGTTGAAGCTCAAAAGCCTTGAGCATTACAGGTTCTTAAGGACCTCATGAGATGTTATAACGAGGCAAGCTTCTAAGCGCAGCAGGCCCAGCGATAGAGTTAGTGAGTTATTGCAAGGAGGCCCCCTCTGGTAGGAGACAGGCATACAGGGATACAGGAAGGCTTCACCAGTAGCAAAACAGATTAATAGAATCCAGCACATTGACAGGAATAGGAAGAGGCCAATTGTCCTGTTTATCCAATGATATCAAGTGTATCAAGAAGCTTACACAAGTTTTTGCACAAGCCTTCTTTTGTTTAAATAGGGAAGGATTAAAGCAGGAGTATAATTAGCACTGGACTTGGGACCATTATCTTTGGATGTGCAAACAGCTGAGCAAGCAATTTAGAATTGAAAAAAAAATGCAATATGCACAGAAGTTATCAAGGAACTGTGAATATCTGAGATGCACTGTCCACCACAGATATCTGACCACAAAAATAAAGAAACAAGTTTGGCATGTTCAAAATTTTGACTTGCCATACGTGTGAATGAAGAAATTCCCATACCTACCCCCCCAACCCCCAGTGGCAACTCTCACCTGGGCTCTCTGTTTTTTCTTACAAGACTAACAAAGGTATCAATCTCGGCAGCAGTGATATGCTTCTCTAGCAGCTTGCGGTTGTTATGGAGCAACGCTGTGATGGTGTCTTCTGCCAGGACGTCGTAGCCAATTTGTTTCTGCATAAAGCCAAACTGCTTGGCTATATATTCCTAAGGAGTTAAAAAAGGGGACAAAGGGGACAAAGTAACTTAAAAATCTAAGAATGGTAGGAAGGGAAAGTTGCTGTTCTTGAGAAAAGGCTATGTTGAAGAGCAGCACATACCACTTGTGTGTGGCAACCCTGTAGGCTTGCCTGAGACCTTCCCTTTCCCCAGCAATGCCATTATATTAGCCACCAAAAGCTCTGCTGTACACAGCCCACTGCTGTTCATTTGCCAATTGTCCTTGAGTCTGAAATATGTGATTCACCATGGTTCTTTTCCAGCAGTCCTTTATATAAGTGAGGCTACTATACATGAGCTGTTTGAGATAAGGCTTAGCTTTTCAGGAGACATGTGTTGAAAACAAAGGCCAGCATATACATGAATGGGTCAAAAGCATTTCATACTCTTGCAGGTCACACAGATAAGTAGTCCTTAGAATGAAAACCTGGACAAAACAAGCTAGATTCTCCCTTTCTTGCTTCCCTAACCTGATTCTTCCTGTAGTCCTGCTGGGAGTGTCTCAGGACTCTGTAACAAAGTCGGCATATGTGCCTGAAAGGAGCATGACGCTGATCTCCAAGTTCTTCCAGTCTCAGCATCGGTCCATCTCCACAGTCAGTAAATGGTGCTTGTAATAACTTGAAGATCTGAGGAATTATACGATAAAAGAAAAGATTAAGGAACTTGTATTGTAATATTCAAGTGTTTATAACTACATGTTGTGCCAGCTGTTTGATACATTGTATTACTTGATAAACTGGATGTGTGTGAAACAAATGGGCCCCTGTACATGACTTGGGCCTGTCATGACCAACCTGTGCATCTATTTATAGTCCAGCTTTCTTGCTGAGACTCCAGGCAACTTTCATAATGTAAGCTGGTACAATCAACAGGTAAAAGACAAATGTGGGAAGATTACCTAAATTACGGCACCAATCTCTACATGGTGGACATCCAGGCAAACATGACTCCCCATAAGAAGACAGTAATTACAACAGCTTCAGACCATTGTCTGAATGGTCTTCAGACCATTGTCCAGTAATGGGAGTTAAATTGGAGATGGCTTGAGGGCTCTTGGAAACCTGACCCAACCTAAAATTTTACAAAGCAATTTTCTGTGACCTTTTCCCCTCTCTAAGTTCCAGGATAGCCTAATCCCATCAGATCTTGGAAGCTAAGCAGGGTCAGCCCTCATAAGTACTTGGATGGGAGACCACCAAGGAAGTCCAGGGTTGCTACGCAGAGGCAGGCAATGGCAAACCACCTCCGAACATCTCTTGCCTTAGAAACCCTATAGGGTCACCATAAATTGGCTGTAATTTGATGGCAAAAAAGCAGGGGGGGCAGATTCCACATTCAATTCCTTGCATGCACAGATACCACGTATCTTGGATGTGTTCAAAAAAATGATCTCATGGGGAATCTGGGGGCTGAGACACAATTTTGGCAGAGACAGAGTCCTGTGCACATCAACCATTCTTTGTCAGCATCTACTTCACTAGATGCTCTCTTATTCAATATACCTGTTTCAGAATATTTTGCTCTCTCATTAGCTTTTGGCGCTCTCGATTTGGCTTTGCAAACATTACTTCAAGTACATCTTGTCCAGAATTTGTTCCGCCGGTAACAAAATACACTAGATCTTCAAGCAACTTGGTAACAGATCTAGAAAGATTTAATAAATCCTAAGTATTAAGTCAAAATGCAATCATTTGTAGCAAAAAAATAATACCAATGAACTCTTTAATAGTATATCGAACTGCTTAAAAGAGAAATTAATGTACAGATGTAAATCCAACCCCAAAACCACTGAATCTGGTATACTATAAGAAGTGCAAATTCTAATTTTAACTTTGGTAGGAATTTTTAGATAAGAGTGTGTGTCTATGTAGCATCGATAGAAATTTGCTAACTTTCTTCTCATGCTCAGCTGATTTCCCTTGTAGTTTGGAGGCACCTTATTCTCTTTAAAAAAGCTTTCACTGCAGTCCTCTCACCTCCTTTCATTTTGGGTTATTGTTCCTTTTTCCAGCTTGCCTGCAATGGAACCCAATACTTTGCTTGCATCATTTGCAAAATCCAAGTCCCGAACTTCAGCAGGAGAAACTGGTACTATAGCAAAAGCTTCTTTATCCTCTTTTACTGGAGAGGTACCAATCTAAAAACCAAGGCAATTTTAGTTGTACTCTAGTAAAAACTGAAAAAGCAATAAAGGCCACTGCATAATCAAGACGGGGAAACAATGTTGAAATTTTAGAAACATGAAGTGAGATTCTGATGGGCAATATTTTAACTGTGTTGAAACAGGCAGTTCAGCATTTGTTAATCCTCAAAAGCAAAGGCCAATGCAAGTGGCTTAAATATGTCCATTACTGATTCACTGATGTGAACACTGCTAGTGAGATCCACCGTTATGACCCAATTATCAGACTGTAGCACTAAACAGGAAAAAGAGATAGCAGCCACTACAGAAATTTAGCACAGCACATGTTGGGGAGACTATACCACTTGTGCGGATCTTGCCAGCAGACACACAGTCTATTAAACTGCAAATGAGATCAATACCAGCCTGGCTTGCAAATGTTAACACACCCAACATTCATAAAAACCTTGTCAGAACTGCTGTTATTTCTAGAGCTTTCTGAACAGATTATTAGTTTTCTTTTCTTTTTTAATCAAAGATGCAATCTTCATGTTTATGCTTCAGTCTATTTTAATAACTTGAATAGTGCTTAAGCAAAGAGGTCCCAAATCAGAATTGGGAACATAACCTACTTTCCTTTCTCCACTTCCCTCAAGACAGTTTCACTGGTAACAGGAGGAAATACATAGTGCATTAGTTTCATCACTGTACTTACCTTAAGCATGACAGGTTTTTCTTCTTCTTTATCAATGGGAATATTGGTGCTATGAACCCAAGTATTCGTACACAGATGTCTAAGTCTGACATAGGAGTTCCTAATAAAAGAATCAAATATATTCACAGTAAGGTGGCTCCCACCACATAATTTCTTTAATAATCCATGAAATGTTTGGAAAGTTCTAAGACTTCTTCCCCTGGAAAATGTTATTTGCAAATGTATCTTTTAAAGTGGCAATCCACTCTTTAAAATAAAACAGAAAACATAATTGTTAGAGTTTTTAAACAAATTTGCAAAATTAGCTAGAAACTGAACTATAATTTATATTCCCAAACTGTATTTTATTTTGGTTTTCAGAGTAATGTAAATACTGGCTCCCAAAGTAGCTTAAATCAATTAAAAACTAGCAAAACAAAACATGTAATTTTGGTAAGGTCTGGGACCAGCCATCATAGAAAGCTGATGTTTAGCTGATGGCTCATCTTCCTCTAGCCTTGTTGTTGATAGGTAAGTGGAGCTCTCCAGCCTTCGTGATCTGACATGAAGGACAGGCTCATTCATGCTGTGTCAAGATGCTCCATTCTTGGACCCATTCCCAGGAAGGGAAATGCAGAGGATCTTTGTAGGTATAGGGTTAGTTAGCAATTTACTTTTCAATTTTTGCCCCAAACTGTTCTGCCTTCCTTCTACTTATCAATAGATTGTTACCAAGTACCTGTGCTTTCCCTAGAAATACTTTTATGTAAAATATTATCATAAAATATTGTTACACTCAGGAACTGCGGGGGGTGGTGGTGCTTATGGTTTACTGAAAATTGTTCAGAAAGAATATCACCCACATTTCGACACAGGCTGCTTTACATTTGGTACTAAGGAGGAGCTCTCTCAGTGCTGAAATGGAAACTGCTGACAGCTACAGAGAGCAGAAGTGGAAGAGCAGTCCACATGCCTTGATTTCTTTCTCACAAAACAGAAGTATACACATTAATACTTCTAGCTTGCAAAAGTTCCAGATTCAAAAGAATTCCTTTTGCTGATGGCAGCTCATACCAAGAAGGGATTCTAAACTGGGGGAGGAGATGTTCCTGAGGAAAGTTGGAAAGTAAATTTTCAATAGACCCCCTTGATTCTTGGCCAACTCAGAGAGTAAGATTGAACTAACAAACAGAGGACTCTGTGAGCCAAGGAAGGTTTGTGAAATGGTGCCATTTGAGATCAGTTGATATGGCCTTACTGCATGGCCCTTCATTTACTGAGGTAAGTCAAGACAAAGGACAACACAGAGAAGGATACAAGAACAGCACGCAGGAGCAGATCAAGGGTCCAACCAGCTTAGCATCCTTTTTAAATCAGAGGTTAAACAGATGCTCCCAAAAAGACTATAAGCAGGATACGGAGACCAAGGCCTTCCCAGGAATGGCATTCACCGTTCCTAAACAGAGATTCCACCTAGACCTCATGGCCAATAGCCACAAATTGACCTACCCTTCATGAATGTGTCTAATCCCTTAAAATAATCTATGCTAGAGACAATCACCACATCCTCAAATGAACTATGCTTCCTTTTAAGTAGTATTTCCTTTTATCTGCCCCAGAATCTACTGACCATCACTTCATCAGCTTACCCATGAGTCACAATACTTGTTATACTATCACCCTATACACTCCATGCATAATTACATAAATCCTTTCATCATTTTGGTTACCCTTTTCTGTACCTCTTCCAGATCTACAGTACCCTTTTTGAGATTTGGTTGCCTGTATAGACAGTATTCCAAATGTGGCCATACCACACAAGGGCATTACAGTACTGGCCATTTTTCCCCCAACCCCTTTCTTAATAATTCTCACCATAAAAAGCCTCTTTCCTATTCAGTCTTCATCAGTGCATAGCACCATAAGCATATATTTAAAGTTAATGCCTTCCCTAGCATCACCTAACATTTCGGGTTGGCATTATTTGGGTTCATAATGATGTGCCAAGTCACAGACCACTTGCAACATAATACCTTGGAACAAGGCTGTCTCCCCCTCGCAAAGTAGTGGGATCAAGTTCAAAGATGGAAGAGATATCATTCCCTTCTGGTACAGAAACCAGAGAGTACGCCATCTTCTCTGGAGCATTATGTAGTCCCCTTCTCGCTGCATCTTGGTCAGGATCCATCTGTGAATATCAAATCAAATTTAAGAAATCAGAAGAGTGGCTTGCCCAGATTGAACGGCAAAGTGTTATAAAGAAATCCACCCCTGTTACTCAGGGCCACAGAAAATTAAAATTACAGGCAGAAGCACAACACAGTACATCAGGATCTATAAGTTACACAGAAATGGATAGAAGATTCATTAAATTTTCACATAGAGCCACTGAGAAATCCAGACATGATTTAGACTGTTCAAGAGTTCCCCAGCTTCAAGGAAAGGACTTTGACAAAATACTTTTTAAGAAGCCAGAACAACATCTATCAAGTTTATTTCTCATTCAGGGCAATGACACCTTCCAAAAAACCCCAAACCATTTGATATGGCAAGTATGACATCTTCAAGATGGTGAAAGCTGAGCAGTTGACTTTATGTGATTCACATTAAATATCATTATCTGAAAGTACATGGACTTTGAATAATTAAAACAGAGGGAGCATTTTTAGATGAAAAGTATTTGTAAAGTGATTATGATGTCTGCAGACTACAAAGGAAAAATCAAAAACAAGCCAATCAGGAAACTGGAGACACTTGGAGGGGATAAGGAGACAAATGAAAACAGATATATAATTTCTTCAAGATAGTATCCAAACATCACTCGATAGCCATCTTGAATCCGAAGAGATACAACAGGATAAAAATGTTTGGAATAAATTAATCAAATAAATACTGCATGAAATTCGGGAGGTAAATAACTATAGAAACCTAGATTACATCAAGTAACATTACATACCAAAGATCTTTTTTCCCAACCATACAATGAACACTGAAGTGATTCCTATTAGGGATGGGCACAAACCAGGAAAATGTGGTTCAGTTCATGATTTGTGACGTGCCTCGTTTGCTAATCATGAACCATCATAAACATTTAGACTCAATAGAAAGGTCCCTCCCCATGTCCTGGAGACACTAATGTGGCATGGGATCTCCAGATAACTCTCCTCTACCTGCCCTCCAAGTTTGGTGATAATTGGATTTACCAGGTCTAAGTTACAGCCCCTCAAAGAAGGTACCCCCAGGTAAGTGCTTTCTAGGGAAATGACTGCCTGTCATTGGAGGGCAGGTAGAGGAGAGTCAGCCAGAGATCCCTTATGAGTTTTGTGTCTCTAGCTTGCAGAGGATCCGTTCAATACACAACTGGTCGTTTTGACAGGTGCAGGTTCAGGAGGTTCAGGAGTGTATCAAATGGATCCTGCGCAAGCTAGAGACACAGGGGACCTCCCCTGGATGCTCCTCTACATACCCTCCAAGTTCCACCCCCTGTTGCTTTGAAGTTTGGCAAACATTTAGATTGAGCTGAGACTGACTGGAAAGGTTTGTGGCAAGCTTTGTGCCAGTTGACCTGCCACAAACCAACCAAAATTTGTCACAAACTATAGTTTGTGAGAGAGTTTGTGCCCACCCTTAATTTCCACAAATACATACATATGAAAATAAGCAACTCCAGGGGACCCTGCATATATCTTCTCAAAGGTAATCCTGAATTCCCTGAAACTCCTTCATCAGAAGAACTCATCTATGGACAATGTGACAAATCTACTCCATCCATCACAGATACCAATAGAATTATTGAAGAAACCACAGAAAAGAATGAAACACTCTGCAACAGTCTGAATGAAACTGGGCGGAGCAAAAAATCAGAGGTCAGTCTTTACAAAAGGTCAGCGTCTAAAGCAGCTGCAGTTGCTTGGTCTAGCTGCAGCACTATGGCCCTCTCTGAAGTGTAAATGGAGTCGTCAAATACCAAGATAGGAAGCATATGAGCTCTACGGATACTGGCCACCCTGTCCTGCAGAGTATATGGCAAAGTATAGCATAATGACAGAAAAATGGCAGACAAATGCATCAAAACAACAAGAGGAGACTGAACCTTTGAAGTAGGATGTGGGGGGAAATGTTAGCAATATGTGGTACAACCCTACCCCTAACATGCTTGGTCTTTAATGAGTGGACTCGACAGCTCCTTAGGGCCCCATTTTAGCACAACATTATTTCCACATTAAACTATAAGTTTACATAGCCCTACTCTGCAATTAGAAAAATACGTAAATAAATGTGTACACCCGAGATACTAACTTTGCCTAATACTTAGCCTGTTTTTGGTCTAATTATGCCATCTGGTGGCCAAAAGAGAGAACAGGAAAGATTATCAGACTAAGTCTAATAAGGACCCTTCATTTTTTGTTATTGTTGCAATAAATGCTATTTTGCTACATAACATTCTGCACTTCTTCGCTCAAAGTTGCATGGATATTTCAGTTTGCATGTGGTTAAAACTGCAAAACTTTATACCTGTTAATCTCCATATACTGTTTACATCCTTTTTCATTACAAAAACTGGCAGAGATTCTATTGGACACAACACATATGCCATCACAGGCACTACTGAACCTTCCATGTAATAAAGTGTGTGATAAACAGCAACTAATTCCCACCCATGCCTCATACCCTTTCCAGTCTACAAACTTCTATTTAAGTTATACAGTTGCTCTGTACCAGCCCCAGCAACACAGCCACTTCATCCAGTAAAACAGTAAGTTGCTATCAGCCTATGCCTCACTTTCTCATTTTAGTTTAGGGAAGACCCTTGGTCAGCCTATGACAGGGAGTACCTAAGCATCATACTGATCCCAGCAGAACAGCCAGGAAAGCTTTTTTGCCAGAGATTTCTTTTCTTTTCTTTTTTTTGCCTAGACTTCAGAAAAACTGTGTTGAGGTATGCTGCAACAGCTTGCAAGTCAGACTCAAAATTCCTGTGCTAGATGGACCATCTCTCAGAATTAAGGCAGCTCCTGGAAAACCTTAGGGTTCAGTGCCTGTCACTTTAAATAGTACATTTCTCTCTTCCTTAGGAAAAAATCCAAACCAAATATATTTGGTTTATATTAACCAAATAAGTCATCCTTCAGAGAAAGTTAATATCAGTTAAAAATAAAGGAAGAAACTGGCAGCTAGCATCTTTAACCTTGATAAAGTTAAACAGCAGATCTAGAAAACCAGCTGGAAACCCTATGTATATAACCTTGAGCTCCATGATGAAGTAAGGAAGGACATAAATGAAACATAGAATTCTTTACTGTATTGTATAAATGCTCCCATGTGTAATACTTGTATGAAGTAACTACAGGTGTTATGTTTCCAACCATCTTATATACAATAAAGTTCCATCTCTACAGTTCTAGAGCATCCTATGCAATGTATATTAATTAGGATCCAAATGGATCTCATAATCATCATTGGAGAATATTTCCTCAAGTTTTACATCCTACCATGCTTTCTGCTCATCAAAAATCAACAGTAAGATATTTACCATATCCAGATTTAGGTACCAACTACGTTTTTTTAAAAAAGGAGCATATGTAAACAGCAAGCCTTTGTTTCCTTTTTCCACAGCACCAGGATCTTTTTTTCTGTTGGGGAGATAAAAATGGTCCTGATGCTGACTCTCTACAGAGGAGTCCCTTCTTTATGCAAAATCTAGTAAGTGAGGAAGAAAGCAATATATGAAAGCAATGTGGGACATTAACTTATGCATCGGGAGAGTGCAATGACACAGCAGGTGCAAATGTGCAAGCTTTCCCCATAAAGCTGTCCTGTGCACATCTCAACTGTAGGGGGAAATTGTCATTATACAGGAAGCATTGCTATGCAAGGAGGGCAGGATATAAATCGAATTAATAAATAAATATAAATAAACAAAGAAGCATTACCCTAATGTATTATCTAACATCAGTGGCAGGTCACATCATATTCCCATGCCATATATGAAGGAGAAGCCACTTTTGCATGTCTTGAAATCTGCACATGAATTTGCGTGTAGATGGTATTGCTGAGAATGTGATCATGCAGAGGGGCTACAATTTCTTAAGAAATTGCAAAGGGATGCAGGAATCACAATGTAAAATTCCTGGAAATGGTGGAAGCCATGGCGGGAAAAATATCCAACCATCTAATTCTAAAGGAAACAGCAGCTGGGGGGAGAGAGGAAAGGCAAGGCCAAATCTAAACTTTTTTTTGTTCCTTTAAGAATGTGGAATGATTATGTACAAATACCAATAAATTAGACAGCTGTTCAAATGAACACTATATTTTAAATGCTTATCTTCAAAAATGAAGGAAGTTAATATTACTGTGGGTACTTGGGTATGTTTGGTTTATTTTTGATGTACATATTCATTTGTTTTTATTCATTTATTTTTCTTCAAAAAAAATGGCAAATTCAGTGTTAATTACTGAGCAGCAAATTATTGCACTCTAAGTTACCTGAGCAAGCATATTTTTCCAGTTGGCAAACAGGACAAAACAAGCATGAACCCACAAGGACTTCAGGGGCATCTCATTTTCCTCTTATGTTAAATATTGGGTTCTGGATGCATTGCAGTGAAACAGCTCTACTTTATTAAGTGATTTCAGGAACACTACAAGACAAACTCCAGGGCAGCTGCCCTGTTTATAAGCATGGAAACACCACACCCTAAACACACCCCACTCCCAACTATAGGCTCTTTACATAACACTGTTCCTCTATTGGTCTGCTCCAGGATCCTAGTAAGCTATTGTTCGGGAGAAACAAGCTCAACCAGATACTGGTTCAGGGATGACTCAGGCTCAGGACACAACACTTTCCCTGCTATTTTCTCTTTCCCTATAACCTCTCCTCTTTTCCTGCTTCCTTCTCTCCTTCCCACCGAACAGTCAACCTACCTTTATCTACCTGTCTGCCTTAAGTTCTCCTCCCTGTCAGCCTCTATCTAGGAAAACTATGCCATAATTGTATGGTGCCAGCCACTGGGCCAAGACCACTTGCATGGTAGGGAACCTTCAAGGACCCAAGGAGGCACATCACATTCCCCTGTATCTCCCCCCACATTATTTCTCCTTTCCGTCCTCCCAGCAACTCCCACATCTGCTCTTCTTTCCTTGTCTCATTGTCTCTTTCTCAGCCATTTACCTACCTATCTTTTATCTTGGTGATTGCAGGAGGGGCAACATTCTCCTCTCCTTGTTTTTATCCTCACAACTCCTCTGTGAGATAGATTAAACTGAAAGTAAGTGGCCCAAGGTTACATAGTCAGCTTCCATGCAGACTGCTGATTTGAACCTGGGTCTTCGAGACCTTAGCCTGAGCTCTAGCTGGTATACCACAATGGATTTCATAGGGTGGCTGCTGTTGAATGGTAGCAAGCCACCAGGCCTAGCTGAGTCATGCAAGTTGTGTGTTAGCAAGTTGTACAATGGTTGCCACCAGGCCTGGCCCCAATGAGTCTCCCCTCAAAAGTCAAAACAGCCCTAGAAAGGGCTCTGCCCCCCCCCCGCCTTTTCCTGACAGAAACCTAGGCTAAAAGGCTGGCAATACTGTTCTATTTACCTAGCAATGGCCATGGAGGCCATCCATTTCTTAAAGTACAGGAACTTATGTTACCATTTCGGGTTGTTGTTTTTTTAAAAAACACCCAATGTTGTTGATTTTTTAAAAAAAATTCTACAAACCTGGGGCCTTTTCAAGTTTGTAGAAAGATCTATCTTGTCCATTCACAGTTCTAATCTTGAGATTTAAGTGTCCTCAGTTTTGGCCAACTTCACTATTAGAACATATGATAAGCAGGAACTCATGAGAAACTCATGCAAGAATCCCCCCCCACATACCCTGGTCACTGCTTACTCCTCTGGCTTCTGATACCCCCAGCCACCCTTCTATACCCTTTCCTCCCACTGCCATCTTGCTGCTCTGCCTGTCTACTCCCCCCACACCCTTGGCACTCTACTCAACTCTTCCCTACTCTCCCCACCCAACCCCCTCACCCTCGCTGCTCTTCATACCTACCCACCTCAGCCTCACCACTCTACTCACTGCCCAGTAGCCTGTCCCACCAGTTAGCCACCTTGGAAGCAGCTCCCCCATTCACCCAACTGCTTCAGGTTTACAACACTGGATCAGTGCCTCCCCCCCATTTCTCTGATACACATGGCAGGATATGTACCTCCTGACCTCCACCACTGATCCAAGTGCAGCACCCCCAACTGCTGGGTCCAGCCTGCACCAGCAGTCCTAGTGCTGCTCCCAGCCAATGCCACCGGATGCAGCATGGATCCTGGCTTCCCCCATGGAGCCCAGCATGGCTCCCCATCTCAGCTGTCAAGCCCAGCCTCAGCTGCTGAGCACAGTGGTGGTCTTAGCCCTTGCCGACTACAGTCACCAACACAATACTCTGGGTGCCAACAGAGAAGGTAGGTGCATTGACTGCATGTGTGCAGACAACCTTCTTGTTTGGGGGGATCTGAACCTCCCCGTGTAATTTTTTTTTTTTTACAGTTTTCAGATTGTTTTGTAAACCCAGAGGGTCCCCCCATGTTTGGAGAAAAATCTCCCCTCTGTCACTGTGGACCCAATCCATGGATTTAGATAACCACAGATGGCCCACACTTGAGAAATAGATATATAGATGATAAAATATTGAACACTTAAACCATCAACATTATGATATATGAGCAGGTCTTGTTTCTAATGAAAAAGGTCAGAAAAAGAACAACTATATTGATTAGGAAAAAAATAGAAAAAACACCTTTAGACATTTATCTGCTGTACTGATATATTTATTGCTTTACAACTGTTGACCTTATAACCTTAACTTGTTATTTAGTTTTTCACTTTACATAACTTAAACATCATTATGTTACATGCTAATTTGCTGTCTATAAGTTTAGAACCTCATCTACCATTCCAATGTATTTGAAAAAGTGTGCCTTGCACATGAAAGCTTATACCTTGAATAAACCTTTGGTGGTCTTAAAGGTGCCACTGGACTCTAAATTTGTTATATTGATTTCATTACCTTATTCTCCAACAGGAAATGCTACATGAGACTATATAGAAATTTCCCCCAAAGTGCTATCTTGGGGTTTGGAAAGATTTGTTGGGGACAAGCTATTAAGAGCTTCTAAAAGAACAAAAATGTGATCCTTGACTAAGCATTGAAACTATATCCTTTCACTTACTGACGCTGCCCTTGCAACATCACACAACAGTCACGAGATAGGAAAGGACATAATATTCTGCACAAACTCAATCAACTGCATACAATATAACCACACAAAAAAATGTGCCAACTCAAGCATAATACTGAGCCATGATTTGCCATTATGCAAATAAACAATGGGCTCATGCACTCCCTCTTTCCTTCCTTTCCTGCTCCAATTCCCTTTCTCCCTTCCTGATGTATGGCATACCATAGTTTGTCTATATGTCCAAATCAATATGCTGTTATGATATGATATGATAGCAATATGTCTATATGTCCAAACCAGTTTACAGTTACTCAAAAGAAAACAACTGGAAACCATAGTAAAACCATTTCATGGTTCCCCTTTGAAAGAAGCCATAGTTTGCTAGATGCAAAGCTATGATTTGCCGATAAGGAAGGGAATGGGAGAGCAAATGGGGAGGGACGCGGTAGAGTGCACAAGGTATGCTCAGGCAAGACCAAACTATCCATTTTGCACTTCAAGTGCTTGTAAGCTATGCAACTCTCATCCACTTAACTCAGGGACATAGATTTGTTCTCCCATCCCATATTTATCCCATTGTTTAGAGTGTCTCTTTCTTGGCTCAGCACACCACTTTTGACAACACTAACTTGGCATGTGCACACCTGATCCATGTCCTTCTAAAAAAGAAACACTTGAACACACTCAACTTCCATCTCCTATAGCCTGGAACACATTCAGTGCACCCCCAAATGTCTAATTCATAAAAACAAATTGTAATTTAACTGTTATTAGAGTGTGGATGAGAGCACGTGCACATGAGAGAATGAGGTAGATGCATCAATATTTGTCTGTTCTGAGATTCAACCTACAAACTCAGTTGAACAGCAGTTTGACAAAATTGTATCAGATCAGTCAATGGGGAAGGAAAAAACATGCTGAGAGTTTCAGCTGCTATCTTTAGGACACTGCAATTTCTCACAAGTAGAGAACAATTGCTATTCACAGTCTTCACCTTATGAGTTGCGACAATGTAAAGTAAAAATAAGATAGCAGCTATCTGAGAAGTGAATTTCAGGGTGTTTTTAACACCAACCAAGTGGAATTCACTGCTGATTCAGTATCAGATAAAGACAGTGTCTGGTTTCAGATATAATCCAAAAGAAAGCTACTCCTCTCACTTAGAAGTGGTGGTGATTCTTACTCCAAGATTCCCAAACTTCCCATTAGTGGGCTGCAAAAGGGGCAGAAGCATGCCTTGAAATTTTAATGTACGTTGTTAAAAGCCTCCACTCTTGCCCCATGCAGCACTGATTCACACCCTCATGCCCTGACAATACACAAGCATTAATATCATCTGTAGGATATATTATGCTTCCTCAGTGCAACCCCACCACAAACACCACAACCAACAGTGCACAAGGAACACCAAAGCACAAGTATTGTCCAGAAAGCACAGCTCTATAGGTGACCTGTTCAGCAAAAGGGAAGGAGGGATGCTAGGAGACAATATTCTCCTTCTCCCTTAAATGACCACCTTCCCTCCTGCCCCTCATCCTTAGTCCTCCTTTCCCTATAAAACCCAAGCCCAACCATGTGTAACTGGAATGAATGCACATCTGTACATCCTGTGTTATCTCCACTTCAGTCAAATTTAAATTATAAACTCTTTGGAGCAGAGGCCTATTTTCTCGCATTCTGCGAAGTGCCAATGCACATCGGCAGTGCTACAAACACAATAAATGCATATTAATATGCTATATCGCAGTTGCAAGGGGAAAGAGAGGTTGCCGGCTCATGGTTCTGAGAACTGAGAAAATATATATGTGTGTCTTTTGAGTACATAGCCAGTTTTAATCTGGAAAAACAAAGGTAACAAGGACATAAAAGGTTAGAGTAATTTAAGGGATTCACAACATGTTGGGATAATGAAAACTTTGATTATAACAGGTAGAAGAATAACAAATTAGTTTAGTTCATCTAAAATTACTGCTACCCAGATATTAGTATTTATAGTCTCTGAAGCCATCATTGGAAAACACCATATTAAGTCTTTCATCAACTAAGATGGCATTTGGCAATGACAAAGTCTTGATTTGTCTACATGCTTGCCAGTCAAAATCAAACCAGGGCCTGTATCAACACCCCTTGGTTAAAGGCAAGAAGGTACTCTTGCCTATACTTACTGATGACTGACACTCCTGGTAATCTTCCACATAGTCAGGATTTACCTGATGGAAGAGAATCACAAGCAGGTCAAAAAAATCTAGCTTCCCCCCTCCCACCTCAAATTCGGTAATATAGTATACAGTGAATTCTTCTTCTGTAGCGTACATATTTTAAGGCAGCATTTAAAATGCCATCACTCACAATTATATTACAGCATTTTCAGTTCACAAACACAATGCTGAAGAAAAAATTGGTGAACAAAGCCAGCTCTATTCTTTGAAGAGTTGGTTAATACAAGTAAATTTGTTTACAGGGGCAAATGTATCAGTCAGTCAAGATATAAACAACTGGGCAAAACATTCAGACTATTTATTCTTTTGGATTCTTTAAACATAGCAGCTGGAAAGTGATTTCTGCAAAATTTAGGGTTGCTTCAAGCTTCTTTTGAAGGAACGCCAAAGATATGTAATAATAATTCTCCAAATGAATGAAAAGAAGATGAAGGGATGTACCAGTTGGATCAAAGAAACAGGGGGGAAATGATGCAGTGAGAAGAAATTTTATTTGAAAATATCAATACCGCAGAAGTCCACAAGCACCTGTCTTATGCTACATACCTCTGCCGCCAAGTAATGTCCAGTAGCAAGATGTTTGAACCGAAAAAGGCTATTCCAGTACCCTGCACCACCTCGACAAGGATCATGTTGTACTACCTGCAAAGTAACAACAACAGAGTTCTAGTAATTCTTACAGGCCTAAGAGCTAAAAGCGACAATGAGGAATATGGCTTCAGGCGGAACATGGTTCTCAGCTGGTCTTTCGGTGGTGTAGGGATTATGAAAGATGGAGGGATACATGTTGTAAAAGCTACTGTCTTTATATGGGTCACAATGAGCCCAGGGTAAATAGCCTCTCCGGTAAATGTGCTGTCAAATAGCGCAAACTGTATCAGTCTCACAAGGGTGGGGGAGACCTCACACATGATTGAATGATGTTCCCACTTCATCTCTTGAGGTACTGAGGGCACATATTAAAGCCTCTCATTTATGTTGTAGAAAAGGCCGATGATATCTCCAGTTAAAAGGATATCAGATAGCAGGCACTGGGTAAGACATCTGTCCAAGACCCTGGAGATTTGGTGCCAGTGAGGGTATATGATACTGAACTAGACAGACCAATGCTCTGACTCAGTATAAGGTGTTTTACACACTAGCTCAGACAAGGCAGAAATAGACAAAAGACCACTAAATCCCATCATCATCTCAATGGGAACTGCAGCTTCTCCCCTAAGGAAGCCTGAAATGGCAGACATAGCAATCTTTATGAAAATGAAATTGAGCTACCTTAAACACAACCTCCTACATTCATTTGGCTTAAACAATTCTGTGCTTAAAAAAACAAAGAGCAAGCCTTGGGGCACCACCAAAAAGGTTTACTGTAGTCTGAGATTTCCTAGACAAAAAATCATTTAAACAGGCCAGAATACCTCATCTGGAATGTGTCTAAATAGGTTAGCTATGTTCCATTTGCTCCCATGAAAGTTTTTAGGTGAAGAAGAAAAGTAGTATTCACCCTCCCCAAGAAAGCAATGTATTATGCTTGGCAGGGGTTCTGGAATTATAGTTTTAATGACCCTGGGAAGGAGAGATTAAACTGAGAGCTTCCTATTAAACTTAATGAAAGAATAGCCACTAAACATACACTGTATCTCTGAACAAGACAGCTTGGAATGTTTATGCTGACATTGTTTGCCCTCCTTTCCCAGAGTAGCAACTCTGGCTAACAATCCAAACCAACATTCTGCCGTTTATGAAAAAGCATTTTTTTTTAAAAAAAGCAGTCAATAAGAGCATATATTATAAATAATAGTGATTTATTATAAAACACCCAACATTGACATGAAAGGCAATGACCAAAGCATTCTAGCTCTCTCTATTTTAAATCAAGGGAGCTCATGAAAGTATGATTTCCATATAAAGTTCAGTGAAAAAAGCTGAAAAGGTATTTTATAGCCTTTCTCAAACAACGTAGTTCTCCACTAATGCACCTCACTTTTTCTAAGGAAATGAAAGTTGTAGGCAGCAATTTGATAACTGCACCCAAGCAAACAACCGCTTCCCTTTATCATAATGAAGTTACTCAGAACAAAAACACTCTAGTTTACATGAACCTTTTCTATCTGCTGCCTTGGAATACAACACTATCCATGCTTTATGGCTGTCATGTCCACTTAAAACTGAAGCATCTGGTCTGCAATGGAATGCACGGTGGTGGGAGAAGTACTCAAACCTTGGAGGGAGGTTAAAACTTACTTGAATATGTTCTCCATATCAAAGATAGTCAGTAGGGTGAAAATATCAATGGCTGATGTTAAATTTATTCTGTTAATAAATTGTGCTAGAGGGCTTCTGCACTCTTTAATAATCACATCAATGCACCCAGTCTGAGGGGAAAACGCTATTTGTGCAGTGCTGGAAAAACCACTGCTTTAGGGAGAAAAGGCCTTATTTAAAAAATGGTGAAAAAGCAACATTTATTAAAAGCCCTTTTGAACAAATCTCCATCATTATTTTACCTCAACTTCCCACAGGGCTTTTGAGCTAGTTGCAGAAGTAGCCGATTGTCTGCCAGTGGTTCTTAGAAAGACATGCTGTTTTTTTCTGTGTTCATCACAAGTCAGAAACTTTTCCTGCTCTGCGTGGAATAACCGCACTACATCCCCCTGCAAAAGCAAAAAGAGGACATTTAACAAAGGTTCAATAAATACAGTTTAATTTAACAGTTAGAGAATGAGATGCATTTGTCAAACTTACCCCTTTTAGGATATCATCTTTATTATCACTCCATTTCATAAAGAGGACAATCTTCCAGCTTGTTGTACAATTCACAGAGTTCACCTACAGCATGAATATGATCAATTAGAACAAAACAGTGAAGGGACACAAATAAAATCACCAAAAAGTTCTCCTGTACAGCTTTGAAAAAACAGAAGTAGCCACAGATCTAAGTGTTGTGGCTGAAATAAGCTTCAAAAAGTTATGACAGGCTGCAGTAAAAACTGATGAGGACTGACATCAGCACCCACCCAAGCCACAGTTAACACTCACAAATCTACCTGTAATCCATTACAGTTCTACCCTGCCTTTTCTACAGGGAAATCAGAGAAGCATGTGGTTTTCTCAGAGTGGCATCAGTGTTTCTTCTTCCTCCATGTTTTCTTCATAACACCACTGGAGGGGACAATAGGCTGAGAGTGACTGGCTCAAGGCAATCCAGTAAACTTTGCAAAAAATACGGGATTTGAACCAGGGTCCTTCCCAGCACTAATCAAGCATTTTAACCACTGTACCACACTAGGGTTTCCTAATCATATTTAAGGCTCTTGTGAGAAGAGAAGTTTATAGACAGGAGCAGAAAAGTTAGGGTGATGGGCTGAACAATTTCCTAATTTACATCATTTATACCCTGCCTTCCTCTGACAACAGATCCCAAGATGACTGGTCATTCCAATAGTTTAATCACAGTCCGGAAATGGAAGACCTTTGTCTGCACCAGCCTGATGAAAAGAGGCTGGAAAATTCAGTAAAGGTAGATATAAAATCATACCACAAAAACTGAGACAACCATCTTATTGAGTGATCTTCAACAAGCCACATTATAAGGCTCTGTTCTCTATGAATAAAACAGGATTAAAGTTAATGATGTGTCTTGCAAAGCTTGTTGATCTACAGATAAAAAACCCTCTCTGTATAAAGAGATTACTTAACTGTATCCTCCAGTGGATACTAGTACTTTAAACATTCAATTTCCACTCTTTCAAGAATCCCTTTCAGTTGTATGTAAAACCCATTTGTTCCACTAATGTTCTTTTTATTGGCTCGTTGTTGTTTGTTTTTTTAAAAAAGGAAGTACAACAACTTACTTCATTGCAGCCAGGATTGTCCACCAGTTGATGAGTACTGGCATGCAAGGGCTGCCCTGCATTCACAGGATTCAAGACCACCTTGTCACCTATGACCACCTGAAAAACAAAGTTCAAAATGTGCTGCTTGATCTTCAAGACATGGAACTGACACAAGAAGTATCCATTTGGTGGTTTGGGGATCAACAACAAGCCACCAAATTGAGTTTTGTTTTGCAGTGAATTATCATTTGTATTTAGTCAATACTCACATTGATATCCCTACCTTTCCCTCCCAAGAAACACTTGAACACATAAAGCTGCCTCGGGCTGGATCAAACCATGAACTCATCAAGGTCAGTATTGTCTAGTCAGACTGGCAGCAGCTCATCCAAGTCTCAGGCAGAGGTCTTTCACATCGCCTAATGCCTGGTCCTTTTAACTGGAGAACTGAACCTAGGGTTGCCAGGTCCTCTTGCCATCGCGGCAGAGGCATTTGGGGGCTGTTCTGAGGGTGGGCGGGACATCTTGCATGACATCCCTGGTTTGGGGTGGGGTTTCCCTCACTGGTCAGCTGGCTGGCAGTGGATCAAAGCCCCCAACAGCAGGGGAACCCCCCATTGGGACCTGGGGGCTGGCAACCTCAACTGAACCTGGGACTTTCTGCATGCAAAGTAGATGCTCTACCGCCAGGCCACAGCTCCGGGTTGGGCCAAATCGATAGGTAATTCCATTGTACTGTCACTTTAACTCTTTGAAATCAGTTAGGCTGAGAAAGAGTGAGTGGAAGTGGGACCAATGACCAATGTAAAATACTGCATCCCGATTTTGTGTTTTCAAGTCATGACCTTTCGACCTTCCTTGCTTGCTTGGCTATTATATGCTATGTTCACAGAGACAGAAGCTTCATTGTAACAGAATGCTTAATGTGTTTCAATTCTTAACTCACCATTCTAGAAGAAAAACCATCTGGAAATTAAGGTGGCTGCGTTCTTTACACTGAATCTATTAAACTATTATATATATTTTAAGACAAGCCATGCCGTTAACATTCATCATTAACTAGTTTTGCATACTGAAAACAAACACATTATAAATCAATTTGTTTCCTTGAGAACCTGTACTACATTTTGGAATGTATTATACACATGTGCAGAACATATTTTTAAGTTTAAATTCGCAGAATTTCCCAATTCCAAAAGCAGACTACATTGCTTTATGATTTTCTCAGTTTTGTTCTTAGTCAAATGCATTTTACGCAGAGGCTTCTGGGACTTGTTTTCATTGCCTACTTATCAGGGCTTTTTTTGTAGGAAAAGCCCAGAAGGAACTCATTAGCATAATAGGCCACACCCAACAGCAGAAACTCATTAGTATATTAGGCCACACCCCCTGACAGCAGAGTCCATTAGCATATTAGGCCACACCCCATGCCTTCCCTTGGCTTGTCCAGGCGCCCCGCACCTGCGGGGAGCCCAGGCAAGCCCGCCCTAGAAGGGAAGGGAAGGCAATTTAAACTGCCTTCCCTTGGCTTGCCAGGGCATCCTGCAGCTGCAGGGTGCCCGGACAAGCCGGCCCTTGGATGGGAGGGGAGGCAGTCTAAACTGCGTTCCCTTGGCTTGTCTGGGCAACCTGTGGCTTCGGGGAGCCCAGGCAAGCCCCCCCCCGAAAGGAATGGAAAGCAGTTTAAACTGCCTTCCCTTGACTTGCCTGGGTGCCCCATGGCTTGCAGGGAGCCTGGGCAAGCTGGTCCTTAGACAGGCCGGGGAAGGGACAAGGAGGCATTTAAATCTCAGAGTCGCCGGGGGGGTTGCTCTCCAGGCCACCAAATTGAGTTTTGTTTTGCAGTGTAATAGCCACATATGCAGAGATTTTGGCTGTAGTGGATGTGGCCAACTCTGAAGCCAGCTGGAACTCCGTTCCTGTGCGTTCCTGCCCAAAAATAGCCCTGCTCCTTACCATACACAAGAAAGATCAACAAAATAAAAAGCAAGACATGTCAAACAGAGGCCAAAAATTAATAAAGCTTTCCAAGCTCAATGATTCTACACCTTTCTAATCCCTCAAGGCTCTTAGTCTTCCTGGTCCTGCCTGCTGCTCCCTGGAGCATTAAACCCACCTATATTGTGTGTGTCTGCTTAGGAGTTAGCTCGGTCTCAGCTGTGTTTTATATCCAGGATTTGGACTAAAAATAGATCTAAGCTGACAGTACGCTCTGCAAACATGCCAAATTTCATTTTATATTTTAAGTCACAGAAGCGCGTCTCAGGCAAACAAAGTTCAAATTTGCTTAATTCATAATGCTCAGCAGCATTACAAACTGCATTCTGAATCAGATAATGACAAATTACCCTTTGAAGGAGTCTGCATAGCTCTGTCTGAACTGTCTGCTCATGTCTTGACCTAAACATAGACTTCAAATTTAAATTTAAAGCATGTCTTGTACATGTACAGAAACTCTCTCTCTCTCTCTCTCTCTCTCTCTGGTATTACAAACTAATTTAGAAATCTCTGGAAAAATAGGTCTGTCTCGCACTCAGCATTCTTGAATGATGCTCATAATTACTGATCCAATTATAAAATGAAATGAGGGGATGTTGCTCATCAGTACTAAAAACCTTGAACAGCTCATGACACATCCCCATATGTCCCACACCAGCCTATGATGGGATCTGGAGATACAACCTCTGTGAAAGTAATGATAATCAAAGTCATATAAAGCAATGGTTCTCCAACACTGTGATGCAGGGCCCACTTCTAAGCTTACTCTACCTTTGGAGACTCACTCAAAAAGAAACTGCATGCTACTTTTCCCCTCCCCAGCATGAAAGCACAGAAACATCCATTTAATACTGAACAAGTTTATATTTTAATTTTCATGGTAGGAATTTATCAAACATATAGAATCACTGAATAACAAGATATATTTCGTAGCCATTTTGCATCTGCCACTGAGCCTCGGCTCACCCTGTTCCTTGTGGCCTTGAGACCCACCCGTGAGACAGGTGTGCCCCACAGTGTGAGAACCAGCTATGTGAAGTTCTAGACACCCTCCCAAAAGCAACACTACTATCTCTGTAGGGTGACCATTTCTGCACCTTGGGAATTAAGAAGTCACTCAGCCATCCCAGGTCTCAAAACCCCCAACAAGGCTCCTCTTCCGCCACTCCCTACTTCTCTCTCAGGGTTTCACCATCACCAGCAAACCAATGCTGAGAGGTTAAGGCTCAGCCCTAGACTTTGAGCTCAGGCTCCTATCTCTTTTTAATCATTCAGAGACCACAACATTGCTTTTGGACCTCTCTCTCCTTTTCTGCTCCTGGGACTGACCACGCTAAAAATGAAAAGAAGTTTAATGAGTAAACTAAAGGCACACACTACATGGGTAAACAGCAGACAGAGCATGGGTGAAAGAAATGTGAATAAACACATCCTCTCCCTGGCATATACTTATCTTTTAAGATGCTAATACAAGATAGGCTAGTTCTTAAACGACTGCAACTGAAGGCTCATTCATTACTTTGAGTCCAGTATTCAGGGATTATCCCTTGCCATGTGCTAATGGATGCTCCCTTGAGTTAAGACGGATTTCTTCCTTCCTCTAATTGTGTGTAACAATGCCCCCTTCTTCACATGCTGTAAAATTCCCCCCCCACACACACACACACTATGCTTCTCTTCCTGTCTGACAAAAAGTTCCTCCTTACTTTGGCCTCCCGGCTCTATAGGTTAGGATTTATTTATTTATTTATTTCACTGGATTTTAGACTGTCCTCCCCCTGCAGGGCTCAGGGCAGTGTAAAACATAGTAAATTCATAACAGATATAATTTTAAAATGGTTTAACACAATAAAAAACACCGATTAACCTAAAAGATAGTGCCAGAGAATTTGCCTCTGAACATTCAGCCTATTCACCAACAAAAAAGTCCCTTATAATCTCTGCGCTCGCACAGAGTGCAAGCCCAAGAATTATCCTCTGGATCTGCAAACTGGCAGTAATCATGGGGTGGAGGGTATGTCATAACAACTTTATTTCGGATTTGCATCAAGTTCCCAGTCTTTTTATAATTAGAAGGCAAAAGCTTGTCTGCACAATGCTATAAACTACAGCATTTTAATATATTGATTTGTTCTCAAGTGAATGAAGGGATTTTCATAACTATCTTAGAGTCAGGGAAGATTTAATGACTACTGTTCCAGTCTTACAGAAATGTTCCCTGTTTCCAAAACATTTGTTTCCATAGTAATTCACCTCCAACTACTTTCAGTCCAAGGAAAAAACACAGTATATAAACTATGGTGCATTTAACTAATCGCAAGAAAGTAAACTACTGATGAAAAACATTTCAATATTTTACATCACACATAATTTCCTGTTACATTTCTGTAAACTTACACTATCTCCTATGGAACGCAGTTTGTAGAATGGCTGTATGTAAAACCAGGAGCCCTCATTACCAGCTTCGTCCAGAGTCACCCTCATAGCATTCTTCTCTAGGAGAGCTGGAAGCCTTTTATTTACCGTCAAGTATTTGTTACTTTTTAAGTGCAAAAGCTAAAAAGAGGGGAAAAGTACAAAAGCTAGAAAGGGGAAAATATACAGATATTTCTCTCTCATGAAGCAAAACAGTCAAAATGTATTAGAACAAGACCGTGTTCACATTAACAAGGGCAATTGTATTTTATTCCTTTAAATTTTTTTTACAGATCATATTTTAGGGTGCACTTGGATGACCACATATCTTATGATGCTCACTTTAAAATGTGCTCTTTGCATATAGAGAGCATACAACAAACATACTTCATCTGTGATTGCAGGATGACTACAAAAGACTTCATTTGAGCCCCCAATATGGGGCAATTTAGGCTGTAGGTGGGTCATATACATAGATATGGAAGATTAAAAATGGCTAATTTAAGAACACACCCAAAGTGGATTTGGCTTGGCATGCTATTTACAAATGGAGGCCATAGATAGAATCCACACATGGCTGGATATTGTGCTACAACAATCATTTGCAGCTGTACCGGCCTGTTCACACAATTCTGCACACCTAACCCTTGGCAAATTTACAGTGCAATCCTAAAGAGAGTTACTCCAGTCTAAGCCCATTCATTTCACTGGGCTTAGACTGGAGAAACTCTTTTTAGGATTGCAATGTTATTGTATGTTGAAGCAGCAAGTAACCTGTTCCATGCATCAACAGAGGAATGGAATTGTCAATATATCGATGCAAGTCAGTCTTGTGCAGCACCTCTGTTATACCTACCTATTGAATAAGGGTGCTAGTATTTTGGAGACACACCTCCTGACCCAAGCCACAACATACCTGAATAACATTGCCATATTGGATAACTGTACCCAGCAGCTTCTTATTTTCTGTCTCATTCTGCTTCTTCTCCAAATCAGCTGCATGCTATAACCAAAAAAGATGTGCTGAATTGAAATCAACTGCGTGACATTAGGAAAAAATAAGCCTTTTCCCTTACAGAAGGAGTAGGGCAGGGGTGGAGATGAGGAGAGAGGAGAGTCTGGCAAAGGTTAAAAACCCATGTAACTACTCCCACGATGGAACTTGGGACTAAACTGTATGCAACTGCAGCAGACCCATGCAGTCCCAATCATTTGGTGTAGTGGTTAAGAGCACAGACTCTAACCTGGGAGAACTGGGTTTGATTCTCCACTCCTCCACTTGAAGCTGCTGGTGTGACCTTGAGTCAGTCACAAGTTCTTTCAGAGCTGTTCTCTCAAGGGCAGTTCTCGAGAGAGCTCTCTCAGTCCCACCTACCTCACAAGGTGTATGTTGTGGGGAGGGGAGGGGAAGAGAAAAGAGAATGTAAGCCATTCTGAGACTCCTTTGGGTAGTGAAGGGCGGGGTATAAATCCAATTTCTTTTCTTCTTCTCTTCATTTGTTCAGTGGCGGTGTGCGATGCAATTTAAAGTGCAAGAGGAGAAAATGAAGCATGGAGGCTGAACTGACCTGCCATTTCCCCCTTCCCCACATGGTTCATGTCTTGAAGAAATTTCAGCCATGGTTAGATACGTGAAAGGACCCCGCCAACTGGGAGAAAAGCTACAGGGCAAGAATGAAAACATAAGGCAGAAGGAAGATTCTGCAGTCCCCATGATGTACCCATGCCCTCTTTTGCATTTTAAATCACTTCCAGTACTTAACACACAAATGGGGCACATCTGTATTCAAAGACAGAAGTATGCTGGTAATGTGCAGAGTTTGACATGGAATATTCCAATCCAGTTTTATGTATTCCTAGAACTATCCTTTGTCACTTGCGGATTTTGCCCCAAAGTAATGGATAGACATCAGCAATGTCACTGTTTTTAAATTTTATTTTCCTCCTTCTGCTACTCCAAGCAATGCAGCCTCCTTTCATCGTAGTAAATCTGGCAAGCCTATGGGTCAGAAGAATTCTAGCACTGCCATTTTCTTTTCAGTCACCATTCTTCATTGAAATATTTTAGATTTAAGGTTACCAAAAATTATTGCTATACAAATATATTGTATGTTCCTGTCATGCATAATGTTCTGTGAAGACATGTAATGTGGCAGCATGTTATGTGGCATTCATCTACAAATCTCTCCTGTTTCATTCATTTCTCTTTTTTTGTTTGCCTGTAACCTGAGAGGATCACCAGTGGTTTGTACCCTGGCCTAAGGTGGATTTCATCTGAAGACCACAGATCTGAAAAGGTAAAAGACTACTGTTATTGCTATATATCCTTAAAAATCTTTATTTTATACACTAGAGCAGTTTTGTTCAAAGACAAAACCAAACCCAGGGCATAGCTCTTCAAGAACAGAGCATCCATCCATCCGTCCATCTGTCTGTTTGTCTACCATTAAATTAAACTTGTTAAGCCACTTACATCAGTAAAATTGCAATAATACTAAAATTAAAACATTATTAAAATTCAGCAGCCACAATAAACAACACAGTCCAAGATGGAAATAAATATCTAATATCCACTTGCCCCCTGGGTTAAGGAAGATACAGAACAGAAGGAGGTGGGAGGGGGTAAGAGTGCCAGGCCGTCGCCGTCCTCAACCAAATCCATCAGCCACTTAAATATCTGAAAGCAGACATTATTAATAAAGTGCTATGTATAGAAGGTGGTTAGTCCCAAGTCTTTGCAACCATTTTAGGAATCATTCTCAAGCATAAGAGACAAGGGCTGAATGTTTGACCTAAACAGGAGTCCAAATGATGTACAGCAATGGCCTACCGTGTATGGAGCCCTGTTCTTTGGAAGAAATAAATTGGTCTTATTTCAAGGAATGAACCTTCAGTCATTCAGTCCCTGTCAGCAGCCAGTTTGCTAGCAGACCATACTGAAAAGGCCCCTATATTGCAGATTAGTAGAACCCATACAGTGTAGGATATTTTAAAAAGAGCACTACAAGTAGAGGGGGGAAAGAATAAAAGGAAGCATATACCATCATCCACCTTTTAAAAGAGGCTCTTCAAAGTGTGCTGTGAAAAGACTGTTTTTTGGGGTTTTTTTACAAAAAGAGCATGTTATAATTGAGTGGGTTTTTTAAAAAACAAAACAACAGAACTTTATGAATTTTCTTCTTTTTTAAACTTTTCTAAGGTTCTTTTTTAACTCTTCCCATCATAATTGTCCATACTCTGTATCATAAAATTCAGAGACTGTTCTAGTAGAAATCATTGCAGGCAGCTGGCAACACCATTAGAAAGAGGCCTACACATGTCTATTAGACGTGCTGGACTTAAATATGTATCAACATGATCTGCTCTTTCTGGTCTTTCAATTTTATTGAATTTGACAAGTGCAATAAGCAATGATTCCATGCATTTGCTGATACCGAAATCCATCTCAATATTCATCACATTTTTAAACTCTCTACCAAGCTACAAAGATATGGACATTCAAAATAAAAGACAGCTCAACATTAAAAATATTAATACATGTCTCTTCATCTCTCTAATTAAAGAGCAATGAGAAAAGTATTCTATGTAATGACCACTAGATGTCAGCTCTCCAAAGCGAGCACTGATTTTTGATGCTGGTCAAAAAAAGTCAAGTGTCCCAGATTCCTAAATCCCTTAAATGGCATTAGCTTTAAATAACCTGACCCTTGGGCTGATCTAAAGCAGCAGATCCTGAATTCCATCAGTGAATGCACAAGTGAAAAATGCCAGTGATTAAATACTGGATAGAAATGTTGCCTTAAAGATTACTGCAAATCACTTGATATGGGAAAACTTAGAAGGGAAACTAACTTTCAAGATACTGAAAGGCTTTGCCAGGAATTCTCAAGAAAGAGTTCAAATTAACTCAGCGGTCTTACTGTAGCAGAGACTGGTCCAGAAAAAAAAAATCACAATAACTCCTAATGTCTTTCAGTTCTCAGGAAATCATACAGTTATTGTCTGTAACTGCATGGTTTGCATATCAGGAGTTTTTCCTGCAAGCACCTTTTCAAATCAAGTTTTCAAAGTATTGTTTAAACAAACTTTTATGTATCATTCCAGAGATTCAACACACACAAAAAAAATCAAAGTAAATTTCTTAAGTCACACATGCATGTTAATTCTTTCTCAGTTTCCCTTGAACAATTCTTAAAATGAACCCCTTAACCTGCTTTTCATAGTCAGTAGGGTTTGGGGGGGTTCTGTGAGGGCAACTGCCAAGAAGGAGAATATGTAAAATTCTAATGGCATGTGTTATGCTCAGATGTCTAGTCCAAAAAAATCCTTGAATGTGGCAGAGATCTGTCAGTTGACCTTTACCATTCATTTCACTGTATGCTTTGGAAGGAATGCCTGTAGCACTGGAAGATTCAGTTAGGAGTTGGATACAGCTGATTAGGCCATACTAATCCCTGCTAGCGTAACCCCAATACTAGATTACTGCAATGCACTCTATGCAGGGCTGCCCTTGAGGAAAATATGGAAAGGACAATTGGTACAGAACATGCAGCAATGCATTTGCTGACAGGAGTCAACTAGACTATCCACACCCCAGCAATAACTAATCCACTGCACTGGTTACCAATTTGTTTCCTGGTTCAATTCAAGATGCTGGTTTTGACCTTTAATGTCCTTTACAGGGCCCACATACTGGAAGGACTGCTTCCCCTCAGATGAGCACCAGCAGCCTTGTGATCTTCCTGCCCAGGCCTTTCTGTTCCCACTCTAAGACATTCTCAGGCAGGGCGAGAAATTTTTCTGCAGTCATTTCATTCTCATGGAATGGGTTACCAAATGATGCCATGGCTATATCTTATCACCTGCATGTCAGAAAGTAATGCAAGGCAGGGCTTTTTAGATGGGCCTTTGGCTGAAAGCAATGTTTTTTAACATGCTGGTTTCAAGGAATGCTATGAATTTCACCACGAAACTTACTTTGTAGAAAGGCATTAGAAATGTTAGCTGATCACTTAACCAAACAAAGTTTGGGTGGCACCTCTAAGACCAACAAAGTTTAATTCTGGGTCTAAGCTTTCGTGTGCATGCATACTTCATCAGATTTGTAGTTGCCTTTCACAAAACTACCCAAGTACAAAGATGCCACTGATTCAAACCAATCATCAGCCTTAAGCATCACTAGGGCCTACTTAGACAAACACTGATGGGTAGGTTTTTATTGAAACACAGCATTTATGACTGATTTATATGATTTGTGATTGATTACCATCTGAGTGGGGCAAGGAGGAGGGCAGAATTCAGTGCGGCTGAGCCAGTTGTGCTGTACTGCCTGGACAGGAAGGAATGCAATGGCACAATCTGCCAAGCAGCCATGGATATATCAGTGAGCAGTCAAATCAATCAGTGAAAAATCAGCTCCCTGTTTCTGACTGGTGAACAGTACATGAGTTGAACTGATGAGTGCTTGAACATTTTTAGTTTTAATTAAGCACTGTATATTAGTTTTTGTCTTTGAAAACCACTTTGAGCTTATTTCAGAGACGTAATATATAAAATAAATAAGTAGGGCCATATGAAGTATTGATTGTGATTTATCAAGGTATTCTGTGCCATTCAGTGAGGGTAGGGGACAGGAGGTCCTCCACCATTACCAGGAAAGTGGCAACCCTGGCCCCTACCTAGACTTGGCCAATCTGGCCGCCTGAATCCATGCCACAGTAACATCTGCACTACAATTCTAGTTTCAGATAGTAGTCCTGTTGATCTGCTGCAGAACAGCTAGGTTTGAGTTCAGTGGCATCCTACAGACCAACAAGATTTTGGAGGTACCAGCTTTCAAGAACCAACGCTCCCTTTGTCACATATATCCTTTGTTCTATATATCTCTGCTATTAAAGTCAACACAGAGACTCCAAATGATACAAAATGCCACAGCTTGACTACTATCAGGACCTAGGTTGAACATGCATATTATGTCCACTCTGCAGTCATTCCACTGACTGTCCACCAATTACTAGACTCAGTTCCAGGTCCTGGCTATCACATGGCCTCAGACATTCATATCTGCAGGACCACACCCCCGTTCCCCACCATGATAGCTTTGCTCATCTGGGCAGGGTGTTCTGCAGGTACCACTCTGCAAATGGATGAGTTCAGGTCTTTTTTTGTAGAAAAAGCCCAGCAGGAACTCATTAGCTTAATAGGCCACACCCAACAGTAGAAACTCATTAGCATATTAGGCCCCAACCCTGATAGCACAGCTCCTTAGAGTATTAGGCCACACCCCCACATTACCAGAAGTGTGGTCATCCAGCCAAACCCACCTTTTGCTTCTTATTCTGTTTACCTTGTTTGTTGTCCAAACCCAGAGCTTTTTTTGGAGCAGGAACTCCTTTGCATGTTAGGCCACACACCCCTAATGTAGCCAATCCTAATGAGTTTCTGTTGTTGGGTGTGGCCTATTATGCTAATGAGTTCCTGCTGGGCATGGCCAACTCAGGAGCCAGACGGAACTCCGTTCCTGTGCGTTCCTGCCCCAAAATAGCCCTGGATTAGTTCAATAATGCTTGTAACATGTGCATTCTCTGTTGCAGGCCCCCTCACTGTGGAAACGGGCCTGCCTGAGAAGATCAGGAAGGCCTCCAGCACTTTGGGCATTAGGCAAGATATGTAAAACAGAATTACTTCGCTTATCAGATGTCTTATTCTGTTCACTACACTGATTTACATTGTGTAATCTACCATGAGACCAAATGAGAAAGGCAGACTATAAATAATGAAAATAAATAAATATAGTTTGTGGGAGAGATTTTGGAGGCGATTGTGTTTTGCATTGTTAATAAATCAGGTTTCCTGACTGTGCCTTTTATTTTGTTTTTTATTCTTGTTGATTGAAATAATCTTCCTGTACCCCACTCTGTGAATCTTGTATAAAATGGAAAAGAAGAATGCTCTACATACTGGCCATCTTAAAATGTATTCTATGCTACTAAATACCTTAACATAACTCCACAGAGTAAACTGCTGTTAGATACGACAACAGGGAAGATTCACAAGAAGAAGAAGAGTTGGTTTTATACCCAGCTCTTCGCTACCTGAAGGAGTCTCGGAGCAGCTTACAATCGCCTTCCCTTCCTCTCCCCACAAGAGACACCCTGTGAGGTAGGTGGGGTTGAGAGAGTTCTAAGAGAGAACAAGTACTAACTGAAAGTAATTTTTTAATATTTTGTAGCTAACTCAAAATACAGAGTCAGGTCACTAATGATAGTTTTTCTAGTATAAATAAAGAATAAAATTAATACACTTGCCAATTACACACACTGCTGACCCTGTGGATTAATGATGGTTCATTCCTTTCCCAGAGAGACTTAACAGTGAACATTTAATCTGCTCTAGCGAAACTGATAGGTTTGGTGTTGTATTTACACTGAAATCTGAAACTGTATCGCATCAAACATGTGATTTCTACCCTGAAAATGCATAAAAGACTCCAAACTGGCATTATTATGTTAATTTATAAATTAACTTTTAGTCACATAGAAAAAATATCTTCCAAAACAACAGACTCGGGACAAAGATAAAGATCCTAAATGCAAAATGTACTGCTGTTTGAGCTCAAGAAGTTGCTCAAAGTAGGAGCAGAGTTTTCTTCACTTTTCAGGCTTTACGTGACAGTTTATTATATAGTTAAATCAACTATAAATCACAATGCTACAGTAATTTAAAAGTATTTGGCCTTCAGTTGTTAAATCCTCTTATTTTAAAATAGTGAAGATATTTGTTTTTCATCCCTAACAAAAGGTGCCACAATCCTGTCACCCGTCCATATATGCTGTGAGAAAGAAAATGGCAGATGTATAGGACAGCATGCAGGGAGGAAGATGAGACTGGATTTATATCCTTCACTACCTGAAAGAGCCTCAAAGTGGCTTACAATCGCCTTTCCCTTCCCCTCTCTACAAAAGACACTCTGTGAGGTAGGTGGGGCTGAGAGAGCTCTCTCAAGAACTGCTCCTGAGAGAACAGCTCTGAAAGAACTTGTAACTGACCCAAGGTCACATCAGCAGCTGCATGTGGAGGAGTTGGGAATCAAACCCAGTTCTCCCAGATTAGAGTCCACGCTCTTAACCACTACACCAAACTGACTCTCAAGGACAGACAACAGGATTGATGGACAACAACTACTCTATCTTCCACTGCATGAGGTACAAAAGCAGACCTCTGGGTAACATACTGGCAACTTTCCCTAAACTTTTACTTAACACTTTGTAAATTTAAAAGAGGTTTGCTATGATGTGGCTCCAACTCTGGAGTAAGTCACTATTCTTTCCATTTTTCAAATGAGAAATTAAGGCTGAGGGATAATAAACAAGCTGCTCCAAGTAATCAATGGCATAAAACTTAGTGCTCAGATCAGATCTCCTATCTCTAGCCACTGTTTCTAAAATGTCATGCAACATATAAAGTCACCTTATTTTACCCATATGTTTTCTATGCAGTCCATGGATGGCTTCAAGAGGGAATTAGATAAACATATGGAGCAGAAGTCCATCAGTGGCTATTAGCCACAAGGTATAGATAGGAACTCAGTCTGGGGCAGGTGATACACTCTATTCTTTGTGCTGGGGGGGGGGCAGCAGTGGGAGGGCTTCTAGTGTCCTGGCCCCACTGCTGGACCTCCTGATGGCACCTGGTATTTTTGGCCGCTGTGTGACAGAGTGTTGGACTAGATGGGCCATTGGCCTGATTCAACATTGGCTTCTCTTATGTTCTTATGGTGAAGCAAAGCTTTAGAGAGTCATAAGTCGCTGCTTAAAAGACAGCCTTCATACTCACATGCAGTTTGTTGAGCAGCACTGCATCAGTTGTGCTGTTTGCTCCTGGCTTTGCAGCTTTCCAGAACTGCTTCTGTGCAGAGTACCGGTTCATGGGGCATAACTTAAAGAGGCAATCTACAAAGATACACAACAAAAACAGAGTCTGATTTACCAATCCATTACTATCCATGATGTTACGTTTCATACTGAGAGCTGATTTAAAATTTAAGAAGGCACTTTCAGCTGTATCATAAATGTGACATGAAATTATATTCTGTGAGTGAATTGAACATAGCTTTTTTGCTGGTGCCAGATGGGCGGAAAATATAAATTTAAAATTTATGGCAAAATGATGATTCTCTGTCCTGTTCTAGGTTTCCCTTGTTCGAAAGCCAGTCAAATCCAACCCTAGGGGATGGTGCTCATCTACGCTTCCAAGCCAAAGAGCCAGCATTGTTTGAAGACATTTTCCATGGTCATGTGGCCGGCATGACTAAAAATCAAGGCGCACAGAATGCTGTTACTTTCTCACCGAAGTGGTACCTATTTATCTACTTGCAATTTCTTGCTTTCGAACTGCTAGGTTGGCAGGAGCTGGGGCCAGAGACAGGAGCTCACTCCATCATGCGGCACTTGGGTCTTGAACTGCTGAGCTACCAACCTTCAAGTCTGCAGCTCAGCATCTTAACCTCTGAGCCACCTTTTTTACTGGAATTACATGGTATACTGATTTCCATACTGCGGCGTAGGGAACAGCAGGTTTTGCAATACAGACACCTCAGGGCCTGCTGGGAAAGGACCAGGCAGTCTAGGGTTGCCAGGTCCCCTCCTTACTCCTCCCCCAAGCCCCACCCCCAAGTGTGACCACCCTCCTGGCCACCCCTCTCTCTTCCCTCCTGCCAGATTTAAAGGGCTTCAGCTGATCCATGGGGACCACAAGACCTGCTGATCAGCTGGAGGGCCCTTTAAATCTAGCAAGAGGGATGGAGAGGGGTGGTCATGGGCTGTATGCTTGGTCTTTTTGTGAGCCAAGCATGCAGCTCGCGACCGCCCCTCTCCCTGCTGGACTAGATGGACCACTGGTCTGATTCAGCAGGGCTCTTCTCATGTTATTAACCATAACTCCTTCAAAGTAAGAATAGGTATCCAGAAACATAAGCAATGATGTAAAAAGGAAGTTGCAGCAAGAGGACTTGATGCGCAAGAGAAAAGAAATTGATAAAACAATGAATATACATCCTTCAGCTGGCAACCTGAAATAAACAACCTCAAAATACATAAAATGTAACAGGCTGGTAGAAGTCCTTTCAAAAGTATGAAACAGTTCAAATACACAAAAAATCTTGCTGTAAACAGTGATGGAGAATACTATATTTCTTACAGAAATGCAAGCAGAGGTTTGGGAAAGTCTTTGCAATTTATTACTTTAGATGATGCTTTCAGAGCATGAGAACTATTAGTTGATCTTTCTAAGACCTCTCATTACAGACTATGTTTCTCTTTTCGACAGCATTAAAAAGCCAGGTTGGTGTAGTGGTTAAGAGAGGCAGACTCTAATCTGTAGAACTAGGTTTGATTCCCCACTCCTCCACCCACGCCTGTTGGGTGACCTTGGGTCAGTCACAATTCTCTCAGAGTTCTCTCAGCCCCACCTACCTCACAGGGTGTCTGTTGTGGGGAGAGGAAGGGAAGGTGATTGTAAGCCACTCCAAGACTCCTTCAGGTAGTGAAGAGCGGGGTTTAAAACTTTTTCTTCTTCTCCTTCTTCAACAGGCCTTTACTGGCTACTTTGGGGGTCCACATAGCCTCTTATGATTTTGAGGAACCAGCAGGCATATAGCCAGGATTCTGTGGCTTGTGAGGCAAATATATTTCTGGTGGGGCTGAAGTTCTCAGTGCAGAAAGAAAACCCATTTAGCCAACAGAAAGCTGTTACCAGGATAGATCTCGAAACTGCAAGCTGTCAACCATGTTAGATGACAGTTCTCAGCTGCTGCAAGTTCATCACTTCTGCCAAACTAAGCAACAATTCTGATAACAAGCCAGCAGGTAAAGGTGATGATTTCTACAGTTCAGAAAGCTAATACTTAGGCAGAAAAACTCTCTTCAAGGAGACCAATTACTTGACACAGAGTTAGAAGGTATTCTAGAGGTCACCTATTCCAACCCCCTTGCATGCCTTTATAAAAATGATTTAAAATGACTAAAAAAAGCATTTACATGAGAAATTCTTGTGGGGATGTGCCTTTAAGAAAGGAGGTGGAGCCCCCCCCCAAAGCCCCACTTTAGCTATGGGCCTGGGAACTTGGTTTGTTTTAAACTGTAAACTCTTCCCTCAGTTACCAGATGTTCTTGAGACAGCAAGTGTAAAGACTTTGGGTATACTGCCGTGAGGTAAACTATATGGTGAGCGAGTAGAACACTGGGATCACTGAAGCAGAAGTTGTATATAAATAACAAAGAAGATTTATTTATTTACAGGTTGGTTTCAAAGAACAGATCAGCAGCACACGTCTCCTGGTAGTCAAAAGAGAAATCTGGCGGAGGCACCTAAGTTTAAGTTAGGCTGTGGTCAGATGAGCTGTTTGATCCAATGTCGCTGCTGTTACCACATGAATTTTAAAATCACGTGCAAACACCATTGTCAGTGTCCCATTCCCCACTCATCCCCCTCCCCCAAAGTTTACAAATATAAGTGGTTTCACCCCACATTTCCAGATGTCTGAACTCCTCTGTTGCAAACTCAAGCCATTTGGAAAGTCTGAACCTTCTGTTCCATTTTCGCTCTTAAAAAAAACCAAAAAACCTTGTTACAGATATGTGCCTAACTGCATCTTCACACAAGGGTTGTGAATGACCACTTGCGCGCTTTTTCAACACAATATTTTGTTGTGATTGGGAACCACGAGGGGTTGTTTTTGATCAACAAATTCAAGGAAAAAAAGACCCTTTCTGCCTGTTCTTGTGGTGTGACAACAGTGGAAATAGTCCTTATTTAGACTCCCTAATCAGCGGCCACGAATCCACCCCTGGAACTTTACTCCAAGCCATGTCACAGTATCCCTCTGGCAGAAAAGCTTTAAAGTCACTGGTGTTCATGGTGTGTTGTGACGGCGCGAGGAGACCCTTGATCTGTTGGCACTGTGGGGAGAGATAAAGGTGCAGGATGCACTCAGACAGTGCCATAGAAACAGAGAATCCCAGAAGGAGATAGCTAGATGGGCACAAATGTACAACCATTGAGTGCTACACAAAGACCAAGGGTCTACACTTGGAGTATAAGTGAACTGTGGCAACATTTAATATTCAAGACAATATTCAAAAATGAGTGGGAAAGTAAGAACAAGTGGGGAAGGGAGTAATTTCTGGCTGAGAAACACAGTTGTGTAGGAGCCAATGAGATCACCGTACTTGGCGAAGGGATTGCAGAACTGTCGAAAAGGAGCAGTGCTTTGAATATGTGCTTATGCACATGCACACACAAAAAAGACTGCTACCTGACTGGCCGCTCCATGGCTACCATGCATCAGAACAGTCAACCGTTGCATGACCATGCAGTGAAGCAGGTTAATGGTGGGTGTCTGGACAAAATTCTTCAGCACAAAAAAGTAAAGGGAAAATTAGAGGGACAGTCAAAACACACTAAAGCCCATTGTCTGACCGCAGCCCTAGTTACAGCTTCCAAGTGTGATTTGAGTTCTTTTTACTGCTTACAGAGGAAAATAGTTTTTACTGGCTAGCCACTAGGTTGGATCCTCTTATACACACAGGATTCCACCCACACCAGCCTGCCCTTTCCCAAGATTCAGACTAAAATGGTACAAGGTCTGCTTGTTACCAGAGACAGGGCTAACAACCATGTACTCTGTCCTCTCCCAGAGGTAGAGTTAAACCACCCTGTCACACTACCAGGAAGAGCTACCCTTCAAACTGTCTGCTCTTTTGCTGAGGCAGACCCAAAACTATCACTGCACTCTCCCTGAGACAGACTTGAACTCTCTCCTGCTGTGCTTCTCTTCAGCATTCCACCTCCTTCTGAAAGGTGATTGGATACTGGAGCAGCACTTCCATAGGCTCAGCTGAATGGCTATTTTTCCCCTTAGGGGCAGGAGAGCCTCCTGTCTGTCACAGTTAGTAGGTGTGGAAGATGCTGTAGGATTTATCAATTTCACGAATATTTAGTGCAACAGCAGCTTTCCTTACACTTCTTCGTCACATCTCTCAATCTGTTTATATTCTTCTCTGAGTTACAATTAATAAACAACCTGAAGCTTTGTCTGCTTTAAGACTGACTCTGGTTCTCACTTCTGTAGAAGTCTGTGGTCTTTACAGGACAATAACAGTACACTTTTATTGGAAAGGGGAAGTGCTTAATGAAATTGGTGCACTTTTGAGGGATTCTCCATAAAAGCTTGTAGTTGGTCAGCAAGAGTACTCCCAAGATTTAGCAGAAATAAACACAAGCACTCTTGTAAAAGCAAATCTAAAATCTGAGTATTTATGCACCAGGTAGAATGTAAAACCCTTCCCTCACCCGGCTATTGTGATTCATTATAAAACATGAGCATCTCAATTGTAACAAATTAGCAGAGGCCCTCACATGCAACATTTGATTAATGGAGGAAGGAAGACGTTCTGAGGGGCAAAATCTCACAGATCTTTGCAAGGCACTTTGACAAAAAGGAGATTCTCTGTGGAGAATTCTCTGCATCTCTGTGTCACATAGCTGCTATTAGCTGTTGTGCAAAGTGAGCTTTTTCTTAACTTTAAACTGGTGCGGTGCAGTGTAAATGCTAGCCAGAGTAGTCACTAAAGAAGGGAGAGTTTATACATTTGTTAACCTATGTCTGAGTGCCATTCCTTCTAGCCTAAACAACTGCTTTGTAGAGTTACTTCTGTGTTTCAGCTGGATGGCTTTTTAATGGATTACCTTCAAGGAATGCAACTGCAGGCTGCTAAACTGGAGCTGAAACAATGCTTCAGACACTTCAGCACCAAAAAAATACCTTTATTGGCAGGAGTTAACAAGGCATCCTGGTACCACAACAAGGGATGAAATTCCCATCATTGTCTCTACAGTCTTAGCTAGAAGGTACGCTGCTGTGTTCCCTCGGGAAAAGTAACAAATACATTCATTTTTAAACTACTGAAAGATCACAAGCATTTGTCAAGCAAAACAGAAATAACTTTTCCCAGCCAATGAAAACAAGGACTTGGATCCAAACTCCCCCTTCTGCAAAAAGGAAGTAACTTCTGCCCTTAAAAGGGGGTTCGATAATATTTACCACTGATTCCATCTGTACATTGCAGGCCCTATGCCACATTCTGTGCCATTCCTGAGGGTCACATAACCCCCAGGAATAGCCATTTTAAGGGGCTGCAACAGGAAAAGGAGAGGCAAAACAAAGATCCACTGCAGGATTGAATGCTCTGTTCACCATTCTTTGCATCCAACTCACAAGACATTACTTGAACCATGTCAACTTTTGTGGTTGCAATGTTACAAGCCATAAAGTTTATATATTGTTTAACTAGTTACTTTGGTCTCACTTTTTAAGAGGGGATATAGGTAAATATAACAAAAATGTGAATTGCTTTTTCAAGCAGCTGGAATAAAGGTACATATGTGTCCAAGCTGCACAAGTAAGTACTGACGTCAGATGACTGAGGTGACTGCCATTTTCCAGCCTAACATGGGTGATTTAAAAACACCAGGGAGGGAAGGACGTTTCAGCACTTGAAAAGGTGCGGGGGGGGGGCAAGAGAACTTGGTCCCACTGCACTGTGGGCCCGATCAGGATTAGGTGCTCGTAGCATTATTAAATTGCCCATGTTAGGCTTCAAAACGATGGCAGCATCCCAGGGTCCAACCCAGGGATACCATCACATCTAGTTTAGCTCTGAGAGTCAACAGAGTGTCAGACTAGTGGGAGAACAGGTTCACAGACTCTTTCCGCCATGGAAGTTCACTTGGTGACCTTCAACTAGTCACACTCTCTCAGCCTAACCTAGCTCAGAGGCTGCTTGTTATGAGGATGAAAAGGAGGAGGGGAGGATCAACGTTGCAAGCCACCTTTCAGTTTCTATTGGGGAGAAAAGCAGAGTAGAAATAAGTTAATGCACATAAATCAGTACAACTTTTCAAGAACAGTACTACCGTGTTCTACACGCAGATGATTCCAGAGACACTCTCTCAGGGACCAGAGTGAGGGCTCATGAGCATGCTGATGCTCAGTTCCATTTCTCCTGCTGCTGCATGTCAACAGAGCCACTCAGGGAGATTCAGCCTGTCCAGTATAGGATTATCCTCACCCTTAAAACAGGTTTGCACCTAGGGGGTTCAATTACATTTGTGCCTTCAGATCGAGAGGCACGTCTCCTCTGTATGACAGGATATCTTTGGTGAGCTTTCAGCCGGTACACCAACTGTGGCCCTTCTTTGAGATGCATAGTGCTCTGAAGGAACTCACGTGAGACACCTACTAAAATGCAGCCTAGAAGATGCTGTCTTTGAAAACCATTTGGAAGTGTCCAGACTCAAAACACAATACTGAGATTGAAACCTGGTACAATATACAAGAATCATATTTCACCAGCTTTCAAAGACCTATACTGGCTGTCACACTGCTTCCAGTCAAGTCCTGATTTTTACATACAAGCCCTAACCAGTCTGAATTCCAGGCACTGGAAAGACCAACACCCATATTGTAAGGAGAGGTAAGACAGTGATCCCTCCCCAAATCAGTTCGCTTGGAACCCTACCCCAAACCACCTCCATGGAAACCATTCCATCAGGTCATTATGAAAGAGTAACGAGTTAACTGAATTTTCTTGCGTTCTTCCACTTCATTCTCCCTTTCCTTTTGTGCTCTATGCATCATATTTGTAGGTGTTAATGTGAACAGTAAACTGCCTTGAACAGAGCAGCAGAAAAGCAATATACATATGTATTGAAGAAAGAACCAGTCTGTTCAACGGGTAAGACCAACCTCAGCAGTGCTCCACTGTGTGCTCTCCCCCTTTCAGAGGAAAGGTGAGTGAGCACCAGACAAGGTCTTCTGTGTTGTAGTGCCAACTCCCTCCTCACAGAGACTGGCTAATCTCATCTGTTTTCAGGTTTCTGTTTTTTTTTATTTTTTAACCTGTTTTAGTGGAGGCTGTCAGCCACCTTGGAAGTAGTTCAAAAGGAAGGCAGTGTCCGTGTCTCACTATATTTATGTGAACGAATAACATGAGACTGAGGTAGCCCAACCATCAAATATGCCCTAGAAAGCTCTGTATTCCATTGGGTTGAAATGATGGGGCAATAAGCTAGTGTCTACACTACCATAACCAGAGCGTGCCGATTGTTCAGAGTACTTGTCACTCTACCGTCTTTCACAGCAACAACATCAACACTACTAGTTGGGCCCCCAGCAACAAGGATTACAATAACTACTTCAGCAGGATGCTTTTCAGAGTGCAAGAGAGCAAACTACCAATATTGCCTAGCCTGTCGAAAGACATATATGTTTTCCCAATTTTGCCTTTTCATTCCTTGTTCCTAGACAGGGTTCTCAGGTGTCCTCTGGGAGCAGGTCATTTCCCCCCTCCCTCAGCTCCTGTTTCCCATGGCCTCTCCTGCTGGGGAAACTCATAAGTGATGTCCATCCACTTTAGGAATTGTCAACAGCTCTATGGTTTTACGACAGAGTTTCCAGCAATTCCTACAAATATGTGATGTCTCTTTGAAGTTGGCCCTGGAAGCAACATCATGCAGTCACCCAGCTACACCCCCCCCCCCAAGACTCCCACTAGTTGACAGGCAGTGCCTGGCAACCCTGTTCCCGGAACAAGTACTGTGCTGCCTTGGGGAATTTAACTATTTACGTGGTTTTGCAAAATTGAGAGAATGCAAATATGTGGCAGCAAAACGTTGCCCTTCCATGATCAGCTTGTGGGCTATAGGTTGCCAATTGCTGATCACCGGCATTGCTATTATGACAGAAAGCAAAGATATTCATACATGGTAACTTTCTGCAGAAGATGGTTGTCAATAAAGCTGTTTTACCAAATTTGAAATGCTACTTACACTAATAATTTGTGAAACCACAATTGGATACAACTGTTGTTGTTTTTTTGGGGGGGGAAGAGACTTAATAATCAGAACTAAGTGCACCTAATTTCTTCCTCATCAGTTGCTAAGCAACTGATAATGCAAAAATTAAATCAAGCTTTTTCATACTGAATGCTGCAAGTAACCATTAGAACTTCTAGCTGCCAGAAATGCAAAAAATAGAACAGTTGTTCCAAGTGTCTCTTTGTAATTATGCAGAAATAAAACTTTAGGTTGTTATATAATGCAACAGATAATGCAGTATAATATACACTTGGATAATGTCTTTCAGGACCACCACTTTTTTTAGTATACAAGAGAGGAGCATTCTAGCATTCTATTAAGGGGGGAAAAACTACTTCATAACAGCAGGCTTACTAGGAAGAACAAATGGGCCAATTTAGCCCATTATACCATTTTGCACACCATCCAGTTCTGAATGCTTCCACAGAAGTACAGGTTGGTAACAGAAAGGCTAAGGATAAAATCTTGCTACACTCTGAGCAACGGATCATCAGAACGCTATCATACAGACAAAAGGACCAGTATTATTTTTGCACATACAACTGCACTGAGCCCGCACTACAGCTCTAAACTCTTGCCCACTGCAAGTGTAGTTAACTTCCTATTTCATCATCATCATCATCATCTCTATATCTATATTGTGAAGGGCTGGCATTCTGCACAAGTAAGTATTGTGCATTCTGCTCAGTTGGTCATCTTGGGGCACAGCAAAGTCTTGCTATTTGATTGCAGAAGTCCAATCTGAGCTGGGATTCTGCAGTCAGTGCTGGTACAGAGGCTCAATCAATCCCAAGTGGAAGCAGCAGTCTCTGGTCTGGAAACTTTTACTCCAAACCCTAAGAATCCTGGAGTTGAGCAACAGTCTGGTACTCTATATTTATTTTAAAACTTTCAGGTATCATCTCTGACAATCAAGGGTGTAGTGTATCCATTTCAGAACGTGTGCTCAGGCCGGCCATGTGCTTGGACTGGTTCCAGCTGGTCCAACATGCGGCCGGGCGAAGTGCCTGAGCTTTGCTCCAGAGGACAATGGACAGTAGGATCCTAGCTCCCTTCCAATCAGGGAGCCAGAATCCTAGGGGATAACTCAATCAATGTAAATAGTCCAATCACGGGGTTTTGTGTGGGGGGAGTGTGGGTTCCTTTGGGAATAAAAGCCGGCCTGCGAGCCAGCTTCACTTGTCTTGTTTTTGAACTAATAAAGTATGTGAGAGCTGAAATCACTCGTCAGTCTCAGTATTTTTCAAAGTGTTAAATCTGGTTCAAATTAAACCTTCACTGCATGCATCATCCTCATCATTCAACATCTGAAAAGTTTTGAGTTATTTGGCCTGCACCTACACAGAAAAATGTTCTATATATTGTACCTGAATTGCCTTCTCTGTTCCTTCACACTTACTATGTAATTTGACAATTGGAGATAACTATATTCACTATGCAAGAGCACCATTAAATTCTTCAGAAGTATTATTCCCCATTTTTTTAATCCCTCAAGTGAGTGTCAAAAGAATAATTAGGAACTGCTACAATATGTGGGGGATTAAGTTCTTAGGTTCATTTTTAAACTCAAAAACTAGGTAATTTCAAATCAGTCCATCAACTCACACTGGAAAGCTGTAGCTGAGGTAGAAACAGAATAGAGATTTCATGCCTGAAGGGTAAGGTACAAAAAGTAAAGTCAGTTTCTCACACCTTTCACTGTAGAGATATAGGGGAAACATATCTCTACAACAGAAAGGACTAGACTTTATATCAGTATCATGGAATATCAATTGCCAATTCAAAAAAGGTTTTAAAAGCCCTCCAGTGGTAGGAACAATGGCAGCTGTAGAGGGGATGAGGCATGGAAAATGGTGCCAACTAGGTAGGATGTGGGAAAATGTGCACTTTTCTGTCCATACAGCATACAAACATGTTTTCACTCTGAAATTTCCAAAAGGTAATCAGAGTATTGTGGTGGCAGAGGACACACATGGGAAGTGGATGATTAGGGGATGACGTGTGGATGTTCAAAAAACCTCATACTGCTTTGGCCACCAAAATGGAGCAACGTTTCCATGTTGAAGGAGCCTAGAACTCAAGCAGATGAATCCAGCTGAGCCCACCTGAAGGCCTTCTCTGGGTTGGTGATGGTGGTGAAGGCAGCAAAGAAAAGTTTTCAAGCAACAATTTCCTAGTAATGCTTTCCAGAGAGCTGGTGGTTCTTGAACATCGAGTGCCAGCTATTCTACTGAACCTTAGGTTGCCTGTTGCAACTGGCTTACTGAGATTTTTTTCAGATAAAATCACTCAAACCTGCTTTGACTTAGCTCCAGGTTGAACCTAGTATATGGATCCCTTTCAGTTGCCATGTCCTGAAGATGGTGACAGGGTGAATTACATGACCTGTATGCTTCGTGGTTATCCACCTTAGCTGAACAGCTGTCTGAGGGGAAACAGCATACTGGGTCCAGGAGTGATTTCCTCATTGAGCAAAGGAATACTTACAAATATCTTAAAGGAGGTACTATGAAACCATTCCTAAAGAATTTCCTCCAGCAATATTAGGAATCTGAACTATCAGTCAGTTGTGTTATTTTGGTCACAATGCTTAACTGGTTGACAGTAGACTATCTCTGGATATTCCTGGATGATACAAATTATCTGAGCCAATTTCAATTAGCATGTATTCTTAGTTTTGGAATTGAAACTTCCTTGATTGCCCTGCTGAATAAACTATATCAGGACACTGACAACTGGAATTTATTCATCTTTGTTCTTCTGGGCTTCTCATTGCCTTTCAACACCATTGAGTAAATTCAGTACCATTGACAATACCGCTGACACAGGAGTAGGAGGCACCATACTCCAGTCATTAGACTGAGAGTAGAGCAAAGTATTCAGTGAACTTCATGGCTAAGCAGTGATTTCAAACATGGCCAAGACATATCTGAAAGGGCCAGACTGCAGCACAGACTTAGGTGGGGTCTGAAGGAGGCTTTCCTGCTGTTTGCCCAATGGTTGGCGAAAGAGTGAGCCTCAGGCCATCATGCTGGCTGGCACCATGTCATCTAGGAGCCAGCCTGGTCTAGTGCAGGAAGTTTTGGTGGGCTCTATGCAGGGGTGTCATAGAGCACACCCAGTTCTATTTAAACCGTGTGGCCTGGTAGCTCCAGCAGCATGTGTTTTTCCTCAGATCCCCACTCACCCTCCCTTTTCTCTGGGCATCTGTGTATGTATACTTGAACTGTCAGACCTGGCAGTTTTACACATCTGGGTGGATCCTTTTGGGGAAGACAGGCCTGCCAGTCCACCTCCCCACTTTGGGGACTCCCTTATGGTCTCTAGGGGTTTGAGCCACCACGCAGTATGCCCAGCTTGGGGGCGGTGCCCAGGTATCAAATGGTATCACTCAGCAGCAGCCACCCTTGTGATACCACTAATATTTGTCACTCCCAGATTTTTTTTCCCCAGCAGGTGGACTGTGGGATGTTTTAATCGAATGACAGGTGGGCCACTTGATTTTCCAGGATCCACCCCCATGCTTCCCCGGTGCTCCTTGGTCTCCATAATCAATAAATGCTGTGGCCTGTTTTATTCCAAAATGTGGTTTGCTGGTGTGTTTTGTATCTCTCCGTAAGACCTCTTCTTACTAAGCCATGGGCCTGCAACCTGGGTTTTCCGAATCCTAGTCCAACAGTCTTAACTATGGCACCATATAGGCCCTCCAGTTGGAGACAGTGTGCAGATTTTCTGATCATGCAGGATAGGGATATGCTTTGCCTTGAAGAACAGGCTTACATTGAGTGTGTGTGTGTGGGGGGGTACGGTTAAATCACATATTACTCATGAATGTACAAGTGGTGTCTGGATCTTGCTGTGGTTATTTGTAATTTAAGTTACATCCAAAATATATTACTTTAACTGATGACATGTAGATGTTGCCTTTGAAAAATGTCACAAGCTGCATTTGGTCCAAAGTGCAGTGGCCAGCTTATGGAGACCTGCAATAATGAACACATTTATATGATGCTTTCAGTCTGTTCCAGGGCACAATCCAAAGTGCTAGTGCTGACTTTCAAAGCATAAATTATCTGGCCTCAAGGTATCTGAAAGACTGCCTTCTCTCTTATCAGTCACTTGAGATAATCCGTCTCCAGATATCTTCAATTTCAGAAGTCAGATGCAAATCAGGAAGAAATAGAGTATATTCTATGGTTACATCCCACTAATCTTTCCACAAGGGATGATTGCCTCACACCATCTTTGAGGTACCCAGATAAACCTTTCCTATTTACCCAAGCCCGTGGAAATCAAGAGTTTTGTTCTGATGTCTTGTTTTTAATTGCTCCTGACATTTTTAATTGTTTAATGTAGTTATTTTTAATTTTAAGTCAGTTGTATTTGCAAAACAGATTTATAGTTCTTGGCCTTCACACTCCCATATACACCTAATGATAAAGTACTATTCAGGTTGATGAAGCTATATATACACATGTCAACTGTTGCAAGATGGAATACAGGTACATAAATAAATAAAATATTGCCATACAGCCATTTCATTGTCTCAGGACTTTTACAGTACTGTAACTTAACAAAAATGCTACAGTGTGATTGAATTAGCAAATGCAACGGGGCAAAGTTATCAAGATGTGTTCCTTGCCAAACACTGATGTTTTTAATTTACATAAAAACTATTCATAAAGATTGACAGCTGTGACTAAGACGCAAGGTACACTTCAGGCTGGTATTTTGGATTGCAAATTGAAATTAACATGCAAGCCATAAAGAATCTGCACCTCTGCTTGAAAAAAAATATCACTTTATTGAACTGAAAATATGTGCATTCTGATTAAAGAATGTGAGGTATTTTCTATGAATCACTCAACTCACATGTTTTGAGTGGAGAGAATCTGGAACATTTTGACAGACCCAAATGGGTTTGAAAGAAGCTGTGGTGGTACTGCTCTTGGAAAAACCATCCTTGGATCCTACTGATCCCTCCAGTTACCACCCAGTCTCAAACTTATTTCTGGGTGAGGTAATTGAGTGGTAGCCAAGCAGCTCCAGAGTTTCCTGGATGAAACACTGGCACTGAATCCATTCCAGTCCTGCTTCCACCCTGGCCATGGGACAGTGTTGGTCACCCTGACAGAAAATCTCTGCAGACATCTGGATCAAGGTGAGTTGGTGCTGCTGTTGTTACTTGATCTCACAGCAGCATTCGACATGGTCTCACAGCAGCATTTGACATGGGAGTCCGTGGGATAGCCTTGAAGTGGCTTTCCTCATTTCTCCTTGGCCGGGGACAGAGGGTGGCACTGGAGGAGAGGGTGTCAACTAGGTGCCCCTTAATATGTGGGGTTCCTTAGGGGCAATCTTCTTTGTGATGTTATTTAACAACTCTATGTGCCCCCTTGCCCAGCTAGTGCAGAGTTTTGGGCTGGGGTGTCATTAGTACGCTGATGACACCCAGCTATACCTGTTAATACCACCCTGCATAATCTGGCCACAGGTCTGGAGGTCGTAGTGGTATGGTTAAAAAAGAGCCAGCTGAGACTGAATCCAACAAAGATGGAGGTTCTGTGGTGGAGGGGCTTCAGAGTTGGGGCACAAACATCCCACTCTTGATGGGGCATCATTGACACCAGTGCAAACTGTCAGGAGTTTGGGCATAGACCTGGATACACATTCAACCTGTGCTATGCCAGTTATAATGGCTTCCAGTGGAGTACTAAGTCAGGTTCAAGGTTTTGGTACTGACCTTTAAGGCCGTGAGCAGTCAGGGACCTATGTATCTTCGTGACCGCCTCCTCTGGTATGTTCCCCGAAGAGTGTTATGCTCTGCTGAGAATAATCTGCTGGTGATCCCGGGCCCAAAGATATCCAATTGTCCTTGACCAGAGCCAGGGCCAAAGAAGCCCTGGTGGAACTCTCTGCCAAATAACATCAGGGCCCTGCAGGATTTAATGCATTTCTGCAGGACCTGCAAGGCAGAGATATTCTGCCAGGTTTTTTTGGTTGAGGACAGCAACGGGCTCTATCATGGCTGGCACTCTTCTCCTCTATTCCATCTTTCTTCGGCCTTCTCCTTACCCTGGCTACAAGGTGGCAACACAGTCCAGAACTGGTTTAAAATTTGATCGATGGACACCATCACGGAATCAATTTTAAGATTGTATTTACTGGTTATTTATTGTATTTTATTTGCTGTTGTACATCGCCCAGAGGTCTGTGAACTAAGGGACAGGGAGATTCATAAATTTAATTTATAAATAAACTAGGGAGCAAAGCCCGTTGTGAAGGAAGACAACGGGCCCTAGAAAGGAAGGAAGGAAGGAAGGAAGGAAGGAAGGAAGGAAGGAAGGAAGGAAGGAAGAGGGGGAGAGCGAAAGAAAGAAGGAGAGAGGAAGAAAGGAAAGGGGGAAAGGAAGGGAAGAGGGGCGGAATGGGCTTCTCTGGGCCTACTTGTCCCATAGAAGGCCCAGAGGATGGGGGGGCGCAACAGGCTTCTCTGGCCTACTGGGCCCATAGAAGGCCCAGAGGATGGTGTGGGGGGCGGAAAGGGCTTCTCTGGCCTACTGGGCCCATAGAAGGTCCAGAGGATGGGGGGGGGCAGAAGGGGCTTCTCCAGCCTACTGAGCCCATAGAAGTCCCAGAGGATGGGGGGGTGCGGAAGGGGCTTATCTGGCCCACTGGGCCCATAGAAGGCCCAGAGGATGGTGTGGGGGGGTGGCGGAAGGGGCTTCTCTCACCTGCCTCGGCCTTGAAGGCCTGTCTCTGTGCTCTCTCTGCAGACGGTCCTCTCCTGTCAGAGGACTGGAGCAGACTGAGCCAAAGATACTGGCTGGGGCTGACATGGGCGGGACTTCGCCAAGCAGCCAGTCAGCCCCAGTCAGCGTCTTCTGACTGCCAGTTCTTGTGCCGAATCAATTATGGCGACCATAGAATGTTGTGGAACCAAAATTCAAATATATATAAGGACAGATAATAAAAATTGAAGACAATACCTGGTGTATGAATTAATACAGTGGGAGCTGAGAGGAAGATGCAAAATACTCAGAAAATTTACAGATGTACTTTTGAAAACTGTGTTTAATCTGCCTGCGTTCCAATGCATAGCCATTATGGTATAAAAGCAAACTTTTTAAAAAGCCCTCACATAGTTATGTGTTCAAAGGTCAGGACCTCCCTGGGTTCTGACCTCCCCCTCCACAATTCACCTTCCTGGGGGGCTACAGCCCACCTCAATGCCTTCTCAGGTGGCTCCCCACCCCACCTGTCTCCCCATTCAGCTAGGGCCGACTCCAGTGCTGAAGATGCACACTAACATGGCAAGATCAGAGCTGCTGATCAGCTGTTAGGCAGGGCCATGCCCCTACTGTCTTCCAACTGCCAGCCTTTGCCTGTATAGGTAGTGGGCCGGGAGACCAGCACGGGGCAGAAGGCAGCCCCACAGAAGAGGCCCAAGAGAAGGGCACAGGCTCACAAGGTCTGAGCACCTCATGAGAAGGGAACCAGGGGAGTGGGACCAAGGTAGAGTGACCTGAGGTATTTAAGGCCCTGCAGCCCAAGACCAAGGAGGACTGCTTTCAGCTAAGACACACAGAGAGGGCCAAAAGACATAGGAGCAGTCTGACAGGGGGCAAAGGATCAGGTGACTTAACCCCATACACTCCAGTCCATATCCTGGCCTGAGCAAGAGTTTGAGGGACTTGCAGTCTTCAAGTGGCTGCTCTTCCCTTGACACCAGCTGCTTGGGAAGACCAGACATCCTGGTTGCAGTCCTTTGGCATAGCCCCCGCATTGTAGGCCACATACCCAAGAAAACCATATGTAACAGTTCAAAAATGTCTTCAACTGGTTCAAGAAATTAAAGGAGCCTTCTGTGATAATTGCTTTCCATGAAAAGTGAGCACATTTTTAAAATGCATGCTTGTTTTGCTCCTTCCCCCAAATCTCCATTTTATTTTTTAAAACCACTGAAACAAGTAAAAAATAATTTTTAAAAGGCAGGAAAGTGAATGCTTTTTTTAGATAGCCTCAATAGTTAGTTGCAGATGCTGAGTTGTGAGATGGCTCTAGAAATGTGAATGCCTGGGTGGAGAGGAGGGGAATGGGAACATCACATTCCCCCACCCCAACAAAAAAAAGGGCTTCCCCCCAAATTTTCCTAACAGAAAACCTCATTCAATGAGTGCAATAAGAGAAAGTCTGAGGACTTTTTCAAGTTTTTAATTAAAAAGGAAATGGGAAATTTGGGGGGACACTAGCAATATATCTCCTGTGAACTATTTCCCCTTTTGGGTTGAATAGAATGCTTAAAACTTGAGTTGCTGCCATTTTTGCCCTAATTATTCAACGCTGAACTAACCTTCCTTGTTCTTAGGTGTCAATCAGATGTCAGTTTACCACCCAAACTGTTCAGTTCATGCTGAACGTGTTTGCACTGGGTTTTTGCGAAAAAATAAAAACCTGCACATGACCAAAAACAAACTGATACACAGCCATTAGTGTTATTAGGGACTACTTAGATGAACAACAAAAGGTTGGATTTTAATAAAACACAGTATTTATCTATGACTGGGTTGTGATTTGTGGCTACCTTAATTTTCTACTTTATGAACTACCTGCTGAGTAGCAAGGATGGGGCATAGTAGAACTCTGTGTGAGAATATGAATGCTCAGTAAAAACACATGGTTTGGATGGAATACAGTGAAGCAGCCTGATGACCAGCCACAAATGGGTCAGTGAATATCTGAACCAATCATCCAAAACTCAGCTCCCTGTTCACAACTGGCAAAAAGGATATGAGCCAAACTGGTGGGTGTTTGAGCCTCCCAAAATGTGTAGCATGAAGATGTCTAAGGACTATATCCAATTTTGTTCCAATAGAAAAATGAAAATATTGGAGGAGGACTGAAAAATTTCCTATGATTTTTCCCCACTTTTGGAATGAATGAAATGTTTAAAACAAGGCTTTACTAAAAATATGTAGTAAGAAAAAAATTATAAAAGACAATCTGATGCATTAGATCAGGGGTGTCAAACATGTGGCCCAGGGGCCAGATCAGGCCCTCAGAGGGCTTCCATCAGGCCCACAGTGGAACTGGAACCTGAAGAGCCAACAATAAAAACCTGAAATATATAGTGTATATGTGTATGTGTATGTGTGTGTGTGTATATATATATATAAAAGACACATGTACTTATTAACAAGAATTTAAAAAATTATATATAAGGGACCAATTACACCTCATGTAAAAATACCCAATTCTAACACACAAGGGCTAATGGACTTGACTTGATGCATTTCGGCCTGCATAGACCTTCTTCAGAGGTCAGAATCAGTGAGGAACATATTGGCTAATATAATAGTACAGAACAATCATACAGATACAAAATATAAATACAAAAAGGACCAGAAAAAAGTTGTTCCAAAATGAAACCATCAGGCACAGAATAAAAGTACAAATGACGCCTCCGAAGGTGCAATCACATGCCAACTGGTGTTTCCTTAGTATTAATCTCTGGTCCAGAAAATGTGTTACTATGATTGTTCAGCCAAAGTGTCCTAAATAGAATTGTCCTTAGGCAAAGAGCAGTGCTGGTCAAGTACTTTACCAGCCTCTCTTAATCACTCAGCCATTTCATGTTTTAACCTGGGTCCTAGACTCAGAACTCTGAGCATGAGATTTCTGTGGTGAATGTCAATAAATCAAAAGTACGTTTGCAGCTTACAGAGCTAATGTTTTAAGCATGTTTTAATTTTAAGTAAAAAAAAAATCTTTGTATTTGTGTCCTTTATAAAGTTTATGTCTCTGCTACCTGGCATTACATTTTATGACATACATGGCCCGGCCCAATAAGGTCTCATTTATGTCAGATTCAGCCCTCATAACAAATGAGTTCGACACCCCTGCATTAGACAGTGTTCATTTCTATGTATACTATAGACACATTTATTTTAATTTTTTTCCAGTTATTTAAATGTGAATACTTTTGGCAACAATTCAAATGCTATAATGTGTTTAATGAAAATACATAATTAAGATTTACAGCACTAAAGACACAGAACACTTTAACTAGATATCCAAATATGCTGGCAGTCGTACGTGTTGTGATTGCATGAGTGTGTTTTTGTCCAAATAATACACTTTCTTTGGTGTACTACAAAATTTGTTTTCTACCTTCAATTTCTAAATTTTTCCCTGCCTCTCAGATGGCAAAAATGTGCTAAGGAATCATAGGGTGCAGCAATTTGCAAGTCTCAATTACTGGGTATATTTATATTTTTTCTTATAGAAAACCAGGACATTTATCCTTTTAAATTCCATAAATATGCCAAATAGCACAATTTTACATGCTGACCACCCTGTAAAGGCGGCATTTTATGCTTTTAGACCAATAGAATAACCAGTAAAAAAAAACCAGGGAGGAAAGTATTCCCTCTAGCTTCATAATTTCCAGAAATATACCATCTCTAGAGGGTTTTCAGTGAGTCCAGCAGGGGTCCCCAGCCTTTTTTGAGCCTGCAGGCACCTATGGAATTCTGACACAGGATCGTGGGCACCAATGCTCCCTCTAAGCTGTGGAGTCTTGTGAGCAAAAATTCTACTTTGTGAGCTACTGCCATTAAAGTTGTGAGCAGGTGATTTGTCTACTGCATAAATTAGTTTGCTCTGGAGCCATTCTTCCATGAGCTAGCTCACACTTAGTCAGCTTACAGGGAACATTGGTGGGCACAACCACAAAATGGGTGCTGCAGGGAGCTCCAGGAAAGGTGTTGGTGGGCACCATGGCACCCACAGGGACCACACTGGGGACTCCTGGACTACAGAAATCGAAGCCAGACCAAAGGTCAGGTGAGGTCAGGTCCATTGGGAGCAGAAGGAACTATGCCAGAAGATAAGTTCTATGAGATCCAGTCCTGAGTTAAGCAGAAGCATGATCAAGATCAAGTGAGAAGTCAAAATCAGTAAGGTCCTCCTCCTCACTGAGAAGGTTAGGCATTAGGCTGATCAGAGACAGAGGTCCAGCCCCATGTTATTTTATGTTGTTTGTGCTGGTTTTATATTGTTTGTTGGTCTTATGATTTTATGTAAGCTGCCCTGAGCCGTTTCAGCGGGAGGGTGGGTTAGAAATAAATAAAATGATGATGATGATGATGATGATGATGATGATGATGATGATGATATCCAGCAGAAATAGAGGAGTGGGAGATTTATACCCCGCACTTCATTACCCAAAGGTGTCTCAGAGCGGCTTACAAACCCTTCCCCTCCCCGCAACAGACACCCTGTGAGGAAGGTGGGGCTGAGAGAGCTCTGACAGAAACTGCTCTTTTTCAAGAACAGCTCTTATCAGAACTACGGGCTTGCCCAAGGTCATCCAGCCAGTTGCAAGTGGAGGAGTGGGGAATCAAACCCAGTTCTCCCAGATTAGAGTCCACGCACTTAACCACTATACCAAACTGGTCAGACTCTGAAGAGTACATGATATAAGTATTTTAAATGACACAGTCTTTTCACCTCTGACAAGTTGTTCAGACCAAAGGGCACAGCCTAAATGCAGTGACTTTATACTTATTGGTGGAACACCAACTGATCCATCAGTCTGCTGCTTGCAGAAGCTACCAATGAATCTACCCAGGTGCCTCTTAAGAAAGAAACTAAGATGCAGAAGAGGCTGGGCCAGCAGTTCTCCCTGCAGTCAGCTTGGATAAAGTAAAGCTGTGGAGCTGCTGGCTCTATGTTCTGCGATTGAGACACCACAGATTCAGGTGAAGCAGCAGAACAAAAGGAGTGTGCACCTAGCATAAAACTTTGTTGGTCTTAAAGGTGCCACTGGACTCGAACTTTGTTCTGAAACACCATAGAGCATTACAGTTAGGAACTGGAAATCTGAGGCAAAAGATTTGTTGCATAACTACATCCTCAGGTACAAGATGAAGTAAACAAATGCAATTGCTTGGGGATCATTTTAAAGATTTATAGATGACAACACTGCCTGAATGTATAACCTGTGTTAGCTGGACCACATTAGGAGTGACAGGGGGCTCCTAATCCAGCATTCCTTTTAAAATTTGAATGCATTTTTACTTTTTAAATGAATAATATGCAACACAAATGAATTCTAAAAAGCAGACAGCGCTCTTACTCCCTTAAACAGCAAACATATATTAGGTACTTTACAAGACAGTTTCACAGACATGCCTTTGTATTAATACAATTCTCCATTTTCTTCACTATCATGTGCCACATTGTTAGATGAGTTTGTTTACTGGTTTTGAATGCCTGTTACAGAGGACATGGGGCTGTCCTGACCCATATCTTCCATGCGTCTTACTTTGATATTCATGCCCCATTTTCTTTCTTATGGGGCCCCCAAGCAACCTACAACATTATCCTCCCTTCCTCCATTTTATTCTAACCACCATCCTGAGATAGCTTAGGCTGACAGTGACTGCCACAAGGTTACCTAATAAGCTACCATGGCAGAGCGGTACATTGGACCTACCTGCAGGTTCTTTCTCTTCAGTGGGGGAGAAGTCATCCAGTAACTGATTAGGTCACGCCTCTGCTCGCTCGGATAGGCTATGCAAATTTCTTTTGTTGCATGGCTCCTATTGGAGTGGCCCTGGCTGACCTGTCCAGTTCCTGCATAGCCCCTGCGCTTGGTAGAAGATTGGAAGCTCCTGCTCCAAGCCAGAAGTGGGGATTTGAACCTGGGTCTCCCCAGTTCTAATCCAGCACTTTAGCCATACCACCACCCTAGCATGTCTCCCTTCACAATGTCAACATAATTGTGCTCCATGGTGCCCTTCCCTCCTGCAGTTGGGGTGATATGTTTCTTTGCTAATCACTACCGGGGAGTTACACAGGCAACCATAATATTTGCTAGGTCTGAATCTTTTGAGCCTATATATAGTCTGGCCTCAGTTAACGTCTCAGGACGGAAAAAAACTCTACATCACTGACTGCAGTAGTGCTCCATGGAACTCAATACATTATGTAATTAGCGGTAATACAACATAATAGAGACCACAAAGAACTTGTCAAACATTGATTTAAAGCCTCAACTATTCTGAAAGGCAAGCAATTATGCCTCTTTTACAAATCTATAAACTGACTCACCAAGGGTTTATTTATCATGTACCTCTTAAAGTTTCTGCTGCAGGCAGGCAAGGCGAGATTCTAACAGCTACTTCTGTGAGGTATAACAAAGCTTGAGTCCAGTGGCATCCCAAAGAGCAACAAGTTTTATTCAAGGTATAAGCTTTCGTGTGCATGCACACTTCTTCAGATACAATGAAACAAGACACCCTCAACCAATACGTATAGGTGTGTGGGGGGTTAGTTGCCAGGAAGGGCTAGTTAGAGTCAAGATGCATAAGTAACTGGGAAATTATAGCTGCAATTGGATTAAAGCTGTTGGTAACATCTGTGAATAGCAGTAAATTAGCATACAAATACAAGAGTTAACAAACAGACGTGAGAACTGAATTTTGAGTCCAGTGGCACCTCCAAGACCAACAAAGTTCAGTTCTGGGTATAAGCTAGAATGGAGACTTAGCATGTGTATGTGCATACTTCTTAGATACACTGAAACAGATTTCCTCAAAGGTTACATGGGGGGAGGGGTTAGTTGCCTGGAAGGGCTAATTAAAAATAATAAAGCAATAAACACAACTAATACTGGAATAATGCATTTGGTATAGCAGCAAATTGGCATATAGATAAAAGAGTAATCAATAGAAGTGAGAACTAAGTTTGAGTCTCGTGGCACTTTTAAGACCAACGAAGTTTAATCCTGGGTATAAGCGAGAGCTGAGTTGACTTAGCATGTGTAGGGAGATAAGAAGCTGATATTTTAAGCCCTGGAGGTTCCATTGTCCTGACAGTTGTAATAACTTGTAATTCAGCAATCTCCTGTTCCAGTCTGTTTCTGAAATTCCTTTGCAATGAAATAGCTACTTTCAGGTTCCCCACTGAGTGCTCTGAGAGGCTGAAATGTTTTCCTATAGGTTTCTCAGTTTTGTGGTTCTTGATGTCAGATTTGTGTTCGTTTATCCTTTGGCGTAGGGTTTGACCTGCTTGCCCTATGTACAGAGCTGAAGGGCATTGTTGGCATTTAATGGCATATACAATGTTACAAGATGAGCTAGTGAATAAGCCTGAGATGGTGTAGTTGATGTTGTTAGGTCCAGTGAGTATTGTCTAGGAGTATGTGGCAGCAAAGTTGGCATCTGGGTTTATTACAAGCTTTGGTACCAGTGCCCATGTTCAAATTAGATGTTGTGTTATTGTGGGTAAGGAGTTGTTTGAGATTGGGGGGCCATCTGTGTGCAAGAAAAGGTATACCCTCCAGGACTTGTGAAAGAGAACTGTAATTATCCAGTAGAGGTTGTAAGTCACTGATGATGTACTGAACTGTTTTGAGTTGAAAGCTGTATGTGACTACTACTGGTGTTCTGTTATTGTCTCTTCTGGGCCTGTCTTGCAACAGGTTTTCTCAGGGTACCATCCTGGGTTTGTTGATCTGTTTCTTGACTTCATCAGGTGGGTACTGGAGAAGGAGGACGAGATTGGATTTATACCCCACCCTTCACTACCCAAAGGAGTCTCAGAGCGGTTTAAAATCTCCTTTCCCTTCCCCTCCCCACAACAGACACCCTGTGAGGTAGGTGGGGCTGAGAGAGCTCTTTCTAGAACTGCTCTTTCAAGAACAGCTGTGATAGAACTTATGGCTGACCCAAGGTCATACCAGCAGTGGCATGGCATGTGGAAGAGTGGGAAATCAAACCTGGTTCTCCCAGACTAGAGTCTGCACTCCTAACCACTATACCAAACTGGCTTTAGTTGCAAAAAGCTTTGTTGTATATCCCTCAGGTGAGAAACTCTATCTGTAGGATTGGAGCAGATGCAGCTGTACTGCAGAGCCTGGCTTTATACAATGGATTGTTTGGTATGTTTAGGATGTAGCTAGAGGCATGTAGGTATGTTTGTCGGTCAGTAGGTTAGGTCAGCAGGTGAGGCAGGAAAGTTTGCTAGGGTTCTCTCTTTTGGGATACCTTATGTCTCATTTCTCATGTTTCCCCAGACATTCCTTCCCCACACTAAACTGAGCCTCCTCCATTGTCTCAAACTCTGGTTCTATAGGCAAGCTGGAATCTCCTAAACAGAACTAAACAAAGTTCTATCTTGAACATAAAGTTGGCATCAAACACATACAGCTTCCTGTTAAGACCAGCCAATGATTCATAAGGCCAAGCAATATCCAAACAGTTTTGCAAGACAGCACTTTGCAGACTTATTCCTAGACTTTTCACTACTATGTCTTATATCCTATATGGTGAATATAAATAAATGAAGCTGCTTTATATGGAGTCAGACCGCTGGTGCCTCTTGCCCAGTACTAGGCAGCTATCCAACTATCTCAGAAGCAGTTCTTTCCTATTGTTATTTCATGAGATCCTTGAAGCAGGGCAGACACTATGCATGCAAAGCAAGTGTGCTGCCATTCCATTACAGCTTCTACCACCTCTAGTCACTGAAGACTAACCCATGCAACTGGCCAACCTCAGCAAAATTTGCAAACCATCTGTCTTTTACTGGTCTACCCTCATGCTTTGTTAACCTGAGGTTGGTCATGTAAAAAAAATCCACACAGTGCTCAAGGCAATATGCTTAAGTTGTAGAAAGGTTCAATATTAGGAACTATTTTCTCAACTATTGTGTCACTTAAGCAAGTAATTTTGAAGTCTGTGCCAATGGACTTGAACTGGAGTAACTCTGCACAGGATTGCACTCTCTTCATGTGCTCTCTTCATTTGCTTTCAGAAGTACAAGGCTGGGCAAGCATCACTCAAGGACCCTTTGACCACAAGGCTACCATCAAACAAAGGCAAGTGCACCTAAGCCTGTTCCAACAAATGATGGGCTTGAGTGTAGACTATGGTTAAGCCAGTTTGGTGTAGTGTTTAAGTGTGCAGACTCTAATCTGGGAGAACCGGGTTTGATTCCCCACTCCTCCACTTGCACCTGCTGATGTGACCTTGGGTCAGTCACAAGCTCTGGCACAGCTGTTCCTGAAAGAGCAGTTTGTGTTAGAGCTCTTTCAGCCCCACCTACCTCAGAAGGTGTCTGTTGTGGGGAGGGGAAGGGAAAGGAATTTGTAAGCCGCTCTGAGACTCCAAGTGAAGGACGGGGTATAAATCCAATCTCCTCCTCCTCCTCCTCTTCTTCTTCTTCTTTTTAGGCATCCAATACAATTAGGTTACCTACAGGGTGCCTTCCAACTCTAAACATTTTCAAAGTCACACAGGGAGTAACTAGTTGGAAACCAGAATGCCAAAAGATTACTCCATTCTCTCTCTCCAATACATTCAATTTACAAGATAGTAAACTATATTTGACATTTGATCCCAACACAACCATGTCCTCTTTCCAAGCAGAATCAACCTAGTTTGGTGTAGTGGTTAAGTGCATGGACTCTAATCTGGGAGAACTGGGTTTGATTCCCCACGCCTCCACTTGTAGCTGCTGGTTGATCTTGGGCAAGCCATAGTTCTGTCAGAGCTTTTCTCTCAAGGACAGTTTTGGAAAGAGCTCTCTCAGCCCCACCTAACTCACAGGGGTGTCTGTTGTGGGGAGGGGAAGGGAAAGGAGTTTGTAAGCCACTCTGGGACTCCAAGTGAAGGGCAGGAAAGAAATCCAGCTCTTCTTCTCTTCTTCTTCTTTTTCTAAATAAGAGTTACTACATTTCACTATGTCCAAGTTTCTCCTTTGAACAACAGTACAAAATTTTGTATTAAACATTTAATAGTTTCTCACCTGAGGGATTTAATTGTATTAAACATTTAATTTTGTATTAAACATATATTCCAGTATAAAATACACAGCTAATGTATGTATTACAAAGAGTGTACCCATTTCAAACACAGCTTCCTATTTAATAAGGGGTAAAGCATAGGGACCCTACTCCTGTGTTCAAATGGAACAGCCATATATGAAACACATGAGTCCATCATAGTAACTTTCCAAATCTTTCAGTCATTCTTCCCAAACCCTTCTTTCTCTGTTGGGGACTAAGCACAGGGTACAGCAATTTGAATCCACACACAGACAGTAACCCCCTGGTTTTTATTTTCAGGCAAAAAGTAGCATACTCAGTGGTATGGATAATGTTTTCTCTTAAATTAGCAAAATATTCACTGTAATTCCATTTGGCACCACTGTTTTGCCTGGCCGTTTCTGTAGTACCTTTTTCCTCCATGGCTCTTAGTGCTCCTTCTTTCTGGATCCTACCAAACCAAGGAATCATGTAGTAAGCAGAAAGGCATCACAACACTACATTCCCAATCAGATTGGGATATGCAAGAAGGTCACAGGGGGAAAGTAAGAACAAGAGGGCAAGAGCAAGTGAGGGCAATATGAATTAATATGTAAACATGTTAACAAGGATATCTGAAAACTGCCACCAAGTACAGACATTTCAAATTATTTAAAGCATAGGCACAGATCCAACCACAATTGGTGGGTATCAGACTTCATTATGCAATTCAGTGCTCAGCTAAGTAGCTGGTCACGTAGAAGAAGGCTCAGGTGAGCACTCTTCTTTGGTACACCTTCTCTCTGCTATGCACATTTTTACACAGCAAAGAGATGCAAACCACTTCTCACACTCACTCAAACAGGTTTCTGGGTAATAGGGAAAGCAAAAGTAGTTTAACAGAAGAATTAGAGCTCAAAATGTGAGAAACTGTCTTTCTATAAGCATTCTTGGTTGCAACAGGGCCACCTTTAGAGCCCTATGGCTGATTCATACAATCAGCACTTTCACGTGATTTCTGCTATTCCCATAACCCCACTGGTAGATCCCCAGCTGCCAGACACGAACCAAGAAGAACAAAAAGGGAGAAGTCAAGAGATAAATCTCAGAACATGGTGCTTCTTGCTATTCCACAAGAAGAGTTGTCCAATGGGGAGAAGGAAAGGCACTGCTCATTTATATTATATAATAATGTGTGTATGCTGAATGCATTGCCTAACAAAGATTTAACTTAAACAGCAAGAAATGAGAAAAGAATAGAAAGAAAAATCCTGGTCAGTTTTCAATAAGCCTTTTTGAAGCAAGCCCTGCCTCTGGGCAATGTTACTTCCCTATATTTGCTCAATCGTCTCCTTTTTATGTCTGGATAACATCAAAACTCAAGATGCTGCTAGGGGCTTGCATAGCCTCAGTTTAATTTAGACACTTTTTAGGGAAAGACCCAATGGCTCAAGCCTGGAGGAGTTCACTCCTTCTTCCCTTCCCCCCACCCCCGGCTGAGACTCCCAAATCCTTTGTAGAGGCCCAAGACAGTCTCCTTTAAACAACTACAATCTTTTGGCTGAGGATCAAAAATCACTGTAGTACTATATCGAGCTGTTCTACTAAAGCATCTTTTATAGGCAGGTCTTTGAAACACTCCCACATTCTTGGAGAGAAAACCCACGGCAAGTGAGAAATATGCTAACACTTGGCAACCCTAATGTGGTTTCAGAGCTGCAGGAAAAAAAAAAACCCTTTTAAATGTACCAAACCTGGAAGGAAGTTTACATTTTAAAAGGTATGCATAAAGAGGTTAAAAGTGCACATAAGCTAAATGACTGGATCTGAGCACCGCTGTAAGACTGCTATCGAAAGACAGAACCCAGGCTTTCCATAATGACTTACGTTAAATTAGTTTAAGCGAATGGAGAGAGTCCAAGCTGCCCCATAGCCTAATTCTAAAGAAAAACTACAAATGTTCTAGCCACATGGCTACCCTGTCAGCTGTTACTAGGGTAAAAGGAGGGATTATTACAGCAATGCCCTGAGCAATGCTGGGTGAAGAGATAAGCTACTCTTTCTAGGTTCGAACATTATATTAAGACTTACCCAAGTGACTTAAAGAAGTGGGCAGGCTTCTGAGCTCTCCAAAATGGTTTATCAGTAAATAAAGAATAAATCAGGCTGGAAATTAATTTCATCCAAGGGAAGACATCCCCTTCCCCTGAATTCAGTCCACACAAATCCCCCCTTGTAAGGGTGGTACTTCTCTGGGCCATAAGAACCAAAAATCTCCTCTGCCATACTTTCCCCCCTCAGTGTTAATCAGCCTTGCTGTGTCTTGAAGCAGACACTTTCCCCTGAGGCCAGCTGAGCTTCTTCTCTGAGTTCTGCTTAGCTCCAACTTCCCCACAGATCCTATAAAAGGAAACCAGAGATGACTCTACCGCTCTGTTCCTCCAACCTTTGGGCCAATTAGGGCTGCCAACCTCCAGCTAGGGCCTGAAGGTCTCCTGGGATTGCATCAGATTTCCAGACTGTAGAAATCAGTTTCCCCTGGAGAAAATGGTTGTTTTGGAAGGTGGACTCTATGGCATCACATTCCAGCTGAGCTCCTGCTCCTTTTCTCAAGCTCTACCCCCAAATCTCCCAAGAATGTCTCTTCCTGAAGCTGGCAACCCTAGTGCCAATTCTACTGCCTAAGCCTGACCAGACTCTTTGAATCACGCCTGATATGTGCGCTAGCAAGTGAAAGCTTTCTCTTGATGCCATTACATCGCCCACAGCTCAGCATTTCCCAAAACACTCTCTTTTCATGAAGTACAAAAAAAAAAGCAGAAAGCTCATCTCACACTTCCTGCTTCACCACTTCTCGAAACAACCCAGAGTCATATTCTGAGAGGTTAGTGGGCGGATGCTTGTAGCCTGTGGAAGGGCCTTTTGACTCCATGGACTTTCTGTTTTCCATCCAAATACCTGTTTCACCAACACACAGTGTGAATGACCTTCCGGCATGCCCATTTCTGATCCAAGATCTTCCAAGCTGATAATGCTGAAAAATTTCTTAACTACAGAAAAACAATCTCCTTTAACTTTAGAAGAAGGAAAAGGGGGGGGTAATCCCTAACTTAGTAGAACAGCTCCTTCCAGAAGAAGCGAGCAGCACAGTGTTACCAAATAAGGCAAATGAAAGCTAAATGCCAGAAAGAAGCAGGCCATCTTGTGGTTTTGTGTGTGTGTGTTAAAGATCAGACAGTTGGATAATAGAACGTGCGACTATACCGGCACTATTACAACAGTTTGCAAATGGGAAGAACAAATGTTCAGAAACCATGAACGGAAGCAAGGTCTGCCAAACGGGGGACCTAACAGGCATTTAACCCAGGCTTCAGAAAATTGCCTCATATTTTTAGACACAGAAGAAATGTTTAAAAGAATGTAGTTAAGCAATCTCTAGTAGTTTCAAATAGTGCATTAAAACTTAATATCTGCCTGGTGCTACTGCCAGTGAGATGGTGAAAACAGCTCCCAACTTAAGATGCGTGGCACGCCCCAGGATGACACACTGTACGTTAGACATGTTTGCCTTTTGGTGCTTTTGCATACTTCTCCTGGGCATTTAACATCCGCATGACGGCACAAAAGAAAGCACTCAAGACAGAAGCATATTCCTGCCTTTTTCTCCCATAAAGCTTAAGGGGGTGGAGTAGGAGGGATACATTTAAAAAGACAGTTAATCAAACGGTGGATTTGAATCATGTACTGGAAGTCCTGTAGTTAGGTCTCTCCAGACTAAGTTTGTGCATCTTGTGAGTCAGCAAGCTGAGCTCAGCCCACAAGCACCTTCATAAGGATTTTGGTTTTGTTGCTACCTGGGATTGCAAGGCAATGACCAGAGGGAGATTCTTAAGTCACTAGGGGAACTAACCTCTGCAGTCTGGAGGTCAGTTGTGATTCTGGGAGAACTCCAGGCCCCACCTGTAAGGTGGCAACTTTATTAAGAGAGGAAAAACCATTGTTTCAGGCTATTAATATACACTTATTAATTAAACAGATTCAAACTCAGTATTGCCTACTACAGATAATCAGAAGGAGGAATTAAAAGCAGCAGACCAAAAAAGAGGGAATGCAAGGAGATGTGTAATCATGTAATCTTTCAGTGACTCTTCTTGAAAAGGCAGAACTACATGCTGAAAGGCCCAATTCTGATTGCGGCCATAGCAATGGGGAAAGTGGGCATAAGCTTTTCTCCCAGTCCCATTCTGCAATGCAAGTTCCCATATTAAATTTTTTTTAAGGAAAATACAATCACGGAGCTCCCAGAATTTCTTCTAGCTTGTCAGTCAATGAGTGAGGCAGAGTTCGCAAACAAAGTTTGGAAACTTTAATGAAATCAGTTGCTTAACTCTAATCAGGAAACAGTTTCCTTTTAATTACAGTAGAAAACAAAATCCTTTTGCCAGATTTCTTTTATAAAAAAGCAACCAATTAGGGTTGCCAGGTCCACTTACCTGGTTGGCGGGGGGGGGGGCTTCCAACATCCTTCTGGGAGACTGGAAGTGATGTCAGGAGACTTCCGGTAAAACTGGAAGTGCAGGCCCAAACATGATGATGTCACCTGGAAGGGATGCCATCACGTGAGGGGCAACACTCTGGTTTTTGGGCAAAAGTCTATGGTAAACTTGGCTTCAAACCACAGAGTTTTGCCCACAAACCAGAGCATCGGACCCCTGATGTGATGACTTCACTACCGGGTGACGTCATCATGTCAGGGCCTGCACTTCCAGTTTTACCGGAAGTTGCCCAGGTAGGTCAGTTGGGGGATGGGATTTCCCCTGCCAGCCAGCTGGCTGGTGGTGGGCAAGAAGCCATGAATGCAGGGGTTCCCCTGCCCCCACCAGGGGCCTGGGAACCCTACAACCAATTAACAGTTCTTCCAGGGCCAATATAATTGTGTGACTAACATATCTCAGTTCCTTGAATTGACTGGAGAGCCAATGACTGATGATATTTATAAGAATTTAAGCAGCCGTGCTCTGTTGTGCATCTCTAGCAGGGATTTCCAACAAGGATTTTGAAAAGAGGCAATGGACACTAGTACAAAATGTTTGCTAAATGTGGGGTACAACTGACCACAAAAAGGTTGCCATGGGGCTAACCACAGAATGTTGGAAGATTCCAAACCAAATGAAGAGAAGAAGAAGAGATTAGATTTATACCCCACCCTTCTCAGAGTCTCAGATCAGTTTGTAATCTCCTTTCCCTTCCCCTCCCCACAACAGCTCTGTGAGGTGGGGCTGAGAGAGCTCTTTTGAGGACTGCTCTTGAGGATAACAGCTCTGGGAGAACATGTGACTGATCCAAGGTCAAACCAGCAGCTGCATGTGGAGGAGTGGAGGATCAAACCCCATTCTCCTAGATTAGAGTCTGTGCTCTTAACCACTACACCAAACTGGCTCCAAATGCTGTTGAAGTGGCTGTTTCCAACTACGTGCTCCCTGCAGACATAAAGGTGATTTATCCTAGGGTTTTCTGAAGCCCCTCCCACTCAATTCCAATGAGACTGAAGAAAGCCATAACTGGCAATATGGTTTGGAGAAGGAGGGACAGTGAGGAAATACAAGGGTTGGTGCCATGGCACCTATTTTGGGTATCAAAATCTGCTCAAAAATCGGTCGTTGGTGATAACTAGGACAGCAAGAGAAACAAACCAGAACAAAAAATCAGATTAGTTCCTAGCCCACACAAAGAATAGATGTTTCAATGAGAATGTACTAGATAGACAGATAAGGTGGTTTTGGGGGGAAGAAAGGTAGTATAATTTTTTTAAAGCCTCCCACACCCATCCCACAAAATAGAAAAATGACTATTATTTAAAAAAGAAACTAAGCAGGCATTTCTATGGAGTACAGATACCAATTCAATGCTTTTGTTGTTGTTGTTAACTTCATAAAAGTGGTTCATTTACATTCACACTAATCCTTCCTTTCAACAGACCTGTGAGGAAGACCGGTATTGTCCTTAATAGTTTGTAAATCTATAGATCTGAAGAGGGAAAGGCTTAATTTGCTGTAAACTAGTGTTCAGAGCCTAGTTTAGCACAGCCTTCTCAGTTAGATAAAGGTTCTGCTGAACAAGGCTGAATCCATCTAGTGAAGATTCTCCATTTCTTTGTCATCAGCGCCATAAATGCAGAGGAATTTGCACTGGGACATTCACATGAGAATTTTGTGAGCATTTTCCTCCATAAGCTACCACTTTCCCTGCATCTCCCAATCACTGTGACACCAGAGGGCATTTTGGGAGCTTTTTTAAAAATGGTGATTGCCACTGTACTGTGACACTATAACAATGGGAATGGTGGCTGTGGCTGGCTGAAACAATAGCACTAATATGAAGGTTGCCAAATCCAGGCTGGGAAATTCCTGGAGATTTTGATGGTGGACCCTGGGGAGGGAGGTCATCAGGGATGTGAAATGATACAGTCCATCTTTCAAAGCAGAGAAACTGATCTCCAACATCTGGAGTTGCAATTCTGGGAGATTTCCAGCCCCCCCCCCCAGGTTGGCAATCCCAACTGAAATTTAAATATGCACTTTCCCATTCACATGTCATACAAACATGGTTTGACTGCAATCTTTCCAAACAGATTGTATCAAACCAGGTTTGGGGAAAATAGACCAAAGCAGGAGAAAACCTAGAAAGCGGACAGTTAAGGGAAAATGTCATGTGGATTCTTTCCCACCCCCTACAAAATAGATTTATTCCAGTTTAGATGCCAAACCAGAGCAAAACTCAGAAGCTACCTGTCCACCTTTTGTTCATGGCTCAGAGATAAGCTATAGGAACAGAAGCCCACAAACACATGCAGAAATTCAAATTAATTCGTTCAGATCTTCTGGAGAGAGAACAACTTTCTAGGAGGGAAAGACTGACTGTGCATAAAAAGAATAAAAGAATTCTTTTGATAGAAATTGCCAGGGGAATTCTGAATGGGAGGAAGAAAGAAGTGGCTCTTTTTAAATTGGGGGGAGGGGAACGGGACCTTCTGTTTGGGGAAAGAAAAGAGAGGTCATTGAAGCCTAACTGAAAAAGAGATGGAGTCATTTGATGAAGAAAAAGAGTTGGTTTTTATATCCCAGCGTTTCTCTGCCCTCAGAAATCTCAAGGCAGCTTACAATCACCTTCCCTTCCTCTCCCCACAACAGTCACCTTGTGACATAGGTGGGGCTGAGAGAGTTCTGAGAGAACTGTGACTGGTCAAAGGTCACTCAGCAAGCTTCACGTGGAAAAGTGGGGAATCTAGATTAGAGGCTGCCACTCTTAACCACTATACCATGCTGGCACCATGATGGCCTGCGTGCAACTAGGACAAAATCAAGATCGAAACAAATTTGTTTATTTAATCTCTCTCAGTTTAAATCAGGTAGATATTTTAGAACCTGGGGGGAAAGAAGACGGCTTTTAGTTTTCCTGCATTCACGAACGGTTAAGACATTTTTGCTCCCTATATTTTTTCCTGATTTCTGTAGCTTTAATTATAGTAAGGTTCTTATTCTTGCTTTTATAAATCTGGTCTTTTTTGTGGCCATTATGGTCACATGAAACTGCAACTTGGCCCATGCTAACCAATAGGGCAAGAAATTATTTTGATTTTTCTTGTCCTTTGGTGTGGTTTTTTTTTTTTACAATGAAAATGTATGCACATTTGCTTGGGGTTAAAACGTTAAATTTAATAAACAGAACCATTCATAATTAAACTGTGAAAATGAAGTGAAGGAGCCTTGGTTAACATGCAGTACTACGTCACACTCTTCAGCTCAATCATTTAGTATGTTCATTACTACATGGAGCAGTTTTGGATGTTCAGCAAGCAAGCTTGAGTAAGCTTCCACTTCCTGTTTAAACGGCCAAAGCAGAGGCTCAGATGCCTCTCCCCACATCTGGATTTCCCCCAACACCCTGTGTAGCCAATCATAAAACAGAAACATGAATTGGGCAGCTGAGCTAATCTGCAGTCCAGCAAAGCATACATTCCATAAAAGACTTGAAGTAACCCTCACACAATACAGGGCTGAAGGACCAGTAGGTATACGGCTGCCAAATGATCTGGAGAAAAATGTCCAGTCCCTTTAATAGAGGCTTAGCAGGATATTATTTACCAGGTGATGTTACTTACTTCCATGCCATGAAAAATTTCAGCTGTCCCACATTAAACCTCTGTTAAAGGTACAGGACATTATCCAAGCCTGTTGGCAGACTACAAAAATAGTACATACTATCTGCAATATGTGTCTCTCTTTTGTTGTAATGTGTATGTTTGTCCAAGATGGATTTGACTGTGTAAAAAACTGGGACTAGATGTCCATGAGACTGACAACATATAAAGGTGCAAATGGATTTGCTTAATATTTTTTTTTTTGCTATAGACACCACAGCATGATTGGACAGTGTATAAGGAGACCCTTTCCCAATAAATATTTATCCTTTGTTAAAAAAAAAATGAGCACCCACCATCTTACTATTTTGTTTTATCAGCATATGAAGAATGTTCTTCCTACATGTATACAGAATTCTCATTAAGAAGAAATTGTAGCAGATTAAAAATAGTCAGTCTGTGGAGAGCCAGAGCGAACAAGGATATTAGAATAACTCATGTCACCTACTGTTGTAGTAGGCCAGAGAGACAACTAGGGGGGGTGTTCAGATCTACCCAAGCAGAAAATTTACCTGAAAAATACCTGAGCGGTATTTTTTTTAGTATATTTCAATACCCAAAAATTCTCCAGGTCCCCCCCCCCCGGGGGGGGGGATCTTAGATGTATTTGGGAATTAGCAGGTAAATCTGAAAACAGCGGAGAGGCAGGAGCAGATTCCTCCTTCCTCTCAGCTGTTTAAAGGGATTGTAGAAGAGAGTACAAGAATTAGCTATGTTAGTGGGGAGCAGACTGTTCTCACCAACTCAGCTTGGATCTGACTTCTCATGCAGCCCATTTTAAACCAGACTACAGAAGAAGTCAGCCCAGATCAGCTGGGCCAGTGGGGAGCTCTCAGCTTTGCTCTGGCTGCTCCTGCAGAAGTCAGCACAGGTTCACCTCTGCTCGCTTCTTGTGTAGTGTGGTTTAAACCGGTCTGTGGGAGAAGCCAGCCCTAGGATCTGCTATGACGAGGGGCTCAGCTTTGCACTGGCTTCTCCTGCAACCCAGTTTAAACCACACTGTCTGAAAAGCCAAAACAGTATTTTTCTTCTTGAATCTATTAGAGCCGGAAAAAAATCAGGATTTTTCAGGAATCCTGATTTTTTCCCCCAGGTCCAATAGACCCAAACCAAAAAATACCAATTAAAAAAACTGTACATCCCTACCGACAACTACTGGTCCTCAAATGTTTTGAAGCAGAAAACATGGCATTACTCTTGTTTTGGGGGTGAAGGAACCTCAGTTTGAATGCCAGTAAAAGCACACACCAAAATGAAGAGTGGGTAAGAGGTCTGAACTTTCAAGAGAAGGTGCTCTGTAACAGAGTATATTGTTGGCATGCAGAAGGTTCCTAGTTCAGTTCCTGTCATCTCCAGCTAAAGGATCATAAATAACAGGATTTGGGAAAGACCTTCAACTGCCTGACAGTCCAGTCAAAGTAGGCAGTATTGTGAGATAAATGGACCAGTGGGCCAATTATACATAAAACAATTTCATATACCTCAAAAACACAAAGGCCTACCAGTCACAAGAGGAATCCTGACCTACACTGAAAGCAAGTCATACCAAGGAGAGAAAACAAAATCTGAATTTCCCAGATTACAGGAAGAGTGATGGATAGTCTTTAAAGGAGATTATCTAACCACCTTTCACAAAGTGTGTGGGATGCATGCCAAGGTTTAACTTCTGAGAGACAACATAGTACAGTGACTAGAGTGTCAGCCTAGAACCTGTCTGTGATACCCAAGTTCCAGTCCCCAGGGTATAAATGAAGCAAATAAAGCCTATGCCATTAGCATAAATAGCTAAATAAACATGAAACTGTACGGGACAGAAGGAGGGCAGGAAAAAAACTGTTGCTCTGTATTTTCCACCGCTTGTTTTCTTGCTGCCAGTGTTTTACCAAACTATCAAGGTCCTCCTGCTTCAGAAGTAGTCCACCAGACCTGTATCAACAGTGACATTTGATATACCATTGCACATGCAACTAAGCCAATGTCTGTTCTCTGCCACAGCAGAAAACTGGCTTCCGACATTGACAGAACACTAAAATACCACCATCTGATATTAGGCCTCCCACAGAGAAGGTTTAAAACAACGCCTTTCCAGCTTCCTTCCAAAGGAAAAATCTCTAGAAGTAGAGCCAGAATTTGACTTAGGACTGTAGCAATAGCAAAAATGAAATCAAGCCTTCTGTTTCAGCATACACTTTTGGCCTTGGATGCTTTCACAACGGCAAAAGCCTTCGATTAAACCAGATTTTCACTCTGCAGTGTATATTATCTGTGCCATTTGTTGCTCCATGAAAACTGTTAATTGAGGGATGGAGAAAACCAAGGATCAACAGGGTCATTGTATTACTGTATCCCAAGGGAGCCCCCCCATACCCACTGATGCCTTTCCTTGTGGTGTCCAAGTGGACAGCCAGGTGGGGCTTTTGCCCAGCAAGGCTTCTGACTGGTCCCTGAAGATCTAATTAGCTGTGCAGATTTTTTTTTAAAGTTGCTTTGGCAGCAGCTGCCACGATAGCACAAAGATCTTACCATCAGTCATGCAGTGAAATTGTGCGTATCTAAGAAAATACTTGAAATGATACGTTCATTTAAAAAGGCATCCTGTTAAACAGAACAAGATGGGTAGCCGCGTTAGTCTGCCTGTAACAGTAGAAAAGAGTAAGAGTCCAGGAGCAACTTAAAGACTAACAAAATTTGTGCCAGGGTATGATCTAGTCTTCTACCTAAAGTCTTGAAAAGTTACTATCAGAGTTATGACCTCACATAAACTCACTCCCTGATATTTTAAATTTAGCTGTACCTACTGCAGCAGCCATTTTGTAGTTGAGCCCACTGCCCTTTGTCAGAATTCCAAAAGTGCCGTCAGGCTCCAAAAAGTTGGAGACACATGCTGTACACAAAGACTTTAAGGAGAGTGTTCTGTGGGCAGTTATTTAAGACTAGAATTGTAAACTCCAGATTGGGAAATATCTGGAGATTTTAGGGGTGCAGTTTGAGGAGGATGGGGTTTGGGGAGGAACTTCAATGCCAGAGAGTCTACCTTCCAAAGCAGCCATTTTTTCCAGGTGAACTGATCTCGGTTGCCTGGATATCAGTTGTAACAGTGAGAGTTCTCCAGGTACCACCTGGAGATTGGCAACACTAATTAAGACATGGAACAAGAACAAATTATAGAGGAGGATAAGTAAGTAAGAGGGTTTAGGCTCATTAGAGCCAATGTGGGGAAGTAGTTAAAGTTCCAGACTAGGATCGGGGAGATTCAGGTTCAAATCCTCATTATGCCGTGGAAGCTTGCTGGGTGACATTGGGCCAGTTACGCACTCTTGAACTAACCTACCTCACAGGGTTGCTGTGAGGATAAAATGGAGGACTGGGTAATGATGTAAGCTCCTTTGGAGCCCCACTGGGGAGAAATGAAGTAAATAATAAATAATCAGCACACTGGCAGTGAGAAACAGGGCAGAATGTTTAAATGAATTAGAGAGCAGGCTTGGGAGCTGAACAATATTTCCCATATTTTCTTTTTGTTCTTCCTTTAATTTCCTTCATGGCCAGATACTAGCCAGATAGTCAGGCCATCTGGAAATGTCATATATCTTCCTCCAAGCCCCTTGGAAAAACAGCAGGATACAAGCCTAACACAAATTTAGATGCAGATAATATTGCAATGTATTAGGTCAGAAGTTTGCATTGCTCCCATTGAAGACTTAATGGTAAGGTAGGATTGCCACTTCTGGGCTCGGAAATACCTGGAGATTTGGGGGGTGGAGCCTGCAGAGGGTGAGATTTGGGGAGGGGAGGGACTTCCGTGCGGTATAACACAATAATGTCCACCTTGCAAATAGGGATGTCAGAACCCCCTGGTGCAGGTGGGGGTCCCCCAGTTTCAGGCACTCCTCTTCTCCCTCCCAACAGGGAAGATGCCAGAAAAAAAATGATATGCCTATGTGACCCAGAAGTGACGCAGGCATGTCAGTGATGTTGGGGGGTGACACTCTGTTTTTTGGGCAAAACTCAATGGTAGAAGCTAATTCTATCATAGAATTTTGCCCCAAAAGCAGAGTGCCATCCCTGACATGCCTACGTCATGTTTATTTTCAGCATTCCTCCCCAGTCTCAATAAGTTCACCCCCCCATCTCCTGCCAGCAGATCTAAGGGACCTGGCAACTCTACTTCCAAAGAATGGAGATCAGTCACACGGAGATCAGCTGTAACAGCAGGAGATCTCCAGCCACTACGTGGAGATTAGCAACCCGATGAGAAGGATACACGTTTTTAATAAATGAGTTTATTCACCTTCCTACCTTTCTCTCTAAAAAAAGTGGATAGAGTGTACACCAAGCTCCCCATTGCATCCCCCCCCCCCGTGTTGTTGTTGTTGTTGAAAGAAACTAGCTCCCTAGTGGGGGAAATGCAATGAAGTACTGTGGATACTGCCGATCTGTATGCAGCAGCCACTATGCTTCTGGGTGTCTTTATTTCATTTATACCCCAACCAACCAGCCCACAGAACAGCTTCGTGGCAGCAGAGTGAAAAATTGGTGTTCTGCCCACATATAACAATGGGGGAAAAAACATAAGTTTTTTAAAAAAACGAGTACACCAATGTTTTTGAGACCTTTGATTTTTACGAGTCAGCATTTTACTTGCTTCTGATGAGCAGACTTAAGAATGCAACAAAAATAGCAACATCTCACCCCCACAAGATTACTGCCAGGAGTCTGAAAAGAATAAAACATTTTCTTCTATTCACATACATGTAAGTTTTTGTGCCTGCTTCAATCCCCAATTCAAGTGGAATATATATATATACACAAGCTGAAAGAACTTTTTATGAAGTGACGATAAACAGTTCAGTCACATTCCAAGACTGCTTCATTCAGCCTTGCCTTAAATTATCCTGTCATATTCAATACTGGCCAATATTCCTGTCTCCTGTAGTCAGAGAAAAAGTAACACTGGTGCCCTTGCAGTTTTCTCTTTGGCATGGTCCTGCAATAGTGGGATAAGTTACACCATCCAAGATTCTCTCTTCCTGTTCTTATTTCCTGTTTAGGGAGTACGCAGAGGAAGAAGGGGTGGAAGGGTCAAACAAAACAAAGAATAAAACAGTCACTGCTGATCTTTTAGATTACTAGAAACAAAAACCCAGTAGCACCTTTAACGAACTTTATTGTAGCATAAGTTTTCAAGAAACACAGTTATCTTTGTCAGATGCATCTGATGAACTGTGTTTCTTGAAAGCTTATGCTACAATAGAGTTTGTTAGTCTTAAAGGTGCTACTGGGCTTTTTACTATTCTGCAGCAACAGACTAACACGGCTAACTCCCCTGGATCTAGAAATAAAATGCATTCTTGTTTACACAACTCCATCACATTGTCTTCATTACCTACACTGCTTTCTTAGTGGCAAAACACGTAGACCCATGGGTATACCTAAACACAAAAAGACTATGGGCTGGATCCCACTGGTCATTTCTGTGCATATGTGTTAGCATGGAAAGCCAGCATGGTGTAGTGGTTAAGAGCGGCAGCCTCTAATCTGGAGACCAGGGTTAAATTCCCCACGCCTACACATGAAGCCTGCTGGGTGACCTTGGGCCAGTCACAGTTCTCTCAGAACTCTCTCCGGGGAAACTGATCTCTGTAGTCTGGAGATGAGCTGTAATTCCAGAGGATCCAAGGTTTCACCTGGAGGCTGGCATCGCTAGGAAGCCTGGGTCAAGACCACTGTGGGCAGGATCATGGGAATGTTATCTCTTTCCCACTCTTTGCAGAAACCAAAGGGTGCATCCTGTGCAGTCCAAAGTTTCTTCTAGTGAATCTCCAAATGCTCCATAATCTGCCTCTCTCTTTCTATTGTTGGCTTTGTTGAGTGGCCTCAAAACAGAAACAGAGGGAACTGCCTCATTCATTCTCCTTAACTGAAAGTGGGAGGTAGGAAATATATATCTAGTGGTGTTCTGCTGTCCAGCAAATAGAAGCATTTTAACTAGGGCTGCCAACATCCAGGTTGGGCTGCAGTTTTCCGGGAATGGCAACTGATCTCCAGATTACAGAGATGAGTTCCCCTGGAGGAAATGGCAGCTTCGGAAGGTGGGCTGTATGGCATCACATCCTTGTTGAGCTCCCTTCCTTCTTCCAAACCCTTCCCACGCTCCACCCCCAAATCTCCAGCAATTTCCCCACCTTCATTTTAAAACCTCACTTTAAACCTAAGCTCACTTGAGGCCTTTTATGTACTCATTGGCCTACATGGGTTAGGCTGTTTCTCTTCCTTTCCTTTCTAATAAGGTCCTCTTTTTCCCTTTTCTCGGCTCCCTCCCATAATATTTAACCGTGAATCTCTGCAAAGGGGAAGTGATGGGTAATAGCTTCCTCACAAGGTGCCTGTTGTGGGGAGAGGAGGGGAAGGAAATTGTAAGCCGCACTGAGACTTTTTAAGGTAGAGAAAAGCCAGTTATAAAAAACAGCTCTTCTTCTTCTGTGTGTGTGGGTCTCACCAATTCAGAGCTCCGGCAGCAGACTTACAACTTCCCCTTCATACTGTTCCTAATGGTACCTTGTTCCCCAGAAGCAGCATTTCAGGGGGCATTTTGGGGCTGCAGCAGGAGGGGAAGGGGGAGAAAGTGCACTCCAATGACAGAAATCCTTCTGTCACTGGAGACTTTCCAGCAGTATCCAAGCCTACATCTGAAACAGACATGATGACACAACTCTTTCTGTCTCTTTCAGTTCCTCCCCATCTACCCAGGTAGGAGTTTTCTATAATAAACTCACCTGGCACACAAGAGCCCTTTCTTCATTCTACATTTGTTCAGTCAGCTGTTCACGTACCTCAATGAATCATTTGAAAGTATGGGGAAATAATTCCACATAAAAGCTTATCTTTCCCCACCCCAAGTGTCCTTAGTGCACAAAAAGAAACCAATTTCCATGATTGTTTGTTGGTGAAATGAGGCAATATTGTTGTACATTGTACAATTGTTGTACATTGTTGAAACAAGACAATTGGAGAATGGTACAATAACCAGTTATTATCTCTAGGGGGGAGGGATGCCAAAGCTTAAGACCTGGAACTTCTATTCCTTGTATTGGAAGACCCTTCCCATAAAGCCTGGTATCTGATGATTCATCAGTGAGGAAAAAACCAATCTGGGGGTTGGTACAAATGTAATTCCAGTGCATAGTTTGTATTAAGTGCATGTAGTTTGTGAAACCAGGAACTGGTCCATAAGCGATGATCAGTTCCCTGTTTGTGTTGCAAATTCCTGATTTGAGAGCTATGACTCTTCCCCACCACCACCAGTGAAATGACCCCAGTTGGTATCTCAGCCTGCTTCACAGCACCAAACTAAGAGCAAAGTTTCACCACATCACAAACTCACTTGCCATGGCCTGGCAGGAATGAGAGGGCAAGGAAGCTACACTGTTAGAAAGATACATCTGAAGGAACGAGAAGTTTCTGTTTTAAGCTGCTTTGCCTGGCAACTGTATAGGCGGCACAGGTGCTGAGTGGCAGTGGTAAACAAGGGAAAATACCACAGACATACATAACATGAAACCATGGTTATGCTTATCTCTGTACTTAATAAATCAGTTTAACATCCTTGCTTAAAGTACCCTAACTAATCATAGTCAATATAGCAGTATGGGTTGAGTTGATCAACTATAGTTAGCTTACTCATATTATAGTTTGGCATTAAGCCTCATTGGTAACATTTTCCAGATTTTTCGCATGAATTTGCTTGAGCTTTATGTAAAGCTCAAGCAGGGGAGAAGTCTGATTCACAGCTACCTTCAACATTGGTTTAATAGAGATTGTAAGCAGGTACAGTATCAACACTGCAGCAACTTATCAGAGTTGAAAGGAAAGCAGTTGGGAATTACACCCATCATCATTGGTGGAGGCCTAACCTAAAACTACCACTACAGTCAATTCACTCATGTGGAACAATCTACCTTGGCGATTTTTCTCCTACTTTTACTTACATCCTGATAATTTCTTTGGTACTTTATAAACCACCTTGTTTAGCAAGTTTTTTCCCACAAGTGGTAAAAATAAAACCTAATATAGTCTACTAAAATCTTTTCTCTTTTGGGCTGAAATTTAAGCAGCACTTAATATGCAACATTTTAGGCCCTTAAAAATAAGGTCATAAATCACTCAGAAACACATTTGTCATCCTTATGAGGCAGTAAAACTAAGGGCAATCATTCCCTGCATTTTACAACTGCCCCTCCTCCACTAACACATGTTGCTAGCTAGTTTTGCTACCAGACTAATAGAGGGCTTCTCTCTTCTGGATGGTCCTTTGCCATTAAGGATCAGCTCTACCTGATCCCATCATTTTCAATGGATTTCTAGGGCCTGTCAACAAGCTTTGACTTACCCACCAGCCAAGCCTTTCTCTAGAAGAAAGGTGTACAGTGCAATCCAAAGCAAAGTTACACCTTTAGACCTCAGTGCAGTCAGAACAGCAGAACCTTGTTAAGAACTGCACTGCTAGTCACTGTTAAATGTGCGTTGTTAACTTCCAGAAGAGAGCTGGGGTCAGCTGCTACAGACAAACACTTATAATTAAAGGAACTTCACTATTTAGTAGCCAGTTTCTGGGCTTAATGCCAGATGCTATTCTGTCTTTAAAGCCCCAAAAACTGGCTTGGAGCCAGAATATGCCAGTATTTCCTTTAATATAAATGTATTTAGTGAGACTTGCTCCTGATACCTTTCTTTCTTAAGTTCTTTGCTATGTGCTATGAACACAGCCTTCTTTGTTGTGGAATGAGCTATCTCGGAGTCATCTGACAAAATTTAACATTGCAGGGAAAGTGACAGTTAAACACCTTTTATATTCTAATACGTTTTTGGAATCTGATGGTTGAAGATCCCTGCCTTACTATTCCATTACTGTTAATTTTTAACTGGTACTGGTAATGGTTTTAGTGCATTATTTTTAGCACACTTCATTCATTTATTAAGAAGATTTTATATCTCACACTCTCCAAAATCTGTCTGATTTGAGGTATCTGGTGAAATGGGAATATCAAGGAAGTAGTTCAAAAACAAAATGAAAATTGCTGGAATCCACTTTGAAAACAAAAACACGTTATAGAACTTTTACTGTTGTTTTTTGTGCTGTGGGGTATAATACCATAGTGTTATGGTGTTATACCCCATGGAACTCAAAACGATACCAAGAATACAGAGCATCACTTGCCCCAGATTGAGAGTTCCTATCTATACCTTTGTGGCTAATAGCCACTGATGGACCTCTGCTCCATATGTTTATCTAATTCCCGACTTGAAGCCGTCCATGCTTGCAGCCGCCACCACCTCCTGTCTATAGCTGTAAATGAAATGCTGTTACAAAGACATTGTAGATCTCCAGTGCTCAGACTCAATACAAAAAACCAAACCCTGTAAAAAGAGGCCACCCTTGGAATTTCCCATTGCTTGAACAAGAGGTGTGAGTAGACCCTCTGTCATAGACGCTAGGTTGGCCATTACTAGAAACAGGGCCTTTTCAGTGGCAGCTCTGGGGGAATAAGCTCCCGGATAACATCAGGGCCCTGCGGGACCTTTTACAGTTCCACAGGACCTGTAAAATGGAGCTCTTCCACCAGGCTTTCGATTAGGAGCCGCTACTGATGAAAGAGTCACTGGAACATACTATGGCCCATATTATACATCGGCGAACACTGCCTTTAAAGCCCCAAAAACTGAATACCGCCATCATTTGTACAGTGATATTTTTTACGGTGTTTTGTAGGTTGCTTATTTGTATTTTATTGTATTTTCTGTTTTATTGTATTTAATGCTTGTTCGCCGCCTTGAGCCAGTTCTCCAGCAAAGCAGGATACAAATTGACAATAATAAATAATAAATAAAGCACTGTGTTTGATCAGAAAGAATGTAAAATATCTCATCTACCCATGAAGACGTCGTTTCTTTAGCACACACACAAAGGTGGCAAAAAAAGGCAAATGTCACTACATTTTAGCAAGGAAGCATATGGCAGTACCTGTACAAAGCTTCCTGGGAGGTAAAACTAATTTCCCTCTATTTACTCTGCTCACCATACCTAACAGTTATCCTTTAACCTAACATTGCTTGCAACAATTGCTGGGCTAATTTCTTAATCCCTAGTTTAAACAATGCACAAAAGATTTAAAGCACTGCCAACCCTTCAAAGGTTCTGTTTACTATAAACAGAAGTAAAAGGGGCACTTCTGGAGCTACTTCATTCTGGCACCCCTACAGTACAGAGGCAAGCATAGCAGAATGAGCCGTTTTCCTCTTCTGCCCAAGTAACAATTATATGAATACAGTTTGAAAACTAACATTTTACTCTCTGTTAACATTTTACATAACTGAACATGGTCAGATCACCCAGAGAAAAAGATTATAAATCGGAGGGGGGGGTTGAACAGGCAGAAAGCAGGAAAGGGTCCTTCAGTGTACTGGGGGGGGGGACAGAGTGAAGGCAGAACTATACTCAAATGGAAGCTCCCCCACCCCACCCTGGGAGTTGAATCAACAAAAAATAGGAGTTACTGCTTATAGAATACATGCTTTATTCTACTTTCACCACCAGCATGTAAGATCTGCAGGAATTTTGTGCTGTTTCAAAAAACCTATGCAACACATTTGGACTGAGGTGATAGCATGTCCAAAAAAGTGCATGTGTACACTATGGAAGTGCTGCCATTGTCAACCCACTTTTGACTGTCTTAACAGTGTCATCAGCAGAATTCAGGTTTTCCTTTTCCATATGTCCTTTTCCAATAACCCTTTTTACAAGACTACATGCATTCCTATACATGTGAATGCAAGAAACACTGCAGATCAACGGAACCATAATGAAAAAAACATTGGATTAAGCCACAGTCAGGTCTGTTTGTACTCCACATTGAAACAGTTAATGTGTCTGAACCCTGCTAGATAAATTGCATTGGTGGCATGTAAATTATATTACGATACTTTCCAGATGACCACATTACTTACGCATCAGTCTACTAGCTTAACCCATACTGAGGAAAGGAAAAATCTGCATATCATGTCCACCAGGCTTTGACACGGCACCAGCCACCACCAAGCCCTTCTCCAGCTGCCCAACAGTAAATGTGTTGGGGGGGTTAAAAATGATTTTTTTTTACTTTTCATTTTTTATTTTTTTGCAAATTTAGGGGGTTTCCCAACTTTGCAGAAAAAATTGTTTTGGTAAGTGTGGCCCCAGTCCATGAATTTAGATACCCATAGATGGGGGCAGAATAAAAGCGAACCACTGGAGAAGGAAATAGCAACCCACTCCAGTATCTTTGCCAAGAAAATCCCATGGACAGTAGCAAAATCTAAAAGATACTATGCAGAAGATGAGCCTCTCAGGTCAGAAGGTGTCCAATATGCTACTGGGGAAGATCAGAGGGCAAGTACAAGTAACCCCAGAAAGAATGAAGTGGCTGGGCCAAAGCTGAAAGGATGTTCAGTTGTAGATGTGTCTGATGGTGAAAGGAAAGTCCGATGCTGCAAAGAACAATACTGCATAGGAACCTGGAATGTAAGATCTAAGAATCAAGGTAAGCTTGACATGGTCAAAAGTGAGATGGCAAGACTGAACATTGACATCTTGGGAATCAGTTAACTAAAGTGTTCAGGAATGGGCAAATTTGACTCAGAAGAACATTATATCTACTACTGTGGCCAAGTATCCCGTAGAAAAAATGGTGTGGCCTTTATAATCAACACGAGAGTGAGAAAGGCAGTAATGGGATACAATCTCAAAAATGACCGAATGTTCTCGGTCCAAATTCAAGGCAAACCATTCAGCATCACAGTAATCCAAGTCTACGCCCCAACCACTGACGCAGAAGATGCTGAAGTGGACCGGTTCTATGAAGACCTACAACACCTCCTAGAACTAACACCAAAAATAGATGTCCTTATCATCATAGGGGACTGGAATGCTAAAGTAGGAAGTCAAAAGGTAACCAGAATAACAAAAAGTTTGGCCTTGGAAAATAAAATGAAGCCGGGCAAAGGCTAACAGAGTTTTGTCAAGAGAACACGCTGGTCATAGCAAACACCCTTTTCCAATAACCTAAGAGGTGACTCTACACATGGACATCACCAGATGGGCCACATCGAAAGCAGACTGATTATATCATTTGCAGTAAAAGATGGAGAAGCTCCATACAGTTAGTAAAAACAAGACCTGGAGCTGACTGTGGTGCAGATCATGAGCTACTCATTGAAAAATTCAGGCTTAAAATGAAGAAAGTTGGGGAAACCACTAGGCCATTCAGGTTTGATGTAGATCACATCCCATATGAATATACAGTGGAGGTGAAGAACAGGTTTAAGGGACTGGATTTGACAGATTGCCTGAAGAACTATGGATGGAAGTTCGTGACATTGTACAGGAGGCAGCAATCAGCACCATCCCAAAGAAACAGAAATGCAAGAAAGCAAACTGGCTGTCTGATGAGGCTTTACAAATAGCTGAGGAAAGAAGTAAAGTGAAAGGCAAAGGTGAAAAGGAAAGATTTACCTGACTGACTGCAGATTTCTAGAGAACAGCAAGGAGAGCTAAGGAGGCCTTCCTGAATGAACAATGCAAAGTAATAGAGGAAAACAACAGAAAATTGGAGAAATCAAGGGAACGTTCTGTGCAAAGCTGGCCATGGTAAAGGACAAAAATGGTAGGGACCTAACAGAAGCAGAAGAGATTAGGAAAAGATGAAAAGAAGACACATAAGACCTATATAAGAAGAATCTAAATATCCTTGACAACCACGAGGGTGTGATCGCTGACCCTGAGCCAGACATCCTGGAATGCAAAGTCAAATGGGCCTTAGAAAGCATTACTAACAACAAAGCTAGTGGAGATGGTGGCATCCTAGCTGAGCTATTCAAAGGCTTAAAAGATGATGCTGTTAAAGTGCTGCACTCAATAATACCAGCAAATTTGGAAATCCAAGAGTGGCCACAGGATTGGAAAAAGTCAGTTTACAGTCCAATCCCAAAGAAGGGCAATGCCAAGGAATGTTCAAGCTATTGCACAATTGTACTCATTTCACATGCTAGCAAGGTCATCCTCAAGATCCTATAAGCTAGACTTCAGCAGTACGTAGTTAGAGAACTGCTAGAAGTACAAGCTGGGTTTCAAAGAGGTAGAGGAATGAGAGATCAGATTGCCAACATTCACTGGATTATGGAGAAAGCAAGGGAATACCAGAAAAACATCTACTTCTGCTTCACTGACTATGCTAAAGCCTTTGATAGTGTGGACCACAACAAACTGTGGCAAGTCCTTAAAGAGATGGGAGTACCAGACCAGCTCACATGGCTCCTGAGAAACCTGTACAAGGGTCAAGAAGTGACAGAACTGGATATGGAACAACTGATTGATTTAGAATAGGAAAAGGAGTATGGCAACCCTAACCCTAACCCTGCTTATTTAATTTATATGCAGAGTACATCGTGCAAAATGCTGGCCTGGATGAATCACAAACCGGAATTAAGATTGCCAGGAAAAACATCAACAACCTTAGATATGCAGACAATACCACTTTAATGGCAGAAAGTGAAGAGGATCTAAAGAGTCTCTTGCTCAGAATGAAAGAGGAGAGCGCAAAAGTTGGCTTGAAACTCAACATGCAAGGAGATCAAATCAGTCAATCCTAAAGGAAATCAATCTGATTGTTCCCTGGAAGGACAGATACTGAAGCTGAAGCTCAAATACTTTGGCCACTAAATGAGAACATTATATCTACTACTGTGGCCAAGTATCCCGTAGAAAAAATGGTGTGGCCTTTATAGTCAACACGAGAGTGAGAACGACCATTGGACTTACCGTGAGGGGTCCTTCTCCTCTGAGGTCAGGAGGACATCTCCAATGGGTTATTCCCACCGTGCCTTTAGGGAGGCAGGAAATAGTTTTTTCCCCTTCCTGTTGGCGCCTTCGGAATAGCCCCACCTCCAGTTCTGGGACTCCGAAAGCAGTGCTTGCAGCCTAAGTAACTGGTCTTGCCCTATAGAAAACATAACTGTAAACAGTAAACTTAACTTTTCAATACAAGAACCCTGCAGACCTAAAAAAGGGCAGAGTACACCAAGGAGATGAGAGAAGAATCAGCACAGACTAAGAAAAAAGAGGAAGATGAAAGCGGGAGGGCCGAGATGTCCTCCTGACCTCAGAGGAGAAGGACCCCTCACGGTAAGTCCAATGGTCGTTCTCCCTCTGAGGTGGAGGACATCTCCAATGGGACCTCCCCGAGCAGTGTCCCTTGTTCGGGTGGGTTGCCATCTTCCTCCAGGTCAATAACGTGCTGAAGAATTCTTCTCCCAAACGCCGCATCAGCTGATGCTAGAGTGTTGATCTGGTAGTGTCTCACAAACGTGGAAATGGAAGACCAGGTGGCCGCCTTACAGACTTCTTCTACCGAAGCTCTGTTGGTGAAAGCTGCATTGGTTGCCGCGCTCCGCAAGAAATGAGCCGTGATGCCACTGGGTACTTCCTGACCGGAGGCTCGGTAAGCCTCAGTGATACATGCTTTCAATACTGAGCTGATCGCTGACTTCGACATCTTCTCCCCCTCCCTTGGTGGAGATATGCCAACGAATAAGGACTCAGTTCTCCTGCAGGCCTCAGTTCTCGCTATATATATCCTGAGAGCACGCTTGACATCTAGGGTGTGCCATATCCGCTCCTTAGGATGCTTAGGATGCGGGCAAAAGGTGGGTAAACAAATCTCCTGGGAGCAGTGAAATTTGGAACCAACCTTGGGCTGGAATGTAGGATCCGTGCGAAGCACGACCTTATCCTTGTGGAAGACGCAAAGGGATGATTTCACAGACAATGCCCCGAGTTCAGAAACTCTTCTAGCCGACGTGATGGCCACCAGGAACAGCATCTTCATCCTTAACCATTTCAGTCCCACCTCCCGGAGAGGTTCGAAAGGTGACTTAGTGAGGGCAGCAAGTACTATGTTCAAGCGCCATGTAGGGAAGCGGTGAACTTGGGGTGGCGACTTAGTCATGGCTCCCTGAATGAACAGCTGTATATGAGGATGTTTGGTGAGTTTGTGTCCCTCAATAGAGGGAATAACAGTAGATAGAGCCGCCAACTGTCTACGAAGTGTAGCAGATTTCAGTCCCGTGCTCAGACCGTCCTGTAGAAAGGCCAAAATTGAGGCTACAGAAGGAGATAACGGTTCAACCTTCTTGCGTTGGCACCAGCGTACGAAAGCCTTCCAGGTGGTGTTGTAGATGCGGACTGTAGATTGTCGTCTGGAAGCAAGAATGGTGTCCAGGACCTGAGGCGAGTAACCTAGCGCTGACAACTTGTGCCGCTCAATCGCCAGGCGGTCAGACACAGCCACGCTGGATCCGGGTGCCACACCGGGCCCTGTGATAACATGTCGGGAGACACTGGAAGTACTAGAGGTGTGAGTATGGACAACTCCTGTAATGCCGAGAACCACGGGCGACGTGCCCATCTCGGAGCCACCAGAATGACCTCCGCCTTGAGCTCCCGAACTCTGCGGATGGTTCTTGAAATTAGGACGAATGGAGGGAAGGCGTAAAGCAGACCCTGGGGCCAAGGAGACGTGAGCGCGTCAGTCGCCTCCGCTTCTCGATGGAGGAACCTGGTGTAAAATCTCGGCAGGACGTGGTTCGTTGGGGAGGCAAACAGGTCCACCTTGGGTCGTCCGAACCACGCCGCTATCATGTCGAACAGACGGGGATGGAGAGCCCATTCCCCCTCCTGTAGTGTGACTCTGCTGAGCCAATCGGCTTCTACGTTTTCTGACCCTTTTATGTGTTCCGCTGTCAAGGAAATCACGTGATGCTCCGCCCAAGAGAGAATCTTCAGTGCCTCTCTGTGAAGTTGCGATGATCGGGATCCGCCCTGTTTGTTGATGTGCGCTTTGGCGGATATGTTGTCCGTTCTTATTAGCACCTGCTGGCCGCGTAGATGGGAGGCAAAGTGAAGGAGAGCCAAGCGGATCGCCCTGAGCTCCAGAAGATTGATGGGCAGGCCCTTCTCGTTGTCCCGCCACGTTCCCTGGACTGGGGCACCGTTCAGCACCGCCCCCATCCCAGTAGGCTGGCATCGGTGAACAGCTCTCTGGTGTGGCAAACGTAATAGTTCTTGCCCGACAACAGGTTGTCCAAATTCGCCCACCAACGTAGGCTCTTCTTGACCCTCGGGGGAACCTGGAGGTTGAAAACCTTCCTTTCCATGATGGAGAGTTGGTGAGGACGTAGGAAGACCTGTAATGGTCTGGCATGAAGACGAGCCCATTGGATCAAATCGATGCTGGCGATCATCAAACCCAGTAGACTGGCTAACTCCATGAGTGGGGAGGACCTGCTGTTGTAAATCCGCACAGCAGATTCCTTGATCTTCTGGGCCTTGTTCAGTGGAAGGAACAACGCATTGAGAGTGGTGTCGATCACCGCTCCCAAATGTTCGATGCGTTGAGACGGTGTCAGCGAGCTCTTTTCGAAGTTGACCAGGAACTCATGTTCCTGCAGACACTGTAGTGTCCTTTCCGTGTTCTTGATGGAGTCTGTCAGTGTGCCAGCTCTGATCAAGAGGTCGTCGAGATAGGGATGAACGTGAATCCCTTGGGATCTGAGATGTACTACCGGATTGATGATCAACTTGGAGAAGAGTCGGGGAGCTGTGGAGAGGCCAAAGGGGAGTGCCCTGTATTGAAAGTGCTGGTTGTAAATGCAGAACCGGAGGAATCGTTTGTGTGCCGGATGAATGGGTACATGGAGATACGCCTCCGTCAAATCTATGGACGTCAGGAACTCGTTGGGAGATAGAGAGTCCGCCACAGCCTTCAGAGTCTCCATACGAAAATGTCGTAGCTTTATAAACTTGTTCAGAAACTTGAGATCCAGAATCGCTCTCCAGTCTCCGTTCTTCTTGGGAACCATGAACAATATGGAGTAAACACCCCGGTTCCTCTCGGCGACTGGGACAGGTTCGATGGCTTGGATTTCCAAAAGATGTTGTATTGCCTTGCCGATTATGGATTTCTTGTTTTCTGACTTGCTTGCTGGAGACTGTATGAATCGTTCTGGAGGCTGACGCAGAAATTCTATCGAATATCCCTGAGACACCACCTCCACAGCCCAGGCGTCCGCCTGTGTGTCTGTCCAGGTCTTTGAGAAATGTAGAAGGCGAGCCCCTACAGGGACGGAAGAATAGTCACGCCTGCTTGGGTTTGGCCTCTCTGTCTCTTCGGTCGTTCCTGTTGAACGGCTTGTTGAATCTGGAGTTGAAGGGGCCACGTTTGCCTGTCTGTTTGGAAGGCTCCCAAGATGACTTCTTAACGTCCTGTCGATATCTTGGAAGGGAGTGCTGCGTACGAAAGGACTGAGGGTTCCGCCTATCCGACCGTCGGAGAGATCTGGGCATGGCTTTTTTCTTATCCCTGGTTTCCACCAGGATGTTATCCAAAGCCTCTCCAAAGAGACGGTCACCCTGGAACGGATAAGCAGTGACAATAGATTTAGACAGAGCATCTGCCTGCCAGGCTCGCAGCGCGCCCGTCTCCCTCGTCGTCAGAGGAAAAAACCTCCGGGAGCTCCGTTGCTGCCATGGCGGCAGACGAAGAACTTCCTCTTCGGGTCTTTGAGACCCCACAAACTTCGCTCCAAGGTAGGAGCAGAAGGAGAAGGAAGAAAAAGTGGTGAAGAGAGAGAAGGCAAAAGGGGCAAGACAACTGGCTGAATAGGAAGAGAAATTGAAAGGAAAACTCAGAGGAACAGCTAAGCTGAAAGAAATTGCTGCTTCTCCCTACTGAGGCAGGAATAGAACTGGAGGTGGGGCTATTCCGAAGGCGCCAACAGGAAGGGGAAAAAACTATTTCCTGCCTCCCTAAAGGCACGGTGGGAATAACCCATTGGAGATGTCCTCCACCTCAGAGGGAGAAAGGCAGTAACGGGATACAATCTCAAAAATCTCACTGGAGAAGACCCTGATGCTGGGAAAGATTGAAAGTAATGGAAAAAGGGGATGGCAAAGGATGAGGTGGTTAGACAGTGTTACTGATGCAACGCGCATGAAATTGAGCAAACTCCAGAGGATGGCAGAGGACAGGAGAGCCTAGTGTGATGTGGTCCATGGGGTCGCAAAGAGTCAGATTGGACTGTACAACAACAAGATGGGGGCAATACTTGGGAATCAGATATATAGATAAGCAGGCAGCAATACATCGGGTGTATGCTCAGATGGTCCTTCTCAATACAAGGACAGGGGTATAACAAGTATACTATTGTTTGTATTTTTTTAATCCATGAGCTATTGGAAACTACACGCTCACTGTTTTCTCTCTCAATTGGCCACAACGTGCAGTTTTTAAATAAGCAGAGTTTCTTTTAAAGGAGATTGCCCTATATAGGATGTTAGTCAGAAGTTAACATTAACACCTTGTAACCTGCCACAGCAGCAGTCCACAAATTCATTGTAGAAATTTATCTGTCATTCTTTTAGACCTGCAGAGTGCATCTCTCCTTATAAATAATTATCTTTTGGTTTCACAAGATCCCATGCGCTCCCATTGGCTGTAAAATGCCCTCCCTCAGCCATTGGTCCATCAGCCGCCACTCAAGAGTACTCGCGTGCCACTGGCCGGGTGCTGGGTCTGCTCCTCTTCCCCACCCACTCCCCCTGGCAGACAGCTCTCTCTCCTGAGGAAGACGGTTCTCTTGACTCCTGTGAGGGACTGTCTGCTCAGTGGCTGTTGGTAGGCAGCCAAGCTTGGTTCTGTGAGTAAAAAAGCAAAGGACTTTCAGCATAACCCCCTCCTCTGCCCATAACTCCCTCTCTAATGGCCACTTTCCTGTCAGAATAAATGGAAAAAGGCTCTTTCTTCTGCTTAGCTTCAGCATGGCTGGCTGGCTAACAAGGTGGGCCAGTGACCATCAGACCATTTTCTTCAACTCCCCGCTGTGCGGCTGACTTTCCCCTAGGGCTGCCAATCTCCAGGTGGGACCTGGAGATCTCCCACTGTTACAATTGACCTCCAGATGACAGAGATCAGTTCCCCGGGAGAAAATGGTTGCTTTGGAGGGTAGACTCTACGGCATTATACCCTGCTGAGTCCTTCCACACACACCCCAAATGCTGCCCTCCACAGGATCCACCCCCCCAAATCTCCAGGTATTTCTCTAATCAAAGTTGGCACCTGTACTTTCTCCTCTGTCAGTTAAAGGCCCTTTCCACACCTATGTTGGCCTTTGGGAGAAAACTCATTGGGCCCAGTCCTGATCAGCTTGCCAACTCCAGGTGGGCAATTCCTAGAGATTTGAGGGATGGAGCCTGGAGAGAGTGAGGTTTGAGGAGGGGTGGCACCTCAGACAGGTACGATGCCATAGACTCCACCCTCCAATCCAGCCATTCCCTGATGGGGAACCATTGTTGCTAATCTCCAGGTGGGGGCTGGAGATCACTCCAAATTACAACTGCTCTCTAGGAGGGAAGGGGGAGGAGATGGAAAACTAAAGGTAAGTTGATGGTTGGCTGGGAGGGAGATAGGGTTATCAACTCCAGGTTGGGAAATTCCTGGAGATTTGAAGGGTCAAACCTGGAGAGGGTGAGTGTTGAGGAGGGGTGGGACCTCAGACAGGTACAATGCCATAGACTCCACCCTCCAAACCAGCCACTCCCTCCTGGGGAACCACTGTTACCAATCTTGGGGGTGGGCTGGAGATCACTCAAAATTACTACAGCTCTTCAGGTAGCAAAGATCAGTTCCTCTGGAGAATGGTGGACTCTGTCATTATACCCTGCTGAGATTGCCACAGCAAATTGTCACTGAGCGCCCAAAGCCGGGGCACTCTCCCCGAGCCTCTTTCTAGAGCCCGTTGTATTTATTTCCACAACGGGCCTTATTCCTAGTTTAAAATAAACCCATCTAGGAGAAGCAGAAAGTGACAATCCCAAATTCTAGTCCCAATTGTTGGCTGCCGCTCATCAAAAACAACCCATTCCAAGTATCAGTTGTTTATTAACCAAACTCATTTTTGCCTCTCCGTAGCATCAGCCCTTCCACCCCAACTTTTCTCAATTCATCCACAGTGAACAGAAAATGATACTACAAAGCAAAACACAGGAAGACCAAATCCTTTCCACCTGCTAGTGCGTCAAACATACTGCCCAAGGCAGGGTGCAGCTGGTACATGTTATCCATAAAGACAATTGCCAAGTGTGCTTGTGTGTGTGTATATACTTGGCAATTTTCTTCCTGGATAATATGTACCAGCTGCACCCTGTCTTGGTATATATTTGTTAGGGGCAATGAACATGGTGTTAGACGAGGGAGCTCAATTCAGTGCTCGATAATTTCACTGTATTTTTGACCAGCCTCTTAGTCTAGTTTATCTGGTTGTGAGGTAAAGCCTGAGACAGACTCCACATATACCACCTCGAGTACTCTACAGACTAGAGAATGCTACCAAGACCCAACTGATCTTGTTATTTATTTCATTTACACCCCCATGCATTCCAACAGGGACCCAGAGTTGCTTACAAATTCTCTTCTCCTTCTCTGATAAGGTGCACTTTCACACACACACTAAATAACACACTTTCAACCCACTTTCAGTGCACTTTGCAGCTGGATTTTACTGTGTGACAAGGCAAAATCCACTTGCAAATGGTCGCTGAAGTGGATTTAAACTGCATTATTTAGCATGTGTGAAAATGCCTAAGATTTGAATAAAGGGACATAGACATCTCTTCAATAAATAAGTTTAAGCAATTTAATCCTCAGTCACAACTGTGAAGTAATCTAAGTTGAGTATGTGACTGACCAAAGGTAGCTGAGTGCGCTTCCATGGCAGAGTGAGGATTCAAACCTGGGTCTCCCAGATCCTAGTCTGACACTCTAACCGTCATACCACACCAGCTCTCAGTTGATTGACACTAATTGATTTTATGGGGGAGGGAACCCTTGTGTGTAGGTGGTACTGTTTAACATAGGAGTTCTGTCTTATATAGCAGGACAAGCTTGCCTGCTTCTGATGCTAGAGATATATCACCTGTTAAGATAAAAATTTATATATGGGGGCAGGTACTGGCAGACAAAATCATTCTTACTTCAAACTGAAAGGCAGGGAGTGCAAAGCTGCCACATCTTCAAAGTGGAAAAATGTTTAATCAAATAGTTACAGGGTTTTAAAGCCATCACCTGAAGAGTTTCTGACAAAGTTCTGCTTCCTATATATAAGATATACTTACAGGACTGCCTCTCCCAATATGTCCCTCAAAAGGCCTTGTGCTCCTCTGATCAACGTCTACTGGTTATCCCCAACCCAAAGGATGTATGCCTGAGCTCAACCTGAGCCAGAGCTTTCTCAGCTCAGGCGCTGGCCTGGTGGAACACTCTCCCAGTTGAGATTTGGAGCCAGCCTGTTGGAACACTCTCCCAGCTGAGATTTGGGCCCTGTGGGATTTAATGCAGCTCTGCAGGGCCTGTAGAACATAGATATTCCACCAAGCAGCAACTCACCCCTAATAGCCTCCCCGCTCTGCCCTGCTTTAGTCCACCGTGGCAGATTCTCACCCACCTATCTGCACTGTATTGTTCCACCTACAGCTACTAAAATTAGATTTGTGTAGCAGACATCATTGAATGTTTCAGTAATAGTTGTGACTCTTCTGTATTGGTGTTTTATAATATTATAGGTAACTATATTTATATTTTAACCTTGTATTGTATTTCCATTATGTATTATTTTAAGTATATTGTAACCCGCCCTGAGCCTGCTTGTGGGGAGGGCAGGTTAAATAACAAACAAACAAATAAGCAGGAGTCTTCTTGCAGGCTACATTTACAAATAGCACTTCTAAGTCTTCTATGAGGATTCCAGAGGCTTACTGTGAATGATTGGCCACCTGCAAAATAATTTTTGCTTGAGCCTACTTACACCACAAAAATGTACAACAGCTTTAAATTTTATTTAGAAACAGGTTTCTGCCTGTCATTTCAAAACAAAACTTGCAAATATAACTGCAGTATGTGCTGTAGATGTTTCAGACATCCTTCTCCAGATCCACGAACCAGAGACATCATTCCCCTACCTTGGCAGCTAGGGTCGCTGACCTCTAGCCGGGACGTGGAGATCATCCAGAATGACCACTGATCTTCAGACTACAGAGATCTGTTCTCCTGGAGAAAGTGACTTCTTTGGAGGGAACACTTGATGGCATTATACCCCACTGTGGTCCCTCCCTCCCTGCCCTAATCCCTCACCCCAGGCTCCACCCCCCAAAATCTCCAGGAATTTTCCAATGCAAAGTTGGCAACCCTATTGGCAACTACTCCTGTCCTACTCCCACAGCTCAAAGAACCCTCTCCCCTCCCCAGAACTTTCTGTAAAATGCAGAGAAGGAGGGGGGCATGACTGGGGAGCAAGATGAAAGCGTTAATCTGCCTTGTGCAGAAAAACATTGAGAAGGCAAGATAAATAAGTCTTTTCCCCTCAAATTCTCCAGGAAAGAATGCATCCTAGCCCTCAACAATGAATCTTTAAGACAATGCAGAAACTGTGTTTCAGCATCTTTTGTAGAAGCCAGCCCAAATCACAACAAACTTTTCTTCTACAAGTTGAGGTCTGGTTCTGTGCACAAGGATGATGGACCCCTGCTTCTTCTTTACTGTGAGGCAGATTGTTCCCCACTCTGACTGAACAGCCCCTTAATAGCATATTATAATAACAGAATTACAACTTTCTGCGTGTCCCACCCTGTGACAGAGAAGTTACCTGGCTTTTGCCTAGGCCAGAGATTTATTGTAACTCAACAGGAGCCCTCTTATAAATCCCATTGGAAATGGCACTTGACAGAAAGTTCAAACAGAAAGGTTGATTTTATTGAACAGGCACAGATGCGTTAGGAATAGGCAGGGAACGAGAAACTGAGGTGAAATTTATTTATACAAATCATAATACTATTTTGAACAAGCAACACAGTATAGTTGAAGCTTATTTTCTTAGAGACTCAGTTCTTAACAGTGTATCTTAATAAAATTTCACAGGGCTTTTTTTGGCAGAAAAAGCCCAGCAGGAACTCATTAGCATAATAGGCCACACTCAACAGCAGAAACTCATTCGCATATTAGGCCACACCCCTGACAGCACAGCTCATTAGCATATTAGGCCACATCCCCATGTTGCCAGAAGTTGTGATCATCCAGACAAACCCACCTTTTACTTCTTATTCTATTTACCTTGTTTGTTGTCAAAACCCAGGGTTTTTTTGTAGCAGGAACTCCTTTACATGTTAGGCCACACACCCATAATGTAGCCAATCCTAATGATTTTCTGCTGTTAAGTGCGGACTGTTATGTTAATGAGTCCTTGCTGGGCGTGGCCAACTCGGGAGCCTGCCGGAACTCTATTCCTGTGCATTACTGCCCAAAAATAGCCCTGAAGTTTCATATAACCATCTTAGTTTCCTGGAAGTCAGCACTTTCTTCCTGTATTTAAATACTTCCCTTGTGGGATTACAACTTTTTTTTTTACTCTTGAGGAGTCTAAAACCATTTCCCTTTTCACACAAACCAGGGGTCCCTTTTGAGCTGAACCCTCTGAATAACTGGGGAAGAAATATCCTCCCCCTTCTAGGAACAATGATCCTTTTCTGTTTGGCTAGTCTGGCACTTTCAACCTACTGTACTTTTCTGCCAAACCTAAACCCCAGTTCTAGAGACTGTGAATAAACAGAATTCAGCTAGGGCTGACACTTAGACTTTAAGTTCTAATTTCTGAATTTTCCCTAAAATATGATGGTACACGGTAAGGGCAAGGAGTTGTGCCCTTTCACTTCACAAGTGAACTTGTCTGTTTCCCTCTCAAAGACACACTAACTCCACTTGTCTAGCTTCTGACATGACAGAAACAAAAGCAAGATGAAAAAGATCCTTTCCCTCAGCACTCAGCTGTCTTTAAAGCTCTCCTCATACAAGCAGGCAGCAGCCGTCAATCAAGCTGTGCTTCACCATGAGACATTAACCCTTACTCTCCCAGCTCTCTGAATTTGATGCACTAAGTGTCCTTTTTGGGAGGTCAGTTCATCACAACAAGCCAGACAAGTGGCCACTTGGGGGAGCTATAACAACAGGGAGCCATAGCAACAGGGGCAACCATTCAGCAGGTAGAGTTGTCCTTCCAGTCATTGCTCCTGCCTCACTGCCTTCCTATCTGGGCAGCTGTGGAGGACTCCTCTTCTGTTTGGCTAGACTGGCACTCATCCTCATTTGTGGTTACAGAGATTAGCCTCATTGGTCCACAGTCAAATCCAAAACTAAAAGCCATAACCCTTTATAGAGGCCACAATGCAGCATGCAAGCTTTGAGTTTTCCATAATTCTTCATCAGGCTGGATGACCAAAAAAAATGTGGGGAGGATTTCCCAGGCCATGATCTTAAGGCCCCTCTGTCTGCATTTTGGGTTGAATACTCAACTGACTTCACTGGGTTCAGGCATGACTAGTGTCAGATTGTACCCCTGGCATTCTGGCAAGAATGCATAAAAAACTGAACTGAATCTGAACTGAAACTGAACTGATCCAGCTGAAAAATATAAATATATAACCAGCAGCCAAAAATGCATTGGATGCCAAGGAGAACACTCAGGTCCAATAAAAGGAGAAAAGCAAAAGAAAACTGCATTATCCCATATACTGATAATTTCAGTTGATGCACTGTGGTGATTATCATGAGAAACCATTTTCTGCAGGTCCTTCACAGGATATCCACACTTCCTCTGGAGAAAATGGTTGCTTTGGAAGGTGGACTCTGGCCTTATAGCCTACTTTGTTCAATCCCCAAACCCCACCCTTCCCAGACCTGACTCCCAAATCTCCCAACCCAGAGTTGGCAACCCTATAAGGTCTTGGAACAAATTAGCATTAATTCCAGAGGGGTAAGCATGTCAGCCTGTTTCAGCAGAGCCAAAAAGGAACCTTTTTGCTCCCTTAAAGATTAAACAGATTTAGTGTTGCATAAGCGTCATGCCTAGAGCCTGTGCACAAAGTGAATTCTCAAGCAGCAGATGGATCAGAAGGGAAATACAGCGAACAGCAGGGTTAAGAGGCCATAAATACACAAGGTGCAGTTTGTGACATTTCTATGCGAAACTCAGACATAAGCACTATGTATGCTATTATAAATCTGTAGTCCTGACCTGGATAGCCCAGTCTAGCCCAGTCTTGTAAGATCTGAGGAGCTAAACAGGGTCGGCCTTTGATAGTATTTGGATGGGAAACCTCCAAAGGAATACCAGGGCTGTGACGTGGAGGCAGGCTATGGCAAACTACCTCTGAAACTACCTCTGAGGTTCCACAAAACTCCTATTTATTGATGGGGAAAGGCAATGTAACATCCATTAAAATATATTCTGCCTTGTAGTTATGATTTAAAGTTAAGGAAATTAAAAATAAAAGGCAGGTTATTTTTATGAATCCATGTTATGATTTTTTTTTTTTTTTTTTGGGGGGGGGGGTGTTGCAAAACATTCTTATAGTGACAAAGTATAATGACAAAGCCCTGGCTGAGTTCCTTTAAAAGGCCACAAGTCTTGGGGAAAGTGTTTGGTGATCAAAGCAGATGGTTTTGGAGATCTGCAGGCAGAATACCATTGCAAAACTCCAGGTGGGACCTGAAATTCTCCCTGCATTACAGCTGATCTCCAGACTACACAGGGCAGTAGCTACTGCAGGGTGTATGGGACAATGCCCCCTCCCAAATTCCCAACACTCCTGAGACAGGCGAGTGCACTTGCCCCAGTAGTTGACTCACAGACAGAGGGGGTGGCAGGGAGAAGCAGGGGACACACTCCATCGCTGCTTGTGCTGCTGCTGCTGAGCTTCTCCCCCCTTTACCCTGCTGCTCCAAATAAAGGAGTCGTCACATCCTAGTGCCACCACATTCTATTCCCTCAGGGAGGCCTTTCATTTCCTGCCCCCTCCCTCAAAACGTGGAGGTGGCCCACAGGACAGGGAGTGCCATCCCCCAATGGTTCCCTCCACACACAGCAGTGTGGGGCACACCGTCCTCAGGTAGTGGAGTGGGAGGGGAGACAGGGAGGGGGGAAAGGGTGGATGAGTCTCTGAAAGGCAGGAGGGGGATGTGGAAGTGCCTCAGAGAAGAAGCTAAACCCACTGAGGTTTTTTGTGTCCTCCCCCACAGCCCCAGGTTCAGAAAGGTCAAAATGGTCCTTCATCTGGTGCCCCACTCCATCCAGTACCCCCCCCCAGTAAAAAACATCTAAGCTATGGGGCTGAGACAACAGATAACAGTTCCCCTAGAGAAAATGGCTTCTTTGGAGTATGGACAACATAGCATTATAGCCTGTTGAGGCCCCTCCCTAAGCTCTACCCCCCCAAATCTCCAGGGATTTTCCAACCTGAGGTTGGCAACCCTAGCAGTCTGAGGTTTATTTGTGAACTCTTAGATTTTCAGACTTGGGGACTACCACCAAAGCGAAATATCCTCCACAACTACAACCGATTTGTCAAATGAACAGTTTTGCCTTACAAAAAATCCCACAGCAGGATGAAGAACAAGCAGTAACTACAAACTGCTTCCACTGAGTCACTCTGGCAGACATGCTTCGTTTGAAGTTTTGGAAGCCTCCAATGCAACATTTCTCAAGTCGCTTCAACTGGAGAAGAGGCAGAAACTACCTGGACAGGCAAACAGTATTATTGACAAGTAAATTTCCCAGCGGGCTATCTAATTAAAGTTTATATCCCTCCACAGTCACAGATTATATAAAATAAACCGATTTGAAGTGTAAAATGTTTTAAATTAAAATAACTGATGATCCAATTCTATATCAAGCCAAACCATGCAAGATAATAGAACAAGGTTTGAGATGATATCTGATGAAGTATGCATGCACACGAAAGCTTATAACCAGAATTAAACTTTGTTCATCTTAAAGATGCCACTGGACTCAAACTTTGTTCTGCTGCTTTGTTCTGTTGCAAGACAGCTACCCACCTGCATCTATCTTCATGGAAGGCACCTCATTAAGCCGCATGGAATGGAACTCCATCAACCTTATGAAGAAACTTGCACAAGGTATCTGATGAAGTGTACACATACATGAAAGCTAATATCCGGAATTAAACTTTGTTGCTCCTAAAGATGCCACTGGTGCCACCCAGTTGGTCTTAAAAGTGCCACCCAGAATTAAACTTTGTTGGTCTTAAAGGTGCCACTGGACACAAATTCTATTCTACTGCTTCCGACCAACACGGCTACCTAATCTATCATGCAAGATAAAATGTTCATTAGCTGAAGCATGCCTTGCCTTTGAATAATGAGTCTAGCCTAGTGGTTAAACATATGGCTCTCCCACGCCTGATCCCTGATGGGTAGGCACTGTCTCATGTTCCTGCTGTGCAATTATTAAATAAATAAAAATAGTAACATTTGTGCAGTTAGCACAATTCTGCTCATGGAACAACCTGGCTGGGTTCATATCCCTATGTGCCATGAAATGTACTGAGCAACCTCAGACCACTCAGACATACAGAGGTCTTGTGGGGATGAAATGGAGGAGAGGAGAACCCTAAAGGCCACCCTGAGTATCTTGAAGGAAAGGTGAGATAAAAAGCATTACATAAATAATAAATAAGATAAATAAATAAGTCATCATCCCCCAGTGCCTCTCAACCTCTACAGTCATACACAACACAGGCCAAAAGTTTTTGGCACAAAGGAACTGGACAGGCAGGTTTTCACAGCTTGCGTAACAAAAACGGCTGAGACTGGAAAACTCAAGGGCAGAAGTCAAGGACTGAATGGCTGTACTATATAGACAAACTGACACAGTTATAATTTTGCCTACAAACAGGCATGCTTGAACTTAAAACAGAACTGGCACCAGAAAAAACAGTGCTAATAGTAGAACAGTGCTAATTGCATAACTGGCACGACTTTGATTTGTTTTAATAACCACACAGCAAGAATATGGAAACTGTTGTACCCACCCATAATGGGTCAGGTGGGGGAGAGCATGGTCTGCATACATGACCTGACAAACCCTCTCAGTTTGTTCTGTAGCAGACTGACAAACCAGGGAAGCCCAGGTCCTCTATTGTTTTATCATTTCTGCTTCATGCACTCCATGGCATGACAAAGGCAATGACTAAAACTGCAATCCTAGACAGACTTATAACCTTCTAAGTCAGTTGAAGCCAATAGGCTGAGAGAAGGGTATAACTCTGCTTAGGACAACATGGTTTGTCATTCCCACACTGAAAACTGAATCACAGAATCAGAGTTGGAAGGAGCCATAAAGGCCATCTAGTCTAACCCCCTGCTTAAAGCAGGATCAGCCTAAATCAAGGGTGTCAAATATATGGCCTGTGGGCTGGATCTGGCCCCTGCAGGGCTGCTATCCGGCCCATGAGCAAATGGCTCTCTGCTGCTTCCCGTTTCTTGATCCTGCTTCCTGTTTCCTGCACTGCAACTCCTTTTGCCTAGTCTCTCCTACTTCCTGCTTCACAGAGGAGAGAAAGAAAGCCAAGCCTCCCTTCCCTTGATTGGCTGAGGGCTCCCCTCCCCCTCTGGGGAGGGAGGAAAAGATCCAGAGAGAGAGACAGACAGACAGACAGACATGGGGTCCCATGGCACTTGGAGAGATCCCCCTTTGCAGATCTAACAGATTTGGGGGGGGGAGAAGAAACCTAACAGCACAGCTTGCATTCTTTATTACTGGAAGAGAGCAAGAATCCAGTAGTTCCTTAACAACTAACAATATTTGTGGCAGGACATGAGCTTTCATGAGTCACTGCTCACTTCTTTAGATACAGCTAGAATGTGAGTCCATCTGTCCTTATATCTTGGAGAGTGAAGTGATTTCAGACACCAAATGACAACAGCAGGATTTCAGATGCCAAATAACAACAGCAGACAACCTAGCTCTCCATTCAGTCGAGGAGGATGCGTGGTCTTGAGCTTCATTATCAGCTGCAATTCAGCAGTCTCTCTTTCTAATATCCCTTTAAATTCCTTTGTAAGGCAACTGCTACTCTGAGGTCAGCAACTGAATCTCCTGAAAGATTATAATGTTCCCCTGCTAGTTTTTGAATGTTGTGGTTTCTAATAACAGTAGAAAGATTAAGAGTCCAGTAGCACCTTAAAGACTAGCAAAATTTGCGGTAGGATATGTGCTTTCGTGAGTCACTGCTCAGTTCTTCAGACTTATTTCCATTTATTCTTTGCATCCTCTTGGACTGAATTGTCGTGTGCCAAATTGAGACCTAGGTTTCCTGTCTCATTACTAGTGCCGATATCTCCATGCCTACTACCCCTCTGCCTATCATACCTAATCAAATCACACCTGCTTTTGCCATTCAGCATCTGAAATCATCTTTTTAAAGTGTATATCTCCAGTATCTCATGTTACATTTTATGGCACACGTGGCCCGGCCAGACAAAGTGGCATTTATGTCAGATCCAGCCCTTGTAACAAAGGAGTTCAACATCTCTGGCCTAAATCATCCCTGACAAATGTTCATCCAGCCACTGCTTGAAGGCTACCAGTGAGGAGGAGCTCACCACCTCCCTAGGCAGCCAATTCCACTGTTGAACTTTGTAAAAAAAAAAAATTACCCTAATACCCGTAATTGCAAGTCCTGTCTCAGCTGCCAACAGCAACATCTCCCTGTCCTCCTCCAAGTGACAGCCTTTCAAATACTTAAAAAGAGCAACCATATCCCCCTCAACCACCTCTTCTCCAGATTCAATATTCCCAAATTCCTCAGCCTTTCCTCATAAGGCTTGGTCTCCTGGCCTCTGATAATCTGTGTAAGGCCCTGAAGCGTATATGTAAAGTAAATCAAGGGGCAGAACCACCAATAGGCAATGACAACTTGTTTTCCCAACTTCATATGGAACCATGAGAACATGATTATGTAGGACTCAGTAGTAAGCCTCCTCATTTTGTTTTGACTGCCCGAAGTTAAATGACAGCAACCACACAGTTATGCAAACATGCCACATCTGCTTAACCCCAGGAATTGGGGCTTCTGGCCAGAGTCCTTCAGAAGGCAGTCACCTAGATTGTATGAATGCTCTTAAAAAAAAAAAAAAGAGCTGTACTTTATTTCTCCTTGATGTATTCCGATGCTCTAAATATTCAGAAGGCACAAATTAGGCGAGGCGGCCCCGATCTCAATTCCCCACAGTCTCATCAAGATATTGCAGTCCCATGGCGCCTCACAACCAAATATAATATTTCATTAAATATCTCACTCATACTGGCTTATTAAGTAGGGAACACACTAATTTTAGAAAACTGATTACCCAGTTCTTTCTAGCAGAGCGTTACTGCAGCTAAGGTCAGATTTTACACCGGAACTATGGCAACAAAACCACAGTATTCCTTTGTCTACAGTGTTGGGGCTAGATTTATTAGCAGTCGTGTTCTACTTAATAGCTAACTCAACCTTTTGGCATGCTTGCCCTCAGCCTTGTCCAAAAGTGTTGTGTGTTGTTTTCAGAGGATATGAGGGTGGAGAAGTAAAGAAGGAGTTAAGCTAAGCTCCCAACAACATAGTTAAAACAAAACATAGTTAAACCTGGTTACCGCTAGTCTTACCAAAGAGAGAGGCCCTATTGGCTCCATTTACCCTGCATTTTACATGCCCACTTCAAAGTTATTGGGCTTTGGGCAACTCACCTCTCTTCAGCTTCAGATGCTAGAAAATAAGTATACATTCTCCAGTTAGTACTAATGTGATGTATGGGGGTTAGACCCTAGTTTGAATATCCTCTCTAGGGCTCATAGTTTCCTTGGGAACATCCCCAGGTTAGGCTGACAGATGTGTTTGGGGTGTTCTGTGCTTTCTAGGCATGAACGGGCCTGATTCAAACCAGGGCCTAAGCTTTTCCCTGGACCATTCTCCCAACTGGAAGTAGCCCTGGGGGGGCCACTTCTTGCTGTCTTATGGACACTTAGTATGTACAAATGAGCAACATGTTAAGTTTTCCAGCGGGGCAAATACTGGTGCTCCTCAGAGCCATTTCTGGTAGGGAAAACATTACAGGCTGAGGTAGAGAAGCTTAAACTCCCTCTCCTTATGGGCTATGGTCCCAATCCAAATTAGACCTCTGCACACCTAGGAAGCATGAAACCTTTAGAACGCATCAGTTGATACAACCCATGCATATTCAGGAAAAAGTGTATTGTGTAGTTCATTTGTTTTTTACTTAATTTCTACCTCACCTTTCTCCCCAATGGAGATCCAAAACATCCACACAGTTAGGCCCTCAGTTAGTGAACAAACTGGTTGCTGTAGGCAAGTCATGATCTCTCATTTTAATTTCACAAGAGGTTGGAGCAAAGATAAAATGGGATAATCCCGTCTACACAATTGAGGAACAGCAAGATACATAAAGTGAGATTAAAATACTCTGTTTGCAACCTATACAGCTGTCTCCCTATAGCTCCAGTTGTGATTTAAGAAAAAAAGACTAGAAGCTTCCATAGTATTAGACTTAAGACTTTAAATAAATACAGCCAAGACCAGTGTTCCCTCTAAGCTGAGTTAGTGTGAACTAGCTCACAGTTTTTTAGTTTCACACATTTTTGTCTTAGCTCAGGAAGGATGGCTCCAGAGAAAACTAATTTATGCAGTAGCCAAATCACTCACTCACAGCTTTAATGCCAGTAGCTCACAACGAGCTCACAAGACTCCACAGCTTAGAGGGAGCATTGTCCAAGATGCAAACTATAATTCTTCAGGGTCTCTGAGAACCAAATTTGCATACTTGATGTCAGTTCGTTGAGAATCAGATGTCTGTAGCTGCTGGCTGTAATTCTGTCATATCTGCCAGTGACTTCCTAAGACTCTGAGTTTACAGGATGTCGGGATGAAACGAGACGAGACGAGTGTGGCGAAAGCTGACCTCCCGACTTAGGAGCGCTGCTTTATTTATAGACCAGAGGGCAACGTGTACAGAGGGGATTGGACGGACAGTGCAGTACAAGGTGTCCACCGCTGATAGGGTGAGAGGGGCAGCAGGATGCGCAGCCGCGGTGTGGTCTGCCAGCACTACAGCTGATCGCATCGCCTGCTCCCTACATCTCCCCCTTTGTTGTTTTAAGCTGGTGGTAAGCATAATACATAGCGCGGCGTAACAGCAAAAACACAGACCTGGTAATTGTCGATGGTAGGAAAAGGTGCGAAAGGCAGTTTGATTAAGATCAGTTACCCGAGGTACAAACAAATTAGAGCGATTCAAGTTCTGTAGGTGACTGAGTACCAGTTCAGGAACATTAAAGGGAGTAGGTAGAAAGGACATGCCCGCCGCAGCCATTGGAGGCTCATAAACAAGAGTCACATTGGTCCCGTGATGATAAAACATGTACGAGGCATGACGAAGCCACAGGTTGGGGTGTGGGTTGTCGTCATGCTGAAGCGGCAAGGCTGCTGCGGGAGTCAAAAGGAGGGATAAGCAACAGATTAGGGCGAGACAAGAGTTCTTGTTAATACAAGCTATCAGGGCTAGGAAAAGATGTTCGGGCATTGCTTCCTTGTCAGTTTCGTGCAGCAGGGCAGTGGCTTGGTCGGTGAGGCGTTTGACTGTGCCCCAGGTAATGGGCGCAGCCCGATGTCCTCGCTCACGATGTCGCTGCTGTGTCACTGGAACACGGAGAGTCGCGCGACTGTTGAACTCCGGAATGGGATTCTCCAGGCCGTTGTGCCACGCCATCCGGGTTCCACGGTCTGACACAGCGAGCTGGAATCCACACGGGACCGGTTGATGTTTGAATTGCGGCGTAGCCACGGCCCCAGGTGATGAGCGGTGCAGGACCGAGCCACTCGGGACTCGGTGGACGCCGATATCGGACCTGTGCGCGAGGGAGGGGGAGGTCCTGCTGAAAATGACGCTGTGTGCGGGTAAAAAGTTGAGAGTTAAACGTACAGAGGTTCAAGTGATTGAGCGTAAATAAGACCGAGGCAAGGGCGGACTCCCTTGCCAGCAAGGAGGGAGGCAGTTCCCCCTTCTGCGAATGAGCAGAGAGGGCCGTCTTAAGGGTCCGGTTGGCACGCTCGACGACGGCCTGGCCCGTGGAGTTGTAGGGGATTCCAAAAGTGTGGCGGATGGACCACTTGGAACAGAAGTCGGCAAAGAGGGTAGAGCAGTAGGCGGGACCGTTGTCGGTCTTGAGGGCGAGTGGCTTGCCCATGACCGCGATGGCCCGCAAAAGGTGGGAAGTGACATGTTTAACCTGCTCACCCTTTTGCGGGGTGGCATGGAGGTATCCAGAGTAGGTGTCAACACACACATGGATGTACTTCCACGGGGCGAAACCTGGCAAGTGGGTGACATCCATCTGCCATAGATCGTTGGCAGCAGTGCCGCGGGGGTTGACGCCCGTGGAGGGAAAGGAGAAGTTCCCAGAGCATTGGGGGCACTGCTGAACGATGGCCCGTGCCTCGGAAAGAGGGAGGCCGAATTGCCGAGCCAAAGCCTTGGCGTTTTGATGGTGGATGTCATGGTCGGTGATAGCCGACAGGGGATAGGCGCTAGTGAGGGCGTCAGCGCGGTCATTTCCCTCAGTCAGCACCCCGGGGAACGGCTGATGGCTACGAATGTGAGCCACGTAAAAGGAGCCGTCCGGCGCGAGAGGTGCTATTGGAGGGAAAGAAAAAGGGACAGGAGGTTCCTGTCACAAGCGGGCGAGACGTAACTGCCCTCAATGCGCCGCAAGACATTGGCCACATAGAGGCTGTCAGTGATGACGTTCATGGGTTCAGCAGGGAAAAGCGAGGCCGCAACGACAGCAAGTTCAGAACGTTGCGGAGAAATTTGGGGTCCGGTGTGGCGGCTACACCACTGGCCGGAAGCGTCTTGCCATGTAACCGCTCCCCTGGTGGGCCCCCATCGGTAAAGAGGGTGACGCCGCGGAGCGGAACAGGAGACAACAATTGAACAAATTGAAAGGGACATAAGGGAACAATCTGAATCCTGGGATCCTTGGGGAGATGGTGAGATATTTCCCCGACATAGGCAATGAGACTGAGTTGCAGGAGATCACTGTTGCGGAAGGCGTGATCCCACGGGTCCTTCGGGAAAGGAACTACCACTGTAGCAGGTTCCTGTCCCAGGAGGGCTTTAGAACGGGTACGGCCCCGAGAGATCAGAGCCGCCGTCATGGCTTCCAGAGTAGAGATGGTATTGTGCGCAGTATGAGCGAGATGGAGCCATTCTAAAATGACAACAGAGGGGCGGCCAGGGGAAGGCTGTTGAAACAGAAATCCAAGGCATTGCGCTTGAGGCCGCATAATGGTGAGGTGAACGGGCTCATCCGGCTCACACCGATCAACCCAGCGGGTCGCCATGTGGTTATTAAGTAAGGTGACTACCGCCAGTTCAGCATCCGTAAGGGTTATGCGATCGTCGGGTTGCCGACCGCGCCGGAGAGCACTGAATAAAGGCACAAGCTGATCAGTGGTTAACCGATAATAAGGGCGAATCCAATTAATTGAGCCCAGAAATTGCTGCAATTGAACGTATGTCAATGGGTTGGGCAGGGTCAAAAAGGGTAAAACAGGCATAGCATATGAAGCAAACACCTTGTGACTCAAATATAAGAAGGGCTCATGCGTTTGGACCTTCTCTGGGGCTATTTGAAGACCAAAAGCTGCAAGGGCACGTTGAAGATCAGACCTCCACTCCTGAGGTAAAGTCGGAGCGGCAATGGCAATGTCATCCATGTAATGCAGCACCCGGACCTGCGGGTGCTGGGTGCGAAACGCACATAGGGCCTGATCCACAAACAGCTGACACATTGTGGGCGAATTGAGCATCCCCTGAGGGAGGACGGCCCATTGAAAACGCTGGGTGGGGCGCTCCGCATTCAGTGCTGGGACCGTGAAGGCAAAATATGGTTGATCTTGGGGCTGCAGCGAAATAGTGTAAAAGCAATCTTTGAGATCCACTATAGCCATTTCCCATCGTGTGGGGATAAGATTGGGGTTAGGTAGCCTGCACTGAAGGGGACCCATAGGCTGTAAGAGTTTATTGATTGCTCGGAGGTCGTGCAGAAGCCTCCACTTCCCTGATTTCTTTTTGATGACAAACACGGGGCTATTATACGGACTGGTGGAAGGGGTAAGGTGCCCACTGTCCAATTGTTCTTGCACCAAGGCATGGAGAGCCGTAAGCTTGTCCAGAGGCAGGGGCCATTGCTCCACCCACACGGGGGCGGAGGCGACCCAAGTGAGCGCAACTGCGCGGGCGCAACTGCGCGGGGCGGAGTGGGAGGGTCACTCATCAAGGACGACATGGGCTCTCAGCTGCCGTAACAAGTCCCGCCCCCACAGGTTGACGCCGATGGGGACGACGACCGGTTGGATATATCCCAACAGATCACCAGAGAGGACAGAGCGTACTGCGAGTTGAGAGGCGCTCTGCACGGCACTACTTTCCCCGCCAACCCCCAGACAGATGGGCTGGCTTCCAGTGGCCATTTCGGATCCCATTGTTCCTTGGTGATGACCGACACGTCAGCGCCCGTATCCAGGAGGCCAGAGAGGCGTTTCCCGTTTACAGCATACTCATGCAAGGGCTTTTCCGTCCGGATGTCCTGGCGGACGAGAGCGATCTGCAAAGAAGAAGAAGAAGAAGGCGCCGGGCCCTGCGGACCCGTGAGGGGCACGCAGTTAGCAATAGTGGCCCCCGCCGGGAGATCAAAGGGGAGATTACTCCAGGCTTGCACCACGAGTGGAACCTCCGGGGCGGGGCAAGCCTTGACCTCCGGGATTACAAAAATTCCTTGCTCTCCCGCCGAGGAGAGCGGCAGGACCAACACATGAGAGCCTGGAACGTGATCCAAGAATTGCATAGGAATGCAAGTCACTTCCCCAGGGAGGGGTTGCGTGGCTCGTGCGATGGTCGAGAGGGCAATGGTGACAGAGGACGCAGATTCCATTTGACCGGGGCGGGAATCACGCCCGGAGACTAGTTTTTTGCCCCCTCTCCATGCGGCCCGGACCGGCATTGACTAGCCCAGTGATAGCCTTTATTGCATTTAGGGCACTTCTTGTTAGGTTTCTGCTGGTTTCGCTGAGAGGTGTTTTTTCCGGCCGCTGCCCCACCCCCAGGGGCGCGGCACTGAGCTCTGAAATGGCCGGGCTTTTGGCAGTTAAAGCAGTTCCCGGTGGGCTTTCCCCCGCTCCTCCCCCCCCCCTCGAAGGGCGGCGGCGAGGAGCGCCATTTCGTGACTTTTGGACCCTACCTCAGCACACGCTGTAAGCATTTCAGCGAGGGTGTAGTCCGGGCGGTGGACGATAGGGGTGAGAATGCGCTTGCAGTCAGTGTTGGAATTCTCATAAGCCAACTTAACCAAGAGTTCGTTTTGGGCCTGAGGATTGTCAAGTTGGCGCGCTATCGCCTCCTGCAAGCGATCTACAAAGGCACCATAAGGTTCACCATTGCCTTGTTTGATGAGACTAAAGGACTTGGCGGGCCGATCGGTGACGGGGACGCGGCGGATGGCCCGTAATACACATAGGCCAGTAGCCGCGAGGTGCTCGTCGGGGAGCTGTACTTGGGCTTCTATCGGCTCGAATGGACCAGCGCCATACATCTGATCGTAAGTAATTTGCACCGAGGCTGAAGCAGTAGCGGCAGCCTTATACTCGCTGTCAAAAACCACGTATTGAGAGGGGGAAAGGACCATGCGAAACAGATCCTTCTAGTCTCGTGGGAGCATTTTATAACCATTCGAGAGGCCTTCAATAGTTCCTAGCACGTAGGAGGATTTGAGGCCGAAGTCTTTGATGGATTTGTTGAGCTCTCTGAGCACACTGTACGGAAGTGGCTCCCAGTTAAGCTGGAGCTCGTCAGCATTATTGGGGTTCCTAGTCCGTGTAAGGGGGAAGAAGGCGGGTGACTCTCCGTTCCATTCTTCCGTGGGGTCCAACGTACCCTCTTTACGAGCGGTAGCGATGGCCTGTGCCACTTTACTGCGTACAGTTGGTGGCGGATATTGAGGCAAAGCCTGCGGAGCCAACGGCTGATCAGGAATATTCAAAGAAGTCAGAGCAGGGTACAGGTAGGGAGGCGGCGATGCCCCAGGGTCGTCCGGCGGCGGCTTAGTAGATTGTAAGAGGGCATTCTCTGCCGGTGAGAATGCACAGACCGCCGCAAAGGCCTTCTGCCATGTTAACAGAAGGTTTATGGGGGCCCGGGGTTCGCCCTTAAGTTCCCGCCCTATTTTTTCCCAATCCTGCGGCTTTAAGCTACCCCGGAGGGGATACCAAGGACATTGGCAATCCACCTCTCGGAGAAGCTCTTGGATCTCTTTTGCTGACACCGTCTCGTCGCGGGCCATGGTTTTTATCAGCGCCGCCAGTTCTGTCGCATGCTCAATCTGCTCTTTGGACAATGATTTCCCCATACTTACCTGAAAAAAGGGAGCCGAAGCTGAGGTGCACCGTAGACTATCACAGTCGGGCAAGCAGGGAGGCGCCAGGAATCACGTCGGGGTCACCACTTGTCGGGATGAAACGAGACGAGACGAGTGTGGCGAAAGCTGACCTCCCGACTTAGGAGCGCTGCTTTATTTATAGACCAGAGGGCAACGTGTACAGAGGGGATTGGACGGACAGTGCAGTACAAGGTGTCCACCGCTGATAGGGTGAGAGGGGCAGCAGGATGCGCAGCCGCGGTGTGGTCTGCCAGCACTACAGCTGATCGCATCGCCTGCTCCCTACAACAGGACAGTGACTCTGAGTTTACAGGACAGCTCATTTCTACACTGAAACCATAAGAAAGCACTGCCATGTCAGTCTTTCTACAGTGAGCCTGAAATGCATTGGGCATGCATGTTGAATGCTCAAAACCTGTGGCAGCAAAAAGGTGTGGTGGATGGGCTGACTGTCCCCATTTGCGGGCATCTGATGGCCATTATGTGAAACCCAGATGCTGGCACAGATGGATCACTGGTATAAACTGGCATGGCTGATCTTATAAGAGAGCCAGAAAACATGAGTGATTTTTTTTTAAGTAAGCAAGAAGGGAAGAGGTGAGCCACATCAAAATGTATTTAGCTTGGGCATACCCAAAGACAAGGAAGAAAGGCTGGGAACATATTTGTGGCGGTTAAACAAGATCTGAGCCAAGTTTCTGTCCCTCCTCTCTTGCAGGTATTTAGCCTACACATGACCAAAGCCATGAGCCTTTGGCTCAGAATGACAATGCTCTTGTCTATTAGCCTTCAGTTTATCACTTGTGACCCTGAGTGAGCCAAGCTGGTGGATCCAGAATTAGCTCAGGATGGGGAGTTTTATTCTGCTTATTTTTCTAGTTATTTAAATTGTAATTTTGTCAGCTGTTTTGGGTCCCCGCTGGAGAGAAAGGCAGGATAAAATACAGAAGAGCAGAATCCAGTCCTTCCAGCAATTCATAATATGAAGCAAAGCCGCAGCCCAAATTTTGCCGCGTGCTTGGCCTGTTCAATAAAATGACCACATCTCTGGCAAAAGAGGGAAGATAAAATCATCAGCTGTAAGCATGCTTACCTGAACTTCCAAGTTAACATGGAGCAGTTTAGTCAGAAAGATTTTTTTATGTGCAAGCAGATGGAAGTTCAATTTCAGTTCATTCTTGGATGCCAGTGTATTGGCCCATCTCTTCACCATGAATTATTTCACGATTTCTCCAAGGAGCTTAGAGGAGTTTACAGATGGTTCCCAAGCAGTCTAAACTCCAGGCAGTTTGCAGTGCTATAGACCTGCTCAGCTTCTGCTACAGCAACTTCATCATGCAATTTCTAAACTGTTGTCTGGAGCTATACCTCAATTCCTGTAATGTAGCAAGAAAGAAATCTATTCCGTTTCTGGAAACAAGACAAATATGAAAAGACACACAGCCTTTCATTGGCTGAAACCACTAAATGGCTCAAAATACCTGAAACATGTTTCTCTTCTCAAAAACAGGGGTCAAGGAGCCCAAATGTGTGGCAGTATTAATTACGTAGCAATGTTTAGAACTGAAGCTTCATTTAATTTTTTTTAAAAAAATATTTACTACAGTATTTAAACCTTTGATTCCCCTTCCCCCAAGTTAGAGGCTTATTATGTTGCTCGTTATGGCAATTTTAACTGATATGCTTAAGCTTTTGCGGGAGATCTGCCAGGCACCTCACCCTAAATAAGAAAGTTTAGGCATGAATATGGGTTGCTGGCATTTGCTACATAGTAACAGATGAAACTGGTTTTTCCTATGAATGTGCTAGACTTATTAAAAAAGTATCCACAACTGGACTTGTAACAGTACTTTTAGAACAGCAGCTATTTTGATATTTACAGTGACTTCTTGTCACCTGCGCTGGTACCTATAAATGATTCAGCCCAATGCAGAAATTCTGGGGCACCTAATTTAAGAACTACGAGCCAGATCCAGCAATCTATTTGCAGAAGATATCAGTGGTCATAGACGTCCTTTCTTTCCCCTGCCCTACACAGCAGTCCCTTCTGACACAAGAAGGTTGGTTCCCAGGGATATGAAAGCCACATGAAACAACAGCTATGCAGGTCCTTGGGCTGCCATGAGGAGGAAGAAGGAGCAAAACTGCCCTTCCTACCTCTTGTCAGAGGAGCTCTGCTGATGGAAAAGGTGCTTCCACTAACAGAAAAGAAAGGAGGAAGTGATTTTACCGCCTTCCAACTCCTCACTGCAGTCTACCAATCCACACAGCTTTTTCTCCATATAGGTCCTGCAATCTTGGGAACAGACTTTCCCCAGAGCTGGAAATGGCTACCGAGGAGAGGGGAAAGCAGAGAATATCGATAAATGCTTGCACAAACATCTATAACCGCCATCGCTATGTTAGTTGTTTTAATAATTATGTTGTGCATTTTATATTGATATTTATTGCTGTTTTATCTATTGCTTTTTGTGTATGCTGCCCTGAGCCTGCCTTGCTGGGGAGGATGGGGTAAAAATCAAATCAATCAAGCAATCAAATAATCCTTGTATAGACTAGAGGATCACTGGTGCCAACCCCATGGCGCACGCTGCCTGCAACCTTAAAGACAGAAGGTGAAAGCAGGTGCAATGAGTTAGGTTTGGAAGCATAAAAGGCCCTTCATCAATCCAAATTTATATTACCACACCAACTTGAGTCTGTACAGCCACCTCTCAGGCATAGCAATCAAGTTCAGGACAACATGACATGAGGGGGGCGGAAGAGAAAGTCACTTTCCATTCCAATCCAAAGACTCTAGATATTTTTTTTGAGTGACAGCTAGGAAAACAGCCACCTCTCCCCCATAACCAAGTGTACATTAGCAGTGATGGCTCTGCTACCCAGGCTAGGAAGCAGGTTTGTTGCCCCAACACTCAACCTCGTAAAAGCTCCAGTCTTGTTGCTCATCACAGCAAATATCATGTAATTCAGATACCAGTGCCGAGATGACAGAAGAGTGGATTTATTGAGTGGAGTTAAATTAAAAAGAACACAGAGAAATCATTGCCTTGTAGTTCAAGACTCTTGAGGTCAGTCAGCAGGCCTTCTAGAGGGATCTGTAGACTCCAGACTACATTATAATAGCTCATGGAAAACCAACATGTTTGTTTTGCTACAAGCATTTGAGTTTGCTATAAGCTGATGAAGCTTTTTAAACAGTCCTAAAATTACCATGCCCCCCAAATCTTTCTTGACTGCAAAGCCTATTGCATTATACGGTGCTTAAAACAAAGCAGAAATTCTCCATACAAACTATCATAACGTGACTTTGACCAAATATGAAGTTTTTGTTGAGAGATCTGGATTGTCAGCTTTAGTTATAGCCCAGTTACTGCTCTGTGAAACAACTACTTGGAAACCCCAGCAAAGACAATCGGGATTAGCAGCAAAAGACCAAACAGATTTTAAAACTACTTACTTTAACTTCAGCTCAAAAAATACTTTCATATTCTTATGCTTTCTATGGCTTCTGTTCTTCCAAGAAAAGCCCCCCCCCCCCTTAAAAAAAGCATTGCTTAGCAACATATGCTGCAATGCACTCTAAATTAACCCTCAAGTACATTTCTGGAGAAGGCTTTCTGTTTTTATGAACATGCATTGCTAAGGAGTAAAAGCTTGCTTAATTATAAAACCTCAGGATAGCTGAAACATACAAAGCACCAAAAGATAGAATCTGACTATCAACAGCTGAGGCGCTTCTCTGCAAGGCTACTGGACTTCATCCTCAGTTGTAGGTATAAATACAGTTTTTCAACCTAGAACATTCTATAACATGGATTCCCAGCTGGTACAACACCACAGGACAGAACTGCTATAATTTATTTATTTTGGGATTTTTATTCCATTATCCCCAAACGGACTCAAGGCGAATCACAACAAATCAAGTCAATTAGGGATCCAACTTGGGGATGCAAATCAAGTCAACTTGGGGAGCAAAGTTGGCAATTTCCATATAAACAGCACTAACTTTGAGTCCTTGTAAGAAACCAAAACATTATTTATCTTTCAGATACAAAACACTTTTGTTTTTATTTAAGGGAGGGGGAAGAGAAGGGAGACCCCATGTCTCTGTCTCTCTTCCTGTATGCTTCCCCTTCAAAGTTAAGAATAGTATCATAGAAACTTCAGTTTCACCACTCTGATCAGAGGTATGCTGAAGTGTAGAACATCTGTAAAAATGAAAATTCCTGGAGCTACTGACTGACTAAATGCTTTCTTCGGGCCTACTGCATTTTCGCTACAACTTCAAGCTTAACAGTGTACCGGAAAGACTAGCTGTATCTTCTGATTACTACTTTTGGGTGTAGTGTGAGTCATGTAGAATTCCTTAGAGAGGCAACTACAGAGGCTGGTGGGACTGTAACATGACTACTTTTCATTATGAATAATTTGCACTCAAAAAAACAGTTTCATGAATCCCAGTTGTACCATACATGATGTGGATACATACACTGGCAGCATTCTGGTCATAACATTGCAGAGCTGTACTACGAACACAGACCCTTAAAAGATTCAGTAATTACTAGACACCTAGCCAGTCCGCACTGAAAAGGCTTCAGGATATTTCACACAGTGATTTGCTAACATGGATACAAGTCAATTTAGTTTGTTGTAGGGTGCTAAGTGGCTGCATCATGCACAAAGCAGCCATTACACCTACTTGTAGATCTGTTTAGTTGATGGTAGCCTTTGTGTGGCATCTGATGAAACAGAACAAGAATGCATCCACCCACCCATCCCTCCCTTAAATATCTAAACACACCATAAAAAGCTACACTGATGGAACTTGCACATATTATGCCACTTCTTCAGTTCAACCACTCGTCTGCTTGCACTGGTTATTTTGTATTGAGGAGGGTGCGAAAACCTGTTATATCACAACTGACCAAATCATGTTGTATTTCACCTCTGGGCATTTGGAAAGTCTGTGGGATGGTATAGAAGCAAATGCCAAAAATGCTGCATGAATGAACTCTGACCTTACAGGCTCTCCCCTTCTTCTTCCCCTTTACTTATGTATCTATAGTATATATTAGTTTGTAAAGGAAGAGCAACCATGGTCTGCCAGTTCAGATACAACAGCAAACTACTGTTGAGTTCATACTGGATTCCAAGCATGCAAGTATGGGGCAAAGGAACAATACAAGCCACAGAGCTCATTTCATGTAGTACCAAACCACGGTTTGGAACTAACTCTGTACTGAATCTATGTTTTTCACCACAAGGGCAACAATAACTGTATAATACTGTATAGCATGTCTAGTATGAGACCAAGTGACATTTTGCCAAAACAGCAGATGCACCAACTCTTCAAAGAAGTTTAGGCAAAACTGAACACATTCCATAACAATCTTTGTACTTAAACTGGCACATAAGATTACTGTGGGGAATACAGATCCATCTAGACTACAATTCTCTTCCAAGGTGTAACTAGATAGATGCTTCCAGGAAGTCACAAGCAAACAGAAAGGCAACACCCCTGTTTCATGCTGCCTTGGATTAACAACATCCTCCTCTAACTAGAAGTCTTTCTATGTAAACCAAGAGCAAGAGTGATACATCAGTGAAAATCAGGATCCAGTACAGACAGCATCCCAGCAGCATCACAGATTCAATTAACATCATCTTAAAATGTGTATGCATATATATGTATGTATTCAGGCATAAAGAAACACCAGAAAGAATAAGCAAATTCTTTTTTCTAAAATCTAAAACATTCACCTCAGAAAAGGCAACTAAGCATTATTTCTATTTCAGTAAAAGGGCAGGTCGGGTAAAAAAAAACTTAATTCCCATGATGAAATGTGTTATTTATAAAATATATTTCCCAAAAAGAATGGACTTTAGATACACTAAACACCACTGGGATCAAGCTAGAAGCCACATTTGGATCTGTCAGGGCTCTGCCCACCTTTTCGGCATTTGTTTATTCAATGCTAGGAGCTATTTAAAGCTTACAATCAGTATTGGAGTCAAGACACCTGGAGGAAGAGAAATGAAACTACACAGACATCCTGTTCATCACTGGGACTCTTAGCTGTGTAGTCTCCAATTCAGGTTGCCCCTCATCTGTGTTCAACTCACTTACTACAGGAAATCAAAATGGAAAAACAAATGTGCAATGCTTCTGCAGGCAAGACTTTTGAATCTACACCTTAAAGCTGGTTTTCCAGCCACATAAGCACCATCCTATTAAAAAAATAACCACAAGCAACTGATGCTATGTCATCTCATATGCACAGCTGTTATTTTGGACAAGACTGATTAGACTGGAAAGGAATGCTATATGAATGCTTAAGTTCAACTAATAGAAAGGTCTCACCTCTGAATTTCTTAGGTGGGCTGTTAAGATCACCTGCTTCTGGCTGTACAACACACCGATCGTCCACAAGTCTAGAATGGAGATAAAGATAAAATAAGATTACCAGAAACAACCTAGACACTTAGCAATATTAAATTTGGACCACCCAATAGAAGATATTGCTTAAGAACCCTTCAAGAGAAGCAAGTAAATGCAAGAACTAGACCATACAATGCTCCCAGGAAAAAAAATTCTTTGCTCTTCTGATTGTAATTAGATTTTCCTGGAAATCCAGCCTTCATTCCAACCAAAGTCCAGGTAATTGACAAAAAAATTGAATATTTAGTAGCAAAAATGTGCTAAAAGCTCAAAAACTACAAAACCACATTAAAAACCCATGAAGAACATCTTCTAAATGATACCTTGAGATAATGATTAGATGGGATATTCATAATTGCATGGCTTGTGGACACACTACCAGCTGAAAGTCTTAGGCTGCAGTCACGCATGCTAAATAATCCACTTTCAATCCACTTTCAGTGCACTTTCCAACTGGATTTTTACTGTGTGAACTGGCAAAATCCAGTTGGAAAGTGGGCTGAAAGTCGATTATTTTGTGTGTGTGACCACAGCCATTGATGGCAAGAAGTAAGGAGAACAAAGCTATATTTGCCCCAAACTGTGAAAGATTTGCTGGAGTTTGAAAGAAAGGTCAACACTTATAACATTAGGAATTACACCATCACAGCTGTCCTGGAATATGCTGAATCGCAATAGTTGTAGCACTTGAGTCCAACTGTAGGGCACAAAAGTCAAACAAGACAAGACATTCTGATTTCAACTGTGTTTGAACACACTTGTTTTGCAATGTGTTTTGCAACCTTGGCGTGCAAAAATTATGATCTCAGTTAAATAGATCATATACAAAAATATCCAAGTGTTTAGCAATTGCAGCCTGTACCCTATACACCCACTATCTTCCTGTTGAATTCACTGCCTAGATCTTACATATGATCTAAAATTTCCAGCTGTAGTATCCCTAAAAGAGAACATTGTCTGGACTGTTCTACTGACACAGTCCACACCATCCTCCAAACCACTGAGGCATTCTCAGCAATTGTGCCACAAATAATTAATTTTCTTCATCAAAAACAAGCGTTGGCCTCATTATCTTCCAGGAGTATTGAAAAACTTCTTTAAATTCATGATGACATAGGAAACTATAATCATAGACACTCATGAAACCCTGACCTGGGTAGCCCAGGCAGGCCCAAACTTGTCAGAACTTGGAAGCTAAACAGGGCTGACTCTGGCAAGTACTTGGATGGGAGACCTCCTTGGAATACCAGAGGCAGGAAGTGGAGACAGGATTTATTCAGCCACCTCTCTAAATTTCCTCTAGGCCTCCAGTAGGGGTCAGTCACCAGAGATTGCCATGACTTCCAGGTATGTATACATGCACATATTAAAAACAAAAACAGAAACTCTTAAAAGAACCCTTCTCATTTTCTCAAACATAACTGCCTAAAAGCAAGTAATAGCTTAAGGTTACTTTTCTCACCAAGTTGGGAACAAAACAATCCAGATGGCAAGGTCAGATGGCAGTCCCAAGGATGAGAAGATTCCAAGTAACCTACATTGCTGTGTTGCTTTCATGATCTATAGGACATTCATAACAACCTCAGCTTATTAAGTAATTAGAAGTCTTCACAAAAAGACACAGTACCTCAACAGCAAGCACACAGCCAACACCTGTCAAGATGAAGCTACTAACAAGATATATCAGCCCTAAACACAGGTGATCCAATGTTTAAAGAGGCTGAAGCATTGTTACAACTTAGAAAAAAATGTCAAAGGCATGGGCTGCTGTTGCAGATTTGCCAAGAGATGCAACAGAAAATAATTTTGAAAAAATGATAAAGACATCTAAACACACTACCATTTTGGTTTGCTCACCTCATTTTCCCAAAGGAAGAGAGTCCTGTTAGAGACACAGGCAGAGAGTCCTTTATTACTCCTGAGGACATTTCTGTGACCTGGCATGAGCTCCCAGAATAGTGTAGCAGACAGTGAACACAACACCACTTCTAGCAAAGTTGATAAACAATGGCTTCATGATAGTCGGGGCAGGGTAAGACGCTGAACTAGTCCAAAATGTTTTACAAATCACAATATTCATCATGTCAATCATGACAATTGCGTATCATTATATGCCAATTATCTGAGACAGTTGTCCAGCAAGGTACATCACGTACATAGATAATTAAAGTGTAGGACAGTTAACTTTTATTCACCGCATCTTACATTTCCACTTAGCTACAGACACACCACATTTTGAAAGTTTTATGGCGTAAGAGCAAGGATCATATTGGGTGGTATATTTCCTCCACCCAGAAAGATTGCTGGTACGAACAAGTCTGATATACAGCCTATTACAACACAACTTGAACAAACTCAGTCTGTGGAGAGATCCGGGGTAATTGCTAAAATCTAGGGAAGACCTATTCAGAGTCCTGCACCTTAAAATCACAACCTCTAATAGCAGAGTCCTTCCAACACAACAGGGCCAGGCCAAAACTCAATGGTGATTCCTCCATACCAAAAAAAACCTGCTGGACATCCAGAAAAAGATATTAATTTACACTTGACCCTCATACTGGGAAGATAAAAGTACATCCAAAATAAGCACACTGTAGTAGCTAGAGTGCCAGAGTAGAATCTGGGAGACCCAGGCTCAAATCTTTACTCTGCCATGGAAGCTTACTGAGTAAGCTCGCAATATCTCCAGCTGAAAACTGTATCTTTGCTTGTCAGCCCCTGAAAGGTGGGCAGGAGAAAATGGGGGAGGAACTGGGGTGAGCACCCTAACATCCCTTCCAAAAAAACCTGGAAGTGACCATGGATGTTGGAGGATTTGCAAAACTCAGGGGGTTTTGGTAAATCCTACAGCATCCCATGACGTTGTATCCAGTTTTTACTGGAAGTGACATCAGGGTACCAGCATGCCAGGTCACCTCTTTACTGAGAGCCAGTTTGGTGTAGTGGTTAGGAGCACGGTCTCTAATCTGGGAGAACTGGGTTTGATTCCCCACTCGTCCACATGGAACTGCTGGTGTGACCTTGGGTCAGTCACAAATTCTCTCACAAGCAGTTCTTTTTTTGTTGTTGTTTATTTTTTTATTTAGTTTTAAAACAACAACAACAAAAACATATATGAACACAAACAAATCGACAAACCAACCAAACAACATCAATAATAAAAAGATAACAACCACAAACAAAACGGCATGAGTATCCATGCCGTCTAATCTAACACAGTAGCAGATATCCTCACCTTTCACCCCATTAACATAAACCAAAATTTGTCTCTTTTAGCCACCTGTGAAATCCCGACCAATATTTTTCAAATTCTTCCACACTTTTCTCTTCCAACATAAATGTCAATTTCTCCAATTCTGCTATATCATATACCTTATTAACAAGTTCCTCTCTAGTAGGAGTATTTCTGTCTTTCCATCTCCTAGCAAAGACAATTCTTGCTGCCGTCACAACTTGCATAATTAAATATAGTTCCTCTTTCTTAAACATATCAGGGATGACATTTAACAAAAAGCACTCTGGTATAAATGAAATTTTTTTCCTCAGTATCTTATCAATAATTTCTTTTATCATTCTCCAAATTTTTTTTGCTTTACTACACGTCCACCACATGTGGTAGTAAGAGCCATTACTGTAATTGCATTTCCAACAGTTTTTCCCAATATTTTTACTGTATTTATTTAACCTTTCTGGGGAGATATGCCATCTATAAAACATTTTTAAGATGTTTTCTTTAAAGGCGCTAGTCCTCACCCATTTTATCTTTCTTACCCAAATTTTATTCCATTGCTCTAATTCTAAATTATGGCCTATATCCTGTGCCCATGCTATCATAGACGGCTTTACCCATTCGTCCTGCATTTTCCATTCTAACCAAAAATTGTATGCCTTTATGATAAATTTTTCACTTGTGCCCAACCATACCTTGTCTAATTCGGTTTGATTTTCATAAAATCCTACTTTCTTATCTTTTGCCCATCTTGATCTGAGCTGAGTATTTTCCCACCATGTCAGATTCGTTCTGTGTTCCTTAAATTGGTCTTCAGGAATCAGGTTTCCATCTGAATCGAGCAAATCTTCATATCGCCATTTAGAATACTTAATGTATAGAGAAGGCTTTACAAATGCTTCTATGGGTGACAACCATCTAGGTGTTTTCCTATAATAATTATCCTTTATCTCCACCCATATTTTATATAATGCCGCTCTAATTGTATGTTGTTTAAAATGGCTATATATAAAGTCCTTACTATACCACAAATAGGCGTGCCAGCCCTGCACCAAATCATGGCCCTCTAGTTTAAGCAGTCTTCGATCTTCCTGCATAAGCCATTCCCTTATCCATTGCATCACTGCCGCCTTATAATATAAGGCCCAGTTTGGTAGAGCTAACCCAACTCTCTCTTTCTTCTCTTGAAGGTATTTTAACTTTATTCTTGGCCTTTTCTGTTGCCATATAAAGTCTTTTATCAATTTTTCCAAGTCTTTAAAGAAACTCTGATTTCTCAGAATCGGGATTGTCTGGAAGAGAAATAGAACACGTGGCAAGACATTCATCTTTATAGTAGAGATTCTTCCAAGTAGCGAAATCTGAAGTGGTTTCCACTTTTCTAAATCCTTTTTTAGATCCAAAAATAATTTTTTATAGTTATCCTTAAACAGAGAGCAACATCTATTTGTCAGGTATATACTTAAATATTTTATTTTTTTCTGTACCTCAAATCCTGAAATTTCTTGTAGAGTCTTTACTACATTCTCTCTGCTATTTTTCAATAATATCTTTGTTTTATTTTTATTAACCTTCAATCCTGCTACCTTACTATATTCATTTAAAACAGTCAGTAAATGTTCCAATGACGACTGTGGATCTTCCAAAATGAAAACCATATCATCCGCGAAGGCCTGGACCTTGAAAATTTTGCCTTTAATTTGCAGGCCCTTGATTTCCTTTTTGTTTCTAATCTGTACTAATAAAGTTTCCAATGCAAAGATAAAAAGCAAAGGTGATAAGGGGCAACCTTGCCTCATGCCCTTTTGGATCTCTATGTTATGAGTTGTATCTCCGTTTATTATTATTTTAGCTATTTGATTATCATATATTGCACCAATCATCCTAAAAAAATTTTCCCCACATTGCCATCTTCTTAATTTTTCTAACAGGAACATCCAACTCAAATTATCGAAAGCTTTTTCAGCGTCAATGAAGACCAAAGCCATAATTTTTTCAGGGTGCTGTTCATAAAATTCCAAGACATTCAAAATCGTTCTTACATTGTTTTTGATCTGTCTCTTAGGTAAGAAACCAGATTGGTCCTTATTTATAACTTGTGACAGTACTTTTTTAAATCTTCCAGCTAGAATATATGCATAGATTTTATAATCAACATTGAGGAGAGATATCGGTCTGCAATTCTTGATTTCATTTCTTTCCGTCCCCGACTTGTGTATTAACGCAATTTGGCCTTCCTTCCAAGATTGTGGTATTTGACCATTCACTGAAATATTATTTATTACCTCTTTCAGTGTTAGTATCACCTCCTCTTCATAAACCTTATAGAATTCTATAGGAATCCCATCAGGGCCTGGCGTTTTCCTGTTTTTTTGATTTCTGATTGCCTCAGTTATTTCACATACCGTGATTGGACCATTTAAAAGTGTTTTCTGCTCTTCGGTGAAACATCCCTCTGGGCTTTTATCCAAGTAGGTTTTTAAATCTTCTAAATTACCCTCTTCCTGCTCATACAGTTTTTTATAAAACTGTGCAGCCACTATCTTCAAATCCTTTAATGCATACATTTCCTCTCCTTCATTTTTAAAGCTTTTTATAAATTTCTTTTCTCTTTCCGTTCTTAGTTTATATGCGAGCCACCTCGTTGGCTTATTAGAATGTTCATAGAAAAATTGCTTCACATAGCTTATCTTTTTAGCCACTTCTTCGGTCAGAATACAATTTAACTGATGTTGCAAGTTCTTAATTTTATTTCTCAGTAATTGATGATTATCCTTTATCAATCTCATCTTCATTTCTTCCTTCTTTATTTTTTCTCGAATCTGATTGAGTTCTCTATTTTCTTGTTTTCTTTTCCAAGCATTTTGCCTAATAAACCAGCCTCTTGCGAAGGCCTTAAATGTGTCCCATGTTGTTTCCAAGGGTACTTCCGACTGTACATTTTCTTTAAAAAAAAAAAATTAAATTCCAACTTGGATTCTGTTATAAATTTTTTATCTTTGAGAAGAAAAGTATTTAACATCCACCTTTTTTTACGTGGCGTATCTGACAAAACCAACATGACTGGATTATGGTCCGCAAAAGTACTAGGAAGGATCTCAATTTCCTTAATATCATTCACCATCTCAATAGACAACCACATCATGTCTAACCTAGACCACGACTTATGTCTATTTGAATAATAGGTGAAATCTTTTTTATCACCATTCTTTGTTCTCCACGCATCTATGAGAGTAAATTCTTCCACTGATTTCATAAAAGAATTTGGTAGTTCATTACCTTGTTTCTGTTTTGTACCTGTGTTTTTCCTATCTAAAGATCTATCAAACACTGCATTAAAGTCTCCCACTAGACATAATTCATCAAATTTTTGTTTAGCTATTACTTCTCTTATTTGCTTGAAAAAATTTTCTTGCTTCTCATTTGGGGCATATATATTCACTATAAGAGTTGTTTTGTTCTGTCTTCTAATTTGTGTTATCACAAATCTTCCATCTTCCGATTGGGCTATCAGGTCCGGTTTTAAATTTTCCTTGATATACGTCACTACACCTTTTTTTTTTCTTTTTACTGTCTGCCGCTGTGAAAAGTTTTCAAAGTTTTCACAGGTCTCACAAGCAGTTCTTGAAAGAGCTCTCTCAGCCCCACCTACCTCACAGGATGCCTGTTGTGGGGAAGGGAAGGAGACTGTAAACTGCTCTGAGGCTCCTTTGGGTAGTAAAGGGTGGGGTATAAATCCAATCTCTTCTCTTCTTGCTTCCAGGGGTTCCCAGCTGTGACCTGGCAACCCTATAGTGACCATCAGCCAGTCACATTCTCTCAGCCCAAGCCACCTCACAGAGTTGCTGTGAGGATAAAACAAAGAAGGGGAGAATGTTGTAAGCCACTTTGGGTCTCCACCAGAAAGAAAAGTGGGATATGACGTTATGACACACCTGTTCACTTCCCTCCCTCAAGATTTTCCCTTTCTGACTGAGCTGCCCTAGGTTTCTATTTTCTTCTTTCCTGGAGAACTCCGGCTGTCCCATCCTGTAACAGGAAGATATTTTGGCTGTTAGCTCAACCCAAGAAGTTAAGGGAAGGATTGGGAGTCAGGTGAAATCAAGGGCTATATTGTTGAGGTAACTCAATATAGAAGTAAATCAGTATATGCACAGAATTCAGTTCATATGTTTCAGGCTATTGAGCATTTCATAAGCTTTTCCCAGTGACTTAGGATCTTTAAGGTGAGAAGCTTTTGTTCCAGTGTTTTCCAAATGCTTCAGTACCCTTCCTTTAAGTATTCTATGGGTGCGTTCAGACGTGCCATTTGAACCGCTTTTGGCATGCTTCAGTAACAGATTTTATGTGAACGCTCACACACCCAACATCTGCGCACCGTCCCTAGCCGTTGCTTTCCGGATCAACCCCCCTTTTAAACTGGAGTATTTCGATACCAGGTCCCCAAGTGGTGTTTTCCTGATTCTCCAGTTCTAGCCGCACTTTTCTGACATCTGATAGCTCCTGCAGTGTCGAACCACTTGCTGGTGCTTCAACCCCCTCCCTCTGGAAAGCTGCCAAGGAAGCCCAAGGCTTCCGCTTTTCATCTGCCATTTTTTTTATGCATTGGCAGTGTGTGCATAGACAGAGCTCTGCTCCTAAGTTAATAAAACCAAAGTTTAAATGGTGACTCGTTTTAGCATTTAGACGAGTTCGGGATCTCATGGAGGCCAGTTTCGGGTAAAAGTTCAAAGGGAAGTGTTCATTTAAAGTTTAAAGGGAAGTGTGGAAATCGCTGTTCTGTGCACACATGAAAATTTTAGTTCTACAGATGGCCATCTATGCACATGCTCAAACTCAGAGAAAAAGAAAAAACACCGATGCGTGCTCCAGCATGTGGACGGTGGGGAGCGATGTGGCTGCGCAGCGATCCGGAACAAGGAGGGGAGTGTGATCGCAATTCTCCAGGTTAAAAAAAATGCATTGGGACCGGAGCAGTTTAACCACTTCCAGCATGCCATCTGACTGCACCAACTGACTCTTTCAGTTTCCAGAAGGCTGGGACACTCTATCCAGTACCCAAACCCCTTCTTCTAAGCACACCAGTACTCTTCTTGAGTTTTGACTTACTTTTAAGATTACACAAGGGAGTCTCTAAACTAGGCTTGCCAGGTTTCCTTGTCAATCCAGTGGGGGGATTTGGGGGTGTGCGGGGACACTGAACGACATGATGATGTCACCCAGAAGTGATGTCATCATGTCAGCAACGCTGGGGGTGACACTCTGGGTTTATGGTAAATTTGTTATCAAACCACAGAGTTTTGCCCAAAAACTAGAGTGTCCCCGTGCAATGACCTTAACGCTCACATCTGGATGATGTCATTGCATCAAGCTGTCAGGCAGCTGGTCCGCAGCAGGCAAAAGCCCCCAAAAGCGAGGGATCCTTGACTCAGACCTGGGGGCTGGCAACCCTACTCTAATCACACCAGACTAGGGATCTCTCCACTCTTCAGAGCTATCTACCTGTTTTAACTGGGTAGGGAATCTTCTTCTCTCTCTAGAAAATCTATCCCCTTTCTGGCCTGAATGGGAGCCTTCTTCTAACCAACCACTCCTCTTGCCAACTTCCCCCAGTTCTCCATCTGTGTTAAACTGCTCTCAGCCAGGGCTGAATTCAGAATGAATGCACCTCAGCATCCAGTTCAGAAGTCTTTCTTGACCCAACCGTTGCTAACCAATCAGAACTCTTGTAGCAGCCTGTCACTCAGGGCTCTCTGGCTCTGTGAAGAATTAACCCTTCACAGTTCTTTATCTGTTTGTACAGCACTTCTAAGTTTTTAAAAAGTGCAGTCTGTCACAGACGTAAATAAAGAAATAAGTAATGAGTGGTATAAATGATTTGCACATATGCACAGCAAGCAGGGCCAGTCCGAGGCTTTTTTGCGCACTAGGTGAGGCTACTTGTAGTACCCCCCCGGCGAGGCTGCCTTGTGGTGCCCCCCCTCACCACAGATTTATATAATCTACACAGGCTGCAGACAAAGTGTGTGTGTTTTAAACATCCAGCCTCATGAAGGGTTCTGGAGAACATGAGAGCCTACACGATGTATTATTTTGCTTGGTCCCTTTTTTATTTTAAATGATACTGCCCCATTCCTACTGGTCTGTGAATGGCTGTGGAGGGAGAGAAGAGCCCTCCCCGGCAGGTGCCCAGTGCTCTCTTGGGGGGGTCAGCGAGGCTCTCTGGGGGCATGGCTGGAAGCAGGAGAGCCGCGGAGTGCAGCTTGGGGTGGTGGTCCGGGGAGCCCACATCCAAACCCTGCCTCTGTGGGAGCAGAGACCAGATGCTAACACACTGGGTCAAGTCAGCTGAAGGTGGGAAGAGTTGTGTGTGGGGGAGTGGCATTGGTGGAAGGGAACACCAAGTGTTGAGGGAGGCTGGCCTGTTCCTGCGGCCACACTCATCTTTCCCCCATTTTTGTCATGAGGAGGACCGGCGAAGTGGGACGCCTCCTCACCCGCCACCGGGTGCAGCAGCGCTGTCCATCTCCCCGCACTCCCCCTGTCTATGCACGTGGAGAGGGGCAGGTGAACGAGCTGGGCCTTTGGTGCCCGCTTGCCTGTGGGGGAGGGGGAAGAGGCTAGCTGGGATGCCAAACTCGCTAACGGCGGGCTGGCACAGGCTGTCTCTTGTGTGTGCCTTGCTGTGAGCGCACTGGAGGAGGTGGAAGCAACAAAGCGGGTGCCCAGAAAGCCATGCTGGGGGCAGGTGGGCGGCAGCAGGGGCCTTGCTGCACCCATCAGAGTTCTGCGCCCTAGGGGTAGCAGAAGGGCGCACTGTGAAGCAGGCACCCAGAAAGTCATGTGGGGGGCGGGGCAGGGGCCTCGCTGCACCCCTCACAACCCGGGCAGAAGGAGGGAGGGTGGTCGTGTTGGGAATTGGGGGAGCGAAGAGGCAGCAGTGACCAAGGTGCACGGCACGAGCTTTTGGTGGGGGGGGAAGGGCGGCTCAGTTCGGTGCCCCTATGATGGCCCCGTCCTAGGCAAAAGTCTAGCTCACCTAGTGAGTGAGCTGGCCCTTACAGCAAGCACACTGCCACAAAAACCAGATACCAAAAGTGAAAAAAACAGGTGTAGGTTTTTCTGTGGAATCCATTTGCTTACCTCGTGCTGCCAGCCTGGAGCAAAATTAAATAAAAAGGCTTGTCCCTCCCCAGAATGTGTATTTCACCACCCAGCACCAACCAGCTCAAACAGCGAAGAAACTCCCAGTAGTTTGCAAAGATCAAAAGGTTACACTTGGAACAAGGCAACTGCAGAGTTAAAGGAAGGCTTTTGGTGAGGCTTTCTGTGCATGGTTTCTATCCCCTACCCACAAATGAAGAAAAATTAATCACCAAGGACGCTGCCATGTTTAAGCACAGCTCCTATTAAGTATTACTGTGTGGACTTGCAGAGGCCTTTCAGTAACACATAACTGGACAAAAAAAGCAGCCACTTACAGGATTTCTGTTCAACAAAAACCACTCTATAGTTGAATCTTGGATACTGAGAGTAAGTAAATAAATGACACATGCATCTAATGTTATATTTCTGAATTATATCAAAACACTTTAAAAGCATTTTGTTTTGGCTCAAAGCCAGGTGTCAGACTGGCATGGATAGGCTGAACCTAGCTTAATTCCAGAATAAAGAGAATGCCAAGGTACAAATATGCAGCTTCACAGACCGTATACCCAACTGGAACATTATTAGCTGCAGCTAGTACCTATGTAAAGAGAAGCATTTATAAGTAAAGTATCAACCAGTCATAAAAATGTTCCATTGTTTAACAGCTGGTGCACGTTTTCTTTCAAATTCCAAGCAAATTAAAAGGGAAAAAACAACACACACACCTATTTTTCACCAAGTCTAAATAGCCAGTAATAACCCTGAGAGCTATAAATGTATGTAAAACATCCAGAGAATTATGAAAGCAATGTGCAGTTGTAAAGGCAATTTGCACAGAATATAAACCAACATAACATAAAAACACTACATTAAAAAAAAAAACAGGTCCCATAATTCCTAGGAACCAGCTCAGATACCTCAGAGGAAGCTACATCTGGTAATCAGTTTTGTAAGAACAGAGATAATACCAAAATTGAATTCAGCCAGAAACCTGGATCCCAGTTTGGGCAGCACGCTTCCAGAACAAGATCCTGGGCTGCTACATTTCAGTAAACTCATGTTAGTCCTGGAAATTAGTCTTTGATTCAAGGCAGCTTACAATAATAGTTACAACATCCCCAGCTAAATACAAAGACAGAATAGCAAGCCCCAAAAAAAGATGCCTGCCATGTGGTTATTCAAGCAGCAGGCTCTGGAAACAAGCCTAAGAAATCAACTGGAAAATATGACATACAGCTAAACAATTCTAAACTTTTGATGCTGACACTTTGTTATCCAGAGTCTTAGTCAGAAGTTTCGTGGAACAGTGAGGTGGACCACTCATGCTTGTTCAGCCATTGTGAGGAAAGGTCATGTGTAAAGGGCTAGAATGCACTTGTGTTCAAGGTAACTTCTTCGGACTGTTGCCTCTTTGGCTTCAGATGAAACTCTATATATGACCCCTACAGGTAGGGCAATATTGCTAATCTGAAGGTTTTTCTTGTAACTGTACAGAAGAAGAAGAGTTGGATTTATACCTCGCCCTTTACTTGGAGTCTCAGAGCAGCTTACAATCTCCTTCCCTTCCTCTCCCCACAACAGGCACCCTCTGAGGTAGGTCGGGCTGAGAGACCTCTGAGAGAACAGCTCTTGAGAGAACAGCTCTGAGAGAACTGTGACTGACCCCAGATCACCCAGCTGGCTGCATGTGGAAGAGTGGGGAAATCAAATCCGGTTCTCCAGATTAGAGTCCGCTGCTCTTCACCACTACACCAAACTGGCTCTCTTCTGTATTTCTAAAAAAAATAAATGTTTTATCCAAGTATGTTAGGAACAGTGTTGCCTCTAAATTGAATTAGTGTGAGCTAGCTCACAGTTTTTTAACGTTTTTGTCTTAGCTCAGGAAGGATGGCTCCAGACAAACTAATTTATGCAGTAGCCAAATTGCTCGCTCACAACTTTAATGCCAGTAGCTCACAAAGTAGAATTTTTGCTCACAAGACTCTACAGTTTAGAGGGAGCATTGGTTAGAAACATTCTAGAAATTCTGGTGCTTATTCCCTTATTACCTAAAGGAGTAGCACAGGACAGTAGCATTATGTAGATTTTAAATCCGGCTGGCAAGAACACTGGTGTGGTGTAGTGGTTAGAGCACTGGACCAGGATCTAGGAGATTCAAGTCATCAAATCCATGCTCTGCCACAAAGCTCCCTGTGTTAGCTCAGGCCAGTCACCCTTTCTCTACCTAACCCATCCCACAGGGTAACTGCAAGGAAAAAATGGGGGGAAGGAATGATGTCCACCGCCCCTGAGCTCCTTGAACAAGTGGCAGGAGAAAAATATATGAAACAATAAATAAAGCTACTGCCTGGGTCTCTATGGCAAATATAATTGTCTCTAGGAAAGTCATGCAAATGTATTGATGCTGCAGTCATACAACCCTCACCTAACCTTAGAGGGGGGAGAAGCTTCCTTAAGTTAAAAGGGAGGTGAACAGCCCAGTGCTTAGTCACACAGCAGGCCTTTGCTACACATAGGTACGCTCCACTCCCATGCACGAAGACTGAAGGCAGAAGGAGCCAAGATTATCCAATACCAAGGAGGACCAGGGCTTCCTTCTCACTCCTGCAGCATGGGACAAGGTGGATCTGCTGGAATTCCTTCTTATGCATGATTATTCAAGGTCCTTTGGAACTGGTCACCCAAAAGCCTCAGCAAGGGGTATAGGGAAGCAGGAGGCAGAAATCAGAAATGTAGAGTAAGATCAGGAGCAATGGAAAAGGAGTCATATTATTTGATTAAAACTGGATACAGAAGGGAACGAGTCAGCCAAGTCTCAGGGCTGAAAGATTCACCTTGTTCCAAAATTAGACTGCAGGCAAAGGAGAATTACTCTGGGCAAGCCAATGATCAAAATATAGATTACACAGCAGGCACAGTGCTCAAAAGGCAATTAGACAGAATACACGACTAGCAACCATAACCACCAGAACCCTGCATTTGAAAAAAAACAGAAGTTAAGGTGATGATTAAGCAACAAGCTAACACCACCCTGGAATATTAATCAGGATTCCACTTCAGAGAAATATTTACTTGAGCAGAATATCATTACAGCTTATAACTATATTCCGTCCACATTGTTCATGAGCTCTAATGCACACAGCTCTGCATCCACAGGATGTACTAACTGCTGGCATAATACCAGGCTGATTATAACTGACAGTGAGCTTTATAAAAATGTTACTTCAAGCGCTTAGGTTTTAGTCAGGTTAAACACTAAATTAAAATATGGCATTAAAAAACTCATTTGATTATCAAAGGGAGTTTCACTATTAATACCCTTCATGTTTCACAAGCGGGGATCTGGGATGTCAAAAGCCTACCTTTGCAGTAACACCACAGCCAAATGACAGGTCCCTGATCTTCCAAGAGACCAGACCTGTGGTCCATAAGGGCTGCTGCAGGCAGTTTTGACAAGGCCACTCCTGATCAGCTTGGGCAAGAACATAACTGGTATTCATGCATTATGCTGTTCAGTTATTAGTTTTCCGATAGCTTGAATACCTAGAAGTCTAAGCCAAGCTGTTTGGATGAGAACTCTTGTTGAGTATATCACACTGTCCTTACTTAAGGACAGAACAAAAAACTTTCTAAAGCAGTTTTACTAACATACATGAAACTGTTATATTGCTGTTTCACAGAGGCTTGCCTGAAGATTTTGAGAGATATGGCTACTACACTCTTTAGCTGATTCTTTCACTTCACTTTTCTGACCAGTATCTCCTTTAGCAGATAATGGTGGTGCAACTTGAAATAACCATTTCCTTCCTCTGTCCTTTACCACCAAGCTCTTATTCCTCCTTGAATTTCTGTTTTCGTTCTTCTCTACTGGTCTACACCTACTGTGCAGGGTGTCACTCTCCTTTCTAATGTTAGCAGAACTGCCTGCAGGAAATGTATAGTTTTATTTATTAAAATAAATATGCCCTGCCTTCCCCTCTCCAAAGAGTCTGAAGGCTGTTGTCAGAGAAGTAGCTTAAAAGATGCACTCAAAAAACATTTGAAAGACACAGCAGTAAGACAAACCATTCACTACAACTTGGCAGCAAAACCCTCCACAACTCATTAAAAAATCCCTTCCAACCTACCAAGACAACAACTTTCTAAAAAAATACTCAAATATTCCCTTAAATAGTAATTATCTACACATCCTTTTAAAAAGTATTATTATTATGCCCTGATCCAGCTTTGGCTGGGAGGGTGGGGTAGAAATCCACTAAATAAATAAGCAAGCCTTCTTCAGGGAAACTATTCCATAGGATCTTGGTTATCACTGGAGGAAAAAGGCCTGGAACCAGAATGTGGCAGATCTCACAAATCACCCAAATGAAACACATAACAGGAACCGCTGGGAAGATTCATATAAATTCATACAGTACAGCAGGGGTGTCGAACTCATTTGTTTTGAGGGCCAGATCTGACATAAATGAGACCTTGTTGGGCCGAGCCATGTGTGCTATAAGCTGTAATGCCAGGTAGCAGAGATATAAACTTTATAAAGGACACAAACACAAATGTGGGTTTTTTTACTTAAAATAAAAACATGCTTAAAACATTAGCACTCTTGCAATATTTTGTTGATTTAACAGTGTCCGATAACTGACACCTCTTGCTCTGGATTACTGCATCAAAATGGCTGTGCTGTTGCAATCTTTGAGTATGCTGTCCAGGTGTGTATCCGTCAGCTGCAAACCTACAATGACGCAGCAGCAGCAGAACTGGAAGAAGAAGCAGAAGACAGCCAGTTCCACCGCGGGCCTGATAGGAGTCCTCCGGGGGCTTGATCCGGCCCCCAGACTGCATGTTTGACACCTCTGCAATAGAGGCTATTCTCTCACTAGGTGGTAAGAAGCAGCTTCTTGGATTAAGCCTGGAAACAAACAGGCAACTTTGGAGGTATTTTAACAAAAGGGTAATATGTTCAAGCTGACTAGTTCAAGTTAACAGCTGAGATGCAGCATTTTGCACTAGTTTAACTAGTTTCCAAGCTGTCCAAGGCCCCACACAGAGCACATTGCAGTAATCCAGTCTCAATATTACAGGAGCACAGACTTATGTGGCTAAGTCAGCTGAATCTAAAAGAGACAACAGATCCTGCAGCTCCAGCTAACTGAGCAAAGGTATACTTAGTTACCTCCTTGTCCAGTAAGAGGGCTAGGAGCTTCAGAGTCTGCCAAAGAATCACACCCCATAAAGGCACAATTCTCTTTCAGCCCAACCAATCAGCCACTTAACCACAAAACAAGACAGCTGCTTCTGGAGGCTTGTTCAAGCAAGTACAGAGCTGAGTGTTATTAGAAGCCAGACTGGAAACAATGAAGGCAGATGTGTGAACCAGGAAACCTTGAAACTATTCCACAGCATCTTCTCAATTACTTTTCCCAAGAAGGAACAGTCTGTAATTTGCCAGTTACTTCTTATCTGAAGAGGGGTTCTTCAATAACAGTGTTGCCACCACCTCCTTCACAGGTTTTTGGAAATCCACCCTCCTACGAAGATCGGTTTATGATTTTAAGTCAGTGGTGCTCACTCTGCAACTTACAGAAAGTCACATTTGCTATTACCATCAACCACAAGAGCCACGTGACTGCTGCATGCCCCATGTGCCACCATCACCAAACACACACACACACACTAGTATAAGATATAATTATTAACACTGAACATCAAAACATTAACCTATAAGCTTTTTAATTATCAGAGTACCTCTAAGTATATAGCATTGTCTTTTATACATCACTGCTGAAACTCAGCCAGCCTTTATGTATCTGCAATGAGGGAAGGGCTTCCCTCCTTGCCTTCTCCCCAGCATCAGGCACAGTAGCTCAGATGAGAAAATGAGGCTGCCAAGGTGGTCGGAGGAATGCCAGCTGGCTGTTGGGAAGCAGACTGAAATTGTCAGCACCCTTGTGTGGCCAGCTTACTGTTTTCCTGGGTGGCTGCTGTGGTGTTGGTGGTTTTACCCTCACTTCTCTGCAGCAATGCTGAGATGAGAACACAGAGGCTGTGGGTAAGTGTTATGGGTAAGGGTTGTTGAAAAGAATGGACCCTTTATATCCATCCTTCTTCCCCCACTTACGGAGGCTTGCAGCTTACTTGTCCTCCACTCCCTGCAATATTTCAAAACAGCAACCACAAGTCTGATTGACCAATTTCCTTAACCTACTTTCCTAGAACATGTGATGGGTGCTACCTTGGGGGAATGGTGCTCACAAGAGCCACAGGCAGCATGCCAAACAGTCAAACTGCAATGTTTTAAGTAGACTTTTTATTTTGCCAAATCTTCTAGAAACTTTCTCCCCTCTCTGTGTTTGATACAGTTTTGTTATCTGCTTGTACACCACTGTATTTTAGCAACCTCCTTTTCACCTATAGCTTTATCTCTCAGCCAGCTTTTATGTTACTGCTCCTTTAAGAGCTTATTCCATATTACTTACGCTAAGATTTTAGAGTTTCACCCAACGTTTATTTACTCATTAAGGGGCTTTGGGGGAGGATATTAAAAACAAATAATTCAAATTGTGGGGGGAGAGTGAATCTCAGAAGAAATTAATGTCAGGATGCCTTCACTCTTTTCACACTCTGGCATGATGAAAGGGTCCATGGCTCAGTGGCAGAGCATATTCTCTGCACTCAAAGGCTCCAGGTTCAATCCCTAGTAACTGTCTGGACAATACAGGGTCAAGGACGATACAGGGTCAATTTCAGTCAAAATAAATGATAATGACCTAGGAAAACAAATGGCCCAATTCGAAACAAAAAAAAATGCTCATATGTTTTCAGACCAAGGGAGATGAATGAGTAAAGAATTCTGGTGTCAAAGTTAAATGTACATTTTTCATGAAAGTTCCAATGTTAGAAAATGTTCAATACTTTTTCTCAGGGGTGGAATGGGCAGGCTGTGTGTGTGTGTACACAAACACCCCAGTTCTACATCAGTGCTCCATCAATTCATGTCCCAGTGACTGTGAGACTCAATTTTTATGCCAGTTGATCCAACATTCACATTTTTTATCCCATCTTCCTTAAAGGACTTCATGGCATTCACTCCTTCCCATTTTATCCTCATAAACTTAAGCTGAACAGCCAGCTCAAGAAAACATCCCAAGTTCCGTTTCTGAGGGTTTAAATCCTGATCTCCCTAGTCCAACTAATACCATAGTGGCCCTCATTTCATATGTACATCCAGCGGTTTCTTTCCCACACCTGGCACTTTTTTAGAAATTGGTGGCATGGCAGATATAGGTTACAGATTTTACATTGCCCACAAGCAAAATGTCCATCCAGTTTCTAATTGCTGCTTTTTAAGCTCTTCGGTACTAGATTTCATTAAACCTCCTCCTGGAATCTCATGTTAGGGGATCCAACTAAAGTTGGGCCAGAATTGAAGTTGGCATTTGCTCCAGTGAGATCCGAAGTGAAGTCTGCTTCCTCTTGATATTTGACTTTTGCTCTTCTCGTCTTCACGTTGTTTTCTATTTTAGTAACTAAACCATTTCCAAATAAATATTGACAGGGGTCTTTTCGTAGAAAAACAGCTGCAGGAGCTCATTAGCATATGGTATGCTAATGAGCTATTAGGATTTAGCATATGCCACGCCCCCTGACATCACCGGAAGTGATGGGGAAGCAAAAGGGGGGGAGGCATCTTCAAAAGCCTCCCCTTCCCTTCCCCAGATGGCCTGGGTGGGGGAGCTAAGAGAGAAGGGGTTTAAAGTTTAAACCCCTTCTCACTAGAGTTCGGCCACAGAAGGAGGAAAGAGGGAAGGAAAGAGAGAGAGTAGAAAGAAGGAAGGAAAGAGGGAAAGAGAAGGAAAGAAGGAGGGAAAGAAAGAGAGAGGAGGGAAACAGGGAAAGGAGGAAAAAGAGAAGAGAAGAAGGTGGGAAAGAAAGAAAGAGAGAAGGGAAGAAGGAGGGAAAGAGGAAAAGGAGAGAAGTAAAGAGGGAATGAAAGAAATTCCACGGCAATTCAGCCTCATTATATCCTATAGGCCATTGAAAATGGTGAAAACATAGGGTATATTCTGGGGGCTAGAGGGGAGGGTTTGAGGGAGAGGCTCCAAATTCACAGGGTAGCTTATAGAGCCTCTCCCCAAGATACCCACCAAGTTTCAAGAACATTGGATTAGGGGGTCCAATTCTATGGGGCCCCAAACAGGTTGCCCCCATTCCCTCCATTGTTCTCTAAGGTGGGAAAAGTAACATTTTTCCCACCATAGAGAACAATGGAGGGAATGGGGGCATCCTGTTTGGGGGCCCAAAGAATTGGACCCCCTGGTCCAATGGTCTTGAAACTTGGTGGGTATCTTGGGGAGAGGCTCCATCAGATACCCTGTGAATTTGGAGCCTCTCCCTCAAACCCTCTCCCCTCCAGCCCCCAGAATATACCCTATGTTTTCACCATTGACTTCAATGGCCCATAGGATATAATGGAGCTGAAATTGACATTCGGCTGCCTGAAAGACTCCGGGGATGCCGGCTGGGGGCGGGGCTTGGCTCTTGTGCTGCTGGAGCTGTGCTCCGGTGCGCTCCTCCAAAAAAAGACCCCTGAATATTGATAACATTTTTTCCCAGTTAGAACCCTGGACCATGAGTTAGCAAAGCTGGGCATTTATCTCTATGTGCCTATCCATCCAAGTCAGGAAGCAATTTTTCTCTGGGCCAATTTGGCCAGGGATTCTGAAGGTTTTTTGTCATCTTCTGGGCATGGAACAGGGGTCATTGGGTTGGGGGGAGGTATTTATGAATTTCCTGCATTGTGAAGGGGGCTGAATTTAGATGACTCTGGAGGTCCCTTACAACTCTATGATTCTATAATTCTAAGAATCCCTTTTTGTCTCCCATACAGAACTTGTAAAGTAGGAGTTCCCAGTAAACTGTACCCATTCTATCTAGGTTCTTACCCTTCTCTTTGGTACACTGACTCTCCCTGCAGCCTTCCAAATATTGATATAGAAGACTACCTCAAGCCTTGACTATTGAATCATATTTATGTATGGTCAATAAACCCTGTGTTACCCCATCTCATACTCCTCCCTATTCATCTTTCTAAGTAAGAGAGAAACTGATGTATTATCCTTTCACTCGCTTCTGCTGACAAGATCTTCATCCAGTTAATAAACTACACACCTCCAGCCTCCGATATTCCTCTGAGATTGCCCTCAGTAGCGGCAACAAAATGAAAATGAAGAGACTATTAAGGGTGTTCTTTTAAGTGAAATGTTTAGATTCTGCTGAAATGATTCCACTCACCTGGGAAACTTCTTATCCCAGGATTTATAGCTGTGGGGAAAAAAGAGACACCCAGCACTGTTAAACAAATGATGCCTGCATCAGCTTCAAGATGGCTAGCCCTATATTTTTCCACTGCCAAGCTCATTAGACACACCCTGCATCAGAAGAAAATCACCACCCTTACCCCAAAGTGCTGATAAATCCATTCGTTGACCCTTCTGCGTACAAAGAACAAATGTCTCCAATATGCAAGAAGCTTGACATCTTGTCGGACATCTCTGGCTTGGTGGCCCTAAGGGAGAGAAGAGAAACCCCTCAATATTTACTTAGCAGAGATATTATCCAAGATATACTCTAAAAGTTAGTTCATTAAAATCAATGGAAAATTTGCCTCTGGTTGTTGGATGTAGGTTTCAGCCAGAAAGAGTTCACAGCCCTCGATGCCCTGCCTAGAGGAATGTAAAACATCTGACAGATAGTAATCCTCCAAGAGAACAAACTTATTTAATTTAATTGCTTTTCCAACTAAGAAAACGTGCACCTCCCTCAAGTATCTGGTCTTTAAAAAAAAGCAGTCAGCATAGACATCGGTTAAATTCTGTTTTCTTTGACAGGCATAAGTGCATAGTGTCACTGCCCATGACAACTCAAAATAGAAGGATTCAGGAGGGTTTCCTATTGCTGTTAAGATCCAAGAGTGAAAACAGAATAACAGCTGTTTTAGGACAAATGCAAATTTGAGGTAAAGACTTGCTTTTATAATGCAATGGATGTGGGGGTATATCGCCAAGAGGCAAATGGTTATTTTCCACGAAGGGATTGGGAGGTAATGAACACACAAGTGGTGAAGAAAACAGACAATATTGAAATCTCTCTGGTGATTGACAAAAAAGTAATCAACAAGCCATAGAAAATACATGCTTATATCCCTTCTGTTACTAGGAACCACCCAAAACAACAAGACAATGACCCCTGGATCTGAACCGCAGCTCAGGCTGAACTGCAGAACAGCACTGTGAAGTCGGCCAAATCCAGGGGTTTCTGGCAATAAAAGGCCTGTAAGCTTCATTCTCAGTTTTATGGCTTACTGATTTCTTTTCTGTCAATCTCCAGAGAGATTCCAGTGCTCTCTATTTTCTTCACCACTTGAGTGTTCATTACCTCCCAATCCTTAGCAGAAAAGAACCATTTGTCTCTTGGCAATACAGAGCAGTATAGGTTCTATATCTTTTGCTTTAAAAAATGCATTCACATATATGAGGGGGTAGATATTGACCACATGAAACAGCTGCTTCCTGGTTTCCATCACACTCAAGAAGCTGCTGATCCTAGAGCAGGCCTATATAGATAAGAGTTGACTTCATTCTCATGCTCTACTGTTTGAATTAAATTCAGCAAGGAACAGACTAATTTGACATACTATGTCAGCAGAATGGCACCTGGACTGGACACTAGGGTTGCCAGCCTCCAGGTGGGGCCTGGGGATCTCCCACTTTTACAACTGATCTCCAGCTGACAGAGATCAGCTCCCTGGAGAAAATGGCCACTTTGAAGAGTGGACTCTGTGGCATTGTACTATGCTGAGGCTCCTCCCCTACCCAAACCCCACCTTCTCCTGGCTCCACCTCCAAAGTCTCCAGGTATTTTCCAACCCAGACCTGGCAACTCTACTGGACATTATGACACCAAGAGCAAGATTCACTTTTCTGAAATGGTCTCATCTAGTTCTCATTTAACATTCCCTACAGGTATGAAAGTAAATCTGCCATTTATAAATGATTGGCAAAATGCCGTCCACAATTGGGGTCAAAGTACCAGATATGCAAGATTGATCCATACAATCACACACACCTCATCCACACAGTCACATTATTTACCATTATTGCAATGCGAGCCCAAACTACGAAACAGCAACCTCCACCATTTGGTAGTGAATGTAAAGGGCTGCTGCCCCAGTTTCTCTCACATCATGATATGCAAATACAGGAAAATAAATAGAAAAACCAAATATAGCAAGGAAACAGGAGTGTTAAACGTAGCACTAATTAAAATTAATATGGAAGTTAATGTAGCAATACAACCCGAGGTAATTATTGTGGTGCAAATCCAGTAAAATGTTTTAGAGATAGAAAGTATATAAAGTATAAGCCGTAACAATAGTCTTTTAATAAAATAAAATGGCATAAATTGATTTGACGTTTGACCATTGTTGTTCCTGTAAGAACATTCTGTATGGGTTTCAAGAGAACATTCATATCATTTTGCTTACTTATTTCACCATTTAACCTCACAGAGACCTGAAAGTAATTAAAGAACTTCAGTAACAAGCCCATAGTTTCTACAAAGTATGATCAAATTCTTCACCGCCACCTCTTCCTTGCCTTTAAAGTAGAACACAAATTAGATGTGGCAGTATTCAGGTATTTTTAAAAAATGTTCAGATATGAAAATTGTTTCTGCAAGATAAAACTAAATTGCAAGAAATTTTGCACTTACTGGAAAACAAATCCCTGACAATATAAACAGGATAAACATTCCCATTTCAACTGAACCTTAACTTGTTTACTGAGCAAGGTAACTATCAAATTTATTAAATCAAATGCAGGATCAACCAAGGGTACTGGTTAAAAAAACAGTATTAAGGGAACAAAGAGTTTAAAAAGTATCCATAATCTGTATCAACAGCTGCTGCAGCATACTCTAGGCCTGGGTCTGGCCAAATCGCCACTCAGACTTGCCCAGTCAGTTTAGTTCAGTTGACCTTTATTGGCATAAAACCTGCCCAGTTACTACCTCTCAACTGTTTTGAGGATAAAGTGGATGTGTGTGTTAAGTCAAGTCACTTCCAATTTATGGTAACCCATGAATTAATGACCCCCCCCAAACATTCTCCAAAATCCTGTTCAGGTCTTGCAAACCGAGGACCCTGACTTGCTTAATAGAATCAATCCATCTCATGTTGGGTTGTCCTCTTTTCCCTTGTACAATTCCTGTATAATGCCCTAAACTCCTTTAAAAACATGTGGAATACAAGTGTGACATATAAAGAGACCCCTTGCCTGAGGCTCTGGGATTTAAACCATGGAGCTCAAGGTCAGAGACTAGTGTGTTACCTAGCATGGCTGAAATCTCCAAGAGCTCTTCATTAACAGTCAAGGGGAAAACAGATGTGCAACATGAGGCCTGGCAAAGAGCATGAAGTCTCTGGATTAGATAGGCCTACTATAAACTCTGGAAGCCTGGCCACTTATCCTAGTCTAATTAGAGAAATATCTACAGATCCTACCTCAAGTCATTTCTGTGACCTCAGCTATTTCAACCCTAGAACTGGTTCCAGCAGGTGATCTTAGAAGTTCTGGGTTGGAAAACACACACCACAGATCAGAATTCACACGTGAATGCCCATGCTCCTACTGTAGACTTGTCATTTCTGCCAGCTTTCTGATATAAGAAAACAAAACCAAGTCCTCTTACCCCTAAATTATAAAAAGAATATCAAATGAGGCTTTCTGTTACCCTCCATGACTACTTTGATCATAGGGAGAGCAGGTCATCTACTGGCTTCAGCTTCACAAGAATTCTGTGGTTACCCTCTACTCAAAAAGTGCTCAGAAGCTGGGAAATTATGTGAAGGTAGCATTCACCCAACCATATAGAAGAAGCATGTACATAGCCAGCTCTCCTTATAGTTACAGCTGTCACACTGGAAGTTGACAAGGTGGTCACATTGATTAAGTCTCAGCCTGTTCTGGACAGGAGCACACTCCTATTGGAAGAGCAAGTTCACGACCTGGGAGTCCTTTTGGACCTAACTTTGCTCCTTCAAGCTCAGGTGGCAGCTGTAGCTAAGGACAGCCTTGTTCCAGCTGTACTTGCTGTGACTTTTTCCACAGAAAAAGGATATGTTTGGATTACTGTAATGTATTCTAGAAATGGCATACCTCTCCTCAGACTCCAAGACTTCTTAGCTGCTGTCTACAGATATCACCTTACAAATTTTGAAATATCTGTACTGAGAACCACATGTTTCTGAGTTCAGAAGGTTGGTTTCAAAATGCTAAATCCCTAAGCAGTCCAATGCAACTTAAGCGGACACCTGTCACATATCACCTGGTCTTCAGGTAAGCCCTGATTCTGCCTTCCTCATTTGAGGAGCATGGACAAGAGAGGTCTTCTCTGTGAAGGCACTCTTTTACGAAAAGTGAATATGGCTTTCAGAAACTTCCACAGGATAGCCAATCCCTCTCCTTTCAGGAAGGATTTGTCATAGGAGAGAGCCATGGTCTCTGCTTTTGTAATTCACTTTTTAATAGACATCCCTGGACTCATATGGACTCTTCCAATCCCTCCTGCCCAGGATCCTTTAATGAGAGATACTTGAAATTGAATCCATGATCCTGCCTACACATACTGCAGGTGGGCTTCCAGGAGCCTCTATGGAAAACTGGAAGTTAGAGGCCTTTTGTCCAACCCAACTTCTATGTTCTTTGCACAAAAATAATGTGTTCTAGTACTGTGTGGGTTGAACATACAAATACAAAAAACAATTTTGAGAATTTAAATCTAGCAAAGCAGAACGAAAGATATGGACTGGTCTATCGTTACTGGTGTGAGTGATTTGAACCAGCAGAGGCAATTAAGAGCAACTTAGATGCCATGCTTAGCCACAAGAAGCACTTGAACCCCAATATAAAGTGACTACACGCAGAACCAAGCTATAGGGATGCTGATGTAGTTGTTCACACATCAGACACTTTAAAAATGCATTCAGGAACGCTCTACATACAGAGTGTAACTGTCTCAAAAAAAAACCCCTCATGCCTAAAGATTCTGGTGCAGTGGACAGCACAAACAGGATGTGAAGTATTCTACAGCTGTACACCAATCAACAGCCAGAAGAGGATGTCTGCAGTTTTACTTTGGGATACAGGGGGTTTCCCACTCTCTCCCCATGATTGAACCCTGAAAAATGCAAGAGGTCATACTTATTTCTGTTCAAGGCAACAAGAATCTTTCTTGGCATAATATCAGAAAGAATGGATGTGCAGGAAGAAACAAACACTATCTGGTGCCAAGCTCAAGAAATACAAACCAAATTGACCTAATATTTCACTTTTTTTTTTTTACCTTCTATGAATGTGTAGGAGGACTCTTTTATTGGCAGTTTGTATGACAAAATCCACAGTACCCTCCAGAATAGAACTTTTTGCATCCATACCTAAATTGCTTAGGATGAGGTATATCAAATAATTACTTGTGTGATATAGCCAATAATTATACTGTGTAACTATATATATTTAGGATAAGGATGTCAGTTTCCAACTTTCTGTAAGTCTTAGAAGAAGCTCTCTGGTTTTCATTGAAAGGCTTGCTGCACTAGCCACTCTAGGAAAATAACACTGGGGGGATAAAGTGGTAGAAGACCATTATTTAGGAGAACAAGGATTTTGCTGTACACATATGTGGGGGGAAGAACTACAGCTCAGTGACAGAGACAGCCTGCAGAAATTTCCAGACCCAATACCTGGCATCTTCATTAACATGACCAAAGGCAAACAGCCTGGAGAACGACCATTGGACTTACCGTGAGGGGTCCTTCTCCTCTGAGGTCAGGAGGACATCTCCATTGGGTTATTCCCACCGTGCCTGTAGGGAGGCAGGAAATAGTTTTTTCCCCTTCCTGTTGGCGCCTCCGGAATAGCCCACCTCCAGTTCTGGGACTCCGAAAGCAGTGCCTGCAGCCTAAATGAAGTGGCCTTGCCCTAGAAAAACGTAACTGTAAACAGTAATAGCAACTGATTAAACAAGAAAGCTCTGCAACTATGAACAAAGGCAGAGTACAACCAGAGATACAAGAGAAGAAATCAGCACAGAATGATTAGAAGAGGAAGATGAGAATGGGAGGGCCGAGATGTCCTCCTGACCTCAGAGGAGAAGGACCCCTCACGGTAAGTCCAATGGTCGTTCTCCCTCTGAGGTGGAGGACATCTCCATTGGGACCTCCCCGAGCAGTGTCCCTCATGTGGGTGGGTCGTCATCTTCCTCCATGTTAACGACGTGCTGAAGGATTCTTCTCCCGAACGCCGCGTCAGCAGATGCAAGTGTGTTGATATGGTAGTGCCTTATGAAGGTGGAAATGGATGACCATGTAGCCGCCTTGCAAACTTCTTCTGCCGAAGCTCTATTGGTAAAAGCGGCGTTGGTTGCTGCGCTTCGCAGAGAATGAGCCGTGATGCCACTGGGTACTTCCTGACCCGAGGCCCGGTATGCCTCTGTGATACAGGCCTTCAGAACCGAACTGATTGCCGATCTAGACATCTTCTCCCCTGTCCTGGGTGCAGATATATTGAGGAATAAAGACTCCGTCTTCCTGCAATCCTCTGTCCTGGCTATGTATATTTTGAGAGCCCGTTTTACATCCAAAGTGTGCCAAATTCGTTCCTTTGGATGCTTGGGAGAAGGACAGAACGTGGGCAAACAGATCTCTTGAGAGCAGTGGAATCTAGAGCCCACCTTAGGCTGGAAGGTAGGATCCGTGCGAAGCACAACCTTGTCTTTATGAAAGACGCAGAGTGACGATTTCACTGACAGTGCTCCGAGTTCTGATACTCGTCTCGCCGATGTGATGGCAACCAGGAATAGCGTCTTCATTCTCAGCCATTTCAGTCCCACCTCTCTGAGAGGCTCGAACGGTGATCTAGTGAGAGCATTGAGTACTGTATTCAGCCTCCACGTTGGAAAGCGATGAACCTGAGGTGGAGCTTTTGCCAATGCTCCCTGCAGAAAAAGTTGGATGTGAGGATGTTTGGAAATCTTGTATCCTCCCAGGGAAGGGAGAACAGTGGAGAGAGCCGCTAACTGTCTCCTAAGAGTAGCCGACTTCAATCCCGAGTCCAGTCCGTCCTGCAGGAACGCCAGTACCGAAGCAATCGAGGGGGACAGTGGCTGCACCTTCTTGCGTCTACACCATCGCACGAACGCCTTCCATGTGGTGTTATATATACGGATCGTAGACAGTCGTCTGGATGCCAAAATGGTGTCTAGAACCTGGGAGGAATAACCTAATTTCGATAGGTTGCTCCGCTCAATCTCCACGCGGTCAAACACAGCCAGGCCGGATCCGGGTGCCAGACCGGACCCTGCACCAGCATGTCGGGAGATATCGGAAGGACTAGAGGTGGAAGTATGGACAGCTCCTGTATTGCGGAGAACCAGGGGCGCCGGGCCCAGTTCGGAGCCACTAGGATGACCTCTGCCCTGAGTTCCCTGATTCTGCGGATGGTTCTGGAAATCAGGACGAACGGCGGAAACGCATATAGGAGGCCCTGGGGCCAGGGCGTCGTGAGCGCATCTGTCGCCTCTGCCTCCGGATGGAAGAATCTGGAGAAGTATCTCGGAATCGTGTGATTCGTAGGAGAGGCGAACAGGTCCACTATGGGGCGTCCGAATTGTGCCACTATCGTGTCGAAGAGACGTGGATGGAGGGCCCACTCTCCCTCCTGAATCTCCACTCGGCTGAGCCAATCTGCTTGTACATTTTCGGTCCCTTTTATGTGTTCTGCCCGCAGCGAAGCGACGTGGCTTTCCGCCCAAAGGAGGATCTTCATCGCTTCCCTGTGAAGCTGAGACGATCGAGACCCACCTTGCTTGTTCAGATGAGCCTTGGCCGATATGTTGTCCGTCCTTATCAGCACTTGTTGACCACACAGCCGAGGGGCAAAGTGAATCAGCGATAGGCGGATCGCTCTGAGTTCTAAGAGGTTGATGGGAAGTTTCTTCTCCGCAGACTGCCACGTCCCCTGGACTGGAGTGCCGTTCAACGTTGCTCCCCAGCCCACGAGACTGGCATCGGTGAACAGCTCCCTGGTGTGGCTGACATAGTAGCTCTTGCCTGCCAACAAATTGTCCATGTTTGCCCACCACCGCAGGCTCTTCTTGACTCCAATCGGTACCTGTAGGTTGAGTGCCCTCTTTTCCATAATGGAGAATTGATGAGGACGTAGGAACATCTGCAACGGTCTGGCGTGTAGACGGGCCCATTGTATCATGTCTATGCTGGCAATCATCAGGCCCAGAAGTCTGGCTAGGTCCATGAGGGGTGTGGACCTGCAGTTGTGAATCCTTGTGACTGCTTCTTTGATCTTCTGAGCCTTGGCCATCGGGAGAAAAAGAGCATTTCGAGTAGTATCGATTACTGCTCCCAGATGTTCTATGCGCTGCGTAGGTAGCAGGGAACTCTTTTGGAAGTTGATCAGGAAGCCATGTTCTTGTAAACACTGTAGTGTTCGCTCCGTGTTGCTGACGGAGTCTGTCCGCGTACCGGCCCTGATCAAAAGGTCGTCCAGATATGGATGGACATGGATGCCCTGAGATCTGAGATGAACCACGGGATTGATGATCAGCTTGGAGAAAAGGCGTGGTGCCGTGGATAGACCAAAGGGAAGTGCTCTGTACTGGAAGTGTTGGTTGTAAATGCAGAAGCGAAGAAATCTCTTGTGTGCTGGGTGAATAGGCACATGGAGGTATGCTTCCGTCAAATCTATGGAAGTGAGGTACTCGTTGGGAGATAGAGAGTCCGCTACAGCCTTCAGAGTTTCCATGCGAAAGTGTCGCAGTCTTATGAATCTGTTCAGGAACTTGAGATCCAGAATCGCCCTCCAGTCTCCGTTCTTCTTGGGGACCATAAACAATATAGAGTAAACACCCCGCTTCTTCTTGTCGTCTGGAACAGGTTCGATGGCCTGGATCTCCAGGAGATGCTGTATAGCTTTGGCGATGATGGCTCTCTTGTTCTCTGATTTGCTGGCTGGTGATTTGAGGAACCGCTCTGGAGGCTGGCGCAAAAACTCTATTGGATAGCCCTGTGACACCACCGCTAGTGCCCAGGCATCTGCCTGAGTGTCTGTCCAAGCTTTTGTGAAATGTAAAAGGCGGGCACCCACCGGAATGGTAGGATAGTCATGCCTGTTTAGGTTTGGCATCTCTGTCTCCCCGGTCACCTCTGTTGAAAGGCCTGTGGAACCTGGGTGTGAAGGAGCCACGTTTGCCAGGCTGCCTGGGCGCTTCCCACGAGGTCTTCCTGGTATCTTGGCGAAATCTGGGGAGAGAATGCTGGGTACGAAAGGACTGCGGGTTCCGCCGATCGAAACGTCGCAGTGATCTAGGCATGGCTTTTTTCTTATCCCTGGTTTCCACCAGGATGTTATCTAGGGCCTCTCCAAAAAGACGATCCCCTTGGAAGGGATACGCCGTTACAATAGACTTGGAGAGAGAGTCAGCTTGCCAGGCGCGAAGCCAAAGTAGCCGTCTGGCCACCGCCGTGGAGGCCATGGCCCTGGAAGCAAAGGAGATAATGTCCAGAGTGGCATCTGCTGAAAAGGAACTAGACTTAAGAACACGAGAAATTCCTTCCAGCACAGCCCGATTGTTCTCAGGAACAATTTGCATCAACTTACGTAGCCAAACGATCGCCGCTCTGGAAGCGATGGAGGTTGTGGATGCTGCTCTTACCATCATGGCGATTGCCTCATGGATTCGTCTGAGCGTTGCCTCCACCTTCTTATCAGTTTGGTCTTTGATGGTACCCAGGCCGTCCTCAGAGACTAGACCTGTTGACTGGATAGCTGCCACAGGAGCGTCCACAGGAGACACCTGCAATAACTCATTGGCATAATTAGGTAAAGCATACAACTTTTTTGCGAAAGCGGGAAATTGTTTATTGACTACTGGCTTATCCCACTGTGCTCTGAGCTGACGCTCAAAATATTCAGGGAAGGGAAAGACCTTCTCAGTAAATTCCTCGGGAGGAAAAAATTCCCGGTTGCCCCCGGATCTGGATTTAAATTTATTTTTGGCCGCCTTCTGATACTCTGAAGGAGGTAAATCATGTAATTCTAGGGCCTTTATAGCCTTAGACAAAAAGAACTGATAGTCCTCGGGTTTGAAAAACCGACTGGATTGCTCAGGAAGCTTTAATTCTTCCTCCTCCTCATCAGACAGGAATTCACCCTCTTCCCTTTCTTCCAGGGAAGATGTATTGGACTCTACTTCCTCCCTCCAAAGTTCCTCTGTGGGTCTCCCAAGAGGAGGGGGGGGAGCCTTCTTAGCCGCCTTAGTTGGCCACCCAGTGGGGGAAAACAGGGGGTTAGGAGGAGAGAGTCCCTGTGGCAAGGGAACCTCGGTTCTAGTATGGAGCTGTGCCATTTCCTGTTGAATGGTCTTTTTGATAATAGCCATGAGTTCAGATGAATGAATCAGAACTCCTGGATCTAAGAGCTTACCCCGTTTGGAGCTTGTCCCAGGACCTTGGTCCTCATCAGAATGGATAGGGGGAACGATGGACTGGCCTCCTTCTGCCCCCAAGGCTCCAGAAACGGTGGTAAAAGAGGTCACAAGGCTCGAAGCCGGATCCTCAAAATGGCCGCCGCCGCCCGTTCGCGATAGCGCGGGAAGATTGGCAGTTCCTCCTTCATCGGGCTGTCTGCGCCGTTTAGGCGCTCGGGGCACCGCCGCCGAGTCAGCCGCGATCATCGGGGTACTACGATCATGCCACGAAGGCAGATCGGCCCCGGAATGCTCCCGCGCCGCCGCGGCCGCGGCGCACGCGTCTCCCTCGTCGCCCGAGGAAAAACCTCGGGAAGCTCTTTCGCCGCCATGGCGGCCGTCGGTGATTTTTCTTCGGGTCCTGAGACCCCTTTGAACTTCGCTCCAAGAAAGGAGCAGAAGAACAGGAAAAAATGTAAAAGGAGAGAGAGAAAAGGAGAGAGGGCAAGGCAAAAGGCTGAATTGTAGTAAAATAGAGAATAACAGAGGAAAACAGCTAAGCTTAGAAGATTTGCTGCTTCTCCCTACTGAGGCAGGAATAGAACTGGAGGTGGGCTATTCCGGAGGCGCCAACAGGAAGGGGAAAAAACTATTTCCTGCCTCCCTACAGGCACGGTGGGAATAACCCAATGGAGATGTCCTCCACCTCAGAGGGAGAACCATTGCTGGTCAGAGCAGAAAAGACTGATTTAGGAGGACTAATGGACTGACTCAATATAAATTAGCTTCATACATCATATTTAATACACTTTTTGGAAGGGAGGTAAGTGGTAGTTAATAATGCACTACCTGCTTAATAAAAGCTGGCCACGTCTGTTGTTGTGAGAACTACCAAGCTTGTCTAGAACATTCTTCAGATCCTCTTGATGCCTCTTTTTCAGTTGCCCTGACAGCCAAGCCCATTAACACCTTAAATTCACTACTGCTTTTTCATCGCTTTACAAAGACCCCGTGTCTGATACTGAGTGTCCTGCTTCTAATTCTCCTGTGATACAATCATTACCTGACATTCAAAACTAATTCAGAAGCAATTCTAGGGGAAAAAACCCATTTGTACTACTAATTTGAACAAAATGAAGCCCATTTCTGTAAAGCAGCTCTGGGCAAACTGTAGGATGTTTGCTTTTCCTTGAGGCATTTTATGCCCTTAAAAGCTCTGAAAGTGTTACTGGTAATTTGCTTCATCCCAACTCAATTCAGCCGGCAGAGATCAAGTGAAGGGGAAAAAAATCTCTGCATTGGACCCCCCCTTCCCCCAAATACAGGAATGGACTTATCCAGCCCTGCTCTTGGCCAGGCAGAGGCAGTTCAGAGGTTGACCTGGCATGGCTACACTGATGGATTCTGTTTGCTGCTAGAATGAAGGAAGGAGGCTTCTTTAACCATTGACAGTCCTTAGTCTATACTATAAGACCAGAACATACTAAAGGCTGAAAACGGGGGGGGTTTGCCATCAGGTCACAGCCGACTTATGGTGACCCACAGGAATCTCAAGGCAAGCATCCTGTACTCTGCAGGCAAGCCCAGTCAGGCCTGCTCTGGAAAAGTGTCCTCAGGGTTATAGCCCAGAGGCGCTGCCTTTCCCCTAGGGTAGCCCAAACAACAGTGGCACCCCAATTTTTAACCTGAGCCAGAGACCCACAAACCCAGAACAAGGAAGACACTCCTGGTTCTGAAACACAGAGCAAGCCATAACTCTGGAAAATGGCTTTCCATTTTCAGGCAGTATAAGGCAGAGTAAACCTCCAATCTTCTCCTCACACCCAGCAAAAGTATGCATATGAAACAATGAGTTCCACCAAGTAATGTATCTGCATTTCTAAAGCTATTCAGAGCCCACCTGGCGAATAGCCCTTCTATCTCCAGAACTTCACCTAGCCCTTTTGTGTGACCCCATGCCTGGTGTAATGTGGTCCATGGGGTCATAAAGAGTCAGACTCGACTGTGTGACTGAATGTCTGTGAGAATCGTTTGTCTCCAAACCTGTTTTTCCTACTCTATCTCTCAGGATACTGAGACAAACCAATCATACATTCAAATGTTCAGCGATCCTCCCTGATGCTAATCAGGAATTCATCTCCCAACTTTTGTCTATACTTGGGAACCTTTTCAACTGCCTTGACTGGACCATTAGTGGTCATAAAACCCATTGAACTAGCCACCCAGCACCTGGCTTAATCCCATCAAGGCTATTGTTAATCCAGACTCTACCCCTCTGGAGCTTCATTGGTCGCATCTAGGTCTGGCTCCTCCTGATGCCGCACCCCCTGGGACCCAGGATTAACCTAGGTAATTTTTGTCTTCACCTGAGACAAGCTCCTCAAGACCTCCTCTTGGTCAGCATTGTTCTCCATACATGCCCCCCACACACACACTCTCTCTCTCTCTCTCTTTCTCCGGGTCCCCCATAGCACATAATGCTGGCATTTAGTGCTATTCTCTCTAAGGACTTCTGCATGTCTGGACAAGTAGTATTACCTAGTAACTGACCTCTCTATTTGTTATCAATCACCTCTGCTTTCTTAGTTCTGTATTGCTTGCTCTTTTTGAATGTTTAGTGTGCTTGTAATTAGGGAAATACTTTAATAAAAACGATATAATTTACTCTTCTGATCTGCAGTTTTCCTACTGTTGCCAGACCTTGGCACAAACTGGTGTACAGGTCCCTTGTACTCCTCTGGCCTTGCCTGCTGCCTAGCTAATTTCCCCAAACAACAAGGCAGACCATTGGCAGTAACAGGGCCTCAACAGCAAGTCTTGGAGGGTGGCAGCACCAGCAGCTGGTGGCCAGGAGCTGGAGCTACAGGCAAGGAGCAGGAGCTGGAATACAAGCTGGCACCTAGACGGGTTGATCCAAGCAAGGCAGCCTTCCCAAGTCTCCACCTAGGAGGTACTCAGGATCAGCTGCACTGGTAGCAGATGCCGAGCTCCTGCAGCTGTTCTGTGCTTTGGCCAGCATCCTGTGAGGAAGCATTGTCCTCAGCATTCTGCTCTAGATCTACAGGGAGGTTATGCGCGGCCACACTGGCACTTCACTTCCTTTGTGCCACCTCAGCCTGGGCCTTCCACTGCTGCTGTTCTTGCAGAGTGGGAGAGGGTCCTGAGGGGCTGCGGGCCCTAGTTCAATGACTGCCTGGTGGAGTCCTAGCGGCTGACTCAAGGGTAGTGGCAAGGCCTCCCCTTGGAAGCGGTTTGCCATCGCGTGGCTCTGGACAGCAACCCTGGATGAAATAGGTGGTGTACCCCATCCAAGTACTAACCAGGGCTGACCCTGCTGAGCTTCAGAGATCTGATGAGATCAGGCTAGTTTGGGCTATCCAGGTCAGGGCAAGCTGCCTCTATCCCTTATTTGTTCCCAATGCTGCACTTCTCTTGGGTTTCACCTTGCTAGGTCTCATCTTGTATGAACAAAATGATACCTAATCATGCACCTGCAGCGGTTTTTACTCTACAGAATAGTTATAGCTAGAACAAAGTTTGAGTCCAGGCATTTACAATGACCTAGAATTTGGCGTTCAGAAGCATACACACTGATGTAATCCCTAAATGTAATGAAATCTCAGAAACTGGGAGGGTAAAAGCCTCATTTCCAATGGTCAGGAAGTTACAGCCCTACATATCTCCTATGTACCCTACATTTATAGGAATTGCATTAATTAGGCAAAGAGGGGAAATATGTTGATTTTGCATAGCATGTTGGAAGTTATAGAGATTCACTTATGGAGCAGATTTAAGCACAGGCAATGCAGAGCCTTGGTAACAATCACTCTGCCCTGACCTGGATGGCCCAGGCTAGACTGAACTCATCAGATCTTGGAAGCTAAGTAGGGTCAGCCTGGGCTAGTATTTAGATGGGCGACCTCCAAGGATTACCAGGGTCGTGACACAGAGGCAAGCAATGGCAAATCACCTCTGAAATGTCTCTTGCCTCAAAAACAAGTCTAGCTCACCACCTAGTGGTGCACAACTTTAAAGAGCTGGAACTTATGGCAATCAGACAATCTTAGGATCTCCTGGCTATACTACACACAATGCCATATGATAATTATTATTATTTAATTACTCCACACAGGCAAAACAGCTTTCTGTTCTCATCTCTAGTAAGGTGCAACTAATCCCCTTAAAACTAAGCTATGGCTTCTTCTGGGATCCATAGTTTTACAAGTATGCTTTCCCTTGAAGATTTAGAACCTTGGCTTGCCAGTCTTCTAAAAGAGAAAGCTCTACAAGAAGGAACAGCTTAACCCAGTTCAGCTCTACAAGACATCACTGTTTAAAGGGGGGGGATTTCCTCATTTGAGGCACCTCTGTGCTTCTAAAATATGCATAACGGGCAGAAAAGAAGCAAAGCTTTTCCTATCGCTACAAACCGATTACAGAGGGTCTGTTTAAAGGGGGGGATTTCCTCATTTGAGGCACCTCTGTGCTTCTAAAATATGCATAACAGGCAGAAAAGAAGCAAAGCTTTTCCTATCGCTACAAACCGATTACAGATTCCAGTACAGTAGCCTTGTCAGTCTGCTGTAGCAAACAACAAAAGACCTCACCTTGTTAACACCTTAAAAACAAACTGATTTCTTGAAGCACACAGTTCTATGGGTGGAGTCTACATGTTATCAGATTCAATGGGGCTATCACCCACGAAAGCTTTTTCTTCAAAAATGAAGGTGCCACAGGACTCCTTTTGTTTTTTTGCCTTTTGCCATCTGCTTGTCATCCAGATATTAGCTGTATTAAAGGCCTCTCTTGGTCTTTTAAAAAAATAAAAGATGTCAAAGGACGACAAGCTTAGCAGCAAGAAACGTGTAAATATTTGCGATGGGGAGAGAATGTGTTTTTAAAGAGGGATGACTGTTTCTTATTCCCTGATACAATAAATCTATTAAAAGATAAGCTACAGGCTTTAAGTAAACACCAATACTGATACTCAGATGACTTAGCCAGCCTTTGAAATAAGCCATTCAAGAAGTTCCAAGTTCAGAACAATATTCTTAGCAACCTTCTGCACCAGGTGCTCTGCCTCATTCCATGCAACAGACTTTGTCGCTCAGTTATTGGTTATTTTATGTGCCTTGCTGTGAGATGAGAAACTTAAAATTAGCCAGCATTGTTACCCTAGAGAGAGTTAAATGAGCTACAATTACAATCCCAAATTGTATTTGGCCGCTTGAACGTCATTCCAATAAATGAGGGGAAAATACAAAAAGTGTGGCATTATAAAAGCTCTCACCAAATTGAGGGGGGGACAGAAAGGACAATGCAGACATGAAGAAACCAGAACTGAGTCTGGCTGGACTGTTAGCTAGCCAGCATTCTAGAATTAAAGAAAACATATCCAGCCACTGGAATTCCATCACTTCTAATAGCTTCACGAACTGCATCTCCCTTCCTGCAGAAAATACAAGCAAAATTCTAGGGCCAAACATCAGAAAACCATTGTGCAATGGTCTTCACTTGAGAGCATCCTAGCATTGGGTACCCTTTATTCCTGGGCTGGGGGGAGGGAGGGAGAGAGAGAGAGGAGAGAGATCACCTTCCCTTCTTGCCTTCACACCCGATATTTAGAAATGCAATGCCTTTCAACATAAATGCTCCATTAGGCTTCTCAACTTTGATAGCTTTGTCTTCCATAAATACAGCTGACCCTTTTTAAAATACTATCTAAGCCGATAGCCATTACCACACTTTGTGATGGTGAGTTCCATAATTATACACTGTGCAAAGTATAGCCTTTTGCCTGTGCTGAAACTACTGTCAATCAATTCCACTGGATAATCCTATTAGATTCTGAAAGGCAGACCTGTAGTTACAGAATTTAGGGTTGTAACCCCAAGTGCAGTAAGTAGGGAATAAGTCCTATTAAACTCAGTGAGTCTTGTTTCTGAATATAGATGCTTAGAATTATAGCGTTAAATGTTTGCTGTGGGGAGAAACAGTGTTTTACATACACCATCTTTAAAAAAAAATTAGAAACTTGCAAGACACACCTTTTTATGCTGGTTTTTATTTTTTTTCTTCAGGAAATAAAATAAACTTTTCAGGGGAACAAAGTACAGGGGAGTAACTAGTAAGTAAAACCCAAGCTCAGGAACTGATAGATGCCTTTTCTAACTTTTGCTTAAGGCCACACAGGACATTTACAGCAAAGCAGGTCACAGTTACCTGATGTTTCAGTCCTTTCAGTGTAAAGCATGAATAGTGGTGTGAAACCATTCATATTAAGTAGGCTCAATGGCACTTAAGAAGTCCAATGATTATTAACAATTCCGCAAACAAAATTCAGGGGAGAGCTCAGTTGCAGCAGAAGAAAAATCAGTAAAAATTGCTACCCCCTCTTAGGTTTTCTCAACTGCATTGTTGGACATTGGTCATTTTTATTTCAATACTTGTTAGAGCAGCCTAACAATGTGTACAGTACCATGATCTTAAAGCTCTCTTTCTTGGATTTCCAGAAGTTATATCTGACAGAAAGACTAGTTGGATTCATTTTCTTTTAAAAACACATACGTTATCAATGCATGTGCTTAATACTGAGATACAACATAGCCGTACACAGTGTATTACACACACTACAAATGCAGAGGTATACTTTGGACCTCTAGAACGCATCAAATTGGAACAAACCCACCAGTCTATCATCTTTAACCAAAAGCATAAAGACCAGCTTTTCTAAAAAAAAAAAAAGTAGAACACTTGCAGAGTAAATGAAAATTGCAGAGTGCAGCCTCCAGTAATTAATAACTGGGCAGTATAAGAACAGTAGGGCTGCAAGAGCATTTACATTATTACAACCCTAAATTATCATCTATGGCCTTTATACAAATCCTATATGGAGAGAAGTTTGACCATCATTATGGAGATCATAAACTCCGCCAGATATATCTTTTTAGACTGCAGGTGATAACAAAAATCTGCACAGAAACTAGATGTCAAAGAGCAGCTAGAGTGCAACTTTTCATTCAGGCAACCAGTTTTCTATAGGGGAGCCAGACAGAAGTTTACTACTTTAAAGACAAACAGGTCTAGGAGAGACTGCTGATGTATCTCAATAATAGGCATGCTGTCTATAGATAGATGTCAAAAAAGAGACCTGTCAGGTTCATTAGAACTTTGTAATGTGTGGAAGGTGAATGATGCAACATGCAATCTCTTTCATTCTATTAATAAAAGCAGCTTACTCAAACTGACGCATGCAGCTATGAAACTCAGCAGGCAGTCTTTAAAAAAGCCACTTGGTAAGGTGTAGTCTTGCTGAAGCATCCTTAATACTATTAAATTAAGGACATGACAACAAGAGAGAACAGGACAAATGATGCCACCTGTCTCCGTATATAAAGAGCCAAGAAAAGAGACACTCTGATATGGACCTCCATTTGTAACCAAAGACTTAATCTTAAACCATACCCTGCTGTCTCTAAGCCATGCAAACCTGAATTGCATTCTCTGTCGCACATTGCTCTTGCAAAGGCAAAATGAGACTGGTTAAAAATTAATATTGTCCAATTGAATCAATTACCTTACATTAAAAAAAATCCACCATATGTTCTCTTATTCCAATTTATCTTGCTTTCAAAGCTAGTTGTACTCCATCTACTGCATCCAGCTACCCATCCACCCAACACGTTCCACTTTGCCCCAAAGCACCTCATTTTAGACATGGCTGTGTCCCTCTTCAGTCCTGGGTTCCGAAACTGGGGAACGGTTCCTTTGCTCTTTCGAAGCCCTGTGTCAGCACCACTCTTCCCAGCAGCAACCGTCAGCTACAAGAGAGCGGCTATACAGTTATCTCCTTGGCGGAGACTGAAGATGCCCTTATCAGAAGAGAAACTAGCCTCTCCCTCCTTTACAGTTGCTTGTTCAAACATCTACGCTCTGCAATAAAGTATCAGGATGACTGTGTGAAACAAATGAACAGCACTGCCCAGGCAGCATGTGCTTTATGAAGAGTGCCACGGGTGGCTAGAAGACCTAATTTCAGAAGGGGGGAAGGAATCCCCATTGGATTATTAAAAAAATAATTTAAAAGCTCCAGTTTCTTGTTTTGGCCCATATTTGTTCTTTCCCCACATTGCTCCATCTTCAGTACAGAACGCAAAAGTCTCCAAGTACCAGTTAAGCAGCTCACCAATGTGCACCTCCTCCCTGTAATCACATTTAATTGGAAGCAAGTTAACTAAAATAAATGGGACTTGCGTCAATTAGGCTCAGGGTGTCAGTTCCTAAAGCATCTTAGGCCTGGTCCAGATGTGACACAGAATGAAGTGATGAAGTGGCAGATTGCTGAGGTGATAGAATGGGCCACAGCACATCAGGCAGTAGATGAGGGATTACATTTTTCGAATTTCTTCCACATTAGTAATCTGCAAGAAGGTTTTTTACATGCGGAACCTTAAAAGGATGCCTTCCCCCATTTTACCACCTCAGAATTTATTTATTTGTATATTTATTCAATTTATATCACACCCTCCCCGCCAAGGCAAGCTCAGGGCAGTTTATAAATACAATTTAAATCATTCATAAAAACAGCCATGAACAAGTCAGTTATCCGTTTTCCTAAAGTGCTGGAACATCTCTCCTTATAATATTTATCTTTTCGCTCTGCAACATTCGATGCGCACCTACAGTGTTTGGCCGCTCGAACTGTCAATCGGGCAGGCCTCCACTCCGCCCCCCCCCCACTCGCCCAGGACAAGGCCGGCTGCGATGGCCAAGAAGCCCCGGCGCCGGCCTCCATTCCACCCACCCACCCGCCCAGGACGAGGCTGGCCGTGCTCCGGACCAGGCCCTCCTCTCCCCCCCAGGAGATGGCCTGCAGTGGCGGCGAGGAAGCCGCAGCACGCCCGGCCTCCCCTTCGCTTCTCCCCTTCTCCACCAATCCTGCCAGACGGGAGAAGCTCCTGCAGCCCCCCCGCCCCTTCTACCACCCCGCTCCTCCCACCTGCCCCTCTTCTGTCCTCCTTTCTCTGTCTCTCCCCTCCCCACTTTCTCTCTCTCACACACTCTTGTTTCCCCCCTTTCTTCTCTCCTCTGCTTCCTTCCCTTCTTTCCTCCCTTCTACTCTCTCTCAATCTCTCTCTTTCTACCCTTCTTCCTTCCTTCCTGGCTTTCTTTCCCCTTCCTTCCTTTCTTTCAAACTTATGGCCATGACCCCCCCCCACTCTGTCTCTGCCTCCCTCCCACACTCTGTCTCTGACTCCCCCCTCTTTCCCTCTCTCTCCCCCCTTTTCCTGCCTCCCCCGCCTCTAACTCACTCCCTCTCTTCCTTCCACCCGCCCTTCCTTCCTATCTAGGGCCCGTTGTCTACTGCCACAACGGGCTTTCCTCACTAGTTACCCAAATAAAGTGGAAGAGCAGAGATTTCTAGATTAAACAATACCTCTACTTAGATAACAGTCCTGATGGCATTCTCATATCAGCTCAGTTTGATCGACTGATTTGTGCAGCGAGACAGGCTGCAGGTGGTAAAGCCAGGGCACAGGGTCATTCCTAGGTGTTTGAGGCAGCTACTAATCGAAAGCCTGGGGGAAGAGCTCCATCTTGCAGGCCTTGCAGAACTGTAAAAGGTCCCGCAGGGCCCTGATCTCTTCCAGGAGCTCATTCCATCAGTAGGGAGCTGTCACCTGGCCCTGGTTATTGCCAGCCTGACGCGTTTGGGGCCTGGGAGTGTCAGGCGGTTTTGGGCCTCTGAACGCAGTGCTCTCTGGGGAACATATGGGGAAAGGTGGTCCCTCAGGTATGCTGGACCCTGACCATAAAGGGCTTTAAAGGTCAAAAATAGCACCTTGAATTGAATCCGGTATGCTACTGGCAGCCAGTGAAATGTTTTCCACATAGAGAGGCCCATCAATGCTCTGGCCACAGCATTTTGCACCAGCTGCAGCTTCCAGATTTGGGACAAAGGCAGCCCCATGTAGACAGCATTACAGTAGTCTAATCTCAAGGTGACCATCATATGGATGACTATTGCCAAGTTGTTGCATTTGAGGAAGGGAACCAACTGCCTGATCAGCCAAAGACGGTAAAAGGCTGACCTGGCAGTGCCTGCTACCTGGGCACTCCCAAACTCCTAAACTCTGGCACCAGTGGAGCCCCATCAATGGTCAGAAGTGGGATCCTTCGGGCTACCCTGGCTCAGGCACAGGACCTCCATCTTCAGCTTCAGTTGACTCAGTTTAAGCCAACCAGCTACGGCTTGTAACACCCAGTCCGGATCTTCCAGTATGGAGTCTGACTGGCCGGCCAACCACAGACCACAGATAGAGTTGGGTGTCATCTGCAAACTGGTGACACCCCAGCCCATGCCTCTGGGCAATCTGGGCAAGGAGGTGCATATAGATGTTAAACAGCATCAGGGAAAGTACCGCCCCTTGAGGCACACCACAGGTCAGTGGATGCCTTCGGGACAGCTGTTCCCCTAGCGCCACCCTTTGTCCCCAACCCTGAAGGAAGGATGTGAGCCATTGTAAGGCAAGCCCCTCAACTCCAGAGTATGTGAGATGGTGGATCAGTAGCTGATGGTCAACCGTGTTGAATGCTGCCACCAGGTCCAACAACAACAACTCTGCCAATCCACCTCAATCCAGGTGCCTCCGGAGGTCATCCGTGAGGGCGACCCAGTGCTGTCTCCATCCTGTGTCCTGGGTGAAAACCAGACAGGAAGGGATATAGAGTGGAAGTGTCATCCAAAAAGCTCTGTAACTGGACTGCCACAGCCCTTTCAATTAGGGCAAGCTGGAAACTGACCAGTAGTTCGTCAATTCGGCTAGATCCAGAGATGTTTTTTTTTCAAGAGGGGATGGACCACAGCCTCCTTAAGTGTCTCAGAGAACTGGCCCTCAAAGAGGGATTTGTTGATTATCTCCCCTAGGGCACCTCAAAACCCAGCACAACCAGCTTTAACTAGCCACAATGGGCATGGATCAAGGAGACACGTGGTAGGGCATACAGTTAAGAGCAGTTTGTCAACTTCATCTATACAGAGTGGACTGAAATGATCCATAACCCGACTCGAAGACATGCATGGAGCCTCAAGTTCTGCCTGAGGAGTGATCTGATCCACTGTAATCCCCACCACGAAGATCAAATCGAGTGTGTGACCAGCCCAGTGTATAGGGGTTGTTACATATTGGGAGAGTCCCAGTGCCACCATGGACAACACTAGGTCTGCTGCCTGAGTGGAGGCCACGTCATCAGCATGGACATTGAAATCACCCAAGATTATCAGTGTTGGGTGTTCCAATGCCCAGCCCAACACAGCCTCCATCAGGAACAGCACACTAGTGGCAGGTGCGGTGGGCAGTCAGTACACCAGACAAATCGCCAAACTCTCCTTGGCTTCCCACACTAGGCCGGTACACTCTGTGCCCATGATCTTAGGTGGCTGAAGTGCCCTGAAGGAGTAAGCCGAACTAATAGAGCCACTCACCCCCCTCCCACCCCCTAGTCCATTATTGGTGGAGGACCGAGAACCCAGGGGGAGCCAACTGTGAGAGAGCTATCATCTCTCCTTCTCGCACCCAGGTCTCGGTCATGCACAATAGGTCTACTTTCTGCTCAAGCAGAAAGTCACAGATGACCATAGTCTTATTATTTATAGACCTAGCATTAAACAACACCAATTCTACCACTTAATCCTGTGCATGTGTGCACTAGCCTCCAGCAACGTAGTCCATTTATTTATTATACCCTGTCTTTCTCCTCGATGGTAATGCCAAGGTCACTTACACTATTCTCCTCTGTTTTATCTTAAAAATGACCATGTGAGGTCAAGTTAGGTTCAGAGAATGTGACTGGCCCAAGTTCACCCAGCAAGCTTCCATGGCAGAGTGGGGATTTAAACCTATGTCTCCCTCTCTGCTGCAAGGGTCTAAGGATTGAAAAACTCTTCTAATCCATAAAAGGAGTCCATTTCCAGTGAACACTTGAAGCAAATCCTAACAGCTTAAGTACAAATCCCAATGAAACTAGCCAAATATGTGATTCCATTCAGCGGTGCTAGCCAGCCTGAGGACTTGAGATGTCCCATTCTCTGCTAAAATTCAAAGCTGAATTAAATGCTGGACAGTTCATAACCTACAACAGTACAATGCTTGCCCAAATTTGGAGAAAACAGACGCCACATACAATACACAATGAGACAGTATTTGTGTGAGGCCATTACCCCTATATTTTGTACCAGAAGAGTTCTTCGTTGCTACATGGAAACAAAACAAAGAAAATTCACATCACCTGGATATAATAAAGAGTTTCCTGTTCCAAAAGCAAACTTACATAATCTCTTCACTGAGGAAAGGAGAAAATGAGGTTATTGTTCTTGCTAATCTTTAATATTCTGTAAGGCTTCTCTAAAGACCAGCAACTTTTAATCTTGTTCACTAGGGCTATTGGTATGTATAGTGTAGGAAAACTAATACATATTCCTATAGCTTTAACTAAACAGAAATTCCTTTCTCTATGCACATCTATTATATCCTGGTTCAACAACAGTATATTGTAATATCACTATTTTAGCAGGTACAAAACAGCCACATGCTAAAAAAATTTAGCATATGAAATAATCCTTAACCTAATGTAATGCCAACAGTTTACAGATAATGTAAGGAGCTCAACAACACATAATTTCATAGTACTTTTCCCACAATGCCGCCTTCAAAGTTACTTGAGATGTCATAAACATGGTTGATCAGATTAATATAATCTACATTTGATTGTGGTTGCAAAATAAATCTTGGTTATTTTCCCAAAGAGATATGCAAATTTGTTTTCCATGTGCAACTCAAAATATTAACCAACAAAAAAGACTAAGGTGCCATTAGTCAATGATAAAGCAGCCTGTGGATCTAAAGCCGCTCATGGACCTAAGAGTCAGCCTATCTTGGAAGGGGTTACACACTGCCCCTCAAAGAACAGGTTCAGAGCTTAGGGGTGCTACTGGACCCTGGCCTACAGGCCTTTTCTATCTTTTAGCTGAAACACCAGCTACGTTCATTCCTTAAAAAGTGTAATCTGGCCATGGTGATCCATGCTCAGAGCACATTCAGATTAGATTACTTTAATGCACTTTATTTGGGACTGCCTTTGAAAACTATCTTGAAACTTCAGTTGGTCCAGAACACAATAGTCAGGCTATCATCAGGGGCTGGATACTGGGAATGCATTGCCCCTGTGCCGAAAGATTTGCACTGACTGTCCATTCATTTCTGGGACCAATCCAAAAGGCTGATTCCTGCTTTTAAGATCCTAGGCGGCTAGGTTAGTTGAAGGACCACAGCCTCCCATACTGCCAAGATCCATTTTTCAAGCCCTGTTCTCCAGTTCCCCCATCTGCAGTGGTGAGGCAGGTGACAAGTTGAGACAAGGCTCTTTCAGTAGTGGTGCCACGCCTTTCTAGTGCCCTCCTCCTTCGGCTTCCCTGGCACCTACCTTACTGTACACCAGGCAGCCTAAAATTCGAGCAGAGGTAGAGGGTACTGAGGAAATAAATTTAGAATTCATGGTTATATTTTAGGCAATCATACATTCTTAAGTTAGCCTAGGAGTTTTGCTTTTCTTCTTGACCATGATGAACAATGAGAAATTACTTCATTTCATTCAGCAAAACTAGAACTAATAGAAGGGGGACAAGTTCAAGCAAAATGGTGTGTGAGCCATGAATTTCCAAGGCTTACACGTGGATCAGCACATGACCCCAATTAGCACTGGGCCTGGCAAACAAATAGTTTATTTTATTCATTTAAAACGTTTGTATGCTGCCTCTCCAACTAATCAGGGTCCACAAGGCAGCAACCAATTAAAAGTACAGTTAAAATTATAAAATAATTAAAAATACATAAACAAACAACACTAGAAAGAGGACCAGTAACCATTACTGGGGGTATGCCAGACAAAACAAAAAAAAAATCTTTACCTGCTGGCAAAAGACACCAATAGAGGGAGACAGATGAATTTCCCTAAGGAGGGTGTTCCAAAATTTTGGTGCCATGACTAAAAAGGCCCTTTCTTGGGTTGCCACCTGTGTAGCTTCAGATGGTGGGGGCAACTGAAGCAGGACCCCTGAGGATAACTCGAGTAAGTGGGTAGGTTTCTATGGGACAAAGCGATCCTTATGGTATGTTGATTCCAGGCTGAATAGGGCTTTAACAATCAATATCAGCACCTTGATTTGAGCCCGAAAGCAAGCGGGAATCCAATGTAGATGGATCAAGATTGAAGTGATAGGGTGTCTACATAGTTCCTTAGTGTCAAATACTGATTCAGCCTGAGACCTATGTGATCACTAGAGAAATTCCACCAAAATTCAAAAATGTTCAATAAACTCAAAGCTGTGAAGATCATCAAAAGCCAGGACAATACTGAAAAGAACACATGAGACTATCTCCAAGAGAAAGGAGATCTACAGTTGAAGGTCAGACATCAAGAATAGCTCTTCAGATAGTCTTGCTTTCCACAGATCATTTGAAGCTAATCAGAGCATTGGTCTATCTACTCCAATAATCTCCAATATGACTAGCATCAGCTCTCCAGCTCTTCTCCCACATGGCTAACACAATTCTTCTACATGGCAGTACCTAGGATTGAACTTCAGACTTTCTACATGCATAGCTCTTAATCATAGCTCTTAATCATAACTCATCTTCCATACCTGATGCACTGAGAGAAGAGTCACAGGACCCTCTGACACAACTGTCTTGAGAATTAACATGAGCCACAGCAAAAGATGGTAAGTACATAGACATTTAGACACATACTGAGAACTACACAAGAGTTAACTTTCCAACACAGATCATATCCCTAAAATCTGACTGGAAGCTTCATAAATGCACCTCTGGAGAGCCATCCTCCAAAGGCATAGATCTTTAAGAAAGATAACACCTTAATTATAGGAATTTATATATAATATAAACATTATTGTAGGAGGCACTCCCGAGGAAATAGTCTCCAGCATGTAGGTAGAGGGAGACTGAATACACATTCTATACAGTATATAAGAAGGGCTTCTCATCTAGTTTTAAGTCAGTCTGATGTTAACATCCATCTCAGAATGTGCCAACAGGGCTTCCACATAGAAGATTTCTCCACATTTGCCCTGCCATAAATGCATCCTGATGCTGTGGGGAAGCTGGGATGGGGACTTCCTAGCAGACTGAATCCAGAGCAGATAACCTGTGTGGGAATGGCTAACGTAGCCCCACTGACAGCAACTTTGCGTACTTCCCATTCTGATCTTTGGACCAACTCCATTCTACAGTAGCCAGTGTGAAAGTTACTGCTCACCTTGTTTTAATTCTCTTTTAACATCCTAGTAATGACACTGTTTGGTTTCCAGCAAAACCAGCTTTTGTACTCAATTAGCCATCATTTCAACTCTATGCTGCTGAGCAAAGCAGTTCATCATGCATGGAAACTGCGTTAATCCACAATGTTCAAAAGCAGGATTAGGCACTTACTAGCAGTTTGGCAAGCCATTTTCTGCAAACCGCTCTCCTAGACAAAAAAGGCAGGTGTACATTAAATTTTAGGGCTGACCTTTCCCAACACAGCACAATATTGCCTCCACTTTTCCATGATTGGTATGGGTCATTCCCTAAATATTGCTGTTATATAAAACATATATTATGGCAATTATATGAAACAGAGCTCGGCTCTTTGTGACTGGAAAGATGAAATTGAAGCTCCATCCTGCTTATTTGCAAACTGTACAGGAAATACAGAGGATTGGTGACTGCCAGATCTAGAGAGGGGCAGGACCTTTGCCCATCCATCACAGCAAGAATTTCCTCTGCTGTCTTATGGTGTTTCGATGACATTCATTTAGTTATAGATATACAGTAAGGAGCAATATACAGTGCTGGTCTTGAAGACAGTATCAATGAATACCCCCAAACTGAAGAGAGTTTGGCGTCTTCAGTGCTCCTCCTTGCTAGCCATCTGCAGAAGGTCCAACTTCGTGTCCTTTGCCAGTTAATTTCAAACTTCCCTCAGTTGCTCAGGCCCCATCCAAGTGGGATTTGCAGTGCAGCCACCAGCCATCAAGAAGTAACACTGGAGAAGCGTATCTTCTAACACTGAGCAAGAAAGCATCTTGAGACACTGGCTAGGCAGACAAGTACAGCTCATGCTGTTATTGAATGGCCCATGACAGTTCACTTTAAAGAAGAAATAAAAGTTTCATTTTGAAAAAGCAGAAATTTCTGATGTCTGTGGTGAATATGGGTCGTATCTCATCCCGCTCCAGATAGTTAACACAAACACATACACACACTTTCCTAGAATTGAAAGTCATGTTTCTGCAACAGTCTTTAGGTACATGTTGATAAAACAGCTAAAGATTGCCTTGATTTCCTCAGCAGCTTGAGCAACAGCACTCCTACTTTTTTCTCTGGCCAGCTGGGAGAGGGAAATTAAACCAGAACCACACCAGTAAGAGCCTCCACAAAAGAATCTCTTGCCTGAAGCATGCTGTGGAGTACTCACATACTGCACCACTAGAAGTGAGAAAAGGAAAGACATGGCTGATATGAAAAATGGAACTCTCAGTTAAGTGCTAGGGGAAAAGGTGTAGTGAAACACAATGTTCAATGCCTGTTCAGGCTGTGAATGGTGAGGGGTAGGAAACAGATATGCCTCATATTTCATTACCAAGCAACAAACCTTCAAGTGGAAGATGTTTCTGTGGGTGACTTATAGAACACATGCACATGAGCTCTTTTCTGTGACCGTAAACAGAAGACGCTGCGATGTGCTCAGTCTGATGGTAGGGGTGTGTGTGTGTGGCAGGGCTTAAACAATACACTCTCATAGTTTTGCTAATAGCAGTAGGAACAAAAGGGAGAAAGGCAGGCAGGGCATGTAAACATCCTTGGTTTCTGCCAAATCCATTTACAAATGGATACACCAAATCAAAAGTGTGACCAGTATTCGTGCCAACACTTTTTCATGCATACACCAGTATCCAAGAATTCCATGGACAGATTGGCAAGAAGAAGCTCATACAACCAGCCAGAAGATGGAGGAAGTACCACACTTCAGCAAATCTGAAGTAAACAGAGATTTTAGAAGTAAACACAATATTTATAGGTTCATTCACTCCTCATCACCACTCACCCTTCCCCAGAGTGAATTTTGAAAGTTCTGAAATCAAAAGAAAGACAGGAGCACAACACACACTTAAAAGCCCAATGCATTCCAAACAATTCTTCAGAGACTTCCAAAAAGTTTCACATCTCTTCTGTTCACAGTACACACTCCTCTATCGCAATACAAAATTCTGTTCCTAAGACCTCTGCACCAATACACCTCCTTCCCTTACAGTGGAATCAGTCTTCACTCTAGGTTATTCATTCCTCCTTTGCTGATGAGGTTCCTTATAACTTTAGGTTAATAGGCCAGTGAAGAGCACCAGGTGGTGATGGAGGGAGGTTAATATTGTTTTAACTTGGGATACAATAGTCCATAGTCAGGGTGGGACAGCCAACTGGTAGCCCTGGCAATCCTATCAATTTGTAAAAATTTTGCTCACAATTCCACTCATGAAGAAAACAAAATTGTTCTCAAACACCTGTGACAACTGGGAGATTGCAGCGATAGAGTTTAGAGACATCCCTCATAACAAAGTTAGGCAACCAGTCATTTGAGGACTTACCATAAGCTCACATGACCTTAGATCTAGAATAAGGCTTACAGACTATTGCACAAGATGTTTTCATCGCTCTTCCTATTTAAACTGTTTTAAGCTACTGTTCCTCATTCTAGTAATCCTTAGCTTTGGCCAGAAAAATTACAGAAATGTCCCATGCTTTAACATTCACATCCTTGGGGTTTGTATTGGACACCCTGGCAGTGATAGCTACTTGGAGATATTTTCCCCTCAGGAAGCCTACCTGAGAGAGTCAGTTTGTATGGCAAAATATTCATCAGAGAGAGTTCTGAGGGCCAAAACACACCAACCCGAACAATACAAAATCAGACATTTTATTAAACTCCTCTCTGTTCCTACAAATACTTCTTGAATGGACCAGCACTATCTCTCCTGCCTTTGGCATCCTATACATTATAAAATTGGGGGGGGGGATTTGTATAACCTGTGACAGAGTGCCAAACACAACTCACCGGCTATGCAGTGTGGTTTATCAGGTGTTTGACAGCCTCTCTGTCTTTTGCAATTCCTTGGTGGGCCATCATAAATGACTGGTAGACTGTATTCTGCACACAAATCATGCTGTGGCTGGAGATCTCCCGGAACTACTACTGGTCTCCCGGTAAAAAAGATAAGTTCCCCTGGAGAGAATGGCTGCTTTTGAAGGTGGACTCTGTGGCATTATATCCCATCTAGGTATACCCTCCCCAAACCCTGCTCTCCTCAAGCTCTACCCCCCAGTCTCCAGGAATTTCACAATCCAGAGCTGGCAACCCTACCTCTAAACCCAACTGGAGAGGAGGCCATGGCTCAGTGGAAGAGCATGCAGAATGTCTCAGATTCAGTCCTCAGTATCCCCAGTTGAAATGATCAGGCAGTAGGTGATATGAAAGGCCTCTACCTGAGACTTGGGAGAGCGGCTGCCAGTCTGAGTACACAACACTGACTTTGATGGACCAATGGTCTGATTCAGTATAAGGCCATTTAAAAGCATTTTATTTTAAAATACCAAAGGTATTTATTTATTAGACTTATACCCTGCCCTCCCCTCATACCAGGCTCAGGGTGGCAAGGTAAAGGTTTCCCTTGCTCGAAAGCTAGGTGAATCCGACTCTAGGGGGCGGTGCTTATCTCCATTTCCAAGCCAAAGAGCCAGAGTTGCCCAAAGACATTTCCATGGTCATGTGGCCAGCATGACTAAACGCCGAGGCCCATGGAACGCTGTTACCTTCCCACTGAAGGGGTACCTATTTATCTACTTGCAATTTCTTGCTTTCGAACCGCTAGGTTGGTAGGATCTGGAGCCAGAGATGGAAGCTCACTCCATCACACAGCACTTGGGTCTTCAACTGTCAAACTACAGACCTTCCAGTCTGCAGCTCAGCGTCTTAACCTGGTGACTTTTTAAAAAGTCAACTAACCACTTTGTTCCAATTCTTCCTTTGCTTTTTTCAGCACTTCTTTCCCACACCAGCTTCTCTACAGTTAACAGCTTTCCGATGACAAGATGTGCAACACACATCACACCTTGCCATGCCAAATATTTTTAGTGTGTGCTCCAGCTCTAATTGATGTATAGCACATTGCCAGTACCTGTGAGCCTCAGACACAGGCACCACAGAGTAAGCACAAACCAGACTCAAATAATGCATGTTTTGTAGTCACAGCGACAATTCCTTATTTAGAACGTGAAAGCTTGTCAATGCCCAAAGATTAGCTCTGAGAAGAGAGAATCGACGCCTGGAATAACAACAGGGCTCCCAACTGATAGCAGATGTACTTTTTCCCCTGCTACAAATAGCTTACATGATTGGCCCAAGCTTTCGATATGTGGCCCCCCACAGCATTTTGACAAGCGCACAGGAGATGCATCACAACTTGAACAAGTATAATGTTCTGTACTCTAAACCAGTTTCTAGAATTTTTGATAGATTTTCTCCCCAGATTAAAACTGGAGTCCATTTTTATACTAGAAAAGCATTAAAAAGCCTGCTTGCTGGGCAAGGCAGGATATAAATCAAAATAAATAAATAAATAATGTGCACATATGCCTATAGCTAGCTGTACCTACTCCCAGAAGTAGGCACCCTTTACAAATACCTCTACCCTAAACCAGGAATGTTGGTTAATTCATAAGTCTTAGTGAAAGAGTTTCAGCAGTGGGGAGAAATGTGCTTTGGTCAGCCCTAGGGAGGCTTTTGCATGTATGAAGTGCCTAGCAGTGGGGTGATCACTGCAACTCCTCTTGTCCCACTTTCCAGATTCCAGATTCCTTCCTTATCTGAAACAGATAAGTTGTCCTCTTCCACAATGAAATGAACCAAATCCAATTTGGGGCAGTATCAAGAGAAGTATACTGTCCAGATCACACGAAGGGATGGTTTCGCTCTACTTTGCTCTGGTTAGACTTTACCTAGAGTATTGTGTTCAGTTTGGTGCACCATGATTTAGGAAGGATACAGACAAGCTGGAACGTGTCCAGAGGAGGGCAATGGAGATTGTGAGGGGTCTGGAGACCAAGTCCTATGAGGAAAGATTGAAGGAGCTGGGTATGTTTTGCCTGGAGGGGAGACAACTGAGAGGTGACATGATAACCATTTTCAAGGACTTGAAGGGCTGTCATACAGAGGATTGTACAGAGCTGATTTCTGTTGCCCCAGAAGGTCAGACCAGAACTAACAGGTAGAAATTAAATCAAAGGAGTTTCGGTTAAACATTAGGAAGAACTTCCTGACAGCTAGAGCAGTTCCTTGGTGGAACAGGCTTCCTCAGGAGGTGGTGGGCTCTCCTTCTTTGGAGGTTTTTAAAAAGAGGCTATCTGACAGAAATGCTGATTCTGTGAACTTAGGCAGATCATGAGAGGGAGGGCAGGAAGGGAGGGCCAGTTCTTGTGGCTCTTTCTTATATCCCCAGGGAAATAATGATTGCCACTTTTGGGTCAGGTAGCAATTTTCTCCAGGCCAATTTGGCCAGAGATCCTGGAGGTTTCTTGCCATCTTCTGGGCACAGAGCAGGAGTCACTGGGGTTGGGGGAGGAGAGGTATTTGTGACTTTCCTGCATTACACAGGGGGTTGGACTGGATGACCCTGGAGGTCCCTTCCAACTCTATGATTCTATGAAAGTAAAGAGCTGCCACACCTTAAGCATCTGCTTGGCAAGCAGAAAGTTGCAGTTTAGTCCCTGGTATCTCCAGTTAAAAGGATCAACTAATAGCTGATGTGAAAGACCTCTGCCTAAGACTGGTGAACCCAGTCCTGGAGAATACTAACTTTGATGAACCAGTGGTCTGATTCAGTAGAAGGCAGTTTCATGTGGATGCATATGAGTGCTCTAGAAGTACTGAGCAGTAAGTGAAATCACTCTACACATGCTCAGTGGTAGAGAAAAAAAGTAAAGAGTTGAACTTGGATCCAAATTAAGCTTTGCTATCAAAAAACAAAAGATAAAGCAGCCAGTGTTATGGCTTAATGCCCATAAAAGTTGAGTCTCTTCTGTCCTGCTGCTTGTAGGTGGTAAGATGCCAGACTGTAATTTGTAGCACTCCATCCTAACACAAAATCATAACAGGGGATCTATACTGGTTGTCCACAACAGTGCTAAAAATACCTATTATACACCTGCCTTATGCATGACTTGTGTCAGACAATTTAAAAAAAAATCAGCTACTTTGTCCTAGGTGTCCTAGTGTTATCTTTATTGCCACTCTTGCTGTATAGAACAGTGGTTTCCAGACTTTTTAGTATGATGATCCACAATTCCAAATTTACTTGGTATGGTGCACCATTTGAAAAAAAGAAAAAGAGCATGCATAAATCAATGAAATTGCAAAAACCTGGGACCCACTATTAGATTAGGACTCACAGAATGGGAAATACTGGCATAGAATTCAGTTTAATGAGTCTACTGTGTTATACTTTTCCAAGCAGGGGGCCCCCCCTCCCCACGATATCCCAGCTCTGCACCAAGCATCCCCATGTGTGCACCAGGATCCCACAGTGCAGCCCACAACACATCCAACAGGTACAGAGAAATCTTAGAAATATCATCACCAACTTTAAAAGTGAAGTCCTAAGTACGAGTCTTCACTCACTGAGCAGCAAGCAGGGTGCACCACCAGAGATTTGGGACTAAGTGATAACATCTAAACATATGGGCTTCCGGTTCATGGTGACTCGCTGGCAGACGTGCCTCCTGGTTGCTCCGGGGGCCCAATCTGTGCGCTAGCAGTTTGGAGGCGGGGGCAATTGTCTGCTACCCCCCGGGAGCCTTGGCGTAAAGGTTCCTAGCCATGGGGCTTTTGAGGGTTTGCCTCTTCGCCAGCACAATGCAGGGGAATTGAGGTGCTCCTCCACCCCGATGATCCAGCCGCTACGCATCTGTACGGATTTAGAGCTGCTGACCGAAACAAGTGATGAGATCGAGCGAGAAACTGAATTAAAGCAAGGTCGCAAGATCGGCAATGAGCAGTGAGTTGAGTAAAGGCACACTGAAAAGAAAGCACCCCCTTTGGGACTGGCATGGGAAGTGTGCGGGGGAGGGGTCCCTACCAGATGCAGAGATCTAAAAGCATTTCAGCAAGGGGGGAGTGGAGAGAAAAGCTAAGAATCCTGTTTTAAGAACCTTACCAGTGCATGTCTAAGCGGTTTGGAGACTTTCAGAGACTTTAACAACTTTCAGTAAAAGTAAACAATCCAGAAAGATGGCGGGGAGAAAGCCTGAGAAAGGACTGAAACCGAAACCAGCAGACGGCATGAGTCTGAGGGCGGAAGAGACCATAGAGTTCCCTAAACTCTTAGCAGACTCCCTACGCCCTCTATTGGACCAGATGACCAACATTAACCAGCAATTAACAACTCTAAACCAGAACTTTGCAGCACAGCAACTCCAACTCATGGAAACTACAAAAAAAAACAGAGCAGGTGGCTCAGAAAGTTTTGGAATTGGACACCAATTCGAAAAAAGCAGGGGAAAAGATGCAAATGCTGGAAAAGAAGCAAACTTCTGAAGAATTTCAACTGCTACAACTACAAATGGAGAGAGCAGACTTGGTGCTCCGGTTTCAATTACTGAAGCCAAAAATGAGAATCTAAAGCAATTACTGAGCAATGCATTAGCCCCAGTGACAGATTTAAAAGCAGAATATATACTAAGCGAAATGGATGTGGTCTACAGAGCCTATTCTACGTACATTAAGAAGAATAATCTGCCTGGGGAGATCTTGGTGAGATTCTCGAAGAGGCATATAAGAGATTTAATCCTAAAAGCGACTGCAAATACACCGTGGAAAATCAGGGGCAACAATATTAGAATTCTAAAAGACATTCCATTTGAAATAAGGAAGAAGAGGAAGTAGTATAAGGACTTGATTCTTTTTTTACAAACAAACAGCATTGCATACCGGTGGTTGATTCCTGAAGGCGTCACCTTCAAAATAAAGGATAAAAAGGAAAAAGTGACTCTGTTCTTAAAGGACGAGAGTTTCTGAGGCTGCAACTGGGACCAGAAGAGGACGCGAAGGAAGAAGAGGATAGCAAATCCACTGGTGAACTGGACTCTGTGTCTTCTGACGAGGACTCTGATGCAGAAAAGGGGGCAGCTGCACCCAAACAAAGCTATCAACTGAGAGACCGTAAAGCCAAATGAAGACTGAGATTCTCTGAAAGCTTGTGTAACGCATTTGATTTTAAGATGATCTGGGGAGGGTTGTTGAACAGGGAAAGTAGTTAATAAGGTGTTTAATCATGAATACCTGATCATGCTCAATGTTTTTAAGCATTTTTTGACTAACATGTGTACAAGCTATACTGATGATCTCCAACTCTTGGGGTTTTAGTTAGTTGTGGTTATCTTTTCTTTCTCCATAGATGTAGTTGTTTCCCTCCCCCCTTTTTTTGTTGTAGTTTATAGAAAAATGCAAATAAAAAAATCCCCTTTGGGGGGCCAAAAAAAAAAAATCTAAACATATGTTTCTCTGCGTCACAAATGCAATATACTTTTTACTTTCAAGATACCAATGTTGTCAGAATGCACAATTCGGGCTTTAGGAGATCCCAACCCAAAGATGGGCAGAATTGTGCCACAAAGAGAAGCAAAGCTGTCCAGCCAGCTCCATTACTTGGGTATGAATTCAGCAATAACTGCCACATCCAGCAAGAATACAGGCACAGTGGAAACGTGTTCATATCCTTGTATGACAAGACAAATGCAGTTTTGTAGAAGAAAAAGTATATAAAGTTGTATGTGGTGAGAAGTGAAAGGGAGAACAAAACTCCTACATGCAAGACAGAAGAAGAAATCCCAATGTTCATTTCAGTACAGAGATCTAGAGATGGAATGGGGACTAGCTATGCAAGACTGCAAAGACAAACCAGGTTATGGCCTTGCACACATTTACTGTTTCGTCTTTCTCCCCTTTTCTTGACTCACAAGATCACATGTTATAGTTCAGTACAGGCTATAAATTACATTCAATTCCTGATCTTGCTGCAGAGGATACGGAATCTGTTTCCACCTCGATTAACTACAGATAAACACCCACAGCTTGGAGCATGTGTGTGTGTGCGCGCACACAACATGCTGAAGAGCAGATGTCAAACTACAAATCACAGTTGCTTAGCAGATACTTTTATTTCCTCCAGTTATGGCATTGCACTGCACCACTGCCAATGCATCTGGCACATTTCAACTTCTTTAAGGACTGCGGTATTGCTCCTCCTCACTGGGAAGATGAATTGAGTGCTCCCAACTACTATAACAGATGATGGGGTTGACCTAGCTTTTCAGGATCTGGATGGAAAGAGTCAACTATAGTTTTCTTCCCTTGTGAGGTCCAGCCTCTTTAACTGTTCATCAGCTAGACAGTCTGCCTTGGTTAAGATGACCTTGCATCTCTCATTGCTTGCATCACTGGCTTTCAACTAACAATCCATATCAAGCCCTAAACAGTATTTAAGTTGTCACTCATTATTAGTATGTAGCAGTAGTCCCAAGTCCTCTATCCTTCTCAGATCTCTGGATGCCTTCCTCAGGGAGATGCAAGTCCCTTTCTTTTACTGAGCCACAGCCTCACTCACAGCTGACCCTACCAATGAGATTGGGAAAGGTTGGCTGTTCCATTACTTTCCCCCTCACACTATACATTTTCCCTGTGCACACCACCTATACATGGGCAGTCAGAAGTGCTCACCAGCTTGCTGTCTTTGTACTGCTAGACCATGGCCGCATCACCTACCGGCATTAACGCTATTGAGACATTTATGGATACTCAGCAGGATGGGACTGAACTTGTTCTGTCTTCTGACTCCACCCACTACAACATTCAGACATCTACAAGCAGTTATTTTCAGGTGCAGCAACAGCAGGATAAAGTGGCTCTTTCAAATTAATAGACTGGGCGAGAGGTACCTTTAAAAGCCAGAAAATGATCACTTAAGCTCAAATTCCATTTTTGCCACCCTCAGGATTACAATTTGGCCCCAAAATGACTGACCGTCTCAGTAACCTAGTTTTTTTTTAAAGAAAGAAAGAACAGGAAGTTAAACAGCACACAATTGGAAAGTATGTGGCATTAAAAAAAAACACACCAGTTATTGTAGTCCAGGAAACAACTAAATATTTAGACTGTTAGACTAGTTACCAAGACCCTCAGAACTAGCCGACTGCAACTGCCCATCTTTTGACCATTTAAGACCATCCACAGCCAAATCTGCAACAACATTCATGAGTGTTTATATAATACATCTCTTTACTTATGTATCAAGTATTTTTAAAAGCTTGGGAGAAGTAAGAGCCAATACACTCTCAAATTACTACTAAAGAGGCCCATCTCTGACAAAACAATACTTCTAAAAACCACCGCCGGTATTTTCAAAGATAATTTTTTTACAGTGACTGTTTTTTTTTAATGTTTAGACTTGCACTGACCATAAGAAGCGACTTTTAATTATAATTTTGAATTCTTGCTTCACATTTGAGTAGCTTAGGTATATGATTTTAAAGACAACCGAAAACTGTAGTGCAGGGTTAAGAGCACTGAGCTGAGAAATGCCTACTCCAAATATTACTTCAGCCATCTGATTACTAGATGGCCTAATCTCTCAGGCTTTCAACTGTAACACAGGAAAAGAATACTAACCAACCGTACATAAAAATATGAGCCAATCCACTCAAAGCAAGATCTACCACATGGAAATATTGAAGGGCTTACTGACACAATTTATGAAATACAAGAAAAATCCCATTGTTGCTATTTACTGAAGTTGCACACGACAAAAGGGATCTTGAGCTAAGGCCTTCTTAGTCATTAGAACTTTGGCACTCCTGCCTTGCACACCAGGAGAGGACACTGCGTGTGATCCTCCTTTGTACATATAATCTGCAGACTAATGTGTGTTTTCCAGCTTCAGTAGACCAAATGCATGCCCTCAGGGCTTTTTTTGTAGAAAAAGCCTAGCAGGAACTCATTAGCATAATAGGCCACACCCAACAGCAGAAATCTATTAGCATATTAGGCCACACCCGACATCACAGCTCATTAGCATATTAGGCCACACCCCATGTTACCAGAAGGGTGGTCATCATCCAGCCACACCCACCATTTGCTTTTTATTCTGTTTACCTTGTTTGTTGTCAAAACCCAGAGCTTTTTTGTAGCAGGAACTCCTTTGCATGTTAGGCTACATATGCCTAATATAACCAGTCCTAATGAGTTTCTGCTGTTGGGTGTGGCCTATTATGCTAATGAGTTCCTGCTGGGCGTGGCCAACTCTGGAGCCAGCTGGAACTCCGTTCCTGTGCATTCCTGCCCAAAAATAGCCCTGCATACCCTCAAAAAACAGGTCTCCAAACAGACATACCGAAGTTGAAAAACACATGGTTGTTCTGTTCACACAAGATGGTGAAGAGGCATATTAAGAAGATCTCATGTAGCATACTTTCTTAGTACATGAGCTAATGCCAAAATCATGATGTCTGAAAAAAGACTTACTGACACTCCTAATTTCTTCAGTCGAAGCCTTCACTCACCTTATCCCACTCCCAAACATAATGGCTTAGAACCAGAGAAGACCCTAAGTGATAGCTGTCCTGGTCTGACTCCTAGGGAAAAGAATCTTCTCTGTGTGGGAAGGAGAGAGGCAGGCAGCCCCTCTTACACATATTCTCTAGGTAAATGTTCTCTGTGTGAGGCAGTATTGCCTACCCCAATTAACCTAGTGAAGTATTCAGCAATCAAGTCTAAGGATCCCTAGAACCAAAGAAGAAGGAGAGTTATGGATGAAAGAAGCAGGGGACCCACATGGATTTGCAGGGGACACTTCATTTTCTCCTTCTCTCCTATTCCACCTTTCCCTTCCCTGATAAACCCCATAGCTTCTCCCTTTTTTCTGCTTCCTTCTCTCATTCCTGCCCAACAGCCAACCCCCCTTTCTCTGCCCCACATTTTCAACTTTTCCTGCTTCCATTCCCCAGCAGCCTCTACCAAGGAAAACTTGACATAATGCCAGCTGGGCCCTGTTGCTTGATGGGGAACACACAAGCACTTGTGAGAGTCTGCCACTTCCTCACCTGAAGCTCTAGCCACTACACCACACTGGCTTTCATAAAGTGGCTGGTGTTGAACAGAACCAAGCAGCTAGGCCTGAGTGAGTCATGCAAGTCATGTGGCAGCAAGTTGCCCAGTGGTTCCTGCTGAGTCCAGCCCCCAGTGAGTCCACCCTCAATAGCTAAAACAGCCCTTGAAAGGTTCCTGTCCCCTCTCCTCTGCCTTTTAATGACAGAAACAAAAGCTTGAAAGCTAGCAATACTGTTAGGGTTCCCTAGCAACCCTTGCAACAGCCACTGAGTGGGCATTCATTTCTTAAACTTACAGGTGTTGCTTCTATTATTTTGGAGGATGTTTAATCTCCCAAAGTATTTTAAGATTTCAGATTGTTCTGCAAATCTGGTGTTGTTGTTTTTTCAAATTTGTAAACAGGCCTTGTCTGTTCATAGACTCCATCTCTGAATGTAAGTATCCATAGATGGGGCCATGCTGAGAATTAGATAAACTGATGACAGAAGGGCAGAGTTAAATAGATTAGGGATTTTATGACTCGTGGGAAGTTAGACCATATTGTGTCAAACACTTGACTAGTCCTTTTGTAATCTAGTCATAACAGTGCATTCTACAGATTTTGAAAATGTTTCTGTTCTTAACATCTGAGAAGAGGAAGTTATTCAGTAAGAGACATGCAGCAACCTCATAGTATGCTGATTTTAGCATTGTCTGGAGGTTCTAGGTTCTATTCATTTATAAAGGACTGGGGCTGGTAGGGTATTAGTTCAATATCATGATGATTTGAAAACTTTACATACTGGGCTTCACTAACGGTGTGTTAAGACTGCTGATGGTATAGCTCAAACCAAAAAGAAAAGCCTGCTCACTCGTTCTAATCCCTAGGATTCATTACATCTAAAGAGGCAAGGCACTTATGTCTCCATTTGCAAGAAGATTGTTGGGCAATATGGAGTCTCCACCCTACAAATAAAATGCCTACATTCTGGTCCATCTTCATATCCCCAAGCATTTTATGGACATTTGGAATACACAGATGAACCCCCGAGACAGCCTTATAAAAAGAAACGGAAGTGACAGCCAAGTCACAGGCAGCTCAGATTTCCCTTCCTCCTAAAAAACAAACATATACTCACTATATGCCAAAATAACTTAGTAACTAGTGTTGTCTATCGAGTATCTTGCCAACAAAAAATCACTGCTTGGACAGGGACTCACAGGGTTGCTTTGGACAACCCAGACTCAAGGTTTATAGGACTCAGTAAAAGGGAAGAATATTGTTCACTCTCATAAGATGCTCATGCAGATAAGTTAATTCTTGTAAAGCCCCTGGCACACTACACACGTAATAGAAGCACAATTGTCACTGTTCTCATTCACTAAAATCGGCCTCCTTCCTAAAAGACTGGTAAGTATCCAGGATAATATCAATTTTTATAAGTGTGCCCATGGGGTATCTGGGAAATTACAGGCCCATTAGTGTAATGTCTATTCTAAGTACGTTAGTGAAAAACAATGTTAATACTGCAATAATTAAGCAAAAAGGCAACAAACGAACCTTGTTGAGGAAGAAGTCACACCACCCTATTAGAATTCTTTGAAAGTATCAGCAAACATGTAGAGACAGATGGTCCAGGAGACACTGCCTACTTGGATTTCCAAAAAGCTTTAAATTAATCCTTTCCTTTTCTGAATAAGCTCTTCTGACCAGAGGATATAAGCATAAAAATCAACACAATAAAACAGAATAAGTCCTTTATCAAAAGGTCCTGAATAAGTTTAATACTCATGGGATAAGGGGAAAGCCAGGAAACAGAGACTATAGGCTAAGCAAGTCAGAAGCAGGTTGCCCCAGGGCCCTGTGCTGGACAGATGCTAGTTAATTTATTCACACATGACCTGAGGTCACAGGTAACCAGTGAGCTTGCTGAGTTTGTGGATTATAAGGATTTATTCAAGATGGGGAAAACTATGGACGACTGTGAAGAGATCCAAAGCGGCCCAAAACTGGCAAAGGAGATTCCAAAGCTACAAGTGAGAAATGATGCCCACTGAGGAAACCAATGCCATCTTCACAGATACACTCATGGGGCCCAAACTAGCAATGACCAGGGAAGAGTTCTTGGGATCACAATGGATACCTCCATTCACCGTATGGGGTGGTGAAAACACAAGGGGATTTATTAAGGGAAGGGACTGAAAATAAAACAGCCAATAATGTGATGCCCTTACAGTGCAGCCATATCTGGAATATTTTGTACAGTTCCGGCTGCCTCATTTCCAAAAGGAACTCATAAGCACTTTGTACATGTAAATAAATGATTAGGATGATGCCTCTATAAATCCTTTCCCTGGACTGAGATCAGATTCATGTATGTTTGCACAATTAAACTGTTACTCTTTGGCAGAGTAATAACGTGCCACTGCCCAGAAAATCTACCTCATCCTCCAGTGCCTACTTTGAAAAAGGATTTTTGAGATTCTAGATATCTCAGACCTGTTAATGCTTAAGCATCAGGAACCTGAGCTGACCTTTGCTAGTTTCCTTCCATTCTATTAGATACAAAAGGAATAACTTAGAAACACCTTAACTCACATTGTTTGCCAGGGCTTTTAAAGGGGTTGTTTGCCAGGGTGTTTGAAGGGGTTTGAAAGACAGGCGTCTTGGGGGGTGGGGAAGATTTGGGGTTTGTTATCATATTCTGGTTGAACGGGAAATGTTTTTGACCATTATTGTAAGCCGTCTTGAACCATGAGGAAAGACAGGACATAAACGTTTATTTATTTACTTAAAAGGTTCCCCAGAACTTTGTTGCCAAAGGCTACATCAAGTTTTTCAAGCACCTTTGCACAAGAAGACAAACCAACCCTAAGGAGAAGGATCTGCCAGTGTTTCCACGAGACAGGAGCAATTTGAAGGGGGGAATGAGAGGGTGTCGATCGAGCCTCAGAACTCTGGGAAACGTCTCTATCGGGCCGTTTCTTTCCCCCAAACGCCAGCCCTCACCCCACCCACCCCGCCCCGCACGCACATTCCCTTCCTCCCCTACCCCCCTACACCCTTATCGTTTGCAAGCTGCATCCGTAACCATGAGATGGAACGAGTTTCTTTCTCAACCATGCAAGCGAGGTCGATGCCTTGCCTTCACTCTCCTCCCCGCAGATTTCAAGAAGTCTTTTCGGAGGCTGGCCAGAGTTGCAAACTTTGGGGGGGGGGGGGGCGTTATTTTGATCCTGTTGCTTGCAACCACAATCCCTTCGGCAGAACCAGGATCGGGGCGATCTGATCGGGACTGGGGGGGGGGAGGGGACACATGCACCGGGGTCAGCTTTCTAGGGCTGCAAGGATTCCAGAAAGGGCAAGCCAGGAACTCCAGCCTCCCCCAGGAAAAGTTCCGCTGCTTCTGAGCGCTCTCTCTCTTTCACCGCCACCCGCTTTGCCTTTTACCTGATTGCATAAGGGGCTCTGCTCGCCCGGGAGCTGGAGAGAGGAGTGGGCTACGAGCCGCTTTGTAATCCCATGGTCTCGAAGGCAGCCCGGACTCCCGCCGAGTTCCGTTAGGGATGGAGACTCAGCAACCCCCGGCTCGGGCTCAAGCTCCGCGAAGACTTAGCTCAGCGGCACATCCACATGGTTACTGCACTCCACAGGCTCGCCGCAGCTCGTTATATACTCCCCGTTCGCCGTCTGGGCAATGTAGTCCCAACTGAGGAGACCTCGCCGCCCACTGCCAGCATAGTGCTCTTCGGAAGGACTACAACTCCCAATGTGCACTCCGCTCCGAGATTGGGAAACTCAGGAGGTTTTGCTAGCGGGGAAATGATAGTCTGTGTCAGATCAAGAAGAATGTGTTGCGAACGAGCGGTGGAAACCAAAGAGAGTACTTTCTTCAACTGCCATAGGCTGAGTTCCTCCTCAGCCCCCCCCTTTCGACTACACGAGCTTCTTCACTCGATCTAAAGGTGCAGAGGAGGAGTCAGATAACTCCTCTCTCAGTTTCCTGAGGGAAAAATAATCATATATGTGTTTCCATTCGGTTTTATAGAGATGCTTGTAGAGGAATTTTGTTTGGGGCCTTTCTCGCCCCCCCGGCCCCGACCTTTGAGCTTCCTTCAGCCAGCCAAAAAATCTCAAGCATTTGTGACATTAGAAAGAGACCGAGAGAGACTGTTGTGGTAAAAGATTAAGCAACATATATATGCAATGTATATTGAAACCTCATTGAAATAGCAAGCAATGAAATGGGGAGAGAAAGGCGGCGCATTTATCCAAGACCTAGACAGCACAACATGGGAAATTCACATGTCAGAAACACAGAATTTTAAGCCCGGGGGTGGGGGTGGGGGGGGGGAGATCCAGTCGCAAGTGAGGACAATGGGAAGGTGGTGGTGGGGAATCTAACTCTGGGGTGCCAGCTGATCAGAAGAAAATGTCCTAGCAGCATCTTGATTGGAGAAAAAACAGTAGATGCAGTTTCATCTCCATGATGTGACTTTGCAGTTAGGTCTCTAGATCAAGCGGTTGCTGATCGTCTAACAATAAGGGAGACCACTTTTTCTGTTCAAAAACAGTTCGAGAGTTGGCAACTCTGGCATGAGGTAACATGTTATCTAGCTCTGGGTACCACAGACCACTACTTATTTCCTACTGTTCATTTTCCTGTGGAAGCAAGCTTCACGTTAGCCAACAAATCACCATTTCAGCTCTTAGACTGCAATCCTAAACACATAAAGCTTACTCTGAAGTCAGAGTTTATAGGGCTGGGTGGTAAGGTGGTGGCTTAAAAAAAAAATCCTGCAGCACGCAATTCAGAGTGGCAATAGGGTTGCCAGATGCCTGAAGAAAAGATGTCCTGCCCTTTTAATGATGCTATTTACCTCTCTACCATGAGAAGCTTCAACAGCCCATTTCCACACATTCCATCTCCATTTCATGGGACAGGCCATTTTTTCTCCAGGCCTGTTGGCATTCCTAATGACCAAAGCTCACAAATTCACCAGGATGTTTTTGTGTACAAGACCTGCAAAAGACATGTACAAGACAGTTTCCTGGTGTCTTATTCCTTTTGTGTTAATTTGTGGGAAACAAAAGGTTGACATTTGGATGTCCTTTCTGCCATTAAAATGTCCTGGGCCAGCCCTGTCCTTGCTTTCCATTTGTGACACAATGGTCTGTCACAAGCACACTGGTAGTTACATGGACTGATTTGTAGGGGATTAGTGCAGATTCCTTTGTTGGGCAGAGGCTTGTCGGATTACCTTAATTTCCAGCCAAGATTTCATGGTTGCAATTCTCAACCCACTCAGGCCAAAATGCAGCACTTCCTGCAATCTCAATTTTTTTGGCCATCAACAGAATGCATTTGATTTAAAAACATCGGCTTTAAAAGCAGACTTTCTGCTTTGCAGTGAGTGAGTTGCATAATGGTGGCAGTGGAAAAGGTCACCAACTCACAGCCAATTTATTGCAACCCTATGCGGTTTTCAAGGCAAGAGACAAAGAGAGGTGGTTTGCCTGACTGTGCAAAGTAACCCTGATATTTCTTGGTGGCCCCATTCAGGTACTACAGCAAATAAACAAGCACTGCACAAATAACGCAGACCACAAGTGCTCAAAAAGTTATGCACAAAAATCAATTTATATGAGAGGACCACATATATCAGTGAAACCAAAATTACGTCATATAGTGTTCAGGTCCAAAAATAGTACAAGTCCATAAATGGTATACAAACAAAATGAGTAGTACAAGTCCATAAATGGTACACAGACAAAATGGACGAAGAGTCCGGATTTTGATCTTCATTTCGATAATTCTTCTTCAATAAGTTGATAGTGTACAGAAGACTCTTAGAAGGAAAAATCCTTAGTATAGCACAGTGTATAAAAGCCTTCAACTCAATATTACAGGAAAAATGCATTCCTATTATAATCATTCAAAGCTGGGCATCTGATCAACAATAGCACATGCTCTGCAATAGTCGGTAAGTCTATATACACTGTGAGTGCTATACTAAGGATTTTTCATGGCATAGCCCAGTCTTGGGAGCTAAGCAGGGTCAGTAATTGGAAGGGAGATTACAGAGGAAGACCCTGCAGAGAAAGGCACCTCTGCTTCTCACTTGCCTTGAAAAGCCCCTTGCTGGGGTTGGTTGCCATGAGTCGGCTGTGATTAGACAGCACTTTACACACACATCTATCAAGGAAGGGATTTATGTTTAAACACAATCCAAGCACAGAAATACTCTTCTCATATATTAAAGTACCTGCTGATAGAATACAATATGCATCATACAGGAATCAAACAGGTTTGTTAATTATCAAAACACTATGCTCAGACAAAATGGACTGAACTTTGGATTGCAAACTAAAGTCATTATGTCAAGGGAAATTAAAAAAGACAAATGGTTCGTCACAGTGTATAAAAGCCTTCAACAGTGAGCATATGTACGCTGTGTATAGGATGTGAAGTGGATACACTTTGTATGATTGCCACATGGTACAACTGAGGAAGTGCATGTACACAAAATCTCATACCTTAAATAAAACGTTTGTTGGTCGCGAAGGTGCCACTGGACTCTAATTTTGTTCTATTGCTTCAGACCAGCACAACTGCCACCCTGGAACTATGTACATGATGCAACTGTCTAGGATATCATGAGCATTCAGATTAAGGGCCATTCAAATGGTACAATGAAGAAGTGGCTCAGTGTGGTATAGCAGCTAGAATCTGGGACCTAGAGGGGAGGAGCCATAGCTTAGTGGTAGATAGCATGCTTTACAGTCAGAAAGATTCAGCCCCAGCATTTCCAGCTACGAGGCCTGGAGAAGACCTCTGCCTTAAGAGAGAAGAACAGATTGGATTTATACCCCACCCTTCACTACCCAAAGGAGTCTCAGAGCAGTTTACAATCCCTTTCCCTTCCCACAACAGACACTCTGAGGGGTAGGTGGGATTGAGAAAGCTTTCTCTAGAACGGCCCTTGAGAGAACAGCTCTGAAAGAACTTATGACTGACCCAAGGTCACACCAGCAGCTGCATGTGGAGGAGTGGAGAATCAAAAGAGTCTGCACCTTTTTTTTTTCTTATTTCAATTTTTATTTTCCATATAAGACAACACAAAATAGACAAACATATGTACAACAAAAAGGGGGGGCTTCCATTTACAATATTAATTTGTCTGTAAAATTACCTCATACATTACCAGTCTGCGCTCTTTAACCACTACACCAAATTGGCTCTTGGAGAGTTTCCGCCTATATCAGAATAAAGTAGACAATGCTAAAAAAAATGTTAGATATACTAAAGGCAGTTTTGTGTGGTTTGAGGAATTCAGGCTTAAACATAAAGGGAGGGACATGCAGAAGGTTCCAGGTTCAATCCCCGGCATCTCCAGTTAAAAGGATCAGGTAGGAGGCAATGTGAAAGACCTCTGCTTGAGACCCTGGAGACCCACTGCCAGTCTGAGTAGACAATACTGACATTGCTGGACCAAGGGTCTGATTCAGTATAAGGCAGCTTCCTGTGTGTGTTCACTAAAAGGCCTTGAAAAAGTGAGCATCACCAGTTTTACTGGCCTTTGTCAAGTAAATTAACAAAAAATGGTCAAGCACTTTGCAGTGTTGAAGTGCTACAGGAATAGAGAAGAAAAGCTCTTTAAGGTATGCTTTTTTAAATATGTCCCTCACTCTGATTGGCAATCCAAATATGTGCTCTAGTTCTTAAAAGCCATAATTCTTTCACAATTAAAATATTTTGCAACCCATCTTTAATACCCAGACCATTCTGATCTTACACACACTCAAAGAATGAGGACTGCAACAATACATAATTATATAACAACCAAGTGGTCCAACAATTGGAACTCAATGTTGCTTAAAAGTGTGTTTTTATTGTAAATCCCATTAATAAGATTAGAATCGGTTAAAGTAGCAATCCTATTACAAATCTTTCACAATTGACCTCTGCTTTAAATTTCCCATAGTCAGAGAATAAAGGAACATGCTCTCTTTTTAAAATTCCCTCTCCATTCCCTGTTAAAGAAGTATTTAAATACACAGTAAACAGGGCACTTTTTTTTTTTTAAGAGGTGCTGGAACTCTCAAAAGGGAAATGAAGTTTTCCATCTGTACACAGAAAACTCATGAACTTTTAAATATTTTTAAAAGAATTTTGTCAAAGAAGTTCCAAAACTCCATTCCAGTGCATTTCCCAGAAAAAAAGGCCTGACAGTAAATGTCTGACAAGCATTGTTTATAACACTTTATCAGATCAGATACATAATAGAAAATGGTTATCTCGAGAAGGAGTTCCTTATACAGAGCACTGACCAGGATGGCCCAGGCTAGCCCGATCTCATCAGATCTTGGAAGCTAAGCAAGGCCGGCCTTGGCTAGTATTTAGATAGGCAACTGTCAAGGAATTCCTCATCCAAGGAAGAGGCAGGCAATGGCAAACCACCTCTGAAACGTCTCTTGCCTCAAAAAAAAAAAAAAACAACAGTCTAGCTTGCTACCTAGTGGTACATAATGCTAAAAGAGCTAGAACTTTTTGCTACCAGACAATCTTAAGATGTCCTGGCTATATTATACACATTGCCATACGATAATTATTATTAACTAGGAATAAGGCCCGTTGTGGAAATAAATACAACGGACTCTAGAAAGAGGCTCCGGAAGAGTGCCCCGGCTTTGGGCACTCAGTGACAATTTGCTGTGGCAATCTCAGCAGGGTATAATGACAGAGTCCACCACTTTCTCCAGAGGAACTGATCTTTGCTACCTGAAGAGCAGTAGTAATTTTGAGTGATCTCCAGCCCACCCCCAAGATTGGTAACAGTGGTTCCCCAGGAGGGAGTGGCTGGTTTGGAGGGTGGAGTCTATGGCATTGTATCTGTCTGAGGTCCCACCCCTCCTCAACACTCACCCTCTCCAGGTTCGATCCCTCAAATCTCCAGGAATTTCCCAACCTGGAGTTGATAACCCTATCTCCCTCCCAGCCAACCATCAACCTACCTTTAGTTTTCCATCTCCTCCCCCCTCCCTCCTAGAGAGCAGTTGTAATTTTGAGTGATCTCCAGCCCCCACCTGAAGATTGGCAACAATGGTTCCCCATCAGGGAATGGCTGGATTGGAGGGTGGAGTCTATGGCATCGTACCTGTCTGAGGTGCCACCCCTCTTCAAACCTCACCTTCTCCAGGCTCCATCCCTCAAATCTCCAGGAATTGCCCACCTGGAGTTGGCAACCTGATCAGGACTGGGCCCAATGAGTTTTCTCCCAAAGGCCAACATAGGTGTGGAAAGGGCCTTTTACTGACAGAGGAGAAAGTACAGGTGCCAACTCTGATTAGGGAAATACCTGGAGATTTGGGGGGTGGATCCTGTGGAGGGCAGCATTTTGGGTGTGGGTGGAAGGACTCAGCAGGGTATAATGCCATAGAGTCTACCCTCCAAAGCAACCATTTTCTCCTGGGGAACTGATCTCTGTCATCTGGAGGTCAATTGTAACAGTGGGAGATCTCCAGGTCCCACCTGGAGATTGGCAACCCTAGGGGAAAGTCAGCTGCACAGCGGGAAGTTGAAGAAAATGGTTTGATAGTCACTGGCCCACCTCGTTAGCCAGCTAGCCATGCTGAAGCTAAGCAGGAGAGAGAGCCTTTTTCCATTTATTCTGACAGGAAAGTGGTCCATTGGGGAGGGGGGTTATGGGCGGGGGAGAGGGTTATGCTGAAAGTCCTTTGTTTTTTCACTCACAGAACCAAGCTTGGCTGCCTACCAACAGCCACTGAGCAGACAGTCCCTCACAGGAGTCAAGAGAACTGTCTTCCTCAGGAGCGAGCTGTCTGCCAGTTAATCTGACATGCAAATCTGTCTGAAGGGGAGTGGGGAAGAGGAGCAGATCCAGCACCTGGCCAATGGCACGCGAGTACTCTTGAGTGGCAGCTGATGGGCCAATGGCTGAGGGAGGGCATTTTACAGCCAATGGGAGCGCATGGAATCTTACGAAACCAAAGGATAATTATTATAAGGAGAGATTCCTTATACAGAGTTTCATTTCCTTATTCAGAGATTCCTTATACACTGCACTCTAGACATAAGCCAAATCACAATGCTGTTAATTATTATATATTTGTGTCTTTTCCCTTTCAATAAAAAAACTGTTGGATGAAAAAACAGGCTATATATAGATAGATAGATACACACATCATGCATCCCTTTTCTCACACACATACAACCTTTTTTAATTCAGCTCATAACTACAGGGTTGAAGCCCACTAAAAGAAAACTATTTTTTGTTACTGAGCTCAGTAGATAAATAAAACATCAAATGTTTCCAATGCTTATAAAAGAATCATACCCATTATTGGATTTCATGCAGTGACGTCACAAACTTTCACGTATATAGAGGCAACTCTTTGGTCTTCAGCTAAGCAAATGATTATTAATAGCCTATAATCTGGCCAAACCAAGTTGGTGGGAACTAGGATCCAAAGGTCCTCAGAGATGGTCACAATGTGGCTGTGCTCCCTTCTTCCAAGTTCTGAAACAGATGGCTAAATCCACACTCAGTCAAACTAAACTCAGTGGATCTGCTTCCAAGCAAACATGCATAGGAAAGGGCAGCATTTGTGCTAGGATGTTAGTATTCAACAGCTGCCTGTCCAAAACCTTTCTGTATTAATAGTCATTTGCTCTACATATAGATTGCCACCCCCAAACTTCTAAAATTCCTGAAAAACAAGATGCTACCTAGATATCTTTATTTGCTTTAATTTGTTGCTGTTAAAAGGGCAGAGAATCAGTATGGTATAGTAGCTAGGGTGTCAGACCAAGAACTGAGAGTGCCACAGTGCTAGGGTTGCCAGGTCTCGGTTGGAAAACACCTGGAGATTTTGGGGGGTAGATCCAGGAGAGGGGAGGGTTTGGGGAGGGGAGGGGCCTCAGCATGGTACAATGCCATAGACTCCACCCTTCAGTGTCTTTGTCAGCTAGGAATCAGTTGTAAAAGCAGGAGATTCCCCTGGCCTCACCTGGAGGCTGGCAAGCCTACACAGTGCCATCCTAAGAAGAGTTATGTCCTTCTAAGCCCACTGATTTCAGTGGATAAGGATCATACTACCAGGTTCAAATCTCCACATTGCCATTAATACAGTTGCCAACCACCAGGTGAGGCCTAAAGATATTACAACTTATGTCCAGACTACAGAGAGCAGTTTCCTGCCTAAAATGGCTGCTTTGGAGGGTGGAGTCCATTATATCCTGCTGATTATACCCTTCCCCAAACCCTGCTCCACACCCAAAATCTCCAGGAATCTCCCAACTCAGCACTTTCAACCCCATGAGCCGTGAAACTTGCTGGAAGACCTGAGGCCAGTCATTCTGTCTGGACCTGGCCTACTTCACAGGGTTGTTATGAGGGTAAAATGGAGGAGAGGAGAATGATGTGTACTGCCTTGAGCTCTTTGTGCTAAGGATTGGGGGGGGGGTGCACTAAACAAATTAACCTTCAGGCTGAAAAACCTACCCAAAAGGCAACTGGCCAAAAGGCACAAAGAATGAAATACTATCATGTCTTCTCCTTTATAACCCCACCACCACCAGGTCAACCTCCTTAAAAAAGCAAAATGCATTTTTTTAATTCAGCTCAAAGATTTGCAGGACTGTTGGAATAAAAATGCACCAGATGGTTTTACAGACATGTTCTCAGGAAGGAAACTTGGGGAACACAGCAATGGCAATTTAGAAAGCTGCAGATTTAGAACTCTGTCAGATTTCCACATACGTTTCAGCGAAGGAAATAGGACAGGGGATTGATTTTGTATTGAGCCTTAGGACAGATTACTGTTTTATCTCCCTTCTAGAATAGATGCGTGACAAAAATCTTCCTTGTCACAGTTGTCCTTGCATGACAACCCCTGGGTGGGCTATGAATGTTTTCCCTTAAAGATTATTTGCTTATTCATTTTCTCCATTTGTACCCTGCCTTTCTCCATATCAGGGGCTGAAAGTGGCTTACCTCATTCTCTTCTCCTCCACAGAATCCTCACTACACCCCAGTGAGGGAGATTAAGCTGTGTGAGAGAGTGCGTACTGGATGCTGGTCACCCTGCAAGCTTCCATGGCAGAGTGGGGCTTTGAATCTGGGACTTCCAGAACCTTGTCCAACTACGACTCCACACTTGGTGCAGTTGGCTGGGAATAGACGTGCTGCCAGTTATTTGCATTCCAAGCTGGGCATTATTAGGCAGCCTGCATGTTAGTACAAAATGCAAGAAACTTCAATACAGTTTGATTCCCCTCTTTAAAAAAACAATAACAGTGTGAGAGACTTGGCTTCTTGATTAAATTTTAGCCCATTTGTTTTTATTTTATCCTCTTGCTTTGCTATGCAGATCATAAAACCAAAGGAAATCAAGGAAGATAAATAGAAACCATGCTTAGGAAAACTTTCAGGGATGTATTTCTGAACTCAGTGAAACCTTTCAAGGCTTGGGGAAAGAAGTCTGTTAGTATATTCCTATCCAGAGTGCAAAGACAACAAAACATTCCTACGCATTCATTACAAGACATTGCTTGCTTTCATTTCACAGTATAAAATAAAAGATCCACAACAATTCAGCTGACATTTGATATGTTTAACCATTAGTAAATGAACTGATGAATGTTGCTTTTCTTTCTAGAGCTGAGCCTGAATTCCCAGTGGCTGGCTGCTTGCCCACTTTCCCCCGAAATCATCACTATAGCCTTCCAAGCTTTGATCCTAAAACCTTATTTGGAAGTCATTCCCACTCTAGTCAATGGGATAACTTTTAAGTATAGTGTTTGCAATTAGACCAAGTCTTTCTCAGTAGATACCATCAGTTTGAAGCCCAGCCTGGAATTACAGTTGAGTTACACTCTTCTAAGGCTATTGACTTCAGTGGATTTACAAGGCTGTAATTCTGTTTAGGATTGCACTGGTAGGATTGGATTGCTAATAACCTGAAGGAAAACAATATACTGTCCCTTTAACAGTGGCTTAATGGGGAGAAATGGGCAGGTGAAGCTTTTCATGTCTCCAAGGTAAATAACACCACCCAATTAGTAACATCCCATTAAGCCTAGGCTAAGGGGACAGGACTTTTTTTCCCTAGGCTGTTCACAATCTCAACTGTAAGTGAAGCAGGACAATTACATACATAAAAAACAGCTTTCTGGTTTGGATATATAAGCCTAAAAGCCTGTATCTATGACACCTTCAAATAGGGTTGCCAGCTTCCAGGTGGCACCTGGAGATCTCCCACTATTACAGTCCAGACAACCAAAATCAGTTCCCCTGGAGAAAACGGCTGCTTTGAAGGATGGACTCTATGGCATTATACTGTTGAGGTCCTTCCCCTCCCCAGGCTCTACTCCCCCCCAAAAAAATCTCCAGGTATTTCTCAACCCAGAGCTGGCAACCCCACCTTCAGAGCAGAACAATCTGAATGACCAAAAGCCGCAGAGTGCTCTGGAAGAAGTAAGTACCAAAGCCAAGGCAACCTCGTCAGTCACTCCTCTCTGCAGCACTCTCATTTGGAAATGGCCTTCCTCCACCCATGCCTGAAGAGAGGAAGGGCACGGACCTCTCTTCAGGGCTCTGGCACTTCAGTGGGCACAAAGGGAAATGGCTAAGTAGTCTTACTTTCTCTTGCTGTTCTGATGGTCTAGTTACCTCTGCTCTTGCTTGTATGATGCCAAAAACAGCAGAAGAGAGACTGCTATGTCACTTTTGACCTGGGCAGCCCCTCTCACTACTTGCTGTATCCTACCTATGAAGATTTTTTTTAGTGTTTAGTTTTTTAATGTGTTTATATTAGTTTTAATTGTTTAAAATGTTTTAAGTGCTTTCAATGTCTGAAATGTTTCAATATTTGCAGCCTCAGGGACCCTGCATTGAGTTGGAACGGTGGCACAGAAATGTCCTCGAACAATAAATAAATGAACCTGGCTCATCGCTGCACTCACTCACATGCCTCACTCCTCCTTTCTCTTCCTCCCCCATGGACTTCATGTACTGAAACTCCAAGTTAGACATGATCCCCAGTGACCTTTGATGTATGAATGCAGGCATGGGGTCAACTGACCTTAGCTTCCCTGCAAACCAAGATTCTAAGTTTTCCTTTGTGGTGGAATGAATTCTGGTTAACCTTTGTGCACCTGCATTCAGACATCGTGGTTTATAGCTTCTATCCAGGATTCTTTCATCTCACGTCTACGGAAGAGGAGGAAGAGATATGAATATGTTACTAAGCTGGGTATGTGCACATAATGTTAGGCCTTGACTGGAAGGATGCCCTTGGTACCTATAAACAGGTGACGCAAGCAACCGTCCCTCTCTTAGCATCTCACAGGGTCAATCATTCAAGACTCATCCTTGGTTTGCAAATAAGAGATCAAAATAGATCCTCAGTCAAATGGAATGTGTGCCATTGAATATTGACCAGAGGCATGTCTGAAAACTGATCCTAAAGGTGCAAAAGTCTGGTTTTTAGCAGTTTGCATCTCTCTTTAAATCCATCAGTGTCAAAGATTGATTTTCTCAGAAAGTTTTCTCAGAATTTAACCAATCCCCTACCTTGCCTGACCTTTCCCTACCTGACCATCCTAAGTAAAAACCTAGTAAAAACCATTTTAATCCCATAATCCTTTGTGTAATAGTTGTCTTATCCTGGTAAATTAGAGGTCACCAAACACAATAGACATTTCACATAAATGTTACATTGCACTTGCAACTCCCGGGAACGTTATGATGCTTCCTGGCTCAAACAACATTGTTTCATTCACACCATCACAACATTGTTCTAAGAGCAATCATGTCATGCTCCAAGGGGTATAACCAGACACGCATTGTTCAGTAATGTGTGTGTATCTGGATCCTACACCCCCACCGAAAAGGTTGGGCACCCTGTTTAGAGTGAAACGCTGGTTCGTTTCACTCGTCTTCCTTCTCGGATCTTTGCTCCTGGGATAGGTAAATATAGTCCCATAGAATAAGTTCCCTTCTTTGTCTCTATAAGCTACCACTTTTATTTTCTGAACTTGTATGTGTGTTCATATAGTGTTTTTCAATTAATAAGTTTTGATTTCATTCTTTAATTCTCTGTAATAAAAACCATTTCATTAATCACAGCCTGGTTCATTTTGAGAATTCTACTGAGGGGAAAAGTCCATGTATACGTAGGTGGAGATCCTGCTTGATTACCCCCTCTTGCATTGTTTGGGTTTCCTAGCTAATTCCTCAACAAACTCAGAAACCCTCACAACCACTTTGGGTAACAATAATGTCTTAATAACAGCAAATGACATTTGAAAACAGTATTACAAATAAAAGCAATACAGCTAAGTAATTCAACTGAGATGGAAGGACCAGAAACATCATCCAACTTTCACATTTCATGATGTTTTCTTATGTGCTGTTCAGCTTCTCTAAGCATTTTTTCCTAATTCATATTACATTTAGTCTATGCGTTTTAATATTGCTTGAATAGCTACTCAATTGTCCACTTGAAACATGTTTACCATGTCCTTGATTTCATGTTAGGTTTAAAAATGTATTTGCTCAGCACCAAGTCAGCACGAGACAGTGTTTCCCACTACTACGAATAAAATATAAATGTTTAGGCTTTGTGGCCCAGAATTTGCAAAAAAAAAAATGGTCCCATGAGCTGCAAAACTGCAGTTTTATACATTAACTACACAGAAGAAAATCCCATTGAAATTAATGCCCTTATTTCCAAGTATACATAAAATTTGATAGTTCCATTTTACATAAGGTATGAACTGTGTGAGCAGATAGGCTACAGCTTGACAAAATCACCATTTATGGCAGCATCGCTAATTTATAGTTATCCTGTATGGATGGTAAGTAGCTTTGGCTGCAGTTTACTAGTTCAAAAATAATCTTCACACAGTAGGAACCTAAGCACATTTTATTCATCCATAGGTCCTACTGAATATAATTAATCTTACTTTCAGGTAAGTCTGCAAAGGAGTCCAGCCACTATGCCTTGCCAAAATCTCTTCATTTACCTTGGACATGGTTACCTTATTAATACACTCTTAATATATACTTGAAGTTCTGTGGAGACTGCAGCATACTCCAATAAGGGAGCGACATCACTGTGTTCTCTGTAGGTCTGTGAAGATGTGGCAAGCAGGCTCATCCTTCAGAACAGAAAATATTAATTAAAACAGAACCCAGCTGGACTGAAGGATTAATTTGGGTCTATGTTACAGAATTTCTATTTGGAAATTGTTTTCTGGCCCAAATCCAGCTTGAGTCCTACTCAAATAGTCATGCATAGCAACGGATGTCCATCTGAATCAAAAGGCACATCCAGTTAGCAAAATGGGACTCAGGTGATCATTAAAACATTGATGAGTGCTGTCTTATGCAGAGTTACACCTATGAGTCCATTGTCTTCAATGGACTCAGAAGTGTGTAACTTTGCTTAGGGTGGCACGGCACATGAACTACCAGAGTTCAAGCATCATACTATAAGGAGATTTCCCTTGCTGGTTCAGAGTGAATCTCTGTAAAAATAACTCATATCTTAATGGATTGCCAGTTGTCCAGATTGTATTAAAATGCTGTAAAAGACCACAGATAGGTTCATAAAATATAAACAAGAGAAATATTTAACTTTAATGCTTTGATATACATGGTATGAGCAGGCTTAGTTTTTAGCTGAAGAAAAGTATACACATTTTAAATAAATAATGTATCATCAGATGTCTAAATAAAACAAAAGTCCAGTGCATCACGAAGACCAACGTTTGTTTCAATATGTGCATTTGTGAGTCACATCTTCCGATGGATCGGAGAAGTTCCTTAGTCCAAGCAGTGACTTTGACTTGGTCCTGTGGTGACTCTGTAGGGTTTTCAAGGCAACAGATGAATAGATGTGGTTTGCCACTGCCTACCTCTGTGTAGTGATCCTGGACTTTCTTCGTTGTCTTCCCATTCAAATACTAACCAGGGCCAATCCCGCTTAGCTTCCAAGATCTGGCAAGATCAGGCTAGCCAGGGCAGGTTTTACTACATGCTCTAAAAAGTCTGATGCTTGATCTATCTCAGGGGTGGCCAAACTGCAGCTTGGGAGCCACATGTGGCTCTTTCACATATATTGTGTGGCTCCTGGCAGGGCAGCTGGGGAAGCGAAGGGAGGCATACTTCCCTGATTGGTCTTCCCTTCCCTGGGTAGTCTTGAGGTGGGGGGAAGCAGAGAAAGTAAAGAGAAGAAGAAGAGGAAAAGAGATTGGATTTATACCCTGCCCTTCACTTGGAGTTTCAGAGCAGATTACAAATGCCTTTCCCTTCCCCTCCCGACAACAGACACCCTGTGAGGTAGAAAGAAAGCAACTTTAACTTTAAATGCATTCTCAAAGCTCCCCCCTCCAAGTCTGCAAATATCATTGGACAAATAAATATTGTTATCTGTTTTATCACTTTTGTTTTTATTTTTGGCAGTCTCATTTGATGTTAATTAAAAGCAAATCTGCATATTTTCCAATTAAAACATGTCTAATATTTGCTCATGTCTTGCAGCTCTCAAACATCTGACATTTATTCTGTATGGCTCTTACGTTAAACAAGTTTGGCCACCCCTGACCTATCTGATCTATATTCTGATAGGTAGATTTATTCAGATCAAGGCTGCAGCTGCAAGCATATTAGAAAAAGCAGACAAAGAGATTGGATTTATACACTGTCCCTCACTCAGAGTCTCAAAGCGACTTGCAATCTCCTTTCCCCTCCTCTCTCCACAACAGACACACTGTGAGGTAGGTGGGGCTGAGAGAGCTCTTTCAAGGACAGCTCTGAGAGAACTTGTGACTGACCCAAGGTCACTCCAGCAGCTGCATGTGAAGGAGTGGGAAATCAAACCCAGTTCTCCTAGATTAAGAACCTGCGCTCTTAACTACTATACCAAATTAGCAAGGGGGTAGTGCTTTTGAATCTAGCAGCATTTACTGCCACATAAATGTGCCTGAAATTGTGTTTGGATACTATTTTAAATGCAGAGAAACAAAACAAGTTGAACCCCCCCAATTAAGCTATCTAATGTATATATAAAAAAACCCTTAAAATTGAAAAATATTGTAAATATGTATAAACAATCACTAAATGTCCAAGCTTCTAACAGAACACCAGGTGCATTTCGACAACAAAGCTCTGAATAATAAGAACTCTTTCCCGGGAGTAAGCCCCACTTAATAACATGGCATTAACTTCTGAGTATAATTTTGGATGGCTGTCAAACACTTCATCAGTGGTCAGCTGCTTTGGGAATTGTTGCAAGTTTGAGTTCCCTTTACATGAAGTTAAAAATACTGGATTTTTTTTCAGTCTGCTCTGTTTTACCAGTTCCAATAAATTTGCACAGTATGTTAACTCATGTAATTTGACTGAATGTTTTCATACCAATGCATCTGGGGGAAATTGCACCTGAGGCCAAGAGAACAGTACCATGTCAACACACACACACTTGAAGCTGCCTTATACTGAATCAGACCATTGGTCTATCAAAGTCAGGTTTTTTTGTCTCCTCAGATTGGCAGCAGCTCCAGAGTGTCAGGCAGAGGTCTTTCAAGTTACCTACTACCTGGTCCCTTTAACTGGGTATGTCAGGGACTGAGTCTGCCTTCTTTTGCTTATAAGGCAGAGGTTCTTTCGCTGAGCTACAGCCCCTTCTTGCTATCCTATCAAATGGCTGTTTAAGGTCTCAAGAAATCTTTGGGAAGTACATATGCTTTGTATGCATAAGTCTTAAATTTCCCCCCTAGCATTTCCACTAAGAAGGTCTCACCGCAGGGCTGACCTTCGGAAAGACCTCTACTTGAGCTGCTAGAAAATGGACGATAGTGACCGTGACATTCCAATGGTCTGGGCTCACTGTAAGGTAGCTTTTATAAAAAGACTGTTCTCCTCCCATCGAATGTATTTGCAAAATCAACTCGGGATATATAGTTTAGAAAAGGGACTTTCAGTAGGGTTATGTGTTCTTGCCTTAATTAAGTTCTTGACCCTTTGCATCAGACCGGTCTATGCTTCCTCCCCAATACTCCAAGTCCAACGCTTTTGATCGATTTTATAGAGCCAACTGGAGTGTGATGATCTAGCCCCCTAAAAACTGCAACTACAAAGCGGAAGGAAATAACAACCGAAGTGTGATTCCTAGCTAACAAGGAAGCAGGTTGTGAAAGAAGAATAAAAAACCCAGATCGCGTTTTGTGCGTCTTACAGAAAAGGCGTGGGATGCGTATCTCTAGCCTTTTCTTGCTATTATCGCTGCAGAAAACTCTTAGCTTGTGGGTAAGGAGTAAGTTCCCTTGAAAGTTAAGACTTCCGTACTTGAAGTCCGAGCCTGCAGCCAGCTGGAAAGCACCTTGCTTTGAATGAGGTCAGCTGACCGCTCCTCCGTCACGTGATTCTCTGCTAAGCATGGCTGCGCCCAGGCAGGGGCTGTGCTGGGGGATTGTCACTTGTTGGGTTCTGTGGTTGGGTTTGGCGACGTGTTTGCAGGACGGCGATGGAGCTGGGAGGACCGGAGAAGGGAATCGAGGAACTTGTGGCTGCAGCAACAGTCGGGTCAGTGGCGGGGAGGCAGCGGCACAGAAATACTCCCTGGAGGCTAGTGCTTCCCAGCAGCTAAAGCAGGAGTCGGGGGTTGTGCCCTCGAAAAATGAAGGCTGCAAGGTAAGAGAAAGGGGGTTGTCGGCTGATGACCTTGGCGGCGTGAAAGGCTACCGTGTTTGTGGGTACGGTGGTTGAAGAAAGAACACTGCAGAAACGAATTGTTCCAATAGATTCTGTATGGATATTTATATCAGTATACTACATCCCTCAGTTACCGTCCACGGGCTGACTTGGTGTCTTATCCAAGTGCAGGTTGTCCTCTGTTAGATTCTCGTTGGGGTTCCTTGCAGCAGTGGCAAATCTTTGAGGTGGTGTCTAGATCCCAGCGACCATGATAGGTGTGAGGAGTCATGTTTTCTTGTGTGTAAGTGTTGTCAAATTGCTTCTGACCTATGGTGACCCTATGTATTAATGGCCTCCAAAACATCCTATTCTTAACAGCTTTACTCAGGTCTTGCAAACTGAGGGTCGTGGCTTCCTTGATGGAGTCAATCCATCTTATGCTGGGTCTTCCTCTTTTCTTGTTGTATTAATCTTTTCCTAGCATTATTGTCTTTGCCAGTGAGCACAGTCATGTTTTTACTTTAGTGCTATCAGTGTCTCACCTTTGTGTAACACTTTTGGAACACTCCCCCCCAAAAAACCCTGGATCTGACATGCATGCTGTCTAACATTGCAGTGTCTATCAAACTGTATGTGCAGTGTGACGTGCACCAATAACAGAGCACCTAGTTGCATGATTGTTCCAGTGTGTGTTGCTCTGTGATCTTGGTTTTCCAGTTCAGTTTTCTTTTGTTATATAGCCATATGACCCCAAACCATGATTTAGTGTGGCTCAACATACATAAATAGAGTATCCTGCACAGCTGACATTCAACTAATCTAGTAGTGCTGCCTTATTATGACTTTCAGGGGCTTTCTCAGGTTGACTTTTTAGAGGGTAAACTGGGGGTTGCAATCTCGTCCCTCAGACAGTTGTGCAAGGACATCCTCTGGAGATGGAAAAGTTAAAATGATATGCTGGTCTCTAGGAAACTAAATCATGTTCTGCACATTTTAAGGCCCTACATTTGATTCTGTTGCACAGAAATTTTAAGGGCATTACTACTGAGTATGATCTCTCTTCACAAGGGTCTGGAAGAATAGTTTATTTTCCATAAAGCTAAGTGCAGCCTGAGAAAACATTCTCTAAGAATTGCATGCTTTGTGTTACTTTGCATTACCTAAAAGCTGAGCTGACATCTAGGAAGTGTAAATGGGCAAAGGGTAACTGCTATCAATGATTGGTTAAAGCAGAGGTCACTGTTGTGCCATTTGTGTCCAGTGTTGCTGTTTCTTAACTTCTTGATAAACTGTTTATACTGTCAGGTTGCTTTCTTTTTCCAAAAAGAGGCAAGGTGGTTGAACATCAGCATTGCTTTTTTTGCCTGATTGTGCAAGTGTTACTGTTGGAAGTAGAAGAAGAGATTGGTTTAAAACCCCACCCTTCACTCTGAATCTGAGAGCGGCTTACAATCCCTTTTCCTTCCCCTCCCCGCAACCGACACCCTGTGAGGTAGGTGGGGCTGAGCGGGCTCTCTCCAGAACTGTCCTTGAGAGAACAGCTCTTAAAGAACTTATGACTGACCCAAGGTCACACCAGCAGCTGCATGTGGAGGAGTGGGGAATCAAACCTGGTTCTCCCAGACTGGAGTCCATGCTCCTTACTATTACACCAAACTGGCTCTCACAGGAAATAGTTATCCATGAGAAGACTTTATTATTGATCACTGTACTAAGTTAATTCTTCATAAGTAGTGCCTAATCCACAAAGTGCTGCAATTTATTATCACACAATTGCCCCTTGTTTAGTTGGCTTTGAAAGGGAATTAGACAAATTCATTAAGAATTGGTCAATTGATGGCTATTGGCTATAATAGCTTAAATGGAATCTCTGAATACCAGTGCTGGGGGGGGGACAGCAGTGGGAAGAAGAAGAAGAAGATATTGGATTTATACCCCGCCTTTCACTTGGAGTCTCAGAGCAGTTTACAATCTCCTTTCCCTTCCCCTCCCCACAATAGACAACCTGTGAGGTAGGTGGGGCTGAGAGAGCTCTAAGAGAACTGCTCTTGAGAGAACACCTCTGAGAGAACTTGTGACTTACCCAAGGTCACACTGCATGTGGAGGAGTGGGGAATCAAACCCGATTCTCCCAGATTAGAGTCTGCGATCTTAACCACTACACCAAACTGGCATTTGGCTCGATGCCTTGCTTTATGAATCCTTCAGTGGCATCTGATTGGCCACTTTGTAAAACAGGATGCTACTTTGACCTATTTGAGAAGACAGATTTAGATTGAATATTGGGAAGGGGAGATGCAATACAATGGAGCTGCTTTATTAAAGTTTAGGAATCTCATTCTGGAAAGGTTTTCCACAACAGGTAGGACAGGTATCTGTCAGGAGTGCTTGCAAGTATAGGGCATTATTTATATCACCATTGTACTATCATTGTACACCACTGTACTACTTCCAGTTTCATATAGTTCTGTAGTAGAACTAATTTGATGCAAATGCAAGCTTGCTGGTTTAAAACAGAGTATTGGTTATATTATGGACTAATTTAAGAGATAAATATAAATTTCATCATCGGAAAGCAGCAAGCACATTGTACAGCTGGTGTTTCATTTTTTCATGCTTTGTGATACCCATTTCAGTTGTAACTGAAACAAAATGTGTGTAAATCCATGATCCACTAGGTGCTCTACATCTTGTCTTACATCCTGGAGATTTTGGCATGAAAAATAAGAAGCAGGCACCCTGTAAAGAAATGCATCTTACAAAATGTAATGTCTGCAAATGAATACAAACCTTTTTACATTCCTAATGGACTTAACAAAGTAAAAAAGGCATTTGGTTGGCAAACCAGCAAAAACCAAACTGCCACTTTTCGTCTGGTGTTGGAGTAAATATCCTGGAAGGCTGTGATGGTCCTTAATTCTGTATATGGGATGATGTGCTGCCATGTGTATGCTTACCAACATCTGCTGAATGGAAACTGGATCTACATAGCTGCTTGTAGATTAATTTGTCCTGGTGGGATTATTAGCAGTGGAGGGTTGTGACTGTGTAAAAGGAGGATGAATTGTATAGCATGTTTTATGCTTTGTCTGGCTCCACCAGTTCTGTTTTGATTAATGTGAACATTTCTATAAGTGAACTTTTTCACACCAAACTTGTCCCTATTGAGTGTTTCTGGCCTTTATTTCACAGGAGCATATTGGTTAATGCTTGCCATAATCAGGGCTTTTTTTGTAGAAAAAGCCCAGCAGGAACTCATTAGCATGAGGGCCACACCCCTGACAGCACAGCTCATTAGCATATTAGACCTCACCCCCATGTTACCAGAAGTGTGGTCATCCAGCCACACCCACTTTTTACTTCTTGTTCTTTTTACCTTGTTTGTTGTCAAAACTCAGTGCTTTTTTGTAGCAGGAACTCCTTTGTATGTTAAGCCACACAACCCTAATGTAGCCAATCCTAATGAGTTTCTGCTGTTGGGTGTGGCCTATTATGCTAATGAGTTCCTGCTGGGTGTGGCCAACTCGGGAGCCAGCTGGAACTCTGTTCCTGTGCATTCCTGCCCCAAAATAACCCTGACCAGAGCTATACACTGAAATGGAGCAAGCAGTACCAGCTGCATCAGTTTCACAGTAGTGTAAGTTTATTATGTGCTCCCTGCTTTATCCACAGTGGTGACTCATAGAACTTTAGAAAATTTTAAATAAATGAAAAAGAACAAAGACTCCAAATCCTTGGCTCTTCCTGGATGCACTGGTGTGGTTCACTTCAGGGCCATAGGCTTTGAGCCAGAGGCAAAGATTCCTTTGGCTCTTACCCTTCTGCTTACATCAAAGGCTTGTGCCTCTGGCTGTGCTTGGATTAAATACCTGTAACAGAGGAGGACAGCAACTCAACCCAGATCTCATGCAGCTGACAACTCCATTCAGCTGTAAACATTTATTTTATTATTTACAACACTTTAAAGCCGCTAGTTATCACGCGTGTCATCCAAATCATGGCCAGCCCTCCATCAGCATTCTAGCATAAAAAGAAGAATTCTAGCATAAAAAGTAGGTATAAGTCAGGTGACCAATGTGGGTTGACCCATGACATTCCAGAGGAACTATGGAAACCAAACATGAGGAAGCATCAATTATGATGCAAACATAGAATTTGATCCTAGCATATGTTACTGAATCTTAACCCCAGTGTCTGCAAAACAGGATAAATAAAACTCTTCCTAGACTGCCCCCTGTACATCAGAGGAATAAAACTACAACACAAGCATGCAGGTGAAACAGTCTAGTCTTGATAATGTGCATTTGGCATGTTTTCCATGTATTGGTGTGTTAGTGAGCTGTTATCCCACCAGTACGCGGAGGTCTGTGAACAGTGTTTCTACAATCTTGCACTGTTGAATTGGGTGAATATGACACAGAGGCTATATTCATTTATGTGCCTTATCTTTTTATATTGTACTAATGGAAAGATAAGCTTCTATGCCCAGAACTGACTAATATATATGAATGCATAAATCTGCTTCATACTGAGTTACACCACTGGCTTCTCTAGCCCTGCATTGTTACATTTTTATCCAGCACATCCTTTCAGGAGTTCAGGGGATAACCCCCATTTTTATCCCTGTGAAATAGGCCAGGTTGGGAGAGAGTGACTAGGCCAAGGTCTGCTAGTGAATGTATTGCTGAGTATAGAGTTCAACATGAGATTACCCAGTCCTAGCTCAACACTAACTCAGAGGTATTGAACTCATTTGTTATGGGGGCTGGATCTAGCATAAATGAGGCCTTGTTGGGCTGGGTCATGTGTGTCATAAAATGTAATGCCAGGTAGCGAAGATATAAACTTTATAAAGAACACAAACACAAAGGTATTTTTTTAACTTAAAATAAAAATATGCTTAAAACATTAGCACTCTTGCACTATTTTGTTTATTTAACAATGTCTGATAACTGACTCCTTTTGCTCTGAATTATGGCATCAAAATGTCTGTGCTGTTGCAATCTTAAGTATGCTGTTCAGGTGTGTATCTGTAAGCTGTAAACCTATGATGACACAGCAGCAGCAGAACTGGAAGAAGAAGCAGAAGACAGCCAGTTCCACTGCGGGCCTGATAGAAGCCCTTGGGCATGCAAAGCATATGCTGTGCTACTGTTGACCATCTGAGCTGAGTGTTCCTTACGATGAGGAATTATTTATTTATTTTAGGGACTTTTATCCCACCCTACCCCTCAAGAGTAGGAAGGGTGAAAATAGTAGTAGTTACCTAATGTGACGGGGCCACATTGGTGGTGGTACCAAATAAAGCACTCATACAAATACTCTTGTACAAGCAGAGTCAGTTCGGTGTAGTGGTTAAGAGTGGCAGACTCTAATCTGTAGAGCTGGGGTTGATTCCCCCACTCTTCCACAGGCAGCCAGATGGGTGACCTTGGGTCAGTCACAGCTCTCAGAGCTGTACTCTAAAGAGCAGTTCTCTCAGAGCTCTCTCAGCCCCACCTACCTCATGGGATGTCTGTTATGGGGAGAGGAAGGGAAGGTGATTGTAAGCTGCTCTGAGATTCTGAGTGAAAGGCAGGGTACAAGTCCAACTCTTCTCCTCCTCTTCAGAAGTAGAGTACCTCCTATTATCAGCATTGTCTATTTACTTCATTTCTATCCCACTATTCTCCTGTATGGGGGGACCCAATGTATGGGGATAATCACCCTCGTGTCCCCAAGAAGTTTATGAACAGGACATCTGGCTGGCCACTGCTAAATCCAGAGTAGTAAACTAGTTGAGTCCTTGATCTGATTCAGCATGGCAGCCCTTAGGTAATAGGCATATAAAAGCTTCTTGAATGTTAGAGTATTATGCATACAATGTAGATTTTATGAAGCGTCAGATATTTTAATTAATTGTGATCTGCAGCCTTTCACTCCAATTCCACTTCTCACTAAAAACAAAAGCATGAGTTTAGAAAAAGGAGTACAGACAATGGCGAGGGCCTCTCTCTGCTGTTTATTATCAGCATTTAACTGGTAACCTAAAGCATAATTTCAAGCAGGTCCATATTTAGGAGCATGGAAAAGTGAAGACTCTTGTAGCACCTTAAAGAGTAACAATATGTTATTCCAGCATAAACTCTGGAATTCTTACAATTTCAGGGTCTGTAATGGCTCTTGAGGGGCTTCCTTTGACTGTGTGTGGATAAGGGTGTCTGCTTGTGTCATTATGGAACGCTGTGATTTGCTGACCCACTGGAGGGTTTTGCTCTGCTTTAATGTTTGAAAGACTCAGTTATCAGCAATAACTGAGAAGTGAGCCATTAATCTGTGATTGCCAAGCCAGTTTGGAATAGTTTTTCATGGTTCTGATGACTCAGTAAGAAATTGAAAGATGGTCAGTTTTGTAGTACATATCTCTGCCAGTTTATGTTTTATTTAGATCAGAAGACATTCTGGCAGACGGCACTTTTGCGGGAAAGGTTTCAAGCAGTGAGTAAGAGAATGCACAACTCCGAGCTGCTTGGCTGTCATCACTACCCGTTTAGACACCTGCTGAATTTGAATAATGCAGGACGTATCGCTAACCTTGAATCCAGTCAGGCTTAGAACACAAAATCATGCTGAAAACACATCTGTAGATGGATCTCTTATTTCAAAGAGGTTTTCCCAGGACTGTTCTACCAAGCTGACATCGCCCACCTGCATGAGATTTAATGTAAAGGAATTTCAGGCGGATGATGAAGTCAACTGTTGTACAGAAAAAGAGTCACAAATGAAGTTGTTCTTATTGTTGTGGGTTTCCAGTGGGAAAGGATTTCTTTGTTGAATTTCTGCTTGTCATGTGGCTTATTAAAGGCATATAAGCCTTGCCTCTGGCACGAGCCGAAGGGTGAGAGCAAAAGGGTGAGGCTCTTGGCCTGTGGCTCTTACCTAGGGATTCTCAGCCTAGGGGCTCTGTAAGAAGCCCAGGAAGAGCCAGAAAGCCCTGGCCCTTGGCTCCTTGGGTTCCCGGGTAAATAGACTTCTACAACAGGAACCATATAAATACAAAGGGTTTTAAAAGGGGGGTTATAGAAAAGTATTTGTTTAAAAACAGTTATGAAGCCAGAATGCCAGCAGGGGGTTGGTGGCTATCCAGTGTTTTGCATGGAGTGTCACATGTATGACTAACTGCCCACTGGTCAGAAGTCTTGGGTGTGTGCTCAGTGCAAGGAGCTCCTGGTTCTCAGGGAGCGAGTTTGCTCCCTTGAGGCCAAGGTGGCTGACCTGGAGAAGCAGAGACAGTCAGGTGCACGGAGAAGACTCTCGGGGACTTGTTAGATATGTCCCACTCTGGATCTGGCAGCCCAGCTGCTGCCAGGGAGCATGAGGATCAAGGGGAAACGGGGCACCATGCTGAGGATAAGGGGAATGTGCCCTCAGAAGGGACCTCTTCTTCAGCTGGTGAACGGGTATCCTTTCGTACCAAGGAACCGTCCCTGGGAAGGGTGGGAGGGGGGCTCTTGGCAGTTGGTGATTCGATCCTTAGGCAGGTAGACAGCTGGGTGGCAAACCCACATACTGACTGTATGGTGACTTGCCTGCCTGGTGCGAAGGTAGCGGACATTACATGTGTTTTAGAAAGGCTGGTAGATAGTGCTGGGGAGGAGCCAGTGGTCGTGGTGCACGTCGGCACCAACGATGTGGGGAAATGCAGTCGTGAGGTCCTGGAGGAGAAATTTAGGCTGCTGGGCAGGAAACTCAAGGCCAGGACCTCCAAGGTAGCCTTCTTGGAAGTGCTACCTGTTCCATGCGCAGGTCCGGAGAGACAGGCACAGATCAGGAGTCTCAATGCGTGGATGAGACGGTGGTGTAGGGGGAAGGGTTCAAGTTTGTTAGGCACTGGGATGCTTTTTGGGACAAGAGGGAGCTGTACAAAAGGGACGGTCTCCACTTGTCCCGAGAAGGAACCAGGCTGCTGGCGCTCAAAATCAAAAAGGTGGCAGAGCAGTTTTTAAACTGAATAATGGGGGAAAGCCGACAGGAGATGAAAAGTCTCTGGTTCGGGATGGCTCATCTCAAAGAGATGAAGGGGTAGCTACTACTTTTGTACAAGGAAATGGATTAAAATTGTCCACTGAGACTGTGGCTAATGATAGGAACTGCCTGGCAAGGTCTCAAGGCAGCAAGAGGAAGGCTGTGGGCTTAACAAATGTGGGAAACTATAAGTGTTTATACACAAATACTAGAAGTCTCTGAGGTAAAATTGGGGAGTTGGAATGCTTGGTGTTGGGGTGGGGGGGAATAGACATTGCGGGTATTTCAGAAACTTGGTGGAATGCAGAAAATCAGTGGGATATGGTGATTCCTGGTTATAAATTATATCGGAAGGATGGGGGGGAAGGGTCGGAGGTGGGGTGGCTCTGTATGTCAGAGAGGGTATACCATCCAGTAAAATTGAGAGGATAAGAGAATTGGATTTGCTTCTGGAAATGCTATGGGTTGAAATAGTGGGTCCAAAAGGAGGCTTAACAGTGGGAGTTTATCGCCCACCAGATCAAAATATAGAGGAGGATTATAAAATGATGAATGAATTAAAGATAGTGGCTAGATGAAATACTGTGTCGTAATAGGTGACTTTAACTACCCACACATTGATTGGGTCAATATGAGTTCTAGTTGGGAAAAAGAGATTGAGTTTTTAGACACTCTCAATGACTGTGCTATGGAACAGATGGTCACAGATCCTACCAGGGGAGAGGCGATCCTGGATTTGGTCCTAAGTAACACCCAAGACCTGGTGAGAGATGTAAAAGTGATTGCACCACTTGGGAACAGTGACCATAATGTCATTGAGTTTAACATTTGTACAGATAGGGAGTTGCCCAAAAAGACTGACACAACCACTTTTAACTTTAAAAGGGGTAACTTCTCTGGTATGAGGGGACATGTGAGGAAGAAATTGAAAGGAAGAGTGGAGAAGGTCAAAACCATTGGGGAAGTTTGGAGACTATTTAAAAATACAATCCTTGAAGCTCAGAAAAAATATATACTGCAGGTTAGGAAAGGTACAAATAGGTATAGAAAAAAGCCTGCATGGTTAACTAATAAAGTAATGGAAGCTGTAAAAGGTAAGAAGGATTCCTTTAAGCGGTGGAAAGCTAGTCTTAGTGAGGTTGATAAAAGGGAACACAGACTGTGGCAAATAAAATGCAAGTCTGTGATCAGGCAAGCAAAAAGGGAATATGAGGAGCATATCGCAAAAAACATAAAGGCCAACAATAAAACTTTCTTCAAATACATTAGAAGTAGGAAGCCAGCCAGGGAGGCTGTGGGGCACTTGGATGACCAAGGGGTAAAAGGAGTAGTGAAGGATGATAGGGAAATGGCTGAGAAGCTGAATGCATTTTTTGCCTCTTTCTTCACTGTGGAAGAGGAGAAGTGCTTGCCCACTCCAGAAGCACCGATTTTGGGAGGGGGTTTGAAAGACCTGAATCAGATTGCGGTGACAAGAGAGGAAGTCCTCCGACTGATGGACAATTTAAAAACTAATAAATCACCAGGCCCAGATGGCATTCATCCAAGAGTTCTGAAAGATTGTGAACTTATGGATCTCCTGACAAAAATATGTAATCTTTCTTTAAAATCTGCCTCCATTCCTGAGGACTGGAAGGTAGCTCATGTCACTCCCATCTTTAAAAAGGGCTCCAGGGGAGATCCAGGAAATCACAGGCCAGTCAGTCTGACATCGATACCGGGTAAGTTGGTGGAAACTGTTATTAAGGAAATAATTAGTAGGCACACTGATGAACAAAAACTATTGAGGCAGACTCAGCATGGGTTCTGTAAGGGAAGATCTTGTCTCACTAGCCTGTTAGTGTTTCTTGAGGGAGTGAACAAATATGTGGACAAGGGGGACCCAATAGATATTATTTACCTTGACTTCCGGAAAGCTTTTGATACAGTTCCTCATCAAAGGCTCCTAAGTAAGCTCAATAGTCATGGGATAAAAGGACAAATCCTCTTGTGGATCAAAAGCTGGCTTATAAATAGGAAACAGAGAGTGAATATAAATGGGAAACTTTCTCAGTGGAGGGTGGTAAGCTGTGGAGTACCACAGGGATCAGTACTCGGTCCGATGCTTTTTAACTTGTTTATTAATGATTTGGAATTGGGAGTAAGCAGTGCAGTGGCTAAATTTGCAGATGACATGAAGTTGTTCAGGGTGGTGAAAACCAGGGAGGATTGTGAGGCACTCCAAAGGGATCTGTCGAGGATGGGTGAGTGGGCGTCAATGTGGCAAATGGGGTTCAATGTGGCCAAGTGCAAAGTGATGCACATTGGAGCCAAAAATCCTAAATATAAATACACGCTGATGGGGTCTGAACTGGCAGAGACTGACCAAGAGAGAGATCTTGGAGTCATCGTGGATAACTCAATGAAAATGTCTAGACAGTGTGTAGCTGCAATAAAGAAGGCCAACGCTATGCTGGGGATTATTAGGAAGGGAATTGAAAACAAATCAGCCAGTATCATAATGCCCCTGTATAAATCCTTGGTGCGACCTCTTTTGGAATACTGTGTACAGTTCTGGTCACCACATCTCAAAAAGGATATTATAGCATTGGAAAAGGTGCAGAGAAGGGCAGCTAGAATGATAAAAGGGTTGGAACACCTTCCCTATGAAGAAAGGTTAAAATGCTTGGGGCTCTTTAGCTTGGAGAAACGACGGCTGAGGGGTGACATGATCGAGGTTGATAAGATTATGAATGGGATTGAGCAAGTTGAGAAAGAAGTACTTTTCTCCCTTTCTCACAATACAAGAACTCGTGGGCACTCCATGAAATTGCTGAGCAGTCAGGTTAGAACAGATAAAAGGAAGTACTTCTTCACCCAAAGAGTGATTAACATATGGAATTCACTGCCACAGGAGGTGGTGGCAGCTACAAGCATGGACAGTTTCAAGAGGGAATTAGATAAACATATGGAGCAGAAGTCCATCAGTGGCTATTAGCCACAGGGTATAGATGGGAATTCTCAGTCTGGGGCAGGTGATGCACTCTATTCTTGGTGCTGGAGGGGGCAGCAGTGGGAGGGCTTCTAGTGTCCTGGCCCCACTGCTGGACCTCCTGATAGCACGTGGTATTTTTGGCCGCTGTGTGACAGAGTGTTGGACTAGATGGGCCATTGGCCTGATTCAACATTGGCTTCTCTTATGTTCTTATGTTTGCCTGTAAAACACGCTTGATCAGTCTTGAATCTGAAGGCAGGGCTGATAGAACTGTGCACCCAAACTTCTCCCTTCTCTAAAAATGCAGGCAAACTGTATCTAGAATAAATTTCCAGATAATTAGGGTTCCCAGCTCTGGGTTGGTAAATTTCTGAGGATTTTGGGGGTTCACTCTGGGGAGGGAAGAGACCTCAGCAAGGTACAGTGCCATAGAGTCCACCCTCAAATGCAGCCATTTTCTCCAGGGGAACTGATCTCTAGTCAGGAGATCATTTGTAATTCTGGGAGATTACCAGCCCCCACCAGGAAGTTAGCAATCCTGTTTATCACGAATGGAGCTACCAAGAATGAGCTCTTCATAAACATTATGAAGGGATAGCAACATCAGTGCTATGACCATCAATCACCAGAAACTATGAAATCCTTCTGGACGGAACAACTTAGCGCATGAATTATATTGTCAGGACTCACTCCACATATCCAGTTTTCTTCAGTGTGTTATACTTGGGGCTTGTACCTTGACTTTTCATTGCAAAACACCTTGGCTAAAATGTGGGGTATAAATCCTCTTCCACTTGTTTCTTAGAATCATAGAGTCATAAAGTTGGAAGGGACCTCCAGGATCATCTAGTCCAATCCCCTGCACAATGCAGGAAATTCACAAATATCTCCCCCCACATCCCAGTGACCCCTGCTGTATGCTTTAAATGGGGGGAAACCTCTCCAGGATCCCTGGCCAAATTAGCCTGGAAAAAAAAGTGCCTCCTCACCTCAAAGTGGCAATCCATGCCTCCCTGGGCATTTAAGAAAGGGCCATGAGAACTAAGCACTGATGCAACTCTTCCTGCCCTCCCTCTCATAAGCTGCCTAAATTCACAGAATCAGCATTCCTGTCAGATGGCCATTTAGTCTCTGTTTGAAAACCTCCAAACCTCCACTGAGGAACCCCTCTAACTGTCAGGAAGTTCTTCCTAATGTTTAGCTGAAAACTCTTCTGATTTAATTTCAATCCATTGGTTTTGGTCCAACCTTCTGGGGTAACAGAAAACAACTCCATACCATTCTCTATAAGACAGCCCTTTAAGGACACATTCCAGCTTGTCTATATCCTTCTTAAATTGTGGTGCCCCAAACTGAGCACAATACTCTAGGTGAGGTCTAACCAGAGCAGAATAAAGCGATACCATCACTTCATCTGGACACTGTACTTCTGTTGATACAGCCCAAAATGGCATTTGCCTTTTTAGCTACTGCCTCACATTGCTGATTCAAGTTCAGTGTATGGTCTACAAAGACCCCTAGATCCTTTTCACACATACTACTGCCAAGTCTAGTCTCCCCTATCCTATAATTATGCATTTGATTTTTCCAACCTAAATGCAGAACTTTACATTTATCTCCATTGAAATTAATTTTATTTGTTTTGGGCCAGTTTTCCAGCGTGTCAAGATCATCCTGTATCCTGACTCTGTCTTCTACTGTATTTGCTACCCCTCCTAATTTAATATCTTCTGCAAATTTAATAAGGATTCCTTCTATTCCTTCATCCAAATGAAGGTGAAGCTTGGCCTTCTTCCCCAGATGAAAAGATGTTGGTTTATTTATTTAATACCCTGTATCCTCTCCCCAAAGGGGACTCTGGGGGGCTTATAACATTTAATGCCCTTGCCCTGGTGGTAGACAGGTGGGTAATTAGTGGGCCAGGCACCTGTAGAAGACCCATGATGATGATCTAAGGAGGTGATGGGGGTCACACTGGGAGAGGTAAGATGCAGATAAGACAGTCCCAGACCATTTAGGACTTTATAGGGCTAAAGCAGCACTTTGAATTGGCACAAGATGTTGATCAGAAGCCAGTGCAGGTGCTGAAGTATTGGTGTTAAAGGTGCAAACCAGGGAGACCCAGTCAACAATCCAGCAGCTGCATTCTGAACCTCCTGAAGTTCTCTTGACCTCCAAAGCAGAGAAACTGCCCTTCAGTCATCTTCCCTATCCAAGAATTGTTACTATAAGTGTGGGAGCAGAGGGAATCTAGCTTTGGAACCCTCCAAGTTCTCTTCTAACTTTTCGCAGTAGGTAACTTCTCTTGATCACCAATCTGCTGTTAATCTTATACCTAAACTGTGAATTGCCATTTGGATGTCTTCTGCTATCCTGATGGAGGCTTTTTTTTGCGAAGTATGGCCTTTCTAGTGCTTAAGAAAGTATCGGCACACAGCCCTGGCATATTGTGGGTGGGTGTAGTGCAAAGCAGCCTTTGACAAACACCCATGTATATATTCATTGGATTACTTGGTCACAGATGGTGAGCGCAGCAGCGCTGTGGTTCTTACGAGTGCTGCAGAAATCTGACCACAGGGAGACTGGGTACATCAGCACAGGGAAGAGACGTTCTCCTGGCAGCTTGGTAGAATCTAGTGTAAAACTGAGCAAGTCTTTCCGCTACTGCTATTCAGTATCTTCACATCTGATACAAACTTCCTCAGTCTTTTCCATCAGTGGATTGGAACATGAGGGCTTGTGTTGTTCGAACAGATTTCAATACATTATTTATTGAATTCTATTTCTTAGCTTCCTATTCCCTGTAAGATAACAGGGCTCTAGGCGATGTACATCATTTAAAAAACAATTAGAAACATTTTAAAAGCAATTAAAAATCAATACATAAATCTCAGATGGTGCTAATATATATATTTTTTTCTCCAGCTCACTTTGGATTGTGCTTTCTTCCCATGGGTATGGGGGGGAGAAGGCTGAAAAAGCAGGGGCAGAGAAAAAGGTAAGGGTGCCAGCATGATGGAACAGTTGTTGCCCTCAACCAAAGGCCTGGCGGAATATCTCTGCCTTGCAGGCCCTGTGGAATTGCATTAAATCCTGCAGGGCCCTGGTGGAATTTGACAGAGAGTTCCAGCAGGCTGGAGCCAGGGCTGAAAAAGCCCTGGCTCTGGTCGAGGAGAGCCAAATATCCTACATGGGGAAGTTGATGCTTCAGAAGATGCTACCTGGGGTCTCAGTCTCATTTGCACCCAGGTAGCATCTTGCTAAGGGACTCACGGTGCGAGCATCAAAACAACGTAAGCAAAAAACACAAAGCACTGCCCAGATTCCACTAAATAACCTACAGACATGGTGTTGCCCTGAGAAATTAAACAACAAAAGTAATAATAATAGTTCTCCCAGAGGATAAAGAACATAAAGCCTGATGTATGGCCCCAGACCGTTTCAGTGGGGGTTTATTTTATTAAGGATGGGTTTAATTTAGAATTGTAAGCTGCCTTCAGCCACAAGGGGAAAAGTGAGAGATAAATGTTTTAATTAATAAATTTTACAAATTGCTGGGGCTGCACGAGGAAAGCCTGACTCCTGCTGGGTGCCAGGAACGTCAAATGGGAGCGGAGGAAAATCAACAGCAAAGAACCATGGGCAGGCTTAAAATCGTGCACCAGGAAAGGCCCTCCATCAGGTATGTGGGCATTCGGTCATGAGGGGCTGTTAGGGTAACAACCACTACCTTGAAGCAAGGAGGCAACCAGTGTAGTTAAGCACAGGTGTTGTGTGCACACAGCAGACAGAACTGGTCAATAAGCAAGTGGCTGCATCTTTTATGGACTGGTGCTTCCTTGCTGGATTTCCTGCCTCCAGATCAGCTTGAGGTCAACTAACCTTGTTTAGAGTTTAAACTGGAGCACAACCATAAGCATAACTTTTCATCCACAGTTTCTAAAGATAAAAACTCAATGTGATAGCAGAGTGGAAATATCTGTGTTCATAGGTCAGCTCATTTGTGCCCTGTTGGTGAGTTTTCCAATGGCATTTGCTTGTTGGAAACCATGTTAGTCTGTATTTAGATGTCACGAATGACCACCAGTTAGCTTGTGACAAGCCTGAAGCCTGGTTGATTATAGTGCTTGCATGTTAAGAACATAAGAAGACCCTTGCTGGATCAGACCAGTGGTCCATCTAGTCCAGGATCTTGCATCACACAGTGGCCAACCAGTTCCTCTGGAGGGCCAAAACCAGGGCATAGAGGCTAAGGCCTTCCCCTGGTGCAGCCTGTAGACACTGGGATTCAGAGGTGTGCTATCTCTGAGTGTCGAGGTTGCCTTAGCCACCATGGCTAGTAGCCACTGATAGACCTATCCTCCATGAAGTCATCTAACTCTCTTTTAAAGCTGTCTGTGCCTGTGGCCATCACTGCATCCTCTGGCACATTCCCCTCTACTTCCCGTTGAGCCAAGACTGAAGACTTCATGTTAGTATAGGCAGTCTTTGCTATAATCACAATTTGCTAGGGCATCCAATTATATGTGCTTCTGCAAATCAGAGTCTGTTTCTTGCCCTTCGCTGGGAATAAGACAGTCTTGAGCTTATCACAAAGAAACTGAGGTTTTCCTTACCCACAATGTCTGAACATGGTCTTGAACAAAAAGGATCCTTGGCCTGATCTCTCAGGGCAGCAGCTCATCTAGTTCAGAAGCAGGATTGTGTGGGATAGAATATTAATCTTGATGAGTAGAGTTGTTTTCTTGAGCTAATCCTCCAGGGAATGCTAATAAGCTTCTCTGTTTGTTCTTGCTTTCTGTATTTTACACTAAGGAATCAAGCACTAGTTGATGCACTTGAGAAATGCCAAAATGCCTGCTCCTTAGAGGGGTGAGTGTCTGCCATCTTATGATATGAGCATGGGGTGTACTGTACAGTGCTTTATGTCACAAAAACTGGCAGGCCCCTAACCATTGCTGAAGGATTTAGATGTTTGTCCTAAGTGTGAACCTGCTTGAACTCCCTTATCAGGTCCTCTCCCGTGCTGTGTAATTTCTTATAATTTTCAGTGCTATCCTAAGCAATTATACTTTCCTAAGACAATTAAAGTAAAAGGGCTCAGAAGGATGTGTAGCTATGTAGGACTGCACTGTTGGTTTCTCTGCTCTGTTAATCAGCCACTCCTGTTTTTTGCTCCAAATGCTTTTTAATCTTTTCCTGAACCACACTTTCATTTACTCATTACTCCATTTTCACATGACTCTTCTTCACCCGGTTCTGTTTGCTTCTTCTTGGAGATTCTTCCTGGAGCCATTCTAGTATAAAGTCCCCCAGATCTCTGTTCCCTGATTGATCCACCCATTACCTCTCCCGTGAGATCTATTAGCATTTGTATGAAGGTGGGCAGAAGTACGTCTGGAAAGCAACTGAACTGACTTGTCCCTTGAACCTTGTCCCTGCTTGTTCTCTGCCCAGAGAGAGAAAAAAAACCCTTAACTCAGAGTGGAGGCTTATTTCAAACCTCCAAAGAAAAAAGGCATTTATTAACAAGGTGAAAAGACAGTTTCATCCAGAAATGCATGTAATTGTTTCCTTCAAGTTGCAGATGGTCTTGATTCCAGCTGGAGTATTTACAATGGGAACTGATGAGCCAGCTATACAACAAGATGGAGAATCGCCTGCCAGAAGAGTTCATGTTGACAGTTTCTACATGGATCGCTATGAAGTCAGTAATGTTGAGTTTGAGAAGTTTGTGAATGCTACTGGCTATCTCACAGAGGTAAGGGATGTTAATTTCTTTCACAATGGCTGTATTTTGGTCAAACAGAAACTGAAGCTTGTTCCCAGAAGAGAAGGAAAATGCATCAGCTTGCAGGATAAAGATGATGGAAAGATCCAGTCTCTTTCTGACTCCTGTAAATTGTTTGAAAAGATGAGAGGGGCCCTACAAAATCAGGCACTGGTTTCCGAGGATGCTTGCTCTGGCTTTTAGGTACCCAGATCTAGAATGTCCGAGTTCAACACCAAGACCTACCATTTGAACCTGAGATTTAAATGTGCATACTGTTCTGCTTTGGTTGGTCCTGTGGAGAATGGTGAGGTGCTGTATGGATCCATTCAGCATTTCCATTCAGACTTCTGCCAGTTTCTGAGATACCAAGACAAGAGGCACTGCTGACGTGTTCTCTGTAGCTGTAAAAGAACTGAGGTTCTCGGGATGCTGAATTCAGGACCTGACAGATGCCTGGCTCTGTGCTTTTGTTTTCTTGAATGTATAGCTTCTTGCTATTAGTCTTACTAGGGTGGACACCATCATTTGAATATTGAGGTTTATGTGTCAGATATAATGCCTCTGTAATTCCAACTAATACGGTGGAAATAGACTAGGTCTTGGATTGGTGCTTGTGCATTTCAAGAAGAGTGAAAGGCTATTCCTTCAGCCCAGCAGCCACAGCTGCAGTGAGTGAGAAATGAGCTCAAGTTTAGGAGCAAATAAGCAAGATTAATATCTAGCAATGGTATATGTGTCCCAGTGTAGACAAAGTTCAAAAATCCTAAAGCAATGTTGTCAGTGTAGTTTTTATGATAAACTGAATCAGTGAAATACAGTGATTACAGAACTGTCTTAGTAGAGAGCCCCTCTCCCTAACAAAAACTCAAATCTTACATGAGAATTCTGAATGCTTTCTAACATATCTCTTCTGTGTTTGTGAGGGGGTTGTAAAGCAGACAGTTCCAGACAGCTGGAGAAACTGCAGACTCTTTCAAGGCAGCTATTTTCTAGCAATCTATGAGATGAAATCTTTACTATTGTTTCTTGCCAGGTGTAACTTTCCATTGTGTGCAGAAGTACTGGTTTAAGAATTAAATGCTAGATCTCAGCCAGCTCCCTTGTTCTTCTTCTCTTATTGGAAAAGGGTAATACTGGAGTCCATAAATCTCTGGATACCTGAGAGAGCATGTGTAATGTGTTTAGTGCAAAATGAATGTATCAACCAAGGGAAAAGCTGGACTTCCAAGGGATAGCTGCCGGCACAGGCAATTTAGAGCAAGAAGATGATTCGGTGAGGAAAGGGTTAAGCACCGCACTTTCCACATCCTGTCTGTATTCTGGATTGTGCCCACTGGAAGCATATTTTCTAGTTTAATGCCCCCCCCCATTATATCACTATGCATATTTGCTTATAGCATGCAGTTTGGGCCTAAGGTGAGTAACAGAGAGAAACTTAGACGGGTAAGTCCTATGTGAACCTTCCTGTGCTTTGCATCTACCAAGGTTAGTATTGTCTACTGTGGCTGGTAGTGGCTTTCCAGGGGCTCATGCAGAGGTCTTCCACATCACCTGCCACCTGATCCTTTTGGCTGCTGATCTAGGGATTGAGCCCCAAAGGGTTAAATGTGTAATACCAGATAAGAGACACCCCCTTCAATTTATATAGAAGTCCAACTTCTGTGACTACATAGTTGCTGTGTATTTGCTTGTATGGTATTATGTATTTGGCTTCTAAAGTTGTCAAAAGGATTCTGAATTTATATATTTGACCATAATCCAGTGGAATAGTTAGATGCATCTTTACCATGTACTGGAATGATTTCTAAAACTTTAGCTGTTGCAGACCCTGTTGTGTTTATGTTTTCTTCAAAGTACTGATAACTTGTGCTCTCAGGGAACAGGCTCCCAATATAGTACTGAAAAACTCTGGAACTGAGCTCACTGAGCACAACAGCTGAAGAACAGTGCCCAAACATCAGTCATAGCTCCACAACAATGACCACAAAAGAGTGATTATGAGTCAGTGATAAAATGAATGATAAAGCCAGAAGATCAGTGTAGGTTCAGGAGAAGAAAAGGAGAAAGAATCCATTGACATGACAAAAAATGCACATGACAAAAAAATGTAGACGTAAGATTTTGACCGACCCCCTAAAACCCAACCAGCTGGGTAACCAGCAAATTAGGGCACCACAATGGAACCAGCAAATTAGGGCTCCACCAAAGTGGAAGCACCACAATGGAAAAGACCATGTCTCTCTTAACCCACCTATCTTATCTCTGAACATGGAGACATGCAGAGAAAGGCCTCTGTAGAGGATCTTGATTGCTGAACAGGTTCCTACAGGAGTGCGTGGTCCTTCATATACTCTGATCTTGAATCATTTGGATCTGCATATTCCAGTGGTACCTGGCTAAAATCTCAGCAGGCAGATAGACTGAACAGAATGGTTTCATGAATTTTTATTGGCCATTGCTTATTGCCCCAGAGCATTACGTAATGTACTAGTTACTGTAATACCTGAAGCTATTTTATGCTGAGTAGGATAGCCCAGGCTAGCCTGATCTCATCAGATCTTGGAAGCTAAGCAGGCTCGGCCCTGGTTAGTAGCCCTGGTTAATATTTGGATGGAAGACTTCCAAGAAATACCAGGGTGTGGTGAACCACTCTGAATGTCTCTTGCCTGGAAAATCCTACGGGGTCACTATATGTCAGCTGTGATTTGATGGCACTTTCCACCACCACGACCAGACTGTAAAGTACTGGATGCTGTTGTGCCAGAATGTTTACCAACTTCCCATGATTCCCATGCAATCCTGAGAAAAGTGGAATTGAAGACAATCTGGTATTCCCAGTGATTGTCTTTGGAAGATATTTACAGAGGTTCTTTTTCTGCTGCTCTTTCTGCTTCTAACAAGAGTCTGTACTTCATCCCAATGACTTATTTGGGAATGATGATCTCCTTAAGCAAAGGGGCTTCATGTGCCCTAGCACACTTAGTATTTCCTTTAACAGACTCTGTATTGCTGTTAGAAAGGATTAACTGAATCCCATTGTGTATTTAATTTTCTAATTTGATGCTTTCTGTAGATAATTTGGGAATGAAAACATTTGCAAAGGAAACCTGAAAACCCGCCTGACTTTGTGTTGTCCTTCTTCTCTTCCCTCCTAGGCTGAAAAATTTGGCGATTCCTTTGTGTTTGAAGGCATGTTGAGTGAACAAGTGAAGAGTGGAATTCAGCAGGCAGTGAGTCATGCGCTTTTCAGCTAGTGTTCTTGGGCCTTATAATTTGAGATTGTGTACCCTTTTTTATTGTAACAGTAGTAATAATACTGTCTGCCGCAGTACTGTCATCAGAGTACAAAGGGACCTGCAAAGATGTGTGAATTTCAGTGTGGAAGCAGTAGGATAGGTAACTTGCAGGATTGGGTTACTGCTGTGAATTAGGGCATGATGCCCCTTCCTAGGTGGAATGGGGTGAAGGTGGGTGAGAATATATAAACTGAAAGCCTATAGGGAATGTTTATTTAGGTTCTTCTACTTCCCTTCGGGAGCAATGCAATGGCTTACCTTAAATGGAGGAGCTGTAGGACTACATCCTTCCTTGTAAGCATAAAACCTTGGCTCTGAAACTGCACATTTCACAAGCTCTGAAACTGGACTTTTGATGGATATCCTCAAGGTGCCTTTTGAAGGCCTGCGGCATGCACACACTACTTATGTAGGGGCTTGGAGGAGGGGGTTGTCAATTATTTATAATGCCATATTCATATTAAAAAACAATCTCTTACCTGCAGCTGATCTATGAACTATGGCTTAGATCCTACAAGCTATAAATGGAAGCAGTTCACAAAGCTCACCCTCTCTCTCTCAGGCTTCTTTTTGCCTTTCCCAAGCTGTTCCTGACAGTTGGAGAGCCGCTGAGAACACCGTGGGATGGTGCAGGGGATGGGGGATGCAGCTTGAAGGGCAGTCAGCAGAAATTGCTTCCTACCCCTCTTGCTTAAGCGCTTCTGTGGCCAGAACAGGGGGGCGAATGGGCGATTTTGTTCCTCCTTGCTGAAACTCTCTGTGCTGTATCTCAGTTGGGTTCTGAGAGTCCTCTGACATTCTGGAGAAATTTGCAGGGGGGACATACCATGAGAAGGGGAAAGATCAGTTCCATTAATTGTTTGTAGTATCCAAACCTTTATTCTTCTCCCTAATTCGCATTTCCTAAAACTGTAACATGAGCCAAACCATAGGATGAATTGGAGAGGGGAAAAGGGAACTATATAGTAATAGTAAATCATTAGTCTTTGGAATATGTATGAATGAAACCTCACGCCTGTCAAGACATTTCCTCCACTTTCCAAGTGTTGAGGGACCAGTGTGTTTGCTACAGAGCATGTTTGCATAGTGCTGAGTTGAGAATTTCTGGTCCCACTTCCTCAGGTCTGATGGATTTGTTGGCTTTAAGGCCCTCAATATTAATAATTTGGCTGCTGGCAGCACTTTGAAGAGATACCACATATTTAGTTTAAGTAAAGACACTGGCCAAAGTGCTGCTTCCCATAGTTTTGGAAGGATGTGTATGCTAAATTTCATACAGAATGTGGTGCACAACCCAGATCCTGCTGAGATGTCATCTTGGGTAGATCGGTAAGAACGAAGCAGGTGTGCTGATTTTTGTTTTCAGAGCATCTGCTACAGTATTCTTGTGATAGTATAATTCTGAGGCAGCAAGACCCTCTGGCCCACATTCCATGTTTAGCAAATTTGTACTTTAACATGTTTTAATCCCGGTAAAGTTGCCTGGGGGCCTTTCACTTCATCTTTAGCAATGCTGTTGGCTGATCTGTTCTGAAGTCCAGGATCCTGCTGAACACTGTTGACTGGTCCATAGGAGCTAGAGGGGCTTCAGTGTCCCACTTCCATTGTGACCACAAAGCAGGTCAACCAAAATTATCAAGAGAAGTGAAACAGGCAGAAGGTCTCAAAGGTGAGGAACACATCCTATCTCACTGACAGACCCTTTTGCAAGTTGGTATGTCCTTGTCAATCTCTCATAAATGTTCTAATTGCCAGAAGTATGCCTTTGCCAATTAGGTCCTCCAGCATAAGGGGAAAGTATTTGTGTCAACAGTTTTTCCAAGAGCCCATCTCTGTATGTTTTGCTGGAGTTCCTGTCTGGGTCCTGCTTATTCATCCCTCTTCGGTCATGGGACAAGTACTTTCCAACAGCGCCAATCTATCCCACAGCTAGCACTATGTTTAAAGGAGGGGTTAACTAACAGGTTGTCCTCTACAGTTATGAGGGGAAGGTTCATACGTTTACCTTATTCGGAACTAATCTGCCCCTGTTCCTTAGGTAAGCTTGACACGATTGCATGTATTCTTTTGGCGTGTCCCTTGTATTCTATACTCAGGAGGTGCTGTATTTCACTGTGTCTGCCATCTCAGTCTGATATATATTCTTATGACCTAGTCACATATCTACTTTCTGACAGGGATCCAAAAAAGAACTCTAGCAGTCGCAAGAGTTTGTTTTTTTACTCCTTTTGTCTTTTGGGTGATAAGTGATTAACAATAACTATTCTCTGCCCAAGATAGATGTATCATAGAACTTTTATTGGATAAAAGGAAAGGATTAACAGGTTTTCCTTGGAATGTTGAATAGCAATTTGAAAGATCCTGGTCAATCTTGGAGCAGCCACGCAGAAAAAACATGCTGAGACTGCAAACCAAAGTTTTCTTCTATTTCCGAGTGTTCTTAGGAGAGTACTTAGTACAGCCTAGGAAAGGGTGTCAGAGATGAGGCCTGGGGGCCAGATCAGGCCCCTGGAGGGCTTCTGTCAGGCCTGCAGTGGAACTGGCTGTCTTCTGCTTCTTCTTCCAGTTCTGTTGCTGCTGCGTCATTGTAGGTTCGCAGGTTACAGTTACACACCTGAACAGCATACTCAAGATTGCTACAGCACAGACATTTTGATACAATAATTCAGAGCAAGGGTGCGGTCAGATGGCGTGCTGAGAGTGGGTTAAACTGCTCCGGTTCTAATTGGCTTATATTTGATCTGGATAATTGTGATCACACTCACCTCCCTTATCCCGCTTCACCACGCAGTCATGTCGCTCCCTGGCGTCTACACTACTGACGTGCAGGAGCGTGTGTCGGCGTTTTTTAAATTTTTTCCTCAGTTTGCACATGCGCATAGGCACCCCTCTGTAGAAGAGGGGGGAACTGTCAATGCAGATGCGTAGAACCACCAGGGCCAATCAATCCAACCCCCCCAACAAAAGACTTCCTTTTAAATGTTTGACCCGAAAATGGCCTCAGTGAGATCCTGAACTCATCTAAATGCTAAAACAAGTGACCATTTAAATGTTGGTTTTCTAAACGCGGTGGTGGAGCTCCGCCTATGTGCACACTGCCAACACATTAAAAATTGGCGGGCGAAAAGCAGAAGCCTCAGGCAGCTTTTGAGTGGTGAGGGGGTTTTAACCGGAAGTGGCTTGACACCACAGGAGCAATCAGATGTCAGAAAAGTGCAGCTAGAACTGGAGAATCAGGAAAACACCACTTGGGGACCTGGTATCAAAATACTCCGTTTTAAAAGGGATTTGAGCCGGAAAGTGATGGCTGGAGATGGTGCGCAGATGCTGGGTGTGTGAATGTGGATATAAAATCTGTTACTGAAGCATGCTGAAGGCAGATCAAATGACCCATCTGAATGCACCCCAAGAGTGCTAATTTTTTAAGCATGTTTTTATTTTAAGTAAAAAAACCCTTTGTGTTTGTGTCCCTTATAAAGTTTATATCTCCACTACCTTGCATTACATTTCATGACACACATGGCCCGGCCCAACAAGGTGTCAAATCCAGCCCTCATAACAAATGGGTTCGACACCCTTGGCTTAGGACATATTCCCCTGTCTGCACATTCAAGCCCACAGTACATGAGTTTGCTTCTAGTTTTGTAAATCTGAGTATCTCTGTATCAATATCTTTGTCCTTTTAATATATACTGGAATGCCAATCCAAATATACAGAATTGGGTTGAAATGCCTGAAAGGTACTCCTGTACTGTGACTTATGTGCAGGTCTGTGGTGCTATTTGTATGACCATGCAATGTGGGAGCACACCTTGGTGTTAAAAAGAATAGGAACATTTTTTCCCCAGGTTGTAGACGGTATTGAAGATGGTAATTATTGCAACCTGTGTATCAAAAACTGAATGTAGTAGTGAGGTAAAGAGGATCTCTTTTGCTAGATGATTAACAGTATAGTCCTAAATGAAGCTGCATTCTCCTTCAGTGGGGGAAGTCATCCAGGAACTGGTTAGGTCACGCCTCTGCTCGCTCGATAGGCTATGCAAATTTCTTTTGTTGCGTAGCTCCTGTTGGAGTGGCCCTGGCTGACCTCTCCAGTTCCTGCATAGCCCCTACGCTCGGTAGGACATTGGAGCTCCTGCTCCAAGCCATAGAATTATACAACTAAGAGAGAGAAAAATTTTTAAATACCAGAAATCCAGTCCCTTGCTGATCCCCTGTCCTGCCCTCATTCGGGGGGGGGGAAGAAAAAAGGGGAAGTCGATTGAAGAGGATCCAGATCGTTGGAATACAAGAACTCTTCAAGGCCAGGGACGGCGGAAGATGGCCGAGGCGGCCCGACCAGAGGAGCAGCTGCCTGTAACTCCCGAGGCTTCGGGGGTTGGGCAGCAGAAGACGCAGCGGCTGGTAATCGCGCCGCCAGCGTTTAAAAGCAGCTCCTCCTCCGCGGGACCGGCTGAACGCACAGAGCCAGCCGGCTCCCGCGGACTCGCCCACGTGGTCTCCGACGGCGCCGCGGCATCAGCGGAGGACGGCGGACGTGCGGCGGCGCAGGCTCCGGCCCCCGGCCCGCAGCCAGGAAAGAAGAGGAAAAAGGCGGCTGGCGGGGCGGCCAGCGGAGCCAAGAGGCCCAAGAAACGCCGCGGGAAGGACGCGGGGCCGGCGAGCCCCCTGGGTGAGACCATCCCTGGGGGGGGGGAGGCCCCAACGGCGGAAGACGGAGACATACCGGCTACAGCTACAGCAGTAATGCCGGTCCCCGGCCAGTCTCCACCCCAACTAAGACCTATGCCGCGACCGGGATTAGACCAGCCGGGGGCCCCCAAAGGGGCGTCCCTGAATGGCTCCCGCCACAGCCATCTTGTCCGGGAGAGGGCCCATCCAACCCGCCCCAGCCTCCGGGTGAGCGCCCTGCGCAGAACAGCGGCACTGACCAGGCACAGGCCAGGCATTTCGCCCCCTGGGGTTTCTTCGGGCCGCATCCACAGTGGGCGGCGGCGGGCAGCACGCAGGCGGCCCCGTTTCCTGTAACCCAGGCTCCTAGCTTTCTATCGGCTGCGGCCTTACCCCCCCCACCTCAGGGGTTGGGTGGGGCAGGCTTCGGCGGCTTCATGCCCACTACTTTTCCGGCTGGACAGCCTTGGATGTGGCCTCTGACCGGGGGAGCCTGGCAGACCCCACCATGGGCCCTTGCAGGACTGCAAGGGGGGGGCCCCGACCCTATTACCCTGGGACTAGGGGGCGAGGGGGTCAGTGGCAGGACGTGCCCCAGGATGACTAAGAGGAGGCGAAGGCACCACTCCTCGCAATCCAGGTCATCATCCTCAAGCTCTAGGTCTCCTTCCCCGCGGATAAGGCGCGGCGACCACAGGGCCGTGAGCCCAGGTGCCCGGTCAGGGACCTCAGAGGCAGAAATAGACAGACCCCATCAGGCCGCCTCACTCAGCGGATTGGGAAGGCCGATAACGGGCGAGGTCACAGGGAGGCCTCGCCGGCACAGTGAGGGCTCTGAGCAGATAGAGACAGCCTCCACGATCACGTCCGCCGCCCCCAACGAGAAGGAGGAAGGAGAGTGGTCAGGGGACGAGACGGAGGTTAAACCCACCTCGTCCCGCCTATTCCAAATAGAACATTTCCAGCGGCTATTGACAAAGGTCATCTCCACTCTAAATTACCAGGTAGAGGTGGTGGAAAAGCCTAGATCTTCAGCGTCGGCAAAATTGGATCCGAGAGGTTTCAAAAAACCAATAAAGGTCCAGACCTTTTCGCCCTTCCCAGATTACTTCGAGGACGTGATACGGGAGGAATGGGCAAATCCAGGCGGGGGAGCATCTCTCCTTTCAATAGCGAAACGCCTTTACATGCTACCCGAGGACACAATGGAGGATCTGAAAGTGCCCCTGGTGGACGCCCCGGTGGTGGCGATGCATTCGGGGGCCGTCCTCTCCAAAGACGGGGAAAACGTTCTGAAGGACGGCATGGACAAGAAGAATGAGGCCGCACTGAAGAAAGCCCATGAGGCCATATCACTAGCGATCCGCTCGGCTGCAGCCTTGTCGAACTTCACCAGGGCAACGGCCATTTGGGCGGACAATCTACTAGGAAACCCAGAGGTGTCTCCCCTGGAACTAAGGAGGTCGCTTCTCAAGATAAAGCGCGCGGCGGAATTCGCAGCGGATGCCTCACAGGACAACATTCAGTTCTGTGCCAGAGCACAGGCGGCTAACATCATCATCCGCCGGAACATCTGGCTCAAGCACTGGAAGGTAGACACTTTATCCAAAAGCAATTTGGCTACAGAAAAGTTTTCCGGCCGACTCCTCTTTGGGGAGTCAAATCTGGACAAGGTCCTGGTGGAAACGAGGGAGAAGAAGAAAGCCATGCCCTCATCCGCTCACCGCCGGGAACGGGAATTCAAGGGCAGATCTTCCCATTCCTTTCGCGGCCACTTCAACGCGGGGAGGGGCGCGACGGCCGGGACCACAGGCCGTTCAAGTCGTTCAAATACGGTGCAAGAGCAAATAACCGAAGCACACCAAACTACAGGAATGATAAAGCCGCCCCACCCAAGAAACAATCAGCGTGACTGCCAGGTTGGGGGTCGGCTCCAGGCGTTCGCACAAGCCTGGAGCCGAACTACAACAGACCAGTGGGTACTGAAGATTGTGTCTCAGGGATACAAAATAGAACTCACTGGCATACCACCTCACAGCTTCAAACCTTCACCAGCCCCAAAAAGTTCAGCGCGTCTACGACAGCTACGGGAGGCAATCCAGCACCTTCTGGAAATCGGAGCCGTGGAACCCGTCCCCATAGCAGAACGCTTCAAAGGGATATATTCGGTACTTTTCGTCGTACCAAAGAAGTCAGGAGACTGGAGAGCGGTCCTAAACCTCCGTGGCCTCAACAGATGGGTGGCGAGGAAAAAATTCCGGATGGAATCCCTACGCCACATCCTGCAGGTATTGCAACAGGGAGACTTCATGACTTCCATGGACCTCAAGGAGGCCTACTTACATATTCCTATACACCCTTCGTCCAGGCGGTTCCTGCGGTTCTGTTTTCAAGATCAGCATTTCCAGTACAAGGCCCTACCCTTTGGCCTTTCATCAGCACCCGAGTCTTCACCAAGGTTCTGGTGACCCTGGTGGCGGCCTTGCGCATGGAAGGAATACACATCCATCCGTATCTGGACGATGCCCTTCTGCACGCGAGGGACTACCAGACAGCGATCCAATATACTCAGAGAGCCAAGGAACTTCTGCGGGCGCACGGCTTTATTATCAACGAGGAAAAGAGCCACTTGACACCCACACAGGACCTCGTGCACCTGGGCGCGAGACTGGACACGAGGACAGCCACGGTGTCACTACCGGTGGACAAGCAGATCAGAATTCGGACCCTAGTGACAAAGGTCAGAAACAGAACACAGGCAGACCTGATGCAACTGGCGGCACTGCAGGGCCTTATGATATCAACAATCGACTTGATTCCATGGGCGCGACTCCACGCCAGACCATTGCAGTGGGTCCTGCTACCGTTTCAACAGGACATTGCCAGACGGCGACACATCAACATACGGATATCGGACGACCTCCGAAGGGACCTGCACTGGTGGACACAGGAATCAAACCTGAACAAGGCCATTACCTTTCTACGTCCACATCAACTCGTGATAACCACGGACGCGAGCAAAAGGGGCTGGGGGGCTCACTGCGGCCACCTGATAGCGCAAGGCAGATGGTCCCCGGCCCAGGCCGCGCACAGCATCAACTGGTTGGAGCTTCGGGCAGTCTCACTAGCGCTGAGCGCCTTCCACCAACACGTGAAACATCAGCACATTTTAGTGCGCACCGACAACATGTCAACGAAGGCACACATCAACCGACAAGGCGGCACCCGGTCGAAGTCCCTGTTCAAGGAGGCGCGGGCCCTGTTGCTATGGGCGGAGAGACATACATTGAGCCTCAGGGCAGAACACCTCCGGGGCCTCTCAAATCAGCAGGCGGACTGGCTCAGCAGGGAGGACCTGGACCCAGGCGAATGGGCCCTGAACAAAGAGGTGTTCGAGCAGATCACACTACGGTTCGGAAAGCCCGTGATGGACCTCCTGGCAAACTCCCAGAATCACCAAGTCGACCGGTTCATATCCCGATACCACGACCCGGGAGCGGAAGGGACGGATGCACTATCTCATCCATGGCCCCGGGGTCTCCTTTACGCATTCCCACCGACGCCCTAATAGGGGCAACGCTCAGCAAAATCAGGAGGGAGGGGCGACAGTGGTCTTCGTGGCTCCACATTGGCCGAGAAGGCCGTGGTTCGCAGAACTGGTGCAACTCGCAACAGAGAAACCATGGACTCTGCCACGGAGACCAGACCTTCTCAAACAAGGGCCCATCCTACACCCGGACCCAGCCTGGTTGCAACTGACTGCGTGGAAATTGAGCGTACCCGACTGACTAACATGGGGTTTCCGAGAGAGGTTACCGAAGTCATGCTTCAGGCAAGAAGGCCGTCCACACACCGCATATACAGCCATACATGGCGGACATTCACAAAGTGGGCAGCGTCTCAGGGGTTTCAACCCAGCCAGGCGAGGGAAAAAGAAGTCATTCTATTTCTATCAGAAGGCTGGAAACAAGGCCTCCAACCGAACACCCTGAAGCGACAAGTGGCGGCCATACAAGCATGTCTGGGAGGAAAAGAACGAAAAAAGATTTCTTCCAGCATCTATGTCAAAAAGTTCTTGAAGGGAGCGAGCCAGTTGGCCCCTCCGGTTCGACATAGATTCCCTACCTGGGACCTTCAGAAGGTGTTGAATGCCCTGACAAAACCTCCCTTCGAGCCTTTAAGAACAACAGAGCTACGGCTACTCTCGTGGAAAGTCGCCTTCCTTATCGCAGTGACTACAGCGAGGAGAATCTCCGAGCTCGCTGCTCTATCTGCACGGAGAGAGCTCTGCATCTTCCAACGGGACTCTGTGTCACTTAGGATGGACCCATCATTCATTCCCAAGGTCAACTCGTCCTTCCACCTCAACCAACCGATTACATTGCCATCCTTCTGTCCGAAGCCAAAGCACCCCAAGGAGAAGGTATGGCATAAGCTGGACGTGCGTCGGGCTTTACGGATATACCTCGACAGAACAGCTGGCTTCCGTCGCACGGACAGTCTGTTTGTGGCCTACGGGGCCCCAAATCAAGGAAAAAAGGCATCAAAAGCGTCTGTAGCTTACTGGATTCGACAATGCATCACCAAGGCATATGAGGTACAGGGCCTCGCGACCCCAGGGAAGATAACGGCACATTCCACAAGGGCCGCGGCAGTAACAGCGGCATTCTCAACACAAGCCACGGTGGAGGAGATTTGCAGAGCAGCTACCTGGTCATCATTCTCCACATTCGTGAAACACTACAGGATGGACCAGGCTGCATCGGCGGAGGCAGCATTTGGCAGACGAGTGTTGCAGCAAGTGGTGGAAACGCCCACTACGGGAAATTGTTCACCCACCCCGGAAAAATAGCTTGGGTACAGCTAACCAGTTCCTGGATGACTTCCCCCCACTGAAGGAGAACGGTACATTGGACCTACCTGAGGGTTCTTTCTCTTCAGTGGGGGAGAAGTCATCCACATCCCTCCCAAGGCACGCAACACAGCCGGACGGCTAGATAAGCAAAAGGTCTGCATGTGACGGACACAACTACGTGGAGAACAACGCACACGGGAAGAGAACTATCCACGAACAGGGCTTGGACATCACTGGAGAGGTCAGCCAGGGCCACTCCAACAGGAGCTACGCAACAAAAGAAATTTGCATAGCCTATCGAGCGAGCAGAGGCGTGACCTAACCAGTTCCTGGATGACTTCTCCCCCACTGAAGAGAAAGAACCCTCAGGTAGGTCCAATGTACCGTTCTTCTGAGTTTGTTGAAGTCAGTGGGCCAAGAAGGGTGTAACTTTGCTTAGGATTGCACTGTTAAAAGCTTATGGCTACACCAGGAATCATGTACTCATTGCCTTATTAAGGGACAGGAAAATGGTATTTTGCAACCCTGCATCGATATCCAGTCTCTCTATTCTGCTCTTTGCAGGGTGTCCCTTTTCAACTGAGCCACACAATGTGCTAAGAAGAGAAACAGCACATTAGTTTTTCTTTAAACACAGGCAGGGAGCCACTTGTGGGTTTTCAGTCTCATTTTTTGCAGACTGTCAGGAGGGGGGGAAGGATGCAAGGTGACTTAGTGTTTTCGTAATCTAATCAGTTTAACTTTCACAGAAGTGATTCATCTTGCCGTGTTCCCACTGCGATCCCAAAGGAAAATGGTTATGCATTGGAGCAATAATAGCATACGTTGGCACGCTCTGCCTGCGGGCTGTGAGGCACAATAAGACCCTGCCGACTTTATTCCTTCAGAGGAATAGAGGGAGCTTAGCGAGTCTGTTTAAGCCACATTAAAAGAAAAAAACAACAGCTGACGGGGCACTTCAATCCAACCTGGTACATGCTTCCCCCGCCCCTCTTCTGCGAAAATGGCTGGTTCTTTTGTGTTGACAAATTATGCGAAGGCAGGTAGGAGGGTTTGCCTATTTTTACATTCAGTCGGGGGAGGGGGGAATGACCATCTAGTTTAGAGGGGAAGGGAGTACAGTGGGTTCTGTGATAGACTGGATGGCAGGCTCTGACTTTGGGTTTGCCCAGGAAGAAACTCTGCCAGACGATAGGAAACCTGGCTGCTTTCCTTGTGTTTGATTCTGTATGCCTTGCTGCAGGGATGCTTGGTCTCTTGTTTCCATAATGCAGGGACAGGAACAGGTGCTCCAAGTTACTTTTTGGATGCCACAGAAAACAGCAGCACCAGAGAGAGGCCACCGAGGCTAAGAGAGAACGCAGGTCAAAAGAGACAGGTTAGTACCAAGGTAGCAACAGGTAGGGTGAGAGCAAAACACAAAATGCTTGGAAATGAATCCTACTGTCCGCCCCAGCTCCTCTGACTAAGAGACTGGGGGACAAAGTCTCCAGCCCTACTGGGCATTAATTAAGGAGCCAGCCCTGCAAGGTAGGGCACTTGCAAGTTGAGTTCCTAAACCAATTTATTGCCAGTGTAGGCCAAGGTACTGGATTTAGATTAAAGCCCCAAAACCCGAATAATACCACAGAAGTATAACTAATAAGGTTTATTAAAAGAAAGGAAGAAAATAGTAAAATCTAAACAGCTAACCAAAAATACTAATAACAGGCTGTGGACCTCTGACTTAGCTGTTACGTGACCAGACAGAGTCCAGGTAAAGCTTCAAGGTCCAAAATCCGAAAACAGGTATTTTGACCATGCAAGGCCCAGCTTGGTCAAAAGGATGACCCAAAGGTATCACCAAAAGGTACAACCTAGAATGAATGATCTCACTTTATGCCAGACTGCCTGCAGCTGGCCTGATTCTGTTTGACCAATCAGGTGTGTTGCTAAGACATAGGACCATGTAGTCTTGCAGCCAGCATGTGCCCACAGTCAAGCACTCACCCCTGCCCAAAGTTCGTTGGCGCTAATGATTTGGAAAGCGAAACTCCCTCTTGGTCTCAGGCTTGAAGCTCCCATGATCTCACTTGCACCTGGGTCCATCTCATCTCCTTCTCTCTCTTACTGAAATTGTAAGTCATCATGACATTAAGTGCAAAGTGATGCACATTGGAGCCAAAAATCCTAAATATAAATACACATTGATGGGGTCTGAACTGGCAGGGACGGACCAAGAGAGATATCTTGGAGTCGTAGTAGATAACTCAATGAAAATGTCTAGACAGTGTGTAACTGCAATAAAGAAGGCCAATGCTATGCTGGGGATTATTAGGAAGGGAATTGAAAACAAATCAGCCAGTATCATCATGCCCCTGTATAAATCATTGGTACAACCTCATTTGGAATACTGTGTACAGTTCTGGTCGCCACATCTCAAAAAGGATATTACAGCATTGGAAAAAGTGCAGAGAAGGGCAACTAGAATGATAAAAGGGCTGGAACACCTTCCCTATGAAGAAAGGTTAAAACGCTTGGGGCTGTTTAGCTTGGAGAAACGACGGAGGGGTGACATGATCGAGGTTTATAAGGTTATGAATGGGATTGAGTAGGTTGAGAAAGAAGTACTTTTCTCCCTTTCTCACAATACAAGAACTTGTGGGCACTCCATGAAATTGCTGAGCAGTCGGGTTAGAACAGATAAAAGGAAGTACTTCTTCACCCAAAGAGTGATTAACATATGGAATTCACTGCCACAGGAGGTGGTGGCAGCTACAAGCATGGACGGTTTCAAGAGGGAATTAGATAAACATATGGAGCAGAAGTCCATCAGTGGCTATTAGCCACAGGGTATAGATAGGAACTCTCAGTCTGGGGCAGGTGATGCACTCTATTCTTTGTGCTGGGGGGGGGGCAGCAGTGGGAGGGCTTCTAGTGTCCTGGACCCACTGCTGGACCTCCTGATGGCACCTGGTATTTTTGGCCGCTGTGTGACAGAGTGTTGGACTAGATGGGCCATTGGCCTGATTCAACATTGGCTTCTCTTATGTTCTTATGTAAGTTCCCAGAGAGAGGCCTTCTGTAACTTTTACTAGGCCCCAAAGCCTGAACCAAAGATTTGAAAAGCCAAGAAACTGCTAAGCCAAGCCAGCTTCTTGGCAGTAAGGATCAGAGCTGAAGATCTGAGAAACAGATATGAATTGCTCTTGTTCTGTCAGACAAGCCCTGAGGCACCTAAGCTTCTTGTGAGGGGGTGGGTTCTTTCTTTCTCTCAGAAGTCCTGCCTGACCTGGGCACTGATGACCAAGGCAGGCTAGCCTGTTCTTTCTTGTGCTCAAAAAGCCCTTCTTAAAGTGCCTGGAATTGGTTCCCTGTTGCTTGAAGGAGCCAGCACGGGCCCAGATTACAAGGCACAGCATATTTTGTAGTTTCCCACTTTGCTGCAGTTAGTCTGTTTAAACCAGAGAAACTACTGTCTCACCATCACCTGAAACTATTGGCAGCCAGAAGCAATAGATTTGCTCTGGAAATTTGTTTCCTTTCTCTGCCTCTGAGACTTATGAAACACAAGCCCTATTGAACCCAGGTCAATGATCAACATGACAGGGGAAGGGGCTGTCTGAAGTATGCTATGTTGTATATTGTACTAGCTGGTTAAGGGGGGGGTGTCATTCAGATATTTGGCTTGATGAGGCACTCCACTTGCTGGCGAGGAGGTAAGGAAATGCTGATAGGTCTGCCTTTCATTGCCTGTAGCCTCTTTCCTTCAAAGGAATTGCAGTAGTTGGCATGGAGGCAGAGATGTTCTAACTGAAACCTGAGGTGACTCCTTGACGTGCCTGAAAGCAACAGTGTAATGCAACAACAAAAAAATGCAAAATACAAGGCCTTGCCGTTGAGAGTTCAGAGCATCCGGAGCTGTGGCATATTTTTTTTAAATACTCAATTTAACGATATGTGCCTGTTTGCTCTTCAGACCTCATTGAAGTGGCAGAATGCCACATTTTTAAAAAGCTGATATTCAGTGTGCTGCAATCCTTGGCTCAGCTCAGAGGCATTGTCCCTGATACTTGTATAGAGGAGACAAGTTGGAACTGGCCCACAGCCCAAGATGGTGTATGCTCTGCTGCTTCCTCTCATAGATTTCCCCTATTTGGTGAGAGTCGTTTTGAGGGGGACCATCCTTTGCCTTGTTTTTCAATATGTATTATTAGGACATCTTGGCATACGAAACATCATCTGGGTAGGCATGGAAAAACGATATTATGCTGATGACTTTGGCAGGCTGCCTGGCAATGCAGGGACTTGCTTTTCTGGTGGCTTGGCATTTCTTAACCTGCTATTTAATTGTGGAGCCAAAAAAGTGGTTCTCCCCTCCCCATTTCAAAATATGTATATGTAACAGGAAGGGCAAAACAACATCTGGAGAAGTCATACTGGGTTGTTGATGTTTTAAAAAAAGCCTTGGATGTTGTACAGTGGTAGACAAGGACCAGGGAGAGCTGGGTTCAAATCCAACTTGGCCATGATAGGCTGGAGGATTGTGACTGGCCTACAAATCAGGCAGACTTCTGACGTTTGTTATGAAGATAAAATGAAGGAGGGAAGAAGAGCATTAACTCTCCCCCCACCCTGCAGCCCCAGATCTCCCCTGCAGTGCTGTCCATGTGGGGTGGGAGACCCCAAGGAACAACTTGAGGGTGCAGTCAGAGGTCAGCAATGAGAGGGTAGAATTGGCAGAAATCACCCCACCTGCTTTCCATCAGCAGAAATCTGCTGTGGGATCTAAAACTATGCACTGAGCTCCTTGGGAGGAAGAATGGGATAAAAATGTGATAGGTGTCATTGGATCCTTTTTTGGTTACCTTTCTCAGTGGCAGCCTTCTCATTATGCGTGATTAAAAATCAGAATTTGTAGGACTGAGATTTGTAAGCAATAATAGAGTCAGGCTTCATGGGCACAACTGTTGATAAGATCTAAAAGAACAATCAAGGGCTTCCTGGTTTTCAGCTCAGTTGCCCATGCTATAAAATATCCTGTGCTCCACTCTGTTTACATGAGCCTGGGGTAGAATATGAGTCAAAAAAGAAAGAGAATGGTCAGTTACCCATTTCTGCTGCAGTAGTACAACTGAAGTCTGATGACCACAAGTCTGAGGAGCTTTGCCAGCTATCTTTGTTAGATTGGTCCCTGGTTATTATAACCTTTTTTAAAAAATTATAATGTTCTTAATGGAAGTGGTAAATACCAGCCAGGCATGAATAATAGGAACTTTGTTTATTTGCAGTAATATGAAAGTGGACCTAGAATCTAGGGTTGCCATCTCTGAGTTGGGAAATTCATGGAAATTTGGGGGATGGAGCCTGGGGAGTGCAGGATTTGGGGAGGAGCAGGGTCTCAGCAGGGTATAAAGCCATAGAGCCCACCCTCCAAAGTAGCCATTTTCTCTAGGGGAACTGATCTCTGTTGGCTGGAGATCAGTTGTAATCCCGGGAGATCTCCAAGCCTCACTGGAGGTTGGCAGCCCTAGCATAGACTATGGCAAGATGTGCAGCCACCTTAGAACCTTTTAATGTTATGTAGAGAGTATGGGAATAGCCTCACAGCTTCTTTTCTGCTACTAATAACATTAAAATTGTAGGCTATGTGGGAAGAAGTTGCCATAGGCTGCCTGCTACTTATCCCTAACCCTGAATGTCCTGGCAGGAAAGATCTTTGCCATGGATTCCTACCAGATGGTTGGTGGTTTCTTGTATTTTCCAATAGCACAGGAAGGAGACATGCTGCAGCACCTCCCATACTGCCAGCATCATCTGTACATTTGCATAGTTCCAGAAAGTTCTGCTTCTGAGATGTCATTATGGGGCACACGGTTCTCTTGAGGCACACCGTTAACCCTCACAGTTTGGGGCTTGGTTGCCCTATTCTTTATTATCTTGCCAATGAGTTAACTTTTTTAAAGAACAAAGTTTATCTAAACCATATGATTTAAGCATGGTTTTCTTCAGTGTCTGGCACCTGAGCACAGTGCAAGAGGCAGAATGACATCGGCAGGAAGTGTCTTTTCCAAGCGGGTTAGGGAAACCTTGACATCTGCCTGATGTTTGAAAAGGCCTTCTGTGTCTTGAGCCTTGAAGTGCCAGGCCTTTTGGCATTATTTGCATTGTGATGTATCTGTGGAGTCGAGCTTCCGCTGCTCCCACCATAAATGTAATGCAGTTGCTATGGAGGCAGCATGTTGGAACAGAAGTAGGTCAGTTCAACGCAGTGTTTGATGTTCTTGGGAAATAGAAGAGCCTGGCTGGTGAAAATGCGGAGCAGGTGAACACAAAAAATGCATCACCTTAAGGCCACTCAGCTTCCGTTTGGCAGAAGCCCATTCTACTTGTATTGTCTGTGTCCTGCTAAACAAACCAGAGTGGGCAGGAAATCCATTGTGAGATGGGTAGAATGGCAAGGTTGAGAGACCGACTCATTAATGTGATAGGCATGGAACAGCAGGTTGGCTTGAAGTACCAAGACCTGCTACTACTCTAGGTGTCAGTGTGTGGGATAAGGGTAGTTGTACAGCCAGCCTTCCGGTGTCTGGATAAACAATAACTACAAACAAAATGGCTGCCTTCTCATTTAATAGCCACTCAGTGATAGAACAGCTTGGTAGGTTCACGGATGATGTCAGCCCAACCCCAATTGTTTTGAGACTGAGGATGAAATTGAGGCTGGTGATTAAACAAGAACAGGTGCATAATTATATCATATGTTGTCGAAGGCTTTCATAGCTGGAGTTCATTAGTTGCTGTAGATTTTCCGGGTTGTGTGGCCATAGTCTTGGCATTGTAGGACATGACATTTTGCCAGTAGCTGTGACTGGCAGCCTCAGAGGTATAACACAGAAAGATGGAGTACTCTCTGTGTTAACAATGCCAAGACCATGGCCACACAACCCGGAAAATCTACAGCAACTAATTATATTATAATAGGGAACTTGGATCATATACTTTTTGGACTTCTTGAAAGAGGAAGTCTTTTGAGTACAAGAAACAAAATGGTGGTGTGGCACAGGAGATGGGGACATTCTTCAGATACACACAGTAGCAGGATTTATGAAAGTGGCACTGGGACTGGGGGGCAGTGTTCATGACTATTGCCACAACTCCTGCATGCTTGTACCAGTTTGGGGCATTTTTTTAAAAAAATGGTCCCTTTGAGGATGAATGCTCAAGTAAAGTCTGTGAGCACTCATCCAACAAAACTATTTCTGTACTGCAACAATTTCCCTGCCATTCTTTGGTCTCTCTTTCTCTCTCTCTCTCTCTAAGTTTTAAAGACTATACACTTTCTATTTCTAGCATTACCATTTAATATCAGGATATTTGCATCCTGCTTCTCTTCTAAATAAAGGCAGTTTAGATTACCAGCTTTTTAAAATCTCCCCATAAGATCATGCAATAAGAACAAAAGAACAGAAACCAGAGAGATACTTAAACAAATAAAGTAGCAGTATTGGGCAATGGCAAAGGGTTACCATGTCTGAGTTTCTGAAGCAAACACATTTTATGTTAATCAGAGGTAGGAAGTGAGGGGATTTACCAGGCCTCCTGGGGAACAGTATGCTACAATCAGTGTGTGATAATTTAGAGAGCCTCTCTCACAGGCCAGTCATTCTTGCGTCTGTCGATAAGGGCATGCTGGGCAAGATTTCAGCTGAGCTGGAAAGAGCACAGGTATATGGCTAGAGGCATTCACTGGGCACATTGATTTGAACCTGTTCAAGACTATGAATTAGATGATGCACGGAAACATATTTGCAGCCAGTGATACTGACACTACGCCACAGTTATATTTTCTTCACAGCGGGTTCCTGCTAAAAGCCTCACTGCTGCATTTTGCACCTACTGACATTTCTATACACTTTTCAAAGGCAGCCTTGCAAAGAGCATGCTGACTATATACCTCTGCTCTAAAAAAGTCTGTGGCTGGTGAATCAGCCTCAACTGCAAAAAAGAGCTCCTGGCTGCTTTGGCAATCTGTTTCTGGAGAAGTGGGTCTAGATCCAGGATTAACCCTGAACTTGAGCCTTCAGAGAGTTAAGCCTTATCTGAACCGGGTTGTCAATTTTGTCCTTTATCAGCAGTCTTGTCTGGATTGTCTCATCTTGTTTGCCCACAGTCAAACACTTAGAATGTTATAGGCTTTACTAGCTTCTTGAATTGGAAGTCCAGGAACAAAGCTGAGGTGAGGAATAATCCCAGGCAGGGAGCCTGCTCTTTTGATAAGACAGTGATACTGTCTCAGGCAGGCAGCCTCCCTCTCCTGCCCTAGATTGTAGGAACTACCATCAACAGTTGCCTCTGTCTTGTCTTATGATTTGACTAACACATGGAATTTATTGCCACAGGAGGTGGTAGCAGCTACAAGCATGGACGGCTTCAAGAGGGAATTGGATAAACATATGGATCAGAGGTCCATCAGTGGCTATTAGCCACAAGGTATAGATAGGAGCTCTCAGTTTGGGGCAAGTGATGCATTGTATTCTTGGTGCTGGGGGGGTGCAACAGTGGGAGGACTTCTAGTGTCCTGGCCCACTGATGGACCTCCTAATGGCACCTGGTATTTTTGGCCACTGTGTGACAGAATATTGAACTGGATGGGCCATTGGCTTCTCTTATGTTCTTATGACTTCACTTTGTTAACTGTCAACTGTTCTCTTATTTATTTATTTATTTCTACTCTCCTTCTCAATCATACTGGCTTACGAAGCAGTTAAAATTCCAGATCCATAACAGCATACAATTCAGATGACTGTTGGCACTGACTGATGGAATAGCATTGTTATTCTTTTAAAAAGTTTGTCTATGCAGGCTGGTGCTTTCATCCCACCTCTTCACCAGATGTTGACAATTGATAGTGGGGCTTCCTAACTGAGGCCAGGCAGAGTTGGCTGTGTCCTCCTGGATATTTTCCTTCCTTATAACAGCAAGAAGGCTTGGGAGGGATGGACAGATAATTGTAATGAGTCCCCTCACCAAAGCTCCTACTGTTGCTACCACTGCTTTCTAGTTCCCTCTGCGTGTTGGCAGTGGCCTCCATGCCCAGATTTTGAACCAAAAGCTGATACAGCTGCTTTTGGATTAAATTAAAATGAAACCTTGAGTTAGCAAAATGGTTGATTTTGTGATGGAGTGAAAATTCCCCAGAACCTCTGAATCAAAATATAGCTTCTTTAGCAGTAGAGGCACCATTGCCATGTTAGGAGATGCAGGGAACTTTTCTTTGCACAAAAGGCAGTAGTAGTTGCCTCAAAATGGGACTCAGGAATTAGCTATGTTCAGGAAGAGCCAAGAGCACTCATGCATGCGATTGAGACAAGCCAACACCCTGGACACCTCTAGTTCAGTCTTAAATGCAACCAGTTTTATCTGCATATCATCTGCATACCAAACATCAGATGTACAGTACTCAGTGCTTCATATTGAGTGGCACAAAGTCCAAATAAAATTAGTCTAATTTCAATTAATTTAGTATAAAAGATGAGTGGGGAAAAGGTCCTAAAACTTTTTACAAGTAGGGTAAGAAAAGTGCTCAACCTAGCTACTACATTTTAATTGTGCAAAAATGCATTCTATATACATTTAGGAATATTCAGTATCAAAACAACCAAGCTCTACATTACAGGAAGCCTTACAAACAGGTTGTCTCTGGCCTAATGCATGGATCAGAGGCTGAGGAAGAATAAGCTGAGTCTAGAGAAGACTTCATGTTGGTTAGGAAGGCCAGTGTTCTGGAAGAAATTGATCTACCAAGCCAGAATTCATGAAGCTACCTTATGCCAAGTCAGATCATTGGTCTATTCAGGTTAATATTGTCTACTCTGACTGGCAGCAGCTCTCCAGGATATCAGGCAAAGGTTTTTCCCATCACCTATTACCTGATTCTTTTAGTTAGAAATGCTGGGCATTGAACCCAAGACCTTCTGCACCCAAAGTAGCTGTTCTTCCATTGAGCTACATTCCCACCATGAGATTAGTTTGTCATTGCTGAGCTGTTAAAAAAATTGGGGAGTGGGTGCTTTTAGATGCAGCCTTGTTATCAAAGAAGCAGGAGGGAGTATTTGCTGAGAGTGTTTTATATCGGAGCTTATGCATAAATTGCAATCCCTTTGGACTCTGCTGATCTAGCCAAGGTCATTTGTATTTGTATGTCTAAAACCTTTGACCTCATTGTGCTTTCATGTGGAGTAGAGGGAGGATAACATACAAGCAGATGTACTTGCTTTAGATTTTCAAAACCTAACTGGTATGTGATGTGTATGGGTACTCTGAATAAACAGAAATCACTAGCTCTCTTTACATGGGCACTCTCACCTTCAAATGTGGAACAAATTTGGAACACATGCACTTGCCTGTCCGAGGGAATTGAGGTATTTCTGTGATAACAGCCAGAATGTAAGCAGTTGGCTTCCACACAAATACTCCCCAGTGATTTTTGTATTGCTTTGCTAACGTAACACTTATAACACTGTTCTTTGGTAGCTCTGCTTGTATCTAAACGGAGCAAGTTAGTAATGGTATGCCAAGTGAGGCTGAAAATCTGTGAGATGACTTAAAAAAAAAGTTATTTGCAGAGGAAATGTTTGCGCCTGCAATCATGAGTGTTCCAAGGTATGTACAAAAATCAATGCTTGGATAAATATTAATTCCTGTTCAGTTATAATTAATAATTTATATTGTACTTTAAAAAAAATACGCAGAGCAATGCAAAAGGTTGGGGTGTATGAATATGGTTTTCTCCCAAGAATGCTGATTGTTGGTTACTGTGAGTCTCAGCTGAATGAATAGAGAACAGAATGAGCAAAAGAGAGAATGAACTTGCTACAGATCACTCATGGCTGAGGTAGGATGTGACCTTTGGGATCATTTCAAGCCCAAGTGTGCCACAGGCTATTTACACCTCAGACAGAGCTGCCGCTAAATCCAGCTCCCTGTTGAGTACATAGGTATGATATGGATGTTGCAAACACATGTTCACTGCATTCATTCTTTGTATGTTCTAAGTGTACGCCTTACAGGAGGATTTAAGTTGAAACTAGAAGAAACGTCCTAATGGTACAAGCAGTTCAGTAGTAGAACCAGTAACACGAGGTAGAGGAATGCCAGCTCACTGGAGATCTTCAAGTAGAAGCTGGATAGCCATCTGTCATAGATACTCTAACTTTGGATGTTTGGCACTGAGCAGAAGGTTGGACTAGGTGGCCTGGAAGCTCCCTTCCAACTCTGATTCTGTTGAAAATAGAATGGCCTGTACCCTACCACTGAAATGGGCAAAGTGTGGAAACTTGCTTTGATTTAAATAGCTCTTTGCTGCTGCAGGAGGTGGAGCCAGCTGCAGAATGATTGCCACAGCTTAACTGCAGTAACACAGTGCAGGTGCTTGTGCTGGGGTGGCAGCTGCTGCCAAAGCAATATTTTTAAAACATCTGTGCAGCCAATCAGAAGCCTTGCTGAGAAAAAGCCCAACCTGGTCCTGTCCACTTCCTAAAAACACTTGGCAGGCACCAGAAGAGGTGTCGACAGATGCCGTGATGCCCACAGGCACCATGTTGGGGATCCCTGGGCTACTGCAAGCTTCTCCAGTTTAAGGTAGGATACATCCCAATATATGAGGCAGTCCTCAGCATCCACAGCAGCTCTCTAGACACTACAGCAACACTGGCTTTTAATGTTCCTTTTGAGTATTTGTGTTTCTCATTTTTTCTAACAGTAGAGTCCTTACTCTAACCAAAAAGGCACTAGTATTACAAGCACAAACAAGCACAGGAGGCACTAGTGTTACAAGCTGTTGATCAGACTAAGTATCACAGCATACTAGCAATTTCCCTCCCCAGCAACTTCCAGCGCAACAAACCATTTATTGAAAGGAAAGTGTAAGCATTCAGACAAGAAGTCAGAACAGTACAAACCTATCCTTTGAAAGGCTTTGGGATAATTAAAACTCTTGTTGTTAATACCAGACCCTGACCCTAGTTCTTCAAGCAGAGATGATTCACGGCAGTATATCATTTCTTCTTTGAAGGATTTCTTAAAGGGGTGTGTGTGTGTGTGTCTCTGGTTAACATGCATTGAATAATGGACCATCCCACACACATTTTAGCTGACCTTCATTATCACTTTTCCTTGCCTTGTGTCCTTGTGCCTGTGGCATGATTCAGGCATAGCAGCAAACCACAGCTTGTTTTTCTGTGAATGAACCTGAGCGCTCCTCTGGCTCACATGCTCCATTTCCCCTTCACCTGTGACTCAATACTGAAGACTTTTCCCTTTTGTGGGAACCATTGTAATCTGCCTTGAGTCTCAGCAAGAAAAGTTGAAAAATAAAAAAAGAAATGGTTGCTGGGGCCAAAGTAAAAATTATAATTTGCGCTTGTCCTTGCAAACTAAGATTCTGTGATTCGAAAGCCTGGTTGGTAGGGTTTGGATGTAATTACATATGATGGTGTGTCATAAGAATGCAAGAGGAAGGATGTGTGGGCAGGTGTGTGTGTGTGTGGGGGGACGGGACGCTCAGGTTTATTCAGATAATGGGTTGGTTATCTGAATGCCAGCTCAAGCTCCATGCAAGGGAAATTGCTGCTCGTCCTGATGTCTGCTCGTCTCTTTTATTAGGCCACTTTTCTACGTCTGGTGTTTGTCTACCAGATGCTACTAATGTGGGACACTTGGTAGCTGCCATTCTTCTCTCCAGTGCTGAGCAGTGCTCTGGGTTATCTGTCCTATTTATTGCATTGGTATCCCACCTGTTCCCTCTCCTGTGTCCTCTTTATGTTTGCAACAACTCTGTGCGGGTGGGTTAGCTCTTGGCCCCATGGCTAATGGGAGTTTGAACCTGGATCCCCAAATCCAAAGATCTGTCCATTTTACTACACTTGCAGTCTCTGGGCTAATCTAGAACTGAATCATCCAATCTGATGCAGGAGGTAAACCTCTGTGGTCTTTATTCAGATCATCACAGAGGATAGGACATGTAAGATCAAAGGATTTAGGCTGCAGCTGACCTTCTATCCCTTATTCCCTTTTACATCTGTTTTGCTTTCTCTAGAAGAGGTCTTTTCCCTTCGCATTCCAAATCTTCAAATAAAAGGTGGAGAGAGTGGTGGAGCAGAATACAAATTTGAGGTACCACCATTAAAAAAAGTGTGTGATAATTTGACTTTACAAGCTTTTGGTATGTTTCTGCCAGCTTGGGATGTTATGTAACTGCCCAGAAAATAAATAGGTTTTATGGAAATGCAAGATTCTTGTGATTTAAGAGCCATGGACTGTTTTCAAATGGGAAACTTGACAACAGCCTCACAACTTGTCAAGATGAGTCTCTGAAGATAGAGTGCTGAGTCCTTTGCAAGGCTTGTGTTGCTGTGGTTGTTCTGTGATAGCAGTGAGGTTTTGTAAGATGACCATACTGAAAAGAATGCAAAACCAAAATGCAAACTCTGCCTTGTGGCGTATCTCATGCAGCAAGTAAGAGGAATCATAGGAGCAAGTGTCAATAATTTGCCGTCGCATTTGAGCCAAGATAGTCTTCAGCTAAATGAACCTATGGACTGACTTAGTCAAAATAGACTGATGTGTTCAAGTGAATCAAAGAGTTTTGTTACTATCAAAGAGGGCAAGAATCTTTGGAGAGAATTCAGAATAGAGTGGGACTAGACTACCCTTAATGAATTAGACAAATTCAGGAAGTGCATTGCTATCAGTGTAATCATTATCTTTCAAAGATACCCATAAGGCATGTAATAAAGATCTTTGGGGAAATTGTAGGTGCTGTTTCAAGAGTAAAAAGTTGGATTTGGCAATCTATTGATTCCTTTTTAAGAATAGCTAATCATTGTTTTCCTACAGAACAGAAAACATTACTTTTCTATATCCAATTCATTGTCTGTATTACTGCTGCTACTTTCTTTGTGTTCTTCTACATCTATTGCTACTTTTGATGTGGGATATGTTGATCCAAAGCATGAGAATGGTGGGTGTTATAACAGTTAAGCTCCTTGGCTGGAAGAGAAAGACTGTGCCATTCAGTGATATGGCGCTCTTATGGTTTCCACCTCATTAGCCTTTACATTAATTAGATTTATAAGAAGTAGAAGTTTTTCCTCATTCTGAGAATTTTTAGAAAAGATATAAATCTTGGACAACTGATTTATTTTGGGAATGAGCAGACTGAAGCATATTTAGAAGATGTTGTTAAATCACTGACTTGGCACTTGGAAGTTTTAGTTGAACGGGTGGAGGCACTGTGCCTATAAAGCAGTGTTACTGCGCCTTGAATCATACTTGGCAAATCTCTTGGGGACTCTGTTATCTGGCTAGAATGACAGGCCTCTGCTGTACAAAGTATGGATCTGAGTCTCTAGATCAGAGAGTCTCCATCTGTGAAGCATCATCCCTGAGGCTGTACTGGAAAGAGTTGGAGATCCATGGAGCTGAGAGATTCTCTTGTTTAAGACAAGTAGGTTTGCAGCCTGCATTATAAAGGCACATATTAAGAGACTACAAAGAGATGGGGGCGGGGGGGTCACAGGGAAAAAATGTGAAGCCAGTAAATGTAGGAGAAAATATTAATACTTACTTGAGATACTTACAGCCTTCTTTTAGCTTTAAGGCTTAAGTTTAGGAACAACGGGGTGTTCAGCCATGACTCAGTCCCTTCTTTCAGACTAAGAAGCCTTTATAAAATTTAAGTGTCTCTTCCTGCAACGGAGGAGCTACTTAAGGTGATGGAAAACTCCTTAGGCTGGAGGAAGGCTTCAGAGTTTGCTGATTAGAGTGACTGGATCGGGCAGGGAACCCATGCATTTAAATCCCCCCAGTCTCTCCACAAAAGCGGAGAGGCTCAGGGGGAAAAGCAGGTATGTCTGCCTCCCTGTCCACTCCGTCTCCAGCCAGACTGGGTGGTGGGCTGGCTGGAGACGGGGAGGGCAGGGAGGCAGACATGCCTGCCTTCCCCCCTGAGCCTCTCTGCTTTTGCAGAGAGACTGGGGGGGATTTAAACTCATTTGCATAACTCATTTTAAACATGCCTGCCCTTTGTCAGGGGTGTGACATATGCAAATATATTATGCAAATGAGCTCCTGCAGCTCTTTTTCTAGGAAATGACTGCTGGCTGCATCCATATGTCAAAGTTAACCACAGTTTAAACTAGCTGGAGACTCAGAGTTAATGCAGCAGAGCCTTCTCCGCTGTGATACCTCCAAGAGGTCCAATGGTGTCTCTCACTACTACTGGGAGCTTTTGTTTAACAAGGGGTTTGCTAAGGTAGGTTGAACTTCCTGGCCCCGTTAGGGATGCCAACTTCCAGGTAGGTCTTGGAGATCTCCTGGAATTACAGCTGATCTTCAGGTGACTGAAATCAGTTCCTTTGAAGAAAATGTCTACTTTGAAGCAGGCCAGTAGCTACAATGGGGCATTTTGGGGCCTGGCCCCCTGACTTCCTGCCAAGGCCCCCTGACTTCCACCCAGCCTCCAGGCCCCCTGGCTCTCTGGGCCACCTGGAGGACTCCCAACCTCTCTGGGCCACCTGGAGAACTCCCCACCACCACCCCTTCCCCAAGCGTGGCTTGCTTCCCCATGTAGGCAAGCAGAGTGAGAATGCTGCAAAAGTGAGTTTTTAAATTTTTTATTATTATTATTTTGTGATGTCAGTGCCCCCTGACTTATTTAAAGGCCCCCTGAATTACAAAATCCTGGCTACGGGCCTGCTTTGAAGGGTGGACTCTATGGTATTATACCCTGCTGAAGCTCTCTCCAAGCTCTTCCCCCAGATCTCCAGGAATTTCCCAATCTGGAGCTGGCAACTCTAGCCCCAAGACATGTTTGAACCCGCTTTATTTGAATGCGAAAATATTAATTTGCATGCTGTAGGATGTCAGTTATACCATTTGAATGTAATTTTTAGGAACACAATACAAATATGGACAAAAACTTCTGGAGAAGTTTCTAACAGTAGGCAGGTACTGGGTAATTTCTAGAAGATAACTGTTGCTGGTTTTTAGTGAGGGAAAGCTCTTATTAAACTAGCACTTGCATATCAGTAACCTATGGTTGCTAGCTAAATCTCCTTTATTCATACAGTGTTTTCCTTAAAAAGGGCAGCATGCAGCTATGTATTCTGTAAAACATGCACTCTGCCAAGCAACTCTGCTCTTAATGTTGGTGAGAGGTAGGATTATAGTTTGCCATTTCAAAAAGCCATATTGTCTCACGTGACTTAACACTGACAGTTCTTTGGCAACACGACTCATCACGGTGACAAAGTGTTTGGGAAACGTTTGTGGCAGTTCTGTCTTTATCTTCCGGAAGTCTGCAACAATACATCGGAAGACAGTAAGCTAGTTAATTAGCTGAAAAAGATTGTCTGCATGAAGGTTGGGTTTTGGCCTCAATTAAATGTTATCACAAAAAAACCTGAACCTCCAGGAGCAAACTGTGAAATGTACTTCATGTACTGTTCGATGGTGCTGTTGTAAATGTTGTGTTCCAAGACCATTGCAGGGCAAAAGTAGGAAAGAGGTTACAAGTCGTTCTGTTGACAAAGAAAACATTGCAGCATAATGAGGGGAAGCCTTAGTTTATGGAGTACTGGCATCTGTTTGTTTGAAAGCCTGCATCCTGCTTTTTCTGTAACAATCAGAGCAGCATACAGTGAAAACTAAAATACATCATACAACAGTCTATTGTACCCCAGAATACAAAAAGTCAGTGTAAACTATCATACGTGGGACAGATTAGTCAGAAATCCTTGTATATTTGGGGAAGGCTTGGGACTAACAAATTGAGTTGGCAACTATGGAAGATTTTTGTGTGCACATTTGCGGAAGCACTACAATGACTCCAAGTGTGCAAAACAAAGCACCAAAGTATTTCTTTGGATGCAGTTTCAAAACCAAATTGTATGAAACCATGTGAACCATCGATATGTTCCATTGCTCTATGTGCACGTTGTTATTTCATTAAAATTATATTAAAGGGCCGCAGATTGGGAGAAAAGCCATTGCACTGCTGCTTGCACAAGTGGAACTGTTTATACATTGCTGGATCCAACCCGTAGGGTTGCCATATCCTGCTTGGGAAAAACTTGGAGATTTGTGGGGTAGAGCCTGGGGGGGGCAGAGTTCGGGGAGGAGGGGGGACATCAGCAGGGTATAATGCCGTTGAGTCTACTCTCCAAAGCAACCATTTTCTTCTGGGGAACTGATCTCTGTCATCTGGGGATCAGTTGTAATCCCAAGAGCTCTCCAGCCCACATCTGGAGGTTAGCGACCCTACCAACCCCTCAAATTGGGAGAGAAGACTAATGCCAAACAATGTTCTTGACACTGCTTCCTTATGACTTGTAAATACTGTTTACAATGTAGCATACATTGAAAGGGAAAATCAGAGGTGGCCAGTCAGCCAGGCAGTAGGCAAACACAAGCTGAGAGCCATTCTGTTAAGAATGGCACAGCTACGCTTTGACCAGTGGCATCTTCCTTCTAGAGTGATTTACAATGGTGTGTACGGCAGGACATCCAATCCTCTTTTTTTGTGCCTGTTTTTAGGTTGCAGCTGCTCCCTGGTGGATGCCTGTTAAAGGAGCTAATTGGAGGCACCCCGAGGGTCCTGATTCTGATATCTCAAACCGGTGAGATCCAGAAAGCTAATGCCTTTCAACTCTGATGCTTTGGGCTCCTTCAAATGTGGTGTGTGTTTAAAAATCAGAGAAGCTTGCCCCTTTCATAATTCTGTCTCCTAGGACGAACAATTTAGTGAGAAACTGCTTCATAACTCTGCTTTTGTGTACATGGGATATTTACTTTTGGCTGTTTTGGGCCACTTTGTTTCCAGTGCTTTCCTTCCATCTTGCTCTCAAGTATTATACTTTGCTCATATGTAACCAAGGTGTATAGTATACTCACGGTGATTATTTGTGTGAAGTAATTGTTTTGCCTAGTGAAGCCTTGTTGAGTGCTGTGCCTGGTACATTATTAATATCTTTGGACCACACTGCCTTGTAGATGCACACAATGTAGAAATATGGGTGGCAGTGCTTGCTGTGAAGGCCGTCTGTTCAAGAATTCATTTTCTGCTTGGCAACATCTACAGTACTCCACAGAAAAACCATCTGTGTTAGGGCTGCTGACTCTGGCCTGGAAAATGGAGAGCCAGTGTTGGTATAGCTGTTAAGAATGTCAGATTAGTATGTGGGAGACCCAGGTTTGCATCCCCATTCATGCTGTAGAAGTTTGCTGGGTGACCTTGGGCCAGTCAGTAACACTGTCTCATCCTAACCAACCTCACAGGGTTGTTGTGAGCATAAAATGGAGGAGAGGAGAATGGTGTTAGCTGCTTGAGTGTTCATTGGGGAGAGAGGCAGGATATAAATGAATTAAACAATTTATTTCAGATTTCAGGTCAGTGCCTTTGAATGGTTGAATTTGGAGAGGGATTTCAGCTAGAATCTATAGTATGTCATAGAATTTGCCCTCTGAAGCTCACATTGCCTTCAGGGGAACTGATCTCCAAAATTTGGAGACCAGTTGTAATTCTAGGCAAACTCCAGGCCTTTCCAGGAGGTTAGCAACTCTAGTCTATGTGGAGACAGTTTTTGAAGAGGATAGGAAATATGCAGTTCTTTTTATATTTTGTTCTTAACACAGCTGCTATTTTGTATTTGAAATCTACCAACTGGGATCCATGGGCATGGCAAAGTATACTGAATTAACAGGCAAATGAAAACTGCAGATATTGTTTATGTAAGATACAATTATAATTTGGAAGTAGGGAACGGTAGTGATTTTCTTGGTCTTTATTGAGCTGTAATAGTTCAGTTTTGATGTAATAAGCCAGGAGGTGTAGCATAAATGGCCATCTTTTTCTGTTGGGTCACATTACCAGTATAAATTTAATCCTGTAATTTGTATTATTAAAATGAAGGCACCTATCATTTTTTAAAAAATTGGTTCCACAGGGAGTCATTTATGGAACAGGGAGACAAATAAAAGCCTTCACAAGTCCATGGAAATGTTCATTCTAATGATTGGCTCAGCCCCCCCTTCTGTTCCCACAAAAACTATTTATACATTTCTGTACTATAGTATATGTTCTTTTTTTCGCCCTGGAATTAAGACCATTTGTTAGAAGCAACCACATATAAAATGGCCTTGAGTCTGTCATTAAAGATTACTAATAAGATTTATTCCCTCAAAGCTGGTAATCTGACCACATCATCCTGCACTAGCTCCTCATGACTATTCAATCATCTGTTATCCAGTGGGAAGGGAGGAATGCTAGTTGACCATGAGGAGATTAAAAAAAAAGGTCAAAATTGATGCTGAACAACAGGAATCTGCCCATTAACCAGTTTTTTCTACAATCATATCATATAATCATATAGTCTAATAGCCAATTGGCCAAATCGGAAAATGCTTAAATCCAGTGACTGAAGCTGTGAACAGACATGACAGATCTCTCTCCGAACCTGAAAAGCACCTCAGGTTTGCAGACAAATCTGAAATCTAAAAAAAATGTATTGGGGGGAGGGAGTTAAGCCCCCCAATAATAGAAGGAGCACTTGTAGCTTTAGGAAACAGAAGCTCTCAGTGGCTGTTACAAGACAATCACAGCATTCTACGCTTGGTTTCTGTCAATGAAAAGTTGGGGGCGGGGAGCAGGGCCCTGTCCAGGGCTGCTTTGGCCTTCGTGGGAGGATTTTTCAGGATAAGTCCTGGCAACATCCACTGGGTGACTTGATACCACTTGACTTACATGACTCACCTAAACCTAGCTGCTTGCTACTCTACAACAGCAGCCTTACTATGAAAGCCAGTGTGGTGTACTAGTTAGAGCTTCGGTATAGGGTCCGGGGACCCAGGTTCAAATTATCAGTCTGCCATGAAACCTCACTAGGCGATGTTGTTACATATTTCAGCGTACCCTACCTCATGGTAAAAAGACGGTAAAAAGGAAAGGAGAATGTTGCAAGCTGCTTTGATCCCCATTGTGGAGAAAGGTGGGGGTGTAAATGAAATAATAAATAATAACTATAGCTGGACATGGGAAGTATGTCAAAACTCTGTTGATGACTGGCTGAGAAGGAGAGAATGAGGCAGGGAAAGGGGAGAGGGTATGGGAACTGCCAGGAGGAGTAAAAAGGGAAATAATGTGAGGAGGGGAAAGTGAGATTCCCCCCTCCCCCCAGTTCCTGAGGGTTCTCGACTATATAAGTGTGCCATAATTTTTTTCTATGCAGAATCTGCTGGGGGGAAGCTAATGGCAGAGGGGGCAGATAAAGGTGGCTATTGGATGGGAAGGAGAGAAGGAAGCAGGAAAAGGGGAGAGACTATGGGGGGCTTTCAGGGAAGGGAAAGAGGAAAGAGGAAATAGTGGGGGAGGGGGAAATGAGATGCCCCCTGCAAGTCCTTGTGGGTTCCCGCTTGTGGTATATAATAAGAAATCCAGACACAAATTAATAAAAGGAGCTACTGAACTTGTATGTCTTGCAAGGAACCAGACAAATAACTTTGGTAATGAGGACACTAGACTGTGGTGAGACTGCACCACCACCAAAGAGCGTGATGTAGTATTTACAGTGTCAGACTAGGATCTGGGAGAACCTGGTCTGAATCCCCACTCTGCCATGGAGGTTTGCTGTGGTGACCTTGGACCAGCCATGCTCGCTCAGCCTAACCTATCTCACAGGGGGATTGTGAGGATATAATGGAGGAGAGGAGAATGATGGAAGCAGCTTGGGACCCCGTTGGGGAGAATGGTGGGCTATGAAGTAAGTAAGTAAATAAATAAAAACAGTGCATGTATATGGATGGAAGTAATGGAGAAATGGAAGATGAGATTCTTGCATGTTTTGCCAATTTGGGTACCTAGGAGGCAGGTCAGGGGAAAAAAAACCCCCTATAAAGTCTTCATCCATATAGCTTTTACTTATAGTTCATAATCTGAGGCCCTATATCCAAAAACTGGTGTCTACGGTTGCCAACCTCCAGGTAGTGGCTAGAGATCTCTGGGGATTACAACTGACTTCCAGATGACTGGAATTTCCCATCCCAGAGATGGCAACCTTATGTGTGGCCCATTTGTCTGACTGGATCCTGCCTGATGTTATCTGTGGTTATCAAAGCTTTTCTAATTATCTGCACCCTCTCTCGTGGACCTCCACCATCAGTGAATTTCTGAAGGGTTTTCCAGGATTCAGTACATTAATATAAATCATGGGATGCTTATTGTAATTGCAGTTTGTGAAACAAGTACAACTTTTTCAGGATTCCAATTTTAGCAGATCAAATGAGCATGACGGAACCGTCAAACTCATTAGAATCATATTTGCTGTCTCATTTTAGCTGTGCAAACAAAGCAAAAGACAGTTTCAGAGGTCTTTCAAAAAGTGTTGCTACGAACCTTTATTAATAGCTAGGTGCCTGTGCTTTTTACTAGTCTCTTTTAACTCTACTTTGGAATACACAAAATGGCTTCCCTCTCATACCTTGCTATTTCCATCCTATTTCTGAGCTAAGTGCTTTTTCACTTCATTGGGTTTTGAGTTTTGAATTTTGATTTTATTTATTTTTTAAATCTTGTATGTACTTTAGTCTATAGCTGGAATTCTAACATTCAGAAAGTTTTTAACTTTTGGTTTGTTAGATGCATATGTTGGTGCACTCTGTGTTGTGTCTGCGCATTTCTTGGTTTGGCAAGAAGTTCTCACTCTGTTTAGGATTCGAACTAAAGCTGGGTGGCTTCATTTCCATTGATTTTCTTTTAATGTATTATTGTGTCTCAGAATAGATCATCCAGTTCTTCATGTCTCTTGGAACGATGCTGTAGCATTTTGTACTTGGGCAGGAAAACGGCTACCAACAGAAGCTGAATGGGAATACAGCTGTCGTGGGGGCCTTGAGAACAGGTATTTACCATTCTCCCCCTCCCCACCTTTTGCAGATGATGGCAAAAACGAGGAACAGAGTCCTCTCCTCACAAGTTTTACTGTTCTCAGAATTAGGCAACATGCAGCCCTCAAATAAATTTTATTTATTCATTTCTTTAGGTGCAAAGCTGAGGTTTTTTTTTTCAAATGAAGAATCCTAAAAACCTATCATTTCACAAAAGTAAAAGGATTTTGTCTTTCATGTTTGAGACAAATGGGGCTCTTTGTTTTCTTAGTTGATCAGAAGTGGCCAGCCATAATTTCCAGCATGCCAGAATGCTGGAAAAAAGAGGCTAGATGGCCATCTGACAGCAATGCTGATTCTGTTAACTTAGGCGGATCATGCAAGGGAGGACAGGAAGGGTTGCCTCAGTGCTTAGTGCTTGTGGCCGTTTCTTACACATCCAGGGAAATGTTGATTGCCACTTTGGGGTCAGGAAGCAATTTTTCTCCAGGCCAGTTTGGCCAGGGATCCTGGAGATTTTTTGTCATCTTCTGGGTGTGAAACAGCAGTCACTGCGGGTGTAGAGGGGGAGGTATTTGTGAATTTCCTGCATTGTGCAGGGGGTTGGACTAGGTCCTGGAGGTCCCTTCCAACTCTATGATTCTATGATTTTATTTCACATTCTGATGATAAACATCCATGTGAGGAAACATTATCACATCTAAATTTTAAGAAGGAAAAGGGGACACATTAAAATTCTATGGGTAAAAGGGGTGGGAGTTCTAAATTTAGAAGAAGCTGAAAACATCCTAGGGAGGGGAGGAGAAATTGGGCTCACATTTCACTTGCCACAGGATTTAGCGTTCATGCACCTTCACTTCAGTTTAAGCTTTTCCTGTCTAAGGGCTTGCCAATGCATGTTATTTTCTGTTTCCGTTGTTCCCTGTCAGCATGAGTGCAAATGTGTAGTCTTTATCTTGCAAGACTTTTTCAGGTTTTTGTGGGGGGGGGTAGGGGAAACTCCAAGGGACTGGGTTTTCTGGTTATCACCCCCCATTATTTTACTGAAAGAATAGAGATTCTTCTCCTATCTTGCTTCCCCCACCCCATTTGAGTCTGAATTAGTCTATACGTACTACCCACTTTGCTAATCCTGGGAATGGTAAAGGGAGGTCAGAATAACTCTCTTTGAAACATCCTAAAGATGGTCAGTGATTATTTTGATATAGCATAAGCATGAAACACAATGTGCGTGGGAACCAAAAATGTTTGTGAAAATGCATGAGCCTTTCAAAGAACAGAATCCCAGCCCCCTTCCATACATGCCAAGTTCTTGGATCTTTGCCTCCACTAGAGATGCATTAGATGACACAGATTTGCAATTTGTGTTACATATCAAAATGGAGGCTGTAAAAACATGTTATACTACTTGTATTTTAAATAATCTTGTCTCTGATTTATAATCCCCAAATGTAGTCCAGTAATTGCTTCTCTGTTTCCTAAAGCTATATTACAAGGATAAATCCTCATTTAAGAATAAATCCTTAAATTACAAGGATAATCTGGAGTCCCTTTTTCTCTCTGCAAGAATATCCATCCTCAAGTCTTAATTGTCTATCTTGTTAAATAAATTAAGCTTTGTATGTTTTGTTCATGTGGCTTCTGGGGCCTAATCTATACAGCCATATTTATAGTGTAACAATCCTATCCTAAACAGCATTATACCTAAATCCATTGAAATCAGTAGAGTTAGAAGGATGCTTAGGATGGCACTTTTGAACATCTGTTTTTTGTTTTGGTTTAGAGATAAGATTTTGGAACAGTTTTCTTGCAAGACCAACTGGGGTTACTGTTTAATATCTATGTCTGCAATGCTGCCTGGTAAAACTGCCATATAAGTATGTGATACTGAACACGTTTTTTTTTTTTAAAGCATCACTCTGTGTACAGCACATAGCTTCATACTAAGTGATGTATAAAAATACCCTTTTGAAACTGGTAGCCACTGACTCCTCTTATCTTTGATCTCCTCTTGACTCCCAGCCAAAAGCAGCCAGGATATTTTCCTGGGTAACATTTGTGTGTGCTTCTTTCGACAGACTCTTCCCATGGGGGAACAAGCTTCATCCAAGAGGTCAGCACTACGCTAATCTCTGGCAGGGGAAATTCCCTATGAGCAATACTGAGGAGGATGGATACAAAGGAACTGCACCTGTAAGTATGAGTGAAGCAGATTAGGAGCATCCTTAGAGCTTATGGATAAACTCTTGAATGCAAAAAAAATAAGTAAGAGTGTTGTGGCAGGCTTTTCTTTTATTCTGGCACAACTTTTCATTGATGAGAGTTCAGTTTGTTAGATGGATGTAGTGGGTCCTCATGTAGCAGATAAAGTTGCGAAAGGGGGAAAAGTTGCAAGCAGGGGAGCAGACTTTGTAGATTTGGTGAGGACCTATCCCAGAATCAATATATGGCAAAGATCCCTATGAATCTTGGGACACAGTCTGGGAGGCAGGCAGTTCTTCTGTGTTTCTTTGTCTTGCCTTTCTCCAATGAGTGCTCCCCCCCCCCCAGTTGTCCTCTTCATTACAGATCTGGTTAGGGTTGCCAGGACCCTTTTAGATGCTGGTGGAGGCATGTTCCAGGAGCCGGAAGCCCTGCCCCTCCCCGACATGCTGACATCACCAGAAGTGATGTCACATACCGTGCCTGTGTCACCCAGAGGTGATGTAGGCACATTGGGGGCAATGCTCTGGTTTTTGGGCAAAACTCTATGGTAAAACTGCCCTCAAACCATAGAGTCTTGCCCAAAAACCAGAGTGCCCTCCCACGTGCCTACGTTACTTCTGGGTGATGTAGGTACGTCACTCCATGTTGCTGTTGGGGGGATTTCCTCCCACCAGCCCATTGGCTGGTGGTGGGCAGAAGCCCACAAAACTGGGGGATCCCCCACCCCCAACTGGGGACTGGCAACCCTAGATCTGGTACAGACTTAATATTGCTAATCTACTGCTATTAAAAAAGCTGGAAGGGGCCATAGGCTTATATGTTCTCTCCCATCTCCTTGCACAAATCCTGCCTTTGTCAGTATTAATGACAGGGCAGCATTGACACAAGAGCAGGACTAGTGCTGTGTGCGCAGTTTCATATTGCCTCAAAGATCCCCAGCACCACGTATCTTTAATAAGTGATGTGAAATAGTAAGGATGTGACGAAAAATTAACTAGCTGGATCAGGTATATAAAGCTTAGTACCTTGTCTATAGCAACAGAAAGTCAGAACTAAGAAGTCTGGACATGATGGTGATGGACAGGTTTGGTGTAGTGCCCAGATGCCAGCATGGGATCTCAAAGTACACTAAAGAAAGTCACATATGAGGTCTGTTTTGGATAGACTGTATGATAAAGCAGGCTCATCCGGTTTTAAGTTGTCAGTAGAACTCCAAGCTACATCCCCCAGAAGGGAAGTGGTAGTTTCACACTGATCAATGGCGGATGAAGGAGCAAAATCAATATACCAACAACATTGTTTGGCCATCCTGTCACTGCCTGTGATCCTCTGTTTTAGAACTGATTGGGCAGAAGTGTCATTGGAGGGTATTTTGAATTTCTGTCCCAAGTTCTAATTGGCCTAGGAAGTGAACCATGAAACTGGAGGCAAAATGTAAATTGGGGAGCCCTGGGTACAATCCGTTGTCAAGGGTTTGTGAAGCCTTTGCCAAACCATTGTCATTGCCAAACCATGTGGGGGGCCTTAGGCCATGCTTTTTTTTTTTAGTATTCTGTAGTTTGATGTAGTAGTTAAGTGCACGGGCTCTAATCTGGGAGAACCGGGTTTGATTCCCCACTCCTCCACTTGCAGCTGCTGGATGACCTTGGGCAAGCCATAGTTCTGTCAAAGCAGTTCTCTCAGAGACAGTTCCGGAAAGAGCTCTCTCAGCCCCACCTACCTAACAGGGTACCTGTTGTGGGGAGGGGAAGGGAAAGGAGATTGTAAACTGGTCTGAGACTCCGAGTGAAGGGCGGGGTATAAATCCAATCTCGTCTTCTTCTTCTATTCTACCTAGATGGTTCCCAAATATCTTGTGTTTTTTAGTATGAACACTTAGTCAGTAAAATATATAAAATCTGTTGTCTGGTCTGGAAGAGAACTTGCCCACTAGCTACCTGCTCTGTTCACAAATCTATCTTAGAAGTGCTGAAGCAAAGGAGAAGGTGGGAGGACAAGAGGTGTCAGTGAGCAAGTCTTCCTAGTTCAAAAGGCAAAGGACTTTAATGGATTGAATTTCTAGTATGGTAAAGTGAGTGGCTGGTGTTAGGAGGAAGATCTTTAGGGATGTTCTGCCAGTTAGTATGTCTAAGGTTAATCTTGCTGAAAGGATAAAATGAATGCGCAAGAAACCACGTACACTCCTTTGAGGGCTTTGGACGAAACAGATGAAAATGTAAGAAATAGCCATTCTCTATTCTTTGTCACCAACAAAGAAATTGCCTTTTAATTTTAGTGACTCATAGCCAGGCTCTCTTATAATTTTACTTTAATCTTAAAGTATAACCCCCTGAGAAAAGGTGCAGAAGGATTTTCGTGAGTTTAGGATGGCAGTAGCTCATGAAATTTCATCGGTTCATACTGTATCCAAGCTTTTATGAAACTTGATTCCGAGGAACCAAAGCTGAGGAGTTAATTTGTTTTGCTATTTTTGGACAGCCAGTAGAGGAAAGCAGCTTGCACAATTTTTCAAGGCACTAATGTCTCCCACTGAACTATTACTGTACCTTTCTTAGTAAGTCTTAAAGAGTGTTGTGAAATCTTGGCTCTTGTAACATTCAGATTTCTCACAGATAAGCTTTGAGCTTCAGTATTGTAGTTTGTGACAATGGCAAATGTCAAAATCATGTGGTTTCGTGCAACACTTTTGTCAATGAAGGGTTATTAGGTGAAGCTTTGGGAGACTTTAAATTGTAAGCTGAGCCTGTCTCTTTTTGGGGATCAGTAAAGAAATAATTAACCAATCCAGGATGAAGAATGTACAGAAGAACAGGCTTGTTCGGATAAATTCTGAGGAAGAGAGGCAGTTGCAGATCCTAATTCTTCACCACTGTGCTGGAAAGCCTGTGGTGAGGCCGGTTCATACATACACTGTGGTGGACCTGTACAAAAATCCAAACATTCTGGAAATCTGTTTTAAGACACATAAAAACTATAACTGGTGGACTTCCAGTTAATGGCGGTTTGAAAGCAGACGTGTCTCCGGGATGCTCCCGGGACACGATCTGTGCGCTAGCGGATTGGAGGGGGGGGGGAGTAATCGCTGCTCCCCGGGAGCCTTGGGGAAAAGGCCCCTAGCCAAGGGGCTTCTGAGGGGCTGCCTCTTCCCCAGCGCGATGCTGGAGAATCAAGGCGCTCCTTCGCCCCAGGGGTCCAGCCGCTGTGCGTCCGAATGGACCTAGAGACGCTGGCCAGGACAAGTAGAGGAGATCGTGCGACCAGATGATCACAAGCGATGTCGTAAGACAAGCAAAGAGCAGTGAGTAATTTAAAAGCAGAGAATCGGCGGTTTAAAAGGGAAGCACCTCCTTTGGCAGAAGCGTGGGAAGTGAGCGGGGGAGGGGCCCCTCCCACATGCAGAGACTTCAAAGCAGATTAGCAAGGGGGGAGCGGAAGATCAAGCATAAAAAACAACTTAAAGAACCTTACCAGTCAAAGTCAAAGCACATTGGAGGCATTCAGAGACTTTACAAACTTTCAGTTAAAGTAAACAATACAGAAAGATGGCGGGGAGGCGACTTGACAAAGGACAGAAAGTGAAACCACCAGGAGGCATGAGCCTGAGGCCAGAAGAGACCATAGAGTTCCCTAGGCTTTTGGCAGACTCTCTACTCCCTCTGCTGGACCAGATGACCAATATCAACCAGCAATTGACAACTCTGAACCAGAATTTTGCACCATAGCAATTGCAACTTGCAGAAACCACAAAGAAAACAGAGCAGGTGGTTGAAAAAGTAAAGGAACTTGATGCCAGCTCTACAAAAGCAGGGAAAAAGATGCAAGTGCTAGAAAAGAAGCAAGCTTTGACGGAAACACAATTGTTACAGCTGCAAATGGAAAGAGCAAATATGGTACTCAGGTTCCAAGGGGTGTCAGAAGCCCCTAATGAGAATCTAAAGCAACTACTAAGCGATGCATTGGCCCCAATGACGGATTTGAAATCAGAAGATATCTTCAGCGAAATGGATGTGGCCTATAGAGCTTACTCCACGTATATTAAGAAGAATAATCTGCCTAAGGAAATTGTTGTGAGATTCTCAAAGAGACATTTAAGAGATTTAATTTTAAAAGCGACTACAAATACACTCCTGAAAATCGGAGGCAACAACATAAGGATCCTAAAAGACATTCCATTTGAGATAAGAAAAAAGAGACAAAAGTATAAGGAACTAATCCTTTTTTTACAAACAAATAGCATTGCATACAGGTGGTTAATTCCCAAAGGCGTCACTTTCAATCAAGATAAAGGAAAGAAGAGAAAAAATTGACTCTGTTTTCAAAGCTCGAGAGTTTTTGCAGCTGCAACTGGGAGATCCAGAAGAGGAGATGAAAGAAGAAGACAGTAAATCTACTGGCAAGTTGGACTCTGTATCCTCGGGGACTCGGATTCAGAAAAGGGGGTGGCTGCTCCCAAACAAAGCTACCAACTGAGAGACCGCAAAGAGAAGCAAAAATAAGGACTGAGACTTTGAAAGCCTGTATAAAGCCTAATTTTATGAGATGACTTGGGGAGGGTTCTGGAATTGGGCAAATAGTTAAGCTGATGCAGAATTGGGACTATTAGATCATGCTCAATGCTTTTTAAGGCTTTTTATGGACTATCACAGATATAAGCATTATTGAAGATCTCCATCTCTTGGGGTTTTAGTTAGTTGTGGTTATCTTTTATTTCTCCCTAGATTTAGATGTTTTCCTTCCCCCTTTTCTGTTGTAGTTTGTAGTGTTAGAAAATGCAAATAAAAAAAATCCCCTTCGGGGGCCAACCCCCCCCAAACTATAACTGGTTACGCAATACCAGAATATCCCCAGTCAGTTTTATTAAACCTTTGACAAGATCTAAACATCCCCAAAACACGTTGTGAGCTTCCATACTTTTGTTAGCTGCAAAGAATGTAATAGCTACATATTGGAAAATGTCAAATCTTCCTTCAGACTCTTGATATTCTAAAATTTGGGAATATGCTATAATGGACAAAATAACAGAAGGAATTCAAAGATCAGAAAACCCCACAGCTAACTCTGAATACCTGGAGAAATGGAAAAATGTCATTTTGATTGAGAAAATCCAAATTCATTTGAAAATAGTAGAAACAGTACATTTATCGCCCTATTGTAGAATGAGTGATGATATTGTAAACATTTATATAGTGACAAAATAGATTGTAGTGAATTTTTTTATACTTGTTTTATTGTTGTTACAAATACCAAAATGTTTAATAATTTTTTTAAAAGGTGGATATATTTCCTCTTTAAGTGAAAGGAAATTGGACCCAATGTCAAGAACAAAAAAAAGTCTAAACTAACAACATATTTGAAAGATTAACATTTTCTAAAATATGTAGTGGCACAGTTCACAATACATATATATATATATATATATATATCCAGTGCCTACTGCCAGTTGTTAGAAAAAATTGTCAGTTGAGAGACTACCTTTCTCATTTTCTATTATTTTTGAAGAGGCCTTGGAAAGGAGCCTTTGTGATGAGGTTGCAAGTTTCTATATCCTAGGGTTGCCATTTGCCCGGTGGGGATGGGGGACCTCCCAATTTTGTGGGCTGTTGCCAGTGGGTGGGAGTCCCCTCCCCCACAGTGATATTGCATGCAACATGCCTGCATCACCCAGAAATGACATTGGTGTTATCGGGTGTGTGTAATGCTCTGGCTTTAGGGCAAAACTTTATGGTTTGATGCTGATTTTAACATAGAGTTTTGCCCAAAATCCAGAGCATTGCCCCAACATCGCCAGCATGCCAATGTCACTTCTGGGTGATGCAGGTATGTTGCGTGTGATGTCACTGTTTTGGGGAAAATGGGTGGGCGATGTAACTTCCCACTTCCGGAATGTCTCCCCCATCCCTCTGCCAGTAGGCAAAAGGGGCGTGGCAACCCTACTATATCCTGATCACTTTAGTTTATTTTCTGAATGTGATAACCTTCAGCTTTACTAATTTGTGGTTTGTCCTATCACCATGTGAAAATGGAAATCATAAAAAATAACCATAAGCCGTTAACTCTTTAACTTTGATTACAAGGAAGGTAAAAGTGGGAAATAGTTGGGAAGAAAGCAGGTAGAGACCCTTTTCAGTTTTCATAGTGGAGAATCAAGGCTCGTATTTAGAATGCAAACTACTTGCTCTGTGAATTGCCAGAGCCTCCTTCCTATTAATGCAGTCACAAGACACATTGATTGGAAGCATCCAGCTACTTCACCACTATTGTCTCTCAACTAATCACCCACTCCATGATAAATGTCAGGGTTGGAATGACTGCAGTTTATTACTGAACAATTGGACCCGTAAACATATTAATTTAAAAAAAAATCTCACTCAAGTCTGAGAGCAATTTGTCTCCATCCATAAAGATGAGGCACTCATATTGTCATTTAGCAAGAAAAATGTCAAGGTTTTTCTACTTAGGTTGTATGGTTGCTGCAGTAAGGTTAGCAATGGCATGTGTGAGTTTGGTTAAAGGAGAAGAAGACCTCCATGTAGCTGGAAGAACTGAAGAAGTGAAGGTCATAAGTGGGAAAATTCCACAATAGGTGAGGGTGAAAGGCTTTGAAGGTTATGAGGTAGATATTAAGGCTGAACTACAGTATTTTGTCCAGGTGAATATCTGTATATTTGTTCTTCAGGAGCAAAGCACACTCCCTTTTGAATAAAGAATGTTTGTAATAGTGGAAATGCGGTCAGTTGATCTGTTGAAATGTTTGAACAAAGTTTGAGCCCAGTGGCACCTTTAAGAGCAACAAAGTTTTATTCAATGTATAAGCTTTCATGTGCACAGACACTTTTTCAGATACAATGAAATGGAAGTTACCAGTCCATGCATATAGGTAGAGGGTAAGCAGTAAATTAGCATACAGCATAAGGATGATGTTTAACAAGGACCATACAGGAAGAACAAGCTTAGTTTATATGATTACCATTTGTTTGGGTTTAATTCTGGGGGAGAACATAGTGAAGGAAATAAATATGGCAAAATTGGAGATTGATGGACAGATGTATCCTACATCGTGGATTGCTGAGAGTAATTCACTGAGACCCTGCGATTACACTCCATCTGCCTTCTCTCAAGCATGGAGGTGACCTTACAGCATCTTCTTTTTTGGAGTGGGGTGATTGGCTGTGTAGAGTCCCTCTGTCCCCAGACCAGAGCAATTGATTCCAATCTACCATTCAAAATTACATTACATTCTACTATTCATTACATTCATTACAGTCTACTATTCTAATCTATTATTCCAAATAAGAAATAGAATAAAATAAAATAAAGAGGACGTATGGCTGACTGACGTATGATTTGACTGTTGTCAAACAATAGGAATTCACTGAATGTCAAGAAAATGTGTTCTCCTTGCCTGATTTAGGAAAAGACCAGTCTTCTCAGTGAGGACAGGAGTCTTTGACCTTATCCCTTTCTGTCTAATAAGCTTATTTGTGTAAGTTGCCTCAGGGGTGCAGTTGGGTCAAAAGGGGAGACTGAAATTAAATTAATAAATCATTCTGTGTATGGCCCATTTTAAAAAAACAACCAAAAAGCCACAAGGCAAATGCCCAGTTATCCCTTCCTTGATACTCAGAGCAATGGCAGCTTTAGTCCAGGACTGCAGGCCAGGAAAGGTATTGAGAGTGAGAGTTGGGGAGGCTGAGGAGATAGAGAGGCAAAACAAGCAGTCTATTGATTGTGCACTCCCCTGCTATCTTCTGGAGTAATCTAGTGGTTCTTAAGGCATTAAACTGTAGACCATGGTCTTTGTCTTTTTTTGTGTGTGTGTAGGTGACTGCATTTCCTCCAAATGGTTATGGCTTGTACAACATGGTGGGAAATTCCTGGGAATGGACATCAGATTGGTGGGCTGTTAATCATTCTGCGGAGGAAACATACAACCCAGTGAGTATTTTGTTAGTAGTAAGTGAGATGGAAGATATGCCTCTTTGCTCTTCCTCCCCATGCATAACTCATGTTTAAGTCTGGAGAGCCGACAGAAAAATTGAGGGAGAGAGGGTTGGTTTTTTTCCCCAGATTGTTCCTATGGTTCCTCACAGACCCCAAGTTTATAGCAAATGTTTGTCAATAAAGAAAACAGCCCGTTGCAAGCTCTGCTATTAGTCAAAGTGTAACTTAATTTTTTTCAACCCATGTGTAAATATCTGACAAATCGTGATGTAATGGTAAAGGCAGGTATTTAAAAATGGGATAAAACTGCCTGGAATACATACCTGAAGCATTCTGAAGCATTTGTTTCCAGGGTAAAATGTCTGTGGAACATACATCTCTTTCCAATCCTTGTTCTGACCAGAATCTAGGACGTCGAAACATAGAATCTTGGATTCAATGGCTTCTGTAGCCCCAGCTACCTTTCCTCCATAACATGCTTTCATTCTGCTTTCTCTAGTATGCACACGCACATGCACAAACACACCTCCTTGATCCAGAGCCACTATTTGGGCATCATGCTTTAAGCATTTGAGTATTTAAGTAAATTGAAAATCAGTCCAGAAAAGCTGGCACTGCTGATACCGGGGAGACCAAGGGTCCTCTTTGGAGTGGTGTCATGTATGATGGAGTAGGTGGGCCTCTCCTCATAAGTACTCAGGCTGCATTTATATTTAAACTAGGGCTGCTTCTGGAAAATGCCAGGACTGCCTTTTATCAATCACATTTGATGACTTAGTCTGTTCTTTGAATCCTGGGGTATCCATGCCAAACAACTGTGAGGCTCAACTATTGGAAGGCATTCAACATGGGGTGTGCCTTGAAAATTCTCCAGAAGCTTCTGCTGGCTCAGAGTGCTGCAGCCTACCTCCTGCCTGATGTGGGGAGGCAAGATGTTACTCAACCCCTAAGAGGGCAACTGCATCACCTCCAAGTTTGCTTTGGGGCTTACTTCAAGGGGCTATTTTTGCCCTTTTAAAGTTCTTCACAGCCTGGGAGCAGTATTCTTCTTCAAGAATCTCTATATTAGGGCCCCTCAGTTATCACCAATTGAGATCTTTTGATAGGACTTGCTCTATGTTCTCTCCCTATGAGAATTCAGAACAGTCATCTCAGCATGCAGGGCCTTGACAACTGCAGCCCTGAGGTTTTGGGGCAGTCTCTCCTAGAAGACTTGTGCATTTCTCTCCTGACTTTTAGATAGGGCTGCCGGCTCTAGATTGTGAAATTCCTGGAGATTTGGGGAGTGGAGCCTGAGGAGGGTGGGTTTTGGGGAGGGGAGAAACCTCAGTGGGGTATAGTGCCATCAAGTCCAACTTCCAAAGCAGCCATTTTCTCCAGAGGAACTGATCTCTTACCTGGACACCAGTTGTAATTCTGAGGAATCTCCAGCCACCACCTAGAAACTGGCAACCCTACTTTTAGGTAGCAATCTAAAGCCATTTCTTCAAGGACAGTGTATCAAACTATAACTAGTGCCTTTATTATCACCTTTTGTGGTATTGATTGTATTCAATATTTTTACTGTCTCATATTGTTATTTCAAGCTGAATGTATTTCTTTTATTGTATATTACCTTGAACACACAGAGAGGTAGGATGAAAATGCTTTAAATGAAGAGGAAAGCTAGAAGGGGAGAAATGGCATTTTCTCTAGCATTTGCTGCCCAAAGCATCCTGCTTCATGGTGGCATTGTAGGTTTTATACTTAAAAACTTTCTTTCTTGACAGCTGCTTGTTTGGAACAGCTTATTTTATTCAAAAATATTATTGCTTTTGGATATAGAGGCTCTTGAAACCTACTGGTAAAAGGAAAAATTTAATCACTTGAAATGAGATGCACGGACCCACACACTTTCTTACCTATAACTTGCTGTCATGCATAACAGTCTTTTAAGATGACGGTCAACTTTCATTTGTATCCTGTGAAAACAGGAGCATTGTTTTGTTCCTGCAAATACATGGGGCAAACAATCATTTTCTTGAACTGCTCAGGTCCTGCTGGACTGTTCAGTGAACCAAACACTTTCTCGGTTCCTTACTGAATGAGACTTGCTCTGTCTGTCCTGATGCCTTCCACTCTGACTAGCAGTGGCTTTTTCTTATGCAGAGAACTTGTCTGGTCTGGCAGCCAGAAATCCTTTTTAACTGGAGATGGTGGGTCATGAACTTGGAATGTTCTGCTTGTAAACATAAGAAGGGCCAAACAGATCAGATCAAGGTTCCATCTAGCCTCACATACTGTTTCCCACAATGATGGAACCAGATTCGTCTCAGAAGCCCACAGAGCATGGAACACAGTAGCTTGCCCTGTTGCGCATCTCCAATAAACTGGCCTTTAGATGCATGCTTGCTTCTGAGTGTGGAGGTTTTGTGTAGCCACCATAGGTAAAAGCCATTGATCTGTGAACTTGTGTAAAGGTAAAGGTAAAGGTTCCCTTGCTCGAAAGCCAGTCGAATCCGACTCTAGGGTTGCGGTGCTCATCTCCGTTTCAAAGCCGAAGAGCCAGCGCTGTCCGAAGACATTTCCGTGGTCATGTGGCCGGCATGACTAAACACCAAGGCGCACAGAACTTGTGTAGGCTACATTAAAGCCACTGAAATAATTGGCCATAACTTCAGTTTGGTGTAGTGGTTAAGTGTGCGGGTTCTAATCTGGGAGAACCGGGTTTGATTCCCCACTCCTCCACTTGCAGCTGCTGGATGCTTTAAATGAAGTATCAGACCTTGGGCAAGCCATAGTTCTGTCAAAGGTGTTTTTGAAAAAGAGCAGTTTCTGTTAGAGCACTCTCAGCCCCACCTACCTCACAGGATGTCTGTTGTGGGGAGGGGAAGGGAAAGGAGTTTGTAAGCCACTTTGAGACTCCGAGTGAAGGGCGAGTATAAATCCAATCTACTCCTCCTCTTTCCTCTTTCCTCTTCCTCATCTCATGCTCAAGCTGTGGTCGTGCCTTTTCTCTGTCATGTTCCTGTTTTCTGTAAGGCACAAGGCCATGCTCCCCCCTGTAAACTGTTGCTGAGGAACATGAAAAGTAGTGTGACTTGTCAGAAGGCCTCCTCCCCCAATTTGCCAACACAGACCAATAATAAGAGGGATGTATATTTTGGGCTGGCACCAGTAGAGCAACATATATTTTAATACATTGAAACATGGGTCCTTAAAGTTCTCCCTCACCACCTTTCTTTTCTGCCTTATATAGCTATTCATTTGCTTGCTGGCACTTAAACTGTTAAAATTATATAATACCAAAACAATAACTTCCTTAACTGGATTATATCACTTTATGGTACTCAGGCATTTGTTCTGTTTCTGATGCTAAAATTCAGTCCCTCTAACTTTTCCTTTGCAATGTGTATTTCTAGAAACTTGGTGATCTATCCCAAAAGCTCATCCCCCCTATATAATAAAACCATTTTCATATGGCAACATTCCTTGCACTCCAGAATCAGTTCGCTCTGTGATCTGTCATTCAGAAGCTGTCCCTATCCACTGGCTGTGTTGCCTGAGTCTTGCCTCCAATATTCTAAACAGTTTGCTGTTTCTCTCCCCCCAATAGCCAGTTGGAACACAGAGGTCATTTGCATATGTGGCCTGATTTGCCTTTGCCTCTAACATTCTAAACAGTTTGGCTGTGGCTGTTGGGAGTCACTGAATGTGTCCTGAGGTAAAATTCATATCCCAGTCTTCTGTTAAACAGTCACTGGAGTTGCCAAAATACATATTCCGATCTTCCCTTAAATGGTCACTGGAGTTGCCAATCTCCCTGTGTGGCCTGGAGATCTCCCAGAAATCACCGTGTTCCCTAGCCACAGAACATCATTTCCCCTACAGAAAATTTCCCAGCTGTTACAATGGCTGCTTTGGGCAGTGGACTCCACCAAACTCTGCCCTCCCCAGGCTCTACCCCTGAAATCTATAGGTCTGGCCCTCCCCTTAGTATTGCCAGCCTCCAGGCAGCACCTGGAGATCTCCAAGATCAGGTCTCCTGGAGAGAATGGCTGCTTTGGGCAATGGACTCCACGGCATTATACCCTGCAGAGGTCCCCCCACCCCAAACTCTGCCCTGCCCAGGCTCTACCCCTGAAATCTATAGGTCTGGCCCTCCCTTAGTATTGCCAGCCTCCAGGCAGCACCTGGAGATCCCCAAGATCAGTTCTCCTGGAGAGAATGGCTGCTTTGGGCAATGGACTCCATGGCATTATACCCTGCAGAGGTCCCCCCACCCCAAACTCTGCCCTGCCCAGGCTCTACCCCTCAAACCTACAGGTCTGGACCTCCCCTTAGTATTGCCAACCTCCAGGCAGCATCTGGAGATCTCCAAGATTAGTTCTTCTGGAAAAAATGGCTGTTTTGGGCAATGGACTCTATGGCATTATACCCTGCTGAAATCCCTCCGCACCCCAAACCCTGCCCTGCCCAGGCTCTACCCCTCAAACCTACAGGTCTGGCCCTCCCTTTAATATTGCCAGCCTCCAGGCAGCACCTGGAGATCTCCAAGATCAGTTCTTCTGGAGAGAATGGCTGCTTTGGGCAATGGACTCTATGTAATTAAACCCCGCTGAGGTCCCACCACACCGCAAACCCTGCCCTCCTCAGTTGGTAACCCTGTAACTGGCTACAGAACTGTTTTCCAGACTCTTGGAACCCAGAAGACATGGCATAGGAGGAGGTGCTTTTCTACCTTAGCTGCCACTGCATAACCCCAAATCAACATAAGTCAGAGGTGGAGGGAACCATACCTGTTGCCATGAGGCTGACCTCCCATACTACCCACTTGGGGCAGCAAAATGCATTGAGACGGCCCTGCCTTACAGCTAAGCAGAAGGAAATAAACATGGCTTGCCTCCCTCTATTTTCCCCTTTGCCACCCCACCAGTCACAGCTGGGACACTCACCTGGAACTTCCTTCTAGAGCTCGTTATACTTCTTCCCACAACGGGCCTTACTCCTAGTTGTCCAATATTTAAGGAATGTTCTTTGAGTGAAGGAAAAGACGTAGCTTCTTTGTTCCATAGGTTGAAACAGATTGAATGCTAGACACTTGACATTCCTGAGGCAGCAGTGAGCTGAAATGATGTAGCAGAGAAATAACTACTTTCTATTTCTGTTGGAACAGGCTGCTGGGAAGAATCCATTAGTTAAGATGTAACGGCTGTACTTTTATCTTTTAATGCATGCAAACACAAAACTATTCCTCTTAAATGTGTATTTCCCCATTTTTCCCAGTTGTGGCTTTTCCTTACATGATGAGAAATAAATATTATAAATTTTAGGATTTTTGAAATGGTTAAATATACTACCAGATTACAAGTGCCTGATTATTCTCTCTGTCCTTTCTCCCATTCAAAGTTCATTCTTCACTTCCGCTGGTGTACTGACTGTAACACTTACTGTTGGCTTATCTGAATTTAAATGGGATTCCTGGAAAAGTTGTGGGATTGGCTATTTGCAGAGTTCCCCCACCCCCACAGTATGAAGGTGGAGGTGATTATATGCTCAAAATTTACTGGGTACCCATTCTTCTCGAGTTCTATATGAGTGGTCAACACATCTTTTTTCACCATATGTACATCCTGGAAACCTGCTATGAGCAGCTGTGATTTGCCCCTGCTGTGCTTCTGCACATTTTCCAGAGACTTCAATGAGGGTCCAGAGACAAAATTCCTAGAGAATTTCACACTCTCTAAAATTGTATCTTAAATAAACAGATGCCATCATTTTCATACCTGAATGCAGTTCTTTTCAACTTAAGGAACTATTTTCATAAGCCAGAACAGCTGAAATGTGTCAACAATATAGTTTTAAACCCCCTATTTTACATTTCTATTGCCTGTAAAGGTTAAACCAAGGACATCCATCTCTCCCCCCCAGCATAATTCTATGCTGTTTCAAAGAGTCAGTGTGATACTATAACAGACAGAGTAGAAGAAGAGAAGAAGAAGAAGAGATTGGATTTATATCCCACCCTTCACTACCCAAAGGAGTCTCGGGTCCAGTCACACTGCCGTTTTGATCGGAGTTCGCTGCTGTTCCCTTGCGCATGTCAGTTTCATGTTCACACATGCCAATCCGCCTCCCGCCCCGAAGCAGGCTCACTTCCGCAATGATACCGAGTTTTCCTGACCCCTGGAAAATCAAGTGTTTTCCTGGCACTTCCGCTATGAACGCGCGATTTCGCCTATCTGGACAGCCGATCTTTCGTAATGATTGCGATTAGGGCTGTCTGAACGCTCTTTGTGCTTTTTTTAAAAAAAGCTTTTGGTTTGAGCGCTTGAGCAAACATGCGCTTAATAAATCCATTTAACATTTAATAATGGATTTATTAAGTGCATGTTTAGTCAAGCGCTCAAACCAGAAGCTTAAAAAAAAACGCACAAAGACGGCCCTGGAGGCGGGAATGAGAGGCGGGGGCTCTGGCAGCCTGGACGGGGCTGGCAAGGAGGATGGCAGAGACGACGGAGCCCATTTTCGTGGGGCAATGGTTGCAGCAGCAGCAGGGGACCCCCACACACACAGTGGCGGCAGGAGCAGCAGTCTCCCGAGCCTCCCTGTGGCCAGCAGGATCGCCTGAAGGGACGACGCAGCAGCAGGCAAGCGGGTGCTGGAAAAGAGGGGCCGACTCTTTCCCAGATTAGAGTTCGCACACTTAACCACTACATCAAACTGGGAAACTTGGGTTCAAATCCCTACTTAGCAGTCAGCTGCCTTTTGAGACTTTGATAAACCACAGGCCTACTAGGGTTGCCAGTCTCCCCGCCAGGAGTGGAGGAAACCCCACTTTTGTGGGGTGCTTCCCTGCTGCTGGCCGGCGGTGGAAAGTCCCACTCCCAACTGGCCCAAAGGCAACGTGATGTCACCTGGAAGTGACATCATGACATCATGCAGTGATGCTCTATTTTTTGGGCAGAACTCTATGGGGAAAATTGGCTACAAACCATAGAGTTTAGCCCAAAAACTAGAGTGTTCCCACTTCTGGGTGACATCACACTGCGCACGCAAAGCATGCGCAGCAGAACATCCCAGAGAGGACCAAGGATCTACTGCCAGGTAGGACCTGATAACCCTAAGGCCTACTGTAAGGCTAAAGAGGGGTGAGGTGACAGGGCTGCATATGCTCCCCTAAACTCCTTGAAGTAAGGGTAATAAAAAGTACATATTTACTATTTTTAAAGCTTGTGACGCATCAAATATCACATTTAGCTTCAATACTCCAGGGTAAAGAAAAGTCCATCATAATTTAGTCTCATCATTTAACTACGTTAATTTGAATAACACGCTCAGTAAATTAAATTAGGACAAATTCTCCTGGAGGCAAGTTTTCTCTGCAGAATTTGTGAGTTACCTATATATTTATGTAGTGCATAAAAAGGCTGCATAAATCCTTGGTAATTTTAAAACTTGTCAGGTAACACTTTCTTAGATATACAACATTTAGCAAGGAAGGTAGTTGGGGCAACTGTCATTTCAAGTATAGAGTTTCACAATTTAGCCTCTAATGGAGATTCAAAGAAGGTCTGTTATGAAATGAAGTGAGTGTAAAAAGTCAACAGCTTCAAATATAACTGCATAAACTCTTACACAAAAACTGAGAAAATAAAGTAAAGCACTGAGGCTACCCTAGGTCTGTTTGAAACATATCTATATTACTGCTGTTTGCATATACTTCCTTTTGTCTGCTCTGCCATCTTGGTGTTCAACCTTCCCATCCTGCTTTGCTGCATCTGCAGTTCCTTAGGCCCTGCCTGACACTCCTTGCCTGAAGTGACAACCAAGGTGTGAGGCAGCAGCATACCAGGAGAACAATATTTTGCTGAAAGGTGGGCATGGCTCCAGAGGCTGCAAAGTCAAACTACAGATTTAACAATGGCCTAATTCTAAAACAAAAAGTGGAACCAGGGAGTTGTAAACATAGTCCAAGTAAAAATGTGAAGACAGCCCTTGAAAAAAGTTTTCCTCAAAACACAACAGGAAGAACTAAGATTTAACAAAAAATAACATTTACTCATAAAACAGTGCGAATCTCACACAGCCAAAAATCCTCATTTATAAACCTGATTAATTCAAGGCTGGTAGAATCAGCTCCTCTCTGAAAAGATAACTGCAGCTGCCAAGGTGTTTGCAGAGGGGCCCCAAGAGATAAGCAAATTCTTTGAATCATATGAAGATTAAAAAATTGAAGGTTTCTGGTTCTGTGACATTCAGACAGTTTTCAGGTAGCTTTCTTGATTAAGTTTTACACTTAAGTCTTGTCCCTTCAGAATGCATTGAGAGTGAACGATGGAGTTAAATTTATTTATTTAGTATATTTTACTGCGCTTTTCTTCCCAATGGGAAACCAAAGAGGCCAACAAAAATGCATTTATATACAACGTAGTATAAAAACAAACAAGATATCCTGGCTTGATGTCCAGCAGGTAATCTATCTGAACAAGGCCATGGTCCCTTAGGCTCATGCCCCCATCCATGTCCAGGCTATAAAAACTCATAGCAGTAGAAAGAGAATAAACAGCCCCACGATGCAGACTGATGCAGACTGTTTAAGCTGGTAGCCAGTTGTTTTCCTTTCACTGGGGTCACCCTTTCCTTTGATTGCTGATTGCTCTGAAGGCTAGAATTGGGAGACCCACAAGTAGTGGTGATACTTAGAGTTTTCAGAGGTCTCTTTGTGCATGATCTTGTTGTAGCCTATAAGGTAAGCCAATATTATCACCATATTAAGAGTGAGGAAAAGTTACCTAAGGATACCTACTAGCCACTTTCCTGTGGCTGCACTCAGGTTGAGGGGTAGCCTCCCACAGGGAATTAAATTTATGTCTCTCTCCTTGCAGTTTTGGAGACCTTCTATAACAAAACTCTTTAGAAGAGCTTGAAACACTTTCAGATGATTGCTGTGTGGGCTTTTGTGTCAAGACATTATTTTTTAAAAGTTTTCCTGCTGGTTGTTTTTAGTTATTAGAATTATGTTACCCTGTGCTGATTTTATTGATGTTACCTGCCTTGAGTCCCAGTGGTCTGGGAGAAAGGTAAGCTTATAAATGTTTGAAATAAATGTTTTGTAGCAGAAGCCCTGACCTGGATAGCCCAGGCTATCTGGACCTCAGCAGATCTTGGAAGGCAAGCAGGGTCAGCCTGGTCACCACCAACGAAATACCAGGGTTATGACATAGAGGCAGACAATGAAAACCCTATGGGGGTTGAAGGGGGGGGGACACAGGCAAGATTTGACTGGGGACTTCTGGATTGCAGCTCAGTGTCTAAGGCTGCAATCCTAAAAACACTTAGCACAGAGTAAGCCTCATTGAACTTGGTAGGATTTTACTTCTGAATGTGCCTGCTTTGGGCTTGTGCTGTTAGCCACTAAAGTATACTGTCTTCCAACAAATAATGTGCTTTTAAAAAGGATTAAAAGCAAATCTCCTCATCTAGTGAGTATGAAGATCCCACAGATCGCTTTAGTCCGGGTGTATTCAATTATCCATTGACTCAAAGCACAGTCAGCACTTGGTTTTTTTAAGTGATTGATCTTCTGGAGCAGTAGAGACAAATTCTCTAAGTAATGCAAGAACACTATTGCTATAATCAAAATGCTATAATCAGGGTGATTTATTTTTATTTATTCATTTATTTTATAAATTCAACATGTAGACTGCCCTCTCCTGTGTACAAGGCTCAGAGCAGTGAACAATAGTTACATTCAGTTGAATTAAAACAATTAGAAACAGTAAATACAACATTTTTAAATAATGTGTTCTGTTTTGGAGTTTGGATGATGCCTTATTTGAGCTGAAGTTGATTTCTTTTGTGTGTGTGTGTGTGTAATTCAAGGAAAATGTTGGGGCACTTTCACTCATGCTAAATAATGCTGTTTCAATCCACTTCAGTGACCATTTGCAATTGAATTTTGCCATTTCACGCAGTTAAATCCAGTTGCAAAGTGCATTGAAAGTGGATTGAAAGTATGTTATTTAGTGTGTGTGCGTGAAAGTGACCATAGTGCTGGCCTACTACTGCATGGACCAGGTAGCTGTGTATCTTCACAAATTCAGTAGACATTGGGAAATATCTCTCCCATTTTTGAAGGTCCCCCCCTTTATACCTGACTCCCACATGCCTTTCCCCTTCTATCACTGTTCCTCACTGCCTTTTCCCCTTCCCTCATTGTTCCTCACTCCCACCTGCCTTTCCCCTTCCGTCTTTTAATTTTCCTTTCCATCTCAAGTCTTTTTTTGCTGATGAAGCCAATGGTCAGGAGTAGTTCACACTGCTACTTGTGCCTGCAGCATGTGTGGGGGAGGAAGGAGGAACTGCTGTCCAGCTCCTGTTTTGTCAACTGTCTCTTATTGGTTTGCAGTGAAGCAGCCAAGCGTGAGGGCAATAAATGAGCTGTGCAGCTTAACCTAGCAGTGGCAATGCCTCGTTGCTGGGCAAAACTTGTGCATCTTCCGGCACCCAGAGGCCAAATTAGATCTGTGGCATCACAGGAAGTTGGAGCCTTCCATTTTGTGTACATGCAAAAATTATACATCAGTGACTTGGTGCACTTCATAAGTGTTAACAGATGTGGACTGTTTAAATGTTTGAAGAAGCACTTGTTAAACAGGTTCTTATTATGCTGTGACATGGCTTGCATAACCTAGAATTTCTCAGAGCTGCTTATTTGCTGATTTTGTAGTTGTCATGGTCTTTATACTGCAATCTAAACACGCTTTGTGTATGTATAGGGTTGATCTCGCCCACAGTAGTGTTTTCTTCTGGGTTATAGAAAGGGTTGGTAGTCCATCTTCCCACTTTTTGGCCTAAAGACTCCCCTCACTTTCTCCTCCTGGGTCCAGTTTTTGAATGGAAGGAATTAAGAAGAGATAGGAGCAAGTAGTTATGATATTTAAGGGGAAGGACAACTGCAGGTAGAAGCAGCTCTGCAATCTCCCAGCAAAAGCAGCAGTCTGTCCTACTTACGTATCAAATATACCCAGTGAATCAATGACGGGCATCTCTTCCTGGGACTTAATGGTGCAGCCTCTGGCTTTGGGCTTCTGCCTGTTTCCTTCTCTCTTTATTTCCACAGAGAGTGTCACCACTTGGAAAAGACAGGCAGATAGCCAGTGCGCCATCCACGGCTAGCCAGCCTGCTTTGGAAGCCACATGTTTTCTGCTGTGGTTAATGCTTTCTCTAGAAAATACATTGCATTTGTTCTACTTTGGGTTGTTTTTTTGTGTGCTTTCTGGCTGGGGTGCTAAGTTGGACATAGGGAACTTAATTATCCCTGTCTTAACATTCCCAATGGAAAAACAGGCAAGTGCTGCTCTGCACACCCCCTTCCAATCTGGTTACCATGATTTCTTGATGGACTTTCAGGTTCTCACAGACGACCTGGTTTGAGCAAGCACACAAACAGGGTTGGATCCAGCTGACTTTTTGGCTGGTGAAAAAGGGACTGGTGGTGACTCCTCTCTGAACACTAAAAAGGGGCAGGGCTGTGGCTCAGTGGTAGGGCATCTGCTTTGCATGATGAGGGTCCCAGGTTAAATCCCCAGAGTCTCCAGTTGAAAGGATCAGGTGGTAGGTGATATGAAAGGCCTATACCAGAGACCCTGTAGAGCAGCTGCCGGTCTGAGTAGACAATACTGACCCTGATGGACTATGAGTCTGATTCAGTATAAGGCAACTTCATGTGTTCATGTAAGCTGGCAATCATGACATTGCATGGACAAAACCTGGGAGCTGTAGTGCAGAGGGAAATTTGTTGAGGTTGAGTGGAAAGCCTGGCTGTGTACAAGGCAATCTATACTGGTGTCCTTATGCCAATCTCCTCTCCCCACTTTGGTAATGCAGGCAGAACTTTCCTCTTGTGAATGGAAGGAACACAACTCCTGGCACAGTCCCTCTAGCTGTTACACCCAAACATTGGGCAGCCCTGTGTGTCTCCCCTTGGTGAATGCTTATTGCCATATACCATCTTAGCTTGCATTTTTAAAAATTATTATACAGAACTTTCAGTTTACTTTCAAGACCCAATAAATTGTACAGGAAACTTAGCTAGGATTTATCTTTAGACGAGGAGAGAAATTAAATCCATTGTTTCTTGAATAGCGCATCCTGTGGACTGGAATGGATTGACTTCAACTGTGTTATCTGCCTTGAGTTGGTGACAGGCGGACTATAAATGATGCAAATGAAGAGATTTGGGGTCCAAATCCCCTACAGATGGTTTTATGATTGGTAGCCTGTTCTGTTTCATCTGTCCTTACTGCTGAGTCTCTGATCCATGTTGTGATGACTTCCCATATTGATCACTACAGTCGTCTTTGCACTGGCCTTTCTTGACAGGATTTGGGCCCCAGAAATATCCATCTTGATGCCTCCAATAACCATACTGTGTCTCTCCTTTGAGGAGGGGCTGTTGCTTAGCAGAGATGTACAAATTAACATTATTTTTGAGAGGACAAGGAGAAAAATTTCACAATACATGGTCAAGATTTTATACTTGGTTGGAAGATTATAATAAAGGAACTATGTAACTCCTTAACATTTACTAGAGACATTATAGATACTATTTACAGTTATCTGCAGACTCTATGGATAAAAGATTTTTTTTGCTTTTTGGTATGCATTTTAACACTTAACTGGATACCGTAAGAAGTAACTGAACAGAATATTACTGTATAGACTCCGAAGAACCCCAACTTGTATGTGGTTTTTTGTATGTTTTGTATGTTTGTTTGTGATAACGTTTATTATTAATTTATTTTTTTAAAGAGAAGGGGCTGTTGCTCAGTGGTATGTCCTGGATAGCTGCTGCCACTCAGAGCGGACAGTACTAACCTAGCTAAAGCAATGGCAAATTGATTATTTTTGGCAAGTAGATTATTTTTAAACCTAGCAGTTTTGTCTTTGTTCTTTGCTTTAATGTGTGACATCTTTTCAACCACATTGGTTTTTGTTATATAAGGCATTAAAATGGGGGGGGGGAGACTTCTTTGTTCTTATGTTCTCTTTGTGTTTTCTAAAACTGAGGTAGACGAACCTCTAAACAGAGCCATCTGTGCATCAGCTCCAGGAGGATTTGATGAGGATATTGCAGAGATGTTTTTAATTGTCACTCTGTGATTTTGGAGGTTGCTTCTCTTGGGACTCATCAAAGCCTGAGGATCTTCCAGAAACAATAAAAGTATTTCCCATTTGGTCTGGCCTTTTAGTGCCTGGGATTTTTGCTGGGGAATATGAGTCTCAGTGGGAGTTCTGCCATCCTTTTGGTACATTTTATACTGCTGTCTTATGTATGCTTTTAAAATATACTTAAAGCTGTCAGGAGCCCACAGGCTAGAATAGAATCCAAATATCACAGTACAACAAAAGAGGCCTGCCTATAAAAGATGACAGATTTTCTGTTCCAATTTATTCAGTTTGGGGAGGGAAAAAAGCAAATTGAATTGGTTGCTTCAGTCTATATTCTTGGGAGGCTGTTGCATGTTTGGTTCAGCGCTTCCTACCTTTCCTACATAATTGCTTCCTATTAAAAATAAGCGAGCCAGTTTGGTGTAGAGAGCCAGTTTGGCATAGTGGTTAAGTGCGCGGACTCTAATCTGGGAGAACCAGGTTTGATTCCCCACTCCTCCACTTGCACCTGCTGATGTGACCTTGGGTCAGTCACAAGCTCTGGCATAGCTGTTCTTGAAAAAGAGCAGTTTCTGTCAGAAGTTCTCTCAGCCCCACCTACCTCACAGGGTGTCTGTCACGGGGAGGGGAAGGGAAAGGAGTTTGTAAGCCGCTCTGAGTCTCCACGTGAAGGGCGGGGTATAAATCCAATCTCTTTTTCTTCTTCTATTTAACTTTTTGTTTTGTCTCAGCAGCTCCCTGTGTGTAACTTGGTTAATGTCACTAGGACCAGTTGATGCTGTGTTTTGTTTTTAAAGCAAGGCCTATCCCTTTAAAGTTGTCTTTATCTAAAAGACCATCAGACTTTCTGTTGGGGGAATGCTTTTTACAAGAAGCTTGTTTATTTACAAGTTCAGTTATGAGAAATGGATATATGAAGCCCATCTGGCATTCTGTTTTATGTACAGATCTGCTGGGGGAAAAACCAGCAAAAATCTATTTGCATGAAACTGGCATTGTGACATTGTACGCAACATATTACCTGTATGTCCTTTTTTTAAAAAAAAACAAAATTTTATTGGGATGCGCTCAACATTTTCAACAACGTTACCAATACAATTTGAAAAAATTTCCATCCCATCCCCCCCACCCCCTAATAGGCTTCCAACACTGCTAATAACAAAAAAATTATATATTAGACGGTAATCAGGTTTAGACTTATATGAATCGACAAACCAGGTAACACATTTCAAATATATAAAACATCTAACTAATTTCAACATATTTTCATATAACAGTATAATACAATTCAGAATTCATTTCACTTCTCATTCAGTATCCATACAGATCTAAATTGTACATTTTCCCCTTCATTCTGTATTCAGTTTCCAAATACAATTTCAAACCTTCCCAATCTTTTATATACTGTTCTGCCATTTGTCCATTTAGCTTTTTTGTCATTTTGTCCATTTCCGCTAAAAACAGCAATTTTCTAAACCAGTCATGTATATCCGGCACCTTCTCCGCTTTCCATTGCTGAGCGAAGGCCATTCTCGCCGACGTAATCATATACCATAATAATGTCCTTTTTTCCTGTGGAATTCTTTCCATTGTCAAACCTAAGAGAAGAAGTTCCGGTCTGCTCCCAATTGGGATTTTTAATATTTTCTTCATCACACAGTGTATATTAGACCAGCATACCTTTGCTTTATCACATGACCACCACATATGGTAAAAAGAACCCTCTGTTTTTTTACATTTCCAACACTTATTACTCAAGTTCTTATCCATACTAATATTAGCAATCTTTTTTGGTGTCATATACCACCTATACATCATCTTGTAGCAATTTTCTCTTACATTAACACAGGTAGACATTTTAAAGGATCTTTTCCACAAAAACTCCCATATTTCCATAGAAATTTCTTTGTTCATGTTTATGGCCCATTTTATCATTTGCTCTTTAACAGTTTCATCCAAAGTATATGTAGTCAACAAAGTTTTATACATCTTTGAGATCATTTTTCGCTCTCTTTTCAACCATATATTTTCAAACTCATCATTCTTAGCTCTAAAACCAACCTCTTTACAATCTTTTTTGTAAATATCCCTTATTTGACAATATTGTAACCATCCATACTCAAATTCTAGTTCATTATTTGGTTTTAAAACATATTTTTTCCCCTCTTTTTGCAACAGTTCTTGGTATTTCAACCAATCATTACCTTTATGTTCTGAAAAAGGATGTATAACTGCTGCTGGAACAATCCACAAAGGCCTCTCGTCGGAAACTGTATCCTTGTACCTGGTCCATGCATCAAACAATGTTCTCCTTACATAATGATGCTTAAACATTGAATCAACTTTATTTTTCCCATACCAAAGATAGGCATGCCAGCCAAATCTGCAATCGTGCCCCTCAAGAGCTAAGAGTTTTCTATTTTCCAAATTGACCCAATCAGATAACCAAGACATACATACAGCTTCATGATACAAACGCAAATTCGGGACTTGGAAGCCACCTCTGTCTTTAGTATCGTACATTATCTTCATTTTAATTCTTGGCTTCTTTCCTGCCCAGATGAATTTAAAGATTTCTCTTTGCCATTTCACCAACACTTTCACATCTTTCACAATTGGTATTGTCTGGAACAAAAACATTAACCTGGGCAGTACATTCATTTTGACAACGGCAATTCTTCCAAGAAGAGATAATCTAAGTTTTCCCCATTTTTCTAAGTCACTCTTTATCGAAACCCACAGTTTTTCATAATTATTCTTAAACAAGTCTATATTTTTCATTGTAATTTCAACTCCCAAATACTTAACCTTTTTAACCACTTCACATTCTGTCACGTTTTGTAACATTTGTTGCTTTGTACCTATCATATTTTTACACAATATCTTGGACTTATTCTTATTTACATAGAACCCTGCGAGATCGCCAAACTCTTTTACTTTTTCAAATACCTTAGGCATATTATTAACAGGATTTTCAACAATAAACATAATATCATCCGCAAATGCTCGTAGTTTATATGAAAAACCTCTAACATTCAAACCTTTTATGTTATCGTCATCTCTAACCATTTGCAGCAAAATCTCCAAAATCCAGATAAATAGCAATGGTGACAGGGGGCAACCCTGTCTGGTACCTTTTCTGACCCGGAACACTTCTGTTGGTTCTGCATTCACAATCACCGTAGCTTTTTGTTCTTTATATATTGATTGAATCATTCTTATAAATTCTGCGCCCATCTGGGATTTCTCAAACACTTTAAACATAAATTCCCAATTCAAATTATCAAATGCCTTTTCTGCATCCAAAAATAAAAAGCCAACTTCTTTTTCCGGGTGTTTATCATAATACTCAATTGCGTCTAAAACAACCCTCATATTGTCTTTTATTTGTCTATTTGGTAAGAATCCGGCTTGATCTTCAGCAATAGTATCTTTCAAGAACCCTTTAAGGCGCTCTGCTAATATTTTTGCAAAAATCTTATAATCGTTGTTTAACAGTGAGATAGGTCGATAATTCTTTACATTTGTTAAATCTTGCGTTTCTTTCGGAATTAAGGTGATCGCAGCTTCATTCCAGGAATCTGGAATCTTCCCAGTTCTCCTAATTTCGTTTAAAAGAATCTCTAACACCGGAACCAGGTCTTCATGAAGTTTTTTGTAAAATTTAGCTGAAAAACCATCCGGACCTGGAACTTTGGAAATCTTTGCCTCTCCTATTGCTTTACTGATTTCTTCTTTAGTTATTACAGCATTTAATATTGCTTTCATTTCTAGGCTTGGTTGTATCAAATTAACCTTAGATAAATAGTCTTGCATCTTTTGCAGATCCACTTGTTTTGCTTGAAAAAGAGTTGCATAATATTTATAAAATTCCCTCCGGATCCCTCCTGGATCTGAAATTTCTTTATTTCCATCTTTCAATTTAGTGATTGTTTTATTCTCTCTTCTTTTCTTCAATTGCCATGCCAAATATTTACCAGGTTTATTTGCACCTTCAAAGGACTTCTGTTGCAATTTTTTCAAGGTCCAATATACTTCTTTGTTTAACCTCGCCTCATATTGTTCCTTTAAAATCCTCAATTCTCTCAAAATCTTCTTTTTGCCAGGCCTTTTCTTAAGCTCCATTTCTTTTTTCCGAATATTTTCCGTAATCTCTTTATCTATTTTCAATTGTTGTTTCTTTTCATTATTATTGATTGCAATCAGGTGTCCTCTCATCACAGCTTTATAGGCCTCCCATACCGTTTGCGTCTGTACATCCTTGTTTAAATTCAGTTGAAAATATGTTTGGGTTTCTGTCCTTATTTTGTCCACAATATTTTGTTTGTCCAGCAAATCCTCATTGAGTCTCCATCGGAATTTCTTTCTTTTAACATACGTTGACCATTTTACTGGACTATGGTCAGAGAGAGTTCTAGGTAACATCTCGATTTTGCGTGTCTGCAAGATCAAATTCTCAGTCATCCACATCATGTCTATCCTTGAGAAAGATTCATGTCTTGATGAGTAAAAGGAATACTCTCTATCCTTGGGATTTTTAACTCTCCAAGCATCTTCCAGATGTTCATGTTTAACCAATTGAAAAAAGACTTTCGGAAGTTTGCCCATGCCTTCGTTTCCTTTTTGGGATTTTCTATTAATAACATTATTAACAGTACCATTAAAGTCACCCATTAATATCATTTGCTCATAGGTTAGCTGTCATAGCTGTTCCCACAAATCCTGGAAAAATTTTTCCTTCGCACCGTTTGGAGCATAAAGATTAACAATTAAAGTCTTTTTGCTCTGCAGCATGGCTTCTACCGCCAAAAGCTTCCCTTCATTATCTTTAAAAACTTCTTTTGGTTCCAATTCCTTTTTAATATATATAACAACTCCTTTTTTCTTTTGGGAGGAGAGGGAATAAAACTCCTCTCCTAATCTTTTTGAATCAAAAATTTAGCATCAGTTTTTTTAATATGTGTTTCTTGCAAACAGACAATATCACATTTTTGTTTTTCCAACCAAAGTCTAACATTTTTTCTTTTTGAGGTGAATTAAGTCCATTGACATTCCATGATATAATTTGACTTTCCATGTTGTTTTTGTACTTATTTATCAGAGTCTTTAAAGTTATCATTGATGAATCTGGTCATTTGCTCTACTGACTTGATGGTGACTCTCTTCTGCTTGAATGTAAAACTGACACCTTTTGGAATTTCCCATCTGTATCTTATACCCTCTGTTTTCAGTTTGTCAATCAAGTCTTTAAAGAGTCGTCTATCCTGAAGAATTGCTCTGGGTAGTTCCTTTAATATCATGATTTTCTTGTTGTCAATTGTGAAATCTTCCTGAAACTGTTGCTTAAATAGATCCTCCTTCAGTTTTTTGGATATAAACTGGACAATCACTTCTCTGGGTAATTTTTTCCTTTGTGCAATCGCAGAGTTGACTCTGTACACCACATCAATCTGTGCCGCCACCTTCTCCTCTTCCATTTTTAAAAAATCTGCAACAGCATCCACCATAACAGAATGAATGTTCTCACTTTTGTCTTCAGGGATCCCCCTGAATCTCATATGGTTAAGCATTGCATTGTATTGGACCATCACATTAACTTTTTCTGTTTCTATAGCAACCTCAGCAACATTGGATGCCACTCTCTTCACTCTTTCATCCATCTCATCTGCTCTTTTAGTCAGCGTCTGTCTCTTTTGTAATCCCAGATAGGTCCTTTTTCAAGTCTGATACTTCTGTTACTAAAGTTTTTTCCATCTTTTGTAACGCGTCCATCACTCGTTTCTCCATAGCTTCCATCAGGCCCTGTAGCTTCTTTTCTTCTTTAGCAGCCATTTTCGGGGAGGACCAGGAGTTCGCCCTCTGTCGTTGCCGCAGATCGTAAGCCGTTGTTTAAAATTCACCTAAAACTTACATCAAATTAAAGTCCTTCTTATGCCCACCTAAATCGCTCTAATTTCACTTTTTTCTATTAAGTCTTTTGGTTAAAATCAAAGTATAATTTTTCTGACCTTCTCAAAATGGCGGGCGCAATTTCTCTATGGTAGATGGTTCTTCCGGTTACTCACTTCCTGTCCGGCAATCTTAGTTGTCTCCCTTGTCTCTGGTTTCCTCCCTTCTTCCGGCCTCCTTGGTCTTCTCTAGGAAATATTACTTGTCTGGTCTGAGGTCACTTCCTGTTCTGGCGATTTCTGCTGCAGCTAGAGTACTTTTCCACACTAGTTCTCGCGGGGCTTGCTGTTAGTTTCTATTTTAAAGTCAATATTCCAACTGCAGGAATGTTCAACAAACGGGCTTTTTGGCCTTTTTTAGCTGTTTAACTGCTCTTTTTCCGAGTCGGTGTTAGTACAAAAGATACAGCACGATCATGCGCTTCATCGGATGTTGTTTACTCTCGGCCAAAACGCGTCTCCAGTGAGCAATTTTAAAAAGTTACCTTCAAAGTCCGTGTCTTGTTATAGCAGTGTTTCTTTGATATCAGTTTCAGTAGAATGTCTTGGAAGTCTGGGTCATGCGTTCTTATGTTGAGAATCCAACTCGGTGGGGTCTTGTAGAGAATTTCCGAAGTGCCTTCTAGGGGGGAGGGGATCAAGGCTGGTCGTGACGCTCTTTAAAGCCCCGCTATCAGCTGATCTCAACTCCCTCTCAGGCCAAGGCTCGCTGCCAGTCACCCCCCTGCCTGGGGAGATCTGCGGTGGGCAATATGAAGCCCACCCTGTCGTCAAGACCCTCCGTATGCTCTGGGAGCTCTGAGAGCAAGCCAGAACATGTCAGGACACCATGAATCCCAGACTGGAAGCCATACCTGTATGTCCTGATGTGGCTTAAGGCACTGGTGCTGATATGAAAGACTCCAGGGGTCTGGTGGAGGAGCTGCTCTGTTGTGGTTGCATTAAAAGCAGCCACTTACATGAATGGCTGCTTTTGAAACTTGGCCTTTAGTACAGCGTATCTGTGTTTGGAGCTGTGGACTGAATGGAGTAGCTAACTGGATCCGTTACAATTCACTGTGTGTAGCACATCCACTTGGATGTACACAGTAATACATTCATAAACGGCAGTGATGTCTGAGGAACACCTAAAGTTGATGTCTGAGGAACACCTAAAGACTTCCACCAATCCACCACTGGCCAGTTGGCCAGTGGGGAGCCCCAACCCCAAAGAGCCCTGCCTGATGTGCCCGGCAAGATGACATCACCCAGAGGTGACGTCATCATGCTGGGGCATGTCGTGCAGGGGATGCTCTAGCATTTGGGGAAATGTGCCCGGCGCAATGACGTCACTTCCGGGTGATGTCATTGTGGCACATGCACAAAGCACATGTGTGCCAGAAGATCCCAAGGAATCCCCCATCGGCTGATGGTAAGCACCTGACAACCCTAGGAACACCAATAAGGACTCTTGCCATTAATACCTTAGGAAAAGCTTTGGAAGAATCAGTTGATTATGGCAGTCTACTCCACACCTGCAGATTTCACTTAGATCCCTTTCAGGCAGTGCACTTCCTTGTGGATATCACTGCACATTGATGGCAAAATGTGCACACATTACATGGTATAAAAATTTCTTCTAAGAACTCTCCCTTTAAAATATTTGTAATCTACTGAGTGGCTTTAATGAACTTGACGTGTTCCTGTGCTTGTTCATGTCTCCCTGTCTTCCAGTTTTGAGAACATTCAGCTAAACTCCAGTTTTTGGCTTTTACGCATTCATCATTGTGTTCAAGGGTAGGTTTTTTAAATAACTGTTAGCCAGAATCTATTTTCAAGCTTTAACTCTTCATTAGAGTAGATCTTGAAGGTCTGCTTATAAAATGTTAGAAATAGTGGTCAGATAGATGAGGCAAAAGTAACAGGAGAACCGCTACAGTGGAAAAGAATATCTGGCAAGCGGAAGAAATGATTCCATTGTGAAGCTTTTCTGCTTCCTAGAGCATTCCCTCAGGTCTAATGAAATAATATTTATATTTGAAAGGGATTCCATTAAGGGGATAATGTTGTGTAACACAGTAGATGGTCTGGGAGGTTATAGCTCAAGTGATCCAATAATGTAGCTCTGTGTACTAATCCCGCTTTTCAATCTGCATTTCAGTTTAATTTATCCTTTTCAGGCAAAACCTCTCTGTCGTTTTACCTTGCACTTGCATAATTAATCAGAGGGGCTTAATAGGAAAAAAAATCCAGCTAATTGAACCCATGTTTAAGTAATGAAGGTTATCATTTTTATAAGCTATGACACTAGTTGTATAACCACTAAAGAACTGTATAACTGGAATATTACGTCTCAATTTTCTGATATTAGAGTACGGTGAAGATGCTTACCACAAGATGCCCCCGTTCAAGCTGTGGCCAGTTCAAGAAAGTGGGCTGGTACCTTTCATGTGCATGAATGAGGGATTTTTGTCTATGGCACCTTATAAAGGAAATGCCTAAATTATGTGTTTAAGGTTAAGCAACAGATTTTAAGAACTACATGCAGCTCCAGAAGCTCTTCTGTCTGAACCTTATACTTTTATTGGACTATATTTGTGGTTGTGGATTAAAAGACAGAAGATGAACAATGACAAAGAGGTTTAAGTATCCTTCTTCACTTCCCAGGGCTATGTATATTCTACGATTACCACCCCTAGGCATAGGCATATTTACAATTAAGAATCCAATGGCCAGTAGTACAATGACTTTGTATAAATCTTTGATACAGCCACATTTGGAATACTGTGTACATTCCATTTCAAAGATCTATATCGTAGAGCTGGGAGACACATAGTGAAAAGGGGTAACACAAATTATCAAGAGCTTGAAGCAGGCTAAAGCATTTGGGGCTTCTTAGTTTACAAAAAACATTGAGGTGGGATATACAGAGCTTATAAAATTATGCATGGGGTGGGAGAACGCACCTCCCCCTTTCATTTTCATAACTTTAGAATGTGAGGTCATGCAAGGATATTGATTGCCAGTAAATTCAGGTTACACAATAAAGTACTTTTCCATATACTACATAAGTCGTTAAAGCACTTGATTTGCACTGGGGAAATCATAGTTCAAGTTCCCATATAGACACACAGTTCAATGAGTTTCTCTGGGCCAGTTGCTCTTGGCCTAATGTATCTAAGAGGGTGGTTGTGAAGATAAAATGGAGGAGGAGGGAAACTTACATGCCACTCTGAGCTCCTTGGAGGATTATGGATTTTACTGAGCAAAGTTGTGGTGATGGTCACATGATGGCTAAATAGAATCTCCATGTTCACAGTTCATGTATCATTCAATTACAATTGGGGGGATTAATGGTGAAGATACTGACATCCTAGAAGCATTTGATTGGCTATTGTGGGATACAGGATGTTTCCCACAATTATAATTCTGGTTTGATCCAGGAGGGCTTCTATGGAATACAGTGGTGAGCACAGAATTCACCATTATAAAAATCTTAGTTTTGATACTGTATCTTGGTGTATGTTTATGTGTGTGAGAAACTAATTGCTAGACCTTCTTGGTTATGAATATAGGTGTGAAATTGTGTGGCCAACATCTGGTAAAAAACTGTGAAGCAGGAGGTGCTTAGAAGTTCCATAACTCAGGAATGTGGCTTCATTGGTCTAAGTAGTTCCTTTCCCCTCCACATTACTAGCACAATAAAGTATGCATAATTATTATTTAATGTACTTGATTTCCACTATGTATGCAGATTGCAGAGTTCTGCTCAATAAAGTGTTTGGCTTATTTTGGTACAGAATTTTTACTTGTATACAAATAACATTGGAGCAGAATATACCTATCCCTTGCTTATAATCATATGGCAAAACTATAATGTCTAAAGATTAATTCTAGGATTAGCTAAATATTACAGTTTCTGCACTGGTACGTTCTCCAAATGAAGAAGAATTTTACTTTAATTCTCTAATGAAACTCCTTACTGGGTTTTGCTAAAATACCAGATTTCACTAAACTGCTATTGCTTGACCAAGTAATCCTTATTAAATTACTGCACAAAGCCCTACCGTGTTTGCACTTGGCAAATGTTCGGTATAAGGGAAAAGATGCTTTTCTTGGTGTAGCGCTTTCAGGATTGACGAGTCTTTTCCATTAGAAACTGTGTTGGAAAATTTCTTCCCAAGGCACCCACTAATGGTCAACCCCGAGAGAGAGGCTGAGGGTGTGAGAGTCTCTGCAATGACTCTCTCCTTCCAATTTACTGGATAAATGATTAATGAAGCCACATAGAAGCAATTTTCTGTCTCCTTTAAAAGCAGGCTACATTGGGATGTGGGTCTGCATTTTGGGGAATGCTGTGTTTTCTGTTACCTTGTTCTGAGCATGTGGAAGACTTTTCATTTATTTCTTCGTTGATGAAAATACTTGGGCCCTCTATTTGGCTAATACGGGGGGTCCCCAACCTTTCTGAGCCTGCAGGCACATTTGTAATCCTGAAATGGCAAGGTGTGTGGAACAACAAAATGGCTGCCACAAAACAGCAGCCACAGGAGGCAGAGCCAGTCATAAAATGATTGCCATAGCTTAACTTCAGTCACACAGTACAAGTCCTTGTGCTGTGGTGGCAGCTGCTGCCAAAACAGCTTTTTAAAAAATCTCTACAGCCAATAAGATCTCCAGTAGTCAATCAGAAGCCTTGCTGGGCAAAAGCCCAACCTGGCCTCACTAGGGTTGCCAGATCCCCCTATCCTGCAGGGGCTTCCCGATTTGGGGGGATTCTTTCCTGCTGCCAGCCAGCTGGCCAATAGGGGAAGCCCTGCCCCCAAAAGCAACCACCCGGCAATCCCTGCTACAAGGTTTAAAGGGCCCTCCAGCTTTAAATCTTGCAGGAGGGCAGGTGCACGCAGCCTTCCTCCACCTCTTCCCAATAGCATTTAAAGAAATTCTTTAAATGCTATTGGGAAGAAGCAGGGACCATGCACCTGCCCTCTAAGCCACAGATTCGGGGCTTGGAGGGCAGGCACGCACGGCCTCCCTCCACCTCTTCCTAACAGCATTTTAAAAGACTCTTTAAACATTATTGGGAAGAGGAAGGGGCCATGCACCTGCCCTCCAAATCAGGAATTTGGGGATTGGAGGGCAGGCGCACATGGCCTCCCCTCCACCTCTTCCCAGTAGTATTTAAAGAAACTCTTTAAACACTTTTGGGGAATGGTGGGGGCTGCCAGGTTCCAACATGATGATGTCACTTCTGTGTGGTGTCATCACATTGGGGATGCCCGCTGGGGACTTGGAGGGAACTGGCAACCCTAGGCCTCACCCACTTCCTAAAAACACTTGACAGGCACCAGAATAGGTATTGGCAGGATTCCTGGGCTAATATAAGGCACAAGATGGTTAACAACACAAAACTTTAAAACCACAGCAGCAAACTAGCAAAAAAAGTGACCACAATTACAATATTTATGCCTAGTCAACATTTGTACAATAGTCAAGCAGAATGAGGACTTGGCAAGAGGATTAAGCTTTGACCCAACTGTGATGACTGAACCAATCACATTCAGTAACGAAAGTGGGCTTTCAAGTGTTATATGCAGGGGTCTTTTTTTTGGGGGGTGGGGGAGTGCACCGGAGCACAGGCAGCTTCCAAGGGCAGAAAGGCTCCCGCATGTCAGTTTCAGGAGTCTTTCGGCCAGCCGAATGTCAATTTCAGCCCCATTATATCCTATGGGCTATTGAAGTCAATGGTGAAAACATAGGGTATATTTTGGGGGCTGGAGAGGAGGAGGTTTGAGGAAGAGGCTCCAAACTCACAGGGTAGTTGTTGGAGCCTCTCCCCAAGATACCCACTAGGTTTCAAGAACATTGGACCAGGGGGTCCAATTCTACGGGCCCCCAAACAGGTTGCCCCCATTCCCTCCATTGTTCTCTACGGTGGGGGAAAAAGTTACTTTTTTCCCATGGTGCTGTTAGTAGTTCTGGGGGGGAGGGGGTTTGAGGGAGAGGCTCCAAATTTTCAGGGTAGCTTCACGAGCCTCTCCCCACAGCCACTCAGCAGTCAATATTCTTTTTGAGGTGTGTGTGGTGTGAGTGGTCTAATGAGGTTGCACCATCAATTTATACATGTATAAATGTTGTTCCTTTTGGTCTTTCTGTGTGGCACTGTGGCATGCTTGCACTGCCACAGTGCCACTTGTTCTGGAGTGAGCCACTTGTTCTCATGGCAAACAAGCAACTCCCAAGACAGTTCACTTTCCCTGAAATTCTCTGGAAGAGTCTGACTGCTGGGTGGCTGCCTGCTTGCCTGCCTTAAGTGCTGCTGGCTGGGTTTCCCCATTGGAAACAATGGAAGTAATGGGGGTAACCTGTTTGGGTGTCCATAGAATTAGGCCCATTGGTCCAATTGCTTTGAGACATGGGGGTGTATGTGGGGAGAGGCTCCCAAAGCTACCCTGAAAATTTGGAGCCTCTCCCTCAAACCCCTTCCCCCACAGAGCTACTAACAGCACCGTGGGAAAAAAGTAACTTTTTCCCCCACCATAGAGAACAATGGAGGGAATGGGGGCAACTGGATTGGAGGCCCATAGAATTGGACCCCCTAATCCAATGTTCTTGAAACTTGGTGGGTATTTTGGGGAGAGGCTCCAACAGCTACCCTGTGAGTTTGGAGCCTCTTCCTCAAACCCCCTCCTCTCCAGCCCCCAGAATATACCCTACGTTTTCACCATTGACTTCAATGGCCCATAGGATATTGCCGCCGAATTTCTTTCATTCCCTCCTTTCCTTCTCTCCTTTTCCTCTTTCCTGCCTTCTTCTCTTCTCTTTTTCCTCCTTTCCCTGTTTCCCTCCTTCTTCCCTTCTCTCTCTTTCTTTCCCTCCTTCTTTCCTTCTCTTTCTTTCCCTCTTTCCTTCCCTCTTTCCTCCTTCTGTGGCCCAACTCTAGTGAGAAGAGGTTTAAACTCTAAACCCCTTCTCTCTTCACTCCCCCACCCAGGCCAGCCGGGGAAGGGAAGGGGAGGCTTTCAAAGATGCCTCCCCCCCTTTTGCTTCCCCTTCTGACATCACTTCCGGTGGTGTCAGGGGGCAAGGCATATGCTAATAGCCTAGTAGCTCATTAGCATACCATATGCTAATGAGCTCCTGCAGCTCTTTTTTTATCAAATGACCCCTGGTTATATGCAATTCAAAATATATTTTCAGATATGAGCTGGGCCTAATTAGATGCAATGCTGGGAGCCGCAAGCCTGGATCTCCCAAGTGTATTTCCTTTGTGAATGGCAATGGTTTGAGACCCTGATCTGACTTGGGACCACTTTATGGGGAAGGGGAAGCTTAATCTGTTGCTCTCTCAGTGGAGCAAGTATCAGCTCTGTGGGACTGCCCCCTCTCTTGTGCCATGGCGACTGTGTGATAGAGTGTTGGACTGGTTGGACCATTGGCCTGATCCAACATCAACTTCTTGTACGTTCTTATGTTCTAATGGTCTTAAGATGAATCACAATCTCACATCATTACCACTTCAAAGAAAAGCACTGGGACGCTCCAGTCCTGGATTTCCATAGAGTTAGGCTCATCTCTTCCTCCCCATATACAATGCTACTCTGGCTGTGTTCTCTCTCTCCTTCTCTCTGTATACATATCTGGAAATATTTCTAGTAGCTACCCAACTGTTCCTGAATAACCATTTTTTTCAGTGAATGTCAAGGACTTTCTAAAGACCCACTATGTACATCTCAAACATTTAAAATGTTATGGCATTGCTCCATAATCTTGGTCTTTAATAAACACCAAGCCCATAGTTGAGCCCATTTTGTCATGTCTGAGCACAGAGGAAAGTGAGATCTGTTTTGCTCAGCCTCCCAGGCAGTATTCTGCTGTCAATGCATCATTATGGAGGTATGCCTGTCACCAAATCCAAAATTAGATTGGATTTCAGCACCAAATAAATTCACTCCAGGATGACTCGGCTTTTTGTTGGCAAAATTTTTTGCATCTCTAGCCTAGAGACCAAAACCCAAAAGCAGATACTGATTCCAGTACATTTTTCAATGCATCATCACAATTTCATTCTTGTCACCAAGCTCTTAGCAGTATATTATACACTTCTCTAGCACAACCAAAATAGCTTGCCACAGTCTTGACGGAAGAAAGCAGCAATTAGAAGCTGAAGCACTCACTGCTGTTCTGAAGCTGAGCAATTACACTGGACTGTCTTCCAGCTCCCGCAGTGTAATTATTTGCAAGTGTAACCCCCCTCCCAGTTTAAAACGCAGCTGCAGTCTGAGGACTGTAGCACCCCCCACTCATCCATTCCTGATACTTTTTACATTTCCCATGTGATTGTTTCTGTATTGTATCAGTGAAAAACAGTGATCCATGTCCTTCCATCCACAGAAAGGACCCCCAACAGGGACTGACAGAGTGAAGAAAGGTGGATCTTATATGTGCCACAAGGTAAGGTTGCCAGGTCCACTGCTGGGGAATGGGGGAGGGGGAGTAGTGTTGCCAGCTCCAGGTTGGGAAATCCCTGGAGATTTGGGGGTGGTGCCTGGGGAGAACAGGAATATCACTGGGATACATAGTCCAAAGCAACCATTTTCTCCAAGGGAACTGATTTCTGTAGTCTGGAGATGAGCTGTAATCCAGGAGACCAGCGGGTCCTATCCTGGAGGCTAGCATCCCTACTACAAGGTAATGTGAAACACCTCCCTATCACCAGTTGTCAGTTTGAAGTTAGGATATGTATTTATTTTATTTATACAAGTGTTGTCTCAAAGTGGTTTTAAAAAAAAACTAGTAAAAACTGAAAGTGTACATGATAATTTATGAATGAAAATTGGTTCCAGTATGATAGAAAGGTGCCTGGCTGTTGTCTCCTCTCCCTCTGAAGGCCCAATCAGTGGCAGTCAGAACTTGGAGAAAAGGTACTCTTAGCTGGAGCAGGGTCTAAACCTGATGGAGTGTTTGTGTATCTAGTAATTGGTAGGAATGCAATACATCTATACAACTATAGGTAGTATATCTCATAGCATGCAACTGATAGCAGTAATTTCAAAAGCATTTTTTGGATGGATATGTTAAAATGTACTTGAAACAATGGGCTGGTAGATTAAGTGCCCATTAACATAAGCTGAAGTAAAATATCATCTGTCTACTAATTTTAGCATTATGGCAATTTAGCTGTCCCACTTTTATATACTGAGAAGCGAAGGAACTTGACAATCTCCCTTTACTCACAACTGCTGGCATTTTATAACACTGTTTATGAAGTCGTATTCTAAAGCATTTTCCTAAGTCAAAGGGAGAAACTGTTGGTACCTCCACGACAGCAACTAAACCAACAGCTATTCTGGTGATGCTACCTATTGTAATTACCAAGGTGGATAGATAAGAACATAAGAGAACATAAGAGAAGCCAATGTTGGATCAGGCCAATGGCCCATGCAGTCCAACACTGTCACACAATGGCCAAAATACCAGGTGCCATCAGGAGGTCCAGCAGTGGGGCCAGGACACCAGAAGCCCTCCCACTATTGTCCCCTCAAGCACCAAGAATACAGAGCATCACTTGCCTCAGCCTGAGAGTTCCTATCTATACCTTGAAGCTAATAGCCACTGATGGACCTCTGCTCCATACGCTTACCTAATTCCCTTTTGAAGCTGTCCATGCTTGTAGCTGCCACCACCTCCTGTGGCAGTGAATTCCATGTGTTAATCACTCTTTGGGTGAAGAAGTACTTCCTTTTATCCATTCTAACCTGACCGTTCAGCAATTTCATTGAGTGCCCACGAGTTCTTGTATTGTGAGAAAGGGAGAAAAGTACCTCCTTCTCTACCTGCTCTATCCCATGCATAATCTTATAAACCTCGATCATGTCACCCCTCAAGCCGTCATTTCTCCAAGCTAAAGACCCCCAAGCATTTTAACCTTTCTTCATAGGGAAAGCGTTCCAATCCTTTTATCATTCTAGTTGCCCTTTTCTGCACTTTTTCCAAAGCTATAATATCCTTTTTATGGTGTGATGACCAGAACTATAAATAGTTAGGGAGAGAATGGACTGATAACCAACTCCAAGGGAAAAAGAAATACTGTGGGGAAAAATAAACTGATGCCCGATAAGTTGTACATCTTTTGTGTGCTCAGCACACAGGAAGGTACCTATTGCACTGATCAGATTTCTTAAACCAAAGTTTCCTGATTTAGCCAATGGCCATACATAAACAAACTGGGTAGATCCTTTTCTTCCCCTTATGGCTGTCTGATCCTCCTTAGCGAATGACTGACAAATAGATTGAATCATCAGCCAATCTAGAATCTAGTAGTACAGTGACTGACATGAAAACGCATCTCTACTGAATGAGGGGGCTCTGTGCGTTTGTGCGCACGTGTACCCAACAACGTTTCTGCACTTGGAGAAACTCAAGAGGATCTTCTGTGACTTACATTTTTAATGATTCATTATGAGGCTGTTCATTGCTGCCACCACTAGGATGACAGGTCTTGGAAATAAAGGAAACTGACTGAGGCTGTGGCTGCCTATCCAGAAGACACACGAGTTATCACTGTGGCTTCCAGCTGGAAGCTGAGTCACTTCCTTTCAGTTCCCTGATGAATTTTTTTCTCACTATGATGAGTAGGCCTGGTGCCATCCTGGGAGTCTGAGACTTTATAAGAAATGGGTTCCCACAGAGGCAGCAGCCAGTCGAAAAGTAAAACCAAAAACAAAAGAACTCAGCTTCGAGCTGGTCTCTCTTGCTGCTGTAGGTTTGTGATCTCTGTAATAATATGGTTTTTTAAGAAATATATGAAATCAAGACATAACAGCTATATAAGTGACAAAGGAGTATATACTATAGGTGTTGTGCAGCTAAAGAGAAACTTTTGTTGTCCTTGCAGTACCTCACATCTAAAACATGGGTGGCAGTCACATACACTAAAATCCACTTTCAGTGCACTTTCCAACTGGTTTTTTACTGTGTGAACTGGCAAAATCCAGTTCAAAGGTGGATTGAAAATGGATTGAAAGTGGATTATTTAGTGTGTGTGACTGCAGCCATGGGTGTTTAATTCTGTTTTAACCAGAAGGATGACCTGGCCAAAGGTCTTTAAAGCTCCCTTTCTAGGCTGTAGGAAGGGATGAAAACTTTCTAGGCCATGACACTAACATTTCAGTATTGTAGCATCTCTAACAATCTCTACAAAGCTTCATTTCTGCTGGAGCTGTTGTGAATACAGAGAAAGGCACCTGTATTTTAGCCAGCTTTAATTATATAAGCTACTTTTAGTCCTGGGGGGAGGGGCAAGATATATGTATCCATATTGCTTTTGCATAAAATATATAAAAAATGACAGGGATGTTGTAAATGTTTTGTAAAAGGCATTGGAATGTCTTTTTCAAAAAGAAAAACACATTATTAGCAACAAATAACTAGTTTGAAACACTGATCATTGTGGTGACGTGACCCTTTGAGGCTAATCAGCTGTTTCCCAATGTCATACTGTGCAAAATTCAGGTAAAATTCCCTGTGCAAGCAAGAAATTGTCCCCCTTCATTTAGAAATTAATATTATACCTTTTATTTCTGTATAGGTTTGTGGGAGATAGTACTTGTTACATACTTAAGTGTTTTCATCTGCTAAATTACTCTCTGTAAGAAAATTTAATTTCCTGCAGTGAGTTCACAAGTTATGGACTGATTTTATTTTGGGGTGAAATCAATGTCACATATTAATTAGCAGATTTCATTAAATTAACAATAGGGTAATGGTTTTCTTTACAGATGAGTAATATGACCCATTTTAGACACTACTAAAGATAGCTTATGTGTCTTTTTTATATATATAAAGGATGTTGAAACTTGCCTCTAGTATCAAGATCAGAAAACACAGGAAAGTACAGAATCTGGCCAGTACCAGCACCCAGATGGGGCTAACTTGTCAGAAATAGTATCTAAACAATGAGATGGTTATGTTTAATAAATCTATAGATGAGGTAAGAAGAGAACTTCTGAAGCTGGTGGGCAGGTTCACAGGCGTGAGGATGGTCTTTGATTTGTTACTTTCTTGAAACTTGGTTTGGGGCAATTTGTTGGAGTTCTCTTAGTAGCTTCACCTGAGTAGGAAGGTTGCAACTCCCCCACCCCTCAGACCTAGATGTTCATGGGCAGGGCTTTTTTTGTAGCAGGAACTCCTTTGCATATTAGGCGACACACCCCTCATGTAGCCAATCCTCCAAGAACTTACAGAGCTCTTATTACAGGGGCTCCTGTAAGCTCTTGGAGGATTGGCTACATTAGGAGAGTGTCACCTAATATGCAAAGGAGTTCCTGCTACAAAAGAGCCCTGTAATCTGTCTCAAAATAATGAACTAAAAAAAAGGGAATCATAAAGAACTGCAAAGAGAAGTTGTTGTTGAAAGGGATTCTCCTGCAACCCACCCTTCTATTGTGGCCCCCTGGATCCACCAAAAATATACATATGATGGGTCTCCAAGTATGCAGAAACTTGGACTTCGTCTGTGGGATGGCTACTTTCACTCCTTTTCCATCATGTTCACTGCCTTTCCATGATGCACACTTGACCCTAGTTTGATGTTAGGGAACAAGTAACAAACCTGAAGAATTGTTGGGGTGAATGGTGGGCTGAATGATTTGAAAATTTTCCTCATGCTCAGCTCTCTTGTTTTCCAGGATTCTTTAAGCTATAAAGGGCTGGAGCAGGTCTCATCTCCTTTTTAAAATACCTTTAACTTAGTCTTAACTTCTGTCAACTTTCTGTGCCTCCTAGATCACTTTTCATCTTTATCCCCACCCACCCCACCCTTTGGGGTGATTTAAGTGGTCATATTTTTCTGCACTGGGAAAAATCTCCCAGGTATGTAGAAACCCTTATCCTGTCTTTGGTTGGCCTGGTTCTACTGCCTTCAAGACTGGCACAAGCTATCCACTTTTACCCTTCTATGTAGATATGTGCTGGTTGCTATGTCAGTTTTGATTTCAGTTTCATAACATGTGCCTTTGAAATTCACATCCACATACAAGACTTTCTGAGTGTCATTACAACATACTCCATGTACTCCTTCTTATCTGTAGTCCGTACAATGGTAAGAAAGAAAGTACAAATTATCATAAGGCCAACAACCAAGATAGTTAGAGCAAAAAACAGTAATGTGGCTCTATACTTTGAATGGTTAGTGACTATGCATGAGTAATACAAACCTGTTCAAAACATCTTCTGGGTGGGAGAAGAATTTCTAATAGTGATCTGTCTAAGTAAATCGTTACGTTGGTCAGTGATTTCCCCACCACCACCGGCAAGACAATAGAGGACTTTTCATTGTGCATGCTTAGCATAATATGTTACTGTATATTACTCTCCTGAGAAATGTGACAAGTGCTTACTGTTAAGTATGAGACTTAACGCAGGAGGTAAGTTCAACAACTGATTCAGCTTTATTTAGCTCCAAGATTAGACCAGCTAAGGGCTAGACCAGCTAGACCAAGACACAGTCAAACACAGCGGTTTATATACAGTGGGATATGAGGTAGCCACGCCCTCAGTCATAACAATATCCAATCATACTAATGCATAACAGCCAATCATAAATCACAGTTAAGGACCAATCATATTTCATATTAATAGCCAATCAAAGATGTTCCCTCCATAAGCCCTTTGATTGGGCAATACCAGACAGTTTCCTGAATCCGCATAATGAGCACCTGCTCAACTTATGCTAGCCTTATGTCTATGAAGACATAACACTTACAACACTGGCTTCCTGCTCTTCTGCAGTTTAACTATCCCTATTACCAATGTATGTATCTGTTATCTAGTACTGACACTGCAAAGTACTGTGGTCAGGCACTTGAACATGGTGCAATGGCAGTGGTCCAATGATGGGGAGGATGTTTGGCAAGCTCAAACTGAAACATCAGAGTGGATCCATATCACCATGAAGCTTATGAAGGACTTCTTGCTTCCCCCCACTGTAGTGCACTGAGCCTCCTGAAATTCCATTCCTTGGGGTCAAGGGACCCTCAGGAACAGTATGGGATACTAAATGACAGTCTACAGTGGCAGGGGGGAATCAGCAAAACTTTGCTTGCCTCTTCTGCCACAGGAAATGCTGCTACACTGGTATAAGTGCCATTATAATGCCTTTGAATCCCACCCATTATTAGTAAAGTCAGTTTGCTAGCTATGACAAGTAGAGCCATATGAAAAGATATGAAAAGATGTAGTGTTGGTGTTGATCAACTCACTGTATCTCTTCGATCATGTTATCTTTGATGTTAACTTAAGAGTAACTGAGAAACTGCTATGGGTTTGCACCAATGCTATTGTTATTGTCTGAGAGGATGTAAAAAAAATGGACAAATCAGTGTTAAAGATACTTATGCATCATATGCTAATAACTTGCCTGCACACACATTGTGGTGGATGGGGGTTATCTTTTCCATTGTGTAGTTTGACAGATTTGTTTCATATATTAAGCAACAATATGCAGTTTGGCAATCATATTTATTACTATTACTAGGAATAAGGCCCATTGTGGAAATAAATACAATGACCTCTAGAGAGAGGCTCTGGGAGAATGCCCTGGCCTTGGGCACTCAGCGCCAATTCGCTGTGGCGACCTCAGCAGGGTATAATGACACAAAGTCCACCATTTTCTCCAGGGGAACTGATCTCTGCCATCTGAAGAGCAGTTGTAATTCTGTGTGATCTCCACCCCTCCCCTGAAGACTGGCAACAATGGTTCCCCATGAGGAAATGGATGGTTTGGAGGGTGGAGTCTATGGCAGTGTACCTATCTGAGGTCCCACCCCTCCTCAAACCTCACCCTCTCCAGGCTTCATCCCTCAAATCTCCAGAAATTTCCCACCTGGAGTTGGCAACCCTATCAGGACTGGCCCCAATGAGTTTTCTCCCAATGGCCAAAACAGGTGTGAAAAGGGCCTTTTAGTGACAGAACCTGGTTGCCTCGCAACAGGCACTGAGGAGAAAGCACAGTTGCCACCTCTGATTAGGGAAATACCTGGAGAATTGGGGGGTGGCTCCTATGGAGGGCAGCATTGGGGGGACTCAGCAGGGGATAATGCCATAGGGTCTACCCTCCAAAGCAGCCATTTTCTCCAGGGGAACTGATCTGTGTCATCTGGAGATCAATTGTAACAGTGGGAGATCTCAAGGTCTCACCTGGAGATTGGCAACCCTAGGGGAAAGTCAGCCGCACAGCAGGGGGTTGAAGAGAATGGTTTGATGGTCGCTGGCCTGCCTCATTAGCCATGATGGAGCCAAAAAGGAGTGAGAGGCATGTTAAATTTATTCTGACAGGAAAGTGGCCAAGCAAGGGAGGGGGTTATGCTGAAATTCCTTTTTTTTTTTTTTTTTCACAGAAGCAAACTTGGTTGTTTGGTTGCCTACCAACAGCCACTGAGGAGAAACAGTTAGTCAAAGTTAGGCCCACACAGGAGTCAAGAGAAGTGTCTTCCTCAGGAGAGAGTCTGGCTTTCCAAGAGCTGCAGCTCGTTTCCTCTAGGCCAGACCCTCCCTGGTGCTGCTGCCACTGCTGAAGGAAGGCGGTGCTGGGCAGCCTTCTCTGTGGTGCAGGCCTTGTGGCTGAGGGAAAGGGGCTGTGAGGGGCAGCGAAGGTGAGTGCTTCCCCTGCTTGCTGCCGCTCGCTAGGTCTGCCTTCTTCTCCCCCGTGGAGGGGTTGCCACTCTCTTGGCAGAGCGTCCATCTTCTTTGCCTGTTCCCGCCAGACTGAGGGCAAAATGCTCTCCGCCAGCTTGGTGAGCGGGGCCGAGCCAACGCAGTGAGCCAATGCAGCTATGGGATTGGGAGACTGTGAGAGTGGCAGCTGAGCGGGCCAAAGGCTGTGGAAGCGTGTCCAGGAGAGACACCAAAACTCAAATATATATAAGGAGAGATATAGCATCAACAATAGCTGAAAAAACTGCAGTGAAATGCAACCAGATCTTATAGGTTCAGGATGGACAAAAGGAAATACTGCTTTACACAGAGAGTGATTAAAATTGGAATCTGTGGCTAGAGGATATAGTGATGGCTACAGAAATAAACAGCTTTAAAGGGGGATTAGACAGATTCATGGAGGATAAGTCTATCAACCTCTACTACCTATGGTGGCTGAGGGGAATCTCCACATTCAGAGGCACTAAGCCTCTGAATCCCAGAGCCAGGAGGCAACATCAGTGGAAGGCCTCTGCCTCTAAGTCATCATTGGTTGTCCAGAGGAACTGGTTGGCGACTGTGTGAGACAGGATGCTGGATTAGATGGACTACTGGTCTGATCCAGCAGGGCTCTTCTTATGTTCTGTGTCAGCTGACATATGGTTGATGGCAGCATGAGAACCATCACTAATAAAACTGCTTTCCTCAAAGATACTAATAAGTCAGTGTTTATAAAATAGTTGGTATCTTGTATGAGTAATGTTGGTTTTCATGTTGAGTAGGCAGATGATAATGCTGATGACCTTGAGACTGTTTATCATGGCCATCATGTGGTCATTGTTGATAAGGATATAGACTGATTTGCATTGTTAGTAATACGTGCATATTTGAAACAAGAAACATTCCTTTTAAAGCCTAGACAAGCCAACCTGTCACATTGAATTTATAGTTATGACCATTACAAATTGGAATAGGAGTCATGTGTTCCCATCGTCCTTTTCACATGCTGGGTATGATGTGACATCACCAGTATTCCCTCAAGCAATACAGAGTGGGGTTGGAGCTCTCTAATGGGCACTTAACACCAATACAACATGAAAGCAGCTTTCTTGTAAGAAATTTTAATTATTGTGGTTGCATCTCTACATGCATATCCTGTGGTTACTGCAAAGCTTGGCAGAAGCACTATCCATTAATTCATTTATCCACCTTTTCTCACCAAAGCAGCTTAACACTATTTTTAAAAGTGAACAGGAAAAGGAGGAAGGACTCCTGTGTGCCAAGCAGCTCTTATCTGTCTCTCCTCACGGATCTTCTGCCCAGCTCCAGGGTATGACCCTCTGGCTGAAGGACAAGAGCCTTCTAGCTCATGCCCAAGGGCTTGTGCCTCTGACCACTCCCAGGTCTTAAGTACCTGTGAATAAAGAGAACCCACTCAGCAAGACGGTATTTAGCTGAAGCTTGCTAACAGAATCTTCCCTAACTCCTTTCCTGCCATTGTCAAGTCATTCAGAAATGCAAATAACGTAGAGATGACAACTCTGACAGCGGCGACTATGTTGAAACAACAAGAAGTAGTTTCCTGGTAGCTGGGGTGGGTCTGATAAACATGCCTTCGTTAAGCCCAGCCAGAAAGCATGAGATGTGTACTTCCTGTGGTCCTTGACATTCCTGGTAGGAATGCTGCTGGGAATGGCATATCTCATGATTCCTGGCAGCTCGAAATGTTGTATGGCAGTTTCTGGCAATTAGTAAGATTCTTTCACTGGCTGAAAGGCCTCCCACTACCATGTAAGGCAAAGGATGAGGGTATACACATGAACACACAGGAAGCTGCCTTATACTGAATGATACCCTTGGTCCATCAAAGTCTACTGAGATTGGCAGTGCCTCTCCCGAGTCTCAGGCAGAGGTCTACCTACTGCCTTGTCCTTTTCACTGGAAATTCCAAGGATTGAACCTGGGAACTTCTGCGTGCCAAGGAGGGGCTCTGCCACAGAGCCACAGCCCCTCCCCAAGGTAGAAGACATTTTTATTCTCTGAGGCTTATGTTTAATTTGTGCTTAGTTCTTAGATCTTTGTTCAAGCCAGAGACCAAGTTGGAACTTTAGCAAGGCAACTGGCTATCTTTCTCATTTCAAACATGCCAGTAATATAGATCACAGTGCTTCTCTAGGTGCAAGGCCTCTTGCCCATGGAGCTCAACTTTCTTTGCTCCCTACTTCCGCAGCAGTCTGAAATGCCCCCTGAAATTCTGTTCCTGTAGGTTTCCTCCCAGGCACAAAACAGGGAAGTTAATATTTCATACTGCTGAAGGAATATGTTATGCTCTGTGTGGAAGAATGCCCAGAAATACTATGCTGGATTCAACTCTACATCTTCTGGTCAGCCATACTGAGCCACAGGAGCTGCCTTATAGCTTCTTGATAGGTACAGGGTGAAAATAAAAACTAGAGGCAAGAAAGACAGGAGTTGGGAAGAGAAGGGAGCAAGCAGCAGCCTTGTAGTTGTGAGGGCTGAAGATTCAGCTTGCAGGCATTGTGAAATGAGCTGGAGTTGGGTGAACTGAGCAGTGAATTGCCTGAGGCAAAGATGAGAGGAACAGGGAGGCTCTGAGGGGTGGTTTATTTTTAAGCTTTAGCAAAGAAGCAAGAATTGTAGTAGCAATGGCAGCTAGGAAGGGTATTTGGGAGTGATGGGTACAAGATTAAAGTGTCATGTCTTGTATGTGATGATTTTATTAATATGTTGGTCTGCTGCTTTTAACCCATCCTTGTTATATCAGGATAGCTGAATTCTTACACCTGACTGGCAATGTAGAAATCCTAGAGCGAAAATGTATGTTTCTGCCTTTCTCCCTCGCTCCTGAAATGTTCAGTCAGTTGACACAGGATTTTTCTAGACATACGTCAGTCCCTCTCTGCTCCATGTCGTCTTAATTTAAAGGCAATCATTGACCCATGACATCTGTAAACTGAGCTTTAACGCAGAGGGGAAATGGGGAACGGCTTGCCTGAGCTGAGGGCTAATCTTGCTTATCCTGGAAAGTCATTTTAATGTCATGCATTGCAACAACTGCTGACGGTGTCAACTTCATCAGTAAGATAAGGCATGTGGGTGGCTTCTCTAGATACAATATTGCCCACAGAATGAAGTGTTGAGAATACAACCGAAACACCCTGCCTTATTGGGTATGTTTCTGTATTTTTCTATAAATCAGTAGAAGGTAGGCAAAGTACATCAGGATCAGACTTATTCCTGTCAGAAAAAACATTACCAATAGAAAGTTGATTCCATTTAATAAGGTAAAAGTCCATGGTGCGGGGAATTTAACAGTTGTCCAGATGTGGTATGTATATAGTCCGGAGATACTTTTTGTATGCCACATGGCATTTAATCAGGAGATGAACCATAACATGGATTTTATTTCAAGATTAACCTCTGCTGGCAAAAAATGAGATGGAAATTGTTCAGCCTTTGCATCAAACGCAGATTGGTATTTAAAAAACACAAAACAGATTTATGTCCTGATCCTGTTAATGCAACTGGATATGAAACAGCTGCTCCAAAGGGATAATGGAAAGAGTTTGGCTTATTGGTGGTTGAGTTCTGCCCCACAGTGTGGGGAATCTGGGTTTTGTTCTTTGCTTCCATGCACTTATGCAGTGCTGCTATTTGGATATGAAAGTCAAAATTATTTAGTGCCAGTGAACATGGATGTAATGAACCTTTTTTTGAGACTTCTTGCACATGTGTCTACCTTAACATAAGGAGATAAGAGAAGCCGTGTTGGATCAGGCCAATGGCCCATCCAGTCCATCACTTAGTGTCACACAGTGGCCAAAAACCAGGTGCCATGAGGAGGTCCACCGGCCCTCCCACTGTTGCCTCACAACCACCAAGTATACAGAGCATCACTGTCCCAGACAAAGTGTTTCATCTATAACTTATGGCTAATAGCCACTGATGGATCTCTGCTCCATATGTTTATCCAATCCCCTCCTGAAGCTGTCTATGCTTGTATTTATTTATTTATTTGATTACTGTAGCCACCACCACTCCTTGAGGCAGTGAAGTCCACATGTTAATTACTCTTTGGGTGAAGAAATACTTCCTTTTATCTGTTCTAAACCTACTGCTCATTAATTTTATTGAGTGCCCACGAGTTCTTGTATTGTGAAAAAGGGAGAAAAGTACTTCCCAAGACAAGATAAACACACCCGTGTCTACAGAAATGATAACTGTTTGGCAAAAAAAAATTAATATGCAAGTTGGCCCTTGTGTGATATTCTGAGGTAAATTTTGGGAGGATCAGGGGAGCTGTGGAACAAAAATTTTGGGTACTTCCAATATTGACTGCACCAGAGAAAGAAAGATACCTTTCTTTTCCTTCAGGCCTTGCAAGAGGTAACCATGCAGATAAAGGTGCTCAGCCTGTAGCTCCAGGATTGTCATTTGCCTCATGGTCAAGGATATGTTACATAAAGCTGGTACAGATCTCTCCCACTTTACCATCAGTAAAGAGATTGCCACTGCTGCCACTATCACCCTGTCTTGCATAAATAGTGTCACACATATATGCTTAAGATCACAAGGAACTAAGATCACTATAGTAACGAAGATCCTACTATTCTCCTACTGTCTTGGTTCTCAAATGTGAAGGCAGCATTTGATTCAACCTCCTGGGGAAGGCTAAGGAGGGAGAAGCAACAGCAGAATAAAATTAAAAAGGGGCAAAAAGCCTGGAAAAGGAGGAAAATGCTTGTTGAAGCCACAGCAAAGGTGGCAAGACATTATCACTAGGACTTCTGAATATTAAAGGTGTTACCTGCTTCTTTTATCAGGCCACATGTTAAGAGATGTGTGAAAAGCAGGCCTGCATTGATCATGTGTTCCCATGACTGCTTTGCGTCTTGGTTGAAAAAAATATTTTTCATTTTATGTTCTTAGTAAATTTTTCAGTGCAATCATAAGCAGAGTTGCTAACCTTCTAAGCCCCGAGTGTCGTACTGTTTAGGGTTACGCTGCTGGTTTAAGGGTATCACCAAGTCTCCCATGATGAAGTTATTTAGGTCAGTGAGTACTTACAGTTTAATGACTTGTTTTTATATTTGTCATGTTGTTTTAATCAAAAGCTACCTTGAGCAGGATTCTGAAGAGGGAACATGGAAATATCCTAAATAAATTTACCAGAAAACCTGGAAGCTACTCAGCTTACCTGTTTTGATTGAGAGTCATTCATATCTAATTTAAAGTTAACAGAATACTGTAGTACTTATGGAGATAATCCCTGATATTTCTGTAAGTGAAACCCATGACAAGGGAAGTGGTATTAAAGTCTGACATTGTTTATGCTTAGGAAAGGTTTGCCATTTTTTCCTCCTCTTGTCCTAATGAAGTTTGTTTTCTGAGCCAGTTATACAGTTAGTCCATATTGATGGTAGATATCTGGGGCATCATGAAAGGGCAGCAAATTAACTATGATAGATCCAGTTTGCTACTGGTTGAGCTTTACTCAACAGCAAGGATCCTTCCCCTAAATTCTGTTCTGCTGCTAATTAGCTTCTTCTGTCAGGGGGATATTCTTGGCATTGGAGGAAAGCACCACTCACCACCACCACCACCATTAGCTGAACAGATCCATGTGATCCGGTCCTCTGTGTATGGGGTCTTTTAAAAAGTTTTTCTGCCTTAGGCAGAAATTTTGTTCCTAAGTCTCATGAGAAGGACTGTTACTCTATAGCAAAACTCATGTTTTGCATGCACACTTAATGATCCCCAGGATCTCCATTAAAAGGATCTGAAGTAGTGAGACAAACCTTTCTTTGTCTCAGATCCTAAAGAACTATGATCAGTCAGAATAGACAACATTGAACTAGATGGAACAGTGGTATAAGGCAGATCCCTATCTCTGCCTGCTGAGGTCCAGGATAAGAAGTTCTTTCCTTGAACGTTAATGTTCATTGTTGTAGATATCATTATCTTCCCACTGGAGAGCTATGATTGCATGCTCACCTAACAAATCAAGGTACTTCAATAGACAACTATGGTAACATTCTGTTCTTCTCTTCAGTCCTATTGCTATAGGTATCGGTGTGCAGCTCGAAGCCAAAATACTCCTGATAGCTCAGCTTCCAACCTGGGATTCCGCTGTGCTGCCGACACTCTGCCTGACTATTGAAAGGAATAAAGCTGGCAGGGACAGAGGAATGAAGAATGTCACCGAAGGGTGCTCCAGGGGAGAGGATGCAGCTTAAATCACGAACATGCCTTATGCTGGAGACTTTTTTTAAAAAAGAGAGGACAGTGATTCTGAAAAAAATCAGCTGTCAACTTTCTTCTGTAACATCTTTCTGAAGAAAATGGGCCGGATTTCTTCTTTGTGCATAAGGAAATCAAACTTTTAATACCCTGGATATTTAATTACATTGAAATCAGTGCACGAAGTCAACAAAATGATGACCTTTAAACAAAAAAATAAGGAAGGCAGGAGAGGGGATCCTATAGAAATCATATAAGTTTGAGGTGATTCTACAGGAGCTATTAGTAAGTAACATCAGAGTATAATTCTTTTTTAATTAAGCATATGGAAAATCGTGATTGACAAAAACAGACAATCATGGTCCTTGCAGAGCAAATGAGCCACATTTAACGGCTCAGTCGATTTCCATAGCCTTAAGTGTAATGAACTCTTTCAGGGTTGGAACCTGCACTTTAAAATATATTTTTTTAACTTGGTCTCTGTAAGTATCTGTGAATATTTATTGATGTGTTTTGGTTTGGATATATGTGTTAAGTGTTCTCAAGCTGCTTCAGACTTATAGCAACCCTATTAATCAGTGCTCTCCAAAACATCCTATTGTTAACAGCCTTGCTCAGGTCTTGCAAACTGAGGGTCGTGGCTTCCTTGATGGAGTCAATCCATCTCATGTTGGGTGTTCCTCTTTTCTTGCTGCCTTCAACTTTTCCTGGCATTAATGTCTTTTCTAGTGACTCTTGTCTTCTCGTCGTGATCAAAGTATGATAGCCCCAGTTTAGTCACATTCGCTTGTAGGGAGAGTTTCATCTAGAACTCACTTATTTGTCTTTGTGGTAGTCCATGGTATCTATAAAACTCTCCTCCAACACCACACTTCAAATGAATCAACTTTCTTCTTGTCAGCTTTCTTCATTGTCCAACTTTCACACCCATACATAGTAATGGGGAACACCACAGCATGAATTAACTTGATCTTGTTTACCAGCAATGCATCTTTACCCTTAAGATTTTTTTCTAGCTCCTTCATGGCTACCCTTCACAGTCTCAGTCTCTTGATTTCTTGGTTGCAGTCTCCCATTTGGTTGATGATGGAGCCAAGGAATAGAAAATCTTGAAGAATTTCAATTTCTTCATTGTCATCCTTGAAGTTGTAAAGCAACAAAGAACTGTGAATATCACACTAATGTAATGTTTATCTGAGTAACCTGGTTTGAATACACGAAATTAACATACAAATAAGTACAGATTATAGGTTGTTTGTTCTTAAACAGAATAGATGTTGTTAGGCATGTCGTTCTACAACAGAGTAGATGTTGTTTGGTGTTAACGGTGGTCTCCGAAATGATCTACCGTTTCGATTTCTCTCTTCTTCTGAACGAAGACAAAAACTGAAATGAAGAACCAAGTAGCATTCGAGCTACTGAAGAACCTTACAAACAACTTGTCTCAAGTCAATTTCTTGTTCCGTGTTTCATCAGCATTAGTTAACCCAACTTCATGGTGAAAAAATTTCCAGACAGATTTCCAAGCGGGCAAAATACTGCTTATAGCCTTCATCTGAATGAGTTGTAATTTCCTGTGACACTGGAAGGAGCAGGCTGTTTAGCCTGAGGGATTACATTCCTAGTATATAAAGAAAGAAATGTGAAACTATTTTATTTTCAGACACAGAGTCCTGAGAGTAACTATAATATTCACATTAGGAAGATGTGCATGAACAATTTGTGTAATAGTCCCAGAACAAAGTTTGAGCCCAGTGGCACCTTTAAGACCAACAAAGTTTTATTCAAAGTGGAAGCTTTCTGTGTGCAAAGCACACTTCTTCAGACAAATGGAATAAAATCTCCTCAAGGGTTACTTACAGGAAAAAAGAGGTGGAGGCAGCCATTAGGAGGGGCCACTCAGAGCCCAGATGCATATGCAGAGCTGAAATTGAATCAGGTGGCCAGTAAGATCAATGGACAGCAGCAAATTAGCATGTAAATACAAGAGTTAACAAAAAGATGTAAGAATGAAGCTTTATCTTTGTGGTCAAACTTCAGCTGCTTTTATGAAATGTGGTAAAATGCTGGCATCTTTGGATGATGGAAGAATCAAGGAATGAGATGCATACATGGAACATTTCAGTCTAATACAGGGATAGGCAGGATAGGGAGGAAGCAGTATGTGCACATCATTTTATTCCTTTTATTTTTGGGATCCTTTGTGGTTTCTGAGTTGTAATGGTCTCTTTACCTTTACTGTTTGACAGAAATCTGACTCAGTGGGTTTTAAACTAACTTGACCCAATCTTTATTTCAATAGCTATATTGTGATTTCATTATTCTAAGAAATTATGAATTATTTGTAAATGTAACTGAGGCATATGAGGCAGGATTATAACAGAACAGATTTCTTTATTTACCTCCTTAGCAATGTTTAACACTTGTGTTTAACAGTATCTGCCATTCAGATGTTATAGCAACAATGCAGTCTCACAGCTTTCTGCTGAGAAAAACCTTTACTTTTTCAGAGAATTACTGTTACAGAGGGGTTTAAATGCAAGTTAATACAACTCCCTTCAGAGCTTTAAACCCCTTTCAACCCTGACTGACAACTGTTTCAGTCAGCTAAAATATGACAGCTTCAACTTCAGGAGTTATTTAAATTAGCCAGAGCCCATAGTCACAGCAGTCCAGTCCATTTCCTTCAGAAAATAGACTCACTCTGGAGTAAGATCACTTTCCTTCTGTAAAATTAATCAACTAACTAGTCAGTTGTACTTGTTCCAAACTTCTAGCCCACTGATTCCCTCAGCAATCAGACCCTTTATCTCCAGAACAACTGCTGGATTCTGCAAGTGACTCTCAGTTTCTCTCTGACTAGATGTGGCTATAGCTGTGCACATTCAAAACTCAGTGACAGGGAATTCTTATATGACCCAAATAAGGGCAGGACAGCCACTTGTCAGTTATATGAGTCTACATAAGAAGAGCCCTGATGGATTAGACCACTGGTCCATCTAGGTCAGCATTCTATTTCACACAGTGGCCAACCAGGTGCCCTGGTCTTTAGCAAACACCATATTAAGAACATAAGAACATAAGAGAAGCCAATGTTGAATCAGGCCAACGGCCCATCTAGTCCAACACTCTGTCACACAGCGGCCAAAAATACCAGGTGCCATCAGGAGGTCCAGCAGTGGGGCCAGGACACTAGAAGCCCTCCCACTGCTGCCCCCTCCAGCACCAAGAATAGAGTGCATCACCTGCCCCAGACTGAGAATTCCCATCTATACCCTGTGGCTAATAGCCACTGATGGACTTCTGCTCCATATGTTTATCTAATTCCCTCTTGAAACTGTCCATGCTTGTAGCTGCCACCACCTCCTGTGGCAGTGAATTCCATATGTTAATCACTCTTTGGGTGAAGAAGTATTTCCTTTTATCTGTTCTAACCCGACTGCTCAGCAATTTCATGGAGTGCCCACGAGTTCTTGTATTGTGAGAAAGAGAGAAAAGTACTTCTTTCTCAACCTGCTCAATCCCATTCATAATCTTATAAACCTCGATCATGTCACCCCTCAGCTGTCGTTTCTCCAAGCTAAAGAGCCCCAAGCATTTTAACCTTTCTTCATAGGGAAGGTGTTCCAACCCTTTTATCATTCTAGTTGCCCTTCTCTGCACTTTTTCCAATGCTATAATATCCTTTTTGAGTTGTGGTGACCAGAACTGTACACAGTATTCCAAATGAGGTCGCACCAATGATTTATACAGGGGCATGATGATACTGGCTGATTTGTTTTCAATTCCCTTCCTAATAACCCCCAGCATAGCGTTGGCCTTCTTTATTGCAGCTACACACTGTCTAGACATTTTCATTGAGTTATCCACTACGACTCCAAGATCTCTCTTGGTATTAGGTTTCTCCGTATCCACAAATGCAGTTCTCAATATTCTATACCTGCTATCAGTCAGGGGCTTGGATTCTGTGAATCATTTCTGCTAAAGGAAGGGGTTTGCATCAACAGAATGGATTTTCTTGTCCTTTGCCATCCTACTGCAGTACCAAATACCCCCTGAAATGCTGTTCCATGAGGAGAGGGGACTCAGGAACAGCCCAAGTGGGGAGTTTGAGGCCTATAGCAGGAAAGTGGAAGTCACTGAAAAACATCCTTTTCCTTATTGGAAATCAACTGTGTCAGTCTTTGAATACAGAAATTCTCCAGTGATCAAGGAGTGGGCCAGTCCTCACACTGGGGATTGGCTCCTCCTCCTGGTTCAGGGTCGGTCTTGATGATTGATCCAGCAGGGGGGAGGGGCCTATCCCTCTGGACTGGCCCAGTTTTTCCGGCCATGCTGTGGGAGCAGGATAGGCTTGATGGCCTGCTGGAACTTAAAATATTTAACAGGCACAGCAATCCAGAGCAGAAGCGGCAGCAGAAGGCACTCGGGCTACAGTCGGCAGCAGAGGACAGGATCTCACTTACTGAGCCACATCGGCCTTGGCAGAAGAAGTATGTCTATGGCACTGGAAGCTCCCTGGTTGTTGTGGCTTGCAGCAGGCACCACGCAGGACCCAGCAGCGGCGGAGAACATGAGCTGGTGGCACTGGGAGAACCCCAGTGGCCATGGCTTGCACTAGACTGTGGCAAACTCAGTAGTGGCAGAGGAGCCAGCGATGCTGGGAGAACCCCAGCAGCCGCAGCTTGCCACAGACTCCTGCGAACTCCCAGAGAGGGGAGTCCCTGGCTCAACTCAGGAAACCGGTGGAGTCTATGAAGGTAGCCAGGACAACAGTGAGACCCACTGCGTTTCCTGGCCATGAAATTCCCAGCACAAGCACCTGAAGGACTGGTTGGGAGGACCCCAACAGAACCTCGGTAGGCACCCAAGGGTATTAAGAAGAAGAGAAGAGATTGGGTTTATACCCTACCCTTCACTACCCAAAGGAGTCTCAGAGCAGCTTACAAACTCCTTTCCCTTCCCCTCTCCACAACAGACACCCTGTGAGGTAGGTGGGGCTGAGAGAGCTCTGACAGAAACTGCTCTTTTTCAAGAACAGCTGTGCCAGAACTATGGCTTGCCCAAGGTCATCCCACAGGTGCAAGTGGAGGAGTGCGGAATTAAACCTGTTTCTCCCAGATTAGAGTCCGCGCACTAACCACTACACCAAACTGACTCTCACTGGCTTAATATAGCATATTAAAGGGTTGTGGGTGGCTTGGGGTGATAGGAAAATCCCCTCCCCCAGCAGTACTGGAGGATTCAAGGGAGTGAATTCCATGCTATTCCCTTTGCGCCCCCCCCCCCGTCATAGTAAGGAAAGGGAACACTGAAAGTGAAACTGGGCTAGGTCTGGAAGGGCAGGAAAGCAAGGCAGCCATTTTGTCTACCCATTCCTCATGAAAGGAACTCTTTCTATAAGAGTCATTATTTCCTCTGGGGTAACAGGAGGATACTCTGGGAGACCATCCAGGGAAGAATAAACCAGTTGCATTCCATTGGGAAAATCCTCATAAAATAAATCAGAAAAGTATTCGAACCATGTATCAGGTGTGATAGCAGATAGGAACTCTTTCACTTTCACCCCAGTTTGACAAGTACTGCAAAATGGCTGATCAGACTGGATAATTTGCCTCTCAGATGAAAGGGAGCTCAATCAGTGAATTTGAGTTACCCCGATATTCTGTATCCCTGTCTTTCCAAGAGTCCCTGGAGTTACAACAGTGGCATACCACTTCCAGGAGCCTTTTATAGCATAATGAAAGCAGAATGGGAACATCCTGCAAAGCCTAAGGCTAATCATGATTTTTTTTCAAAATTCTATTTTATGGTTCCAGAAGCCATGAAAAGAATCACACTACTGGTAGTGGATGATCCAGTTACTAGCCTGACCTCAAATTCAGTGCTTCCAATGGAGGCTGATGGCCTGCCCAGGGACCACGGCGATAGGCATATAGAACAAATCCTTCTCAGAGACTTTGAGGTTTCCTCCTGATCTTCTTTGTGGTCTCTGTGCATCACACCCATGGGATCCAGTGCGCCTGCGCTGACCTGGTCGGTGTCCGTACAAAGTCACAACGGGATTTTCGCGCCCTCTGCCCTGAGCCTGCGCGGGAACCCCTACCGTGCATGCCCAAGGGGCGGGGGCACGGACATCCCGCCAGTTCTCTTCTGACCGCCACGCTGTTCGCAGCATTTGTTGATTGGTGCTGAGAGAATTTTTCTGCCTCACAGCAGGGATCTTGACTACCTCATTTTTCTTCAGTTTTGAGTTTCTTTTTGTCTTTTTTCTGACTTTTTGTTTGAAGGACTCTTGGAAACTTTTTTTCTCCAAGTTTCTGTGGTCTTTGGACCCAGTCCCTTCCCCCCCCTTTTTTCCTCAGACTGCCTCGGCCAAGTCGGTCTATGGAAAAGAAACGCTGGGGATGTTTTAAGAGGTGCTCCGTCTGTGGAAGCAAACTCGCGCTGCAAGATGAGCACTCTCTGTGTATCTTGTGCCTCGGAGAGAGTCATTGGCCGGAAGCCTGCTCCCACTGTGCCCATTTTTCTAATCAAACAAGGAAAAATCGGGCTGCGAGACTCGAAGTCGCGCTCTGGGAGTCTGCTCTCACACCTTCTTCCTCTGTAATGGAAGGCGAGCAATCGGCCCTGAGACCATCTGTGGCATCGACGTCGAAGGACATCTCGACACCAAGGCCACCCAAACCGGGCAAGTCTGCCTCCGATACGGCACTAGCCTCAAAGAGAAAGGGCACTTCTATGTCTGCCTCTGCAGTGTCGACGCCCGTTAAGAAGGTAAAGAAGGATAAATCCAAGGGCAATAAGAAGGGAGACACGCGTAAGTCCCACGGTGTGGGTGGCGAGATTCCTCCCATGGACTCTGCTCTACAAGCTGACAAGCAACAGCAATCCCTTCAGGCCCAGCGTTCTGAACCGGAGCTGCCTAAGATCCATACTGAACCTCCCGTGGAGATCTTGGACTCCCCCCCGGTGCCGGACTCTCGATGTCTACCTAAAAAGGTTCCGTTGGTCGCACCCTCTGATCTCGAGGTCAACCTGATTTCTGAAACGCAGAAGATGGCTCCTCGCTCTCCCTCAACAGCCTCCTGGGCAAGTGAACGCTCCCCCCGGTGGCGATACAGATCTAGGGAACGGTCTCACTCTCCGTACCGTGCTGAGCGCATTCGTTGGGACGGTTACGACCTGCGAGTGGATAGATATCGTCCCTCTCAGCCACCTCGTGAATCCCCGTCAGGATTCCCATATGGACCACCAGGGTACACTTATGAGCATCGTCCTGACATGCCATATTGGTTTTTCTCCATTCCCTGGTTACCACCGAGAGAACAGGAGACCTGCGAGCCCCGTCGTCATCGCTCGCGTTCTCCTTGTCGTCGTCCTCCATCCGCATCGATCTCTAAACCACCACCCTCCTCTCCCCAGTCAACCCGCCCCCATCAATCTCCAGCCAAGCTTTTGTCGACACCGGCACCAATACAGGAGACGGTCTCTCCTTCAGTATCGTCTCGAGGCATGTCAGAGGGGGAGAACTCCGAGGATGACCTTTCCCCTATGGGGCCACCTCCAAAGCTGAACGTGTCGGGGACAGCCCCATTTCGCCATCGGAGGATATGACCTCGTACGGAGATCTCATAAAACAGATGGCCCACTCTTTGGGACTACCGGTGACCCAGTCACAACCGGCCGCCTCTGATGAGGTCTATGATATCATTCAAATTGATGCCTCCACACCGATAGCCCTTCCCATGTCGAAGGTACTCCTCCGTGCTGTTAAGGCGCCGTGGAAAAAACCATCCTCGGCCCCTGTCTCTACCAAAAGACTCAATCACATGTATCGTGTTCAGGAAGAGGGTGCCTCATTCCTATACGTACATCCCCGTCCTAACTTGACAGTTGTTTTGACATTGTCCAGAAACAAACGCTCAAGTGCCACCCCTTTAGACAGGGAAAGCAAAAAGATTGATGCTTTCGGTCGACGTTTTTATTCCTCTGCTGCCTTGGGAATCAAGGCGTCAAACTATATGGCGTGCTTAGGGAGATATCAGTACTCCCTATGGCAGAGAATGGCTGAATTCCTCCCCTCCATACCAGAGGAGAAGATGGCAGAGGCAAGGTTGGTGAAAAAGGAGGGTCTCCTGGTGGCGAAGCAGATCCTGAATACCGCCAAGCACACGTTGGATTCGTGTTCCACATCAATAGCATCCTCTGTGTCTCTGCGCCGACATGCCTGGCTCAGGACCACCTCCTTGCCAAACGACACTAGATCCTACATCGAGGATCTCCCTTTCGACGGTGAAGGCCTCTTTCATTCGTCGACGGATACCGCCTTACAAGAGCTCGATAAGAGCATTAAGGCTTCCAAGGCTTTGGGAGTTTCTGCACCCCAACGATCTTACTGCCAGAGATCTTGGTCCCGGTATGCACCTCGACGTCAGTACCTGACCAAACCCTCTCCTGACACCGCTTGGAGACCCCGTCAGTACCCTGTGGGAAATCATCAGCACTACTCCTACCAAACCAGGTCCAGGTCCGGCTCCCAGCAACAGCAGCCTAGACCTAAGAACCAACGTGGCCCTAAGCAGGGTCTTTGACTTGCTCCGTGTCGAGCCCCTACAACCAACCCATCTCTCGCCTTTCATCTCCGTGTGGATGACCATCACCACCGATGCATGGGTCTTATCGATCGTGACTCATGGTTACGTGATCGAGTTTCTCGATTTCCCACCCCTCCAGGTCGTCCGCCCCACCCCTCCCTCTCCCGTCCTTCTACAAGAGGTCGACTCCCTCTTACAAAAGGACACGATAGAACCGGCATCGACGGCGTCGGAACAGAAAGGTTTTTACTCCCGCTACTTTGCAGTACCGAAACGCGATGGCGGACTGAGACCTATATTGGATCTCCGAGATCTCAATGTTTACATCTGATATCAGAAATTCAAAATGACAACCCTTCAAGTCATCCTTCCCCTTCTACCTCGAGGCTCCTGGATGGCTACCATCGATCTACAGGATGCCTATTTCCACCTCAACATCCACCCTTCCCACTGGCAATACCTTCATTTCGCCATAGGGGACCAGCATTACCAATACAAATGCCTCCCTTTTGGTCTCTCTACCGCTCCGCGGTTGTTCACCAAGTCCGTGGTGGTGGCGGCGCACCGTCTCCAGGGGATCACCATTTTCCCCTATATCGACGACTGGCTTCTGGTGGCAAGCACCCCCCCGCTCCTCCGGGAACACACCGCTCAAACGTTACGACTGCTGGCCTCCCTGGGACTTCAAGTCAACCTCCAGAAATCCCACCTGGAGCCGTCTCAGAAGGTGCAGTTTATCGGGGCACTCTTGGACACAGTCTCATGCAGGGCTTACCGGCCAGCAGACAAGGCTCTAACCTTGTCTTCCCTTGTGAAGTCTGTGCGTACTTCCCCGTCATCCACGGCTTTCCACATACAGCGCCTATTGGGGCACATGTCGGCCACCACATCTGTCTTTCCACTAGCAAAGCTCCTCCAACTCTGGTTTCTGAAGGTCTTCAAGCCGGCCTCCATGCCTCAATCCAGATCCCTCACTCCCCCTCAGAGTGTACGGGATTCTCTAATGTGGTGAATGTCCATCCCGAACATCACGCAGGGTGCCGCTTTCATTCTCCCCAACCCCCTCTATACCATATCGACGGATGCCTCCCTATGGGGGTGGGGGCCCATCTCAACGGCGTCAACATCGGATACCATTGGGATGTGGGGACAGCGGCCAAGCATATCAACTACCTCCAATTGCTGGCCATCAAACTGGCTCTCCAAGCCTTTCAACCACTACTACGAGGTCACTGCATAGCTGTCCTGACGGACAATACTACAGCACTCAGCTACGTAAACCGTCAGGGAGGGACGGTATCCTGAAGCCTATGTCGCCTAGTGATAGACTTATGGAATTGGTGTGTTGCCAATCAAATCATCCCACTTGCCACACACATCCCGGGCATCCTAAATGTGGAGGCAGACCTCATCAGCAGGGGTCAAGCTCACCACCACGAGTGGGAGCTGAACTGGTCATACCTCCTACCACTGTTCCATCAATGGGGCACCCCAACTGTGGATATCTTTGCCTCCAGAGAAAATGCGAAGTGCACACATTTCTGCAGCCAAGGGGGAACGGATTCACTCTCCCTAGGAGACGGCCTCCTGTTTCCATGGGAACGGAGTTTCCTGTACATGTTTCCCCCTCTGCCCCTGCTTCTGAGAGTGGTCCACAAACTCCCCTGCTTCTGAGAGTGGTCCACGAACTGCATACAAGTGATGCCATGGTGGCCCAGGCAACCCTGGTTCCCAGTCCTACTTCAGCTGGCACAGGGCAAGTACCACCATTTCCCCCGGGTTCCAGACCTTCTTTCTGCAGAGAAGGGAACACTCTTCCATCCAGAAGTCAACACCTTAAAACTGACGGCTTGGAGAATAAAACCTTAAAATTCTCCGCCAGGGTCTCTGAGGTTCTTTGCAATGCGAGGAAAGAATCCACGCGTCTATCGTATGAAAGAAAATGGCGCAGGTTCCTCTCTTTCCTAGGCACGCCTACAGAGTCACCTGTTTCCATCGGTCTGGACTGAATCTATGACTTCCTTATTTCCCTCAAGGACCAGGGTCTCTCCCACTCGTCCATCAGGGTCTACCTGGCTGCAATTTCCGCATAGCATCAAGGTCTGGATGGCTATACAATCTTTTCGCATCCGACCTCAAAACAATTTTTAAAGGGCCTTATCAGGCTGCATCCCCCTGTGGCTGCTCCTACAGAACTTTGGGACTTACCACTGGTCTTCCGCCACCTCACTAGACGACCATTTGAGCCCATGGCTACCTGTGAGCTCCAGTATGTAGCCTGGAAGATGGCTTTCCTGGTGGCCATCACCTCGGCCAGGAAGGTCAGTGAACTCATGGCACTACATCATGACCCGCCATACTTGGTCTTCCTCCCTAATGGGATACGTCTGGTACCTGACCTTTCCTTCATCCCGAAGGTGGTGTCGGAATTCCATCTCAATGCTGAGATTTTCTTGCCGGACTTTTTCCCACGTCCTGAAGGAGAAGAGCAGCGCCTACTCCACACTCTTGACATCAGGAGAGTGCTTCTCTTTTACCTGAATCGGACCCAGCCAACCAGACGTGACAACTCACTGTTTCTGTCGTACAGTGCAGCTTCCTTGGGGTTGCGCATCTCTTCCCAGTGTCTCTCCAAATGGATCGTTGGGACGATCAAACTTTGCTACTCCCTGGCAAAGCAGTCGCTCCCCCTTCACCTGAGGGTTCACTCTACCAGGTCCATGGTGACCTCTACGGCCTTTCTGAAGGGCGCATCTCTCACGTCCATCTGCAGAGCAGCTACGTGATCCACGCCAACCACATTCATCAAGCACTACGCTCTGGACATCCGTGTGCAACAGAAGGGTGACTTGGGTCGTCTGGTCCTGTCCGCTGCAGCTCGCCGAGTCTGCCAGCACCCACCTCCAGGTGAGCCACTGCTTTTTAATCTCCCATGGGTGTGATGCACAGAGACCACGAAGAAAATAAACAGGTTGCCTACCTGTAACTGATGATCTTTGAGTGGTCATCTGTGCATTCACACCGCCCGCCCATCCTTCCCCACTGCTGTCATCATCAGTTGTTCTCATACTTGACTCAGGTTGATAGCAGTCAGAAGGAACTGGCAGGATGTCCGTGCCCCCGCCCCTTGGGCATGCGCGGTAGGGGTTCCCACGCAGGCTCAGGGCGGAGGGCGCGAAAATCCCGTTGTGAGCTTTGTACAGACACCGACCAGGTCAGCGCAGGTGCACTGGATCTCATGGGTGTGAATGCACAGATGACCACTCAAAGATCATCAGTTACAGGTAGGCAACCTGTTTTTCCCTGCTTTTCTTCTTTCATGGGCAGCTTATGTTTGGGCTTCCGACCTGGCTTCTGCAGAGAGTACCATTTCAAAGGAAGTCAAAGATGAGCTAAAAAAGATTGCCCTGGTAACGGCATTTGCAGCTGATGCTACCCTGGATGCCTTTCAGCAGTCAGCCAGAGCCATGGCATGTAGTGTAGTGGCCAGAAGGAACATCTGGCTTAGGAACTGGGATGTAGACTCTTCTGCCCAAACCAAGGTGGTGGCAGTTCCATTCTAAGGTGCTAATTTATTTGGAGATGGCTTAGACAAATACCTGATAGAGAACAAAGACAAAAAGAAAGTCCTACCTTCTAAGAAAAAAGAGTTCAAACCTAGAAGGAAGCTTCAGTCCCTTCAGGACTTCAAGAAAATGTCAAGACCATCCTTTTCCAGAACATACAAAGGGATGTGGCAACACAGAGCTCAAGACAACAAACCATCCTTTCCCAATAAAAATGACTAGGGAAAAAACACCAAGAAAGGAAACATCGCACGCCTATGCTGAGGGGAAGGAACCTTGGGGGTTAGGAGGCCATCTACAAAAATTTGCTCAACGTTGTCAAGAAACAGGGAATGACCAGTGAGTAGTGGACACAGTGGCCAAGGGTTACGCCATAGAATTCAAAAATTTGCTCAATATTGGCAGGAAACAGGGAATGACCAGTGGGTACTGGACTGGGGGAGCTTATGGCTTGGAGAACGACTGGGCCAGTCCAGAGGGATAGGACCTGCCCCAGCTGGATCAATCATCGAGACTGACCCTGCACCAGGAGGAGGCACCAATCCCCAGCATGAGGACTGTCCCACTCCTAGACCACAGAGAAAGGAAGCTTCACGGTAAATTAATCCAGTCTTCCATTCTAGAGAAATCTTACAAAAGGATCTTTGCTCCGTTCTCACAGAAGTATATCATTGTGATGGAGCACGTAAGAATGTTTGGCTAGAAATACAGATTCTTGCATTTAAAGGCTCCCTTAGCCATGAAGCTCTCTGAACAACTTCAAGCCAAAGTTGCCCCAGGCAGGTGCCACAGAGAGCCAGCACAGCAGTTTCCTAAACACATAATTTAAAAAGTAAGTAATTTTCTCTCAGCCTGAAGTACCTCGCAGGGTTGTTGTGATTATAAATAGTCAGTAAGAGCAAGATAAAAATATAATAATGTAACTATTACCCTTTCATACCATAAGAAGGAAACTCTACATAGTGGTAAAAATAAGAACAACCCATGAGGACACCTTCCTCCCCAAATTATTTCCACTCCCTCCTTCCCTTCTACTAGCTAACCCCATGGCTTCTTCCCTTTCCCTGCTTCCTTCCCTTCTTACAGGGTCCATTTCCCCTCTCTTTTATTCCATTTTTTCTTTCCAGCTTCTTTCCTGTTCTTCATACTTGCCCTTCCTGCCAGCCACTTTAGTTCAACCTTCTTTTCTCCCTTCTCTTTTCCTAACTGCCTTCAGGGGAAAAAAATGTCCTGTCCCTTGGATATTATGCACCATCATGCCATGAAAAGCTTCGGCTACCATTTCCACATGTTAAGCTCCTATTAAAAGGGAAAGGATATTTTTCTCCAGGCCTGCTGGCAACCCCAGCCTCAGACCAGCTTCCTTGCATATTTACATGGCTTGAAAGCAAGTTTTGGCTGATGTGTATTAACAAAAGTAATAGGGGCAGCAAAACTGGGACTGTGCCAAATCTCATCACACTTACTGAATATAGTAGTTATTTCAAAGAGAAGCAAGCTTCACTAGATATCAGGAATTCAGAGTATTTACCGAGGCCGTTTGCAAACTGTTAGCCTCAAAAGGATCCTGCCCTGTTAACATACTGTCAGGAAAGAATTACAGCCATATCAGTATTTCCTGTACACAAGTCAGGCTGTCCCACAATGTAAATTGGACTGTGAATTGTCCACCAAACCCACAGTTCAATGTGGTAAACATTGCCCCCCAACAGTTGTCTTCACTTAGCAATGTCTCCTCTTTTACCTTTTTTGGGAAATGTCCCTAAGACTTAGGATCATTCTTCTCTTCCCCTTTGGGGGGGAAGGGCATACCTGAAAACTTATTTGCTTCCTCTCTGCCTCCTAAGCATGGAAAGAAGGCATGGGATTTTCTGACTCGAGCCTCTTGCCCTTATAATCAAGGCCAGAAAGAATCTGTCTCCAGATTGAGTTTTACTTGCCCAGGGCTACTGCTGTTGTGTGCTATGGAGTATCTGATGTGACACACATAATGCATCTCCACTGCTCTTCCCCTGGGATTGCTTTTGGATTATTTGCTACCTAGATGTTCAAAATCTGGAGGTATCAGACCTTTACTAGATCAGCATAGATTGATAGTCATAGCCCCACTTTACTCTCTTTCTTTATGTCTTTGGCCTTTTGTCTAAGTAACAGTTTGAGAGTGGAATTCATTGCACGGAAGGTATGGAAATTTGGAATATCTGACTCTTACTGTGGGCTTTCTAGCACTGAGCACAGAACTGAATGCTCAAGTCTGCTAATTCTCCAGCCCAGCTGCTTATATACTTTCCTTTCCATCATTTCTTGTTACTGATTTCACTTTATCCAGATTTGTAGAACAGCTTTGCCAATTTGTCAGTAGATCCATTATAGCCTTTGGGGCGGGTCACTGCCTAGATTGGCAGTATTGCCTTGAACCAGGTATAGAAACTAAGCCAGCAATGGGTGTAGTACAGGAATTAAAGGAGGAGTTCTTCCTTATGCTATTAATATGGATTTGGGTGGAACTGGAAAGTAAACCATGTTTACGCTGACTTACATTTAGGAGTACTCATATCTCCCTGACCACATACTGTAATACCCGTTTCCAGCATTTGAGTCTCCTATTGAAATCCTCTCAAGCAATGGTAGACTTTGTTGCCACCATTTAAAGAGTTTACGCTTATGAAAATGCTGTGACTACTTCAGCAGTTCCATTCAACTCAGTTTCATAACAGTTGCAGCATCGCTTGGCTGAAAGGTTGATTGCCCACTGAAGGCTGCTGCCTGGAATGGGCAAGATACTGAGATATCCCATTCTGTGCTCCAGCACACAATTTTAAAAATGTAATATTTAAATTAAAACTTCACAATGGCTAATACGAGAATAGCCTAGGTTATCATACCACATACCATAGTCACACTGGCAAAATGACACTTCCATTGGCAGAGCAGGAGAGAGTGATTTCCCCAGTTTCCCCTCCCTCTTTGTCTCCATGCTGAGGGTCCCTTGACCCCCAGGAACAGAATTTGGGCATGCTCAGTGGGTTGCAGTAGAAGTGGGGAAGCAGGAAGTCTCACTCTGTAGGCTTTACCCCACTGGCAGTAGTTAGGAGCCAATCCCCAGGAACCCACTGTGATTCGTTCTAGTTTCGATATTCACTTTCTGAACCTATCCATGATATGTGACATTTCCTGTCCTAAATATTTACACTTTGCTAAGAGTTTAGTAAATTATTTCCTTGTTCTTCCAGAGAGACATCATTGCAACAAGGTATGGAACTGCTGAAAGCCAGGATTTTTTTTGAAAAAAAATGTAGATGTTTTCAGAGAAAATTACTTTTAATAACTACAGTTAACTGTTGTGCTCTTTATCATTTCCCATAGTCACTGATTCCACATGCTGGCACTCTGAGGTTATCATGTGACACTTTCCTGTTACGTGCTATCTCATAAAACTGCAGGAAACTGTTGGGAAGCATATCCTATAGGGAGTCTCCGATTATGAATACTTATCAACCCTATGGAAACCAAGAAGTGACTAGATAAGTACAGCCTTGGTACATATTTCTCAAATTCATTCAGCTACACTTTGCTATATGAGAGCCTTTTTGCAGGCTGATTCTATGTATGGTTCCTCTAAAGTAAACACCATTGTGTTCAAAGGAACTTGACAGCAAGAAAGTATGCTTCTTAAAGTATACTATCTGCCATTCGATTAGCACAGAGAATTCATCCTTCCCATACATATATAATACTAGCTAATATTTGTCAGTAATGAACAACATTTTCAAACTGATAGAAACTGCCATATATTTACTCTTCAACTCATATCTGCACTACTACTGGAATATGCAGATCTGTGTAGTAGTTCTAAATGCATTGTCCTCGATGTCCAGACTGCTTTGGCATAAGGAGGAAAGGTTGGGAATTACTAATTCTACACTGTGCAAGTAATTAACCTACTGCAGTAGCATAGTTGTGTTAGCAGTCTGCATCTCTCAGTACTCCAAATAATCTGGTTACTCAAATAATGTGAGAAAGGGAGATGCCTGCTCACATTAGTGGCTGCTTTGAGCATGGGTTCAAAATTGTCTAGATATTTCTCACATTTCTGTACCTTAGAATAAAGTGGATCACCCTTCTCATGATGCTGAAAGCACAGCTGGACCACCCACCCACAAAGTAGGGGGTCTCTACGTACTCCCCAGGTATGCAGAAAAATATCACTGTGCAAAAGAAGTGAATGAAACCATGAGGAAATCTTAAAAAATAATGACTGAAAATGTTCCAGAAAGGATGGGACTCTGAGAATGTCTATGACTGGCCCCTTCCACTTCCCTCTGCCAGAGGCTAGATTTTCTCTCTGTTTTTCTGTCCTCTCACTGACTGAGCAGCCCTGGTAACGTGTTTTCTTCTCCCCTGAAGAAACTTTGACTGTCCTACCCTGTCAGATATATTTTGGCTTTTTGATCAACCCAGGAGCTTGAGGGAAGGGATATGATCACCTTTTAACTTAAACCTTTGAAAATGGCACTTGAGATACTTTTTGGTGTCGTGGTTAGCCAGTCTGGTATAGTGGTTAAGAGCAGCGGACTGTAATCTGGAGAACAGGGTTTGATTCCCCACTCCTCTTCTACATGAAGCCAGCTGAGTGACCTTTGGTCAGTCACAGTTCTCTCAGAGCTCTTTCAGCCCCACCTACCTCACAGGGTGTCTGTTGTGGGGAGAGGAAGGGAAGGAGATTGTAAGCTGCTCTGAGACTCTGAGTGAAGGGCAGGGTATAAATCCAACTCTTCTTCTTCTTGCTCCTCTCCTCCTCCTATTAAAAAGTGCAGTCCATCGCAGTGTCAGTGAGAGGAGACACTAAATCTGATCTGGTGCCAGGGAGAATCTATGATGGGGGGAGGACTGGATTTCCAAAAAGTCATACTTCCTTATGATTCTTTACAGGCCCCTTGGCTTGTTAAGAAGAAAGTACAGATGTTGACTCTGAATTCCACATCAGCATGAAACAATCTCAATTTAATCTGCAGATCCAGTATGCTGAGTTTGGAAATGCATGATCAAGAGTGTTCAGATGGTTTACATTTTGGGTCTGTGTGGATTAAGGAAGGATTAAGATAAGGGCTTGGATCACAAGTAGTATGAGGGGAGCTTAACAAGACAAATGGAGCATTGCTCACCTCCAGTGATACCTTTGTGGGTCAGAGGACGTCCAGCAATTGTGTGGGGTGTGATATGGGATTCCATGTATGAGGGGGAATGGGCAAAAATTGCCACTCCTGTGCTCATGAAAGTGCCTTTCTGCTAGTGGAAAACATGATTTGGATTCAAGACCAAGTATCAAAGTATTCTGTCATTTTTGCCTAGCATCACACCAATACTAATTCTTCAAATAAATCTCACTTCAAGAGCCACTTCGGAGTAGAGGAGTTGGGGAAAAAAACATAGTTGTCACTAATTTTTACTTCCCAATATTTATAGGGAATTCAAAACACTGATTTCCTGGTGCTTTCTGCTGTTTAATATTCCATCAATGAACAAAATGTTCCCTTCGAACTCTTGACATATGAGTGAACCGATCTCTCATATGGGACTGAAGCCTCTCAAATGTATTATCCAGTCCAAAAAACTTCACTCTTAGATTTAGGATCTTTTAAAAAAATGACTGCTCCTCTAATCCAGTAGCCTGAATGACATGCCTAACGAGCTACACATCTAGTAAATGCAGCAGATCATCTTTCTTGCCCTGGTCTGTTGTAGCCAGATGCAATCTCATTATAAAAAACCATTAGAAAATATTAGTTGGCTAAAGGTATGCAGTGGCTATTAGGTGTCCATAATGACCTCATGAAGTCAAAAGAGTCAGAGCTCCCCAACAATTTTGATTTCTCAATAATTTTGATTCCTTTAAAAACATCACTGTGGGGGAAAAGACCTCTGGATCACAGCAATTATCCATTGAGCCTAGTATCCTGTTTTACACAGTGGCCAATCAGAGGGGCCACAGAGGTCAGGCGTTCAGAGATAGAACATGTTTCATATAGCCAGTATGACTAAGAGACATCCTTGGGACTATTCTGCATTAATATGTCTAATCTTTTAATAAGAACAACAACAACAACCCCTCCCCCCGAGGATAGATCCAGGTGGTCAGCCATGTTGGTCTGAAGCAGTAGAACAAATTTAGAGTCCAGTGGCACCTTTAAGACCAACAAAGTTTATTCAAGGTATGAGCTTTTGTGTGCATGCACGCTTTTTCAACCCTGAGTTGGTCTCTTAATAATTGTTGGACCTTATGGCAAGAACATCATAGGACTATGGTAGCATCCAACAGAAATGAAGATAGGTACACTAATATTTACCTATGGTACCATTTAGAAAACCTACACAAAAACATTGGTTCCATTTTATAGCCGGGCAACACTGAGGTTTGTTATCAAAATGTTTTCAAAGGAATAAAATATTGTGCCAAAGGAAAGCTGCTCTCCTTCTGATCACTGTGCTGATGTTCTTGCTATGCATCCCATCCCTTGGGTTATCAACTTCATTTTGAAAATTCTGGTTCTTGATGGGGAAGACAAGAGGAAAAGAGGGTTTTCGGCTTGCATAAGAGCACAAGGAAGTCAAATCAAGTAGCCCTTGTGCTATGTCAACTGGCTGTATCCCATTTTGTGGATATTCTTGTACAGGACCATAGCATAAAGAATATTTCAGCACTCCCCCCCACAATAATGATCTCCTTCAATCATATCATACCTCCAAACTGGACTATAATGACTGTATCAAATAGCCCTTTTTGAACATAGCAAGACTGATTGGATGTGAAAAGTTGGTGCTTGATCCTAAGGTAGGTATTGTGCAACATCTTGTACAACTGAAATTACACTAAATAAAACTTCTCTTCTGCTGTTACATGGCATGACTGTATCCAACCCAATGGCTTTGTGTTTGGTCCTTTGGCATCTATGGGCAGCCACAGTAAGCAGAACCTGCCCTTGAGTTCTTGCATGAGATGGGAGTAGTTGTGACAGCATCTCCACCACTGTTCAACTGGCAACAACATGCTCTACAACCACTGTGTCCTTCTACTTTGCTAGCTTGCCTCCCCCATCCCAACAGATCCTGCAGAAGGTGACGAGGGCTATGCCCTTCTAAATCCATCGAAATAGATGGGCTTAGAATGGTACAAGCCTGTTTTGGATGGCACTGTTAGTATAAGACAGCTTCACATATGTGTGCTGATAGATGTGTACATGTAACCCAGGGCAGAGTCACTGAACAGAGAATTAGCATAAGAAGGGGGTGCCAGCTTATTTTGCTGGGGAGCTAGATAAGATTGTATAGAATCTTATCATTTGTATAAAGTAATTTGAAATTATTTATGGTTACATTAGTAAAGGGGGGAATTCAATTTAGTATAATTGGTATTCTTGGTATTATTGAATTGTTGTTGCAGGGATAAATTCTTTCCGTTTGCATAGTTACTGTTATCTAGCCTGTTAGAAATGAATTCCTTTTGCGAGAGGAGAGAATTAGAACTATCTAACACCTTGAGGGACAGGAAGAGAAGTTGAATTTGACTCACCACAAAATTTGCCAGCAAGGAACACTTGAATTCAGAGAGACTATCAGTTACATGTTTGTGTTCACTATTATACTCATATGTTCAGCTATATGAAACTTTGGTGTGGTGTTTTGCTGTCTTGTTCTGTTTGAGCTAAAGAAATTCATTTTCAATGAGTGTGTCTTGCAAGTTTTATCCTGATGTAGCCTGTAGGATTCAGCCAGGCATAAACTCTAGATACAGAGAGTAATTTATCCTGATCGGGCCATTGCCAGGACCACCCTCTGGTACAAGGCCTTAACCATTACTGAACTGTTTAAGGACAGTCTGAGGAACGCTTCAAGTTTCAGATAACACTTCCACGGTCTTAGAAGATTCCACAATATTCCGTAACATTGCCTCCATTTTCTTGTCTCTACACATGATTTACTGTTGTTTATTCTACTGCTATATTTAATGTGAGGATTCAATTCCTCCTACAGTTGCTGATTGGCTGGTTGAGAGCACTGGCAAGACTTACAGAAACAGATATTTCTTCACTCCCTAATAGTGGAGAGGACAGCCAGAAAGTGGCTACATTTGCACGAATCCTGACTGAAGTCCCAGAAATTGTGCCCAGTCTTTGCTCGTGCTTCACAGGCTGGCGGGGGGTGGAGAAAGGGGGTACAATGTCACTGCTGGTACAAAACCACAAGTAACATCATCGTGTTGTAGCAACACTCTAGGATTTGCCCCAAACTCTGGTTTAACAATAGAATTTTGGCAAATCCTAGAATGTTGCCTCGGCACAATGACATAATTCCTAGGAGTGATGTCGCTTGCTGACATGATGTCGGCACAGCCCTACCCCTCCCACAATTCCTCTCAGCCGGTTGCCAGCTGCGGCTGGCAACCCTAAGCAAGACAAAACATGTTATGATCTTCTTCTATGAGTCTAAAGGTTAGGAATGGTATGAAAATTCAGGATTTTCTGTGCTAATTAAATACTCTTTACCCAGATCTAGAGCTACCAACCTCCAGGAGGGGTCTGGAGACCTCCTGGACTTACAACTAATGTCCAAACTACAGAAATCAGTTCCCTGAGAAATACAGCAGATTTTGAGGGGTAGATTAAATCATCTCCATGCTGAACTCCTTCCCTTTCCCAAACTCCACCACCAAATCTCTTAATAATTTCCAGGCTGGACTTGGCTACTCCACCCATATCCCTTGAAAATTTTAATCTTGATATGCACTTATTAAGGCTGCAGCAAACAAAAACCATTGTGGTATAGTGGTTAGACAATGATCCAGGAGACCCAGGTTCAAATCCCCACTCTACCACAGAAGCTCAGTAGATGACCTTGGGACAGTCACTGTCAGCCTAGCCTACATCACAGGATCATTGTGAAGAGAAAATGGAGGAGAGGAGAATGATCTTATAAATTGCCCTGGGTCCCCACTGGGGAGAAAAGAGGGCTATAAATGTCTAAACAATAAATGCATTCAAACTGAACTGAATTATGCCTATCTTGATAGCATCTCTCATTTTCTCCTACAGAGGCAGAAAGATACTGAGGCCTTGTTTGCACATGCAACAGAATGCAGTGTGAATGAGATGGTAAAGTGGACGGTAGCAGCACTTTAGACTGCAGGTGAAGGATTACATTTATCAAAGTTGCCTTACATAAATAATCCTCTAAATGGAAAACTAACACAACATGCAAAGGTTTATGGTAGAGGCTCTCTGTCAGAAGTGCTAATTTTTTATTTGCCAGGAGTTTTTACACAGGGGATTATTTAAAATGTGATTTCTCCTCCGCCCATTTTTAATAGAATGGCCCAATCTACCACCACAGGATTCTTTCACCTCTTTCTGCTGCACCTGTAGACCAGGCTCAAAGATTATTGATTTATATAAAATATTTGTTTAAATTATTTAAAATATAAAATATTTGTAATCCTGCATTAGCTTCTTAGACTGAAGGTGCCTAACAAACAACAAGATGTTGTTCTGATGTTTACAGTTGAGTCCCTGTGCATGGAAGAGAGTTTAAAACTAGATGCCCTAGGGAGCCATGCCCCCCTCATGAACTGAGATCTGCACAGGCTTGCCATGCCACTTTCTGGATATCACTCAGCTGGGTGGTGGGGGAGGGGATGGCAGGAAATGGGGGTAGGGGGGAGAGACTTTTGTTCAAATGTCAGATCATCCTCCGCATCCTCCAGTGGTATACTTAGCTGACATCCCTTTTGGATGTACAGAGGGTGATGTCAGCCCACAGTTGGCAGTCATTAAATCACCCAGGCTGGTGTTAGGTCCCTACCACCACCCTGCCTGGCAACCCTAGATCTGCAGATACTACTGCTCAAACCATAAATATCTGCCAGGAGGCTCTAATAAAAACAGGGATTTTTCACTGGTGGCCCCTTTTTAAGGAATTCCCCCCCAAAGAAGACCCACAGTACTAGTTCTATTGAGATCTTTTGGCAGCAAGTCAAAACGTGCCGTTTCATCAGCTGTTCTGTGGACACTGAGCTCACAGATTTATTTCTCTAGATTTTCAGTTTTCATTGTGTTAAATTTTAAGAAACAGCATTTTGATTGAGTGAGTTTAATAGGTTATTGTTCCATAAGTTTTAATGTAAACAGCTTTGAGTGCTTTTGTGTTAGAAAAGCAGCTTAAACGTAAATCTAAATAAATAAAATTTCTATCACAATGTAGGACAATGTTTGCTGAATAATTAATTAGTTGAAATTGGGTCAAGCCAAATTAGCCAAGCTTAATTTGGAATCAAAGTTATCAAAAACACACAGAAGTTGGTTAAAGGTTTGGCTGGAAACTCTGTCCAGGCATCTCAGCCGGAATCTTGACAGGAAAACTGGAGTATTTTATTCTGTGAACAGTTGTTTGCCTGCCCTGAAATCCTTATCCTGTGCAGAGATGATGAACATTGTATAAGCCTAGAATAGTGAAGTATTTATATCATTGTTAAGAATTAAACCTGCTGGGAAGATAAGAGTGGCATTACAATTTTATTGTTGATTCTTGGTTGTTTAAAACCAAGGGGAGGTAGCTTGCATACTACACAAATACACTGAGCAGGAGAGATTAGAGAAAGCTCTTCTAAAAACAAATCAAGAGACAGCCAGATGTCTTCAGTGTGGGTCCTCAACATTTTGAGGACCTACCCTTGTTTACAAGAAGGCAGAATTTCCCAACCAAGCTGTCCCTAGTAATTTCAATGATGATATGGGAAAAAATGCAAAACATAGACAGGAAGTCTCATTAACCCAGGAGCTGATATAGCATAGTGACTAAGACAATGAGCTGGGATTTTGGCAGCATCCCCAGTTCAAATCTCGCCTCTGACATGAACTCAGTAGGTAGCTCTAGGAAAGTCATTCCCTCTTAGTACCCTGCCTGCTTGCAGTTTAGAGTTATCAGTTATATGCTTCTATTTCAGAGCCAGTGTTGGGTAATAGGTAGAACAGGGGATCTCCAACAGGTAGCTTGCAAGCTACTGGTAACTCCCCAGCTGCTGCAGAGTAGCTTGTGCATCCCATAGAAGACCCAGAAAAAGATCACAAGAGAGAATGCAAATTTAGTATTTTAACAGCAAATTCATAATATGTCTCAGTAGCTTGGGGTATATATTTTTTTAACTCAGAAGTAACTCTCATTAAAGAAAAGTCAGGTGGCCCCTGTGTTGGACTAGGCTCTGTTGGAGACAGGTTCAAATCCCAACCGGCCATGAAACTCATTGGGTAACCTTGACTCAGTCACTCTTATAATCCTGTGAGGTAGATTTATGCTGTGAAGATAAAACAGAGGAGTGGTACAGATCATGTACACTGCTCTGAACTCATTGGAGGGTAAAAATGTACTAAATAAATATATGAATGTGGTTTGTGGAAATCTGCTTCTTCCTCAGTGTCATGCAAAATACTACCCCCCCCCAATTCTTCAATGTGCAGAACAGTTAATTCATCTGTTCTCTCCAGTTGATGGCATTTGTATTGTGTGTGTGCAGACTATATATTTCCCAAACAGATTTATTTAAACAGGATAATAAGCAGGGGAAGGGGCTAACAACCACCAGCCAGGAATCTCTTCTACACCATCATTCTATGGCCATTAATTTAATAATATGTCTGATTTATTGTACCTCCCTTTGTGACTTGATGCAGATATTCCTTTTAGTTATCTGCTATTCAGAAACTTTACATTCTCTCATTTGTTTATCATTTTAAAAGCAAATTAACTCTGCAGTTCTCACAGTGGAATTCACCCTCCATTTTAAGGAATGGGTAAGGCAACCCATTCTTAGTGACTGCTTTGCTTCTCCTGTTCTCATATTCTGCAAGTCGTGTGCTGTCATGACCCTAGTAGAGATGTCAAGGCCTGGAAAAAATGAATTCAGGAGAAAAAATGTTTTTTCTCAATTTTTTTCCTGAAGACGTTTTTGTTTTTTTCCGAAAAATTGGAAAAATTGAAACAAAAAATGATTATGGAACATTTTATTTTAACATGATAAATAAAATATTTTAAGACAAGGTGTTCAAATATTTTCCAAATAATTTCTAAAAAATATGTATGGTATCAGATTAATCTAATTTCTATTCACTGAGGACAAGTAAGTCCTAGGTTACAAACTGAACTCTCCAATGCAAGATGCATTTCTTCCTTTAGGAGGTGCTATTGTCACAAGAAAAGGAAAAGGTTTCAGTTTTGTTTTAGCATGTGGGTGGGTATACTGGCACTCAAGCTTCATTAGGCCTCAAAGCATTGGAAAAGCTGATAATTACAGCTCAGAAAATGATTCTGATTAAATTTCATGCCCATTCATTGAAACTTAGTCCCACACTCCCTTCTATACACTTCCCCCTCTTCAATTCTTTTTATGAGAATGGGTTTTTTAAAAATTGAATACTGTGGAGAGGAAATATGAATAATTGTTACTTCTGGATTTTTAAAAATTGTTTTGTGGAGGGTTTTTTGTCTGTTCCACAAACTAGTAAATAGCTCAGGAGATTGTTGCGCCATTTGCTATAATTACAAATAAATATTATTTAAAAAGTAAATTCTGTTTGTAATAATTGCTTGATACACTATATTTCTGATATGCTAGTAGTGATCATTTCATGCCAAGTAAAATTGTCCATAGTCATATTTTATGTTCCTAAAATAACAGAATGACTTTCAATCTGGAAATGAAAAAAGAAGTGCTAATGTAGCATTTTTTTCAATTTTTCCGTAAATTTCCATTTTTTACTGGATAAAAACCCGGGGTTTTTTTCGAGCTTCAAAATTTTTGGAAATTTTACACCTCTAGACTCTAGGCCTGAGAGTGGAGCGCCCATAGGCCTCAAGACAGCTTTTCCCTTAGGCACAGGGTGCAAACAGACCCAGCAAAGTTGGGAGAAACTAGTACTGCCAGAATACTGTACTAAGTTCTCCCCATACTCTGGCTAGGAACTCAGCAGTGGCAGTAAGATTACCAGGAATCCCCAAATTTGGTTGACTATATTGCATACCATTAATAAGAACCCTAAACCATCATTTACTCCCCCAAATTTCAAATGCAGTTTGATCTAGACCCTCTGTGTATGTGTTGCTATCTGAGAAACACAGCCAAAGACTAACCTTTCCTTCTGTCTTAAATATATGCACACATAAACCACACAATCTTAGATGTCCAGATCTAAGAACATAAATAATGATGAATTGCCTTAATGATGTTGTAAACTGTATGTGCAGATAGCTTTTCACAAATTGGGGGGGGGGATGTTGCATCCCTTCACAAATTATTACAGTATTAGTCAACATTCCTTTTCAAAGCAGGAAATGATCCCTCCCCAAAAGCAGCTATTGCCTGAATGAATGGTACCCAGCCTGATAAAGGAAAACAATAGAGACACGTGAAACATAGAAAATGGAAGGGAAACACTTCACAGGGCAGTGATCACAGCAACTCCAATGGCGCCTGAAAAGGCAGTGGCAGCAACCCTGCTATGATAAGATTAGCCAACACCTTCACCAGTCAGCAATGACCTGTGGCTTTCCCAAAGTTGCCCTGCCAACTAAGAGAGAAATGGGTAAAATAAATCTGTCACAAGCAGGCTGGGAATAAGAGCAATGCCCATAAATGAAGAGAGAATTTCCACTGTTTTATTGCTAAAGAAAATTACTTCTGTGTTCTTTTTTATTATTTGTTAATTTGGCTCTGAATTCATATATACAAACCATTTCACACAATGGTATTTTTGATTCAGATACAAAGCTCTTACTGAGGTTAAAGCATCACCTAGACCTCCCTTCTGTTGCGTGCAAGTTGTTTTTTCCCCACATAAAGCCTGTAACAGTGAGTTGTTCAGAAAATGCATTTTTTCCTCCATTCTAAATCCAATTACTAGCCTGTTCTAGTAGTGATGTAGTTTCAATTGCGACTATGGTCAAGCCCTATCTCTGGATTCAACCTGGGAGGCTAAGCATGTGGACATGAATATATGGAGCTATCACTGGAAGGCAGACCTTTGGTCTATCAAGGTTAGTATTGTCTACTCTGGCTGTCAGCAACTCTCCAAAGTTCTCAGGGTCCTTCCTATCACCTGCTATCTGATTCTTTTAACTGGAGATGCCAGGGACTGAACCTGGGACCTTCTGCACGCAAAGCAAGTTACTCTACCACTGAGCAATGGGCCCACTCCCAAGCAGGAGACTAAGGTATGGGCAATGCTGAGTCTTTTGTTACCCAAGCTGTTGTAGCTGACCATATAGAGATCTAAACAAACAGCCCTTTGAAGCTGCTCTATGTATAAAAGCCTTCCAGATGGTAGAGTAGTTCTACTTGGAATCACAGTGCGTGGGCATAGAAATGACCAGTTAAAGCACTGGCCAGTTTCAGGTCATACAAACAAGATAGAATTTCTTTCTGGAAAAGAACAGAGTTGCCATATTTACACCACAGGATCTGTTTTGAGCAGATTTCTTGGTCAATTATAAAGCATGCTGTATTCTCATACCAAGAAACCAAAACAAGGAATGTCATTTTCAGCATCCTTATGTAAAAAATATTATTGAAATCAATGTGAAGTAATTTCAGCTAAGCATTTTCCCCATCCTACTTGTCTCACGGAACAGAGTCTGGGCTAGGGCTAGGGAGGCCGTTACCTATGCTGAGGTGCCACCTCTGCCCCAGGCTATGCTAGCATGGGGACTTAGGTATTCAGCTGCTCCCCAGTGCTGCCTGGCCTCTCACACAGGAGGACTGAATTATGTCCTTAAGTGTTTTCTTTAAATGGAATTGTTGACCAGACAATAAGAACTGAAGACTGAATATTGATTTGTGCTATGTTCAGATTCCATGGCTCATTTATACAAGAGATCTATAACCAAAAGTTAGGCTAATTGGACTAAGTCATTATTTAAAATTCAGTGCCCTTTCACCACCCCTAATATGGCCACACAAATCTTTTCATGGACAAAACAAAATGAGAACCAGAGGCAGGAGAGGTGCTTTCTATTTATGGTAGCAAAGGCTATAGCAATTGTAAAAATGTAAAGGAATTCCCTTGTTTTCCCTTGCTTTTAACAGTTGGTAGAACAGTTTTCCCATAAGCAAGATTTCCCAAGCCTTAGAAACACAGTCTGCCAGACAGAGTCAAGACTGATCTCTCCCTGCAAATCATCATACTCCAAACAAGCAACCATGCAGCAGTAACATGCAAAGACTCTTGGCTCTTCAGTCTTACAGTGCCATCCTAGGCAGAGTTGCACCCTTCTGAGGCCACTGAAGTCAATGGATTTAGGAAAGTGCAAATCTGCTTAGGACTCCACTGTTAATTACCTCTGGTTTTGTTCATCAAACTCCTAGATGGATCAGTGTTCAGTGATCTGATGTGCAGAGTTCAGGCGCTGATTCTCAACATTTGAAGTCATCCAATTAAGCAAAATACAAGGGACCAGCACGGGGGAGGCAGAGGGGGTTAGAGAGGAGATGGATATCAGCGCTGAGGAGAGACTGTAGGACAGGGTTGTCTTCATATAGTCTTAACATCTGACTGTTCAGAAAAGTTAGAAAAATGGCTGCCAAAGCCAGAAAGAAGAACTCTGCTTCCAACTCCCTATGGATCAGAAACTAGAAACTTCAGTGGTGTAGGATATATTTCAGCTAGGAGAGGAAGAACAAAGTATTTTTCAAAAAAAGAATGCACGAGATGGCAGCTGCTGATTATACACATAGATAATATATTCTGAAACAACTATTCTTAGATTGACCAACTCTCTGCTGAGGAGAAGCAGTCACAAGGCACTAATTTGGCAATCTGTCCAATTTACCCTTCCTTTCTTTACCAGAATTCAAAGTCACTTATTTCAGGACAGTCACAGGCAGAAATCTTGTCGTTTCTATGCCTGTGATGCTACCTCTGCTCACAAAAAGATAAGTTTCACTGACATCTGGCCTTTCTTCCTGGAAGTCAAGTTTAGGAGCAGAGTATGAAGACTGCAAGCCATTTATGGTGGTGTAATTTTTTTGACATTCCATTAAAACCAAGATTACTCCAGACAAAGTCCCTGACCTAGCAACCAGCTACGCATAACTGGTACATCTACACACACATGACAAAGCTCATCCGCCCAGTTCAGTGTGATGAGCACTGCACTGTCGATGGCAATCTGAGGTTCTTTCAGCTGCCTGTGTAGAAGTTTTCTTCCACATGGTGCTCTCCCTTGCTGAATCACAGCATAAGTGTTTTTGGAATGAAAGCCACCAGTACCTGGGTTCCTCACAGTGTTTCTTTTGCACAGCCTGTGGTGTCTTGTTCACAGAATAAAGAACCGTCATATGGCAAGAAACCTGTGCATGACTTGGCACCACAATAACAAGGCTTTTTCTTCAGTTCCTCTCCTTGTGGCTTCTCCTGATCCCTTTGCAAAGCTGGGAAGTAATTACGATGTCTTCCAGAATAATCATATGAAAGTTCTTCTTCTGCACAGATATCTCGATCAGCAAAAAGTGCCAGCTTCGGCACCATTGAGTCTATGCGGACAGGGACCATAATGAGGTTTGGCTCACAGGAGTGGTTCAGGAACCGGCCAACACTACCTGTGTGTGTGGGATCAACAAACGTCTCCATGATCTGACCATCACACAAGTGCTCTCTTATTACTATTATATAATTTGAATCACTTGGTGACTGCAGCTGTACCCTTCGATGTGCTTCTCTGAAATCGAGGATTTCCCCAGCATATTCACACACAAATCTGCCTTTCAGTATGAAATCAAGAGTGCGAAGACCCCATCCTTTCTTGGCTGTCCTAAAGACTTCCAGTCTGAATTGTAAGCCCCTTTGAACCACCCTGTTCTGACACGACTCTCCACACTGGCACATAACGTTGCATTCAAAAATAGGCTTTGAATACTCTAGTTCATTTCCTTCATAGTTGATGCATGAATTCTTATAGTTTTCTGCATAAGGAAGACATGAACACATGGAAGCCAGGCAGGAAGCAGATTGGCAGCTGCATCCCTGAAAGGAGATTTCAGAGGGGTCTGGTCCACATTCTGCAGCAGCCACATGATCTGGACTGTACTGTAAAAGAAATACAAGGAAATCAATAGTCTGCTCCATGCAAGGCTGGTGGCCAATTTTATGCTATTACAAAACTACTCACAATGAAGATCTGTTGTTCTACCTGTTGAACTATAAACCAATTGGCTGCTTGTATTTTGAAAAGCTTATGTGGTGTAGTGGTTAGAGGGTCAGACTAGGATCTGGGAGATCAAGGTTCAAATCTTCACTCCGCCATGGAACCTTGCTGGATGTCCTTGGGTCAGTCACACGCTCTCAGACTAATCTACTTTACAGAGTTGTTGTGAGGATAACTGAAGGGAGAATACTGTAAACCCCATGGGTTCCCCACTGGGGAGAAAAGAGGGGTATAAATAAAGCAAATAACCAAGCAAACAAATGTGGCATCCGATTCAGGAAATTATGAAACAGGGTAAACAACCAGCCACCTAACAGGCATTTTTTGAAAACTATATTTTGAACTTATATGGATTTCTGGTGCTTCTTTTCAGTACTTTCCTTCAGCCTGAGCCCTTGCCTGTTAGAAACAGGTATCATGGGATTAACACAGTTAAATTAAGCACATTCTTATTTATGTACTTTGTTTTCAACATTCCTGGTGCTTTACTTTTTGATGTTTTGATCTTGTAGGATGTCTTCCTTCCTGGTTTTATTTGATTTGCTTACTGTCCTAAGGGGAAGGTCAAACCCAGGATACAAATTTTTCTCATCTTTCTGTACCAATAGTAATCTTCTGTTTAAGTGAAATAGTTAGGGAGAGGAAGGGTGGTGTAAGTATATGCAGTTGATTTCCTAAATTTGCTTTTCTTTTACTTCTTCCCTCCATAATTTCTTTGGCAACCAATTTTTATGATGCAGGTGCTAGTCAACATGGGGTGGCTGAGGACGCAGTAATTTAATTCTTTTAAAGCCACTCATTAGCCAACACAAGGATAAAATTATCTTGCCAACACTCACAAATCTCATGCTTCTAATGTTATCTGAAGTGATCAGCCATGATTCAGCATATTTTTGGATGAAAAATGCATCCTTCAAGAATGGAAGAAAAATGTGAAAGTTCTTTTTTTGTGTGTGTACCTATTGAAATGAAGACAGAAACATATGGTGGAAGATTTTTTTTAAAATTCCTGTTTACTCCAAATGCACAAATGGTTCTTAAGAACCTACATACTGTTTGAACAGAGCTCTGTTAATTAATCAATTACAATATCACTAGGCAATTTCTAAAGTTATCACAGCTGCAGTAGACATTAAGGAAAACCAAATAACCTCAAGCTTCTAGGCTCCTTTTTTTCAAAACCTTTCAGTAAAACCATTTGTGATGGATGTGAGAAATAGAAAAGTACAGTGTTAGGCCTTGTGGTATAACTTTCAGATCCTTTGCTGATCTAGTAATACTATATCCATTCCAAGAAAATTCTGACATCCCTATACCAGGTAAGTTTATTTGGAAGAATGCCCATAAGTCAGTGGGACTTATTCTTTAATAAGCGTTAAATGTAAACTAGCATCAATAATTGGGAATGATCAAACTGGTTCAGTGACAAACCAAATTTTAATCAATTACATTTGCACTATATAGATTTATGCATTTAGTTCCATGTTTATGAAAGCATTAGCAACAAGAGAAACTGAAGGGTTGTATTTAGGAGGACAGCCACAGGTCCATCATAATAAGATGGTACCAATAACAGGAAAGGCAGTTTCTTTGGGCAGAGTATCTGAACATCAAATAGATGAAAGTTTTTGAAAAGGAGTTGAAGTTTGTTTAAAAATATGTTTCTTTGGTGCTGTGTTTTTAGCTCCTAAAACTTCAGATTTAGGTGGTGTCACACCATTCATTCATTCATTGCCATGCCAGGGAAAGTTTCCTTTATTTTAAGAGAGATTTCTAGTCCGTATTACGGTTTGCATTTATGCCCCCCCAAGAGCCATCCACAATCTTAAACTAATATGAAATTCTTTCTAAAAGCAACCAAAAATGCATGGGAACAGTGTTTTCCAAAGAACATTAGCACTAATTAGTCAAACATCAAGACACTTTGTCAGAAGCAAGAGTGACCTCTAATGGAATCTACCTAATAGTACATTTTAGTCTATAGCACTAACTATTGCTCTCTCTCTCCCCTACCCCCATGCTTCCTTATTATCTGGCAACAGTCACTTTACTATCTGCACAAGAAAGAGAAATTCAACATGCAGTGATAAGCAAATCTTTATTAGATGAGCTTCTGCCTGTTGTCTTCCTATTAAACTTCGGGCAGTCTTGCCAGAAACCTCTATTTTCAGGACACACTGAAAAAAAGCTATTCTAGAAGTGCAATCCTAAACAAAGTCACACCTTTCTAAGCACACAGACTTCAATGGATTGCACTGTCAACAACCTGTGATATTAAGTGCACTTAAGTGAAGTGGTATCAAAGAGGCCTGCTTCTCTCACCATGGACTTGGTTTCCAGTTGAATATAAACTGTTCAATATACAAAGCTTTCAGAATGGCAAGGCTTTCTGAATGTGAGGAAGTCTTACACTTCTTGGATATTATAGACAACTTGAAGAAAAACTTCTTGGATAGGAAACAGAGAAAGTGGGAAATAAAAGAAATTCACAGAAGGCTAGGGCAAGAAATAACTTGTATAGCCATGTACTTCCTTCAAGTACTATTGTCAGGAATCACAGGAGCCTGGCTGATCAAAACTTCCACCATATACTGGCGAGTCAAACTTTGGCTAAACAGTTAAAGCAAACAAAAATTCATGTGAGTAGAAGGGTTGCCAACCTCCAGGTGGGACCTGGAGAGCTCCCAGAATTACAACTGAACTCCAGGAATTAGAGATCTGTCCCCCTGGAGACAATAACTGCTTTGGACAGTTCGAAGTGGCCAGCAGTGTTGGTCTGAAACAGCAGAACAAATTTAGAGTCCAGTGGCACCTTTGGACAGTGTACTCTATGGCATTATATTTGGCTGAGGCCTCTCCCCTCCCGAAACCTCTTCTCTGAACTCTGTCCTCCTCAGACTCTACAGCAAAATATCCAGGAATTTCCCAGCCTGGAGCTGGCAATCCTAGTTAGTAGCCGTGTTGGTCTGAAGCAGCAGAACAAAGTCTGAGTCCAGTGGCACCTTTAAGACCAACAAAGTTTTATTCAAGTTGTAAGCTTCGTGTGCAAGCACACTTCATTGTGTCTGACGAAGTGTGCTTGCACAAGAAAACTTATACTTTGAATAAAACTCTGTTGGTTTTAAAGGTGGCACTGGACTCAGACTTTGTTCTGGGAAAAGAAAAAAATGAGTACTGTGGAAAATGATGCAACGTAATAAACGTGAATGTTTGTGACACTTATAAAGGCACAGCACCTGACAACCAAAGGCGGTATCGTACTGCGTCCAGTTTCTAACATTCGGTGGAGGAAAAAAACCAAATTCACCAAACTAAAATTTCAGGACTTACTGGGAATTTGAACTTGGTTATCCACCGCACGAGCATATATGTTCACACACACTAATCTTCCAGCCAGCATCACAGAATTAACTAAATGCTTCGACTTTATTTTCGCTTGTGGCGTAAAATAAACTCCCTCAAGAATTCTGGGAGTTGTAGTTTTAAGAAAGAGGAAAACCCTCAATCAGAAATACTTCGCCCTATCAAAGACTACAGTTCCCATAGTTCATGACCAGGGCCGCTTGAGGAACCCGGACACGCGTCCGTCGTCGTCCCCCCCCCCCGTAAATTCCCTTAGCCCTTAGCCCAGTATTGCTTTCTGTAGTCTCTGGGTCAGCCTGACTGCCAAACTCCTCCTGTCACCTGGAATCCTGGGGGCTCCTCAAGCCGCGGCCAAACAGTCACGGGCAAATTCTCTAGCCCTTGGCTCACATCCATCACGCCTCTCAGCCAGGCGAAGCGTTGCAGGCTCCTGTCCCGCCCCGACTGCTGGGATTGGCCCCTAGGACAAGGTATTATTCAATGAATGGCCAAGTAAAATTGAATGACAGGCGAAGGCGCATGTGGGAAGCGTCTCTTGAGTTCTTAAAGGAACAGTAACAAGCCCCCCGCCCCCGGCTATCGAGAAAAAGGCCATACCCTTCTTCGGCCATGCTCTCGAAGGACAGCTGCTGCAGGGACCGAGACGAAGCGAGTCATATCCCCCGCGGGGCCGGCCCAAGCCAGGCGAGGACTTTCTGCAGGGAAGAGTCTCTTCCTGTGTGGCTAAAAGTAGCAGAAAAGCGCAAGAGTCCAGTAGCACCTTAAAGACTAACAAAATCTATCGCGGGGTATGAGCTTTCCTGAGTCACTGCTGTTCTCTGGTCCCGCACTGGGCCACGAAAGAGGCAAGGAAATTCGTTTTCATGTCCTGCAATCCACCTTTGTTCCAGATGCATATTCCTTACTCTCACCCTATCTTGGGGTTCCCCCTCCCCCCTATTAACATATGAGCATGACTTACAGCTGCCAACTGGCCTGGAGAAATATGTTCCAGTCCTTTACAAGAGGCATAATGTGTTGAAATGAGCAACTGAAGCCTCTCATGGCCTGGATGCATCTGGTGACATCATCTGGTCAATAGCCTCCCAATTAATCTCTTCTAAAGAGATAGGGCACTTTTCTTCAGTTTGGTTGGCAATTCTGAAGTATTACTGGACTGGGCCCCTGATTCATGTAGGAAAGGGGATGTACAGTGTTATGTCCTGAGATCAGGAGCAGGCGTCAGCCAGAGGCTGCCAAGCTTCAATCCTGAGAACAATAGGGACTGAATTCGGAGTAAGGAGCCAATAGGGACATTGGCAGGAAATTTGAACCCGCTGTAGAACTATGGGGCGCCCCCCCCCAATGTATATAGTTGGCCTCCGGCCATTATTGTTTGTCTTTGTTTGTGTGAAGTACTAATAAACGCGACTTAGCCTATGTTGTGGTCCTGATGTATGGAACCCGGTACTTTACATACAGTATGTACTTCTCATCTATTATGCCTCATTTTGGAGGAAAGAGACCTTGAGGGAACATTTATTACTAGGATAGACAGGTTGCTTTGAATCAGTTTTCCCCTCCAGTTTTACTTAATTTATACCCGGTCATTCTCCCCAGTGGGGAGTGGAGACCCTGTGCTGCTTATGTTATTTTCCTCTCCTCCCTTTTATATTCACAACAATCCTGTGAGGTAGATTAGGCTAAGAGTGTGTGACTGGCCCATGGTCACCAAGCATGCTTCCATGGCAGAGTGGGGATTCGAACCTGGGTCTGCCAGACCTAGTTTAGTGCTCTCACTATACCACAGTGACTCACATATAAGGTAGCTTTATATGTTCATGACATCAGTCTGTGTACCCAGCAAATTCATATCATAATTTCTCCAGGTTTTGATACTATCTAATGGCTGGTTGGCTGATGTGGCTGGTTGCCACTGATAGACCCACCCTGTATGAACTCCTCTAATGTCCATAAATTTAATCTAATCTGTGAAGGAGTCTTCTGCTTTTTAAAGGAATGACCTTGAATGTCTTGATAGAGAATGCATTCTCATTATACAGGTTCAGATGGATAGCGTGTTGGTCTGAAACAGCAGAACAAAGTTTGAGTCCGTTGGCACCTTCAAGACCAACAAAGTTGTATTCTGGGCATAAGCTTTTGTGTGCATGCACATGAAAGCATATACCCAGAATAAAACTCTGTTGGTCTTATTATACAGGATTTTCAAAAGTCATTTTCTGTGAAAAGACCATAAAAAATGGAACAGAAGGTGATGGTAGAGAGGGGATGGGCTGAAGAATGACAGAAAGTGATTGCTTTACTTGATTTTGATGCTCCAGTTATTACAGTTACATATCATAGTTCCCTTTCTCCCTCCCACTGTAGTTATGAGGAGAGAATGCTGAGCATTCTTCAAGCTGAATTATTACTGACTGTTTAATTTCAGTCACATCAAGCTTGTCCCAGGCAGCTCTATTAATTATTTTATAACTTACAAAGTACCTGAAAATCCTTAATAGCTCATTTTATGAACTTCTGTGTGGTACCTCTGCTGTGACATATAGCAGAGCTATGGGGCTGACACTCTAGCTGACTCTTTTAAAGGCCATGTTCATTAGCTGTATGTCAGAGCTGGGCTCTTCTCAGCTGAAAGCACAGTGAGGACTGTTGAATGCAGCAGGAGCATCTTTCTGTTTACTCAGGAAAGGGGCAACTTCATGAACAACACCAGAGTTGAGGACACACAGTTTTATTCACACTATTATCAAAGAACTCAATACGGCCCCAATACTTGACTTTGTAAGATGAGGAAATGGTAGCTGGTGTTGCCAACTCTCCACTAAACTCCTCAGTCCCACCTACACTGTAGCAGATACTGCACTGAACTCGTTACTCAATATTTATGGAGCCAAGATATTATTAACACCTCAAGATAGACATCTGTTTTCTCTAGCAGAAAGCCATTCCCTGTACTATTTGTGTCTAAGTACAGTGGTACCAAATTTGCTACTGCACTGTAACAAGGTGTACCATTTGCCTGATTTGGGAAGGCAAACTCCCAGTGGACAGCTCTTCCCACTTGCCCTCGCTTCTTGTCTGGCAGGAGAAATTTGGGGGCAGAAATGAAGTTGCATGACATGCTGTCAATTTCTGGTGAAACCCAGTTATAACGTAGAGTTTGGGGGGGAGTCCACAGCATTGCCTTTACATGCTGAGGTCATGTCCACAGTTTCCCCTGGAACGGACAGTGGGACTGTGGAATGTCATTTCTGCACCTTGCTCTGCCTCCTAAGCTCCTGGGGGTACCAAGTATCCCTAATTATAACTCAGGTATTTCACACCCAAGTCTCTTTGAGAGGTGTCTGTTGAAATATGGTGGCTTTAAGATTGGCTAACTAGTTAGTACATTTCTATCCTGCCCTTCCTCCAGGGAGCTCATTATTTCCCCCAACTGCCATTTTGTCCTCACAACAACTCTGTGAGATAGGTTAGGCCAAGAGGAGGTGACTGTCTTGAAGTATTCTGAAAAGCATCATATCAGAGTAGACAACTTAACTCAGGTCTCCCAGAGTCAACAGTCAGTAGATGGGGCTTTTGCCTGGCAGGGCTTCTGATTGGCCATTGGAGATCAGATTAGTTGTGCAGATTTGCTTGGCAACAGCTGTGACTGAAGGTAAGCTTTGTGTATGCAAGGAAATATTTTTAAAACAATGTGTTCATTTTAAAAGGCATCCTGTTAAACAGAGCTTCTGCCTGAACTGTTGAAGATCACCTACTAGAGTTATGCATAACCTCACTCCATGATGTTTTGTGGTTGCCTCTGCCTCCTGCTGCAACCATTTTGTATTTTTACCCATCACTGTGTGTAAGAATTCTAAAGGTGCCTTGTAGGCTTAGAATGGTTGGGGACAGTATAATGTTTATATAGTATCTACGGTTTCCAACCTTACAAAAGAAACACATATTGGGTGTTGGGTATTCTGGTGTTCATGACTGACCCCCATACAACACAGTCAGCACTTGTATAAAATAAAGTTGCAAGATGTGAACAGACAGAGTCCTGAGTAACTCAAGGAAAATCTCCATCTGAGCCCATCACCGCCTCCAACTGTCATGAGTGTGGGTGAAAGAGAGCTGACAGAACTGCCAGACCTTGCATAAAGAAAACAGTCATGAGAGTCTGACCCACAAATCAAGCAGTCAATAAGACTTGCAAAGAAAATGCTTACTAAGTATTACATTCTGAAGCACTACAACACAATAAATAAATTCCTACAAATCATAAGAAAATCCTAGTGCAAAGGTACATCATCAACGTCATCTCCGGATTACATAACAACGTTTCAAAATTGGATCTTCCTCAGGAAATGTTAGAATAGTACAAAAGTTCTCTTGTTCATAAAGTGCTTTACAACAAGTCATGAAAGATAATACATTCAGATAGGATGCTGATCTCAGTGAATGTTCAGGCATTCCTCGCACCTGGCCCAGATGAGGGGGAGAAATCGCAAGATGAAAGCCGTCCCAACTCGCCTCCACATGTGACTCATCTAAGGGAGCAGCTGTGTCAAGACTTAGCAACCAGGTGGCGAGAGACCAGGTTACAGGGAAGATGCTCGTTTAGCCCAGAGTTTTAACAAGAGCCTGGACACTTGCGCGGCTGGCTAATTTGTAGCAGCATTTAGCTCCACACTTTATGGAAGCAACGAGTCAGCTTTGTGATGCCTCGCATCCACTTTGGCTCAGCTCAGATACCTAGACTCTCGGACCCTCTGGCTTTGGACTACATTTCTGGTTAGTGATTTTGGACTTGGCTCTGTGTTCCTGGCTCCTGACCCTGGCTTGGCTTTGGAGTTTGGACTTGGCTCTGTGTTCCTGGCTCCTGACCCCAGCTTGGCTTTGGACTTTGCACTGTCTTCCCAGCTCCCAACCTCAGCCTGTTTTTGGACTCCCTCTGACCAGCACCCCAGCCCGTGACACCAACATTCAAATCTGTCCTTCAGTCATAATCCATCAGTGAAGAAGAAGGAGCTCCGCCATTGTCGTGCCCCCATCTCCATAGCTGGGGTGCGCCTGCAACATCCACTGGACCTCATGCCAAGAGCCCTGGACCCATGTGTATAGCCAGGAGGAGATGGAACTGAGTGGCAGGGATGAGAATGAAGGCTCCCAGGCTCCCAGGACAGCAGTCGAAGGAAGTGAGGTGCCTCTGGGGGGCAGGGAGTGCTGGCACTGGGGCCCGCTTGGGAGCTCCCATGGACTGACTGCTGTGTTTTCCCCCTGTGCCTAGGTCCCAATTTCCTGACATTCAGTGCTGGTGTTGTGGACTGACCTCAAGGTGGTGCACAGCAATGGCAGCCTCCGTGGCTGGACATCACAGAGTCCCCAGGCCTAGCGGCTGGAGGAGAAGTGACATAGAGGGCAGACTCAATGTCTCCCTATGGCAGCAACCCTGCCCTGCCAGACCAGAGGGAGGCATGGAAGTGGCAAGGGAGTTTCCCCTGGGCCAGGTGTCATGGTTGTTGGTGCCCTGGAGGAAGGGGGCATTCTAGCCCCTTCCTGGGTCCCTGGGAACAGGGCTTTCATACGGCATAGCCCATCCCACCCACCCTTTCCTTTATGTGTCCAGTGATTGAGCATTAGCTGCTGAAGCATTAACAGTGGTGGAAAGCCTTTTCCAGGGGGCATCAAAGGATGGGGGGGCTTGCAGCATCTGTGACGGCGGCTGCCAGGCACCTGGAATGGCTTCTTGCCATCTCAAAGGACATGGGTGAGGGACAGGGACACATTGAGTGGCTGCTGGGAGACCTCTTGGAGGCTCTCCGGGCCCCCTCAGCACCCCCTCATCCTCCAGTGGGGGTTGCACAGGGGTTGCCACAGGGACACCCTTGACAGCGTGGGTACCAGTGTTCCCTCTAAGCTGAGTTAGTATGAGGTAGCTCACAGTTTTTTAGCCTCTGGCTTAAACATTTTTGTCTTAGCTTAGGAAGGATGGTTCCAAAGCAAACCAATTGATGTAGCAGCCAAATCGCTCACTCACAACTTTAATGCCAGTAGCTCATAAAGTAGAATTTTTGCTCACAAGACTCCATGGCTTAGAGGGAGCATTGGTGGGCACTTGCTGGATGGTGCAGCCACTGGCAAGCAGAGGGCACCCACACATCCATGTTCTTGTCCGTTGTAGTACTCGGGGGCCCTGTGCACTCTGGGTGTGGAGCGACATTGTGGTGTTCCCATGGGGTGGACAGTAGGCTTTCCCCTCTCCACTGACGGGTGGCCAGGGCCTCTGATGGGAGCACCTCTCTTTAAGGGGGAGTGTGCTGCAGGGGAGGAGCAAGGCTTCTGTGGCCCGCCCCTCTCCACCCCCTGCCAGTGACAAATGCTTGACTTGACTCCCTTGACTCATGGCTCCCGTTGGTCCTGCCTGCCCTGTCTATCATACCACCCCTACCTAGCAACCAGCCCCGTAGCTAAGGATTTTGGGGGGAGGGGGGCTGGGGGGGCCGCCAGCCAATTAAATCAAAGTTAATTAAATTAACTTTGATTTAATTGGTGGAACTCCTAAGGCAGCCCTGCATACAGACCCAGGCTCTGGGGTAATGCCCAGTGGCCGCAGCTTCCCTCCCCACCCCCCTGTAAGGGCAGATCAGTCCCCTGTGTTAACTCATAGTCCTACTAACAAGAGAACCGGTGCTGAAATGGGCAACTGTGGTGCATGCTTCAGAGAAATCCGGGGGGTAAGGATTCCATTCCCTCGGCTCCCCGCTTGGCTCCCCAGCACCAGCTGTCAGCCTTGTCCTCCCACAGTTCCTCCCAGAGCCTTCCCGACAGCTGCACCCACTTCTAGGCACTCTTCCCCCAGGGCAGGCTGGCTCTCCGTCCTTCCCTCCCTCACTTGGTGGGTCATCGCCACCTTGGACTGGCTGCGGGGCTCTCCAGGGCATGGGTGGACTGGCAAGCAGCGGAGCGCCCTTAAGCTGAGGAGCCACTTTGGGGAGCTGCAGAACAGCCCTGCTCTGCGGAGCAGCAAAGACGCGCCAAGGAAAGGGGGCACTGGCACCGGGAATGAGGAAGGCAGGCACCCAAGAGCAGCAGCAGGTGGCATGGAGTCACCAGCTAAGGGCAGAAACGGGGGGGAGCTGAGGACTGGGGAGGGGCTTGTAAAAACCATGGGGGGCCTGGCCTCATGGCCCCTGGATAGCTACAGGCCTGCTAGCAACAATGCCGGGATGGAATGCTGTGGCAGAAACACCATGGACGCCGCCATGGCAATGCCCTCCAACACTGACAGAGCACCTCCCCCCCCAATTGGCTGCCGTGTAACTTTCCCCTTAGGGAGGCTACTCATGGTGCTACTGTTGTGCCATATCGAGCCACCAGAGCACAAGTGTGATGGAGGATTGCTCTACCCATGTGCATATGTGCATTAAAACCTCCAGGTAAAATGTTGAGACTGATTTTATGAAATGGTATTCCAATTGTATTCAATAAAGCAACAAGAAAGCTTGTAGTTAAATCATATTCCTTCAGATGACAACTGTGAGCAATTTTGAAGCTTTTAAATTCAATCCAGCAGAAGTTAGTCACGATCTGCCCCTCTGCAACTAATGGAATGAGATGCTGTGATTAACAAGCTTCATAACTTACAGTAGGATCTAGCTCTGATTATCGCTAGATTTTGACATCTAGGTTTCAGGATGAACTCTTTGTAACTATTAATGGTAAGAAACTCTGAACTATTTATAGAAATATCAAAGCATGATCTTAAAGAAGACAACCAAAGATAAAGATGCAGAAGATGTGGCCTCTGTCACATTAATGACATTTGAAGTAGCACCATTCAAGTGAAATTTAAGAGGAAGACACATAATTCAGTGGAAGAATGCTTTGCAGGCAAAAGGCTTCTACATTTGAAAAGTTTTTCAGTTACAGGGCTGAGAAAGACCCCAATTTGAGGAGCCACAATCAATCAGATTAGATAATACTGGGTTAGATAGATCAATGTTCTAATTCAATACTCCTCTTGTGGTTTTGTCCCCCCCCCATCTTGATGGTAACCACCTGCAATGCTTCGATCTGATTTTATTGAGCGCTATTGCAGATGGAATGATTATTTTAACATTGTAAAGTTATGTTTTAACTATTCATTATGACGTCCCTGAGCCCTACTGTGCAAGGAAGGGAGGGTTAGAAATTGTACATAATAAATAAATATATATGGCTACATCACACATCTTAATTTCAAGTTTCACAATACAATCAGGGCTATTTTGGGGCAGGAACGCACAGGAATGGAGTTCTGGCTGGCTTCAGAGTTGGCCACGCCCACTATAGCCAAAATCTCTGCGTGCGTGGCTACAGAGGGAAGGCCTGGAGAGCGACACCCCCCCCCGACGACTCCATGGCGGGCAGGCCAGGGAGTGGACTGGAAGAATTGGGAAGGCATTTAAATGTCCCCCTGTGCCTTCCCTGGCCTGTCCAAGGGCTGGCTTGCCTGGGCTCCCTGAAGCCTCAGGGCACCCGGGCAAGCCAAGGGAAGGCAGTTTAGACTGCCTTCCCTTCCCTTCAAAGGGGGGCTTGCCCGGGCTCCACACAGCCACGTGGTACCCGGGCAAGCCAAAGGAAGGCATGAGGGTGTTGCCTAATATGCTAATCAGCTGTGCTGTCAGTGGGTGTGGCCTAATATGCTAATGAGTTTCTGCTGTTGGATGTGGCCTATTATGCTAATGAGTTCCTGCTGGGCTTTTTCTACAAAAAAAGCCCTGAATACAGTTAATAAAATTTATGTATTTTATGCATGTGTCTGGGGCTGGCAAAGCCCTCCCCATGCTTACATGCAGCTCTGAGGGCTGGCCAGGAAGCTGTGGCAACACTGGGGCTGGAGGAGCCCCCCCCCATCACTGCCAGGAACAGGCTGGGCAGCTGCAGTAATGTCAGTGGGGCAAGGAAAGCCCTCCCCACACCCATAGGGCCCTGGTAGAACAGTGCTGGAGGGCAATATCAACAGCAAAGCAGCAGAAGCAGCTGGGGAAGGCGGGCAGGGTGAGCTGAGGAGCAGCCTAGGTGGATAGGGAGGAGGATTCACTAACACACCCAGGGCCAGCTGGGCAGGTAGACATGGCCATCAGAGGCAAAGGGGGCTGGAGCAGGCCAAGGGAAGAAGCCAAAGGAGTGTCCTGGAAACAGGTGGAGGCAGGGGATGGTGACTTCGTGGGAGCAGCACCAGCCAGCAGGAAGTTGTATTGAGGTTGTGCAGGCCCAATGAGGGAGGAGAGCACACAGTGAGGCCCATTGGCCCAGGAACCAGGTGTGAGGCAGGCCCCACTGTGACAGACAGAAGTCTGTCCCACCCCAAGTGGAATACAGCTACTCACTTGAGCCTACGGAACTGCTGCTCCAGTGTCCTTTGAGAAGGGGAGGAGGTAATGTTGGAGGGAAACACAGCAGGAGTTGAGTTCAGTTCTGTCTCAGGGAGAGAGCAGTGAGAGCTCAGGTCTGGCTCAGGAAAAGACCAGTGAACCCAAAGTCTGTACTTTTGCTACCTTTAGAACACCTGGTAACCGAGGGAAAGGGTTATAGTTTAAAATAAACTTGGTTCTCCCAAAATCATAGGAGGCTGTGTGTGCCCCCTCAGTTGACAGAAATGGCATTGGCAGACCCCAGGGTGGCCCTACCTCCAGGTGGGCCTTTATTAGGCATGACCCCAAGGCAGTTTGGAAAGACAGGCCTGGCCATACCTAAACAATCCAAGGGCAGACTAATTGTTGGGGAGAGAGGGCTAAGGATGTTGTAAACACCCTTCTTCCCTTTGCTGAGATGTGTGTGGGGTGTGCTAAAGAAACGAAATAACTGGAGGGTGTTCCCACGTCAGACTCTGATCCCCAGAAGGTGGAGTTTGACACTATGGCTGAGAATGCAGTCCTAAGCAGTTCTATTGGAATCCTATCAAACTCTACTCAGTGTGCGTCATTCGTAAGACAGTGTCCTTCGGATGGCATTATGAGATATGAGTAGACTGGTTTGTCCAAGCATTCAATCTGAAATATCAGGAAAAAATGTATTCCATTTTTAATCTGACTTTCTTATTACTTGGGGATATACATTTTTGGTTATCTGGACTACTTTTATGAAGGTATCAATTGTAGCCTCAAGTTTTTTCAGCTATTGAATATTGATGATTCCTTCATTCTTTCTTAGTCTTTACATTGAACAGTACAAGGTCCATAAGGAAATGTTTACTGTTACCATGGTGAATATTGGAGATATACTGTTACTAAGGTGATAGACTCAGAATCTAAATTTGCTAATACTGTGCTTAGAAGAAGCTTATCAGATTGAGGAGAGCACAATGCTTCTGAAGTTAACATTTCAGGAATGTGAATTTATTTTCTCTAAAATACTGTATAGGGATCTAAGTGCATAAGAATCCAACATAATTCTGACAGACTCACTGTTCCCTGATTGGTCTTGCATATCAGGATCTATTATTTGATGACCAGCATAGCTATGTTCTCATCAGTTCAAATTTTTGCCTTTACCACAGGGTGGCTTCATTTCATCAAATCAATTTGAGAGTTTCAGTAAAAGGAAAAACATAAATAGCACACAAATAGCATAACTGTCAAATGAAGAAGAAAGTGATCCATCTTCTACTCTACCGATTCTTAACTTTGGAATAGCTGATTAATTTCCCTGCCGTTTACATCAGTCTTCAGAACCACCATGCCTCCTTCAAAGTAAGTACTCTATAACAAAAAAGTCTGTTTCTGTGAGAAGCGAAGGTTGTTCTTTGGGATCTTGTAACCCTTCTAGGCGATTTATTTCTTAGAATTATAGAGCTGGAATGGATCTCCAGGGTTGTCTAGTCCAAACCCCTGCACGATGCAGAAAATACACAAATACCTCTCCCCCACACTCCTGTTCCACACCCAGAAGATGACAAAAAACCTTTGGGATCTCCAGCCAAACTGGTCTGAAGAAAAATTGCTTCCTGGCCCCAAAGTGGCGATCAGCATTTCCCTGGGCATGTAAGAAAGGGCCACAAGAACTAAGCACTGAGGCAACCCTTCCTGCCCTCCCTTCTTGTGATCTGCCTAAATTCACACAATCAGCACTGCTGACAGATGGCCATCTAGCCTCTGTTTGAAAACCTCCAAAGAAGGAGAGCCTACCACCTCCCAAGGAAGCCTGTTTCACTGAGGAACCGCTCTGTCAAGAAGTTCTTCCTAATGTTTAGCCAAAAACTCTTCTGATTTAATTTCAACCCACTGGTTCTGGTCTGACCTTCTGTGGTAACAGAAAACAACTCCATACCATCCTCTATATGACAGCCCTTCAAGTATTTTACCAAGGGCTGGTAACCACTACTCCCAACCAAAGGATGCTGCATAATTTTCAATATACAGTTGAATTATTTCCTTATAGAGTCAAGATTAAATCTGACTTTTGTTAGTATCAGGTACGAATAGCTACGAGTAAAGGAATAAATTACAGGGTATTTGGTATGGATATTAGCCTGCATTCACATATCCAATTTATTCACAGCTTCCTTGGACAGAATGCAATGAACTGGTGGTTTAAGGCCAGTTATTTGCCTAATTCGTATGCTATTAGCGTATGTGGCTCTCATCTGCGGACAGCTAAATCCACAGATTGGAGCCATACAGCGGCTAAAGAGATTTTCCCGCAAACGTGGTGCACTCCCTAGGTTTGCAGAAAAATCTGAAACTTGAAAACAACAACGGGGGCTTAACCCCCTCCCCCAGCACTTACCTTTGGTGGCAGTGGCACCAGGGAGCTATGCTGGATTCAGCGGCAGCAGTGGCTGTGCAGCCCAGGGCTCTTCTCTGGATCCAGCAATGGTGACTGTGCGGCCCAAGGCTCTTCACTGGATCCGGCAATGGTGGCTGTGCATCCCAGGGCTCCGCACTGAGTCTGGTGGCGGTTGTGCAGCCTCGGGTTCCATGCTGAGGCCCACCAGCAGCCACACAGCCTATGAATTGCCTTTGTCATGCTCCTGGGGGTACAGCCCAGGAGACACACCGGGCATGCAACAGCCCAGAAGGTGAGCTGGGCATGCCGCCGCCACCACAGCCTGGGAACTACACTGAATATGCTGCCACTGGCAGAGCACCAGGGGGAGGCACAGGCCTAGGAGTCATGCTGGGCGCAGGCCAAGCAAAAAAGTTGTGTGTGTGTGTGTGAGAGAGAGAATCTCCCCTTGTGAGGATCATGGACCTACACTTGTTATCCATAAAATACGAATTCAGTCATAAGACTTATCCAGATTTAGTTTTCCTACTAGTAGCTGGGATCCGTCTGCTGAACTTCAGCGGACGGCGGAGGACAGGAGGGCCTGGCGTGGTCTGGTCCATGGGGTCGCGAAGAGTCGGACTCGACTGTGCGACTGAACAACAACAACAAAAAGCTGGGATCCTAAAAATGCACATTATCTTAGGTTAAGAATCCTGGTTTGTTGAGAAGAGAAACTATTTTTTGTTCAGCCATGCCCTCAAGGCTTCTTTTCCTGAACTATCACATCATTTTTTTTGTCATAATATTTTGGCTGCCAATTTAGTCTGGGTGTAGTCCAGGGTTTTATAATGCAGGTTTGTACAGCTGTGTTTCCTCAACAGTAATATTGTAAGCTTTGATTTTTGTACTGGTTACAGTTTTAGATAGACTGGGAAAGAAGTGCATTGGGATATCAGAGAAAGTGGTTCGGAATTTCCTTTGTTTAGTGTAGTGGTTAGGAGCGCAGACTGTAATCTGGAAGAACCGGGTTTGAGTCCCCACGCTTCCACATGCAGCCACTGGTGGGACTTTGGGTCAGTTTCAAGTTCTTTCAGAGCTGTTCTCTCACAAGCAGTTCTTGGAAGAGCTCTTTCAGCCCCACCTACTTCACAGAGTGTCTGTTGTGGGGAGGAGAAGGGAAAGGAGATTGTAAATCACTCTGAGACTCTCTCAGGTAGTGAAGGACAGGGTATAAATCCAATTTCTTCTTCTTCTCTTCTTCATTTCAGGTTGCTTGTTGCCATGACAATCAAAATGGGGTGAACTATCATGAGAGCAAACAGTCCTGTGAGAGTTGTGAGAGTAATTGCGTAATATTTTTAAAGAAGAAGAGATTGGATTTATACCCCACCTTTCACTACCTGAAGGAGTCTTGGAGTGGCTTACAATCTCCTTTTCCTTCCCCTCCCCACAACAGACAACCTGTGAGGTAGGTGGGGCTGAGAGAGCTCTTTCAAGGACTGCTCTGAAATAACTTGTGATGGGCCCAAGGTCACACCAGCAGCTGCATGTGGAGGAATAGGGAATCAAACCAAGTTCTGCCAGATTAGAGTCTGTGCTCTTAACCACTACACCAAACTGGGAGTAGGGGCAGTAAAGAGGTAAAGTTATCTCCTCCTGCTCTGAGATGGACCCAGCAGCAGTGAGGAATGCTGGGGGGGGGCAGTGGTAGCATTGGTAGGGGTGGTTAGTGGGGGTGGTTAGTGCCACTGTTTCAGTTACCACTCTGAGCCATCACTGGGCACATGCAAGAGCCCTGTGCAGATCAGGATCATGCAGCACATTCTTATTTAACCAAGAATTGGGGGTTGGAGCACCTTAGCTAAGAGGAAAGGCTGAAGAGTCTGGGACATTTCACTTTAGAAGAAACAACATGTGGGGGCATGATAGAGGTTTATAAGACAGTTGACAATGACAATTTTTCTCCCTCTCCCAAAATAATAGAACATGAGGGCATCCAATGTAGCTGATGGGCAGTAGGTTCAGAATGGACAAAAAGAAATGCTAGTTTACACAGAGAGTGTTTAAAATGTAAAATTCACTGTCAGAGGATGTGGTGATGGTTGTAGGAATAAACAGCTTTAAAAGGGGATGAGAAGTCATGGAAGATAAGTCATGGAGGATAAGTCTATCAATGGCTATTAGCCATGGCGACTATGGGGAATCTCCACATTCAAAGGCACTAATCCCAGAGCCAGGAGGCAACCTCAGGGGAAGGCCTTGGCCTCTATGCCCTGTTCTTGGCCTTCCAGAGGAACTGGTTGGCCACTGTGTGAGACAGGATGCTGACCTGGATGAACTATTGATCTGATTTTACGTTCTTAAATATGTTGCCTGAATACAGCCTTGTTGAATTTAGGCTTGCACCATAGGTCTGTGGATCAATGTACTCCTGTCCAAAACACACAGTCAGTTCTGGTTTGATCTCATCCATGCTATTGTCATATTTACATTCTTGGAAGCAGCTGTCATGGTCCAAACATGCAAGCAAAACTGCTGACTGTACCATTTGCTTTGCTTTGTTATGTGCAGTGGGAGCATTTCTCTAATGTTGATGCTGAATATTATCGTTATCAGTCTTTTATGTAGGACAATGAAACTGCCAGCTTGTTTTCTTGTTTTCCCTAGGCAGTTTTCTGATGTATTCTTTTCTTTGTTGCGTAATGACATTTTGTCCTTTCATCACTCACATCAAAATAATGAGAGAAGTCTGCAAGATCTCCACCTCCCAAATTCCTCAGTTGATTGGGTCATTTAAAGAAAACTAAACAAGGTTTGGACAGATAGTCTCTTACAGTTGTACACTAATTTTTGCGAAGGCCTTAATATACTTTTAATGGCAGAATCTAGTAAAATTAGCAAGATACAAGCTAAGCTATTTGGAGGGATGAACTGTGAACATCAGCCAAGAAATGTTTCTGGAATCAAGCCAGTTAGACTTACAGTGCTTTTCTTACCAGAGTTAAATCCTGCTAAGTCCACTGGGGTATAACTACTTAGTATGACACTGCTAGCAGCTTAGTGTTTGTTGTATGTCTTATATCAGAGGTGTCAAACTAATTTGTTATGAGGGCCGGATCTGACATAAATGTAATGCCAGGTACCAGAGATATAAACTGTATAAGGGACAGCAGCTGGTCAGCTCCAAGTTGGTGTATCCTCACTGCAAGGCCCCATGGGCTGGGAGGGGGGGTGCAAAGAAAAACCCATACAGGCGGACTGGAGAGCTAGCAGTGCAGCACTGGGCAGGTGCTCCCACACTGCTTGACTGCTGCAGATGAGGTTGTTCCGCCATGCTGAAGCCACAATAGGAGTGGCTCCACCCACTCCCCCCCCCAACAGTCTCCTGTTCCTTCCCTTGCACTAGTTGCTTGCAGGCCACATAAGAGCTGCTGGGCCTTACGTTTGACACCCCTGCCTTATATACGTATACATATGCACAGAACAATATGCATTGACTGGAGTATGACTAATAAAAGAGATTGTTGGGTTGATAGTAATTTGTAACCCATTTAAAGTGCTATGGCAACAGTGAGTATTTTTTACTAAGTATCTTCAGACTTCACTCCTCAATTTAAAAATGTTGGATAGATCCAAGGACTGCCTTCCGCTAAATGGGATCCAAGCAATGACTTCCTTCTGCCAAGTTTTTTTCCAGCGGCAGCTGAATTCTTCACTGAAGGAAGACTTAATGCAATGTAGTCATTGCATCCTATCCAATCCATTCTCTTTTTCAGAAACACCCCCCCCCCCAATTTTCACAACTTTTCTGACACATGTAGGATTAAGCAGAGTGTCTGCAAGTGAGAATTAAGAAGGCCAAGTAAAAGTGGTCTTTCCCTGTACTGGTACTCCCTGTTCTTGCACCCCTTATTCCAATACATTTATGAATCATCCAGTGTTGGGTCAGGCTAGCAGCTAGAATATCGCTTCCATTGCTCCCTGGAAATAATCTTCTGTTCACAGTCATTGTGTTTCATGATCACAGTAATCTTCACCTTTGCCATGTTAATTAATAGCCATTTTAATTATCTTCTTAATACATCCCTGTAGTCTTTATTTGTCATCCTTTGAGGAGTCGAAAATTGTGTTCTCTTATGCTCCAAAGGTCACTGGCAGAAATCCTGAGTCAACTACAAACTCTCCTGTTATCTAAACATCATCCAACAGATGGCAGCAAAATCATGTTGAATAAAGGAGATATACTGAACAGGAACTAACTTCCAGGATAGTTCATCATAACCTTGCTTCTTGGAGGCTTCCTTCTTGGAGTGGCAGCTTCAGACTAAAAGTTTTGTTGTATATGAACTGACTTTCTTTATGACAAGATTAGTTTGCAGTGTTTTATCTAATACATATTACCACAATGGTCTTCTTTCTTTTAAATCTGTGCCATGTCTCCAGTATTTATTTCTTCATTCATTCATTATTGTTTTTTTCTATTGTACACACAAATGCAGAGAAGACATCATTAACAGATGTCATTAATACACAATAGGCCAAATGTTGAATTTGAGGGTTTTTTAAATAGCATGGCACTGAAACTAATCTGAGGTCCTAGTTCCGCATGTTAAAACAATAATAAAATACCCCCATTAGTTCATCGGCAGCCATCTGTGCTAGCACTGCAGATTCTTTCCAGCAGTTAATTGTAATATGTGAATGAAACAATGCCAGTTAATATATAGATAACACGAGGCTTCCTGGAGAATCAATGGCATAATTTTAACAGACCACAGATTCCCCCATAGATGGTGAAGGTTTTAACTATGAGATCTGAAGTTAGTGGTTTAGATAATCAGGAGTTATTGCCTCTCTTTCTTTTTAAAAAGCACCGGTAAAGAGCTCCGCAGACTTGAAAAAGGTTGATTACCCTTAATTTCTGTGGTGACCAACAATAGACTATGTATTAACTATTAATCAGTGCATTCCTCAAGGAGGCTCAGGATGATATATGTGAGTCTATCTCATTTTATCCTAATAACAATCCTGTGAAAAAGTTTAGGCTAATAGAGCTTGTGTTTCTACACTAACTGGGCTTTTGTGTGATGGAGAAATGCGTGAGTGCCTAGCTGTCCCTAAGTAAATTCATTTGATTTTTGCCCTACAAAAAAAAGGTGCCATGCATGAAGTTCTTATTCACCATCAAGTGGGTCCAGAGGAGGGCGACCAGGATGGTGAGAGGGTTGGAGTCCAAGTCTTATGAGGAAAGGCTGAGGGAGTTGGGTATGTTTAGCCTGGGAAAGAGAAGGTTTAGAGGGGACATGATTGCAGTCTTCAAGTATTTGAAGGGCTGTCATGTAGAAGATGGAGTGGATCTATTCTCTCTTGCTCCGGATTGCAAGACTAGATCTAATGGGTGGAAATTACAAGGGAGTCGTTACCGGCTTAATATCAGGAGAAACTTCCTGACTGTAAGAGTGGTTGAGCAGTGGAACGGACTGCCTCGGGAGGTGGTGGATGCTCCTTCACTGGACGTTTTCAAGAGGAGACTGGACAACCATCTTTTAGGTATGTTGTAGGTATGTAGGGATTTCGGCTATGTTCCTGCAGAGTGCAGGGGGTTGGACTAGATGGCCTGCAAGGTCCCTTCCAACTCTAACATTCTATGATTCTATGATTCTATGATCAAAACAGCCTTTACCTAAAATGACTTACAACATTAGTTTTCCCTCCCCCATTTTATCCTCACAAAAACAACTGTGTCTGGTAGGTTAGGTTAAAAGCCAGCGACCAGCCCACAGTCTCCCAGGAAGAAGGAGGAGGAGGAGGAGATGATTGGATTTATACCCTGCTCTTCATTCGGAGTCTCAGAGCAGCTTACAAACTCCTTTCTCTTCCCCTCCCCACAGCAGATACCCTGTGAGGTAGGTGGGGCTGAGAGAGCTCTTTCAAGAACTGCCCTTTCAAGGACAGCTCTTGTCAGAACTATGGCTTGCCCAAGGTCATCCAGCAGCTGCATGTGGAGAAGTGGGGAATCAAACCCAGTTCTCCTAGATTAAAGTCTGCACACTTAACCACTACACCAGACTAGTTTATGTGGCAGAATAAGGATTCAGACCTGGGTCTCCCGGAGTCTAGTTCAATACTCTTAAGCACTTGACCACATTAGCTCTCTTGTATAACATGTTACTTTATATGACTATTGAAGGGGGATGCCCAGAACTCTCCAGTCACATGAAGATGGTTGCTTGGAGAGTGTAAGAAAAGGCCAATTGACTTGCTCAAGGCCACCCCTTAAGGTCCCCATACGAATAGAGATAGACCATGGGTTTCCCATAGCCTAATAAATATTTTAATCAATGTACAGCCCTGGTTTTCAGGAAGATTTATGTGATCGTACTGACAAGCGCCATGGTATCTTTCTGTCATTACCTTCTATTGTGTTAACAATATGGTTGGGATGTCCTTATCATTTAAGATATGATTTAAGTACTTAACCGATGATGATACAAAACAATCACGTCTACTGGCTTGCAGTCTTCAGGCTAAAGAAGATACAGTACACTACCCAGTCATATATATTTCCAAATATTAATGGTATGGTATATATAATGAATCAGACATCCATGTTTACAGACATGTCTGGAAACCCTTTGATGTATCTTATTTTGATTAATGAGATACATGGCAACTATTGTCATTATCAGAGGCATTTGGGGGCTTTGACAGTCTTTTCTAGATCATTATTGTCATCTGTCTCCTTCGATTTTTAACCTTTATATTTAGTTTTGACATCCTCATTTGCAAAAGTATTGTCTAATTTTTTTTATCCAGCCCATCCTCCAAGAGGCTGTCCTCCTCATTCCCTCTCCTCCATTTTTACCTTCACAACATCCCTGTGAGGTAGCCAGCAAGCTTTGTGGCAGAGTGGGGGATGAGAACCCAAGCCTCCTTGGTCCTAGTCTGATACTCTAACCACCACCACCACCACCATGTACCTGTCAGATAATGGACATGCAATATGCAGGAAATGAAAGTCATGCTTGTTACATAATGGGAGAGCAAAATCTGTTTCTTTCCCAAGGTTCCAGAAGATATGGACACTTATTCCTTCTGGGAAACTAACAAACATCATTATACATAACCAGAAGCCATTGCATCCTATTAAGTTCAACTCAAACATAATATAAACCAATTTTCCAGCTTACTGGCTCAGAGTGGAGTCACTTTCTTTTGAGTGCACAGATATTCATGGAGAAAGTACTTGGTAATTGCCACAAAACACAGCTACTGTGAAATACATAACATAAGACCTCTGAATAGGAACAGCGGTTAAACCACAAGGCTGCAGCTGAGCATTTTATTCCATTCCCTGCTTTTGCTGTGTTCTCCTATCACTTACTGGTTATGTTCCTTAGCTTCCCACTAGCGACATGCCAGTCAAATGGTGCAAATATGCATGCATAATGGCCTAGGAATCCTTCTGTAATAAGCCAAATCATTTATCACATTGTTTGTCCCTGGTTACTGACAATTTAATTAATTTATTTAAAAACTGCTGTCCGACTATTTGACCAAATGCCCTTTGAGTGACTGACAGCAAGAAAGAAAAACAATGTAAAACAATAGATTACAACACTGGCTATCAGAATAAAGCAAATGAACAAATGTAACCCCCTCCCCCCCAAAAAAACCTAGGACAATCAATATAAAATGTCCAGTACAAGCAGAAGGATCAGAGTTGCTAAGTACTTAATATAAGAGGATAGCCTTAACCTTGGGTCTGAACAGCAGGATAGATAGGGCCAAAGCAGCACTCTCTGGACAAGGAGTCACAGATTCTCAGTACCCACTGCTGCGCTCTCATTGCAGGGAAGAAGACAGGCTGATATGGGAGAAGGCAGTCCTTGAAAGACATTTGTTCCAGACATTTTAGATCAAAACCAGCACCTTATCTTTGGTCAGGATATTAACTGGCTTTATTATTTATTTATTTATTTATTTATAGTTTTGATTTCAATTAGACGGAACAGGAAGGTTATGATCCTACCAGTCTGCTCTCTGACTAGTAACTTGGCAGCTGCCTTCTTGACCTCTCTGAGCACTTTTCAAAGGCAGCCCCACATACAGTCCATGCTAGCAGCCGAACACAGAGTTCATCCTAGTAGTCCCATCCCCCCCCTCCCTGCGGTCAGCAGAGCATGTGTACCTGTGGCCTCTGAGATCCTTCTTTTCCAGGAAAGGGCCTATTTAGAATACCAGCCTTAGCTGATAAAAACACATTCCTGACCTTGGCTGACATCTAGTCATCCAGGGAGTAGGGCCGCATCCCTTTGTTTCCTTGAACCCTGCATTCTCACCCACTTCTGTGTCCAAGCAGTAGCTGTCCTGATTACTGCTTGCTTTTGTATGTTCACATTAATTCCTGCCTGTTTGTGCACTCTTTTTCAGAGCTTTGAATTGTGCGTAGAATCATCTGGTAGAGGTGGAGAGGGATCACTCCCTCTGTTCATGCTTTTCAGCTCCATGCACAGAGCTCCATGCACAGGCTTTGTCCACACAACTTGAAATTGGGAAGTCTGTAAAAGCGGTGTTGCTGATCCTGGGAACGGACCTACAACTTACACAAGTGTAAGTATGGTACAAGTAGAGCTCATCAGTGGGTGGAGGTCAAGGTGGGACTATGTGTTGATCCTATGTTTGAAGGCCAGAAGATGGATTATGTTTCATTTGTCTTATAGCTACTTTCCCTGTATAAGAATGGACATCTGTTTGTTTCTTTTTCTCTGATCTCTTAGCATATTGATTAATGGAATCGTGCTGGGTATGTGATTACCCTGTGTGTAAAATGTATGACTCACTTTGCTTGAGGATATTGGAGGCTTGTATGTTGCTGCGTAATCTTTGATTTAGCAGCCTGAAAAGCACTGCAATTTCTTCTAAATTAGTATTAGGGGTTGTGATCATGTGCATAGCATTGAGACTATGGAGAGGATTGCTGTATAATTGCTGACGTTACAAAGGATTCAATAAGGAAGAAGCATTTTGTGGAGAGTTCTCACAAGTGATGCCACCATGGAGCTAACTAGATTTGTGCTGTCTCTAAATTATTTCTTTTGTAGTCATTTACATTGTGATGTAACCAAGGCCCTGGTCACACGGCAAGGTAATTGCGCTTTGTTCCCGCAGTAATTTAATTGAGAACATTTTTCTTTGCATTGGGCTGACTAGATGCAACCGGCCCCTCTCTTCCAGCACCCGCTCGCCTGCTGCTGTGCCGTCCCTCCAGGCGATCCTGCCGGCCACGGGGAGGCTCGGGCGGCTGCTGCTTCTGCCGACACTTTGTGGGGGGGCCTGCTGCTGCTGCTGCCATTGCCCCGTGAAAACAGGCTCCGTCATCTCCGCCATCCTCCTTGCCGGCCCGGTCCAGGCTGCCAGAGCCCCCGCCTCTCGTTCCCGCCCCCAGGGCCGTCTTTGTGCATTTTTTTTTAAAGCTTCCGGTTTGAGCGCTTGACTAAACATGCGCTTAATAAATCCATTATTAAACGTTAAATGGATTTATTAAGTGCATGTTTGCTGAAGCACTCAAACCGAATGAATGAGAACATGTCTAACAAATGTTGGAAATGTAAAAAAAAGGAAGGCTCATATTATCATATGTGGTGGACGTGTGAAAAAGCGGTAGCTTATTGGACTGAGATCCATAATGAAATTCAGAAGATCCTGAAATGTACCTTGAAAAAAGAGCCAGAAATGCTACTTTTAGGTCTTAAAATGGAAGAATGTAACGTGACAAAGAGAACATTATTATGGTATTTGATTACAACTGCAAGCATGAAATTTGCTTAATTTTGGAAGCAAGAAAAGATACCTGAAAAATGGGATTGTATAAAGAAGATGCTTTTTATGGTAGAAAGGGACAAATTGACAAAGAAGCTTAACGGAAAAGAAGATGAAGAATTCTTAGCAGAATGGAAAGACTTTAAAGACTATTTAGAACTGAACTGGGATGTAAAAAATAAGTTACTCTGCTTTGATAATTACTAAGATTTGAAGTCTAGAAAGTAATGAATATTAACTAAAATGTTACCTAAGAACGAGATACAGAAATTGAAAATGTTAGAAATGAAGAATCGAATATTGGTCAAGTTTTTATGGTTAGAGAATATTGACTGAAACAATAATGGGGGTGGAGCATCGCTGGAAGCCTGGGGAGGGGGGGGAGGGAATACTAGAAAAGGATGTATCAAAAATTACTTGGAAATATGAAATGTATTTATATATCCTGTCAATAAAGTTAAAAAAAAAAAAGCACAAAGAGTGTTCAGACAGCCCTAATCGCAATCATTGTGAAAGATGGGCTGTCCAGATAGGTGAAATCGCGCATTCAAAGCGTAAGTGCCAGGAAAACACTTGATTTTCCAGGGGTCAGGAAAACCCGGCATCATTGCGGAAGTGAGCCTGCTTCGGGGCGGGAGGTGGATTGGTGCGTGTGAACGTGAAACTGACATGCGCAAGGGAACAGCAGCGAACTCCGATCAAAACGTCAGTGTGACCGGGCCCTAAGGGTGAAAGTAAGCTGGTATAAGCCGGTATGGAGTACTACTAGGAAAGTGATCAAACTGATAACTCTCATCTTCTGCTCTGAGCCCCTGAGACAATATGGAGTTTAAGTTACTTTCACCCTTGTTCGTAGTCAAATCTAATTGTTCCCATGATAACGTTACTGATTCAAGGCACAGAAGGGTCTGTTCGAAAATAAAAATTGGCACCAGATCATCAACCAAAGAGATGTTTTAGCATGCTCTAGGGTGGCCAGGTTCCATGTCGCCACTGGCTGGGGATGGGAGGTGGGTAGGGTTGCCAGATCCAGGTTGGGAAATCTCTGGGGATTTGGGGATGGAGCCTGAGGAAGATAGGAACCTCAGTGGGGTACAGTGCCATAGAGTCCAACCTCCAAAGCATCCCATTTTCTCCAGGGGAATTGATCTGTATAGTCTGGAGATGAGTTCTAATTCCAGGGGATCCCCAGGTCCCACCTAGAGGCTGGCATCCCTATACCACTGCTAGGTACCAGGGGGAGGTTCATAGAGGGTTTGTGGGTGGGGGATCAGAAGACCTACTCTTCCTCCTGCACCAGTCATCAAAATTGTCTTGAGAGGAACTCTTTGGAAGCAGGATAATGTTTTTCACAAAGTCCCCAGTTTTTTTGCTCTGCCTTAATACTTATGAACATGAAGCGAAAGATAGATTGATTCTGTTTGAAGTGAAGAGCACTTTTATGTAGTCCACACCATTCACTATAGAACTTAATTTCTAAGTCTTGTCTACTCGAAGAGAAATAAATTGCTCTGCTGCTGGCTTCATTGGAAGTAACAGTGATGGTAAGTGGGTTTTCAAAGGATCTCTCTTCCTATGAAAATCAATGGTATTTCTCATTGATTTCAGTCAGTTGCCAAGCGAAAATGCATTTGCCACCCCCTCCAGTTTGAGGATGAGTTTTGATGAGCTCCAAAGTGTGCCTACTACTTTGTGACTCTTAGTTGAGATGAAAACAAAATAAAAATATGTGATTATTGCTGTTGGGATCCCCCCCTCCCCCTTGCTTAATCCACCCGAGAGCCATTGTAGTGTAGAGGTTAAAAAAGTGCCAGACTATTATCTGAGAGATCCTGGTTCGAATTGGGCCAGTCACACTGTCTCAGCCCAACCTACCTCACAGGGCTGCAATGAGGATAAAATGGAAGAGAGGAGAATGATGTCAGCTGCTTTGGGTCCCCCACTGGGGAGAAAGGCAGAGTATAAATGACTTTTTTTTATGGATCCCCCTCAGCTGGAATGCTACACAAAGTGGTGGCCAAGTTGAGGGCGGATGAAACCACTGGCATACTTCTATCCCCATCCTGGCCAAGAATGGTGTGGTTTCCCAGTTTGGTGTAGTGGTTAAGTGTGTGGACTCTAATCTAGGAGAACTGGGTTTGATTCCCCACTCCTCCACTTGCACCTGCTGGATGACCTTGGGCAAGCCATAGTTCTGGTACAGCTGTTCTTGAAAAAGAGCAGTTTCTGTCAGAGCTCCCTCAGCCCCACCTATCTCACAGGGTGTCTGTTGTGGGGAGGGGAAGGGAAAGGAGTTTGTAAGCCACTCTGAGACTCCCTTGGGTAGTGAAGAGCAGGGTATAAATCTCTTCTCTTCTCTTCTCTTCTCTTCTCTTCTCTCTCTCTCTCTCTTCTCTTCTCTTCTCTTCTCTTCTCTTCTCTTCTCTTCTCTTCTCTTCTCTCCTCTCCTCTCCTCTCCTCTCCTCTCCTCTCCTCTCCTCTCCTCTCCTCTCCTCTCCTCTCCTCTCCTCTCCTCTCCTCTCCTCTCCTCTCCTCTCCTCTCCTCTCCTCTCCTCTTCTCTTCTCTTCTTCTTCTCTTCTCTTCCTCTTCTTCCCATGCTGTAGCAATTGGCCAAAAGAGTCCACAGGTTTTTACCCCCAGCACACGATCTCCTCCAGATGGGCCCCACCCATCATCCCAACATCCAGTCCCTATACCCGACTGAATGGCTCAGTCTACACTAAGCAACCTATCTGAAAGATCCAAGGAGGTCATGGCCACATCCCGCTGGCTTTCAGCTTGGAGATCTTATTCTTCAGAATTGAAGAGGTTTGCAAAGTGGGCTGAGGACAAAGGGGTTAGACCAGAATCCTGTGATTTATCTAAAGTATTTGAATATTTGTTGATATTAAAGGATGGAGGTTTAGCCTCCTTGTCCATCAAAATTCACTTAGCAGCCATCTCCACCTTTCATAAGGGTGTTGGGGGATCTTCTGTGTTCTCAGTTCCTGAGTCAAAAAAGTTCCTTAAAGGTTTACCTAATTTGTACTCTCCTGCTGTGCACCCAGTAAAACAATGGAGTTTGTCCCTTGTTTTAGCAATGTAATACGTACACCCTTTGAACCAGTGGCTAAGTCTGACCTGTCTTTCTTGTTGTATAACACAGTTTTTCATATGTCTGCTCACAGAGTGGGGGAACTAAGGGCAAGCTGTGATCTGCCATTTACCAAATTCCACACAAAGTGGTTCTTAGACCCAGTTTGATCTTCCTACCGAAGGTAGTCTCTCATTTTCACATAAATCAGGACATCACCCTCCCGGTGTTTTTCCTTTCCCTGACCTCCCTGTCCGAATGGTCACTGCACACATTAGATGTTAGGAGAACACGAGTCTTTTATCTGAAGTGTACAGAAGACTTCACAAAAGATAGGGATTTCTTCATTTGCTTTAGAGGTGCAAATAAGGGTAAGGCAGCGCCCACACAGTCTTTATCGAGATGGGTGGTGTTGACAATCCAGATAGCCTACAAAGAGGCAGGCATACCTTGTCCCATTGCATTGAGGGCACATTCCACAAGAGCACAAACTTCCTTGCAGCGTTCCTGTCCAGGCTTCCCTTAGATGATATCTGCAAGGCAAGACGCCCTCTACATTTGTGCAAGACTACTCCATAGACGTGGAATCTTGGAGCGAGATACCTGTTGGGAAAATGGTCCTACAGTCAATCTTCCACTGATCAGCGCCCCCCCTTGATAAAGTGAGTTTGTTAATCTCCCACATGGGACTGCACAGAACCCACGACTATGAAAATGGGGTTGCACTTACCTGTAATCATTGTTCATCAAGTGATCTTCTGTGCAGGCATGCATCCCTCCCTCCTTTCCCTATTGTGGGCTGCTCTGCTGTTACCTCTCTGCAGCTCCTTACAGTGGCGAAGGGAGAAGTGAGAATAGAGTGTTCACCCCACCTCTGCCACATGATCCTTTGGGTGGGAAAAGAGTTACTGAAGGGATGGGGAGCACATTCAGGCTGTGGAAAGTTCTACTAAGCTTGGAAGTGCTTTCTTTGTGGCTGCGCTGCAACTCCACAGTCCCCATGTGGGACTGAACAGAAGACCACTCGATGAACAATGGTTACAGGTAAATGCAACCCCATTTTCTATTAGCTCCTACCAATATTATCCTGAGTACTTACTCAATCATCCCTTTGGACTGACTTGTCCTGAACTGGAGGTTCCCCAGCTCCTGGGATTAGTTTAAAAGCTGCTCTGCCACCTTTTTGATATTAATTGCCAACAGCCTGGTTCCATTTTCATCTCTTTTGTACAGGTTCAGCTTGCCCCAGAAAGTTCCCCAGCGCCTAACAAATTTGAACCCTTCCTCTCGGCACCACTTGCCCATCCATGCATTGAGACCCCTGATCTGTACCTGTCTAGTTGGCCCTGCACATAGAACTGGCTGCACTTCTGAGAATGCTGTCTTTGAGGTCCAGGCCTTTAACTTTCTGCCTAGTAATCAAAATTTTTCCTCCAGGACCACACAACCACATTTCCTAATGTCACTGGTACCAACGTGCACCATAACTGCCGAGTACTCTCCAGTACTACCTATCAATCTATTTATTTATTCAATTTATATCCCATTCTTCCTGTGAACAAGCTCAGGACAGCTTACAGCAACAAATAATACAATTATAAAATAATACAATCAGATAATACAAAAAACCCAATTTAAAACGTTTAAAATGGGCAGTGTAGTACATTCAATGCCAGCTTCTACAGCTGGGAGATAAATGGGCCAACACTGAGCCAAAATGATCTTATGCAGCAGCAATAGGGAGGCCAGCCGGTAGATGCCCACTGCCTCAACCAAAGGCCTGGCAGAACAACTCCGTTTTAGAGGCCCTGTGAAACTGTAACAGGTCCCGCAGGACCCTGATCTCATTAGGGAGTATGTTCCACCAGGCTGGGGCCAGGACCGAGAAAGTCCTGGCCCTGGATGAGGCTAGACGGCATCATCCATGTGATGTCCAGAATGGCATGTGATGTCCACAGTCTTCATGCCAGGCAGGCAAGTCACCATGCAGTCCAAACACCTGTCACAGACCCCACTCTCTATATTCCTAATGATCAAATCACCTTAGCAGGTTCTTGGCTTTCCTTGTGGTTGTTTTTACTGTGGTTTTAATGATTTTATTGTCATGATATTTTTAGTTTGTGACCCCGTCAAGAACAGAATTGCTTGACTAGAGATCCTTGTCATTCAATGGCATAAGCTGTTTGGTCCAAATCCAAGAAGCCCATGAGAGGATGAGGGCAGCCTTAGTGATTCTAGAGCCACAAGCAGAACTCGAGGATGAGGCCCCAGAATCACTCAGACAGGGTGTGGAGAAAGGTTGTCTGCTGTAGGGTGGTAAGGGTACCCCACCACCCTACATCTGATCACCCCCTACAGTGCAGGGGATGAGCAATGACTCCATGGCAGCAGGGGCTTTAGGACAATGGCTGGGGCAGCCATTGTTTGCATCCCAGAGTTGTCGGGATAGCTGCTTTCCTTACTGTTTCTTGTGCAGTGTCAACTCTTTTTCTGGGATCTTCTGATATTGTATGCATCCCACTATTTAGTTCAGTGAGCACATCGACTGTAGGCGTATATAAAAATGAGGTACTTCAAACGAAATGGGTGGGGAGCCGTTTCATAAGTTTGTATCCTAGTGACTCCTTCACTGCCCACAATAATACCTTTTATTTGGACCGACTAAATGACACATAACAGCGTGCCAGCTTTCAAGTTCACCTGAACTCTTCTTCAGGCTGAATGTTACATTTTTTTTAAAGTATGCCTCTTTGGTAGATGGCTTATGGGCTGTTAAACCTGAATAAAGACAAAATATAAATTCCTATAAAGATGAATCCCTATAAAGATGAAGATTCTGCAGAAAACATGGTGGGTAGACCAAATGGAAGTGGCAAGAAGTCTTATTCTGTACATGCGGTGGCCTGTGAAGTCCGAGGTCCAAATCTGACACCAGCCATGAACTTGCTAGATGGCCTTAGGCAAGTCACTATCTGTCAGCCTCCATCTATAGCATAAAGATCATTGGCCTACCTTCCAATCTGTTGAATCAGAAAGGACTCTTGCAGCATCTTGCAGATTAACAGATGTAGTGATCCATATGCACTTTCATGGAGCCCATTTCATCAGATGCATCTTTCATCTCTCATGGGCTACCCTACTGGAATTTCTTATAGGCTGCTGTAAAGGTTACAAAAACAGTGTATGCACATTCAGTAGTGAAAAATCAGTACTTAGTTGCTGTTTACCAGCTGAACAGATTAATTATTGTCAGGGCCGGTGCCAGGTTTTTTTGCACACTAGCCGAGGCTACCTTCTGGTGCCCTCCCTGTGCGCCCCCTCCAATTTTCAAACATAAATATATTTTAGGAAGAATGAAAAACACAAAAGACAGCCCATTGCCTCGTCTAATCCAAATGACCTGGTAGAATTCTGAGGGAGTAGAATGGGCTGTATCCCTAGGGGAACATTCACCAGGTTGGGAAATACCTGGAGATTTGTGCAATGCCTGAAGAGGGAAAGGACTTCAGTGGGGTATAATGCCATAGAGCCCACCTTCTGAAGTGGCCATTTTCTACAAGTGAAGATGGGGAGGGGGTTTGCTGTGGCTTGGGGGCTGGAGAGAAAGAAGAGGCAGACACCACATAAAGACACATGGAAGACAGCCTGTTCTTCATCTCCATGGGGGTGGAGGTGGGGGCATCGTGGGGGGGTACTGGAAGGGGGAGGAGGAGGGGGCTCATTCATCAGGACTAGATGGCAGGAATGTGAAAGGGCGCGAGAGGGAGGGGGAGAGGCCGGGCAGCAGGAGGGCACAGGAGGGAGGGCTGCTGTGGCGGCAATAGAGAGGCCAACTGGCTGGCTCGGTGTGCCAGGGGGAAGCGGCGGGCAGGGTGAGGGAGGGCTGCAGTGTGGGTAGGAGCCAGGCGCCATGAGATTGGCGAGCCAGCTGCCTGCTGGAGTCCAGGCTGCGGAGAGGAGGCGAGGAGGCAGTGCCAACAGCATTGCATAAACCATCTCAGCGGCAGGGGGCAGGTGACAAAGGTACCAGGTGGCATGGTGCCCCACCTTTATTGTGCTGTAGGCATAGTTGTACGACCCCAAAATCCCGCCCTTGCCTTCTTGCCCCTCCAGGACCTTGCTGGAGTTTCTTTGGGGGCAGAGGCAGCAGCTGCTGGGTGCCTCGTGGCCGCTGGGCTCTTTTTCTTCCTTCCGTTGTGGCGCATGCTGGGGGGCAGACGGATAGTCAGACAGAGACACTGGGAGAGTCAGCCAGTGAGCAGGGCTGGTGTGCGTCCATATCGGCAGGCCCAGTGGGGCCCCTGGAGGTGGCGCCATAAGTCAGCTGCCTAATCTCACCTCTATGGACGAACCAATCCTGATTATTATGCAGACCTGTGGTTAGTAGCCAGACACCTTGGTTACACTTTTGTAGTGGCATAACATAAGTGTTCCAGATTCTAAAAACAAATAAATCATACTTGTTTATCAACTACATCCCACTTTTATATTGTATTTGTGTTACATCTACTTTATACAGTATGCCTTCTTTTATCATTCTCTGCATTCTCTGTCTTGGACTATATATATATAAAAATTTAGAAATAGATTTGATCCTTCTAAGGCAGCATTTCAAGGGTAAAATGCTCACACCCTACTTATAGCCAATGAGTTGTAACCTTCTCACTCCACAGCTTTAGAATTTTGTCTGAACCTACTTCCTTTGGTTACTTATTACCCTTGTCTTTCCATCTTTGCCTCTTGTCTGTAGTGTTTCTATTGTATTTCACAGGGTCCTTCTCACAGTGCTTGTAATTACTGATAGCTTTTAAAATAAATGTTATGCTAGGTTCTTGATGGAACTGGTTTCAGATTTGTTATTGCAGCTACCATTGCCTAGCTTTATTTCCTGGGCAAGAAATTGCTTCCCCATTCTTCTACACTGAACCACTTTTTTAATATTCTGCCAATCTCTGTAAGAGATAATAGCACCCGATTAAATTCTTCTTCCATTTGTTTGGGTTTGTGGTTCCTCCCCCCCCTCACCATTTTACTTTTCCATCAGAATTGCTGTGCTGAGACACCACATTCCTTCTCTTTGTTTTCTATCATGAAAACAAAAGGTACTTTTAAATATTTACGTTGCTTCCATTGTGTGCCCACTTGAAAAAGCAATAGTTTCTATGATATTGGCCCCTACCTAAGACTGGATTCTGTAGCCCTTAAATTATTAGAATGGTACGAAGCAACTACCACACTAGACTAATACTGCAAGCTACATTGTACAGGCACAGCAAACTGACATGCCAGCTGCAAATGTTGTGGTGTAAGCAACAACAGTTGTGTCATGTATTACACACTATGCTACTCATGCAGTCATAAATAGTAGGTATTGAATGGCATAACTCTGCTTAGGGTGACACTGTACAACACGCTAAGAAGCTATTAAAATATAGCGCCATTTATATATTAACAATATTTATGTGCTACTTGTTTTCCATATAAAAATGCATCCAAAATGATTTACAGAAGAAACTGATGCACACCGAGTCCAGATGTGGCTCAAGAGCAATGGCTCCTTTATGTCCTTGTTTTTTTCTGGGGAAGAAAACAAGTAACCATCAATCTCATTTCATCCAGGACTAATTCATGCAACCTGTATTTGGCTAGAAGGTAATTTTATGGCAGTCATCTGACTAAAAAGATTTACACCATAAAGATCTATACTCAAGAACAGAGTTTGTACATGTCAGTGGTACTGGCTTTGCAGCCATGTGCTCACCAAGACTAAGACTGAAATCCTGTGCTTACTTACAAAGAGCCAAGGCCTTTGATCCCACCTAGTATCTCCACACACATAAGGGGGGGGAGGATGATTTTTGCTGATCCCTCTCACCGCACACCAAAACACCCTCCAAAATTCTGCTACTGAGGGATGGAGGATCCCCCGGAATAGCTTGGGGTGGAACCAGAGGTCTCCCATGTAAGTGGGGATTCACTTACTACTACCCCTTCCTCACGCATGCACAAATCCTAGGCAGGATCCAAGAAAATTTGCATAGGTTTATGCAGTACAAAAGCTCTCCATAATGTTTGGATGCTATGATGGATAAATGAAATATCCTGTTGCTTTGCCTTGTCACTTAGTCCAATATATTGATGATGAATTTTGCTAACGCTTGAAAAATAAACTATTGATCATGAGTGCAAGAAGATCCTATGGCTATACTGTTCAGAGGCTGATCTTTGTATCCCGAAGGACGTCTTATCTAATGCTACTGAGATAACTTTACATTTAAGAAAACATTTTTTTTTGCATTTGCTATCATGTGAAAATAAAAGGGCTGTTAGCAATGGAAGATCTAGACACATTTTAAGCATCTGCTGTCTAAACTTCCTGCCACCATTTTGTTATTTCCCAGATTTGGGTTTCCAAGCAACACCTCCTGTGCTGTGTTCACAATGGAAAACTGACAGAAGGCCCATATGCTATTGTGACTGGGGTGCAAACAAAGACAGGCATATTTGTGATTATGAGGCATGTTGTTCTGTCTGTCAGAGATGAATAATATCAAAAGTAATGGACAGAGTAGAGGTTTGCGGCAAACCATAAAATATCAGATATGAAGGGAAAACAAAATGAACAGTCGTTTCAGACCATATTGTTGGTCCCAGTCCTAGGGCTTGAGAACTGCCACCTATACAGATTAACTTCATGTTTATTGACCCAGTTCAGCAAAAGTGCTTTCTGGTTATAGAAACAATGCTTGGATCCAAACCTTTGCTCTGGAAAAGACTTTATTTGCCTGTTTTGGATGATCTTCAAATCCTTTCCCTATTGTCCTTACTGCTTCAGTTCTAAGAAAAAGGAAATGAAGAAAGAGAAATTATTTTAATAAAAAATGGGGACCAATCTGACAATGAACTAGAACTCATTTTACAATCTACTCTGAAGTAGTCGTGGAAGTGAGGAAAGTGTTTCTCTGATACCATTACATCTGCACAGAGCCATTCAGTTGTTAAAATCTACCTTGCAGAGGAAGATGGCAGAACCATTGGTAGCGCATTGGGACCAGTTTACAAAGCATTTTGCTAATGTTCTGACATGGATTTCGTTTCGATTATACATGGTGAACCTTGATCTCATGCATGACCTCTTTTATTGGGTTAAGGAAGTCCAACCTCTAATCACTTCCTCATAAAGATTGTGGAAGGAGTTGGAAGGGGGGGCAGTATGATCTCCAGAGCTGCAGTCTTTGTAAAGTCTTGGATGCTCCCCTGTATCTTGCATTCCAGTTCGTACTTCTTAGGGATAGGTGAGGGAATCCAAGGTCTTTGTGCAGGTTGCCACATGATTCCAGGTGGGTGAGAAGGTTCTAATTTACATTGTGCATGTGACAAAGGTAAAGCTCATAAGTCTGCCAGTTTTTTACTGGTTCCCACATGCACTGATCAGCAGCTTGATCTGTTGGTATTAGCACGTGATAATGATTATCGTCATTAAAAGGCTTCCCCTGCTAATTTCTAAAGATGAAGCTGTTGTTAAAGGCACAGAAAGCATACTTCTGGTCAGTTAGCAGCCTTAAATGATTGAAGATGCAATCAGCCTGCTCTAGTATGCAAGGGCCATTGTGAAGGCCTATGTCCCAGCATATCAGAGTGATTTAGGTATTTATGCATGTGACATCACACTGCAAGCATCTCATGGTGACCCTGGCAAGGGGCTTCCAAGGCAAGTGAGAAGCAGAGGTGGTTTGCCATTGCCTTCCTCTGTGGAGTCTTCCTTGGGGGTCTCCCATCCAAGCATTTCCAAGATTGAGCTATAAAATATCATCCCACATCCCATCAGAGTGATTCTACATCCCATCAGATTATTCATGGGCAATTCCATTTGGATGGAGTCTCAGTATCTGGTGTGGGAAAAACTCTTCTCCATTTCTGGAATGTAGGAACTTAGTGTGCAATCCTAAGCAGTGTTACTGTAGTTTGATGGTTCAAGACTCTAGTGCCGTGTGACGGAGTGAGCTCCCATCTCGGATCCCAGCTCCTGCCAACCTAGCAGTTCGAAAGCAAGAAATTTTAAGTAGATAAATAAGTACCCCTTTGGTGGGAAGGTAACAGCATTCTGTGTGCCTTGGCATTTAGTGATACCGGCCACATGACTATGGAGAAGTCTTTGGGAAGTGCTGACTCTTTGGCTTGGAAACAGAGATGAGCACCACCCTCTAGAGTCGGATTCAACTGGCTTTCGTGCAAGGGAAACCTTTACCTTTTTTAAAGCAATGTGTTGCCAGAGGCACTGCCTTTTACTCTTGGGTAGCCCCAAAGCAGAGGTGCCCTACTTTCTAACCTGAACCAAAGTCCCCAAAGGTCAAGCACCCTCAGCTCGAACCACAGAGTCAGGCTGCAACTGCTCTGCAAAAAGGGATTCCATATTCAGGTTTTCATAAGGCAACCTCAGAGCAAGTCTCCAGTCTTCCCCCTCCACCCAGCAGAGATTATGCTTATGGAATAACAATGAGTTCCAGCAGGTAAAGTATCTACATCTCTAAAATGTCTATTCAGAAGCCACCTGGCACTCTCTAGTACCTCACCCAGCCCTTTTGTGTCCTATGTGTAAATTCTTTGTCTTTCCTGCTCTATCCCTCAAGATACCGGGATAAACCAATCAGTCATTCAAATGTTTAGCAATCCTTCCTGATGCTAATCAGGGATGTCTCCCACCTTTTGTCTACCCTGGCCTGGACCATTAGTAAGTCAGATAATCCATTTAGCTAGCTACCCAACACCTGGCTTCTATTGTTAAATCCAGACCCTGGAAGATCATTGGTCATACCTAAGGTCTGCCCCTACTGGCATCACACACCCCTGGGACTCATCATTATTCTCACCTGAGATCAGCCCCCAGGGCCGCCCATTGGTCTGCATTCTTTGCCAATGCCTATATCCCAGCACACACATGGCCTTAGACTGTGTGTTTTCTGCCATGATCCCAAAATGGCAGTCCACCCCTAGACTCTCTCTGAGTTTAGACCACAGTCCTTTCTTCATGGACCTCTGCATATCTGGACCAGTTGTATCATCTCTCTATAAGCCATCAATCACCTCCGCTTCCTTAGTTCTATATTGTGTGAATATTGTTTGTATGCTTGAGAATATTTAGTAAAGAAATAATTATTTTAGCCACCCAGTTTATGTGTCTGTACCTGGGTTCTTGGGAATTCTAACTCTGGTATACACAGGTCAGATCCTATAGGTAAGCCAATTGCATATTAATAATTATAATTCCCCATCTTTATTAAATAATAGAGCAATTTGGCTAACAAGTGTTACAGCAATGGGACTTAGAATACTGCAAATCTGTTTAGGATTACATTGCTAGTGTTTTAAAGGAGGGCAAAAAGAATCCTACAACCTTCTGAAAATAAGACATAAAACCAGGATGTCTTAGGATGGTTGTAGACCACCAGGATGTGTGGTGTGCAGAGAATGCATTTGTATATCAAGTGTAACAGAAATTTAAAGAGAGAGGTAGGATGAGGTAGGAGTGAGCCAAAAGAGAACAGGGAGGCAAAGTACAAGTGCCCCTCCCATATCCAAAATGGCTTCCATGTTGGAAAGTGTCTTCCAGTCATTATGTGTGAATGGGTCCTAAAGGAGGCTCGGAAAGTGGTAGCAATCATATAGAGTGAGCAAGAAAAAGGAGGTTGTGTGTTTGAAGAAGAGAAATTTAATTGCACACAATTCAACAGTCTGATAATCTAAGAGAAGAAGAAGAGATTGGATTTATACCCTGCCCTTCACTACTTGAAGGATTCTCAGAATAGCTTACAATCCTTTTCCTTTCCCCTCCCTGCAACAGATACCCTGTGAGATAGGTGGGACTGAGAGAGCTCTGAGAGAACTGCCCTTGAGAGAGCAGCTCTGAAAGAACTTGTGAATGGCCCAAGATCACACCAGCAGGAGGACTGGAGAATCAAATCCGGTTCTCCCAGATTAGGGTCTACGCTCCTAACTACTACACATAGGGAGGGTGAAATCATTTGATGGTGCAAACCTATAAAGAACACATTTCCTCAATTGTTGTGTTTGGTATCTATATCTATACATTCTGATGCCAGAACATTGTTTGCAAGGAGGCAGTGTGGTGCAGTGATTAAGAGTCCTTGACTAGCATCTGGGAATCCCAGTTTTGAATCCTCATGCATGCCATAGGAGCTCACTGGGTGTCCTTGAACCAGTCACACATTCTCAGCTTAACCTACCTCACAGGGTTGTTGTGAATGGAGGAGGAGGAAGAGAAAAAGGAGGAGAGGGGATGGATGTAACTTGCCTTCAGTCCCCATTGGGGAGAAAGGTGTGGAATAAATGAATTAATAAATAAATAATAAACAATTTTCCTAGGTCTTCTCAAACAGTTATATACTAATGTTGTCTGGTAGTATAAGGGGGGAATATAGGGGAAAGCAAGCTTTTACTAACCTGTTGTAAAATATGACTGAAAAGTGGCTGCTTTTATTGCTGTGTGCCCTGTTTACTGCCTGCCGGGTTCGAATTCTAAGAGACTTCAAGTAAAGATTTAATCAAGCAACTGCTCTGGAACACTGAAAACACTGCATTGGATCCTATGGATGTTTTCTGATGTTCGAAAAGATTTTTTCCCAGCTCCCCTCACTCGCTGTGCACCTCCAGTTCCTCCCTCATGCGGTTCTTAGGGCTCCCCAGTGAAGAAGATTTGGGGAAGGGGATTTGGAGCTGAAGTGGCAGAGGGAGGCAGTCCACTGATGACATTCCTTCAGTCAGAGAAAAAATTCTGCAGGATTGAAGCCTCTGCCTATCTTCTAAGGTCTGTGCTATTAAATATAGTTTGACTAAAGCCGAAAACGTTCAGTATATGCAAATATTTGAGAGGCATGTGGAGTAATCCTAAAAAGACACCCTTATACATTTAAACGGATGTTATTCTGTTTAGGATTGCACTGTAAGAGCACAAATCCTATGCAGAATGACACCAGTCTAAGCTCATTAAGATCAATGGATTTACACAGAATTAATCTGCATTGGATTAAACTGCAAGAGACTGGACAATTAGATCTGCAGCATCTTGAAGGAGCAAGTGTTCATAAGCAGGAATGTTTAATTTTTTTAAAAAAATGCATCTTTAAGCTATCAATGCTGTTATCTCATTACACAGCACTTGAACAGATAATAATTACCATATGAATCCTTTTAATAAAGAATGCTAGAGAGTTGCATGAGTCATATTGAAAAAGGATGACATAAGGATCTTTTTTTTTCCACTGTGAAAGGAATTAATTGCTCATCCAAAGTGCCAGTCTGCTACCTTTTAAGATTCATGGCCTTCTGCTTGTTAACGCTTATAGTCAATAGTGTTGACTCTATTATGTAGACCAGGCTGCATTCTGAAGTCATGTTTGCGGGAAATGTAATTTTCCAGGTGTGCAATTATCTTTCCCTTTTGCAGGGTTGCAAAGATACTTCGTAAGGTTCAGGTTATGAGATGAATGGCATTGAAAATCTCCCTCAGGTGGAGAAGTAAGTATCTGATAGGCCATTTTATCACAAAGAGGTTTTGGACAGCCCCATATAACAGCCAACTGATGGGGGGGGGAGTCTGATCTGCTCCTGTGCTTTAAACAGCAGCTTCATTGGCATATATTAGCAGGTAGTGGCAGCTCAGCAAGGGGGCTTCCTGGGGCTGCCACCTTTGGCTATCACCCCAGGCTGTTAACCTCTACACTGTACACCCCACCACAGGAAATAGAACAGATAATCCTTCTTTCTTCAAACATGTTTCCCCGAATTACTGGGAATTCATGTAGAGGGAACAGAACAGAAGCTTTAATTGTAAGAATGGCTTATTCTGCACAGTGATAGAAATCCACACACAATTTCCTTTCTCTTTTTCTTTCAGCATTTGTGTGTGTGTGCATACATGCCCATGCCTGGAGGTCATGGCGGCCCCTGGTGACTCCTACTGGGATATGGAGGACGTTCAGAGAAGTGGCTTGATAGCCTGCCTCTGCTTCCTGACCCTGATGTTCTTTGAAGTTCTCCCATCCAAACACCCTGTTTAGCTTCCAAGATCGGATGAGATCAGGCTTGCCTGGGCTGTCTGGGTCAGGGTGTCCACTCACAATTGCAATCTCCTTTCTGGAAATGAATTGTGGTTTGTCGAGTTCCTGTGTATGTATGCTGAAATATTACCATGTATTTTGATTTCTATCACATTATACCATTTTGGATTGCACTTTGTTGAGTTCCTATCTATGTATGTTGAAATATTGCCATGTATTTTAATGTCACAACACACAACCTGTTTTGGATTGTGCTTTGTTGATCTCCTGTGTATGTGTAAGGAAATATTGCCATGTGTTTTGAGGTCATCACTTCACACCATTTTGGATTGTGCTTTGTTGTATGTGTATGTATGTGGAAATATTGCCGTGTATTTTGATGTCTTCATATCACACCATTTTGGATTGTGCTTTGCTGATTTCCTGTGTATGTACGTGGAAATATTGCTGTGTATTTTGATGTCATCACACACAGACTGTTTTGGATTGTGCTTTCTTGATTTCCTGTGTATGTATATGGAAACACTGCTGTGTATTTTGATGTCGTCACACATCACTCATTTTCTCTTTTTCTCCTGCAGCTTTAGGTGATGGCCAAGGATGGTGTGCCTCATACTTTAGCACTTGATCCAGTAGCTCAAGGGTGTACTGACTTGCTAGACACTGGGTTGGGTCCTGCCACTCCCCACTGCTATGTGTGAAGCCTTCTTCCAGCACAAGGACCCTTCTGCTTGAGAAAGAGTCTCTTCCGCCTGAGGAAGGCCCCACACTTAGTTGTGCACAGTGGTAAGATCCAACCAGAAAGCTGGGATTGGGACACTCTAGAATTTAGGCAGTTTTAAAATGATAACACACATGCAATGGGTAGATTCTGAGGAGCACTCTACTCTAATAGATTATGTACATGTGTGTTTGGGGCCACTGCATATTTTCTTTGATTATGTGTTGACTGTCCTTTTGAGAGATCTGTGGATACAACCAGTGATGGTTTCCCTTGTTTCTGCCTTCTCTGCTAGCTGATCCTGATCCTGGTGTTACTTTGGCTGTGGCCAAATTTGTGGCAGCAGTGTCTTCTACATGAGGATGGAAGTAGAGGATGGTATTTTTAAGACTGGCTCTGTCCAAGACCGCTGGGTCATCAGATTGTTAATTAAAGAATTACACATGCAATATAGCTTCATAAATTTCTTCAGTTCCATGGATACATTATATGAAATTTTACATGGTGTTATACATAAAATGGTGACCTCTGGCTCTTGTACTACACAGTCTAATCCTCAAAGCATCTGAACTAGCAGAAGCACCACTGAAGTCTGTGGGAATCTTTCAGTGCAAGAGCTTTGAAGACAGCTCATTTTCAGAAGGTTTTGGGGAGCTCATCATTTTTCTGAAAGCTCTTCTTTTAAAGCTAACCTTTGAGTATTTAACAGACCCACTTACAAATGTAATTCATCTGAAATTTTTTTAAAACCCTTGCAGACATTTTTAAAAAACATGTAAGAAGGATTTCTCCAAAAATTGTTTCAAGTGAAGCTTCACAAGTGTAAATTTCACTTTGTGGAAAATACATTAGGAACCAGCAAATCAGGCCTATGTGATACCAAAAGTTTTACATATGAAAAGACTGTTTTAAAATAACCTGGATGTGCAAAACCTTCTAACATGAATCAGGCAAGCTCTCTCACTTTCTCTCTGATCTCCCTTCTGCTATTTTGAAGACCATAGGTTAACTAACATTTTGCTTTTCATTAAATGAAGGGGGAAATAAGAGAGAGTATCTGGTTGACGTGGAATTGGTATTTTTTATTTCAGTGATTTCCTGTGGAATTCAAATGGGTTATTAAATTATTGCATGACAGTGTGTCACAGAACACAAGACAGTGTGCTTCTAGAATTGCTGCCTGAATGTCCATTGCTATGCTAGAACATTTTGCTTTTCAACATAATTAGGCAGAAATTCATCAGATGTTTATGTAGCAAGGGTTTGGAAAAGCTGCATTTGTTGAATTATTGCCTGAATGCATCACCCAAGCTCAGTGTAGGGCTGAAAGACCAAAGCAACATGTGGTGCACGGAGCTTGATTTGTGAGTACAATGTATGAAACAATTCACCATGTTTATTGCTTACATGGCTTGAAAGTTCAGCCATCTCCTAGCTTACAACTTCCATATGTTTTATAAGTGCTTCCTTTTAAATCAAAGTATTTTTAAAGAAAAAATGCTACAAGAATATTTTGTTGTCACTGAATTTGCCTTGAGTGTTATTCACTGGGAGACTGGAGGATCCTGCTCAGACAAAATGTCTTTAGGGATTTCAAGGGAAGTTAAATTTGGTAAGATTGCAAACCTGCCCATTTTTTTTTTAAAAAAAATCTTTTTGTAGAGTCAACCAAAAGTAATAAAAATACTAAAACTGACAAAGCCATCAGTAGTTTATGAAGCAATTTAGTATTCATGCTGGCTCTCAGTGTTCATAGAGTGAGACAATTCCCCTTCCAAATATGCCATCTCCCATTGACATGATTGAACATAATGACATCCCCTGTGATATAAAATCTGTAGGCCAAGATTCCTTGACTACAAGTGGTTGCAATGATAAGGGTGCTATTATGATTTAGCATTTCATTGACCCTTAGAATGAGGCTTCCTTTAATATCCAAGCCAATTATTGCCCATTGAATCAATGAACACCAGATGGGATGCAAGTTGAAATTCTGTTGATATCCATTACTGAACCATCTAACATTTGTAGCTCTTAAAAGACTATTAACAGTGATTGCATTGTCTCTGGAATATCCTTGTGGGCTGACATAACAAGACAACATGCTGCATCTTGGCTAACAAAGCCCATCTTTCTGATTACCTTTAAATCAAATAATAGTTGAAACGATTTAGAAGACAGTCTTCATACCCACATTATAGATTTTTCAATCAGGTATGTGAACAGTTTTGCATAGTACCCTGGCAGCAAGCATACTGATGAAACTATGAGGCAATGCTCTTCCCTTCGGTTTCTGGAAAGAAATAAGCTCTGTAATTGGCAATGTTATACAGGCACTAGGAGGAAGGAGGAAAAGAGTCATGGGTTTTTGAAGAATGCATCTAGATGGTAATGTAGAAATGTACATTCAGCACAGTTCAATCCCTTGAGCATATGTTAAAAGGTCCATGCTATGTTTTCTCTCTGTCTGTTCCTACTCTTCTTTAGTGCTGGTGTCTGCCAGAGGAGAATAAATACTAGTCAAGTAATCTATACAGCAGGAATCATGTAAAATTGCACAAGTGTTTTGCAAGTTATGACTTTTTACACTTTTAGTTCAGAATGGATTATTACCAAAGCAAGAGGTTGTAAACTTGCCGTTTTGCTTTGAGGCCAATAAGAAATAAAGCAGGAGGAAAATGATGTACATCTAGCTCTTGTAACCAAACATTGGGGATCTGTGATCTAATCCTTGTTATTTAGCCTTTAAATGCCCCCCAGACTGCTTTTAGTTCCAATTTAGGGGGAAAATAGGTACAGTAACAGTATTGTGCTTGTCTTCTTTCTGAATCTAGGGTTAAAGCAATTGAAGAACTGTCCAAAGACCAGAGCAAGCATATATCCTAGGAGTCATGTATAAAAGTTCAGTGAAGAAGACACAGGAAGATGAATCCTAGTTTTAAACTGTACATTTTTAAGGTACCCTGCCCCCAACAAAGAAATGACTCCCATGTTTTTCCATAAGAAGATGAAGAAGAAGAGTTGTTTTTATACCCTGGTTCTCTCTATCCTAAGGAGCCTCAGAGAGATTTACAATCACTTCCCCTTCCACTTTCCCCAACAGAAACCTTGTGAGGTAGGTGGGGCTGAGAGAGAACCGTGACTGTACCAAGGTCACCCAGTAGGCTTCATGTGGAGGAGAGGGGAATCAGACTTGGTTCTCCAGATAAGACTCTGTCACTCTTAACCATTACTCCATGCTGGCTCTCAAAATATTTTTTTATCTCTGTGCATACCAATAAAGGTGATATATGTATATTTATAGACTCTCAAAATCAAGAGGTTTTGAACACATCTTTTAAGAAGAAGAAGAAGAGTTTGGATTTATACCCAGCCCTTCACTGCCCAAAGGCATCTCAGAGCGGCTTACAAACTCCTTTCCCTTCCCCTCCCCACAACAGACACCCTGTGAGGTAGGTGGGGCTGAGAGGACTCTGACAGAAACTGTCCTTGAGAGAACAGCTGCGCCAGAGCTTGTGACTGACCCAAGGTCACATCAGCAGGTGCAAGTGGAGGAGTGGGGAATCAAACCCGGTTCTCCCAGATAAGAGTCTGCACACTTGACCACTACACCAAACTGGCTAACAGAAATATTTCCTGACCAATGCATATAATATGAGGGTTTGTTTGCATTTTCTTTCAGCAGAGGAGCCATAATGATGTGTTATCACTTCACTTTCTCAGGAGGATAAAACACCCTGGGCAAGTTGGAACAAAAAGTGCCAAAGGATGAAACAATTTCTGCGTAATTTACTCAGGGAAAGGATCAAAAACCAGCACAGGGTAAAAGTTAATGGCACTGCTCAACTGGTTGGTAATTAAAATAGCACCTCCAAAGGCAAGAAGAGCACATGAACTTTGCAGAGGAAAATATAGCACCTCATAGTGTAATGTAGGGAAAACTATACAGCTAAGCACAAAGGGAGGAAGATGTTGCTGTGCTAATGATTTGCTCATTATGTGATATATGTTACAGTTAGGCCAAAGCTGGTGAAGTCATACTATAGTAAATAGGACACAATCTGATTGTCCTGTTTCAGGTTGGTCATTTCTATTCAGATATTAAGATAATTAAAATTAGGGGTCATTTCTCCAAACTGATGGTTTTAAAATATGTAGAATAGTGTTCTTCTTCAGACTCTGGTTGTAATGCCCTGCATAATTTGAAGAAAACAGGCTAAACAGATAAATAGGTTAAGATCTGTAGGAACACTGCAATGGCTGGGGACATGGTACTCCTCTGACAGTCATTCATTATGCGTTCTTTATAACCTACACCAAATGAACAAAATTCAGAACACACTCCATGAGGGTGATAGATTCCTTCATGGGGCATTATTAAAGAAAAAAATTGCCTTGCTGGATCAGACTTCAGGCCCTGTATATAAATATTCATTACCTAGAAAGTGAAGTATTATAAAGACTGTTGTTCATGAAGTAAAAACACAGTGTTTTTCTCTTAAGTTACCACATCAGTTAAATATTTTCTAGGAAAACCTCAGATTCTCCATTATGCAAGCCATGTTTAAGGTAAGGATGATTTAGTAATTTGTAAGAAGGCAAGAAAACCCAATTTAACTGGCTTGTTTTCTGTCAAGTCAAGCATCTTATAATATCATACTGATGATCTGGTTGCAGTTCAAAATTAGTGAGCATTTGTATTTTGTGTCCTGAAATTGGCCAGGAAGCCAATGTTGGGTGCTCACAATTTCCTATCTTGCTTGGATAACATGAGCTCCAAAGTAATCCTCATTAGATAATGCAGCATTTAAAATCAGCGACATTTTGAGTGTATCTGTGCCTTTCTGCCTACACAGATTGTGGTATTAATTTCTGAGTGGAATTTATCAGATTGGGGGACATTCGGAGTTTATTAGATTGAATGAGAATTTCCAGGCAGTGATATAAGAATGCGCAAAGTGTTTGGATCCATTTTAGAATACTGAATCAATACAAACATGCTTGAGGCTACAATATAAACAGGCAAGGAAGAGATAAGTCTTTAAAATCTTGGCTATTTTCTCATTGAAAATTGCCACCCCCATGAACTTAATAATTAATAAAGATTTTTTTTAAAAAAGTCTATTTTGAAAAACACATACAATTACACAGAAGAATTTTTAAATGTATGAAAAGTACATTGTAAAAAACACATAGTAACATAGAAGAAATATATAGATTGAGAACAAAATCTGATGGCTACTGAACCGGCTTTGCTGGAAGGGTAGGGTACAAATCTAATGAAATAAATAAATAAATAAATAATCAACAACAAAATCTAATGGCTACTCGCAAGGCAACATGAATGAGAATATTACACAAGAAGAACTGAATTACATAATTGAAAAGTCAGCCATAAATCAAAAAGCCGAAAGCCTAATGAATAGTATATATTACGAGTACTAGCAGGACACTTCGAATTATCTTCTTCAGCTAAATAAATGTTATTTTTTTCTTCAGAAAGAAAAAAGAAAGAAAGAAAATTGCTATTCCACACATCTCTAACCAATGGTTTCCCCAGCGGAAACCCCAGCCTACTTTTCTACAGGAAAAAGGCAAAATTACCCTTTCTTCCCAAGTCTATTTTCCCCTTGTAGTTGCAGTCCAAGCTTGTGGGGAAAAAGTCTTAAAACTTAATCATGGATCTACATGTAACATGTAGTTCCACCCTCAGCAGAAATAGTTTAAAAAGTTTTATAGATAATGTACTGCCTCAGGCAAGCAATCAGCCACTCTTTCCTATTGCTTTTACACCGAGTGCTCTCGGCCTCTGTCATTCTCAAGAGGCCCCAAGTGCCACTCATTTACAGACAGCAGTAATGTGCCTCGTCCTTCTAATATATAAAGTGCTCTCCAGACTGCTGCAGTCATGAGGAATGGGGCCCAAGGTGAAGCACTGGACTATGTCACTATAGCTGCCATCCTAAGGAGACTTTCCTGGGAGTAAGCCCCATTAAATAACATGAAACTTACTTCCAAGTAGACCTGCTTTGGTGAGCTGTGCTCCCTATGTCACATATTGATGACCAAAGAAACAGGGGCTATGGGCAAAACCAAGCCCACATGTGGTAAAACGACACTTGTTGGCCTTACAAAAAGAGCAGCAAGATTGTAGCAGAACCAATTTGTATTGGGAAAATACTGTAAACATCCACCCTATGAAGATGGCATATGACTGATTTGGAGTCTTCCAGTAATGCAACTTCCAGTAATTCGCTTTTCTAAGGCAACTATTCATTTGTTGGGCTTTCCAGTCTCTTGAAAAGCAACTTTAAAGGTCCATAGATCTTTGCCAAATCATAAGTTTTTCATGTTGTGGGACAGGAAGGAAGGATGAACTCTCATAATGCATGGAGAGCCAGCGTGATACAGCGGTTAGCATGTTGAACACACATGAAGCTACCTTATACTAAGTTAGACCACTGACCTATCAAGGTCAGCAATTTCTTCTCTGACTGGTGGTCACAGGTCTCCAGGGTTTCAGGCAGAGGTCTTTCACATTACTTGCTGCCTGCTGCTTTTATCTGGAGATGCTAGGAATGGAACCTGGGACCTTATTCTCACAGAGCAGATGTTCTGTCACTGAGCTACTACTCCACCTTGGTAAAATCTTGATCCGAGACTGGAGAGGGCTTGGGTTCAAATCCCTGCACAGCTGCAACACTCACTAAGCTGGTCACTCTCAGCTTGATACAATTGTTGAGAATATAAAATGAGGAGGTGTATACTGCCCTGAGCTCCTTAAAGGGAGGATAAAGATATAATAGATGCTTGAGCAACCCCATGTGGAAAGCCCTATTATCTATGTGCAAGTAAGTACGGCAGACCATCTTTTTGTGATAATGTTTTGTAACACAGTTGCAAAACAGACAGCAGTTGAGTTGCAGAGCGCAAGTTGGGATGGAATGGAACAAGCCTTGGGTTTTTCTTTTCTCAGCTTTTGGGTCAACAGCTGCTTGTGCCTCTGTGAGTTTTCACACTGGAGTCTTGAGTGTTTTTCTCCCCACTGATGCTAGTGGAAGAGGTGACAGCAGGATGAGATAACCCAAGTTATTATTATAGGCCCCGGCAGAGCGTGACTGTGAGAGAGCAGTGAAAATTCACACTGGCACTGAAAGATGAGATTACTGAAGGGAATAGGCTATGCTGTGTACCTGCGAAAAGAAATTTGTTCATTCAAAAGGAATATATTTGGCAGATGACTCTAAGACGTACGACACAGGACATCTCCCACCATCAGTGGGCTTGCATTGCAAACCTGATGTCTGTTTGTATTCTGGATGATAACTACATCCAAGCCTGATAAAGGAAAATAAGAATTCAGCACAAACTATCTCTTTGCTTCCAGCAGAATGCAGACAAGTTTGCCAGCCTTAAGGAATCATGCAGAGTCCAATCTGTTATCTTTCCCCTGGAGGAGACTGTGCACATGAAATGGACAAAAGGAATTGCTTATTTTGCTTTTGGGTTTCTTTAACTACTGATAGATTATCAGGTTCAACTGCACATTAATTTGGAAGAAATGGACAAAATGTTGTTCTGTTATGGCATATCCATATATTCTAATTGTTGTTGTTATGTATGTATATTCTAGGGGGGCTTTAACTGTTTTAATTATACATTTTTGTTTGATTTTAATGGTTTTTAAGATATGTTTTTCTTATGTGTGTTTTTAATATGTTAGCTACCTTAGTGGCCCTGATCAGGGAGAAAGGTGGGTATCAGTTTTGTAAACAAATTAATAAATAATCTCTAGACTTATTATATGGTGAATACATATTTATCTGCTTCTGTTACAGCCATGGTAGGTTTTCTTGATTCTCATAGAGTGCTGAACAGTAGAATCATAGAATCACAGAGTTGGAAGGGGCCATACAGGCCATCTAGTCCAACCCCCTGCTCGTGCAGGATCAGCCTAGAGCATCCCTGACAAGTTTTTGTCCAGACATTGCTTAAAGATTGCCAGTGAGGGGGAGCTCACCACCTCCCTAGGCAGCTGAGAAGATTCTGCCCTCTTCCCCATTGGACCAATCAGATTTGAAATACTGAATGGGAGGGGGAACCTGAGAGACAAAAATATCATGAGGTGATTTACCACCCAATAATGAACTGAAAAAAAAAGAGAATTGAGTTTTTAGAGAGAGAAGGAATAAGGAGTATCTTGGAATATGCAGGAGCCCAATAGGGACTTTAGAGTATTATTTAAATGGGCAGAAATCGGGTGCAAAAGCATCCTGGTCAGTATCTGCTGTGTTTTCCATTTTAAGATTTTATTGATCCTGTGTAAATTGTAATAAAAATTAAAAAAAAATCCACTTTGCCTCACACTACTAAATCTGAACATGGACCATTTAATAGAAAAGGAGGGTATGGGGGAGAGTTGGTTCACAGCCCTCCAGCCTGAGGGACTTAAGAACATAAGAAGAGCCCTGCTGGATCATACCAGTGGTCCATCCTGTCTTACACTGTGATCAACCAGTTCCCCTGGACGGCCAACAACAGGGCACAGAGGCCAAGGTTGCCTCCTGGCTCTGGGATTTAGAGGCTTAGTGCCTTTCCTAATAATACCTAACAGAGTTTGCCTTTTTCACCATTGCAACACATTGCATTGATACTTTCATTGAACTGTCCACTAGGTCCCCAAGATCTTTCCCCCTCTCAATCTCAGCAAGTTCAGACCCCATTAGCCTATGCTTGACATTGGGATTTTTTGCCCTATGTGCATCAGCTTACATTTACCAGCATTGAACTTCATTGCCATATTGTTGCCCACTCACCCAGTTTGTGGAGGTCCTCTTGGAGCTCCTCACAGTTAACCTTGGTTTTCACCATCCTGAGTAATTTTGTGTCATTTGCAAACTTGGCCACTACACTACTCACTCTTAGTTCCAGATCATTTATGAATAAATTAAATAGTACTAGCCCCAATACTGATCCTTGTGGGACCTCCCTGCTTACTTGCCTCCATTGTGAGAACTCTCCATTGACTTGTTATAGGGTGGTTAAATAATAAAAATGGAAAGACCTGGATCAGGGCTTGTGACATATAATACTAATTCTTTACCTCAGAAAAATGAAAGACTACTTCTTATCCTGCACCTTATTGTAATAATAAATCCTTCTTATCCTGCACCCTCATTGTGGGCCTAGTTAGAGATCCTAATTCACCTCACACTTCTTAGTGATTCTCCCTATTTCTGACCAGAACTACTTAAAAAAAAATTGTTTTAGGCTCAAAGGTCACTGCCCAGACATGGACAATAAAATAAGTATAGCTTGGACTACACAAGCATGTAAAACCTTGACTTACCATGTGAGAGTTCAGCCTGTTGTTTATTTCTTGTTATACCAAATATAGTTTAATTTTAAGCTACCTAATCTAGCTCTGAGAAGCCTTATAACATCTTTGAAAAGTGCTCAGGCTTTGGCAAGTCATTTTGGTGAAGATACTCCATGCATGGGAGGGGCAGATACCTCTTTCTGCAGCAGCTCTTTCTAACAGAAATGATATATAAGGTTGCTTTATACCTACAAAAATCAGGTTCAGCCTGTTATGTATCAAGAGAGCTCTGTCCATAGTACTCGTGCTAGGCCTGCAATGGTGGATTTTGTCCAATGGTGTTTGCTAGTTACAGATACCTCCTCTGCATTGAACTGGGGCTTAGGATTTTTATCTCACCATGACTACAACTAACCGATCAAAGACTATGACTCTCCATCCATTACACATGTTAACTAACTTGTCATAAGTAGTGAATGGACTCTGTATTACTTATTAGATTTGAATTTTACATAATTGCATTTCAATCTGTGCTTCCTACATTGCATGACCCCTTGACCCTGCTGTTTTTTCAAGTCTCCTCTGTAACCTTCATACAGAAAACATACCTGAGGGACTGCCTTTCCCCATACATACCCCAGAGAGCACTACGATCTGGGTTGCAACATCGATTGACCATTCCAGGCCTGAAGGATGCCAGGCTTGCAGCCACTAGGGCTAGGGCTTTTTCTGTGGCGGCTCCACTCTGGTGGAATGAGCTTCCAGAGAAGACCAGGGCCCTGTAGGATCTTTTACAGTTCCTCAAGGGCTGCAAGATGGAGCTCTTCCACCAGGCATTCAATTAGGAGCTGCCACCCCACTACCATCAACATTTGTGGCTATGGATTGGCCCCAGCTTGGAGAAAGTGCCACACTATCGTGCAGTGTCAGAGACCATGGAAGCAGAAGCATCAATTGTATGTTATACAATATGCCATCTGAACTAGTCAGAGATGACCATCAGCACTAGCACTTTGCTTATTGAACTGTTTTAATTGTTTTGGAATGTTTTAAATTTTGTATGGTTTTATGGTACTGGATACCAATTTTGTAAGCCACCCTGAGCCTGCTTGTGGGGAGAGCGGGGTATAAATAGAATAAAATAAATAAATAAATAAAATGGTTTTAAAATTTGACTTTATTAGGTGTTTTAATTTATTAGCTGCCTTGGTGGCCTTTCTGAGGACAGTTAGGCAGGATGTAAATGTTGTCAAATAAACAAACAAACAAATAAACTGAATGCAAAACTAGGGTTGGAGAAAATTTCTTACCCCTTTAATAGAGGTTTAATGTGTAGGAATGGGCAGATGAAACTTTTCATGGCATGTGGATAAATATCATCACCTACTAGATAACATCCCATTAAGCCTCCATTAAAGGGACAGTGCAGTTTTTCTCCACGCACAGTTTTTCTCCACGCAATTGGCAACCATAATGCCAACTGAGGATCCATTCATTCATTTTATTTATTTATTTATTTAGATTTTTCGGCCACCTGTCCCTGCAAGCAGGGCTCAGGGCAGTTTACAACAAAGGTAAATACAATAAATAAAGTTAAAAATGGCACTCAGATACATAATACATATATAAACAAATAAAACAGTCCATTCCAAGATGGTGGAAAAAAATTAAGCTTCCCCAGCCTCTTTGTGGGGGAGTTTACAGAGAATGGAGGGTATGAGAGTGCCAGACTACGTGTTGTCCCATTGCTATCCTTAGCCTAATGCCTGGCAGAACATCTCTGCCTTACATGCCCTGCGGAAAGGTAACAAATCCTGCAGGGCACAGATGTTCTCCAGCAGAGAGTTCCACCAGGCAGGGGCCAGGGATGAAAAGGCTCTGGCCCTGCTTGAGGGCATCTGGATCTCTCTCAGGCTGGGGGCCACCAGGACTTCCCAAGCATAGCTCTCTTCTGGGGGCATATTTTGCCACATTTGAAGGAGTGGGTTTTAGTCAAAGAAGGAGAAGAAGAGGAGGAGGAGGAGGAGGAGATTGGATGTATACCTCACCCTTCACTACCCAAAGGAGTTTCAGAGCATTTTACAATTTCCTTTCCCTTCCTCACAACAGATACTCTGTGAGATAGGTGGGGCTGAGAGAACTCTGAGAGAACTGCTCTGAAAGAACTTGTAACTGATCCAAGGCCACACCAGCAGCTGCATGTGAAGGAGTGGGGAATCAAACCCAGTTCTCTCAGATTACAGTCTGCAATCCTAACTACGATATCAAACTAGCGTTAAAAACTTCTACTGGAACAAGATATTTTTTAAAGGTACCACAAGATTCCTGTTTAATTTTGCTGCAACTGACCTTCTGGACTTAATTTGCCTGTTTCTTTGAAAGTAATTTCCATGGCCTTGCCTCCTTTCTGCACACACCTTGCAGTAACTATTTTGAAGACTTTGACCCTGACAAAGACAGGAGCAAACGTAACGAAGAATGAAAATTAAAAGTTACGGATTTTTTTCACAGACAAACAAGAATGGGATGCAGAAGAACTCAAGGTGGAGAGGAAATAGCTTTCGTTCCACCTGCTGGGTATGGCTCCCCACCAGCACCAGTGCTGCCTACAGTTTACATCCCCTCGTCTCACAGCAGCCTCCTACTGGCAGCTCTTGCCATTTTCACCATCTCCTCCTCCTCATTATCCTGGTGGCTGCCTGACCATGGCTGGTTTTGGCATACCCTTTTAGTTGCTATGGCATTCCCAAATGCCACCAAAACTGGGGCAATTTTGGGGGCAATGACTGCACCTGTGCAGCCTTCGGTAATTTGGGTAGGGGTTCTTTATTGACTTAAAATATTTAGATTCCTTACTCTTTCCCTTCAAAGACAGGCTCAAGGCAGCTTCCCCCATTTTTGAGAATTTTGAGAATCCAGATTCCCCTGGGTTTGCAGAACCCTAAATGGGGGCTGTGGCTGGCTCTTTCCACGGATTTAGTACTCTGCTTGGAAGTGAGCTCTTTGCTATTAGGTTTCTGAAGCAATCCTAGGCTAGTCTACTCAGAAGAAAGTCCCATGTTATTCTTTGAGGTTTATTCCCAGGGAAGTATATTTAGGATTGCAGCCTTCATGATGTCATAAAAGAAAGCTTTGAAATAGTCAAGAGGTGTCTCTGTCTTGTTTAGAAGAGGCCATAAAACTATTCCAAGGGCACTGTTTGGCCTGGTTCCTTCATTTCCTTTTTGTTGTTGTAACAGACCATTTCCCTAGGTCCAGCAAAGACTTTGCCCCTGAGCTGGTATAGGTTTGGCATTTAGTCAGTGGTGAATCCTCTGCCAGTCTTATGAGTGCTATAAATGAGATGAGAGGAGCAGCTGGAGAAAATGGTGAGTGGCATTTGGAGGCAGACTTCTGAAAGATTGTTCTTTTAATTGCTACAGCTGAGCACATGCGAAGAAAGGCAGAGCTGGAGGGAGGTATATTCATTTTTTAAAATGGCCTTTTGTTAGCTGGCTGTCAGCATCCTAGCTATTAGTACAGCTACCGTTGTGGAGTTTCTCCTTCTTAAATTTCATTTATGACAGCCATATAGTTAACATAATTTAATAACAGTAATACTAGCAAAAGTAATATAATAATAATCATTCTTGGGAACAACTGTTCAGAGTAGTTGCTCATTTTGTAGATTCATGGTTTATAGGCTCCTTAAATTGCCTTGAGAGAAGGCGGGGGGGATTAAAAGAAACCCTATGCTTTATAAATATGGTCTGAATCTGGAGAGGTCTGTGGGCAAACACATGGTGCTTCTAAGCGTGTGCAAAGAAAAGCATGCTTTCGTAAACAGCCCTTCGTGACCATAGAATCCTGTCCCCAACTTCCCTCAGAATTGGGGAGGGTCTTTAGGAAGAATGTCAATAGGGTTGTTAACAAGTCTGGTGAAAAATGTCCTGTCCTTTTAACAGAGCTTTAATGCACAGAAGTGGACAGCTGAAACTTTTCATGGCATGGAGGTAAATAACATCCCATTAAGCCTCTATTAAAAGGACAGTGCATTTTTTTCATGGCAGTTGGCATCCCTAAATGCCAACTATATGGTGGGAAGGTGGAGCTATAATGTTGGCTTGTAGCTGGGTGCCAGTCTATATTTCCTTCATAATGGGCTTTTCATTCTGTTTGAACTCTGCCTCCTCTCTCTTCATCCCATCAGCTAGTCAGGGAAATTTTATCCTTATTCTAATTCCAGACTTTTTTTTTTCTGTGCGGATACCTATTCCCACCAACAGGGGCCTCACTCTCCCCCAACAGCTTTTCCTACATAGTCAGTAGACTTCCTGGGTTTGTAGAAAAATCCAAACAGTGAGGAAATCCCTTCAGGGACAGTTGAATTCCCCCCAAAAGCCTTTTGAAATGTCCTCTGCAGGGACCTGACTCCAGGCATCAACGGTGAGAGATTAGAACGTTGGGGGGGGGAGAGGAGGCTTCTGACTGGCTCTGTCAGTAAAAGGGGGGGGAGAAGGGCCCTTTCTTTCCAGGCCTCTTTCGGCCTTGGAGGGAGGGGGGAGGGAGCCTTGGGGCCAGGCTGGGGGATTCCTAGAGGTTTTGGGGTGGAGTGCAAGGAGGGCAGGATTTGGGGAAGGGAGGGGCCTCAGCTGGGTATCATGCCACAGAATCTACCCTCCAAAGAAGCCATTTTATCCAGGGAGACAGATCTCTGTTGTTCACAGATCTCTGGAGTTCACTCTCCAGCAGGCCCCACTTGGAGGTTGCCAACCCTAGGCCTGGCAGCAGTATAGGGTTGCCAGGTCCCCCCACGGGCACTGGCAGGGGATGGGGTAGTGGGGTTGCCAGCTCCAGGTCTGGAAACTCCTGGAGATTTGGGGATGGAGCCTGGGGAGGACAGGGACCTCAGTGGGGTACAATGCCCTAGAGTCCACCCTCCAAAGCATCAATTTTCTCCAGGGGAAGTTATCTCAGTAGTCTGGAGCTGAGCAGTAATTCCAGGGGATCCCCGGATCCCACCTGGAGGCTGGCATCCCTAGGCAGCACCCTCTGGGTGACTTGATACCACCTAATTTGCATGACTCAACTTGGCCTGGCTGCTTGCTGCTGTTCAGCAGCCACCCTATGAAAGCCAGCAGTGATGCAGCAGTTAGAGCCTCAGAATAGGTCTGCAAGACCCAGGTTCAGATCCCCATATTGCGGTGGAAGCTGACTGGGTGATTTTGGACCAGTCACATACTTTCAGCCTAACCAACATCACAGGGTTGTTGTGCAGATAAAAAGGAGGTGAGAATAATGTAAGCTGCTTTGGTCCCCACTGTGGAGAAAGACTATAATTTTCCTTGGTAGAAGCTGTGGGGGAGGGGGTGGAGACAAAAAGCTGAAGACAGATAAAGGCAGATAAAGATTAAGTTGGCTGTTGGGTGGGAAGGAAATTGGGTTGCCAACTCTGGATTGGGAAACTCCTGGACATTTAAGGGGTGGATCCTGGGGATGGTGGGGTTTGAGGAGAGGAGGAACTTCAGACCAGTATAATGCCATAGACTCCACCCTCCAAACCAGCCATTTCCTCCATGAGAACTACCATTGCCAGCCTCTGGGTGAGGGCTGGAGATCACCCAGAATTACAACTGTTGTCTGGGTGACAGAGATCAGTTCCCCTGGATAAAATGGCTGCTTTGGAGGGTTGAGTCTATGGCTCCACCCCCAGAAGGGAGAAAGAGTTTGAGATAGGTAAGGGTAGAGGGGAGGAAGCAAAGGTGTCAGGAATGGGATGACCATCCCGCAAGTTTCTTGCGGGTCTCCACTTGTTCTTATTCTATTTCCCAGATTTTTTTTGTGTGTGTGCGGATACCTATTCCCACCAACAGGGGCCTCAATCTCCCCCAACAGCTTTTCCTACATAGTCAGTAGACTTCCTGGGTTTGTAGAAAAATAAAAAAAGTGAGAAAATCCCTTCAGGGATGATTGAATTCCCCCCAAAAACCTTTTGAAACGGCCTCTGCAGGGACCTAACTCCAGGCATCAACGGTGAGAGATTAGAACCTTGGGGGTGGGGTGGGGGAGGCTTCTGACTGGCTCTGTCAGTAAAGGGTGGGGGAAGGGCCCTTTCCAGGCCTCTTTTGGCCTTGGAGGGAGGAAACCTTGGGGCCAGGCTGGGGAATTCCTAGAGGTTTTGGGGTGGAGTGTAGGGAGGGCAGGATTTGGGGAAGGGAGAGGTCTCAGCTGGGTATCATGCTGCAGAATCCACCCTCCAAAGAAGCCATTTTATCCAGGGAGACAGATCTCTGTTGTTCACAAATCTGTGCTGTTCACTCTCCAGGCCCCACTTGGAGGTTGCCAACCCTAGGCCTGGCAGCAGTCTAGGGTTGCCAGGTCCCCCCATGGGCACTGGCAGGGGATGGGGGTAGTGGGGTTGCCAGCTCCAGGTCTGGAAACTCCTGGAGATTTGGGGATGGAACCTGGGGAGGACAGGGACCTCAGTGGGGTACAATGCCCTAGAGTCCACCTTCCAAAGCATCCATTTTCTCCAGGGGGAGTTATCTCAGTAGTCTGGAGCTGAGCAGTAATTCCAGGGGATCCCCAGATCCCACCTAGAGGCTGGCATCCCTAGGCAGCACCCTCTGGGTGACTTGATACCACCTAATTTGCATGACTCAACTTGGCCTGTCTGCTTGCTGCTGTTCAGCAGCCACCCTATGAAAGCCAGCAGTGGTGCAGCAGTTAGAGCTTCAGAGTAGGGTCTGCAAGACCCAGGTTCAGATCCCCATATTGCGGTGGAAGCTGACTGGGTGATTTGGACCAGTCACATACTTTCAGCCTAACCAACCTCACAGGGTTGTTGTGCAGATAAAAAGGAGGTGAGAATAATGTAAGCTGCTTTAGTCCCCACTGTGGAGAAAGACTATAATTTTCCTTGGCAGAAGCTGTGGGGGAGGGGGGTGGAGACGAAAAGCTGAAGACAGATAAAGGCAGATAAAGGGTAAGTTGGCTGTTGGGTGGGAAGGAAATAGGGTTGCCAACTCTGGATTGGGAAACTCCTGGACATTTAAGGGGTGGATCCTGGGGATGGTTGGGTTTGAGGAGGGGAGGAACTTCAGACCTGTATAATGCCATAGACTCTACCCTCCAAAACAGCTGTTTCCTCCATAAGAACTACCATTGCCAGCCTCTGGGTGAGGGCTGGAGATCACCCAGAATTACAACTGTTGTCTGGGTGACAGAGATCGGTTCCCCTGGATAAAATGGCTGCTTTGGAGGGTTGAGTCTATGGCTCTACCCCCAGAAGGGAGAAAGAGTGTGAGATAGGTAAGGGTAGAGGCGAGGAAGCAAAGGTGTCAGGAATGGGATGACCATCCCGCAAGTTTCTTGCGGGTCTCCACTTGTTGGTGTATAATTCTGTCATAAGCCCTTTGCCAGTTTTAATACCTGTACCAATATTCACCTCTCAAGAGGTGTTGCAGAGCATTAAGACTGTGTGGGCAGGACTCAGAACCATTTTGGAAATGATGGGGATGGTAATTACTCTGTACTTTAATTACTAAAGTGAGGGCACTCCAGAGCTATACATTCCATGATGGGACCTGGACATTACAGCCTGTCAACTTTTTGGCTCTCTGCACTGAATTGCTTCATTTTCTCTAGTTACCAGGGATCCTGCAAAAATGGTAAAAATGTGACTGATGTTTGAATTTACCATGATTGAACTGACAGCTTACTTATAAGTCAAGACCCTCTTGAAGGTTTTATCTGTAGTTCAACTGGAATGTCATACTGAGCAGCTGTATCTACAGATTTTCCTGTATAAGTCGCTTGATACAGTACAGGTTCATGGGCAGGTTGTGGCTTGGTAAATATGCTGCATCAATTAATTATGAGTTCCAGCTTGTGGTAGCTTTTGCATGTGCACAGTCAGCAGGCAGAACTTTTAGCATCACCTGTAAAGACATGTATGATGACCTAGTTCCATTCCCTCATTTGGACATGGGATTTTCCCTCTGGCTTTACTTCCTTTCTGCCTGAGTAGCCCTTTTACCTATTTTCTTCTTATCTGAAGATATATGGCTGTCCTACCATGTCACTTTATTGTATTTTGATGCTCAGCCCAAGAACTTGAGGGAAGAGGCAAGATCACCCTCTTAACTTAAACTTCTGAAAATGGCACATGAGAGGCTTTTAAGAGTTCAAAAATAAAATATTTTATTCAACATAGAGGGAGAAAGGTCAGGTGAAATCGGGTAATATGTCTGAGGTAAATCAATAATGAACTCTGAGGTAATATTAGTAATTTCACATTTATATGTTTCTAGCAAATGACAGTTTAAAGCTTTTCACAAAGTCTTAGAATCTTAGAGATGAGAGGCTTTGGTTTTAGTATTTCCTGAATACTCCTGTATACTTCCTTGAGTTTAACTGACTCTTCAGGTTTCAGAAGGTAGGGATACACTAGCAAGTACCTATATTCCTTATCTGAATACACCAGGGATCACTCCAGTCTTTGAGCTATCTCCCTTATCAACTGGGCAGGGAATCACTTCTCTAACTAGAAGACCTATCTCCTTTTCTGCCCTGAATGGGGGTCTTCATTGATCCTCCCACTCCTCCTTGCCATTCATCCCAATTCTCTGTCAGTGTTAAACTTTCCTCAGTCAGGGCTAAACTGTTCCAGTTCCCAGTGAGAGCTGAACTCTACTCGGTACAGGCTAAACTGAGTTCTCTTCAGCAGTCAGTTCCCAAGTCATTCTGCTCAACTGACGCTAACCAATCAAATCCAGGAGGTCGTGGCAGCTGCAAGCATGGATAGTTTCAAGAGGGAATTGGATAAACATATGGAGCAGAAGTCCACCAGTGGCTATTAGCTACAGGGTATAGATGGGAGCTCTCAGTCTGGGGCAGGTGATGCACTCTATTCTTGGTGCTGGAGGGGGCAGCAGTGGGAGGGCTTCTGGTGCCCTGGCCCCACTGCTGGACATCCTGATGACACCTGGTATATTTTGGCCGCTGTGTGACAGAGTGTTGGACTAGATGGGCCATTGGCCTGATTCAACATTGGCTTCTCTTATGTTCTTATGTTCTAAATCCCTTTGAGCAGTCTGTTACTCAAAACTTTCTGGCTCTGTGAGGCATTAACTCTTCACATTACATGTTTACGCATTACATGTTTACACAGCACTTAGAATCTTTTACAGCACAGTCCATCACGGCATGTATTCTGCCCACGGTCATTGAAATGACCTACGTATCACAGAACAATCACAGTTTTCACCACCTCTTTGCACCTGGTGAAGTCATGATGCATTACTTAATGGACCAACAGGTGTGTGTGGATACACATAAAGGAATCTATTGCTTCAGATTTGCACAGTTTGCCTGCCTTTCCTACTAATGAACACTGAGCCAGTCGGCCATAAAAGACAGAGGGAAATCCCTCACATCTGTAAATGTGAATGTGTTTTATGTATTTAGAAGAAGAGTTGGTTTTTATACCCCACTTTTAATACCTGAAGGAGTCTCAGAGTGGCTTACAATTGCCTTCCCTTCCTCTCCCCAGAACAGACAACCTGTGAGGTAGGTGGGGCTGAGAGACCTCTGAGAGAACTGTGACTGACTCAAGGTCACCCAGCTGGCTTCATGTGGAGGAGTGGGAAATCAAACTTGGTTCTCCAGATTAGAATCGGCTGCTCCTAAACACTACACTGAACTACACTGTATTTAATGATTGTGGTGAACAGCATATGAGAATGGGAGGTCATGGTGGTGCATAGGGAGGGAAGAAGCAGCGGGAAAGCAGTGAAAGAACACTGCCTTTTTTTTGCACAACTGAACTTATACAAACTGAACGTTTGACTGTGCTGACTACAACTAGTGGACAGATTGTGAACTAAACCAGTAGGTGATCAAATATCTTTCACAGTAAGAGCTTCTGGGGTTATATTTTATTGAGCATTATACCTTCTCAGTACTTTAGCCCTTACACTAGATTTTGAGTGAGGTACATATTCATTGGTTATCCATTGGTGATTAAGACATTCCACGCATGCTAAGAGGCACACATTCTTCCAACACAGAGATGTTGCAGTAAGGGGTCATGCAATTATTGAATAAAAACAGATTCCAGGCTGAATGAGAGAGGGTACTCATTCTTTATGCTTGTCCATGGCCTACATGCCCCTGAGGCAAACTGAGGTTATGGAACAGAGCTAATGAGACTGAACATGGGGTCAGTAAGGAGTTAACAGCTTGGCATTCCAGAGATGCATTGCAGCTTCTGTTTCCCTATGCTTTCTGAGGCAATCCAGTGGGAAAGAAAATGCTTGCACATTTCCACAGGGAAAAAGGCCTTTTGTGTTAAAGTGCCCAGCTTAGATCCCTGGCATCTCCAGTTAAAAGACTGCATGTGTTGGCAAAGACCTTTGCCTGCCAGAGAGCTACAAAACAGATGATACATCTGTCATGAGTTGCTTATGGTTCCCCAATCTGACCTGCAGACAAACGTCACATAGGGGAACTATTGTTCTCAAATGTGCCAGGGCCAAATTCGGCTAAGGAGTGAAGTGCAAGGATAGGAGGTCATCTTTCCCTCCTGTGGTATTTTCATGAGCCAAAATGGCTGAAGAGGAGTTCCCATTTGTTCTGTTACAGAGCTCTATGTGCTGCAGTCAGTGCGTATTCAAAAACATGATGGATGTGAGTTTCGAACATTCACAATTGCCTACTCAATGCTTTATGTAGTTTCATATTCCAATAAATGTGGTCCTTTAGGCATATTCTGAATAGTGGAAGCCATGCAATATTTCTGAAGAGCTTTTTGTTTGTTTTCTGCTCCAACCTTTTGTTTTTAGTAGTTCTCAAAATATTAGACATGAATGTTTTCATCACACCATGATGGGTGTCTTCATATTTGATACATCTGTTTTGTTATCGCATATGAAATTATTTTCCCTCTTAGAAGTGAATTTTTCAACTTTGGTAAAAGAACTGGAGAAGAATGTATAGTAGGGCTTTGACTTCTACTTGACAAAATGAGGTCATTGTATTTTAAATGAAAGAACAGAAATAGTATAACTCACTGTCCGCCGATGGTTTCATGGGGGAAACAATCAGGATTATAGCCTATTCCATCCAAATGGCCTGAGGGGACATGTCAAACAGTACGTTTGGATAAGTGAAATTTGTACAAATCACTAGTAGCCAATCTGAATAGCTAACTGAGGGCCTCTTCTGCATGCTGTAAATGCACATTTATTTCTCAGCTGCATGTGGTCCTCATACCTTTCCCCTGCAGATGCTTGTGGCATTGTATGTATGTGTATATGTATAAGTGAATGAAGGTAATTAACTAAGGCACGGTCACAACATTGTTTGTGGGGGGGAAGCTAAATGGTCCCCAAATTGCAAAAGAGGTGTTAACAACTCAGAACTCATATCTCTAGGAAGTTTTGAGCTGGAAGCAAAACTGCATGACTGTGATACTCCATATGAATTAATATTAGGGTTTGTGACCGAACACAGAACTATTGTTCACATGAAGCTGCCTCATACTGAATCAGATCATTGGTCCATCAGTATTGTCTACTCAGACTGGCAGCAGCTCCCCAGGGACTCAGGCAGAGGTCTTTTCCTTCAGTTTGGTGTAGTGGTTAAGTGTGTGGACTCTAATCTGGGAGAACCAGGTTTGCTTCCCCACTCCTCCACTTGCAGCTGCTGGATGACCTAGGGCAAACCATAGTTCTGACAAGAGCTGTCCTTGAAAGGGCAGTTCTTGAAAGAGCTTTCTCAGCCCCACCTGTTGTGGGGAGAGTAAGGGAAAGGAGTTTGTAAGCCACTCTGAGACTCTAAGGGTGTGTTCAGACGGATCTTTTGATCTGCCATAGGAACGACTCCCTTGCGGATCAAAAATGCACGACCAGACAGAAACATCTGCGAAATATTCCGGTCCCATAGGCATCCCATTCTGCTGCGCCTCCAATCCTGATTTAAAAAGTAGCAGTTTCAATGTAGGGTTTTCGCTTACCCGCGCAACAACTGCAGACTTTCTTCCGTCTGGTCACTCCATTAGCACGCGATGCTCCCGTCGGCTTGGTCTGACGTCAGACCGAGCCGACGGGGGCGCGATTTTTAAAAAATTGAAACCCCATGTGCGCTTTAATGAGGAAACGCATTCAGCGATAAGCGCTACGAGGAATGTAATATTCATGCTTATTTCTTTTAGGGACAAGACGTTACCGCGAAGGGAGATGGAGGGGGGGAAGGACTGTTCTAACTTGCAAAATAGTCCCTCCATTGATCATGATGGCAAGGGGGAGGACCGGGACTTTGCTGAAAACCCTCCGCGATCGCCTCAGTTCTCCAAGGAGGCGCAGCCTTGCCTATGCGAATGTACAAAACTTTTTTTAAAAAAATCCTCGGTGGATGCCGTGTAGACAAATCACGGTGGGAACAACGCGCGGTGAGGCTATTTCATGGGGGGGTGTCTGGTCGTGCTAGGCTGGATTAAAAAAATCGGGATAAAATTTTAGGAGGGCTCATGGCGCGATTGACTGGCCGTCTGAACGCAGCCTAAGTGAAGGGTGGGGTATAAATCCAATCTCTTCTTCTCAGTGGCAGATTAACCATTAAACAGACTAAGCACGTGCTTAGGCCACCAGGGCCAAAAGAGGCACCACAAAGTTGGGAAAAGGGTGAAAAAATGTAGAAAAATGCCTTTCAGGTCATGAATATTGGAACTTCGATACATTTAACTTGTGAAATATTAAAATAGATGTTGTATTGCATTTTTGTCGAACTTTATGTAGCCAAAGTTTGGCTTAGTTTGTACAGTATATTGTGTTATCATATGAATAAATTTTTGTATTGCTGCAACCTGCATTGTATATCTGGCCAGACAGGTCAAGAACTAAAATGGACTGGGTCAGTGTGGAAAGGAGGGAGGCACCAATAGGGTTCCCAAGTACTTACCACAGGGGACGCATGCTCCCTGGCTGGACCAGTCCTCCTTGTAACGCGCCATGCCGTCGCCAGGAAATGACACCAGGTGACGCTCTGGCAATGGGGCTGAAAACTCGAGTTTCCAGCCACATTGCCAGAGCGTCGCCTAGCGTCACTTCCTGGCGATGGCATGGTGCTCTGCACCTGTCCTTCCCCCAGAGATGGTCCTGCAAGGACGTATCCATCTGCCGCCAGCACACGGTAAGTTCTTGGCAAGCCTAGGCACCAAGATTGGTCAGTGCTTAAGGCACCAGTGAGCTTTAATCTGCCCCTGCTTCTTCTTCTTCTTCTTCTTCTTCTCCCCTACTCTTTTTATCTGAATATGTTGAGGATTGAACCTAGGACCTTCTACATGCCAAGCAGATGCTCTGCCACTGAACCATGGCCTCTCCCCTGCCCTGGACACTCTTGCCCTGGATCTTTCTACAGATCTGAGAAAATCCCAGGTTTAAAAAAAAATTAAAATCTAAAAAGCAACAACAACACACATATGGGTGTGTGTGTTAAAGCCTTCCAAAATGATAGAAGCAGCACCTGTAGCTTTAAGAACATGGCCACTGCTAAGTGACCACAGAAGTATTGCCACTCTTCAAGCATAGGTTTCTATCAATAAAAGTCAGGGTGATGGGGCAGGGTCTTTTCTAGGGCTATTTTGGCCGAAGAAGAAGAAGAAGAAGAAGAGGAGAGGAAGAGATTGGATTAATACTCCACCCTTCACTCGGAGTCTCAGAGCAGCTTACAAACTCCTTTCCCTTCCCCTCCCCACAACAGACACCCTGTGAGGCAGGTGGGACTGAGAGAGCTTTGACAGAAACTGCTCTTTCAAGAGCAGCTCTGACAGAACTATGGCTTGCCCAAGGTCATCCAGCAGTTGCAAGTGGAGAAGTGGGGAATCAAACCCGGTCCTCCCAGATTAGAGCCCACATACTTAACCACTACACCAAACTGGCTCTCTTTGAGGGAAGACTCATCAGGATCACACCTGGCAGCACCCAATGGGTTACTTGCATGACTCACCCAGGCCTGCCTGCTTGTTGCTATTCAACAGCAGCCATCCCACAGTAGCCAGTGCAGTGTAGTGCTTAGAGTCTTAGACTAGGATCTGGAAGACCCAGATTTGAATCCCTGCTCTGCAAGGGAAGCTCACTGGGTGACTTTGGGCTAGTCACACACTCTCAACCTAACCTACCTCACAGGATTGTTGTGAGGATACAGTGGAGGAGAGCAGAATGATGTAAGCTTCTTTGGGTCCATATTGTAGAAAAAAGGTTGGGTATAAATGAAGTATATGAATAATAATATAGCTGAAAGGGGTTAGATAAGAGGTAGGTTGGTTGGGAAGGAGAAAAAGGAGTAGGGAAAGGTGAGGATATGGGAGCTGTCAGAAGGAAATACTGTAGGAAGGGACACAGGGAAAAATGAGATGTCCTCCAAGGTTTCCCACAGTACCACAGTGGCTAGTTCGGCCAGCAGAATTCCGCTCAGCCAGAGTTTTCCTGGTGAGAGGCTTCCAGGGGGCAGGAAGGAGGGAAAGCTGAAGACAGGGGCAGATAGGTTGCCTAATAGATGAGAACACGCAGGAAAAGGAGAGGACAGCAGAAGCTTTTAGGAAGGGGAAAGAAGAAATAGTGGGGGAGGGGAAAATGAGATTACCCCCCCCCACACACACACAAGTTTTTGCAAGTCACCTGCTTGTTCCATAAATGTTTGATGTAATTTCATATCTTCACATTACTTAGGAAGCGTTGTAAAGTACACTGGATTGGGGAGGGGATCATGACTACACTGGAGTTCTGTGCAAGCCCAGCATCTGCTTTTCACTGACATAGGTGGGCTATTTTTAGAAATAACCTTTTGGCCTGAGAAAGGAGACAGCTTGCTTGAATTTCAAACCACTTTCCAGTGGCAGAAATCCTCACTTGTGCCCCCCCCCCATCAGCCTTCAAAGAATTTCCACCACACATAGCGGTTTGGGAATATGGGCCGTTGGGAAGAGCAATGCAACTTCTTTATTTGCCTATTGGGAGGAATGTATGTAGCTGGCTCCCTCACTATAACCTTGTCAGGTTGCGGATCACGTGGGCTCTTCATTTTTGCACTGGGAGAAGACTGGTGGTGGGAAGCTTTTTAGAAGCCTCAGTGTTTGCTCCATGTGACTGCTTTGTTGACGAAAGGCCTGAGCTGGAGAAGTAGTACTCAGGAGCTACAAAGAAAGCAATTCTCATTGGATTCCCATTGAGGACTTTGCTGCTGCGCTGTTTACCTTGCTCAGCTCACTTCTTCTGTTGTGCCCCCCTCCCAATCCTCTTTTTGGCACAAATTACTTCCTGGGGAGGAGGTTTGCCTCTCGACCAACTCTCTGTATTGAATATAACTTCTTCTGGTAGGGGTCCTCCTCCTACCCTCTGTTGACTGAAATCACTTTTGAGTAAGAGGGTGGTTGCAGAAATTCTCACCTTGGAGACCTGGATTGGAGGAATTGTGGATGGGCCAGATTCTGCAAGAAACAATGCTTCCAAGAAACTGGTTGCAGGACTATAGGAGCTATCTTCTGCAAACCAAATTTTGCTAGAGGACAGCACTTTCAAAACCCAGGACGTTAGCTGAGAGCTGAACTCTTAATGAACAGTGCGTAAGGCCCTGACCAGAAAGGCCATCACTCATCTCTAGGCTCTGGACCTTTGGTTTGGGAAGGGAAAGGAATTCTGAGGGTGGGGGAGTACCACATCTGATAGTAAAAATTGTGTTTTCCTCTGTTACAATAAATACAGTTGGTTTGCTTTAATCAAGGCGTGTGAGTAGAGGGGAGGGGTTCTTTAGGAAATGGATTTCTAGCCCTTCACCTTGCCTTGAATTGCAGCACCTGGGTTACACACATAACCTGAAATCTTTGAATAGCTCTGAACTGAGGCCTGGTTTAGACAGGCAGCAGAATGAAATGGTGATGAAGTGGCAGCATGCTGAGGTTGCAGAAGAGATTTTGGACTACAGGGGTGGGATTACATCATCATTCCCCCTCATTAATGACTTTTAAATGGAAGAGTAGCATTGTATGTGATGGCTAGGTGATACTTTTTCTCCCTGATGTGTACATTTTTAATTTGTGGGGAGTTTTTATATGGAGGAACATTAAAAAAGCAGCTCTCCCCACTTACAGTCTAGTGGTATAGCTATGGTTGCCAGCTCCGGGTTGGGAAATAGCTAGAGATTTGGAGGGTGGAACCTGAGAAGGGCAGCATTTAGGGAGGGACTTTAACAGGGTATAAGGCTATATCCACCTCCCAAAGTGGCCATTTTCTCCAGTGGAACTGACCTCTGTCAGCTGGAGATCAGTTGTAAGAACAGGAGTTCTCCAGCTACCACCTGGAGACTGGCAACCCTAGGTACAGCTCATTCAGTCTCCTCAGAATTCGTTGACAATCATTTTGCTATGTATGTAGACAAGGCCTTAATGGTAATTTATGGTTGCCAACAGGCCTAGAAAAAAATGTCCTTTTCCTTTAACAGAGGATTAATTTATGGAAATAGGCATGGAGGTAGATAATATCACATGAAGTTTCTGTTTAAGGAACAGAATATTTTTTCTCTAGGCAGTTGACAACCCTATTTCCCATCCTTGAGGGAGTATTCTGCTTGTCAGCCATCTTTTTATCTGAAGAACTTGGATATGTCTTCTGACTAGGGTTGCCAATCTCCAGGTGGGTTGTTGAAAGGAAGCAAACAACCGTGGGGTATAGTGCCAAAAAAAAAAAGGTTCTTCACCAACTTGTAAATTCTAGTCATATCTCATAGTCACATTTATCACATCCATTAGTGTGATGGATTTGATGAATGTGACTATGAGATATGACTAGAGTGTTTGCCAAATGGATTAACATTATATGGGTATTTCAACACCACCCACTTTGATAAAGGTATACACAAAACGAGATGTAATGTGCATGGTTTATTGGTGTTGATGGAGTTTGAATTGCTTCCAGTAAACTGAGTACTGAAAAAAGAATTTACAAGTTGGTGAAGAACCTTTTTTTGGCACTATACATCACAGTTGTTTGCTTCCTTTCTACTTCCATCCTGTGATCTCTTTCTGTGGTTTGCAATCTCTAGGTGGGGTCTGGAGATCTCCCACTATTACAACTGATCTCCAGACAATAGAGATCAGTTCCCCTGGAGAAAATGGCTGCTTTGGAGTGTGGACTCTATAGCATTGTACCCTGCTGAGGTCTCTCCCCTAGCCAAACCCTGTCCCACTGGTGGACCTCCTGATGGCACCTGGTATTTTTGGCCACTGTGTGACAGAGTGTTGGACTGGATGGGCCATTGGCCTGATCCAACGCTGGCTTCTCTCATGTTCTTTCCCAGGCTCCATCCCCCAAATCTCCAGGTCTCCCAATCCAGAGCTGGCAACTCTTCTTCTGACCTGGCATTGGACTGGTGCATGGAATATGAATTTCAGAATCATTAAGGCTTTTTGGAATTCAGCGACCCAAAGAAGTTGGAGTCGATAGAAACTCTATTATCTCTCCCCCTGGAAAAACAGTTGCTACGCTAAGCTGGATATGATTAGTTTTCACAGAGTCAGGATTTCTCAGATGGCACATTCTCCAGCATTCTGAAAGGCAACATCAAGTAGTGCTGTTTTTAGCCCAAGTCAGCTGATTGACAGTGTGGAGGTGCCCACAGATAGAATGTCATTGGCAATGCATCACAGTTATTTCCCTTGTGCTTCCCTACTGTTTTTATCAGCTGTGTAATGCAGTTTTCTTCCTCTAGATGATTAGTATCCTGCTGTTTCCTGTGTTAATTGTTCAGTTCAGTTTATGTTTAAAAAATACAGATAAGGATTCATATTCCGTTCTCTGAAATTGCTTAAGCCTTTACACAGTCATTCTGCTAGTGGCAGGCTAAGTAAGGCTGCCTACTTGGAGGATATTTTGAAAAACAGAAACACAGAAGATGTGCCTGCTGCCTACAACTTGGTTATGCACGAATTACATGGTAACACAATTCTGTCTCCTAATGGATGGAGAATAAAAACTGTTCTCATTACAAATTTGTTTGCCATTTGTTTGAGATTAAATTACTGCTGTGCAGAATTGTCTACCATTCCTCCATTGAACTTAGCCTGGGGCATGCCAGAACCCCTCTCCAGCAACTCAGACATAAATATTAAGATCCTGCAGTATGCTCAGAGTTAACAACTTTTGTTTTTAAGAATTTAGAACCTCAAGCTGAGTGCTTCTACGTCAGAGTTCCTTTACCCAAGTAGAAAGATTTTTTTGCTCCAAAAGTCCCCTAGCACAATTTAGAATGCCTATACTTCATTTGTTTATTTTCTTATTTAAGCATTTTTGGGCCACTTGTCTTCTTAAGGGGACCTCAAGAGACTTCCAGAAAGGAGAAGAAAGTTCCAGATGGCACAAACAAATAGAGAAAACACAAATGAATCTGAGCTGGCTCAAGTCTACCCACCTGATTACCACAGGTCCCAGGCTGTGAACCATGGGCCCAGAGCCCTTTGACCATGCTCAAGGATTCTTGACTCTTACCTGATCCGAGCTATGTACCTGCAGACAGAGAAAATAAAGACAGCTCCATAAAGAACACTCACTTTTGTCTATCTAGATATTAAGGCTGGGAAATTCCTGGTGATTTGGGGTGGAGCCTGGTGAGGGCAGGGTTTGGGGATGGGAGGGACTTCAGCAGGGTACAATACCATAGAATCCACCCTACAAAGCAGCCATTTTCTTCAAGGGAATGAATCTCTGTGAACTGGAGATCAGTTCTAATTCCAGGAGATCTACAGGCCCCACCTGGTGTTTGGCAACCCCATAAAATATAACATGGAATCCAGCTTTATGTGCTTGATCTTTTGCCTGCCTAAGGTAGAGACAGCCATGAGAACAGCCGACACTGTTCTGGAAGAGCACTATCTTGGAACAAGATAGCTGCTAGTTTCTCATCTGAGTGCGGGGGGTGGGGGTGGGGGACTTTGGGCTCTGTCCTGCATTGGTATTCATGGCAACAACAAAGGTGCAGTCTTAACAAATGCATGGTGCCAGACACCTCTGTGGCACTTTATTTCCACTTGACCCCCATGTCGTGCTTCACTACAGTCTTCTCACTAAAAGTCATTCCACATAATGTTTCTTTGTATATGTGCATCCTAAGAGCTAAAAATGACTCTGTTGGATTTTGGCTTTGCATCTTTTAATTTAGGAATCTTGCCAAGAAAATAAAATGAGGGATGGCCAACAACCTAAAGCTTGTCTCCAATACTTCATACTGCAATAGTGCCCATTATCCTATCAGAAACCCTGTTTGCTGCTGCCATTTTTAGGCACTTATCTGTGTTAAAAGTTAATACCTCAGCCAAAATTAGCATCCACACTCAATGAACTGCCTTTCCCCCTTCCCCAAATTTTCTTTTTTCAGTCAGAGCATTGTCATGTTACATAGTTTGAACCATGGTCATAATAGAAGGGAACATGGACCTTCCTTATCTAGGGGTGGACATTTAATTTGTCCTATGTTTTCATCAAAGTCAAGTTCCAAGCCACACATTCCCAGTTTTCCCAGTAATTTCTAGTCTAACTGCTGTGTTAGCTGTAGATGCCAGCTACTGTACATAAATCTTCTGCATGCCAAGCAAGGTTTCTATCAAAAAGGCTTCGTTAATGAATAATAGGACATGGCAATGGAAATACCAAATCTGTCCCTAGTTTGTTCTTTTGGGGTTTTAGCAAAAACACCAAACCTGGACCACCAGAAATAATTCTCTTTTTCTTGTGCCATTCCCTCTAACTAGGCCACAGAGAACAGGCCATCCACCCTCCATTTAATCTTCAAGCTCTGCCCTTGAGTTTCTGTAATGCCACAGATGGTGGAGGCAGGGGAGACAATAAGAAGAGTCCATCAGCCCTCCTCCAGCCCTATCCTTAGCCTGGAACTTGGCAGAGGCCACTCAACACCCAATATTTGGAGAATTCCTTTTGAGTCTCTGATTCTATCTAGGAAGTGCAGTTTGCCAGAGTTTGGAAGCCAGGAGATTTTTTTTTATATGCTAATTACAACTTGCATTGTTTGAAGGTCCTCTACTGAGCAGGAGCCATGGACTCAGTAGTCCTGGCAGGCATTTAGTGACATAACTTGTTGTAAAGTGCATGCTTCTTTTGGATAATTCCTTGATAATGTCAATCATATTTTGCTAAATCTGCCCAATAAAAACATTCTATAAAACACTGACATACTATAAAACAAAGCCAGTAGGCAGACATTGAAATGTTGAACCATCTCACCTATGGTTCCCATGGAGGAAGAGCAGTTCAGAATGCATGTGTTAAACGTGTCCTGCTTTTGAAGAGCCTTAAAGACTAACAGATTTATAGCAGTAGAAGCTTTTGAGGGCTAGAGCCCACTTTGTCAGATTCATGGAGTGAAACCTCAGTCAGCTTATGCTTCAATAAATCTGTTAGTCTTTAAAATGCCACAAGACTCCTTTTTGTTTTTACTGCTGCTGACTAACAGAGCTGCCTCACTGGATTTTATTATTATTTTATAAATTCTGCTTTGGATTATTGCCTATACATTTATCTAGATAAAGACAGGCATGAAAAAGCTGGGTTATAGATACCATAAATAAATATTATAGGATCCCCATTCCTGGTCAGTCCCTTTCACTTATTCTTTTGGGATCTCTTTTAGATTGCCCACACTTTCTGCCTCCCAGTTATTTGTCTTTATATAATTGATTGCATTACTGGCCTTTAATACTGCATATATAATATTTCAGCACTTCCCTTTGCACTGTGACAGGAGTAAGTCCTGGAAAATTGTATGTATGTGATACTTGACACCCCAAATGCAGCAATTGTCAACAAGCTCAAGGGCAGTTTGACAGTCTTACATGCATTTGGAAAATGTCTGAAATTATGGCAAAGTACATTTATAGGGCATTTACAGGCCCAGATTTACATTCTGTAGCTCTACTAAAGATAGGGAATTGGATCCGGATTTAATTTTGAAATGGCAGAATGGGACTTTCCTGCTTCATAACTCCCTCTGCAGCTCACTGATCTTAACAAAATGCTGCTCTTGGGGGATAGGGGACTTGGAAGAATGACACAAAGGAGCTCTGGGGGAACTGGTGGAACTTGCCAATTTAGTCTGGGTGCAGTCCAGGGTTTTATAATGCAGGTTTGTACAGCTGTGTTGCCTCAATAGTAATATTTTAAGCTTTGATTTTTGTACTGGTCACACTTTTAGACAGACTGAGAAAGAAATGCATTAGAGTATCAGAGAAAGTGGTTCTGAATTTCCTTTGTGATTTTTTTTCTTTCTGTTCATGATAAGTCACCTGACCTGGTACTATGCTACAGGAAGGACCTGCCACTGTTGCATACAATACTTAATGTGTTCCGGGATTCTTTCCCATTTGGATGTCAAAGCCAAACAGCACATTCCTATTATAGGAACTGCAAAATAGCTCATTTACTGCAACAAATTTCCTGCAAGATTTGTATTTGCGAACCATAATGTCACTGATTCTTATTGTGTGTGATGGCTTTTCTCCTTTACCTTGACATGATGCACGATAGCCTTTATGTAAGGGCCTCAATACTTAAGTCAATGCCAAATGTCAAGTGATCAATCCATCAAGTAGCTGGTGATTCTAGTTGTATTTAATGGGTTTTTCCCCGGCTGTTTGCCTGCAAAAGAAAAGATGGAGTACTGTATTGATGACTAATACACAGCACAGGTACCTTGTCTTTAAAAAATGATTGGGAACTTGCTAGAAAGTTTCACACTAATATGGCCATATTGATTGTCATCATCTGTGGGTATTTTCATTTGTTGCATGTATCAGTACAATCACAGCATTTAGTCAACATTCATCTTTAGAAATCCCATAATATCTTCATATAAGAAATCTGTATATCTTTTTACTTGCTCCTTTTAAAAAACTCATTTTTTTCCCTGGCCATTTCATTGTCAACCATGAGAGCTAGAAACTTTAAAAACTTAAAACTGGAATTTTCAGTATTATAATAACGCTCAGTTGGCTACAAGAACTATTTCTAAGATGAGCGGGGCAGAGTGAGATGAAACTCAGTAGGAAGGAAACTATGGCAAAACCCTTACTGTTCTCCATTAGACCATCAGTGCCAAGATTGTTACTAATGATTAAATCACTAACCTCAATGAAATCAATGCTACGTTACGATTTATTTTCTAACCTTGTGGTATCACAGACTAGAATAGCCTGCTTGCCCTGTGTGCTAATGTCTTCTTTATAGGTCACGGCTGCCTAACGGAGAAGAAGGGGGAAAGTCTTACCAGCGTCTAACGAGTTAAAGCATTTTCATGCCTCAATGAATACAGTACTAGTTAATTGCATAGAAGTCACCAAGGTCACACTCCTTCTAGCATGTCAATGCTAATTTCCAGTAGACTCAGCCTGAGCCTTCTTGTCTTGGACTGTAGGGAATTTAAGACAGAGGCTGATACATACTGGTAGCAGAACAAAGGCACTGATACACAGAGGATGCCTATATATATTTTCTTAAAATGGAATTTGAGGGACGAGAGAGAGAGAGAGAGAGAGAGAGAGAGAGAGAGAGAGAGAGAGAGAGAGAGAGAGAGAGAGAGAGAGAGAGAGAGAGAGAGAGAGAGAGATGCTATCTTAAAATATTGAAAGACACTAAAAAGCATGATTGCAGAGCTCAGATGGGTTTAGAGTTACCAAACAGTAAAATGGATTTTTTCCTCTGTATGGCTGTCAAACAAAGCTAAATTAAAGTTGATGGGGGCACCGAGGCAGTAATAATTTGAGGGCCCCCTGGAGTACAGGGATACACAGTGGAATGTTTACTCCTGTTAAGGGTATCTTATTCTTCTTTTCACTTCCCTTCTGCTGTCAGCCTATTGAGCTATAGCTGTACTTAGCTCTGCAGTACAGAACACTTTCTGTAAAGAAAGCAGCTTTTGGAGGTGCCTTTATTGGCACAGAGAACTAGGATGTGGGCACACCAGTAGCTTGGCTTCAGGTTAACCACAGTTCAGACTTCACTTCTGCTGTAGCTTCATTGTATGGTCTTGGTCAAATCACTGTCTCTTCTACCTCTGTGAAATGGGAACAATATCAAGTGTTGGTGCGGAGGAAGGAGCTGTTGCAGGAGCCTCCACGGACTTTCAGACACAGAGGAAAGGTTTTGATTTGTTCTCTTTCAAACAGTCACCCTCCAAGACTGGAAACCACTTTTGCAATTCTCTTGAGACTTAACAGTGGTGTGTTATGTTATTTGGAGATGGGAAGTAAAGGGCTTAATGAAATATGTAGAAGGAAAGTTCACCGCTCTTGGAGCCACAGGCAAATGCAATGAATTAGGGATGTTCTACTTTGTGGTTAATTCGGCCCTAATTAAGGAGAAGTTTATAACCTATTTTATAGGCAAACTTTCTAGTTTGGTCACCTGTCTTTTAATCCTTGTATTTGTAGTCCTAATCCTGTTGCATTGTGGATTAGACGTCTCATGCTATTTGACTGCATTGTTTTACACTGGTGTTTCCCAACTTGTGGGTCAGGACCTAAAAGTGGGTTGCAAAGTCTGAAGGTGGATCACAGGCCATCTTTCCCTAATGGCACTCACTACCTTTCGATTATTTTTCTGTCATCTTCTTCCCTGCAGACTTCTCACATTATCATCTCCCACTTCCTTTGGGACAACAATGAGAAAGAAAAACAATCCTTCCAGCAATGGGGGTGGGGGGGAGGCTGAAGCTGTTCAGTGCACCTGGGGAAACATGGGGTCCATCCTTCAGCAGTCCAATCTCTTGGTCAAAGGCTGGGATGTAACTTCCACAACGCCAGGCCGTGTACTTCAAAATGCCACTTTTGGGGCAGCCACACCCTTTTGTGCAATGTTTGTTGGTTTTTCAAAAATATCTTGCTGGCTACTGTAGAAAATGCAATGCTGAACTAAACAGGCTCCAAGGTCACAGTTCACCTAAGAAGCCAAATAAACCCACCTTGGATTGGGTCATCATGCCAAATAAATTTGGATTTGTGGGTTGCCATACCAAAAAGGTTGGGAACCATTGTTTTGCACTGCGTAATCCACCTTGAGTTTCAGTGAGATAGGTGGGCAATGAATAATAAAGTGTTAAAATCGTGTTACAACATCTCAACACAGTAGAGAGGTTCCGTCTTCTTGTATATCAGAATGTATATATATATATTTGGTCCTTAAATTTAAAAATAGATCTTTAATGGCCTCTAGGCTAAGAAGATTATGCCTACACTGTTGAAAAGTACTGAGACTGATGAGTTATTTCAGCTCTCACATACTTTATTTAGATCAGGAACAAGACAACCTAAGCCGGCTCGCAGGCCGGCTTTTATTCCCAAGTGAACCCACACCCCAAACACACACACACCCGGTGATTCGCTATTTACATTGATTGAGTTACCTCCTGCTCCTCAATTGGAGGGGAGCTAGGATCCTCTAGTCCATTGTCTTTCGGGGCGAAGCTCAGGCCCTTCGCCTGGCCACATGGTGGACCGGTTAGAACCAGTCCAAGCACATGGCTGCCCTGAGTCCATGTTCTCAAGTGGATACATTACAACTGTGTAAATATTGACTGTTTTATATCCATGTAGTCAGGTGTGGATTAACTTTAATGCTATGCTTATAGAGCAGCCAAATTAGGCCTTCAGAACTTGGATGGACATAATGGGAATTCATATCAAAAGGCAAAATCTTATTGCTAATTTATACAGGCATTTCAAACCAATTTCCTTTCCTGTTTATCTTAAAGAGCTGGTATGAGGTAGAGAAATATAGCATTAATTTAGATGGTGCTTGCTTGTGTGAGGTCAGCATAGTCATCAGCTCCTTCAAATAAAAATAGATACACTTCAAGAAATGTTCCCTCTAAGCTGAGTTAGTGTGAGCTAGCTCACAGTTTTTTAGCCTCTGGCTTACACATTTTTGTCTTAGCTCAGGAAGGATGGCTCCAGAGCAAACTAACTTATGCAGTAGTCAAATTGCTCACTCACAACTTTAATGCCAGTAGCTCACAAAGCAGAATTTTTGCTCACAAGACTCCACAGCTTAGAGAGAATATTGACTTCAAGTACACTTCATAGATACACTTCAAGTACACTTCATTTCTTTACTTATATTTAAGGTTCTCTCCTCAGCTATAGCATGCCTTTTGGCTTTTGTTCCTCTTCCCCACTTTGTCTTTTTGAGGCAGCCTCATCTCCTGCTGGCCTAGCTTTACTTCTGTTCTGAATTAGGTCATCTCCTTCAGCTTTTCAGAATGCCTCTTCAGAATCCAGTAGTTGTTGTTTGTTGCCTGTGACTCCTGTGGAAGTTTTCACAGTTAAACTACAGTTGTCATAATGCTGTGCCAATACAGGAATATTGAGTGGGTTGGAGAGACTTGGGGTACTGAATTACTCCTCCACTGTCATGCTTCTTGACACTGTGCATTTCTACACTGGCACAGGAGTTGTATTGGCATTGTGATCATCTGGTGGCAGCATGCGCTGGCACTGGCATATCTCCCACTTAACCCACATCAGGGTTAGTTGCTGCTCTCCTAAGCTATATAGAGACAGGAATTAGTATTTGACTCTCAATATTCCACACAGTGCTAGTCATGCTCAGTGCTACATAATCCTTCTGATTTTCTGTACATGGTCACTGTCAAAATGGGATTGCCTAACATTGTAGTTTGGAGAATAAGATCATGGATGGCCACAGTTCTACAGACATAAGGATCACCACTAAATGTAACCCCTTATCATGTTGATTGTATTTATCTGTGTTAATGCTGTAAATCACCCAGAGCCCGCTTGTGGGGTTGGGCGATTCAGAAATTAATTAATTAATTGATTGATTTCACTTTATCTGTGAAATGTACATTTTCAACTCAAATACGATACAGGTAAGTCATACAAATCTACCTCCAAAATCGTATGGCTAGATCTGAATATATAGGGAAGTTGTTTGATACAGTGACAAAAACATAACTAAGAAAATGAGAGAAGCCAATGTTGGATCAGGCCAATGGCCCATCCAGTCCAATACTCTGTCACACAGTGGCCAAAAATACCAGGTGCCATCAGGAGATCTAGCAGTGGGGCCAGGACATTAGAAGCCCCACTGTGCCCCCCCAAGCTCCAAGAATACAGTGCATCACTTGCCCCAGACTAAGGCTGAGATTACACACATTTAAATAATGCAGTTCCAATCCAGTTTCACAGCTCATTCCAACTGGATTTTACTGTATGAAATGGCAAAATCCAGTTGGAAAATGTATTGAAAGAGTATTGAAAGTGCATTATTTAGTATGTGTGATTGCAGCCTGAGAGTTCCTATCTATATCTTGGGGCTAATAGCCACTGATGGATCTCTGCTCCATATGTTTATCCAATTCCTTCTTGAAACCGTCCATGCTTGTAGCCACCACCACCTCCTATGGCAGTGAATTTTATGTGTTAATCACTCTTTGGGTGAAGAAGTACTTCCTTTTATCTGTTCTAACCCAATTGCTCAGCAATTTCATTGAGTGCCCATGAGTTGTTGTATTGTGAGAAAGAGAGAAAAGTACTTCTTTCTAGACCTGCTCTATCTCATGCATAATCTTATAAACCTCAATCATGTCACCCCTCAGCCAAGCATTTTAACCTTTCTTCATACGGAAAGTGTTCAACCCTTTTATCATTAGAGGATAGTATTCACTGCACACAGTGATAGTTTCCATGCTAGTTATAGAGTGGTTGAGGGTATAGTCCCGTACTGATTAGTCAACTGGTATGGCATTGTGGCTACGAGAATGAGCTGTGACTCAGGGAGTCCCCAGTTTAAATCTTATCTCTGCCATGAATTTAGTAGCTATAAGCAGGGCTTTTTTTGTAGAAAAAGCCCAGCAGGAACTCATTAGCATATTAGGCAACACCCCTGACAGCACAGCTCATTAGCATATTAGGCCACACCCCATATCACCAGAAATGTGGTCATCCAGCCACACCCACCTTTTGCTTCTTATTCTGTTTACCTTGTTTGTTGTCAAAACCCAGGGCTTTTTTTGTGGCAGGAACTCCTTTGCATGTTAGGCCACACACCCCTAATGTAGCCAATCCTAATGAATTTTTGCTGTTGGGTGTGGCCTATTATGCTAATGAGTTCCTGCTGGATGTGGCCAACTCGGGAGCCAGCTGGAACTCCGTTCCTGTGTGTTCCTGTCCCAAAATCGCCCTGGCTATAAGCAAGCCAATCTTTCTTGGCTACAACCTCCCAAATTGCAGTATGGAGACAATCACAATATTGGCCTATCCTACAGAGCTGGTGTGAGAACTGCAACAAGAAAATGCACATGAAGCACTTGTGGGTAATCACTCAAAGAGGAAACCCAGGCTTGAAAGCTTCCTTGATTGTGAGTTTCTCCTTGTCATTTTCCTCAAGGCTCCCTCAGAGACTCTTCCCCCAACCCTACTTTCTCTTCTCCCTTTCTCCCTCCAACCACTGATATTCTTCTATCAAGAGAGACAGACCAACAGAGTCTCAGTAGGGGCTACACTTAAAATATTGTTTACTTCACAAAATCCACAACTCTAAGTAAGATGATAACCATAAGTATAGAGGCCATTTTAGAGAGCTTTTCCTATATTAGATGGGATGGATATACATCACTGAAACTAGAGTCCAACAGCTCTTTGTTTATTGTATTGGCCTTCATACACCAGGTAAGTTTCAGCCATTTCAGAAAGAATTGGTCTCAGCCAGTGCCTTGGAATTGATAAATGCTCCAGCGCTGCCTGACACTTCTGCTTAATACCTGTTCTGTGAGGGGAAAATACAGTCCCATTCTCCCAATGTAAATCTTCTTCATTTGAACAAAAGGTGCTGCCTGAAAGCTATTAGTAGCTGCAAGGCCGCTGTTGGTTCTCACTAGAAAGTGTTGTCTCAGCACAAAAAGGCTTAAGTTAGGGGGCTTGTGTACAACCACACACATACCAAAAAAAAAAAAAAAGGCAGATGGTGTAGGATACTGGTGAGAATCATTGGGGCTGTGCTGCTAAGCAACCAATTACGCTGGCATGATTTATTCTCATGACAAGATTCCACACAAAGCAATTAAGCGGTGTCAGTGATGCACACTATCCACCTCAGGGGGACATGATTATTCATTCATTTCCTAGCTGGTGGGATCAAGCACACTTCAGAGGTAAGAATGGTTCTTTTTTAAAAAATGATGCAGAGAATTCTTAGGCAATGATTAAAATGCATCTATTCTCTGCTGCTGAATGAGGCACAATTCTGGTGTTTGCAAGGATAAGTGCAAGGGGGCAGATTTCCTGTGCCAAACCAGGCTGACCAGAACCTGTTGTACTCTCTACTCTTACCAGGTACAAAGAGCGAATCAGAGACAGGACCAGGCTAACACTGCAACCCTGTGCTGAGTACTCCTGTGTAAACCCACTGAAATCAATAGAGTTTGACTGTCCATATAGGATGACACACTGACTGTGACCCATAGTCGACAGTTGGAAGACTTGGAGGATGCATATGGTCAAGCCATGGGAGAAAGTGGAAACCCTTTGTCTGGAGGCAATGCTTGGCCCAGACTCACCCAGACCCCCACCAGCCATGGCAGGACCTTCCCTGATGATCACATCAGCAGGCACTCTGCCCCCCCAACCTGACAACCCTAGGCACTCACCTGAGGCTGGGAGGAGCAGAGCCAGTTCAGCTGCTGGAAGGAGAGCCAAGGCGAGTAGGCCCAGGGGCTGCTGAGGGCAGGAGTCAGCCTAGGTTCATCCTGACAAGGCCAATGATGTCATTGGCCAGCAATAGCCTGGTGACATGCCCCAGCAGCCCCTAAGACTGCCTAGGAAGCGGATCCCACCCCCAGACCCAACAACATACACACACATGAAAGTTCATACTCTGCCACAGATTTTGTTAGTCTTTAAGGTGTTACTGGACTCTTGCTCTTTATCAAAACTCTATGGTTTCCATAGTGCTACAGCATTGCCCCCAGAGCAATTACATCACTTCCGGATCACATTGAAAGTTGCATCACTGTGTGGGGATGATGATCACACCCCCTCTGGTACCCCACCTGACCTGGTCTAGACCTTGTCCCTAGTTCTTCACCTTTTCTGCTCCTGGGGTATTGGGGGAAATCATGGCAGGGAAGGCAGCAGACATATCCATGCTGGGGCCTCCTTGAGGGCTCTTGTGGCTCAGGGTGTGGAGTTGGTTTAGTGAAAGTTCCCTTCGGGAGGCATTGAGGAATCCACTTTGCAGGAGTGTCTGTCAGGGTGGGGTTCAGGGACACATCCCCCTCCTCCAGTGAGGACTCATCTTCCCATGCTAACCCCAGGGCAGTTCTTGACAGTGAGTGGTTACTTACCATTCTGCATGATGGAGCCCATTTCAGGGTTGTTGTTGTTGTTTTTTAAAAAATTCAGGATAAAGTCTTCTAGAGTTTGCTTTTCCTAATTGTCAAGTCTGAAAACTACCTACCTACAGTAGTGTTTATTCCATTTATCCAATCTAATACATTACCTACCATCTAGGGTTGCCAACTTCCAGTTGGTGTCTGGAGATCTCCCACTGTTACAACTGATCTCCAGGTGACAGAGATCAGTTCACCTGGAGAAAATGGCTGCCTTGGGAGGTGAACTCTCTGGCATTATACCCCATTGAAGTCCTAGCCCTCCCCAAGTTCCACCCTGAAAATCTATAGGTATTTCTCAGCCCAGTGCTGAGAACCCTAGATAAAAGGTATCTCTTTGTTCTGTTGTTCCCTTTCCCCACTCCCCTTCTGTAACTCTATGCATAAAAATGTCGAAATTTATTTCCTTTCTTTCATTGCATTCTAGGAAATGAGCTCTCACTCATGAATGCTCATGATGTAATAAATATTGTTAGTCTCTCAAATGCCACTAGATTTCTATAGTGTAAAAAGTATACATAACATAGATTCAGGACCTGAACGCCTCCACCTTCTACCTCAAACAAAACTACATTTCCCAGCAGTCTCATCAACAGACCTAGAACTGGGTTTTTTGTCTATTTCCAGGGTGGTAATCTGAGACAGGCCCTGGTCCAGTAGTGAGGGCATGTATTGTCTCTGGAAATGGCTTACAGAAAAGTAAACTCATATACAAAAGAGGCAAATTGTACATTTCCAACTGCTGCATCCTCAGTCTCTGTGCACTTCCTTGTTATAGGTCCAAAATTGGTCAGAGGGGTCATTCCAAGATGCCTTTAAAGTTCTTTAAGTGCAGATCCTGGAGCCACTGATTTGGACTGGAGCCTTGAAGGGGAGATGACAAGCAACAGTTTTAGTTCAAAATTAAGCAGGACAGCCCTCAGACATTTATGGATGAGTCTGCCTGTTCATGTGTAGAGAAAGCAAAAGCTAAGGGGTTTACTTTTAAACAAGCATAGAGCACTCACATAGACCAGGAGAGAGAGAAAAAAACCCACCTCCATACAGTTGCCAGCCTTCACGTAGATCCTGGAGATCTCCTGGAATTACATCTGATTTCCAGACTACAGAGATCAACTCCCTTGGGAAATTGGCTGCTTCAGACAGTGCCAGGGCTGTCAGATCCCCCAGGGTGGTGGGGGTTTACCTGCTTTAGGGGCTCCCAATCCACCAGCCTAGATCCGGCCAGCAGGGGGAACCCTGCCCCCAAAGTGCCTGGATTGGTCCAACGTGCCAAGCTTAAAGACGTCACCTGGAGGTGATGGCATTGAACCAGGCACATCGCCAGGGGGACACTCTAGCATTTGGCCTGAAAACTCTATGGTATCATAGAGTTTTTAGCTGGATGCTAGAGTGCCCCCCTGGCGACTTGTCTAGTTTAATGATATCACATCTGGATGATGTCATCACAGAACGCCCACGAAAATCCTAGAACAGGACCTTTCCCCCCCTGCTGGAAAAAGGTAGGGACCTGCCACCGAGATCCCTCCCCTCCCTAGACTTCACCCTCCCCAGGCTCTACCTTCAAATCTCCAGGAATTTCCCAGCTTGGAATGGGCAGGCCTACTCTCCCATCTTAGCAGTGAACTTAGCTCAGCATTTTCTTGCAGTCCAGCTTTGATACTGGAAGTCAGCTTACAGAAAAATCAGATGACAGAAGAAACAGGACTTAGGCCTCCTGACCAGCACATTTTGTTTTTGTTAATTTTAAAACATTCCCGGTTTCCATATAGGTGAGGGGGACAATTTCAATTTCGTTTCAGAGGTATTGTTGTGGGTCAGCCGGGCACAGCCAGTGCTGAAGAGGCAGAGGGTTCTGCGGAAGAGGAATGGGCTGGCGAAGGAGTCAGTTGCAGACGACCTGCTGCAGAAAGTTTCTGCGACCCTACTAAGTAGTGCTTCACAGTCTGACAGTAGCTTCCCAACTGTTCAGGCCCATGGCTCAGAACCACCCACCTCGCCTCCCTTGTCTCCAGCACCATTGGAGCGTAGACAGAGGAGGGCCTGTCATGAGATGCTGGAAAGAAGGTGGAGTGCGTGATTGCCCCAAACCTGCTCCTGTGGCTGACTGTGTGTGTGATCTAAGAACTGAACTCTGACCAGATTCTGCCTTTGCCTTGCCCGCACCTTAGCTTCACTGCCTTGTCTTGTGCCTAGCGTGTACTGGGACAGGTATGGAGGGTGAGCTACAGCCATTAGTGTGCTGTCTATTAACGCTGCTGGAAACAAATATTCTAATAAAGAAAATGAGGGTCATGAACAGGGGTAATTAACTATAATAAAGAACAAAATAACTTTAAAAATTAAAATGAATCCCAAATTTCTGAGTGCATTGCAAGCAACGGCAGCCAATGCTTCATTTACACTTTATATACTCTTACCCCAGTTTTTAAAGTATTACCATACATTTGCATAATTTTCACTCAAGGCACACCACAGCAGACAGTGAAGAGCTTTCTTCCCCTAAGGTTCATAGCTGATTAATGGAATAACTGATATCCTCTGATTTTTCCCTGAGGCTCAAATCACTCCACAGGTGCCAGATTTTTAGAACTGCCTCTAGTGAAAGCTAGCTGTGAAATACATAGGGAGACCCAATGAATAAGCAGCCATAAATCAATTGTAGCAGCACCAGAAGATAATGATGGGATTAGCAGGGTGGCATGCAGGCCACTCCATAGAAAGCAAGACTAGTGTAGAGATGAGAGCGCCAGACTAAGGCCAGGGAGACCCGGGTTTGAATCCCCAATAATGAAGTTCAGTGTGCCAGTCGCTCTGTTTAAGCCCCAGCTTCCTCTCTATGGTGGCTGTGAGGATAAAATGGAGGACTGCCTTGAGCTCTTTGAGGGATGGTAGTAGGGCTGCCACCTCTGGTTTGGGAAATTCCTGGATATCTGGGGTGGAGCCTGAGGCGGGTGGGTTTTGTGGAGGGGTGAGACCTCTGTGAGGTATAATGCCAAGAGTCTCCAGAGCAGATGTTTTCTTCAAGAGAATTGATCTCTGTCATCTGGAGACCAGGAGTTCTTCAGCCCCCACCTGGAGGTTGGCAATTCTTTCAAAGGGGGAGCAGGAAGGTGTTGACTTACTTTCATTTCTGAATTCAACCCCAGAACCAAGAATAAAGAATTCTCCCCCCCCACACACCCAGTGCAGTTCTGGCAATTTATGTGCTCTTACCAGGGAGTAAAGTCCATTGACTTCATAGGCAATACTTCCAACTCAACGTGTATCAAATTCTGGCTGCGGTCCTAAGCACAACATATTTGGTAGAGAGGTAGCAGCTTTGGGACTGCCTTACAAAGAATGGGCTTCTGTCATGAAATCTGAGTGAGGCTTGGAGCTGCCAGAGAAGCCCAGAGAAGCAGCAGAGGAATCTGCCATCAAAGGGAGTCCTTGGCAGCCCTTCACTTCCAGCACAGGGCCCCTTCCACCAGCCCATCCCTTTGGCTGGCCTCTTTTTCTCTCCTTGCACTCTGTTTCTTTATAGATGCTTCTGCTGGCTTCCATCACTGATGGCACCTTTAACCTTGCTGCCAACCCTCCAGGACAGAGGCCCACCAGTGAGGGGCCTCCCAGTGAGATGAATGGTCAGCACACTGCCCCTGCAAAAGGTTGTGGCTGTCTGTATTTAGAAGTAGAAGCAAAACTCTGTCACCTGCAGGGATCCTGCCTGTCTTGGGGGGGCGGGTAGTATACTTTGCCTTAATTTTCATTTCCCACCCAGTCTGTAGCTACTTGCATTCCAGAAAGTACATGAGAAATATTTGCCCTTGTGACTGGTAGCCAGAGCAATGGAATAGTAAGCAAGTAGCACTCGTTGCAGCTTTTATAGAACCAAGGAAGCCGCCTGTACATCACTGAGCCAGTATAATGTTAAATAGAAAGTGGACATGTTGTGCATATCACAATGATCTTCTTTGGTGGGAACAACTGCCAGCTTTTCTGGTTGGAAGGCATTTTTGTGGCAGCTTATCTGTGGAGTCATCTTTTTTCCTCACCGTCTCTCCAGCTGCCATCACTAAGTGCAACTATGAAAGGCAGATAGCGAAGCTCCAGTATAAGTCAGTTCTGAAGCTTTCCAGGGATTACCAAGTATATTAAATGACTAGAGTTGATTTGGTTCCAATTTTGATTAATTAATCCCTGGTTACAGCTAGTAAGCTACCGTATATGAGGGGGTCAAACTGGGGACATCCACTCCCATAAGCAAATAATTTGCCTTGGTGGAATCACCGCGTTGTTGCTATGGCTTATTCGCTGATGCAATAAAGACAGACACACTGATTTTACAATTAGACATAAGTAACATTTTTTACAATAAGAGATAAAAGACCAACTGAGCAGTTAATTATGGATCAGGAACAGCAAATACCTTGGTAGTCACTGTGGTGTAGATGTTTTATTGGACTAGGGTGACCCAAGTTCAAATCCCCACTCTGCTATAGATGCTCACAGAGTGGCCTTCAGCCATTCACTCTTGGCCTAACCTCTTACAGGGTTGTTGTTGTGAGGATAGAGGAAGGGAGAAAAATGGACACTACCCTGAGCTCCTTAGAGAAAGTGTTGGATAAAAACACACATAAATGCCGTATTATAATGGTTGCTTTCTGAAGCTCTTTGCTGATAGTTTTCTTGGACCATGGGTACTACAAAAGGGCATGCTTACAAAATTAGTTGGCATACTTTGACAGTGCCTCAGTCTAGACAAGAATGAAATATGCTTAGCAGAAAAAAAACCTTATTTAACCTCCTTCCTCTTCTCACCTCATTAAAGTACCTCCTCCCACTCACCATTGTTCTGCTCCTCTAATTCCAGCTGGCATTGACATTAAAAACCTCACAACATTCAGAACCGCAAAACAAAAATGTCAAACACTGTGGTTTGCAGCAAAACGTCTTTGAGAATGACAATCTAGTTGGGGGATGTTGAAAAATGTCCCTTTACAAAGGGCCCAGAGTATTAAACTTGGGATATTTGTTTTGACTTTGTTAGGCAAGCTATTGACTCCGAATTGTAAAGAAATGAGAAGGATCGGTTCAGTTGCGACCATGAAAGCTGAAAAGCTTGGAATGTATCAAATGTTCACCTGTTTTGACTTCTGGGACATAATTGTGCTTTCAGGTAAGCAAAAATACTTTCCTAACAATGTGTGAAATGTGCATCTTTTAAATTTCCCCCCTCTTTTTTCCCCTGAAGCCTTTCACTGATATTGGCTTGTATCCCATGGTCCCTTTCCAGCTAGGGAAGATGGTTACCTCAGCAGAGACATAGAGATCCCCCCCCCCCACCCCCAAGCTGGCCAAAAGCTCTATTCAGTTCATGGATCTCATAGGACATAAGCCAATTTTTCCTCTTCCCACTGCTCCCCCAGCACCGTTTTTGTCCCTTCTCAAGGCTTTTGTCTTCCTCCTGAAATGATTCTAGCCCCTTATGAATCAGGTGCTGAAAGATGCCTGTGCATCCAGTTAGATTTAGCTTAATGCTGACATTTTTTAGTACAAAGGAAGCTAGTGTAATACTTCTGAGGTGGGTCACATGAGTGATCCAAGATAGGATTACCAGGTCTCCTGCTGTGGCTGCAGTGGGAGACTTCCTATCCTCCATCTACGGTCCCCACTGGAGGGGGAATGGGGGGGGGATTTGTTGCACCAATGGTGCGATGTCAGTTCTGACACAAACCTGAAATTTCTGACACAAACCTGAAACATGTCAGCATGACAGTCTAGGGTCCCCTCAAACCCTATGGTAAAAACTACAGTGTCACAGTAATGCAGTGATGTCACTTCTGGGTTTATGCTGGAAATAACATTGCATCAACAGCATGATATCATTCCCCCAGCCCCTTCTCCCTCCCACTGGCTACCAGAACAATGCCTGGCAACCGTAAAATGTGGGATCACAGGACCTGCATGCTGTAATACCCACTGCAGGAAGCTGTATTTGGGAGGGGCAAAATCACTCTCTCCTGCCTCTTTCATTGGTGAGTGAGAATATTTATTTGATCAAGAGTGATTAACATATGGAATTCACTGCCACAGGAGGTGGTGGCAGCTACAAGCATAGACAGTTTCAAGAGGGAATTAGGCAAACATATGGAGCAGAAGTCCATCAGTGGCTATTAGCCACAAGATATAGCTAGGAACTCTCAGTCTGGGGCAAGTGATACTCTCTATTCTTGGTGCTGGAGGGGGCAGCAGTGGGAGGGCTTCTAGTGTCCTGGCCCCACTGCTGGACCTCCTGATGGCACCTGGTATTTTTGACCGCTATGTGACAGAGTATTGGACTAGATGGGCCATTGGCCTGGTTCAACATTGGCTTCTCTTATGTTCTTATGTAAGTTTCATTCAGATTCAGTTTCTGTTGGCATCCAAACTCTTTTCAGGTTCCTCTGAACCATCTAGAGTGAACCAAAGATTGTTCATCTAATTTTCATACTTGACTGTGTCATGCTGCACTCCTAAACAGAGTTACATTCTTCTAAGCTCATTGTCTTCAATGGACTTTAAAGGTTGTGACTGCTTAGAATTGAGGCGTATGTGACCTAGTTAGGTAGGACGATACACCTCATTAATGACCTAGCCCTTGGGACCTTCTGACATTGACCTTGAGCCAGAGGGAACCTGAAAGTTCTGCAACATCTAAACCAGGGGTGTCCAAACTACGGCCCGCGGGCCAACTGCGGCCCGCGGGTCAGTTTTTATTGGCCCGCAGCAAATTCTGAAAATATAATTGAACAAGAAGCAGGACCCGCGATACTCGCGGGGGGGGGAGAGTATTCCGAAAGGCTCCCAGTCTGCAGGAGCAGCTCCGCAGGTAAGCCTTCTCTCCCCCCTCTGGCCCAACAATCCCCCCCACTGCCAATTTTCCCTTCCCCCTGCAGTCACCAGCGGTGAGGCCTGAGTGCCTCCCAGCCGCCGGGCCCGACGATCCCCCCCGCCGAGTTTTCCTCCCCCTGCATTATAGGTGAGTTAGAAATACACACAGTAATCATGTGTCAATATGTCACCTCTTGTGTGTGGCCCGGGCCTTTGCTTATTTTTCTGTATTTGGCCCTCACCAAAAAAACTTTGGACACCCCTGATCTAAACCCACCTGCTTGAAGACTTAGAAGAAGGGCAGATTGTCAGCCACAAAACTGGCATTGATGGCTCAGATCCTTCAAAAGATAAAACTTGAAATCCCACCTAGGACACAGCCAATGCTCCCTCTAAGCTGTGGAGTCTTATGAGCAAAAAAAGACTAAAATGTGTGAACCGGAGGCTAAAAAACTGTGAGCTAGCTTACACTAACTCAGCTTAGAGGGAACACTGATTATGGGCTGCTGTATAACCTGTACCCTTTTGTCACTTTGTAACCCATACCCTTGCTAGCTTAACCTGTCTGACCTTGATCTTCTTGCCCACATTGTCTGGCTACATATTCAGCCTTTCAAAGCCTATCCAAGGCCCTGCCTATTTCATGACACCGCATGATAGACAATGTGACCAAAAATAAATGATCAGCTTGAGAAAATGAAGGTATTTCATACAGAGCATTAGTGAAATAGAGCCTGGGATCTCAATCTATATGCAAGTTGTGTGGAAACATTCCTATTTGTCCTGGTGACAATCCCTATTCATTACAGAGAGTGTCATTTGGAGAGGTCATGCCTGGTGGATGCCACCACCGATTTTTAAATACATCTTTGCTCTGGGCAAAGTCTTCAAACACAACCAATGACTTTCATGAGATTAATATAATATAGACCAAATCAGGTCACATTTTAACATCAATGGGAATTTTCTGCATATCAGAGAAATAGCCCACAAGGTCAGCGCTTGCTGAGCAGAGCTTCTCTCTAATGATCAAGCAGCTGCAGAATTAAAACTAACTTCTTGAAATTCGGAGTTTGCTGAGAGCATAAAACATCGTCATATTCCTCTCTTGTTTTACAAGCCACTCCTTAGGAGAAGCTTTGGCATGGCACAGCTCTCCTGGGAAAGAAGTGTATGAGCATCAAAGCAGGGGGAGACAAGGGGTAGAGAGAGCTGTGGGCCTTCTTGATGGTCCACCAGCTCTGTATCCAGAGGGCTGAAAGAATATCTTCATTAGTTTAGCACTAATGCAACCCTGACTCAGCAAAAAAAGATATTAGTTGACATCAGTGGGGAAGGTCTGTGTTGTATAGCTGCCTTAGTTGCAACAGCTGCAAGCATCCCCCCCCGAGAATATTTGAAAGTATCCTTAACTGACTTTGTATACACAGAACCTGCAGGTAGATTATGACTGGTCCATTAGAAAAAAAAATCCAAAAGCAGTCATGGGATGATATGGTTAGTGTGTTGGACTAGGGGCTGGGAGATCCAAGTTTGAATTGCCATTCCCACTGTACCATGGAAGCTAGAGTTGCCAGCCTCTATGGTGATATACACTGCTAGTCCCACCCTCCCCCACATGCTATCTCCCCTCCCCAAACCCTGCCTTGTCTAGACTTCACCCCCAAATCCTCAAACTCTCTGAATATTGGCTTCCTGGAGTTCTTGCCAGAAGATAATCCCAGGCTGTGGTCACATGTGCGAGATAACATGGGGGGGGAGTGAGGCTATTTGCTCCATAGCAATTTGACCCACATTTCTGCGATCACACAGTCCATGGAAGCTGCAGTGGCTGCCTGCCACTGTGTGATCAGACACAAACCGCAAGTGAATCAGGTGGGTTTTTGTTGTTGTTGCGTGTTTACGATACACTTAAATGGGATCGATGAATCACATCTCCACACTGAGGGCTTCCTATGGCAGTATGCGGTGATGCACATACTGGGAAGGGGGGGGATGGCACACAGTCGAGCTGGCCTGATCAGATCATTCCGATGAGCGCTGGCGTGATCACGCAGGGGAAAATCCATCCGTGGCCCATAGCAACCTGTTTGATGGTGGACTTTCCCCAGTGTCTTTTAATTCTGCTCTTGTGGTGGAGCAAACGGGTTGCCGAAGGGTGGGGGGTGCTGGCCAGATGTTCACGTCCGATTGTGCCCATTAAATCCACCCGGCATTCATGCCTATGGCACGGTTAATTCTGTATGTGAATGCAGCCCCAGTCTCATTGGAATCACAGAGTGGTAGCAGAGTAAAACTGAAGAAATCTGTTCAAACTTAGAAGAAAAAGGGGTTTTCAGTTTCGGCGATTTGCTAGACAGTCGCATATCATCGAGCTCCAATGAATGTATTCCATACTGGAGTGGCAATAAGGGAGACTGGACGATTTTGGCCTCCCCTAGAGCCCCTGTAGGGGGATTCCAGCCTGGGATGCGAAAAGAGCTGCTCCCAAAGCTGCGGATGAGGGATTGAGGCTCCCTTTTGTCCCCATAGATTCTACTGCACCAGGGCCAGCAATGGCGCCCAGAGGTGCACACCAAGTCTAGAGTGGGCAAAGGATCTAAATGAAGCAGCAGAAGAAGCTACCCTATCACACAGCAGTTAATTGATATTAAACGTGAGTGCCAAAATACTTAAAAGAAGCGCTGTGGGAGTGGATTTAAATGTAAGCCTTAAATCTGAAGAAGAAGGGGGGGAAACCCTTCCGGAGGGGGAGGAGCTGCCCTTGCCTAGCCTAAACAACTGAATAAAAGATTAAAGCGGAAACGGACTTTAAGCGTATACATCCAACTGAACCCATCAGTGCCAAGAATGTTTTTTTAGCACTCCAGAGAAAGATCTCAGAACTTCAAAGAACTTTTACCTTTAACGTAAACAATGCCTCAGAGCATGGGGAAAATGGTGACCAAAACTAAACTTACTACAGGAACTACCAGTTCATCATAACTGAGTCACAGACCGGAAATGACCATAGAGACTGCAAGCATGATTTCTGAAGCATTATGCCCTCTGCTGTAATGACAAACCTCGGATGACAAACCTCAACAAAAACTTTGAAACACTCCAAAAAGAGATCAAGGAAATCAAGTCCACATCAGAGAAGACAGCTAAAAAACTTCAAAAAGTTGAACACAATACAAAAATTTTGAATCAAAAAGTGGAATCAGTGGAAAAGGAAAGAACCTCAGCAAAACAACAACTACTACAACTTCAAGTGGAAAGATCCTCATATGTCCTTAGATTTCAAGGGGTCCCAGAAACAAAAGACAAAAATCTCAGACACATCTTAAGTGAAGCATTAGCCCCTCTGATAAATTGTGAACTGGAAACAGTACAATCGATTATTGACATGGTCTATCGTATCTACCCTGAGTTTATTAAGAAAAATAATCTTCCAGGGGAAATTTTTAACTTTTTAAGAAGATGAACAAGAGACTTGATTTTGAAAGCAACTAATGGGACAACCTTAAAAATCCAAGGAGAAGAAATAAAAACTTTGAAAGACATTCCATTTGAAATACAGAAAAAGAGAAAACAATATAAAAAAGTTACAATACTACTGCAAGAAAATTCAACTCCATATCGATGCCTTATGCCAGAAGGACTGACTTTCAATTATAAGGGGGAAAAAAAAGAAAAGATTGACTCTTTGGCTAAAGCTAAAACATTTCTGGAACAGCAACAAACCCCAGAAAACCAAAAGGAGAAGTAAAGGACAAAAATGCTACAAATACAAGATGGGACAAGCTGTGGCAGTTCCTCATCTACATCGGTGTCTTTAGGCGACTTTATAGACTCTGACTCCGGCTTGAATCTGAACCAGAAGCGGCAGCGCCTAGATCATTTAAGGTCGAAATCCCCTTCAAGAAGAAGAAATGTAACCAGAAGAAAAAGTCAAAGTGAAGATCTGAGAATCTACTTTGTTTTTTCTAATTTGAGATAAAGCACTATTATGTTACCTTAAACTGTGTTTCGAGCTAATGCTATTTTACTATAACTACTCTGTAATTATACCTATAGGAAATTCCTAAATTTGAATGTAGACCTTTTAAGATCCTTGCCTATTCTGTTTTCTTTAGAGTTTAGTTTTGTAGTTTGTAGTTGTTAGGGTGTAGTAAAAAGCAATAGAAAATTTTCAAAAAAGAAAAAAAAGAAGATCAAATGGTAGGGGCATTAATAAAGTGGTGGAAGGTTTGGGATACAGATGAGCAAGGGAAAACTCATTGTCAATGGGGCTTACTTGCAAGCAAGTATATGGAGAGGGTGAGAGAGAGGGATTAATTTATTCTTGCTATTTTAATAACTTTTCCCAAAGGATGACATAACTGGAAGCCTATGGACCTCGGAAGAACAGCTTTGAATTGTTTTTCCAAGAGGAAAAATTTCTGTTAAGCACTGAGTCACAGAAGATATAGGTTTCTGGCTTGCGAACACATTTCTGTGTAGCACTGGCCTTTGCTAGAAAGGAAGAAGGCTGACAGCCTGGCATACCAGGAGGAAACAAGCGGGGACCAATGAGGAACTCATGGGGATGGGAGAGGGGAGCCATGACTACCACTACCGTCCCACAGCTGCTCCTGCTACCTGCCTTCTTCCCCCAAGAGGAAGTAAAGAGAAGCCGCAAGGACAGAGAAGAAAGAAGAGGAATGAAGGGCAGAGAAATGAGTGCTATATTTGCTCACCTTCACTCAGGAATGGAGGTGAGAAGAAAAGAAAAAGTAGCGACACCTCTGCTTCCTCCTGGCCACCACCATAGCTTCTCTGAGTTGCCTCCTTTTCTTCTTGAAGGGGGTCAGCCCCTTTGGAAGCAAGGCCTTGTCCTGCCCACCACTTCTGCACTGTTTCTATTTTTCTGTGGTGCCAGAACTCAGCACTCACCTCCTCAAACTCTCTTCCTCCTCTGTGGATATTGAGAGCTGCTGAGTGACAGCTGTGTTTGGGCTGTGAAGAAACCTGTGGGTGTCCAGTCTACCTCCCATCCCACGCAAACTCTGCCAGCACTCAGCACCCACTTCCATGAGCTTCTCTCCTTGACTGGAATATCATGATATCTTGGTTTTCTCTTAATTTTTAAAGGATTTAACCCCCCCTGCCTTTAAACAAACCTATTTTTCTGCAAAACTGGGAGTTGTCCCTGGTCTGTAGAAAAATCTCCCCTATTGGAATGTACCCTTATTTAGTGGCTTTGTTGATATGCATTTTCACTATGTTTAGAATTAGATATATTGACCCCTATGAGGCATATGAGAGTGATTCTTAATAGGGCAAGATATACATCTTGAGAGAGGCATTCTGAACCATGGGGACAAATTGGGGGAGGGGATTCAGGATTTGGGGAACTTGTAGGGTTGTCAACTCTGAATTGGGAAATCCTTGGAGATTTGCGTGTGGAATCTGGGGAGGGTGGGGTTTGGGGAGGGGCCTAAGCAAGATACAATGCCATAGAGTCCACCCTCCAAAGCAGCCACTTTCTCTTGGGGAGCTGATCTTTGTAGACTGGAGATCAGTTGTAATTCTGGGAGTTTTCCAGGCTCCCCTTGAGGGTGGCACCCCTCATGGGAGGACCATCTTTAGAGTCGCCAACCCCCAGGTCCCAGCAGAGGATCTTCCAGTTTGGGGGGCTTCTCTGCCCTGGTGACCAGCTGGCTGGTGGGGGAAACCCCGCCCCTAAACAGGGACATCACGCATCACCTGCAAGTGTCGTCATTGCATCAGGGGCATTGCACAGGGGATGCTCTGGATTTTGGGCAAACTGTATGGTTTAAGCCCAGTTTTACCACAGAGTTTGCCCAAAACCCAGAACATCCTCTGCACGACATCCTTGCTCACCCCTGGAATGCCCCCCAAATCCCCCCACCAGAGCAGCAAGAGGACCTGGTAACCCAGTCTTCCTTTCCAACACAATATGCTTCATATTTCAGTCTTAAAAATTGTTACATTAATCTCCAGTTGGTATCAATATAATTAATATAAAAACTTTATTCTGAAATTCTGTCACATTTCATCTTTATATCAGCTAATACTTTTTCCACAGAAAATGTTCCCATTTTTAAGACACATTACATCCTCCTCCATTAAAGTAAGGAGGATCTTTGTTTTCGACCTCAGTAGGGGAAGAATGGCACCTTCTGTCCCATATTTAATCTATCGAACAGACAGAAAATTCATTTTCACACTTTTCAAGTCCATTCTGTTTTTTATAGTATCAAAAATCTTACAATATTCATTATATGATGATGTCCAGTTAATACATATCTGTTCTGGCATAAGGTGTGCACTGCCCGGCTGTAATTAAACTTGGATTGCAAAAAATGCGATCTCTAGAGACAGAGATTTAAGTGTTTCAGAAAGCAAATTGAGTATAATCCTGAGTGGAAAATATATGTAATTACTGTGATACTTAGAACAGAAGGGAACAGAAGGAGAGGTAGGGAGGAGGATGGAGAGAAATAAGCTAATAAATCCTGTGCTTGTAACCATAACATAGGATTTTCTTATAAGACAAAAATTTTATATCCCTATTTCATGTTAACATATTCCAGGGAAGTAAAACCTCCCCCAAAGCTAAAAAAAAAAAAAAGTGTGGGTTTGTTTTTCCAAGAGAGAAATTAAAAAGCTGATAAAAGCTGATTAAATTTAGTTTAAATATTCTTGATTTTATTTGCTTTAAGAGGCTTATACATCACAGACCTTTTCCAGCACAAAGCAGGGAGATTTCCTGGCACACTACTTAGTATACTTTAAGATGGGGGGGAGCCATTAACAAACTCCTACCAAAGTACTCTGTGAAGAGGGCCAACCAAAGATAGCGGCTAGACGAAATAACTGTGTCGTAATAGGCGACTTTAACTACCCACACATTGATTGGGTCAATATGAGTTCTAGTTGGGAAAAAGAAATTGAGTTTTTAGACACTCTTAATGACTGTGCTATGGAACAGATGGTCACAGATCCTACCAGGGGAGAGGCGATCCTGGATTTGGTCCTAAGTAACACCCAAGATCTGATGAGAGATGTAAAAGTGATTGCACCACTTGGGAACAGTGTCCATAATGTCACTGAGTTTAACATTTGTACAGACAGGGAGTTGCCCAAAAAGACTGACGCAACCACTTTTAACTTTAAAAGGGGTAACTTCTCTGGTATGAGGGGACATGTGAGGAAGAAATTGAAAGAAAGAGTGGAGAAGGTCAAAACCATTGGGGAAGCTTGGAGACGATTTTAAAATACAATCCTAGAAGCTCAGAAAAAATATATACCGCAGGTTAGGAAAGGTACAAATAGGTATAGAGAAAAGCTTGCATGGTTAACAAATAAAGTAATGGAAGCTGTAAAAGGTAAGAAGGATTCCTTTAAGCGGTGGAAAGCTAGTCTTAGTGAGGTTGATAAAATGGAACACAGACTATGGCAAATAAAATGCAAGTCTGTGATCAGGCAAGCAAAAAGGGAATATGAGGAGCATATCGCAAAAAACATAAAGGCCAACAATAAAACTTTCTTCAAATACATTAGAAGTAGGAAGCCAGCCAGGGAGGCAGTGGAGCCCTTGGATGACCAAGGGGTAAAAGGAGTAGTGAAGGATGATAGGGAAATGGCTGAGAAGCTGAATGCATTTTTTTGCCTTTGCCTTTGTCTTCACTATGGAAGAGGAGAAGTGTTTGCCCACTCCAGAAGCACCGATTTCGGGAGGGGGTTTGAAAGACCTGAATCAGATTGCGGTGACAAGAGAGGAAGTCCTCCGACTGATGGACAATTTAAAAACTAATAAATCACCAGGCCCGGATGGCATTCATCCAAGAGTTCTGAAAGAACTCAAATGTGAACTTATGGATCTCCTGACAAAAATATGTAATCTTTCTTTAAAATCTGCCTCCATTCCTGAGGACTGGAAGGTAGCTAATGTCACTCCCATCTTTAAAAAGGGCTCCAGGGGAGATCCGGGAAATTACAGGCCAGTCAGTCTGACATCGATACCGGGTAAGTTGGTGGAAACTGTTATTAAGGAAAGAATTAGTAGGCACATTGATGAACAAAAACTATTGAGGCAGACTCAGCATGGGTTCTGTAAGGGAAGATCTTGTCTCACTAACCTGTTAGTGTTTTTTGAGGGAGTGAACAAACATGTGGACAAAGGGGACCCAATAGATATTATTTACCTTGACTTCCGGAAAGCTTTTGATACAGTTCCTCATCAAAGGCTCCTAAGTAAGCTCAATAGTCATGGGATAAAAGGACAAGTCCTCTTGTGGATCAAAAACTGGCTTATAAATAGGAAACAGAGAGTGAGTATAAATGGGAAACTTTCTCAGTGGAGGGTGGTAAGCAGTTGGGTACCACAGGGATCAGTACTTGGTCCGATGCTTTTTAACTTGTTTATTAATGATTTGGAATTGGGAGTAAGCAGTGAAGTGGCTAAATTTGCAGATGACATGAAGTTGTTCGGGGTGGTGAAAACCAGGGAGGATTGTGAGGCACTCCAAAGGGATCTGTCGAGGATGGATGAGTGGGCGTCAATGTGGCAAATGGGGTTCAATGTGGCCAAGTGCAAAGTGATGCACATTGGAGCCAAAAATCCTAAATATAAATACACGTTGATGAGGTCTGAACTGGCAGGGATGGACCAAGAGAGAGATCTTGGAGTCATAGTGAATAACTCAATGCCTAGACAGTGTGTAGCTGCAATAAAGAAGGCCAACGCTATGCTGGGGATTATTAGGAAGGGAATTGAAAACAAATCAGCCAGTTTCATAATGCCCCTCTATAAATCATTGGTGTGACCTCATTTGGAATACTGTGTACAGTTCTGGTCACCACACCTCAAAAAGGATATTATAGCATTGGAAAAAGTGCAGAGAAGGGTAACTAGAATGATAAAAGGGTTGGAACACCTTCCCTATGAAGAAAAGTTAACATGCTTGGGGCTCTTCAGCTTGGAGAAACAACGGCTGAGGGGTGACATGATTGAGGTTTATAAGATTATGAATGGGATTGAGCAGGTTGAGAAAGAAGTACTTTTCTCCCTTTCTCATAATACAAGAACTCGTGGGCACTCCATGAAATTGCTGAGCAGTCGGGTTAGAACAGATAAAAGGAACTACTTCTTCACCCAAAGAGTGATTAACTTATGGAATTCACTGCCACAGGAGGTGGTGGCAGCTACAAGCATGGACAGTTTCAAGAGGGAATTAGATCAACATATGGAGCAGAAGTCCATCAGTGGCTATTAGCCACAGGGTATAGATGGGAATTCTCAGTCTGGGGCAGGTGATGCACTCTATTCTTGGTGCTGGAGGGGGCAGCAGTGGGAGGGCTCCTGGTTTCCTGGCCCCACTGCTGACCTCCTGATGGCACGTAGTGTTTTTGGCCGCTGCGTGACAGAGTGTTGGACTGGATGGGCCATTGGCCTGATTCAACATTGGCTTCTCTTATGTTCTTATGTTCTTATGTTCTTAACCAGCAATCTTGCTGTTTATCCTTTTCATTCTTGGATTTTGGGAATCATATGTGGAGGGGTTTTTTATTATGTCAGATGATTTCTGTCATTTTTAAGTAAATGAGGGAGAAAGAAAAATAGGGCTGAGCTGTAGGATGAAGGTCTTTCCAAGAGACAGGGAGATATCCTCTGCTTTGCATGACTCTATTGCAGGCTGGCACCATATTTTAAACCAATTATCCTTTAGTGTCTTAGTGATTAATGTGATATATGCTGAGCATCCAATGTTATCTTACTCATGAGGTTGTGCTAGTCATAGGAATTGTGCTATTGCTATGGAATGAACTGAGGTGCGTAAGTTTTTATTCAATTCATTTTGGAAACTCCCAGTTCTTATCAGTTCTATGTAATCATCAAATGCTCTGGAAAGACTTTGGCAAGTTGTAACAATAGAAAACAGATGGAGTGGTCACAGGTGCATAAAAATAAACTGGTGTGAAGCGAACCCCATATTGGATTGGCTACTAGATGTTATGGAAGACTATTAAAAATGACAGTCTAGCAACTCTTCCTCTTCCTCCACACACAGCATCATGCAATACAAATGCATGTTGTGATCACCACAGTGTGAGTTGCACCACCTTCGCATCATTTCATTGGTACAGCATGGAAACTCAGCAAATGGCAACAGTGTTGTGTATTGGAATGTGAATCTATGCTATACATTCCCATGTTAAGCTTGATTTCAAATGTGGCTCTTCAGCTGTCGCATTACTATTGGCTGGTTAATATGTATCAAAGTGGGAACAATTGTGATTGGACCTTATCTCTGTAATTCTATTGGTCCTTAACTTATTTTGGGAGTGGCTTTGGCAGCCCGGGAGAGTTTAAAAGAAGGAGCTGCGCTCCACTGTTTTGTGGTGTGTTTGTTGTGGTGTTCTGAGTTGGAGTTGCTGTTACAAATAAACTGAAATCACTTGCTGAAATCATTTCATTGTTGAGTTCCATACTTAACAAACAGCATCTCATGTGTTTCATATTACAGGACATTAATATGAGAGGGAGGAGGAGGTTGGACTCTTGTTTTCAGCAAAAGCTATGAGAGTTAAAGAGCTGGTCCATGTAGGGGAATTTTCTCAAGCATGGACTCATGTGGCACAGCACAAGGACAAGGTGGTCAACTGCCTTCTTGCATTAGTTCAGGACCTAGCCACTGAATCTGTAGAATCTGGAGATATATTTGCTTTTGTGAAACTTGTACCCGTTATTTCTAGGGCTAAGTCAAATATTTTCTAGCAAATATTCACAGAGCACAAGAGGGCGTCATAGGGGCAAAACTTCACCTCAAAACTCCCCCCCCTTTGAACAAATTTGCCTGTATTTCCAGCCTACCTGTAACCAGCTGATGTACAGTCTACCTTAAAAACAATGTTATTTGCTTCTCCTATTAGGATGAGCCAAGCAAAAGCAAGCAAATAAAAGAACCTCTTAAAGGGGGGAAAGGAAGGAGCTCATCAGAACTGCAAAGAGACCATTTGTCTGAATGCCTCTGCCACCTAAAGGGATAGGGTTGCTTCTGTTGGCATCAGATCAGGATTGAACAAGACGTACTTTTTCTTTTTCTTTTTTAGAGGGATGGCACTGATTTGGGGAGCATGGCTGTATAAATACCATGTATGTGTGATGACATTTTTGGTCCCTTTCAGAACCACTAGAATGTTCCCCTGAAAAAAGGAGGGGAATGTGATTCACAAGATGCCCAGTTTTTTGTAAAACCATTCTCAGTCTTATTTGGTTCAGATTCTCCCCCCCCTTCTCTCAGGCATAATCCTTTACATTCCCGTAAACCCAGCATGTCTGCCTCATGCTTCCTTTGCTCATCAGGCCATGCCCAACCTCTCTCATTTTCCTTGTTAATTTCCTTTGAGCACTTTCCAGGTTGTTGATATTTTTTGTAAAATGTGATGCCTTGTGTGCCTGAGCCAAGCACTCCCTTTACTAATGGCTAACCAGAGTGGTGCCTTCCTTTGTGCAGTCTCCCAACATGGATCCACTAATCAGTTCAGAATTTGCAAGGACTCCTAAGGATGATGCTTAAAGGCTTTCAGGCTTAGACAGAATCCTTTGCTCTTCCTTTTCAGTTTTTGTTAATTCTTTGTATCATTTAGCTACAATTTTGTTAGACAAATGATCCTAATACATCCAGTTTTCCGGACTCCTTTGATCTTCTTCCTCTTATCATAGTGTATAACTTGTTGTTTCCAATACATCTGTGCTTTTCCCTGTCTTTTATATGTGTAGGCGTGCAACATGACATCAAATTGCAGCCAATTTTTGGTGACTCTGTGGGGTTTTCAAGGCAAGAGACATTCAGGGATGGTTTGCTGTTCCCTGACTCTGCTAGCTACCCTGGACTTCTTTGGGAGTCTCCCATCCAAGTCTTGACTCTGCTTAGCTTCTGAGATCTGATGAGATTGGGGTTACTTGGGTCATCCAAATCAGGGCATCTTTTAAGAACATAAAAGAAGCCAATGTTGGATCAGGCCAATGACCCATCCAGTCCAACACCCTGTCACATAGTGGCCAAAAATACCAGGTGCCATCAGGAGGTCCAGCAGTGGGGCCAGGACACCAGAAGCCCTCCCACTGTTGACCCCCCCAAGCACCAAGAATACAGGGCATCACTTGCCCCAGAGTCCCTGTCTATACCTTTTGACTAATAGCCACTGGTGGACCTCTTCTCCATATGTTTATCTAATTCCCTCTTGAAGCCGTCCATGCTTGTAGCTGTCACCACCTCCTGTGGCAGTGAATTCCATGTGTTAATCACTCTTTGGGTGAAGAAGTACTTCCTTTATCTGTTCTAACCCGACCGCTCAGCAATTTCATTGTGTGCCCATGAGTTCTTGTATTATGAGAAAGGGAGAAAAGTACCTCTTTCTCGACCTGCTCTATCCCATGCATAATCTTATAAACCTCAGCCGTCATTTCTCCATGCTAAAGAGCCCCAAGCACTTTAACCTTTCTTCATAGGGAAAGTGTTCCAACCCTTTTATCATCTTAGTTGCCCTTTTCTGCACTTTTTCCAAAGTTATAATATCCTTTTTGAGGTGTGGTGACCAGAACTGTACACAGTATTCCAAATGAGGTCGCACCATTGATTTATATAGGGGCATTATGATATTGGCTGATTGGTTTTCAATGCCCTTCCTAATAATCCCCAGCATAGCATTGGCCTTTTTTATTGCAGTCACACACTGTCTCGACATCTTCAGTGAGTTATCTACTACAACTCTAAGATCTCTTTCTTGGTCAGTCTCTGCCAATGTGGACCCCATCAGCATGTATTTATATTTAGGATTTTTGGCTCCAATGTGTATCAACTTGCACTTGGCCACATTGAACCCCATTTGCCACGTTGATGCCCACTTGCCCATCCTCGACAGATCCCTTTGGAGTGCCTCACAATCCTCCCTGCTTTTCACCACCCTGAACAACTTCATGTCATCTGCAAATTCACTGCTTACTCTCAACTCCAAATCATTAATGAACAAGTTAAAAAGCATCGAACCCAGTACTGATCCCTCCAGTACCCCACTGCTTATCACCTTCCACTGAGAAAATTGCCCATTTATACTCACTCTCTGTTTCCTATTAATTAGCCAGTTTTTGATCCACAAAAGGACTTGTCCTTTTATCCTGTGATTTTTGAGCTTACTTAGGAGCCTTTGATGAGGAACTTTATTGAAAGCTTCCTGGAAGTCAAGGCAACCAATATCTATTGGGGCCCTCTTGACCACAAGTTTGTTCACCCCGTCTAAGAACACTAACAGGTTAGTGAGACAAGATCTTCCCTTACAGAACCCATGCTGAGTCTGCCTCAATAGTTTTTGTTCATCAATGTGCTTACTAGTTCTTTCCTTAATAACAGTTTCTACCAATTTATCCGGAATCGATGTCAGACTGATTGGCCTGTAATTTCCTGGATCTCCTGTGGAACCCTTTTAAAAGATGGGAGTGACATTAGCTACCTTCCAGTCCTCAGGAATGGAGTCAGATTTTAATGATAGGTTACATATTTTTGTCAGGAGAGCCACAAGTTTACCTTTGAGTTCTTTCAGAACTCTCGGATGTATGTCATCCAGGCCTGGAGATTTATCAGTTTTTAAGTTGTCTATCAGTAGTAGGACCTCCTCTTTCATCACCTCAATCTGACTATATAATCTGACTATATAATATAATTACATAATATGACCCATCCTTTATTATATAATGTCTTACCTTCGTCTTTTACTTTCTGCTCGTTCCCCATGACTTTGCTGTTTTCTCATTTCTGTATAGCACCTGACTGGGGTCCCTTTGAGACTGTCGTCCCTTTGAGACTTGTGGGTTCTGAAGTATGAACATGTTGTATCCAGAGAAAATGCCATATTGCAGAATAAAAAGAGTAGTTTACAAACTGCTGATTGAGGTGAATTGGAGATACTCATACCGGTAAGATCTATTGCTGTACACTACCTGCAGACTTAAAACAAGAATCTCTGTATCAGCAACATTTCAAGGTTATCTATGCAGCTATATAGATCTGATGCCTCTTTTTTGTTAATTATAGAAGGACAAAATAGAAAGGGGGGAAATGAAATTTAATTGAAGATCACAGCTTTACTTATCTTTGTTATTTTGTCCAATTGAAAAATACAGCAAAAGTTATATTCTAAATTTGGTGACATTAAGAAACCAAGCAATAGTTTATATAAGGAACAAAGGAAGAAGAAGTTGGGTCATTAATTTCCCCTTTGAATGTAAAGAGTTCTGAGATCCAAGATTTGACTCCTATGAATGATTTCCATGTTCACTGGACAGTCTCTGCCATGGAATGTGCTTTCTTTCTTTCTTTGAAGGAAATTTTTATTTCATACATATAACACACACAAGACAAACAATAACAAACTTACATAAATACAAAGTTGGGGAGGTTCATTATATCATTCTTTTTTAACATGAGCATTTGACCTCATACTGTAATTAAAAGTATGTTTCTTTTCCCACTTTGAAGTTTTAGTATATATAGTTAAATATATAGTTTTGTTTCTTTTTACTTCGGTTATAAATCTAGGAGTTCTTCTATCTCTCCTTATAAATATTTATCTTTTGGTTTCGCAAGATTCCGTGCACTCCCATTGGCTGTAAAATGCCCTCCCTCAGCCATTGGCCCATCAGCCGCCACTCAAGAGTATTCGCGGTGCTGGGTCTGCTCCTCTTCCCCACCCACTCCCCCTGGCAGACCAGCTTTCTCTCCTGAGGAAGACAGTTCTCTTGACTCCTGTGAGGGACTGTCCCCTCAGTGGTTGTTTGTAGGCAGCCAAGCTTTGTTCTGTGAGTAAAAAAACAAAGGACTTTCAGCATAACCCCCTCCCCCACCCATAACCCCCTCCCCAACAGCCACCTTCCTGTCAGAATAAATGGAAAAAGGCTCTTTCTCCTGCTTAGCTTCAGCATGGCTGGCTGGCTAACGAGGTGGGCCAGCGACCATCAAACCATTTTGAATGAATGAGTGATCAGTGGTTATCAATGGGACCTTGTGCAAACAGAAGTTTTAGTGGGGGAGGAAGTGTGCTCCATGGTAGAAACTATCTAGTCTGCCTAGCACTCTTTAATAGGATCCAAGCCCAAATGTCCTATGCATACTTCCCAGGGAAAAAACCTTCCTGAACTCTAGGATTTACTTCTAGAAAAATGTATAGAAGTGTGTTGCAAGACTCTGGCACTAGATATTATACTGTATATAGTATTAACAAAGCCAAATAAATAGGTTCAATAATTCAAGGTCCTTTAGTCTTACACTGTGTAACATGAGTTCTTTGAACTTCTCAAATGAAGGTATTTTTTCCAGCATTTTAGGGAGGCTTCCACTGAAAAATAGCACTCCGTATTAAAAATGAGGGCATTACCACTCAGCCTATAGACAAAGCATCATTAAAACCTTAGTGCCAAGGTGGACTATTTTAAAATTTGCCTCATTACATGTGCAATTAGGGAATAAACAATAAAAGGCTGCCATTTTTCAGCTGCAGCTTCTCCTAATTACTGCTTTAAGTTTAATTAGTGTAAAAAAATCTGCAGAATAAGCCAAAAGCTTTACAAGCTGTGTCATCAGTTAATGCGGTGACGGTATCGTTATTGCTTAGAGTTATGCATTTTCTATTGGCTTTAATATAGATGTACTCCAGGAAGTAGAACTCCCACACACATATGTAAGAATATGCTTCTAGAAATATCAAGGTGTACTTTGTTCCCCTGATAAATCTGTAGCCTAGCTCTTCACAGCTGTAGTTTCTGGCTCAGTGTCTAAATTTCTGAACAATCTTCTGCCAACCAGCCCCTGTAGCCAAGGCCTTGCTTTCTGTTGTGTATCTCTCCTGCAGATCAGCTGTTAATACAGTTGACCCTAGTTTAACCTAACATTTGAGTCTCTTGTTTGTATTCCAGGGTGTGTGGGTAAATAGTCTCCATATAGGGAAAGATGCATCATGTGTGAATACCGTGCGGTGGTCCATTTTGCCATGTTTATTTTACCCAAGTATGTCTTTTGCCCTATGCACACAATTGTTGACATGACTGTACAGACGTTACTCTTCTAATGATCTTGATGTAGAAAAAAAATTATTGCCTTTGAAACCTTCAGTTTATCTGCCTGAATATTTTATGAAGTCTTACTGATTGTCAGAGTTCCGGTTCCATTTAGTCTTGACTTTCCTTTGTGTAAAGACTGACCCACCTTCTACTGAGAGAATTGTTCCTCTATCTCAAACTTGAGACCCTGGAACAAGACCTTCTGTTGATAACAAAACCATGATTACCCTGGGTTTGTACCAGTGAACTCACAGCTACGCCACCATAAATCTAAATAACTTTATTATAAAGAAAGAAAAGATTTACTGTTTTCAATATAGTTCCAACAAAGGCTCAAGCACATAAAAACAATAAAGCTGACTTCAATAAATACACTTTATGCAGGTTCTTGAGATTTTGGCAGGTTCAGTTCCAAAGCAAGCAGCATAATCCAGAATAGAAGCACGGGTACTATAACACAGTAATGCAAACATGGCAGGTGAAGATAAGGGGTGAGGCCTAACAACAGGGGTATCAGACATAAGGCCTGAGGGCTGGAACTGGCCTGTTCAGGGATGTTACATGGCTCATGAGCAACTGGTGCAAGGGGCGGGGGGGGGAACAGGAGGATGCTGGGGGGGGCTCGAGCCACTCCAATTGTGGCTTCAGTATGGTGGGACAACCTCATTTACAGCAGCCAAGCAGAACCCCTTCAGGGATTGGTAAATTGGAAGCCACTGCAGCCGCATTCGTACCTCTCCACTTGGCCTGCAGCTCCAGGGATGCTGTCCTGGATGGCTGCAGGGATCAACATTTGCATGGTGTGTGTGTGTGTGCAGACAATCCTCTGTTGGGGCATGGGAGCATCTGCCCAGTGCTGCACTGCTGCATCTCCAGTCTACCCATGTGGGTTTTCCTTTGAACCCCCCTCCTGGCCCATGGGGCCTTGCAGTGAGGACACACCAACTCGGAATTTACCAGTTGCTGTCCTTTTAAAGTTTATATCTTTGGTACACGGCATTATGTTTTATGGTACGCATGGCCCAGCCATTATATCAGATCCAGCCTTCATAACAAATGAGTTTGACACCTCTGCCTAACACAATAATCTACATTTATAAGAAACTTAGGCCACTGATCTTCTGACTTCCTACAACCAATCAGAACACTGTCCCGAGACAGCTTCCTGGAAGAAGAGCAAATTTCCCCCTCCAACCTAGTTCAGCTGAAACCAGTGAACTAATTAGCAGGACAGTTGGAAGCAACCTTGGGCTGGTAATGTCTATGCTGGGGTGGGTTGCTTCTCATCAGTTGCTGACACTTCTTGTTTACTGAGAGCAAATGATGGAATTTTACCCAGAAACATCTCATTCCCTTGACATTTTGGTAGCCAAATAAAAAGTATCAGCTGATGAATTATAAAAGAAATATTTTGCTCATAATATTTCTGTATATGAAGGATGATGTCATCAATGTTTTCAATTTCATATTTCCCTTTGCATTCTTGTGGTGGAAATTTGTGAAGCTTCCTCCCTCTGGCCAATGCCATCTGCCAGGACAAATCGATAGTTGAGTGACCATCTTTAATCTTAAATGAAACATGGTCACTCGCATATCGACTTGTCCTGACAGATGGCATTGCTCTAGCTTTATTTCATTTTAGCTTCATAAAGTTTTAGTACTTTCCCTCTATGCTGAAAACACATAAATTTTTCTCACAGAGTTGTGCGGAACAAGGCTTTAGATGTCTTCATGCTAAAATCTTCTGTAGCCTAGATTATGAAAGCAGGAGATGTTACCAATCATGATATGTTTCATTTCCCATTTTCATTTCTTTGAAAAAAGAAAAATGTTGGACAATAAAGTACTTTAACAGGGATCTCCCCAGACATGGTGGTTTGTCCCTGCTATGCAGTGAGTGGTACCCGTCTACAGGACAGATAAGGTAGAGACAGGGTTGCCAAGTCCAACTTTGGAAATATCTGAGGACTTTGGGGGTGGAGCCAGGAGACTTTGGGGACAAAGCCGGGAGACTTTTGTGATGTCACTTCCTGTGATGTCACTTCCAGGTCAAATGGCAGGTAATGTCACTTCTCAAGCTCCACCCTTTCTGATGATGTTCACTTCCAGCACACTGCACCAAACTACACTTCTGTCACGTGGCTCTTCCCTAATGATTGTGCTCCCAAGAACAGGTTGGAGATGACAGCCTGGGAGGCACCCACACAGCAGCCCTCCCTACATAACACCATGTCATGGACTCAGATGGCTCAGGTTAGTCTGATCTCATCAGATTTTGGAAGCTAATCCAAAATTCTGGGCTCTGAGAACTGCTCAGGCTGCTCCTGCTGCAAACAACAGGGATGGGACTGGAGGGAGGAAAATCACTCAGCAGTGCACACTAGAGGGAAGTGGAACTGACGCTCTAGCCCTCCTCTCTATGGCTTTCATTGCCATAGAGACTTGGAGGACTAAAATGCCAGAGCATCCCTCTTCCGGCCACCATTTTGTCCCCCAGTGCCAGGTTTCAAAAAAGTGGGTAAGGGGGGGTCAAAATCAGGGGTACCCCCGCCCCCAGTGGGGGCTTGGCAAGCCTAGGTAGAGAAATGGCAAGGGCTGATGGACTGAGAATCCAATCCTTAATAAAATGGCTCTTGTTCTCAGACCCTTATATTCACCAGTTTGGGCACCTGGCATTTTCCTTCCTGGCCTTCAGGAATCATTTCATAATCCATCTTTTCAGGAAAGCATTTGATTTAATAGTTGGACCTCCATTTACTCATATTATTTCTGTGTTGATATGTATGTTTTTAAAAACATTTTTAGATATTTTAGTTTTTTAGACATTGTGGATGACCTCAAAAGTGAGATTTAAAATATGCTGCACCTAAGGTTGCCAACCTTCACATGGAGCCCGGAGACCTCCCAGAATTACAACTGATCTCCAAACTACAGAGATCTGTCCCCCTGGAGAAAATGGCTGCTTTGGACAGTGGACTCTTTGCAATATGCCCCACCTTCTCTCCCCTAACCCCACTCTCCACAAGCATTGCTGATTCTGTGAACTTAGGCCAATCTGGGCATGGAACAGGGGTCACTGTGTGTGTGGGGGGGGGAGGTATTTGTGAATGGCCTGCATTGTGCAGGGGGTTAAATTAGATGGCCCTGGAGGTCCCTTCCAACTCTATGATTCTGTGACTCAAATCTCCAGGAATTTCCAAGTAGCAAATTAACAAATTTTCTCTCAGCCAGGCCCCAATACCTGAATCCAGCCTGGCAAAATTAGCAGAAATTACCAGTGGGAAAGGTAAAATATGTATTGATAGTGCCTGTGTGATCTGGGGTTATCTATCCTGCGTTGTGGATTCAGCTTTTGTAAAATAACGCCCCCCCCCCTTCACTCATCAGTTGAGTGGCCTGGGAAAAGACAGAGAACTAAGCCAACGGATGGTGCCATGCTTTCTGTGCCTTTCTGTGTAAGTAAAATGGGAGGTGATTTTGCTTCCTCTTATTGGTCTGCTGTTCGGCAGGGAAGTTCACTTGCTTTGAAGGGTACAAGCAATGATGTCTCGTCATAACACTTCCAGCCTCTGAAAGAGCGATTGCCTCCATCCACAGTTACTTCGCCCTTGTTTTGAAACCTGTCACTGACCTAGACTCTATCCTCATTTTGTGCAAATACCAAGCACATGCATGCTGCTCATTTTACCAGTGCCCTGCAACTCTGTACGGCAAAGAAGAAGAAACAATAACACCCCTCTCACCAACCCATTTTCATCCATTTGCATTACTTCTCTAAGTGCTTTACTTTTTTATTTTGTTGAGAGGCAAGATATAAATAAGTAAATAGCAGCACACCAAAATGCCAAAAAAATAATAATAATAGGGTTGAATTATCTTATATTTCCCCCTAACGCAAAAAAGTGTGACACTACCCAAAGAGAAAGGTGAATAGCGCTAGATTTAGGGAGCAGTCCTAACCAGCTCTATTCAAAATCCTACTTCATGGGTCTTACTCCCAAGGAAGTGTAAGATTGCATATCTATAGTTGCTTTGGAGTATTTTTTTCTTTTTACTAGTCAGGGAGAGGTACAGTTTCTCTCCTCTGTAAGCGGGAAAGTAATGTAAGTCCTATTTGTTGACAAATTACTGATGGAGCTATTCTCTGGCTTGACAAAATGAGAAATGGGTCAAGTAAAGAACTTTGATTTATAAACGGAAAAAACAATCAACATTCATGGTGGATACAGCCATAGAGCACATTCGGCCCAATCAGTACAGGTTGCAAAATGCCAAAAACTTGATGTCTTATCAAGAACTTCTTCCTTTAAAAAAAAAATCCCTACAATATGTTATTGGATTTATTTAGAAAAAGGCCATAATTTATTTTGTACTACCCTACATGGATAGTGACAATACCATATTGAACTATTTATGTTAAAAGTACCCAGAAAGCTTTTTCCTCTCCATATATCTTTTCCTCTTTTTATTGTTTAGTCCAATATTCACCTGCAAATGTTTTTGTTCTTTTTATATATTATATTCTTCAGAGCTTGGGTAAGGGAAGGTTAGTCTGGGGTTTTTGAATAACGTTGTAGGAGAGCAGTTTGCTCCATGATGATCAGACTTTGTTGTTTTACTCCATACTTAGTGAGCAAACAATAAATGTTTGGATTATTGACTGTGTTTTAGGAACTAAGATAACAATCTTTTGCATTAGTCTTTCACTGATGAACAGAAAAATCTGCAAATCTTACAGGGAAAGCAAATACAGGAGAGTTAAAGCAAGCCTATGATAGTTCTAAGATGATGGTTTATGAGCAGATAAAACATACATTAAATGTGAGAAGGAATTCTGAATCATGATTGTAATCACTGTACCTACAGAAATAATTTCAGATCTATTAACTGGATGTAACCATTTGTCTTCTATGTGAACACATGGAGCTCCGTGTACTTGAGTCAAATCATTGATCTTTCAGGGTCAATATTCTCTTACTGGCAGCAGCTGTCCAGGGTCTTAGGCAGAGGTTTTTCGCATCACTTACTACCTGGCATTTAAAGATGGAGATGCCAGAGATGAACTTTGGGAGTTTCTGCATGCAAAACGAATGACCTACTACTGACTCAGCTCGCTGGCTCTATAAATAGGTACAGGAAACTATTAGACGAGGTATGCATTCTTCCATTACTCTTTCCAACCAATTTTTATTAATCTTGATTGGACTTGGAGGCACATAGCTCTCTTATTCCCTGCCAATACAGCCAGATGAACAGTCATGAAGCATTCATAGACCTGCCTGGTTTAGCTGTCTTTGTAACTCCTTGGTAGCAGAAAAACAGCTGATGCTCAGAATCAGTGCTGCACAATGTTTCCAAGGCCATATTGCATTGTATGGGCAGGATGGATGAAGGATGTATCTGTAGTTGTTTCAATCATTTTATCTGAATGCTGGTAGAAGAGAAATGGTAATTTATTGAGTCACCAATGTTGGGCCAAAATATGCTTAAGCATAAGTTCCCCTTTCCCCCCTCAAATCAAGACCTAAACCCCTCATTTTATTGATGACAACAAGAAAGTCCCATGCTCTGAATGTTGTCAGATAGGGAACAGAAACCTGGAACAAGAGAAGGAAGCACACTTATCTGTGCAAGCACATTGATTAAAGAGGAAAGGTACACAGCAACCTACGTGGATAAATAAATGGTACGGCTTCTTCTGATTCCCTCTGTTTTTCACTGCTTTGCTCATGGTGGTTCTGACTGAAAAATATTGTCCTTAATAAACTTCTAAACTATTTCACTCCAGTGTTCCCTCTAAGCTGAGTTAGTGTGAGCTAGCTCACAGTTTTTTAGCCTCCGGCTCACACATTTTAGTCTTAGCTCAGGAAGGATGGCTCCAGAGCAAACTAATTTATGCAGTAGCCAAATCACTCACTCACAACTTTAATGCCAGTAGCTCATAAAGTAGAATTTTGCTCACAAGACTCCACAGCTTAGAGGGAGCATTGCATAGCACCTGTTCTGCCAGCTAAAAAAGTCAGATGCTGGCCTGACTACAGCATTATTGGGAAAAGAAGGGAGAGGAAAGGAATCATATAAAAGCCTTAAGGAATCTTCATTCTTATATCTTTGCATAAAGGAACTGTGTTCATCACAAAGATTCACAGTAGTAGGCACACTGACTAGTGCCTCCCCAAAATGTGTGCAAATATTTGCCTTGCCATTTCCAGAATACTATAATCCAGCTGAGCCCATTGTGTTCTCTACAGCTGTTTGCCTACTTTGAGTCAAAAGAATTAGGTAAATTGTGAAAGCACTCTAGCCTTTTTCATTTAGATGTCTAATTTAGAAATGTTCTGACGGCTGTGAAGGTTATTCTATCAAAGATGGGATTAGCAGAAAATAGAAGCCTGAACAGCTGCAGCAATTTTCGAATTTTATTCTTCCTTTCATTCTCTACAGATATCCTGATCCTCTTCCAACCATACATAGTTTTGCCTCACTAGTTGCACCAAAATGTGGATTGGCATGTACATCTGGAAGAACATCTAAATCCATTTCCTGTTGCTACAGCCAGGCTTCAATTACAAGGGCAAATGATTGTCTCTGAATACAAACAAGCTTACATTTCCTTTGTATAACCTTCCAAAAATTACATTCCTGCAAAATATTATTTTTAAAGAAGTGGAGGCAATACAATGCAGATTGATAACATCGGTATTCTGATACATGTCCAATTCACTCCAGTAGTTCCTGCTTCAGAGAAGGAGATCCACTCATGATCAACACTTCCATGCACCAATTATCTTCTCTGAATCAGGGCAACAAATTTTCCTTGTGGCTATGGAGTTAATTCCAATTTTAGAGTAGAATTCCGTGAAGTATAATCATGAGAAATTACCATCCTTAATTTTTAAAAAAGATTTATTTCTATCACAGCTTCCTGCCAAGGAGCTTGATGAACACAGGCGGTATTGCCTGATGGATTCAGGATCACAGTGGCAACTTCACTGCCATTTTAGTGTCAGAATTAACCATGTGTTTAATAATTATGAAATGTGGAATTCGCAGTCATTCCCCTGGGAACTCAGAGCAACAGGGTGTCAGGGACCCCAATAACTCAGTATCAATCACAGGTCCTTAAGTAGGTTCAGTTTATTGATCAGAGCAGGGCTGGCTCACCTGCTAGGTGAACTAGGCATTCGCCTAGAGTGTGGGCCGGCCCTGGGGTGCCAAACAGGACCCCCCCACCCCCCCAAAGTCCCCCAGCTCCAGCGTCTGTGGAGGGTGGTGGGGAGAAGGAGGAGGAGGAGGCCGAGAGGGTGGGGTGGGGTGCATGCGGAGAGTGCCCCCAGGGCCCAGGGGGTGGCCCAGGCCATTAGGCGGTGTGGAGGCAGGCAGGCAGTGGCAGTGGTGGTGGCACTCCCTCGGGCCACTTCAGCTCCCGTCCTGGGGAAGATCCCCTGCTGTGCTGAGCTGCCAGCCTGCCTGCTCCCTGTTGGGGCGGAAGTTCCAAGAGGAGGGCTGTGAGCCTCCAGCACACTTCCAGAGGAGCTCTGGGAGGCAGCCAAGAGGGACGCGACGAAGATGCCACCTAAGGACAAGCAGTGGGCCCTGCTGTTGGGAGAGGCCGGGGGGCAAGCACCAAGGCCCTGGGGGGGTGATGGGGGAGCTGCTGTGGAGCAGGCAGGTGAGGAGGACCCGGGAGCACCCCCCCCTCCGTGGCACCGCGCGAGCTCCTGGGCCTTACCAAGCTGATGAAGGCCATCTCCTGCTGCTGGGTTTGCTGGGTGAGACGCCACTGCAGGCAGCCCTTCCACACCTGTGGGGAAGGGAGAGAGAGAGAAGAGGGAGGGGGAAGCCCAGGCCAGTTGGTCGCGCTCCCGGGAATCCTGGACCCCGTTGGCCACTGTGGTGCCAAGAGGAAACTGGACTGGCCCAGCACCTCCCCGGGCTCCTTCACAGGGGTGGGCAGGCTGGCCACATGGCCTCATCTCACTCTCTGGGAACTAGTATGACAGTGACTCCCTGCATGGCCTGCTTTTCTCACCGGTGGGACAGAAGGTGAATGGTGACTATGCTTCATTACCAGGAGGGGGGTGAGAATCTTCCAAGGTAGTATGTTCCACTCTGTGTGTGGTGCATGCTCAGCAGCTGGACTTCCTTCTCTCCAGGGCCTGCCTGGAGGTTGGCAAGCCTGTAATTGGTGGGCACGGACAGGGGGGCACCAGAAGGTAGCCCCGCCTAGGACACAAAAAAAACCTTGGGCCGGTCCTGAATCAGAGATATGGAGACAGTATGAACGTTTGAGTCAGGAATGAAGTATACAGAATGGCTATAGTAATTATACTGGTTTCATACAAGACCCCCTGACATCTAGAGGCCAAAAAGCAATTCATAATGAGTGTGGGGAAATGGTTAACAGTTCAGAGGTGAGCGGGAGACAGCAGAGTCACAAAAAAGAGGGGAGGATAATTTCTCACTGTGTGTGGCGGGGGGTGGTGGTGTTGGACCTGCTGCTGTGCACCATTTACGGCAGGTCCCGGCCTTTTCCTGCCAGCTCATCCTCTTCGCTGCTGGTGGAGTTGGATCATTCATCCATGACCCCGAACTGGAGGGCCTGCTGCACCTAGGCTTTAGCGGTCCCCTTCTTGAGCAGGGTATCGGGTTTCTTCTTCCCCGGGTCCCTAGCTGACACTCCCACAGCTCCGGGACAATCGATGGCTAAATGCCCGGCTTCTCCACAGTGGAGGCAGAAGCCCTGCTTCATGTGCAGCTCCCGAGTGCCATCCTTCGGTTTTCGGGTCTTTGGCTTCACCCCCACTACCCCCAGCCGGGGTGTCTGGGCAGGCCCATCTGTCTTTTTTTTTTGAAACAATTTTTTTATTGGGATGCATTCAACATTGTTAAATATCGTTACCAATACAATTTCCAAAGATTCTCATCCTGTCCCCCCACCCCCCCTAATAGGCTTCCAACACTGCTAATAACAAAAAAGAAAAAGTTAAGAGGTAATCAAGTTTAGACTTATAACAATCGACAAACCAGGTAACAAAATTCAGATACATAAAAACCTGACTTTTTCCAACATAATTTCCAATAAAGGTACAGTACAATCAAATAATCATTTCATTTCACATTCCAAATCAATACAGATCAAGATTGTACATTTTCCCTTTCATTCTATATTCAGTTTCCATGTAGAATTTCAGGCCTTCCCAGTCTTTTAGATATTGTTCTGCCATTTGTCCATTTAGTTTTTTTGTCATTTTGTCCATTTCAGCTAAAAATAGCAGTTTTCTTAACCAGTCATGTATATCTGGCACCTTCTCCGCTTTCCATTGTTGAGCAAAAGCCATTATCGCCGATGTAATCATATACCATAATAGTGTCCTTTTTTCTTGGGGAATTTTTTCCATTGTCAAACCTAAGAGAAGAAGTTCCGGACTTTTCCTGATAGGAATTTTTAATATCTTCTGCATCTCACAATGTACATTTGACCAGTATGTTTTTGCTTTATCACATGACCACCACATATGGTCAAAAGAACCCTCTGTTTTTTTACATTTCCAACACTTATTACTCAAGTTCTTATCCATACTAATATTGGCAATCTTTTTTGGTGTCATGTACCACCTGTACATCATCTTATAACAATTTTCTTTTACATTAACACAGGTTGATATTTTAAGAGCTTTTTTCCATAAAAATTCCCATGTTTCCATGGAAATTTCCTTGTTCATATTTATGGCCCATTTTATCATTTGCTCTTTAACAGTTTCATCCAAAGTAAATACAGTCAACAAGGTTTTATACATCTTTGATATCATTTTTCGCTCTTTTTTCAACCATATATCCTCAAACTCATCGTTCTTAGCTCTAAAACCAACCTCTTTACAATCTTTTTTGTAAATATCCCATATTTGACAATATTGTAACCATCCATACTCAAATTCTAATTCACTATTTGGTTTTAAAACATATTTTTTCCTTCCTTTTGAAGCAACTCTTGGTACTTCAACCAATCATTACCTTTATATTCTGAAAAAGGATGAATAACTGCAGCAGGAACAATCCACAAAGGCCTCTCATCAGAAACTGTGTTCTTGTATCTGGTCCATACATCAAACAGTGTTCTTCTTACATAATGATGCTTAAACATTGAGTTTACTTTATTTTTCCCATACCAAAGATAGGCGTGCCAGCCAAATCTGCAATCGTGACCCTCAAGGGCCAAAAGTTTTCTATTTTCCAAATTAACCCAGTCAGTTAACCAAGACATACATACAGCTTCATGATACAAACGCAAATTCGGGACTTGGAAGCCACCTCTGTCTTTAATATCATACATTATTTTCATTTTAATTCTTGGCTTCTTTCCTGCCCAGATAAACTTGAAAATTTCTCTTTGCCATTTCACCAACACTTTCACATCCTTCACAACTGGTATTGTCTGAAACAAAAATATTAACCTGGGCAGTACATTCATTTTGACAATGGCAATTCTTCCAAGAAGAGATAATCTAAGTTTTTCCCATTTTTCTAAATCACTCTTTATCGAAACCCATAGTTTTTCATAATTATTCTTAAACAAGTCAATATTTTTCATTGTAATTTCAACTCCCAAATATTTAACCTTTTTAACCACCACATTCTGTCACGTTTTGTAACATTTGTTGCTTTGTAGCTATCATGTTTTTACACAATATTTTGGATTTATTCTTATTTACATAGAACCCTGCGAGATCGCCAAACTCTTTTACTTTTTCAAATACCATAGGCATATTATTAACAGGATCTTCAACAATAAACATAATATCATCAGCAAATGCTCTTAATTTATATGAAAAACCTCTAATATTCAAACCTTTTATGTTATCGTCATCTCTAACCATTTGCAGCAATATCTTCAAAATCCAGATAAATAGCAATGGTGACAGGGGACAACCCTGTCTGGTTCCTTTTCTGACCCGGAACACTTCTGTTGATTCTGCATTCACAATCACCGTAGCTTTTTGTTCTTTATATATTGATTGAATCATTCTTATAAATTCTGTGCCCATCTGGGGTTTCTCGAACACTTTAAACATAAATTCCCAATTCAAATTATCAAATACCTTTTCTGCGTCTAAAAATAAAAAGCCAACTTCTTTTTCCGGGTGTTTATCATAGTACTCAATTGTGTCTAAAACAACCCTCATATTGTCTTTTATTTGTCTATTTGGCAAAAACCCAGCTTGATCTTCAGCAATAGTGTCTTTCAAAAACCCTTTGAGGCGCTCTGCTAAAATTTTTGCAAAAATTTTATAATCATTGTTTAAAAGTGAGATTGGTCGATAATTTTTCACATTTGTTAAGTCTTGGGTTTCTTTCGGTATTAAGGTGATTGCAGCTTCATTCCAAGAATCTGGGATCTTCCCATTTTTTCTGATTTCATTTAGAAGAATCTCTAGAACCGGAACCAGGTCTTCTTGAAATTTTTTATAAAATTTAGCTGAGAAACCATCCGGTCCTGGAACTTTGGAGATCTTTGCCTCTCCTATTGCTTTACTGATTTCTTCTTTAGTTATCACAGCATTTAATATTGCTTTCATTTCTGGGCTTGGTTGCATCAAATTAACTTTAGATAAATAGTCTTGGATTTTGTGCTGGTCCACTTGTTTTACTTGAAAAAGAGTCGCATAATATTTATAGAATTCCCTCCGGATCCCTCCTGGGTCTATGATTTCTCTGTTCCCATCTTTCAGTTTAGTTATTATTTTATTCTCTCTTCTTTTCTTCAATTGCCATGCCAAATATTTCCCTGGTTTATTTGCTCCTTCAAAGGACTTCTGTTGCAATTTTTTCAAATTCCAATATACTTCTTTATTTAACCTCGCCTTGTATTGTTCCCTTAGGATCCTCAGCTCTCTCAAAATTTTCTTTTTGCCAGGTCTTTTCTTGAGCTCTGCTTCTTTTTTTTGAATATTTTCCATAATCTCTTTATCTATTTTCAATTGTTGTTTTCTTTCATTATTGTTAATTGCAATTAGATGTCCTCTCATCACAGCTTTGTACGCCTCCCATACCGTTTGCATCTGTACATCCTTATTTAAGTTCAGTTGAAAATACGTTTTGGTTTCCGTCCTTATTTTGTCCACAATATTTTGTTTGTCCAGTAAATCCTCATTGAGTCTCCATCGAAATTTCTTTCTTTTAACATATGTTGACCACTTTACTGGGCTGTGGTCAGAAAGAATTCTAGGTAAAATTTCAATTTTACGTGTTTGCAGGATCAGGTTCTCGGTCATCCACATCATGTCTATTCTTGAAAAAGATTCATGTCTTGATGAGTAAAAAGAATAATCTTTGTCCTTAGGGTTTTTAGTTCTCCATACATCTTCCAGATGTTCATGTTTTACCATTTGAAAAAAAACTTTCGGAAGTTTACCTATACCTTCGTTTCCTTTTTTTGATTTTCTGTCAATAACATTATTAACAGTACCATTAAAGTCGCCCATCAGTATCATTTGCTCATAGGTTAACTGTTGTAACTGTTCCCACAAATCCTGAAAATTTTTTTCCTTCGCACCATTCGGGGCATAGAGATTCACAATTAAAGTTTTTTTACTCTGAAGTATAACTTCCACTGCCAAAAATTTCCCTTCATTATCTTTAAAAATTTCTTTTGGCTCCAATTCCTTTTTAATATATGTGACAACTCCTTTTTTCTTTTGTGAGGAGAGGGAATAGAATTCCTCTCCTAATCTTTTTTGAATCAAAAATTTAGCATCAGTCTTTCTAATATGTGTTTCTTGAAAACAAATAATATCACATTTTTGTCTTTCCAACCAAAGTCTAATATTTTTTCTTTTGTGAGGTGAATTAAGTCCATTAACATTCCACGATATGATTTGACTCTCCATGTTTACTTTGTATTTATTTATCAGAGTCTTTAAAATTGTCATTGATGAATCTGTTCATTTGCTCTACTGACTTGATGGTGACTCTCTTCTGCTTAAATGTAAAACTGACACCTTTTGGAATTTCCCATCTGTATCTTATACCCTCTGTTTTCAGTTTGTCAATCAAGTCTTTAAAAAGTCATCTGTCCTGAAGAATTGTTCTGGGTAGTTCCTTTAATATCATAATTTTCTTGTTATCGATTGTAAAATCTTCCTGAAATTGTTGCTTGAACAAGTCTCCTTTCAATTTTTTGGATATAAACTGGACAATCACATCTCTGGGTAGTTTTTTCCTTTGTGCAATCGCAGAGTTGACTCTGTACACCAAATCAATCTGTGCCACCACCTTCTCCTCTTCCAGTTTTAGAAAATCTGTAACAGCATCCACCATAACAGAATAGATATTCTCATTTTTATCTTCAGGGATTCCCCTAAATCTCATATGATTGAGCATTGCATTATATTCCACCATTACGTTAGCTTTTGCTGCTTCTTTAGCAACCTCAGAAACATTAGTCACCACTCCTTTCACTCTTTCCTCCACCTCATCTGCTCTTTTGTTCAACGCCTGTATTTCTTTTGTAATCCCAGACAGGTCTTTTTTCAAATCTGTTACTTCTGTTACTAGAGTTTTTTCCATTTTTTGTATAGCGTCCATCACTCGTTTCTCCATAGCTTCCATCATGCCCTGTAATTTCTTTTCCTCTTTAGCAGCAATTTTCGGGGAGGACCAAGAGTTCGCCCTCTGTTGCTGCCGAAGATCGTAAGCCATCGTTTAAAATTCACATAAAACTCACATCAAGTTAAAGTCTTTCTTATGCCCAGTTAAACCGCTCTATTTTCGCTTTTTTCTGTTAAGTCTTTTGGCTAAAATCCGAATAAATCTTTTTTGACCTTCTCAAAATGGCGGGCGCGATTTCTCTATGGTAAATGGCTCTTCCTGTTGTTCACTTCCTGTCCGGCAATCTTAATCGTCCACCTTGACTTCTGGTTTCCTCCCTTCTTCCGGCCTCCTTGGTCGTCTCTAGGAAATGCTACTTGTCTGGTCTGAGGTCACTTCCTGTTCTGGTGTTTTCTGTCGCAGCTAGAGTACTTTTCCACACTAGTTCTCGCGGGGCTTGATCTTAGTTTCTATTTTAAAGTCAATATTGCAACCGCAGGAATGATCAACAAACCGGCTTTTTGGCCTTTTTTACTGTTTAACCGTGTTTTTTTGGAGTCGGTGTTAGTACACAAAATACAGCCCGATCATGCGCTTCATCGGATGTTGTTTACTCTCGGGATCAACGCGTCTCCGGTGAGCAATTTTAAAAAGTTACTTTCGAAGTCCGTATCTTGTTATAGCAGTGTTTCCTTATCAATTTCCGTAGAATGTCTTGGAGGTCTGGGTCATGCGTTCTTATGTTGAGAATCCAACTCGGTGGGGTCTTGTAGAGAAATTCCGAAGTGCCCTCTTGGGGGGAGGGGATCAAGGCTGGTCGCGACGCTCTTTAAAGCCCCACTATCAGCCGATCTCAACTCCCTCTCGGGCCGATGCTCGTTGCTAGTCACTCCCCTGCCTGGGGAGATCTGCGGTGGGCTGTTTGTAGCCCACCCTGTCGTAAAGACCCTCCGTATGCTCTGGGAGCTCTGAGAGCAAGCCAGAACACGTCAGGACGCCATGGATCCCAGACCGGAAGCCTCCAGGCCCATCTGTCTTGATCATCTGGAGATGGGCCTTGGCATCAACTGCTTCCCTTACCCATGCGTTGAAGGAAATGGGGTGCACACTCCTCAGGATGGTCTTGTGGATTTCTGGGTGAAGCCCCACCTGATACTGCTCCGCTAGTACCTCGTCTGGCCAGCCTTGCACTTTAGTCACATACCACTGAAACTCTACTGTGTACTCGTGGAACATGCATCTACTTTGCTTCAAGGTGCACAGGTGGTTCTGTTCGCCTTCGCTCTCCAGCGGGTCTTCATACTACGCCCGGAGAGCCCACATGAACACGGCTACCTCCTGCAACTTGGGGCCCTGGGCATTGTGTAAGCTCACATACCAGTTGGCTGCCCCCCCTCTGAGTTGCGACACTATGTAATCCACCCTTCTGGCATCGGTAGGAAACAGGTGGCCGCAAGTTTGGATGAACTTCTCCACCTGCACCACAAAGAAGGCCAGTTTTTCGGGAGTGCCGTCAAACTTGGCATCTAATAGTCCCTTAGGCAGGATCTCCAGCATTCTTGGCATTGGGGCTGGCCCCACAGTGGCTAAGATCACCGGCACCTGCTGGTCCACAGGAAGGGGGTGGTGGTGGTGGTTGCTGTGGCTGCGGCTGCATTGGGACTTGTGGCTGCTGCAGGCATAGTTCCTCCTGCACTAATTGAACTACCATGTGGGGAATGTCCCTCAGGGCATCCTCCACTGCCTGGGTTATTCATTCCTGCGCCAGTTTGATCCGAGTGAGGCATACCTTCCAGCCCCCTTTTTCTTTGCCGTGTTGGCGGCGCACTCCTGTCTCGTGGGGCAGCTTGTACTCATAGCGGCTTCCCTGTGTTGCACCAGGAGTCAACATCCAGGATTCTCAAGTGCCCATGTCGAACATGGACCACTTGAAGCCCAGTGGCTCTCCTGGCTTCCATCTGGGAACCCCACCTTCTGCTCCTCGTCCCAGGCACACAGGGACAGGTGCCATTGTGGGAATGGTCATTACCAGAGTGGTAGTCACCGGGGTGGTGGTCACTGGCACTGTAGTGACAGGCAGCTCCTCGGATGAGGTGACCAGCACCAGTGGGTCCTCTTCTCTGCTCATCTTCGTAAAGGTGCAGGTAGAGGAGAATGAATTCCTGACTCTCTGTCAGGTACCCCAATAACTCAGTATCAATCACAGGTCCTTAAGTAGGTTCAGTTTATTGATCAGAGATATGGAGACAGTATGAACGTTTGAGTCAGGAATGAAGCATACAAAATGGCCATAGTAATTATACTGGTTTCAGACAAGACCCCCTGACACCTAGAGGCCAATAAGCAATTAATAATGAGCATGGGGAAATGGTTAATGGTTCAGAGGTGAGCGGGAGACAGCAGAGGCTTTGCGCCTAAGGAGCTGAGCGCTCAAGGCCAGTAGTCAGATAAGAGGCACAGCTAAAGGGAAACAGCTGCAAGTGAAAGTACATTCCACAGTCTAGCCAAAACTCCATGGCGGGACATAGGAGTGTGTGTGATGTTGCATGCTCCAGGAGGTCACATCCAGGAAAAACTAGAAGTCGTAACATATCACTCTAGGAATCACCTAAAAAATCTATGGTAAGACTATAGGGTTTGCAGAGATTCATATAGATACATGACTTGATATCTGGGTTTTACCTGGAAAGGACATCATGTCATGTACTACACTGGCATTTAAAAATGCTTTTCTACCACCACTGTTCCAAGTGGCAGCAGGAAACAAAGTGGGCTGGTGGGACACCGAAGGCCTAGCAACCCAAACTGTGACTTATACTTGCATCTTTGTTTTGCCTGATACTTGAGCACACTTCCTGGAATCTAGCAGTTTTTCTGTGTGTAGGAATGAAAGTTATTTATGTACTGAAGTCTGCTCCCCCCCTTTTTAGCTACTTGCCTCTTTGTCTATTTTCTCAAACCCTTTTAAGGTCAATATCTGATGGCTATACATGGAGTACAAGAAAAGCTTTCTATCAGACGCTTCCCTCTTGTCATGTTATGCCCATTTAAACATAATTCTCCTATTCTTATTGACCTGATCTTCCAAGTGCTCAATAAGATAGGTTTGTGGCTGACTTTACTCAGCTGAGTCAGGAGCCTTTGCTGTTTACATGGCTTTGCTGATCTGATAGAAAGTAGTCTCAGAGGAGTGATAATAGGATAGAGTGGTTTTTCCCCTCAAATCCTACTCCGGCTGGCAGGAAACGAAGTGTTGTATTCCTTTGCCAAGAGGCCAGCATTCTTGGGCGTGAGCAGATAGTGGAAGTTCGCCCGACGGAATGTTTTCAGGGCTGGATCTGGGCAAAAGGTTTGCACAATCACACCTAAGAAGAAGCTGGGACAGGATCTGATCCAAGTTAGAAAGTACAGAAATGCAGGATTCGAGGTAGGAGATCTGTGGTTGCCCATTACTAATATCTTACTTGCCCTCATAAATCATTTGCTTTCCCACAAGATCTCAAGACCTCTGTTCTTGCGGAGGATGCCTTTCTGTTGTTTTATCTATAATTAGTACATAGTATCTAAAAAGATGCCATCTTTAGTGACATCCATATTATATATCCTCTGTATTAGTCTCCTTCTGAGTATACTTCACATGTGTAAATTCATCCCTTATGGCCTGCTGCATCAAATCATAGGTTGTGTGTATGGTTTGTCTTGTCACTGACAAACTTTTCATTTCCCCTAATGTCAACTCAAGAGTAATATTTTACACCAGAGACAGTTCTCACATTTTGTTGGGAGTCAACAAGTGTGGCGTAATCAGGTGATGAGTAGTGCCTGTCTGTAGATTCATGGCCCATGTCCTTCATAGCCTGGAGTTTTTATAGCTGTTCCTACAGGTTTCCAATTATCTAGTTGTGCACACATTCCAAATGACTGGGTAGGGTTGCTCTCCAAGGCAGGCACAGTGGATTTTGGCCCTGGATAGGCTTGCCTTTGCTACAGCCAGGCTTCATTTACTAGGGCAAATGGGTGTCTCTGAGTACAAACAAGCTTACATTTCCTTCCAAAAATCACATTCCCGCAAAATATGAGTATATCTCTGTTGTGTGTTTATACCCTTGTCCCTCTGTCTTTAAATTCTTTAAACTTTACTGTGCTTAAACTGACTCCCACTGAGGACCCATGTATATCTATTAAATTATACTAACATCTTTTCTGTCTATGGCCCAGGCTAGCCTGATATTGTTAGATTTTGGAAGCTAAGCAGGGTGGGAATGGGAAACCATCAAGGAAGTCCAGGGTCGCTATGCACAGGGTCGTTATGCGGGGAATCAAACCCAGTTCTCAAGATTAGAGTCTGCCGCTCTTAACCACTACACCAAACTGGTTAAGGTTGCAAGTGGAGGAGCAGGTCCAAAGCTATACAGTATCTTTTTATTAGGATCAGCCCAAATAGCAAACAAACAGTGTGCATGCTTTCAAGCTCTGCCAGAATACTTTATCAGACGGGATTTTAAAAGTATGTGGTGCGGAGAAGACATTTAAGGCCCACATCATTACTTGGATTCTATTGACTTTTAACTTAGGTGATTTCCACACTGGTAGTTTCCCCCATCTTGGATGCCATTGGAAAGTGGGCTTTCCCTTTCATTTCTCTACAGTATCAAAGTACTACTAAGCACTTCCCAGCTTTTCCCTTACTCAGGGCAGCATTATGACTTTTGTGAGCCCTAGGCTCTTTTGCCTTTGTGGGCTCCTCCCAGGCACCAATTAAATACAGCTACTCCTAGATCAACTCCACATATGTACAGTAGATGGTAATTGTAGGAGGTGGGTGGATGAGAAAGAGCCATGCAGGATGGAGCCATGCAGGGGGAGACCAGTACTAATGGATCTCTGCTGCCTCAATCATAGGCCTGGCAGAACATCTCCCTTTTGCAGGCCCTGTGGAACTACATGAGGTCCCACAGGGCCCATATCTCATTTGGGAGAGTGTTCTGGCTCTGGTTGAGGTTAAGCAGACCTCATTCAAGCTGGAGATCACCAGTAAATGTTGATCTATAAAGCGTAACACTCTTTGAGGCACATACCAAGAGAGATGGTCCTGAAGGTATGTTGGTCCCAGACCGCATACGGCTTTAAAGTTTAGAACCAGAGTCTTAAACTTGATCCAGTATTCAGCTGGAGGCCATTGCTGCTAGCAGAGCACCGTTTGTATATGGGCTCTTAATGGTGTTCTTGTGAAGACACGCACCACTGTATTCTGGACCCGTTGGGTTTTCTGGGTCAGTCTCAAGGGTAGTCCTGCATAGAATGCATTACAGTAATCCAGCCTGGATGTGACCAATGCTTGGGTCACTGTGGCTAAGTTATGGGGAGATAGGTAGGGAACCAGTTGCCTGACCCAACGTAGATGGGAAAATGCTGATCTGGCAACATTTGTGATTTGGGTCTCTATTGATCGTGAGGCATCCAAAATCACACCCAGACTTTTCACTGTTGGCGTGGGTGACAACAACGTCCCATCAAGAGTTTGATACAACTCTAAATACGTCAACATTTTATTTCCCCCCTGTTTTAGGCAAAATTTAATAGATTTTCGTGGGCCCTAACATTTCATTTTTTTCTTCTGATTTTAAAAGAAATTAAAACATTTTTGTGGGTCCCTAAAGGTATCATGGGACCAAGGCACTGTACTTACTCTGCCTAATGGACAAGTTGGCCCTGCTCCGGCTTTGTTGCATTCAATCCAAAACCTACTTTTAGTTTGATCTTTTTGGAAAGATCACAGCACATCTGGGTGGCTGCCATGTCAGCACAAAAATCTGAATCTTTCCCAGCTCTGCTCACATTGGTGCCATTTTCCTTTCCTCCAGTCCCACAGCAGCTACTTTCCAACTATACCACAGGGGTTCTATTTTAAAAACTGGTAGCTGATGTATCGATATAATGATTTATTTATTAGATTTTATACCCCACTTCTGTCTCTTAGGGGGACCCAAAATAGCTTATGACATCATTGTCCCATTTTCCATTTTATATACCACAGCAGCCCTGTGACATACCTTTGGCTGAGAGTGAGTGACCTCCCTACAGTCATCCAAAGAGATTTCATTGGGTGAGTGAGAATTCAAACCTGGCTATCTCAGCTCCTAGTCCAACACTGTAACCTCTACACCACACTAACTCTGGGTATTTTTTTTTTTTGTCAAGTCGCAACTGACTTATGGCAACCCCCTATGGTTTTCAAGGAAAGACATTCTGGCTTGCCATTACCTGCCTCTCTGTCATGACCCGGGTATTCTTGGAGGTGTCCCATCCATTTACTAGCCAGGGTCAACCTTGCTCAGCTTCTGATATCTGTCAAGATTGGGCTAGCCTGGGCTATTCAGGTCAGGTGGTCTCAAGATAGCAGATTAATAAATAATTATTCTTTTTTCAAACTACAAGCTAACAAAAGACCTAATGAATCTCCTCAAAAGCATCTTCTCCCTGTTTTAGTAAACTACATGATCTTTTCTTATTGTAAAACTGAAAGGTTTAAAGCAATCAAATAAAAAGGACTTGAGAATGCCTCAGTTCAACACAATCCCCCAGTTCTTCCCAGGGACAAATTATTTTTGATGCATCACAATACAATGGATTTTTACTGCACTTAGTACCTCTAACCTTGATCATATAATCTAAAATATATTGTTATATAGATGCTATTTGAAAAATCTGTGGAACAAATACCACAGGAATTACAGTAGGAACGTAGTGCTTTTGCTGGAAATAAAACAACACACAAACACCTGCCTACAAGCCTTGATGAAAGAAATCTTGTGTAGCAATGCTCAGTGGATTCACTCCACGGTTTTCAAAATCTGCTTCTCCTCCAGAGTCCTTGTCTTGTCTGCTCCACAGTTGCTTTAATTGCTTCCAAACCCTTCGATTAGGTGTGTGGGAAGATAGCACCGGGAGGGAGAGTTTCCTGCTTTAGGGGCTGTTAATCCCAGCTGATGCTTCATCATTAATTTTTAATCTTGTTCTCACATGTCTTCTGTGCAAAGATTTCCTCATGGCATCCAGCTTCAGTGTTTCCATCACTGCCCACAAACATTTTCTTCCTGTTTTTAAAGTACTTCTGATAAACATTTTATTTATTAAAACATTTACATTCTGCTTTTACTGGTGGCTCAACGCAGCTTAAAATCAATCATAGTTAAAACATCCCCAGCTAAAATCAAAGATAAAATAAGCCCCAAGTACCTCCCCTCCCCTGACAAAATGCTAGTCATTCAAATGCTGTCAAAAGCCCTGACAAACAGGGGGGCCTTGCAGTACTTCCTGAAGACCTCCAAGGGGCGGGCCCCTCTGATGTTCTCAGGGAGCCCATTCCTCACAGCTGGATGGAAAAGGCCTGGACTCTGGTCAGTGCCAGATGGGCCACCCTAAGTGGTGGAATAGCCAACAGATGGCTGTCTGATCACCATAGTTGGTACACAGGGACATATGGAAAGAGACTGTCCTTCAAATATGTGGATCCCAGGTTATAACCAGCACCTTGATCTGAACTTGGAAACAGACTGGCAACCAGTGTAGCTGTTTCCAAAATGGAAACATGTCCCAGTGGCTAGCCGCAGATAGCAGTAGGGCTACTGCATTCTGGACCAGTTGTAAATTCTGGGTGATATTCAGGGGCAGCCCGATGTAGAGCACATTGCAGTAATCCAACTTTAAGGTTACAGAAACATGGATCAGTGTGGTTAGATTAGCTGAGTCTAGGTAAAAAGAAAGTAGGCAAATCATGTGCAGCTGATAGAAGGCAGCCCTGGCCACCATGCCAGTCTGCTTTTCAAACAGCAAGGCAGGGTTCATAAGCACCTCCAAACTCTTAACCTGTTCTGAAAAAGCCTGAAAAAGCAGAAAGGGTAAACTGGAGATTGGCCTGTAATTGGCCACCTCATCCCTAGCCAATAAAGGTTTTTGAGTAGGTCTAATAACTGCCTTCTTCAAAGCCTAGGGAGAGCATAGGATTGTCAGGTTTCATCTTCTCCCTGGAGGGAGGATTTGGGGAGCAGTCCAGGAGGGGGCAGGGACATCCCCGGTGATGACATGATGCAGAGTGATGTCATCATATCGGGGATCCAGCATCATGCATGCATGCCCCTGCTTTTCCCCAACCATTTGAAGGGAACCTTCCCTTTAAATGATTGGGGGAAAGCAGGTGCTGCACAGCCCCTGCTTGAAGAGAGTGGGTACCCTGTGTGCCTGTCCTCCAGTTCATAGCTTGCAGGGCAGGAGCAGGTGGTGCCTGCTCTTTTCAAGCAAGGCCACAGCCAACTGTTGCGGACGGGGCAGACCATACTGCCAAAGAACTATTGCCAGGGCTGTGGGTTGAAGTGGAGGACTTAGAGCTGTCCCTGCCAGATCAGCAGGACACCCTCACACTTCCATGGATCCTGTCAGCATCTATAGTGAAAAGTACTGGGTTTGCCGCATGGAGAGGCAGACTATGACATGTTGAACAATACTGGCTTATTGGATACACAAGACAAGAACTGACCATCAGCGGCCAACTATATACACACACCCCAGACACACCCACAGTCCCATTGGGGGGTTTGAATCTCCCACCAAACTCCCTATTGGTGGACTAAAAGGTGGACTAGGCTCCTTGGCCCCTATTGTGCTAGAAGCCAAGCTCAGGGACTCAGGCTGCAGACCCCTAGTGGTGGTCCATGGACACAACACCCCTCCCCCCATAGTTCAAAACCAGCCTACGTTACATAGTCCTGCAAATAAGCTGGTGGCCAATGTTCTTGCAATGAACACTGGGGTGTCGGAATGGGGGCACCCAGAATCAGTACTGGACCTGGTTGCTTGGGGGTATTGGCGGTGACTCTTCCTCTGGCTCCGACACGGCAGGTGGTGCAACTTCTCATGGAGACTAGACTGAAGGCAGTGGCTGTTCCCTCTCTCCTGCAGCTGGGGTTGCACTGTCTAGCTCCTTGGGCCTCCCTGGCTTCTCATCTTGCAGCAGAAGTTGGCGCCGTCTTAGCTGGTCCATGTGTTTCCATAAGAGCTGGCCGTCCTCTGTGGGCACCTCGTACAAAACTGGACCTGTCGGTTGGATGATTCTGCCAACTAGCACCAGGGCCCCCCTCCCAAAGTCCTAAAGAAGACAGGGTCTTTTGGGAAGAACCCCCAGGAAGCTTCCTTCTGCTCAGTCAGTTTCCTCGACTCTGGCACCTGGTCGGTAGCTGGTCCAGCAGAATGGTGGGCCACCTACCCATTAGGAGATCGGCTGGGCAACAGCCAGTGATGGGGTTGGGAATGGTCCGTTGGGTCAGGAGGAAGCCAGCTAACCAGAATTCCCAATCCCCTTCCATAATCCGGCAGAGGGCTTCTTTGGCAGTCCTCACCATTCGCTCCGCCTGTCCATTGGTGGCCAGGTGGAAAGGAGCAGATTGAATGTGCCGGATTAGGTTCCTCTGGAGGAACCCCTGGAAGTCCTCTGACATGAAAGCCACCCCGTTGTCGGAGACAATGTTGTTCGGCAATCCATACGTTGTGAAGATTCAGCACAGCGCACGGATGATGGCTTTCGTGGACGTTGTGGAGACCAAGCTGATCTCCAGCCACTTGGAGTAAGAGTCCATGGTGACTAGAAAGAGCAGTCCTTGAAAAGGGCCAGCGAAGTCAATGTTCAGCCGGGACCATGGCTTGTGAGTTGTCCCAGGATTGGTTAGGTGCACTGGGTGGATTTGGGTGAACTGCCTGGCAGGTCTGGCATCTCGGCACCCAGGCTTCCACTTCTCCACCAATCCCTGGTCACCAGATGTAACTCCTGGCCAGGGCTTTTATCCAGACAATTCCCAGGTGGGCTTCATGTAGTGCTGTGAGGATGTGCTGCCTTAGGGTGTTGGGGATGATGACCCTGGCTCCCCAGAGAAGGCACCCCTTGTGTGCTGACAGTTCATCTTTCCAGGTTGTGAAGGCTGTAAACTCTGGGCTCACAGGGGTCATGGGCCATCCCCTCACCATCCAGCCCAAAACCCAGGAGATGACGGGATCTTGGGCTGAGTGGCTGGTGACATCCGCAGCATGCAGAGGGTGGACAGGAAGGTCTTCAATGAGGAGGACCTGGTGGGCAGACACCGGGTCAGCCTCGATGTCCAAGAGAGGTAGCCTGCTGAGGGCGTTGGTGTGCCCCATCGCCTTCCCCGGAAGGTGTTCCAGGCGATATTGGTAGCCCGCAAGGAACAGGGACCAATGGAGGACCTGTGGGGAGAGGACTTACGGGCGAAGAGTATGAGGAGCAGCCGATGATCCATCACGATGGTGAAGGGACACCTATACAAGAAGTCGTGGAACTTCTTGACCCCCGCAATGATCGCCAGGCCCTTGCAGTCCATTTGAGTATAGTTTCTCTTGGCGGGAGACAATATCTGGGAGTAGTAGGTCATGGGAACCTCCCTGCCATCTGGAAGCATGTGGCTCGACACAGCACCAACCCCATACGGAGAGGTGTCGCAGGCAAGCACCACAGCAGGGACTCGTCAAAATGCTCCAGCACGTCATTGGAGATCAGAAGCACCTTGACCCCCAGAACGCCATGGCCTTGCGGGGGCCCCAGGACCAAGGCACGTGTTTGTCCAGTAAATGGTGCATGGACTCTGCGACCCCTTCCTTGTGCAGGAAGAAGGTGTGGTAAAAGTTGAGGCAGCTGAAAAATGCCTGAAGTTCGGCCTTTGACGTGAGTGGAAGGGCCTCCACGATTGCCTTGACTTTGCCTCTCGCTGGGTGAAGGCCTTCCATGTTGACCGTGAACCCCCAAAAGTCCACCTCAGGAACTCCTAGAAGGCATTTCTCCCTCTTCACCTTGAGCCCAGCCTCATTGAAATGGCGGAGGACGGCGTGGAAGTGAGCAGTGAAGTCCTCTGGTGTGGCCATGATGATCAGGATGTCATCAAAAAATGGCGTCACTCCAGGGATCCCTTTTAAAAGACAGTCATGAGGTGCTGGAAGATCCCTGGGGCCACGCTTACGCCAAATTGCAGTCTCTTCACCTTGAACGCCCCCCAGTGCGTGACTATCATCTGGGTGGCGGCCGTGGCCTTGTCTACAGGCAACTGTTGGTATGCCTGGGCCAAGTCCAATTTGCCAAATATCTTTGCCTTCGCTAACGTGGCCAACACGTGGCTAACTACTGGGACTGGGTACGCGTGGTCCTGGAGTGCTTTATTCAGGGTACACTTATAGTCTGCGCAGATGCGGATGTCCCCGTTTGGCTTCACTGACAATGGGGGTTTCCCAAGCTGTGTGTGAGACCGGTTCTAGGACACCCTGAGCCACTAGGCAGTCCAGCCCCCTATCGATTTTCGGCTGTAGAGCGAATGGGGCACTGCGGAATCTCATGTGGATGGGGGCTACTTTGGGGTCAAGCTGCAGAGACACTGAGGAGCCCTTGTAACAACCCAATGCCCCATCAAAAATGGCCGGAAATTCCCCACACACATCACTAAAGTCCTGTGGGGTACAGTGCTTTACCCTCTCAAAGGTGATCCCCAATGGCTCAAACCACATTTGCCCCCGGAGGCTAACCAGGCTCCCTTCAACCACTATTAAGTCCAGGTACCCATCGAAACCCCGGTACTGCACTCGGAAAGCCCCCACCCCCTGAATCAGGACCTTGTTTCTTTGGAAGTCCACCAGGTTTACGTGCGAGGGTCTCAAGCGGGAGCCCCTATTAGGACACAGTCTGTGAAGCATTTCCACTGATATGATGGATGTGGCCAACCCTGAGTCAACTTCCATGGGGCAGGGGACCCTTCAATCTCGACCTTAACCTGGAATTTGGGGGTACCGCCTGGCTGGGGGGGCATAGTACGTGGACTGCTGGCTGGCATGTGAGGAGGTAGAGTTTTTCTGTGGACGTGTCAGCCTCGTAGTGCACGGTGGCTCGGCGGTGTTGGGACAGCTGTGAATTTGGGGCCCTGGCCCCTTTGGATTAGCATGCCCGTGCAATATGGCCTGAGTGCCCGTAGCTTCTGCACGTTGCGTCCCTAAAGTGGCATCTCTTCCTCTAGTGTGGGTCACTGCAGCTGGCGCACTCCAGTCTTGCGGTGTCCTCACCTTGGGGGGCTCACGGTGGTGACCTGGGCTCCCTTCGCTGATGGGTCCGATGAACCTCCTCAGCATCAGGGTCGACTACCCTGGTCCCGACCTGGTGGGCAGAGGCGGCCGACGGGTGTGATCTCTCCCCTGCGGTAGCCGTGGTGAGCGCAGAAGAGAGGGTGCATTTCTCCATCTCCATGATCCGGCGCCAAAGCTTCTCCTCACGGAGGCCGCAGACAAAGTGGTCTCAGAGGGTTGTGTCTAATTGCGTACCAAACTCACACTTGGAGGCGAGGCGGCAGAGTTCTGCCAAGAAGTTAGTGGCTGCCTCCTGGGCCTGTTGATTCCGTTGGTGGAAAGCCACATGGTGCGTCATCTCTGAGGGCCGGGGAGTGAAGTGGTCTTGCAGCACCTTCATTATTTCCTTGAACGTCACCTCTTCCAGCATCTTTGGGGACAGCAGATGTTGCACCAGGTCCACAATGGAGGGGCCACATGACCCGAGGAGAAGCCCTTTCTTCCTCTCCTCATCCGTCACCTGGTAGAAAGTCAGGACGGACTTGAGCCCGGTGACCCACGCTCCCTATTGATGTAGACGGGACTGGTCAAATGGTGAGACCAGCCCTGTTCCTGGAGCAACTGACATTGTGCTGATCAGTTGAGGCATGGGAGCGACTTGCCCGTCATCGTTGCTCATCTGTGGTGGTGGTGGCACTGGATCTCCCATGGTGCCTTGTCAGCCCAGCTCGCACAGTGGGATCCCATTCTTGTCGCCAATGAAAAGTACTGGGTTCGCTGCATGGAGAGGCAGACTACGACATGCTGAACAATACTGGTTTATTGGATACACACACAAGACAAGAACTGACCAGCAGCGGCCAACTATATACGCACACCCCAGACACACCCACAGTCCCATTGGGGGGTTTGAATCTCCTGCCAAACTCCCTATTGGTGGACAAAAAGGTGGACTAGGATCCTTGGCCCCTATTGTGTTAGGAGCCAAGCTCAGGGACTCAGGCCGCAGACTCCTAGTGGTGGTCCACGGACACAACATATAGGCAGGATCAATCTGAAACTATCCATGACAAAAGGACAAGCAGATTCTCCTGATGCCTCAGGTACCAGCTCTGCACTCAAGTTGGCCTCTAAATCAGAATGGATTAGAGAGATTTTATCAGCAAAGAACCTTGTAAAAATGTCACAGCTGTAAAAATGTCAGTCTTAGGTGTTATCAAGTCATGAACCACTTTGGACAATTGAGCTGGATGAGATTTTGCTGATGGAATGATAGCAGAGTAGAAGGTCATCTTCACTGCCATATCATAGGCCTCCAAATGGGCTTTATGATGTGCTCTGTCTGATGCATCCCAAGTCTTCTGCCAACATAACTCTGGCTTCCTTCCAGTCTGCTTCATATCACCCAGCTACCTGGAGCTGGAGGCCTCACAGAGCATGGAAGAGGATGCCAAGGAGTACTTTGCTAATGGCTCCAGTCAGACCACCATTCCATATAGCTACAATGGTTTCCACAGAGTCACCAGGGATGCTCAAAATCCCCCAGACCCACCTGGAAACTAACAGGATCCATTAATCTCCAAGAGAAGGCAATCTAAATGTCTACCACTCCTGCAGGGAGGATGCAGCAAACTCAGTGAACATACAGCCATTTGTTCCCAACATGATGTTACTATATTACAACCATCTATACCAGTTGGTAGTTCTGTTGCACATTCAAGTGTTTGGGCTGGTTCTGGTTTTGCGATATGTGAAAGTTGTCTGTTTTAGTGGTTGTAACAGTTTTTAAGATCTGTAGTAGAACAGTGTTTGTTCCTTAACAAGTGTGTTACAACTGGAGTTTCCAGCTGTAGATGGCAAGCCCCTGAGAGAAATTTGAGGGTGGGGACACATGCTGTGGCATCATTTGCTATGTGGGAAGTAACTTCTGGCACCAAATTGGGAGTGCTGTCATCATGTAATCCATGCAATGGTCACCTCCAGGTTAGACTACTGTAATTTGCTCTATGCAGGCCTGCCCTTGCACCTGACTTGGAAGCTCCAACTGGTCCAAAATGCAGCTGTGTAGGTCCCTTGGACGGCACATAGTCAACCAGTGCTGTGCGAGCTGCATTGGCTTCCAGTGGAGCACCGGATCAGGTTCAGGGTTCTGTTTTTGACCTTTAAAGCCCTCAGCGGTCAGGGACATGCATCCCTTTGGGACCGCCTCTCCCTATATGCCCCTGGAAGAGCGCTAGGCTCAGGAAATAAGAACTTCCTGGTGGACCCTGGCCTGAGAGAAGTCTGGCTGTCCTCGACCAGGGCCAGGGCTTTTTAAGCCCTGGCCCCCTCCTGGTGGAATGCTCTGCTGGAAGACGTCCGTGCCCTGCAGGAGTTGTTACCATTCCACAGGGCATGCAAGGCAGAGATGTTCTGCTGGGCCTTCGGTTGAGGACAGCAATGGGGGCAGTGTTTGGCACTCTCACACAAGTCCCCATCCCTCATGAACCCTCCTCCCCGGGAGGCTGGGGTGTTGGAACTTTCTCTGCCATGTTACATATGTTGTATTTTTGCCATTTTTGATTAAGTTGTTTTATATATTTGTATTTATTGGTCTGTTTTAATTTATTTTAATCTGAGATTGTATATTATTCTGTTGTAAACCACCCTGAGCTCTACTTGTAGGGAAGGGTGGCCTAGTAAATCCAATTTAACAAATAAATAAATAAATTTAAAAAATGTGAAGGGGATGCTCTAGGATTTGCCCCAAAGGTGATGATATGACAACATCACTTCCAATTGGTACTGGAAGTGATACACACAGTGGCATGATGCTGACACAGTACCATTTTAAGTGATTCCCCCCCCCACCAGTGCTTCACACACCAGTGGAGGCTGGGGGAAATCCTCAGGAGGTCTCCTGCTATAGCAAGAGACCTGGCAAACTTGCAGTTACTTATCTATCTGTGGTTTCATCTGTTTGCCTTATTTTCTGTTTCATCATATTCCCCCTTCCCCAACTGTTCTTCAGCCACAAAAATATCTATAAAGCTGTAAAGAATGATGCCTTTTATCTACTATGACAACAACAAAATACTTGCCCATAAGGACTGCCATATCACAACCCAGAGATCTCTCTGTGCCCTTTAAACATCCCCACAGGGGTACCCTGGAAAGCCAGAAGGACCCTGGTAAAGGTCCACATCCTCTTCCCTCTAATGCCTCCTACCCTCTGCCATGCCTGGCTTGATGGAAAGGTAGATTGCCTGAAGAAGTGTCCTGTCCCTTTAATAAAGGTTTAAGGAGATGTTATTTACTAAGTGATATTACTTTGATGCCTTGAAAAGCTTCAGCTGCCCATTTCTATTAAGGGGCATGACTTTTTTATCCAGATAGTGCCATTCCTAGGAAAAGGAGGTGATGCCATTCTTCTCACCCGCCTGATTGCTTCTAGGCTGGCAAGATGAAACTGTCTGCAGGATGAAGTGTGCTTGACACTGGGTGTACTGGGACAGCAGGGTGAAGCTGAATGCTGCTACACTCCTTCTTAGTGGCTTAGTGGGGATTGGAGGTGCTGGGATGGACACATCTCCAGGGCAGTGACCCATAGGGATTTCATGTGGTAAAGTAAATGGCCCATCCACCAGTGCACCCACAAATAGTGGAAGAGTATGCTAGTACTTTACCTCCTGTCCTTTTCCTCCATTAGGCATTTACCCCTCCTCCTTTACTACCAGATTCCCACTTGCTACAAAAGGGAGGAAAGGAGGATGTGGAAGAGAAGGCTGGGAAAGAGGAATGCTTAAGGGATGGGAGAGAAGCTCAAGGGATGCATCCTTTTATTGTACCACTGAATGTTTCTGGAGTAGAGTTGCCAGATCCCCCCTGACCACTGGTGGGGGATTGGGGGCTAGGGTTGTCAGATCCAAATTGGGAAACTCCTGGAGATTTGGGGATGGAGCCTGGGGAGGACAGGGACCTCAGTGGGGTACAGTGCCGTAGAGTCCACCTTCCCAAGCATCCATTTTCTCCAGGGGAATTGATCTCTTTGGTCTGGAGATGAGTGCAATTCTGGTGGATCCCCAGACCCCACCTGGAGGCTGGCATCCCTATTCTGGAGTCATTTGTTAGTTCTGTCCTACCTAGAGCAACTTCTAGCCTGCCTTCAACTCTCTTTTAAGCAAAATATCAGTACAGTTTCACTTGCACTGAGAAATATCTATGCGTTTTTAATTGCCACATAAAAGTTTTAATTTTTTAAAATCCATCCTTTCATCACTAATTTCCTTCCAGGAAACAAAAAGTAATCAGCAATTGCTAGTGGCGGGTGATCTATCTGGCAATTATCAGTGAAGTATGAAATACAATTTGGCTTCTCAATGTGATTATTTCATTTCTTCCACCAAAGATTTTGACCTTCCAATTTAGCACTGGAAGGCATTTTTTACATAAGCGTTCAAACTGGTACCAATCCAATCACTGCTCTTTTGCACCAGTTTCCTCATTTCCTCTAAGATTCCTTTGGAGTCTATGGAAACACTGAATTGGGAGGGAGAGGGGGAGGCTGCTAAAATCTGTACCTCTCAAATAAATTGCAAAGCTTTTCTGTGACCTTTCTTTTCCCTCATCACATCTCATTTTCTTCCATTTGCTCTCTATATAAAGCACAAAACTCCTTCACTGACCTCCCTTCATTCCTTTCCTCCTCTGTGCTCCTCTCTGATGATCTCTTTCCAGAAATGGACTCCTTTCTCTTACTGTGTTAACACTCTTGTTTCCTTTAAAATTCCCTTCAAAACTAGCTTCTGTAAAATTTTCATGGCATGGGCGTGGATTTCATCATATCTGCATAGTTTCATATTTAATCCTTCTTTGTTACATTTCAACACTAGAGGTTTCATGGAGATGCAGCCTTGGGTCAAGGGATGACTTCCCTATATGAAAAGGCCATCACAGACCAAATACCCCAGATGGAGGTTTAATATCAACATGGGCCAAGGGAGGCTGTTTGTATATTTGGCTGTGAATGATCAAGTGGTGGAAGATCAAATGTATGTGGGGACCAGTCCTTTGTGTCCTGTCATATTACTTCTTGTACAGGACCTAGAAAGCCAAATACATTTAAAAACTGGATAATTAAAATAATAGACTCCAGTGTACTTCCATTTTCTGTTCAAAGTGAGGGTTCAGTTGCAGTCCACTATTACTGTTTCACCAGTATTAGTTTCCATTTTTAGGAAGGGACTATGTCAGCCAGTGTGGTGTAGAGGTCACAGTGAGGAGACTCAGGTTCAAATCCCCCTTCAGCCAAAAGCTCAGTGGGTGACCTTAGACCAGTCATTCTCTCTCCACCTGGTCTACCTCACCAATGGAAAGGATAAAATGGAGGAGGGAAAAATCCTGTTTCCTGAGATAAAAAATGTAATAAACACCTGTGCATAGTATTGCAGCTGTATAGCACGGTGGTGGCAAACCTATGGCACGCGTGCCAGAGAAGGCATGCAGAGCCCTCTCTGTGGGCATGCGCGCCATCACCCCAGCCACCAGAGCACCCATAAGGCGGGGTGCTCCGCCTCTGCTCCTCCCTGCTCTGGGCCTCCACTGCCTGCCAGCCCGCTGCCCACCCATCTCCCATCCCAGTCCCAGGCCCCTGGGAAGCCCTCCCCGACCCCATCTTTGCAGGTCCGTGCTAAAGTGTAGGCCCCTGGGAAACCCTCCCCGACCCTTCCCTGCCTTTGCAGGGCTGCACTAAAGCGCGGGCCCCTGAGAAGCCCCCTGACCCCCCATCTTTACAGGGCTGCGCTAAAGTGCAGGCTCCTGGGAAGCCCTTCCTGACCCCCCATCTTCACAGGTCCATGCTAAAGCGTGGGCCCCCAGGAAGCCCTCCCTGGCCCCCCCATCTTCGCAGGGCTGCGCTAAGTGTGCCTCCCCCAGGTAGCAATGCAAAGAGTCCAGTGGCATCTTTAAGACCAATCAAGACTGATTTTCCACAAGCTGCTACTCCACGCTCGTTCTTCCCTTTGCCCCACCGTACACACAGATCTGCCCACAGAGAGAGCTTTTACCTAAATAAGCCTTGGTCTTAAAGGTGCCACTGGACTCTTTGCATTGCTACAGGGGGAAACATGCAGATCTGCCCTCACAGAGAGCTTTTACCTAAATAAGCCTTCGAGCGATTTCCCACCAGCTGCTGCTTTGCGCTCCCTCTTCCCTTCATGCCAATTTCACACCATGTGCTGGGTGGTGGCAATTTGCCCCACAGCTTCGCCTGATTTCCCCAGCGTCTCAATCCTGTTTTTTGAGGATTGAGCAGATGCGGGGGGAATTGGGCGAAACCGTGAAGCAAAATGCCACCGCCCAGCACATGGTGTGAAATTGACATGATTGGGGTGAAGGGAAGAGGGAGTGCAAAGCAACAGCTTGTGGGAAATCGCTCCAACATACATTTGTTAAGAAAAATACAATCAAGGAGTACTACCAAAGAATTAAAAAGATATTGTGAACAAAATTATATGGAGGCAACACAGTACAGGCAATTAACACATGGGCAGTCCCAATTCTAAGATACACAGCTGGCATTATTGATTGTAAACAAGCAGAATTAGAAGCAATAGATTGCAAAACTCACAAGATGATGGCAATGCATCACTCACTACACCCTAGAAGTAATGTTGCTAATCATTACTTACCAAGAAAATTAAGTGGAAAAGGTCTCTTGAAAGTTAAGCAAGCAGTTGACAAAGAAAAACGAACATCGAATGACTATACCAAGAAAAGCAAAGAGAAGCTTCTAGTTGAATTATACATGGCAGACTTATTTAAGGTTACAGAAACTAAAGAAGATTACAAAAAGATTGCAATCAAAACTCACTTTGACAACTGGAAACAAAAGCAATTGCATGGGCAATATTGAAAGGCATAGAGAACAGATTTGATAATGAAAACCCTTGGAAGTGGCTTCAAAATGGACACTTGAAGAAAGAAATGAAAGGACTCATTCTAGGTGCACAAGAGCAGGAAATGTATGAAAGCCAAGATTCAGAAGACCAGTGATAATAGCAAATGTCGACTTCCCAAGACAAAGGATGAAACAGTCGACTACATGGTCAGTGCCTGCAGTAAAATTGCTCAAACTGTCTATAAAAACATCATGGAGGAAGAAGAAGAAGAAGAAGAAGGAGGAGGAGGAGGAGGAGGAGGAGATTGGATTTATACCTCACCCTTCACTCGGAGTCTCAGAGCGGCTTACAAACTCCTTTCCCTTCCCCTCCCCACAACAGACACCCTGTGAGGTAGGTGGGGCTGAGAGAGCTTTTTCTAGAGCTGTCCTTGAGATTCTTTGGGACTTCCATTTATGAACAGAAAAACACCTGGAACATAACACCCCTTATATCATAATTGTAGAAAAAGTGAGAAATAGGGTTTGGATAATTAACAATGCAATCCCAGGAGACAGCAGAATAGCTGGGTGGCCTTGGGTCAGTCACAGCTCTTTCAGAGCTCTCTCAGGCCAAAATATAAGTCTAGCTCGCCACAAAAGAGCTAGAACTTAAGACTGTCAGATAATCTTCGGCTCTCCTGGCTATACTACACACAATGCCATACAATAATTATTAATTAGCAGAATAGAAAAGAAAGAATAGAAGATCAGAAAATACTAAGACCTATGAATAGAGCACCTCTGAGAGAAGATGGTTACCCTTTTTTGGTGGTTTTCAGCCCGGCCGCTGGCTGAATCAGATTCTCTGATTTGATTTGACCAGCTGAATACAAGCCGCTGAATACTTGCCGAATTATTCGGCAGGTATTCGGATGGCGGAAAAACGGCTAGGGGAAGGCGGGAAGGGGATTTACTAACCTTCTTGCTACTTTTTCTGTCAAAACTGGCCTTTTCCCACCTCTTCCCTGGGACTCCAGGGAGGAGGGTGGGGGAGGCCAGTTTCAGCCAATCAATGCCATGCATTTGCAGCTTGCATGTGCAGCCTTTGCAAGGTTGGTGTTCTTGCACAACACCTTCCTTGCTTGGGAGGGGGAGGGAGACATTCTCTTTGGACCAACCACAGGACAGTGCCATTTTTTGAAACTGTGCTTGGCCAGAGAGGATATATAGGAGTCCTGCCTTGACTAGGCTCCATTGCTGTTTCTGGTGGCTGCAGTGCCTGGCTGAGATTGTGCTGCAGTGGCCTTTGGCTTCAGCTGCTGGTTGCTTTCTGTGCCTAGCTTGCTGCCCTCTCCTGGTGGACTGCTGCTGGACTCCCTGGACTCCAGAAAACATGACCAGGTTTGATTTAAAGTGGGATCTCTTTAATTTTTTTATGGGCTTTAAAGGGCTTTTCTCCTTTATCTCTATTTTTAAAGGGTTTTTTGCCTTCTTTGGGAGGGGGTGGATTGGTCTGGTTAGGTGGGTGGGTTCTGTGGGTTCTCTGGGGTGGGGTGTTGGGGGGTTTGGGTATACTTTGAGTGTTTAAAATGTTTCTTTTTAACATTTAAAAAGTTTTACTGTTTGTTGTTGCTTGTTGCTTGGAGGGGGGCTGGGTTTTTTGCCTTGGATTTTTTCCATTTGGTGGGGTTAGGGTCTTTTTTTACTTCTCTGTAAAACTTTAAAGTGTTTGTGTCTCTTTAAAAAATTAAAGGTTTATAAGTTTCAAAGTTTTACTGTTTGTTGCTGCTTGGGTGAACATAAGAACATAAGAGAAGCCAATGTTGAATCAGGCCAATGGCCCATCTAGTACAACACTCTGTCACACAGTGGCCAAAAATACCAGGTGCCATTAGGAGGTCCAGCAGTGGGGCCAGGACACTAGAAACCCTCTCACTCTTGCCCCCCCACCCCAGCACTAAGAATAGAGTGCATCACCTGCCCCAGACTGAATGTTCCTATCTATACCTTGTGGCTAATAGCCACTGATGGACTGGGAGCTGGATTGATTGGGTGGGAGCTGAGGTGTGTGGGTTTTGCCTTGGGTTTTTATCCCTGTTTGGTGGGTTAGATCTTCTTTTTTCCTTCTCCTTAAATGTTTAAAGTTTTTGTCTTCTCTTTACAAATTTAAAGGTTTATAAGTTTCACAGTTTCACTGTTTCTTGTTGCTTGGTTTTTGGTCTGTTTGGTGAGCTGTTGTTGTTAGTGCCCTGGTTTTCTCAGTAGTTTTCCTGTTCAATATAGATATAGTGTGTTTCATAGCTTTCTGGTTCTATAGATAGGTTCCTTCCTGCTTTTTGTGTGTGTGTGTGTGTGTGTGTGTGAGAGAGAGAGAGAGAGAGAGAGAGAGAGAGAGAGAGAGAGAGAGAGAGAGAGAGAGAGAGAGAGAGAGAGAGAGAGAGGGTGAGTTTTATTCTAGTTTCTTGTTTAATAGATATTTTAGAGTGTTTGCCTTCTGGTTCTATAGATAGATTACTTCCTGTTTGTTTGATTGACAGACAGATAGGTAGACAGACAGACAGACAGACAGGTAGGTAAACAGACAGATAGACAGAGTAAGATTTTTCTTCTGGTTGCTGGGGGGGTGCTGCTGGTGAGGTCAGGTGCTCTGCTCCCTCTAAGGCCTTGGCTTGGCAGTTGGCACTGGCAGTGGCACTAGGTAGTTCAGTTGTTTAGTTCAGTTGTGTGGGTTTAGTTCAGTTTGGGGTTTTTGTTGGTTTAAAAAGGGTTTTCTAGGCTTGGTTGGTTGGTGTGTGTTTCTGGTTTGTTAGGGCCATTGATTTAAATAGGTCAGTCTAATAAGGGTCTGTTCAGGAATTCTTGTGTTTTTAAACTATAAGTAATCCAGTGTAGGACTCTAGTTCATATACACCTAAATAGGCCAGAATAGGATACAATTAAAATAGGTGAGAAGGAGGTTCCTTAAAAGCAGCGCTGAAGTAGCCTTAACTACACAAAACGGTGTTCTGTGCACCTGACCTTCATTGAAGGCCAGTGCTTATACATTGCCTAAAGTCAACCCCAGCTTTTTAGTTCATCTCACGGACACCTGCATTTCCTTCCTAGGAAATCAGGTTTGTCCAAGTACATTAGCCAGGAGAAGTTTAATACCCCAGCGCTTCCAAAAAGGTTTGTTTCCATCTCTAGGATAGCTTTATAAAACCTTCAGCTAGGGAGAAGCAGGATCACCAAGTTTTAAACCAGTCCAGTAGCAAAAGACAAAAAAAAACTGAGGAAAGGATAGCACAGGGTCTGTTGAAAATCAAGGTAGATTTTGGTGGGACGGTTCTTAAAAAGGTGTTGGGCTCTGTCATGTTCAGGTGTCAGTGCAGTTAGTTAATTACTTAGGTGCCTAAGCACCCTACCTACAGTTAGATTAGTCAGAATTTGGCCCAGGGGACACAATGAGTGGCAGGGAAGGAACACAGAGGGGTCCTGGGGGAAAGACAAAGCAGAAGACCAGGGTGGGGGGTAGGGGGTAGGGGGAGGACTGCGTTCCCCCACACCTCAATGCAGGACCACTCCACAGCCTCCTGGCACCACTCTGACCTCTGGCCAGAGTGGTGCCATGAAGAAATCATGTGTGGCTCTCTTCTCGGAGGAGGCTCCTGGCATGGCCCAAGCAGAGGTACTTGCAGATGCTGGCACTGGGCAGGGTTAGGAGATTTCTCCATTTGGTATAATGACGGCTGTATATTTGGCTGGCTGAATACCTGCTGAAATGGCTCCTATTGCCGATAATGGTATTTGGCAAGTATTCGGCGGGCTGAATAACATCTCCCCAAATTTGGCCAAATCCGAATTGGGCCAAATTATTATTTTTTTCTTTTTGCACACCCCTATTCTCCACCAAAACATATAAGGTTCAAGTATTTAAGTCTTTATCCTTTGAGCCTGAGACAACCATATTAAAGAGCCATGCTCTTTTTGCACACCCCTATTCTCCACCAAAACACATAAGGTCCAAGTACTTAAGTCTTATCCTTTGAGCCTTTATCCTTTGAGCCTAAGACTACCATATTAAAGAGCCATGCTGGATCACACCATTAACTGGCCAACCAGATTCCTCTGGAAAAACCTCAAGTGGGGTATGAAAATACTATCCCTTGTATTGTTTCTCCAAATGCAACAAGAAGTGGTATTTTCTGTCAGGAGCTCAGAAGCATTTTGTAGACCTAGTGAATATATTCAGAGTCCAAGGCCGAGGACAGACTGGCAATTTGCCCCGGTAGCCAGTCGTGGCAAACCCCCCGGAATAAACAATACCGGGTTTTCCCGTCCACACAGCGGGGGCCTCTGCCGGAAGATACGGGATGGAGGTGTGCAGGAGCATTCAGACTGCCACACCAGAGGCGTGCTATATTCGCCGTTCCCCCATTAATTCAGCTGTGGGTGTATGTGCACATAAGCGCATTTTGCCGATTTTTTTTTTTTGCCCTGCAACGCCGGCACCACATTGGGTGGTGGAGTGGAGCGCGGCCAATCACACCGCTGCTGCCTCATGCCCAATGCGGGTTGCTCCCGGCTTTTCAGCTGCGCGTTCAGACTCCCCGGAAGCGGAGAAACACGCGACAAACGCAGACTTTCAAGATTTGTGCCGGCTTTTATCAGGTGTTTTTTTAATCCGGCAGTGAAGCGCGAGAGCACCGGTAGGCTACGGGTGGGGGACGCCAGGCAGATGTGCCTGTGTGAACATTCCATTTAATCCGATATTGAGTCGTTGTCAGCCCGGGTCCCATCCCGCGGCAAATTGCCAGTCTGTCCTCAGCCCAAGCAGGGGTGGAGAATCAATTACACTTTACTGGGGCCTGGGGTGACAGGGGCACCAACTGCAAGCACATGGTCAAGTGATTGTATGGGATGGATCAGGAAAGAGAATGTCTTACATCTTTATACCTGAACAGTAGTACCAAGGCTGGGAGCTTAACCATATTTTTCATTAATTCCATGAGCAAAGGAAAGTTCAGAAACAGCTATTTGCTTTTTTATGATAAAGGAAAATGCAAAGCACTTTAAAAAATCTGTTCTGCAGAATAAATTAGCTTAATCCAGTATCTACTTCCCTGTATGTGTGGGTTTTAAAATGGAAATCAAGGTGAAACAGTAGTTGGTTACACAGAATGCTTGCAGGTTTTGAGTGAGGTATGAATATTGCAACCTGTTATTCAAACATAAACCAAAAATAATAGGAGATGTGAAGGGCAGCCAATCAGGTGAATGAAAAGATCTCCACAATGTTTGTCATTTAAATGGGACACACGTGATCACTGAAGCTTTTTTCTCCCCTTGCTAAATAACATTTTACTTTGCTAGTTTCAAGATGCTCAGCAGATTCTTAAAGAATGTGCACTTTAAAATGGTCTTTTCTTAAGGCAATTGCAATATTGGGGTGGGAGGGACATTTGTACCATTATTTTAATGCTACATAATTCAGATTAGAGATATGCCAGATAGGGTTACCATCTTCCAGGTGAGGTCTGGAAGTGTCCCAGAATTACAACAGATCTCCGGACTACAGAGATCAATTTCCCTAGAGAAACTGGCAGCTTTCGAGGGCAGACTCTATAATATTACATCTCTGCTCTCCATTCCATCCCCAGTCTCTACATTTCCCAAGCACTGCCCCCAAATTTCCAGGAATTTCCCAAGTTGGAATTGGCAAACCTGTCAGCTTGCAGAAACTGTACCGATGGAACACTCTCTAATTCAATAGCAGTCCTTAGTCTATTTTACATCCAATCTATTTTGTAAATAAGAACCTACTTCTTTTATAATATCTATTATCTTTCTCAGCAGGGTTACTAGGAGTGTCTGGCCACCAGCAGAAGCTTTGGGAATGAGAACGTTGGTTCAGCTGGAAGAGCAGAGACAATGATGTACCCGCTGCCGTTAAGAGATGTTCCACTCTACGTGTACACAAGCAAATACACCATGTGAAAAAACTGGGGTATGATGGGATAAGAAGAGATGCTGCCAACTTCAAAATGGAGATACTAAACAGGCAAATGCACTATGTTTGACAGGTGCGATCATCATCACCCATGAGCTGAATCACTGGTCTGTTGTCCACCATCTACCTTGAATAGCTCCTTTACAGCTGCAGAGTAACTGTGGCAGTGGAGTTTTGTTTCCTTGTGATGGTGCAATTTAATTTAATTGCTCTATGAGGATTTTATTGGATCTTAATTGTTATTTATATATTTGCAAAATGTTTTAATGACTGTAAGCCACCCTGAGCCTGTGAATGCGGGGAAGGCAGGGTATAAGTTGAAAAATAAATAAATAAAATGAATATCTACGAGGTGGCTTATGAATAAGAATCAGTAAAACAATAACATATGAACAGCTATAACAACAGTATCTGGAAATCCAATTAGAATCCCAGCAAATTAACAGTGCAGTCTTCAGCACGTCTGCTGAGAATCTTGTTGAAGTTTGCTGTGTGGGCCTTACACACAGGAAATGGTTCTTGAGATTGCACTGTAAACAGAGAGAGATTCCACATCTTCATAGAGAGCAGTGAAAATTAAACCCTGCATTCAGTTCAAATTCTAAAATAAAGATCTTAAAAAGTCAGCATGAGAATACCAATAAAAACTTCTATCCCACTCCTGAGGGTTGAAAGTCAATATCTAAGAACTCAGAAAAATAATAAAAAAATGTTTATTTGACAGCTAAAAGATTACAAACTTGGCAGCAGGCAAGCCTCTGTTGGACGACAGTTCCACAAAATTGTTGCTGCTGTTGAAGAGGCCCCCATCTCTAATGCTCAGCTACCTAGTTTGTGGGTGTGAGATTGCACAGAGTAGGACCTCTGATAGCAAACACAACTGATCATCAGGTTCCTGTCAGAGAAGGCATTCCTACCTCTTCCTAGCCCATGTAGGGCTTTATAAGACCTTAAACTGTGTTAAGAAGCATACCAATGACTAACAGAAGATAGCAGTTTGCTGCCTTTTAAACCAGTTGAAGCTTCCAATTAGTCTTCAGAGGCGAACCCCATGTAGAAAGCATAAACCATGCATGAATTATTGTGGCAGCTGGTAAAAGGCACTATTTATGTTCTGCTCCAACCATCCATATGAATGTATGTGAGGGGTGGCTAATGAGATGACGTCTGTGCCTCAGTGTATAGGCCTAGACTCCAAACCACCTCCAAACTGTAAATCTACTCTTTAAGAGGGATGGCAGTTCCATCCAGAGCAGCCCCATGACGATCTCCAGACACTGATTCAGCACATTTCACTTGGCTCGGCAAGGGGAAATAGAGCTGGACATCATTGGCAGCTTGATTTCTCAGTCCAAATCTCTAAATGAGCTGTTCAATCAATTTCATATAGATATTGAAGAGTATGGGGGGGAAATATAGCCTTAAGGAATCTCATATGTCAAATGGTGGGTCACACAATTGCCCCCAGCATCACCTCTATTTGTATTAGATAATTTACTTTGCACCTCAGTGGGAACCCAAAGCACTTTACATTGTCCTCTGTTACCCAAACTGTACACAAAGAAGAGGAAATTAGCTTTAAAAAGGGTTCCTGAAAGAAATAACACATGACTTTGGTCTATGTATACCAGGGTGGATCTCAGTTTTTATTGTTCAGTCACACAGTTGAGTCTGACTCTTTGTGACCCCATGGACCACATCATGCCAGGTCCTACAGTCTTCTGTTGACCTTTGAAGTTTCCTCAATTTCATGTTCATTGCATCGATAACACTGTCTAACCATCTCATCCTTTGCTACCCCTTTCTTCTTTTTCCTTCAATCTTTCCCTGCATCAGGGTCTTCTCTAGTGAGTCCTCTCTTCTCATTTGGTGGCCAAAGTGTTTGAGTTTCAGCTTCAGTATCTGGCCTTGCAGGGGACAGTCAGGGTTTATTTCTTTTAGGATTGACTGATTTGATCTCCATGCTAAAGTTACTAAAATGGTTGACTCTGGCAATGCCGTGGATATAGTGTATCTAGATTTCAGTAAAGCATTTGACAAAGTTTCTCATGATATCCTTGAGGATAAGCTGGTTAAGTGTGGGCTGGATGGCGCAACCGTTGGGTGGATTCATGGTTGGTTGAAAAATCGTACCCAACGAGTACTCGTGAATGGCTCTGCGTCTATGTGGAGGGAAGTCTCGAGTGGAGTACCACAGGGCTCGGTCCTAGGCCTGGTGTTATTCAATGTTTTTATAAATGACCTGGATGAAGACATAGAGGGGATGCTTCTCAGATTTGCAGATGACACGAAGCTGGGTGGGATTGCTAATTCTGAAAAAGACAGAGTCAGGATTCAGAAGGATCTTGATAGGCTGGAACAGTGGGCTGAGACAAATAAAATGAATTTCAATAGAGATAAGTGCAAAGTCCTACACTTAGGTACAAAAAATCAAAGGCACAGATATAGAATGGGAGGGACTTGGCTTGACAGCAGCACATGTGAAAGGGATCTAGGTGTTATGGTTGATCACAAGCTAAACATGAGCCTGCAGTGTGATGCGGCTGTGAAGAAAGCTAATGCAATCTTAGGATGCATTAGCAGAAGCATTGTGTCCAGATCACGGGAGATGGTAGTTCCGCTGTATTCTGCTATGTTCAGGCCCCACCTGGAGTACTGTGTCCAGTTTTGGGCACCACATTTTCGGAAGGATGTTGACAAACTCGAGCGGGTCCAGAGGAGGGCGACCAGGATGGTGAGAGGGTTGGAGTCCAAGTCTTATGAGGAAAGGCTGAGGGAGTTGGGTATGTTTAGCCTGGGAAAGAGAAGGTTTAGAGGGGACATGATTGCAGTCTTCAAGTATTTGAAGGGCTGTCGTGTAGAAGATGGAGTGGATCTATTCTCTCTTGCTCCGGATTGCAAGACTAGATCTAATGGGTGGAAATTACAAGGGAGTCGTTACCGGCTTAATATCAGGAGAAACTTCCTGACTGTAAGAGTGGTTGAGCAGTGGAACAGACTGCCTCGGGAGGTGGTGGATGCTCCTTCGCTGGACGTTTTCAAGAGGAGACTGGACAACCATCTTTTGGGTATGTTGTAGGTATGTAGGGGTTTCGGCTGTGTTCCTGCAGAGTGCAGATGGCCTGCAAGGTCCCTTCCAACTCTAACATTCTATGATTCTATGATTCTATGCAGTCCAAGGGACTCTCAAGAGTCTTCTTCAGCACCATAATTCAAAAGTATCTATTCTTCGGCGCTCGGCCTTCCTTATGGTTCAGCTCTCGCAGCCATACATTACTACTGGGAATACCATTGTTTTGACCATATGGACTTTTGTTGGCAGGGTGATGTCTCTCCTTTTTATTATGATGTCTAGGTATGCCCATGATATATTTTGGCCGCTGTGTGACAGAGTGTTGGACTAGATGGGCCATTGGCCTGATTCAACATTGGCTTCTCTTATGTTCTTATGTTCTTATGCCATAGCTTTCCTCCAAAGGAGCAGGTGTCTTTTAATTTCATGGCTGCAGTCACCATCTGCAGTGATCTTGGATCCCAGGAACATGAATTCTGCTTCCATGATTTCCCCTTCTATTTGCCAAGGAGTTATGGGGCCGGATGCCATGATCTTAGTTTTTTTTGATGTTGAGTTTCAAGCCAACTTTTGCGCTCTCCACTTTCACTCTTGGCAAGGGTCTCTTGAGGTCCTCTTCACTTTCTGCCATTAGAGTGGTATCCTCTGCATATCTGAGGTTGATCTTTTCCCCAGCAATCTTAATTCTGGCTTGTGATTCATCCAGGCTGACATTTTGTATGATGTACTCTGCGTATAAATTAAATAAGCAGGGTGACAATACACATCCTTGTCATACTCCTTTTCCTGTGCTAAATCAGTTGTTCCTTAACTGGTTCTAACTGATGCTTCTTGACCCTTATACAGGTTTCTTAGGAGACATGTGAGGTGTTCTGGTACTCCCATCTCTTTAAGGACTTGCCATAGTTTGTTGTGATCCACACAAACAAAGGCTTTAGCATAGTCAATGAGTGGTACTCCAAAATAAAATTATGAGTGTGATTGTAAACACGCACAATTTTATTGTATACAAAATAAAATAAAACAAATAAAAATGTAAAGAACCCACACTGGGCACCCGAGAACTAATTCACTAAGTAACTACACACATACACTAACAAGAGGGCACACTTTTAAAAGGTAGGAGGGAGGAAATTGGGAAGTTTTAGGGAAGGGACATTTTATACTTTAATTAAGTTGAGGTGAGCCAGATCTGCATTGACACGGAAGTTTGGGTGACTCAAGGTAGCTCCTGAAACAGGATGGAGCATAAATTAATGACTTCTTGATTGAGTAAAAAAAAGAAAAAAGAGGAACCAGGTATTGATTAATATATTAGCAACTTCCTTGGACTGGCAGAAACCTCTGGGGTATGCCAGAATATTCCAAGTGTTGGAAAGTCTTTTGTTATTGAGAATGAAGTGAAGTCTTTATTGTTATTGAGAACCCTGAGCTGGGGGAGATTGCACTTAATCACTTTGTGATGTCAGCACACCCTTCCTCTTGTGTCCCTGGGAATTCCCAATGTCATGGCAGAACCCAGGTGCCTTTATGAGACTCCCCAAGTTTCAGATCCCCTTGGCACTTAGGCTGTAAAAGGGGGTGCGTATTAAAACAACTAACTCCAAAATAAGATGGGGACCCCACTAACCAAGGGGGTCTTGGCTGGAGTAGGGGTGGGATCCTCACACCTCCTCTTCTCATTTTTATCTTTACAACTACTCTGTGAGGTAGATTAAGCTGAGACTGGCCGCAGGTCACCCAGTAAACTTCCATGGCAGAGTGGGGATCCAAAACTGGGCCTCCTAAATCCTAGCCCAGTGCTCTAATCACTACACCCCAGTGGCACTCTTGAATCTTCTGGAACCAATCAGCCAGGTTGGATAAGAACAATCAAGACAGTATGTCTGCAATACCTATCTTAGCTCAGAGGACCATATTGCCAAGGGTATTGTAGCTTGTGGTATAAAAAGGCACTTGGATGTCCAGGAGAATCAACAAGGTTATAGTTCCCCTTTTGTACTGGGGAAATGGCATGGCAGAAAATAATTAATTTCCCCTTTTACAGCTTTGGTCTCCAAACCAGTGCTGACATAGGATTCAATTTTATCAAGATAATCTAATTAGTTCAAGACAGGCTGGATTTATACAACCAGCAATCTCTCAAGAACCTTCCTCCAGAAAAGGCTATCTGGCAGTGGCCCATTGTTGCTAAAATCTGGAAGGCTTCTTAAAGGGGGGGGTCTCACAGTTGCCTCTTTCAAAGTGGTTGGAATCACCCCTTCTCTTTGTGAAGCATTTTTTGAGAATGACAACCAGGCAATCCTTTCTGGCTAGATCCTGGGCTGAAGAAAGAGGTGGTTGGCCATGCTTCTCTAAGCAACCTATTCAGCATCTGCAGGCAGCACTAAATGAAATTCATTCAAGTAAATCCGATAAGCCTATGTTCTGATGACATTCGAAGACTGATTTGCTATTGCGGCAGGATCTAAGTCATCACAGATACAAGCAACTTCAACTGAAAAATACTTAGCAAAAAGGTCACAGCAGTCTGCCGGTTCTCTTGTTGCCCCTAGGTACAATGGAACGTGAGACAGTCATGTTTTCTATTGGGAAAATGGCAGCAAGGGGGAATTAATGTCCCCCTAACCAGTACTATGGCTCCAGTCCAGATCTCCTCCAACTTGCAAGCTGCTTTTTGGGCGAAAGCATACATCTGGACTTCTAGTCACAGAAGTGGGACATCACAAGTACCTGGGTCTTGGGGTTCAAGAGTTAATGTGAATGTCTCAGTTACACAATTCAGAGTTCAGGCATTGGTTCAGAAGTGTTGGCACATGCTCCTGAAGATCACTTTAAATATCATTTAGAGGTGCTTGCAGAGGCATTGTTTACTTTGACAAAGACATTTGGTAGGTATTTTGCAAGCACAATCATGGAAAGGATGCTGCGCACACACACACACACACACACACACACACACACACACACACACGCACACAAATAATTTTCTTCTCTAACATTTAGTCACTAGTGCACTCCCCCTCCAAGTTTATTCCTCTAATGGAGAAAAAAACACTGCTTTTTATTTACAGGTTTGTCAAATGCAGTAATCTATTATTGTTGGTAATTGCGTAATCTCAACTTGTTGGTTTTCAACAAAGCCTCTTAGACTGACATTTCAGAAAATTGAAAGTTAAGTGTAGTATAAAAGCTATTAACAAAACCTGACTGCCTCGCATGGAGGAATCAGATTAATGGTAAGAATGATCTAGCCGCCTTTTTCTACCTCTTGTGAATACAAGAACTACTCCCTCAGAAAAATAAAAATTATTATCTATCTGTTTTAAGATTGTTTGGCCCTGAGCTGCTCAGCAAGGGCTAGTTAAGAAAAAAGAGAAAGGGATGGTGTGCAGTGATGTGCCACCTTCTAGCATAATACTGTAACCTAATGAGGGTAACCTAATGAAATTTATCAATGATTGAGGGGTGACATGATAGAGGTTTACAAAATTTTGCATGAGATAGAGAAGGTAGAGAAAGATGTACTTTTCTCCCTTTCTCACATGCATGAACTTGTGGACGCTCAATGAAATTGAGGAGCAGCAAACTTAGAACTTACTTCTTCACCTCGAAGAGTAATTAACATGTGGAATTCACTGCAGCAAGAAGCCGTGGCAGTTACAAGCACAGACAGCTTCAAGAGGGGATTAGATAAACATATGGAGCAGAGGTCCATCAGTGGCTATTAGCCACAAGGTATAGATAGGAACACTCTGTCTGGGGCACATGATGCTCTGTATTCTTGGTGCTTGGGGAACAACAGTGAGACGGCTTCTGGAGTTCTGGCCTTGCTGGTGGACCTCCTGATGGCACCTGGTTTTGGCCACTATATGACACAGAGTGTTCGATTGGATGGGTCATTGGCCTGATCCAACATAACTTCTCTTATGTTCTTATCAGCAATAAGGTCAGGGCACTAGGGTTCATTTAACCATTGCCACCATGAAGATTTTCAAAGAGGATAAGTATCCTGGGCTATTAGCCTTGATACGTAAGTGATCACAAGGAATATACTTGTATACTGGCTGGTGGAAGGGAGAAAACAACTTGGGGGTATTATGAACAAACCCTGCTTGTGTGCTACCAAATGTCTGAAACAGAATATTGGACTAGATGGGCCCTTGTTTGACACAGCAGTCCTTATGGATCCTTATAGGTTTTGTCCAAGCATTTTTGTCTCTTAGCTTTTTCCATGGTGATTGGTAACATTTATGCTTCCATTCCATTTTTTAAATTCTGCAAAGTCAATAAACGTGCTTTTCTGATTACATTTGAGCAGCAACTGGGTCTGGGATTGTTTGTTACAGGCTCAGCTGGGGAAATTGCAAACAAAGAACCACATGCAACCTATTTTTAGTACTGCTCTTTTGTTGAACATATGGGGGAAAGGTATGGTTAACAGTCTTTCCTGTGTGTTAAGGTGGCTTGTCTGTCCATGTGGATAGTTCTGCTTTTTATTTCATTAGGATGCAGGTCTGGAGACTTGAATGTAATCAGTGTGTATTTCTACCATGTGCATCAATGAAGATGCAATTCTGGATCTGACAGGCACGCTTGGGGATTGAAGCTGGAGCTATTAGGCACAGTATAAGCAGTGTCTCTTCATATTCACATCTGAGTCAAGGGAGTCTTCGTACTTCACATTTATTTTATTAAATAAGAGTTTATTTCTCTGAGGCTCCCAGGCGATATTCCTACACCCTTCTATAGAAGAAGCACTGTAACTGGGGGAAGCTTTGTCAAACTATGGCTCACATAGTATTTCCTGTTCATGCTGTGACAGAAGTGAGTCCATTAGTATAAACATGAAGGAGCCTTATACTAGAAATTGGCTACCCATTCAACTTTCCCCAGCGTGAGACTTTTAGCAGTAATGATGTTTCAGATGACTCTGATCAGACCTGATCCAGACATAGATATGCACTTAAGAAACCCTAGATAGCTAATTAGCTTTCCCATATCAGATCAGTAATCTCCTGGCAAAAGGTATACCTCAACGTTTTGGTTTCTTTTGGGTATAGCACAAATCAAAATATTACTTTTAACATAAACTCATTTAGAGTAATATGATAATACCATATATTGATTTTACATAAATAATTGGAGGAGAGCAATTATTTAAGTCCATTAATTATTTCTTACTAAAAGTCAGCAGGTAGAGATAAATGAGTATCTTCAAAGACGATGCTTCAAATTCAATTCCCCATATTTCTAGGGTCAGATCAGTTTAGTATCCCATGTTTATACATTTCAAAATAATTTTCTAGCAATACGTAGTTTCCCACCAGATAGGGCTCACATTCTTGGCTAACTAATTATCTTATACCTTGGAACACTGTACAAAGTTGTCCATATTCAAATATTTTCTTTGAATATGTGTGTCTATATAAAACCACATTAGTTGACCTTTGTGGATGAGAGACAGATGGACAAGATATGCTGTGACAGTTATGGAGATGGAAGGCTGAAGTGGTGTCCCAGAGACCAGCACAGTATGGGAAAGATAGACTTCACTGGATAGAGAAGGTCATTTACAACCTAAAGGGAAAACATGCCAGTTCTTTGATGTGTTAATACCTCTTTACTGGAGGGACCATGTTCTGGTGGACTTGATCCCAGGGACTTGGCACCCAGATTGGCTAAGGGCCTAGGAGCCCACATGGGAGGGAGTCTGAAAAGGGGAGTTGTTCCTTTGTTTAGCTGGCTCATGTGTGGGTTGTTGGTTGCAGTGAGAGATGGTAGAGGAGAGTGATGATGAAGGATGCTGTTTGCAGGTGCAGCCTGGGGGGGTATGCCACAAAAACAACAGGCAAGGCTAACTACTTGTGCCACCCCCACTGCCTGAAGGATACTCTGAGATGTGGCTGAATAAAGCCTGCCCATGTCCTCCCAATGTGGTATTCCAAGAAAGACTCCCATCCCTGTACAAACTGCAGTCGACCCTGCTTAGTTTCCAAGATCTGACAAGATCGGGCTATCCAGGTCAGGGCTGCCACAGTTTCCTGACTGGGTTGTGAGCTGTAGGGCAAGTCTGGGGAGAAAGCACCTTCTCATTTATGGGGTGGTAAAGCCATTCCACTACATTGAATCTTGTTATGTCTTATCATATCAAAGATAGTGACAGGGCCGGCCCTCCCACTAGGTGAACTAGACTTTCACCTAGGGCGGGCCCTGGATGTGGGCACCAAACTGTGCCACCCTTCCCCCTGCCCCGCCAAAAGCCCTGCATTGCATGCCCATTGCTGCCCCTAGCTGCCGCCTCTTTCTCTCCCCTGGCTGCCCCATCGTCATCTCACCACCACCGCCTCCTACCGCAGCCTGCTAGACCTCACTAGTCAAACTGGGAGTGGGCCAATGCTGCTCCCTCTAAGCTGTGGAGCCTTATGAGCAAAAATTCTGGCATTCAAGATCTGCGATGGGCTCAAGGAGTGGAGAGGAGGCGGCTGGGGGAGCCTCATCAGCCGAAGCCCTTTGCGCATCCCTCCCAGGGCTGCTTGTGTGGCACTCCCCCCTCCACAAGGCTCTTCATCTGCAATTGCAGCTGAGCTCTCTTGCTGCACACCACCCAAGGCTTGTCTGGCTGACTGCATCCCTGAGGAGCCTCCCGGCTGGCTGGACTACAGAGCGTCGATCTCGGTCGAGGCTATTGGCCGTCTTCCCCTCACTTAGAGTGTGTGCTCCACTCCCTCAAGTGCCTCCATGGCTCCTTTGCATTCCCAGTATCCGCTCCTCTAATTCCTCTCCCCTGCTGGACCTGGACATTTGCAAATTTGTTTGGAGATTGGCTTACAAACAGGAGCGGGTGCCTCAAAGAGATACTAATTACCCACAGGCTTGAGTGGCCACATTTCTATCTGCCCACCCCAGAAGCCAGGAGGAAGAGGAGGAGATCACCCGGTGAATTTACAGGAGGCTCTTGACAAACGAGGTGAGGGGGGGCATTTCAGAAGCACGCTGGTCTCCTGACCTAAGCTGCCTTGAGTTCCTGCAGGGTAGAAAGATGCTAATAAATGTTTTAAATAAATTCATAAACCTCATGAAGAGCACTCTTTCCTAACTCTGCTCTAACTTTGTTTAATTTTTAAAGTGCCCTTGTATTTTTTATGCAAAAGGGATAAGCATGGAATTTATGCCTAGGAAAGTTCTGCCTCTGTAAATACAAAACTGAGCTCTGGGTTAATGTATCTTCGGCATATGTTCCTTGAATAGGGTTGCCAGCTCTGTGTTGGGAAATTCCTGGAGATTTTGGAGGTGGAGCCTGAAGAGACCAGTGTTTGGGGAGGGAAAGGACTTCAGTGGGTCCTGAGCCATAGCAGAAGATCTCCAGCCATTACCTGGAGGCTGGCAATCGTATCCATGAATGTTCTCATGAGCAAAATATCTGGGTTTGTCCTGAATGGCTCAGTGGTAAAGCATCTGCTTGGTGTGCAGAAGTTCCAGGTTCAATCCTTGGGATCTCCAGTTAAAAACAACAACAAATGATCAGGTAGTAGGTGATGTGGAAGACCTCTGCCTGAGACCCTGAAGAGCTGCTGTCAGTCTCAGTAGACAATCTGGACCCTGATGGACTGGTGGTCTGACTCGGTAGAAGTCAGTTTGATGTCTTTATCATCTTAACCCTCCCCCCATAGCCTTTGAAAATGGGATCCAGGACTTGCAGTGGAATCCTTTGTGAACTTTCGTAAAGCCACAGATTGGAGTACAGTTTAGAAGGTCCTGTTCAGGACTGCACTGTGAGCAGGGCCGGACCGTCATAGGCAAATTTTAGGCGCTTGCCTAGAGCGCCCCCTGCTGGGGGGTGGCAGAATGGCCTGCTTCCACCCAGCCCCTCTCCTCCCTCGCCTCAAAGCCCTGCCTGCGCTGCGCATGCCACTCCACTCATCACCTGGCTGCCTCAGTGCCTACACAGCCAGGGCGCCTCCTTCGTCGTTGCTCGCTGCTGTCCTGGCCGGGCCCCACCCCACCCCACAAAACAAAAGCCCTGCGGCTGTGAACTGCTCCGCTCATGCACGTGCTGCACACACTGCCTCTCAGCCTTCTGCTGCTGCTCCACTGTGCCTCCCACCCTCCTAGTGGTGAATTTTGAAGGAATCTGTGCCCCTGACCCCTGGAATTTAAGGTTGGTTGGGCACAGCTGTAAGGGAGAGCCTCCCCACCACCCCAGACAAAAGGGGCTCCTCTGGCTGCAGGGCCTTGCTCCACCTGCCATTCCCCAGGACTGGAGATGACAAGTTTGGCCTGCACCACTGCAGCCCCCAAGACTCAAGCAAGCCCTTTCCCTGGGGATGTACTTAAAGGAAGGACAGGATTGCCCATTGGTAACAATGGGAGATGCTTGAAGGCCCACTGGAAATAATGGGAGCCAGGAATGCCAATTGACTTGCATGGGCTTCACTGAAATACATGACAGTACAAGTAGAGTTGCAAAGAAAGCACGGAATGGATTTTCTATTAGGGTCTCTGGGCCAAAATAGACTACTCTGGGACTGGAATGATAGACCCCAGCTTCAAATGACAGCCCCAAGAGGCAGCAGGAATATTCTGGGACTGAAATGACAAGCCCCAGAGTAGAATTGACAATGGAGGAGGTGGCTCACATCAACCTCATGAAAGGGAACATGGAGGTCAGGAAGGGAGCAGAACTGGATACTGGAACAGGTGGAGGGACAAGTGCAAGATTTATAACTGACAATGGAGGAGGTGGCTCACTTCAACCTCATGAATTTGTAAGGAAACTAAAGAGCTGACATGCAAGATAATTACTGAGATGGAGCTGATTTGAAAATAGCTACACACATTTGAGAAATCTTTAAATGTAAAGTGTTTAACTTTACAGTTTGCAAATCCAGTTGCACAGAACTGCCTCTACACCCATGGTCACTCATTCCACTCTAGGGGCTGTCATTCAGGTCCCAAAACACTCCTGCTACTTCCACAGGCTGTTATTCCACTCTGTGGTTCTCGTTCCAATCCCTGAAGTCTCCTGCTACATCCAGGGGCTGTCATTCCACTCCATGGTCTCTCATTCTAGTCCCAGAACATTCCTGCTACCCCCAGGGGCTGTCATTCCCTCTGGGTCCTGTCATTCCAGTCCCAGAACACTCCTGCTACTCCCAGGTGCTGTTATTCCACTCCATGGTGTCTCATTCTAGCCAGAGAACACTCCGTCTACATCTAGGAGCTGTCATTCCACTCTGGACCCTGTCATTCCAGTCCCAGGGAGAGCCTCCCCACCACCCCAGACCTCATTCCACTCTGAGGTCTGTCATTCCAGTCCCAGATCACTCCTTCTACTTCCATGGCTCTCATTCAACTCTGGGGTCTTCATTCCAGTCCCAGACCACTCCTACTGCATTCTGAGATGTCATTCCACTCTGGGCCCTGTCATTCCAGTCTGAGACCACTCCTACATCCAGGGGCTGTCATTCCACTCTGGGGCCTGTCATTCCAGTCCAAGATTACTCCTTCTACTTCCATGGCTCTCATTCCACTCTGGGGCCCGTCATTCCAGTCCCAGACCACTCCTACTACATCCAGGAGCTGACATTCCACTCTGAGGTCTGTCATTCCAGTCCCAGACCACCCCTACTACATCCAGGGGCTGTCATTCCACTCTGGGGTCTGTCATTCCAGTCCCAGAACAGTCTTGCTACCCCCAGGCACTGTCATTCCACTCCGTGGTCTCTCATTCTAGTCACAGAACACTCCTGCTACCCCCAGGGGTTGTCATGCCACTCTGGGGCCTCTCATTCCAGTTCCAGAATGCTTTTGCTACCCTCTGGGGCTGTCATTTCACTCTGGGGAACTCTCATACCAGTCCGGTGGGTGCAGGGCGGGGGGGCACCAGAAGGTAGCCTCGCCTAGTGTGCAAAAAACCCTGGGACTGGCCCTGACTGTGAGCCAGGTTGTCAATTCTTTATTAAAACTGCAGCTTATTGGCCTATAATAGTGGATGACAGAAAGTCCAGGAGACTGTAAAAACCCACTTATATAGCAATGCCTGGAGAAACCATGTGATACCATTAAGTGTTTGTATTTATGTTCTGAATCTCTCTCCACGACTGCCATTTTCAGCCTACTTTAAAATGCATTTTAAAAATAAAAACCTAACAGCCACAGTGGCAGCAAAATTTGTTGCAGGGTAGGAACTTTACTGAGTCACTGCTCGCTGTGAGCAGCGACTGGGGAAAGCTCTTTCCCTGCCACAAATTGTGTTAGTCTTTAAGGTGCTAGAGGACTCTTGCTCTTTTCTTCTGTTGAGACAGACTGACTTGGTTACCCATTTGAGGAAAGTAATTCCCTGTCCTTGGTTGGTCGGCCCTAACTTCTGTGCTGTGCTGCTTTTTGAAATTAGCAATTTCAAATTTTGTGTTTTTCATTCTTCCTAAAATGCATTTATGTTTGAAAATTGGTGGGCACACGGGGGCGGGGGATGCCAGAAGGTAGCCTCGCCTAGTGTGCAAAAAACCCTGGGGCCAGACCTGGATAGTGATTACAAGTTACTCAATATATATAGCTATCTGTTGGCCTCCAACCAAAGCACCCATCTTTGAACTATATCTTCACTTCTTACCATTCTCAGACACATCTTAAATCTGGGCCAAGCATATATCTTATTGATATATTTTTCTGTTACTCCTTTGTTCTTTACCCCTCTCTAAGGCTGTTCTGTTCTGGATCTCTGGACTCTTCATTTGGCATGTCTCATTGTTTAGCTGAGAGACTAGAACCAGGGCTGCTGAGCTTGGCTGGAACTGTAGCTAGACCAGCCCTGAGCATCCTCCATGATCTTTGTGGTCAAGATCAGCAACAATACCCTTTTATTTCTGTCTATATCCATGACAAAGAGCTATATAGGGTTCTGTTTGCAGTATCCTAAGAAAAGCTGTCCTACCTTCCCTAGGCTCAAGTAACTATTATATAGGTAAACCAGCTCATTTTATAATGATCCGTGAGATGATGTTTATATTCTTTACAAACAAATTCTTAAAGTGATTATAATTGCCATACATTTCTTCTTAAACTCAAGACAGGTCTTCTTGCCATCTCATATGAAGTTTCATATTTGACAAAAGCAGCAGCTTTTGATTTGCATGAAATTCATCTGACACTACACTTCACATAGCATAAACACATCTGAAAACAAACAACTTTCAGTTAAAAAGTAACAGAGGTTCAAGATTAATATTAGACATCTTTCAATGTATGCATATATGGCTATGTGTGAATATGATTTTGTGCAGGTTGTTATTCATTCTGGAAGGACATTTGTATCAGGGTGTCCCAAATTTCATTTGAGTGAGGCCAGGGTTACTGTAAGCCACCACAGCCCCCAATAGCAGCGTTCTCTCTGCCCCTCCCATTTCACCCAGAACGTTGTCATAAAACAAGTCACATGACTTTCCTGGCTCCTCAGGCCGCTGGAGTTTTGTCACTCTAGTCCTATCCTCATGACAGCTCTGAGTAAGGAAATCCTATGTACACTGTATTTGGAAGTAAATACCACTGAACTCTGTAGAGCTTTAGGTGTAGGTTTGGGCTATATGTCAAACAAAACCCATTTAACCCTTCTGAAGAAGTGTACAACACTTTTATAGTTCACCATTCTATAGAATTGTGACTATTAAGAATAAAGGCTACATAATCCATTCACCCCAGACATGCACTGAAAACTAATGTCGTTAGTTTCCCATTTTGTACTAGTCTCTGTGCATTATTTAAATCTCCCTATCATTGAGATCATGGAATACAGTCAAAATGTATGATAACAGTGTAAAATTTTTCCCCTCGGCTGTCATGAACAAGTGATTAACTGCACACTTGCAATGCATAAAGGAAATGGGGCATGCCAAAATAATGGAAGGACTCTTTAATGGCCATGACCATTCCATAAATATTTCATTGATGAAAAATAATTCCCATGATGTTTAGAATAAGACCTTTGGAGCTGGAAAAATGATAGGCTTACGACTGCACTCCCATCAAAGAATAAACTCCAGGTGCCATTTGCTCGTCATGGCACTGTTGATTGCTGCAAATAACTGCCAACAAAGATCACATCTGATCCCTCCCCAGTGTAAGCACTGTGTGGCTTTTCCAGAAAGGAAACGTCCAGCAGGTTTTGGCTAGCTATATTGAGTAGTACCAGGCAATTGTGCCATTTCTGAATATGTAAACCATTGATCATTAATAACAACCCCTTCCGACTTGAAACCCTTTACAGATATTTTGCTGTTTCCTCTCCCCTTTTATAATAATAAGCTCTTGCCATTCAAAATTAATTACTGCAATGGCTCTTGTCAATAATTCAAGTGGTTCTCTAACATCCAAATTAAGAATAGAGCAAGTACACAGCATGGATGAGTAGGAAGTGGGACATGGCTAAGAAAGAATGCTGTTTTTCTCCTGTGACATCTTCATGACACTATAAAATGGCCATTTTACAGAAAGACTGCTGCTATTTATGCTCTATTAAGTTCAGTATTTATGTTCATGGAAAGTTGCCCAGGCATCCCCAAATAAGGACACAAGACAACATTATGGCTTCAATTAGTTTATTTAAATGGCTGATCTATTTCATAATTAATTAAAACATACTAAGGTATTAGAAAAAGGAGGAGGAGGAGGAATTGGTTTTATACCCCACCCTTCACTACCCTTCCTCTCCCCACAACAGATACCCTGTGAGGTAGATAGTGTTGAGCTCTGAGAGAGCTGTGACTGACCCAAGGTCACCCAGCTGAGTTCATGAAAAGGAGTGGGGAATCAAACCCGGTTCTCCAGATTAGAGTCCCTGCTCTTAACCACTACACCAGACTGGCTGTCTCTGTAGGCAGTCGAACCTCAGCTGCCTTTGTGGGGCAGATCCTCCGTGTTACCAAACATTGCCCTTGTTTATCATCATCTGCACATAATTTGCCAAAAAGATGCCAAGCCCAGCCCCCTTTTGTGATGCACCACAAGGCCAATACCAGGTTTGGTAAGATGTTGTTCAACACCAAATAATTGATCTTATTTATGCGCATTATGGAGTTTTAATGTATACATTGATATATATGTTGTTAGCCGCCCTGAGCCCACCATATGGTGGGGAGGGCAGGATGTAAATTTAATAATAAATAAAATAAAAATATGGCTGCCTTGGATATACATGTCCAATAAATCAAATATTGGTGAGCATATTGACATGTTATTATGATGAAGATCATTGATCATAACCTTACCGTATCTTATCTTATTTGGTTTCCAAAGGCTTTGCTGGGAAGAAGCCTCCTCTATACAACCCTGATTAGCATAAACTGGCACAGATAGGGTTGTCAACCTCCAGGTGGAGCCTGGATATCCCCCCAAATTACAATTGATCTCCAGATGACAGAGATTAGCTGCGCTGGAGAAAATGGCTGCTCTGGAGGGTGGACTCTATGGCCTTATACTCTGCAGAGCTCCCTCTCTCCTCAAATCCCACCCTCCCCAGGCTCTACCTCCAAAGCTCCAAGAATTTAATTTCACACTTGGCAGTGGCGGGTTGAAGCCTGGTGTGGTGAGGCACTGTGCGAGGCATGCCTAGGGAATGATTTCAAGTGATCTCTGCATGTGCCCTATCCTTTTGTCAACTAGGAACAAGAGGGTGAAAATTCATCCTTCCTTATGCTAAATAAAGAATAGTAGATAATGAGAGGGGTAACAAAAGGGAGAAGAATTGACAAAGGCCCATTGAGCTTTATTTTTTGTCACTGTAGACCTATCTTCTTACTGTTAGAGTCGGAGTCTATGCTCTCCTCTCTGCAGCTGCAGTCAAAGTCATTCCCTGCCTACTTCACAGAAAATACTCTGTTCCCCTGACATAGCAGGCATCCATCAGATCCTCCTTAACAAAAAGCTGGTGCTTTTATGAATCAGCCTTCTATGTACAGCTGTCTTGCTGGGGCAAAGGAGACTAAGCTCTGACACATTCACATATTCACAGACTTCTCAGCACCTCCATGTTACCAAATTAAAAAGGAACAGAGTTTAGGGGAGGCTTTTTGATGCTGTTCTTTCCAGTTAAGCCAAGGCTCCAAGAGCCACAAGCGCGTGTATCTCATGCTCACAATCCAAATGCAGCTTCTGTATACAGGGAGAAATGGTAGATTTTCCCCATAGCACAGTCATACAAGCTAAGGCTTACATCACATTTGCTATTAGCAATATCTCAGCAAAACCTACATATGGCACTCTTTAATTCGTTCCATGCACCCATTCTGGAAATGGACTGTTTAGTTTGTAATGGTTCAGGAATTGTTTCTATTTCACTCTGTTTCTCTTTATAAATGAATCTATCTTTGATTTTCCTGGCTGTAGCAGCTATGAGTAAAGGCATATTTAATAACATACTGTCATCAGTTTCTGATAATCTTCCACAAGAGAGACATAATGGATCTCATAAAAAGTAGCCATTGATTGAAAAGGCCCCGCAAGTTGCTAATGAGGAGCAAGTGCTGGAATGATAGCTAAGATGCCCGTAAAGAGTTCATGATGGAGAACCAAAATGGGCCTTGAACACATCAAGTGGCCCACCGTGCCTTATAAGTGGAGCCATTAAAGGTATTTTTTATTGGATGGGAAAGTGTAAGTGGAGGACTGTGAAAATGGAGGTAGCTGAGAGAATTAATGTGCAGGAGACTTTCACAACAGGGTTGGGAGGGCTTCTGTTTACTATATTTCTTGTGACATACAGATCTTTTGGGTGGGAAAAATCCCTAAAACGTTTGACATGTAGAGCTTGTATTGCAAATGAAGGAAGGGAGAAAAATGTAAACCGCTTTGGGTTCCCTTTGGGGAGAAAGGAAGGGTATTAGTGAGCTTAGTAAAGAAATAAAATACTTCATGATATATCATATCCCAGCCAGCTTTAAAAGTAAGTTGAGTCAGGAATATGGCTAGGTGAGATCTTGAAGTATGGCAGAGTATTCCATTTTCTGTGCTATACCTCTGAGGATACCAGTCACAGCTACTGGCGAAACATCAGGTCCTACAATGCCAAGATCACAGCCACACAACCCGGAAAATCTACAGCAACTAATGAACTCCGGCCGTGAAAGCCTTCGACAACATATGGCAGAGTATTCAGAAGGGCATTTCACCTGAGGAGACACATACACCAAAAGAATTTATATTGACTTTTTTGCATTAAAAATCTCTGCATGAATCAGCTTTGAGATCTGAGCCTACTCTGTACAACTAACAGCTGTATAGGATGGGCTGCCTGTATTGAAAAGAGAGCTGAATGACACATGCAGTTGAACAGTGTGCTGTTTGCTTCACACATACATGTCATCACTACTGGTGGCATTCACTTTGAATTAGCTTAAACTGCAATAGAATAAGCAAATTATGATATCCAAAGCCACCCCTTGGCACAGACCCTGCAAATTAGATCAGGACAAGTAAGAAATATCGCCTTGATTCAATTCTCCTTGAGTTCGCTGGATTAACGCCCACCTTTAGACAGATACAAATGGGCTCTTGCAAAGTTGGCCTGGCAGTACTCGCAACCAAAGTGACACACACTTAACCTCACTGGCATTCAGGTGCTTTGATGTTCCCCCTCTGCCAAGTGCTGTCCTGTAGGCTTACCCTATGTTTTTCCAAGTACCAACATGATCAGAAAAGCCCTGTTTTGTCAAAGAAGTTATTTTATGATAAAGGCAATGTTCCCTTTTAAGGAACAACGGAATGATGTCATATGCACATATCAGAAGCTGTCTTATACCAAGTCAAACCATAGATAGGGATGGGCATGAACTGGCTCACAAACTAAAGTTCATGACAAATTTTGGGCAGTTCATGGTTCGCAAACTGAAGTTTGTGGCAGATTAACCAGCATGAAGTTTCCATGAATTGATACATTTCCAGACAGACTGTCTCCGCTCAATCAAAATGTTTACCAAACTTCAAAGGCAGGGTAAGGTTCCCTGTGTGTTTGGTGTGTGTAGCTTGCAGGGGGTCCATTCTATATGTTTGAACCTGTGCCTGACATTTCCCCCAAAAGCACTTTCCTGGGGGCATCTTCTTTGGGGGGCCATAAATCAACCCCCCTAAATCCAGTATGCACATAACTTGGAGGGCATGTACAGGAGCATCAGGGGGAGGTCTCCTGTGAGTTTGATGTCTCTAACTTGTACAGGTCCATTCTATACACTCTTGAACTTCTGGAACCTGTGCCTGTCATTTTCCCAGAGAGCACTTATCTGGGGGCATGTTCTTTGGTGGGCCCTGTAGATCCAATCCTCACCAAACATAGCAGGCAAGTAAAGGAGAATCAGCTGGAGATGTCCTGTGAGTTTAGTGTCTCTAGTATGCTGGATGGGTGTTCTACCACATCACAAACCAAATCAGCTCTTTTTGTGCCTAAAAATCGGTAAAGATTCATGGCTCATGAACCAGGCACACCACAAACCATGAACTGAAACGCATTTTCCTAGTTCATGCCTATCCCAAACCATAGGTCTATTTAATTCAGCATCGACTGGCAACAGCCTCCAAGGTCTCAGACAGAGAAAGTTCTTTTGCAGCATCTGCTTCCTGAATTCCTTTAAATGGAGATGTCCACAACTGAACCCAGGACATGCTTCATGCAACGCATGTAATCAACCACTGAGCCACAGACCTTCTCCTAGGGTTATGCACACTGTGCCAAGGTGTACCCAAATTGGACCCCATTGGAGAGTGTGTTTCATCCATTTGACAATGTATGTTTCATGATACCTTTGGGATTAGGTAATGCCACCATCAATAATTCATCTAGGATGCTCAGTTGTCACATGGGAATGCCAACATTCAGCAAAGATCAAATGTTCACTGTAACAGACTACCAAATGAAGTTGGGACAATCCATCGATACTATTGGGAAAAGAATTACCACATGTTTTCAGGGTCATTCCCAGTATTCTTGGGGACCCAGAGTTAGATGAAAAGGCAGCATAGAAATTAGTGTAACTGCAATAGTCTTTCGCTCTGCAAGGACACAGGGAAAGAATTAGTTCATCTAAATCTTTAGGACTCATCTTAAGAAAGAAAAGTCAAGTTAAATTCAGTGCAAAATTTAATATCTCCCTGGAGAGATCATTAACACCTACCAATTAATTGTGACAGTCACAAAACGTTTAGTATTTAATGGGCTGCATCCATGGGTGATGGAAAGAACTAAAGAAGAAAAATAAGGTGGAGTTTAGGCAATGCAATTTTCAATCTGTAATTGCTGTTTTCCCTGTGGCTGGCCATTCTTCCTGCCACCAGCATTCAATCTTCACTGTGTTTTGAAGGTTTTTGTCATATGTAGTACACTTGTTTAAACTGGAGGACAAACGTGATCTGAAAATCAGTACCTCAGTGGCAGAGCACGTGGTGTGACATCCAGGAATTATTTATTATCTTTGAAAACATTTTTATGCCACCTTTCCACTTGATCAGGGGACACAAGGCAGCAAACATTTTTTTAAAAATTAAAACATTTAAGCAATTAAAAATGCAGTTAAAATTATAAAATAATTCTAAACAAATCAACAAACAACACCAGAACCAGGAAGGAGGACCAGTAAATGTTATTGGGTGCATGCCAAATGGAAAAAAAATTGTGCACCTGCTGGTGAAAGACATCGACAGAGGGAGACAGATGAATCTCCCAGGGGAGGGAGTTCCAAGGTTTTGGTGCCACAACCAAGAAGGCCCTTTCTCACATTGCCACCTGTCTAACTTCAGATGGCAGAAGCATCTGAAGCAGAGCCTTTGAAGATGACCAGAGTGTACAGGTAGATTCATATGGTAGAACGCAGTGCTTAAGGTACTATTTGGTTCAGGTCAGAAGGAACACAGGCCTATTATGCATGGGTGTTTTCCCTCGCTTTCACTGTGCATGTCCATCACGTTTTCTTTTCTCATTCTACATTGATTTTCCTCCCTTCAGTGCTCAGTTCACTTTCTGGTTGCTGTTTCCCCAGGTTTTCTTGAAAATCACCCTCCCACCCACATCAAGGTCATTCCTAACACTCTGCACCTTCTACCATCCTCCCCCCTTCATCGGTGTACAAGCTCCATTTCCAACTTGTTTTTACATTTTTATTTTTATTTTTTTATAAGCAGCATGAGTCCTGTGATATGAGGCTATTGCTAGTCTCAGGCTGCTGAATAAAAAAATTAAAATGATGGGGGGAAAGTTTAAAAGGAACTTGCAGAGGTTTAGTTCCCTGCCGGTACTGACTTGAAAGGGGGGGACTGGAGGCAAATGGCAGAGTCCCCAGTTGGGGGAAAAAAGGATTTCAGTGCTGCATGCAAACAACAAAAAAAAAGGAGGGGAGATTGTCAGCATGGAATGAAATTGACATGAGATGTAAAGAGAGACAGACACTGGGATGGAAAGCCTAAATCTCTGAAAACATTTTTCCCTTTCATGCTTTAATGAACAAAGTTGGGGGGGGGTCATTTTGGCAGTCTCTGGAAGCCTACTATTAAAATGGCAGCTGAGCCACATGGACCTTCTGCAAACTGCTGAATTTAAGAATTGCTTGGGATCGAACCACATGGAGGACAGTGTGCAATCTGCACAGGACAGGCTCTAAAAAACTGTCCAGATCATGACCAGTGTGCAGGATCAAATTAGAGGGTCACAAAGACAAAATCTGCAAGGAAGGGCAGGAAATTAGCATTACTAGGGTGTCTGTAAAAATACCCCTCCATTTTTTTCCATTGTAGTGGGACAAGACTAAAAAGCTCTCCAGAGGACTCCTCCCCCATACAAATTGCAGCCCTGTGCAAAGTGTGGTGGAGTTGCAGCCAACTTTACACAGGCACATGTGCATGCACACACAAACACTTTGCCAATTATCATGGCTTGCAATGCCAGTGTCAGTGGGTTCTACTGTGCATTCCGTACACTCAACATGTTACCTCATATTATGAGATTGTGTGACTCTTTCTCATTTTTCACAGTGGCTGATAAAACAGCAGAGAATCCCCTAGTGCTTGGCAATATGGAAAACAGAGCTTTGCAGTTGCTTGTCATTTTAAACACTGGTCTGTTTCAACATCCCCCCCCCTTGCCTGTGTTCCTTTCTGTTCCCTTTCATTCAGTGAACTAACACTAAAATGCATGCTTAAAACCTGAACCATGAGGATTTAAATAGAAGGCACTCGCTGGATGCTACTGCACAGCTGTGATAGGATATTATGTAATTAAAACAAACAAACAAACTTTGGACACCACCACACCACACATCACAAGTGATGTTCCACTCCTATTTAGAAAAGTGCATTTTTAAAATTGTAGCTGCAGAATAAACACACCAGAGAAAAAACAGTGGTGTGTAAGGTGGGCACAGAATTAGAAGTCAAGATTAAAGGTTTACTGCTCTGAAAATCTGCAGAAAGTTGTGTGTGCGTAATGGGTCACAGTCAGTGACCAGAAGTGACCAGCAGGGGGGATCTGTTTGCTGGGGAGCTGAATAAGCTTTCTGGGGCTGTTATTACTTTGGATAAGGTAACTGAATATTATGTATATGAAAAGTGAATTGCTAAAGTGCATGTATATGGGGTTAAATTTAGTAGGGCTCATATTATTACTGGAACCACATTAAAACTGTAGGGCTGTATTTCTCATGTTGAAGAATGATGCCTGGTTTCTGTGATAACCAGTTTGCTCCTTTTTGCAAGAAGAGTGCATTGGAAGAATCTGGCATTTGATGTACTGGAGAAGTTGGACTTGGCTCTCAGTTAAGTTGTTGGAAGCAAGAACCAGTTGCTTAAGCAAATTCATAGGCATTATCTGTTGTGAGTTTCTGTTCTTTATTACACCTTTTATGTTTAGTTATATAAATCCTAATGTGTTGTTCTATATGTTGGAAGGTATTGCAAGTTCTGCTCCTGATTTAGTCCCAAAGAAGGAGAAGAGGAGGAGGAGGAGGAGGAGGAGGAGATTGGATTTATGCCTTGCCCTTTACTACCCAAAGGAGTCTCAGAGCTGCTTACAAACTCTTTTCCATTCTCCTCCCCACAACAGACACCCTGTGAGGTAGGTGGGGCTGAGAGAGCTCTGACAGAAACTGCTCTTTTTCAAGAACAGCTGTGCCAGAGCTATGGCTTGCCCAAGGTCATCCAGCAGGTGCAAGTGGAGGAGTGGTAAGCAATGGGGTACCACAGGGATCAGTACTCGGTCCCATGCTTTTAACTTGTTTATTAACGATTTGGAATTGGGAGTAAGCAGTGATGTGGCTAAATTTGCAGATGACACGAAGTTGTTCAGGGTGGTGAAAACCAGGGAGGATTGTGAGGCACTCCAAAGGGATCTGTTGAGGATGGGTGAGTGGGCGTCAACATGGCAAATGGGGTTCAATGTGGCCAAGTGCAAAGTGATGCACATTGGAGCCAAAAATCCTAAATATAAATACACGTTGATGGGGTCTGATCTGGCAGAGACTGACCAAGAGAGAGATCTTGGAGTCGTAGTGGATAACTCGCTGAAAATGTCTACACAATGTGTAGCTGCAATAAAGAAGGCCAACGCTATGCTGGGGATTATTAGGAAGGGAATTGATAACAAATCAGCCAGTATCATCATGCCCCTGTATAAATCATTGGTGCGACCTCATTTGGAATACTGTGTACAGTTCTGGTCACCACATCTCAAAAAGGATATTATAGCATTGGAAAAAGTGCAGAGAAGGGCAACTAGAATGATAAAAGGGTTGGAACACCTTCCCTATGAAGAAAGGTTAAAATGCTTGGGGCTCTTTAGCTTGGAGAAACGACGGCTGAGGGGTGACATGATCGAGGTTTATAAGATTATGAATGGGATTGAGCAGGTTGAGAAAGAAGTACTTTTCTCCCTTTCTCACAATACAAGAACTCGTGGGCACTCTATGAAATTGCTGAGCAGTCGGGTTAGAACAGATAAAAGGAAATACTTCTTCACCCAAAGAGTGATTAACATATGGAATTCACTGCCACAGGAGGTCGTGGCAGCTGCAAGCATGGACAGTTTCAAGAGGAAATTAGATAAACATATGGAGCAGAAGTCCACCAGTGGCTATTAGCCACAGGGTATAGAATGAGAACTCTCAGTCTGGGGCAGGTGATGCACTCTATTCTTGGTGCTGGAGGGGGCAGCAGTGGGAGGGCTTCTGGTGCCCTGGCCCCACTGCTGGACCTCCTGATGGAACCTGGTATATTTTGGCCGCTGTGTGACAGAGTGTTGGACTAGATGGGCCATTGGCCTGATTCAACATTGGCTTCTCTTATGTTCTTATGTTCTTATGAGTGGGGAATCAAACCCAGTTCTCCCAGATTAGAGTCCATGCACTTAGCCACTACACCAAACTGGCTCTCACACACAGGCAAAGGTTATACATACAGGTCCCAGATTCAGTCCCTGACATCAGTAGCTGAGGAATATCAAGGAACAGAGCTGGGAAATATCTCTGAGATACTCCACAGCAGTTCCCAGTTAAAACAAACATTCTAAATTAGATGGACCAGTACTCTGGCTTTTATAAGACATGCGGTATTGGTTTGCTACTAAAACTGTTGCTCTGGGCAACAGAGTGAGGAGGGAACTGATGTGCCACAAGAGTTCAGTTTGCTTCCAACTGGTTTCAGGATGTCACTGCATCATGGAGCCGGGCAATCATATCTCATCTGTTTGAGCCCTGAGAAGATGCTGTCTAGAGATACTGTTAAAGAAATAACAGATGTTTGAACTGAGGGGTTAGTTAAACAGCAAGACTATGACATGAGCTCTCAGAGTAGGTGGTAAACCTGAGAAATGGTTCTTGATGAAACAGAAATTTGCAGATGGAGTCAAATTGCTGCTTCAGTGTAGCTTCTTTCTGCTACCTCGTCATTCATCATGGTGCTCAAAAGGAAATAGTTATGAAATGCAAGTGTTGGGAAATGGCCTCTGAAGCATCTTTTTTACTGTGGCTGGTTTAGTCCCACAATATTAGTAGCCAATGCTTGTAGGAAGGCTGGAGTTGCCCTTGAGAAGCCTATGTAAATATACTTGGTTCTTTTAATTCAGATGTAATGTAATGGCTCTCCCTCATGGATCACTGCCTTGACATGGCAAGGGGGCTTGCGTGGTTTGATGAGGCTGTGGGCTATGCTGTGGAGGGCCACCGAGGACAGACAGGCCACAGTAGAGAACTCAGACAAAGTGTGATCCACTGGAGAAGGAAATGGCAACCCACACCAGTATCTTTGCCAAGAAAACCCCATGGACAGTAGCAAAAGGCTAAAAAATATGACGCCGGAAGATGAGCCCCTCAGGTTGGAAGGTGTCCAGTATGCTACTGGGGAAGAGCAGAGGGCAAGTACAAGTAACCCCAGAAAGAGTGAAGCAACTGAGCCAAAGATGAAAGGATGCTCAGTTATGGATGTGTCTGATGGTGAACATAAGAACATAAGAGAAGCCAATGTTGAATCAGGCTAGTGGCCCATCTAGACCAACACTCTGCCACACAGTGGCCAAAAATACCAGGTGCCATCAGGAGGTCCAGGAGTGAGGCCAGGACACTAGAAGCCCTCCCACGGCTGCCCCCCCCCCGCACCAAGAATAGAGTGCATCACCTGCCCCAGATGGAGAGTTCCTATCTACACCTTGTGGCTAATAGCCACTGATGGACTTCTGTTCCATATGTTTATCTAATTCTCTCTTGAAACTGTCCATGCTTGTAGCTGCCACCACCTCCTGTGGCAGTGAATTCCAGGTGTTAATCACTCTTTGGGTGAAGAAGTACTTTCTTTTATTTGTTCTAACCTGACTGCTCAGCAATTTCATGGAGTGCCCATGAGTTCTTGTATTGTGAGAAAGGGAGAAAAGTACTTCTTTCTCAACCTGCTCTATTCCATTCATAATCTTATAAACCTCGATCATGTCACCCCTCAGCCGTCATTTCTCCAAGCTAAAGAACCCCAAGCGTTTTAACCTTTCTTCATAGGGAAAGTGTTCCAACCCTTTTATCATTCTAGTTGCCCTTCTCTGCATTTTCCCCAATGCTATAATATCCTTTTTGAGGTGTGGTGACCAGAACTGTACACAGTATTCCAAATGAGGTTGCACCAATGATTTATACAGGGGCATTATGATACTGGCTGATTTGTTTTCAATTCCCTTCCTAATAATCCCCAGCATAGTGTTGGCCTTCTTTATTGCAGTTACACACTGTCTAGACATTTTCATTGAGTTATCTACGACTCCAAGATCTCTCTCTTGGTCAGTCCCTGCCAGTTCAGACCTCATCAATGTGTATTTATATTTAGGATTTTTGGCTCCAATGTGCATCACTTTGCACTTGGCCACACTGAACCCCATTTGCCATGTTGACGCCCACTCACCCATCCTTGATAGAGTGCCTCACAATCCTCCCTGGTTTTCACCACCCTGAGCAACTTCATGTCATCTGCAAATTTAGTCACTTCACTGCTTACTCCCAATTCCAAATCATTAATAAACAAGTTAAAAAGCATCAGACCGAGTACTGATGCCTGTGGTACCCCACTGCTTACCACCCTCCACTGAGAAAGTTTCCCATTTATACTCACTCTCTGTTTCCTATTCATAAGCCAGTTTCTGATCCACAAGAGGACTTGTCCTTTTATCCTGTGACTATTGAGCTTACTTAAAGTGAAAGGAATGCCCGATGCTGTAAACAACAATACTGCATAGGAACCTGGAATGTAAGATCAATGAATCAAGGTAAGTTTGACATGGTCGAAAATGAGATGGTAAGACTGAACATCAGCATCTTGGGAATCAGTGAACTAAAGTGGACAGGAATGGGCAAATTTAACTCAGAAGACCATTATATCTACTCAGGGGTCATTACATAGAAAAAGAGGTGCAGGAGCTCATTAGCATAACTCATTAGCATAACTCATTTGCATATACCACACCCCCTGACATCACCAGAAGTATGTCAGAAGGCAAGAGGGAGAGAGAGAGATATGGGGAGGAAGGACAACATATACCGTAGTTGTAGTGGCCAGACTCAGTTGACAGCTTTACCACAATAGAAATGTGCTCCTTTGGCAAAGCACAGGCAGATAATTTCAATTGCTTAAAATCAGATTAAAAAATCTGGGCCTTAACTCTTCTGATGTCACTGACTGCTATTTGATCTAGACATCTTGTAGCATGACATTTCATTCATTTCTAAAAACAAAGAAATTTCCACCAGCTGAGAATTCTTTTATACATCACCATTCATTAGCCATGTAATTTGGGTAACCTTCAGCTATGCTTCAACACCCTCAACGGCATAGTATCAGATAAGTAATATTCTACCAAATTTTCATCTGCAGTTTCTCCACAAGTCTTGCAGAGTTAGGCACATGTAAACCCATGGAAATCAGTGGTTTTGAATTCACCTAACTCTGCCTAAGACTGGCTAGTAGAGAATTGAGGAAAGCATCTCTCAGGTCTGGGAACCCGCATTTGGTGGCCAGTCGGCATAATCCTGCCAGAAATTTGATGGCCCCTTCTTCGGTCTTCTGTAGGCGTGCAAAAAAGTCTAAGTGCTTCGCCATTTTTGTTGGCTGTGGTATGAAATTGTTGGTTAGCACCTTGACCAATTCATCGTAGTCCACCTCCGCCAGGGACTTTGGCATGAGGAGGTCCTGTACCAGCTGTAGGGTTGCGATCCCACAGGAGCTAAGCAGCAACTATTTCTTCTTTTCCTTATCGGTGATGTCTTGGAAATGGACATAGTAGTTGAGCCATTCTAACCATGTTTCCCACAGTTCGGGGCGAGCGGTGTCGAATTCAGGGAGATGTTCTGAAGTGGCAGCCATGACTCGGGCAATGATGTGTGGCATGGAGGCCTGAAGCTCATTGGTGCAGGGAGCAGAGCAAGGCACGGAGCCCTGGAGCTCGTCGTTGGTGCATGGTGCAGTGCTTGAGTCAAGGTTGGAGTCAGGCTCGCTCATCGGGATCCCATCCTCATTGCCAGTGTAAAGTACTGGGTTTGGATGCATGATTTCAGCTCATAGTTGATTTTCAGCTCAGAACTCAAGATGAACTAGCCAGTCCCAAAGCTGGCTTTTATCCATGCAGCACACAACACCCAACACCCCCCCCCCACTCCTCGTGATTGGCTATATACAGTATAAGAGTTCCCTGTAGGTTAACTCTAGGATCTGGGTGACCCTATTGGTCCATCTTGGGATCCGCTGTGGCTATTGTTTTAACACCTGAAGGTGCACTAGACCGCGTGGTCTTGCTAGTGCTGGTGTGGCCATTTTAGTTCATATTAATACACAACAGGATGAGATGGTTAGACAGTGTTATCGATGCAATGAACGTGAAATTAAGCAAACTCCAGAGCATGACAGAAGACAGGAGGGCCTGGCGTGATATGATCCATGGGGTCACGAAGAGTTGGACTTGACTGTGTGACTGAACAACAACAATGTAATGGCTATGCTTCAAGAATATTTGCTAAACCTCTGAGAGTTGTGTGGTTTGGAAATGTATTCACCTATCACTTTAAGCTCAGCAACTGATGAAATATAATATCTCCAATAGAAACAAATACTTACTTTTGTGCACTAGCCACCAGGTGTTCCAGTTTTCCTCCTATGACATACTCCAGGCTCCTACTATTACTCAGTGGAGCAGTGGGAGCAAACTGGGGGGGGACGGGACAGTTTGGTGTAGTGTTTAAATGCATGGTCTCTATTCTGGGAGAACTGGGCTTGATTCCCCACACCTCCACTTGCAGTTGCTGGATGACCTTGGGCAAGCCATAGTTCTATCAGAGCTGTTCTTGAAAGAGCAGTTCTCGAAAGAGCTCTCTCAGCCCCACCTACCTCACAGGGTGTCTGTTGTGGGGAGGGGAAAGGAAAGGTGTTTGTAAGCTGCTCTGAGACTCCAAGTGAAGGACAGAGTATGAATCCAATCTTGTCCTCCTCTTCCTCCTCCTTCTTCAATGGAACAGTGGGAGCAAACTAAGGGGGGTAATTGACATTGCACAACACTCTGTGATGTCGCTTTCTCTTTCAGGTATGAAACTGAGAGTTATGTTGTGGTGTTCCATGACACTGTTTTCCATAGTCATCCCCCCGACTCTGAATGCCATCATAAGAAGCATAAAAGTACAAACATTTCAATGAAAACAAATGTGTACAGTAACTTGTAAAATGTCATACAAGCCACTTTAAAGATCGAGAGACTTCATGGTTGAGCACTGACACCAACCAAAATATTCCTGCTTATGTGCCAAAAATGCTTCCTGGAATTTGATAAGGCAAAATTAATGTTTGGTGACTTAGGAAGAACTGATCCCAGCTGCTTGCAAAGGAATTCAACATGCGTATGTACATATTATACAACTTGGGCCCTAAATGCAATAGCTCTAGCAGCCCTGTTAAAAACAACAGCTTCTTCTTACCAGGCACCTCCAAGATGCAGAATGGCACCTTCTCCAAACATTAATTCTTTCTTAACACTACCATCTTTTGTATCTGTTTATCAAAACAGCCATCTTGGATTTTCTGTAAACATTTGGGAAAATCACCCCAGCCCATGTTCTTCTCCATCCTTCTGAGGTATCAAAACAGCTTTGTTTTATCCCGTCTTCCTATTATTTTATTTTTTTATTGGGCTTTGCAAATGAAAGCTATAGTGATATCTGCAGTCAGTTCTGTTTTGTGGTCTACAAGGCAGAGCTGATTTGCTGAGAGCAGCCACCAGCTGGGCCAGTAATCCTGTGACTGCTACAGTGTGTGGTATGCAACTAATTGAAGAGCTGCTGGTGACATTTTGATGTTATTGTTTTCCTGAAAAGACCAAAGGCACTCTGAGCTCTCACTGATGCGCATGCAAGCTGTTATCAGTGCTTCACCCCAGACCCTTACATCGACATCCGCCACACGGAGTGGCTCACTCTGCTTGTGGGCAAGAAGGAGCACAAAGTAATACTGTATTTCCCCCTCACATTAACATTTTGCCCTGCCAGTTCAGTGCACTGTGAAAAGGCTAACTACAGTCTCAGGAATTTTACACAGAAAGAGATCAGAACTAAAACAGCAATTACTGTAATGACATGGTGTAAGTTGCACCCACATTTAGAATATTGCACTCTGGCTATGACTAAGAGCAGATCTTAGAAAGGGTATGAGAGGATGAAGAACCCACTAAAAGAGGCATGTCAGTTGCTAAATTTCTCCCTGTGAGGCCACTGTGCCAAGTGCTGAAGCAGGACTGCTGAAGAAGTTGGCAATTCTCTCACTAACTCAAGAGATCGTGAGCCTTCTACAGTTGTCAGCCGTCCTAGAAAAGCAGGCCGTTATGAACCCAGGGTACCAACAGATATGATGAGATTCATGGATCTCTGTTTTTCTGTAAAAGGAAAATTGTGCATGTATGTAGCCCTGATTCAGGATGGGGGCATGCAGAGAGAGGAGGGATGATTTAACACTTCAACCCAGTTGGCTTCACTAACCATAATCAAGCTGTTGTTAACTGTGTTGTTACTCATGTTTTAAAGGAAAAAAAATGTGGCCTTTTAAAAAAAAACTGTAAAAGCACAGGGAGCTTGGTTTTGATTAACAAAACCGAGTGAAGATGAAAGTTTAATCCCCTTCCTCTCGCCTCATGATTCCTACCTGGATTTGATCTGCGCATATACACAATTTGCCTTTTACAAGTGCACAGAGACTCCTGATCTTCATGATGTTCTTTGGTGGTTTGAGGAATTCTAATTGCTAAGGAGATTATCTGTGTGCCAGGGTGGAGCAATGGTTACTATGTAGGACTAGGACCTGTGAGACTGGTGTTTATCTCCCCTTTCATCCATATTATTCATTTAAATATTTCTATCAAACCTTTTCCTTGTGGTTCAGGTGGTGCTGAATCCCTAGATTAAAAACAATACATAACAGAATAAAACTCTAATAAATCTCCTCTCCCCTCAAATGACTGCAGCTGAAACTCCATTAGAAGACCTTGCAAATGAACCAGCCCTAATAGAGCCTTCTAAAATGTTCTTAATACAGGATCCCTCTCAAATCCTCAGAGAGCCCTTTCTACAAGGTGTGAGCCACTACAGAAAGTGGGCCTCCTAAAGTGGCCACTTAAAAAGTTGGAACTCCTGGAAGATGGTAACCACTATCTCTTTGGGGGACCTTGGGCTGGTGATGTTCTCTTAGCCTAAGATACTTCCCTGGGGCAGTGGCAGAGCAAAATGATAAGAAGTATGAATGCCATCCTAAACAACTTGAGGAAGGGCAGGATAAAAATGTATAGATATTTAGGTACAGACACTAAGGTTAACAGAAAAAACTGCTCTGATTTTTATGATTCCCTTTCATACCTTTATTTTGCCTTATGAACTTTTTGCTGATGTTCACAATTTGGTAGGTGAACAAAAGCTCACATACAAAAATACTAGAGGTAAACTAAGTTTAATCTGAAAAATTATAGATTTTGTGGAGAGCAGGAGCATGGTAAACCCTACCAGAAGACTCACATATTGCATTTGCTGTTGATAAGGGATGAATTTCACTGCTGTCATCTTTGAGGGCAAAATATATGGAAAGCTGAACCATCCACCTGTTTTTATTTGCTTACAATGACAAGGCTGGAGGAATGATAAAGAAAGAGGCCACAGAGTATCACTGCAACAAAAGAAGCCCAAGAGATTTAAGTGACAATAAAATATAATCTAAGAATGCAAGTGTCATTTTTATAGAACAAGGAAGGAGAGTTTATGCTTTCTTTGTCCAGTCATCTTTCACAAAGCCGATTATTTCTGTTATAGGTAGTATAACATCTACCTACAGCATCCCTTCATCTGCTGGACTGAACTACAGGAAAATAATATTTGTCTCAGTAGCATTCTTCCCCTCATGAAATCCTTTGCCCGTCACACAAAATTTGAAATGGTACTCTTGAAGTGAGGCTGAAGAGCCATGGCCACACAATAGCGTGACTCTCTGGAAGACCTTGTAATTACACAAAATTATGGGTTGACTGGGCCCATTAACAGAATTGCTCTTTAGTATCCTCTTCCATGTTCTGAGAGACCTCCAGCTCCTTGGTTTACTAGGAAGCTGGGCAACATGAAGTGTACTGGAAGATGACTAACATTGGTGCAAGACTTGGGATGACTCAGACAAAATGTCATAAAGCCCATTTGCAGGCCTATGAGGTGGCAGAGATGGCTGTGAAGAAAATTTTCTGCTCTGCCACCTTTGTGTCAGCAGAATCTCATCCAGCTCAGTTGTTCAAACTGGTTCATGACTTGGTAACACCTAAGTCCAATTCAATGGGCAATGAACATTTGACCCTCAACTGTTACGTTTTTGCAAGATATTTTGCTGACAAAATCTCTCTCATCCAAGTTACGGTACCTGAGGTGATGGTAGCTTCTCCTTGTCCTTTTGTTATGGATAGTTTTGGATTGATCCTGCTTATGGATGCTGACAGGGTCCTAGGGCATGTGAGAGCCACCAATTGTGCTCTAGATCTCTGCCCCTCATGGGTTTTAAAAACTTGCCAGGAAAAGGTACCATTAATGAAAATCACCAACTCTTCCCTGTTCAAGGCGGCTCTCCCTAGGCCTTTGAAAAAGGCAGTTATTAGACCTCTGCTCAAAAAACCTTCATTGGCTAGTGATGAGGTGGCCAATTACAGTCCAGTCTCCAATTTACCTTTTCTAGGAAAGGTAATAGATCATGTGGTGACAGAGCAGTTCCAGGGTTTCCTGAGTGACACATCTGCTCTTGACCCATTTCAAACTAGTTGAAGGCCTGAGTTTGTTCCAGGATGGCTTTAGTTGCACTGGCTGAAGATCTTCATTTAAAGTTGGCCAGGGACAATCTTCCCTGTTGATAATGTTGGACCTCTCAGCAACCTTTAATACAGTTAACCACTCTATTCTTATACACCTGCTTGAATATGGAGTTGATAGTAAGGATAAAGCCCTTCAGTGGTTTTGCTCTTTTCTGTCTGACCAGACACAAAGAGTCTCCACCAGAGGTGCAGAATCAACTGGGTGGAATTTATCTTGTGGAGTGCCACAGGGTTCTGTTGTCTCACCCATGCTCTTTAATATATATATCTGAGGCCACTAAATGTTTTAATGAACAAATAAAGAGGGGCCCTACCCTCACAGCTCTGTACTGTAATTGCGCCATTCGGTGGGAGTAAGTTCTGCTGTCCAATATAGTTAAAGCATATATATTTTAAACAGGCTTACCTATCATCAGTAATAACTGACATGTATTGTGATGCTAGCATACAAGAAGGTAAAACTGGTGGAACTTTAGTAAAACAATAACTACAAAAACAAAGACTTCCAGTTTGAGGATTCCAGGAAAGGATGGGAAATCTCACTTATTTATATCCTGTGCATGTTCTGCAAGTTAATTTTAAATGCTTATAAAACTTTCTTCCATTGTCTGCAGTTTGGCATGAAGGCTGGCAACACTCAAGAATTCCCTTGTAACCAGAGTAGGAGAAGGATTACATATTTTCTAACATTACTAGAGCTTCATTACCTTTGAAGAATCCATCTCAAGGTGGACATATGACCCAAATACAGTGATCACTTTTTTGCAATCTCTCCCCCATTTTTGAAGACTCGTCCTATTTGTTGTTTTCAACATGCTGTCATTCTGGAATGCAGATCCAGCTTCTCAGTATCTGCGACTTGCCTTGTGGGTAAACTTGTGAAGTCAATATTTTTGGGTGAATCTTTTGTGAACCATTTGATGGTAGTCATTGCTCACGTGCCTCAACAAACACCACTTCCCCTGTGTTGCAAGAGGATCCTCATTGTTTTTAACAGCTAGTAAACATTACAGAGGAAGACCCAATGAAGAGACAGATGCTAACTTAATGGGCACTCAGTGTGCATGACAGTTCGAGATCAACAGATCATTATTTTTCACAGCAAGCCGAGATAAATTACAAAACCTCTGTACTGTCAAACTTTAGCTATTGGCTGATTTTCATTTGAATGTTACACTAAGGGAACATTGTTCTCTTCTGTGCTAAACTGCAATTTTATCCTTGTTTGGAGGACTGGCTATAGCCAAGTGTTGTTAATCTGAAAGAATAAAAGAACATCACACATCTCAGAAATCCAACAATCAAGAAAATGGCCATGGTCTACTTTACTTGGCTTACAGACAACCCCCTAATCTGAAATAGTTACTTACTGGCAATAATATGCCACTACAAAGGCATGAGCCAGAGACCAGGCCCCACAACAAGTCTAGTTGCCAGCTCTATTCTCTCTCTACTTCATAGTGCTTCTTATTAGTTCTAAGCAGATTAGTAAAATACAGAAAATGCTAGACGCCATCTGAATGGCTGCAAAACTCTATCACAGATGCATAAAATCTTGCAGCTAAAAGAATGATGGGTCTGCTATTATTTTCTAATAAAAGTGGTAATGTCTCCATTTGATCTACATTTTGGAGCAAAGGAAGAATTAAAAGATTTCTAGGCTCAGAAAAGTAATTACATTCAAAGGTGATACAGCATGTCTACACTACCTGCACCATAGTCTCATATTCTATCAGAGTACAGTAGCTTAAGACCCAAAGTTCTATTCCCATATCTACTACTATAGGGATGGAGAATGTCAGTCATTCTTTCAGGAATTCATAAGGCCTGCTCATCCTCCATGATCATCTATCAGCAATGCCCTCCTGCAATTTCAGTAAGAAAGATTGAATGTACTAAAGTCTGCCAGGAAAAAAAAGAGTATTCAGAAACCTGTATCTGGACACTTCATTGCTGACCTGAAAGTCACCATTCTTTTAACACAGAAGCTTCTAAGGGTTATATCAGCAAGAAATCACTGAATTAGAATTTATCAGAAAGTTTCATTATCTTAACCAGGGGTTAAAAAGAGCTGACACCTTCCTTAGCAACCACAGGTGTGAAATGGCTTAACATAACCAAGCAAGCTGTATTACCATTGATTACAGCTTTTGTGAAATGTCATTGCAGTTTTCTTATATATTTGTCAGTTTCTATAGAAATGTCACAAATGATGCACTTCCTGGCCTTTAAACCCCGAAGGTGGCATAAAACTGCATTTTATTTTGTTGCAATAGACTATCCCGGCTATCCCACTTGAATATATAGGCATGACTGTAGTCATTTCCTACATTCGGGTTATCATCTTACATAACAACAATGGCGAAAGATGTTAACAAAAGGCCAAAGCAGATGAGATCATGATTGTGGATGTCCATCAACCTGTAAATGGTAAATTGCATATGTATGCACCTCCAGTGTGCTTCAGAACTGTGCAAGGAGGGGAGAGGGGATTTCTTGTTCAACCCTTGCTTTGTTTTCCTAGTCTGTCCAAGATTTCCCATGCTGTCATTAGCATTGTAAAGAAAAAGCAACATATTTGCCCTGTCTGCTGTAGCCCTTGGAGCAAACATGGGAAAACAGGGCTGAATGATAATGTAGTTTTGACAGAATTTGTTTCCCGTGTTTAGAATGGCAAACTGCAAATGCCCTCATGTGAAGTTTGGTTTATAACTATCGATCAGATTCCTGATCGATAAATAATTTGTATTTGTCTCCTTTGCTATCTGAATGCTATGATTCTAGATACTGAACAGCCACAAGGAGTTCTTCTGATATAAATATGCGTGATAAAGATTCACAGGACACATCAAGACGTTTACCACTAACAGCACACCTTTCTCTTCCCCCAGTTTCTCCAAGTGACTTCTTGTGGTTTAACCTGATTTCAAAACAATTGCTGCAATATAGCCTGAGGCATCTATTATACCAAAAGGCTGGAGAAAATAGCCATACCCTATTAAAGAAGAAAATCCAGTTGTGTTCTCTCCCTTTAGGAATCATTGTTCTTAGGTGCTTAAAAATGGAGGAAATGTTGGTGCTGTATACACAAAAAGGCACAAATAAAGAGGCGCATTTTGCAATGACCTGGATTGCCTTGGGGCAGCACACTGCTTGGTCCTATTACACCAGCAACCTCTGAGGTTCATTGTGAATTCTCGAGGTTCCACCACTATTTTTAACCTTGCGATGTGTTCCAGCTTATCTGGTGAGCTTTCTTGCATTCTCATTTGTTATGCAGTGGACATAATATTAATATGACAGAGGATAAACCACAGGCAAAATATTAACCCCTGCTTTGCCTTGAGTGAAGCTTTGTTGAGAAGCCCCAGAACAAGTGCAGGGTGCAATAAAACCCCAGCAGCCAGGGCAAGTCAAAATATCAAGAAAGGAATGTATTTAGGTATTGAAAAAAGGAGGAAAGAGGTGAAGATTCTTAGTGGGAGCACTGGTTTAGAATACAAGGCAATTTAGGGTTGCCGGGTCCCCTCTGGCCACTGGTGGAGGATGTTAGGGTTGCCAGATTCAAGTTGGGAAACTCCTGGGTATTTGGGGATGGAGTCTGAGGACGACAGGGACCTCAGTGGCGTAGAATGCTATAGAGTCCACCCTCCAAAGCATCCATTTTCCCTGGGAAACTGATGTCTGTAGCCTGGGCTTTAATTCCAAGGGATCCCCAGGTCCTACCTGGAGGCTGGCATCCCTAAGTTAGCAAACAAATTCCATTGGGGCAAACATACTAGAAAAGATTGACATGTCTAGCTCATTCTTCCTGAAGTCGCTAAGTCCTAGCTTTCACCATAGGCTCTCCTTGAGGTTCTTCTTCCTTATATCTTGGGCTCCAGACTGAATCTGAGCCACCTCACAAATGAGGAAGAACAAATACAAAGTCTGCTCTTTCACTTTTCAGAATCCTTTCAGATCTTAATATCCCACTGTAGAATTAGCTGATCTTTGACATGGTTTCTTGTTGGGTAAATGTTTCAGAACTCAGCACCTGTAAAATGGTGTGTGTGTGTGTACTGCCCTTTGATGTAATAATCAACCAGTGCTGATAGTTATCTGTTCCAGGTCTCTGGCTTTCTCCACGTCTCTTTTTCTCTAGTCAAATGGCCAGATTGCTGGCTTTCATGATTCCAGTTTTAGATTTTGCAAACCCAGAGAAAAGGAATTTCTTTCAAAAGAGTTTGGTTGGGGTGTCTTTGGCTCTTGAGGCAGTAGACCCCTTGGTGCAGCCCTGACCACCTGGCTCATGAGGTGGGGAGGGGAGTCTTCCCCACAGCAGCCAAATTGTGCTTGCAGTGATTCAGGAGCAATTTAGCTATTGCACTGAAGTGTGGAGCTGAATTAGGAAAAGGGATAAGGGCAGCTTCCACCCCAGAGATTTTCACCCCATGTGGACAGCAGGAATTCTTGACAGTAAAGAGGAGCATCTAGATAAGATTCTGCCCAATATGGGCACAACTTGCTTGGCTCCCTGTCCGTTATTCCACTGAAAATAAAAACCTCATTTTGTCCAAAGATAAGGGGAGACTGAGAAGTGGCTGTAGGTGGCTGTTTCCCTGTAGTCTCAGGTGGGGGTTAAAATGGCAGAGAAAAGTTCTGCATGTCTCTGAATTACACACAACCATATACTTAAGTACTTTGACTTTACCCTGGACAGGACCTTGATGTATGAACACCATCTTACCAATGTAGCAGTGAAAATACACATGTAAAACATTCTCCAAAAAGTATGTGGTACAACTTGGGGTGCATCTGCTACAACACTTAGATGCTTACCTTTGGGGTTGGTATATAGTACTGCGGAATATGGTGCTTCAGCGTGCCTCAACAGCCCCCATGTCCACAAACTTGATGTCCAACTTAATACAGCAATGAGAACCATCAGTGGATATAGTAAACCCACTCTGACCTACTGGCTACCTATGTAGTGCCACATCGCTACCCCACATCTCCAGAGGCAAGATGCTCTTCTTCATGAATATAGAAAGATGGTGATGAAGAAGAAGGAGCAGCAGAAGAGGAGGAGGAGATTGGATTTATACCCCACCCTTCACTCAGAGTCTCAGAGTGGCTTACAATCTCCTTCCCTTCCTCTCCCCACAACAGCCATGGGGGGTAGGTTCTGAGAGAGTTGTAAGAGAACTATGACTGACTCAAGTTCACCCAGCAGCTGCATATGGGGGAGTGGGGAATCAAACCGGGTTCTCCAGATTAGAAGGTGCCTCTCTAAACCACTACACCAAACAGGGAGTTGTCCATTCAAGAAGACATGGCTGACGCAGGTCTATCCAGACTAAGGTCCTGATACCCAGCAATAAGGTCTGAACAAATCCTGCAATCACAAAATCTTGATCTAAGGAATGAATGGTTGTGAACATGGATGCAATCAGTTCCACCTGATATCCATAACCTGATAAACACCAACAAGAGGCCCACAGGATTTGACTTGTCATGTAAAGTCTGGAAGGCACCTAATAGAATACAAACAGTCTTTGGTAGTTGTGCAGACCTCTTGTTTAATGGGGCAAAATACCAGGACCTGAATTTGATTGTGGTGCAGCCTGCCAAACAATTTTCCATTTGTTGCAGGAATGAGAGTGTTGTGATTTCCAGAGAGATGTGATGGAGCTCTCCCCAGTTGCGACTGAGTAGACTGAAAATTTAAATATTAGTATTTTGTGTGATTGTTCAACCTGTTTGTATACCCATTGCGTTTGGTTACATATTTTATATTATTATATATTTCCCATGTGTAACTTTGCCATATCTGATAAATAAATAAATCAGCTCTTTTAAAGAGGTCCCTCCTAATTGAGTCACGTTGTAGCAACAAAGTGCACTGCAAAGAAAGACAGAAAGCCCTTTTCGGACTATCAAAGAGGAGCTGGGGGGCTCTTGCACAAAGTTCAGTTGCAGCAGAGAGGAGGAGTGGGAGGCTAAGGGGGGCAGGAGAGCAAGCAGCATGGGAATGGGGTACGTGGGTGCAATTTCTATTGCCAGAGGCACTGCCTTTTACTCTTGGGTAGCCCCAAAGCAGGGGTGCCCTACTTTCTAACCTGAACCAAAGTCCCCAAAAGCCAAGCACTCTCAGCTTGAACCACAGAGTCAGGCTGCAAGCGCTCTGCAAAAGGGATTTCATATTCAGGTGACAGGCACCCTCAGAGCAAGTCTCCAGTCTTCCCCCTCCACCCAGCAGAGATTATGTTTATGGAATAACAATGGGTTCCATCAGGTAAAGTATCTACATTTCTAATTCTTTGTCTTTCCTGCTCTGTCCCTCAAGATACCAGGATAAACCAATCATTCATTCAAATGTTTAGCAATCCTTCCTGACGCTAATCAGGGATGTCTCCCACCTTTTGTCTACCCTGGCCAGGATCATTAGTAAGTCAGATAATCTATGTAACTAGCTACCCAACACCTGGCTTCTATTGTTAAATCCAGACCCTGCCTCTCTGGAAGCTCATTGGTCATACCTAAGGTCTGCCCCTACTGGCATCACACACCCTTGGGACTCATCATTGGTCCAGGTAATCTATTGTTCTCACCTGAGATCAGCCCCCAGGGCCGCCCATTGTTCTGCATTCTTTGCCAATGCCTATATCCCAGCACACTTAGACTGTGTGTTTTCTGCCATGATCCAAGATGGCATTCCACACCCAGACTCTGTCTGAGTTTGGGCCACTATCCTTTCTTCATGGACCTCTGCACATCTGAACAGGTTGTATCACCTCTCTATAAGCCATCAATCACCTCTGTCTCCTTAGTTCTGTATTGCGTGAATATTGTTTGTATGCTTGAGAATATTTAGTAAAGAATATTTTAGCCACCCAGTTTCTGTGTCTGTTCCTGGGTTCTTGGGAATTCTAACTCTGGTATACACTGGTCAGATCCTATAGATAAACCAATTGCATATTAATAATTATAATTCCCCATCTTTATTAAATAATAGAGCAATTTGGCTAACAATTTCTATGTACCCAGTTTGCTGTTCCTGACATGCTTCGGTCACATTTTTTTCACCCCCAAATCTGGAAGCAGCATTAGACTCAGCTGCCTAGACTAGATCATTCTTGCATTCAGGGTTTCCAACCTCCATTTGGGGCCTGGAGCTGTCCTGAAATTGCAATTGATTTCCACACTGCAAAGATCTGGAGGAAATAGCAGTTTCGGAGGGTGGTTTCTATGGCATCACATTCCAGCTGAGCTCCCTTAGCTCCTTACCTCCCCAAACCCTACCCTTCCAAGGCTCCACGCCAAAGCTCCAGGAATTTCACAGCCCCGAGTTGGAAACCCTACCTGCACTAGGTATGGGAGTTAATTAAATTATTCATTTAGGTATTTAAAACATTTACTAGCTGCCTTTCTCCCTCGTGGAACTCATAGTGGCTTACAGTATAAATAAAACTAAAAGATATAAAGTTTAATAAAAAATTTTCCCTCTTCCAGTTATTAAGTGTGAATAACATTGTGGGCCATTCCTTCTCCATAATAATTGCCTTCTTCCTTCTCAGAATGTATGCACACATATTTTGCACACTTTCCTTTGTTGTTGGATACCATGGAAGCTATTTTTATTTTATTTAGAGCTCATTTACTTGATTGATGATAGAAATAGAAGTCTCAGGGCAGTTTACAATCTCCTTTCCCTTCTCCTCCCCACAACAGATACCCTGTGAGGTAGGTGGGGCTGAGAGAGCTCTTTTGTGAACTGCTCATGAGAGAACAACTCTGAAACAACTTGTAACTGACCCAAGGACATCCAGTAGCTGCATGTGGAGGACTGGGGAATCAAACCTGGTTCTCCCAGATTAGAGGACGTGCTCCTATCCACTACACCAAACTGGCTCTCTAGGGGTATTGGCTCATCATTGTTGTTACCCTGAATCAACATACTTCATCTGATGGTCCTCCTTCCCCTCTGCTTAATCCCCTCTCCTTCCCCTCTGTCACTGTATGCTTACAGGAAATCCGAAACCCATGTTTCCTGCACACTTGCCTTCCTTGTAGCCCAGTTAAGATTTTACTTATCTAGACTATCTAAATGCTCCCTTCTGAAAGTTCTTTGGAAGAGCCAAATGTTAAATTGAAGGAATGTAGTCTTAGGAATTTCATGTCACACAACTTCTGTGAAGTAGAAAATACATAATCAGTATTGATTGAATTTTTGGAATACAATCTCTACCAAGCCTGATTTAATTTTTTCAAAATTAAGAAAGTTCTTTCCTAGGGGATAATTTTATTGAGATAAATGAGAATGAGGCAAGCAAAGAGAAACCATGGAGAAGTCCATTTGAGAACTGTTGCAGGAGAAGTATTGTATAGTGATTAATGACCTGCTACAGAGCTGACAAGAGTGTAATATTGGACTGTGAAGTGCTTCCTTCTGGATTTGTACAGAATAGGCAAGTTTTGCTGTTGAAATGTGCGGCAGTTACTGCAGTCATCAAAAATAGTTTTTTATGTTGAAGGTCAGATACCTTGTCTGCCTTGCAAGAGACACAGCCTTTCATTTTGCAGAATGATGGCCCTGTATGGAAATGTCTGAGTGATAGAAGTACATTTCCTGGTGTTGTTCCTCTAGGGCAATTTTTCTCAAACGGACAAGCCAACACTAGCACATGGAGAAGTATAGTACTATCCTAAGCAGGGTTACACCCTTTCATGCCCATTAGTTCAATGGACTTTGAAAGATGTAATTCGCTCAGGGTGGCAATGATAGGCTACTACTTTTAATGCTGCTCTTCCAACACTTGGGTCAGTTTGAGCCTTATTTTTCCACTGAAGTTTCCTAAAAATAGGAAGGAAGGAAGGAAGGAAGGAAGGAAGGAAGGAAGGAAGGAAGGAAGGAAGGAAGGAAGGAAGGAAGGAAGGAAGGAAGGAAGGACGCTTTTTCATATATACCTAGAATAAGAAACAGTACAACAACTTGGTTTCTCTGCAATTTAATAAAAATAAATAAAATAAGCACTGCAAAATTGGATGTGTTTAAGCAAAGTTTATTGTTACTCCCAACTCCTAAGTCATTTGGCCTTACGTTTTTAACATTCAACAGATTTGTCCCAGGTGAGCTGATCCATGATGTTCTTTTCTATGCACCCAAGTCTGCATAAATCCAAGAAAATCCAAGGAAAAAGAGAAAGAGAAACAGGGTGGCACTACAATGGTGGACACCTGGGGTTGCTTCAAGAGGTTAATCTAGCTGAAAGTATTTCACTGTACACATCCTTCAAAAAATTAAAATAAGTTATTCTATGTTATGGGTCTTGCAAACACCCTGAAACACTTTCATGTTTAACTAGGAATTATGTTGTCGAAGGCTTTCACGGCTGGAGTTCATTAACTGCTGTAGATTTTCTGGGCTGTGTGGCTGTGGTCTTGGCATTGTAGGACCTGACGTTTCGCCAGTAGCTGTGACTGGCATCCTCAGAGGTATAACACAGAAAGATGGAGTACTCTCTGTGTCAAGGTGAGCAGAAAAATGGTAGGCAGGTAATTTATATCTACCCTGGAAGGTGGGGTAGGGCTGAGTCATTACTTTGTAGTAGTTCTCCAGGCTATGTACATGCTAATGGAGGAGCTTTCCTGAGGAGGTTCTTTTGTCTAAGGATTGTTTCCTGAGGATTGCTTCCATAGACAAAAGAACCTCCTCAGGAAAGCTCCTCCATTAGCATGTTCATAGCCTGGACAACTACACAAGATAATTGACTCAGCCCTACCCCACCTTCCAGGGTAGAAATAAATTACTTGCCTATCAGTTTTCTGCTCACCTTGACATAGAGAGTACTCCATCTTTCTGTGTTATATCTCTGAGGATGCCAGTCACAGCTACTGGCGAAACATCAGGTCTTACAATGCCAAGACCACGGCCACACAACCTCGAAAATCTACAGCAACTAATGAACTCCGGCCATGAAGGCCTTCGACAACATTATTAATTTATTACCAAAAGCTACCTGGAAGGTCCAGGACAAACTTTACACTGGTTTTATCAAACAGCAGAGCACTCACTTTATTCCAGTTTAAGTTCTGCCAGGCTGGCAAAACAGAGATGTTCCACCAGACTTCTGTGAAACTCCATCTGTATTGACCTCCCCTGATCTACCTCCCCTGCCTTACCCTTTTCTGTTTTTTCTTGCTCACACACTTGCTTTAATATTTTATCATCTACAGGCACATAGATGTGGAGTTCTGGGAGTAGTTGTTACTTGTGTTACAGATTACCATCTAATTGTTTAGGATTAACGGATTTTATATAGGCTAATTGATTGTTATGTGTGGTTAGTTATTTTTATTGTGCTTACTGTTTTATATGCATTGTTGTAATCCGCCCTGAGCCTTGCTATGCAGGGAAGGGCTGGCAGTAAGTAAGTAAGTAAGTAAGTAAGTAAGTAAGTAAATAAATATTTCTTCCTGAACCTTTTAAATAAAAACAGCAACTGACTCTTCCTGAAAGTGAGTATATTTCTGAATCACAGCACCATCAAACTTCAATAAGATATGCCTTAAAGCAGTGGTTCCCAACCTTTTTGGTATAGTGACCCAAAAATCCAAATTTACTTAGTACAATGACCCATACAAGGCTGGCTCAAAGTTTTTTGGCACCCCAACCAAACTATGACCTTGGCACCCATCTAGCCCAGCATTCCATTTTCTATACTGGCTGTTCAGATGTTTTTGAAGAGCCAACAAACGTTACGCAATTGGCACAACAGCCCCCACTATGAACTCCAAGCAAGTGGCATTCTGACATACATGGCCTTTGCTTGTGAAGGGTACATTCTAGCCTTTGGCTGCCCTCTCCTTTTCCATTGCTCCTCCCCTAAGACTATAAGAAACTCAGTCTAGTAACTATCAGGATATGTTATACTTGCTCAACATGTATATGCATCAAAGAAAAAAATCAACTAATATATGACATGGAAAATACTGTTTCCAGGGTCAGATCTTGTTTTCCAAAATGCAAAAAGAACAATGTAAAGTGCAGGGGCAGCCATTAAGGAGTGCTGGCCCATGTCCCACTTCCAGAAGCTTCATAACCCACTTTTGGGTCTTGACCCACAGGTTGGGAAACAGTGCCTTAAAGCACACTGCTGAAAAATGCAGTTAATATATTAAAAATAAAATTTCAACCAGGTCATAGGATTCTGCCTGTTCGTCCCAGCTCAGGATCAGGTTTTCAGTCCAGGATTTTTCTCTGGTTTGTCTTCTTTTGTGGATTTTTAATTATCTCCCAGATAACTTTGAACAGCTCTCAAGAAATAAATTCACCGACCATTATTATCAATGGCATTGCCAATTAAAGTCTTTTACAAAACACTGCATCTTCATATTATCATAATCACAAAGCATCTAACACAAAGAAGCATCTCTAGGTTGAATTGTTTGGTACTAAGCGCTTTATGTGTTTTCAGAAGGAATCTATCATGGAAACACTGGCAAGCAAAGAAAATCTCCATCACTTTCTAGGGAAAAACCTATTGTCTTGACCTTCCACCTCAATTAGTTTGTTTCTGAACTATCTTAATGGCCTTGAAAAAATCTCAACATTCAACCATCCTGCAATTAATAGCACTGACTTTCTGTTACCCTCATTCATTACCAGATCCAAGTATCTTTTGCTGATGGACTTAAAGAGATAATAGATTTGCCAAAAATCTTCCTGAGAGGTAGGGAGAAAAAATCAGGAGCATTAATTATTAAATCAAGTAACAGAAGGTGACAATAAGTTTGTGTCATTTCTTTTGTCCATCCCCACAAAACTTCTCAGGGCTGTCAGTATGATTTGTAGTTTGCAGCTGGGGAACTGAGTCTGGCAATAACACAAGCAATCATCTGTGAAAGGATTTCACCAAATCCCAACACCTCTTTCCTGGCACCTATGCAATTTAGGAAACAGCTCCTAATGGCATGAATGATCGAGAGATGGTTTGTGAGAAGTAGACAACAGCACCATATTTACAATATGAAACCATTTAACATCTTCCAATTTCTTCCTTCCTTCCTTCCTTCCTTCCTTCCTTCCTTCCTTCCTTCCTTCCTTCCTTCCTTCCTTCCTTCCTTCCTTCCTTCCTTCCTTCCTTCCTTCCTTCCTTCCCCACCTCCTTTTTGTTGTCAATTTCCTTCTCTGTTCCTTAGATTATGAATAAAATATGAATTTGAAATTCACCAGTGATAGTAGGCAGCCTTTCGGGACACAGTGCTGGAAAGAATATCACATCTACCTGTTGATGTTGATGTGATGGTAATCATGAGGAGGGAAGAGAAATATGGGCTGAACTGGACCAGATACTAGAAGCAAACTGCGCCTGTGGGAGGGCTTGCAGGTAGAGGAAGAAGACTTAGGCAGGAAGGGAGATGTTGGGGGGGGCTGATGGTGGGCAGAGGAGGTGAGGGGCCCTGGTCACTCTCTGCCCAGGGCTCCCCAAAGCCTGGAACCAGTCCTGGTTCTCCTCAGTTGCTTGAGCTCATTTGTGAGGAGTTGCTTGGTGGTGGAAAGTGCTCTCAAAGTGTAGCTGACTTCCGACAACTCTGCAGGGTTTTAAAGGCGAGGGATAAACAGAGGTGTTTGCCACTGCCTGCCTCTATGCAGCACTTACTTGGTGGGAAGCTTAGCTTCTAAGATCTGATGAAACAAAGCTGGCTTGGGCCATCCAGGCCAAGGCTAGGAGCTGCTTACCCATATATTGTTAAAAACAGAGGATATGAGAGGGGGGAAGTGTGTTGTGGGGATCTGATACTGGATCTTTTAAAGACAATATTTTGTTTTAAAGGAGGAGAGAGAAAGAGTGATGGAGTTCTTCACTGAGGGCTCTGCCAGTTGTAAACACATCCCACGTCCTTAACTGAATAAAAGGGTGCCATATTTTCACATCCAGACTTTGTTCTTCTTCCATATTAAACAAGCTGGCTCCTACAGGAACCTGGCATTTTTACTCCCCCCAGAGACATTGCCTTAATTATCTTCAGAGAAATCTCTCATTCTGTGGCTTTAACTAAGTGGCTACTTCTCACCAGTTTTCATCTAATGCCAACACTTAACCACATGGGCTATCAATATCTTTTAATGCTGCTGCTGTTTGATAAGCAGGAAGCCATTCCGGTAACTATGAGCACCGCTATCAAATCTTTGAAGTGCAAATAGGATCCTGGCTAAGCAAAGAAGGAACATATTGGGCAATGGTGTTTTTCTTTTCTTTTAAGGAAGATCCACAGCATGCTTTGGCTTTACCCCAACAGTGCCAATTAGATTGGCTTCCATGGAAGCTTGACTGGATTTGGACTGTACAGGAATCATCCATCTTTAGCAGTTCTGACACTAGTATTTCTACTGTGGACTCTCTTCCTTCACTCATTCCCCTTCCTCACATGCACACTCTTGCTTTCTTATAACTAGATCTACTTTTGATTGGTATGGTTGATGAACAATGCAAAAATCAGGCCAACCATAGATATGGTAGACTCAGGAGTCTGTTATCAAGTTATAGTGAACACACATATAATTTGCACACAGAGTACACTTAACTGTTCTTTATACATATATTGAGTAGTTCTCATGTTACATTCAAGGCATGTGCAGCTGAATGAGTGGCTGAAACCCCACATTTATCTAGGTAATGGCGCCCAGTTGCATTTGTAGAATGAACATGTGTTGGCTCTTTCTTATGAACAGGTTTATGTATGTACATGCAGGTTGTACTTGTGTTCACTGTAACATGTGAACACAGCTCAGGACTCCTCAAGAATGAATAATAACACGAACGTTGAATAATCCCGAAGAAACAGATCCCACCTTAAAAGATAGGCTTTTGCAACTGGACATCTTACAAAAGAAGGGAAAGGGGACAGGGAAGGTGAAAGTAGCCTGCTCAAGTTTTTGGAGAATCCAGGAGCTAAGAGAATCCTGGAGGGGGAGGTTTTGGCAAATGGTTTCCCAACTGTCTTCTTCATAACAATTCCTTGGGGGGCCCCAGCTTGTCTTCCCCTAGTGCCCATTCTCCTCCAACCAGCAACGGCCATTCTTCATTCTTTTTGAGGAAACAAAAAGAACAGAATTATAAGAATGCAGAAATAACGGATAATTTTAGCTTGCTGATATGGTTTGCCTCTGTTGTTTTTAAGTATATGCCTGATGGCATACTTTGTAAAATCAAAATAAACAAAAACTTGATAAAAAAAATAGAAAAAGCAGATACGTTTTGTTTTTTGCACAGACTGTGTTATTCAGAATGTTTTTGCCAGCAAGCTTTCAGCAGTGTGGAAAGTGGAAAAGCCCCTGCACATATAATTGCTCTGGTATGAATCTACTTTATATTAACTCTTGGTAGGTAGTAGAGTCTTATATAGATATAAGCAAAATGAAATTGCTAACCCTTGAAGAGGCTGTTGGTTACTGATAATTCCTTTTTTGCAAATAAGATGCTGAAAAGCTACTTTGCTCACACACTGCCTGATTCCTGTTAAGCATCCCCAAAGACTGCATTAAAAAAAAGCAGCAAAACCAATTTGAAACAAGCAACGTTTTGAGTGCATTTGCATCCGAGCAGCTGAAAGTGTTCTGTGTGGTGGCTGGCTGAATAGCCACTGTTGGCAAATTGCACTGCTTGCAATTTGCAGGTTTATTTGCATTGCATATGGTCCAAAGTCAGCATGGACAGATGGTGCATCATTTTTTATCAGCTACATCTCTAGTGCATGTACTGTTTTTGCATTCCATTTATGGAATTCATCACCTGACAGGATTAACTGCATTGGTGCATCCTCCGAATATACTGAATTGAACACAGTACAAGAATACACAAAATATTGGTGATCCAATTTAGAGCTCTTGATGAATACAAACATACACACAGCATTGTGAATCAGGCAGGCACACTGGGAAAGGCTGAAATTCTAGACAGATAAGATGTGTATCTTTACCTCCTGCCCCCTCAGCAGAATCAAAAGGACCAAGGAAAGTATCTCTTCTGTAAATTAATATGGTAGAATCAATGACATAGCTCTTACCTGTTTAAATCTATAAAAATTAATTATAGGAAACTGGGGGGGGAGAAAATGGGAGTGATTCAATTTTGCAGTCCTTGAGTCATCCTGGAGTCATCTTTCAAGAATTGCAGTCTTACCTAGTTTGCCTGATTCAGAACGCTGTGTATTTGTATCCCTCAGGAGCTCTAAATTGGATCACAAACATTTTGGCTGAGTTCAGACTGGCAGTTTGCCTGGAGATAGGCACGTTTCAGCAATGTTTCACAACCAGATTAAAGGGGGCGTTCACACAGGTACATCTGTCTGGTGTTCCCCACCCGTAGTCAGCCTGTTGTATACTGCTTCGCTCCTGTGTTTTAAAGATACCTGGTGAAAGTGGTAGCAAATCCTGGAGAGCACGTTTATCCTGCTTCATTCCGCTTCCGGAAAGTGTGAATGCTAACCCAAAAAGCCGGGAAAAACCCACGGTAATAATGTCCGCTGGGTGTTTCTGCGCAAGGTGCACTTGATTGCCCTGGAGAGGCAGCAACGATATGATTGGATGTATTCTGCTCTACCACCCAATGTGGTGCTGGCACAATGGGATCCTCCCCAAATCACCCTGATGTGCTTATGTGCATGAGCACATGCACACATAGCCGAATTACCAGGAAATAGCCATTTACAGCTGCGTCTCTGGGCTAGCAGTCTAAACACTCCCTTGCACCTCCTCCTGGTATGCTCCCACATCAATTGGCGCAGTGTGACTGGGAAAACCCGGAACACTTTGTGCCACGACTCACTCCCACTTCAAACTGCTGGTCTGAACTCAGCCTTTGTGCATTCCCATACTCCTACCCAGTCTAAGAGTGTTCTGAAATGTTTGCCCATCGAAGTCCCAAAATCTCAGTTCTCTGCAGAGAACATACCCTGATAACATACTCTGTTTTGATTTCAGCCTCATACTGTGAAAAATGTGTTTTTTCCCCCTGATTTGCAGTTAGTGATTAAATTAGAGTGACAAATGTTTAGTAATACATTTCCATATGAAGTATTAGGAGAACAAGAAAGAGCTATCGATCACATTACAGTATCACCTGATGGCACAGATCTCCATTTCTGAATACAAAGTTGTTGCCCTGCAAGGCTTCCTTGTGACTTTTATGAACTGTAATAAAGTATGGACTGTACAAAGTCTGCTTAAAGAACTGTAAAGCATGGTGACCCACTAAGATGCCTGTTAAGACTGCACCCTGAGAGAAGGACACCTTCCTTTCTTCACTGCTGTCCTAGTGGCCATCCAAGGTTGCCAGCCCTCTCATCTGATGGCGAATGAAGCAGTTCCACAGTATGCACAAAGCACCAAGCGCCATGCCATGCCAGAGCAGGAAGACAAAGGTCTCCAAAACGCCATTAGGAGACCTCTCCAGCGCACACACCCTTTCCTCCTCCCACATACCTGCAAAGCTACACGTAGCTCAGAGACTCTATTCATAGTTGTTTAGCAACTAATCACTCGCCCATCAAGGACTCGGCTAAGACCATCAAGAAGACAATGGCCTTGGCCTGATGACTCATCTCACCTACACCCAGGTGCCAGACTCCAGTCTATGTTGCTAGTTCTCAATATTGCCCTCTCCCCTAGACCCTTTCCCCTTGAACCCAACACCAATCAGCATGTTTTGGGGATGGACTAATTGGAGGTGGGCCAAGACATGTCCCCAGCTTAGGCCACCCCCAAGAGACATGTGACTAGGACATGTGGCCAGCCTGTCCCAACCCCCAAACCCCCCTCATAAAAGGGGGCACCTAGCCATATGGTCTCTCTCTCTACTCCCCCCAACGACCTCTATACTCTCTTATTCTTGAACTTGTGGCTATCTTGCCACCCATCATACCCTGAGGCTCTTGGATGGTTGCCAGAGTCTTCCATGTGCTTTCTGCTGGTTCAGTTTGCACTCCCCATTTTCCTAGCATAATCCCCATTTTTGTATCATTCCCTTATTTTTCCATTTGGAAGCCTTCATCTCATCGGACAGGTAACTATTACCCAAACAACCAATATCCTGCTCATGCAAACATGCTGATTATCTATCTTTATTTCCTAGAATCTGAATAACTGTGTGTATGACTGTGTATTATTTGTGTGTGAAGACAACTACAGTAAAGACATCATTTTAACCTAACTTCAGCCTTGTGTCTGTTACTGGTACCTCTGTAGACACTGGTGTTCATTCCCTAATTTGCCTATTGCCAATTAATAATCATAATTCCCCCATATTAATAAGAAATTAAGGCAATTTGGCTAACAAAAGGGGAACAGAAGAAAACAAAAACAATCCCATACAGAGGGAAACATACACCCAAAATGTGCAGACAGTTTTGATTTGCAGGATTCAGATTGTGACATATCCATTTTGCTGCCCAGGCCTCTGGCTATCACCCTGAACCATGATGACCCACTTTTGCCAAATGATATATGTAGCAAATCTACCATCTCCTAAGCATTTCAGCCTTACAGGTTGGGGTATCCGCCTGCCTTTAATAACTGATGCTGCGAGTCAGAAATCTACTCAATCCTTAATATGTTCAATATTTGCAGAGGGAAGACACCGCACAGAGCCTTGACTTCCTGTCACTACTGACATGTTTCTTTGCTATATTATTTATGCCAGCATAGTTGAACTTGCATCTGTTACAGAGAAATGACAATATGGAAGTGGAAGGCTGGTAAATGACAGCCGCCCATATTTAGTATTACAGAAAGATCCTGAATCTGTGCGTGCTGTTTGCAAATCTGTTACCTTCTAAACAAAGGCAAACACGGTGCTTTTTATTACAGGGGAAGAGAGGCAGTAGAGCTTCTAAGACACATCTGTTTAAGGTCTCTTCAATACAGATGTTTTGGTATCTTTTGCACAGGACTACGACTCTTACAGTTGATCATTTATAATTGTGATTAATTCAGATTTATTGTAACAGAAATCTTAGTGACCACTAACTGGAGACCAACTCAAATAATGGTTGCCAATCTTCAGGTGGGTCTGGAGAACTGCTGGAATTACAGCTGATCTCCAGATGACACATATCAGTTTCCTTGGAGAAATCAGTTTCAGAGGGTAGCCATTTTGGTTTGCAGTAGAACAGCTGGATTAAAGTCCAGTAGCACCTTAGAGACCAAGAAGATTTTCAGGGTATAAGCTTTCAAGAATCAAAGCTCCCTTTGGTATTTGACAAAGAGAGCTTTGGCTCTCGAAAGCTTATACCTCCCCCCCTCCCCCCAATCTTGTTGGTCTCTAAGGTGCTGTTGGACTCTAATCTACCTGGAGAAAAAGGCTGATTTGGAGGGTGGACTTTGTGGCATAATACCATGCTGAGGCTACAGCCCCAAATATCTAGGAATTCCCCAGCCTGTTAGTAATCCTACCCCAAACTGAACATAATTCAATAATGAGCAAGGGGAAACCACTGTTTACCATCCTGAGCTCTTTAGGGAGGGGTGGGATTTTCCCTCTAGATTTCATCTAGAGATAACCCTGTGAATGGAAGTTCATCCAATGGCTTTCTCCTTTGTAAAGTCCCCCAGCCCCTTTTAAGTTTCCTGTGCAAGTCAGGTTTTTTTTAAAGAACAGAATGGAATGCACCATTAGTATGTTGAAATCTAAAGGGAAAATTCCACCCCTCCCTAAAGAGCTCAGGATGGTAAACAGTGGTTTCCCCTTGCTCATTTTATCCTCACAACCTCCTTGTGAGTAGGAAAGAATGAGCAAGTGACTGGCTTAAGTTACACAGTAAACATCATGGCTGAGTAGGGGTTGGATCTCAGGTGTGTCCTAGTCCAATGCTCTAACCACTATGCCACACCGGTTTTGTAAACAGAATAAGAACTCATACAACAGTGTGTGCAGTTGCTCTCAGTTCTCCCTTGTAGCTGCAGCCCCCATGCCACATCAATATATCTAACTCTCAAGGTAGAGGTTTGCCCCAGCCTTCGCAAGGCACTGGGCTCCTTCCTCACCAGGAATCTGGAAGTTTCTAGGATGCCCCGAGTCCCTGCCTGGCAAACCACCTACTTTCCTCTTCTCCACTGATTAATCCTTTGTTCAGTTGGACTTGTTGCCATCACCTACTCAATGGACAGCATAATAACCACTTGGAGGAGTGTGACTCCAGCCCTCTGTGCCTCTGAAGACTCATGCTGGCTTTGCCTCCTTACTGTATTCGCTGCCCCACTCAGTCCAGTGGGAAACAACAAATGCCAATGTAAGGTCAAAGGAAAGAGAAATCACACCCCTGTCAGAGAGGAAGGGAGACCAAAGAATAGCTAGGTCACCTTCCCCTGCCAAACAGGAAGAGCAAATGGTCATCTCCACTAAGGGAGGGGGGACAGATAAAGGAAGGGGCAGTCCTTTGACCGCCAAAATGGCTATACTGGTCCCTTTGACCAATCCTAGACAACTAGATTTTATGCTGGTAATAAAGGAAGTGGCAGTCTCTTTGACCACCATGGCTACGCTTAGGATTGTGAGACTTGCTTGGACAAAACCCATGTGGGACAGTCACTATAGTAAGGAAGGGAACTGTGTGAGACTAAGTGAAAAAGCTGGCTACTTCCAAGCCTCACTCTTTTCAAATCTTAATCCCACCCAGATTACACTGTGCTTTGTGCCACTGGAAAACAATTAGTATTTGGATATTTTGATGGGTATTGAGTTATATTCCTATATCAATTACTATTTCGGAGACAGAGAATGAGTACATCAATAGCCAGTGTACTTGGCATGTGAATGTGATGTTTGAGATAATTAATTCATCCCATCACGATGCTGGTATTCTCCTTAACTCTTTGTTGAGTATGAGAAGAGGCACAAATAGTAAAAGGTGCTGATGGGACAGAAGAGTTTGGGAGGCTGCCATATCCAGCCTAAAAAAAGAGAAAATGGGACGTGCTCATGTGAGATTCTGATGTACTTTATTACCGCAACTTAGTGGGATGAGCACCATATGGTGACGGGATGTTCTCCAATGGCTGCCGGATCTACATCTGTGCTTTAAACACTGAATTGCACAGCAGTGATAGAATATCCATATGCATGTGAAAAAGGCATAACACAATGCAGCTGCATTTTCAGAAATAAGAACATTATTTTATGCTTTCTGATTAAAGTTCTTTCAGTTTTAGACACATGTACTGTACTGTGGTGTGCCGCCAATAACAAACGTTGTAGTCAAATGTTGAGTCAGCCATTTGGGGATTGATAGAATATATTTACCTTTGAATTCACATTATTCCTTCCCCCTCTGTTTTGATATTCTCCCCTTCCTCAGAGGTCATGGTTTTGAGGCATTTCCCAGTCCTACGACCTGAAATAAATTCTGAAATTGATTCTAAATTAGATGCATACCATAATATTATCATTATTGAATCCACCTTACATTATATAAGGTGGATATTAACAACTATTTTGTAAAGAATTTTTAGAGATGTTTTTAGTCCTTATGGATCTTTGCTTAGGACTTTCATACTGGAACAGACTAGTACAATTGTCAAACATTCAACGTGTAATACTTTTTAAAGTGCCCTAGATATTTGCTTATTTGTTTTTTTTTTCCCAGGGAAAAAAATGAGGAGAGATTTTTTAAAAAATAGCTCTCTATTTTCAGTCTATATATACAATGGCAGGTTACTATTCTTAAATTCATCAAAGACACATGGGGACCCATGAGGCTTGCAGTGTAAGTAATCCCATTGAGTCTTTTCCCTTTTATGCCCCTTTCTACTTTCTTTCTCTTTCGTTGTTTCTTCCTGCCTTCCCTCTCCCTTGTTGCATCATCACGTTCTCTCCATTTTCCTGAAACGCCTCCAACCCATTCCCCTTTCCAGCTCCACACCATTTGTTCCCCCTTTATCTTCTTTGCCTGGACCCTCCATTGGCTCTTTTCTTCCAATCTATGATCTCACAAGGTTTCACTAGATCTTGGTGGGCATTCCTGGTTTGGGGAAATTTACCCCCCCCATCTTTTTTACTGGTGCAGATCCTCCAGCTCCATGTGTATGGGGGGACCATTGTCTGTGTATGGTCACATTTGCAGATTTATATTCTCATGATCTGGCTCTAACCCTTTTGGGCATAGGACTAGCGGAGAGTCACTGCCATTACTCTAATGAAACCCTCAGTTTGTCTTCATTCTGCCCTGAGATTCTGAGGAATGTTGCTCGTCCATGTCTCATTCCTTTGCCACAATCTTAAGAGTCTTGATAGAAGCAAGTTCCTCCACACAGCAAATGTTTCACCCCTGTTATAAACAGCACACATCCTGCACCTATATTAATATTGTTGATTGAAAGAAACTATCAATGAATTGGAGCTGATAGCTGCAGATCTTTCCCATGTTTCCCTCCCTCCAGCACTCCTTTTCACCCCCAGGGAACTTTTTACAGAAGGTCAGGGGACCTGTGTGGTCTAATAGCATCATGGGTTGGGAGGCTGCAGTGGGAAAGAGGAGGGGAATAAAATAGTATTTTCTGATTCTCCCATTAGAGGAGCTGCACCGATGGAAGAGGGAGACAGCAATTTAGCTCCCTTTTTCCACCCCATCACACCCTTCTAACCACATGGCTATTAGACCACATGGTTTCCTGCAAGCTGAGAATAAACTTTCCTGAGTCTGAAAGGGACTGCTGGAGTGAGGGAAATGTGAGAAAGCTTTTCCGGTCCTAGTGTCCATGGATCATGAGATCAAACCTAATATATGGTCTCCCAAGCTTCCTAAAGGCTTCAAGAACATATTGGATACTTATACATAGTTGGATGAATAACTACTTTAAGGAATCTCCACTATTTTAAGGAATCTCCACTACTTTAAGGAATCTCCACCCCATCATGATATTGATGAGGTCCATTTGCTGACTAACAGCTTGCTTAATGCTCTTTGGTTCTGGGCCACTTCCTCCAAGATTTATCTCTTCCTACTTTCACCCTGGAAGAGATCTTGCTCACCAAGGGGTTCACCTAAGAGTTCTGAGGGAGTATAAATTAGCTTGTTTAACACAACATACCATAGTAAACTTGATGCAACAAACATAGTAAACTTGATGCAACAAACATAGTAAACTTGATGCAACAAACATAGTAAACTTGATGCAACAAAACCATTAATGAAAGTAACAGGAGTACCGCAAGAAGGTGTGGCAAGAGGAGATATGTGACAAACTGGATTTTCCTGTCATCATCAGATCATCAAACTATTGTGACGCTTTAACCCCCCCCCCTTGTGTTCTATTTGCCTCCCCTGGCCCTTTCAACAGGCAAATGTAACAGGTCATCCTTCCTACAAATCACTTCCTACAAGTTTGTCACTTCAGCAGCAGGTTTGGGGATTTGCTTGCTGAGGAACTTAATGTTTTCATATGCGACTCTCATGTCTTTCATTCTGAAAATGACTTGGATCCAGCAGAGCATTTCTGCAGACAGAATGGTTTTTGCCTGCGGAGGGTGAATTTATTTCCTCCCTCTTCTTATGCAACCCAAAATGTCCCCAATGTTGTCCCTGGGATTCCCTTGGTTCTTTTGGGGTGCAGCAAGATGTAGGGAGATGAGAAAATCATGCTGCATGAACAGAAATTTCCTCTGCCACAGAGCAAGCCAATGTTCTCAATTTGGACAGAACTGGAAATGGGAATTCAGTGGCAATATAACACAGCTTTGTGGAAGAGAGCAAGCCTACCTTGGAAGTAGCTGGGTATCACCCAGACAGCTCTCCTCTGATTGCTGTGCTTGGCACAGTCTATGCTTTGCCTTCAATCACTCTTTCAATAGGGTAGGGTGAGTCTGAGTGACAGCGGCTCCACCATCTTTGCTTTGTTCCTATTATATTTTGGAGCTTCTACCATGCCTGTGATATCCTTCCTTATATATATTTGAGTTTTGGTCATACCTTATATGGTCAAAATGCGCGCCGGAATCAGTTGGCCGAGGGACTTGCCAGTCAGAGATGGAGTCCCTCGCCACTGGCTGCTTAGCCTTCCGGCGTGGCTGTGCGCCCTCCCACTCAGCCACCGCGCAGCCTCGCGGCCCCAGTCTGCTCCAGCCACCGATCGCTTCGGGCTGGGGGACAGCGGCGGCTACCGGCTCGGAGGGACTTCACCCAAAGCTGGGTATGGAGGCTTTGTGGGGGAGGGCGCAGCGGGCCTCGGGAGCGCTGCGCGGCCACCCCTCCCTGAAGGCTTTTGGGAACGCGATGTGCGGGGGCGGGGTTGCCCATTTCCGAGGGCCCTCCTGAACGGCGGGGCAGGGAGGCTTGCGCGCGGAGTCAGCGGCGGCCCTCGGACGCTTCCCTTGCCCGGAGAACACCGCCCCTCCTCCCTGCGTGACGGGGCCAGCCCAGCCGCCTTGCCCACCCCCAAGGACTCTCCCTAGGGCCCGTTGCCTCGGCCGCAACGGGCTTCCCCCTAGTTCTGCCATAAAACAATAATCTCCAATCCATGTGGTAGAACAAAGAAGAGCTTTTCAAGCACAGATGAAACATCACTGTTATATCTTCCTTGTTCAAAAGTATGGGAGTAATATTGGTGATAGAAAGTGGTGACAAGTCACAGCTGACTTATGACGACTCCATGAGGTTTTCAAGGCAAGAGACATTCAGAGATGGTTTGCCATTGCCTGCCTCCATATCATGACCCTGGACTTCCTTTGTGGTCTCCATCCAAATACTAACTAGGGCTGACCCTGCTAGCTTCTGAGATCTTATAAGATAAGGCTAGCCTAGGCTAGCCAGGTCAGGGCATGGAAGTTATCTTGGGGGCAAGTTTTTCTTAGAAGTGGAGGAAGATCTGATGGAAATTGTTTTCAACTTTGCACTGGCAGTTTTCCCCACAGAGGCTCCAGTAGACAAATCCAAAAAAGGGTGGTGTGGTTTCAGTCATCTAGAGCTAACTAACAATGCAAGCCATAGGCAATGATCTAGGAAGATAATTTAGGATTTTCAAAATGACTGAAGTGTCAAAATCCCAATCTAGTGGCAGGGCCTACTACCTTGCTGAAAATGCTAGTATTTTAGCACCACTTTCAATGGTGAAGATTAGGGAACTTCCTTACAAAGAGAATTTATCCCACTCAATTGGATACCATATGTATATTTACCAATATCTTGTGTTTTCCATTCTTCTTTAAAAATTTAAACCAAGAGTTGCTTAGGTTCACACAAGGGGCTTCTGCTAACTGTCTCAGTGGAATGAGATGTGTGATTCCACCTCTGAATAGTTTCCCTGCATGCCCTGTTAAAAAAGCTTTGAAATCCATCTGCATTTCAAAAACAGCTTTCCATGCAGCAGTATAGGGAGGGCTTTCTTGGGCTCATGGAACTAATTTCACAATTCTTTGGATCCTGGCCCCTGTTTCCTTACCACTATCCCCTAGCTATCAAGTCCCATTTTTATACAAATTGAATGGAGAAAAGAAGAACAAATTGTACTGTTCTTAAATGTGCCAAGGAACCTTCTTAATCAGTAAGGCTTTCATTTCAGGCTGAAGAGGTCTTTCAAAACACAGGTTTATAATAGTAATTGGAATGTTGACAAGTCCTTGAAAGTACAGGCAAATGGGATCACCTTTGTAGTCTATAATTGCTTTCTCAGCTTAGTTAAATTTACCTGACTGCAATTGTTAAGATTTTAAGTTAGAACAACAAAAAGAGGTTTCTGTAATGTAGAAGTCTTGACCTTTTTGACCTTTTAGACTTCCACTGCAGTCCCAAGAGTGTATCCGTGTATGACAATAATTCTTATAGATCCCCAAATAATATCTTATCCATTTTGTTTTAAAAACACTAGGCAATGCCAAAACTTTCTAGGCTGGCTCTCATGTCATGATTTTTTATGCTTGGGAGGAATACACTGGAAACCATTCCATGATTTTATTATTGTATCTTCCAGGCGGAGGAATTGTAATCATGTATTTTAGTGAGTAGCATTTATTGTTTGGATTTTAGTTAGCCCAATTTTCAAAGATTCAATGTCGATACACTTTATGATTAATAAATAATAAACACCCTAGGCATAACTTTTTAACATAATCATAAAATGATCTTCTTGTTCATTTTCATCAGAAAATGCTTGCTGAGATCTTTAAAAGCCACAGGTTGCTTTCAAGAGACACCAGTTCTTCACTCACAAATCAATATGATTATTTGCACTTATGACTTTGCTGCAAAAGATGGCCTAAAGCAGGTGAAGGACTGTGGCTTAGAGGACTAGCAGGTACTTCGCATGCAGAAGGACCCAGGTTCAGTCTTTGCTCTCCCTAGTTAATGGATCTCAGGTAGCAGGTTCTGGGAAAGACCTTTCTGTCTGAGATCCTAGAAAGCTACTGCCAGTTGGGGAGGGCTGTGGATAGTGTTGCCAACCTCCAGGTGGTGACTGGAGATCCCCAGATATTACAACCGATCTCCAGGTGACAGAGATCAGTTCCCCTGGAGAAAATGGCTGCTTTGGAGGGTGGACTCTATGGCATCATACATTGCTGAGTTCCCTCCCCTCCCTAAACCTCAGCCTCTCCAGGCACCACCCCCAAAACCTCCAGGTATTTCCCAACCCAAAGCTGGCAGCCCTAGCTGAAGGTCAATTGAAACTTTCAATGAAAAGCATTTTCCCTACAAGTATTTGCAGTTGCTGCTTATAACTGGCAAATCAGTTTATTTATTTATTTAGAAAACATCTGTGCTGGCTCGCCAGAGTACCTACTTGAGGAGGCTTACAAAATAAAACCACAAAAAAGTGTTAACCATCAGTGAACAGTTTTTAAAAATTCAGCATTAAAAACACCAACAGAGTCTAAAATAGCATAAAACACTGAGCAGCAGGGTAGTTTCTTTTCAAGCTGAGAGTTTTTCTGTTACATGATACTAGTCAGTGAGTGATAACTATGCACATAGGAAATAATTCTCAGTATCTCCCAAACGTGATGCATGACCTTTTAAAGTCAGGCAGGCATGTTTCTAAATGCAGCATCAGTATCTGATGCCTAACAGTATTTACTTTGTGACAAATAATAGTTTATACCTGACAGTTCATATTCACACCCAGTGTTATCTTTGCCAAAAAAGATTCCAGAGAGTTCCTGCAATATGTGGAACAAACTTGCTTTGGTCTACTGAGATACCCTCATTTGAATTAACTAGATGATAAGTCCTGTGAGTCTTGGAAAGGTGTCCATCAGCTATACTGCATCAACTAAACACCGCATCAGCTAAACACTTGAGAGCCAGCTTGGTGTAGCGGTTAAGAGTGGTGAACTTTAATTGGGAGAACTGAGTTTGATTCCCCACTCTTCCACATGAAGCCAGCTGGGTGATCTTGAGTCAGTCACAGCTCTCTCAGAGCTCTCTCATGTTAGCCGAACTGCTTATCTATGCAGTGGTCGAACTAACTTATTTGAGTTGCTGGCCTATGTATACAGAGAAAGCTAACTTCGTACCAAGAACCCGTTTCCCCAAAGAGAACACTTGACAAGGTTTCTTAAGTTGAATCAAGATTCTCTTTACTGAATATCTTTTTAATACACAGGCAAACAAAAACAGATTCACTCACACATACATACAAGTTCCTTTAGTTACAGCAGAAATGGAAACACAATTTGGGGTTTTTAACTAGAAGTATTTAGGCAGGGGAAAAAGCTCATAATACTTATCTGGTCCTGTAGCTCGACCTTCCACAGTGAAGAATACAGGAGTTGTTTCTAACTAAGGGAAACTCTCACTTTACAATGTTGGAACCTGCCAACAATTGTAAAGGGTCTCTTGGTCCGGATTCCAAGAGAGCACACGAAAGTTACCTATAGGAAGACTCTTTAGGTTGGGGGATGGCCAAGGCGACCTAGAACAAAGGTTGCACCTTGTTTTATCAGCTAGTATTGGGGGCTGGCTTTGGGGTGTCTCTGGTCCGTCCCATCCCTATACCTATTGGCTATAGGATGTGGGGTACCCTCCTACTAAGGTGGGGCAATATTGAAAGTCTACACCTTTCTACAAGGGAGCATTTGGTCAAGGTGCAAAGATGGGTTGGCATGGAAACCTTAGATGTGCAGATGACTCTGGCTTGGTCCAAGTGACAGAACAGGAAACAGTCTTAACACATGCAAATGCCAAGCATCCTGTGGGTTACATGTGAGGTATGGATTCCTCAATGGTGGAAAGGTTGTTGTTTTTACATCCTTCTAGAAAACCATAATGGAGATGCTAATGGAGATGCTTCTTCTTCCCAGTGTCTCATGGGTAGAGGTATGCAAGGTGTGTGTGTCTGTGGCTTCATTTGCATGAAAGTACAGGCTGTGTGGTACCTTCCTAGTGCAGAGAGTCACATCCAACAAAGCATACATTTCTCCCAATGGAAAGACGCTTGCATGCACCATTCTGGTGTGTGTGCAGGTCAGAAAATAACAAATGAAAGCAATTTCAAAGTACATCTCCTAACACTCAGTTCCACCTACCTCACAGGGTGTTTATTGTGGGGAGGGAAAGGGAAAGCAATTGTAAACCGCTCTGAGACTCCTTTGGGTAGTGAACAGTGTTCCCTCTAAGCTGAGTTAGTGTGAGCTAGCTCACAGATTTTTAGCCTCTGGCTCACACATTTTCGTGAGGAAGGATGGCTCCCGAGAAAACTAATTTACACAACAGCCAAATTGCTCGCTCACAACTTTAATGCCAGTAGCTCACAAAGCAGAATTTTTGCTCATAAAACTCCACAGCTTACAGGGAGCATTGGTAGTGAAGGGTGGGGTATAAAACTCTGCTTCTCTTTTTCTTCATCTGCTTCATAACAAAAATTAATAAGACATGGAAAACAAGAAAAGAAAAAGGGGAAATCAAGAGAGTTTGCCTCCCGCTGGATACTGACATAATGTTCTGGAGGGTAGCCATATTGGTCTGCAGTAGAACAGCTAGATTTGAGTCCAGATTTTTGGGGTATGAGCTTTTGAGAATCAAAGCTTTCTTCCTCAGATACACTGTTATCGCTCTTCAACTGCAGTTTGAGAGATAGTTGGGCCTTTTATGCCTTCAGGGTGTGTGGACATTATTGCAATTGCCTGAGACATACAAATAATTGTCTGCGAGAATGACCTTCACAGCTGAGCACTGAAGCTTTTAAGAAGAGGACTTGTAGAGCATTCTGCTTATTCCACAATCGGAAGACCCACATTATGTAAATGGAGCAACTGCTAAAAGTTTAGGGTTTTGTGAAAAACAAACTCAGCCATGTTAAAATTGCATGTTTAAACAAGGTGTCTCCTAATGGAATTAAACTAGCATACTGCTCATTTTAATAAATGGAATTTATTTCAAGTCAGCAAGTCTACATCAATCTGTGGGCCATGTGATGATCAGTCATGTCTCATGTGGGCCCTTGATGAGCATCATGTTCAGTTTGCAGCTTCTCAGAAATCATTATAGTTTGCTTAAGTATAAAAACTTATTCCCTGCCCTATCCCACAGGCTCAAGGCAGCTTACATTATGTGAAAAAGGAGCACTTACAAAAAATGCTAATGCAATGCATCACAAAGGCAATCTCCTGCTTATTCCTATCCACTGGCTTGAATAAAAATATCCACATTGCCTACAGAAATAATGAGATTTTATAATAAATGTGGAGTTTGGATCTGTAAAACAAAAACAGAAAACTTCTGTTTGTTTTTTTAGCCCCATTGGTATTTTTATGAGTGCAACCATGTTTTTGAAGTCAAGATTTTTTAAGATTCTAACCCAGCAATGTCTTTCCCCCTTCCTTCTACTGAGTATCTCAAGACCCAAGGCAAGTAACAACTATGTAAAAACCATTTGATAATATAAACATTAAAAAACATTAAAAGTAGTCTAAAAACACTGTATGCTTCCTCTAGCATAAGGTATTCACCTTCTGCTCAGGCATTCTGCCAAGCTCTCTGGCATAGCTTGGATTTGAGGCCTCCCTGGAAAACCAGGAATATAAGGAACCTCCATTCCTTACAAGACCCCTGGCTGGTTGTGGGAAGCTGTTCCAGAGGCATGGGGTGCCCACTGAAAGGCTTCAGCATGTTGACAAATGGGCCCGGACATGGTGGGCAATGACAGTAGCCCCTGGTGGGAACAGTGAAACTATTGCAGAAAGAGGTGGGCCCTTCAAGTAGGTGGCCACGAAGGGCTTTAAAGGTAAGTACCAGCACCTCCAATGTATACAAATACCCTTCAGATTTGTTACCATTGGAAATAAGCTTCAGAATATTAATGTGGATTACTATTGGATGGATGCATTCAAGTATGTAACAACTGGAACTGTTAATGTACGCTCCCTACAGCTAACACTATTTTCTTTTGAGCCAAAGGATATGTACTCCTGTTACAACACAGTATGATACAAAAAAGATCAATGTAAAGGTTCATCCATTTAGAAATTTGGGTTGCAAGTAGGCTGAAGGAGTGTTGTAAGGATTTCCCCTCCTCAAAAAATATTGCCTACATATCCAAATTTCTACCCCCCCTGAAGCTATTCACATTTCATCCTATCTGTGGTGTACTTTTTTTTCTCTTGATTTGGGCTTCTCCTAGAATAAACCCAGTCAATCAGGATTCACATTGGCTTCCGTTCTGGGATTCATGGCGTCCTGACGTGCTCTGGCTTGCTCGTAGAGCTCCCAGAGCAAACGGAGGGTCTTGACGACAGGGTGGGCTTCCAATAGCCCACCGCAGATCCCCCCAGGCAGGGGGGTGACTGGCAGAGAGCCTGGCCTGAGAGAGGAGTTGAGATCGGCTGATAGTGGGGCTTTAAAGAGCGCCGCGACCAGCCTTGATCCCCTCCCCCAGAGAAGGCACTTCGGAAAATCTCTACAAGACCCCACCGAGTTGGATTCTCAACATAAGAACGCATGACCCAGACCTCCAAGACATTCTACAGAAACTGATATCAAGGAAACACTGCTATAACAAGACACTGACTTTGAAGGTAACTTTTTAAAATTGCTCACCGGAGACGCGTTTCGGCCGAAAATAAACAACATCCGATGAAGCGCATGATCGTGCACTATCTGTTGTACTAACATTGGAGCGGAAAAAGTGCAGTTAAACAGCTAAAAAAGGCCAAAAAGCCGAATTGTTGATCATTCCTGCGGTTAAATTATTGACTTTAAAATAGAAACTAACAGTAACTCCGTGAGAATTGCAGTGGAAAAGTACTGGAGCTGCTGCAGCAGAAATCAGCAAAACAGGAAGTGACTTCAGAACAGACAAGTAATCATCCTAGAGAAGACCAAGGAGGCCGGAAGAAGGGAAGAAATCAGGAACAAGGGGGACCATTAAGATTGCCGGACAGGAAGTGAGTACCCGGAAGAACCATTTACCATAGAGAAATTGCGCCCGCCATTTTGGGAAGGTCAGAAAAATTTTCTTTGATTTTAAACGAAAGACTTAATATAAAAAAGTGAAACCAGTGCGATTTAGGTGGGCACAAGAAGGACTTTGATTTAGAGTGTGTTGGAGGGAAGATTGTGAACAACGGCTTACGACCTGCGGCAACGACAGAGGGCAAATACCTGGTCCTCCCCGAAAATGGCTGGAAAAGAGGAAAAAAAGCTACAGGGCATGATGGAAGCTATGGAAAAACGAGTGATGGACGCGATTCTGAAGCTTGAAAAGACCGTTATATCAGAGGTAACAGAGCTGAAAAAAGAAATGTCTGGAATTACAAAAGAGATACAGACGCTGACCAAAAGAGCAGATGAGATGGATGTAAGGGTGAAGGGAGTAGCATCTAATATAGCTGAGGTCACTTTAGAAACAGATAAAGTGAATGTGATGGTCCAATACAATGCAATGATTAATCATATGAGATTCAGAGGGATCCCTGAAGATAAGAATGAGGACATCCATTCAGTCATGGTAGATGCTGTTGCAGATTTTTTGAAAATGGAAGAGGAGAGAGTGGCGGCACAGATTGATGTGGTATAGAGTCAATTCTGCGATTGCGCAAAGGAAAAAATTACCTAGAGATGTAATTGTCCAGTTTATATCTAAGAAGTTGAAGGAGGATTTGTTTAAGCAACAATTTCAGGACGACTTCACAATTGGCAACAAGAAAATCATGGTCCTAAAGGAACTACCCAGAGCGATGCTTCAGGACAGACGACTTTTTAAAGACCTGATTGACAAGCTGAAATCAGAGGGCATAAGATATAGATGGGAAATTCCTAAAGGTGTCAGTTTTTCATTCAAACAGAAGAGAGTCACCATCAAGTCAGTTGACCAAATGACCAGATTCATCAATGATAATTTTATAGACTCTGATAAATAATTACAGAATCAACATGGAGAGTCAAATAATTTCATGGAATGTTAATGGACTGAACTCACCCCAAAAAAGGAAAAATGTCAGACTCTGGTTGGAAAAACAGAAATGCGATATTGTTTGCTTGCAAGAAACACATATTAAAAAATCAGATGCCAAATTTTTGATTCAAAAAAGATTAGGAGAGGAATTTTATTCACTCTCCTCTCAAAAGAAAAAAGGAGTAGTTACATATATTAAAAAAGAGTTGGAACCAAAAGAAATTTTCAAAGACAATGAAGGGAAATTTTTGGCGGTAGAAGTTGTGCTGCAGAATAAAAAGACATTAATTGTTAATCTCTATGCTCCCAATGGGGCAAAAGAAAACTTTTTTCAGAATTTGTGGGAACAACTACGACAGTTGACCTATGAGCAAATGATTTTAATGGGCGATTTTAATGGTACTGTTGACAATGTTGTTGATAGAAAATCAAAAAAAGGAATTGAGGCCATGGGCAAACTTCCTAAAGTCTTTTTCCAGTTGATTAAACATGAACATTTGGCAGACGTTTGGAGAACTAAACATCCCAGAGACAGTGAGTACTCTTTTTATTCATCAAGACACGAGTCTTTTTCCAGGATAGATATGATGTGGATGACAGAGAACCTAATCTTGCAAACACGCAAAATTGAGATACTACCTAGGACTCTTTCTGACCACAGTCCGATAAAATGGTCAACGTATGTTAAGAGAAAAAATTTCGATGGCGACTCAACGAAGATTTGCTGGACAAGCAAAATATTGTGGATAAAATAAGGACAGAAACCCAAACATACTTTCAACTGAACTTAAATAAAAGTGTACAGACGCAAACGGTATGGGAAGCCTACAAGGCTGTGATGAGAGGACATCTGATTGCAATTAATAATAATGAAAGGAAACAACAAATGAAAATAGACAAAGAAATTATGGAAAATATTCAGAAAAAAGAAACAGAACTTAAGAAAAGGCCTGGTAAAAAGAAGATTTTGAGAGAATTGAGGATCCTAAGGGAGCAATATGCGGCAAGGTTGAACAAAGAAGTATTTTGGAACTTGAAAAAATTGCAACAGAAATCCTTTGAAGGTGCAAATAAACCTGGCAAATATTTAGCATGGCAATTAAAGAAAAGAAGAGAGAATAAAACAATCACTTGTTTGAAAGATGGAAATAAAGAGATTTTGGACCCAGGAGGAATTAAAAGGGAATTTTTCAAATACTATGCGACTCTCTTTCAATCGAAACAAGCAGATCCTCAAAAAATGTTGGATTACCTATCCAAAGTTAATTTGATACAACCAAATCCAGAAATGAAAACACTCCTAAATGCTGCAATAACTAAGGACGAAATTAGTAAAGCAATAGCCGAGGCAAAAATCTCCAAAGTCCCAGGCCCGGATGGCTTTTCAGCTAAATTTTATAAAAAATTTCATGAAGATTTGGTTCCGGTGCTGGAGATTCTTTTAAATGAAATTAGAAAGACAGGAAAGATCCCTGACTCCTGGAATGAAGCTGCAATCACCTTAATTCCTAAAGAGATGCAAGATTTAACAAATGTTAAAAACTATCGGCCCATTTCATTATTGAACAACGATTATAAAATATTTGCAAAAATATTGGCAGAGCGCCTTAAAAAGTTTTTGAAAGATACTATTGTGGAAGATCAAGCTGGTTTTTTACCAAATAGACAAATTAAAGACAATATGAGGGTTGTATTGGACGCAATTGAGTATTATGACAAACATCCTGAAAAAGAAGTCGCTTTTTTATTTTTGGACGCAGAGAAGGCCTTTGATAATTTAAATTGGGAATTTATGTTTAAAGTGCTTGAGAAATCTATGATGGGCGTAGAATTTACAAGAATGATCCAATCGATATATAAAAAACAAAAAGCTTCGGTGATTGTTAATGCAGAATCAACAGATATGTTCCGGGTAAGAAAAGGTACTAGACAAGGTTGTCCCCTGTCACCATTGTTATTTATCTGGATTTTGGAGATTTTGCTACAAGCGGTCAGAGATGATGTTAATATAAAAGGGTTGAATATTGGAGGTTTTTCATTTAAATTAAGAGCATTTGCGGATGATATCATGTTTATTGTTGAAGATCCTGTTAATAATATGCCTAAGGTATTTGAAAAAGTAAGAGAGTTTGGTGATCTTGCAGGGTTTTATGTCAACAAAAATAAATCTAAGATACTGTGTAAAAATATGATTGGTACAAAGCAACAAATGTTACAAAATGTGACAGAATGTGAAGTGGTTAAAAGGGTTAAGTATCTGGGAGTTGAAATTACAATGAAAAATATAGATTTGTTCAAGAATAATTATGAAAAATTGTGGGGTTCGATAAAGAGTGATTTAGAAAAATGGGAAAAACTAAGGTTATCTCTTCTTGGAAAAATTGCCGTTATTAAAATGAATGTACTGCCCAGGTTAATGTTTTTGTTTCAGACAATACCAATTGTGAAAGATGGAAAAGTGTTGGTAAAATGGCAAAGAGAAATCTTTAAGTTTATCTGGGCAGGGAAGAAGCCAAGAATAAAAATGAAGATAATGTATGATACTAAGGACAGAGGTGGCTTCCAAGTCCCGAATTTGCGTTTGTATCATGAAGCAGTATGTATGTCTTGGTTATCTGAATGGGTAAATTTGGAAAATAGAAAACTTTTAGCTCTTGAGGGGCACGATTGCAGATTTGGCTGGCATGCCTATCTTTGGTATGGGAAAAACAAAGCTGACTCCATGTTTAAGCATCATTATGTAAGGAGGACATTGTTTGATGCATGGACCAGGTATAAGGATACAATATCGGATGAAAGGCCTCTGTGGATTGTTCCAGCTGCAGTTATACATTTGTTTTCAGAATATAGAGGCAATGATTGGTTGAAGTATCAGGAATTGTTGCAAAGAGAAGGGAAAAAAATATGTTTTAAAACCAAATAATGAATTAGAATTTGAGTATGGTTGGCTACAATATTGTCAAATAAGGGACATTTATAAAAAAGATTGTAAAGAGTTTGGTTTTAGGGCTATGAATGATGATTTTGAGAATATATGGTTGAAAAAAGAATGGAAAATGATATCAAAAATGTATAAAACTTTGTTGACTGTATATACTTTGGATGAAACCGTTAAAGAACAAATGATAAAGTGGGCCATAAATATGAACAAAGAAATTTCTATGGAATCATGGGAATTTTTGTGGAAAAGATCTTTTAAAATGTCCACTTGTATTAACGTAAAAGAAAATTGCTATAAGATGATGTATAGATGGTATATGACACCAAAAAAGATTGCTAATATTAGCATGGATAAGAACTTGAGTAATAAATGTTGGAAATGTAAAAAAGTAGAGGGTTCTTTTTACCATATGTGGTGGTCATGTGATAAAGCGAAAGCATATTGGTCTAATATACATTGTGTGATGCAGAAAATATTGAAAACCCCAATTGAGAGAAAGCCTGAACTTTTTCTCCTCGGTTTGACAATGGAAAAAATTCCACAAGAGAAAAGGACACTGTTATGGTACATGATTACGTCGGCGAGAATGGCCTTTGCTCAGCATTGGAAAATGGAGAAGGTACCAGATATACATGACTGGTTGAGAAAATTGTTTTTTTTAGCAGAAATGGACAAAATGACAAAGAAATTAAATGGACAAATGGCAGAACAGTACTTAAAAGACTGGGAAGGATTGAAATTGTATCTAGAAACTGAATATAGAATGAAGGGGAAAATATATAATTTGGATACGTACGGATATTGAATGAGAAGTGAAATGAATTTTGAACTGTATGTACTGTTATACATAATATGCTGAAATTGTAGAGGTTATATATAATTTAAATGTGTTACCTGGTTTGTCGAGGTATTTAAGTCTAAACTTGATTGCCTTATAATTTTTTCTGTTTGTTATTAGCAGTGTTGGAAGCCTATTAGGGGGTGGGGGGATTGGGATCTTACTTTTTGGAAACTGTATTGGTAACGTGATTGGAAATGTTGAATATATCCCAATAAAAATTTTGTTTCAAAAAAAAAAAAAGGATTCACATTGTGAACATTATGATGTCATGACATTACACAACCAGTCCGGTTGGGCTGCAGACTGATTCCTTGGGAGCAGATGAATCCTAAACAGAGCAAGGGCAAAGCATCTCTCCTTATTATAAAAGTTTTGGTGTCCCTCCTGCACATGCTCCCTCAGCCTTTCACTCTCGCACCTGCCACTCTGAAGGATCCCCTGCCTGCATTGCCTAGCTCCCTTGCCTCCGTCCCACCCACAGAGGTGGCGAGCTGGCCGGCGGCATCTCTGCCTCACTGTGCTCTGAGCCAGCCAAGGGGACGGGTGCTCCAGCAGACAGAGGGTGAGTGGGCCCACTGGGAGAGGCAGAGAAGAGCCGCAAGAGCCCACACATGTCCTGAAATGCATGACGTGGGGGCAGGGTGGTGACTGCTGCTGTGGCAAGACACTGCCCCTCCACCGGCAGCCCTGTCGTCATCATCCGGGGCAGCTGAAGTGGCTCTGATGCTCCTCCACACTGTGTCCTGCTGCCACCACACCGAGAGGCCTCCCTGATGTACGCCTGCCACTGCGCCAACACCCTTCTCCTCTCTGACCCCAGTGGCAGGAGCTGGGACGCATACGCTGGTGGAGCAGCTCTGCTCTGCCTGCCACTGGCTGCCGCCACCCCTTCTTCTCCTGAGGCAGGGGCTGCTGGGCCATGGCCCAACCAGGGCCCATTGCATTTGTCTCCGCAATGGGCCTTCTCCCTAGTCCAAAATAGATGAACACTTTTGGCTGTCCTGGCATGTGTCCCTGAGAAATCATTAAAAAGGTGTGCTCCTGTCCATACTGGTGGAGAAGTTCATGAAAATTGATTCAGTCCTATAGAAAATAGCAGAGCAAAATTATCAGACCTGAATAAATAAATGATTCATGTGAGTTGGTTTAGTATGAATAAATGATTCATTTCTTCTTTCAGTCTTGTAAGGAAGACTATAGAATTAATGCCATTTGGAGGAAATCAAATCCTCTTTTAAAATGCTGACCTCATAAGTGTTTGCTAAGCAATATGTGTGGCATTTCTTCTTATAATATTAATGACACAGAAACACCCCCCCAGCAAATAATAAGATATCCAATTTATGGATATCCATTATAGATGAGCTATTGGATATTAGATTTTTTTCTCTTTTCCTTTCCCCTGTGGAGATGCCACTTAACTGTTTCCCAAAACATTTTCACAAAGCCCTTCCCTCTGAGAGGAGTAATGAAAACTCTAAGAAGTCAATAACAATCCTGAGAAATGGTCTTACCAGATATTATATACCTAATGGGCTGAAACTGTCCATTCTTGGCAGGTGTAACTCATCAGAAAACGAGGCCAGGAGGATCAAAATTGGCCACCACAGTATCACAATGACTGTGGGTGTTACACTTCTAAAAATGGAGGGAATCAGACCATGCTGGCCCAGATTATTGCTAGAGTACTCCCCTCCCTGATGTTATTTCCCCTGGAAGTTTAGGGTTTTTTTCTGTGGCAGGCAAAATTCATTACAAAATTAAGCTACAGGTCTCAAAGTAATCCACCAGCTTCAGGATGATTGCGATAATTGCAGCACCAAAAATGAAGGGGACTGAAATTTCCTCACCCACATTAGTTTCAGAAACCCACTTCCAGGCTGTCTGCAATGGAAGTGTGGTCTAGTCGTGGTAGGCATAACTCAACAGAAAATAAAGCTGCAAATCTTGAAATTGGCCACTGGGGGTCGTGGCATTGGCTTGGAAGATGGCAGATGCATAAAGGCTGCACTCCTAACCCCATCCCCTTTTCTGCCTGATTGTGGATGGATTTATTGCATTAAATCAAGAATTTTGTTATGGGGAAATTGGGTGGATCAAAGCATAAAAATCACATGCCCGGTTTGCAAACTCTTAAGCTGTTTATGAACTCAGAAGAAAACATCCAATCTGCACATTCATCACAGGACACACAATCCAGAATGGCTGCCTAGGCTGTGAATATGCCCCTGAAAGGAACAACAATAACTGATGTAGCTGAATCACTGAAAAACCTCAAAACTAAAATATTAGATAATATTATTATGTTTCTTCAACCCATTGTGGACCAACTTAATGAAATTAAAACATTGCTCCAACAAGTCTTCTAGACTGCTGAGTCTGCTGGAGATTGGGCTAATTGCACAAGAAGATATCAAACATCTTTACCAACATAAAGAATGGGCTAAAGAGTGGATTCTGCTTCTAGAAAAGAAGATTAGACAAAGGCACTTGAAATTTTGTGGATTGGCAGAATATGCTGAAGATTCTATGGATCTTATTACATTATCATCATAGCTAGCTTCTGAGCTACATTTAGAAGAAGGCATGGCCCCACTTATTCTTAATGCATACAGATTGGGTTCATTAAGCTCCCTTACAAGGTCCCAGAGACCTTATTGTGGAATTTCAGGACGTCCGCACTAGAAAAAAAATCTTGCAAGAAGCCAGAACTCGCAGCTCCTTTCTGCATAGGGAATCAAAAGTGCTAGTTTCCCCAGATCTGTCACCAGAGGTATTGCAACTGTGATACACATTAAAGCCAATCACCAAAAAGCTAAACCAAGCTGATTGACACTATAAATGGCTGGCTACAAGAAAAATCCAGGTCAACTATCAAGAGAAATCACTATATGCTTCAGACTTGGAAAACAGTCAGGCATTACTTCAAGCTCTCAACTTGTACCCACCCAAAGAAATTTTGAAGAAATCCCATAAAAGAAAACTCCATTTCCTTATGATGCTATTAAGAGGCAGTAAAATTCCCATACGCCAAACACCCTGAAAAAGGTCTTCAGACTTTTTTACCCTTACTTACTAATTGCTGGTTTTTAATTTAATTCAATTCAATTTAATTTCTTCTCTTTTCTTTTTTTCCTTTTGGCCAGTCTGCTTTGTGCCATTCCTTTGTTACTTTTGGGTTTTCTTGTTTTATTGGGATAGAGTTGTATAGGGGAGATAGATTAACCAATGCTACAATCCATATTATTTCCAGCAAAATTTAAGTTGGGGGAGAAGGAGGATGCAGTACTGATAAGCCCCCACTGAACTGGTCATCTCTATAGTTGGGTGCAAGACCTGTGAGTTTTGGTTATTCCAAAATCTGAGATACTGATCTTTGCTCATGCTTTGTATAATTGTATTTAGAATATGTTATTGCTACTTGTAGTTTTGTATTATTTGGTTGTTCTTGGTTTGTCAGGGAGGGGAGTGGGAGGTGGGGAGGAAGCTATAGGGTAGGGTATAGTCTGCAGTTCATTCTGGGTAATTATAGCTCTAATACAAGGGTTTGGGGCGGGGAGATACTTTATTTGAGATAACTTATATGCACAATTTTATTGTCCTTAATACATGCTGGTTGTATAATTCAATAATTTATTCTTACTATTAAAGGCTTTGAAACGGGGGGGGGGGGCGGTTGGCCACCAGGTTCGGGATGATTGTGGAACTTTTGGTGCCAAAATGAAAGGAGTTGGACTGTACTGTCCCAGATTATTACCAGAACACCCACCCCATTTGCAATGGAAACTAAGATTATCTGTAGCAGGAATAACACATTTGTAAATAAAAACAGGAGCATCAAAATTAACTGTGCAAACAGTCAAGAACATGAATATTTAGTTGTTCATAATTATAGTGTGCACAGTTCTCACATAACTGTCAGTGTGATTGCCAAACATGAGCACTATACTCGAATCTCTAACAGTTGCTCGCAAGGATTTAGACATTAGCCTGCACAATTATATATCACTGAAACTGAAGGGGTACAGTGTTCCACTCTAAAAAATGAGAAAAGAAAAAAAGAATGGAAAATGTTGCTGCCAGAGTAGAAATGGCAAAAGGATGGGACGGTATCAGCGGTAATAAGGAAAAACATTTACTTACTTGTTTTGTCATCATCCCATTTTTAATGCAATCTGGAAAGATTAGAATGATGAAAACTTTAATTTAATTTAATTTAATCACATTTGGTTTGCCATTTCAGCTTATTTCATAAAGGCTGCAATCATATGCACAATTAGACCTGGCATAGGTGCGAATGCTAGGCGGATTTAAAGGACATGATCAGACAACAACATCTGGGAAGTGTCCTGCAGCCATCAGCACCCCAATCTGCTCTGCTGCAGAAGTGGAGTTAAAAGACACCAGGGAAAATCCATTAGTAAATGGGTTACAACAGGCCACAGACAGACTTTCCCGTGTCTGATCGCTCCAGCGTGCTCTCATGGCATTGTGTGCTGTTGTTTCCCTCCCCTTCGCAGTATGTGCATCATTGCAAACTCCATAGGGAGCCCTCAGTGTGTTGCCAGACGCACTGCCTTTTACTCTTGGGTACCCCAAAGCAGGGTTGCCCTACTTTCTAACCTGAACCAAAGTCCCCAAAAGCCAAGAAGCACTCTCAGCTTGAATCACAGAGTCAGGCTGCAAGTGCTCTGCAAAAGGGATTTTATATTCAGGTGACAGTCAACCTCAGAGCAAGTCTCCAGTCTTCCCCTCCACCCAGCAGAGATTATGCTTATGGAATGACAATGGGTTCTACCAGGTAAAGTTCCTACATTTCTAAATATCTGTTTAGAGGCCATCTGGCAGTTAACTCTGTCTCCGGTAATTCTTTGTCTGAATTCTTTGTCTTTCCTGCTCTGTTCCTCAAGAATACTGGGATAAACCAATCAATCATTCAAATGTTTAGCAATCCTTCCTGACGCTAATCAGGGATGTCTCCCACCTTTTGTTTACCCTGGCCAGGACCATTAGTAAGTCAGATAATCCATTTAACTAGCTACCCAATACGTGGCTTCTATTGTTAAATCCAGACCCTGCCTCTCTGTAAGCTCATTGGTCATACCTAAGGTCTGCCCCTACTGGCATCATACACCCCTGGGACTCATCATTGGTCCAGGTAATCTATTGTTCTCACCTGAGACCAGCCCCCAGGGCTGCCCATTGGTCTGCATTCTTTGCCAATGCCTATATCCCAGCACGCACATGGCCTTCTGCCATGATCCAAGATGGCATTCCACCCCCAGACTCTGTCTGAGTTTGGGCCACTATCCTTTCTTCATGGACCTTTGCACATCTGAACAGGTTGTATCACCTCTCTATAAGCCATCAATCACCTCTGTCTCCTGAGTTCTATATTGCATGAATATTGTTTGTATGCTTGAGAATATTTAGTAAAGAAATCATTATTTTAGCCACCCAGTTTCTGTGTCTGTTCCTGGGTTCTTGGGAATTCTAACTCTGATATACACAGGTCAGATCCTATAGATAAGCCAATTGCATATTAATAATTATAATTCCCCATTTTTATTAAATAATAGAGCAATTTGGCTAACAAGTGTATAGGTGTGATTAATTGATCCCTTGTTTAAATGCATGGGAATAAATGGCACAACCCCCCCAACTCACTTGCAGTTGCGTCTGATCACACACTGATAGACTGCACCCACAGCTTCAGACTGCAGGTCAAAATCCTCCAGAGGAAATAGCCTCTCTCTCCCCCCTTTTTTTTGATGCGTTTGACCACAACCAAAGACATTTAGCCTCATGGTTTTCAAGTACTGGTATGTGAACCTGTTCCTGTCTTCACACTGTCTCCTATCAGCCCCTAACAAATGCCAGGTCAGGTTCCTGCACATAGAGAGCAATGCCTTGGTTTGCTTGAGTCAATCTGTTGCTATGGTGTGACCTGACAGGCTTTCATGGTTAGCTAAGGACTTTCCAAAGGGGTTTTAGTCTTTGGAATATAATACCAAAGGGATTTTGAGATGGGGCAGAGAGACAGCTACAAAGACGTTTTTGCAGTTTGAGTACAGGCAAAGAAAGATAGTTGAGAACCAGTGTAGTATAGCTGTTAAAGCTGGCTGAGAAGACCCAGATTCAAGTCTCCACTCAGCCATAAAGCTCAGTGGGTGATCTTATTCCAATTACTCATTCTTAATCTAACCCACCTCACATGGTGGTTGAGAAGATAAAAGGGAGAAGAGATGAACTATAAATGTTACCTTGAGTTGTTTGGAGGAAGAATGGGATAAAATATGGTAGTTCATGGGAGGGAGCTGAAGGTGAAACAAATTGGGCATCTCTATGGGAACAATGCAGGCATTGTACTTAGAAATTCTTTTGCTCTGAAAATGCTTTGCTTGCTTATGTGTGAATAAATGTATGTATGTTACAGACTCCAGTCCTCTCTCATCAAAAGAAAATGAAGCCCTGTAGCTTTTTCTCTGGACTTTGCCACTCAGAGAACAGGAGAGCACTTAACAAAGTTATCTACCTTTTCAATAGACAGTCTTAAGCTGAAGTCCTCTAACCTTAACATGAAATTGTCTCACTTAAATTCTGAATAAACAAACATAATATTTGGCTGAACAAAGTTTGAACAGTGGCACCTTTAAGACCAACAAAGTGTTATTTAAGATATAAACTTTTGTGTGACCACCTGTCATTTCTCCAGAAAGCACTTTCCTGGGGGCATCTTCTTTTGGGGGGACATAATTCCATAAATCTAATCCTCACTAAACTTGGAGGGCAGGCAAAGGAGAGTCAGCCAGAGATCCCCTGTGAATCTGATGCTTCTATCTTGCACAGGATCCTTTCTATGCATTTCTGAACCTCCTTAACTTGTGCCTGTCAAAACAACCACCTGTGACAGTTACATTGTTTTGAAGTTTGGTAAACATTTAATTGAGTGGAAATGGTCTGTATGGAAATGTATCCATTCACAAACTGGCATGAACCTCCATGAACATCCTGAAAGTTCATGAAAAGTTCATGCTGGTTGACCTGTCATGAACTTCACTTCTTGAACCACAAACTGTGTAAAATTCATCAAGAATTTTAGTTTGTGAGCTGGTTCATGCCCATTCTTAATAATCATGAAACCTTGCTGACACAAGGCAGAATGCTGGGAAATCTAGAGCCACGGTCCTGTGCCAGCATCAGACTCTAAATGTGGTCCAGGAAATTGTACTTGACAGGAAATTCCCCACACAAACTGCCTTGGTCTGAAGACAAAAAGAGATGACTTATAATACAATCTGAACAACATTCTTCTGCGATTAAGCCCCAAACTGGAAACACCAACCTTGGAGGGCATGTAGAAGAACATCTGGGGGAGGTGACCCTAGCTTACATAGGATCAGTTCTATATACTCCAGAACCTCCTGAACCTGTCCCTGTTAAAATGTCTGAGGTTCAGAAGTGTATAGGACAGATCCTGTACAAGCTAGAGACATCAAAGTCACAGGGGACCGCCCTCAGATGCTCCTCTACATGCCCTCCAAATTATTGCTTTGAAGTTTTGTAAACATTATGATTGAGTGAAGACAGTCTATCTGGGAATGTCTCCACTCACGATGTGGCACAAACCTTCACAAACAGCTTGAAAGTTCATGGAAAGGGTGGCCTGCAATGAACTTGAGTTCACAAAGCACGAACTGGCCAAAATTCATCACAAACTTTAGTTCATGAGCCTGTTCGTGCCCATCCCTAGAAGCATGCATATTACTCTCATCCTATAGGCACTTCACTGTCTGCCTATCAGTTACCAGGATTAATTAAAGATAATACCTATCACATACAAAACCATGGCCTTGCACCCTCAATCTCAAAATAAATAAATAAAAAATTCTGTGAGTGTGCCTTTCCCCCTAAGTTCTGCCACAACAACTTCGCTCATTGGAAGAAGAGGAGGAAGAGGAGGAGGAGGAGATTGGATTTATACCCCACCCTTCACTCGGAGACTCAGAGCGGCTTACAATGTCCTTTTGCTTCCTCTCCCCACAACAGATACCCTGTGAGGTAGGTGGAACTGAGAAAGCCCTGAGAGAACTGCTCCTGAGAGAACAGGGGTGATCCTGAGAGAGCTGTGGGTGATCAAAGGTCACTCAGTAGCTGCATGGGAAAGAGTGGGGAATCAAACACAGTTGTCCAGATTAGAGTAGGCTGCTCTTAACCACTATACTAAACTGGAGCAGGGTCTTCTGCAGATGTCAACCTGCAAGTGGGTAAAATCAACAACTGCCCATACATGTGCCACCTCCATTGGGGCTCCCATCTTGTAGAATAGCCTGCTGGAGGAGGTCAGGGAGGATTCCACTCTCAAGGCTTTCTGCAAACGATGCAAAACAGAATGATTCAAGAGGGATTTTCTATGCAGGCAATAGAGTTGCACTGTACTAAACTATTCATAAAATTACTTAGAAAAATTATTAGGGACTGTGGTCTGTACTACTGTTTATAGCTTGCTGAAACTAGGATCATGCTATGGAATTTTGTATAATTTAATGTGCCCTGTTAATACTTATTTTTAGTTATGTTTTAGACATCTGGTTGGTTGTCCTACCCTAACCTTATTGTATTATTTAGTGACTTTCCCATCCACCGATTATATTGACTCACGCTGTGTAGTCAGCCTTGAGTCCAAATGAGAAAGGTATACTATAAATAATGTAAATAGATAAGTATTCAGAGGTTTGCTTTTTCTGTATGGTTACTAGTCACTGACGGACCTATCTATCCTCCATGAATCTGTCTAACCCTCTTTTAAAGCCATCTACACTCGTAGCCATCCACTGGCAATGAATTCCATTATTTAATTACTCATTGAGTAATGAGGTATTTCCTTTTGCATATCCTGAACCTATTTCCCAACACATTCACTGCATGCCACCAGGAGAAAAAAATCCCCTTATTCACCCCATGCATAATTTTATAAAGCTATATCATGTCCCCCAGAGATAGCTCCCTAAAATATACTATGCTATGAACCCTATTGGGTCTCTTTTATGCAGCATGACTGTGACTGCTTTGACTTTTCTGGCCAAGTTCCAGTGATTTAATGACTCTGAGCAAGAGTTTGTTAGGAACTGGTTCCTCAAACAGGTATTACTACTGGAGATCAAATTCCAACACATTCAAGGAAGCTGTATAAGCCAGGACAGTCAGCCCTATCAGGAGACATTACAAACCACAGGATTAGAATTAATAGCCTTTGTTGGGGGAAGAGATGCATCATCTTTTACTTCTTTTAGATGCCAATCTCCTGGGCCAGTTTACTTACTGGAGCATGCACCTTCCGTGAGGAGGTAATGCAAACATTTTCAAATCCTCAGGGATGCTCATTTGACTAGTAACAAAAACACGTTAAAGCTTATTAGATCTTCTCAAAGCCTAGTTTCAAGGGTAATTAAACAATTCATTATTCCTTTTAATGTTAATTGCATTTTTAATTTTGCTTATGGTCTGACATCATTTACTGCAGCTAAAATTATATCTCATCACTGTGAACAGAGTAGCGAATCAGAATCTGATGCACACTGCAGGGTATGTGAAGACAGAGGGCATACAATAGGGCCATCTTTAAGCCTCTGTAATGAACCACTAACTATTGTCATTTGGTGCAATTAATTCACAATACAATTCCTTTTTTTTTTTTTTTGGCACCCCGAAGGGGAATCCGATTTCCTTAAGGCAGCCCATTGGTTCATTTTCAGTTGATATATACATCCTGCTGTATTTGATGCTATCAGATCTAGTTAATGCATTTCCTGGCTGTGCCATGAAAGAGGCCACAATCTGGTATGTTGTCTACATCCCAACTAACTTTGATACTGGATTAAGTCAAGGGCAAAGTGCCAAGGCTTCAACTGTGCTTGCATTTTGAAGTAGTTTGGAGGGATGTCTATAACAACTCTATCCTTGAATCTAGGCCAGCATTTTTGACTGTTATGGTTTAACCACGTAGTTTAATCTGCTCCAGAATGTACAATCGTCTGGAGGACAAAAATGAAGTTCTAAAAGCAAGGAGGAGTAAAAGTAAATTTCTTTCCAGTACTGTCTGTCTCAAGGGGCTAGAAGCAGGAGGTGGGAAGTACCTGTTCAGCTACGTTCTTACCGCTATTCTGATGCTTAAGAGGAAAAAATCAAAAGCTTTCATGCAAGTGTCTAGGAAGAAATAGATCACAAACCTAAGCAAGTTAAATCATAGGTGACTGGAATGCCAAAGTGGGAAATATACTAGAATCAAATATTGTTGGGAAATTTACCAAACTTCAAAGCAACCTAACTTGGAGGTCATGTAGAGAAGCATCTGGGGAAGGTCTCCTGCAGCTTTGATGTCTCTGGCTTGCAATGGATCCTGTGCAAGCTAAAGAGACCAAGCTCCCAGAGGATCTCCAGCTGACTCTCCTCTACCTGCACTCCAAGTTTGGTGAGGATAGGATTTACAAGGTCTGAGTTATGCCCCCCCCAAGAAAGTGTCCCCAAGAAAATGCTTTCTGGGGAAATGACCACCTGTCATTTTCCCAGAAAGCACTTTTCCTGGGGCACCTTCTGGGGGGGGGGCATAACTTAGACCCTGTAAATCCTATCCTCACCAAACCTGGAGGGCAGGTAGAGGAGAGTCAGCTGGAGATCCTCTGCGAGTTTGGTGTCTCTAGCATGCTGGGGGGCATTCTAGCGGGTCATGAACCTCATGAATCAAACCAATTTGTTTGGCCCCTAAAAGTTCATGACAGTTTGTGGTTCGTGGACCAGGCACATCACAAACAATAAACCAAACCACATTTTCCCAGTTCATGCCCATCCTTAGTGATTACTCAATGCATAAGGATTTGGCATTGAGTTGCCAACTACAGCTTGGTAAATTCTTGGAGATTTTTTTGGGGGGAGAATCTGGGGAGGGCAGGATTTGGGAAGGAAAGGACCTCAGCCGTACAGTCCACCCTCCAAATCAGCCATTTTCTCCAGGGGAACGGATTTCTGTAGCCCAGACACTAGTTATAATTTTGGGAGATCTCCAGGCTCCATGTGGAGGTTAGTAACCTTAATTTGGAATTTGTTTGTTTTTTTCCCCGAGATGTTTGGTTTCTTTTAACATTTCTAGTTTTTATGGCAGTGAAGATGGGTGGGAAATTGTGTGGGCAATGGCAGGAAAAAGCATAGGGACAAGAAAGACAGAGTAGCATTTTCAAGACTAGGATTTTCAAGACTAGGAAGTAAGACTTCCAAGGGAATAGGCTTCAAGGCCTTCAGAGGTCATTTCTCCTTTCCATGACTAGTACAAAAATAGATTATGCACAGTAAGCACCAGGGCTTTTTTTGTAGAAAAAGCCCAGCAGGAATTCAGTAGCATAATAGGCCACACCCAACAGCAAAAACTTATTAGCATACTAGACCATATCTCTGACAGCCCAGCTCATTAGCATGTTAGGCCACACCCCCATGTTACCAGAAGTGTGGTCATAAAGCTACACCCACCTTTTGCTTCTTATTCTGTTTACCTTTTTTGTTGTCAAAACCCAGGGCTTTTTTGTAGCAGGAACTCCTTTGCATGTTAGGCCACACACCGCTAATGTAGCCAGTCCTAATGAGTTTCTGCTGGTGGGTGTGGCCTATTATGCTAATATGTTCATGTTGGGCGTGGCCAACTCGGGAGCCAACTGGAACTCCCTTCCTGTGCATTCCTGCCCCAAAATAGCCCTGGTAAGCACCTTGCCTTAACTTATATAAGTATCTGAGGACAGTCCTTCCACCACCACACTTGCCTCCTTCTGAGGAGCCCAGCAAGCCTGCCATGGCATGCTGAGTGGCTTCTACTGCTGACTGGCCCCAATCAGGCAGCAGGAGCCTCAGGTGACCATTCTTGGCTGCTTAAGAACAGGCCTGTAGCCAGGATTTTTAAATTCAGGGGATCTTTAAATAAGACAGACGGTATCCTGCCCACCCCCCTGCACCCCCCCCGCCAAGGGAGTGCCTGGGCTGGATGGGAAGTTGGGGGGTCTTGGTGGTAAGTCAGGGAGCCAGGCTCCAAGATGCCCCACTGTAGCTATGGACCTGCTTAAGAACGAGCAGGGGATAGAAGATACTGCAACTGGGGAACAACAGGAAACTGGGGAAAGGAAGGGTGACCTCTGGAGATTCCCTGGAGCAAATGGAAGGATCAGTAGGCTAGAAGCAGCCTGGGAAAATATAGGGTGGATGCTACCCCTGAGGAGGAGGAGCTAGGAGATGCTTATAAAGACTCGGAGGGCATGGCAGGCTGGAGAGGATGGAGGAATTACAGCCCATAGGCTAGGAGGCCAGTCACTAAAGGGGCTTGGGACATATTGGTGGGAGCCCAGGGAAGTCCTGCCCCAGGTACTCCTTTATAAGGCCTGCCTGGAGACAACCAAGGAAGGAGGTCAGGTTTTGTTCTCAAAGCCAGAGAAAAGGTATAGGCCAGGGAGAGAGGGAACAAGGGTGAAGGTCTCTCTTCTCAGTATTGCTCAAAGGTACGCTGGCAAACGAGAAGCTGGAAGGAAGCCCCCTGCCAGGTCTCCCAGTAAAGGCACTCTCCACAACACACTTAAGCAGTGATAGTTTATTGAGATATGCTCAGGGCTCTTTCGGTAGCAGGAACTCCTTTGCATATTAGGCAACACACCCCTAATGTAGCCAATCCTCCAAGAGCTTACAGTAGCCCCTGTAAGAAGAGCTCTGTGAGATCTTGGAGGATTGGCTACATTAGGAGTGTGTTGCCCAATATGCCAAGGAGTTCCTGCTACAAAAAGAGCCCTGGATATGCTTACTTTTGGAAATGCATGAAAAATCCCCGGTTATAGGTAAAGCAATTAACATCCCACATCTCATGCATATGTCATCATCTAGCCCTCTAGGTCACTATGGCAACTCTGACAGATATACCGCACCTTATCTGTTCCAGCATGGCAGAAGAGTCTCCAAGGTCAGCTCTCCTGGGAGCTGGCGTTGGGGCACGGCTTAAGGAAAATGGTTATGGCTACTATAAGCATTCACACTCAACAATCACTCCCCTCAGGAATTCCCTCCCCCCTATATCATGGCAAGCAGTGAAGTGAAATGCAAAGAAACGAAACTCAGCTTGACACCACCCACCCCCGCTCCAGTCCTTGATTGACTGAGTCTGACAAAAGGTTGGAAAATTCAGCTTTCCAATTTTGGGGGGGCATGTAGAATATGCCAAGTCCTATGTTCAAGCCATTCATTAACAGCTAAATTATTGCATTGTTTTTACTCATACTACCAGCAGCTTCTCAGATGTCACCTTTCCTTTCACTGTTTTTTTTGGGGTTTTTTTTTCTTTCCAGCAGGATCGGAAGATTTCAGACTCACTGATTTGAGGCGAACAATATTTTGCTGGCAGCACAAAACACAGACCTAGACAAACAATGCCAAGCACTTCATTCAAAAGGCATTTTCAAGTAGTTTTGTTATGTTACAAACCTTTGGAGCTGAGGGTAAAATGACATCCTTTCATTTTCCTCTTGATTGGGATTTCGCCTCAGAGGAATTGTTCATCAGTACAACCTTTGGACTGGGGCCCTGGAGACCCAGAATGGAAAGGTTTCAATCTCAACTAACGTACTGTCAATAGAAAACTGCCCGAGACTGCTTATGTTGATGCACTGGAGAAGTGGAATCATTCCCTTGCAAAGACTCTTGGGAAATCTTCAGTGCTGAGCAAAGAATCCCTCATCCAGTCAAGCTGACACAGTGATGATTTCTTATACCTGCCCAGTACACAATTCCAAAAACTGGAGATTCCTTCCCATATGATTTGTTAGTTTCATTTAATTTGGTTTGTTGTGACCCCCCCCCCCCGCTGACAAGTGGCAAGCTTTTAAAATGCTGTGGTCCTGTCTCTAGCAAATGCTTAATATCTGAGGGTGAGATCTATGTCTTTGTCTGCAACCACAGGGAAGGTACAAAACCAATTATGAAGCACAAACTAGGAGGACTTGGTTTGAAAAAGACCTCAAAGGGCATCTCCTCCAATTTACTTGTTAGGTATTTTTGTTAGATCTTCCTACTGTTAACACTGAAGAAATGATGTCATTGGATGGATGCTGGAAGAAAAACTGAATATTCATTCAGGGACTTGATGGGACCCAGGCCCAGGAACACCATTTAGCACTGCCTGCCACCACCCCAGTTCTCCTTTCCCTTCTCCATTTCAGACTGCAACTGATTATTCCTCAAAACTAACTGTCTCTGCATATTGTTTATTGCTATGAGCAGTGAAATGTTCCCCCCCATCAATATTTCTAATTCTCAGTGTAGCCCCACTGTGGATACTTAAATCAGAGACTGGGGACATCTTTCTCTAAATTTGAGAAAAGCCCTGGATTTGCCGGAAAAAAAACCTTTTAAGATCACACACACTGCAAATTATGAAAGCAGTCCCTGTAACTTTAAGAAATGAATGCCCTCAGTGGCTACTGCTGGACAACCTCAACAGTATTGCCAAACCTTCCAACCTTAGTTTCTGTCAGTAAAAGGCAGCGGGGGGGGACGGCGGCAAGTCCCTTCCCAGGGTTGTTTTGCCCTTTGAGGGAGGACTCATAGGGCTGAGCCCAGCAGCAACCACTGGGCAATTTGGTTGGTTGTGGGTGGGTGAGTAGGAAAAAAGAAAACATGGAAAAGTAAGGATATGGGGGTTGTCTGGAGGAGGTAAAAAAGAAAATAGTGTGGGGAAGAGGATACAGGAGAAAGTGAGGTGTCCCTGAGAGTCCCAGCCTAGTGGCCAGCACTGCATGCTGTCTGAAACTGACCAGAGGTTTCCCAGGGAGAGGGTGCCAGGGGAAGGGAAAGATAAAAAGGTGAAGGTGGGTATAGAAACAGGTAGATGGGCTGGTGGGTAGTAAGGAGAAAGCTATGGGGGCTTTCAGGGAAAGGAAAGAGGAAATACTGGGGGAGGGGAAAATGAGATACCCCCTTCAAGTCTTTACAGATCACCTGCATGTACATATCAAGGGCATAAAATCCTTTGCTCCAAGAAGGAGCAACCATTTGGCCTTTGCAATAATATTGATACAGTTTTTATCAATATCTGTTTTAAAAAATCTGGTTGTGTACTTTGTTACATCGCACAGCCACAAAAGAAGATGAAGGGGGGGAAGCTAAGAGGAGGATTGTCCCCTCCTTTAACCTTTCCTCCCTACCCCTATATTTTGTCCATTGTTGATAGACCCACATATACCTTCCTGGATCAGGAACTGTGGGTCTCAATTGGATACAGAAGGTCTAGGCTTGACCCTTCCCCTCATGACTAAGGCTACCATGCTGGTCTTGGTTGGTTGAGATGGTCCAGGAGGTAATAACTTCTTCTCTGTGGGAGGATGTAGCTCCAACCACTTTGAAATAGGTGATTGTAAGACCTCTCCTGAAAAAGGCATCCCTGGACCCAAATGATTTAAATAATGATTGCCCAGTTGCTAACATTTAATTCTTCCCAAGCAAGTGGTGGCTACACAGCTTCAAGTGGTCTGGGAAGAGACAGATTATCAAGACCCATTTCCATCTGGATTCAGGCCTGGGTTTGCATCAAAAAATGGCCTTGGTTGCCCTAAATGATGATCTTGCTAGAAAAGTGATGGGGGAATGAATCCCTGTTGATTCTCCCATAGATCTTGACATACTTGTCCATGGTATTTTTCTGGATAGGATAGTTGTATTAAGAATGGGAGGCACTGTGATTCAGTGGCTCTACTTTTACTTGACTGACTGATTCCAAATGGTGCTGCTGCTTGGGCCTGTGGCATTTATGCCTGATGGTGTTTAACATCTACATGAAACTGCTGGGAGAGGTTATCAAGGAATTTGGATTGAGAGGTCACCAATATGAGGATGACACTGGACTCTATTTGTCCTTAGCAGCTGAGTCCATTCTGTGAAAGTCCTGGATAGGTGCCTGGAAAAGATAATAGGATGAATGAAGAGCTATAAACTGAAGCTTAGTTGAGACAAGACTGAGGTGCTATTGGTCAATAAGGAAACTGCTTGGGGACTGTGAAGTCAGCTGGTCCTGGAGGAACTACACTCCTCTGAAGGAGCAGGTTTTTTTTTTTTTTTCAGTGGGTGCTGATGGATCCTGGCCTACAGATGGAGGATCACGTGTCCTCCATAGCATGTAGTGCCTTTGACCTTCCCTTCCAGCTCTATGATTCTATCAGCTGTGGCTCAAACACCAGCTATGCCTGTTCCTTAAAAATCATGATCTGGCCATAGTGATCCATGAACATCCAAGTCAGATTACTGTAATCCACTAAACATAGGGCTGCTTTTGAAAATGGTCCTGAATATTCCATTGGAACCAAATACAGTAGCCAGGCTATTTACATGAAGCTGCCTTATACCGAATTAGACCCTGGGTCTGTCAAGACCAGTATTTTCTGCTCTAACTGGCATCAGTTCTCCAGAGTGTCAAGTAGAGATCTTCTACATCACCTTCCTGTGTATCTTAACTGGAGATGCCAGGGACTGAACCTGGCAAAATGCTACATGCAAAGCAGATGCTCTGCCACTGAGCCATGGTACCTTCCCAGCCCTGGTTACAGGGACTGCATTAAGCCAGTGGTGAAAGATCAGCACTGGCTGCCCATCTGTTTCAGGGCACAATTCAAAGTGCTGGTTCTGGGGGCCAAGATACCTGACAGCATCTTCTCCTTCCATGTAACCCAGCATGCCAGTTTGGATATGGTTCTCAAGCCCTATCTTTGCCTCCACCTTTGACTAGCACATTTTCTGAGGTGGCACCTCACCTTTGGAATATCCTCCTCCTTGAGACCACCCAACCTTGCTGTCTTTTAGGAGCCAGGCAAAATATTTCTTTTCAATTAGGCATTTAATTAAGGGTTTTCTCTTCCCAACTGTTTTATGGTCTACATCTGGTCTGAGATTTGTTTTGTGGATAGTTTTATGCTCTTTTTGTGATTTTGGACTTGTTTTACATGGCTTGTTTTTATACTGGTAGTTTATTATTTCAACTGAAAGCTGAATTGAGAAAGAGCAGTGGCATAAACATTTCCTAAATGGATCCATAAATAATCCATATATGCATCTGAATGTGGATGCTGTCTGTCCACACTACATTGTTTGGTTGTGCCTTCCAAATGGACCTCTCAGCATGGATGGGGTGCATATATAGACGAACACTCTTGTGCATTCAGCTGAAAGCTATGCAGTATGCATAGACTGCATCTACGCTTGGATAAATGCTCAGATGTGCATCTGGTGTCCTTTAAACCAAGAGATATCACATACCACTCTTGTAGTTAAAATACCCAGCAGAGGAAACGGGGGACTAAGAATGTGCACAAGAAGTTGTCTGAAGCCAATTCATCCTCCCTTCTCTAAAAACTCCCCTGCATAATGTGAATGAACCTTTAGGTGTTCAAGTTCAGCTCAGAGGAGGTGACCCCTTAGGCATGTCTCCACTGATACCACTTGTTCTCCTCTGCAATCCTTTAAGCAGTGATGGACAATTGAAAGAGAATCGAAATGTAAAGAATGCTTTGTCTGTGTGCATGGATTTGGACTCAGAGGCTTCTTAATTCCTCCTTGGTTTCGATCCCACACTTAAAGGAAGCAATGATTCCTTTTTTTATTTGATAAAATGCAGTATTTCCCCCCCCACACACAAACACCTGGGTCTCAAGGGAGGAAAATGCTGGTTGTGTCTGCTTTAGATGCTATTAGTTCAGTGGTGGAAGGAATATAAATGAAGCATAATGCCAAAGTCAGCACTGCTAACTTGCTTTCTGAACCATAAACGCATTCAGACAGCACTTTCTGGATGATACAGATATTTGTTGTAACGTGCGCCTTCTTCTAAAATGGTATTAAGCTTTATTAATAACAAAGGAGTATATACCAAGGTCTGGGAACTGGGAGGGAGGGGTTTTAGGGGTTTTAAAAGTCCTACAAGAGATATTTAGAAGAGGAAAGATCAAACATGTTTTCAATAAAATAGCATCTTGAGTCTCTTTTTTAACTTCTGTGGCTCTTTTTTTTAAAAAAGTCCTGTCCTCTTTCACAAACAATGCTCTTTAAAAATTTCTATTCAGAACTTCATCTTTTATTTAAAAAAATGTTCCTTGGAGTGCTGCTAATATATCAATCCATGTGAATTGTCCCATTTCACTGAAGAGAATGACATGGTCGCTGCCTTTATCTTCAGAAATAACCTTTTCTTACTGTGGAATCAGTGAAAGAAATGAGGGAGGTTCAGCATCCGTCTTATAGGGGATACAGATGCTCTTAATAGCTTTATCCGTGATGATGGTAATGTTTTGGATTTCAGAGAAAGTCTACAGAGCTGTCTGTGTGAATAGTGATAAGGCGGGCCCTGTCTTTTGTAGTGATGCAGGTGAGTCATTTAAGGGTACAGACATTCACCACAGAACAATCACTCTTTCCTTCCTGTGTACTTCAGTATTGGAGGGATGCCATCTGAAACACAGACAGGGCCCAGGTGTTTTGGCAGAACAAAAAGCCAAGGGGACTGTTCCTGGCCTGAGCTCCTCAGCAAGGGACTGTCTTCTCTGTGCTGGACTTGGCAAAATCATCAGCCAGAAGTGAGATTATTTGAACTAAAACCCAAAGAGTTGCTTGAAAATGAATGCCTCCCGTGCTGAGTATCTAGAGCATTGACTCTCAACATGTAGCCCACAGGCATCACAGTGCCATCTGTTAATTGGTGCCAACTTGTTTCTTGAGACTTGGGGATAAAATTTAAAAAATCTTAAATGGAACAGAAAACAAAAACAACCACCAAGGACTTCCAGGTTTCTCTCTACCAACTGACTGACTTGATGAGCTCTGAACTCATCCTAGGGCTGCCAGGTCCTCCTTGGGCACCAGTGATAAAGCTCATCCTCAGCTTAGCCTTAGACTCGATTTTTCTTCTGTCTCTGTCTCTGGGCTGGGAGATTTCTCCCTGCAACCACTCAGGGAGCAAATAATCCTCTACTTTCTTTGGGAACTGAAACCAAATAGTGTCTTTTCCAAAGCAAAGAGTCAGTCACCTTCCACATTGGACAAACAGACCAGGCCCTTCAACAAAGAATTAAGGGACATAAGTCTGACATCAGAAACCACAACATTCAAAAACCAGTGGGGAACATTTTAATCTTCCAGGACATTCAGTTGCTGATCTAAAAGTAGCAGTCATTTCACAAAGGAATTCCAAAGGTGGATTAGGAAGAGAGACTGCTGAATCCAGGTGGGTAGCCATGATGGTCTGAAGCTGCAGAACAAAGTTTGAGTCTAGTGGAACCTTTAAGACCAACAAAGTTTTATTCAAGGTACAAGCTTTCATGTGCAAGCACTCTTCTTCAGATACAGTGAAACAGAATTTCCTCAACCATTACAAATAGCAAGAGAAAGGGGGGGTTAGTTGCCAGGAATGGCCAATTAGAGTCAAGACAGTGACAGAAACAAAAATGGAAATTACCAATCCATACACCTAGGTAGAGTATGAGAAATAAATTTATCATACAGCATAATGAAGATTCAAGGATCAAATAGGGATAATAAGGTTAGTTATTGGAAACAAAAAATTGGAAATTACCATGCATATAGGTAGAGGGTGAGCAGTAAATTTATCATACAGCTGAATTAAGATGTTTAACAGATTCAAGGATTATCAAACAGGGATAATAAGCTTAGTTTATAGGGTTACCATTTGTTTGGATTCAGTTCTGGAGGAAAACAGTGAAGGAAATAAATATGTCAAAATTGGAGACTTAAGCTTAGGTGATATTGTTTATGAATACCTAAGGTTTATCAATCCTTAAGTTTAGTTTATATGGTTTATATATATATATATATGTACCATTTGTTTGAGCTCAATTCTGGGAAGGGAAGACAGTGAAGGATATAAACATGTCAAAATTGGAGATTGATGTATGCTGACATTAATTAATTGAGACCATTTGTTTGAATCCAAACAAATGGAAACCATATAAACGAAGCTTATTATCCTTGTTCGATCCTTGAATCTGTTAAACATCTTCATTATGCTATATGATAATTTACTGCTTACCTATGTATATGGACTGATAATTTCCATTTTTTGTTTCTGTCACTGTCTTGACTCTAATTGACCCTTCCTGGCAACTAACACCCCCCCTTACCCTTTCTCTTGCTATATGTAATGGTTGAGGAAATTCTGTTTCACTGTATCTGAAGAAGAGTGCTTGCACATGAAAGCTTGTACCTTGAATAAAATTTTGTTGGTCTTAAAGGTGCCACTGGATTCAATCTTTGTTAGACTAATGAATTGCAACTAATAACAAAGCTCAAGACGATGCATCCCCCTGGTCTTGAATAGAGAACTAGGTTTCCTATCTCATTACCAATGCTGATTTCTCCATGCCTACTACATCTCTGCATATCACACCTAATCCAATCACACCTGCTATTGTCATTTGCCTGCTAATGTCATTTGGCATCTGAAATCACTCCACTTTACAATATGGGGGACAGATGGACTAACATTTTAGCTGTATCTGAAGAAGCAAGCAGTGACTCACGAAAGCTCTTTCCCTGCCACAAATGTTGTTAGTCTTTAAGGTGCTACTGGACTCTTACTCTTTTCTATCTTCTAGAAGTAAGAGAAGCCACACAAGGCAGGAAGCAAATGCCTTGCATATGAGATGAGAATGATACATAAAACCCCTGAGGTTCGCTACGGGTAATCTTGACTATTGCTACTATAAATATAAATGTCATTGTGGTCATGATCATAAATGCCAAATACATTAAAGTTTTAGAAATGATTATCTAATAAGGGGCATATGCTATGAAATCCCCAAAGAAATGAATAAGAGTTTTCCATGATATTTTTATACATCCCTTAAAATAAATGATGGTTATATTAGCATTGAAAAGCGGAAGAGAAAACAATATCAGTTCTTTCAAGTCCATAATAAAATGAGAATGTTTTCAAGAGAAGAAGAGAATAAAATAATCTTAGACATATAAATTGAGATCTAGGAGTGATTGACTGGCTGTTCAGCATATAAGAAATGTATATTGATTAACAACTGGTTGCTTGTCAATTTGCCAGCCTTCTCTGCCATTAGCCCAAGCTTTCACGGTGTTATAAAATATTCACAAATATTTTGCCAGGAGGAAGGGTAAGGTAAATCATGATCACTATGAAAGGAACCGCAGCTTGATTGAGCTAGATGAGAAAACTTAACACAAGTCCTTGGAATGAAAGATGTCTGTATTCTATTTGTTGGAAAGAACCAAGGAGACACACAGAACTAAGATATGGAATGGGCTGGATTTCACATATTTATTGAAACCCTTGTGCTGGGTATCATGTTAGTCTGGCTCAGTATTTGTCTCTGGATCACCCCAGTTAAAGCCTCCATCTTTCAACAAAATGGATTTCAGACTCTGACTCTGTACAGTTTGCCATCCAAAAGTGTGACTTTTGCTGAGACTGGAGTGATGCAACATTGGGTCATTGTTTTGCATTCCATGAGGAGCACCTCACTACAAGAAAGCTGCCTTTCTTCCTTATGTAGTTCAGGATGGAACCAGGAAAGGATGCAGCTGATGCAATAGCCAAAGCTGGGCAAAAATGCTTCAGATCACCACAGCTGCCTGATTTAAAGGTGATTGCTGTGTTGAATAGCATTCCAAAGCTGTGAAGCTGGCTTTTCAAGGAGAATATAAGCCCACCCCAAACAGGACAGATTTGAAGTCCCTGGCCTGTCTTTCTACTAATCCAGGGAACCTGTTTTGTCAGGATTACATTTCAGCTTGTTTACCCTCATCCAGCTTGTTACTGACTCCAAGCGCTGGTTCAGACCATTCACAGCATCCCCAGAATTAGGTGGAAAAGGAACTTAGAGCTGAGTATCATCCACTTATTGGTGACACTGCACCCCAAACCTCCTGATGACTCCTCCCAGTGGCTTCACATAGATATTAAGCAGCATGAGGGCTAAGATCAAATGCTGCAGAACCCCACAAGCCAATGGCCATTGGGCAGAGCAGGATTCCCCCAGCACCACATTCTGAGAGTGACCACGCTGGTGGACCTCCTGATGGCACCTGGGCTTTGGCCACTATGTGACACAGAGTTTTGGACTTTGGCCATTGGCCTGATCAAACATGACTTCTCTTATGTTCTTATGTGTACCAGATAGGACTTGAAGCATTGAAATACAGTGCACCCCAGTCCCAGTGCCAAGAGGCAGCTCAGTAGGATACTATTGTAACAAAGAGATTATCAGTCAAAGTGACCAAAACAATCTCTGTTCCAAATCCCAGCCTGAAGCCAGATGGAAATGGGTCCAGAAAACCAATCTCTTCCAAGAGCCCCTGGAGCTGAGAAGCAACAACCTGCTCAAGCACCTGGCCCAGCAATAAAAGATGGTAGACTGGCCAGAAGTTCTCCAAAATAGTAGAGCCCAGTGAGGGTTCCCCCCCTCAAATATTCTAATTACTGCCTCCTTAAGCATGGGTGGCACAACTCCCACCCTCAAGGAAGTATTTACTCCCCTTCCCCACTCATCTAGCCCCCCTCTGGCAGCTTTTATCATCCCAGAAGGGCAAGGTTGAGAACACAGGTGATAGGTCTCACCTCTCCAAGTATCCAAATAAACAGGACATGCAGGTGCCGAAGGTACATCATATGAACACTCAGGGCTTTTTTGTAGGAAAAGCCCAGCAGGAACTCATTACCATAATAGGCCACACCCAACAGAAGAAACTTATTAGCATATTCAGCCACACCCCTGACAGCACAGCTCATTAGCATATTAGGCCACACCTCCATGTTATCAGAAGTGTGGTCATCCAGCCACACCCACCTTTTGCTTCTTATTCCGTTTACCTTGTTTGTTGTCAAATCCCAGGGCTTTTTTTTGTAGCAGGAACTCCTTTGCATGTTAGGCCACACAGCCCTAGTGTAGCCAATCCTAATGAGTTTCTGCTGTTGGGCGTGGCCTATTATGCTAATGAGTTCCTGCTGGGCGTGGCCAACTCAGGAGCCAGCCGGAACTCCATTCCTGTGCATTCCTGCCCAAAAGTAGCCCTGTGAACACTGAAAAAGTGCATTTTAATACTAGGAGAGAGAAAAATTGTTCAGAGGGCAGCTGGTCCAAACAAATGTTAACAGTAAAACCTATGCTAAAATCATAGAGTTTCCAACACTTCCTAAAGCTACCTTCCATCTCTTTGTTTTTCACTGGAAGTGACCTAGCAGAGGATGCAACATTGCTGTTTTTATTTTTTATGTTTTTTTTCCTGCCACCCCTCCAAGAAGTGAGGGGAAATGGAACCTGGAGGCAGACAATCACCCACCCTAACCAGGGAACTTGTTGCAGCTGACTTGTGGTTACCCCACAGAGTTTCCAAGGCAAGAGATGCTCAGAGGTGGTTTGCCATTGCCTGACTCTGCATAGTAACCCTGGCATTCCTGGGAGGTCTCCCATCCAAATACTGACCAGGGCTGGCCGTTCTTAGCTTTTGAGATCTGATAAGATCAGGCTAGCCTGGGCTATCCAGGTACCAAATGGCATTTCAGTATTCAGAATGGTTAACATGCATTAACCTTGTTCTTATACAGTAGAAACCTTTTCTTTCAAGTGTATTTGCAATTTATAGTGGTTCACAGTTCACTACCTATTGTGCCCACTATTGGGAACTAGTTTATAATGTACCTCCTGTTTATTTATCTCATTTTATTTGTGCTCTCTCTCTCTTGTATTTCTACATGTGTACATTTTACCACATATTTATGATTCAGTTTACTTTTGTAATGCATTGTGTAATTGTGTTTTCCTCTAAACAATCTAATTTATAGCAGTAAAATCTTTGTAGCTTCCTACTGACCATCATGTACCCACTGGGATGATTGTAGCAGGGGTCTCCTTAATGAAAGAAATCTTCTTCTGACACAAGAGCCATTTCCTCTGTTGGAAGATCTGGACTACTAATGCAATCATTTTTACTCAAAAAGGATAGCTAAGGGACAGGAAATCAGACTATCACTTGCCTGCTTTTCCTAGTGGAGAGAAATGGAACATAGAAAACACTTTGGATACTTTCACATTAGTTGCATTCAACAAGGACAATCTGGGTTGCAGTCTAACAGATGAATCTTCTGAAGACTTTGCCCATCTATTAGGTTAAAGTGATTGCCTAGAGGTGCCAAAAGTAGCACAGTTGCAGCCTAGCATGACTAATTTCTGTATTACTCGTGTTTGAAATAGCAGTGGGGTTTGCTACGCAGTATCCTATTTGTGTTCCACGTTTAGTTTATTTCCTGTAATGATCCCAACAATCTTTTTAGTAAGTGTCATTTAAAGAAATAAAAATACTTAGCTAAGTTTTGAAATGCTGTGCTTATCATTTACATAGAACCTTGAAAGACCATCCAGGTCTTTTTTCATGACCACAAAACAATTCAAGAACTAGCTATTTATGCCTATAATCATCTTCCGTAGTTAAGGTAACTTTTGTTCTAAACTGCTTAAATAACCTTCAAGCTAGAACATGGCACTATAGTTGGAGCTGTGCATTCTTATGATATGAAACATTGATGGCTGAGGCTTTGATATGTAAATGCTATTCAAATTCAAATTCAAATGAACTTTGTTTGAGACCATAAGGTCTGCCTCTTCCCATACTTTCTGGGTGCCCTTTTATGTCTGCTAGTTTATCTTAATGAGCATCACATCAAATTTCAAAGCCTCTGTCTTCCCTAATCCAATCTGGCCACCATAGCAGCTACTGGAGAGAAGGGATAGTGTGCATAAACAATTATATGCATGTAGGAAAATGCCTTATACTAAGGTCTATTTCAGACACTCCTCCTGGAACACCTCTGTGGTTGCAAGAACATGGTGCAAATACCATCAGTGGTGAGGTGCAGGTGAGGACTTACAAGGGGGGGGGGAGTTGATTGTAATCCCCAGCATGATGATGCACCTCCTGGCATGACTTGGAGATTATGTCATCATGTGAAAGGAAAACACTAGCATTTGCCAAAAACTCTATGATTTGACCATAGAGTTTGTGGTGAATGCTAGACAGTCACCCGACTTGATGATGTCACTTCTTAGTCATGCCAGAAGTAGTGTTATCATGCCTGGGATGCCTGTTGCACCCCCCCCCCCAATTTCACTGGCTGACTGGCAGTGGGCAGGCCTCACACCAGGTGGCCAGCCCCTGCTGCCTGGGGTGGTCCGACAGGCTCCTCCTTGGCCACTTCTTCCCTGCTTATAAAACCTGCTCTATCCCCTTACCCAGGTGTGCCTTCTTCCTCCTTAGTGTCCTCAGTTCTTCCAATCAACCACATGCCTGGCAAAGTTTTCTCCTAAGTGCCCACCCTTTGGCTGGCCCTTCTCTTGATGGCCCTCCCTGGTCCTGCTGCTGTCCTTGGTCCTAGAGAGTCTGCCCGCTCCCTGTCTCTTCCTTACCTGCCACTGCCCTGCTCTGCCTTGCCATTGCTTACAGCCTGCCTGTCTCTATCCCACATTTCCTGGTGCCCTCCGCTCCCTCCTACTAGATTGCTGTTGGCCTTTGAAGACCTCTGCATCTGGGTCCAACTCTGTTCCCCTGCCAGCCACCATTAGAGCCATTAGACTTACCCTACTAGCATCCGGGCCCTGCAGAATCACCTGACTGAGCACCAGAAACCCTAGAAGCGACATATGCACACATTACAGTGAACGTGTATAAAATCCATATACACTGTAGACATTTTTTTCATTTATGCATATTGACTAATTCTTTTGCAACATTATATGTGACTGAATAGGAGAGTTAAACCCCACATTTATCCAGGTATGCTATCCACTTTTATTTTATGCTGTGATTCTTTCTTACAAACAGATCAGGTATATCAGAGGCATAAACAGAGCCTTCAGAAGGCTTTTAGGATTTCAGTTCATCAAAAGGGGTTTTAATTCATCTTTCCTTTGCAGATGTATCCATGTTGACTGTGACATATGTACTGCAGCCAGTGTGGTGTAGCTGGAGTAGGCCTCTGTAGACCAGGCCCATAGTCAGGATTTTCTTCTTCAGGGGGCATTTAAATTTTGAAGGGGGCAGTTTATTAAAGTTAATTAAATTACCTGGAAAGATAGGGTCCTGCTGGGCTGCTTGGGCAGCGGTTTGGGGTAGCACCCTATGGCAGTGGTGGCTCTGGGATGCGAAGCAGAAGGCTGGCAGGGGCCAGCTGAGGATGCTGAAGCAAGGCCAGATAGCCAGGAGGCCAGCAGCAGATGTGGAGGAGGCAGAGGCACAGGGGGCATGGCCGGCCGACTGAGGAATACCCAACATGTGATCTGGAAGACCCTGCTGCAGCCAGACCCTCTGACCACCAAGTCACCTGGAGTTTTGCTGGCCACAGCCAGCAAGCATGTGGTGGACTGCGAGCCCTGAAAGTGCTGGGTGTGAAGCATCAGCTGCAACGAGCCCATTACACTGGGAATGTGCAGTCCCTATAATGCACCTGATAAGGATATTTACTGTCTCATGTGATTTGGGCAATGCATGGATTTCTCATGTGCCTCCATACATGTGAACCAGAATGGTTCATGAATATGGAGGTAGTACATGTATGGAACATTCACACATTGCCAGTTCCAAAAGCAGAGCCACTGCACATATTAGGTGCATTGTGGGGACAATACAGTTGATAGGCTCCCAGTTTGTGTGAAGTGTAGTATAATGTCCAGTGTAATGTTGGACTAGGATCGGAGAGATGCAGGTAAATAATCCCATTCTGCCACAAAGCTTACTGGGTGAGCCTGAACCAGCCTTTCTTTCTCTCAGCCTAATCCACCTCACACAGTTGTTGTGAAGGTAGAATGGTAAACCATGTATGCTCCCCTGAGTTTATTCAAGGAAGGGTGGGATAAAAATGTATGGGACAGAAACATGAAGAAAATGACACATGAATGGCAAAACTGACAGGGACCAGTTTCCAGGAGGCAAACATTATGAGTGTCATGGCCTATTTTAACCAATGGTATGTCTAAGTCCATTATTGTCTACGCTGACTGACAGGAATCTGATCCAGACCTTCTCCCTGCATTTTTAAACAAAAAAGTCTGAAGTCTGTGACCTGATGTATGCCGAGCACATGCTCTGCTACTGAAATACAGCTTTGACACATTGACAAAGTGTAGTTAATTATGGACAGTGATGCAGTGGCAGTTGGCATGACTTTAATCAGGACTCCAGTCTATAGAACTGCCTTCAAACATCGATTAAGGTAATCATTGCCTACCCCTTGTTCCGGTCTGCGCCTACTGCCATTTCCTCTGAACTTGACTCTAAGGAATCCAGACTAGTCTGGGATTCTTATGTGTGAATTGCCCTGCAGAGGAGGAGGAGATTGGATTTATACCCAGCCCTTCACCTGGAGTTACAGAGTGGCTTACAAACTCCTTCCCCTTCCCCTCCCCACAACAGACACCTTGTGAAGTAGGTGGGGATGAGATAGCTCTGAAAGAAACTGCTCTTTTCAAGAACACTTCTGACAGAACTAAAGCTTGCCCAAGGCCCTCCAGCAGCTGTGAGTGGAGGAAGGGGGAATCAAACCTGTATCTCCCAGATTAGAGTCTGCACACTTAACCACTACACCAAACTGGCTGATCACAGAGAGCAATTTTCAGCCACTGCTACCCTTTCCTTAGACTCAGGGCCCAACTAGCTGATACCCTTTCCCTGGGCACTGGGTCAGCAGAGTTCTGTACCTCCTAGGAAGATAGATTCAGGTGGGTAGCTGTGTTGGTCTGAAGCAATCAGAAGAACTGTGCATGCACATGAAAGCTTATACCCAGAATTAAACTTTGTTGATCTTAAAGGTGCCACTGCTAGGGATGCCAGATTAGAACAGAGGGAAAATGCACCCTTTATAAACTTCATTTACAGCATCCCTCCTGCTTTCTAACTAGGATAAAAGGATCTCCACTTTTACTCTCCTGTGTCTGGTGGGGCTTCGACTCTCAAAAGCTTGTACCCTGAAACTCTTGTTGGCCTCTAAAGTGCCACTGGATTCAAAACAAACTGTGCTTCCTAGGTGTTCACAGGCCCAATTGAGATTAGGAACACAATGTGAAGGTAGGGTCTTATCCCTTCCCAAAGTGTTGTTTTCTTGAACTGAAATGAAACCTAGGAGCCATTAGTTGCCTCATGAAGAACAGACTCCTGTCAGAGTACAAAAAAAACAGTGATTGCTCCTAGGGTGTGTGCTTCTTCTAGAAGATGAGCCACAAGGAGTGAAGGTTTCAATCAATTTATCCCATCTTTCAATTCTATGACTCAATGTAGGTCATATTTCCAGTATATAATGTAGTTGTGGTGGCTTATTGTTCCAACTTGGTATTGTCGTTAAGAACGGTAGACTCGAATCTGGAGAACTGGGTCTGATTCCCAAATTCTCCACGAAGCCAGCTGGGTAACCTTGAGTCAGTCATAGTTCTCTCAGAGCTGTTCTCTCAAAAGCGGTTCTCACTCAGAGCCCTCTCAGCCCCACCTACCTCACAGGTTGTCTGTTGTGGGGAGAGGAAGGGAAGGCAATTGTAAGCCACTCCAGGAATTCTTTGGGTAGTAAACAGCAGGGTATAAAAACCAACTCTTCTTCTTCCCCGCCCTTGCCCCAATGCCATTTTGCAAGGTTAGGCATTTCTGTCTGTACATTAATGAGTATGACCAGGTTTATCTAAACTGTGCTTAGTCTCCAAACAGCCACTACCAATGCTCTTGAGTCTGAAATTGAGTACAGTTGCGGTATCCATTTGGTTAAGACTACTTTACTTTCTAAATTTGCTATCAATTATGTATAAGTGAGTTATGAATCAAACCCGTATTATCTACCGCACAGTCATAAATATTGTATATTGTGTTGGGAATGCTTGAAAAAGCAGATGCTGACATTGAAAAGGAGTTCAGCTCTCAGCCTGAAGCTGGAACTCCTATTACGCCTAGGTGGAAGAGGGGGAGGGAACGGAAGGACTCTGGGCAGTTGTGCCCAGCATGGCATTGAGCTAGGTGGCTCACACTGCTTCCTACACAACTGTCCCTTTTGGTCTCCTACATGTCTTGCAGTTGTGGAAGGCACCCGGTCCTGAAGGTGTAGAGGGCCTCTGGTCCATCTTGGTCTGCAGGCAAGAAGGGCATTTGGAGCTTTCTTCCAGTATACATGATAGTGCAAATCAGCCAGTTTGACTTCTCTGCAGTAGACAGGCATTTCTGAGCAAGTGCAATTGTGAACGTGTTGTTCTTTGCATTATGGGACGACATGATTTCACATAACAGAACTGAGACCAGGCCTTGCTAACAGGTAGAGTTTTATAACAACCACAGATGTTATTTTCTGTTTCAGCTGGATCTCCGGCGTAGTGCTCATTTTCCCCGAGGAACTAATTATATGGTAAGATTAATACACTAACTGGTTGGAGCAGAAGCTCAACTTCTCAGTAAATAGTTATTACAATGCTATAGATGTCAGTTAAGTGCAGTTCTGAAACCGACAGTAAGTTTAAAAATAAATCAAAGGTGGTCATGAAATCTTGAAGGGCAAACATCAGTCACAGCAAAAGAGCATTTTCTTGACAACGTGTTCCATTGTTTCACTGGAAGTACTAACTGTCCAGAACTTGACGTCGTTCCTATGGTGGCAATCTGCTGAGATCAGCTTCTTCTCAAGCCTATTTTGAAAGGAGTGGAAAGAAAGCAACATTTAACGGAATACATCCAATGTAAGAAGGGTTGCCAACCTCCAGGTGGAGCCTGGAGTTCTGAAATTACAACTGTGCTCTGGACTATAGAAATCACTTCCCTGGAGAAAATGGCAGTTTTCAAGGGCGGGTTCTATGGTGTTACATCCCTGCTGAGCTCCCCCCCTTCCAATCCTGTAAGCCTCTCCCCATGCCTAGCTCATGAATGGGCTGAAACAGGGAAGTGGGTCTCCTTTGAACTAATGTGAATCTTAGATGGTGTATTGAAATTTTTTTCTTCCAGCAGCAGTGTTGACAGGGTCTCTTCAGTGATGACAATTCTATTTTGAGGCTTATTATGGCATCTGGGAGCCTTAAACTGGTTACTCCATTAAGGCTACTGACATTTATTTAAACCTGATAATAAACAGTTTTAGGGATGAACATGGGTAGCCGCGTTAGTCTGTTTGTAGCAGCAGAAAAGAGTAAGAGTCCAGTAGCACCTTAAAGACTAACAAAATTTGTGGCAGGGCATGAGCTTTCATGAGTCACTGCTCACTTCTTCAGATACTGACTCATGAAAGCTCATACCCTGCCACAATTTTTTTTAGTCTTTAAGGTGCTCCAGGACTCTTGCTCTTTTCTACTCTTTTAAATGGTTTTATGACATCAGTTTTTTGTAGTTGGGTTTGGTTAACTGAGGTCTTCTACTGTCAAGTATAGAGATTTCACTCACTGACACAGAGTATTCTCCACCAGAGTTACAGGCACGCTTTGGGGTAAAATCTAATGAAGCTTCAATCAGGTCTCAGATGTACCTGTCCACCCACCAACATGGTGGCATTAAAAGATGCAGCCAAGTCACAGGAAATTTGGTTGCTGCTTTGAACACAAGGCTGTATGTTTTTGTATTTTCTTAAAAGACAGAGAAGTCAGCAGCTATATAGAAAGAAACCAAAGAGAGCAAGGGGTCTCGGGGACAAGAATCAACCTTTAAGAGTTGACAGAACAGAAGTCCAGTGCTGCAAGAAAGGGCAAGAGATTGTGAACTCAGGACTGTGACCTCATCTCAAGGTCACAACCTTAAAGCAATCCAATCATACACTCTGTCGAGGTGTCATTATAACTTACCCCCTACCATTTCCCCCATCTATTTGGAAACCCACCGCTATTGATTGTCTGAGTTCAGTGGGTCTTAAATAGGTAAGGGTAAAGGTTTCCCTTGCTTGAAAGCCAGTCAAATCTGACTCTAGGGATGCGGTGCTCATCTCCGTTTCCAAGCTGAAGAGCCAATGCTGTCCAAACACATTTCCGTGGTCATGTGGCTGGCATGACTAGATGCCAAGGCGCACAGAACGCTGTTAACCTTCCCACCGAAGCAGTACCTATTTATCTACTTGCAATTTCTTGCTTTTGAACTGCTAGGTTGGCAGGAGGGTCTTAAATACATTGGCTAAATAGTTGTTTGAAGTGGTAATTTCATGCTGAAGTAGTAACGAATCCATTCCATCTATCACTTATATTTTATCCCACTATTCCAATAACATGCTCAGGATAGTGCAAGACTCTCAGGAAAGTGCATAGGGTACCCAGGTGCCTACCTAACCCCCCCCCCCATTTATCCTGAAAATAACCATTTGAGGTTGGTTAATCTGTTTGAGTGTTGCCGACTTCCAGGCAGGGTCTGGAGTTCTCCAGGAATTGCAGATTACAGAGATCAGTTCCCCTGGAGCAAATGGCACCTTCTGAAGGTGGACTGTACAGAATTACGACACTGTTGGCTTCCCTTCGCTTCCCAGAATTCCACTTCCAACTCTTCATGAATTCCCCAAGCAAGAGTTGGTAACCTTAATCTGATTGAACCAACACTGCCTATGGAGATGAATGAATGGATATTTGAAGCAAGTCTCCCAAGCCCTTGCCTGGCACTCTAGTCATTATACCAGTCTAAACGTGAAGGACTCTTAAAGTGCTTCCTGGCAGATTCTGAAATGCTAATTACTAGCTAGCTTAGTCTCTTTGCAACGGTATTGCAACTGATCGTGACTTAAGACCATACAACTTCTTGCTGCAGACAGTGCTTTTTTCCATTTAAAAAAGGGGGGCAGTACTTATATAAAAGGATTCATCGATTTCTACCAATTCCCCCCTCAGGACTTGGGAGAGCCCCACCACCACAAAAAATGCTGGTACTCAATACTGGTGAGTACCATTACACAAAAAAGCCCCGGCCACAAAGAACTGTGCAAGTACTGGCTGTTAGTCAATAATGCATGCAATAATGCTGACCATTCCTCCTGTTCCTGCATTTTCCATGTTCAGGTCTCACCGTTTTATAGTAAAAACCCAGGGCTCAATATTAGATTGCTTATTCCTGTCTGATGGATTTACAATTGCAGCTTCAATTGGATTTCATGCATTATGGATTCTGCATCATGACTGAAAGCTGCTGTAGGAAAATCTATCCCTTACCTTATTTCTTCTGCATCTGTCTCGTTTTATTAAAAATGCTGGCTCAAATGGCATACATAATTAAACAGAGCACTACTATCAGCAGCTTGAACTGAAATCCGTAGCCAGGACAGACTGCCTAGTTAGCTCCTGATATTAAACTTGTTTTGAACCTGCGTAGGCAAGTAACAGCCTTAATAGAGAAGTTAAAGGTCATTTCTGCACCCTCATCTTTTCTTTTATTGTTCTGTTGCAGATACTGTAATGCTGCTAGGCAAATGCTTCCTAGACCACTATAACCTTACTAACCATGTGTATACCAGATAGCATATCTGAAACTGAATCTAAGCTGCGTCTTCCACTGAGGGACGGACTGGGCCTTGAACATATCAGGAAAAGTTCCAGTTAGGCTGCTGTGGCCCCAGAGAGCCACTAGCAACCTGGAGCAAGCTGAGCTGAATGCACTGCACAGTTCACAATGACAATGAATGTAGGCTTGCCTCTCTCAGCTCAGCATACCTCTGCTGACATCATCACCACAGCCTGGGTCTGAGCCAAGCAAGCCCTGTGGGATTTCCATCACCGTACAGGCCGCTTGGCTCGGCTTGTTCCATGCAGAATTTCCAACTTCCAGGTGGGGCCTGGAAACCTCCTGGAATTACAACTGATCGCCAAACAACAGAGATTTGTCTCCCTGGAGGAAATGGTTACTCTAGAGGGTGGACTCTAAGCATTCAACCCTGTTGAGCTTCCTTCTGTCTCCAAGCCCTGCTCTCCCCAGGCTCCTCCCCCAAAATCTTCAGGAATTTTCCAAACCAGAATTGCTAACCCTAGTTCCAGGCAGGATTCCCAGCCTCCAGGTGGGGCCTGGAGATCTCCTGGAATTACAGCTGATCTCCAGAAGGTACAAATCAGTTCCTCTGGAGAAAATGGCAGCTTCAGAGAGCAGTGTTCCCTCTAAGCTGAGTTAGTGTGAGCTAGCTCACAGTTTTCTTAGCCTCCAGCTCACACATTTTTTTCTTAGCTCAGGAAGGATTAATTAATGTATGCAGTAGCCAAATCACTCACTCACAACTTTGATACCAGTAGCTCACAAAGTAGAATTTTTGCTCACAAGACTCCACAGCGTAGAGGGAACATTATTAGAGAGTGGACTCTGTGACATCACATCTCTGCTGAGCTCCCTCCCCTCCTTCCCCTCCCCAAACCCCTCCCGCCCCATGCTCCACCTCCAAATCTCCAGGAGTTTCCCAACCCAGAGCTGGCAACCCTAGTTCCAGAGCTGTTTCAGTGCTCCTGACCCTCTCCTTACAAAAAAGACTTCAATAGGTTCATTCTTCAACCTGGTATCAACATACCACATTTTTAAAACACTCTGAAGCAGATTAGTTTGTGCAGTCAAAATTTTATAAAAATCAGTTTAGGAAATGAGACTCTTTGCCTCACTGGAGACTGGCACTATTGTGTCCAACAAATCTAAAGAATCAGTTATTGCCAGTGATGCATGGTTTTGAAGCCCCAGATGTTCAGACTATTAATAATATTTACCCATATATTTGTTCAATTTGTACTCAGACATTGGAGACTTTAAGCATGTATACGCCCCTCTTTGTTTGCGCTAACACATTATCTGAGTAATCATGACAAATAATCTTGTAGGGTAGGCAGGGCTGATCCTGGACCAAGTGGAACCCTCATCCCAGGCATCTTCATCACACTCTCTTCATTTAATCAGTGTTTGAATACCTTATTTCATTGCATTTGTAGTCCATTTCACAACTTGGAATCATGATTTCCATGCCTGATGTATACTTGCAATATAACACAATCAGTTTGCTCACTAGGAACTGTAAATCGGTAGTTATTCATGCCATATATAAGCCCATAAAAACAACATTTCTTTCCTCCAGGATTATAGATGGTTTCTAGTTCATCATCAGCCTGAAGCGGGAAGGGGGATGCCATCATCTTCTACGAACATTTCTTCTTCAGTAGCTTCCCTGTGCAGATGGTTGCTGCTTTTGATTGTGTGTCCCTTGTGTTGGGAATCGCAGACAGAGTGGTATACTCTTTATTTACCATTCACCTAGCTTGCCACTAGATACCCCACCTGGACTAGCAAAAGTGGTTTCTGGCTTGGTGCTGAAGACCTCCATGCTGATGGTTATGGGGGATGTAGCATCCATGTGGAGATTTCCTTAACTCCTCAGGACTTCATGGCTGTCATGAGTACCATGGGTTTGCCCTCAATTGTAGGACAGACTTCTGAAAAATGGCACATACTAGATTTAATCTTTTTCACTGGGTGGTCTAGTAGGGGTCTAGTAGAAGATCTGGAAGTCCAACCTATCATCATTTCATTAAAAAAATGGTCTTATGGAGTCTCCTCATGGACAAAATGTCTAGCTGCCATGTCAAGATAAATGCTACAAAGTAAGTACATTTTAGGCTGTATTGTGGTGTGAATGTCTATGGGCAAAGCTATTGTGATTGTCAGATAAGGATCATATGAATCAGCCTTGAGATATGAAAAACAAAACAAAACATTCTGGTTTAATGGGTTTCCCAAAGTTCCCTGGACTTGGCAGCAATCCTAGGTTCCCTCTCTGAAATCCTTTGACATCTGTCAGACTCCTACAACAATCAGTTCCCAACAACTTTTATTCAAAGAAGTAAAGATTTATTGAGACATTGAGAGTATGCAGATATCTTAACTACTTCATGTTAGAACTGGGGGAAAGTGCACAAAGCAAGCAGATATACATTATTCAAGGGGGTCCCCTGATGGTGTCCAGCCAATCAGGTAACAGGTAAGAGACCGCCAAAGTAACGGGCTGCATTTCCCAAGAGAAAGACTACACCGGGAACTCAAGGTCAGACAGTATAAGCCACAGAGGTAGTAACACCAGTGAAGGCACAGCAGAAACCAAAGTAAACATTCCAGAATCACCCCCTCCCATACTCACAACTGTCAGGACTTCACAGAGGCCTAGCTGACAACATCCCTCCAATCAAAATCAATGCAGAATAAGTTAGAAGCATATTACTTTTTACTCTTTTTGGTCACTGAGTAAAAAGGTAATTCTTCTCCTGCTTTTCAGGATGTAACTACATCGTGGATCACATATCCACCTCTAAAATTAAAAGTGGGGATTTCATTGCCCCCAACCCCTCCAAGACTCAGTCCTGTGATGTCATGAAGTAGTTAGTTGTTCTAGATATTTTTGAGGAAAACTGAGAAATAGATGCAATTTGTTCTTTGGAGCAGCAGTTCGGCATTTAAACTGGCATGATGTTTCAGCCTCAAAGAACACAATTTCACAGCTCTCACATGATATGCATTTGTGGCTCAGTGGTGGAACACATGCTTTTCATGAAGGCTATCCCAAGTAGAATCCCAGGCATCTCCAGTTTAAAAAGATCTCTGGCACCTGGTGATCCTTTGCTCAGAGACCCTGGAGATCTGCTGCTGATCAGAGGTGGCAGTGCAGAAGTAGAAGGGCCATTGGTCTGACATAGTATAAGGCAGCTGCATTTGTATTAGATCATGTCATTCTCTTGTATCTCCATGGACTGGATTCTTAGAGTTTGGCTGAGGTTCCTGGCCAAAGGCCAACTTGCAATGCTTGTCACACCCCTATGGTTATGTCACAAGGATTCTTAGGGCATAGGAACACTATATAAATGAGATTCCTTCCGGCATCTTTCTTTATCTGAGCTCCAGGCAGCCTGGCTAAGACAGAGAACTGCAGAATGGCCGAGGCTGAATGGAGCTGCTCCTATCTTCCCTGAATGATGGGACCTGGAATCCAGCCAATATCTGCAAGGCCCTACTGCTCAACCTTCCTCTAAACCATTCTTCTCCCTGCACATCATCAGACTACTGAGCAGTGGGAGGCCAGCACCACAGGGATAAAGAAGATGAGCTGGGGAAGCAATTTTGGCTAACAGGATTGAAAATGCTAATGGTCACAGGAAATTAGGTTCTCTCATGCTTTCCTTTTTCTTTGAGGCATCCACTGGAGAAGCATCCTGCTGTCTTACTGGGGCATATTCTGCAACTCTGTGCAAGTGCAACAAAGCAAGGAATTTTGTATGTAGGGGAAAATGATACTACCCAAGAATCTCAGTGTTCATGGTTAAAAAAAGGAATGTCTAGGATTTATAGCTGTGAACAAAAACTTAAAAACCTGTAGAATCTCCAACACCAGAAAGCTCCTAACTGTCCATGACTGTCTGAAGCAGAACTGTGAAAAACAAGCAGCCTGGTGGAAAGTGTTGTCAAGTCCCAGCTGACTTATGGTGACCCCCCACAGGCAAGAGACTAACAGAGGCAAGAGACTAACAGAGGTGATTTGACATTGCCAGCCTCTCTGTAGAAACCCTGGACTTCCTTGGTGGTCTCCCTTCTAAGTACTAACCAGGACTGAACCTGTTCAGCTTCTGAGATCTGACAAGATCAGGCTAGCCTGGGCCATCCATTCTAGGCATCATTTCTTTGATTTACATAATCTACATGAATTCTAGTACTCAGCTTGTTTGGACACAAGATATGTGTTGCTTTGGAAGTTTTTAATGGTGTAAGATGTATCCAACTTTTGGATCAGGTGCTCAATAGATTCTACATATTTGTCAGCACTAGAAAATCCAAAAAGCAAAAAAACCCGGAAGTGATGTCAGAAGGGGAAGCAAAAGGGGGCGGAGGCATCTTCAAAAGCTGGCCTGGGTGGGGGAGCTAAGAGAGAAGAGGTTTAAAGTTTAAACTCCTTCTCACTAGAGTTGGGCCACAGAAGGAGGAAAGAGGGAAGGAAAGAGAGAGAGTAGAGAGAAGGAAAGAAGGAAGGAAAGAGGGAAAGAAAGAGAAGGAAATGAGGGAAAGAAAGAGAGAGAGAAGAGAAGAAGGAGGGAAAGAGGAAAAGGAGAGAAGGAAAGGAGGGAATGAAAGAAATTCAGCGGCAATTTGGCCCCATTATATCCTATGGGCCATTGAAGTCAATGGTGAAAACATAGGGTATATTCTGGGGGCTGGAGGGGAGGGGGTTTGAGGGAGAGGCTCCAAACTCACAGGGTAGCTGATGGAGCATCTTCCCGAGATACCCACCAAGTTTCAAGAACATTGGACCAGGGGGTCCAATTCTATGGGCCCCCAAACAGGTTGCCCCCATTCCCTCCATTGTTCACGATGGTGGGAAAAAGTAATATACATATTTTTAAACCTTCTTTCAGGTTTAGGATTGGTACTTGGAGCCATAGAAGCTCTGAGCCTGTACAGAATGCAGACACAATTATAATACATTTTGATTAAAATGTAGGGGTGTAAGCCATTTCACCACACAGACTTACCTCTTGGAAGGGGAATATAAGATTCCCAAGCTACTTTCCGGGAAGAGGGTGACATTTTCACTAGGACTGATGAGCTGCAAAAAGCCAGATTTCACCATTTGGACCAGGCTGTCGATTGTCTTGATAAATTACAGGATCTTTCAAGTAGTATTCTGCCTTACTTCTACTTACTTATAAATTGCTCCCAAATACCTGTGCCATCCAGAATGCATGCATAGTTAATAAAGCTTCTCATGCCAAACTCATGATCTCTGGGTTTATTGGGACCTGGTCTCTCCCTCAGAAGAACTCACTCATAAATTTTCACTGTTTGTACATGGTTATCAGAGAGCTGGTGCTGAACGGAGAGTTCCAACAGAGGGAAGGGGGACTAAGAGAATGCTTCAGAAGTTAGCTGGTTTTTGGTTTTTTGTTTCTTTGTCTGCCAGAGAACAATTAGATTTGAGACCAGGCTCCCCTTAGAGACCAACAAGAATTTCAGGGTGTCAGCTTTTGAGAGTCAAAGCTCTGTTGGCAGACCAGAGTAGAGACAGAATGCTGAAGTACTTTCACTCTCCTCTCCTCTCATATGCAGACTTTACTCGCCAACCAGAGGAGGCCAGAAAGGGAGAGGGCCCATTAGGAATAGGTATTGAATCTGAAAATCTCCAGATTCCTCTGGTGGTGGCAAGACCACCCCTATGGCAAGGGAAAAGAGTTTTATTTTGTTTTGTTTTAAAACAGTTGCCTTGGTGCTTGGCCAACTCCATGTGCTGAGCTGAGGTCTTACTACAGAGAGGTCACTGAAGGCTGGTCACCTACTGCCATTTTTCAGCTCACATATTATGAAGTCACTGACTGCCAAGCAATGAGGAGATGTCAAGTGTCTAAATGTATAAATCAGTCCTGAATGAAAAATAAAAAGGGGGGAGGATCTCCACAAATTATCAGTAGATTAGAGAGGTAATGGGATATTGCCTGGGCTAGTTGCAGACTTCAGGGCTCCTGTTTATTAAGGGTCTATGAATCTCAAACTAAACTTCCCTGATCATGGCCAGGAAGTCATTTTCTCCCTCTGAATCTGTCTGTGTCAGAACAGCTTCACTGGTGATGGTTTCCTATAAGGAGGTAGCCCTCCTGTGTGAAACAAAATGTGCACTAAATGGACATATGCTGAAGAACGTGAAAGTGGGCTGTTTTGTCATAATTCCACAGACAGCTGATTGTCGCCATAGGTACATGAAGAAAGGATAAAGAAAATGTGTATGCTCAGTTTAGAAATGGTCTTGGCTAGAAGCATCACACTTGAACCTTAGTAAATATTGTTTCTGTATTATCCTGCAAGTGAAATAAATTTGCTTGGATCCATCAGATATTTTCCATGGATGGAATGACTTCTGCCAATGTAGCTTGAATTTCTGACCTCCTTACTGCCAGCTTCAGTTTAAATCTCCCCCAAAATGTTCTTTTTGGGGGTCCCTCCTCCCCTCTCCTCCCCTATTCCCCATGGAAAGAAATCATGCTGCCTAAACTCAGTCTCTGATTGGTCCAAGCCAATGTTTCCAAGGTGGGCCATACTGATGAAGAGAAGAAGAAAAGTAGGTTTTTCTCTACCTTCAGAAGTGGCTTGCAATCACATTCCCTTTGGCTGTGGTCACACACAGTAAATAATCCACTTTCAATCCACTTTCAGTGCAGTTTCCAGTTGGATTTTACTGTGTGAACTGGCAAAATCCAGTTGGAAAGTGCACTGAAAACGGATTGAAAGTGGATTATTTAGTGTGTGTGACTGCAGGCTTTCTCTCCCACAACAGGCACCTTGTGAGGTACGTGGGGCTGAGAGAGAGAGAGAGAGAGAGAGAGAGAGAGAGAGAGAGAGAGAGAGAGAGAGAGAGAGAGAGAGAGAGAGAGAATGAGAACAGTGACTGGCCCAAGGTCATCCAGCAGGCTTCATGTGGAGGAATGGGGATGGGGAATCAAACCCAATTCTCCAGATTAGAGTTTGCCACTCGTAACCACTACACCACGTTGGCTCTCTTCATTTCACCATTAAAACAACAGTGATAAAAAGACAATGAAAGCAAAAGCTATTTATTTACCTCATTTATATCCCATCTTTCCCCCCAGTGGGGACCCAAAGCACTTATGTCATTCTCCTCTCCTCCATTTTATCCTCACAACAACCCTGTGAGGTAGGTTAGACTAACAGTGCGTGATGGCCTGGGGTCACCCAGAAAGCTTCCATGGCAGAGAAGGGATTTGAAGCTGAATCTCACAGATACTAGTCCAACACTCCAACCACTACACCATGCTGGAAAATAAATATAAATGAATCATGGTGAATTATTTACAATGTGGAACATGGTGAATTATTTCCAGTGTGGACAGTTCAGCTTCCTAGGTGATTTCATCTCTTGAAAAGTTTTAAAAATGAAGTGGGAAGTAAAACCTGTTCTAGCATAGGAATAAATGTTGTTGGGTTTCTTATAGCTCTGAGATACTTTGAATTTTCAGAAAATGTTTGTTTGATAATAATGCAAGTGCCCAGGTTGTGCACTACAAGAATCACAATCTGTTCTAAGGGATAAACCCAGAAAGGAGATGGCTTATCAGATATACTAGAAACCGCATTAATTTCTGGCTGGCTAAGGCAGAATGACCCTTCCCAGTGCTTCCTGCATAAAGCATTCAAAATTGATCTTTAAGTGATGCCTTCCTCTGTGGTGAATTAACCATGATGTATAACAATATAATTAAGTTTCAAATGCTTCTCTAATGTGAAGAATGCACATCACTTCATGGCCATTAAGCAAGAAGAGAAGAGTTACAAGAGGCAATTTTGTAGCTGGTGGCCTGGAAGTTCCAGATAAATCCAACAAGAGCGCTTTCGGGGGACCTAAAGGCCTCCTCAGGGGAGGTTTTTATCTGTTTGGTTCAACAAATGAACAGTGACATGCTCCAATGAGATTTCCACTCAGGCTCATGTAACAATCTCACATCAGAATGGAATGGAGGTAATTTTCTGTATTTTAGCCTTCAGCTGATTGGCTAAATCCTATTGGCTGTTTGATTCTGGTGGCCAAGCTATTCTGTACAAAATAATGATTGTGCAGGGGTTATGTGGTATGTGTGCATGGTGAACTTGCTATGTGTGCTGCAAGGGCTAGCTAGATATTCATTACAAATCATACAGCATCTTCAGCCATTACAGATTTTTCTCTGGTTAATACGACTCTTTTATTAGAAAATTTGAAATATGTTCCACCACATGAAAGTCTGTGTTGTTTTGATACCTTACCATATCCATGAAACACAACACTTTCAATCATTTATTTGTTTGCTTGTTTAAAGAATATTTATGCTCCTCTTCCAGGGAATCTGCCCAAGGCAGTTTACATAATAAAAAATAATAAAAACATAAAATGTTAAAAATTAAAACCCAACATAAAACACCCAACCAGAAGATAAGAACACAGATAATTAAGCAGCTTAAAATGCTTTAATCTCCAGACTACAACACATTATTAAAATGGTGCTAAAACATCAGCCCTCAAAATTAAAAGCCTGGGTAAACAGAAACATTTTGGCTTGGCACCTAAAAGGGAGCACTGGAAGTGCCGAGTGAGCCTCAAGAGGAAGGGCATTTCACAGGTGAAGTGCAACCACTGAAAGAGCCCTATCTCTGGCTGCCACCCAGTTCACCTCTGAAGACAGGGGCACAGAAAGCAACGTTTGTGAGGCAGTTCTTCACTGGAGAGCTGGACAATATGGAAGGAGGCGGTCCTTCAGGTATCCCTTATCCCAAACCATTTAGGGCTTTAAAAGAAATATTGCTTTTTTATACTCTGCTTTTCTGTACCTTAAGGAGTCTCAAAGTGGCTTACAATCTCCTTCCCTTCCACTCCCCACAACAGGCACCCTGTAAGGTGGGTGGGGCTGAGAGGGTTCTGAGAGAAATTCACCTGGCCCAAGTTCATCCAGCAGGCTTCATGTGGAGGAGTGGGGAATCAAATCTGGTTCTCCAGATTAGAGCCCACCAGTCTTAACCACTGCACTATGCTGGCTCTCCATCACTTTGAACTGAACCAGAAAGAAATGTATAGCCAGTGCAAATCTTTCAGCAATGGGGGTGATATGATCCCTGTATCCTTCCCCTGAGAGTAATAGGGTTGCCAGGTCTTAACCGTCTGCCAGCGGGGGGCTTCTGGCTTGTGCATGCTGGGCACATTGTACTGGGGATGCTCTATGGTGACCATAGAATTGTTAGTCAAATGCTAGAGCATCTCTCACATGACATGCCTGGCACAATGACATCACCTCCAGGTGACACCACTGTGCTGGGCACTTCAGTGTGGCATGGCTGTTTGCTGTTCATGGACGGGGTCCCCCACTGGCCAGCTGGCCAGTGGGGGATTGGGGGCCCCAAAATCAGGGAATCCCCACCCCCACTGGGGGTTGGCACCCCTAGAGAGTAGCCTGGCTGCTGAATTTTGGACCAGTTGGAGTTTCGAAACCATTTTCAAAGACAGCCCCTTGTAGAGCACATTACAGTAATCTAACCTGGATGCAATCAAAGCATAGATCAGAGAGACTCGATCATGCTTTCAGAGGAACAGCCATAGCCCCCATGGAAGAGACCTGGGCCTCCAACTATAGGCCAGGATCCAGTAGCACCCCAAGCTATGAACCCGTTTCTTCAGTGGGAGTACAACCTTCTCGAGGACAGAATGACTAAACTGTCCTCAAGCAGCTTTGTCTTGTCTGGACTGAGTGTCAGTTTATTGTCCCCCATTACCTTTTCATCCTATTTTATGAATTCCTTCACCTTGGCTTGTACCACTTGATTTCCAATATTAAGCAAAATGAAATTTAAAATGGTGCTTTTTAATGCTCCCTCAAGCTCTTCTTTCCACAACTGATTTTTCTACATTAAAAAAAAATCATACCCTTCTCTGTGAGAGAACTCTCCCACACAACTCAATCTTGTATGCTCCCTGTTTGCCTGAATTCCCCTAAGATCTGAATCTTATCAAAGTTAGTCATACCAATAAACCTGACGTGAAACTCATGTAGAATCAGGGGGGTGGGCGGGTTGTTAGCTGTGAGTAATGCAAAACCTTATGGTAAATGTCCTCAGATAAATGTGTCCTTGATTCTTTAGGGACATTGTATACCTGCTTTCCAGTTAGGCTGAAGGTAAATTTATAATCAACATTTCTTTTTTTTTCCTTTAGTGTCTGCTCCCCCCTAGATTATCCAAGCACAAGATAGACATATTTGTAGGGACTGTGTGTTGACTGGAGCTGCTCAAAACTAGTGGAATAAATTGGTTTTTTCAGACATATGAGCAGTCAGACTGCTAATATTAATTACTTTACTTGTTCTGTGTCATCCTTGGAACCTGGATAATGACATATTTGTACAACAAACAGTTTCACACCCTCTACAAAGCCACTTTCTGGGAAACACCAAGAAGAAGGTTCAGCTCTGAGTCCCTTGGTGCAAATTCAGAGGCTGCAGCTAGTGCAGAATGCCACGGCCAGGCTACTGATGTGCCTCCCTAGATGGGAGCACATCCGGCTGGTGCTAAAGGGGCTGCACTGGTTGCCAATAGCATAACAAATTCACTTCAAGGTGCTGGTACTTACCTTTAAAGCCCTATATGGCCAGGGTCCAACATACCTGAGGGACTGCCTTTCCCCATATATACCCCAGAGAGCACTATGGTCAAGGATGCAACATTGACTGGTTGTTCCAGGCCCCAGGGAGGCCAGGCTCGCTGCTACTAGAGCTAGGGCCTTCTCAGTGGTGGCTCCTTACTGGTGGAACGAGCTCCCAGAGGAGATCAGGGCCCTGTGGGATCTTGTGCAGTTCCACAGGGCCTGCAAGATGGAGCTCTTCCACCAGGCCTTTAATTAGGAGCCGCCCACACTACCACCAATGACCACTATTAACATCTGTGGCAGAGGCGGCCTGCAATGAGATCGAGCCAATCCACCTAGGAGCCTGTACTTGCCTGAGTCTACATGATAGGTTATGCCACCTCGGCTATTTTATTGACTGCACTTTAATTGAAACCACTGAATGTTTAACTGTTTTGAATGTTTTAAATGTTTTAACTATATATGAACCTTGGCACTTTATGCCGGGCAATGTGAGCTGCCCTGAGCCCACTTGCGGGGAGGGAGGGTTATAAATACAACCAATCAATCAATACTAAAGCTTTGCCCTCTGCAGGACTGAATGCATTTGTTTCTTATCTGTTTGACTAAGGAATGCTTTCCTGATATTGTGCTTTCAAGCAATACTAACAACCACGGATGGTCGAACACCCACCAGTAAAGTTTCTGATCTGTTCATAGCTTCAGTTGAACATTCAAATCTGTGTTTAAGCAGTATGTATTCGTCCACCTGACACTCCCCACAATCTCATACTGCTGTCACAGTGAATCCTTCCTCAGCAGCTACAGCTGCCTCCCCCTCAGCTCTTTGCCACATTAAGTAAACAAAACACTTCACAGCTACTGCCTTACCATTGTGAGGTATCTTCCTTATTAGCAGTCTTATTCAGTATTCCTTATAGGCAGATGAATTATCTGGAGCTATTTGTACATGCACATTCTCACACTGACTTATGGGAACTGTAGTTTTTTTTCCATCTCGTATTTACGACTGCAGAGGTGCAAACGAGGTGAACAGTGAGTGATTTGTGTTCCCAAACTGGGTTACTTTAATGGTCTGACTATGATGACGCTGTGGAAGTTGTATCTTTGCCAGTGATAAAAGTTCTGCATACCAACTGAGCAGGTGCAAAAACTACAATGGGCTGCAACCAGTAGATTACAAATGATCCCACAATGCTCAAATCAATTTATGGAGGAAAGCCAGTACAAACAGCTGACATGCAAAGTGAAAAACTGCTCAACACGATGTCCCATTTCAAATTAAAGAAAATGCATCAAGGCAATGCAATGAGGGACTAGAACTGTCTATTCAAAAGTCAAGAATATTCTTGTCAAAAATTGCAGCATCCCTGTATAATACTATTTTAGAAGCCTGGTTTTTTAAACACCTGTACAAGCAACATTACTGTATACAGGGATCTATATCAGGTGAGAGCCTATCAAATTATCTGTAGTTCTGCTCTTTAATTTGTACAACAGCTAGAAGTGGCTGATTTAATATTAACCAATTAATTTTAAGTGAGAGGATTTTTTTTGAACACTCAACAATGAACAGTTATACTATTTTTGCTTATCCGACTTACCAAAGCCAGACACAATTTTGTAATATCAACTGTCACTCAAAGACAAAAAAAGAGGAGCTCTAAGCTATGTAATCATGATATGGTTTCCTGGAACATAATTTTGTATTCTTTTATTATGGCTACAACAAAAATAACTTGAACTAACTTGACTAAATCTTTCGTAATGGTGTTTAAAAACTTTTTAAAAAAATCATGACCTATTCTGTAATCCATATTTTCTCCCCAGGGCCTTCCTTCTCATGTAGGGTCATAAAACTTTATAAAATGTTATTATTACAATTCTTTTACTGGAACCCTTTTTCTTCTGGTGCTTTTTGAAGCCACAAACATGAATTCCACATAAACTAGAACTGCCAGTATTGATTATCTGTATGAACAACTGTATGGTCACCAATTTTAACAGTTGCCCAATACAATAAGGTGCATGAACTGGATAGCTTCAATTCATTTTTTCCATGCTTCAGAAGTAATACCGATCCATTTGTAGGGAGGACATTCTTCTACATTTGGTCTACTTTTTTTTTTTTTTGGCCTTTTCCTAGGTAGCTTCTCATGGGCCATGAAGCTCTAAGATACTTTTACACAATTGTTCTCCTAGTTTGACATATTTACTGTGTTGTCCCTGTAATTAAATCCAAACAAACTTGTTATAACTGTTTAGTTTTACCATCTGTTAAAACATTGTCATTATGCTGTATGCTAATTTGCTGTTCACCCTCTCTATATATCAGTGAACTGCTACCTTCCATTTCAATGTATCTGAGGAAGTGTGCATGCACACGAAAGCTCATACCTTGAATAAAACTTCGTTGGTCTTAAAGGTACCACTGAACTCAAACTTTGTTAATCTGTACCACAGGCACTTTCACTGTTGTGCCATTGAAAGACATGTTGCAGAAAATAATCCTAATAAAATGGAACTGAAAACTTCCCTAATGCATTTTGACTGTGTGTCTGAATTGGCTGGAGTAATGTTTCACTTCAGTGAAAAATGTCTTTGTAAACTGGTTTTAAAATGATGAATTTTAAGTTAATCCAAAACCAAGATGACGTAGCTGTTGGTGTACACTGGACTAACATGTGGGAGACCCAGCTTTAAATACCTGCTGCGCTGTGCAAAATTATTCAGAGACCCTGAGTCAGTCACACACTAGTAACAACAAGGTAGTTGGGAGGACAAAATGGAGAGGAGAATGTGGTAAGGGATTTTGGTTCCCCAAAGGGGAGGAATGTGGGATATAAAAGATACAAATAAACAAATTGTGATATTGTGATGTTCTCTCCCCACCCCTTGTGTGTGTTTGTGTTAGAGAGACTACTTTCTAGTCCAAATCCTAAACCTTGCCATAGATCAATACAGGTGTTGATTTTTTGCTGATGATGGCATGCTTTCCAAAGACTAAGCTACCAGAGCAACCTTGATTACAGAGCAACCTTTGCATAATAAAGAAATTATTGTGGTTTTTCAAAACAATTGTAATTTTTTTCTGGCATCTATAGAAATGGCTCTTGAGGGACTGTGGGTGAAGGGGAAACGTTTTGCAAGCTGCTGCAAAAACAAACAAACCCAAAAGCAAATTAACTATTGTTATTGCTCTTCTGCACCTTTTCTGTCTACCTGGAATTCAAGGAAGTTTGAAGTTCTGGATGAAAATCAACTCCATAATGAATATAATCAGCTGCTTTGGAATAAGAAGGACTGCTCCTTTGTCTGAGGGTTGTCTGACCAACTAAATGACAGACTAAAGTCAAATCCTTGAAGTTTAAATGCATAACAAGATTAGGATTCTATTCATTTCAATGGGGTTTCTGTAGGAAGCCTTCCACACACTCTGATCACTGTAAAATAAAAAAGAGTGTTTATAGACAGGTTTCTTTAGCATTTCCCTTTTAAAAGCATGGATTAATGATGCTGTTATCTTATTACATAGTTTACTAAAATATAGACATTATCATATGAATCCTTTTGGTAAAGATGCTGGGAGTTTCTTGAACTATGAGTGAAAGCGAGTTGTGTTAGTGTTGTATGGTTTTTCTTTTCACACAAGCACAGGAAATGAACTGCTAATACAAGGTGCCATTGGGACACCGTTTCAGACTTATGGTCACAAACTGGCCATAGATAATAAGGAATCCAAGATAAGCAATTTTTGTATGTACTGGATTCTTGTATGTTTCTTCAAAAAGTGCCAAGCAATTGTAGATATGCCAGTAAGTTCTGCCATTATTATCCTCCGTTTCTAGACTTCCTATGAAATGTTACCAGTCTAAAGTTAGCAGGCAATGAATCCAGGGATCATATTAAATTCCCTCAAGGACTCTTTGTCAGTATTTTGAGAGAGCCATAAGTCAGTTGGAGATCATATGCTTTGTGTACACACATTCCACGGTTCAGCCTCTGCTTACAAAATCTGTCAGCAGGGCTGGGAAATATTTCTGAGAGTTGTTGCCAATCAGAGGAAACAACATCAGTGATCTTGCCAACATGTATATTTAAAATTCTGACTTATACAGATCAAACTTGAACACCATGTCTCTCAAAAGTGCACCTTGGACTCAGATGTAGTGTGGACTCAGAACAAACAATGAGATTCTCATTGGTTGTTTTCCATTCAAAGGCAAAACTCTTTGTAATGTTGAGGCTTAGGGTCTTCCTTCAGGTGCACAGAGTCAGGTTCCACACTTGAGTTCAATAATCAAGGCAAGGTTTATTATCCAGCCAAAATAGAAAGAGTATCACTCCAAAATGAATAACAAAAGCAAAAAGAATGGCTGGCAAAAGTCTATGGTTGATCAGAATATAACAAACAATTAAAATCAGCTGGCACTCACAGTTAAAATTTGTTAATCCAAAAGGAGGACAAAGACAGCCTCCTCCCTAAAATGACATGCCCCTTCAGCTATTTCTCTCCTCTCCTTTATCCTGCTTGACATCATAATGAGCTGCCGAGCACTTTATCCCGGCCAGCTGTTAATTAAAGTAGTTTGGCCATACAGCTCCTAGTGAGATGAAAAGCAGCTGTTCCTGTAACAATTTACAAAGTCAGGCCTATCTGTCTACCTTTCACTTGGTTCTTCAGGATGCAGGTTTGCAGCTAAGCTGGTCTCTTCCTTACATCCCCCCCCACACACAGAAAGAGGCTGAAAGACTGTCGCTTTCTGCGTGCAAGAGAAAGAAAATACAAATTCAAAACAATTCCACATTATCATAAGCTTTCTGGTCACCCTTTTTGGGCCCTCAACTGCAATCTCTTAATCCTTTTAAGATCCCCAGCTTGCATCCTGAACATTGTTTTTCTCTTTATTCTTCTTCAGTCTAGCACCTCGAAAGAGAATCAGCTAGAACATTTTCCTTTCCTTTAATGTGTCTAATGTCAAATGAAAAATCCTGTAGGGACAATGCCCATCTCAGGATTCTGGCATTGGTGTCTTTCATCCTATGGATGAAGAACAGTGGGCTAAGATCTGTTTCCAACTGAAAATGTACACCCCTTAAGTATGTCTTGAGTTTGTTTAGACCCCATACTACTCCCAGGGCTTCCTGCTTGATGACACTGTACTTCTGTTCCCTGGATAGTAGCTTGAGACTTAGGCATACTACTGGATGGAGGCAATCATCTTGCCCTCTCTGCAACAGAACTACGCCCAAGCCATAATGGCTTGCATCAGTACGCATGATAAACTCTTGGGAATAATCTGGCAGTTTGAGGATTGGGGGCACTGCAAGCCTCTTCTTTAGTGTGTTGAAGGAACTCTGACACTCGACTGTCCAGGGCACTCTTCCAGGTACCCTTTTGTTACATAAATTAATAAGAGGTGGTGCATGATGTGAAAAATTTTGAATGAATCTTCTGTAAAATCCGCATGGCCTCCAAAAACTCAACATCTGTTTTTTAGTAACTGGGATTGGCCAGTTAATGATTGCATCAACTTTTACAGTGTGAGGTGTGATTTCCACCCTCCCAATCTGATGGCCCAAGTATACAACAGAGCTATTGGCAATTTGACATTTCGAAGGCTTAATCATCAATTCTGCCTCTTGAATTCACCTCTTAGATGGTGCAAATGTAGTGGCCAAGATGAATTTATCATTGAAATGTCATCCTGATAGCTCCCTGGAAAATTTAGTCCCTGCAACACTTTATCCATTAATCTCTGGAACACCTTACTAGCCGAGTTAATTCCAAATGGGAGCACATTGAAATGGAATTGCCCTATAAAGCAAGAAAAGGATGTTCTGTCTTTGGCTCTTTCTGTTAACGGTAACTGCCAAAACCCAAAGGTAAGATCCAAGAATGGTAATATATTCAGCATCTGCAAAGCTTTCCAAGACCTCCTCTATATTTGGTGATGGATACTGGTCAGTTTTACACAATTGATTTAACATTCTGTAGTCTACACACAAGCGATATTCTGGGGGGTCTTCTTCATGCAGCTTCTTTTTAGGGAGTATCACAAGATTACTACTCCACTCAAAAGTACTAGGTTCAATAACTCCCATCTCAAGCATTTTCTGTATCTCCTGTCTCACTACCTCCCTCACTGGCCCTCTAATGGGATATGGATTGCACCTAATTGGTGACTGCTCCCCTGTATCTGTAGGAGCTACGGTGGCTCAAGTGGTTAAGACGCTGAACTGCAGGCTGTGGAAGGTCAGTAGTTCAGCAGTTCGAGACCCGGGTGCCGCATGACGGGGTGAGCTCCTGTCTCTAGTTCCAGCTCCTGCCAACCTAGCAGTTCAAAAGCAAGAAATTGCAAGTAGATAAATAGGTACCACTTTGGTGGGAAGGTAACAGCGTTCCGTGCACCTTGGTGTTTAGTCATGCTGGCCACATGACCACGGAAACATCTTTGGACAGCGCTGGCTCTTTGGCTTTGAAACGGAGATGAGCACTGCAACCCTAGAGTCAGATTCGACTGGCTTTCGAGCAAGGGAACCTTTACCTTTACCCCTGTATCTAAGTCATTGGTAATTAAATCAGTCCTCCCTGTGCGATTCGTAAACAGGGCTGCAAAATCCTGTAGCACCTCCTTCAGTTGCATTTGCTGTTCTGCTGTTAAAACCTCATTAACAGGAATCTCTTCCAGCCCCTCCTTCCTTCCAGTCTCTGCTACTAAATCGGGGATGTCAAAATCCCCCTCAGTCCAGCCTTCTATTGACAGCTGCTGTACCTTCCACCTCACAATGTTTAAAAATTGATTAATGTGGGCCAACAAAATCCCTCTTTTAGGGTCTTCCACTAGATAATTTCCATTTCCACAACTCTTTATCACTTTAAATGGCCCACTCCATCTCAGATCTAACTTTCCCACTCCTTCTGGTTTCAATAGCAGGGCTAGATCTCCCTCCTGTAGCTGCCTAGGCCTTGCAGACCTATAGTAATAACACTTCTGCTTTTGCCTGGCTTCTGCCATCACTTTATGAGCTATTTGTCTCACACTCTACAAAACCCTTTGTAGGTTTTCAAAATACTCCGTGGCTGACTGAGGTGCCTCTAGGGCCCAAGCACCTTCCCAGTTCACCCTTAGCAACTCTAGAATCCCAGGCAGTTTCCTCCTGAACACCAGCTCGTTGGGAGAGTAGCCTCCCAATGAGGGGTGTACGGTTTCTCTATATGCACTCACCAACATTGGTAGGAACTCATCCCAATTCCTTTGATGCTCTGTACAAAAAGCTTTCAACATACGGGTAAGAGTCCCGCCCCATTTTTCAACCTGCCCATGTGACTGCGGATGATAAGCCACACTTAATCTTTGAGTTACTCCTGCTAACTCATATAGCTTCTGCATTACTTTACTTACAAACACAGTGCCCTGATCTGATGTCACTACACTGGGAAACCCATATGAAGCACAAAATTCCAACACAGCTTTGGCAACACTCACGGTATCAGCTGTCCTCAAAGGCATAGCTACCGGGAAACAGGTTGCCCTATCAATGATCACCAAAATAAATTTCTTTTCGGACTTAGAGGGTACAAAAGGCCCTTGAATATCAATCTGAATTTCAGAAAAGGGAGTTTGAACCATTGGAATACTCCTAGTGGGACCTTTAAGTGATCAGAGGTGTAGCCAACCTTCAGACAGATTTCATAACTAGCAACATACTCTTTCATGTCCCTATGTATGCCTGGCCAGTAGAAGACTGAACAGATTTTAGCCAATATCCTCTTGAACCCAAGATGACCTGTCAGGGGTAGATCATGCCCGCCTCTTAAGATTTCCTTTCTGAATATTTCTGGGACTACAAGTTGTTTTTCAGACCCCAATTTAGAGCTTTTCTTCTCTGGCATATGTTCCCTATACAGTAATTCATTTATCAACACAAACCTTGTATCTTCTGATTTATCCAATGAAGAGTTAACCTCCATCACTGCATCTCTACATTCTTTCAGAGATAGGCACTCCTTTAATTGCTGTTTGTAAGCCATTGGATCAGTGCTTATAAAAAAATTCATCCCTTTGAGTTGGCTGCCCATCTTCCCCCTCCCTCATCTCTTTTTTATTTTCTCCAAGCTGCTCTAAATGGCTTGCTGCCAGAGGTGGCTTGGGATGGGGCTCACTTGCTTTCACTTGTGTTCTTGTCATGACTGGAAATTGAGACACTGTTTGCTTTGCTCTTAATGCTTTGTATTGAATATCCATACCTACAAGAAACTGCGAGTCCCGCCCCTTATGCATCAGGAGGGAAACAATATCACTCCAATCCCCTACTCCCACCTTCATCAATGTCACGGGCTGTTCTTTAGGTCTGGAATCATAAGATCGTATTTCTATTTTACTATTGGCCTGAAGTCCTAACCCATGAAAAATATCCTCAGACATGCTTGACATATCTGCCCCACTGTCCCATACAGCCTGAAGATCAATACAGTCCTGCAAAGTTACTTGCATGGCCCTTTTTGAGCACACCAATGCGCTTGTTCTGGGCTAATATAGCAGGAGATAGATTTCTTTGGTAAGGCCGCTAACTCAGTATAATTAATCCCTAAATGTTTCCCCATTTGTTGCTCATTTCTTGGACCTGTTTTTTCAACCAACCCACTTAAGTTCTAGGGATCCAGTTTATCCCCCCTATCCATCTGCACTCTTTCTGCTGTATCACCAGTTACTAATTGGTCTTGAATATTCACTTTCCCATCTTCTGACTGCTGTCCAACCCTGGTACTCAACTGGGCTTGATACCTACTTGAAACCACTTGGCCTTTGGGTTGATGTCTATCACCCTTAGCCATCAACTTAGGGCATTGAGCTTTGATATGTCCTAACTGTTTACAATACTGACAGGTCACCCAGGGTGAAATTAAATTTCCCAGCCCTTTTCCCTCTTTGACTGGGATCTTAGTTACAGGCTGAATTTGCTGCCGGGGATCCATCCTAAACTCATTCTGTTGTTCTTGTCTATACTGCTTGGAGGGAAATGTAAATTTTCTTCCTGGTGCCTTTCCAATTCCTTGCCATTTCACGGCAGAATAATCCACTGCAGCTATTTTGTCCAGCATGATTGCCAACTCCTGGGTAGTAGTGGGCCTCTGAGCGTGTGCTAACGCTGCATGTTCTGGTGGAATACCTTGATAAACATGCTCCCGAATGATCGGTTCTAATAAATCACAAAATGTATGCACTTGAGCTGACTTAGTCCAATGAAGACACATTCTCTGTGCCCTGCTAATGAAGGAACAGTAAGGTTCTTTTGGCTTAGGTGCTGCATGATGGAAACATCACTGACATTGCTTGGTTGAAAGTCCAAACTGCCAAAGAGCTAACTGCTTGAAATATTGATAGTCCCTTGCTTGCTGGGGGGCGAGCTGTGCAAATAGTTCTGCAACTTCCCTGTGCAGGCACCTCTGCAGAGCTCCCATAAACTCAGTGTCTGGCAAATGGTAATCCCAAGCTGTAGCTTCAAATAAGGGGGAAAAAGTTGCCATATCGTCTTCAGGCCTTAGCTCAGGAAAATTTAACTTTGTCCATCTATCTCCTTGATTTTCTATTAAATGCTGCTGCATCACATTCATCTGCTGCCCATTTTGCCCCAAGAGCTGAGTCATCAGGGTACATAACTGCTGCACTGGGTCCACTGGTTGACCTATGGCTGAAGTCAGTGTGGCAGCATCTGGCTGTACAGCCATGCCTATTCCCTTATCATTCTGTAATTCCATAATTCTCTGGGAATCTTCCAAGGTGATTGTTATGAAGTCTTCTGGCTGTACTAAGTGTTGGGGCTGTGATTGCAAAGGTGAAAGTCCTGCCAAACATTCTTTATCTCTTTTCTGCTGTTCCATATGCCAAGTTTTCATATCTATCGCCAAATGTGGTACCCTTCCCCTTGAGAAAGCATCATTGTGTTTACACTCCTCTGGAGTTAAGCCAGTGTCCAATATCTTCTCAGAGATGTACCTTTGAAAGGGCTTTTCCAGCTGAAGAATTTCTCTTGGTCCTGCTGAGTATAAAACTGGATCCATGTTGTATGATGTCACCTCCAGAAAATCTGTGAATCAACACTCCTTACTGCCAGCCTATTTTCACCTATTGTCTGTTTGAACTTCAAGTGCAGAACTGTGCCTGCCATAGCTCAGCACCCTGACTCACTCCATAGCCACCACCACGTAAGGTTGAGGCGTAGGATCTTCCTTCAGGTGCACAGAGTCAGGTTCCACACTTGAGTTCAGTAATCAAGGCAAGGCTTATCATCCAGCCAAAACAGAAACAGTATCACTGCAAAATGGATAACAAAAGCAAAAACAACAAAAACTGGCAAAAGTCTATGGTTGATCAGAATATAACAAACAATTAAAATCAGCTGGCACTCACAGTTAAAATGTGTTAATCCAAAAGGAGGACAAAGACAGCCTCCTCCCTAAAATGATGCGCCCCTTCAGCTATTTCTCTTCTCTCCTTTATCCTGCTCAACGTCATAATGAGCTGCCGAACACTTTATCCCAGCCAGCTGTTAATTAAGGTAGTTTGTCCATACAGCTCCTAGTGAGATGCAAAGCAGCCATTCCTGTAACAACTTACAAGGTCAGGCCTCTCCCTCTACCCTTCACTTGGTTCTTCAGGATGCAGGTTTGCAGCTGAGCTGGTCTCTTCCTTACACTCTTCCTTACTCCCAGGTATTGGGATATGGCATGATGGGTGGTTCCTTCTCATGTCTAGTGATGGGAACTACCATGGCTAAGGTGCCATATGACCATGTGTCAAGATCTATTGTCTACTCAGACTGGCAGCTACTCTCAAGAGTCTAAGGCAGAAGTCTTTCATATCACCTACTACTTTATCCTGTTAACTGGAGATGCTAGGGATTGAACCTGGGACCTTCTGCCTTCCAAGCAGTTGCTCTGCCACTGAGCCATAGCCTCTACCCATGCATGAGATCATGCAAGGGTCTGCTGCTTTGACATCACAATGCTTAAATGAGCAGGGATTTCTCTCCTCCTCAAATAAGCTGATGTTGCTGATTCTAAGATGTAAATGCCATTAACTCCCCTTTGACCTATTGGTTATAGCCTATGTCATTGCCTAGGTCTCATCCTCTTTTATATTCTCCAGCATTTTATTGTACATTGATCCAGGTTCTTTTAAAGTAGAATATTCTATGAATCCATTTGTAAATAAATGTAATAACAACATGCTGAGATAGGAGAGGGGGTGTAGGTGACCACTGAGCTGTCTGCTTCTTCATCTTTTTTACTAGACAAAAGAACTAAAACCTGATGGTGGGCTTTCTGAATCAGGCTTCATTGGAGTTTTGTGGAGATTAAACAGAATTTAAAGCTGAGGATGGTTTGGCAACAACCTCCCTTAGCCACTAATCTTTAGACCAAGAATAATAATGCTAGAGCTAACCATTATAACAGAACTACTGCCAAAATTAGCAATCCATAGCGTGGCTCTACCAGTTTCCACACACTAAAGGATTTCAACCTGTGGAGCGCAGCAGTGGCAGGGGAAGGGAGTGAGAAAGTCATGCTCTGGCTCTGCAGGTGGGAATCCTTCCATCCAGTGGATCCAACCTTCTATCTGTCTGTCTGTCTGGGGTTTTTTTTAATTCTTTTAATTTTTATTCTGATTATCTAATACATTTTTATTCTGAGCTCCTCCTCCCCATGATTCTTGCTCCACCATTTTATTTTTACAACAACTCTACAAAATATATTAGGCGGAGAGGTTGTGACAGGCCCCTGGTCACCCATTAAGCATTATAGATGAGTGGGGATTTGAACCTGCATCTCCCAGTCCCTACTCTAGACCTCAGACCATGCCCACTTATCCCCCTCTTCCCAATAGCCCTGTTCACAAGTTACAGTGAATTCACATTCAAACAATGTACAGTGGACCCTTGATTGTTCTTTAAATATGCATTGATTAATTCTCACATTATGTTCAGTGCATGTACAGGTGAACATATGGTTGAAACCCCGTATTTATCCAGTTTCATTTGTAAAGTGAACACTCATTGGCTGTTTCTTACAAACAGGTTTCTTACAAACACATACATGCAGGTTGTATATGCACATGTTGTAACATTTGAACAGGGATTATCATTTTTCATAAACATTTGCTATGGTTTCATTAGGCTATAAGTTTTGCTGCTGCTTATGGAAGTAGAAGGAGCTGCGGTGGCTCAAGTGGCTAAGATGCTGAACTGCAGGCTGTCGAAGGTCAGTAGTTCAGCAGTTCGAGACCCGAGAGTGCCGCATGACGGGGTGAGCTCCCGTCTCTAGTTCCAGCTCCTGCCAACTTAGCAGTTCGAAAGCAAGAAATTGCAAGTAGATAAATAGGTACCACTTTGGTGGGAAGGTAACAGCGTTCCGTGCACCTTGGTGTTTAGTCATGCCGGCCACATGACCACGGAAACGTCTTTGGACAGCGCTGGCTCTTCGGCTTTGAAACGGAGATGAGCACCGCAACCCTAGAGTCGGATTCGACTGGCTTTCGAGCAAGGGAACCTTTACCTTTTACTATGGAAGTAGAAAAACTTGCAGCCTGATGAAATGATCATTCTCCACGTTGCTGAGGAAAGAAAAGAGAAAATATTTTATTTTAAAAAAATATTTGTTAAACGCCTTTCTTCCTTACTGAGTTCAAGGCAGGTTACAATCTAAATAAACTCCATAAAATAGAGAACATAAAAACACACAGAAGTACATAACATACATAAAACCAAAATTTAAAATCACAATTTAGGATTGCTTTAATCAAAAGCAGTCCTACATGAAGTGTCTTCTGCTGTCTCCCAAAGATTGAAAGTGAGGGGGGCCAGGCACACCACCCTGAGGAGGTTGCTCCATAATCATGGGGCTACCACTGAAAAGGCCCTGCCTCGCACACCCACCAAACAAGCTTCTTTGATTGACTGGACAGTCAGGAAGTCCTTTCCTTGTGATCTTAATCCCTGTGATCCCTTAATTCCATATGATCTCCTTGTGATTTTAATTCTCAGGCAGGAACATATGGGAGAAGACAGCTCTTCAGATACCCTGGTCCCAAGCCATGTAAGGCTTTAAAGGTCAAAACAAACAAATACAATTAGACTCAGGTCTGGATTGGTAGCCAGTGTAGTTGCTGTAGTACTGGAGGCATAGGCTCCCAATAGCTGGCCTTGACCAGCAGTCTAGCTGCAGCATTCTGCATTAGCTGCATCCTCCTGAGGAGGAAAAGAGATAATGTGATCTGAGATAGGCTTGCATCTGCAAGTTCAGTTCCAGCCTAAGAAGATGGCTTTGAATGGTGTATACCTGAACATATGTATTAGTAGCTTTTAAACTAAATCTAGCTAAGAATGGAAAAGTTAATCCTGTATGTTTTACAAAAGGAGACCTAATGGCTCAGTGGATGTAAGAAATCTGCTCCACAACTGATAACCTATGTACTCCTTGTTCAGCATACACTGTGGCTTTTTCACCTCTATGGAAAAATCACAAACTCAAAATCTGTGCTTTTCTAGTGGCTACTATTTCCCATAAGATGTCTCTGTATATACACTTATCTCCTTGTTGCACTGACTCTGTTCGAAAAAGAAGACATTTATTGTAACAGCTAGGGTATCTTTGCCATGCTCCTTCAACAAAGGGACAGAGACGCTTTAGACACAGTCATGCTTTGCCAGTTCCACAGGAAGTTAAGCAGTGTTATCTTTGCTTGCAGGGGGAACATTCTCAATTATGGTATTTAAAATCAGGTGACAACAGATGCATTTCTTATATAGATATTTTGGAGGCAGCAAGGCATTGCCAAGATAATTAGTGTCACCTGAACAACAGAAAATATAAACAGAAGACTGTATTGCGTTAGGACAGCCGGTCAAGAAAAGAAAGCCCTTTGTATCCTAAAGGATCAGCAGAGAGGTTGAAACCCCTCCATAAATTTGTTCAAGACTGATCTTGTGCATTTACCATGCGAAATTCTGCAGCCCTTGGTGGTGATTTCCAGCCAAAATGCTACTAATCCAGATCTGACACATTTGTATATATTGTGGGTTTAATCCGGCAATTTGTGGGTACAACAATCATGCATCCAGAACCTGACAAAGGTTAGTCAACCTTGCATCATCCTGCACATTAGGGTTGCATCACCCTTAACCAGCTAAGAATCATACATACGCTATACCTTCAAAATCATATTGCACACCAATCAATTTGTTCATTCAGACCATATGGGGTTAAAGTTTTAAGGGCATGAATCCAGAACAGTTCTCTTTTTTTCAATTGCTGAGTCATCTGCAGCTGGTTGCAAGGTCAAACGTACTCAAGAGCAAAAAAAGAAAAGTCTCTGTCATAGTGACCTGCTGTAGCAAAATGCTCAGTCAGGGGTGCGTTCTGTCTCCTTCTTCTAATGCAACTTCTGTGTTCTGTGATTCTGGTCTTTAATGGCCTTGAAGTACACCCGATGTATTTTTTTGACACCCACAGATGATACAGTAAATAAGGCCCTTTGAGTTACAATTAAAAAATGATCTAATAGAGTACTTTCTCTTTCTATCTGAATCATAGACACTATTAATACGTAACATCAAATTACAGACCTCACATCCTCCACAAGGAAAGTTGCCAGCTGGCAAGAACTGAGAACCACTTGGCATGTGATTGCACTATTAGAGGCCTCATTTATTTTTTACTCTGTGCCTGATGGTTTATCTTGAAAGTGAGTCAGTGGTATATATTTATTTATTGGCAATATATATTTACAGTCTATTTATTTGTTTTAATACGTGTGTTTAATTTTCCAATTTTTATCTTTTACAGCAACTTGCTTCTGGTCCTTATTGAATTTATGCTTTGTATTTACATGATTGTACTATATTTTTATAATAGCCAATATGTTCCTCACCATTGACCTCTGAGGAATGGTGGCTGAAATGCGTCAGGTCAGATTTATAAGCCCTTGTGTTTTATCGTTTGTTATTTATACATAGCATGTGATTGGGCCCTTATATAATTTTAAATTTGTGATTAATAAATACGTGTATTTTTATATATTTCCTTAATTAAGTTTTTAATATTGGCCCCCTTTCTTACATTTGACTAACCTTTGTTAGGTTCTGGATTCTAGATTTTAGGTTCAATTTTTGTTCCCTTAACATTTTTGTCCTTGTACAACAATTATGCAACACCACTGTTTCTTTTCTCCTGGAGCCATTTGTGATTCTGGAGAAGTTTATTGCCAGAGTGAGGGACCTGAGTGTCCTAATAGCCGTATAGGTCAGGCAGCTGTAGTGGAAGTGGTCAAAATTGCCGGTGGGCAGATCCCAAGCCATCAGTGGTTTCAACAGGCAGTTAACAGAATCCAACTCTGTAGATGCACTGAATCTGAACTGAATTATTGCTGACATTTAAAAATGGTCAGAAATATTCCCATCAGCTAGTTGTTCTGATGCCTCATTTTTAGTTTCATTTCCCTGAGCAATGGCATGTGGTATTGGCAGTGAAGGAAGGGAGTGGATCCGCAGATGCGTCCAACGAAAGCAGTTAGCCAAGGCCAACTGGGGAATAAAGACAGAGGTGGTTATTGCTTTCCTCCATCCCTGCGATAGGTAGCTCACCTGCATGCTGTAGGAGAGAAAACAGAGACAAGCTAAAGCAAGCCAGCCTGGCATGCAAGGGACAAAAAAGCATCGGCATCACTCCTTGTATGCACAGGAGGTGACGTCAGGAGGTGATTGCCAGTGAGGGCCCCCACTGCCCTGTAAGCCCCCCCTCCCCTTGTTGGTTGCCATGGGGAGACCTAACAACCCTATCTCCCATGTGCAGACGTGGGGGTGGGGATAGAGGCAGCAGGTTGGATTCCACAAAGTGTTTCTGGCTGATCCATCAATGGAGTGTAGCTTCTTCAATCTCTCCTCCTGCTGCAGCCCAGAATATCCCCCTGAAATGTTGCTGGGAAGGGGAGCCCTGCCTCCTGGGAACAGCATTTCAGGGAACATTTTGGGCTGTAGCCAAAGAGGGGGGATGAGGAAGCCGTATTATGTTGACTGGGAATTTTCTATTAACAGAAACAGCCCTGAAGCTAGGATCTCTCTCATGTGTAAAAAAACAAATATGACCTATCTTGGGGGGGGGGTGTAGAGAAGCTAGTCGTCATAAATAATCAGATTGTTTTGCTGTGCAAGAAGAAGGTTCTGGTGAGATTTTTTTAGACAGCTATAGTTTACTTAAGTGAGAGTTATTGATCTGGAGATTATACTTGCTGATATTTCAGAATCATGAACTCAGAAAACTTACTTTATGTTATGAAGCTAAACTAACCAATTCAATGAGCTACACTCTTTAGAAACATTTCCCAACAGCTATATAGAGATGTTCACAGTAAAATATACATGAATGGATCAATACAGGGGTTACATTCTTTTCCAGTTTCTGACCAGTTCATATTTATCCTCTGAATTGCTCCAAACAACCATGCAATCTTTAAATCTTTAGATGGCATAATTCGCACAAAAAAATTCAACACCAGCACATATTCATTCACCAGTCTAGTTTCCACCAGTCTGCTTTTTCAGACTATGAAGAAATCCCTCTTCCTTGCATGACATATAGAGTTGTCAACTCCATCTTGGGAAATTCCTGGATATTTGGGGGTAGTGCCTGAGGAGACCAGAGTTTCAGGATGGGAAGGAATATGGCAGGGATGTGATTCCATAGAGTTTGCCTATGAAGCTGCTACTTTCTCCAGGGAACTGATCTTTGTGTTCTGGAAATTAGTTGTAATTCTGGGAGAACTTCAGGCCCCACCTGGAAGTTGGCAAGCCTACTGACATTTTATTTGCATCACACAACATTTCTCATCCCAAACATCCTGAATGGCTTGAAAATGGAATTAGATTCCAAAGTTGCGCTGGTTAAGGAGAAGGACATTTGCACACAAGAGTTGAAAGAAAGAGACCAACATAGGTATTTGGTATAAACTAAAGGACAGCTTTATTTTAACTTTCAGTTTAACTTGAATCAGCTGTAACTGGCAAGGGCTGCAACTCATGTCAGGCAAAAGGATCCCTTGATCCCTTTCCTGACCTTGAACGGTTTGAACCACCAAGCCAACCAGTACACCCATGCATAATCTTATAAACCTCTATCATGTCACCCCTCAGCCGTCATTTCTCCAAGCTAAAGAGCCCCAAGCACTTTAACCTTTCTTCATAGGGCAAGTGTTCCAACTCTTTTATTATCCTAGTTGCCCTTTTCTGCACTTTTTCCAAAGCTATAATATCCTTTTTAGGGTGTGGTGACCAGAACTGTACACAGTATTCCAAATGATGTTGCACCATTGATTTATATAGGGGCATTATGATATTGGCTGATCGGTTTTCAATTCCCTTCCTAATAATCCCCAGCATAGCACTGGCCTCTTTTATTGCAGTCACATACTGTCTCGATATTTTCAGTGAGTTATCTACTATGACTCCAAGATCTCTCTCTTGGTCAGTCTCTGCCAGTTCGGACCCCATCAATGTGTATTTTTTGTTAGGATTTTTGGCTCCAATGTGCATCACTTTGTACTTGGCCACATTGAACCCCATTTGCCATGTTGATGCCCACTCACCAATCCTCAACAGATCCCTTTGGAGTGCCTCACAATCCTCTCTGGTTTTCACCACCCTGAACAACTTCGTGTCATCTGCAAATTTAGCCACTTCACTGCTTACTCCCAACTCCAAATCATTAATGAACAAGTTAAAAAGCATCGGACCGAGTACTGATCCCTGCAGTACCCCATTGCTTGTCAGCTTCCTCCACAGATTTGTCGGCCCAAATGGCTGCTCAGGCAGCCTTGGGCAGTGGACTGGCCTTGCCTGTGAGGTAAGTTAGGCTGAAAAACACTGACTGGGCCCAGATCACCCCGTGAGCTTCACAGCTGAGCGGGGATTTCAATCGGAGTCTCTCAGGTACTGCTCTAATCACAGGAGCAGCTCCTACCCAATATTCTTCTGTGAGCCAGGGATACAAATAAACAAATAAAATACAGCTTGCACAATGTTAATTAGCCTGTGGTGCAATGAATCTCCCATAAAACAGAGTATTTATTAGAATTTAGAGAGAAGTGGTATTCATGGGGTGTGGATACTGGAGACAAACATGATTTTAATGTGCATTTCCAGCCTCATTCCATCATGCTTGAGGCATCAACTGATGCTGCTTGCCAAGGTGAAAATAAAATATGAGCACAGGGTGTATAATTACGGAGCTGGTACTTGGTTATCGTGAACTCCTTTTTGCTCAGAAAGACTGGATAATGAGGATTAATGTGACATGGGGCTGCTGTGGGTGAAAAAATGTTAGTATCTATAAAAAACCAGGATCTCTGAGGTACACGGCAAACGAGCAGTGTTATTGACCCTTTTTGAGGAATAAGCAGCATGAAGTTAGCAGCACACTGCCCACCATTTGGCATACATTTTGTATGTTGGATGGAAGCAGATGCAAGCAGAATTTTCCTTGCATGGCTGAACAATAGAAGAATAAGCTTGTAATATTTCCCTATGACAGAAAGGGAAGGGTTCCATCCCACCCGAGGATCTTCTTTCCATTAAACAGATCATAATTTCTATTCCTAAGGAAAAGTATAATTTAATAATGCAAAGAATCGATGCTGTGAATACACATGGCGTACAAAATTTTTGCATAGCATAATTTGTAGACTGAAAGGAGTGCTTTCACATGACCATCCCCCCCACCCTGAGGCTGGCTTCATATTGTCAGAATTCACAATCCATGCAGCAGCCTGCCAACCATATGATGGATAAATGCTCATAATCATTCTGCCAGTGGCAAATCATTATAATTTTACTTCCAGAGAAAGAATCCTTCAGGTCATCCAGTTCTCGAACAACTGGTGGAAGTAAGGTAGGTACTGTGGAATATCAGCAGATCATTGTCAAAAGAAAAGTTGTTTATATACAGGCACAAATATTTTCTAAGGTGGGGTTTTTTTGCCATCAGGTCACGGCAGACGTTTGGCGACCCAATGGAGCTTCTGAGGCGAGAGGTTCAGAGGTGGTTTGCCATTGCCTTCCTTCGTGTCATGAACCTGCCATTCCTTGGTGGTCTCCTCTCCAAATAATGACTGGGGCCAACCCTGCTTAGCTTCTGAGATCAGACAAGGTCAGGCTAGCCTGGCTATCCAGGTCAAGGAAGCAGTGTACTCCTCACCACGTGGATTGTCATATGAAAAGCTTCATCCAGTTTGGTGTAGTCGCTAAGAGCATGGACTCTGACCTGGGAGAACTGGGTTTGATTCCCTGCTCCTTCACATGCAGTTGCTGGTGTGACCTTGGGTCTGTCACAAGCAGTGCTCCCTCTAAGCTGAGTTAGTGTGAGCTAGCTCACAGTTTTTAGCCTCTGGCTCACACATTTTTGCCTTCGCTCAGGAAGGATGGATCCAGAGCAAACTCATTTATGCAGTAGCCAAATCGCTCGCTCGGAACTTTAATGGCAGTAGCTCACAGAGTAGAATTTCTGCTCACAAGATGCCACAGCTTAGAGGGAGCATTGGTTACAAGTTCTCTCAGAGCTGTTCTCTCAAGAGCAGTTCTCTCAAAAGCTCTCTCAGCCCCACCTACCTCACAGGGTGTCTGTTGTGGGGAGGGGAAGGGAAAGGAGACAGAAAACCACTCTGAGACTCTGAGAGATGGGTGGGGTATAAATCCAGTTTCTTCTTCTCTTCTTTTTCTTCAACCTACAGAATGGAATATGAGACCCTGAAATGAGGAACAAAATAAAAAAGACATTTCCCCCTTGTACAGAAAGTGAATACATCTATGTCATTCACGTGATTATTTATTCAATATGCAGTAAGTACAAAAAAAGTATCAATTACTGACATACTCAAGCAGACCTATGATGCAAAAGACAGATCCTGAGGAACAAGTACTGAAGTCTAGTTGCTTTAGGAAAGGTACTCAGAGCCAGCATAAGCAGCGTGGTATGCTTCTAACCCCCTTCAGTGGACTCAGAAGGGTGTAACTCTGCTTAGGATGGCACTGTTAGACTTCAGTTGGACCTCCAACTAATCTCATGACATTCCATCAGATCTTAGCTAGACTTTTGATGATGATGGGGCCTAAGGGTCCACAAGAAAAGAGAATCAAGACAGAGCAATCAGAAACCTAAATATTCAATATGTTAACATGATTTCATTGCATTAAATATTTATAAAATAAAAGATTGATTTTATAAAATTTAAAATTACAGCTTGTCAGATTATCTGTTGCTTGAACATGGGAAGGCACGTTCATTTCCTTCAGCTACAAAAGTGCTTGCATCTTTTTCTTCATCTTTCTTTTGTTAAAAAAAAAACAAAACAAACAATGAAAGCTGAACTTTTAGGGAAAGAGCCTGGAATATCCTTAAGGACCTGTGCTTACAGGTCTGTTTCACCTTGCTATTCACCTGTTTCATCTGTTTTTGCCCTCTCACTCCAGTGCAGTTCTTCTCAGAGTTATACCCTTCAAAGTCCACTGAAGGTTGCCATTCTTGCTGTTCCATATTTTCATCAACTTGACAGATTACAACAATGGAGGTAACTATTTATAATTGCCTCAGGATGTAATATTTATTCTTCAGTTGGCATTGTAATTATTTAGCTGTTTTTGCATGTGTCTCCTTAATGGCCACTAACACCTTATGGGAAGAAGGGTGCTTAGGACTGCAGTGGATGAAAGCTGTTATCCACTGGCTGCCTGATTACTGTGAATGTTATTTATCATTATGCTTTGACCTAGAGGGACACAACTGAAGGGAGTTAGGGCCTATTTTTTAAAAAAGCTGTAGATGTTTAGTCAATGAGAACTACTTGCCAAGAGAGAAGTTGCAGATCACAACTTGGAGAAGGTGATGTCCATTACTTGAGGTATATGTATAGAAAAACAGCAACCAGGAGTTAGAATAGAGTTCAATACCTCCTGGTGCATGGAAGTAGTATTATTAAGACTACAATCTGGGATTGACAAGCCATGCCTTACAACTAGTGAGATGGGGGGGCATAGAAGGGGGACCTGTGGCACTGTGGTATTGATGTCATGTCATTCTAGGAATCACCAGTAGCCATAGAGTTTCCAGCATTTCCTAGATCTATGTGACATCACTTCTGAATTTTTCCTGGAAGTAACCTCATGCCACATGTGATACTAGCATTTAATTTTTCTTCTTCCACTGCCGCTCTGATGGGCATCAAGGGGTGTCAACTCTAGTGTCATGCCATGGCACTGAAATGAGTGTAAGGCTTTGGGGTGATGAGGACTTGGTAACCGCCCATGTACTTATTCAGGTTGCTAGGCTGAGCCTGGTAACCAATGGAAGTGTTGGGGACAATGGGGTTGACTACATCACCATCACTATGTCACTTCTGGGGAAAACACAGACATGATGTTGGGTAGCTCTAGGAAACATTGGAAACACTATGGTGAAACCATAGACATTCTGGTGATTCCTAGAGCCACCCTATATCACTTTCAGGTAGGGCTGCCAACCTCCAGGTGGTCAAAAACAAAACCCAAGAGCAGCACAGAAGAAGTATGCAGAACAAAGGAAATAATCTGTGCTCAACAATAAGCAACCACAAGTCTTAAACAATTGTATCAAAATGTAATAAGGCAGCAAAAAATGTTATAGGCTCAAAGTGGAAAGATGAGAACCCTCCCACAGTTCAATGTTGGTATATAAAGTTATGGGATTACTTTATTATGGACAAAATATCAGATGACATACAGAATTCAGATTCACAGGCAGAAGATTCATATATTGTTAAAAAATGGGCTTCCTTCGTGAAGTGAAAGTTTTAAAATCAAGATTCTATTCATAACGTTTTAATGGTTAATTTTATTGCATCAATGGTGACAGAATAATAGTTTTTCTGAGCAGCTACACTGGTTAAGAATGTTTGTTTTAATTGTTAATATAGCTGAAATGTTTTTGAAATTGTATAGTTTATATACTTGTGTTAATTGTTTGATTACTGTAACTTCTAACTTTACATTTAAATAAAAAATATTTAAAATGTAATAAGGATATAATAAAGAGGACACAGTCCAACGTAATGCAAATATAATGACATTAAATATGACAAGGCATGTTTTACATATCATAGGACATAGCTTTATTGAAACTTTATCAACTCATACATCAGAAACTCCAATAATATGAAACACAATCTCCCAGTTTAAATAGTCCCACAGGAGTTTAAGGATTCACTTCTTGAAGAATATTGGAGGAACCTACATTAGTTCATCCTCCAGGCTCCAGTGAATCCTTGAACTCCTGTGGGGCTATTAAAACTGGGAGATTGTGATCCATATTATTGGAGTTTCTGGTGTATGAGTAAAGTTTAAATTCATCTTCATCTTGTGGTATGTAAAACAAGCCTTGTTATATTTAATTTCATTATATTTGTATTACATTGGACTGTGCCCTCTTTATTATATCTTTATTACATTTTGTTACAATTGTTTAAGACTTGTGTTTGTTTATTGTTGAGCACAGATTGTTTCCTTTGTTTTGCAAACCTCCAGGTGGTGGCTGGAGATGTCCTGGGATTACAGCTGATCTCCAGGCAATAGATATCACTTCACCTGGAGAAAATGGCTGCTCTGGAAGGTAGACTCTATGGTATTTTATCCTGCGGAGGTTTCTCCTCTCCCCAAACCCTACCTTCTCCAGGCCATGTATTTCTCAACCTGAAACTAATGGAATAACATTGCCAGTGTTGCCATTTTTAAAACATTTTTCCCACTCCTTCTCAGAGTGGTGGTGAGAACAGAGGGCTGCCAGTGGGAGACCTCCTTCCATAGTGGGAGGCCTGGCACTTATGCCCCCTTATAAAATTTCTGGCTATAGGCCTCAGTGCAGGCTCTCTCTCTCTCTCTCTCTCTCTCTCTCTGGAAATGATAGTGTCAGAACTGCTCCATTGTTGGTTATGTCATTACCTGTACTCTACTTGGATAATCATAAATTCAGCCAATACTACAAACGTTTTATACGTCTACAGTGTCTTTGCATTCAAAGAATGCTAAACCTTAGCAGTGCTTCCCCTGATACTTTTCATTACTCTGGAAAGTCGGGCACATTAACAATCTGAGTGCAACATGGTGAGAATCTTCATTATAGGGATCCCCAAAAAGAGCCAATATATCCCTTGAGTGATTTGCTGTGCCCTCTAAACTAATTGACTTAAATGGGTTTAAAAGGGTGTAACTCTGCCTTTCTGTGTAATGTACTTGCCAAATTAGTCACCGATCCTTTACAAGAGAATGCCATAACATGAGTTCATTGCTTTTAATTTTTTCCTATATTTTAAAGCAGAGTTCTTCAAACCATGAGTCATGATTCTCAAGTGGGCTGCATTCCGAGTAGGGATGGGCACGAAATGGGAAACTGCAGTTCGGTTAGTGGTTCAGGGCATGCCTGGTTTGTGAACCATGAACTGTCACAAACTTTTGGTTTGTGATGTGGTAGAATGCCCCTGGCACTCTAGGGACACCAATCTTGCAGGGGATCTCCAGCTGACTCTCCTCTATGTGTCCTCCAAGTTTGGTGAGGATTGAATTTATGAAGTACAAGTTATGGCCCCCAAAGAAGGTGCCCCATCCTCTATTGTTTCCAATGGACTAAGGTCAAACCAGAGAATCTCTCAGTAGAAACTATAGGTGGGGAGGCATTTTTGCAAGCCCAGCAGAACTAGTGCAGTGTACTAGTGCCCAGTAGAGGGATGTACTTAAAGGAATGACAGGATTGCCTATTGTAAACATTGGGAGAGGTTTGAAGGTCCATTGGAGATAATGGGAGCCAATAATGCCAATTGACTTGCATGGACTCAGTTGAAATACATTACAGCACAAAACACTTGCAGTGAAAAAGCTGAGTGGATTTTCAAGTAATGCCTCTGGGCTAAGAGAAACTGCTCTGGGAAACAGGTCTCAGAGTAGAAAGACAGTCCTCAGAAATAGAATTAGTGCTCAAGGACTGGAATGACAGCCCCCTAAGTGGAATGATGGTTCCTGGGAGAAGCAAAAGTGTTCCAGGACTGGAATGACAGCCCCACCCATTAGAATGATACCCCCTAGGAGTAGCCGAAGTGTCCTGGGACTGGAATGACAACCCTCCTCTTAGAATGACAGCCACTGATTCCTGATTGAAAAAAGAAATGACTATGCTCTGCTAAGCTTTTCTGCTTTCCACAAGTTCCCTACCTCTCAGACAGAAGGGAATTTCACATTACTGAGATTCTGCCGGATTGAAGCCGTTTCTGATTTGTCTTGAAGTAAACTGGTATAGGGCTGCCATTTCACACATGGCTTGACCTTACCGGAAAGGAGCCGAATCAGAAGCGGTTTGGCAATTCAGACTGCACCGCTTTGTTTTCCTGCCATTTCCCGCCGCACTTTTTTTTTTTTTTTAACATTCGCTTTAGAGCGCTATAGTGCTATAACGATGTAACGAAACCTTAAAACAGCGCCATAGCGACCCCATCGGAATGCCTGGACTCCACTGGGAGACTTGCAATGGCTACATCTGCCACCTGGAGACAAGTACCCCATTGGATAGAGGCTTCCGGTGGGACATCGGGGCACCAGTGATTGGAGAGAGATATGTTGCCAACCCAGCCTGATGAGCACCCATCCATGCCAAGAGGCAATTGGCTGGCACACAGCTGGACCCGGTATAAAGGGCAGAGAGGCAAACCCCTCATCTCTGTGGGTTGAAGTTGGTGAGTGGCAGGCTTGGCTGGTTAGAGTGCTTTTGTGTGACTGTGTGAGAGACTACTGAGCTCATAGTCATGGTCTCCATAACTACCTTGTTGCAACTGATCCTGGAGGTGTTGCAGATGATGATCAGCAGCACAGCAGCTTTGAATGAGGTGCTTATGCACTACCTCCATCTGTCCAGGAGGAGGGGGGGGGAGGAGAACTGACATGTCTGTCATGACCCATGCACCCTTCAGGTACAACCGAAGGGCATCTATCAGGGCATGGGCACCTGTCATTGCTGCCCATACAGTCCCTCGATGTTGGTGGGTGAAAGAGAGGAGTGCGGACTGGTGGAACAGCGATGTGATGGGCAGATGGATTGATGAAGATTGGCTCAAGAATTTCTGGATGTCTAGGGCAACCTTTTTTGAACTGGCTGGCACCCTGAGGCACCGCCTAGAGCGGCAGAACATGCACATTCGAGTCTCCATTCCAGTGGAGAAAAGGCTGGGCATCGCCTTATGGTACCTGGCCAATCAGGAATACTTCCGGAACCTCAAACAGCAGTTCAGTGTGGGCCTGTCAACCGGATTCCTTATTTGAAGGAGGTGTGTCTAGCAATTCTGGAGGAGCTCTTCAAAAAGAAGGTCTGCCTTGGCAATGAGGTTGGATCAGTGAGTACGGATTCTTTATTTTCAGGAGGAGTTCAGCGGGGTTCTTTTTACACAGATGCTTGCCAAGGGTTGTCTGTAGGTTCAGTAATAAACCAAGGGGTGGGAGAGAGGGACTAACTGTACTGGTGAGTGATCGTCTTGTAGTTCTGGAAGAACAACACTGTGATTTGGGTTCCACAGATTAATTAGACCTAAGTAACTCCCTGCTGTTTCCATTGATACTTACTCTCACTATTCTGTAATGGCATTTGTGCTACTGCAATGTGGATATGTGTCATATACCTAGTGGCCTTTGTTTGTTCCCCATTTCTATGTCTGTACTGAAGGTATTGTCACAAGTAGCAGGTAGCTAGTATTCCTGATATTAAATGGAAAACCTATTGCAGATATCACTGCTGTTCTTCCCATACAGATAATGGATGGATTCTCCAGACTGGGGTTTCCAAATTGCATCGGTGCACTCGATGGGACCCACATACTGGTGGCTCCCCCAGCTCATCGGGCACACATCTACAAAAACAGGAAAGGCGGTCACTCCATTCTGCTTCAGGGAGCGGTGGACAGCACAGGCCGTTTTATTGATGCTGAGATTGGCAGGTCAGGCAAGAGACATGATGCCAGTGTTTTCAGGGCATCTAAGCTCTGCAGGGCGATGGATGGTGGGGTGTTTGTCCCAGGGAACCCCACCATCACTGTGAATGGAGTGACTATCCCCCCACTGATGCTGGCTGATGGGGCTTATCCCATCAGAGGGTGGCTTATGACACCATTCAGAACCCCCACTGACCGGATGGAGAAACTTTTTAATAAGCGGCTGTCCAGGGCACGTATTGTGGTGGAGCATGCATTTGGAAGACTGAAATCTAGATGGAGATGCCTCAGTAAAAGATTATGTCTCCAGGAGAAGGACTTCACCCCCATCACTGCAGCATGTGTGGTTTTCCATAACATTTGTGAAGAAAAGGGACACTTTGCTGAGCCCCTGGGCTCAGGGGACATTCAAGTACTACCTGTCCCCCCCCCCGATCTACTATCTGATCGCAGATACACAGCACGGGGTCAAAGGGTGCGGGCTGCATTGATGACTGTGGTTTGTAACACTGAATAAAGTGCAGCTTCCTTTTGCACACTAAGACCGTTCCTTATGGTGGGTTTGGGTGGGTATGGGAATCCTAATTTGTCACTATCTGTTCTGAAATAAAAGTTTTGCCTTTTTGTTTCGCAATCATAAAACTCAGATTCTCCTGTGTGGTCTCAATTCTGCCCTGGTTTGCTAACAATCTTGGTGTTCTCTGGTCATTCCTGCCCAAAGTAATGGGGCAGGGGGTTAGGGGGGGGATTATCACACTACACTCCTCCTAGGAAATCACAGCAGAGATGCAAGAGGTATCATTGCACAGCAGAGGTTAAAACACATCAAGGGGGATATATCACTTACTGACAACCATGATTCACCTTTTGTAAAAAGTTTTAGTAGGTAGAACAGGAAAAGTAGAACAAAATGTCAACTGAATATAACAAGAAATATACAACTGTTGGAATAATAAACTATATACAAATATTAGTGGCCACCAGCATCCCCCTCTGGTGGGTTCACAGGAGGCCTGGCAGCACCCTCCAAGGCCTCTAGGCGCTGGTGTATGGCATCCCCTGTTAGGGGAAAGGCACAGTGGTTAGTTTATAGTGCTGGACTTTACGGTATTCCACCCGCCGTACCCTCTTTAAAGAAAACATGCATCTATTACTCACAGCTGGCCCGCATTTCCACGCGGAAGGGCTCCAGGACCGCCTCCACGTGCACATTCACCGGTGGCCATTCTCCCCCTTTTGAAAATACAGAGGTGATCAATAGATACATGAACACAGGGAGCTTCTTTGGTGCTTCCAATTCGCTTCCATCCTCTTAGAATGGAAGAGATTCCCATGGTGCACAGGCTTGGGTAGTATCACCTGACACCTTAGGACTGAACCTGGAACTTTCAGCATGGACTGAACAGGCTGTCCTAGCCTGCCATGCCACCTTCCCCTCACTTGTGAAGAAACGGGGACCCACCCTCAGCCCTGGGAGACTGAGCAGTCAGTCTGTAGCTCACAAGTCCATGTTTTCGCCTGCCCACACTGCCTGGTGGGGCTATTTCCCTTCGTAATTTAGTGCCACTGCTCACTGAATTCACACTGCCTTCCTAGAGGGACAGTGAGACCCCTCTGGCTGATTCCCCAACCTGGGAAAGTGGGTACCACAATCTTTGGGCACCCCCTGGAGAGTTGGCAACCACACTGGTTTGGGCCCATTTGGGTTCCCTGGCCTCCTTTTTGCCTCTGGTAATGTGCAGAGTAGGGAGGACCACGTGGTCAGGGCACATCAGGTCTTGTAACTAAAAAAAGGTTTATTTTAACTATATACAAGTTTGGCACAACAGGGCACAGAAAATAAACAGGATGAAATCACAACTCCTCTGTCCCTACACACACCCCTCTCTATCTCTTGGGGGCTGTGGGCCTCAGGGTGGGATTTGCTCTCCCCCTCCTTCTTGTTGTTGAGAAACTCCAGCCCTCCTCAGGACTGGTCACCTGTACTGCTGATGGATGCTTACCAAGCGCTGCAGCTCCCTGCGCAGGATCTTGTTCAGGCTTCTCTTGTACATCTGCATGGAAGACCAGTTCAGAGCAGTGAATTGAGTGACCAGTATTATTTTCCCCAGCTGTCCCATCCACCAACCTGCTGAAGATTTGCGTACCTTCAGCCACAGGCTCATCCTGTCCTGGGGGTGGGGGCCTCTGCAGCTGCTGCCTCCTCCTCTTCTTCCTCCTCTTGTGCCTGCTGCTCCTGCGACCTGTCCTCCCGTCATCCCCTACGGGCTGCTACAGAGGATTACAGAAATGGTATATGCAAATGAATTGAACCACCAGTTCTTATAGTTAAACCTTATAGTTTCCAGCCCTTTATAGTTCACTGCTTACTAGGGTTCAGCTGACCCAGCTGAGCTCTGAGAAGGAGCAAGGTGTTTGAGCTGCCAGAGGGGTGAGTGGTATTTTTATTTATTTACTTTCAGCTGAGGTGCTTTAGCTGAGAAGGTACTGTGTCAGGGACTGTATTTGGGAGTGTGTAGGTGAGTTGTAACGGACTCCTGACTGCTGGAGTAAGGGTGTGAAAGGGTCATTGTTTGCCTGTAATTAAGTGCTTGGGTGAAATTGAATAGCAGACTCCTGGCTGCTGGAGTTGGGGTGTGAAAGGGGCTTTGTTTGACCGTCATTAAGTGCCTTGGGTGATTTTGAGTAGCTGCTGGCCACTCCCTCTCCTGGGAGACAATTCCATTTAAGGCAGGAAGTTTGCAAGAGGCACGAGCCTCTGGCACGAGCCGAAGGGCGAGAGCCTTTGCCTGTGGCTCTTTGCCTAGGGGCTCTGTAAGAAGCCCAGGAAGAGCCAGAAAGCCAGGACCTTGGCTCCTTGGTAAGGTAAGTAGACTCCTACAACAGGAGCCATATAAATACAAAGGGTTTTAAAAGGGGGTTATAGAAAAGTATTTGTTTAAAAACAATTATGAAGCCAGAATGCCAGCAGGGGGTTGGGGGCTATCCAGTGTTTTGCATGGAGTGTCACATGTATGACTATCTGCCCACTGGTCAGAAGTCTTGGGTGTGTGCTCGGTGCAAGGAGCTCCTGGTTCTCAGGGAGCGAGTTTGCTCCCTTGAGGCCAAGGTGGCTGACCTGGAGAAGCAGGGACAGTCAGTTAGGTGCACGGGGAAGACTCTCGGGGACTTGTTAGATATGTCCCACTCTGGATCTGGCAGCCCGGCTGCTGCCAGGGAGCATGAGGGCCAAGGGGAAAAGGGGCACCATGCTGAGGATAAGGGGAATGTGCCCTCAGAAGGGACCTCTTCTTCAGCTGGTGAACGGGTATCCTTTTGTACCAAGGAACCGTCCCTGGGAAGGGTGGGAGGGGGGCTCTTGGTAGTTGGTGATTCGATCCTTAGGCAGGTAGACAGCTGGGTGGCGAACCCGCGTACTGACCGTATGGTGACTTGCCTGCCTGGTGCGAAGGTAGCGGACATTACGCGTGTTTTAGATAGGCTGGTAGATAGTGCTGGGGAGGAGCCAGTGGTCGTGGTGCACGTCGGCACCAACGATGTGGGGAAATGCAGTCGTGAGGTCCTGGAGGAGAAATTTAGGCTGCTGGGCAGGAAACTCAAGGCCAGGACCTCCAAGGTAGCCTTCTCGGAAGTGCTACCTGTTCCACGCGCAGGGCCGGAGAGACAGGCACAGATCAGGAGTCTCAATGCGTGGATGAGACGGTGGTGTAGGGGGAAGGGTTCAAGTTTGTTAGGCACTGGGATGCTTTTTGGGACAAGAGGGAGCTGTACAAAAGGGACGGTCTCCACTTGTCCCGAGAAGGAACCAGGCTGCTGGCGCTCAAAATCAAAAAGGTGGCAGAGCAGTTTTTAAACTGAATAATGGGGGAAAGCCGACAGGAGATGAAAAGTCTCTGGTTCGGGATGGCTCATCTCAAAGAGATGAAGGGGTAGCTATTACTTTTGTACAAGGAAATGGATTACAATTGTCCACTGAGACTGTGGCTAATGATAGGAACTGCCTGGCAAGGTCTCGAGGCAGCAAGAGGAAGGCTGTGGGCTTAACAAACGTGGGAAACTATAAGTGTTTATACACAAATGCTAGAAGTCTCCGAAGTAAAATCGGGGAGTTGGAATGCTTGGTGTTGGGGGGGAAATAGACTTTGTGGGTATTTCAGAAACTTGGTGGGATGAGGAAAATCAGTGGGATACGGTGATTCCTGGTTATAAATTATATCGGAAGGATAGGGGGGAAAGGGTTGGAGGTGGGGTGGCTCTGTATGTCAGAGAGGGTATACCGTCCAGTAAGATTGAGAGGGTAAGAGAATTGGATTCACTTCTGGAAATGCTATGGGTTGAAATAGTGGGTCCAAAAGGAGGCTTAACAGTGGGAGTTTGTTATCGCCCACCAGATCAAAAGATAGAGGAGGATTATAAAATGATGAATGAATTAAAGATAGCGGCTAGACGAAATAACTGTGTTGTAATAGGCGACTTTAACTACCCACACATTGATTGGGTCAATATGAGTTCTAGTAGGGAAAAAGAGATTGCGTTCTTAGACACTCTCAATGACTGTGCTGTGGAACAGATGGTCACAGATCCTACCAGGGGAGAGGCGATCCTGGATTTGGTCCTAAGTAACACCCAAGACCTGGTGAGAGATGTAAAAGTGATTGCACCACTTGGGAACAGTGACCATAATGTCATTGAGTTTAACATTTGTACAGATAGGGAGTTGCCCAAAAAGACTGACGCAACCACTTTTAACTTTTAAAGGGGTAACTTCTCTGGTATGAGGGGACATGTGAGGAAGAAATTGAAAGGAAGAGTGGAGAAGGTCAAAACCATTGGGGAAGCTTGGAGACTATTTAAAAAGACAATCCTAGAAGCTCAGAAAAAATATATACCGCAAGTTAGGAAAGGTACAAATAGGTATAGAAAAAAGCCTGCATGGTTAACTAATAAAGTAATGGAAGCTGTAAAAGGTAAGAAGGATTCCTTTAAGCGGTGGAAAGCTAGTCTTAGTGAGGTTGATAAAAGGGAACACAGACTATGGCAAATAAAATGCAAGTCTGTGATCAGGCAAGCAAAAAGGGAATATGAGGAGCATATCGCAAAAAACATAAAGACCAACAATAAAACTTTCTTCAAATACATTAGAAGTAGGAAGCCAGCCAGGGAGGCAGTGGGGCCCTTGGATGACCAAGGGGTAAAAGGAGTAGTGAAGGATGATAGGGAAATGGCTGAGAAGCTGAATGCATTTTTTGCCTCTGTCTTCACTGTGGAAGAGGAGAAGTGTTTGCCCACTCCAGAAGCACCGATTTCGGGAGGGGGTTTGAAAGACCTGAATCAGATTGCAGTAACAAGAGAGGAAGTCCTCCGACTGCTGGACAATTTAAAAACTAATAAATCACCAGGCCCGGATGGCATTCATCCGAGAGTTCTGAAAGAACTCAAATGTGAACTTGTGGATCTCCTGACAAAAATATGTAATCTTTCTTTAAAATCTGCCTCAATTCCTGAGGACTGGAAGGTAGCTAAAGTCACTCCCATCTTTAAAAAGGGCTCCAGGGGAGATCCAGGAAATTACAGGCCAGTCAGTCTGACATCGATACCGGGTAAGTTGGTGGAAACTGTTATTAAGGAAAGAATTAGTAGGCACATTGATGAACAAAAACTATTGAGGCAGACTCAGCATGGGTTCTGTAAGGGAAGATCTTGTCTCACTAACCTGTTAGTGTTTTTTGAGGGAGTGAACAAACATGTGGACAAGGGGGACCCAATAGATATTATTTACCTTGACTGCCGGAAAGCTTTTGATACAGTTCCTCATCAAAGGCTCCTAAGTAAGCTCAATAGTCATGGGATAAAAGGACAAGTCCTCTTGTGGATCAAAAATTGGCTTATAAATAGGAAACAGAGAATGAGTATAAATGGGAAACGTTCTCAGTGGAGGGTGGTAAGCAGTGGGGTACCACAGGGATCAGTACTCGGTCCGATGCTTTTTAACTTGTTTATTAACGATTTGGAATTGGGAGTGAGCAGTGATGTGGCTAAATTTGCAGATGACACAAAGTTGTTCAGGGTGGTGAAAACCAGGGAGGATTGTGAGGCACTCCAAAGGGATCTGTTGAGGATGGGTGAGTGGGCGTCAACGTGGCAAATGGGGTTCAATGTGGCCAAGTGCAAAGTGATGCACATTGGAGCCAAAAATCCTAAATATAAATACACGTTGATGGGGTCTGATCTGGCAGAGACGGACCAAGAGAGAGATCTTGGAGTCGTAGTGGATAACTCGCTGAAAATGTCTACACAATGTGTAGCTGCAATAAAGAAGGCCAACGCTATGCTGGGGATTATTAGGAAGGGAATTGATAACAAATCAGCCAGTATCATCATGCCCCTGTATAAATCATTGGTGCGACCTCATTTGGAATACTGTGTACAGTTCTGGTCACCACATCTCAAAAAGGATATTATAGCATTGGAAAAAGTGCAGAGAAGGGCAACTAGAATGATAAAAGGGTTGGAACACCTTCCCTATGAAGAAAGGTTAAAATGCTTGGGGCTCTTTAGCTTGGAGAAACGACGGCTGAGAGGTGACATGATCGAGGTTTATAAGATTATGAATGGGATTGAGCAGGTTGAGAAAGAAGTACTTTTCTCCCTTTCTCACAATACAAGAACTCGTGGGCACTCTATGAAATTGCTGAGCAGTCGGGTTAGAACAGATAAAAGGAAATACTTCTTCACCCAAAGAGTGATTAACATATGGAATTCACTGCCACAGGAGGTCGTGGCAGCTGCAAGCATGGTCAGTTTCAAGAGGAAATTAGATAAACATATGGAGCAGAAGTCCACCAGTGGCTATTAGCCACAGGGTATAGATGGGAACTCTCAGTCTGGGGCAGGTGATGCACTCTATTCTTGTTGCTGGAGGGGGCAGCAGTGGGAGGGCTTCTGGTGCCCTGGCCCCACTGCTGGACCTCCTGATGGCACCTGGTATATTTTGGCCGCTGTGTGACAGAGTGTTGGACTAGATGGGCCATTGGCCTGATTCAACATTGGCTTCTCTTATGTTCTTATGTTCTTATGTTCTTAGGGTTGCCATCTGGTTTTGGAAATTTTTCATACATGTCATTTCAATTCAGGTGGGGTACCTGTTCTGAAGCAGCAAAACAAATCTTGAGTCCAGTGGGACCTTTGAGACCCACAAAGATTTAGTTGAGGTAGAAGCTTTTGTGTGCATGCACATTTCACTGTATCTGAGGAAGTGTGCATGCACACAAAAGCTTCTACCTCAACTAAATCTTTGTGGGTCTGAAAGGTCCCACTGGACTCAAGATTAGCACTGCACTTTTATTGTTTGTTTACTAATTGTACAAGATCAAGGGAAATGCAGGCATTTACATATGTTCACTGGATGGACTCCCAGTGATGTCCCTGGTCTGCCCAGGCTCCAGCACAAATTCTCCAGCAGATTATCCCCCCCTCCAAACTACATGGGATCAAGGGTTCTGGATCCCCCCCCCCTTAAGGCACTCTTGCATTTTAGGGAATGGGGAAAGGACAAGAGATACATTTGGGGTGGGGGGCATACTTACAAGCGTGCCTTCTATGGGACCAATGAGGCCGGTCTGCCTGGTCCCAGAGTTCAGTCAGGAGTGCAAAGTATGGTGGCCTGGCTCTGGTTGGGGGGAAGCCCCTCCAGGCCTCTAGGGCATTATAGAAGTCTCCCTTCACTCTTTTGAATTTAGAACGGCACTGAAGTGCCGTTCTGTGGTAGCCCCTGGCCTCCAGTGACACAGACACCCTGGAGAACAGCCTTATGTTCTCCTCGTGGGTGCTGTGCATAAGGCTGGAGCCTAGGCGTCCAGTGATCAGGATCTGGAGCATTGTCTCCACCTCTTCATCGCTCCAAAAAGCGCCTCTCTGTCGGCGGGCTGCCATAGTTCTTCAAGGCACGTTAGCAGTAAATGTTTAAAAAAGGGAACATGAGTTTCGCTACTGCGTTTTTTTGCTATCGCGATGTTTCGCGATAGCGTCATAGCGCTCCTATTGGCCACGTGTGGAATCACGCGGTTTTATTGGAAGATTTAAAAACAGAGAGTGAAAGTGTGGGAACGCACGGTTGGAGAGCATTTCTTGAAAAGTGGACAGCCTGCTTTTGCTTTTTCAAGCCCCAAGTCCTTCCAGATTTGCAAAGAGGATCTTCCTTCTGATGACCAGCATTTAGGGATTGACATGACTAGTAATACTAGGTGCGGCGTGGGTGGGATTGGCAGTGCATAAGACCGTGGGATCTCAGAGGCTTGGCTGGGTCAGGGCTGGTTAGACCAGCCAGGAAGTCCAGGGGTGCTGTGTAGAGGCAGGCAATGCCAAACCACCTCTGTCTGTTTCTTTCCTTGAAAACCCTACAGAGTCCCCCAGTAGTCACCTCAGCCAGTGTCCACTCTAAGCTGAGTTAGTGTGAGCTAGCTCACAGTTTTGTAAGCCTCTGGCTGACACATTTCTGTCTCAGCTCAGGAAGGATGACTCCAGAGCAAACTTAATTTATTCAGCAGCCCAATTGCTCGCTTGCAACTTTAATGCCAATAAGCTCACAAAGCTGATTTTTTGCTCACAGGTCTCCACGGCTTAGAGGGAGCAATGGAGGACTCCATTGAAATCCCTGTTCTCCCCAGGCTCATTCCCAATATCTCCTGGAGTTACCCAACTAGGAGCTGGCAGCCCACCCCCCCATGACTCTCATCAGATGTAAACATGTTTTAGTTAGTATTTCCATGCAAAACCATCGAGGGCTCCTCAAGTTATGTCTCACTAAGGACAGGAATTGATTCTAAACCTTTAACTATACAACCCAGTCTGATAAACCTCCCCACCTAAATGCAGTGGTGTAGCCAGGAATGACCAGGCAACCTTCTGATATTTCATGTTGTATATAGATCTGATTTTGACATTTTGATATTTCTTGTTCCAATAGGTGAATGTTTTTTTAAAAAGTTGTCAACAAATGATATATCCCTTGATATGTCTCTCTCTGCTGTGATTTCTTAGATAACCCCACCCCATCCCCCACCAGTGTTCCCTCTAAGCTGACTTAGTGTGCGCTAGCTCACAGGTTTTTTACCTTTGAGCTCACACATTTTTGCCTAAGCTCAGGAAGGAGGGCTCCAGAGCAAACCAATTTATGCAGTAGCCAAATTGCTCACTCACAATTTTGATGCCAGTAAGCTCACAAAGTAGGATTTCTGCTCACAGGACTCCAGAGCTTAGCGGGAGCATTGCCTCACCGCCCCATTACTTTGGGCAGGAATGATCAGATAACCCCAGATTGTTAACATATTAGGGCAGAGGAAAAAAAAACCCCACACACCAGGGCAGAATTGAGACCACACAGGAGAGTCTTATGAGTGCAAAACAAGAAGGCAAACATTTATTTCAGAACAGATAGTGAAAAGTTAGGATTCCCATACCCACCCAACCACCCTTAGGAACTGAGTTAGTATGAACTGTTAGTATAAATGAAGCAACTCAACATTAAACTTTCTGAACAGAACAGATTAGTCATATTAGGGTGAAAGTCTCTCCCTTGGACACCCCGCACTTTTTCCCTTTTCCCCCTTCCACCCCCACGGTTCCCAGGTGCTGAGGTCTGTCTGTTCTGCAGCTCCCTCTCCAGCAGATCCGTGAGCCTAGAGAGAGTCTGGGAGCAGTTCCTTAGCACCTCATTGTGCTGTGTGATGGCTTCACGGAGCATCTCCCTGTCTTCCCTGCTCTCCAGCAACTCCTGCCTCCTCGCCTCCATATGCTCAGCATGGTGGCTGTCCATTTGCTGTAGCTGAGCAGCATGCTGCCTGTCCGACTGCTCCATTATTTTGTCTGCAACACCATACAGACCATAGAGTCGCTTCCTCCTTGCTGTTGTGAGCTGCCCGGGTTCCTCCTGTATGGCATGATGTTCGGGTGGAGAAGAGTTGCCACGATGAGAGGGACCTGGCTGCTCCTCCTCATCAGGGATGGTGTTTGGCACTGATGGGAAATAAAATATAACAGCAAAGTGAAAATTCCTATTTGTGAATGTCCCTGGCAAGCAGTGTTCTGCAGCAACATAACAGTGATTTATTCTGTTGGAATTATATACCCACCCTGTCCCCCAGGTTTGCATTACACCTGAGTTAGAATCAGTTAGAATTCCAATAAAATAAAAGTGCAATGTGCACCTTTTACTTCAAGGGAGGGCAATTGAGAGCAAATTTCTTGCTGACATGTAGGATTAAATCAAGACTCACCAATGAACTCCTCTGCCACTGTTTCCTCTGCCTCCTCTGCCTCCTCCAAGGGATCATCTATGAAAGTAACAAAATGCAAATGATTACACAGTCAGGTTAATCTCTGACCACACCAGCTATATACCAATAACAGTTTAATAGGCATACACTGACTCCAGTGGCACCTTTAGGACCAAAAAAGTTTATATCTATGCATAATCTTCTGTCTGTCCTTCATAGTCCTCTAACTTGAAGCATGTCTGAATTCTAACATGCTGCCTTGCCTCCCATCAAATACAATTGTGGCAGTGCCTGTTGGCATAGGTGAATCGATACAGTACAGAGTTTTTTGGGCAACCAAAAACCAAACGGTTCCTGCCTTTCTATCACTGCAAGAATACAGTTGGAGAAGAAAACGACATCCCTGTAAGGTAGACAGCACCCATAAACAAGGTCCATTTTCATAAGCCCCCAATTCAGAATTCTTGCAAACCACAGAGAGACCGAGACAAAACTAGAGAAGCAATAACTTTCATTCCACTTCACTGAAAGGTCCACCCAGCAATCAAGCAAGGAAGATCTGTACATGCATACTACAGTCATCTGTGCATCATCTTTGACAGTGAACTCACCCCCCCCCCATACCTTATATACATGACTTACCAGGTCTGATGTCCTCCGGATTCACTGTCTCCGGGCAAAAGAGGTCCTGTGAATGTCCTGCTGGCACCTCGTCTTGGAAGGTGATGGCACTTGCCACCTCCCCCCTTGGCCTCAGCAATCCTTCCCCTTTCAGGATCTGGTGAAGCTCCCTAAAATAGGGACAGGACATTCTCCTATTACCAGGCCTGGAATTCTGATCCAGAACCTGCCTGTATCTCATCCGCATTGCTTTTGTTTTATTGCGGCATTCCTCTGCTGTCCGGTCATGGCCACGTTTGGTCATTTCCAAAGAAATCTTTTGGAATACAGCATGATTCCTGTGATTAAACTTGAGCACATCCTGTATCCTGTCATCCCCCCACAATACAAGGAGGTCAAGAACCTCCTGCTCTGTCCAGGCTACCCCCCTTGTCGCACTCATCCTCCTTCTAATAGATCAGCAAAAACACTCTAACCAGCCAAGCCTGCCACTCACCAACTTCAACCCACAGAGATGAGGGGTTTGCCTCCCTGCCCTTTATACCGGGTCCAGCTGTGTGCCAGCCAATTGCCTCTTGGCATGGATGGGTGCTCATCAGACTGGGTTAGCAACATCTCTCTCTCCAATCACTGGTGCCCCGATGTCCCACCAGAAGCCTCTATCCAATGGGGTACTTGTCTCCAGGTGGCAATCTGACAACCCATCACCTTCCCTAACACTTCTTTGGGCATGGAAGGGTTGGCAACATCTCTCTCTCCAATCACTGGTGCCCCGATGTCCCGCCGGAAGCCTCTATCCAATGAGGTACTTGTCTCCAGGTGGCAGATGTAGCCATCGCAAGTCTCCTAGTGGAGTCCAGGCATTCCGATGGGATCGCTATGGTGCTGTTTTAAGGTTTCCTTACATCGTTATAGCGCTCTAAAGCGAACGTTCAAAAAAAAAAAAAAAAGCTGGCGATCGTGAAAAAAGGCAGGAAAAAAGCATATCGGGTCTGGGAGAAGAAACCGATGACTACTTAGAAGCGGTTGACAGGTAAAACGATTCAGCCCCATTTCCTGAACGGGACTGAAGCGTTTCTGTGTGAAATTACAAATATATTCCGGTAGGGAACCGGTTCTAAAATGGTTCTGTCTGAAATGCCAGACCAGAAACCGTTTGGGAACCGTTCCTCTTCTGGATTATATCCTCTGTCTGAAATTCCCTAGAGTCTCTCAGTAACTGCAAACAGCCAACAAAGGAGAGAGTGTGGAGGTGAGCTACAGTATATATAGCCTTCTGGTCCCATAGAACAGAATGAGAACTGTGTTACTAGCAGCCAGCAGTGACTGTTAAGCTTTGGAGGCACCCTAAAGATGTTTCCAAGGCTGGAGAATTCCGCCCCCGCTGTTGCTGGGAAGTCTGGAAAACAAGCTGATTGATCAGAGAGTCTGCAACATGTAGCCATCCATGAACCACCAACGAACCAAGCTAAAAGTTCGTGGCAATTTGTGATGATAGCGATGCTCACAAACATTGCTTTGCGAACCACGAACTGCCCCAAATTCATCACAAACTTTAGTTCATGAGCTGGTTCACACCCATTCCTCATCCCAAGCCCCTACAAATAGTGTGTAAGTGTTTCAGACTAGGATCTGGGAGGCCCAGGTTCAGATCCCCGCTTTTTCATGATGTGTCCTGGGTGACCTTGGGCTAGTCAGGCTCTCTCTCAGCCTAGCCTACCTGACAGAGTTGTTGTGAAGATAAAATGGAGGATGAGAGAACTATTGTGTAAGCTGCTCCCCACTGGGGAGAAAAGCAGGGTGTAAATAGACAAATAAATAAACAATAAAGCCACCATTTTGTTTGCCTCTATGAATGACCTACTGCTAGTGCCCTTGTGTGGACAGTGAACATTCTAAGAGGGGTAGCAGGATGTTGAACTGAGTTGAATACCTCCATTGCTATTCCTTGATTTGTTCCTCACTAAGTATCCCTCAGTGGGATGGTGGCATGGTATAACCAATCTTTTCAGATCAAATCTCGGAAGCTAAGCAGGGTGTTGCATCAGAGACCACCAAGGAAGACTGTGCAGAGGAATGCAATGACAAACCACTTCTGCTTCTCATGTGCCTTGAAAGCTCTTTGCTGGGGTTGGCATAAGTTGTTTGTAACTTGACAGCACTTATGTAAGTATATCTCCCAGTGCTCAGCTTGTGTATCCTGTCCTAGCTCTCTTGGCCTACTGCCCATAGCCCTGGACTTGACACCAGTGAGATCATGCCTCTGGCAAACCCTCTTCCTGTTACACAATGTCATACTTCTTCCTGTCACAACTCAGTGGGTCCCATGCTAAGTGGTTCTTCAGACTGAAAAGACTGAAGACCACTGGCTTAAAAATGAAACCTTGGGCTCCCCCTAGCTTGGCTGTCTGTGAATCCATTAACCATGTATGCGTCATCCTCTTTAGTTCATGGAGCAGCCCAGCCAATCAGGCAGCCACCAACCTGGAGGGGGGGGGGATTATTTTTATTTCTTCCCCAGACACCTATGAATGATGAATCTGTGGGCTTGAAAGTGTGCAACTTTATAACACCCAGTCAGTCCAGTATTGCATCTCTCTCTTCCCAATTGCAAAGAGTCAACAGGAGAGCACCATGCTCCATTAACTTGAGGAAGAAGCCACGTTAGTGAAACATTGCCTTTTGTTAATTAAGCCTCTTCCTGCTGGAGGAATGAAGAATCATTAACTGCTGATATTGCCCCAAGGGCATAGAGCTGCCTGTGATCTCCGGGGATGCTACAGATAAAAGGCTGTTTATTTTTGTAGCTTAGTTTATCCAATTATTTCAAGTAGAAAAATGCCCAAAGAGGATTAGTTGGAGTCAAACGAGGGAGCCATGGTGCAATTGCTGCCCTTTTGGGGTCAACCGTGAAATGGAGTGCTGTTTTCACCCCTAAAACCTTCCAATTCAATGAAGTGCGAATACTGCGAATACTGCTGCTAAAATTTTTTTTAAAAAAAATCTGTTTAGAAGACTAATGAGAATCCTTCTCTACATCCTACCAGATTTTGGGGAACTCATTTCCTTTAATGGATTTCAAGTTCTATGATGCATCAGTTCTTCCCAAATGCAAGTCAGTCTTCAGTTTCTTTGTGCACACTTTTAAATACGTTTCATATTCTACCAGTTTGTGGCAACTGGTTAGTCATCATTATCTTCCTCCTTCTTTTGGACGGGGGAAAACTGCTAAAAGATCACTTGAAATAGATTAAGATGAAAGCTCTTTGTAACCTTGCTATTTTAAATAACCTGTATTAAACATTTAGCAACCCTTTGGGCACAAAGGGATTGCTTTCCACATGAAGTGAACAAAGAAAGTTTGAGAGATCTGACTAGGACCCATAGGCTATAATTTAGCAGATTGGATCTACTGGAAGTGTGCTATGTGTGTAGCATGTAAGTTCTGGAATGGCTTTATATATCATGGCGTTTAAATCTAACTCTACTTGCATTGTGGCTGGATTGCCAGAGCAGGCCATGGCTTGAGTCCCAGCCTTTTTGCATTTATCTGTCTAGGGAATCCTCACCCTGAGCCGGGTGGCCCAGGCTAGGCCCATCTCCACAGATCTTGGCTGCCAAGCAGGGTCAGCCCTGGTTAGTATTTGGGTGGCAGATCATGAAGGGATTCCAGGTTTGCTATGCAGAGGAAGGCAATGACAAACCACCTCAGCTAGTCTCTTGCCTTGAAAACCCCCTATGAGGTTGCCATAAATCAGCTGTGTCTTGATATCACTTTGCACACAGAATCCTCATGTCGATGCAAATACTAGCCTAAATTTTGCCTGTCCTACACTGTGATGCCATGAAGTTTGCGGTGAACAGGTTCAGAAGGTGATCATACTGTGTTTGATAACTCTGATCACTTGGGAGCTGATCCTCAGAACTGTTCGGCTGGCCACCATCTGAGTTAAACAGCTAGTGAACACCTTTGCTACTGTGCAGTAGCTGTGGTGGTAGAGTTACACTGCCTTGCCTTGCCTTTCTGGCTCTTTTGCATCTGGACAGTTGGTGAAATTGTTTCTCCCCAGGGTCACCCAGGGATGGGTGGGTCAGTTAATTATATGATGTGAGAGGGGAGCTACCCATAAAGCTGTGCAACAATGCACATGTGTGGAAGAACCTTCACAATAAAGATTTAAATGAACAGCAAATAGTAAGATTTTTTTAAAACAACAACACCCAGAGTGTACAGTGCTGACTGACTCTTTGGCTTCCAGGTGGTATGCAGCAATTACAAGTCTGTGCAGGAGGAAGAAAACAGCACTCTCATGGGCTGTAAGAACATGCATGCATGAAACACTATGCTGTACTATACTGTTTGAGTATATGAAAAGTAACCCAATGAACAGGCTCAAACTACTTATGAACTGACGGATTATTGATGAAAAGTCAGCTCTCTGTTTACAAGTGGTGAAAAGAACGTGAGTCGAACCAATGGGTATTCAAGTATCCCCACTCCTGTCCCATTTCCTGTAATCACTATTTCTGCAGAACAGGAGAGGGGAACAAGTTATGAGGGGTGAACTGTCCCTTTTATTCACCAGTGGGCCACTGCCTTAAAGGAGCCATGCCACAGCAACTAGAGCTTTCAGCTGCAATGAAATTTGGTGTCTGCTCACCAGTTGCCTTCTCCCACGCTGGTGCTAGTTTGCAAGAGGAAGCAATGGCTGAGCTAATGCCCTCTGTTGGAGCCTCTGAGTTGAATGGCCTCTGCCAAACTGGCCTGTAGCCCCAGAGAGACCACTCTTTGGCTTGTTCCAGGGCCACTTCCTAGTCAAGATTTCCAAGATATAGGCAGACTTATCTGTGATCCTGTTAATACAACAAACAGCAGAGTTGCTGCAGGAGGCAGTTCTGGCAATTCATTATCCTCCAAGCAGAAGAGGCTGCGGTAGATGGATGCTCATAAGAATGTTGCAAGAGACCTCCCGGATTGGTCCATCAGTTCATCATTCTGTTTTTCACAGAAGGCCAATATACGAGGGATAGAGGCCAAGGCCTTCCCCTCATGGTGCCTTCTAGCACTGGTATTAAGAGGTTTACTATCTCTATATGTGGGAATTCTCTTTACTCACCATGGATATTAGCCATTAATGGGCCTATCCCCCCTGAATCTGTCTTATCGCCCTTCAAAGCCATCTGTTCTTGCATCCATCACTATGTCTACTGGCAGTGAGTTCCATCGTTTTATTACTTGCTGAGTAAAGAAAAATTCCTTTCGTCTGTCTTGAACCTATTACCTATCAACCTCATTGGGTGCCCCCAAATTCTAGTATTATGGAAGAGGACAAAAAAGCTGCTCTCTGTCAACTTTCTCCACCTCTTGCATAATGTTATAAACCTCTATCATGTCCTCAAGTCCCAGACTCTTCAGCCTTTCTTCAGAGGAAAGGTGCTCCAACCTCTTAATCATCCTTGTTGCTTTCTTCTGTAGTTTCCCCTTTTTGAAATATGCTCTGCACCCCTCTTGCCCCCGGAGATTGTTCACAGGTAACATGGAGGATTTGACTGTCCATCTTACTTTCTGCCAGAAAAATATGGTAACCATAAAATAAATGTGCCCTCTATATGAGGTCCTGCTGCCTATCAGAGTGAGCACCTTGAGCAGACAGACCAACAGGCATCTTGATGGATCAGCATCCAATGAAGAGATATCTAGCCCACAAACGTTATGCCATAATAAATCAACCTTTTTTTTTATAGATGGATCATTCAATAGCCAATGTATTGTAAACGAATAAATGTGGTCCAGGTTAGCCTGATCTTGTCAGATCTTGGTTGCTAAGCAGAGTTGACCCTGGTTAGTATTTGGTTGGGAGACCACCAAGGGTTTAGGCACTGGCAAGCCATCTCTGTTCATCTCTTGCCTTGAAAACCCCACAAAGGGTCACCATAATTCAGGTAAATTTACAAACATTCAAGCCATTTCTGGAACTATGCTATGATGTTTATATAACATTTCAGCTTTAAAAGAAGGAAATCCCTCTGGAGCATTTCCAATACAATCCCTTTCAAATTTTTTAATTACAGACTGCTTGCATAAATCATGGAAAATGAAAGCTTGCTTCTGTTCCTTTGTTTTCTAAATAGCTATATCTTCTCTCTCTCTCTCCCCACCCCCGCTTCTCTGTGTCAATCTCTCTCCATTTTATATGGTGCTATTTAATTTTCAGGCTCAGAGGCAGCATGGGAATGAAGCCAGAAAGAAAACCTGCTATAGTGTTTTCTGTATCTTTTATGCCCTTGGAGCTATTAATTTAAAAAGGCCATACACTGCCCAGGTTATGGACATGACTCATTTGAAATCTGTTGGAGTTTCTTCTGTTAACAGTGAATCGAGGGCAATGTGAGATCTCAAATGCTATCCCACAGTGCACCATAAATAGACAGTTTTGAAATGATGAATATGAAAAGATGTAGATTTTCCCCCCCAGACCTGTATTTTAGAACAACACAGACATATATGATCACTTGATGTTTTGAGATATGACATATCCTAGCAACACTTTCTTGGAAATTGGCCTGGGTTCACACTATGATATTGGAAAACAAGTTAGTTCAGAAGATGTACAGGAGATAGGCCCCTGATGAAACTTGTGATTGTAAAGGAACAGCTAAAAAAAGAAAAGCCATATGTATGACTGTATGTATGCAGGTAACTCCACTAACTATGGGTAATTAGTTTTATTTTCTTTTGCTGTCAAGTCACAGCTGACTTATAGCAACCCCACAGGATTTTCAAGGCAAGAGATGTTCAGAGGTGGTTTGCTGTTGCCTGCCTATGCATGGTGGACCTGGTATTCCTTGGTTGTCTCCCATCCAAATACTAGCTAGGGCCAACCTTGCTTAGCTTCTGAGATCTGATAAGATCAGGCTAGCCTGGGCTATCCAGGTCAGGGGAACTATGGTTAAATGGGTATATCAAATCAAGAATCTGAAGCAATGGTTTGATGTTGGATGACCAATGTCATGGGCAGGTGTAATGATGCTTGGGCCCCAGACAAAAGTCAAGGGTGAACCCCTCCTGCACACCCTTTATTTCCACCAAACCCACTCTGAATAAGATATTAAACACAGTTCTCTCCATGCCATGACCCTCTAAAAATGAACCATGGTTTGTGGTTTGATTTTACTGTTTTGCAGTATTATTTCTTGAGGCTAAAGTGCCAGGTCATCTCAGAATATCTGAATGCGACTTACAGCATGTGTTTGAGAAGATGTAGACATCCCCGTTACTGCAACAGTGCCTTCTTCACTGATGGGAACAAGGCCCTCTGCAAGCTTGTTATACAAATAGATTCTGTGGCTGATATAGTCTCCCTCCCTCTGTAGTAACAGTTTTGCTGGGGGTGGTATCAGTATCCTCAGTAGGAACAGTAAAGCTTGGGTCTGTTGCTGACAGTCCTTCTGCTCACTCTGTCCAAAGGTGGTCCAAGGACTCCAGGCAACCTCAGCGGCAATCATTTGACCCTCTTGTTCCAAACCCACTGCTCATCCTGCATCTTCCCATTGCTCATTCTATGTTCCATCTTCTCCCTCCACTGTTTACTCTCCTGCTACACGCCCCCCCATACATACACAGAAAAGCCACTAGTGAGGTGAGGTGGTGAGCTGTGGTGTAACAGTGCCTGTCCTCTTCCCCACCACAGTGCTGAGGCAAGACAGTGCCTGGCCTTTTCACAGCAAGGCATGGCTGCAAGGCAGCAAGGGAAGAAAAAAGAGAACTGGGCCAGGCCCACACCACTGGAGGGAGGGAAAGAGGAGGTTCCCGAAGGCTGCCTACCAGGGCTGGAGGTGGTTCCCAGGATGTTTGCTGCAGCAGACCCAGATGCCAGCTGGGGGGGGCATAAGGGGTAGTTGGAACCTCTCTATCATTAGCACCTTTGGCTATTGCCTCAGAGCTGCCTAGCAAATGGACCTAGAGTTGCCAGCTTTGGGAAATACCTGGAGATTTAGAGAGTGGAGCCTGAGGAAGGCAGGGTTTGGGGAGGGGAGGGGGGGAGGGACTTCAATGGTATATAAAGCCATAGAGTCTACTTTCCAAAACAGTCATTTTCTACAGGTGAACTGATCTTTGGCACCTGGAGATCAGTTGTAATCCCAGGAGATCCCCAGCTGCCACTGGGAAGTTGGCAACCCTAGATGGGCCAGCTCTGACTCTGTGACTGCAGTAGCCTGAATATAACTGTTGTTGTTGGTGGTGGTTTTGACCAAGAGCTGTATTGCTGCCGCTGTTGCTTCAGTCTCGTTTGTGCTTTTGAAGAAAATAGTAACTTATAAACTTTGTAATTTCTCCTCTGCTTTAATTTTGTTGTTGTTTTCCTGTTGCAGCTGGATAATTGCTTCTAGTTAACTTTGCCTAGGTAGGCTATATCATAACACTAGCTAGTTTGATGATATGTGCATGCCATTTTGGGGGGAAAACATTTATGACTAGTGAATAGCACTAAGTAAATCAATCATATGTGGGTGTCATTAAAGAAAAATTCCACAAGTATGACTGGAACAGCTCATTTGCAAAGGGCAGGTAGACATCTGGAACTACTAGCTGGAATTTCTTGCTATCAGAGAAACTATTAGATGTGAAAACACTATAAGATTTTTCATGCTATACACTAACAATGTAATTGATCGAGTCTTTAGTCATTCATTTTTTAAATTTTGAAAATTTATACCCTCCCATTCTGCCCTCAGCAGGGCTCCCAAGGTGGCTAACATGGTCTTAAAAACAATTAAACAAACAATTAACCAAGCTAAAATACCCATACAAACACATACAAACAAAAATTAAAACATAGGGCAGTGAAGAGGGATCACTAAGGGAACACCAGATGAAACCAAAAAGTGTTCATTCACTGGGAGAAGATGGCAACAGAAGGGGACAGGCAAGTCTCTTTGAGGAGAGAATTCCAGAGTTTTGGTGACACAACTGAGAAGGCCCTCTTTGGGGTGGCTACCTGCCTTGCCTCAGAAAGTGTGGCACCTGAAGTAGGACCTTGGAAGATGACCATAGTGGTTGGATAGGTTTGTAAAGAAGTATGCTGGTCCATAACCATATAAGACTTTAAAGGTCAACACCAGTATTTTGAATTGTGCCTGGAAACTGGGAGTCAGTACAGATGGGCCACAGAGATTGGAGTGATATGGTCCCTACTACACACTCCAGTCAACATCTTGGATGCATGTAGCATATCACTCTCAGCAGCTGCTCCCCCACCTGCACAAGGCCCTGGGCAGTTGCTCAGGATGCCCTGCTGTTAAGCACATACCTGCTCATAGTTAATTCCAGTTCAGATATCATGCAAAACTATGGTGCATTTTAGCGGTCAGTCAAGTTTATTGTATGTGGCCATAGGCTGTTACAAGTTTAAAAATGCAGTGCATTTTAACTGGGGTTGGTTTATGAAACCAGGATTCAGCCGATTGCTGATTTCCGAAATCCAGCTTGCATTGGCAAATCCTAGTTGCAGAGGTTCCTCTCTATCCCACTTCTCTCCTAACTAGATCTTGCTGCTGCCCCAGTCTGTATTGCAGCACTGGGTGAAAGAAATGCTTCACCATGTCTTTGACTTACTTTCTATTGGCTACCATTATTGTAGGGCCATAAATATGTAGCCTTACCCAGTGCAACTAGGTGATTCTGACAATAAGGCTTTCCTCATATCAAATGAAAATATTAAAATGTGCCATACATATTCACATAGTTTTCTGTTATGCAGGTCGAGAAGGGGCAGCAAAGGGAGAGCGTAATTCAGTAGAAATGTGCCACATAGGTATATTTAGGCCATTTTTCCGCTGCCGGTCATCATCCCCAGGGACTAGGGTTGCCAGGCTGAGGGCTGGGGGGGACACACATAGGATACATGTGTGTGACATCAGTGCCAAAGGGCAAACCATAGAGTTTTCAGTGATTCCTAGTTTAGCCCCAAAGTGATGCAGCGACGGTATACCACCACTTGGAGCTGCAGCAGGCAATGGGGCTTGCCAGTAGAAGGCCTCCCACCACAGAAGACCTGGCAAGCCTACAGGCAGACTGCTGGCTCACTGGTTTGCAGCCAACTCTCATTCTGTGGATGGAACCAGGAGTAGACCTTGCCGGAAACATTGCAGATGGGACTTGCAAACAAGCACATCAGGAGTAGTTAGTTAATTTACTTAAAACCTTGTGATGTTGCCTTCCCACCCAATCGAGATCCACAAGGTAATGAACATAAAAACACTAAAACATCTAAGCAAATTAAATACAGTTAAAATGATAAAATTCAATTAAAAACACATGAACACACAGCAATAGAAGGAGGGCCAATACCATTACTGGGGGTATGCTAGACAAAACTGCTGGTGAAGATACACCGATAGAGGGAGACAGATGACTCTCCCTGGGGAGGGAGTTCCAAAGTTTTGGTGCCATGATGGAGAAGACCCTTTCTCAGATCACCCCCCATCTAGTCTCAGATGTCAGGGGCAATCGAAGCAGAATGACCAGAGGGAGCAGGTAGGTTTGCATGGGAGAAGGCAGTCCTTAAGGTATGTTAGTCCCAGACTATACAGGACTTTAAATGTCAGTTCTAGCACTTTGAATTGAACATGGAAGCAAACAGGAAGCCACTGTAGGTGGAACAAGACTGGAGTGATATGGTCCCTACAACCCCTTTCCAGTCAACACTCTGGCCACAGCATTCTGTACCAGCTGTAGCTTCTGGACAATCTTCAAGGGCATGCCCAACACAGAGTGCATTGCAGTAATCTAATCTAGATGTTTCCAGGGCATGTACCACAGTTGCAAGATCTTTCCTGCCCAGGAAGGGCAGTATCCTTCTCTCTGTCATCTAGTTTTCTGTGTGGAGAGAATTGTTTTGTATGGAAGAGCATTCAGACATCTAGGCCCCCCTACCTGCAGTTTGAAGTCCAAGCAACTCAGCAAGAATCTAAAGATGGCTGGAAGGGAAAAGGCAAAAGGATTTTTGACCATTCGCTGCACTTTTATTGATCTGATTTAAAAGTTATCTGGGAAAAGGATACCTTTAAAAAAAATGGTGATTAGTGGGCTCTCAGCCCATATCAATAACTGAATTTAGGTCAAGGTTTCTCTGCTTCCGTTTTTCTTATCAGGCTGCTTCAGCTCACCAGCTCTATTGTAAGGAGGAGATAACATTCAAATTGCTCCTAATAGAAAAGAGAAAAACGCAGATGATGCCATGCAGATATGCCTGCTGGGAAGTGGTACATTTGAAGAAGAATGAGCCGGTGAGTGACTCAAAGAGAGGGTGAGACTTTCTGCCTGCAGAGAGAGAAAGAGGAAAATGTAGAGGATGAAAAAAATACCATGCAGCAGAAGGAAATCACGTATGTGTAAGCGCGCAAGAAAGGAAGCCTGGCAGCAGGGAATGAAAAGGAACATCAGCAGCCTTGGCAACGTGCCTACTTGGGCAAGCGTTGGTGAGGGAGTCCCAGCAGCTGCTCAGAAAGTCGACTCTAATTCTCTGTGAAATGCTCTTTGTTATGGGGCTCTGGCATATTCTTGTAATGTGAAAACCCAGGATTGTCACTGTAGGTACTCTCTTTTGAAGAATGCTTTTGGTTAACTCTGGGTCAACCACCACATCCACAGCTAACACGAGGCCTCCCGTGAACGCAGCTGCCTTCTATTTTTAGTGGCTGTTTCTGATCTAGGACAGGTCAGCCAGAAGGCAACCCATGGGGAATTAATGGGACTTTCTGACGAGCTGGCATGATAGCAGGCGGCTGGTAGGAACCCACAGGTAGATGCACAGTGGATAGTTGACTGTCTCCTGCTGAGTGGATTACATGGACTATAGTTTGAGTTACTTCTACTCTGGCAGCTCAGTATATCAACCAACCATTGCTTAGCCTTTTCATGCTTGCAATTTCATGCCATTTTACACAATAGGTAGAGGCAAAACTGGCTCTGCTACTGAGTGTACAACAGGGATCTGCAGACAATCAAAACATTACATTTAACATGCAATGGCCACATTTTTATGGGCAGGGTTTCCACCAGCAGGAGACGGGAGACATGTCGTGGTGTCACTTCTGAGAAAACCCCAGAACGGATGTCACGCTGTCAGTCTGACAGCTATCTTTAAATTTTATTTGCCCCCTGCTGCCACTCAGAGTGGCAGTGAGAAAGGGGAGCTGAGGGTAGAGTAAAAATCTAATTTTTACTCATCTCCAGTGATGACATGTCATTATCCAACACCACCATCCTCTGTCTGGAGCAGGATTACTAGGGTAAGCCTGGCAACTGGTGGGAGGGTTGGGAGCATGGATATGGTGTGGGGACCAGCATCGTGAACATGATGACAACACAGGGTTGCCAGATCTCCTGGGCTGTGGGGGATTGCCCACTTCAGGGCCCCCTGATCCATCAGCCCAGATTTGGCTGGTGGGAAGACCCCTGCCCCCAATTGGGCCAACATGCCCATCATGATGATGTGATCTGGAGGTGGTGTCATCATGCCGGGCACATTGTCAGGGGAACACTCTAGCATTCAGCCTGAAAACTCTATAGTATCATAGAGTTTCTAGCTGAATGACAGAGCGTCCGCCTGGCTTAGTGTGATGACATCACTTCTGGGTGATGTCATCATGGCGCATGTGCATAGTATGCACCAGGACTCTTTTTGTAGCAGGAACTCCTTTGCATATTAGGCGACACACCCCTAATGTAGCCAATCCTCCAAGAACTTACAGAGCTCTTCTTACAGGGGCTACTGTAAGCTCTTGGAGGATTGACTACATTAGGGGTGTGTCGTCTAATATGCAAAAGAGTTCCTGCTACAAAAAGAGCCCTGGTACGCACACCAGAAGTTTCCAGGAGAGGAGCTTCTCTCCCTGCTGGAAAAAGGTAGGGACCTGGAAACCCTATGATATCACTTCCAGGTTTTACCTGGAAGTTCTTGGATGGCAGAAGCTTTAGGAATTGCTAGAAACTCTATGGTAAAATGCAACACCTGTGAGGTTTTTAAATTTTAACCCTGCTGCCTTATGGAGCAGCAGTGGGCAATGGAAGCTCAGGGTAGGAATCCCCAACCCTGACTGGAGGTTTGGCAGCTCTAGTCCTGAGGAAAGAGGAGCCCTCTGAGGTCAATTAGAGCCTGGTAGACAGGGAAAGAGTGCAGCACAAGACAACCATAGCCAAGACAATCTTCAAACAACTTTGAACAGTGGAGCTGCAATGAGCATCATTTGGCTGGCAGTGAGGGTTGCAGGCCTGATCACTCTGCCAGCTATTTGTATTGCAGAGGGAATGGGCCTTAACACACACACACAGACTACAGTGCTTCAGGATTAAGTTAGGCTGCTCAAGTGAAAGTCAACAGAAGCATCCTCAGTGTCTTAAAAAATAAATGTTTGAGCCAAGCTAGGGATATTCAAACAGAGACACGGGTATCCCTATACGTTGTTTTTTGTTGTTCAGTCGAACAGTCAAGTCCGACTCATTGCGACCCCATAGACCAGATCACACCAAACCCTCCTGTCTTCTGCTGTCCTCTGAAGTTTGCTCAATTTCATGTTCGTTGCATCGATGACACTGTCTAACCATCTCATCCTTTGCCATTCCCTTCTTCTTTGACCTTCAATCTTTCCCAGCATCAGGGTCTTCTCCAGTGAGTGCTCCCTTCTCATTTGGTGGCCAAAGTATTTGAGCTTCAGGATCTGGCCTTCCAGGAAAAAGTCAGGGTTGATTTCTTTTAGGATTGAATGATTTGATCTTGCAGTCCAAGGGACTCTCAAGAGTCTTCTCCAGCACCATAATTCAAAAGAATCTATTCTTCGGCACTCGGCCTTCCTTATAGTTCAATACATTACTACTGGGAATACCATTGCTTTGACCATGCGGACTTTTGTTGGCAGGGTGATGTCTCTGCTTTTTATCATGCTGTTTAGGTTTGCCATTGCTTTCCTCCCAAGAAGCAGGCGTCTTTTAATTTCATGGCTGCAGTTACCATCTGCAGTGATCTGGGATCCCAGGAATGTGAAGTCTGTCACTACTTCTACGATTTCCCCTTCTATTTGCCAAGGAGTGATGGGGCCGGATGCCATGATCTTAGTTTTTTTGATGTTGAGCTTCAAGCCCACTTTTGCGCTCTCCTCTTCCACCCTGAGCAAGAGGCTCTTTAGGTCCTCTTCACTTTCTGCCATCAGAGTGGTATTGTCTGCATATCTGAGGTTATTGATCTTTTCCCCAGCCATCTTAACTCCAGCTTGTGATTCATCCAGTCCAGCATTTTGCATGATGTCCTTTGCATATAAATTGAATAAGCAAGGTGGCAATATACATCCTTGTCGTACTCCTTTTCCTATGCTAAACCAATCGGTTGTTCCATATCCAGTTCTAACTGTTGCTTCTTGACCCTTATACAGGTTTCTCAGGAGACATGTGAGGTGGTCTGGTACTCCCATCTCTTTAAGAACCTGCCATAGTTTATTGTGATCCACACAATCAAAGGCTTTAGCATAGTCAATGAAGCAGAAGTAGATGTTTTTCTGGTACTCTCTTGCTTTCTCCATAATCCATTGAACGTTGGCAATATGATCTCTAGTTCCTCTACCTCTTCGAAACCCAGCTTGTACTTCTGGCAGTTCTCTATCCATGTACTATTGGAGCCTTGCTTGTAGGATCTTGAGCATGACCTTGCTAGTGTGTGAAATGAGTGCAATTGTGCGATAGTTTGAACATTCCTTGGCATTGCCCTTCTTTGAGATTGGAATGTATACTGACCTTTTCCAATCCTATGGCCACTGTTGTGTTTTCCAAATTTGTTGGCAAATTGAGTTCAGCACTTTAACAGCATCATCTTCTAAGACTTTGAATAGCTCAGCTGGAATACCATCACCTCCACTAGCTTTGTTGTTAGTAATGCTTTCTAAGGCCCATTTAACTTCACATTCATGATCTGAGCCACAGTCAGCTCCAGGTCTTGTTTTTACTGACTGGACAGAGCTTCTCCATCTTTGACTGCAAATTATATAGTCAATCTGATTTTGGTGTTGCTGATCTGGTGATGTCCATGTGTAGAGTCACCTCTTAGGTTGTTGGAAAAGGGTGTTCGCTATGACCAGCGTGTTCTCTTGATAAAACTCTGTTAGCCTTTGCCCTGCTTCATTTTGTTCTCCAAAGCCAAACTTGTCCATTATTCCGGTTACCTTTTGATTTCCTACTTTAGCATTTCAGTCCCCTATGATGATGAGGACATCATTTTTGGTGTTAGTTCTATGAGGTGTTGTAGGTCTTCATAGAATTGGTCCACTTTGAGATCAGATCCCTATATGTACCACCAGCCAAAGAAGAAACAATATGCAAAATGGTGTTCTGTGTGTGATTTATTATTTATTTATTTAGGAAAGGTATAAGCTGCTTCTCCAGAAACCTGCTTGAAGCACTACCAGAAACAAAACAATAGAACTGTTTTTAAAAAACAGTAAACATTAACCCACCCATAAAACAAGACAAAACCCTTCTAGAGGCCCACATGTAGGAAATGCCATTTAAAAAGTATCCATCATCTCTCAGGCTAGAAGCGGGATGCAACAGTGCAACTTAAAAAAAAAAAGATGGAAGCCTTCAATAAAAAGCCTGGGTAAAGAGAAATGTTTTGGCTTTGCACCAAAAAGATAATAATGTATCAGCAATGTAAGTGCGAGGCAAGCTTCAAGGGGGACAGCATTCCAAAAGCCACGTGCCATCACTGAAAACCCTAATTCTGGTTGCCATCCATCTCACCTAGGGATGCCAGCCTCCAGGTGGGACCTGGAGATCCCCCAGATTTACACCTCATTTCCAGACTACAGAGATCAGTTCACCTGGAGAAAATGGATGCTTTGGAGGGTACATTGTACCCCACTGAGGTCTCTGTCATCCCCAGGCTCCATCCCCAAATATGCTGGAGTTTCCCAACCTTATTGTAGCAACCCTACCCCCCATCCCCTGCTGATGGCCAAGGGGGTCCCGGCAACACTAAATTCTTATCTCTGCAGGCAAAAGGCCAGAGAGTAGGGTTTTAGGCTTGCCAAGTTCCTTTGAGACACTTTCAGAGGGATGGGGGGGATGCTCCAGGAGCCCAAAACGTCACCCCTGATGTGCTGACATCACTGGTAGTGACATTGCATATCGTGCCTGTGTCACCCAGAAGTAACAAAGGCATGTCAGGGACAACACTCTGGTTTGGGGGCAAAACTCTATGATAAAATTGTCCTCAACCCATAGAGTTTTGCCCCAGAACCAAAGCATTGTCCCCCGATGTCATCTACATGCCAGTGTCACTTCCGAGTGACATAGGCATATTGCTCCCTGTTGCTGGGTTTCCCCCCACACACCTGCTGGCCAGTGGCAGGCAAGACCCTGCAAAACTGGGGGATCCCCTGCCCCCAACTGGGGACTGGTAACCCTATAGGGCTTGGATGACTGGACAGTATGGGAGGAAGTGGTCCTTCTAGTATCCCCAAGCTCTCTTAAAAGTAAGATCCAGGACTTTGGTTCCCAACTCCCTGATGCAGTTACCCATGCTGCAAAAGCACAGCTGTCCTAGAAAGGCAATCATGACACCTATTGAACTATTTCAGAGGGAGGCTGAATTTAGTTCCTTTTTCTGCCCCCTCTGCTTCGCATGATCCCTGTTATCAAAGAGGGCTGTGTGTGCACAGCTTTGGCAGCTCTTGCTGCACAAATGAATATGGGGATCAGGCTGAGGACTGAATGCATCAATGAGTATAGCTGCTGGGGAAGATATTTGGCATTCAAATCCTGTTTGTTAAGATTCACCACCACTTTTTTCCCTGTCAAGATGTAGCGCTGCTCTGTTTCTTCACAGATCATGAATGACAAACTGACATTTTTAGAAATAATTTATTTAGCATGTTCTGTAACCTGTGGTTTGGAAGTACTTTTTGTTAAATGTCACTCACTCAGCATGATTGCCAGACAGAAAACTAAAGCTTGACTCAGATAGTGGGGTATCAAGCAGTATTCAAAAGGAAGTTGAAATTGCCAGTGAATTGAGTTCTCATCAGTGGGTTGAAAAATGCAGACTATGTATCACTGATTTTTCAAATATTTCTGAATATTTTAAAATATGCATGGAAGGATATCCCCTTTGCACTGTGCATTCTCACCTGCTCACATTATGCAATGAAAGAAGCTCTGGATTTTCTGTTATAGATCTGCCCATAGATATTTTATTTCTTTCCCCATCACTGCCTTGAGACCTTCTACTAACTTGGACTCTTTCCAAATTTCTCAGAAGGTTCAGAATCCTGGGAGCTAGTATGGTACTCATCAACAGCCTTGAAAAGTACTGGGCACATCTCAAAGGTATACTGTTTATAATTGTGTTAGAGTGAGTGACACAGCATGCCTGGATGTTGTGGTGTGTGTGTGTGTGTGCGCGCTACATCCCTCTAAGTGTACATAGGTGTTATCTCCTTGAATGGGATACCTCTCTTTGTCTTAACCTGGGAGCTGTCCTCTGATTCTTCCTCTCTCTTTGTTCTCTGTCACTACCTCATTACAGGGCCTTTCATGGACACACATGTCTCTGCAGGTCTCTTCTGTAGAGACAGTGCCCTCATACTCCCACACACATGGTGCTGAACAAGCTGGCCTTTTTATGATAGCGGAAGTACCCTTTAGATTAGACTTCTCTCTCTCCTTCTGACTGCAACCTGAATGTGAATGGCAGCTGTATCTGAAGAGGTGAGCAGTGGCTCATGAAAGCTCATGCCCTGCCACATATTTTGTTAGTCTTTAAGGTGCTGCTGGACTCCTGCTCTATTCTGCAGCTACAGATGGACTAACAGGGCTACCCATTTTGATCTATCTAAATATGAACTGTCTGAATTTACTTGAATAAATGTTAGTTACCTTTTTTGCAATATACTTCTTGGGAGATTTATTAATTGCACTCAGTATCACACTTCTACAACTGGGCAAAACTCTGCTATATTAACCAAATACCCCAATAAGTTCTGTAGACCTGAGAATATTTGTGACTGTTACAGCAAGAAGCGGAGGCCAGTGATGTGGTCCATTAGTGGGAACTGTTGACCGCCATTGTGGAGTGAAGGGGGAGGGAGCGGAATTCCTGTCTGGTTGGCAGCTTTTGCAGAAGCGGGGAGTAGCTCTGCACCAAACAATTCTGCTCTTGCTGAGTATCTAACTGCCTTCACTAATGTCAGCAGCCTGCACCCACTCCAGCAGCAGTGAAGCCATCAGCAATACAGGGCCGACTGATGTGCATCACTTCCGTTATCACATCCCAACCATTACCAGTAGGACTGGAAAATTCCCATTTGATTGTTCCATTGCCATGGTGACTTTCCAGTTTCTACCAAATATACCATGCGGCCCTTGCTGGCCACATGGGCTGAACCTGGAAGTAGAAATGGGTTGCACTGCCTGTTTTCAGTAAAGTGGCAAAGTGGTTCTGGGACACCCAGGTCCACCACGCAGCCATGCAGGGATGGCCCAAGGTAGGGTTGTCATCCTCCACAAGCAGCCTGGAGTTCTCTTGGAACTGCACCTGATCTCCAGACTGAAGAAATCAGTTGCCCTGGAGGAAAAGACAGTTGCAAAGGATAGACTCTGTGGAATCACACCAGCACAGACCACCCTCTCTTAACTTGACCCCCCCGGAGCTCCTGCAGCCATAGTCAAGGCTCTGTGCCCTGACTCAGTTGGGCACAGACCTGAGCCATGGAATGTAAGCCAGGGACATGATGCAACAACTCAGGTGGGAGAGAAGGAGGTGCTACTGTACTGTGATTCAAGTGGGTGGGGAGCCCCGCAGTGGCAGCAGGACTGGTGGTCATCTATCCTTCCTTCTTCTGGCCCTCCTTCCTGGGGACAAGGGCAGAAAAGGCAGAATGGGTGAGCAGCCCTCCAGCAACAGTGCTGGGGCTGAGGTGTGCTGCTAAAGGTTGCTGCTTGCAAGCCCTGGCAGCTCCCACCCCTCTGGCACCCTACGCAATCACCCAGTCCCCTGCTGCCTGGCAATCCTACTTGCTGTCACAGAGAAACCTTGGGTCAGCCACACATTTGTGTGTGAAGCACCGTCAACACACAACTGACTTATGTTAACCTATAGGTTGTTCAAGGCAAGTAATTAAGTAGAGGTAAATTTATTAAGAAAGTTCCTTTCTCTTCTTTTCTTATCCACTGTAGAGAAATGGGGGGGGAGATTTCTCACCCCCCCTTTCTTTTCCCTCTTACAAATGGTTTAAAGGGCTTAATCAGTGGAAAAGTTCCTCATAATGTTGCAGTTAAAGTTACTCACAGTGATTTATCTTCTTGTATTGTTTTGTTGAGATGTTCTGTTTCCCCCTTGTCCCAGGAGTCACAACTTCATGTCCATGGCTGCCATTGGACGTTCTCACTGAGATCTTGCTGGAGTTTGGGACTTCCGCCCGCTTGCTGCCACTCACGAGGAGTCTGAGTCAACCCCCTTGTCATGAGCTCCTCTCTGGAGAGCTCACTGGAGTTTGGGAGCCCCTGAACTCCTCTTAAGGATCCAGTGATCCGGTGGTTTCACGGGAGCAAGTCCTGGAGCTGACCATTCTCATTGTGCTGAAAACTGGAAGTCGATCACTAGACTGGCAGTTTTTAACCTCCTGTCCACTCTCTTCTGTCAAACCTAAACCCCAGTTCTGGCAACTATGAATAAATGGAATTTAGCTAGGGCTGACACTTAGACTTTAAGTTCTGGTTTCTGAACTTTTTCCTCAAATGTGATGGTATACAGTAAGGGCAAGGAGTTATGTCCCATTACTTCCCAAGCGAACTTGTTGGGAGCGTCAAACTGACAAAGACACTCCTCCTGACTGGCAACTGCCAAGCCAAAGTCCAAACAACAACTGACTCCCTCTGACCAGACTGACAATATTTTAGAAAGCTCTCCTCAGCTGGTACTGACCATTCAGAGAGAATGGGGGTGCAAGCAGGCAGCAGCCAGTCAATCAAACTGTGCTTTACAGTGAAGCATTAACTCCTAATCTCCCAGATCTCTGAATTGGATGCACTAAGCACCCTGCTTTTGGAGGTCAGTTTGTCACAGAGGCATAGAAATACTTTAACTAAATATTGCAATACTAGTCAAAATGGCTGTCACAGGAGGTGGAACCAACCATAAAATGTCAGGGAATGAGGTCATGTTAGTGGAAAGGGCCATGAAGTCACAGTTGACTTATGGCAACCCTATAGGGTTTTCAAGGCAAGAGAGATTCAGAGGTGGTTTGCTATTGCCTAGCTCTGTGCGGTGACCCTGGACTTCCTTAGTTGTCTCCCATCCAAATACTGACCAGGGCTGACCTTGCTTAACTTCTGAGATCTGACCAGATTAGGCTAGCCTGAGCCATCCACATCAGGGCAGTGAGTTCTTGCATAGCTCTATAGTCAACGTTTCATGCAAAAACTCTGTGGTGTAGTGTTTAAGAGTGTCAGACTAGTTTCTGGAAGATCCAGGGTTGAATCCCCACTTGTGCTATGGAAACTTGCTGGGTGACCTTGGGCCACTCACATTCTCTCAACCTAGCCTACCTCGTAGGGTTTTTGTGAGGATAAAATGGAGGAGAGGAGAATGATGTAAGCTTCTTTGGGTCCCCATTGGAGAGATAGGTGGGATGTAAAATAAATAAATTTAACAGAATGTATTTTGTTTAAAAATATTTTCTTGCATACACACAGCTTACTTTCAGTCATGCAGTAAATATCCTGGTGCTGTGGCAGCTGCTACTGCTGGAGGACCTGTTAAAAGATGCACATAGTATATCAGATCTCCAATGGCCAATCAGAAGCCCATCTAGGCAAAAGCCCCACCTGGCCTCACCAGCTTTCTAAAAAACAGTTGGCAGGCATCGAGAAAGGTGTTGGCAGGTGCCATGGTACCTACAGGTGCCACATTGAGGCCACCTGTTGCAGCACGTAATGTGGTTATTTGCTTCTAGTAGAATGTGTGCGTATGTCTATGTGTTTCATCTAGTGCTACCACCTGTTCTATTCTGAGCTTACTTTTGATGTGGCTTGAGAAAATCTGTTTGATCATGGATTTTCAGAGTAATCACTACAACATCTTCTAAGAGCTTCTTCAGATAATCAGTTCAAAGAATACCCAATGATTGGAAACAGTTTATAAATGCATAGCATATATTGAAACACTGTTCAGAAATCAGATTTCCCTTTGCGGACAGTGAAGAAGCATCACAGACAAAGCTACATATAGTCCGAATATAAACAGGAAGAGAGTGAGGATGACAAAAATAATATATGTATGAAGTATTTTGAACATCAGGCATGAGATAATGATAATGATGATTTACAGTTAAGGGATACTGAGACCTTTTTAACATATTTACCCTGTGCAAAAAAAAAGGCCTCTTTTGAGGACTTCGGAGGGCTACGGGAAATTGAAAACTGTTTGTATACATGCCCAGTAATGCACATTTTGAATTAGCTTTCTTTTCTCTTACACCATTGCTAAATCTTACTGGCCCAGAAGTGTTCTGACATCATCACACTGCAAGATAACTCCCGACTGACACTGACACTACTGTGAACTAGCTTTGTTTACCATCAGTGATGTTGATATGTAGGCCCTTTTCAGTCTGATTTCAGGCCAGGCTATGGGATGGAAACAGCTCTGTTAGCTTCAATTGACAAGCCCTATCTAAATACAGGGCAATTCTGCATCTAGCATTCATTCCACGTTTTTTCAGCTGGGAGGGAAAAGTGCAGCTCAAAACCACATTCAAATACCTTGGGGCAATGTTGTACTGACTGCAAAGTCACCCCTGAACAGCCATAAAATGGCCATAAATCTATGCAGAAGGTACAATAAAATCCAAAGAAAGAACCCAAAAGTGGCATGGAGTGTGGAAGCTAGCATAAAACCCGATAATCAAAGGAAGTAAAAGCAGCATGCAATGCAGAGGGGAATTTCTGTTCCAATGTGGGTTTGGTAAAACAACAGAGGGAAAATCCAATGCAGAATCAGCCATAGACAAAGGTCAGGCCTCCTCATTGCTCCTACTGGATTTATCTACCACCTTTGACACAGTGGACCATGCCATCTTGTCGAAGCACCTGGAGGCAGAACTAGACATCAGGGGTTGCATGTTGGACTGGCTCAAATCATTTCTCATAGACCAGACCCAAATAATTGCCATTGGAGACCAGTTATCATCAGTGTGTGACCTATCCTGTGGGGTCTCTCAGGGCACAATCATATCCCCCATGCTCTTCAATCCCTATGTGAAGTTCTTAAGCCAAATCATACATTTGATTTATTTGATTTATACCCTGCCATACATTTGATTTATTTGATTTATATCCTGCCTTCCCTGCCAAGGCGGGCTCAGGGAGTTTTAAGGGATGTTTTAAGGGTTGGCTGTCATCAATATGCAGACAATACACAGATATATATCTATATATCTAATTCTCAGCATTCCTTTTTGCATGTGGATACTTATTTCCACAGATAGGGGGCTCACTCTCCCCCAACAGGTTTTTCTACAGACTCAGGGGACTCTGGGATCTGCAGAAAAATCCAACAAGTTACAAAAATAACTCAGGGAGGGTTAAATCCCCCCAGTACCTTTTGAAATGGCAGGCACAGGCATCTACTCCAGGCCCCACCACATCAACAGTGAGAGACAGATTGAGATAGCAGGGGTGGGTGGGGAGGAAGCAGAAAGCAGGACTGGCTCTGGGATTGGGAAGGATTCCTCCTGCAGTATGAATGGCTAAATGGTTTGGAGCCAGGTCTGGGACTAGGATTGCCAGCTCCAGGTTGGGAAATTCCTGGAGATTCCGTGGTGAAGACTGAGGAGTGCAGAGTCTGGGGAGGTGAGAGGCCTCAGCTGGATATAATGTCACAGAGTCCACCCATTTTCTCCAAAGGGGCAGATCTCTGTTGTATGGAGTTCAGTTGTAATTCTGGGGGATCTCCAGGTCCCACCTGAATGCTGGCAAACCTAGGCCTAGCAGCACCCTCTGGGTGATTTGATACCACCTGATGTCCATGATTCAACTAGGCCTGGCTGCTTGCTACTATTCAACAGGAGCCACCCTATGAAAGTCAGTGTAGTATAAGGGTCAGAGCTTCAGAGTATGGTTTGTGAGACCCAGGTTTAGATCCCCATCTTGCTGTGGAAGCTCACTGGGTGATTTTGGAGGGAGGAAGTAGATGAGAGGTTGGGAGAGTAACAATGGCAGAAAGAATTATGGGGTGGGGGCAGAAAGGAAGTGACAGGCATTGGGGGGGAGAGTAAGAAAAGGAGAAAGAGTGTTAGAGAAGTAGGGGTAGAGGGGAAGAAGAAGAGGTGGAGAATGGGATAGCTGCTCCCAGAAGTTTCTTGCAGGCCCCCACTTTTGTGCGTGTGTGTGTTGTGTACCCAGTGTGACCGTGCACGCTGTTGGGTCCACATGTGGCCAGGGAAGAGCCCTAGCTTCGCGTCCAAAGTCAATAGCCCGAACGGATCCTAGCGCACACCTATCAGAGGTCTAGGATCCAAGAAGACACCTATGGGACATGAGGGTGCACTGGAAATAACCGATCACGGGTGTGGGTGTGTGTTTGGGTGTGGTAAATTACAGGGATATAAACCAGCCTCTGAGTCTGGTCAAGCATCTCAAGATCTGACTGTACTTTATAAAGTATGAGCTGTAATCACTCTACAATACATCAGCCTCAGTACTTTATAGTGTGTATTTTAAAAAAACAGATTTTCTGTTGATGCTGTAGAGATCCTACATTGCTGCCTGACTTACTGTGGTTAAATGGCTAAGAGTAAATACATTGAAACTAAACCCTGGAAAAACAAAAGTAATGCCAGAGGGGAAGGCAGAGGTCTTGAAGGATATTATGTTCCCCACTTTTGGTGGGGTTCAGCTGACCCTTGCTGACTCAGTGAAGAGGCTTTGGGTTATACTTGATCCAACATTACCATTAGAGAAACAAATTAATGTAGCTGCAAAATATGCCTTCTTTCAACTCATCCTTGGCTGGAAGATGGCCCCCTATATCAATACAGACAATCTGGCCACTTGGATCCATGCCACTGTAATACTGAGACTTAGATGACTGTAATGCACTCTACATAGGTTTCCCTTCAAAGTCAATCCAGAGACTTTAGTTGGTACAGAATGCTGCAGCTCAGTAATTATTGGAAGTCAGATGAAGCATGCTTATTATTCCCATTCTGCAGTCACTCCATTTTCTGTCCATCAGTTGCCAGGCTCAATTTAAGGTACTGGCTATCACATACAAAGCCCTCCATGGCCTTGATCTCTCATATCTATAAGACTGCCTGTCCCTCTATGCTCTGCTATGACAGCTTTGCTCATCTGAACAGGACCTTCTACGGTGGGTTGCCAGGTCTGTTTTTGTCCACAGCAGGGGACTTTGGGGGGCATTCCTGGAGAGGGCAGGGCATCCCCAGTGTGATGACATCCTATTGGGGATGTTCCTGCTCCAAGCCCCACTCCCAAGAACTATCACCGGCAGCCATCCCTCTTCCTAAGGCCCAGCAAGATTTAAAGGACCCACCGATCAGGTGGTGGAGCCTTTAAATCTTGCAAGAGGGGAGAGGAGTGGCTGCTGCTGCGTGCCTGAACTCCCAAGTGGCAATGTCCCACTCTGTTGATTTTACTGATTAATTCTATGTATTCCACCTTCAGTGAGAAAGGTGGATGATAAATAATGTAATAAATAAATAATAAAATCTGATTGGCTGCATGACAATATCAGTATTCTCTTGAGGAAAATGGATCTCTTAAAAATGACACAGAAGCTGAAACATCCACACAAGCAAACAAGCACTAATAGGCAGCAAACATCTCTGGATACCTTTTTGGTACTCCTTACAAGCATCACTTTTATTCTGAAAGCATGCACACATTCCATGCAGCTCTATTTACACTGGGAATCAGCTGAGTATACCTTCTGTTCCCCTGTGTAGAGCTTGGCCTTTCAGACTTTGGCCTCATTCCGCACAATGTGGCCTTAATAAGATGGCAGAGCAGTGAGGTGGTAGAGTGGACTGGACCACTTCAGATAATAGCTGAGGAATTATTTCCCCCCCCCTCAGTTCTTCAAGATTAATAATTTTCTGTAAGTGGAAAACTAGCCCTCCATGCAGACATCTAGGGTAGAACTTTTTCACCTGATTTGCTAGCTATTTTTATTTGCAGGGAGTTTTCAGGTGGAGAGTATTTTTTAAAAAAATCTCACTCTCTCCACCTGGCCTGTTTACACAGAGAGTTTACACAGAGAGTGTGGTGGTCTGTTTGCTAATGTGACTGTGTGAAATTGCCCTTGCAACTTGACTGTAAATGGCAGCAGATAATCCATTTTGTTTCCATTGGCCCTGGTCATACAGGCCAGAAAACATGGGGGAGAGGCGTGGCAGTTTGCCCCTGAGCTAAATAAGGCATGGTAGCTCGATCACAGGGGCCACTGGGTTGCTACGCTCCAGCTCTGTGCCCCGATCACACCATGCTGCTGCAGTGTGGCAAAAAAGCAGCGCAGCAGACCACGAAAGTGCAAAGTGTTGCGAAGTGCGCATGCACCATGGGGGGGGCGGGCCGCTGTTGGTTTCTTGTGTGTGCGCATGCGCTGTTCAGCGTTGGTGCGCATTCCATGGAAACTTACAAAATCCGCCGGGGACATGGGCGGGCATCGGAAGTCATGGGATACTGGCGTTCCCGCGATCAGATGCCAGCCTTTGCCCTGGGGTTTCCGGAAACTAGTACTTCGGACCTAGTAGTTTTTTACTCCGCGTTTTCCATGGGAAGCCGCAGGTTGGCCATGGGAGCACTACGCCTCCCAGATGTGCTCGTTTAATCGCGCACGGAAAGTCCTCAGGGCTCCTGTGCCTTCAGCGGGGCAAATGCTCAGTGTGAACGGGGCCATTGTTAGCTTTCCCTTTCATACTTGATATGCCATGAAGTCCCCCCTCATACATGTACTGCATTCTCATGTGACCCTCTGGATCCTCAACATACCCTACTTTTTTTTTTTTAGTTTTGAGGAGCATGGATAAAGCAGCACAGGAATACAAATCAGAAGAGTTTTTGGCTAAACATTAGGAAGAACTTCCAGACAGAGTGGTTCCTCAGTGGAACAGGCTTCCTTGGGAGGTGGTGAGCTCTCCTTCTTTGGAGGTTTTCAAACAGAGGCTAGATGGCCATCTTTCAGCAATGCTGAGTCTGTGAATTTAGGCAGATCATGAGAGGGAGGGTAGGAAGGGTTGCCTCAGTGCTTAGTTCTTGTGGCCCTTTCTTAAACACCCAGGGAAATGCTGATTGCCACTTGGGGTCAGGAAGCAATTTTTCTCCAGATCAGTTTGCCCAGGGATCCTGGAGATTTTTTGTCATCTTCTGGGCGTGGAACAGAGGTCACTATGAGTGTGGAGGGAGTGGTATTTGTGAATTTCCTGCATTATGCAGGGGGTTGGACTAGATGACCCCGGAGGTCCCTTCCAATTCTATGATTCTTTTTTTTTTTTAATATTTTTATTTATAAGTTTTTCTTGACCTATATACATATATATACAACGACAAAAGTCCAGGTCAACAACTTCACCGACAAAATTACATAGATATACATTAAATCCCCAATTTCTGTTAACCTGTACAAATACAGTTGGAGTGGTTTTGGATTCTTTTTCATCTCTTCTTTTCAATCCATTCGTAATTTTTTTCCCATCTATTTACATGTATTAAATCATCTCTTCCGGAGAGTATAAGATTTAACCTATCTAATTCAGCTATTTCCAATATAGTATTTATTATTTCTTCTATATTGGGGAGGATTTCTTTTTTCCAACATTTGGCAACCATAATTCTCGCTGCAGTCAATATATAAAGAATAATTCTCTGGTCTACCTTTTTAATTTCCTCCGGTAGCATGTTCAGTAGGAAAGATTCTGGTTTTAATTCTAACTTCAGTTTGGTTAATTCTTCAATTATTTTTTTAATCATTTTCCAAAACTTTGTTATTTTTTCACAGTTCCACCAGATATGTAAGTACGTTCCCACCTTTTTTTTACATCTCCAGCATACATCTGATGCCCCTTTATAGCATTTTGCTACCCTGTCCGGCGTCCAGTGCCACCTGAAAAACATCTTATAGATATTTTCTCTGTAGTTTGTGGCTCTGAGCAGCTTGAGAGAGCTCCAAGTTCTGGACCACTGTTCCAAAGTAATGTTATGCCCTATATCCCTCATCCAGAGGATCATATTTGGTTTTACCGTTTCATCTACTAATTCTTCAGTTATAAGAAAGTTATACAGTTTTTGTATTAATTTGTCCGCTGACGACAACCAGATTTTATCTAGTTGGGAGTGTGTACTCATGAAGTTTATTTTTTTATCTTTAACAAATCTGGATTTTAACTGTATTTTTTCCCAGGGGGTTAAATTTATTTTTGAAATTCTTGTGAATCTAGTGACTTTAGTTCTTTCTTTTCTGTCAGAAGTTTTTCATAAGTTAATTTTTTTTCTTTTAACCATAATGATGGCAAGACAAAGGCTTCTAAAGGGGAGATCCAATTCGGGATTTTGGGATAGTACCTCTTTTTAATTTCTCTCCAAACTTTCATCAATGGTCCTCTTATAATATGGTTTTCGAAGATTTGTTGTTTTTTGTCCATATTATACCAGATATGGGCATGCCAGCCCATAGGTAGATCGTGACCTTCTAGTTTTAAGATTCTGTCTTCTTCTAGTTGGATCCAATCTCGTATCCATCCCATAGCTGCGGCCTGATAGTATAAGTTCCAATCTGGTAATCCTAGGCCTCCCTCTCTTTCTTATCTGATAGTAGTCTTCTGTTAATTCTTGGCTTTTTAGCGTGCCATATAAAGGTTTTAACTACTCGGTTCAAATCTTCAAAAAGTTTTTTATTTGTTAGAATGGGGAGGCATTGGGCCAGAAATAAAAAGCGTGGTAAAATATTCATTTTAATTGCGGCGATTCTTCCCATAAATGATATATTTAAGTCCTGCCAGGTATTAAGATCTTTTTTTATCTCTTCTAACAGTTTTATATAGTTATTTTTATAAAGATTTTTATTATTATTTGTCATAGTAATTCCTAAATATTTAATTTTTTCAACTACCTGTAAATTTGAAGTATTTTGAATCTTAGCAATTTGTGTGGTCGTACAATTTTTAGTTATAATTTTTGTTTTCTTTATGTTGATTTTTAAACCCGCTACTTGGCCATACTCTTGTAAGTCCTTCCATAGATGCGGTATAGCTTTTATTGGCTCTTCCAGGATGAATACCAGATCGTCTGCAAAGGCCTGTAGTTTATATTGTTCCTTTTTAATTTTAGTCCCCGTTATATTCTCATTACTTCTCACTAGATCATTTAGTGTTTCTAATCCAAAAATAAATAATAACGGTGATAAGGGGCATCCTTGTCTAGTACCTTTTTGTATTGGGATACTGTTTGTAACTTCTCCATTTATAATAATTTTCGCGTGTTGCTCTTCATAAATGGCTTTAATTGAATTTAAAAAATTTTCACCGCAATTCCATAATGTAAGCTTTTGTTTTAAGTATTCCCAATTAACGTTATCGAACGCTTTTTCTGCATCTAAAAAAATTAACGCAACCTGTTTCCCCGGATTTTGCTCGTAGTATTCTAATATATTAATTATATTCCTAACATTGTTTTTGATTTGTCTTCTCGGTATAAAACCTGACTGATCTTTATGGATAATTTCTGCCATTATCTTCTTAAACCTGTTTGCTAAGATTGTAGCAAAAATTTTGTAATCAACGTTCAGCAAAGAAATGGGCCTAAAGTTTTTAATATCTGTATTCTCCGTATCGGGTTTATGGATAAGTGTTATCAGAGCTTCTTTCCATGTCCCGGGAATTTTGCCCGTTATCATAACGTTATTCACTACATCTTTAAATAGATCTGATATTTCATCTTCTAAGACCTTGTAAATTTCTCCTGGAATGGCATCTGGGCCTGGTGATTTTCTTAGCTTTTGGGCTTTAATTGCATTTATCAATTCAAACATAGAAATATTGTCATTCAGATGTTTCCTTTGTTCCTCTGTAGATTCACCTGTTTTATGTTTCAAAAGATAATCTTCAAGTTCCTGATTGTTGTATGGTGGCTGTTTATATAGATTTTTATAAAAGTCTTCCACTATTGTTTTTAAATCATATGTTTTAAATTTTATTTCCTGATTTTCATCTTTTAGCGCTACAATAAACCTTTTTTCTCTCTCTTTTCTGAGTTTATAGGCTAGCCAGCGGGAGGGCTTGTTCACATTTTCAAAAAAGTATGCTTTTGTATATTCAATTTTTTTTGCTACCTCTTGAGATAATTCTAAATTTATTTGGTGTTGCTTCAATTTAATCCTTGTTCTTAACTCTTTTAAATTTCTCTTATTTTGACTTACTTTTTCTAAATTCCTTAATTCTGTGGTTAGGCTTTTAAATTTTTCTCTTTTTTGTTTATTTTTCCATGCTTCTTGATTTATAAATATACCTCTAATATACGCTTTAAGTGTGTCCCAAATAATATTCAGATCAGTGGTCTCTTTTCTATTTATCTCAATAAATTCTTTAATATCTTTTCTCAATTTACTAACAAAATCTGTATCCCTAACTAGGCTTACATTTAACCTCCACCTATTACATTTATATGTTTCTTGGATAGATGTCCACATGGGGTTATGGTCCGCGAATGTGTTTGCTAGGATTTCAATTTCTGAGAAGAGTTTAGTTATGTTTATATTTACCCACACCATGTCTATTCTCGACCATGACTTGTGTCTATTTGAAAAGAAGGTATAGTCTTTTTTTGGTGGATTCCTAGTTCTCCACAAGTCTACCAAATTAAATTCTTCCGCTAATTTTAGAAAGTTGTTCGTTAAAACTGCTCCCGATTTATATGATTTCCTTGTTTTTTTCCTATCTTCTTTTGGGTCTAACACAGCATTGAAGTCTCCTACTAGACATACATTTTTTGGGTTTTCTTTAGAAATAAAGCTCCTCAGTTCTGCGAAAAATATATCTTGATTTTGATTTGGAGCATATATGTTTACAATCAGAATTTCTGTTTCTCTAATTTGGACCTGTACTCCTATGATTCTTCCATTACTAGAACTAAATTTAATCTTAGGGTTCAGTTTCTCCCTAACATACATAACCACACCTCTTTTTTTAACCTTATCTGATGCTATAAAAGCTATACCTAATTTTCTACAAATTAAATGTTTTTCATGGTCTTTTTTTATGTGCGTTTCCTGAAGGCAAGTGATGTCATTTTTCAACTTAATTGCTTGGTGTATAATTCTTCTCCTTTTCTGTGGGCTGTTCAAACCATTAACATTCACTGAAATCAGAGAGACTTTCTTACTCGCCATTTTTCTTTTTATGGACTATATTTTTAAGTTGCCATCTTGTTTGGATTTGCGATGCTGTTTTATATTTCAGTTGAAATTTTTTATAATCTTTTTTCTTTGTATCTTTCAATTGCGTTGATGCTGAGCCTTTTTTATATCCTTTTCTTTCTCGATCTTCTCTGGGTTCTCTCTCTTCTGCTTCTTCCTTCTCCTCTTCTTCTTCCTCTTCTTGTTCCTCTTCTTCTTCATGGGGCTTTTGCCAACCTAGATCTTCCCCGAAGTTTTCTAGAAAGTTTTCTAATTTGAAGACAGAATCCAACCTGTATCTTTGGCTTCTGTACATAAATTGGAGTCCCTCTGGTATTAACCATCTATACTGGATTTCATTACTTCTTAATAATTCAGCTAAAATAGCGTATTTTTTGCGTCGCTCCCTAATTCTCCAAGGTATATCTTTCAGAATTCTGACTTCATCTCCTTCTATTATCAGTTTCTTTTTATTTCCTTCTTGGAGAATTCGGTCCTTAATATGTTTCCTTGCAAATTTCACATGGACTTCCCTTGGTGTCTTGTGTTTTTTCGAATAAGCCGAGTTCCTTCTATATATTGCATCTATGTTCTCCAATAACTCTTTTTCATCCAAAATATTGAATTGCTCAGCAATGTTTCGGGTCAGTTCCTCTTTTAGATTTTTCCCTAGTTTTTCTGTAACATTTTGGAATCTAAGAGTATGCTCTGCTTTTTCCAATTCAAGTGCCATAAGCGTTTCTTCCATTTTATCAGTTTTAGATTTTAATTCCCAAACTTCTTGATCAATATCTTCCATTTTTTCTTCTAAGTGTTTTGTCGTTTTAGTTAATTTTTTAATTTCCAATTTAATTTCTTCCGTATCATTTTTTAATTGCTTTGCAATTTGATCCATTTTATTTTGTAAGGGCTCCATCTCTTTTTTTATAATTTCAGCATTCTGCTCCGCTGCCATTTGTAAGAAGTTTTGGAGCATACTTTGTAACTCTCCAGTTGTGACATTAGATTTAATTAAGGCTAGCCCTGATGTTTGACTGGGAGATGCAGATGAGCCTTTTCTGCCTGTACCTGTGGCCATCTTTTATTTTGTTTTTCTATTCCTATAGGCTTCCTGGGATAAACTTTATTTTATTTATGGATTTTTACCTCTAGTCATCAATCAAGTAATAATATTGATTAGCCTAGTAATGGTATTATTGTAGAATTATCCTGATTAATATTATTTTATTTGTCCTGGGAGTAGATTTAATGTTATAGACTTTTTACCTCTAGCCGTCAATCAAATTGTGGCATTAACTAGTTTAGTGATAATGTTATAATTATCCTAATTAATACTATTTTGTTTAGGATTATTTTATCTAAATGCACATATTGGCTCTAGACCACTATTTAGGTGTTTCCACACTTCAGGAAAGTATCTACCTACTTTAGTTGTCTAATCCGTTGTATTTCTTATTGAATCCTTTATTTATCTGGGCCTTTGAGGTGACTTTGTTATTATTATTATTTACCCTTACTGGGTGGTCTGTCTACACCCTTCCTTGTTTCCTGCTTTTCCCCGTAGTCCTACCACGTTTCTATAAACTTCTATACACGTTAAGGTTGTAAACAAGCCTTCGGGGCTCCCTTCCTTCTCCAACTACTCCTCCCTCTTTCTTTATACCACTCCTTCCCCCTTCAACATGCAGTCTTTTCCACTTTCTTCCTTTTGTATCTTTCTTTCACTTCCTCCTTCTGTATGGACTCCTCGTCTAAGGTGCCACTTCACTTTTGAATCTTTGGTTTCTCTTGTCAAGTCACAGATCTCATGCGCTGCTCCTCCCTCCGCCTTTCTTTCTCCTCTGAAGGTCGCTCTCCCTCCCTTCCTGGATGCTTCCCGTCGCCTCCTTTGCACGCCACTCCGTTGAATCACTCTGCTGAGTCACCCTCTGCAAGGATCCAGCTTTAATTAAAGAAACAGGAAAGACGTTAGCTTCATGAAACACGGTAATGCTTTTCAAACTATATTGTTTCAATTATACTCCATTTGTTTTCACCACTCTTCCAGCACCGTGCTTTTATTAGCCGCTATTTAAACTATCTCATTGTGCTCAATTTGCTTCGTCTTATCTTTCCTCCGACAAGGGGAGTGTTGATTTATTCTACATTCCTGGTTGCCCTCTATTTTCCTCAGTAATCACTTTCTATATACATGCACACATTTAAGATACTTAGCTTCGAGTTCGCTGAAGAGTTTCTTCTCTCCTTCTTTCCGTTTGAGCTCCGGGTCCACTCCACGCTCTGTAAATTCCACAGCTGAGGGGGAAAAAAAACCCTTGCTGCCTTCCCCCTCACTCCTGCCTTAGAACCAGCCAAAAACAACCCCCTGAGAGAGCCGCCGCTCCCTCAGGTTGGGCTTAAGTTCCTTGCAATTATCTCTAGATATGTGGAGATATTTGGCTAGCAGTAAACAGCCACAGAGTGAGGTAAAAATAAGATAGAGCTCGAGGAGCGCTTCCCCCAAGCGCCTATCTTCTTCGAGCGTCCGCCATCTTTCTCCCCCAATTCTATGATTCTATGAATAATGCAATCCCCTCTTCCTCCCTCCCCCCAAAACACAGACTGAGGTGTGAGCGGTTCTCTTCTGTTATGCTAATTCCTGCAATGTTGCAAGGAACTGGCCCCTTGTGGTCATCAACAATGAAAGGAATAATTGACTAGCACTTTACTGAATTGCACTTTACTGAAGTCCTGCAATTACACCATTTGCCCTTCAGAGACAAGAAACTGCTTATGCTGATTTAACAGAAATAGAGGGCAACATCATGTGGAAACATGAAAAAAACACAAAAATCCAACAACCATGAATAGGGTAGCTGAAACATGCAAAAAACTCTTGATGTAAAAGCAGCCCTGCAATCTGAAGTGGCAATGACAATTCTACTACCTTAGGATTGTTCCGTCTCACTCTGCTGGATGTCCTTTCTGACATTTGAATAGTGATATCACCAGAGTTTGTATTTCCTGGCTTGGATTTTACATAGTACTTGCTCTTGTGTAGTGAGAGCTTCAAATGAACAATCATTGTTAGAAAGGCCCCTAGCAGCTGCATTTAGATTGGCCGCCCTTGCTGAGCCAGCCAATCAGGTAACAGAAGTGTAAATAATACCATGCAAATGAAGGCTTCAAGCAACTATGTTCCTATTGGTTAACTTGTATTTTGTGGGTGTGTTTTGGCTGGGATTTCTGTATATAGTTGCAGTGTTGTGTTATGTTCCTGAATAAAGAGCCATGCTGAAATCATGATAGTCTCTTGAACCCACTATCTAACATTTGCAATCCCCTCTTCCTTCGTCTCCTCTCCTCTGAATTGCAAGATCAGTTACTACAATGATGGTTGTTGTTGAAAGGCTGGTGGCTTTGGCTCCAGCTCCAAACAGGTAGGCAAATGGATGGAGAGCCATTTCTTACTTCTCTCCCCTCCAGCATGTTGGACACTGAGGCACAGTGGAGTCCTAGGAAATATTAGCTGCACATCTGTCTTCCCTAATACGTCAGTGATGCTGTTGATACAGAACTATGGTCTGTGAAGTAGGCAACTGGGTAGGTGTCAGGTAGCCCTGTCATGGGGATGGAATGTGTGTGGGGGGGTTACTCTTAGTCTACCAGCCTCTGAATATTACCATTCTAATTGTCTGTATGTTATCATCTATATGACCTTGTAGACGCTCCAGCTGCAGAACTCCTAGACTGGGGAATAACGGCTTTTAGATTGTTTGCTTCTTTCTCCCACTTGCTTAGCCCCCGCACACGAACTATACTCATTGACGTCAGCTCATCTCAGGGGCTGTTTGATTGTAGTATAATTTAGAAGGTCCTGTTGTTCCCAGGCATTCCTGACACAAGCTGTACACGTGTCTTTAGTTCTGATTCACCAATAAACAGTTGTCTTCTGATGAAGCCCTGTGTTGCATGATCTAAGGAGCCTGACAATAGGTTTAGGGGCTATAAAGGTCCTTTGACTTGACTGTGCTTGCTCCTGGCTGCTACTTGTCCTCCAGTGGCCTACTAGAAATGTTCTCTTTAAGTTGAATGTCCAATCTACCCCAAGTGGAATGGCCAGTCCATTCAGCTTTGGGAGTCAAGCAGGCAAAAATGGACAAGGGTAAAATTCTAGAGTGATGAGCCACATTGCTTTCTTTCCCATTCAACATTTTTCCTCGTGGGACTGAGACAGCCAAGACAATTGAGATTTGGGAGTTTGTGGAAAGAGGGAGATGAAAGCACCAAGTTAGTTGACCCCTTCTCATGACAGGAGGGTAATTACGAATGTTTCAAGTCAGACTGGTTAAGGAATTTGGGTGACTAGTCTAGTTTGATTCAAAATTTGGAGTTCCTTTTATGGCTTTCCAGTATTCTGGAGAGAATTGCAATTATACTTTCATGACCAAAACAACAAAAACAAATTTGGTATTAAAATTGCTTTTGTGTAAAAATTATATATATTGGTATAGAAATGGCATAACTGGTATTAAAATGTGGGTCAATAATGCTCTCAGAGTGGAGAAACAAAATTAAAAGAAATTACAGCTAGCATCTCCCTATATTATCAAAGCCGAATGGTGGTGGTACTTCTCTAGAATATTCCACATGCTACGGAATTGGTTGGCATCCTGGTGTGCCACTCACAGGGTGTCTGTTTCCACTGGCTGCATTGCTGCCTCTGTTGGCGTGGTCCTGTCCATGGAGGCCACAACCAGCGATTTGGCCTCACTTTCCTTTGGCGCACCAGACAGGCCAGATGCCGCAGTGGCCAGGGGCCCTTGCTTGGCCTGCAGGCCCCAGACGGGGCCATGGTGGTGGTGCTGCTGAGCCATGGCAGCCAGGAGCCACTGCTGGCCAAGAGGTGGCCAAATGGGAAGGCGACAGTGGCCTGTTCCCTTGCGCCTCCCCCTTGTGGTCTGGGGATGAGGGGAGACAGCACCATGCCACCGGCCCCAAGACCAGGTGGGGAGCCAGGCCCGGCCTGTCCTGTTGCTGCTCCAGTAAGCAGGGGAACAAGGTCGCAGGCTTTGGCCCGCCAGGACAGCTGTGGTAGGGGCGGATGAGCCCGGGCAGCTTGGCCCACTGGGGGGAGGGATGAGGCCGGGCAGCTTCACCAAGGTGGGGGGGCAGGGAAGGAGATGGGGGCCTGCGGCTGGCTGGCCAAGCTGGCCCCCATTGTGGGGAGAGGGACGAGTCTGGCCACCTTGGCCTGCTGGGCCCTCGATTGGGCGGGGGTGGGAAGAAGCCAGGTGGATTGGCCTACTGGGGCCTTGACTGCACAGGGGGCAGGGACAAGGCTGGCCAGCTTTGCTGGGGTGGGGGGCAGGAAGGAGATGGTGGTCCACAGCCGGCCAGACAGGCTGGTGCCCATTGTGGGGGAGGGACAAGCCCAGGCAGCTCTATCAGGTGGGGATGGTGGGTGGAAGGACAAGGCCAGGAGCCTTGGCCTGCCGGGGCCTTAACCACACTAGGGGGCGGGGAGCTTCACCGGGGGGCTGGGCATGGAGACAGTGGCCCGTGCCTGGACGGCTAATCTAGCGCTCATTGCCTTCAGTTCCAAAACGGGCCTTCTCACTAGTGTCTAGATATATATAAAAGGCTAGCCTAGATCCTGACATCTCACTTTCTACCTGATTGGGTGAGCCTTTCAAGGTCATTTGCATATGCGGGCTGATTGCAACTTGCTCCATTCTCACATCACCCCCTCATAGCCAGTCAGAACACAGAAGTCATTTGCATATGTGGGCTGATTGGCCCTCGCCTCCAACATTCTAAACAGCTACTCCTGTTGGGAGTCATTGAATGTGTCCTGAGCTAAATTACATCTCCCAATCTTCCCTGAAATGTTCACTGGGGTTGCCAATCTCCCTGTGGGTCTGGAGATCTCCTGAAAATCACTGTGTTCCCCAGCCATAGCACATCATTTCCCTTACAGAAAATTAACTGGTTATTACAACTGATCTCCAGATGACCAAGATCAGTTCTGGAGACAACGGCTACCTTGGGCAGTGGACTCTATGGCATTATACCCTGCTGAGGTCCCTCCCCACCCCAAACCCTGCCCTCCCCAGGCTCTACCCCTCAAATATACAGGTATTTCCCAACCCAGAGTTGGCAACCCTGTAACTGGCTACGGAACCCAGAAAAATATGGCATAGGAGGAGGTGCTTTTTTACCTTAGCTGCCACTGCATAGCCCCAAATCAATATAAGCGGTGCTGTCAAGGGTGGACATCACCATAAATCAGGGCTGGACATAACCATACCTATTACCATGTGGATCTTCTCCCATACTACCCATTTGAGGCAGCAAAATGACTTGAGAGAGCCCTGCCTTATAGCTAAAGCAGAAGGAAATAAACATGGCTCGCCTCCCTCTATTTTCCCTTTCCCTCCACCACCCCACCAACCACAGCTGAGACACTCACGCGGAGCTTCTTTCTAGAGTCCATTGTATTTCTTCCCACAACGGGCCTTACTCCTACCGTGTGTATGTGTGCGCACACACACACACACTTCTAGTGCTAAAACACAGAGTCAGGCACACAGCTGAAAGCTTTTTGGATGGTTTAGTTGTGCTGGAAGTAGGCTGTGGACAGTAAAGATCCACTCAAATGATTTCTGGGAATATGATGTGGAATCAGCAATTGCATTGCCTGTTTTGGGGAGTCTGCTTGCATATCAATAACCTCTATTGATATAAAGACACAACAAGTCTCCAGCATGTTTCTTCTCTCATGCATACAAAGCAACCCTGTAGCTCTGTCCTTTTCCAGGAAAGTCCATTTGGAAAAGCAAGAAGAATTTAACAATATTTTAATTAAACTTTAGTTCATTTAGAGCTGGACTGTTAAGTTCTGGCTAGTCATTTATCGCTCCTTTTACTGTCAAATGGTTCCTCCTGCACCACAGCAGACAAAACGAATGGTATGTTTGGATGTGTATGTAGTCCTGACAGCAGTCGTGCAATTCCAATGTACAATTCTATGCTCAGAGCTACTCCTGTGAGTTACTGCTGAAGACTGGCAACAAGGGATGGCTATTTCATTCATGCCCTGCTTATGAGACCCAGAGACATCTGATGAGTTGTTGTTAGAAACAGAACATTGGGTCAGATGGTTCTTTGGTATAATCCAGGAAGGCACTTTTTGCATGTTATTCCGCAAGTGGTTGTGTAAATAAGAGCTGCTGGTTTCTCCCTGGGAAAAAATTAGCAACTGAAGACTTTCCTCTGATACAGAGGAATGGTGGAGCATGTTTCTCCTGCACAATCAACATTCCAGTCAAGATTCCATTAGACTCTTTATCAACAATAGTTTAGGATAGACTTTCTGGCAGCATCCCAAAATCCAAAGCATTAATCTATTAGAGTGTCTGAGTATTGACTATCTGAGAGAAGGTTGAATTGGCTTTTGGCGGGGCTCCTGTGCAACCTTTCTGAATGATAATTCTGGAAGATGGCACAATACACCTTGCTAATGATGTTTTAGAAATGTGTGCACTTAATTTATTTCACACTGGATTCTTCTTGAACCAATGGAGCTCTATTTTGCATACCATGTCCTATAAATTAATACTACCATCCTCTTTTTGTCAGTAGCATTTCAATGAACTAATTATTCAAAATGAAATTTAATCAAGAACAGTTTTCCCCTACTATCAGATAGTAGGCATTCACCAGGACTAGGAGAAATATGATCTCCCAGTTAGATTGGCCAAATAGAAATGACGGATGCTGCTGTCAAAGTTTATTGCTAATTTGGATGGTAAACCTCACAGGACCCTGACACTGCAGTTGAAACTGTATGTTAAAACATCCCATGCTTGGCTAGATGTGGGCTTAAATTATTAGTTTCTTAATGATTCCTGAAGTAAGCGGCTATTCCTTTGAGAATAAGTGAATAGCTTTCTCTGCAATACTTTTGTCAGGTAGGGAAAAAAATACCCTAATGTCAAATCATCTTCTCCCCATTTATTGTATTGATTTCTCTTCATATTTTGGGAATCCCTCATTCTTTGAAAAGCTGATCTACTTAAGGACCAGAACTCTACAATCTTCTTCCTTGTATCCTGTAAGGATCTGTGGGAAGACACATATTACACAACCAAAGATACACCTGACACACTGATTCTTAAGATTCTTAAATTAAGAAGCAAAAATGTACACCTATTTATTTATTTATTTATTGTCATTTAAGATGTTTAGTATTCTGGTGCCAACCACTTAATTAACATAACCTGTGTGAGAGAGAAAAGTTAAGCAGATGTACCATTTCCCACTGGATACCTCTATGACGATTTCACCCTCCCTCACAGGATTTCCCTTTATCCTGTTCTTTGCTAAGCAGCCCCTTTTTCCTTTTCTTTGTTTTTCTCTGGTTGTCCCACCCAGTTGTTTGAATCTATTTAGATATATGCTGACTCAGCCTATGTAACTGAGGGGAGAAACTAAAATCCGTCTTATGTCCTGTTTTGAAAATGGCACACAAGAGGCTGGTGGTAGTTCAAAACTACAAATTGTTCTATTTAAGTTTGAGGGGAAATGGTCAGGTTGGGATCAGGACTTATGAGATGAAGAGACAACAGGAATGAGGTAACTTTGTATACAAATAAACACCAGATACTTTGTCACAAACAAGTAACTGTTTCTGTTCTTCAGCCAGGTCTTTAAAACTTGAGGAGAGAGATTTCTTGGCAGTTTTTCTTGCATAAACTAGCTTAAGCTTCTTGATCTAACAGACTCTAGCACTGGTGAAGGCAGGAACGTTCAAACAAATTCCAATTTCCTTCCTTATCCACAAGTTATGGATCACCCTCATCTTTTAGGACCTAGACTTGTTGAGGCTGGGCTAAACTTGATCCTCTCCCAATCTCTCAGTCTTCCATCCCCGTCAACTCTCAGTTCTTCACTACCAACCCTAACTGACTCTCTCAACTGAAGAATTCCAATTTGAATTCCCACCACTCAAGGTTCTCAGACCAGGTTATAGCATTAATCATTTACTGTTTGTCACAGCCTCACACCCTCTCATGTTCTTCCAAATTCCAGATAAATGTTATAATGTAATTAACTCTGAACTCTTCTAAACCTTTATCACCACAGTCTTTCATCCTAATCATAGGGAATCTGGATGCTGTTACTCAAAGATGAACGATCTTATGATATCATCCTCCTGAGATCCTGTCTTTGTACTGCAGATAGGGAATCACATATTTGCAAATTCCCCCAAGTAAAACGAATCTTGGTAGAAAGAAAACAAACACACTGATCCATTCTTTATCCAGTCCACCATGTTGATTATTATTGCTGGGAGATCTCAGATTTCTTCTCTCAGGCTGCTTTAAACTATAATTAAACTCTGTTACTGCCTTCATTTTCCCCTACCTGCTGCTTTGATCAGGTTTCCCTCTATAACATTCCTTCCTTGCAATGGCGTCTTCCACCCAGTTATATAGATGTCCTCATGGTCTCCATTTTCAGTTCCAATCCCTCTTCTCCTCTTTTGCTTCCTTTTCTTCCTCACCAGTCATCTGCCATCAAGCTCCTATTTTATTTCCACTGCTATCTTCTATTTTTCCTGCCCTTTATCACTAAACTGCCCTCCCCCTTGCATTCATCTTGTTAGATAGTCTTAAGAAAGTACTTAAAGACACCTATGCTGCTTACACTACCTGCCCCCTTATATAAAGATTCCTCTTTCTTCTTTGTTTGTAAATCTGAGAGAGTCTGTTTCTAAATCATGTAAGCATCTTGGCTGCTGTAGACACTAACAGCGTAACAGCTCTGATGGATCAGAGTTCAGTGCTTTATTCCTGAAAACAAAATTGGGCAGGGTATGGAGACAAGAGGAGGCCCTGATGTTTATCTTCCAGCAAAACTTGGGTGCCTTTCTTTCCACCAAAGCCGTCCTACACACTTCTAACAGTAAATGCCACAGTTTATTTATTTACAACATTTCTATGCTGCCTTTCAAGCCAAACAGGATCCCCAAGGCAGCAAACATCAAACATTAAAACATTTCAGCATTACCAAATAAAATAAAGTACATATGCAATACCTCAATAAAACCATATGAGCACACATAATACCAAAACCCAGGGAAGAGACCAATGACAGTTATTCGGGATATGCCAAGCAGAACAAACCGCTTTTATGAACAGGGAAATTATGAACTGTGTGATAAAGTATTTTCTTTTGTCTGTCTTCAATCTACGGCTGTTCAGTCTCATTGGATAACACTCAGTTCCAGTGTTAAACAGAGGGAGAAAAATATTTCCCTATTCACTTTCCCTTCACTATGTATAAGTTTAGAAACCTCTGCCCTAACCCACCTAGAATTTTGTTTTAAACCCAAATGTTCCAGATGCTTAAATATTTTCTCGCACAAAGATAAATGGGTACTACATAAACTATGTTTTTATCCTTCCTCCAGGGAGCTTGTGGTGTTGCCCTAGGGATGCCAGTTCCAGGTTGGGAAATATCTGGAGATTTTGGGGGGTGGAGCCTGAGAAGAGAGGCGTTTGGGCAGGGGAGGGACTTCAAATGATGTTTATTGCCACAGGGGTCCACCTTCCAAAGCAGCCACAGGTGAAATGACCTCTGTCACCAGGAAATCCATAGTAATCCCAGGAGATCCCCAGCTACCACATGGAGGTTGGCAGCCTTACTTGACTGTACACAGTTCTCACCATCTGTTTAATCCTCACAACAATCTTGTGAGATATGTTGGACTGAAAGAGAGTGCCTGGCTCAAGTTTACCCAGTGACTCTCATAACAGAGAAAGGATTTGACCTTTGGTCCCTCTCCTGTTGTATACTCTTATCACATGCATACAGTCTGAAGTACTACCAGCACTGAAGAGTTACACCACATGACATTTCTGAGACCAGCTCTCATTGGAAAGACATTTTCCCCTCCATTATTTCTTAACTTGTTCCCCAAATAGACACTCAAAATGGAACCTGGGGCCTATTCAATGTTCAACTTAATCCCGGCTTAATTATGAGGCAGGCTCCTTGGATCAGTCTTCCTTGCTCCAAACATTTTCCCCCAGCTGGCAATGATCAAGTATTACTTTATACAATATACCTCTTCCAAGGAGCTGAATGTGTTTGAACTAACTTGTCTGGTGCAAAAGGAATACACACTACACCCTTCGTTCTGCATACAGCTAGCAGCTATTTGACCATGGGGATGGATAACCATTACCTGATGGCAGCAAAGGCCCTTAATACTGGCCTTGCATTGCTCTGAGGTCTTATTAGTCAATGTAGACTAACTGCTATTTTTCCTGAAGTGTAGGGTTGTGGCTCCCTGTATATTCCAGCTCCCAATGTGAAGAAAAGCAAAAACATTAACCATCTGCTTCCAGACATTTAAAGTCTCGCCAACTAGTATGTTGATGCTACTGAATCACTGAGGGATGCGTTCCAGCCACTGAAACATTGTTATGTGTTGCACAGTATAATAAAGAAGGAAAGTTCACTACCCATCAAGCCATTGTGCAAGGAACATATTTTATGTACAGCAATGGGGCTTTGCTGTGGCTCAGCTGCTGGGGTCCAAAAGGGTTGCCAGCTTTTCGAAGGCATCACCTTCTGTGCTGGGTTGTCAACAGGCCTGGAGAAAAATGCCCTGTCCCTTGAATAAAGCTTTAACATGTTGAAACAGGCAGCTGACACTTTGTATGGCATGGAAGTAAACAACCCAGTTTGAGCAATAGCATACCATCAAGCCTCTGTTAAAGAGACAGGATATTTTTCTCCAGGCCAGATGGCAACCCTAGTTCTGTCTCTTTAATGACAGGAAATGTGCAAAAAAAAACCCCCAAAACCCCACCCCCACTATTTCAGAAATAGTGGTAAAGAGCGTGGACAAGCATAATCTACTTAATCTGGAACACATAGAGCCACTTTATACCAAGTCATTTGTTTAGCTCAGTTATTGTCTGACAGGCAGCAACTTTCCAGGCTCTGAGGCCTTTCCCAGTGCCTGCTCCTGGAGATTCTTTAACTGGAGAGGCCAGGGATTTGTCACCAGGGACTGTTGGCATGCAAAACAGGTGGTCTAGTGTTGAGCCATTGCCCTTCTTCCCTTCCATGTGTCATGAAGCTGTTAAATGTACAGGAACGTCATCCAGTCAGGGCAACCCTGGTTTCTTTTAATGGATCTGCTCCAGAGCAGTCAGCTCATAATTCACATTGCATAATATGCACTTGTGATTTTGGCTCAGATTCTAGCCTTTATTAATCGCCCTTCTGGAAAGAAAGTTGTTCTGTGCAAGATGATTCATACTTTTTTTCAGATTTGCGAATACTTCTTGGGGTCCATCCAATAAAAGCAATCAAGAACCTTGTGGCATCTTAAAGGCTAACGGATTTATTGAGGCCTAGTTCTCAGGGAGGAGTGCTCACTTCATCAGCTGCATCTGATAAAGTGGGCTGTAGTCCACAAAAGCTTATTGTGTAAAACCATAACACAGTCTTACAGTTTGGAATTAGTCCAGTGCAAGAAATCATGTTTTCATGAAGCAGATTGTTTAAAAAACTGATTTCCACAGAGCTTTATTTGAATTGCATGAGCATGTGGGGGAAGCCTGATCCGTAGGCAGCTGCCCAAGCCAGCATTTAACAGCTATTGCTACTCAGAGACGGATCTACTGTGAAACTAATGAAGCTTAAACTTCAGGGCCCCCAATCCCAAGGGGCCCCTGAAGCAACTTTTTTTTTAAACGAGTAATTTTTCAACAAAAATTAATGGAGTTTTTAAAGTGTTTATTAAAAAATAAGGCTATTCTAGTGACAGAATCATAAACCAGTGGATTGAAGTACTTAATACTGACCTTAGAATGGAGCATGCTCAGTGTAGTAGCTTCCCCTAAAGTGGGCTGGGTGTTCCTAGCCCAAGAAGAAGCAACAGCACCATAAGGGTGGGAAAAGTCCTGCACAGATATTGTTGTTTCAAGGCCTGCTTTGGATCATTGCAGGTAAATTATTGTTATTTAGAACTGTTGCAATGCATGTTTTTAGTATTCTGTTTGTTAATGCTTCTGAGGAGTTTGGCCTCACCCAGGAAGAAGTTGCACCATAAGGGGAGGGAAAGGCCTGCACAGATATTGTTGTTTCAAGGCCTGCTTTGGATTACTGCACGTAAATGTTGGTAATCTGTGCAAGGATTAGAGATCTTTTAAAACAAAGGTGAAGTAGGATCCAAGATCCAAGTGAGAAGAACTGCAGACTCCCAGATACAGCCTGGAAAACTTATCTGATGTTCCAATATTGTGAGGTTAACCTGGATTTACAATATATGTATTACTTTTGTGTTTAGACTTTTTGTACTGTGCATCTTTGTGGATGCTGAAGATATTTGTAGCCAATAATATCCTAAAAAGCTTTGCTATGAAGTAATAGCAACTGGACTGGGATGAACAAGAAAATGAAAACCTCCATGCTTTTGTTTATATAGTTTATTGTAATGTTAAATTGCATCTGTTGCATTGCCTCATTTATGTTTGTGTTTAAGTGTGTTATTCATAAATACATGTAGTTGCAGTAGAACTAATAACAATAACAACTTTATAGCTGTAATTGTAGAGATCAAGACCCCAAGAGGAATAGCAATAAATTCAAGAAAGTACTTAAGTGGATACCAAAAACAATGGAAGGAATAGGGGCAACCTGTTTGGGGGCCCATAGAATTGGACCCCCTGGTGGGTATCTTGGGGAGAGGCTCCATAAGCTACCCTGTGAGTTTGGAGCCTCAAACCTCTTCCCCTCCAGCCCCCAGAATATACCCTATGTTTTCATCATTGAGTTCAATGGCCCATAGGATATAATGGAGTTGAAATTGACATTCAGCTGCCTGAAAGACTCCCGGGGATGCTGGCTGAGGCCGGGGCTTGGCTCCTGAGCTCCCGGAACTGCGCTTCGGTGCGCTCCCCCCAAAAGACCCCTGCAAGTAGATAAATAGGTACCCCTTCAGTGGAAAAGTAACAGCATTCTGTGCACCTCAGCGTTTAGTCATGCTGGCTACATGACCATGGAAACATCTTCAGAGAGCGCTGGCTCTTTGGCTTGGAAACAGAGATAAGCACTGCCCCCTAGAGTCTGATTCGACTTGCTTTTGAGCAAGGGAAACCTTTACCTTTAACTTCTAGATTAGGTTACTGCAAGCTCATTCTGGGGCTGACTTTAAAGAGTGTCCAGAAACTACATTATTATAGGAAGCTGTAGTGAAAATGTTGTCTGGAGAGGGTCATAAGGACCACATCCCTCTACCCTTGTTTCATCTGTACTGGCTTCCAGTCTACATTTGGGCCCAATTCAAGGTGCTGGTATTGATCTTTAAAGGCCTATATGGCTTGGAACCTGCATACCTTAACGACCTGGCCCCACTGGTGGGCCTCCTGATGGCACCTGGTAATTTTGGCCACTGTGTGACAGAATGTTGGACTGGATGGGCCATTGGCCTGATCCAACATTGGCTTCTCTTATGTTCTTATGACCACATACTCTCATACAAACCTACTTGACTATTACAATCATGTTCAGGAACCCTGCTTTTGGTGCCCCTGTCATCTGAGAGTAGATGGATGGCAACTTAAGAAATTGCCTTTTTGGTAATGGCACCACAATTATGAAATTGCTGGTTTTATATGGTTTTATATGTTTTTAGAAGCTGTTTTTAGTGTCTTTTTAATGGCTCACTTCCTTGAGGGCCCTAATTGGGCAGAAAAGCAGCAATACAATAGTTTTTAAAAATGCAATAAAGATCTATTTCCACCAATTCCATTATGGCTTGGTTTTTACTGTGGCTGTGTGTGTGTGTGTGTGAGAGAGAGAGAGAGAGGGCGGGGGGAATGAATGTGGAATTCTGTTAATGGATCTTGTGCTTGCATCTTCGTACTTTACTTCCTATATAATTTTCTTGCTTTAAATTCTTAATTTTTTAAAAAAATGGTTTACTTGATGACCAGGATTCCAGCATGAGGTTAAAAATATTTTTTAAAGACTCATTTTTGGAAGGGGGGAACTCTCCCTGTTTATTTCTTTTATTTTGCCTTTTCACACCAGTGTATCAGTATATGCCAGTGCAGATTGAAATAATTTTTAGTTGTAAAACCCTGTTTCCTTGAAACAAAGTATTTTGTAAAACATTGCCCTTTACCATTACTTATAAAGCAAATTCTGGAAATACACATTTAGAAGAACTGTCATCTCCAATATTATCTGTGCTGCTATGATAAAAAGTTCTGCTAATTCATAACCCCCAAATCCAGGGAAAAATTCAGCAGAAGAGAATTTGGTAAGCATCCTGACATGAAGACAGCAATTCTATTCTGATTTGGGAGTAAGTCCCATTGAAATGGATGGTACTTACTTCTGACTAGATCTGCCTAGGATTGGGCTGGAAATCAAGCAAGCTGATTTATAGGGCTTAATTTGAGTTTGGGTGCATCAAAGGTGTATCTCAGAGGTTATTTTTAGGGTCAGAACTCAGTCTAAGAGTGCTGAATGTTCATAGGGATGCTGCAAAAAGTGTGATTTAACAGTTCATCTGACCATAAAGGCCTTGATGGTTTGCACCCAAGTAATGTTGCCAACAGGCCACGAAACGAATGCCCCGTCCCTTTAATAGAAGTTTACTATGCAGAAATGGGCAACTGAAGCTTTATATGGCATGGAGCCAAATAAAATTACCTGATCAGCTAAAGGGACCAGTTTAAACACTGGGAAACCTACACCTGAGTCGATCTCCCTAGATGGCCTTGACCTTGTGAAATCGACCCAGTGTTTGAATCAGCTGCCATTTTCCTTTATTTCAATTATTTCTATCCTGCCTTTCTCTGCATGGACCCAAAGTGGCTTTTTGAAGCATAGGGTTGCCAGCCTCCAGGTGGCACCTATAGATCTCTCACTATTACAATTAATCTTCAGATTAACAAGATCAGTCCCCCTGGAGAAGACAGCTGCTTTAGAGGGTGGACTAGATTCTATGGCATTATACGCTGCTGAGGTCTCTCCCTAGCCTCCACCCCCAAAATCTCCAGGTATTTCCCAACTCAGAGCTGGTAACCCTACATGACCTTTCCTGTATGGCATGGAAAGGCTGTGCCTTGGTAATTAAGCTACATTTGTAATATATGTGTTGCAACATGTCATGCAGCCAGGGGACAGAAGTTTCACAGTGCTTCTAGGGTCATGGTCAGGTCATTAAAGTGCCCCTACTGTTCATGGATCACTCCCAGTTTACCTCTCTTTGTACCTGTCCAGTCAGGATGCTTCATTTAATTAACTACCATTGGGGAGGTATTTTTATAAACAAAAACTACAGTGTCCATGAAGCAGGGTGAGAAACATACATGGGGGAATTCTTCCAGATCTAGACAGTTTGCCCGCTTCTGCCATTAATGAACATGGAGAAAGCAGTGGTAAGTAACAGAGGAAGGCATACCCCATCTCTAACAGCAATCTGAAGAACACTTTCCTGGGAGGAACCCCTACCGGATCGACCTGAGTGATTCTAAGTAAACCTGCTTAGGATTGCACTGTAAGTCACTTATGGTAAAAAATAAATACAGAATGAAGGAGAGATGATATCAGTAGAAGAGAAGGGAGAAGCTGGGAGAAACACTGTGAGAATATCCATGTGTAAGAACCCAGCCTTCTGTATATAAAACATTTCAAATAAATTGTTGTCCTTGAAACGGCACATGAGGGAAGACAGGATTTGCTGCAGACCAAGAAGTGCTGAACTGCTAAAGTCGGTAATGGTTCCTTAGTCATCCTTCCCCTGTGTTTACTTCTGAGATTTTGAAAAGCATTACTTTTTCAAAACTTGCTGAGCACTTTATCAATGCTTAGGAGACGTGCAGCTATGAAACGACACTTGTACACAAAAGGCCAGTTGCAGAAATCATTTCCATCACGAGATGTAGGAAATAACATGAGAACGTGTGACTGAAGTCAATTGCTACAGCTTGTTTTATGGGGCTCTGTAAACTGCCACTCTGAAGGTGGGTGTGTCTTTATGCATGCTAAGCTATCACAGAGTTACATTTCTTTTGTTCAGTTAAATAGTTTTGTCCTGCTTTACTCCTGTAAAGTACTGGGTTTCGGGCCTCATGACTCGGACGACGACATAAGAGAAGACGCGTTTATTCGTACTTCACATAAGACAAGAACACACAGTAACGGCCGGAGGCCAACTATATACAGTTAGGGGGGACGGCCCTATATTCCTATTGGCGGGTTTGAATCGCCCGCCAATGCTGCCATTGGTTTACTACTGGCGAGCTCAGGAACCTAGTCCCTATTGTTCTCAGAGAGCGAAGCTTGGCTGTATTTCGCCAGCTCTGCCTTCTGATCCCAGGACACAACACCCCTCCCCCCATAGTTCGTCTCCTATCAGGTGACGTAGTCTTTTAAGTATGTTGGTGCCCTCCGTTCTCTTAGCGAACGTCGGGGGGCCGGTACCGGACTGGCGGGGCCCCTCTCGGGTGGTCCGCCAGCACAAGGAGCTTGGACCTCTGGTAGTAGCCGAGGCGGTGACGGTGGCGGCTGTAACGGCGGCGGCAGCGGCGGCGGCGGTTCAGCTGTCACCGGGGCCCCTCCGGATTCCGTGGACTTTCTGGCGCTGGCTCCGCTGTCGGTGCTTGCGGTCGATCAGATGATGGGGCGGCAGCGGCATTTCCCGGTAACTGGATCTCTGTGTCGGGGTCTTGCCGCCTCCGGAGCTGGTCGATGTGTTTACGGAGGACCCGGTCCCCATCTGTTAGGACTTCGTATGACACTGGCCCGGTGGGTTTTAGGACGCGCCCGGCCACCCACTGCGGCCCCGCCCCGTAGTTCCGGAAGTAGACAGGGTCTCCCGGTAGGAAGCTTCGGGGCGCCTCCCTGTTCTCGACCAGCTTTCTCTCTGGGGCTCGGTCCGGGTGGAGTCTGTCTAATAAAGTGGTAGGGCGGCGGCCCATTAATAGTTCTGCGGGGCAATGCCCGGAGATGGGGTTTGGGGTGGTGCGGTATGTGAGAAGGAAGCGGGCCAGCCGGAACTCCCAGTCCCCCTCCGTTATGCGGCTCAGGGCCTCTTTGGCGGTGCGTACCGTCCTCTCCGCCTGTCCATTGGTTGCCGGGTGGAAGGGCGCTGATCGTATGTGCCTGATGAGGTTCCTTTCGAGGAACGCTTGAAACTCAGCAGATGTGAACGCTGCCCCGTTGTCCGACACGATTGTGTCGGGTAACCCGTGCATCGCGAATATTTTCCGCAGGGCCCTTATTGCCGCTTTGGCCGAGGTGGTAGACACTGGGCTTATTTCCACCCATTTCGAGTAGGAGTCTACCGTCACCATGAACTGGAGCCCCTGAAACGGCCCCGCAAAGTCTATGTGTAGGCGTGACCACGGCTTGTGGGTAGACTCCCAGCTTTGGGTTGGCGCTCTCGGGGGATTGGGGCGGACTTCCTGACACCGTGTGCACCCTCGGACCCAGGTTTCGATTTCGGCGTCCATCCCGGGCCACCACATGTAGCTCCTTGCCAGAGCTTTCATTCGTACAATGCCGGGGTGGGCCTCATGTAGCGTTTCTAGAACCCCTTGTCTCATGGGCCCTGGGATGACCACCCTGTCCCCCCATAACAAGCACCCTTTTAAGGCGGATAGCTCTTCCCGCCTGGCTTCCCATGAACTCTGGCCCTGTCGGTTCCGCTGGCCATCCCCTCACCACCCAGTTTAGGACCCGGGAGAGAATGGGATCTCGGGACGTGCGGGCGGCCACGTCTGCTGCCTGAAGGGGGGTTTGGCAGCTCCTCCATTAGCAAGACTGCGGGAGCCGGGGCCGGATCTTCCCCTGTCTGCGGCAGCGGCAGGCGGCTCAAGGCGTCGGCATGACCCAGCGCCTTGCCCGGCCGATGCTCCAACTGGTACTGGTAGCCCGCTAAAAACAAGGACCAGCGCAACACCCGGGGCGACAATACCTGCGGCGTTTGTTTGTCCGCCGCGAACAGACCCAGGAGCGGCTTGTGATCGGTTACGAGCGTGAAGGGCCGCCCGTACACAAAGTTGTGAAACTTTTTAACCCCCGCCACCAATGCCAAGCCCTCCCGGTCGATTTGTGCATAGTTCCGCTCCGCGGGGGACAGCGTGCGGGAGTAATAAGCCACCGGGACTTCCCTTCCATCCGGTAGCTTGTGTGCCAAGACTGCCCCGACCCCATACGGTGATGCGTCGCACGCAAGGATTACCGGGAGCTTTTCATCAAAGTGGGCGAGCACCGCGTTAGAAATCAAAAGTACTTTAACCCCCTGAAACGCCGCCGCCTCCCTCGCTCCCCATGCCCAAGGTGTCGCCTTATCCAGCAGTCTGTGTAGGGGTTCGGCCACGGCGGCTTTGTGGGGGAGAAAGGCGTGGTAAAAGTTCAGGAGGCCTAAGAACGCCTGGAGCTCCGCCTTGGACTTCGGGGCGGGGGCCTCCACGATGGCCTTCACCTTGTCCCTCGCCGGATGCAGGCCTGTTGCGTCTACCCGGTACCCCAAGAACTCCACCTCCGGCACCCCGAGGAGGCACTTTTCCCGCTTCACTTTCAGCCCCGCGGCTTGGAAGCGTCCCAGTACCGTTCGGAGGCGGGCGGCGAAGCTTTCCGGGGTGGTCGTGGCGATGAGGACGTCGTCGAAGAACGGCGTCACTCCAGGGATCCCTTTTAACAAGTCGTCCATTAGATTTTGGAAGATCCCTGGGGCCACACTGACCCCGAACTGCAGCCGCTTCACCCTGAAGGCGCCCCGGTGGGTTACAATGGTTTGCGCCTCGGCCGTGGCTGCATCCACCGGGAGTTGCTGGTACGCCTGCGCGAGATCCAGCTTACCAAATATGCGCGCCCCCGCCAGTGTTGCTAAGACGTGGCTGACCACGGGTACGGGGTATGCGTGCGCCTGAAGTGCCTGGTTAATGGTGCACTTATAATCCGCGCAGATGCGGATTTCCCCGTTTGGCTTAACGGGTGTCACAATCGGGGTCTCCCATCGAGCGTTCGGGACAGGCTCTAGGACTCCCTGAGCCACTAGCCGGTCCAGTTCGGCCTCTATTTTAGGGCGGAGGGCCAGGGGCACGGTGCGGAAGCGCCGTCGGATGGGCGTCACTGTGGGGTCTAAGTGGAGCGACACCGGGGGCCCTTTATAACACCCCAGTTTCCCGTCAAAGACCTCGGGGAATTCCTGGCACACCGCCCCCCAGTCGCGCATCCCGCACTTATTCACTCCCCCAATTGTGATGCCTAGGGCCTCAAACCATGCCCGCCCCAGGAGACTCACGAGATTTCCCTCCACCACCACCAAGTCCAAGTTCCCCTCAAAGTGTCTGTACTGCACTCGGAAAGTGCCGACTCCCCGAATGGGGACAGGGTTCTTTTGAAAGTCCACCAAGCTTAGTGGCGATGGACGTAGAGGGGTCCCCTGACAGGCAAAGTCTTTTTAAAGTGTCCATGGAAATGATGGACGCCGCCGATCCCGAGTCCACCTCCATGCAGCAAGGGGACCCCTCGATCCGCACGGTTACTTGGATCTTCGGGGTGGAGGAGAGGTTGGTGTTGGGGAGGCGAAGTACCTGCAGCGGTTGGTCGGTGAGGTGGTTCAACTCGGCGACCTCTTCTGTCGTTTCGTAGGCGGTGGACGATGTGCGATGCGGTGGGGCCGACGATCTCGAATTTCGGGGGCCCTTGGATCGGCAGACCCGTGCGAGGTGTCCCTGCTTTCCGCACCCGTGACAGACAGCATCCCGGAACTTGCAGGATTTCCTTGCGTGGCCTTCCCCGCAGCTGGCACAGACGACCCGGTTGCCGGAAGGCTTGGCTGGCTCTCTGTTGGCCTGCTGGAACGGCGCCGGCCGGCGTTGTTGAGGTCTGAGGGCGAAGACCTCTTCCGTGTCCACATTCCCGGGGCTTGGACTCCTTCCGACCACATGGGCGGCCGCGGCCGGGCGTTCCCCTTCCGCGGCCTCGTGGGCTGTTGCGGCGTCTAGGGCCTCGTCCAAGGAGAGCTTCCGGTGCCCAACCAACTTGCGCCGCAGCTTGGAGTCCGCCAGGCCCCACACGAACTGCGTCAACAGGTTGTCCTCCACCTTCGGGAATCCGCAGTCCACCGCGAGCGCCCTTAGCGCGGCCAGGAAGGTGGCAATGGATTCCCCTTGGGCCTGGACTCGCCTCTGGAAATCCATCCTCTTGGCCAGGAAGGTCGGCCGGGGGCTGAAGTAAGCGTTGAGGACATCCAGGATCTCCCCAAACGAGCTCTCCAAGGCTGTGCGTGGCACCAAGAGGCTCTTGGCGAGGCGGACGGTTTGGGTGCCGCAGGCGTTCAGCAGGATCGCTCGTTTCTGGTCGGGGTGGCGGATTTCGTTGAGCTCCAAATAGCTGATGAGCTGGTCAACCCATGCGTCCCAGGTTTCTGGCTGCGACTGATCGAAGTGCTCCAGTGTTACATGAGAAGCGGCCATGGTTCTGTCTGGTAAGGTGAGCGCCGGGGCGAGCGGTGCGGTGCTGCTCTCGGGGTCAGCGATGCGATGCTCGGCGAGCGGTGCGGTGCTGCTCTCGGGGTCAGCGATGCGATGCTCGGCGGTGTCCTTTTCGTCGCTCATGGAGTCATGGAAGGCGTTGAAATCCCATCCTCGTCGCCACTGTAAAGTACTGGGTTTCGGGCCTCATGACTCGGACGACGACATAAGAGAAGACGCGTTTATTCGTACTTCACATAAGACAAGAACACACAGTAACGGCCGGAGGCCAACTATATACAGTTAGGGGGGACGGCCCTATATTCCTATTGGCGGGTTTGAATCGCCCGCCAATGCTGCCATTGGTTTACTACTGGCGAGCTCAGGAACCTAGTCCCTATTGTTCTCAGAGAGCGAAGCTTGGCTGTATTTCGCCAGCTCTGCCTTCTGATCCCAGGACACAACAACTCCCATACTCAAAGCAGCTTTAAAATAAAATACACAGCCCTGACCTGGATAGCCCAGGCAAGCCTGATCTCATCAGATCTTAGAAGCTAAGTAGGGCCGACTCTGGAAAGTACTTGGAAGGGAGACCTCCAAGGAAGGCCAGGGCCAGGATACAGAGGCAGGCAATAGCAAGCCATCTCTCTGAAATGTCCAAGCTCCACTAGGGGTCCCAGAAGTCAACCATGACTTCCAGGCATGCACACACACACAAATACTCACCAAAAATAAATAAAATACATAAACACAAACAACAAAACAATTTCAAAAGGAAAGAAGAGAGTTTAAAAATAAATAGGGCATGGTTTCCTGTCCTGAAAAACACAAAGTGCTCTACATCTTACAATAGCACTACAGATAAGATTAGAATTTCAACAGCCAAACCATATGGAAAAGAACCTCCTCGGGAAAGCTCCTCCATTAGCATGTCACAGCCTGGGAAACTCCTACAAGATAATGACTCAGCCCTACCCCACCTTCCTGAGTAGATATAAATTACCTGCCTACCACTTTTCTTCTCACCTGGACACAGAGAGTACTCCATCTTTCTGTGTTATACCTCTGAGGATGCCAGTCACAGCTGCTGGTGAAATGCCAGGTCCTACAATGCCAAGGCCACGACTGTACAGCCCAGAAAATCTACAACAACTAATGAACTCTGGCCGTGAAAGCCTTCAACAATAAAAGGAGGCATATACATGGCCACATCCTCAGCACGGTCGCACTCTGCAGAGGACCAGGTGATCGTGTGAGGCAAGGGGTGAGGCCAGTGAGTTTATACCCACTCTCCCTCTCCACACAATGAGTCAATATGCTGAGGTAGGGTCTGGGGTCATCTGTTAGGGACCCTTGTTAGGGATCAAACAAATCCTATCTTCTATAGGTGTAGATACAACTATGTGCCAGTTTTCTTGTTTTCCTACATTATATAAAAGCTCAAATAAAATAGCAAAACACTATCAAGTGTAGTTTTTTTGGTATTTGGTGTCTTTCTTGCATGGGGTAGCCAATTCTGGCTTGGAAAATTCTTGGAGATTTGGGGGTGGTTCCTGGGGAAGGGAGAAAGCTTAGCAGGGTTGTGATAGCATTAAGAGTTTCCAGTGGAGCGTTGGGAAATACCTGGAGATTTGGGGCATGGAGCCCGGGGAGGATGGAGTTTGGGGAAGGACCTCAGGAGGGTATAATGCCATAGAGTTCAGTCTCCAAAGCAGCCATTTTCTCCTGCGGAACTGATCTTGGTTGTCTGGTAGGATTGCCAGCTCTGGGTTGGGAAATACCTGGCGATTTTAGGCTGTAGCACCTGGGGAGTAACAGGGTTTGGGGAGGGACCTCAGCAGTGTACAATTCCACAGAGTCCACCCTCCAAAACAGCCATTTTCTCCAGGAGAATTGATCTCTATTGTCTAGAGTTCAGTTGTCATAACAGGACATCTCCAGCCCTTATCTGGAGGTTCGCAACCCTATTGTCTGGAAATCAATTGTAATAGCAGGCGAGCTCAGGTGCCAATTGTAATAGTGGGAGATCTCCAGGAGGTTGGCAGCCCTAGATGCCATACAGTGTGCCCTCCTAAGGTGCCATATCCTTCAAGGGAACTGATCTCCAGGCCCCACCTGGAAGTTGGCAAATCAATTCTTATCTCACCTAGTAACAAGACTGTATCAACAGCACCAGAACAGGGCATATTCCAGTTCCTTAAAATTCTTTATAGCTGCTCTTATCACAAACTGTTGCCAAAAGGATGCTTGCTGCCATCAAGAAAAAATATGGAATTCAAAAGAGTATCAAAGGATATTCAGGCAGGACAGAAAGATAATTAGGACGACCCAAAGGGAAAGCAACTGGTTCTTCAGTGGCCTGCTAAGCCAGTTTCAATATATATATATATATATATATATATCCTGATGTATCAAGCAGAAATGAAACCTTATTTAGACAAAATAGAGACAGGATAGACAATACTTTTTGTCCAAACAGGTTCAGAATGTAATTTTAGTATATTATAGTCCCAGAATATGGTCATCTAACAAGCTGTCTTTGGCTAGTTACTGTGCTCAGTAAGCATCTTATTAAATGCTATGAGGAGCTGAACAAAAAAGAGCTCTGTTTTGATCTAAAAACGTAGCTCTGTGAAGGCCAGGCTGGCAAAACATTATAAATTCTTGTGCATTAATCCGTTTCTCTTTCCCATAGGGTGTGGGTGGTTCAAATCTCCATAATTAAGGGAGGAAAGATATCCTTGGCCAGGAACGACAGCTTACTTGGGAAAAAACCCTAGTCTTGCTCTCCAGGAGTGGCAGCCTTGCCACTGCATTGCCTACTTCAGAGGTGACCCTGGCAGGGGACAGTCTTGCCCAGGCACTGCTGAGGCAGGCAGTCCAACACACAGCTGTGGGGAAAGCTGCACGGGCAAGGCCATGCATGGAAATGTCCTGGCAGCAGCTTTAGAGCCTGCCAAGCCCCCCCCCCCCAAATCTCCAGGTATTTCCCAGCCCAGATCTGGCAACCCTACCTGTCCCATGTCAGTGATGTTGCTGGCCAGGGAGAGGATCCAAGGGTGTTGACCTCACCCTTCCTCCTGACTGAATTCTGAGATCCTTTCTAAGGCACAGCCAACAGAAAGGAGGACCTGAATGGGGCAGTAGCTCTGGGTGGTCCCACCTGGAAAGGAGAAGTATGTGCAAGGTGCAACTGGCAACTAGGCCCCATTAGTCTTAAGAACATAAGAGAAGCCATTGTTGGATCAGGCCAATAGCCCATCCAGTCCAACACTCTGTTGCACAGTGGCCAAAAATACTAGGTGCCATCAGGAGGTCCACTAGTGGGGCCAAAACTCTTAAGCCCTCCCACTGTTGCCCCCCAGCACCAAGAATACAAAGCATCATTTACCCCAGACTGAGAGTTCCTATCTATACCTTGTGGCTAATAGCCACTGATGGACCTCTGCTGGCTCTGTTGCCCTTCATCAGGTGAGAGGTGTGTGTTAATGGAAGGAGGTGTGGCCATTTTCAGGGCTGTAATGGCTTAACAGCATGCCCTGAGCCACAATTTGCTAGGAGTTATTTCTGTAGTTCTAGCAATACATCTTTAATTGCCACAATTATGAAAATTGCTTTGAAGGTCACATATTATGTTCTCTGCAAATGGCTTCCCAGGAACAGTCAAGGTGTTTGCCAAGAGAAAATGCCTGAACCCTTTGGGGAATATAAAAAGAATCCTGCATTGGGTACTATAGTAGGACCATGAATCTCATGCTGTGAAATCAGATCATTCTCAAACTTAATTGTCTCTGGTTCTTATACCCCAAATCTAAATGTGACACATAACTGAGCTGTTTTGGCACAGTTTTTGCAACTCTAAAATGAGATCTTAACAGCAAGGAAAGCCTATAGTCTTTTTTTTAAAGCTGAAAACAGGGTTAGTATCTTCAGAATGGGCACTTCCACTAGAGTATTTTAGCACTGGGCCATTTTTTAGCTACAATATTAATGTTGAACAGCACTGGGCTAAAATTGCTATTACTGACAATAGCGACAGGACTAGCCCTCTATATGTGCAGATCTGTCCTCTGAAGTACTAAGTGTTTGATCAATTGTGAACCTTTGTCCTTTGTTGGCTGAGTTCTCGGCAACTGGACAATGTGATGTATTACTGAGAAGCAACGTATGGGCAACCAGGCAATGTGATATATTAACAAAAGCTAAAATAATTTGCAGAATACCTTTTTTTCCCCCTCCTGCATCTGTAGCTACTTCTGTAGGATAGCCAGACAACAGTAGGCAACTGATGATAAATTGTGCTGTACTGCAGCCTCATTGTGCAGCAATATGAATTCATGTTATTTAAGGAATGATACGCTTTATGTTTGCTCATTAAATCACAGTTACAATCTAAAGACAACAGAAAACTTGATGAACTAAAGCATAGTTTAAGCATCCACATCCTTCAGGGAGGAAACCACTAAGTTGCACTTTTATAAGGCTAACTGAGCTGATAGAACCTTGATTAATAGGCTGTAAAGTGTCGTGTACCATTGTGTACCAAAAGCGATGTGAGCTGTTACTTGCTAGGTTTGATGTGATGGTTTATTAAGAGGTGACTCTTCACAGTGTATGCAGTGGGCTATGGTCTTAGTATTGCACCTATCTCCACATACTGACCCATTACAGATCCCAAATCTTACAGACAACCCTAAACTGATTTCCAGAGACCAATCACAAAGGTTAGTTAGTTTGATATCTGGGTTGTCTCTCATATTATTGTGATATTTTTCTTGCTCTTGCCAGTGTTGTTGTGTCCCCCCACCCCCAATGGTTGCTCTTTTCTTTGCCAGAGTCATGAGAGTAAGGTAAAAGTATACAGATCTGTGACCGGTCCATCAGAACAAAGGTTTGAGGGAAGTCTCTACATAAGAAAAGGATTATTTATTTATTATTTTCCATTTATATCCTGCCTTGCCGAAAATCGGATGCCAAAAGGTGAGATCAGACTCCACGGAGTCAGCAATGGTCTGTGGATCACTGGAGCTGATGGAGTCTGGTGGGCTCACACCAGTGGGCTCACACCAGAGGTGAGCTTGGTCAAACTGATAATCTCCTCTTTGGCTGGGACTGCCAGCAGGTTTGAAACATTGATGGAGGGCATTGCTCTCCCAGAGCCAGAACTGACGCACCCCCTGCCCACCAAGGTCTTCCCCGTGGAGGTGTCTCATGCATGACCTCCAGATTGGTGCGGAGGCGGCCCCGGAACAGCCTGTGCTCTGCAAATTGACTGTCACCTGGCCCCCATCTGCACCCAACAGCCAAGTGGCTGAATCCCATAAGCAAGGAGGGGTACACTGGTGTGAGTGCTTGATTCTGCTGACAAAGGATGTGCTTGACCACACAAACAGCTATTCCAAACAACAACAACAGTTCCTAGATAGATCAGTATCTGTGCTTTTGGACTTCATAGGACTGAGACTTTATAGTAATTAAGTTTTTGTTTTTGAGAATGGTCTGGAAGCTATAGCTTCCAGTTTGGTATAGTGGTTAGGAGTGCAGACTCTAATCTGGGAAAACCGGGTTTGTTTCCCCACTCCTCCACATGCAGCTGTTGGCATGACCTTGGGTCAGTTACGAGTTGTTTCAGAGTTATTCTCTCACGAGCAGTTCTCAAAAGAGCTCTCTCACAGGGTGTCTGTTGTAGGGAGGGGAAGGGAAAGGAGATTGTAATCTGTTCAGGTAGTGATGGGTGGGGTATAAATCCAATCTTTTCTTCTGTGGTTGAAGTTTTTAGAAAGTTATTTTGGCTTTATGTTTGTGTCATGTGAAGATTTTATTTAAATGTAATCAATGAATTCATTAATCAGTTAAAAGGCATAAAGTTAATCAATCCTTCAATGACTTGATAGCTCTAATTATCCACATTTATACCCTGAAACAAATTTCCTATGTATTAATCTGTATTATCTTGATTATAGAGTGCCTCTTGAAAAGAACATGTACCAACAAGTAGTTCTAAGCTAATGTGTTCATACAACAATGATGCAAGCTAAATCAAACATCCTTCTGCATTTGTCTCACTGAACCCTGAAGTTTTAAAAGTAGTACTATCAAAAATGATTTATAGTCGTTAGGCAGATTGTGAAAATGCTATACCAGTAGAATGCTACCAAAAAAGTAACTCATAATTGTGGATTTTTTTTAATAGAAAGCATTCCATCATATATTTATTTGAAATATTTATACCATTCATTTCAGCCACGGCTTTCCAGGGGACTTGCAACATAGTTTAGTTTTATTATTACGGTCTTAAGACCAGCATACAATACAAACATAGTATGAAAAAGAAGGAAAAAAACAGAGATAACATACAGAATAAAAACTAAATTTAAAAACTTTTAAAATGCGACTCCCGCAATCTAAGAATCAATGCACCAAACTCAGCAACGGAACGTGTCATCTCTGCATTCTTATCTGGCAGAAGCCAATGAAGTCTTGCTTTGTTCGTATTAATGTGACCAGGTATCCTATCAACTAATGGGGTAATGATTTTAAGATGAGCCTCTCTGGGCAACTGAAAAACATATGCTCTACTGATCTGACCTCACATGAAGTGCATGAACATAGCCTTTCAGGATAGGGGTTTTTATTGTACCTGCCTTGAATAACTGCAGATGAAATGGCAGAACATCTGATCAGGGCAAATGCCCTTCTAGAGTTCTTTCCCTCCACTGAAGTCAGATATGTAGCGACTTGAAACATATTTTTAAGATGTATCACTATAGATAAAATAAAAACAATAAAATAATGACAACATTCAGCCCCAGACATTAAAGACCTTTGAAAATCTGAGAAAACAACTTAGTCTTCACTTGAAAGCTATCCGTATAGGTGCCAGACATGGGGAGGGTGTTACATAGGTGGGGCACCGCCATGGAAAAATCCGGGGTACCAGGGAAGCACCCAGAGAGAGACCTGTAGAGAAGATCTTAACAATCGGGCAAATTCATGTGGGATCTGTTTGTCTGAATGTTTACCTAGCTTCTGCACATCACAAAGCAGCTTATTCATTTAAAAACAAATCCTCAGCATCCCAAAATGGATACCATTATTGTTATATAAACACCCTAAAATTAGTAAGATATCTCAGTAAAACAATGCTCCCACCAATAAAATTGCTCCAAACTGTTCTCAATAAGCTATTTCTTCCACAGCCTCATAATTCTTTTTTTTCTTTTTAAGCCCTGGTCCTCAAACATTTCGAATTTATAGGTCAAAACTAACATTTTAAACTGTGCCCAGAAACAACCTTGCAGCCCGTGAAGTTCTTTAAGCACTGACGCAATATATTAATTTCTGTTTCTTCCAGTTAACAGCCTTGTGTAACTGTTCTGGACAAAGATAAGATTTCTGAGCTATTTCACAGACTGCCCCACATGGACTGCAATGCAGCATTTTAGCCTGAATTTTTTTCAGAGCATGGATAACTGCAGCCAGCTGACATTTTTAGGAAGGACTACAGCTGGCAAACCAACTGAACTTAGTTAACGGCACTTCATTAAAAAGAGAACATTAGCGATTTGGCTCATGATACCTTTAGTGTTCTAAAAAGCCACCTTAAGACAAAAAAAAAAAATGCTTCAGTTTATTTTGGTAGACTTAGTGTGCAGAGAATTGTCCTGTCCCAAATCTTGCAGAAAGGTCTGTATTGCATTTCCTTTCAACACTGTCTTTGGAATCACCATTCCCTTAACATTAGCACTGAAGTCAGCTGGAAATGTTATATGTGTAAGAGAGTCAAATGCAAGAGGCTGTTTGGAGTGCATTTAAAAATTTAATATGCTGTCATTGTGATTCCCATGTCAAGCTCTAATGTGATAGTGTCTGGCACTGTCATCAGAACATTTTCTCCAGTTCACAGGTGTCTGGATAGAGTTTCTGTACAGTTGCTGGCTAGAAAAAGAAATGTCGTGATGAACTGGAACCCTAGTAGAAGTATGTCTCTTGAAATCAATTCAGCGGCTAGTGCACTCCACCATAGTCAATGGGAAGTGAGGGCCACTCAATGGATAGTGTCAGAAGGCTTTAGCATCTCTTCTGAATCCCAGATGTTTCTTATTCTCACTTTCTTATTAAGAGTGAGGTTATGGGGGAAAAATTGATAGAAAAGTGCCACCATCTAGTGAACTTTTGCTGTCATTCTCTCTCAGTGATAATTATAGTTAATCAAATTGGTAATGTTTTTAATATGAAGCTTCTTTAAAATGAGCCCACAAAAAGCATTAGGACGAGAAAATGATAAGCGTAGAAATGACATTTGAAGGGCTGAGATTTACTGTTGCAATGGGGTGTTGTGTGTATGGAGATATTCTGGGACTAGAATGACAGCTGTCAGAGTGGAATGATAGTCCCAGAATACTTTTGCTAATCCCAGGGACTGTCATTCCACTCTGGGGGCTGTCATTCCAGCCCTGGAACACTTCTGCTACTCCCAGGGGCTGTCATTCCACTCTGTGACCTGTCATTCCAGTCCAAGAGAACTGATTTTCTTCCTAGGGATCATCATTCCACTCTGGGGGCTGTCATTCCAGTCCCAGAGCACTGAGCCTATTCCAAGGGGCTGTCATTCCACTCTGCAAATTTAGAAGCTTCAGGGATTACATGATTAACATGGCTACCCCTCCTAATTTTTATACGTAATTTCTCCTCCTTCAGAATCCACATATTTTCTTTGAACTGTTTTCAGTCCACCATTCCATTCAATTTGCCATGGATAGATTTGTAATTAGAAAGTAATTTCTGGTGCAGTTAAAGTTGTATTTCAGCAGTCTGAAGATCATTTGTTGAAGCCAAATGTGTTTTGCAAGTTGAACCTGAAGAACAGAAATTAACCATGCACAGGAATGCTGTCATTTCCTATTAACTTAATTATGTGATTCATTTTATTAATAATTTGTTCTGAATGTTTGTATTTTTAAGGTGGAATTTCTAAGAAGTGTGCTAAGTAGGCAAGGTATATAAAAGCCTAGGTGGCATAATTGTGAATTGTCTTCGGGTCATGACCTCAAAATGTACTTGTACTCACATGTAGCATATGAGTTTGAAGTGAGTTTGAAGTGAGAAGAAGACTGCTGCTATTCTGAACTCTGTATGTTGCTCAGAAATTGAGCGCACAGCAACTGTTTGGTATTCTGCCCTGGCTCAGAGACTTCAGGCATGCATTTACCAAATGAAGGCATCTGTGTCAAATTTGTGGCCATTTGTTTGTCTTATGCACATAATACATATATTGCAGATCTTAAGGTGACTATTCTAAAAGTAAATTTAAAAAAAGGACACAGCAGGAGACCGCTGTGATACCACTATAACCACTGGCCAATTCCCACCTTTTTCCTGGATTTAGCCCAGCCAGAGGCATGGCTAGGAGGGTTCCCATGAGTTGCCAGGCCCTCCTAAATTTCTGGAGAGCCCCTTCCTAAATCCCACATGGCTCCACCTCCATAGATAGTGACAATGGCCTGTGATGTCACTGGCTCCTGCCTATGATGTCACTGGGCCCTGGTTCTTTTAAGGATCTAGCATAGCAACACCTCTGGCCCAGCCCAAGCCCCCCCCCGGGAAATTGGAAAGTCTACACCCTTGTACCCCCCCTCCATGGTGAGTATACTACAGAGGAGCCAAACACTAGGGATGAGCACAAACTGGGAAAATGCAGTTCAGTTCAGTTCATGTTTCATGGCATGCCTGGTTCACAAACTCTGAACTGTCATGAACCTTTAGCTGCCAAACAAACCGATTTGGTTTGTGAGGTTCGTGATATGATAGAATGGCCCCCAGCATGCTAGCAATACCAAACTCACAGGAGATCTCCAGCTGACTCTTCTCTACCTGCCCTCCATGTTTGTTGAGGATTGGATTTATGGGATTATTGAGGATAGGATTTATGACTGAGTTACAGCCCCCCAAAGAAGGTGCCCCCAGGAAAGGGCATTCTGAGGAAATGACAGGTGCAGGTTCAGGAGGTTTGGGAGTGTACCCTGCACAACTAGAGACATCAAATCACAGGGGACCTCCCCTGGATGTTCCTTTATATGCCCTCCAAGTTCAGCCCCCCCGTGTTACCCAAAGAGGAAGTCTCCTAATAATTAGTTGGGGGAATTAGCTTAAAGGAGACAGAGCAAAAGGGGTAACTGGGATTCTCCACCTATGTTTATGGGGATTTTTCCCTTAAGAGAAATCTTGAAATAAACTGGAATTTTTTTTATTAAAATGAGAAAGAATAAAACAAAATACACACAATAGACACACATACAAGGGCTAACTAAGAGAAACACAGGTAGGAGAGGGGAGAGAGATTTCACGAAGGGTGAGAATTACCATTCTTGGAGAGGTCCATGGGGGGAGCAAAACAACCAGTGTTTCATGAAGAGAAGAGAACCCAACAATGTGGGGGTGTATGCAGGGGATCCAAGCCACACATACACACACACATACAAACACTGCTAGAAAGCAGACTACCTTCTGATACCTCTAGCAGGTACGACATACTTGTCAGGAAAACAATAACTTAATGGGCTTTTTGGAGGTGGAAAAAAAAGATAAGAGTGGCTTGATGGGTTTTTCTGAGGTGGACTTTAGGTGTGAAAGGGGCTTGATGACCCTGCAAGTACCTGTTGGGAAAAGCTACTAGGTTGGGTGCCTAGTAAGCATGGTAAGCAGTGGGGTACCACAGGGATCAGTATTCGGTCCAATGCTTTTTAACTTGTTTATTAACAATGTAGAATTGGGAGTAAGCAATGAAGTGGCTAAATTTGCAGATGACATGAAGTTGTTCAGGGTGGTGAAAACCAGGGAGGATTGTGAGGCACTCCAAAGGGATCTGTTGTTAGCCTGATTGCTCGTAATTATTAATAATAATAGGGGGCAGATGATTAATTATCAATAGGCAATCGGCTGCAGGAGTGTATACCTGTGTATACAGAAGTCCCGCCCCTCCAGGAGGTATTGGCAACACACCAGGAGACTTTATGAGGTTGAAAATAAAGTCTTTTAGTGGAGTTCTTCACAAGCAAACAATACAGAGTCTCACACACAATTACACAAGCCTAGGAAAATAAAGAGAGAGGCATAAGCACATTTGCATTAGCAGGTAAGCGTTGGTGGGCAATATTTACCGGTCCCATTGTGCAGAGTGTTCCTCAGGAAAAATGGAGGGGAAGAAATAGAAAAATGGGGCCATGTGGCCTGAACCAGCAGGTAACATGCGGAAGCTCAGGCTGCAGACCTAGATGGAGGCAGGGGTTGGGGATAGCAAGCTGGACATAAGAGGGTCAAAGGTTTGAGAGGGGTCGTAGAGCAGAGAGAGCATCAGTGGTCAGGCATACCCTTATATGCAGGAGGGAGGGGGCTGGTTACAACCCGTGGTCACACCTTCTGGTTAGTCCGTCCCTAAAAATACCCTATTGGTTGGAAGGTCTAGGGGAGGTGGAACCGAGGAGTGGTCAATATTGGGGGCTAGAAGCTTAACTCATGTCTGGCACCTGGTAGCAGGCAGGATGAGTCACCGAGCCGATTCCATTGTCTTCTTGATGACTTTAGCCAGGCTCCTGATGGCTAGCAATTAGTTGCCAGGCAACAATGAATAGTCTCTCCCTGGTTAACGTGAGATCTTGTAGGTGAGGGGGGGAGGGAAAGAGGCTGCCTGCATGAGTTAGAAGGAACTCTTAATGGCGGTTTTGGAGTCCTTTGTCCTTGTTCTTCAGTATGGCATGGCACTGTGTTTAGTGTATACTGGGGCTGTTCCATTCTTCTTCAGGAAAACGGACTGGTAACCTTTGCTGATCACTGGAGCTGCTTGGGAAGGTCAGGAGGATGTCTCCTGCCTAAGTGCAGTCTCTTCTGGCATCATATTGGGGTTACCATGTGGCACAGTCCCTTTTGCATACACTTGCACAGTTTATTATTTTATTACAGTTCATAGAAAGGCTGAAAAGCCTTGCAGGGCGACACTGTCGAGGATGGGTGAGTGGGCATCAACATGGCAAATGGGGTTCAATGTGACCAAGTGCAAAGTGATGCACATTGGAGCCAAAAATCCTAATATAAATACACGTTGATGGGGTCTGAACTGGCAGAGACTGACCAAGAGAGAGATCTTGGAATCATAGTAGTTAACTCAATGGAAATGTCTTGACAGTGTGTAACTGCAATAAAGAAGGCCAATGCTATGCTGGGGATTATTAGGAAGGGAATTGAAAACAAATCTGCCAGTATCATCATGCCCCTGTATAAATCACTGGTGTGACCTCATTTGGAATACTGTGTACAGTTCTGGTATAAAAGGATATTATAGCACTGGAAAAAGTGCAGAGAAGGGCAACTAGAATGATAAAAGGGTTGGAACACTTTCCCTATGAAGAAAGGTTAAAACGCTTGGGGCTCCTTAGCTTGGAGAAGCGATGGCTGAGGGGTGACATGATACAGGTTTATAAGATTATGAATGGGATTGAGCAGGTTGAGAAAGAAGTACTTTTCTCCCTTTCTCACAATACGAGAACTCATGGGCACTCCATGAAATTGCTGAGCAGTTGGGTTAGAACAGATAAAAGGAAGTACTTCTTCACCCAAAGAGTGATTAACATATGGAATTCACAGCCACAGGAGGTGGTGGCAGCTACAAGCATGGACAGTTTCAAGAGGGAATTAGATAAACATATGGAGCAGAGATCCATCAGTGGCTATTAGCCACAAGGTATAGATAGGAACTCTCCGTCTGGGGCAGGTGATGCACTCTATTCTTGGTGCTGGGGAGGCAGCAGTGGGAGGGCTTCTAGTGTCCTGGTCCCACTGCTGGACCTCCTGATGGCACCTGGTATTTTTGGCCACTGTGTGACAGAGTGTTGGACTAGATGGGCCATTGGCCTGATTCAACATTGGCTTCTCTTATATTCCTATGTTCTTATGTGAATAAAATTAAGTGTTGCTTAATTAAGGCAAATAGGTGCAAGGAAGTGAGGCTGAGTGTTGATGAGATTAGTCCAAGGTGAGTCAATAGGTTCTTGGGACACCCATTGTCCTAAATTATGCATCTCACTGGGGCATGGAGGGGACAGTAGACAGTCAGCTGCTCTTATGCTTCTGTCCAGGCTTGTTTCTGACTGGCATCCATTTTGTTTCATTTTGAGCCAGGCAGTATCCTGCAGTTATGATTTTTGGAGTGATTTTAAGAAGGATATATGGTTATTCTAGCTTTAAACTGCCCCTCAGAGAGAGGGGAGGTCCGACTGCTAACACCTGTTGCTTTGAAGTTTGGTAAACATTTAGACTGAGTGGACGCAGTCTGTCTGGAAATGTATCCATTCACGAACCATCATGAACAGCTGGAAAGTTCATGCCAGTTGACCCACCACAAACTTCACATCATGAACCATGAACCAGCCAAAAGTTACTAGAGTGACCTGAGAAACAGACCAAGAGAGCTGCAGCAACACAAAAAGCCCAAAGAACAGCACCACCACCACCATCACCACTACCACCACAGAGAGCCATCCAAGCCACAGCAGACAGTGTGTGAGAGACTTGCAGAAGGCTTCAGAGAGACAGTAAAAGTCTAATCACCTCTTGGTTCCAATTTTAAGTTGTATTGTCTCAATTTGAATGTTGTATATGTGTCTTTTGTTTTGATTCCCCAACCCTTTTTGATGAATGAAATTCTACTTCTATTTTAAGTTTTACTTGGGCTTAGTTATAGGTAGGTGATTGGAGGATCAGGGAATTGTATTTGAATATTTTTCTTTCTTTTTCTCTGCTGGCTGTCTCTCCTGTTAGGAAGTAGGGGCCAGAGGGCTGGAGACACTGCTGCTTTCTTTTTTGTCACCCGCCCTCCCTTAACAAACCCAGTCACAATTTCTTCCCTCAGCTGGGGTTGGTGGGATAAACTGGGGTTACACCTGCATATTGCTAGAAACATGTGATGCAAGGGGTACTCATGTGGTAACTTTTTTGTCAGAAATGAATGAGGAAACTCAACTTTTTAAGCTTAGAAGAGCTTTTATAAAGCATCATTGTGGTCTAATTTTCCCCGAAATGGCAAGCCAGTGCCTGGACTTAACAACTTCAGAGTTCATTGACTCACATGACAAAATTCTACTACATATAACAATTCTTTACATGTAGAAATCCAGCATGTCAGGATAGCTATGCTAGAACCTCTCATCTAGTTTTCTGTAATTTTGAGAACAAATACTTCATGGTTCAGTTAACAGATTCAGTCCAGAATTAAGAGTTTTAACTATTAATATCTGTTGCTGAATAAGCTGCAAAAGAACCAGTTCTTACCTTTTCCCTGCCTGAGAAAACATAAGAAGAGCCATGATGGATCAGACCAAAGGCCCATCTAATCCAGCATTCTGTTCGTACAGTGGCCAGCCAACTGTCTCTAGGAAGCCCCATGAACAGGATGAGAATTCAAGACAGGTGAGAATAAGGCAAAAGAGAGACCTATTGTGAAAAGACACTGTGCTATGAGTCTGCCATCACAACTGGGCTATTAGGTGAGCATGCAGAGAACTGTAAATTGCCAGGGCCTGAAAGCAACTAGATGGCTAATCTGTATAAATTGAGTCTGGAAGGGAGGGCCTGAAAAGGGAGAATGTTAAAATGACACGTGGACTGCCAATTGAACTGACAGTTGAACAGTCATTCCCTTCAGACTGAGATTGGTTTATATGAAAAATTTTACTTTAGGAGGTTTGAGGGTTAAGGACTTATTGTGGTATGAAAGAGAGAAATTTCTTGTGAGTGAACTGTGGCCACTTTCACACATGCTGAATAATGCACTTCCTATGCACTTTAGGGATTGTTTGTGAGTGGATTTTGCCATTTCCCACAGTAAAACCCAGTTGCAAAGTGCATTGAAAGTGGATTCACAGTGAATTTTTCAGTATGTGTGAAAGTGCCAATGAGACAGCCACAGCCAGAATTTTTCATTGTGAACCTTGATAAATTTTCTTGGCACTGGGAGGCAGACTATACTTTAGGGCTGAGCATAATATTATGACAAATAACATTTGTGGCAAAGAGTTGGGAAGGTTGACTTGCAGTGTGGTTGACGAAATTGCTGGTACTTCTTTTTACATTTATTATTTTGTTTATTGCATTTATGGAACTTCAACCAATTTACATAGGATCCCCAAGAGATCTCCTGTCCAGGCATTGACTAGACAAAAATCTTTAGCTTTAGCAAGGAAACAATGCTCAAAGGCCAACTACCTCTGTTACCTTGTTGACTGTTTTTATATCATAAAAACCCTGGTATCCAGTAAGGGATGCTTATGTAGCAGCATTCTAAGCAGAGGAATAACTTACAGCCTAGATTTGCATTCAAAATTGGGAGGGGCACAACCTCAACATAAACATTTATTTCTGAGCTGTAACTATAGTGCAAGCATGAGATACCACCCCTTACCCATCTGCATGTAGTTCTAATGGGTCATTAAAGGTTGAAGAGAGATAAACTAATCCATGTTAGATGATCGTCTGTACTGGGGTTTGCATTTGGCAATAACTGAGCCAAATGAATACCCCAAAAATGCCTTAATATTTTTTGGGTATAATGTAAGCTAAATACAGATCAGAGATCTGAATTTGGCTGCTGGTATAGCTGTGCCCCCTCCAAAAGATGATTTTATACAGCTTTTATTCAGGTTCATTCAGCTATACTAAATCCTACCAGCCATTTAAACCTAATAGCTGATAGGCAGAGCTGCCAGTCAGCTGTTGGGTTCAAATGCCTCCCTGGGAGCCACTTCAGAACTCCTTTTGCTCCCCCTGCTCCTGAGGCTTCCTCCCATGTAAACCAATTAGCCTTCCCTTCCCTCCCCAAGCCTCTTTGCAACAGCTTGCGGAGGGAAGGGACAGGAGTGGCAAGGCATGTTTAAAGTTCAGGGAGCGAACGAGAGGGAAAGAAAGGCATTGTCCTGCCATGGTGGAGCAGCTGGAGAAGGGCAGGCAGAGAGCACAGGTGTGTTTCCATGCCTTCCCTTTGCTCCCCCAGCACAGGGAAGGCATGGAAACATGCCTCCTTCTCTCCCCAAGCAGTAGCAGGGAGACTCGTGGAGGGAAGGGAGAGACTGGTGAGGCATGTTTAAAGGCCTTTCTTTCCCTCCTGTGGTTCTGCCTTGCTTTCTCCACTCACCCCACCATGGCAGGGTGGCTGGAAAAGGGAAGGCAAAGACAGGAGGCTTCCACTGGTCAGTTTCACTCCCATCCACCTGTCAGCTGTGAGGTTTAAATGGCCCAAACTTAACAGCTGACTGGCCCGGAGTGAAGGAGGGCATTTTCCTTCCCTTCTTGGTGGGTATAATTGATCCAAATATATTCGGCAATATCAAATATTTCCCCAATCCAAATACTTTACTGGTATTGGACTGGGGAAATTCAGTATTTACCAATATTTTTCGGGTCTGATATACCCCAAGCCGAAAAATACTGACTTTTTTTTCTTGCACACCCCTAGTCTGTACTTTTAGGCCTGCATTTTGCATCAGGCTGTAATAACTAACAATAAAAATTTCCTGTGAAGTCAACATCATGATCTAGTTTTTTATGTGTTCTATAGTCATAGCATTTTGCTGGATTTCTCAAAAAGGAGTTAGAATTGTCATTGATATTTGGCAACTCCATCATTAAATGGGACACACAGGCTTGACTGTGCCTACATGCAGTATACCTGTTCTTCTTTCCAAAGACAGCTGCTCTTTTTTGATACCTATTCCCAGTGAGACCATTGCCTAATGATGGTTTTTGGAAAGATGTTGTGGATGCCTTTAAAAAGTATTCTTATTATTCATACATGAACACACACACACACACACACTTCTTCAAGACATTTTTACCGTGCACTCACAAATGAGAATTCAAAGCTGCCTGAGGCTTTCAGCTCTTAACCGGATACATTATGGAATTAAACTTTGCTTTTTTAAAAAGTTAACTTTGGTAAACTGACACAACACATCCTGTTCCAGAATCTAGAACAAGCAAGGATATATGACTATGAGATACGAAATGGCCCAGAAAAGCTGACAGTATTCTGCAATAGCTGAGTAATGTGCTCAGGCACTGAGCCAGGGTGAGAGAATGGGGGTGTCAAAATATATAAGACTGTCCCTATTTTTATCACTGAAGTGCTGGAGGGTATATAGCTGGTGATGATAAAAATACATTTTTGTTTTTAAAAATACATAGGATAAATAGAGACCAAGCCTTGTTTCTCTTTTGCGGCATTGTTCCTGTTTTCTGTGCAGATTGACCATCTGAAGAATATGTCATGTGAACCTGCAGATAAGATCCATACTCTATTTCCACTCAGACCTACACTCTTCAGTCTGCTTTACCATCCCCTCAGTTGTTAACGGAAATTAAATGCTGCTCTCCAATAAAGTTACAGCTTCCCTCAGGAGTGCTTCAAATTGCAACTGAAGCTGCTCAAAACACAGTTTTGACTCTGTGCGGTGGAAGCCGCTTCGGATCAGGAAAGGTGTGTAAAATGAAAGGCTTGGGCAGCAAATGAGACTCGGATGTTGCAAGTTATAGCCTGGAGCAAGATGGAAAGGCATCAGAAATTGCAATTTAGACAAGTTGTTAATTAACAGCCAGAATATAGATTAAAAAGAATTTCAGCTTTTCTAATCTTTTTGGCCCTTAATATCTGTGCCTCCAGGGTTCTATTTACAGCATATCTGCAAATCAATGGCTGCTGGAAAGTGGTTCAATAGTATCTATAGATGTGGTGGTTTAATAAGAACTAGACGGGTCATGGCGCATGGCGCTTTTGCACAAGAAACTTTAAGCAACTTTTCAACAGAAGCATTTCAAGTCTAAGATAGGGAGGGTGAGTACTAAGAGAATGCAAGGAACACACCCATCCAAATATGACTTTGGCCTACACTCTCAGCCTAACCTACGCCACAGGGTTGTTGTGAAGATGAGTTGTTGTTGTTGTTGTTCAGTCGCACAGTCGAGTCCGACTCTTCGCGACCCCATGGACCAGAACACGCCAGGCCCTCCTGTCTTCCGCTGTCCGCTGAAGTTTGCTCAATTTCATGTTCGTTGCATCGATGACACTGTCTAACCATCTCATCCTTTGCCGTCCCCTTCTTCTTTGACCTTCAATCTTTCCCAGCATCAGGGTCTTCTCCAGTGAGTGCTCCCTTCTCATTTGGTGGCCAAAGTATTTGAGCTTCAGCTTCAGGATCTGGCCTTCCAGGGAACAGTCAGGGTTGATTTCTTTTAGGATTGACTGATTCGATCTCCTTGCAGTCCAAGGGACTCTCAAGAGTCTTCTCCAGCACCACAGTTCAAAAGAATCTATTCTTCGGCGCTCGGCCTTCCTTATAGTCCAACTCTCACAGCCATACATTACTACAGGGAATACCATTGCTTTGACCATGCGGACTTTTGTTGGCAAGGTGATGTCTCTGCTTTTTATCATGCTGTTTAGGTTTGCCATCGCTTTCCTCCCAAGGAGCAGGCGTCTTTTAATTTCATGGCTGCAATCACCATCTGCAGTGATCTGGGATCCTAGGAATGTGAAGTCTGTCACTACTTCCTACGACTTCCCCTTCTATTTGCCAAGGAGTGATGGGCCCAGATGCCATGATCTTAGTTTTTTTGATGTTGAGCTTCAAGCCCACTTTTGCACTCTCCTCTTTCACCCTGAGCAAGAGGCTCTTTAGGTCCTCTTCACTTTCTGCCATCAGAGTGGTATCGTCTGCATATCTGAGGTTATTGATCTTTTCCCCAGCAATCTTAACTCCAGCTTGTGATTCATCCAGGCCAGCATTTCGCATGATGTACTCTGCATATAAATTAAATAAGCAAGGTGACAATATACATCCTTGTCGTACTCCTTTTCCTATGCTAAACCAATCAGTTGTTCCATATCCGGTTCTAACTGTTGCTTCTTGACCCTTATACAGGTTTCTCAGGAGACATGTGAGGTGGTCCGGTACTCCCATCTCTTTAAGAACCTGCCATAATTTATTGTGATCCACACAATCAAAGGCTTTAGCATAGTCAATGAAGCAGAAGTAGATGTTTTTCTGATACTCTCTTGCTTTCTCCATAATCCAGCAAATGTTGGCAATTTGATCTCTAGTTCCTCTACCTCTTCGAAACCCAGCTTGTACTTCTGGCAATGAGAGAATGATGTAAACAGCTCTGCCCCCCCCACACACACTAGGGAGAAAGATGGGGAATAAATTAAATAAATATGTACCCCCAACTTAAGGCCTCTGTGAGCCCATGTCCATCCATCCAGTCAGATATTTATTTTTTTCTTCTCAGATTGCACAACAGTTCTGGTGACTGAATCCTGGCATTCGTAGTTAGCCACAAGTGCAAACCAGAATTTTTCATGGAATTACTCATATGAAAATGTTGATCCCCTTGCAAAGAAAAAAAAATTACAGAGTTTGTATCTCACTTGCCATGATCATTTGCCAAATAGTCTCCTTAAAGGACAGAAATCTCTAAAGGAAAAAAAGTGTCTGGCCATGGACAGAGGATTGATTGTGTAGAATGGCCAGTTCATTATAGTTTTAAAGAGCAAGGAAGGACAATTATTAAGTGACAATTTAAGTGACAGTGAAATGGTGGTGATGAAAAGCCATAGAAAGGAGAAATAGCAGGAGAGAATGTGCAGGCATACAAGGAGGAACATGTGGGAACACAGGAAGCAAGGAGTGAACAGGTTTCCATTTGGAACCGTTATTGGTTTCTGCCACGCTTTACCACAATAGTAGCTTAAAGTTACAATCTGCTGCAAGTCATTCCATAGTCAGAAATTTTGATCTCTCTCCCCTTTTGTGGATAGTTACAATTCATGCAAAGAAGTGGCGTTAGACAGTGGGCTAGTCTACAAGTTGCAACCATCAGAGAAGACTATTAGAAAATTTCTTCACATGTCCATTGTCATTTATGAAACTGTCTTATACTGACTCAGGAGAACAGCCATCTATCTACTGCAGTTTTGTCTACTCTGATTGGCAGTGCCCCCCAAGTCTCAGGTATGGAAAGTTCCCTACTTTCCCTGCTTCAGCTACCTGAGGTCCTTTTATTTTGGAGATTCATGGGACCTTCTGCATACAAAGCATGTGCTCTGTCTCTGAGCCAAAGCTCCTCTTGAAGACTGGCCCAGTGCTTCCCCACAAATTTCATGGCCAAGAGGGAATTTTATCTCTTGGTGCCCTAGTCCTAGTTTGACATGCTAACCACTACACCCAAATTGGCTCTACATACTGAACTCTTCATACGGCAGGGAGAACTGCCTGATCCATATGAGCTCCTACAATAAATTAATCATGTGGTTATGGAGATGATGATAATGAAAAAGAAGAGTTGGTTTTATACCCTGCCCTTCGCTACCCGAAGGAGTCTCGGAGCAGTGTACAATCTCCTTCCCTTCCTCTCCCCACAACAGATACCCTGTGAGGTGGGGGGGGGCTGAGAGTGCTCTGAGAGAGCTGTGACTGACCCAAGACCACCCAGCTGGCTTCATGCAGAGGAGTGGGGAATCAAACCCAGTTGTTCAGATCAAAGTCCTGCCGCTCTTAACCACTGCACCAAACTGGCTGTTGTGAAGCCCCTAAAGGGACTATACTGCCAGTTTCTGGGTTCAGGATGCAATAATCTCAATGGTCTTGCTCCCCTAGGCTGTTCTCATGGTCACAGATAGCTATGGAAGCAGGAGTGAAAGTATGCTTGTACAGGCCAGTGGCATGGTGTACTGGTAACAAAGTGGCCAAACTTGTACTTTTCATGGAGATAGATGAAGTTCATGGAGATAGATGAAGATGGGTGTTAGTCTGTCTACAGCAGTAGAAATGAGCAAGAGTCCAGTAGCACCTTAAAGACTTAACAAAATTTGTGGCAGGGTATAAGCTTTCAAGAGTCAATGTTCCCTTCATCAGATATCTTTTCTACTGGTACCTTCCATTTTCTGCTTCATTCCCCACCGAGAGAGGGAGAGGGAGGGAGAGGGAGGGAGAGAGAGGGAGAGGGAGAGGGAGAGGGAGAGGGAGAGAGAGAGAGAGAGAGAGAGAGAGAGAGAGAGAGAGAGAGAGAGAGAGAGAGAGAGAGAGAGAGAGAGAGAGAGAGAGAGAGAATACCAGTAAGAAATTTATACTTTCACTGCTGCATGGAATGACTCATAAGAGAATTAATTTTATTTGCAATTAAACTAAATACAATTTGGCTGACCCGGTAGAAGAAACACAGGAAGGTAGAATGAGATTTAGGATAGTCATGGGAGCTAGCCTATATTATCTGTTTTGAAGATATACATACATGCCCACGTACACATAGTGGTTTTACTGTGTAAACTGGTCCAGAGCTTCAAATGCGACTTACATAGCTGTGTTGTTTTTCTGTTCAGCATTCAACTGCCACTTTCAAATGTAAGACTAATTCAACAGCGTTCATTTGTTTTGCACAGAGAGGGGAAAAACCTAGAATTTTAATTGGCTTCTCACCAAAACAAGACAATTATGTTGGGCTGCAGCTCATTCAGTTTGTCAAATGACATTGTATAAGAAAACTAGAGTGGCATAGGGGGCAATACCTTTCTTTTACTCATAGCTGAAAAAGGGAACAATGTACATTATGGTGAGGGCTGAAGGTTAGGATTAAAAATTCCACTTGCTCGCACTTGATCTGAATCATACTGACATAAATCAGCATTGGTCATGACCTCCAAGGGAGAGATCTTGCAAAAAGGAACTTACTGAAGGATTAGAAAAAGGAAAGCACTCTAAAACAAAATATAAATAAGTCATTAACTGGAATCCTTTTATACCTCATGCTGTCCTGCTGACATTTAGAATAAAATTGTGTAGTTCTTCTCAAGGTGTTTGAGTCCAGGAGACTGAACGCCTGTCTGTACAAAATGATTGCTGGGGGTTGGAGGAGGAGACGTTATAATCTTCCAATGGCCAAGAAAGAGATAAAGCTGAACAAAAGACCATAACAATAGAAAAGTGCAATTTCTAACTTTTCGTTTCAAAAACTTGGTTAGTATATTCGTTATTGCAACTATTAATTATGTTACCATATTCCTTTTGGTTTCACAAAAACCAAAGTGGCCTTCCTTCTCCTTCCCCTGCCAAGGAAGCAACAGTTAAAAGGTTCTCTGGATTAGCAGAAAGACAGACCAGAGACTTCAGATCTCTCCTATTGTGGATGAGGTTATACCGCACCTTGAAAAGCCATCTTTGCAGCTTGGGAGTTCTGCTTGGCACTGTGGTCGCCTTAGAAAACCAGGTGGCTGCTGTGGCTCAGGGTGTGTTTGCCCGGCTCTGGCTGGTGTGTCAACTGCATCCATCCCTGGGTCAGTCAGGTCTAGCCACAATACTATGTCCTGAATACTATAGCAATTGCACTTGCTACCGATCTGCTCCCAGGCCCAATTCAAGTTGTTGGTTTTGACCTTGAAGCCCTGCATGGCTTGAGATGGGGGTATCTGAAGGACTGTCTTTTCCCCATACATTCTTGCCCATGAATTAAGATCATGGGGAGATGGCATCCTGACTGTTCTGCCTATTAAAAATGCATGGTTGGTGGATACACAAGAGAGGATCTTTTCTGTGCCAGCCCCAGTCATGGAACGACCTCCCATGCGAGGTGCACCTGACCTCCTCGTCAATCTTCAGGAGGCAGTTGAAGACAGTTTTGTTTAGGACTGCATTTTGATTGATTTAGCTTTTATTACTGGTAGTCCTAATTGGGGTTTTTTAAATGTGACTTTTATGCCTTTTATAATCAATATTTCTATTATGTTTTCCCTGTATTGTAAGCTGCCTGGAGTTCCACAATGGGGAAAGGCAGCTAATAAATGTTTTAAATAAATAAAGATGTGGCAGCACCAGGTAACCATAAACTGGGGACAGAATCTCTTCTACTGCTATGGTGCACCATGGGAAATCCTAATTCTGCCACCATCTTAATAGCAGGCCCCACACATCATGCAGTTCACACTCTTGATCTGTTGTTTTGCTCTAGGCAGGACGGTGATCTTACGGTGGGATGATCAAAGACAAAACACTACTTACTGAGGTAGAACACATTGGATTTATGCCTCACCCTTCACTCAGAGTGGCTTACAATCTCCTTCCCATCCTCTCCCCACAATAGATACCCTGTGAGGTAGGTGGGGCTGAGAGAGCTGCTCTTGAGAGAACAGCTCTGTGACTGACCCAAGGTCACCCAACTGGATTCAAGTGGAGTGGGGAATCAAACTCACTTCTCTAGATTAGAATCCACCATTCTTAGCCACTACTCCAAACTGGCTCTGGTTTAGACTCTGCAGGGGTGGGGGAATGACTATGATGATCTGCCTTGATGGGTCCAGTTTCTCCTAGGTGCCCTCTCTCAGCTCTAAGAGTCTGGGCACCCTTGGTTTGCTGAGGGGTTATGGACAATGTAAAGACAAGGGAGATGGCTAGAGTGACAGTGGAGAAAGGAAGTATCTAGAAAAGTACAGGCTAGGGCTCATTTTAAAGCCTATTCCATAGCTGAGATGCCAGTGAAGAAACAGTATTTTCCCATCACGATTGCATCCATACAGTGTAGACTTGTGGAACTCTTCTGGTTGTTCAGAAGCTTATTGGGTTCTAGCCTATAGAAGAAGGTGGACTGTTCTGCAGCCTGCTATGATCATTTTGTTAAGTTCTTTGAGGATAACATCTCCCACATCCATTCCAACTTGGACTCTACAGTAGTAGGGACAGCATCAGAAAGTCTCAGGGTATCCAGTTGTGTGGGATACCTTTCATCTTGTCCAGTATGAGAATGTGGACAGGATTCTTGGAAGCTTGAGACCTACCACCTGCTTGTATAACCCTTCCCCTCCTGGCAGAAAGTAGACTGGATCCAGGAAGCAGTAAATGCCACCTCCCTGAGAAGAGGTGGTTGCCCCTGCCTTGAAGTGGCAGTAGGGTGTCCACGCCTATAGAAAGTTACTCTGGACCCAGGAGAGCTGAACACCTACTGTCCAGTCTCAAATGTACGATTCTTGAGCAAGGTTATTGAACAAATGGTGGCTGGGCAACTTCAGGAATTTTTGAATGAAGCAGATTGTTTAGATGCACTGTAATCTGGTTTCAGGACTGTTTATAGGACTGAAATGACCTTGGTCACCCTGGTGGATAACATGCACCAGGAGATGGAGAAGCAGAGTCCAAACCTGTTCATTCTTCTGGAGTTCCCAGGTACTTTTGATACCATCAGTCACAGTAGTCTTCTGGCCAACTTTTTGGGGTTGGGACTAGGAGGCACTGTTTTAGTGTGGTGCTGGGGGATTGCTGCTCCACCCCCATGCCTCTGGGGCTCCACAAGGTTCTATTTTGTCCCCCAAACTCTTCAAGACCTATGTACAGCTGCTAGCAGAGGAACAGAACAAGTGGCTGGAGTCAGTCTTGGAATGAATGAAGGTTAACCAACAGAAGCATAATCCCAACAAAACAGAGGTGTTAGTGCAGGGGTAAGAAAGAAGCCTGATAAAGGGCCAATATTTAAAACCTAGTGTATAATAAATATATACAAAAATACATGTGTTTATTAGAAACACAGTTAAAAACATATGGGCCCAATGAAAGCCTCGTTATGAAGTACAAATGACCAGGATATTACTGGCAAAATTCTGGAAAAAAGAACTACCTTGCAGGCGTGACTTTATTTGCAAAATTATGGACGTGGTTGAACTTGATAACCTTACTATGAAGCTGCATGGAAGGAAAAATAGTATCTTTCAAAATATTTGGTCGAGGTTTTATGATTGGTTAGATAAGACTGTCTGATCTGTGTTTTCAGAGTTTGTTGGTCTGGGGAATTGTGGAAGTAATCTGTGATGAATCCTGGTTTTATTTGGTGGTGGTTTGTGCTGTACTGCAGGTGTATAAAATTAAAAAATAATTAAAAAAATAAAATACAAATGACCTGAACACAAGGGCTAGAAGGCTTGGGGGCCTTCTTCAGAAGTCAAGCAATTTGTGGTACAGATAGACACATTACAATGTTACATGTTACAATGAAATAACAAACAATACATTGATACTGGACCAAAAAAAGGAAAGTTGAGCAGCAAGGTTAACAGACAACTGACCATATGAGGCTCTTAAGATGAGACTTGAGAGTCATGTTTCTGGTGCCAAATGCACAGCTGTTGAATTAGAACATCTTCCAATTCTGGTCCAGAATATACTATGTAATCAGACTATGACTATGTAATCAGAGCTGGGGTGTCCTCGACAAGGAGCTGTCTTTCTAATAAATACATATATTTTTGTATATAATTATTATACACGAGGCTTTTAATATTGGCCCTTTTTTAGGCTTCTTTCTTATCCTTGTGATTATTGATTCCAGGTATTAGGTCAAGTTTGTTTTCCTCTCCCTGTGTCTTACTGTTAGTGCAGGGGTGTCAAACATATGGTATATTGGCCAGATCCAGCCCCTGCAGGGCTGCTATCCAGCCTGTAAGCAACTGGCTCTCTGTTGTTTCCTGCTTCCTGTTCCTGCATTACAGCTGCTTTTGCCCAGTCCCCCCTATTTCCTGCTTCACAGAGGAGAGAAGAAAAGCCAAGCCTCCCTTCCCTCGATTGGCCAAGGACTCCTCCCCCTCCGCCGGGGAGGGAAAGAACCAGGGAGAGTGAGTAATGGAGTCCCAGGGCACTTTTAAGAAGGCCAACGTTTTATTCTAGGTATAAGCTTTTGTGTGCAAGCGCACTGCTTCAGAGAAAGGGGAGGGAGGAGAGAGAGACAGACAGATGGAGTCCCATGGCACTTGGAGAGATCTCTCTTTCCAGTTCTAACAGATGGGAGGGGGAAGAAACCTAACAGCACAGCTTGCATTCTTTTTTAGTGGAAAGGAGTCCAGTAGCACCTTAATGACTAAAAAATTTGTGGCAGGGCATGAACTTTCATGAGTCACTGCTCACTTGTATCTTGGAGAGTGAAGTTATTTCAGACACTAAATGACAATAGCAGGTATCAGTAACAAGAGAAGAAACCTAGCTCTCAATTCAATCCAGGAGGATGCATTGTATTGAGCTTCATTGTCAATGCATTGTTGAGAGACAGTTTGGTGGACTGGTTAGGAGCATGGGCTCTAATCTGGGAGAGCCATGTTTGATTCCCCACTCCTTCACATGCAGCTGCTGATGTGACCTTGGGTCAGTTACAAGTTCTATCAGAGCTGTTCTTGAAAGAGCAGTTCTCGAAAGAGCTCTCTCAGCCCCACGTACCTCACAGGTTATCTGTTGTGGGGAGGGGAAGGGAAAGGAGATCATAAACTGCTCTCAGGCTCCTTCGGTAGTGAAGGGTGGGGTATAATTCCAATCTCTTCTTCTTCATTATCAGCTGCAATTCAGCAGTCTCTCTAATCTCCCTTTGAAATTCCTTTGTAAAAGAACTGCTACTGTTGGGTAAGCAACTGAATGTCCTGGGAGGTTAAAATGTTCCCCACTGGTTTTTGAATGTTGTGGCCCCTAATAGCAGTAGAAATAGTAGGAGTCCAGTAGCACCTTAAAGACTAACAAAATTTGTGGTAGGGTATGTGCTTTTGTGAGTCATTGCTCACTTCTTCAGACTTATTCCCATTTACTCCTGGACCAAACTAAAACCTAGGCTGCCTGTCTTGTTACTAATGCTGATATCTTCATGCCTACTACCCCTCTGCATATCACACCTAATCAAATCATGCCTGCTACTGCCATTTGGCAACTGAAATCATCTCTATAAAGTTTATATCTCTGGTACTTCATGTTACATCTTATGGCACACATGGCCCAGCCTGATAAAGTGACATATCAGATCTGGACCTCATAACAAATGAGTTCAACACCTCTGTGTTAGTACTAGGGGAAGGATATCTGTTTGGGGTATAAAATTTGTTTTTTTGTTCACATTTTAGACAATTTTGCCTTACTAGGAAGAAAGCCTCCATTCATTATGCACTGAGGTTCCTTGGACAAAAAGACACCTTTACCATCTGTAAGTCAGCATTCTAGTCCACCACATTAGAAAAATAATTACACTTAGCCTAATGTAATGAGAACCAATTAGCTTATTACCTTTGCCCACTTCAACAAGCAAAGTAACACTTTGCAGGATCTCAGACTTACAGCTCAAGCTTCTTGTCACACATGTTCAATCTTGTATGTATTCTGAACAATTAAAAATGTTTTCTTTCTTCTTTACTTACTGTAAGGACAGCAGCCATTTACTACAAGAACAATCTCGCTCATACCATAAACACAATGTGTGTTACACATTTTTGGATTTGACAAAGGTACATTTTTTTTTTACCCAACACACATCCTTCTAATGAAATTCTCATAATTATTTTGTTGGCTTTTTAATATAAATATATATATATATATATATAAACTAAGTGTGGATAAAAGTCACAAACTGGTAAAATAACTCTTTCTGGGGGAAAATGAAATCTAATTTAACCCAAAGACCCACAATTTATATATGCTTGGATATATTTTATGCCAAAACATATCCATCAATTAAAGCTGATGATGTAGCTAAAGAAATATACTACCACAACTCTTCTAAAAAACCAAACAGAACAAAAACTATAATTTATTATACTTCTGTCTTCATTCTATGCAAGGTGTTGGTGGATTACACAGAACAAAATTCTAAGTTTCTTCAAAAGTTTCTACTAAATATAATAAAAGAGCAATTAACATTTAGTTTGTTACATTGGAAAAAGTGTACATACTTCAATTGCCTTATTAGCTTTTACCTAAGCCTCTTTAACTATTAAAAAAGGAAAGAAAATCAATTGTTCATAGACAAAAAACCAAACATTCAAATCAGTTGATACAACATTACAGTACAGCCAACTAATATTGTTCAAAATCTTGTCATCTTATCTCAATTTAAGAGTCCTTAGACCAGATTATGACAAAGCTGGTTTAGTGTATTTTCAAGTTGGTATCAGATTTTGCAGGACACTGTACTTTCTGTTGATGGCTTCAGAAGAAAGGGGTCATGCTTCTTGTAGATCACAGGGCAATCCCAACCTTTCATTCCCCCTCCCATAGTTAGAACAGCATTGTTAAATTAAGCACAACTAAAAAGAAACTGGAAGCTAGGTGAAGCTGCCATTTTGGGTGTCAAAACCATTGCGATACGCTATACTAAAAAAATTCTGAAATATCCACCTGTCCTCACCACTCTGCCACAAAACTAGCAAAGTCAAAAAATACAAAAGTCTTGAAACTTGTTACTTTTGCAGAATAAAGCAAAAAAGTCTTTGTGCTCCTTACTACCAGAAGCAAAATATCATCTGAGTTACCACATATAATAGCTTCTGGATGTGTCCACTTGAGTTGGCTTGGTTTCTGCAGAACCCTCCTTGTCCTTTTCACTGTCACCTTCCCAGAGGTTAATAAGTGGAGGATATAGCTCATTCAGTGGGATTGAAGAGGTCTTTTGCATATACTTTTTCAGTGAATGATGATAGTTTTTCCTCTTAAATCGTTTAGCAACGTAAACGGAAACAGAGGCCAGACTGATAACAGCAAACATTGAGCCCATAACTGCAGCCAGAGCCGTACTTGTTTCCTGGTCAGTAACATCCAGGGCAAAAGCTGCATTTTTTGTTGTAACATTAACACAGGACTTCTGAGTTTGCTGATGGATGTTGGATACAGTGAGACAAACCTCGTAATCTGTGGAGGGTTGCAAATGTGTAAGGTTATATTCATGCACATCAACGGGGACCCTTGCAGTATAGGTAATGTGAGGGTTGTCAATCTTCATTGTAGCGGATGACCATTTTAAGTTAGAGGTCATAACATTAGAATTTACCTTCCAAGAAACTAGGATCGAATGAGATTCTGCTTGCTTGACATATATTTTCAACACTTGTGTACCATCCAGCAATGTTCCATTCACTCTTATCGTAGCTACTCTGGTGTCTGCACCTTCTAGGTTTTGGGCTACGCAAGTGTACCTTCCAGAATCTTCTGTTTGAATATTAGATATTTCCAGAGTACCTTCACTGCTAAGCTTGTACTTGTCTGAAAGAGTGTCAGCAGTTATTTTATTCCCAAGTGGAGTTACCCAATAAATCTCAGGTTCTGGTTCTGCCATGGCCCGACAATCTAAGAAGACAGTCATGCCAATGTCCAAATTCAAATGATTTGGGAAAGTATCATGAGAAATCATTGGAAGACATTGCTCATTGGAATCTTGTATTAACACCTCCTTTACTTGTTGCCCTCTGTATTCTGGTGGCATCGCACAGAACATGGATAAAGGCTCCATGAAACGGATGTTGGTCTTGTTTGAGTTTATCCAGTGGATGACACAATCACACCTGAGGGGGTTACTGTGGATGCTGATCTCACGCAAATTTGGAAGGGATTCCACTGTTTTTTGGTAGACTGCATTCAAGGCATTGTTATTAAGCATCAGACTCTCCAGTGCAGGGACATTCCGAAACGCTAAACGGTGTATGTAAGATAACTTTGGATTATTTGTTGCTTCAAGCTTGGTAAGTTCAGGAAGATTGTCTAGTGCATATCTATCAACAGAAACCAGCTCTCCCATATTGTTGATGCCAAGTTCCTTCAGACGAAGCATATTTTTAAAGTCCCCTTCCTGGATTTTGTGGATTGGGTTTTTGTTAAGATCCAAAAATTTTAGATTTGGAACTTTCTCAAGTGCAAGCTGAGGAACTTTAACCAACCTATTGTCATAGAAAGACAGACTTTCAAGACTATCCAAACCTACTAGTGCATTTCCAGGAATGTCAGTCAAGTACATACCAGCCAGAACTAGACTTCTTAAATTTGAGAGTGGTTTGAAGTTCATGTCTAGTATTCCAATCACAGGATTTTCCCCAATCATCAAAATTTCCAGGTTGGGTGTTGAATCGAACCAACGACTGTCAATAACTTTTAATCTGTTGGAGTTTAGATGAAGTCTTAAAAGATTCTTCAGGCCTGAGAACGCATTTGCAGATATGGTACTGATTTGGTTATGGTTTATATAAAGTTCCTGAAGATTGCACAGATCCTGTAAGCAGTAATCCATCATCTCCGTGACCTGATTTTCCTCCAGATGTAAAGTAGTGAGTTGGGTGAGGTTTGACAGCCCCACATCTTTTATACTAGTGAAATTATTCTGTGAAAAATCCAGCTCTGTTAAATTGAAAAGCTGCTGGAGCTCATCTGTAGTCTTGGCAATGTTGTTGCTTTGTAACAAAAGAACTTGGGTATCACTGGATAGGTTGCTGGGGATTTTTGTCAAACGCAGATCATTGCAATCAACTGTAGTGGCTTCTCTGTAGGTTGACTGGGGTGTAAACCATGGCCTGATCTCACAAACACACAACTGTGGACATTCATTATTCTGCATGGAAGATGCACTGAATGGATTTATGAGTAATCCCAGGACCAAATGGCAAACTCTTAAAATATAACTAATCCCAGCCATGATGGTTTGCTAGTAGGTTCTATCAGTTAATCCCTTGCAAGGAACAAAAATATAAAATTTATACTTGAACAAGGACTAATCGTAGTGAAGGTTGCTGTTTAAAAGGCTGATACCCTCAGAAGATCGAAAGTACTGCTAGGCCTTTTCTCTTTGTGGACAGCACGGGATCCAATGTATCTTCACCAACACCAGTATTTTCACTCAGCCTTCTCTGTGAGCTATTTTAGTCAGTGTATAGCAATACATCTGAAAAGAAAAGAGACATAAACCTTATTTTTAAAAAAAATTAACACTATTTCGAAAGCCTTATAATATGCATTGTTTCTAGGCTTGCCATTCCCCAGGTCTGGGTGGGGGATCCCCCACTTTCATGGGCTCCTGCCTGCTGTGGACCAGCTAGCCAGCAAGAGGAAATCCCTCCCCCCCAAACAGTGTTGTCCTGCATGATGTGCTGACATCACCTGGAAATGATGTCAGTGCATTGGTGCCGCTGGGGGGTGATGCTCTGCTTTTTGGGCAAAACTCTTTGGTTTGAGATTGCTTTTATCATAGAGTTTTGCCCAAAAAACACAGCATCCCACCCCAATGCACTGATGTCACTTCTGGGTGACATCAGGATGTTGTACTATGTCCCACCCACTCCCAGAACACCCCCCAAAATCCCCTGCTAGTGAGACAGAGTGACCTGGCAACCGTAATTGTTTCCAATGTCATGGTAAAAAGTAATTTGGATCCTTTCTATGAGAGAAATTTTAATGTCTATTAGTTTTATTATGTGTATATTTCCATTTCATGTAATTATAACTCAAAACAATTCAGATACATCATAAGGAATAAGGCCTTCTTTTCAGTCTTACAAACTTGTCATTTTCAGCATGAGACAATTTGTGGTCTCCACACTCTGTCTATTGGGTATGATACCCAACATGATGAAACCTACCACTGCTAAAAATCAAGCTACCTATGCAATACACACTTTATGGCTCTGAGCTGCTAAAAAAACATTCTAAATATGCCCAGTGTTTTTCAGATGTTTTGAATGTACCCTCCCCTACTTATGCCTGCCTGGTTTGAAGTCTCAGGAAGAAAATCCAGAGGGTCTTGAATTGTACAGGAAAAAACCAAACCAGAACTACAAGAGAGTTTCAGCTCACGCTTTACCAGCTGTCTAGCAAAGATCTGAGCTCATTCTGGGCAGCAGTATCACAGCCATATAACCCCTGGCTTGGCCAAACATAGACTTACTTATGCTTCAAAACCTTCCCATGAGTGAGCAGAGAGCAAACTTTCCCTTTATTTGCAAACTGAAAACAAATCCCTTCTTTCCCAAAGCAAAGAGACAGATGACACTTGGCTTGAAACTTTCCAGTATTCTAAGATTGGTCCTTCCCACTGAGGTGTCTTCTTGTGAATGGCTGCCACAGGGCAGGACCTTTTTGTGGTCAGGTCGCCAACTTTGGGTTAGGAAACATCCGGAGTTTTGGGTGGAACCTGAGAAGAGCAGGGTTTGGGGAGGAGAGATATTTCAATTAAATACAATGCGATAGAATCCACCTTCCATTGTGACCATTTTCTCCACGGGAACTGATCGCTGTTGCCCGGAAATCAATTGTAATAGTAGGAGATTTCCAACTACCACCTGGAAGTTGGCAATCCTATTTTGTGTTGACACCCATTATCTTTGCTGAAGACATCAAATAGTTCATGGCCTTATCTATGTTGGGATCCCTGTGTATACACTTAGTTTTGCATTACCCTTTTCTAATGATAAGGATTTCTCAGGTGTTATTTCTTGCACAAGCACTGGATCATAATTTCCAGTTGCTACGTCTGGACCCCTCCCTCCTTCAGAAGAACTAGTCTGGTACCTTGGAAGGTGACGGCAGGCAACCTACCTTCTTTCTTAGCATCTTACAGGGTCACCCACTCTAGACTCCTCCCTGGTCTGCAAATTGGATAAAAATAGGTCCTGCAGTCACATGGAATGTGTGCCATCATATATTGACCAGATGCTTGTCTGGAAAACTGATCCCAAGGGTGCATTGTGGAAAGGTCTGATTTCTGGCAGCTCCCTTCACTCTTTAAATCCATCAGTGTAAAAGATTGATTTCTCAGAAAGGGCAGTAAATCGAACCAACTCCCTACCTTGCCTGACTTTTCCCTACCTGGTCATCCTAAGTAAACACCTAATAAAAACCATTTTAATCCCATAATCCTTTGTGTAATAGTTGTCTTGTCCTGGCAATTAGAGCTCCTCAAATACAGTAGATATTTCACATGAATGTTACATTGCACTTGCAATTCCTGGGAAAGTTATGAAGCTTCCTTGCTCAGATAACATGGTTTCACTATAACCATCACAGCATTGTCCTAGGAGCAATCACGTCATGCTCCAAGGGGTATAACCAGGCACACTTTGTTCAGTAATGTGTGTGTGTATCTGGACGTCTACTAATGTGCACTCTCCCCAGTGCAAGAATGGGTACACTGCCCTAAGTGAGATGATGGTTTGTTTCACTCGTCCTCCTTCTCGGATCTTTGTTCCTTGGATAGGTAAATATAGTCCTATAGAATAAGCTCCCTTCTTTGTCTCTATAAAGCTACCACCTTCATTTTCTGAACTTGTATGTGTGTTTATAGAGTGCTCTTCAATTAAGTTTTTTTTATTTTATTCTTTAATTCTCTAATAGAAACCATTTTATTAATCAGGGCCTGGTTCATTTTGAGAGTTCAACTAAGAGAAAAATCCCCATAAACATAGGTGGAGATCCTGTTTGATTACCTCCTCTCGCATTGTTTGGGTTTCCTGGCTAATTCCCCAACAACCTCAGGAGACCCTCACAACCCCTTAGGGTAAACACAGTGGCTTAAGTTTTTACATCCTGTTGTAGCCTAAACCAGTTTATGAGAACCAGCTGTCCTGAGTTTCCCTAAGAGAGTTCTGAATGTTTTAGCTAAATTCAGCAATCCAAAACATGCTATCAGACCTCCTGATGAAGCAATTCCAAATAACTCAACTTACTTTAATTGTACAATTAAATGATACGAAAATATTCAGCTGCAAAAGTATGTTGTAATCCTTTCATCTCATGTTACAGTAATAATCGTGGGATGACTAATGCAATTTTGCATGAAGATCACAGTGCAATGCCTGCATACTGCAAGGTTCTTTCCAACTTTGTGTATATGGCATCTACAGATGCAAAAAAGTTACTTAAATCCTCCCAAACTGAAACTTACTGGAATAAGCCCATGATCCTGCTCCCTATTACAAAAAAAGTTTATTTTTAAAGAAGTGTGTGTGTGTGTATGTATTTATGAACCACAATTCAGCCATAACAGTTCCCTTGCCATCTAACAGTAAACATAAAATTAATAATTAAAGTCTAAAGTCAAGCACAACATCAAGAACAGAATAAGTTTTCTTTAAGTAGCAAAAATAAAATTTATGCTGTGGTTACCAAATCCTCCTAAAGTATTTCAAAGAATAAGAACTGTCAAAGTTTGAAAATGAAGGGGTGAAACTATTTATTTATTTATTCAAATTTATATCCCGTCTTCCCTGCCGAAGCAGACTCAGGATGGCTTACATGAAAATAAAACACATAAACAACAGTTATACAATCATGAAGCCTTCTAAAACCATATGAAATTATAATATTATAATATAAAGTGCTATCAGGATCTATAGTCAATATTGCTTAAAATGATGGTGACAGTCATATTAACATATCGGGTGATCTGTCTTGTTGGTCAGCTCATTGGTCTTTCCATACATACACAGCAAGCACAGACTGTAGATGGCAAGACCAGGTACCACCTCTTCAGGGCTCTAGTTCTTCCAGTTGTTTGTGGTAGTTGCTGCCGGTGTCTCCTTAACTGAAAGCCTGATGGAAGAGCTCCATTGCAGGCCCGACTGAACTGCAAAAGGTCCCACAGGGCCCTGGTCTTTTCTGGGAGCTCATTCCACCAATATGGAGCCGACACTGAAAAGGCCCTGGCCCTGGTAAAAGCCAATCTGGCATCTTTGGGACTCAGGAGGGCCAATCAATTTATATCCGTTATTTCAAAACTACTTCCCTAGTGCTTGGAGTCAATCATTCTTTTCCTTCCCTCAAATTGCATAAGACATGCACTGTTCAGGGGAACGGCAATTAAGTAATGTATCTGGAAAATGTATTTATGTAATGGTTTAGTATGTCTTTTTTAAATCAAGCATTTAACTTCTTTTGTTTTGTGACTCTTGACTTGGCTTCTCCATTTATAGAAATAGACACTCTCTAACCACACAAGCTGCCAATCTTGAGCAGCCTCCAGTGATATGGTAATGCTGAGCTTACTGTGTGCCCAGATGCTACTTATGCTGTACTCTCCACATGGTTAGAACCACCATCTGGTAAATTTCTAAGAAACTACAATACAAGTCAGTGGTTGTCTGTTTCTGGCCCATGAACAAACAAAGGAAGACATATTAGTGCGAAAATGTTTGCAGAAGATTTAATGGGCTATTTTGGTCCCCATTAGGTTTGCCAACCTCCAAGTGGGGACCAGAGGTCTCCTGGGATTACAACTGATCTCCAGATATCAGTTCCCTTGTAGCAAATGGCTTTGGAAGGTGGACTGTATAGCATTACGCCTGAAACCCCACCCTTCCTAGGCTCTACCCCACCAAAAAATCTCCAGGCATTTTTCAAGTGAGAGTTGGGAACCCTATTTCTCATCCAACAATGAGGAAACAGTATAATTTTATGAATTTGCTGTTCAGCTACTCTAGTGGTATAATTAAAGCTCATCCAGAGGATGCCATATATAGACATTCTCTATTGCACATCCTGAACACTTCCTATATGTAAGAATGGAAATCATCACCATGTGGATTTGGCTCCAGATCACTCTCAGTCACTACTAAGAGGAGGAGGAGGAGATTGGATTTATACCCCGCCCTTCACTACCCAAAGGTGTCTCAGAGCAGTTTACAAACTCCTTTCCCTTCCCCTCCCCACAACAGACACCCTGTGAGGTAGGTGGGGCTGAGAGAGCTCTTGACAGAAACTGCTCTTTTTCAAGAACAGCTCTTATCAGAACTACGGCTTGCCCAAGGTCATCCAGCCAGGTGCAAGTGGAGGAGTGGGGAATCAAACCCGGTTCTCCCAGATTAGAGTCCGTGCACTACACCAAACTGGCCATGAAGAATTTTTCTTTTTAAAAAGTAATGCATTACTGTAATTGATACAAATTAATAACTTGCTTATGAAAAGGTGCTGTGGCTCAGTGTTAGAGCATCTGCTTTGCACACCTAAGGTCCCAGGTTCGACTCCAAGCCCCTCTAATAAAGTCCTAGGTCTGTTGAACCCGTGGGCAGGGGGATAGAGGGAGCATTCTGGGAGTGGAAAACTGATGTACCCTGAAATGAACGCTATGTGCGTACATCACCGGGAAGTGATGTAGACATGTTGGTGATGTCGGGGGGCGGTGCTCTGTTTTTTGGGCAAAACTCTATGGTAAAATTGACTTCAAAGCATAGAGTTTTGCCCAAAAACCAGAGAAACCCTGCTCCGACGTCACTGATGTGCCCATGTCACTTCTGGGTGATGTAGGCATGTCACATTCAATTCCTGCTTCTTCCCTCCCTGCTTCCGGTAAGTCATGTTTATTTCTGGCTTGGGGGGTGTCTGGTGTCCCTTTTTCTCCCGCTTCCTGATAGCCCTGAAGTGGAGGAGGGCCTCCAAACCAGGGGATCCCCCGCACCCAAATGGGGACTGGCAACCCTACCCTCCAAGTAAAAGGATCAGGTAGTAGGCAATGTGGAAGATCTCTCCCTGAGACCCTGAAGTCCTGCTGCCAGTCCGAGTAGACAATACTGAACTTGCTAGATAAGTGGTCAGACTCAGTACTGGCAGTGGCATGTGTTCGCATAGGAGTTTGTTTCATTTCTTTGTTTTTATTATTAATTCCAAAAGGAATTTATTCCATAAGTTTTGTTATTGGAGTGTTTTATATAGCTAATATTGTTAATGTTTCTTTTATTGTTCCATTTTCAGAGTTATGTTCCACTATTATTTCCCACTGGTTTCAATGGAAGAGCCCCCCCTCCCCTCTTACTTGGGTTTGTACCGTCATGGTTTTCCATCCAATCTGGACAAACCTAATGGGGACTGCAGCACTCCCTGAGGGCATCTGCACTTTCCAATTTCAGACAGATAGAACAAAGGGTTCCCCCTTTCTGAGGCAATAAAATTTACAAGTTTGTAACTTTAAGGTAAATGGGAAAAATAATAAGAAATATTCCAAACACACAGTAACACAGACATCAGTGTGCAGTGAGAGAATTTGGCATTGCAGCCAATTAGCTTGAAGGACAATAGTGCAAGGAACAGGAAGGCTGATAAGGCAAGCGCTTCTGGTGGTACACAGAGGGTGAGGCATCTATGCAAGCAGGCCACAGTAGAAGGACATTGAGGCAGATTTGCCTTTACAAGGGATAAGGGTTGAAGGGCCAGTATGGGAACACAGATTGCAAGGGGAAATATGGCACAGCAGGGCAGGCATTAGGAGAGGAAGGAGGCAAAGTCCTACCTTATGTGTGTAATCCTAGTGGCTACAGCTTGCAGTCTATCAAGAAAGCCCAGAGTTTCTCTTCCCCTGACTCCCCTTAAGGAAAAGAGCTTATGCCCTCATTAGGAAAATGCCAGCTGTCCCGTAAAACTGAAAACAAGAGTCAGAGAAAGACAAGACTGGCTACAGAAGAATGAGAATAAAAAATGGAGGGAAAGTCCTTTTTTGTTTGTTATAGGCTTCTTAGGTGAGATTTTTTTTTCATTTGCACATTAATTATGAAACATCTCATTTTTTAATTAATAATGAAAGCCATACAGAAGTCTAGAGTTCATTCCTAAGCAGAAAAACAACATATATGCAGCAAGAAGACTGACTGTTCTCAATTAAATACTGAAAACTCCACTGGGTACAAGCTCTTTATAAAACTTACTTATCTAATTCAGAGCTTATTGTAAAATATAAAGAAAAACAGGTTGCTTACCTGTAACTGATGATTTTCGAGTGGTCATCTGTGCAGTACTACAAGGTTGGGTGCCTGCGCACGACCTCGAGAGGAGAAACTTCTAGAGCTTTGCCGCTTTTGGCGGGCTCTCTTCCCACCCTGGGTAGCAGGCATGCACTGTGCATGCCTCGAATGGGAGAGAGAGCCGCCTCCCACTCAGTTCTTTCAACTGCTACAGGTAAGTCCCATTGAACCAAAGAAATGAGATGAGGAGATGCCAGCAGCGGGGAAGGCCGGGTGGGATTGTGGTACTGCACAGATGACCACTCGAAGATCATCAGTTACAGGTAAGCAACCTGTTTATCTTCATCGTGGTCTCTGTGCAGTCCCATACATGGGTGATTACAAGAGCTGAACCAGTTGGAGGAGGGAGCTGGCAGCTGAAAAAGACACAAAAATACTGGTTAAGACACAGCATCATTAGCGAGAAATCACCCAATGGTTCTACCTGAGGAAGCAGCAGGGTCAAGCGAAGAGAGATTGCAGCACTGACTGACCGAAGGCAGCATCCCATCGAGCTCAGACATCAAGTGCGTAGTGGGTCACAAAGGTCAATGCCAAGGACCACGTAGCAGCTGCACAGATGTCTTCCAATGGGACACCAGCCAGGAAAGCGGTGGATGTCGATACCGCCCGCGTGGAATGGGCAGTGACACAGGTAGGGACAGGTTGACGTGCAAGCTCATAGCAAAGGGCTATGGCAGAAGTTACCCATTTAGACAGGTGTTGAGAGGAAACTGGCTCCCCGCACATGAGGGATCCATAAACTAGGAACAGCCGAGGAGACTTACGGATAGGCTGAGTCCTATGTAAATAGAAAGAGAGCACTCTGCACACATCAAGACAGTGAAAGGCTCTCTGAGGTGCATCAGCTGAGTCCGGAAAGAAAGTAGGTAAGACAGACGACTGAGATAGGGGAAAGGCAGAAATTACTTTAGGCAGGAAAGAAGGATCTGGTCTAAGGACAACCTTCTCCCTATGAAAATTTTTATAAGGGGGATCAGCCCAAAAGGCAGCTAGTTCCCCTACCCTGTGAGCAGTGGTAATGGCTATGAGGAAGGCTGTCTTCCAGGAGAGTAACTGGAGATCGGCCGTAGCCATGGGCTCGAAGGGCTTGGACATTAATTGAGAGAGAACAAGTGATAAACTCCAGGAAGGCACCAGAGGCTTCCTAGGGGGACAAAGCCAGAGGAGACCCTTGAGGAACGACTTCATGAAACGGTGGGAAAAAACTGTGGATCCCTGTATCAAGGGATGGTAAGCAGAGATGGCCACTAAATGGACCTTTAAAGATGAGTATGCCAGGCTATTGTTCTTTAAAGGGACAACTTAAGAAAAAATCTCACAGAGAGATGACCAGACTGGATCGAAGGAGTGATCAGAGGCATAGGACTGGAACCTCCTCCACTTCAAATGATAAATGACACAAATAGAGGGCTTCTTGGCATTCAGGAGGACTTCAGACACCTCAGGCAGGAAGTCTAGTACAGGATCTTCCAGGCCGTCAACCGGAAGAAGCTAGGATTGGGTTGCAGGATCCTCCCTCGGGCCCGAGAGAGGAGATCAGGGACGACAGGCAGTGGCCGGAACATCCGATTGGAAAAATGGAGGAGGTGCAGAAACCAGACATAGCACAGCCACCCGGGAGTGACAAGGATCCACGACGTGGCATTGGCCACAATCTTCTGAATGACACAGGAGATGAGAGGGAAGAAGTAGAATAGGGTCCCCTTCCAGGTGTGGAGAAAGGAATCTCCCAGCGACCGAGTAGATGGCGGACCCCTGCTGAAAAAGAGGCGACACTGGGTAATGTCTGCAGTTGCAAAGCCGTATATGACAGGGCGACCGAATTCAACAAAGACAGGACTCAGATATCGAAGGTGGATGGACCACTCATTGTCCGATGACTGGGAATGGCTCAATTGATCAGCATCGATGTTTTGAACACCCGGAATGTGTATCACGGAGAGTGTGATGGAATGGCGGAGGCACCATCTCCAGAGATCTATGTTCAACCAGCAGAGATGAAGGGAGGCAGTCCCGGCCTGCTTGTTTATGTAGTAAACGGTGGTGGTATTGTCAGAAGCAACCTGAACGACTCGGCCTCGAAGCACTGGGAGGAAAGAGCGGAGAGCGAGATGAACAGCACACAGCTCAAGGACACTGATATGAAGGGTGGCCTCGCAACAAGACCAGATCCCCTGTGCTGAAAGCATCCTGCACTGGGCTCCCCAACCCCAGAGATGCATTGGTGGACAGCGACACCTGTGGAGGAAGATGCCGAAAGGGCATGCCAGAGAGGAGGTGCTGAGGATGAGACCACCACGTGGGGGAGTCAACAACACGGGGTGGGATTGACAGGATTTTGTGCCACGGACTGCGGAGAGGGTTGAAGGCATGAAGAAGCCACAGTAGAAGGGGATGCATCCTCAACCTGGCATGACAGACGATGAAGACAGTAGATGCAAAGTGCCCCAGGAGCCTCATGATGGATCGTGCGGACTGCCGGGGAGACATCTGGAACTGTGACACCAATGAGAGTATGTCGAAAGCCCTTGAGTTCAGGAGAAACACACTCTCGAGGTTGGTATCGAGCCAGGCAACCAGAAATTGAAGGACCTGGACCGGCCGGACAGACGACTTGGGTAGGTTGACACAAAGCCCAAGGGCAAGAAAGAAAGAGAGGGTGGTGTGGATGTCTTGGAGAAGCTGGTCTTGCATAGCAGCCACGAGAAGCCAGTCGTCGATATAGGGATACAGAGCAATCCCTCGACGATGAAGATCCGCAGCCACCACAGCCATCAGCTTGGTAAAAACCCCCAGGGCTGTGCAGAGTCTGAATGGGAGGACTCTGTATTGGTAGTGTGCATTTCCCACAGCGAAATGAAGGAACTTTTGATGTTGGGGACGAATGGTGACGTGAAAATACACATCTTGGAGATTGACTGATGCTAGCCATGCAGCCTTGGGAATCAGTGGAAGAATGGACTGTAAGGTGACCATTCAGAACTTGTGACATCGGATGTATCGATTCAGATCCCGAAGATCCATAATCACTCTGAAGCCACTGTCCCTCTTCAGTACGAGGAAATTATTGGAGTAGAAGCCTAGGGTCCGTTGCGCCTCCGGGACGACTTTGATGGCTCCCTTGGTGAGAAGTGTGGAAATCTCGAGATCAAGGAGAGGATCTGGGGGCATGATAACAAAGTGAGGTAGGTTGGGAGGCGAAACGAACTCTATGGCATACCCGACCCATAGGATGGTAAGGACCCAGGAATCAGTGGAAATGTCTTCCCACATTGGAAGAAAGGGGAAGAGTTGGGTCCAGACAGGTGGGGTGTAAGACAGAGGATGGCTTCCAGCTATCATCAACGGCCTTCAAGGCCTCGTCAGTGGTGGAGTAGAAGAGACCTTCGCCATCGAACAGGAGGTCCTCAATACAAAATTTCACATCGGGCTGTAGAGAGGTGCCTCGTAGCCAGGTGTGACGATGGAGGGCAACAGAAGAGACAAGGACCTTTGAAGAGCAGGTGACAGCATGACGGACTGAGTTGATCTGCTGTTTTGAGATCGTACAAATTTCCAACAAAGCCCCTGACAACGTGGGATGGTGTTCCTCCGGAACAGGCTCCAACACAGGACACACAGCATTAGCTACAGCATTAGCTACACTGAAAGCATAAGCTGACAGGTATGACAGGTAGGTCTCAATACAGAGACTCACGGAGGTGAAGTAATACATCTTCCGCGCGATAGCATCGACTTTACGACCCTCATGATCAGGCGGCACCAAGAGCCGAACAGGCTGCTTCAATTTTGCCAAAGAGTGTACCATCATTGAATTTGGAGGAGGGTAATGGAAGAGAAACTTCCCCGAGTTCTCTTGGACTTTGTAGAGACTATCATACTGTCTGGAGACTGGGGGAATCAAAGCCGGGTGGTCCCACAACTCTTTGAGGGCAGAAAGGTGGACCGGTAGCAGAGGCAGGACCATAGATGATGGGAGGTCAGCCTGAACCAGCTTGTGAACGACATCAGTCACAGCAGGGGACTAACCCTAACCTGAAACGCAGAGGCCATACTGGTCACAAGCTCCAAATAAGCTTTTGGGCCCTCAGTGGGGGAAATTGAATCCGAGCGCCAAGGGTCATCATCAACGTGCAAAACATCGGGATTGAGGTCTCCTGACTCCGAGTGGTCGGACATCGATATGGGAGAGGATGATCTCAGTGGCTGAGAGAGATCAGCCGGCATCTGGTCATCAGCAGGGGGACAGTACCGAGGTTCTAAGGGAGAACTCTTCGGGGCATCCCTAGGTCTCGACAGCTCAGGAAGCCACAGAGCGAGCCGAAGCCACAGACCGAGAACGTCTGGAGTAATCTGGCATGCACTGTTGGTCAGTACGTTCAGAGTGATGGAGCTGATCATAATGGTGCTGCTGCGGGGTAGGAGACAATATGGAGGGTGACGGCATTCATTGGGGGACCAGTATTGGTCATCAGAAGGCGATCCTGAAGGGGAGGGCGACGGGCGACGAATGAGATGCTTCCGATCGTATCGAGACTGAGATCGAGAACGCCGGCCCACAGAATGCTCCCTGCTGTCCGAAGCGTGGATCGGGTTATGGGAGGGTCAAGATGGAGATCGAGAGTCCTGATGAGAGGACAATTTGGGAGATGACCTTGTAGACTGACCCAGCGGCATAAGGCCAGACGCTGAAGATAGCGTAGGCGGTGGCGTCAGAGGCCGCAAACTAGACTTCTGGGAAACAACCGCTACAGTAGGAGTCGAAGTCATTAAACCAGTAATGATGACTGGATTGACAGCAGAAGTTGAAGCCGATGTCGAGGGCTAGACTTTCGATTTCGAAGCAGCCTTATCCTCAGGTCTCTTAGGTTTAAGCTTCGGCACCTTTGAAGTCCCATCCGATCTTTGAGGGAGGGAAGAGAAGCGGCCGAAGACATCGTAGGGCATAACACTGCCTTTAAAAGTACAGCCTAGCCTCCCTATTACATCTACCTTGCCTAGTAAAACTAGCACAATGGGCGCAGCTATCAACCTGATGGGATTCACCCAGACAGAGAAGGCAAAAACTGTGACCGTTGTTCGAAGGCATCTTTGCTGGGCAACGACGACACACCTTGGAAAACTTTGTTTTGCCCATACAACTGCCACCCCGCCCACCAAATAGGAGGAGGGGGTGAAATAAGAAACCAAAGGGAAGAAAAAAGGTTCATTCTTTTTTTTGGTTTGTAGAAGAAACAGAAAAAAAAGAAAAACGAAGTAGGAAAAGAAGACCAAAAGGCAGATAAAGAAATATACTCAGCTGAGGCAAATACGGAGCAACAGGAACGAGGTGTGAACACGGAGGCGGTCGAAGAAGAATTGAGTGGGAGGCGGCTCTCTCCCCTGCTCCAGGTATGCACAGTGCGTGCCTGCTCCCCAGGGTGGGAAGAGAGCCTGCCAAAAGCATTCTTAGGCAAAGCTCTAGAAGTTTCTCCGCTCGAGGTCATGCGCAGGTGCCCAACCCATGTGTGGGACTGCACAGAGACCACGCCGAAGATTTAGTCAGATTTAGGATAAACTGTGAATTAAATTGCATTTCTTTATTAAAGTTATAACACATCAGTTGTGTGTTCCATTTATGCAGTTACACTTTTTTGCTTTTATCAAATAAAATTAAGTTCCACTACCCATTGCAGGCAAAATATAATTTTCAAATGGGGAAAAAAAACCCACTATCCTAGGGTTGCCAGGTCCATTGGAAATGCCGGCAGGGGGATGGAGGGATGTTCCAGGAGCCGGAAGTGACATTGCATGATATACCAACATCACCTGGAAGTGACAATGGCATGACAGTGATGTCCGGGACAATGCTCTGGTTTTGGGGCAAAACTTTATGGTAAAATCAGACTCAAACCATAGAGTTTTGCCCCCAAACCAGCATGTTCCCCCCCCCCAACATCACCAATGTGCCTACATCACTTCCAAGTGATGTAGGCATGTTGCGTTTATTTCCAGTGACACTGCTGTTGGGGCTAGCGGCAGGCAGGAGCCCACAAAACTAGAAGATCCCCGTCCCCAACTGGGGAATGACAACCCTATGCTGTTGGTAGGCCTTTCATTGTTTAAAGAATGCCTCTTATTGCAGAGCTTAACAGATGCCACCAGTGTTCCCTCTAAGCTGAGTTGGTGTGAGCTAGCTCACAGTTTTTTAGCCTCTGGCTCACACATTTTTTTCTTAGCTCAGGAAGGATGGCTCCAGAGCAAATTAATTTATGCAGTTGCCGAATTGCTTGCTCACAACTTTAATGCCAGTAGCTCACAAAGTAGAATTTTTGCTCACAAGATTCCACAGCTTAGAGGGAACATTGGACGTCACCTTGTGTATCCGTGAATTCTCATTTAGCTGACTAGTCATGGCTCTGAATTATGTCTATGCTGTTGTAATTCTATGGGGAGAGAGAGTAGATTAGAGGTATTTGGGATAGAAGAACAGCAGTCAGGGAAACACTGTTAAGTTCCCTCCAAGTCACTGTCTCACATAGCTGCTACTACACAAAAACAACAACTGTCAAGCATTTGTTACATATTTGTATATAATTTGTAGTTAGACCTGGGATCCCCAAGTATATAATTTGTAGTTAGACCTGGGATCCCCAAGTGAGACATTAGACAGTTTGAGATATTAGACAAAGATACTCAGAATAAAATAATCCCTTTAAACCAAGAAGAAAATTAAGCAGAGTACATCTCACATGAGGCAGCTGGGGAAAGAGAAAAGAAGTTATACAAACAGAACATATGAAAGAAAAGGTTAAACTTTTTTTGGACCAAACCCAGGATAATCTTGTAGATTATCATTCTGAGAGTTCACCTACAACTCTACTTGGTTAGAACTCTAGCACAGGAACACCTAGCCTGGCCAAGCACACAGCTGCACTAAAACTCTAAAGGTTACCATTAGTAGCATCCAGGGCCCCCATGTGGGGGTATACTTTACTGGGATCCAGTGGTGGCGCAGACTACAATCCCCATTATCATGAGGAAAAAACTTAAGATAAACTGTAGATCATGTCAGACGATATTTATAGAAATGTATTTCCGTGTATCTATGAGTTGTCTGTCAAGGTCTCTTGTGAGATTTGATGGAGCCAATCAGAAGCAGTGATAGAGCAGCAATGTCAGCAACATTCTGAATTGCTATGTCTCCTGATGCAGCCCTAAGACCCTTCACTAAAAGAGTGCACTTGCACATACGGTTTCCAGGTCCCCTTGCTGCATCAGTGGGGAGATGTGGGGGGTGTTCTGGGATGACATCATCACGTTGGTGATGTCGCAGAGTGATGCTCTGGTTTAACAGCAAAACCCTAAAATGTTAGAGTTTTGCCCTCAGACCAGAGTATTGCACACAACATCCTCAACGTGACAATGTCACTTCCAGGTGATGTCATCACATAAGGGATGTCATGCCCAGATGTGGCTGTTTGGGGACAAGGTTCCCCCTGCTGGCTGGCAGCAAGCAGAAGCCCCCAAAAGCGGGGGAGCTCCCACTGGGACCTGGGGACTGGCAACCCTAAATGTGCAGTTAAACTGGGACTGAGACTGAGACACAGATTTGTTTTCCTCTATTTGACATGGTCTATTATATCAAAAACTAAAGGCCCCAGAACTCCATGTGCATAGGCAGGAGGGAGGGAGGGACACCTGGCGGGAAGGGCACAGCAAAGCACCATAAGATAATGGGAGCAAATGCTGTTTTTTCAGCCCTCCCACCCCGCAAGTACATGAAATGAAAAATGCCAGAAACATAAACCTTTAAAGTTAATTGGTCTAATGTTTGCAGCCATATTGGTCTATAAGATTTTTTTTTTTAAATCAAGATTCACTTTCGCTATCCATTTTTAATAAATTAAAAGCTAAAATTAGTTATCAAACTTGTAAGACTCTCAGTCTGGGGGTTATTAAACAAAAGTAGCAAAGGCAGGCATTTTTCAGAAGTATAATAAACTTCTTTCATACCTCAAGAAATTGTACATGATAAGGAAGTGCTATGGGAGTGACACTGCACCACTCTAGGATTCAGCTGAAACTTTATGGTCTGATCATAATTTTTGTTGAATTCCAGAGCAGTGACATTACTTCCAGGTTTGCCCCAGAAAATGACATCATGCCATTGGCATGACAGCTGTTTTTTCTTTATGTTTTCCACTGCTGGCCTACCAAGTGGCAAAACAGGCCAAGAATTGCCAGCAGGAAGTGACCTGGCAACTCTAGGCATGTTACAAATTTGTACTGTGGCCCAAAAAATAATGCTTAGGCCCTGGTGGCATACTTAGAATGCATACTTAGAATGCTTAGGCCCTGGTGGCATACTTAGACAACCTGCACTGGACCTGCACCAGATAGCTCACAGTCACCCGTGAATAATCAGTCTTAGCTGGCTCCCATCCTAGCTGTATCCCTGGCATACTTCTGTTTGCAGGCTCAGGCCACAATAGTGTCAACTCCATGTGGATGTGTTATTCACGAGGATGGTAAAGGTTGCAACTATTTTCTCCCTCTGAGTATGAGAAAACCACAAGTCAACAACTGGGCAGAGGAAGCTTTGCACTTTCCATACCCCATTGCAGTACAAGCACAGAGGACAGCACTCGGGAGATAATCCAGCCCAATCCACACTTCAAAAATCCAGGAAGATGACAACTAAAGACCAGTTCTCACATTGGAAAGTCTTCATGTCTACCAAGAACACTCTGCTTCATACAAGTATTGGTAGTCCTGTGTCTCCCAACACACGTGAACCCAGTTCTGATCACTCCTGCAGTGGTGGTGAGAAGGGGCCTTCTCTCTTCCCATGCTGGGAATCCACAAGCTGCTCAGTTGTATCTCCCCATGGAACTCTTTTATTTAAAACATGGAATGAAAATGCTGTTAGCTTTCCTCCTAAGATGCCAGAATCTCCATCATACTAAAAAACTACTCTTAACTGCTACATTCAACTGGGAGGGGGGCACAGGAAAACTTGCCCTTAGATGACCATGGAGAGACCGGAAATTTTTGATGGGACCATATGTTGAGTGTACTGCTGTTGTATTTACTGTATATCTGTTTTTGCCCTGTGGATACATGGTAACCCATATCATACTAACGATTACAAGGCAGCTGGCTAGAACAGAAAAATAAAATGGGAAATTGTCACACTACTTCTTTAATGTCACTCTAGTGAAAAGTATTTTAGTCAAGTAAGCATTACAAGTCATATCAGAAATATCAAGAATAATAACAGCTTGTAAACAGTGACCTGTCAAATTAGCTACTCCACCAAATGGCTTTATTTTCAATGGGAATAAGAATACCCTTTAAAGAATTTAAAGGCCATGGAGAGAAACACAATCCCTGCAAGGCAAATCTAACTGTGCAACAATTGACTTGGCATTGAAGAACCACCTTCAAATCAGTTCTGTCTCTCCCTCCCCACATCCATGAGCAGATCCTGAGGTCTGAAAGCTGCATTGGATGAAGCCAAGTTGTCATAAGCTTTTCTATATACCACTAGACAGAAACCTAGTGATTAGGTGATAATTTGAAAGAGCTCTAACAGCATTCCTTACATACTTGTGTTGCTCCATATTCAAGATTGCTGGTTAGGTGCCACATATATTATTGTAAAAGAGTGGTATACAGCCTGCAGCCTTGGCTACTCCTGCACCTGGCATTTTTTTTAAAAACAGTTTTATTACGAAATACCCACCAATATGAAATAACCACCAATACAAAATAATCACAATTTTCTCAGCCCCTCCTCCTGAATACCCACAAGTCTTTGTGCAATAACAGCTAAATTATTGTGGCTAAATAACAGCTAATCTCTGGTTACTAAGAGATAGCCTCATCCACAATTCTGGCTACCCATTGCCATCAAGGCAAACAGCAGTCAAAACTTCTGCTTCCATCCTTTTGTCCCAGCTCTTTCCTACTTGAATTAGTGAGTGCATATAGCATGAGTACATAAGAACATGTATTTCTTATTATGGACAGTTACTGTATGGAGGAATACTGATACTAGGGCCCATAGGGCAAATATGGCCAATTATTAGTTATTTGAACAGGGAATACAATCCTATGTGAAATTATAGGTGCAGTTAAGATATGGTGAGGGAAAAATATTAGGGGGCTGATGCCACTGCAGACTGGCTTCTGTATGGCTCTTCAGCCTGGAAATAAATGCATCTTGTAGATCTGTACTTCATCACTCCCCCTTAATCAACCAGAATCTACTGTCTGCACTTGGAGGGCTGTTCCTAAAATGGATGATAGAGAAAGGCTGCCGTTCCAACTTGCCTTATTTAGAGAGATGTCTTAAAATGAGTGGTTTGCTACAGCCTATCGCTCTCCCCTGGCTCAAGTGGTATACATGATTTTCTTCTTCATCTCTACAACTAACCCCTCTGAGGTAAGGTAGGCTAAGAGAATTCAATTGTCTCAAATTGCTCAACAAGCACAAGAGGGATTGGAATCCAAGCCCAGTCTTAATCTAGAGACTCTAACCACTACACCACAGAACTGGAGTGAAAATGATGACAAGCAGTTCTTCCACCATGAAGTCTCTGAGGTTTCCCTGTGGGAAACAATGTAGCTCTCAAAAAAGAGTTGGAAGGTATATGCAAAAACCACAGGATAGAAACTTTCATTTCTTCTGTACATGAACCACTACAAACTACATTATGAGGCTGCACAGACATAGTTTAAATGAAAAAAATACACTGGGCACAATCACCTGGCAGAGTGGAATATGAACTCTCTCACATTTTAGGGCAGCATTTTTTGATCCAAGTGAAATGGACTGAGATTCCCATTTCCTACTGCTTGGTTACATGGGAAATATTTCTTTCCTTTCCTCACTTTTTCAAATGGCATAGCTGCTCTCTCCGATTCAGAAGAATAGAGCACTTGCTTGTGGCAGTAGATTCTAGAATGGGCACAGTTTTCTGGCCTCCAGCAAGCTCTGCTTGTCAGCCTTTCAAGAGAGCTGGCAGACTGCCGTAGAAAACATAGCTGGGCTAGATGGTTCAATTATTACTATTAAAAATTGAAATATTTTCCAACACAACAGTATTCAAAGTGTCACACACCAATCTAAAAAAAGGTCACATTAACTAAAGCATATAAAATGCATAGAGAACCAACCCACAATACAGTTAACACAATAACTCATCTCATACCCAGATGTACCTCTGCTCCATTAATAGCTAGTCATTTATTGGCATGTGTACTGGTGTTGTCTGCTCTGAATGGCAGGATCTCAGACAAAGAAAAGTCTTTCTCAACACCTGCTACCCAAGATTATTTAAATAGAGATAAGGACTGAGTCTGAACCTGGGACACAGCTTAGAAAGAATGGGATCCACCATCAAGCCATGATCTCTTCTTAGTTTACCTGAATCTTCTGTCTCAGCCCAATATAAATACTAGGTTGACCCCTGCTGGTAGAAAAAGAAAAGAGGGAGGAGGCCAAAACATTGTCCAGGATATGGTTCTTAAACATCAGTTCAGCCACTGAGAAGGCTGTTTCGTACATCTTTATGGATCCTATGTATTCAGGAGGTCAAAAGCACAGCTTTCTCAGATGACAGCAGTGGATACAGAGAGCAATATGTACTATGCCTGTCACACAGGCACTTTTAGGGTTTTCAAAAATACCAGCACCTCCAAACTGAAAAAGAAACAGCAATATGCAAATTCCAGCTGCCCCCTCCCCCAGAGATGGGAGCAGCTTCAGTTCCTCAAAAGTTGTTTAACAAAAGTTGTTAAAGGGCAGCCCCATAGGTTTGCCAGATCTGGGTTGGGAAATACTTGGGAGGTTTTGGGGGTGGAGCCTGTGGAGGACAGAGACTTCAGCTGGGTACAATACCATAAAGTCCACCTTTCAAAGTAGCCATTTTCTCCAGGGGAACTGACCTCAGTAACCTGGAGACCAGTTGTAATTCCAGGAAATCTCCAGCCATCACCTGGAGACTGGCAACCCTACCCCATAGAGAACACAGCGTTATAATCCAAATGGGAGGCATCAAAGTATGGGTGGGGCAATGCAGTTCTTATGCTCAGTTTAACTGGGATTCTGTCACTTGAATCTCTTGGGTGTTCCCCCAATATCTTTTCAGAGGATTTCTCAGCCAGGAAGTACTCAAACTGTGACAAACCCTATCAGGGAAATCCCTTAGCTTGGACGCAAGGTTATAAAATAAAAATTAACGATGCAGTTTCTAAGTGTGCATTTATTAAATTAACATATTAATGGCAAAGGCTATTGGAAGAACATAAACCTTGTGATAAATACACATATAAACACTTCATTGGCTTTTATAGCCTTGACTCTTCAACAGTAATGTAATAAAAGCAGAAGGACATGGACATTTTTATTTGGAAAAACCTGATTGGAGTTTTTCTTAACGTATTTAAAGTTGTCCTACAACAATCACTTTATTTGCTATGGTGATTAAACATTAAATACATGGCAAATAACAAAAATCCATTCCTCTGTCATTGTATTACAGACCTAATTCACACTGTCTACTCTATTCACAGCAGTCTACCGAACAAGCACCTCAAGTGGCAACTGGAAAATACAAGCTTTCAATTGATTTTTTAATTTATTTTATGTATCAAATTGATACATCTTTTTTCAAAAGCCACATACAACTTCAGTGATTTGTATTCTTTTAATCACACTAAAAAAACTCTTAAAAAGTAAACAAACCAAAGAGAACAAGTTCCCAGATCAGCAAACAGAGGCCTCTTTCAAAAGAGCCAGCACAGTGTAGTGGTTAGAGCACTTGACTAGGGTATGAGGGACCCAGATTCCCTCTGCCAGGGAAGCTTGCTGAGCAACTTTGGGCCAGTTACTCTCTCTCAGCCTAACCTATCTCACAGAGTTGCTGGGAGGATAAAAGGGAGAAGAGAACACCTGCACATCGTAGCTTCCTCGTGTGAAAATTAATATTTCAAGAGAGTATTCTCCTAACTACAGTGTTTTGCGTATGATCATGTCCCTCATCCATGCTATTACTCCATGCTATTATCCCTCCACATATCAGGACAAAACAGGTGAATACTAATTTAAAAAAATTGGAAACCTATAAAAATGCATGAACAATTGCTTTTTTGATTTATTGGTCATAAAATATAGAACCATTACCTGTTTACCTGAAGTAACCTTGCAACAGTATGCATACACCCAGTCCAACTCCAAGTTCCTAGATGCTAATTCCCTAGATGGTAGATCTCTGGAGAGCTAGCAAGTTTTCACTAATCTGAAGCCAACTGCAGGTAACTGTAAACTAAAGTCAAGTCAGTGAAAGATCAACTTCATATTTTAATATGATTGGCTGATATGAAACACAGATCTGTATATACCTGCCAACCCATGTCCTTCGTCTTCCTTTACAAAAGGTTCATTTGCAAATGTCCACATATTTGCCACAGACAATTTGCTAACATTTAAGTACTTTCCTATAGGGAAGACACAGCTGTTTTTAACCTTACAGAACTGCAGCTTCTTTACAATAGCACAGAAATCTTTTGGCAAATCTCAACAAAGTTACTGGGTATTGAAGTCTCATTACCTACTTTCAACATTACTCAAAAGGTGCAATTGTGCACAGCAGAACTATGCACACTTGAGAAAGGTACAGGCCCATAATAAGGAACAATGGGAAATGAACTGAAATGCAGTAAGAAGCACCGGTGAATAACCACCTCTCTGCATACAGAACTCTGCAGCCCAGTTGACAATCTAGTTACCAAAACACTCACGTTTCAGAAACTGAGCATTTCTATTTTCCAGCACATTGGCATGCAGGAAAACACATTTGTCCTTTAAGACATGGACGACTATACTCCTAGTACATGCATAAAAGAAATGTGACAAGGCAATATCCATGTCATACTAATGTGGGGTGCAGCCTGTACAGCAGGGGTGGAAAGATCATGGATGTTTAACAGATGCTGCTGTGAAGAAATGTATAAACATTTTTCTAATCTTGTCCCAGAACTGTGCCAATGTTATCAGAACTGTAACCACATGTTAACTACACAGTTTTAAAACTGGGTCTCTACTAAGAGCACTTTATATTGAGGGGATGATTCACCATTTATTTATAGCCCACCTTTCCCTTCAAAACAATGGGTCCAAGGCAGCTTACATATGTGCTTACACTTAGGCATGAGAACAGTACAACAGTCCAAAGGCAGGTCATCAAACAAAATACCCCCTCCCCAAAAAAACCTTAGCAACACATTCCAAAAGCCTCTGCAACAGACAGTCTTCTAAAGGCCAACAGAGAAGCTTTCTGAACTTTTTCTAGTGAGCTATTTCAAGGGATGGCTGAAAATACTGCAACCAGGCTGATGACTGCACAAGCCTATGAGATGGCTGAGGGCAGACAGCTCCTCCCCGAGGGTGGAGGATCTTGCACCCCACGCTCCCATTGGACATTACTGCTCCACAGATTTTCTGGCAATTCTTTGTACTACCTGCTGTTACTTTCAGGTTTGCCCCAGAAGTGATGTCACACTGACAATGTTCCCAGTTTGAAAAAATCCCCAGGGGTTGGGAACCCAGGGCTGGGGATCCCCTGCCTCCATGGGGGGCTTGGCAGCCCTATTTGGCAGATATACATGAATAGTTCCATTCAAGTCCATACTTCTGTATCAGTGTCACCTAATTCTTCCCAAGACTAGAGATTTAGAACCTAGCACTGAAACCATAGCTCAAGCTTCCAGTACTGGCAGTGGCAATTGATGGATCAGAGAAGCACGCCGAGGTTTTGTCCAAAGGCCACAAATTCCAGGCATGCACAAAGGCAGTATCTTTCCCTCATCCCAGGATTACACATAAGCATTCAGCATAGGCACAGAACTTCTCAGAACAGGCTGGCCAATTCTGTTTCTGTGGGGGACACTCTGTTCTCCAGATTTTCCTGGTAATCCCTGGCCCAAAAGGCATCCATTTGGCCTTAACCTGAGCTAGAGCCTTTTCGGCTCTGTCTCTGGCCTGGTGGAACGCTCTCCCTAGCGAGATCAGGGCCCTGCAAGACTTAGTACAGTTCTGCACGGCATGTAAAATAGAGTTGTTCCACCAGGCCTTTGGATGAGGCTATGGATTACAGGCCTCCCCTGCCCTACTCCGCCTCAACTTGTCTTGTGCTATGCACTTTATTAAGTAGTTCTATTGGTGAATGTTTTACCCACCTTCTGAGCACATATACAGTAGCTTGTTTATTTGCTCACCATCATGTACTGTATTATGGGTTTTATAGTTTTAAAATTGTGTGTATTGTGTATTTTAACTGTTTACCCACTTGTCGTGACCCGCTAGTGTTCCCAGACCCCCGCCGGGGGGGGAACCCGGCTTTTGGGGGTGCTTGCCTGCCACTGGCCAGTTGGGGGAAATCCCACCCCCAAATGATTTTTTGGGCTACTTCTGGAAGTGCCCATTCTGACTTGCTGACGTCACCCAGAAATGATGTAGGCACGTCGAGGGCATCTGGGGTGATGCTCTGGTATTTGGGCAAACTCTATGGTAAATTCGGCCAGAAGTGGGCTGGGAGCCCCCCTCCACCGGCCAGGTGAGTCCACCTGGCAACCCTATGACCCACTCTGAGCCCGCTAATGGGGGAGGGCAGGATAGAAATCTCAAAAATAAAGAAATAAATCCTTTCATAGTGGCACAGTGAAGAACACCATAATGCTGAAATAATCTAGTATAGGTCTCCTACAACTGCAGCATATACACGCAAGTATGATGTCTGAAGAACAAAAACCAGACTAGCTGTGGTTCTTTCATTCTGGTCAGCACTGATATGAAATGCATACCAAGACTTACAAGGGAAAGATGGTACACAATATTTTGCCACATACTGATTAGAACTTGACAAAGCTACTATGGGGGCACAGAAAAGCTGCTTCTGGGGCTGAATATGACCCACAGGGTACCAGCTGTCCAGTCATACTTAGAAGGAAAGAATGACATGCTATCCCACACTTGCTGCCTTTATGGGATCTTTTGTAATTAATCATTTTAATAGAAATAATTTTGGCAGCAGTGGGGAGAATGGTATGCATGAAGGATCCAAATAATGTTATCTTAAAACAATATTGCTAATTTCTGCAATGTATCTAAATATCGAATTATCATCAGTATTCTCTGCCTGTGGATCCTTGTTTCCACAAACAGAGAGCACAGTCTCCACCAACAGGTTTTTCTACAGACTCAGAGGACTCCATAGGTCGGTAGAAAAATCCAAAAAGTTAAAAAAAAACCTTGGGGAGGGTTGAATCCCCCCAATACCTTTTGAAATGGCCACCACAGTGATTTACTCCAGGCCCCACTGCATCAACAGTGAGAGATAGACTGGCTGATAGCCAGAGAGAGACAGAGAGTGAGAGAAGGAGGGAGGAAGCAAAAGCACAACTGGAGTTAGGATTGGGGAGAATTCCTCCTGTAGCATGAATGGCTAAATAGCAGAAAGATGTTTTAACAGGACATCTGAGTTTCTCACCCCTACCTCTTTTGCTGCAGGTTCCACTGTCCTCTTAAAACATTCTTGGAGAGGGAGGCTTCTAATTGCTTCTTCCCCTCCACCAGCTCAAGAAAGACTGACTGGTTGAGAGTGAGAAAGAGACACACAGAGAGAGATAGAGAGAGGTAATGGGTGGAGAAAGAGGGGAAGGAGCAACAGCAGAACTAGAGCTAAGATTGGAGAGGATTCCTCGCTGCCACTCACCCATCTCCAATGCTGTTTTTCCTGCAGTATGAATGGCTAAATAGCAGAGGGAAGTTTTAAACGGCCATATGAGCCTGCAACTGCAAAGCATTGTAAGCAGGAGAGAAGGATTGTTCTCACCCCAGTCTCTGTAACTGCAGTCTCTGCTGTCCTTTAAAAATATTCTCCCTGGCTTCTATTTCTCCCCACCCCACCAGCCTGAGCACTGCTTCTTCCCACTGCTTCTCTCTTCTGACTGACTAGAAGACAGAGGGAAGTTATAAAAGGATAGCTGAGGCATTATTAATGGATGGGTGGGTACAGTGACTGAAAGGTAGGGAACAGGTGGAGATGAGGCAGGATTTCCTTCAACCAGTGTCAGTTTGTACACATCGCCTTTTAAAATGTTCCTTAGCAACCCTAACAGACAAATTGCCAAAGACAGCTGTGGTGCTGTGGGTCAATATGGATTCATCCCAGGCTGAAAAAGACTGAAGCCCTGCAACCACACAGTTCTCCATGGCAAGGTGAGAGACTGATCAAGCAAAGGGGCGTCAGGCTGATCCAGTGATAAACTAATGACCATTTAAACAGCTACTTTTGGCAAGGCCACTCAGAAGGAGAGTAGTACAGGATACCAGTAGCATCTCAACGCCTGCAATGTCCAATAAGGCAATCTTAGAAATCTCACCTCACATAAACAAAGTGATTGTAATTTCCAGGCAAACTCCTCTTTGAAGCCAACTGAAGTTGGCTGGCTGACTATGCACAAGGGAACTGAGCAAGGCTAGACAGCTCTCTTTCCAGTGTTCAATAAAGAGAAAGGAAAAGGGGAAAACAAAGCGGAAAAGGGGAAAGTGGGCTCCAATTGTCACTCCCTTCCCTTCACAGAACTGCCTTCTCCCTTAAGAGGGCACTGTTCAGAACAACTGAAAGAATCTCTGCCTTTTTGGTCAGAAACAACAATCCTTCATCAATACCATACAGAACAATACAATGCCAAAAGTACCTCACAAAAGAGATGCCCTGCCAAAATGATAAAATCCTAAAAGCTAATGAGGTTCTTGTGGCCCTTTCTTACATGTCCAGGGAACTGCTGATTGCCACTTTGGGGTCAGGAAGCAATTTTTTTCCAGGACAGTTTGGCCAGGGATCCTGGAGATTTTTTGTCATCTTCCAGGCATGGAACAGGGATCAGGCGGGGGAATGGGGGGGGGGTATTTGCATTGTGCAGGGGGTTGAACTAGATGACCCTGGAGGTCCTTTCCAACTCTATGATTCTAAATTGGTTACTGTAAGAAAGCCATTTAAACCATAACTAACTATACTATGAAAAAGACAATAATACGTAACATTTTGTTGTGAGTCCCCACTTGCTACAAACTATTCATAAGAGCATCCTGTTTGTTGTTGTGAGAGAGACTATTTAACTGTAACTGAAGAGACAGCAAAGTTTTGTCTCTTTTGCATTAGAAATTAGGGGTTTTTTTTGTTTGGGCACTATTTTTCCCAAATAACAAAAAAGTAAAGCAGTTCTGTCTCATCTTTTTTCCAAGAAAGGTCAAGCTCTGGAAATGTATGGCACAATCCTGTTTTGTTTTCACAACAAGCCTTTGAGGTAGACACTGATGAGAGAAAACACCACAGCAAGAATTTTGGCTCAAGTTTTCCTGGCTCGCATTCTTCTAGCCACTATGCTACATTGGCACTCACTTCAATGTGCTTTATAATGGTTGGATTATGAGATGAAGGGCTGACTGTATTTAAAGTGAACTGTTTAGCTGTGAATGGAAAGAATTCACAGAATAAATATTCCTGCCCTCCTCTTCTCTCTGCAATCCCCCGCTTCCTAAAAGATACTCCAGATGAACCCCCTAGGAATACAGCAGCACATGGCATAAGAGGCTACAGCTGAGGAGGAGGATACAGCTGAGGAGAAATCTATAAAGTCATCCCTCCCCTCTTGCACAAATAAGCAGGAGCTCACACAAAGCAGGGGTACTGATTTGATTGACCTTTCTTGTATAATCTAGGACTGCCAGGTCTCCTGTTCTCTGATCCCTCCCCAAAATCACTTGGGAGGGCAGCAAGGAGTAAAATGCTCTGAAAAGTGCCATCAGGCAACAATATGATGCCACTTCATGGGCAAACTCAGAAATGATGTAATTGCATTGACATGGTACTCTAGGATTCACCAGCAACTTTCTGGTAAAAACAAAGAGTTTCAAGTGAATCCTACAGCATCCTGTCAATGCAACACTGTCACTTTGGGTTCTCCCCACAAGTGACTTCACACAGTCACTTTGACAGCACCCTCTGCCCCCCCCAAGTCAGATTTAGGTATCCACAGACGGGGCCACATTGAAAATTGGATCTATTGATGTATAGTAGCATTAAGTTACTAAACTGGTTTGAATAAATGAATGTATAGTGGGCTGATGCCATTTTTTTCAGAGAAAAATTTCTTCATGATGATTTAATTCTAAAACTGAGAAATACTAAAGGAAAGAAGCATGAACCTCTTTTGTCAAGTACTGTTTCTCCATATCCAGCCACACTACCTTATGACTCCCCCCCCCACAACCATCAGCACCTTGAAATGGTTGCATGCATTTTAAGCCCCAAATGAAAGGAATTTCTTCAAAATGGGTTCAAGTCTTACAAAAGACAGAATCTCAGCTCAATGCAGCTATGGTTACAAACCCCCAGGATTTATTCAAGTGAGACAAAAACCCTAGAGAGGAAGAGCTTGGGTGACAAGACACTCATTCTTATACCCTCTATGAAGACTCCATAACTGTTAGACTGTCTGTGAAACTGTGGTTCAAATCCCTGCTCTACTATGGAAGCATGCTGGTATGACCTTGGACCAGTCACACACACTCTGCTTAACATACCTCAAAGAGTTGCTTGCTATCTCAAAGAGCTGCTGTGAAGATAAAATTTGTTCTTGTTCAGAAGTAGCTGACAACTCCACGTTGCTCAGAACAGAATGCACACTATTAACCTGTTAGAGCAGTCTGTATATGTACACTCAGAGGTTCTAAAGGAGGATAATATGGGGGAGCAAGATCATAGCAATAAACTCCATGAAGCTGGAACAGCTTCGATATTTATGGCTCTGTGCATTTGGGAACCCTGAAAAGACAGATTTCAGATTATGAGCTACTTCCACCAGTCCTCTATTTTGATATGCATGATGTGATACCCTGTGTTCTCTAACATCTGTAAAAAGGAGAGAAATCTATAGATATAGCTTGCAGTGAAGAATCCCTAACTCTAGGACAGCAGTTCCCATCCTTTTTGGTATGGTAACCCACAAGCTCAAATTTACTTGGTATGGTGACCATCCAGGACTGGCCCAATGCTTTTTGGCTCCCTAGGCAAACCAAGACCTTGGCCCCATCTAGTTCAGTATTCCATTTTCTATAGTGGCTAACCAGAGGTTCTTGAGAAACCAAAGAACAGTTGTTCCCACTATGAATCCCAAGGAACTAGCATTCTAACAAACACAGCCTTTGCGTATACAGGTTGCATTCCAGCCTCTGACCACCCTCTCCTTCACTACTCTCTCTAATCCTCCCTAAAATTCTCACTCATTCCAGTGACCTTCAGGATACATTTTACTTGATCAACATGTATACGAAGTAAAGAAAAAATTCCAAAATGCCAACTAATGTATGACATGGAAGATGACTGTTTCCAGGGTCAGAGCTTGGTACTCAAACTACAAGAGAGAGCAATGGAAAGAGTACAGAGGGCCCGCAACTCACTTTCTGAGGCTTTGTGATCCACTTTTGGATCCTGATTTACAGGTTGGGAAACACTGCTCTAGGACATCATCCCTCCAGGTGAGCCAATTTAAAACCTTCTGACTTCATGAGTGGACTGTGGTGCATTCTGATCATTTCAGAGGGTAGCTTATGTTGGTCTGCAGTAGAGCAGCTAGATTTGAGTCCTGAAGCACCTTAGAGACCAACCAAATGTTCAGGGTAGCCCTGACCTGGATAGCCCAGGCAAGCCTTATCTCATCAGATCTCGGAAGCTAAGCAGGGCCGACCCTGGCAAGTACTTGGAAGAGAGACCTCCAAGGAATACCAGAGTTGGGTTGCAGAGGCAAGCAAAAGCAAGAGGAGGAGGAGGAGGATTTATACCCTCCCCTTCACTCGAGTCTCAGAGTGGCTTACAAACTCCTTTCCCTTCCTGTCCTCACAACAGACACCCTGTGAGGTAGGTGGGGCTGAGAGAGCTCTTTCAAGAACTGCCCTTTCAAGGACAGCTCTGACAGAACTGTATCTTGCCCAAGGTCATCCAGCAGCTGCATGTGGAGGAGTGGGGGATCAAACCTGGTTCTCCCAGATTAGAGTCCGCACACTTAACCACTACACCAAACTATCTCTCTGAAACAACCAAGACCCACTAGGGGTTGCCAGAAGTCAGCCATGACTTCCAGGCATGTGCACGTGCACACATGCACAAAATACTCACCAAGATTTTCAGAGTAGAATCTTTTGAGTCAAAGCTTCCTTTGTCAGAGGTATCTGACAAAGGGATATTTGACTCTCAAAAGCTTATTCCCCCAAAATCTTGGTGATCTCAAAGGGCTGGACTCAAATCTAACTGTAGTGCCTTCTGTTCACAAACCCCTGAGAAGGGGAGGAGAAGAATTATCTGCTCCACTAGCTCCTTCCTTGAGTTCTTCCACAGGACCCAACCCATACTGTATAAAGAACAGATTCTTTAGAATAACTTTGAAAATGGTACCACGCACAGCTCATTTAAAAATTATAGTGACCATGACCATTTTTATTTCAGCAAAGCATGCACTGGCAACAGAAGTCCACAGGTTCTTATGACACAGAGGCTACTTCAGCTATAGAAACTAATAAATTCCCTGTCAACCATTTGGCACAGCTTCCCTTCTTTAAAAATTTCTACCCTACCTTTTGATCCAGAAGTATTTTCAAGTCAGCTTCTAAAAAAGATCCTTCTTTTATACCAATGTACATAAACAAAAAGTCATACTTTTGTACCAGTAACTAAGCAGCAAAATGCGCACTTTTGAAGTGAATGAAGTTACTGTCCAGTCCCAGCACTGCCAGTTAAAAGGATCCAGGCAGACAAGTGGGGTGGGTGGGTTGGAATCCCTCTGCCTCAGATTAGAGACCTGGAATGTTCAAAGAGGGCTGCTGCCACTCAGAGTCAATAGTACTGGCACAGACATACAGTTTGCTTTACACTGTATGGCAGCTCCTTATATCCTTACTCGAAGCATGCCCCTCTGTTTGCTGCTCCATCACTTCCCAGTAGTTGAGAAGCACTCGAGTTGATTTACAGGCCTCTATATAAAGAGGACAATAACCTGCATTCCCCTACTTACAAGTTTTGTCAGTTGGGTTGTCATTCCAGCTGCCTAATTAAATGAGTTCAAATAGGTTGTTGTTGTTGTTTTTAGAAGACCCCAAATCATTATCTGTATGTTATTAAAGAGAACTGCTTAACTTTGTGCCAGCAGCAAGCAGGAAAATATAATACTGTACTGCCATAAAATCTTGACCGCTGGCAATTTAGTGAAGAGGCTTACACAACAAAGGGATATGCCAAACAAACAAGAAGGAAATAAAACAGACTGCTTCACTAGAGCAACTTAATGTTACCATCTTCTGAAGTGCCCAAGTTCCAGTAGAGTTTTGCATATCCTGTAATAAGCGTTTGGTCCACAAATGCTGTGCCACTTCAGGTGAAAAAAATGGAAGCTATTAATAACGTAACTGCCATTGATTTCAGTGGCTTCAAGATATGGTAGCAAAACTCCAGAGGGAGGTTGCCAGGTGCCTCCTGGCCAATGGTGGGGGATGGGGGGTAGGGATGCCAGATCAAGGTTGGGAAACTCCTGGAGATTTGAGGATGGAGCCTGGGGAGGACAGGGATCTCGGGCAGGGGGTACAAGGCCATATATAGCCTCCAAAGCATTCATTTTTCCTAGGGGAACTGACCTCTGGAGGCTAGCATCCCTATGGGGACTAGAGATCTCCCATAATTATAACTGATCTCCAGACTACAGAGAGCCACTCCCCTGAAGAAAATGTCTACTTTAGGAGATGGACTCTATGACATTAAACCCCACTGAGGTCCCTCTCCAATCTTCCCCTCCCCATGTTCAACCCTGTAATCTCAAGGAATTTCACAACCTGGAGCTTGCAATCCTACTTCAACATTCAATTCTTACACTTTTTAAGGTTTCCCCCCCACACACACCATCTATAGTATGTTAAAATGAGATTGGTAAACTACTAGAAATTGGATTGCCTCAGGCTTTGGCCCTCAGGTTTGAGGGCTCATTCTCAAGATTAATTGAGGGGATCACTCTCAAGGACTGAAGGATAGTTGAAATCTCTCAGCTGTCAGTCATCTAGCACTGCCATCCACATACAAACGTACTAGATAACTTCATTTGAAGAAGTCCATACATCCTTCCTTGGGTTTTCATATAACCTGGAGGTGGTACACAACAATCTGCCAGTAACAGCTCAACCACATGTTACATTTAATGCACAGTTAATTTCTTTATTGTGTGATGAATAGTCTTGCCCTTCAAGGCCGCATGACTGTGGATGTGTGTAGTCACAGATACCACATTATGATTCACAGTACTGCTATTCAATGCAACATCATGAAGTCCTATGCCAATAGCCGCAAGGATCAGGACACTAGGAAACTGTCAACTCTAAATGAGGAAGAAGTCCAATTCATACTCTTATAATACATTCTAGAACAATAGTAAATATTATAGCTTATCTCTTTTGCACTTTACACATGCACTGTGGCAATCCACTGTAGTTGTGCTGCAATGTAATCCTGTACAGAATTATTCCTGTCTAAAACTATTGATTACAATGGGCTCAGACTGGTTAGCTCTGCACAAGATTGTGCCATGTTATTCCTACTGGAAATCACCATTGCTTGTTATTCCAGTACATACTTCCCACAAGAATGAGCTCATCTTATGAAAAGTAAGCTAAAGATTTCAGCACAAACAAAACATGTACCAAATGTTATATTTGTACATACTTGCTTAGAACTATAACAACATGGAAGTACTTTAAAACCCTTTGAGAAAACAATATCCTAAAGTCATTAATATTAGTTAACATGACTTTTCTTTTTAAAGACTTCTTTTTGGAATGGGGTACAAGGCTGTACTGGGTGAATAAACCATCCTGGATGTCAGTATAAGGAAACCCTTGTTTAGTTCTTTATACATTTTTATGAAACTCAAGGCAAGTATACATTGAATTTACTGAAGGTCTCCATTCCAGTGACTAGACACCTGCTTAGCTTCAGAAAAGATGCTGTGATGCCTTCCAACCATCCCTGGAACTAATTCTTCAAAGGGCCATCTCTACACTTTCCATAGCAGATTACTGATCAAGTCACTCTAGATGATTGTCAGACATATAAAAGCATCAAAGACTTTCCATACATAAACTGGAGCTACATTAGAACTCCAATATATTTAAACACCATGGCAATCCACTGTAGGTGTGATGCCGTACAATCCTAAACACATTTAACACACCAAATGGGTTCCCTATTTCTAGAATTTAGAAACCAGACATACATGATAGAAAAGCCTGTGTGAATAAACCTAACGTACTGTGCAACAGCTTTTAATCTGTCTGAGAAGAGAAAATTTGGGTTATTTGAAGTGGAGTTATTTTTTTAAAAAAGGTTGCTCAGCTGTTAGCTCATGCTTTTCATTACACTGCAGAATCTTAAAACTTTTCATGCTGGAAGGGACATGAAGTATACCTAATCTAAACTCCTGACAAGGCTGAATCCTCTGTAAAGGTAATGAAAACAAAAATTGTCATTCTGGATCAGACAAAGACCAGCTGATCCAGCATTATTTGGAAGCTTCCAGACAGCATATGAAGAAGAAGAGTCTCTTCATGTTGTGTCTCTTCAGTGTTTGGTACTCAAAAGAGTTTATACTGCCTTTTGAACAAAGAACAAATGAAGCTACCTTATACTGGTCCATTAAACCCAATGTCGTTGAATCCAGTAGAGCAGACATTCATTAACACCTCAGCTAGAGATCCTTCCCTTATCCCAGTGCTACAGAGATCCAGTTCACTGGAAATGGTGAGGGTTGTACTTGGGATCTTGCAAGTGAATTTAGCTATCATGGCTAATAGTTACTGACAGAACTGTCACATCAATTTATCCCAATCCTTTTAAATATTATCTAATCTAGATCCCATATCCTTATCTTGTAACATTTCACTCTGCCTAGAAAGAGCCGGAGAAAAGAAGATGGACCAGGCAGTCTGAATATGCTGACAGGCCCATGTTTTACAGCACCATCTTTTTCAGAGTTACAGCCTTCCATGCCCTTTGACTTAAAAGAACAGATCTGTCTCTGAAGTCTTCTTCAGAGGACAAAACTCTACTTAGGGTGGCACTGTTAATGTTCTAGCCCCCCACCCACACAACCACTATGCGATATAGCTAGGGTCAGATGGAAGCTTACAGGAGCCTAGGTCAACCAATTTAAACTTTTCAACATGACATATCAGTTTCATGTTCAAAATCTTAGATTTCTCTGTTATCATTTGTCCATCTTCCACCTCATTAATTCACCTGAAATTATGATAAAGTTCATTCAGCTGTGGCAAAGAATACAAGAATTAATAACATGAAGAACAGACATCTGCTGGATGATTTCACATTTTTAAAGAAGTCAAAGTTAATTCTTTTGATTCTCTTAACAGCCTTTCACAATCTCAAACAACTAATTCTTCCTGAAGCACAGGCGTACTTATTAGCATTGTGATATAATGACAGCATTTCAAAGCGTGGTTGAGTGACTTTTTAACCAATTTTTTTAGTAGGCTTAATTGCAGGAAGAAAAGCAATTAAAAGTTTTTTTCCCACCAGTTACATAGAACTGTTTTGTGTTTACTTTTTCTTGCTAGCACATTTGTTAATTATTTCATAAACTTTAACCTTGCAACTCTGAACCTATACAGGTCAGTGGCACAACTTTAATCAATTTATAAAATACAATAAAAGTCATTAAAATGCAAGAGCATCTTATCATAAAATCAGATAAAAATCAATGAAGCCAACCAGCCAGATAGCAGTCACAACAGAGCCATTATTTAATAACATAACAGGAGAAACACACATATTCTGTCACACTCTCTTCAATCCTCTCTCCTGGACAAAAAGGAACATTTTCGCATGGCATCTAAGAAATTCCTAACTACTGACCACAACAACTTCCACAGGAAGGGAGTTCCACAGATGGGATAGCACTAGGGTTGCCAGCTCTATGTGAGGAAACTCTTGGAGATTTTGGGGGTGAAGCCTGGAGAGAGTGGGGTTTGGGGAGAGGGGAGGGACCTCAGCAGGGTACAATATGATAACATCCACCTTCCAAAGCAGCCATTTTCTCCAAGGGAACTAATCTCTGTCAATTGTAATAGTGGCAAATCTCCAGACCCCACCTGGAGACTGGCAACCATAAATGTCAGAAAAGTGCCTTCTCCCATGTGACCACTCACCTGAAGAGCCACACAGTGAAAGGCCTGTCTTGTTGGGTTGAAACATATGGTATAAAAGTGATCCTTTAAGTATCCTCCTGCCATATGATCACATTTATGAATTACAGTGAATGCATCTACAATCTGTGTATAGTATACACTGATTTTTCTTTATGTGTGTTGAATAATTCTCATGTTCCATTCAATGCACATACAGCTGGATGTGTGACTTAAAACCCCACATTTATCCAGGCATTTTCATTTGTGGAGTGAACGTGCACTGGCTCCTTCTTACAAATTGGTGCATACACATACATGACAGTTGAATGTGCATTCACCATAGCAATGAACAAGACTCCTAATCAGGGTTCTAATGATAATAACCGGCAACTTGATTTGGGTCAGGAAGTAAATAGGGAACCATAAAGGCTTTTTTTAAAAAAACTGCTTGACATGGCCTCTGTAATTAGATCCAGATAACACCCTGATTGCTGCATTTTGTATCAACTGAAGTTTCCCGACTATTTTCAAGGGATGCCCTTCAAAAGGTGCACTACAATAAGCCAGTCTGTATGCAGTCATAGCATGGATAACTGTGTCCAAATCATGCTTACTGAGGAAAGGCCCAGAGGTGACACACCATCCTAAGCTGAGCAAAGGCACTGCATTGTCACAGGAGATCTGTGACGCCATCTGTAGATCAGAAGCTAAAAGTGCTATCAAAACTGTGATTCTCCTCCTTTACAGGGACCTTCATTTATGAGCTGAAGCTTCATAGAACTTCCTTCAGAACAAAATTTGAGTCCAGTGGCACCTTTAAGACCAACAAAGTTTTATTCAAGGTATGAGCTTTCATGTGCACGCACACTTCTTCAGAGACAGTAAAATGGAAATTACCAGTCCATGCACATAGCTAGACGGTGAGCAGCAAATTAGCACACAACGCAATGAAGATGTTTAACAGATGCAAGGACCAAACAGGAATAACAAGCTTAGTTTATAGGCCACCATTTGTTTGGATTTAATTCTGGGGGGAAACATAGTGAAGCAAATAAATATATCAAAATTGGACTGATGTGTCAATGTGCCCTTAACTATGGAATGCTGACAGTAATTAACTGAGAAACTGTTGTAACACTCCACCTGTCTCCTCTCATGCATGGAAGAAGAGGACGAGATTGGATTTATAGCCTGCCCTTCATTTGGAGTCTCAGAGCAGATTACAAACTCCTTTCCCTTCCCCTCCCCACAACAGACACCCTCTGAGGTATGTGAGGCTAAGAAAGCTCTTTCGAGGACTGCTCTTGAGAGAACTGCTCTTACAGAACTATGGTTTACCCAAGGTCATCTAGCAGCTGCAAGTGGAGGTGTGGGGAATCAAACCTGGTTCTCCCAGATTAGAGTCCATGCACTTAACCACTACACCAAACTGGCTGGTAACTAACAGCATCCTTTTTTTTAACATGTGATGACTGGTTGCGCTGTGTTATGTCTCCTCTGTCACTAGACCAGAGAAATATATTCCAGTCTACCATTCCAAATTACATTGCATTCTACTATTCATTACATCACAATCACTATTTCAATCTACTATTACAAATAAAAAATAAAATAGAGAGGATGTACAGCCCTTCTCGGTGAGAATGCAGATGTAAGAACTGAATGAGATTAGCATATGTAGTGAGACAAGAAACCAATATCCCTGTTAAATCCTGGGGGGTTTATTGTTCCAAGTGTTGTAATAACTTACTTTGAGGTCAATTAGTTCTTTCAATTAGTTTCACTTCATACCTTTAGCTTCACTTAAGAACAGTGTGATGATCTATAGCTGTAATTAACATTTATTAACCATTATTTATCTAACATTTTAGTGTGCAGAATACACTACAGTTTTTAATGAATTCTCCATACAACCCCACCTCATAAAAGGTAGAAAAATCACTGTTTATAATGTGAAGTGAGGGTGATAGACAGTGCCAAGGCCTTTGAAAAACAGATTTCAATGTAGAGCCAAATTCAAAACTCTATTCATTCAACTAACCCTTCTCCCAGAGAGCAGAAGAATCCCTAATATCTTGTATACAGCCAGTGTTGTCTATGATGTAAAGTTACTGTATAAGACATCTGTATTAACCAGTGATTAGATCTGCAAGCCTGTGAAACACCTGCAAGCTGAAGGAGTGTAGCAGATTGCCAGATGAAGAGCTTAATTAGCTGAAGGCTTGTGATTAGCTTTTGATGAACATTATGGAATTGGATTAAAAGAAGTTCATATGCCTCACCCCTAAAAAAACCCCCCAAAACAGCCCACCCTTCACATAGGCTTTCCCCTCTGGCAGACATTTTCTAAGCACAGAACTGAAAAACCCTTTTAGCTTGGAAGGATGAAGTATCACACATGTATTGTTCATGTAACTATGGTAACCTACAAATGACACCAGTGTTTCTATTTTATACACAAATGAGAGGACAGCTGTGGAGACCACATGTCTGCCAAAAAGACCATTATTTGTGAACTAGGATGTCTTAGGTCTAAAAATTAAAACTCAATTTCATGAACTAAGGTTCTTAAAAAAATTGGTAAAAAAATATAATGCTTCAAGATTAAGGTAGCAATGGGAAAGATATATTTAATCTTGACAGTCTCTTTATTACACCTGCTTCTTTCAATTTTCCTGTGTGAATGAGAAAAGGTTCTTTTCTTTTACACATACATATACACTCTCATAAATTTCCCAAGGTCCTTCTGTAAAGATCATGCAGGTTCCACACCAAACAATGCTGAGGTCCTAACCACATCCTCCTTGATCCATCCAAGAAGAATCAGCTTCCCAGCACAGTGGAAGGCCTCTCACCAGCAGCCATCCTTCCATGCCATCACTCCAAAATAAGGGGGAAAGTCAACATAGTGCGCATTGCTACATCACTTCTGGTGAAAACCGAGAAATGCTTTAAGGTGGCTCTAGGTGGAGCTGCAGTGGCTCAAGTGGTTAAGACGCTGAACTGCAGGCTGGGGAAGGTCAGTAGGTCAGCAGTTCGAGACCCGGGTGCTGCATGACAGAGTGAGCTCCCGTCTCTAGTTCCAGCTCCTGCCAACCTAGCAGTTTGAAAGCAAGAAATTGCAAGTAGATAAATAGGTACCACTTCGGTGGGAAGGTAACAGCGTTCTGTGCGCCTCGGTGTTTAGTCATGCCGGCCACCTGACCACGGAAACGTCTTCGGACAGCGCTGGCTCTTCAGCTTTGAAATGGAGATGAGTACCACAACCATAGAGTCAGATTCGACTGGCTTTCGAGCAAGGGAACCTTTACCTTTACGAATTTCCAGAATCTCTATGGTTTTATCATCCCTAAGATTCCAGCAATTCTTAGAGCAACCCTACAGCACTTCTGGGCCTTCTCCAGAAATGACGTAGTGGCACACAGGACACCACAGCCCCCCATGTCCCTACCTCCCAAACCTTCCACCAGTCACTAGGCACAGCCTGCCAACACTACAACCAAAGGATATATTATAAACTTAACTGCAGTTTAAGCATATGGCAAGGGAGCACTTCTTATATGCCAGTTTTATACACAAACATCTCAGTATCTGGAGCAGATTCCAGCTCAGCTTTGAACTACAGAAAATTAAGCCAAGATTTTCATCAGTGCTCGAATACATAGCACTTTTAGAAAGTTCTTATGATAGAGAAAGTAAGACTCAAAATGCCTTGCCTATGCAGTAGATGAAGTAGAACTGCTTCTTTTTTAAAAAAATCTTTCTCATGACTGCTTCTTTTTAAAAAATCTCTCTAATCATGTTAAAATTACGCTGAATGTAAACTTTTACCACCAAAACATTCCGGCAAATGTAAAGGTTTTCCCCACATTTAGCTGTAGCAACACAAACTTTATTTCTATGTAAGGTTGCTCTTGTAATTGTTGGTCCATTCAATGAGTATTAATTCTTCCCTCGAAGTCTGGACAACTCCAGGTAACACTTTTTAACAACACAATATAATATTGTTTTATTGTATTTTATCTCATGTAAGCCGCCTTGAGCCAGTTTGCATGGCAAGGTGGGATATAAATGGAAAGTAATAAATAAATGAATAATAAAGGACCAGTGGAAGAGACAGCTTAAGAGTCTTTAAAGAACCTCTCTGTATAAAGTAAATTAGAATGCACAAATATACATTGCTTTCATAAAACTGAATTCCATAATTTAGATCATTACATTTATTCAGCTCAAACACAACAAAAACACAGCAGCTGAAGTAATGATTCTGGACCACCATAAGAACTATCTACAATTACAACCTGGACAGTGAAAATCTGTATAACGTCCACATGCCTCCCTATCTGTGACAGAGCTGTCTTCTACTAAATCAGTGCCAAATAGGATCATGTTTCCATGATTCTCTCTCTTTGTTATCTACTAAATCAGGCCATCAACCTATCAAGGTCACTATTTGCCTACTCAGACTGGCAGCAGCTCTCCGAGATTTCAGGCAGAGGTCTTTCACATCACCTCCTACCTGACCTTTTTAAAACTGGAGCTACTGGGGATTGAACCTGGGACCTTCTGTATGCCAAGCAGCTGAACTAGCACTGAGCTACAGCCCTTCCGTGATCCCTGAACAACTTCCAGCTCAGTACTTTTGAAATAAAACATCCTATTACTGAAATTCCCTTTGTGTGTAAATATCAATGCCTCTGCTCTTCAAAATGAGAACAAGCTTCTTGATGTGACTATTACCTTAATTTTTTATATGAACTGCTGCTCTGCTGAAGAGCTAACTCTATACATTAAGACCAGAGGATATTTATGGTACAACAGCTGATGTATATGACATTGGACAAATGCCTGGCACCTGTCTGCATAGAAATCTGATGCTTTTCTACAAGGAGGTTAAAAAAATTCAGTTGAGAGTGGGACTGCGGCTTAGGAATCTGAAATGTTCCCCCAGATATATATGTTTTAATGGGGGATGTGGCAAACTGCAATTAGACTTTAAGTGAGGAAGAAACATAGCTCTTTATAGAGCAGAGAATCCAATATCTGTCCATTTCATCTGATAAAGTCATCCAACTAAAACACTTGCGCCTCCTGTGCTTTCCAACAGAAGTTAACCTAACATAAAATGTATAGTTGATTCTCAGTGGATCAACATGAACTAGAAAAAAAGTACATTGAACTGAACTCCAGTGCAATGATGAGGGGGATTGTGCAGCTGTTCTATTACAGAAAGGAGATCTGTTGGCTTGAGATGGTTTAATGAATGACATTTTCATTATCAGGTGAGGACTGGCAAATTAATTCTAAATGCACTGGAGATTCATTCTGCAACAAAGCCTTCCCCACACTCCTTTATAAAAAAGTAATCTGGCAGAATAGGATCCTAATCCAGGTCTCCACTTCCTATTTCATGGGCAACTGACTTAATCATGATGCAAGAGGGAATATCTGTATGCATAATGGGATGACCGTGTTCCATCACGACCACTGCTAATGTAACTTTTCAGGCCTTCATGAAATTTTATTGTTGCTTTGTGCTAAAACAAGGGACAAATTAAAAAACAGATTAGCAAATAGCCACAGGTGGCCATAAAAGTTAAGTTTTCCTCCAGACAACCAGGCACTGAAGCTTTACCAAATAGTTTTGCTTTGTTTAAAGCCACAAATAGGACAGTCCTAAGCAGAGTTCCAGACTTCTCAGAGCACAGGTTTAGATATGTGCTGCTGTACTTTGGATTGCACTGACAGATATGTACGGACAAGAAGCACAGTACATTTTGCACACTGGTAACTTTTCTGAAGTTAGTGCCAAGGCTAATACAAAGGACCATCTGGCTGATCAACATGAGGGACTTCCTTTTCTGCAGGCTTGCATCTTTCCAAATACAGTCCTCTCCAATCTGAACAATCTGAATAGAGAGACTTCATGTCATTCCACAATTTGAAAACTCTCAAAATCTCATTTAACTGTAATGCTAGAGAAATACAAGTGTTACCTAATTTCATGAGATAGGAAGCCTTACTTTTAAAAGTTTCAGTTTTAAAAACGTAATGGATTCAATTAGCAGCATGCAGCTAACTAAATTCACATGGGATCCCATCCATAAAGAATAAAAAGAATATTCAGCCTTCTACGATTCATCCTGGAGCAACTAGTGTGCAGACTGAAAAGGGGGGGAAGGAATATTAACATTACATTGAGATGCTTCTTTCTTCCACCTGTAGACTAAACTTTTCATCAATCTTAATTTCTACTCAGCTACCTCCTGAGAAGCATGCAACAAACCAGCACTAAAAAACTTGGGGAAACGTAAAATAGCAAATGAACATCTGTTGTATTCCTCCTCAGAACAATGCTGCTACTAACACAATGTCTTCTTTCCCTCTAGCTCTTTATTATGCCTCCTTCAATGAATCTTCCCTCCCCTCCTTTTCATTTTGGTGAATGGGGTCTTTTACTTTTGGCTGTAGAACTCAACAAAAGAAGAAGCAACTGGTGCCTGGCATGCAAGGAGGTACATTCATCCATGCTCACGTGCAAGTCCATGCTGCATGCTTTTGTCTGAGGAGGCTTCACAATGCTGGGAGGTGAAATGCACAGGCTGTTGTCGATCAACCTAATGCCCAAAAGGGCAGGAAAAGGGGATGCTTTGAAGACTGCTATATTGCCTTTTTACGTTTCCAGCATTTTACATGAAACCATATCAGAATGTGCATGTCCAGAGGTGAGGCAAAGGTTAAAACATAAAGATATTTAGAAGTTAATACAGCTGGAAAAACTTAAAAACCAGCACATATGGAGTCTTAGGTTATTTGAAACTGACAAAATATACTTCAACTTTGATTTGGTGTCTGACATCATGGACTGAAATGAGGGGAGTGGAAGAATACAGATTTAAATACCAGTACTAGAAACATCTATGATGCTGTATCAGAAAAACTGAAAAATCAAACACTACTCTTATCTTTGAACCTCGTTTGAGAAAGCAGTGTTTGGGGCATTCTGGAAGCAAACTGGGACATTCTGGAAGCAAATTTACCACTTTAGGATTTTTACTCAAAGACTTTGGCTGTTGCATAAAGGTGACAGACAGCAAGCCATATAATTTCCAATCAGAAAAGGGAAACAAAAAAGCCACTCACACTGAGCCTTTATGCCATTTTCTTAAGGTCTATTGTTAAACTGAAGACTCCTTGTCTTTTCAAATTCCTTCATGTGAATGGATGAGGCAAGACATCTGCCAGGGTGCGCTCCCATTTGCATGCAAATCAGAGATTTGGGGGGGACACACATGCCCCTCACTGGACAAACAGCACCAGTCTCCTTGCCATACATAGGAAGAGGGAAAGCAAAACTTCAGCTCTGTACTTTTCCTGTCGCATAATTCGGTAGCTGTTCAAAGCAGCAAGTCTATTCAAATATTCAGGGAAGTATTTAGGAGACTTAAAACCCTCAAAGTAGCTACCAACACGACAAAGAGTCCTAGGGCATCTTAAAGATGAAGCAATTTATTGAGGCTTCCATGAGCCACGTGTCTTAAAACAAGAGAGGGATGAAAAAATAAAAATTATCTGCATCGTATGATATTCTGGAAATCATCTTCCTGGTCCCCCCCCTTTTCCTTCGGTTAGTACTATTTTTATAAGAAAGAAACTACTTGCCTCCCTAGAGGGTCACATCAAGTCAGCCCGGAAGCCAGCATACAAATAATAATCAGATTGGGTTTAACTTTCTTTCCAGCCATTAGCAATATCCCAGGGTTAAACAATGCAACCACAAGAGCGCTCACGCCTCTAACCCGAGTGCTCCAAGGCTCTGCAGAAAGGTAAAAAAGGGATTTCTAATCTCGGCTGAAGCCGTGAACCAGCAAACTGCGTGCTCGGGATATTCTGGGAGAAAGAAGGACTTCTGGATGCAGCCACCGTCCCCCTCTCCCCTCATGCTCCAAAGCACAAAGGACACTGGCTGGCAAACTTTCCCGACTTTGCCTGCTCGGGCTAAATGACGGCTGGCAGCGGCGGCAGCGGCTCCCTTTGGTCTTTCAAGCAGATGGCCCCTTTGAAACCACCACACCTCTTCGGAAGCCCGTCCGGGCTCCTCCTCTTTTCCTCAGCGGCACGATTAGGCGACGCCGTGACCTTTCTTTCTCCCGTCCCTACAGTCACTGACCTCCCCTCCTCGCCGCTTGAGGGAGAACAACGGGGCAGCTGGTGCTTTGTTACCTCCTGAGGGAGAAAAAAAAAAAAGGAAAGGGCGCCGTAGGGCAGGTCCCCCGTCCGCCGGGCAACGCTTTCGCCCTCAGCGCCATCCCGGCTCGAGCCTCTGGGAATCAAAAAAGCAGCCGCTGCTAGGTGACACATCCCTGCTTCTGGTGGTCCCTTGAGGGGAACTGCTGATTGTTCCGAGCACTTCCCATAAACACCGGGCACAAAGCGTCTTTAAAATAAAATTTAAAAAGTCTTTCGCCACACCTAAGGCAACCCCCTCCGCCCCCTTACTCCATAGGAACTTGGCTTCTTCTTCTTTCTCCAGGTAACCCGCCTCCCCCCGGCCCAAAGAGAAGAAGAAAGCACTTACCCAGTGGCGGGAACGAGGACGGAAAAGACTCTCCTTCCCCCCGTGCAGAAGACAGGAGGGCCTCATTCAACATCCGCCGGCCCTACCCAAGAGTCACAACAATCCCTGGGGAGCGGGGGGGGGGGACTTAAACAGCAAAAAAAGGGGAGGGTTAAGAGTCAGACTCCACCAGTTCGACTTTTGCACGGCTGCGACGGAAGAAACGGAGAAGGTCGCCGAAGAAGCACCCCCAGGGCCAAGCGATCGCGGCTTTAATTTCCACTCGCGCGTAATTGGTCCCTCCGCTTGTCTTCTTCCTCCTTCTCCCGCCGCCGCTACATGCTGCCTTCGCCTAAGCTCGGCTTTGCACAGCCTGCAGCCGGCGTGCACCTGGTGTAAGCAAAGCGGGTCAGCTGACGGCCTGCCTCGCGATTGGCTGCCCTCCGTTGTCTCTCCCGCCCCGCCCCCCTTCGATACACCAGAGACCCAAGCAGGGCACCATCTGTAGGGGCTGCTAACAAAGGAAAGCCGGAGTGAGGTGGTGTAATGGGGCGGCTGGCCTGGCGGTGCTGTGGGGACAGGGAAGCGTGGGGGAAGACTGCGATTTCCTTCCCCATCCCAGTCTTCCAAGTGCCTTTTGCATTGGGGCCCGAGCAAAGAGGAAGGGGAGTGGTGTTCTCCCCCTCTCCACTCATTTTGATGTTCAAGGCAGACAAAAAGTACCTTAAAAACACAAAGGGAACAAAGCTCTTGTTCAGGTAATACCCGGACCAAAGAATCGGTGCACAACATGGTTTTTTAAAACAAACAAACAAACAAGATTTTGATCTGTGTCCTTTAAACATATGCAACTGTGTGATGTTTCACAGGAGGCACCTTACAAACTAACAAAATTTGTGGCAGGGCATGAGCTTTCTGGAGTCCACAAAAGCTCATACTCTGGCACAAGTTTTATTAAGTCATTAAGGTGTTCCTGGAATCTTTTCTGCTCCTACAGACAGACTGACGTGGCTACCCATCTTGATCCATGAGGCACCTTGTATGCTTGACTATTCCACAGAGCATATATAGCTCTCCTTTCTCAATGTTGACCTTTGTCCCTTCTGGGCTCAGGGCTGCTTCACCTGTCAAAGCAGTTCTTACATGGAAAGCACTCCTGCTCTGCGTAGAAATTAGGAATCTCCCTAGAATGGGGTTATTTGATGATCACACGTATGTAGTTTTGTCAATGTGTGCACAGTAGGAAGCTTCATCCAATATTCATAGGAATAATCCTGCACTGAGATTTTTCTGTCATATGGAACTGATTTCCAGGTCACTGAGCCACAAGTTTTGTTTTATTGGAGCACAATGGCTTCTTCCCCAAGTCATCTCTTTGCCAAAACAAAGAGCCAGTTCTGCTTTTCCTCCATTCCATTGGAGTAGGCGCTTTAGAAGAGCCTTGGAGACATTGCCTATGTGTCTGCAGGGAGCACTCCTCTGGGCACAGCTACCTTCACCATAGGAGGATGTTTGGCTTCAAAACTGTTGACATTTTGTGGGATCCCTTAATGTTGTGTGATTGGTCTCTTCACCTCCAAGGCAACAATGTTATTGTGGTGCCTACTACCTGCTCTCAAAATTCCAAAAGTACTCACTGGTTCAACAAAGTTGAGAACCCCAGCTGTTGGTGGGGTGAAACCAATCACTAAAAAGGTTGGGGATGGGATTGGGTGGGTTTGGCTTGGACATGCCTGGTCTCAGGCAGGAGGCAGCTTACTTTTTGTCAATCACCTACACTCAAAAGCCTTGCCAATCCATTGAGGGCTAGCACCGTCCCTGGTATTATGTTGGCAGGGTGCCTGTGCAGCCTCCAGCAATTGCAGTTTTGGGGTGCTTTGGGGAAGTGGGGGGTTGTTTTGACACACCCTATTTTTCTGCAAGGGTAGGGGACTGTCTGTGGCCCTACCCTCATTCAAGCATCAGGTCCATTGGATGGACACCCATTGGATGGATGTCCAATATTCCTTGCGTGCAACTACTATAACCTCTCACTGCTCTTTCACATATCTGTAAATCCACAAAGAGTAACTAGCTCTCCAACTTTTTAATTGCCTTCTGGACTTTAAATACCTATCTTGTGATCTAAAAGGATAAAAAACAAAACTACCACCAGCTGTAAAACTCTTCTGCCTGAGTAGCTGGAAGCAAGTCTTAGGGCCAAGTATCAATTTGATGCCAACGGAGCCAAAGAGCTTCTCCATGTGACTCTGCATGGGCTTATTAGTGTCTTATTTAAATTTTACTCCAAGCAACCCATGCAAAGGACCTATGTGTGCTTAGTCTGTACATCAGACTATCATGCTGGCATATAGGAGTGAGGCAGGGGTGTCGAACTCATTTGTTACGAGGGCCAGATCTGACATAAATGAGACCTTGTCGAGCCGGGCCATGTGTGTCATAAAATGTAATGCCAGGTAGTAGAGATATAAACTTTGTAAAGGACACAAACACAAAGACTTTTTTTACTTAAAATAAAAACATGCAAAAATCATTAGCTCTGTAAGCTGCAAACCTACTTTTGATTTATTGGTATTCACCACAGAAATCTCATGCTCAGAGTTCTGAGTATAGGACCCAAGGGCTGAGTGATTAAGAGTCTGGCGAAGCAAGCTATGATGCTGCTGCAGCAGCAGAACTGGAAGCAGGAGATGGCCAGTTCCACTGTGGGCCTGAAGGAAGCCCTCTGGGGCCTGATCTGGCCCCCAGGCCACATGTTTGACACCCCTGCTCTGAAGGAAAAGCTGGGTCTGGGCAAAGTCTTTGGCTCCTCAGTCAAAAAGGGCTTTCTCTTTTTTTGCTGACAAGTCTCAGCCAACTAATGATGGCCCTGTAGGGTTTTCAAGGCAAGAGACATTCAGAGGTGGTTTGCCATTCCCTACCCCTGTGTAGCAACCCTGGACTTTCTTGGTGGTCTCCCATCCAAATACTGACCAGGGCCAACCCTGCTTAGCTTCTGAAATCTGATGAGATTGGGCTAGCCTGCATTATCCAGGTCAGGGCAAATGGGGCCTTACTAGACACAGTTGACTAAGTGTGTAGCCATAGCAAGCCTGATGTGATTATTTTATTTATTTAAAACATTTGTATTCCACCGCTCCAGGTGTTCACGGTGGCTTACAATAGGCAGTAGTAACATATTATAACATAGTAACAAATAACAAGAACAAATGACTAAATTTATTTATTTTATTAAATTTCTAGCACACCCTCTCCAGCACAGTAAGGCTCAGGACAGGTTGCAACAATATACAACCAAAATATGACAATATAATATAAATATAATACATTTCAATAAAACAATCAGCAATATCAATAAATTAGTAAAATCCAATTATAAAAATCATTTCATTTGTGGTACCAATACAGCTATTTCTGAGGCCACTCTATATATGTCTGTAACAGATGGTAAACCAATGTTGCGGGAGGTGGGCAGATGAGAAGATATCATATAAAATGAAGATGCGCTGGAAATGTGTTGGAAACATGCTAGGGAGGCCAATACTGGTAGAGCTCTGCCACCTCAGCCATACGCCTGGCAGAACATCTCAGTTTTAAATGCCCTGTGAAACTGTAATGAGCCCTGCAGGGTCCAGATCTCACCTGGGAGAGTGTTCCACCAGGCTGGAGCAAGGCCCAAGAAGGCCCTGGCTCTGGTCAAGGCTAAGTGAACCTCGGTTTTCGGTTTCGGCGTTGCGAATGGCGGCCGCGTCTCGGGATGCTCCCGGAGGCGGCTAGCCCACGCGCACATAGGGGGGGTCTTCACATGTGCGAAAGACCCTAGTGAGCCTTAGGCAAAGGCTCCGAACCGGGGGCGCTTGGGGAGTAGCCTCTTTGCCGGCAGACAGCCGGGAAATTGAGGCTTTCTCCCTGCCCCAATCGGCCCCGCTGCGTCGTGCCCCGTCATGGGACCTAGCAGCGCCACCGATTTCCAGGAGTGAAGACAGCGATATGATTTAATATAAAAAGAAGAAGTGGCATCGAATCGTGAGTGGAAGGTCTATTTTGAAGCACGAATTTGAATCCCCCCGCAAGCGTTTAAGTGTATGGGAGGAGGGAGGAGTCCCCACCCCTTTTGAGAAGCAAGATCTACAAAGGGAGCGCGGAGGGGGGAAGAGAGAAAGAACTGTTGGTGAAAGTACCGTTGGGGTTGCATAGAAGAATACGACCTTATTAGCTTCCTGGGGGAGGCGGCACGAACCTTTTAAAAGTAAACAATAAAACAAAATGTCGACAACGGGGAGAGTCCTGCAGAAACCGGAAGAGAAGGGAGGAGGGACTTCCGGTTTGAGTAGCCCCCCCCCCAGAGCTTGCTGTCAATCAACAGGAAAATGAGATTCTGCGCCCTCTGCTGGAGCAAATGCAGAAAATCAATGAAACCTTGCTTAAAGTGGAAAGTGTCCTCATCAGTCGACAGGAACTGATATTGGAAACAACAAGGAAGATGACGGAAATTGAACAGAAAGCGTGGATCTTAAGTTCTCAGGGCGTAAAAGAAGAAGAGAAAGAGGATCTCGGATTTACCTTGGCGAATGTATTGGCAGTGAAGCAAAAGAATTAAAGGAAGAGGTGGATATGGCTCCCAAAGCCAATTCCGCTTTTATAAAAGAAATTACTCTGCCAGTAGAAGGGGGGGTCGAGCATAGCAAGCAAGACATCGGAGATCTAATTTTTTGCGAAGTGGTTATGGCGCCCTGGAAATCTGAAGGCCAGAAAAGAAAGAAGAAAGATTATATCCTTGAAATGCAAAAACTTCTGAAGAGACACGCCGGCGTGAGGGAAGATGCAGCACTCAAAATTATGATAAGCAGTGAAGAAGACAGCAGCCCAGGGGAAGGAGGTGAAGGAAAGGAAGCCATCAAGGTTAAAAAGGACTTAGCCCATAATTGGAAGAGACTTAAAAAGAAGACATCTTAAGGATTGTTTGTGTTGCATCTGTAAGGAGCTGTTTAATTACTAACCCCAATGGACTTTACTAACTGTATTAACAGAGTGTCTTTGGACTTTGCAAAGTTAAAAAGAAGATCTCCTAACCATGATGGATGCCGAAAAACGGTATTAAATACTAACTAAAACTAACCCATTTTAACAGAGAAAACTTCACTCCACCTTTTTTCTTTCTCCATCTGTCTACCCCTTCCTTTTCTTATAAAAAGAATAAAATTCTCTCCTTTTTAGGAGAGTTTTGCCAAAAAAAAAAAAAGGCTAAGTGAACCTCCTTCGGACTGGGGACCACCAGCTGATGTTGATCCATTGAGCCTAATACTCTTTGAGGGATGTACCAAGAGCAACGGTCCTGAAGGGATGTACTGAGAGAGACGGTCCTGAAGATCCAAGGCTTACATCTTCAACAAAACCTTCTGTAAAAGTGTTCAAACAAAACAAAAAAATCAACAATAATTCATCAGTGGCCAGCAGTTCAGCTGGTCTAAAATGCCAAAAACTCTGCAAAACAAGTGAACCTTATATTGTTTCCTAAAGTCTAGGAGATATGCTGCATGACTTGCTAAAAGTGGAAGAAAAGGCCGTTCCATAAATTAGGGGCTACAGCTGTAATGGTTCTGCTCTTTGATGTAAATGTTCCAATATCACACAAAGAGTGAATGCATAAAATAGACCTAACTGATTATTTAAAGGTAGTGAGAGATTAGGGTGAGACATGTACATATATAGAAGGGACTTGCGCCCTGCCTGAATGGCTTTTGCACAGTACAGTCCAAACTATGCTTACTCAGAAGTCACATTAATCCCTCATAAACCTGTTTAGGATTGTGCCTTAGTCAAATGTGGCTGCCCCACGCCAATGGCAAACACAATTCTGAAGACTGGAGGCGCATAAATAATACTGCTGTGCAATTCAGGGCCACAGGCATTTTGGGTGTTCCTATGAACTCAGTGTTGGCATGAATATAGGGTACTCAAATGAGGTAGGCATGCCAGCTTCAGCTGGGTCCTAGGGATCCCCTGGAATTACAGTTTATCTCCAGAATACAGAAATCAGTTCCCATGGAGAAAATGGATGCTTTGGAGGCTGGACTCTATGGCATTATACTCCACTGAGGTCCCTGTCGTCCCCGGGCTCCATCCCCAAATCTCCAAAGTTTACCAACCTGGCAACCTTTCCCCCATACTTTGCCAGTGGCCAGGGGGGACCAGACAAGCCTAAAATGAGGTCATGCCTGATTTAGAGAGTAAAAAACATTTTCTCTTTATCAAAGTATCCATTTGGTTTTGAGCTGAGTACATCATATATGAAAGCAACTAGACTCAGGAGTACAGTTAGTAAACACAGTGAGATTATCCCAGGATTCTCAATAGTCTCTGCTATTTATACCATATGTTACATATGTATGATGAATAGCTAAAATGGCTGTGCCAATTTTTTTTCTGTCTTGTAGGTCAGCACTTATGGTAATGACTTGCTAAAGTTAGATGAAGAAGCAAATTGAGTGTCAAGTATTAGCTGACAATTTAAAGAACAGTGTTTGTCTGATACCCTCTAATCAAACTCCAAAATGCTTTTGGAGTCTTCCTTTTAACATCAAAATGGTATATTCGCCCAAGTATATTCCCTCAGGTTGCAGTCCTATACAAATGTAAAACAAAGGGCCAAAATGGATGCAATGAACTTCAATGATCTCCATCTGTCTTTAAAAGGTATAATTGTGTGCATAGACAGCCATGATTTGGATTGGGATGGGGGTCAGGAGTTCTAATCAAAACCAGACTTCCCACACTTCATAATTTTAATGGGGGAAAAGACAGGTTTTTAAAGGGCACATCTTGTCACCCGTCCCCATAAAACAAACAGTGTGGGGATCCTGGTTTCCATAAATGGAACTGAACAGGGCTTCAGGGGTTAAATCCTCTTCTGTATGGCTCCATGTATGGGTGGTTTACCTTACCAGTGGATGGTGATCATCATGTCTGTTTCAGCCCCAAGTATGGTGCAAGTGACACCCAGTATCTGGCCTAAAAGCAAATGTACCTGAATGCGTCAGGACCACTCATGTAATATTTTAGATGTTTCGCTGCCTTTACCCTTAAAAGTAGATCCCAGTTAAATCAGTGGGACTTCCTTCTCAACACTGGGAAGAGAGTGCATGGCATATCTTCCCTTACCATTCCAATTTGGCAGAAGTAATTCTGAAAAGCCTTTAGTTTACTGCTGAGGATTATTGGCAATTTTCGTAAATTACAGAAAACAATAGTGTTGAGAAGGCATTGTACTTAAAAAGAGTTGTATAAACGCCCCTTCCCTAAAGCAAAATTCTCTATATTTTCAGAGTTTAAGATTGCAGCATGCAATCATCCAGATTTTAGTGAGCCATAAGTATGGAACCAGCAAAAACTATACCAGAAGCAAAAATTGTTTAGAACATTGGTTTTCTGCTGTTAGGCTGCAGCCTACAACTATATAGCATGCTGACGGAGAGAAGAGCTATATTTGTATATAGTAAAATAATAATATAAAGTGGGTCTCATTCTGAAAGTTGAGGTTAAATAGGCACTTGGGTTGGAAGAGGTTATAGGCTGTGGGTTTGTTACAATTTTACCATGCCTTTCTTCCATCATGGAATTCATGGTAGCACACATGGGGTTCTCAAGCATTTTCTCATCTAGGTACTGACCAGACTCTCAGCCAATCCATTTCAGCAAAGCTGTTGCTTCATGTGCCTTCATGCCATACCCTGGGTCAGGATTTAGCATAACAATTGAGAAGAATTAAGCTAATGAGCCAAGCCATCTTATTTATTTAGCTTATTCATAGCCTACCTTTCTCATTGAGACTCAAGGTGGGTTACAGAGTAAAAAAAGAGAAATGAAATATAATCATACAACATAAGACATCCAATGTCCAGTGCAATAGGAGTAGTAATACAAAATGTAATGATAATGAGTGCAACGGTAGGAACAGCAAACTGCCTAAGGCAAAGGTACCATGCAGGATGTGGGACTACAGGGTATAAGACAATGGCAGTAAAAGCCAGATACCTGCACTAATAGATGATGCCAACAATAACCATATTCCCAAATGGAGGTGACCATTTTGTCCCACTACAGGTGAATTCCATTATAAGGATATCCTCCCAAACATTTATGTTTTGCACATTCTGCAGAATGATAGTACTGTGGGAGTCTTCCTTGTCTCCTCAGGTAGGTGGTTCCCCAAGATGGGAGCCACTACATGGAATGAAGATGAATGAACAGTTGCTGATCTTACCCATTTTCAGGGAGGAACCTCAAGCAAGCAAGTAAACAGTGTCGCTTGTGTGACCCATAGTAAAATTCCTTCCTACTCCCAAAGATGGCAATTAGAGTGAGTCAGCATTGCACTAAATATATAAAAGCTGCTGACTGCCTGTGAGAACTTTGTGGATTCCTAAACCAGCAGGGAGAACAGCAGGGAATTGCTGTCAAAATCCTTTCCCAGTTCCTAGGAAAAATGAGCTCAGAGAAGGAATATAAGATGAACAGTGGGCTGGTTGAGAGTTCCTTATTTCCTATGTGGCCTTGACCTTGATCCACTCCAGCGTTCTCTGGTTTTTGGTACAGGATGTGGAATTAGCATTCGGCAGAGCTGAAATGCTCTCCTGTAGTGAATATAGTATGTACTCAGTTCTTTGATTTCAAAGATAAGAGGCCGCACTTTGCATTTGTATGGTACCAGGTTCAAATTCCCTCCACACCCACCTAGAAAGCATCTTAGATCACAGCATTGGGAAGCGACACTATGCCCATAGATGCGGTCTGCCATTCTTATCAAAGTAGATAATTTATTTGTTCTTTGTTTATTTTTAGTAATAAATAAAACTAATAATAATAATAAAATAGTTTCTGAGAAAAATGACAAACCAAAACCCAATGTCAGAAACCCAAATAGAGCAAAAATGGAATATCGTTATCACAATCACTATTTACTCAAGCAAAAAGTCACTGAAACTTTACATCTTTGCCTGTCTTCTGGAACCTAAAGGGATGATATGAAACTCATTCCTTGTGGGGGAAAATTATAAAGCCTTGGTGTCAGCATCAAGAAGATCCTGTCATAACTACCTGCCAAAACTCTGACAGTGGTGCAATGTACAGAAGTGTGTCTACAACTGACTTAAATGTACAGATGTTGGAACAAGCAGTCAATGATATTCTCTAGTAACAAACATTTAGGACTTCAAAGGTGAAAACTAGCAGTTTGGATTTGGCCTGCAAACAAATTCAAAGTGTGTCAAGTTCAGTAAAAGCTTGAGTAATAACATAAAAATGCCTTCTACCTAGCAGACAGGTGCAATTTGAACCAGGTGCAATTTTTAAGAACATTTTTTTAAAAAACCTTACAAACAGCACATCAGTTAAGATCATCTTTACAAGTCCTGCCCTCTGTGTCCTTTCATACAGAGGTGAAGTGAGTGATGGTGGAAAATAGAGAGGTGGCAGAGAAGCTAAATGAATTTTTTGCATCCGTGTTCACTGGGGAAAGTGTACCCAGGCCTCAGTCACTATTTTCAGGAAGGGAGTCTGCAGAACTGAGTCAAACTGAGGTGATGATATCTGAAATTCTAAAACCAATGACTCCAGGTCCTGATGACATGTGCCCAAGAACTCAAATGTGAGACTGATGGTCTACTAACCAGCATATGTAACTTTATCACTAAAATCAGTCACTGTGTCAGAAGATTGGAGAGTAGCAAATGTTACACAATTTTTTAAAAAGGGTTCCAAAGGGGAACCAGTTAGCCTAATGTCTGTCCCATTCAAATTAGTAGAAACTGTAATCAAACAGAATTATTTACACTTGTAGAGGAACAAAGCCTGTTGAGGGAGAATCCTGCCAAAGGGAAGTCCTACCTAACCCACCTTTTGAAGTTCTCTGACAAAGTGAACAAACATGTAGATAACAATGACCTGGTAGTACTATATACTTGGACTATCATAAAAAGGCTTTTGACAAGGTACCTCACCAGGACTGCTGAGTAAACTTATGTAACGGGCAGCAAATGGTTAATGTGTTACCCTCATCTGTGAACCTTGAGTGACAGAAGATTTAAATGAAATTTTACAGTTAAGAGTGACAGTTGAGTGTGGCAGTTAGAACAGTTAAGTTCTGTTAAAAAGAGTGAAGGATCAAGAGAGGATCCTGGATCAGGGAAGTGGGACCAGTAATCCCTCCCTGAGGGAAATATCTCCTAGTAAAAGGGGGTCATCCCAATCAAGAGTTTAAGAAGGAAAATTGGAACTTGTGTGCATGTTCCTGCCTTCACAGACTTAAGGAATTTTTTTAAAATACATTTTTATTCTTTTATACAGTATACAGAACAAAACACAAACAACATAGGAAGGTAATATAAACATAAAATCCAGAGGAATTATAACACAACCTGAATATAAGAGCTTAGTTTACTATGTCAATATAGGCAACAGTATATAGCAAACCTAGAAAACTTAGCAGACCTTTGATCTAAGATTTGTGTGGTGGAGGCCAGGTTCATTGAGCATCCCAATGTGTTAATTGGTATTGATGGTGAGTATTGGTAACAGGAACAACCATCTGTGATATCGAGGGTTAGTAGGGAGTACTTTGTGAGCTGTCATGTACCTTATCACTGGTGCCCAAGTCCGTGTGAATTTAGAGCATGTAGTAGTATTTGGTGACTGATTCCCTCGGCAATGGTCTGCTATTTTTGCCATTACGAACTGTTCTCACTTAAGGAATTTTGAGACAAATAAGCTTATGCCTGTTCATCTAAGCAGTGACAGCCAAGAAATCTCACTATCAGCCTCCCTTGTGCCATAATCTGACATACACAAATGAAGGATTTTACATTTCTTTGGTGTCCCAGGCTGGATCAGCATATATTTATACTCATTTAAACAACGGGGGGGGGGGGGAGGGAAGAAGAAGAAAATGGTCTGATCAGCTAAGAAAAAGGGAAGTAGGGGGAATTGTTATAGCTTAGCAGTCATAAGATATAGGAACAAGCCCTTTTATGAATTAAACTTAAATCAAACAGGAACCAAACATTAGGAATAAACTGAATTCTTTCATTGGAGAAAAGCAAGCATCAGGGTCCCACAAAGATTTGTATTGGGGCCTGTGCTATTTAATTTGTTCATAAATGTTCTAGAACTAGGGTTGAGCACTGTAGTGGCCAAGTTTGCAGATGACATAAAGTTATTTGGGATTGTGAAAACCAAGGATGACTGTGAAGAGCTCCAGGAGGATCACCACAAAATGGAAGAGTGGGGAATAATGTGGCAAATTTTAAAGTTTTAAGAAATTGCTCAGATGGCTAGAACAGAATTGGCAATGAACTTTGGACGAAGCTGTGAGAACACATTATGGAGCCCAATTGAAGGCTTATTAGGTGGCAGTGAAAGCAGCAAAAAGATATTATTTTGCCACCACCATTGTGTCCATTACCTCACAACCAGCTCAGTTATTCAGATTGGCTCGATAACTGACCACCCATTTGGTTAGTCCTAAAACTGATACTGATTTGGCTCTCAACTGTGATTCATTTGCAGAGTTTTTTGTGGATAAATTCTCTAAATTCTGCCTGGAGTTGGCTACTGAATTTGATAACAGTAGTGGGATGGGGGTTTCGCTTGCACTATCTGGTTCTTTTTTGGACTCTTTTGACCTGTTCACCCTTGCAGATATTAACAGGACCTGACAGCTATGAAGCCAACTACCTGCTCCTTGGATCCTTGTCCCTCATGGCTGGTAAAATCATGCCATGAATTGATAAATGGCCCTTTGAGACAGATTATTAATTTGTCTTTCTCACAGGCTGTTTTCCCAACTTCCTTAAGGAGATTATTTTTTATTTTTTAAAATTTATTTTCAAAAACAAACATAAAATATAGATATGGGGATAAATTGTATATAATTTTAACTTCTAGAGCCTTTTCCATACAAGTTTCAAAATGAATCCTTTAAAATTAATATAGCCCTTCTTTGCAAAAATTGTACAAAGAAAAATGTTTTTCTAGTCTATAGCCTCTTCTATGTAATATTGCTTACTTATGTCCTTATCTTGTTAAAGTTATAGTTCTCGTACCATGTATAAAATCTTGCCCATGTATTTTCAAATGTATTTTTCTGTGTGGTTTTTCAAGAATAAAGTTTATCCATTTCCACTGATTCAAGTACTTTGTTAATAAATTCTTCTTTACTTGGTATTTCAGGGCTCCTCCAATATTTAGCATACAAAATTCTGGCAGATGTAGTCAGATTATTGTTAGATTTAAAGAGATAAAAAGGAGCTGGTCAGTTACTGCCCAGTGTCTAATCTACCTTTTCTGGGGAAAGTAATTGAGCAGACTGTGGCTGAGCAGCTCTGGGCTTTCCTGGATGAGATGTCTGCCCTGGACCCTTTTCAATCAGGTTTCAAGCTTGGCTTTGGGCCTCAGATGGCACTGGTCGCTTTAACTGATCATTAATAATCTCTATTTACATCTGGATAAAGGCACTGGTAATCCCTCTGGATCTATCAGTGGCCTTCGATACAGTTGATCCTTTGGTCCTGATTGACCACCTTGCCTCCCTAGGGGTAGGGGGCACTGCCCTTAGTTGTTTCTCCTCATTCCTCTAGGGATGCTCTCAGAGGACTGCTAGTGGGGAGGATAGGTTTTCCTGATGAGACCTGAATTGTGGGGTCCCACAGGATTTGATCCTCTCTCAATATTATTTAACATACATATGCACCCTCTTGCCGAGACTATCAAGAGGTTTGGGGTTGAGTGTCATCAATATACTGATGCTACTCAGCTCTTCCTCCTGTTGGATAAGCAGTCCACAGCAGGGCTCTTGGCACTATGCCAGTTTCTGAATGCGGTAGTCCAATGGTTAAAGGGGAGCTGGTTCAATTTGAATCCATTCAAGACAGAAATTACTGACTGGGAAAGACTGAGATGTTAGCTGGATAGTTACTCCTGAGACATGATGGTGTCCAGTTGACAGCTGTAGATTCTGTAAAGAGTATTAGGGTATGGTTGGATTCTGCCCTATCATTAAATAAACAAGCATCCATGGTAGCACAGTTGGCGTTTTTTCAATTATACCAGGCTCGCAAGCTGGCTCCTTATTTGTCTGGGTCAGACTTTGTCATATTGATCCATGCAATGGTCACCTCCTGACTAGACTACTGCAATTCACTCTGTGTAGGGCTATCCTTGAAAATGCTTTGGAGACTGCAGGTCATCTAGAATTCAGCTGCCAGTTTGCTGACTGAAACATCATGGACAGCTCATATTACTACAATTCTTCAGCAGCTACACTGTCTACCGATTAGTCACCGGATCTGATTCAATATATTGGTGCTAACCTTCAAAACCTTTAATGGTATGGGACCCTCATATCTATAGGACTGCCTCTCCCATTACATACCCCCACACTCCCTTCAGTCATCCTCTAGGGGCCTCTTGAATGTGCTTGGCCCCAGGATGGCTTGGTTAGCTGTCACCAGGGGAAGGGACAGTTTTGGCCCCTACCCTGTGGAAGGCACTCTTGGATGGGACCTGTGCCCTGCCATACTTGCTTAGTTTCCACAGGGCATGCAAGGCTGAATTGTTTAGGTTAGCCTTTGGAGGGTAACCATCAATGTTTGGACCATTTTTATTAGTGGTATGGTGATAGCCATGCATTTTAATAGTTGAATATTTCAATGTTGATATTTTTTATTTGTTATTTATTTTAATGTTGTTTTTACCTTATTGGTTTTAATGTTATAAGTTGCCATGAGACCCTTCGGGTGAGCAGCGACTAAAAAACCCTAATAAATACATAAATGAGGTAAGTGTAAGGTGATGTACACTGGAGCAAAACAACCCAACTTCTAGTATATGCTAATGGGGTCTGAACTTGCTGAGAGTGAAAGGGAAAGAGACCATGGATCATAGTGGATAGTCAACCCAGTGTGTCTCAGCAATGAAAAGGGCAAATTCTGCTGGGGATTATTAGGAAAGGGATTGAAAATAATATAGCCAAACCCTGACCTGGTTAGCCCAGGCAAGCTTGGAGATCTGAGTGGTTGTGCTGATTCAAATGATATTGGCTGAGTTCAGACTGGCAGTTTGCCCCTCTATAGCCACATTTCAGTGATGTTTTAAAAGCAGATTAAAGGGGGCGTTCACACAGGCACATCTTCCTGGCGTTCCCCATCTGTAGGCAACCCGTGCTGTTCCGCTTCACTCCTGCATTTAATAGATACCTCATAAAAGTGGTAGCAAATGCCCAAAGAGTGCCTTTATGCTGCGTCTGTTCACTTCCCGGCAGTGTGAACGCTACACGGAAAAGCCAGGAGCAGCTATATGATTGGCTGTGCTCTGTTCTACCACCCAATGCGGTGCTGGCACAGCGGGATCCTCCCCAAATTGGCTGGATGCCTATGTGTGTATGGGCGCATGGGCTTTCATGCGCCCATACACACATAGGCATCCAGCCAATTTACCAGGAAAAAGCCGTTTACAGCCGCGCCTCCAAGCCAGCAGTCTGAACACTCCTGTGCACCTCCTCCCAGTATGCTCCCGCATCAGTCTGAGCTGTGTGACTGGGAAACCCCGGAACACTTTGTTCCAGGGCTTTTTTGCCACGACTGGCTCCTGCTGCAAATTGCCAGTCTGTCCTCAGCCATTGTTTCTGCAGCAGCTGCCACCACAGTATTGGTTTTACTCTCTCACACTCTTCTTTTCTACTGCATTTTTTAAAAAATTGTACATGGCCCCACCTCCCATGGTGGCCATTTTGTGACTATGCTCACTGCTCTATATAAAAGTGCCCTCAGGCTCAAAGAGCACTAGATGATCTTGCATAAGAATGGAATGCTACAGACTGGCCTATGCTCCAATAGAAAGGAGGCATGGTTGTGGCCACCTTATCAGTCCAATCCTAAACATAGTTACAGTTTTCTAAGATCAAAGAAGCCAATGAAGTTTCCAGAGCCAGTCTGTAGCAGTGGAATACAAATTTCTCAAACAAACAAAGTGGCATATCCTGATTACAGAAGGTGACCACTTCCCTGTTAACTTTGAGATATGCCCTCTGGTACGCAATTTAGCGGTTGTTGCAGAAGCCTGAGAAATGAAACTAATTAAAAATAATCCAGTGTGTTTTGCAGAACAACATGTGTGAAACATCAGTCAGAACCTGAAAAGTTAGACATGTGGTGTTGAGTTTGAGTTCCTTTATGTCACTTCCTGAATCTTTACAGTTTTTTAAAAAAAATAATCAAATATTGAAAGTTTAACCAATTTAGTTTTACGTGGGAGAGATTGATTGAAATATTTAAATATCTATAAGCAGTGGTGGCTTTGGTATAGGAAAAATGATGATCCTCCATAATGTACTTTTTAGGGAACCAATTAGAGAAGCAAACCAGTTTATGAGTGGTATTAAGGCAAGTTCGTTTTTTAATCAGATGAAGATAAATTAAATCCATAGTCAATTTGGTCTTGAGTTAATTATGCTTGAAATCTCAAGTCAGTGTTGCATTTGAGATGTTGGTTTTTTTTAAAGTTCAAAAGGTTACTTTGGCTATGTAAAGAATATACTGGTATTTTTCATGTGAACAAATTGAATTTTCAGAAGAACCTCATCAATGGTTTTTCAGGATGTTGCTTTCCCTTCCTCTTGAATGCTCATCAGTCAGGCTGTGTGTTTCTTTGCTGCTATCCGTCATGGGTAATTGGCATGAAGAGATATAATATTTGAAGCTTTCTTTGCAAAACCTTCTGTGCTATGAATAGATTTTTATCCCAAGCTCTGTTGTGTGTGTGTGTGTGTGTGTGTGTGTGTGTTGTGTGTATGGGGAATTTATTACACTGTTTTTAATGGAAGAAATTTCCCACCTCTCATGAAGTACTAGATGTGTAGAATAATATACACCTGTAATCATTACAGTAAAAACAAAGACAAGGCTTTGCTAGCAAAAAAGAAAGTGCTCTTTCTTTATAGATATATCGTAGTCATAAATGGTGCAACATAACTTTTTTGTATTTCACTTTATCAAATCTACAATCTCAGCATCTGTAAAAGCTGTCCCATTTTCAATAGTATGTATTTTTAGCAACATTCTTAGCTGTGACAAATATTGTTGTAAGTATAACTTACATATGGGGTTGGATTCAACCAGATGTTCCACTCAATCTCACATAATTCCCCTTCTCACTAAAGCTCTGGTTCCACACAGGTTTTGTACATGTTTGTCTCATAATCTCCAGTGTAGACTTTTTGTTGGTCAAAGGGAACACCTCCTTCCTTTCTCACCAGCAGAAACACTGATTGGATTTAAATGATATATTTGTTTTTCTCAAAGGACTAAGAACTCATCTGTAAGTATGGTACTGAATACGTATCTACTGAATTATTTCTATTTTTCAATTTTCTTAGTAATTTGGCATGTCTGAGGTAGCTCACAAAATATTTATATAATTTGTCAAATTTGGTCAAAACAGTTTGATAAAGCCAGTGAGCAAGTCTACTGATCGCCCTCACATTCTACCCAATATATCGCTCTCATGAATTCTTCTACTTCTACCCATCTGAGGCAAGATGGGATGGCACCCTAAGAAAGGGCCTTCTCGGTGGTGTCACCAAAACCATGAAATTCCCTCCCCAGTGAGACTCATCTGTCCCAGCTATCATTATCTTCTGCCAGTGGGTGAGCCTTCTGTGTTTTGCTTAGCATTCCCTCACTGACCTTCCTTCCTATTTATGTTTGTGTTTGTGTTTAATTATGGTTTGTGTGTTTTAGGGCCCTAAGTTGTGTGTTTAAATGCCTTCCCAGCAAATAATACTATGACCCCTTACAGATGAAAATAGTTACTACTCATCAGCTACAAACTAAATAAAAATGAATTATATCCAAGACAGAAGGATCAGATGTGTGGTAAATTTATCCTTCCTACTGAGCAAGATAATTTCTTTGTATTTTATTTATTATTATATGGCCTTTTATGCAACAGTATTCAACATTTTGTTTTTTTTACAAAATATTAAAAACCATACAATAAACCAGTAACCCTGTGCTGGGCCTCATTGGCAGATTTAAGAAACACAAATGGTCTCATAAGAGTGCAGTCAAAGAACACGCATATGTACGCGCACACACACACACACACACACACACACACACACACACACACTTGAATTTATGTATGAAGGAAGACCGATCTCCAAAAGTTTTTACACATGAAAGATCTTGCTGAATGCATAAATTCAAATGTAAACACCAGCACTGACCCCAAGACTTGTAAGTGCTTTTGCTCGACTTTTTCTTTTGAAATAAATAATAAATAGATTTTCATACAAATAGTACAAGAAAGGCTAAAATGTTATGTAAGTCTCATTTATGAAAAATTTGAAGACTCTTGATATCCTGGCTGATCTCCTTCTTCCCCCTCTTTCATATCAAAACCTGATGTTCTTTCTTTGGATTAATGAAGACATGAGATTGACTGATCTCGTCAAAGCAGCTGTGATATTGAGCCTGAGCAGTTGTTCCACCAGCCATTGCATTCCCTTTTTCTATGACTGAAGCTATTTTTCCTTGATAGGCAGGGCAACTGTTAGGTCAAATTACTACATGTGTCTCACTGGATCCCTGGTCACCTAACAGTAATCTATATGAGCCACTGAATCTCCTCCAACACCATGATTTCATGGCAGAAAAGAGTGATGAGGTCCCTTTCACACAGTACACAGCAGTAAAACCAGAGCTTGCCATTGTGTAGTCATTCACCTGGGAACTGCAGTCAGTCTCGTCTCTCAGGTGTGTGTACCTGTACAATGCATTGTTTCACACACAATTCACATTTTTTAAAAAATTGAAGGCATGTTGCTTAAGGAAGCCTTTGGCTTATATTGTATATGTTTTTCTTTGTTATTACCTTGGTTCTGACATGGGACTTAGTTATTCAGGGTGATTTTTTCTGTTTGTGGTGTTTGTATTCCATGAGTATTATTTGTGGAAAAAATTATGTCATAGTGAAAGGCAGCCTATCTGAAACATTAAAGGCTTTTCCAATGGTGGGGAAAAGAGATGCCTTATTTCAGGGGTGTCAAATATATGGCCTGTGGGCTGGAACCTGCCCCTGCAGGGCTCTTATCCGGCCTGCAAACAACTAGCTCTCATCTGCTTCCTGCATCACAGCTTGCTTTTGTCCAGCTCTTTCCTCTCCTGCTTTCTGCTTTGCAGAGGAGAGAACAAAGTCAAGCCTTCCTTCCCTTGATTGGCTGAGTGCTCCTCTCCCCTCCTTCTTTGGGGAGGAAGGAAGGGGAAGGGAAAGAGCCAGAGAGAGAGAGGAGGAGGAGGAGGAGGAGATTGGATGTATACCCCGCCCTTCACTCAGAGTCTCAGAGTGGCTTACAAACTCCTTTCCTTTCCCCTCCCCACAACAGACACCCTGTGAAGTAGGTGGGGCTGAGAGAGCTCTTTCAAGAACTGCTCTTTTCAGGAACACCTGTGACAGAATTATGGCTTGCCCAAGGTCATCCAGCAGCTGTGAGTGGAGGAGTGGGGAATCAAACCCAATTCTTCCAGATTAGAGTCAACCACTACATCAAACTGGCTCCCATGGCACCTTTAAGACCAACAAGAAGAAGCACATTTCGTCTTCAGAGAGAGGGAGGGAGGGGGGAGTGAAAGAGTCAGAGAGAGCACAAGACAGAGAGAGATCCTCTGTTCCCATTCTAACAGATGGGGGAAAGAAACCTAACAAGCACAACTTGCAATCTTTATTAGTTGAAGGGAGCAAGAGTCCAATAGGGTGGGAGGGAGGGGGGAGAGAGGGGGAAGAGGCCCATTGTACCTTTAAGACCAACAAAGTTTTATTCCAGGTATAAGCTTTCATGTGCACACACACTTCTTCAGGGACAGGGGGGGAGTGAAAGAGCCAGAGAGAGCAATCACCCTTTCCAGTTCTAACAGATGTGGGTGGGGAACCTAACAGCACAGCTTGCAATCTTTATTAGTGGAAGGAAACAAGAGTTCACTAGCGCAAAATTTGTGGCAGGGCATGAATTGTCATGAGTCACTGCTCACTTCTTCAGATACAGCTAGAATGTGAGTCCATCTGTCCTTAAATCTTGGAGAGTGAAGTGAATTCAGATGCCAAATGACAATAGTAGGCATTGATAATGAGAGAAGAAACCTAAGTCTCCATTCAGTCCAGGAGGATGCATTGTCTTGAGTTTCATTATCAGTTGCAATTCAGCAATCTTTCTTTCTAATCTCCTTTTGAAATGCCTTTGTAAGAGAACCGCTACTCTCAGGTCAGCAACTGAATGTCCTGGAAAGTTAAAAAATTCCCCCACTGGTTTTTTAATGTTGTGGTTTCTAATAGCTGTAGAAAGAGTAAGAGTCCAGTAGCATCATAAAGACTAATAAAAATTGTGGTACGGTATGAACTTTCTGTCGGCATGTGTGCAAGAAATGCCTTAACAAGATTGCAGCCTGCTAGACAGATCATGGTGATCTAAGTGACAGTCAGAGGTCACATGACTGGACATGTTGCATCAGCCTACAGCAGGTGCTTCAGTGATTCAGCATCTCTGTGCTGATTGGATATTTGGACTGATCCATGTGTATATAAGTCTGTGCTGTAGATACCACTGTATGCCAGTATGGTATCAGGTTGTTTTGCGAAGCAGTTTGTCAGTTGAAACTGTGATTCCTTCGCTGTAAGAACTGTGTATATAATGTAAATAAAAGTGTAAATAGCACCAACCTGGCTGGTGTGTGCAAGTTCTCTACCACTCTGCTACACTCACTGTGTGAACAGAAGATATATCACCGGCCTTCATCCACCCACACTACTGTCACTTTCATGAGTCACTGCTCACTTCTTTAGACTTATTTCCATTTATTCTTTGCATCCTCCTGGATTGAATCCTCCTGGACCAAACTGAGACCCAGATTTCATTACCAGTACTGGTATCTCCATGCCTACTACCCCCTTTGCATATCACACCTAATCCAATCAAGCCTGCTATTGCCATTTGACATCAGAAATAATATTTATAACATTTATATATCCAGTACCTGATATTATATTTTGTGGCATACATGGTTCAGCCCAACAAAGTGACATTTATGTCAGATCCAGCTCTTGTAATAAATGCGTTTCATTCCTCTGCTTTATTTGTTCCTTGGGAAAGCAGATAAATTAATATGTTCTGTTTCCTTGCTGTAGATAGTTCCCTAAGCAGGGCCAAAACAATGACCTCCAGTGCCAACTTAAGCAGAATTACACCTTTTTAAGCCCACTGATTCCAGTAGCTTCACAAGGGTGTAACTTTGCTTAAAACTGGAAAGGAATTTTCAGATCCATTCATTTCAGACAAGAATTATATCTCCTTTCTGCTGTTTTATTTATTGTGAAGCTTTTTCTTCAGCTGCTTCTCCCTTTCACCAAATGAATTTGGCCCTAATGAACATTCATGAACAAGCCCCATTCCAGTGTACTACCCAAAGACTCCATTAGTTCATTAGCTGGATACTTTTTTTAAAAAAAAAGGAACCCACAAACTTTAATTACAATACCTTATCATTCTCATCTCCTCTAAGAACAAAAGTCATGACCAATAGAGCATACACTCTGTTTTTCCCCTTGTAAACCCACTGTGTACTTTCAGCTAGCTGAGCATGCATGAGAGAATTCCAGAGGTACAAGAGATGATTCATTACATTTCACACCAACAATAAAAGTCAATTTCTTAAATTTCTTGCCATTATGGGGCACACTTATATGAGGCTAAGTGATTTATTTCTACAATTCCTAGACAGTGAACTTGTGGACTGTGATAAACTTTCTAGTGTTATAGCAGTATGGCCCTTATCAGATAAATAAAAATGAAAAGTTTCTTTGTACTTACTATATCACCCATAGACTAGGGCAATGTGAAAGTGGGTGAGCACTTAGCGTATAAAATAGATTGGGGTATGGTTGCCAGGTAGTGCCCAGCAATCAGCAGGAGGGTTGTAGGTGGGAATATGGGTGTATGTGATGTCGTTTCCAGAACCACCACGTCTCTTTCAGTAAAAAAAAATGGAAGTGACATAAGAAGCTCTGGGAATTATGGAAACTCAGTGGTTTTACCATAGAGTTTTGAACAATTCCTAGAGCCATCCTATATCATTTCCATTTTTTTTTAACCAGAAGGAATGTGCTGCTGCTTGCAATGTTGTGGATTCAGAGCAGTGGCAGAAACAACTGCATGAGTGGGGTATCTCCCACTCCCATTGGGTGAATGGGACCCCTAAACTGGTGATTTTAGAGTATGTTTTGTTTTCTAATATCATTATTTTTTGTTTACTTTTTGGAATTCTTTAATTTTTCTTTTGCTTTCTTTCCATCAGTTTTCACAGAAAACACATTTCTAGCTGCAGCTGAACTGTTTCCCACTAAACTGGAATGACAATTTTTATGTCTGACTCCCTCACACAAGAAACCCCAAATTTCAAGGAACTGTTTGTAGGCTGCAGCCAGTCTGGTCTTTTGGATTTAATTTAGGCAATGAACAGTGCAATCCTGAGCTGTGCCAGCACTGCAGCAGCTGCACTGTGGTGCCGCTAGTTGGCTCCCCAAGGAGTTAAGTTACATGGTTGCTGAGCAAGGAGAAAGGTGCCCCAACATACTTCAGGCTGCAGATGTGGTAGGGTCCATGGTGATTCAGGCCCAGTGTGACTTTGCGGCATTGTTGTGAGGATGGGGTGCCATGAGAAATGGGACCGTGAAAGCCAATGGGAGCCATAAATTGAAGGGGCAGAGTCCAGTCTGCATCACTGCTAGGGGGGAGAGGTATGGCTCTAAAGAGCCCTATTCCCCCCGGCATCCCACCCCTTAAAAGAGACCCCCCACCATGAAAATCCTCTGCCAGGGAGGGGGTGACTTGGGTTGCCATTATCTGGGTGGGACCCGGGGTTCCCCTGGAATTGCAGCTCCCCTCCAGAGTGAGGAGATCAGGTGCCCCTGGCAGGAAAGGATGATGGGGAGTGAGGACTCCCTGGGTCTTCACCCCACAGAGGACCATGTGCTTCCCAGGCCCCATCCCCAAATCTCCAAGGGTCTCCCAACAGGGATCTGGCAACTTGTCCCATTCCCCCACAGGAGACCGAGCAAGGCCTGTCCATCTGGACACCGGGCAAGGGGCCCTCCTCCCCCCTTCCCCAGGACAGCAGGTGACAGCCATGAGTCCCAGAGGCACCTGAAGCTGCTAGAGTCTGGCAGTGGACAGGGGTGTGTCTGTCTGGGTGCCCCACACTCACCACCACCCAGGGTGCCCAGAAGCCCGCCCATGGTGCCCCATGGGTCACCTCCACCACAGGCACTGCAGAGGAGGGGCGGGGTGGTGGCCCACCTCTGAGACTCTGTGAGGTCCCCAGGAGTCTCTTGATGTACCTCCACCATCTCTCTCACCATGCTAAGAAGCCCCTTCAGGTGTCCAGCACCCTTAGTCACAGATGCCGTGAGGCTCTCCATCTGCTGCTGGCCCCTGGAAATGGCATCCTACCAGTCTTGACAGCTCTCCAGCTGCTCCCACTCGATTGCTGCCCACATGAAGAATAGGGTGGGTGGGATGGGCTACACCAGGCCTTGAGCCTGGACACCAGGCAAGGGCCCCCTCCCCCTCCCCCAGGACAACAGCAGCCATGACCCCAGGGCCAGTGGCTTTGGAGCCTCCCCCTCTGTCCTTCATGCCAGCAACACTGGCATTCAAAGACATCAAGTCTGAGCAGGGCTGAAGGAGTTGTTCCACCACTTCAGGGTGGACATTTCCATCTGGGCAGCATATCCCAGGTCTGACACTTGTTCCAGAAGGCACAGCATTGGGAGGTCATGGAGCTGCTCCTGGCAGTGGGCAGAGTGACACTCTTATGCTCAATGACCAAGCTATATAGTAACACCTTCTCAGCCTCAATCCAGTTGGGCTGGTGATGGCCGTCCCCACCACCAGATGTTCCAATGGCCATGGCAACCACACACATTGGAATTTAGGGTCAGGCCGGCCAACCAGGGTGAGATGCACATCTCCCTGTTGTGCCCCACTCTCTTTCCCATGGCATGGCCATCACCAGCCAGGAAGCTTCTAAGGCCAGGGGCCTAGAGGGTGTGCACACTGGGTATAAATTGTATCCATGGACCCTTCTCCATCCTCCAGGGGGAAGCACCACCTCTGACTCCTCTTTGCCCCCTTTCCCCACCAGCTCAGGCCTGGCATGTCCAAGATGGTGCCCCCTCTGTCCCTTCCTCAGATGGTTGGAATGCCTCACATTCACTTGCTCTCAGTGCTGTATGGCTGGCACTGCAGGGGTGCCATGGATGAGCCACCGACATTGAAGCCCAGAATTGTGACAGGTGACTAAGAGGTGGTGGTGGGAGGCCACAGTGTTTGATGGTTAACATGCCCACTGCCCCTCCCATTTCACCCCTGGGCAGCATGGTATATGATCTGTATCAGCATTCTGCTCTGTTCAGCATCTTGGGGGCAGGGGCAGACTTGCTGTTCTGCCCTGGGGGAAAGAGCCTTTACCCATGGTCCCCCCTTCTTCCCCACATCTGAGGTGGCATTGTGGGCCGACTGCTGCTCACACAGGGTGCTGCTCATCCCTGGTCATCCAGCTACCTAGGCACCCCCCCCCCAACATTCCACCCACCCACAGTACACAACAAGCACACACACATGTGAGGGGCATGGAGAATGATCTTTATTGGTGGCAACATGGACCAACAGAGTGGTCAGACTCAGGTGGCAGGCTGGGTGACTGGGCCCGTTTGGGCCAGGAGGCAGAGGCGGATGCCAGAGTGATACCAGGGGAGATGGTCAGGAGGCTAGCTGCATAACCATGCATACAGGAATACCTCCAGGTGTTGGCTGGGCACATGGAGGGATCTCTGGTCAGCAGCCACTGAGATGGCTCTTCCTACAGGATCAGCACCACTGGGTGATGACAGCAGTCCTGCGAGCATCCAGTAACATGCCTCCTGACCCTGGGATCCATGTCATCCATGGCCGCTCCAACATGATCTCCTCACCTCTGTGTCTCAGGGAATGCCTTTGGGTGGCTGCCATGGGACTTGTCACACCTGCAAGGGAAAGAAATCCCCATCAAGTAGAGGCACTCTGCACCCACTCACATTCTTGGTCCATGAGGAACACAGAGTGCAGGCAGTGAATGTGGGGGCTCCCGTGGCCAAACTAGAGCCCCCTTCCCCCTTCTCCAGCAGCTGTATTGGGAAATACATGACACACCAAGCTGCCTGGTGCACCAGCTCCATGCATACCCGGGGAAGCACTCCCCTCCACCAGCTGCCAGAGTTGTGAGAGGCTGCTGCCCCATCTTGCAGTCCACCATGCTACTGGTGTTGGCCAAGGGGGGGGGTCAGAGGTCAGTGTTCACAGATTACCTGTTGGAGCGTTGCTGCCCCTCGCAATCCCTGTGGATGGGCTCTGGATCCTGTAGAGTCTAATATTGGGGAGAGCTCAGCCACGGAGTGTGGACTTGGCTTTCCTGGTGCTCTCTTCCTCCCAGGTGCTCACCCAAGGGTGCCAGGCACCCTGTGCTTATGTTTCCCACCACCAAGGTGGGTGTATGTTCACTCTAAGTCTGTACAGCTGGGAGCTGCCTGGCAGCATCCCATACCACCTCTGAAGTTGCGGCATGGTTATTTATAGGGTGGGGCAGCCTGTTATTGGGGGCATGGAGGGGGTGGAGACCATGTCGATGCTGTGGTGATTCGGTGCACTCTTGTTCAGAATCCTGAGCTGCTTGGGCTCTCAGGGGCCTGGCCACAAGTGACTGGGGAGGGATGGCCAGGGAGTTTCCACTGGCACCAATGGACAGCTCTGCCATTTTTGATGGTACAAATTTGTACCTGCTCCAGGGAGCATTTTCAAATGGGAACTGCTTAGGGAGCTGACTGACTGCTGTCCCCTGGTTGAGCCACTATCATGCAGGAGGCATGCAGCTGCACCATCACGTCTCTGCAGCACAGCACTGCCTGTGGCTGCTGATGGTGTAAGTCCCCCTCACACCAGCATATCTCCCACTTACGCCAGCATGGGGGCCAGTCAGTTCCCTGTTCTCATTCCCCCCCTGCCCCAGGATTGCTCAGGAATGGTACAATCTTAAGAAGAAGAAGAAGAAGAAGAGGAAGAGAAGAAATTGGATTTATACCCCGCCCTTCACTGCCCAAAGGTGTCTCAGAGCGGCTTACGAACTCCTTTCCCTCTCCCTCCCCACAACAGACACCCTATGAGGTAGGTGGGGCTGAGAGAACTTCTGACAGAAACTGCTCTTTTTCAAGAACAACTGTGCCAGAGCTTGTGACTGACCCAAGCTCACATCAGCAGGTGCAAGTGGAGGAGTGGGGAATCAAACCCAGTTCTCCAGATTAGAGTCTGCGCACTTAACCACTATACCAAACTGGCTTAAGAACATGAACACTTTTGTTGTGTATTTTACAACTTTCCTGGGAATTAGCCTCACTGAACAGACCTCAGGAGGATTCTGAATAGACCTGATTAGGATTGTACAGCAAGCTTTTTCCTGCTTTTCCAGTGTCCTCAATCTGGGGAATGGGGTAGAACGGGAAGCAAACCTACTGCTTTCTTTACACATTAAGGAGGATTGTTGTCATTGTGATGTGTATAAGGTACCTTTCAGGCATACTTTCTGTTTCTGTGCTCTGGCCCTGCAGTCATAGTCTGATGGCTGCAGTTAGCAGTAGAGTGCTCTACATCTTGTTGTCTTTAAGTAGTAGTTGTTATCTAGTTGCAACCTCTTAAGAACATAAGAACATAAGAACATAAGAGAAGCCAATGTTGAATCAGGCCAATGGCCCATCTAGTCCAACACTCTGTCACACAGCGGCCAAAATATACCAGGTGCCATCAGGAGGTCCAGCAGTGGGGCCAGGGCACCAGAAGCCCTCCCACTGCTGCCCCCTCCAGCACCAAGAATAGAGTGCATCACCTGCCCCAGACTGAGAGTTCTCATTCTATACCCTGTGGCTAATAGCCACTGGTGGACTTCTGCTCCATATGTTTATCTAATTCCCTCTTGAAACTGTCCATGCTTGCAGCTGCCACGACCTCCTGTGGCAGTGAATTCCATATGTTAATCACTCTTTGGGTGAAGAAGTATTTCCTTTTATCTGTTCTAACCCGACTGCTCAGCAATTTCATAGAGTGCCCACGAGTTCTTGTATTGTGAGAAAGGGAGAAAAGTACTTCTTTCTCAACCTGCTCAATCCCATTCATAATCTTATAAACCTCGATCATGTCACCCCTCAGCCGTCGTTTCTCCAAGCTAAAGAGCCCCAAGCATTTTAACCTTTCTTCATAGGGAAGGTGTTCCAACCCTTTTATCATTCTAGTTGCCCTTCTCTGCACTTTTTCCAATGCTATAATATCCTTTTTGAGATGTGGTGACCAGAACTGTACACAGTATTCCAAATGAGGTCGCACCAATGATTTATACAGGGGCATGATGATACTGGCTGATTTGTTATCAGTTCCCTTCCTAATAATCCCCAGCATAGCGTTGGCCTTCTTTATTGCAGCTACACATTGTGTAGACATTTTCAGCGAGTTATCCACTACGACTCCAAGATCTCTCTCTTGGTCAGTCTCTGCCAGATCAGACCCCATCAACGTGTATTTATATTTAGGATTTTTGGCTCCAATGTGCATCACTTTGCACTTGGCCACATTGAACCCCATTTGCCACGTTGACGCCCACTCACCCATCCTCAACAGATCCCTTTGGAGTGCCTCACAATCCTCCCTGGTTTTCACCACCCTGAACAACTTCGTGTCATCTGCAAATTTAGCCACATCACAGCTTACTCCCAATTCCAAATCGTTAATAAACAAGTTAAAAAGCATGGGACCGAGTACTGATCCCTGTGGTACCCCACTGCTTACCACCCTCCACTGAGAAAGTTTCCCATTTATACTCACTCTCTGTTTCCTATTTATAAGCCAGTTTTTGATCCACAAGAGGACTTGTCCTTTTATCCCATGACTATTGAGCTTACTTAGGAGCCTTTGATGAGGAACTGTATCAAAAGCTTTCCGGAAGTCAAGGTAAATAATATCTATTGGGTCCCCCTTGTCCACATGTTTGTTCACTCCCTCAAAAAACACTAACAGGTTAGTGAGACAAGATCTTCCCTTACAGAACCCATGCTGAGTCTGCCTCAATAGTTTTTGTTCATCAATGTGCCTACTAATTCTTTCCTTAATAACAGTTTCCACCAACTTACCCGGTATCGATGTCAGACTGACTGGCCTGTAATTTCCTGGATCTCCCCTGGAGCCCTTTTTAAAGATGGGAGTGACATTAGCTACCTTCCAGTCATCAGGAATGGAGGCAGATTTTAAAGAAAGATTACATATTTTTGTCAGGAGATCCACAAGTTCACATTTGAGTTCTTTCAGAACTCTCGGATGAATGCCATCCGGGCCTGGTGATTTATTAGTTTTTAAACTGTCCATCAGTCGGAGGACTTCCTCTCTTGTCACCGCAATCTGATTCAGGTCTTTCAAACCCCTCCCGAAAACAGTGCTTCTGGAGTGGGCAAACACTTCTCCTCTTCCACAGTGAAGACAGAGGCAAAAAATGCATTCAGCTTCTCAGCCATTTCCCTATCATCCTTCACTACTCCTTTTACCCCTTGGTCATCCAAGGGCCCCACTGCCTCCCTGGCTGGCTTCCTACTTCTAATGTATTTGAAGAAAGTTTTATTGTTGGTCTTTATGTTTTTTGCGATATGCTCCTCATATTCCCTTTTTGCTTGCCTGATCACAGACTTGCATTTTATTTGCCATAGTCTGTGTTCCCTTTTATCAACCTCACTAAGACTAGCTTTCCACCGCTTAAAGGAATCCTTCTTACCTTTTACAGCTTCCATTACTTTATTTGTTAACCATGCAGGCTTTTTTCTATACCTATTTGTACCTTTCCTAACCTGCGGTATATATTTTTTCTGAGCTTCTAGGATTGTCTTTTTAAATAGTCTCCAAGCTTCCCCAATGGTTTTGACCTTCTCCACTCTTCCTTTCAATTTCTTCCTCACATGTCCCCTCATACCAGAGAAGTTACCCCTTTTAAAGTTAAAAGTGGTTGCGTCAGTCTTTTTGGGCAACTCCCTATCTGTACAAATGTTAAACTCAATGACATTATGGTCACTGTTTCCAAGTGGTGCAATCACTTTTACATGTCTCACCAGGTCTTGGGTGTTACTTAGGACCAAATCCAGGATCGCCTCTCCCCTGGTAGGATCTGTGACCATCTGTTCCACAGCACAGTCATTGAGAGTGTCTAAGAACGCAATCTCTTTTTCCCGACTAGAACTCATATTGACCCAATCAATGTGTGGGTAGTTAAAGTCGCCTATTACAACACAGTTATTTCGTCTAGCCGCTATCTTTAATTCATTCATCATTTTATAATCCTCCTCTATCTTTTGATCTGGTGGGCGATAACAAACTCCCATTGTTAAGCCTCCTTTTGGACCCACTATTTCAACCCATAGCATTTCCAGAAGGGAATCCAATTCTCTTACCCTCTCAATCTTACTGGATGGTATACCCTCTCTGACATACAGAGCCACCCCACCTCCAACCCTTTCCCCCTATCTTTCCGATATAATTTATAACCAGGAATCACCGTATCCCACTGATTTTCCTCATCCCACCAAGTTTCTGAAATACCCACAATGTCTATTCCCCCCCCAACACCAAGCATTCCAACTCCCCGATTTTACCTCGGAGACTTCTAGCATTTGTGTATAAACACTTATAGTTTCCCACGTTTGTTAAGCCCACAGCCTTCCTCTTGCTGCCTCGAGACCTTGCCAGGCAGTTCCTATCATTAGCCACAGTCTCAGTGGACAATTGTAATCCATTTCCTTGTACAAAAGTAATAGCTACCCCTTCATCTCTTTGAGATGAGCCATCCCGAACCAGAGACTTTTCATCTCCTGTCGGCTTTCCCCCATTATTCAGTTTAAATTATTTTGGTCTCTTATTTTGGTCTCTATTGAAGTCAGTTGACACCTCATGTCATCTCTGTGTGAAGACAATACTTAATAGCAGGGCTCTTTTTGTAGCAGGAACTCCTTTGCATATTAGGTGACACACCCCTAATGTAGCCAATCCTCCAAGAGATTACAGTAGCCCCTGTAAGAAGAGCTCTGTAAACTCTTGGAGGATTGGCTACATTAGGGGTGTGTCGCCTAATATGCAAAGGAGTTCATGCTTCAAAAAGAGCCCTGCTTAATAGATTTTCCCCTACCTAGGGCTGGGACCAGGTCCAAACTCTGTTGCCACAGAGGCTTTGATTAGACCCAGCTGGTGGCAGCACAGAATTAGAAGATGATGCCAGTCACTGCCTTTGGTACTAATGGTTGGGAGCAACCACTCCAGAATGCCTCTCCAAGCAGTTGCTTGAGTCGCTTGACTGGAGAACCATCCCTGTACAGTACACCCATGAAGAAGGGCTACCAAAAAGAAAATATAAATTTTCAGATGCTGGAGGGTGAAGGAATATAACTTAGTTTAGATGCCCCACATCCATTACTTTGGACCTTTGCAAGGGGCGGGGCAGAATATCATTGTTGTATTAGACTTCTCTCAGGCTGATCTTGCAATGTGCAGAAGATGACTGTCTTTGAAACTGGACCTACAAATACTGCCCAATTTGAAACAAGTGAGTATAAAATTTCAGAGACCTTTGGACATGACCTTTAACTCTGTTCCCTTCTACTCTGCAACATTTGAGGAGAAGGAAGGTAAAATAATCCTAATGCTAAATTATCTCATAGAAGCATTGTTAAGTAGGTTGTGACAGATAAGAAGTTCACAGAGTTGTAGGAATATCACAATAGAGGAAATACATTGTTACTTTGGTTACTATGTCTTGACGTAAATAGCTGTTCTAAATCAGAGTCAACTGTTCAGCCAAATTCACAGATTACATTATAGCATATCCCCTCCCCCAAATGCACACACATTTACAGATTACACACATTTGCATCTAATCCATTAGTCTATTTCCACTGGTGTTTTTACTTGTGTAGATAAAGCAAGTAAGCTGAGATCATAGTAGATGTGTCCCATAAAGCTTTACAGAAAACTATTGCTTTTCTAATCCCCCGTTCCCTGTTATTTTCCTACTGACGGGTAAATCCAGCCATAGAAAATGCTTGCACCATGTAGGACAGCTGCGTAATACATAATGCTAAGTAGCTGGCAATCCTTCTGTTTGTACAATACTCAGAACACATTTTAAATGTCAATGTCAGTTCAGTGTGCACCCTGCATCACTCACAATAACTCATTAATACTCAACAGAGAATTACGCATATGTATGCTAACCTCTTCAGACCTGGATATTAATTCAGAATGTTGAATCATTCGTACTATCAAATGTGGGTTAGATAGGAGGCTACAGCAACAGCTACAAAACAGATGCCAGAATATTTGATCACACACAACAGCCATTTGTTTACTCGTCACATGGATGCTCCTCTTTTTCTCTGAAAAATTCAGAGAGGTTTGCATATGATTCTCACTCAGGCATCTTTCTGAGCAAGACTGCCTGTTATTTATCCCATGATTATCCCACCTCTCATCCAAACAGGTCAAGGGGGCATACATGTTTTCTCTTTTTTAATTTCACCACAAACCTATGAGGTAGGTAAGAGAATGCACTAAAGTGAATGGTCCAAGGTCAGTCAGTGGATTTCATAGGTGAGTGGAAATTTGAACGCATGTTTCCCTGTTCTGACATTTTCAACCATTATTCCACATTGTCTTTCAGACCTGCTTAGTTTGAGCAGAAGAACCATGTCATGTGCCATCCAACTCAAAGAATGTGTCTTATATAGTGCTGTAAGCAATTAACTACATTGTATTTTCCTGCATTTCTGGTCTGAAGTCAGTAGGAAGTATCCTTGGAGAAGACAGGTAACTTCCCTCCCAAGAACCCCATTTGCCTTCAACCAGTCTGCCTCTGCCTTTTGTACCAGGAGCTAACCGAGGGGCCTAAAGCACCCTATATGTCTAGTGCACGAGGTAAAAACTTCCTGATTACTAAAATGAGATTATGTGACTTGGTGAACTCAAAGTTCTCTGTAGCTATAGAAGATACCTTAAATGGAGTTGCCAGGGATCAAACCAATGTGATCTTAACTTTTTGGAGGTATACTTCAGCCTCCCCTCCCCCATTTGAGAAGAAATACACAGATGACCCATTTCACTTGTTTGTAGAATCAGCGTAACCTGTGTGCACTAAATTTCAGCTTTCTAAGTCGTGGGCTTTGCCAAGGGTTCATGGCATGCAGCTGCTCTAATACATGGAGGTACACAACCACATGGACGAGGAAACAATACAGGTTTTTACCATACAGACCATCTGGATGGGACTGGGACCAGTGATACTACAACAGTTACATGAGATGAACTCATGCAGTTCCTACACCATTCCTGTAAAGTCTAACAGGCAGCTCAGCCACACTGAAACTGCCCTGTAACTATTTATTATACTGGTATCCAAACTTTCTTACTTCATTGAACTCAAGACAGCCTACATGGAATTCCCATGAGATCTCCCATCCAGGCACAGTTTCAGGAAGATTGCTGTTTTATGTGCCCTCTGATTATATCCTGGGACTCCTCTAAATACCTGGGAAATAAGAAAAATGGTTCCCGCACCCTCTGGAAAACTGGGGAGTGATTTCTCCTGTATTCTATAATCACACACTTCTCCAGTGGCAAGTCACCGGATTCTTCTAAAACTCAATTTGCCCCTTTCAATGAAGTAAGAAAGTTTGGATACCAGTATAATAAATAGTTACAGGACAGTTTCAGTGTGGCTGAGCTGCCTGTCTGTCAACACCTGCAAATACTAAACTGACTGAGGCGGCATTGTATAGGTGAGATTTACAGTGTGTTAGTGTGTATGTGATTACCTCCTTGCAATAAATGTAATACAAATTTAATCAGCTCAGCTACATCCAAAAAGGTCATTGGGTTGTGGAAGCTGGCCAACTGATGATGTACAACGAGTATTCCAGAGAGCAAGACTAAAAATGGATATTGCTGCTGCTTCAAGTACAGAAGGAGGTTATATTCTGTAGATCTATCATATTTGTTCAAAAAAACCCTGTACTTTTAATTCAGGTTCTAAAAAGAGCTGAAAACTGTTGGACAAAACTCAGTGGTACTCAACTTGGTAGACTTTCACTTGCATGCTATTTTACTATTTTATATGTCATTTTATCAGAACTGCTCACTTGTAAAAATGAATGTTCTACCTAGTCTCAATTTTGTCCTCCAAATAGATTAAGAAGAATGTAATTAAAGTTCAGCAGAAATTTATGGTAAATTTCATATGGAATATTGTTGAAACATTAAAAAATAGTTAAGGTGCAAATTTCAAAATTTGCAGATACACCTTCCTGGAATAGGATGCCAGTTGCTAGAATTATCAGATACTCTGTTGCAAACATCACAAGCTCAGCCTCCTCCTTTTATTGTTGCTGTCGCTGTTGTTCCTCCTGCTGTTGCTGTTGATAACATTTGGCTCTGATCATTGGTTTTGTTGGAAACAACAGGAAACTGAGGGCAGTTCATGAAATCGAAACTTTGCTGATTCTATTTATTTTACAAAGCAGGGCCTCCGAAGATGACTACAGTGGTCAGGCAGGTTCATTTTTCCTGTACCTCTTAAAGAGCCTCTTTCAGGAGCCTGTGGACCTTCTAAAATGGTGTGAAATGTGCTACTGGTGGCTTAAGTGGAAGGAAAAACTATTGGAAATTGTCCCACCCTTGAAGAAGCTCTTGTACACATAGATCATGCAAAAGGGAAATATTATTTCCATTGATTCCCCTTCATCTTCACCCTATTTTGTGTCACATACGTTTTGTTCCTGGTGGCCCCTGAACCTCAGAAGTGATTTTTTGGGGAGGGGAGGTATTGAAGGCTGCAAAGAACTTGTGCTTAATTTAATTGTTGCTGTAAATTAAATACCAGTAATTGGTAAAGTGTATGGAGCGAGGGGAGGATGACCACAGTACAATAATTACATAGAAATCTTGAGACATTTTAATCATGGTTAATTGATCTTGTTATATATTAAATTTCAGTGTTTATCTAAGACAGGGGTATTTAATGTATCTCAGTGTTTATTCAGTCTTTTGATTATTCAGAATTTATATTTTTATGTGGAAAATTAAGTATGAAAATTAAAAGCAAAAAGTGCTTGCCATAGCAGATCTAGCAAGGACTTTAATGCAAACATACTATTTTAAAATGGGAATACTTAAATATGAAATTCAATCTTTCTATAAATACTTGATTTAAAGCCAGTTTTGCCTTGCCCTAATTTAAATATTGGGAATTCAAAATACTAAATGAATCCTTCAGGCTATGTGCTTTGAAAATTGTGAGTCAGAAACTCAGCGAAATTGCACTGGAATTGCATTGGCATTTGAATGTAAGTGCTTATTCATAAGAAATAAAAGTGATGCATTTCTAAATGTTATGGCTGGTGTTCAAAAACATCACAGATACTAGAATACTACAGGTTTACCTTCTTAAAAAGTCTTCTGCTTAAGAAACAAAAACTGTTAGATTCTGTAACACATGGACACAATTTACCATTATAGTTAAATGTTCTTTAGGGCCATAAGGCTTCAGTTTATTAAATTATGCTGATAGTCATGGAGAAGTTGAATGGCTGCTAGTTAATATTACACTTGTTCCAGATCTGTCTAATATTCTGTTGGGCATAATACATGAATCTATTTTATACTGAATCAGACCACTGGTCTATCAAGGTCAGGACTGTCTATTCAGACAGGAAACAGCTCTACAGTGTCTCTCAAACTGTTTTTCACATCATCTACTACCTGGTTTAAAAAACCCCCAAAACCTAGAGATGCTGGGGATCGAACCTTGGACCTCCTAAATGCTAAACAGATGTTCTACCACTGATCCACAGCCCCTCCTCCTTGAATGATTCATTTAGGACCATGACCTAGGAGATGCTACATATTCCCTGATAAATGAGATGATTTAGTTCTTGAACTGGGCACAAGCAGCTGTAAGCCGCAGTGAGTGACCTGGCTCTGTAACACAAGTTTCCCAGTTGAGGGGGTGAGCATTGTAAATTCACTGGTCAATCATGTCTTTGTTGAAGTTTTCAGCATCTATATATGACTGTATATGATATATGACATGTCAAAATCTGCCCTTACTTCCAGGGAGCTCAGGGTAGCAAGCATTATTTTATCCTGTATGATCCTCACATAATCCTTTCAGGTAAGTTAAGATGAGAGATGATGACTGATCCAGAAAACCAGGGATTTATGGCCAAGTCTCCCAAGTTTCAAATCCAACACTGTCCATATATATGAAGGACATCCTCTTCTGATATGTGCTGGTTTAATCACAAAATCTGACCCTACCTTATTTTTCATCCCTGTGCAGCCAGGAGTAGAATTTTTTTACATGGCAGCTCTTGGCTTTAGAGCACTGTGACTGGCAAGAAGAGAAGATCCTTCTTTTATCTGTTTTTCAGAGTAACAGTGCAATCCTAAGGTTTGAAGGGTGTAACTCTATTTGGGAGTAGGCTATAAAGAAAACATTTTATTTCAATTTGTGTCTGACTGATTTTGTGGCTCACTTAGTCTGTTTTAATAATGCTTTATTTTCTGTTTTCATTTGAATGAGATGTTGGTTTTTTACTGTCTGATATGAGCTGCTTTGAGCATTGGAGACAGAAGCCTAAAATGTCTAAAATAAATATGGTCCAATGGTTCTGAACATATTATATGGTGTTTAAGGCCTGCTGGGCTTGTTTCTCTAAAAAGTAATGCAAATATATCTTGAGATAATATCTTTGGGCTATGCTTTTCTCTGGAGCCCTTAACAATAAGGAACAAACTATCAGAATGGAATAATGAAGATCAGGCTAAACAAACAAGGCTTCAGGTGACAGATTTGCTCCAAAATGCCCCTTTACATAACCTTCCAAATGGATAAGAACAGAGTATGTGTGGTCTTTTAACTTAGAGTCAAGGGATGCATAGATCATCAAAGCATTGGCCATTTATACACATGGCAACAAAATGTGCATTCCTTCAGCCATAATAATTTTAAACAATGGCTCATTTCTTTCGCTCTTCCCTGAATGTATATTTGTTACAATTGCCTGAGGGTGACAGGTTTTCAGGCCTTTCCCATATCACTTGAAAAGTAATAAAATTTTCTACCCTGGAGAAATGACTTACTGCTTAGTGTAAGAATCTTTTAGAACGGTATTTTACTAAGTATTTTTAAAGCACTGTTCTAAGCAAATCCATGTACATACTCTTCTACCTCAAAGCTTCCTTGAATTGTTCGTCTGATGGCAGTAAAAGGTAGTCCTGCTGGTAACGCATCAATTTCAGATGTCCCTCCAACCTTATTTTGAAAGAAACAGGAATTACATTATCCTGAGGCAGTTTATTGAACGACTCTTATAACTTGGACATTTCTCTAACATTTATCCACAATGCTTTATGTCAATACATGGAAACTTTCCCCAACATCCTTTTAAAGGATCTAAAATTGTCAATATTTCGCTAGTATGTTTTAAATTTGTTTTCTATATATTTTTATTCTATTGTAACCTGTCTTGTATCCTGTGAGAAATCAATGATTTAAAATTAATGAATAGCTTCCTCCTTGTCTTCGTTCTGTGTTTTATCTATACTAAAATTATCTGGTCCTTCGATGGGATTTCTCTTTGAAGTATCCAAAATGGACTCTTCCCTGTTTTGTCTTCTCATTGTCCAAAAACTGCAGCTGACTTTACCACCATCTTATGCAGCAAAATCTACCTGGTTTCTCCTCCACCTCAAGGATATAAGAAGGCATGAAAGATGGGGAGCAGCACTGTGGTGCATTTGTGAGCCTCCTGAAGTTCCCCTGGCTTTTCTCTGATCTTTCTCAAACCTGCTTTTTATGAAGTTTTGGGAAATATTGCGAAAATCCGGGGTGGCTGCAGCATGGGTGGGAAAGTTTGGATTTCCCTGGTCCTGCCCACATAGCAGCCATTTCCCTCATGGTAGTAATTTCCTCTCCCTATACAGAATGGTTTTCTTTCTTCAGTTAGCAATTTAATAGTGTTATAGTACCATACAGTTATACTAAAATATGCACCAGGCAGTGTTCCCTCTAAGCTGAGTCAGTGCGAGCTAGCTCACAGTTTTTAGCCTCCAGCTCACACATTTTTGACTCAGCTCAGGAAGGAGGGCTCCAGAGCAAACTAATTTATGCAGGAGCCAAACTGCCTGCTCACAACTTTAAGGGCAGCAGCTCACAAAGTAGAATTTTTGCTCACAGGACTCCACAGCTTAGAGGGAACATTGGCACCAGGTTGTCTGAATTCCCAGCTCTCTTTTCAAAAAAGTCCCTAGCTCATTTTTAGCAGAGATATGCTTTTTTCCATAAAGCTCAGTAATGAACTGGCAAAATCTCTTTTTATATATAAAAAAATGAAAGCGGAGAACACAGAGGGCATTTTTTAGTGTAACAGTGTATCACTATAACAGTATTAAGTCACTGGTTTTAAAAGAATGATCACAGAAACCTGCTGAGTGGAAGCCAGGGTTGCAAGGTCCGTCCACCCCCACCCCCCAGCAACTGGGGGTGGATGAGTTGTCAGCTCCAGGTTAGGAAACTCTTTGAGATCTGAGGATGGAGACTGGGTAGGACAGGGTCCTCAGTGGGGTACAATGCCATAGAGTCCACCCTCCAAAGCATCTATTTTCTCCAGGGGAAACTGATCTCTGTAATCTGAAAATGAGCTGTAATTCCAGGGGATTCCCCAGGGTCCACCTGGAGGCTGGCATCCCTAGCAGAAGCCCTGTTGCTGTTGCACTGTCTTACCAACTGCAGCAGCAGCAGGGAAACTACAGTCAGTCCTCATGTGGAGAAAAAACCCCCAGTGTTGCACTAAGGAACCTTGACAATTCCTTATTTCAGAGTTTGTACATGTCCTCACCAATGTCAGCAGGAAGCCGGAACTCATGAGACATTGTTCTCCCCAATGATCCCTGTGGCTGCTTGGACTTTCACAAACTGCAGATCCAAGCTATTGAATATATTACAGTACACATTGCAAGCCCAATCATATAAGAACATAAGAACATAAGAGAAGCCAATGTTGAATCAGGCCAATGGCCCATCTAGTCCAACACTCTGTCACACAGCGGCCAAAATATACCAGGTGCCATCAGGAGGTCCAGCAGTGGGGCCAGGGCACCAGAAGCCCTCCCACTGCTGCCCCCTCCAGCACCAAGAATAGAGTGCATCACCTGCCCCAGACTGAGAGTTCTCATTCTATACCCTGTGGCTAATAGCCACTGGTGGACTTCTGCTCCATATGTTTATCTAATTCCCTCTTGAAACTGTCCATGCTTGCAGCTGCCACGACCTCCTGTGGCAGTGAATTCCATATGTTAATCACTCTTTGGGTGAAGAAGTATTTCCTTTTATCTGTTCTAACCCGACTGCTCAGCAATTTCATAGAGTGCCCACGAGTTCTTGTATTGTGAGAAAGGGAGAAAAGTACTTCTTTCTCAACCTGCTCAATCCCATTCATAATCTTATAAACCTCGATCATGTCACCCCTCAGCCGTCGTTTCTCCAAGCTAAAGAGCCCCAAGCATTTTAACCTTTCTTCATAGGGAAGGTGTTCCAACCCTTTTATCATTCTAGTTGCCCTTCTCTGCACTTTTTCCAATGCTATAATATCCTTTTTGAGATGTGGTGACCAGAACTGTACACAGTATTCCAAATGAGGTCGCACCAATGATTTACACAGGGGCATGATGATACTGGCTGATTTGTTATCAATTCCCTTCCTAATAATCCCCAGCATAGCGTTGGCATTCTTTATTGCAGCTACACATTGTGTAGACATTTTCAGCGAGTTATCCACTACGACTCCAAGATCTCTCTCATGGTCAGTCTCTGCCAGATCAGACCCCATCAACGTGTATTTATATTTAGGATTTTTGGCTCCAATGTGCATCACTTTGCACTTGGCCACATTGAACCCCATTTGCCACGTTGATGCCCACTCACCCATCCTCAACAGATCCCTTTGGAGTGCCTCACAATCCTCCCTGGTTTTCACCACCCTGAACAACTTCGTGTCATCTGCAAATTTAGCCACATCACTGCTTATTCCCAATTCCAAATCATTAATAAACAAGTTAAAAAGCATGGGACCGAGTACTGATCCCTGTGGTACCCCACTGCTTACCACCCTCCACTGAGAAAGTTTCCCATTTATACTCACTCTCTGTTTCCTATTTATAAGCCAGTTTTTGATCCACAAGAGGACCTGTCCTTTTATCCCATGACTATTGAGCTTACTTAGGAGCCTTTGATGAGGAACTGTATCAAAAGCCTTCCGGAAGTCAAGGTAAATAATATCTATTGGGTCCCCCTTGTCCACATGTTTGTTCACTCCCTCAAAAAACACTAACAGGTTAGTGAGACAAGATCTTCCCTTACAGAACCCATGCTGAGTCATATGTGTCGCAGGCAGCCTCCTGAGAGGCATCAAATGTATACATGTCTTTCATATAGAATTCCTGACCATGCAGCAACCCGAAGAGTGGCTTTGGCTCATCTCAAAACTTTCTTGTTATCTGGTACAGCAAAAGGGGGAGTTCTTTGCAGGACAACTGTTGCCCTGCAAGGCACTTAATGTGCTCTTATGGACTATCAGACAAGTTATATGAACTTGGACTGTGCAAAGTTATGATTATGGACTATACAGCATGGTAACCCAATATGATGCCAGTTGAGAAGGTACAACTGAGAGAAGGATACCTTCCTTTTGCATTGCTGTTCCAGTGGATTCTTTAAGGTTACAGGTCTTCTAACCAGTTGTGAGATGGATCAACTCTCTGGCTTGCACCAAAGAAGCAAACGCCATGCCATGTCAAGGCATGAGGACAAGGGGCTCCAAACACCATTAGGAGCTCCCTCTAACACACGCAGGCAATCCCCTTCACCCTCCTCCACCAACCTGCAAAGCTGCACGTAACCAGAAGGCTCTTTACATGGTTGCTTGGCAAGTAATCACTCACTCATTAACAACCCGGCTAGGGCTATCAAGAGACAATAGCCCTAGCCTGATGACTCATATCCTCTACATCCAGGTGCCAGACCTCAGTCTAAGTTGCTAGTTCTCAATACTGACCACTTCCTAGCTCCCCTCCCCTTTTCCTTCCACCCAGTAGTATGTTTTCAGGGACGGACAAACAGGAGGTGTGACAAGGGGATGTGTCTAGTTCAACCAGCCCTCCCATGCCACCTTATAAAAGGTGATACCCGACCACATGCTCTCTCTCTCTATGACTCCTATCCAAGCCTTATCCCTCTTATGTCCAGCTTGCTATCCCAATACCCTTCCATCATCTTTGACTCTAGAACTGCAGCTAGAGTCCCCCGTGGTCCTGCCAGTTCAGGGCACGTTCCTTATTTCTAATTCTCTCCTCCCTTCTTCCATTGGAGCAACTCACCCAATGAGGACAGGTAACTATTGCCCAACCAACGAATATCTTGCTCATGCAAACCTGCTGATTATCTATCTTTATTTCCTAGACTTGAATAATTGTGTGTGTGACTGTGTATTGTGTGACTGTGTATTGTGTGTGAAGAAGACTACAGTAAAGACATCATTTTAACCTAATCTCAGCCTATGTGTCTATTACTAGTACCTCTGGAAGGGCGGGACCTCTGTATACACTGGTGTTCGCTTCCTAATTTGCCTCTTGCCAATTAATAATCATAAATTCTCCCATATTGATAAGAAATTAAGGCAATTTGGCTAACACAACCAGCCTTGAGAAGCTACAAGGTCCATGTAGGTTTGTTCACTTCCTGACCCACCCCCATGATCTGCATTTCTTGGTCTATCGCCTTGATGAGTTTCTCCAGACAGTGTATGGCATATAATGGTAGCACTCGAGCTGATGGCTGCAATCCCTGAACAGACCGAAGTGATAACAAAAAACTGTGCAGAAAATTGTGCTAATAAATTTTAAATATTGATCAAAAGGATTTCATACAAAAAAGTGTACAGTGTTTACATAACATATCAAATGTAGGTGAAGACGGTGATCTCCAGTTCCATAGAACCACTAGCATTCGTGATTTGTTGATTCAAGCAGACTTGAAATAGGATATCCCACCAGAAAATACACCTAGAGGACATTTCAAATGTTTCAGGTATGCAGCATGTCCTTTGAGTTGGGAGACACGCTGCATAGATTTTCCAGACATAGGCTATAGGAGGGAACTACCACATTACTCTTCAAGTTTTACCAAAAGAGTAATCTACCTTGTGGTCTGCCCTTGTGGGTTAAGGTATATCAGTGAGTCGATGAGAGCAATAAAGACCTGCATTTTGGAACACAAGTCCAAAATTAAGCATTGTCACACTGAAGCACCACTCATGGACCATTTTGCCTCAATGGGGCACAGATTTGATGGTTTTAAATTTGTAGTGTTGGAGGTCATTCAACCAACCAGTTATTGGAGAAAGGATATGTGTCAAGTTCTGTTGCAAAGAGAGGCATATTGGATTTTCAGACTTAATACTGTCCACCCTTTGGGTCTGAATGCATCCTTGGATTGGCTAGCTATATCTAAAAGTATATTTGTAGTGTATATACACTAGGTTGCTGTTTAGTATATTTGAAGATTATTTTGGGTACGACATAGGGAATAATAAGAGGTACATTAGTTGGCAACAGCCAGTAAGTTGCCACAGAACTGGTTTGATATTTGTAATGAGTCTGTATATTATTTCATTCATGAAACTCACCTGGTAAGGCAATTCAATCTTCATCCGCCCAAGGAAAGGCTTTTCTAGAAACTGTTTCTGTACTGCATATGGTGAGTTGTTACTATGTATTAAGTGTTATTTATTCTTTATACATATGCAGTAGATAGAAATGTTAATTGAGATGTCATAATTTTGTAGACAATCCTGAGAGATCCATGAGAGATCCATGAAACTGTTGATGATGAATCAGTTGAAATGAAATAGAGAGACACCACATGTAAGGTTATCATATCAGTTTTATTTTGATTTGTGTACTTACCTGATATTCCTTCACATTAATGTAAATGTGTTTTATACTCTTTTGTAAGGTTATACATTATTGTTCAGAAGAAGACTTGGGTTGAAACGGCAGAACATTCCAGAGATCACCGTCTTCACCTACATTTGATATGTTATGTAAACATGGTACACTTTTTTGTATGAAATCCTTTTGATCAATATTTAAAATTAATTAATATCTGGGATAGATCAGGCCTCATAGTAGCATTAGCCTCTGACTTTTACACATCATTTCTCCCATCTTGGTTGCTTGTATACTACTGCAGATTAATTGAAGGAATAACAATAGGCACTTCTATTTCTCGTGATAAAACCTGCAATGCTGTTACTGCTTTTGACAGAGACTGATATAGTTCATCCTTCCAGGAAATAATATTCTCCATCTTCTCAGACGTACACCCAGGGTTCTTTTTGTAGCAGGAACTCCTTTGCATATTAGGTGACACACCCCTAATGTAGCCAATCCTCCAAGAACTTACAGAGCTGTTCTTACAGGGGCTACTGTAAGCTCTTGGAGGATTGCCTACATTAGGGGTGTGCCTAATATGCAAAGGAGTTACTGCTACAAAAAGAGCTCTGTGTACACCCATGTCAATATTAACAGTACTATCCTCTCCATCCAATCTGGTGAGTACAGCACTATTTAGGGAGAAGGCAAGATTGATCTGAAACACCGGTATGCATGAAAGGTAGTTGCTAGGCTTCCAATCCCTTATTTCAAGTGCCTCAGGGCAGCACAGTTGGGCTTGCTATTTTGTAGACTCCTGATCAGATATAATTCTGTAAACGCAGTCTAACACCACCCTGAAGTTTGCGTCACACTTGCTGTCTTGACTCATGCTTGTTTATCTTTGAAATCATTATCAAATCTTTATGATGACTGTTTTATGATGGCTGACAACAAACTGATGCTACTACCAACAATGTGACCTGAGATGTTCTGTTAACATGCTTTATCTTGGGATGGTTAGAAAAGGAAAGCATTCAGGCAAACTACAAAACAACTCACAATACTGCATTACCTACTGTGCCAGAGGTTTGTGACCAGCAATTTTTCCCATCACCCATTTTGGCTCCCAATGCAATGAGTGCATTGTACGACTCTTTCCCTACAGGAGCTGCCAAACATGTACAGTACTGTGAGGCTGATGGTGGAGTGCAAAGCTGTCTACAAAACAGCAGTCCTGCACATTGGCCCTTTTGCAGCTCATTGTGATGATGTCCCATTACATAACAATCAAATGACATTCAAAATTAGAAAGTCCTCTGCAGTGCAGTACATTCTTATCCAGTGGAGTTCCATGGACTCTGATTGGCTGACAATCACTTGGATTTTCATGAGGCCAAAATCACAGGGATTGGTTCAGCAACCTAGAGGAAAGATGGGACTTTGAGGGGTGATTGATGCAGCTCCATTGAAGAGACCTGCTTAGGATTTCTCTCATTAACTGTCATTTGCCCCATTCAACTTAAAGGCATACATTTAAATTAAAAAAAACCCAAAACATTAACCCAATGCCATTAACTGTGGTACTTCCAGAATAGGCTATACTTTCTACACTGAACTTCCCACTGAGATAGTCATCCATAATGGCGGCATATGACCTTTTTTATGATGAAAGAAAAGAACCAAGTATATTATGAGGAATTCGGCGCCTTTGGCAAAGCTGCACCTTTTCATATTAGCTCATTGAGCCCAAGCTGCCTTTAGGCACAGTTCTCCGCAAGTGGTTATGCTTTATGGCAATAGCTTGGTAAAGGGCATTTGTGCTGCTTACTCATAAAAAAGATGGATATTTTTGGCTTTGCCAAGAACATTGGCACTCTTTTTTATTAGGGAAGCTAGAGAAACTCTGAGGAGACCAATAAACAGATGGGAGAAATTGGTTAAGCATCCACTTTAACTTTCACTCAGTCCTCCTATTTCCTTCTCTCCTCCTCCTCAGTCCTTGTGCTTTGTGTTTATGCTGGTACGATTTTTCAGAGCTTCTGAAAATGAATGCTTCCTGAAAGAAATATGTTTCCCTGGGGCCTCAGCAGCTTTCAGCCCTGCCTCTGTGAAGGTGAAGAGCTCTGTTTTCATTTAGTATTTATGAGATGGGGCATTCATATTACCCAGTGACCGGGGGCCTGTGTGCACTTAAGAACCTGCAAATGAGAACCAGCTCATTATTTTTTAATGTAAAGAGGATGATTGCATATTCCCCAGCAAAGCTGGCAATCAAAGATATTGGTCTGGCTGCAGAATGCACACCCAGCCCCTCACATTTAAGTAGCTGCTAGTAAGCTACAGCCAGTTTTTACACTTCAGCTTGCTTGGCCTTAAAAATAGCACTCTTTACTGAGTTTAACTTGAAAGAGTTTTGTTTTTAGTCGCTGAGCATGACTCACAGGAAACTTTATCTGGCCTTTCATATGGATTTGTATCCACAAGGCTTTTTTTTTTTTTTTTTTTGGCACATCCCTACTCTACTCACAGAACAGAGACACTGTGGTCACACATGAAGCTGCCTTATACTGAATCAGAACCTTGGTCCATCAGATCAATATTGTCTACTTAGACTGGCAGTGGCTCTGTAGGTCTTTCACCTCACCTACTATCTAATCCTTTAATTGGAGACATTGGGGATTGAACCTGGGACCTTCTGCATGCAAAGCAGGAGCTCTTCCACTGAGTCACAGCCCCTCCCAATTGGGCAACTAAATCTGACTGAAGGAAAAGAAATTTCAAAGGCAAGGGAGAAGAGGATGAGACTTAGTCCACCCACATGTCCTTTTAAAAACAGCAACTTCCTACTTCATATGCAACCTGAAGAGACTGTTCTGTCTTGCCATACTCATACATTTTCTTGGGGCAGTGCAAGTAGTGCAAATATTGTCTCCTAACTCAAGCACTAAAACCTTTTTGTTTTGATTTAGCCCCCCCCTTCAATCACAAAATCAAAACAATACATTTGGAACATATTATACAAAGTGAGCAATTTGTACATATTTTCTTTAATTCCATGTTCTACCCATTGAATTTATCTGTATGGACTTTTTAAAAAGCTTCCTCCCCTTATAATACTGGGGTTTCCCCAGCCCCCAGAATGTGAAAAAACAAAAGGAAATGAATGGAGAGCCATAGGAGATAACAGATAAGCGGACTGAATTTCCCTCAACTCCAACAAATGAAAAACTTGTGTCTATCATTCAAACCTTTTAGGGAGAAATCCTACACAGGTCTGCTCAGAACCCCTGCAGGCCATCCCATCCTCTTTCAGAGAGCTTTCTGATGAGGTTATATGTATGTATGTGACATCAACTTGCAACCAGCTTATGGTGACTCCAGCAAAGGGCTTTTAAAGACACGTGAGAAGCAGAGAAGCTTTCCTTTGCCTTCTGCAAAGTCTTCCTAGGTGGTCTACCATCCAAGTACTGACTCTGCTTAGCTTCCAATATCTGATGAGATCAGGCTACACCATGCCATCCCACATCCTTTTGATGAGATGACTTCTGGTTATGAACGCTGAGGCTGCCTTGAAACTAAATCAGATGAAATTCTTGTGGCCAGTTGCCCCTGTACGGATGTTGATTAATGATATTTTAATGGTATTATTGTATTTTTGTGACTTGTGGCATTTTGTTTGCTGCTTTGGATCTTTGGAGAAAGGCAAGATATAAATATTTTAATAATACATAAAGAATTCACCTGAGTCAGCTGAGCTACAGCTGGAGGACCTGATGGCTGCTTAATGCAGTGTCAGTGCTGTCTACTGTGGCCAGCAGCAGCTCTCAGGGGTTTCAAGCAGAGGTCTTCCTCATCAGCTACTACTCAATACCTCTTTTGAATAGGAGATGCCAGGGATTGAACCTGGGACTGTCTGTATGCAAAGCAGATGCTCCTTTACTGAACCATAGCCCCTCACCTATATATCTCTCTGTATCAGGGTAACTCTTGTGAGGTGGTCCAGTACCATAACCATGCCAGACAAAGCAGCATATCATGAGAAATGAATCCCCTTCTCACACTTATTGTTATAATGTAGTAGCTGTGCTGGGAAGTAGGGGTGATCCAACAGAGCGTGGAAGAATCTACCATGCTTTTATTAAGATATATACACTGGCTCAGTACGTAGTACATATCTGTATTGCATAGACTTTGACATCTCATGTCTTGATGGATTAGGCAGGCAACGCCCGCAATATATCTTTCCTGCTTCTTATGCTACGGATGCTGCAAACACTGTGTCTTCTTTTCTTCCGCTATACAGATAATCTTTTCTCTGGCAAAAGTGTCAACAGGTGTGATCATGTATAAAGGAAGATGTGAATGAAAAAGCGTTTCCTATTTCTGAAGGAAGCTGTAAAGATACAAAGAAGATATCAAGATACAGCAAACCATACCAGAGAGCAGAAAATGGATTTCTTTTTACCCCTTGGGTTCTGCATATAAATGCATTTATACTATTGTTCTTTCCTAGCCAGTTTAACTAGTTGTGCAAGGTATGCAGTTTTGTAAGAAACCAGAGTCAATGAATAAATAAACTCAAGTACTATACAGAATATGGTAATGTCAAGATGGTTCATGGATAAATCTGCCAACTCCAGGTTGGGAAATTCCTAGAGATTTGGAGGTAGAGCTTGGGGACAGTGGGGTCTAGGGAAGGGAAAGGCTTCAGTAGGGTATAATGCCACAGATTCCACCCTCCAGACAAAGCCATTTTCTCCAGGGAAACTAATCTCTGTAATCTGGAGATAGTTATAATTCTGGGAGATCTCGAGGCCCCATTTGGAGGTTGCCAGCCCTATGGGGCCTGGACAAGGGAAAACTAGAGAAGAAGAAAAAGAGTTGGTTTTTATACCCTGCTCTTCATTACCTGAAGGAGTCTCAGAGTAGCTTAGAATCGCCCTCCCTTCCTCTCCCCACAAAAGACACCCTGTGAGGTAGGTGGGGCTGAGATATCTCTGAGAGAACTGTGACTGACCCAAGGTCACCCAGCTGGCTTCATGTGGAGGAATGGGGAATCAAACCTGGTTCTCCAGGTTAGAGTCCCCACTCTTAACCACTATACCAAAGCACTACACCAAAACACTACGCTAAACAAGAGACAGCCTGCTTCCCCAGTTTCCCTGAAGTCATATGGCTGTTGTTTGCCCTGACATCTTAGCCTCACAACTCTCAGTGAATAGCTACCGTCATGCCTGTAAGTTTCACATCTTAGGCAGAACTGACAGGCTCACTTCTGCCTCTCACTGTCATGTCCCATCTCTTCCATCTGGCTAGGCATAATTTGACTCATCTGAGAGATGGCATATACCTAGCACAGTCCTTTTGCCTCTCTGAACTAAAAAAAAAAAGTTTAACTTTATTGGGAAAAAAGGAAAAGGAAAATTGCATAGGCCCAAAAGTATGGGAAAAGGGGAGGGGGGAAGAATTTCAAACACACATGAGCATGCAAAACAGAGTTTAGAATAACACAATAAGCCAACTCAACCTGACTAAACTGGTTCCCTAGCTCAATGGCTTACAGAAATGAAGACGGTAAAAAACTAGGCCACTATCCAAATACTTTCAGACTGCTGGTTTTACAAATTCTACTAAGTCTGTCTCTTGGTTACTGTCATTTTTGAACACAGCATTTTAAAGGTTTAGGTAGTACTGCTACTAGGACATGTACCAGCGGAAGGACTTCTGTTGCTATGACTGTTAATCAGAATAGCAGCAAACTAAGTCCCTGCAATGTGTGATTCTGGAGATCTGTATTTGCATCCCTAGATGTATAATTTAGTGGCAAAAGGCACCCACAGAAGGACTCAATAATAGATCAGGGCATTGTTCTGGAGAAGGTGAGTTTAACTTTTTCCTATGCCATTTCCCTCATAGGAACTGTCCCAGTACGGAAAAAGAACTGATAAACCACGCTTTGTTCCTTCACAATGGCTGAAGCAGCTGGGGCCATTTCTGATTAAGGAAATATATGGAAAAATGAATCTCCTATTCTCCAGGGATTTGGTGGAATGCCTCTTGCTCTCCAGGGCTCCTGCCGCTGCTCTGCAAGGAAAGGGGGTAGGATCAGCATTGTGCCAATGCTTTGACTTCTCTTCTGTCGCAAACCCAAATGTAACATCACTGCATCAGGGTGATGCTCTAGAATTCACCTGAAACTCAATGGTTTTACCATAGATTTTTGGATGAATCCTAGAATGTCACACTAATGTGATGATGCCACTTCTGGGTTCATGCTGAAAGTGATGTTGTGGTGTTGGTGTGGTGCTGATTGTTAGGAGGACTTCCATCCCCCCTGCATCTTCTGGGTATTGCCAGTGCTGGACTGAGCAATCCACGTTGCTCCTCAACATGGACCTGAAATGTTCATATAATTTTGCCCAAATAGGCATATATTTTGTATCTAAAATTCTTCTTCTTTTTTTTTTTTTGTAAAACTCTCTTAAAAAAGAGAGAATTTTATTCTTTTTATAAGAAACGGGAAGGGTAGACAGATGGAGAAAGAAAAAGATAGAGTGAAATTTTTCCTGTTAGTGAGGGTTAGTTTAGGTTAATAACCAATACCAATTTTGGCATCTATCATGGTTAGAAGATCTTCTTTTTAACTATTGCAAAGTCCAAAGTCACTCTGTTAATGCAGTTAGTAAAGTCCATTGGGGTTAGTAATTAAACAGCTCCTTCCAGATGTTACACGAACAGTCCTCAAAGTATCTTCTTTTTAAATCTCTTCCAGTTATGGATTGAGTCCATTTTAACTTTGAAGTCTTCCGTTCCATCACCACTTTCCCCTGGGCTTCTTCGCTTGTCCCAGTTTTGAATACTGCATCTTCCTCCCTGCTGGCGTGTCTCTTCAGAAGTTTCTGTATTTTAAAGATGAAATCCTTCTTTCTTTTCTCTTTTTCCTTAAACTTCTGGCCTTCAAGCTTCCTGGGCTCCATAAACTCTTCAGATGAAATTAGATCTCCAGTTTGTCGCTTGCTATGCTCAACATCCCCTTCTACTGGCAGAGTATTCTCTTTTATAAAAGCGGAATAGGCTTTGGGAGCCTCATCCACCTCTTCTTTTAATTTTATCGCTTCACTGCCAGTTAGGGGTGCCAAGACATTTGTCAAGGTAAATCTGAGATCTTCTTTCTCTTCTTCTTTAACGCCCTGGAAACCTAGAATCAGATTCGATTTCTGTTCGATCTCCATCATCTTTCTAGTTGTTTCCGATATCTGTTTCTGTCGACTGATGAGAACACTATCCATTTTAAACAAAGTTTTGTTGATTTTCTGCAATTGTTCCAGCAGGGGGCACAGCATCTCCTTTTCCTGTTGATTGACAGCAAGCTCTTGGGAGGGGCTGTCTGGACCGGAAGTCCCTCCTCTCTTCTCTTCCGGTGTCTGCAGGACTTTTTCCAGTATCGACATTTTGTTTTTTTGTTTACTTTTAAAAAGTTCGTGCCGCATCCCCCAGGAAGCTAAGATGATCACAGTCTTCCATGCAACCCCAACGGTACTTTCACCAACACTTTTTTTTTTTCTCTCAGCCCCCTTCGCGCTCCCTTTGTAGATCTTGCTTCTCAAAGGGGGTGGGAACTCCTCCCTCCTCCCAACGCTTATACGCATGCAGGGGGGCTCCGATTTACGCTTCAAAATAGATCTTCAACTCACGATTCGATGCTACTTCTTCTTTTTATTTTAAACCATAGCGCTGTCTTCACTCCTGGAAATCGGTGGCGCCGCTAAGTCCCATTACGGGCACGCCGCAGCGGGGCCGGTATCTAAAATTCTATCATCATTCATTAGCATCTACATGTGGTTAAAGAAATAATTAACAGAAAACAATGGAATTTTTTAATGCAATTGTAATTACAAGAAGAATTTAGGAAGGCAGTATGATGAGTAAGTAGTTAGTGTTAATTCAGGACACTGGATTTTACCTGTAAACTGTGAAATTCATCCATGGAAAAGGTATTTAGCATTAAGTCATATTTGCAGCACCCATACATAAAGAAATATAAGCTGTATTAATATCATGCTGAGTCCATGCGGGCTTAAATGACAGGAAGAATTAACTTGAAGAGGCCCCCTACTCTGACTCCGGACCTGATGTTGGAAATCTGATTTAGAAGCAAAGAGAGCATGGAAGCCCTGAGCATAAATTTACCCAATATAGAAGAAGCTTATAAGTGAGATGGATTTTTAAGCTTTGCACAGTAAAGGCATCCCTCTTTCACTTCTGAAACCACTCTTTTTTTCCATCTGGGATTTGGCTCATAAATGCAAGGATATTATTGTTGAGAACCTGTGTGGGAGAATGGAGACGTTGCTGCCATTTGGGAAAGAAGGAACTCAGGGCAAAGTAATCGGAACATTCCTTTGCTACTTTCAGCCTCTCACAACATCATTACAGGTGACCTTGGGTCGCTTTATACTCCTTACAAGTCCATAGCTGAGGCTGCAGAAAGCTTCGTCTGCAATGAGCCTTATGAAGGATGGCAGCAGAGTGAAAAATTAGAATAGTTTGCCAACTGCTTAGAGAAAATGTCCTCTCAAAAAACCACCAACAAACCCTTGGAACAATACACTTTCAGCTGACTCTTCAAGAGTCATCCCATTGGCAGCTAAGATTATATTATAAATTAAAAGAGAATTCCATTTCAGGGGGCTCAAGTGTAAATTTTGGGCATTGAAATGAAAGCCAGTTCTTTTCTTTACTAACTTAAAATGTATATTATTCATTTAGAAAATGTATACGCCACCTTTCTAGGCACATAGGATGGATTCAGACCTTTAGTAGGCAGGTATACTCTTCACATGGTTGACCAATGAGTACACTCTTCTCCTTTCACCACACATTTACTGTGAAATGTGAATCTGCCTCCCCATGTAGTGGTCTCTATGCTCCAGATTATTACAATCTCCCCTTTTTATGGCAAGAGGAAGAAAGAATCACTTGCAACATGCCTCCACTTGGTACATCCATCCCACACACTTTATATACATAATGTAAGAGAAGAATACATATCTACTTTTCCCCTAGATGAAAAGGATCGTCATGTAACATAGCAACCAAGTCCTTAAGAGGAGGTCGTGGGACTCATGCCTGACCAAAAGTCACTTTTCTAACTTTCAGGTCTTAGAAATGTAATTCAAAATGTGTAGGGAAGGCTGGTCACAGTTCCCAGTGGTGAAACAAAAATGCTTTGCTAATTTCCCAAGTTCTTTCCTCCAATGCATTATGCCCAGTCTTTAGGCCTCTTCACTGCAGTACTAGTGAAAACTCCAAACTGCCCAGACTTGGAGGACTGCAGAGAACAGGAATTACAAAGAAGTAAGCCTCTTAAGGGGCAAATCACATTATTCCAAGTTTCTTGGTACTTAAACTAAGGCTTGTCTTCAACAAGAGTGTGCTGTTTCTCTCTGGCCACTCTTCTGTTTCTAAATAACTAAAGCTTTTATGGATATGCTAACCCCATAATGAATGCTCAGTACCATAGTGCCCCACAAAATCCCAGAATAGTTTAAAAGTAATAATTAGCTATATGCAAGTTTCTTTAGCCCTCCCGCTTATGGTCCAAAACAGTGTCTCAATGTCTCCAGCCTAAGAAAAAGCACAGCAAGTTGCGACAGGAATGGGTAAGTCCAACACTGCCATCCTAAGCAGAGTTACACCCTTCTGAGTCAATTGAAGTCTATGGACCTAGAATACTTAGGATGACACTACAAAATTATCTCACATCATGTGAGCAAAGGGAGGTTTGTTTCTCACCAGGGCTGCCAAGAGTCACCAAGTACCCTCAAGTCAAGAACAGACTTCCTTATATCACCCAGACCCAACCCAACCCCCAAATTGCAAGAAAGTAAATCACATGACTTGCCTAACAACATGGGCCCCCAGGATAAGCAGGCTCCCTCTAGTCTTGTTCCTAGCTTAATGACCTGAGGGAACTACAAGGATGTGGATGTAACACCTTGGAAGTATTTGCATCTGAGTGAATTTGCCCCTCCTCTCCTGGGACACCAACCCCCACTTGCTTCATTGGAAAGGCAAACAGTCTGAAGGGGAGTGAGCTGCCTTTTCCACAGTTATGAAGAGGCCAAAGGAGATACAGGAAGAGGAAACAGAGAGCACCAGTGCTGGGCCCCCACTTGCTTCACTGGAAAAGCAAACAGTCTGAAGCTAGTGCTGTAAGGTCGTTGCCAGGAAGCCACTTCATATGGCATTATTAAACACTCTTAAATATGACTGCTTTGCTGGATTATGAAAAATGTGTGTCAGAGCAATGAACAGAGCTGTATTCCCAAGAGAAATGCCCTTATACTGGTCTATGGAATATGCATTGTGCCCAAGGGGAGCCTTGTGCCCAAGAAGCATGCAAAACCAGATGTGGACTGCTGAAGCTACAGAAGCCTCCTGCCCCTGCACCTCTACAGCCATTCAAGAGCCAGGATGCAGACCAGTAGCCCTGACTTCCATGCAGGCATGCAGCATCAGACCAGAGAAGGAAGCCATGCTCTGCTACAAGACAGATGTTCCCAAACAGACATCATAAAGGAATATCTTCTCCACCACACAGGCATCCCCCCCACCTTTGTGTGTTAATTGCACCTGGCAAGACCCACATTCCTCTCCAGCCTAAGACAAAAGGATGTGCCCAGTTACCAACAATAGCAGCAATCCAGCTTTCCTCTCACCCATCAAGATAATGCCACTGTCAAACATCTGGTCATTAATCCAAAGCACTAGACCTGCAACCTATTTGGTTCTCTTCCTTCTCTCCTTTGTCTACCCCCTTCCCCAAGAGGTGTCACTCCCTGCTGACAATTGCCCAACTATTAATCCCTTCATGCCCCATTCAGAGTTTAAGGGTTTTTTAAATATCTCCTGGGACCAGGTGACCACATGACCCTCTGTCTCAGATCACAGTTTCAGGTATATAAGGAGAGCCTTGTGCCTTCGCACTCTCTCTTGTTCTGGCCTCTCCTACTCCCACCCTATTTTGCCTCTCCTATCCCCACCCTATATTGAGAGCCAGTTTGGTGTAGTGGTTAAGTGCATGGACTCTAATCTGGGAGAACTGGGTTTGATTCCCCATTCCTTCACTTGCAGCTGCTGGATGACCTTAGGCAAGCCATAGTTCTGTAAGTGCTGTTCTCTCAAGGACAGTTCTGGAAAGAGCTCTCTTAGCCCTACCTATCTCACAGGGTGTCTGTTGTGGGGAAGGGAAAGGAGTTTGTAAGCTGCTCTGAGACTCCGAGTGAAGGGCAGGGTATAAATCCAATCTATTCTCTTCTTGTTGTTGTTGGTTCTATTCTTGGCCAGTTTGGAATCAGTCCACATGTGTTGCTGGTCAACTAACGATCTCTTTTCCTTTATTGTGTTAATGTTCACTGCATGATCCAAGCATCTTGCCAGACAGGTAAAGTATCACTTAACCAATGATATTTCCTGCTAATGCAAATATCTCTATACTTTCAAACCTGTATTTCTAGCTCTGTAGTGTATTTGTGAATGCTTGATTTATGTTTGTATGCTTGAAGAACCTTCAGTAAAGAAATCACTGCTTTAGCAATCCAGCCTCAGCATCTATTCCTAGGTCCTGGGAGCTCTAACTCCCATATACACAGGCCATGATCCTATAATTAATGCCTATTGCCACTTAATATTCATAATTCCCCATTTTTATTAATAATCAAGGCAATTTGGCTAACAAGGTTGCCAGCCTTCAGATGGGGGTTGGAGAATTCCTGGGATTACGACTACAACTGATCTCTAGATGACAGAGATCAGTTCCCCAGGAGAAAATTGTTGCTTTGGAAGGTGAATTTTATGACATTATGCCCCAAGCCTTGCCATTCCTAGGGTCACCTCATCAAAATCTCCAGGTGTTTCCCAAGCAGGAGTTGCCAACCCTGTCCTGGTATGAAGACAATGTCCAGGCTTGACATCCAGCCAACTAGAGACAGATGCTGGGAACACCTTAAGGCACGGAACTCAACTACCTGTGATGGGAACAGGGGCATAGCCATAAAATTTTGATTGGTGGGGCATGGGGAAATCTGGGGGGCACCCTAGCTGTGCCTGCTACTCCTTTTGCAGTAGCAGAAGCAGCAGCTCGAGCTCCACTGTGATATCTAGTCCTCTAGTCCTTTCGATTGGATAGATTCTGGGTTGCTTTTCTGTGTAAGCTGGGGGGGGGTGACCAACTTTCTCTGTTTTGCATTTTGCAATTTTATTTTATTTTATTGCATTTTAAAAACCTATTTATTTTATGGCCTGGAAAAAAGAAAATGAGACTGAAGCTTCCCTGACTGTGCCTGTGGTCATTTTGGAAACCCCACACGCATCTTACATTTCGGTTGAGGACAGCAACAGGGACAATATAACATCTGGCACTCTCATATACTTCCCCCTCCCTTGTAACCCATCCCCCCAGGGAGGCTGGGGAGCTGAATCCCCCCTCCTGCCATGTAGTATATATCATTTTTATCTACTTATCTTCTTTTAGTTGGTTTTAATCTTGATTTTAATTTATAGAATTTCTCTATATTACTTTGTTGTAAGCTGCCCTGATCCCTACTTCTGGGGAAGGGTGGCCTAGTAAATCTAATTTAATGAAATACATTAATTTTTAAAAAATATTTTAAAAAATTGTCTGAGGGGCAACACTCATCTGCTGGAGGCATGTCCCCCAAATGCTCCCCATGGCTACAGGCCTGGATGGGAAAACCCTTCCCCCCACTCTCCCCAGTGAAGCTGGCTCGGTTTGCAAGCAGGGTTGTCCTAAAGGATAGGTCTGTATCTTTTGAGTCCTATCCTTAAACACAAACCTAGTCCTAAAGTTTGTTTTTTGATTTTCTGATTCTACAAAAACCTTTATCAGGTCCTTATTACATTGTGTGTTTACCACCAATACATTTTTAATTATCGTTCTGTCTCTTAAACCTATTATTTTTGGTCTTTCCTTTATTCTGCTCACTTAATTTTCTTTTTTGTGTTATGCCTGTTTATGTTTCTTTTAACTGGCTTCCTTGACTATTTCATATTGTTTAAATATCTTCTGTGTACTCCAAGTATATTTATTGTCCTGCCTTTTCTTCTTCATCATCTTTTTTTTACCTCACACTTTATAGATGGTTAACCCGTTTGATTTCTGCACACCACGTTCAATATTATAGATGATTTGATGAGGATGTTAGTGTGGTATAGTGGTTAAAATCTTAGATAAGGGGTCTGATTCAAATACCCACTAAACAAAGAAGACCACTAAATAATCTAGGTCAGTCTTTCTCTCTCAGCATAACCTACCTCCCATGATAAACTGTCCTTTAAAACATGTAATGGAGAGAGGCAAAGAGGAGGTAAAGGAGATCACTGGAGCAGGAGAATTTAGAAGATGATGTGTCACTTCAAAGCCAAAAAATATATACTTCCCCATCCCTTGTAACCTTCCCCATCCCTTGGGAAAAAGAGGTAGGAGGCAGATGGAATTTGACATTAAATCTTGGCCATCTTTGTCTAGGAACAGCCAGTTGGGATTTTGTTGGGGCTGTATAGCAAATCAAGAGACCTTTTTGTTTTGAAAGGACATGTGATAATCTCATTCTCTAAAACTGCATTTACTTTTCCCAGCAACAGCAATATAGCAGGTCCTTTAATATATAGCTTCTGGCTGAGGAGAGGTCACAGAGGCTGTCTCACTAAGGCCCTAAACATCTTCTCAAAGACACAGGAAGAGAGGTGATATGCCACAACAACTGCAGTTTTACAGATATGAGTCTTTCCCCTTCACTTTGTTCCCAGCAATAATTTCACCTTCTTCCTTGATTTATAGGCAGTCCCTCCATGTTTCCCAAACAAAGAGCAGCAATTATGCCCTCTGATTAAAACAAAACCCTGTGCCAATCAAGATAAACATTTATCTCTTTTTGCCCATTGGGGCTTAAACTCACTCTTATTTCATATTGTAGGAATGTTTGTCTGTACTGTTGAAGGTCCAGAGAAGAAGGGAGATGGAAGTCCATGTGTGCAAATAGTCCTGGATGGACCTGTAAGTTAAGATAAGGACTGGATTACTGGAAAGGCTAGATTTAAAGCTAGTCTGTTGTCAGATGCAGATATGTTTCAATGCTGCCTGATTCTATGAATTATAGAATTACTTGAATTGTTTTCAGGCATATTACTTATTATTCTGTTTGGAGTTTTAGCCTCCTTGAACTTGAGATAAAGCAAGTTATTAAATACTTTCATAAATATTTTTTTTCAGATTTAGAGCTGAAATGTGCACTTGAGAGAACTTTATGTATATGGTGTTCCTATGCTTTCCAATATAAGTATCAGTTTCTTTTAACACAATAATGGGCATTACCAAAGTTTTGGTAGGATTTAGATGTGCACATTTGTGTAGCAGTGAATACATATTTATCTGTATTTCCAAAAAAACTATAGAGACAAAAGTGTTTCCAGAAAGACAATTAAAAGAAGTAAAACAAAAAGCTAAATTAGGTGAAGTGGTAAGCAAGAAAACCTATCACTACTCCCCCAAAGCACTAAGAGTATCTCCACAGCATTTGGGAAAAAAGCAATGTAGATTTCAGATGATGAAGACACTTAAATTATTGGAGATCAGAAGAAAAACAGAGAAAAACGTCTTGGTGAACTATGCTCAGTGAGGCTAAAATAAAGCTGTAAACTTTCATTGGGAGCACTGAAATGGTTAGTTTAATTTTTAGATACCACTTTGCCCTTTAGGATAGTTATTGAAACAAATCTGGATGCTTAAAGCACCATGGAAGACTTTTGCCTTTTCTGTCCCTACCACATGAATCTCTAATCATATGGCTGAAGATATTTGGAACAATCCTTTTTCCTGAAGTTACATATTGTTCCCTTTAAAATTTATTCTGCAATTGCTTGTTTTTATAAATGTTGTTCCCTCTTCTCTTATCACTTTTCTGTCTTTCATTAGAGATGTCCCTTTTTTCTTCTTTTGTTTTATAAACCAGTGGACTCCATGTAGAGACAACTTTTTGTTCATTACAAGTGTTACATTGTCACATATTTCAAGCATAGCTAAAAGGGTAAAAAAGATACATGCTTTTAAGGAAGGTGTAGTAACATTTTACTATTTATCTGGGACCCCTTTATATGTAACATCTGTAAAGGCACAGCTTTGTAGTGTTTTGGGGTGATGTGTGTTAAGCTGCCCCCCCTTAGTTTCCTTATTTTCACTACCACCAAAGGTTTTCGCCTTAGAATTCTTAGTTGGACCCAAACAAATGGATGGTTTAGTTGTATATGGTAGAGTGACAAAATAGTCAGTGCATGGGAGTGGCTCTGAGGTGAAAGGGGATCTTTTACCCTAAAACAAACAGTTGTTTTTCTAAAACATAGAGTTTATTTAGAAGTGTAACAGTGTCATGGTTTATGTATGGTTAATAAGCATAGTGGTTTCAGATAGGTACATAAGTGAGATGGTTTCAGATAGCTGTCCTATTCTTTTTGTTTCTCTAAAGTTCCTTAAATAAAGTTCCTAGTCACAAAGGCGTATTTTCCCAATTTCCACTTAGGCTAATAACTTCCACATAGAACACAGCTTTCTCTCACAGCACCTCTCTCAGTCTTTTATCTCCACATACACATGCTCCACTAACTGACTCTCACACAAAGCCTCTAGGAACAAACCAGTAAGCTCCACCCCCTAGGGTACAGCTACCATTCAATCATCCACTTGAATCACCCACAATCCCAGCTCCTTCTTACTCTACAGACCTACATTTTAAATCGTACCAACACACACACACACACATAAACCACACATTAAAACACAAATCAAATACACAGAATATTTACATAGTGAAAACATCACAAGTGTATTTTACCAACTAATCAGACACAGAAAGAAAGCCATGGATATTAACTAAACACCCTTTATTTTTATTTTTGAGGCTTCTGAACCCTTGGCTCCCACAGGCTTCCATTAAGAAAAAGTGAATGAAACATTACATGAAGAAAAGGTAGGAAGTTTGCTGTCAATGCAAAAACATTGTTCTTTATCCAGACAGTTTTGGAAAAACTTGCTTGCTTAGCACCTGAAAAATAATAACAAGGGAGAGAAAAAGACTGAATGGCTGTTTTGGACAGTTTTTAATAGAGCAGGTTCTTTTGCATCCATTTCACTGGCTGAAATTCATGCAGGTACAGTAGAAAGAGTAAAATGTTTCTTTTAGAACACTGTGGGTTGGATCAAGCCAGCCTTTTCTCTAATCTTCTCCATTTCCCCTTCTCACTACTATTGTCCCACATGACTCTTGTCCATGCAAGTCCCCAAACCTCTATCATACCCTTTTTGGGTGGTTATTGCTGAACAGCAGCCATCACATAAAAGCCAGAATTGTGCAGTGGTTAGAGTTTCAGGTTAGGATCAGGCTGACCCAAGTTTGACACTGTGCCTTAAAAGCTTGCTGGGTGACCCTGGGCCAACAAACACTCTCAGTCTAACCTACCTCACAGGCGTTATCACCAATGGACTGCCTCTTTGTTTGGAGAAATTACTTATGTAGTATGAGAGGTCAGAGGGATACAAGGGGCCACACATCAGTTTATATGAAGGTCCAGTACAGTGAGAAGACTCCAAATTTGAAGAGTAAATTAAATAGGTTTTATTAAAGAATTTCCCCAATTACAAGCACACTAAGCATTCAATAAGAGCAAGCGATACAGAACTAAGAAAGCAGAAGTGAATGATAGCAAATAGAGGGGTCATACTGCATAAGTAATACTACCTGTCCAGACGTGCAGAAGTCCTTGAAGAGAATAGTGCCAATGGCCAGCATTATGTGCTGGGGGAGGCAGAGAAAAAGAGAAAGGGTGTGTGTGTTCATGGACAGATATAGACCTTGGAAAACAAAACTGACTAATAGGAGGTCTTGAGGGGCTTGTCTCAGGTGAAGATAAAAGATTAACTGGGCCAATCATGGGTCCCAGGGGGTGCAGAATCAGGAGGAGCCAGACTTAGATGCGACCAATGAGGTTCCGGAGGGGCAGAGTCTGGATTAACAATAGCCTTGATGGGATTAAGCCAGGTGCTGGGTGGCTAGTTGAATGGGTTTTCTGACCACTAATGGTCCAGTCAAGGCAGTTTGAAAAGGTTCCCAACTATAGGCAAAAGGTGGGAGATGAGTCCCTGATTACTGTCAGGGAGGATTGCTACAGACTAAACAAAAGGGGAAGGGGGGCAGAAAAACAAACTCAACCCAAGACAATGCTAGAAACCAAGAGGGTTGAGCTAATTACTATTAAACAGTTCAAAATTTAATAAGGTGTACACAAGTTAAAATACATTTAAAATCCACATGTAAACAGGACTTTTACACATTTATACACATGATGGGACAATACATATGATACTAAAGACCAGATGCGTTTCGGCCATGAAAGGCCTTCTTCAGTGGTTACAAATACAATCTTATCTAGACACACATTCAATGATTGCTAACATTTGAATGTATGATTGTTTTAACTTGGTATCCTGAGAGATGGAGTAGGAAAGACAGGTTTGGAGACAAAGAATTCTCACATAGACATGGGTCCCACAAAAAGGTCTAGGTGAAGTTCTGGAGATAAAAGGGCTATTCACCAGGTGGCCTCTGAATAGCTTTAGAAATGAAGATACATTTACCTGGTGGAACTCATTGTTTCATATGCATACTTTTGCCTGGTGTGGGGAGAAAACTGGAGATTTGCTCTGAGGGCTGCCTTTATGCCACCTGAAAATGGAGAGCCTTTTCCAGAGCTATGGTTTGCTCTGTGTTTCAAAACCAGGGGTGTCTTAGTTGGTCTGAGTTTGTGGGTCTCTGGCTCAGGTTAGAAAGTGGGGTGCCCCTGTTGTTTGGGCTACCCTAGGATAAGGCAGCACCTCTGGGCTACAGTTGGGTGTTGTAAAGATAAAATGGAAAAGATGATGTAAGCTGATTATGGTTCACATTGTGATGAAAGGTGGGATATAAATGTAGTAAATAAATAGCAAAGCCGAATAAGGGGTACATAAAAGGCAGGTTGGTTGGTGGGTGGGAAGGAGAGAAGGAAGCAAGGAAATGTAAGGATATGGGGTCTGCAAGGAGGAGGAAATGGGGACATATTATGGGGAAAGGGCTACACGGAAAACTGAGGTACCACTCACAAGTCCTTGGGGAGTTCCCCTCTATGTAATTGGGCCAAGGTCAGTGGCCAGTAGAGTACTGTACAACCCAGCCATACTATTCCCAGGAAGAGGCTGCCAGGGAGATGGAAGAAGGGAAAGCTAAAGATGAAGGGTGGGTGGAAAGACACCTCCCCCCAATCTCACATTTAATTTACCCTTAAGAGTGTTATGTTTCCTAAGCTAAGTAACCTGGGTATAAGGTAAAGGAGAAGGCTGAGGTACAGAGTAGGGAAGAGTATGCAAGTGATTAGCTGAAAGGGAATTAAATGGAGAGCCATAATGGAACAGTCCGCCAACCAAAGCCACCCTCTAATGTGAGGGGGGAAAGTAGTAGATATGCTTTGGAAAGGGTCCAATTGGCATTACAAGCAGATTGTCCAAATCCACCTCTTGCTAAATTCAGTGCTTTCCGGTATAACCAATCAGATGATCTCCATGCTTATAGCTTTAATATATTGTAGTCATATGCATTGCCTTAGCAGACAGAGAAGTGTTTAAGCTCAAGCTGTTGTACAAATTGCTGTTTTCTTTTAGAGGGCACAATAATTTGCAGCCTTCAGCTTTTCTTTGAGTATCTCAGTAGGTTCAGAAATCATAAACAAACTTGAGAGCAAAGAGATTTTACTGTGGCTTCTTTTTCAAAAATAATTCACTGCACCAAGGGAAACCTCTAGCTCTCTGCATTTCAGTAAAGAGAAAAAAATATGATTAATTAAAATGTACACTTCTTTGCTTGGGTTCCAACAAAAAAAGCTCTTGTATTATGTATTCTACTTCAAAATAAAAGTTCAAAGGAAATTGTTTACTCCCTTTGGTTTATTTCTGGGGCAGCGGTGGCTCAGAGGTTAAGATGCTGGGTTGCAGACCAGAAGGTCAGTAGGTTGGCAGTTTGAGACCTGAATGCTGTGTGATGGAGTGAGCTCCTGTCTCTGGCCCCAGCTCCTGCCAACCTAGCAGTTCGAAAGCAAGGAATTGCAAATAGATAAAAAGGTACCACTTTGGTGGGAAGGTAACAGCGTTCCGTGCACCTCGGCATTTAGTCATGCCAGCCACATGACCATGGAAACATCTTCAGACAGCGCTGGCTCTTTGGCTCAGAAACAGAGATGAACACCGCCCCCTAGAATTGGATTCAGCTGGCTTTTGAGCAAAGGAACCTTTTTATGGTTTATTTAGCAACTCAGGCCTATAATTGCTACAAGGAATCATATATCTTTCACTGCTTTTTAAACTATTATCATTTAATGATTACTGGTACACAAACAGTGTTACTAATCTTGACAGACAGGCAACAAAATGGCAGTATAATCTTGACAGATGGCAGTATGAGTATTGGAGTCCTGCCTGGAAGTGAACAGAACAGTCAAACCAAATAGTCACTTGGTCATCTCCAAGAGGAAAGCTGCTGATGGTTCAGTGGTAGAAGATCCCTGAACAGAGGAGAATGTACAGGAGCATGCTCAGGAGATATGATTATGATGATCTAGGGTGGGACTGGACTGTAGTCCAAGCATCATCCTGCTTAGAAATGTGCAGAAAATGTGAGAGAGGTATGGCAGTTCATCATGCGCACAAAGATAATCACCTCTGCACATAGTTACACTGCCATGTGGATCTTTACTGCAAGCAGGGGTCTTTTCGCAGAAGAACAGCTGCAGGAGCTCATTAGCATATGGTATGCTAATGAGCTATTAGGCTATTAGCATATGCCACACCCCCTGGCATCACCGGAAGTGATGTCAGAAGGGGAAGCAAAAGGGGGGAAGCATCTTCAAAAGCCTCCCCTTCCCTTCCCCAGCTGGTCTGGGTGGGGGAGCTAAGAGAGAAGGGGTTTAAAGTTTAAACTCCTTCTCACTAGAGTTGGGCCACAGAAGGAGGAAAGAGGGAAGGAAAGAGAGAGAGTAGAGAGAAGGAAAGAAGGAAGGAAAGAAAGAGAGAAAGAAAGAGAGGGAAGAGGGAGGGAAACAGGGAAAGGAGGAAAAAGAGAAGAGAAGAGAAGAGAAGAGAAGAGAAGAGAAGAGAAGAGAAGAGAAGAGAAGAGAAGAGAAGAGAGAGAGAAAGAGAAGAGAGAGAGAGAGAGAGAGAGAGAGAGAGAGAGAGAGAGAGAGAAAGAAAGAAAGAAAGAAAGAAAGAAAGAAAGAAAGAAAGAAAGAAAGAAAGAAAGAAAGAAAGAAAGAAAGAAAGAAAGAAAGAAAGAAAGAAAGAGAAGAGAAGAATGAGGGAAAGAGGAAAAAGAAAGAAGGAAAGGAGGGAATGAAAGAAATTCAGTGGCAATTCAGCCCCATTATACCCTATGGGCCATTGAAGTCAATGGTGAAAACATAGGGTATATTCTGGGGGCTGGAGGGGAGGGGTTTGAGGGAGAGGCTCCAAGATCACAGGATAGCTGATGGAGCCTCTCCCCAAGATACCCACCAAATTTCAAGAACATTGGACCAGGGGGTCCAATTCTATGGGCCCCCAAACAGGTTGCCTCATTTCCTCCATTGTTCTCTATAGTGGGAAAAAAAGTTATTTTTTTCCCACTATAGAGAACAATGGAGGGAATATGGGCAACCTGTTTAGGGGCCCATAGAATTGGACCCCCTGGTCCAATGTTCTTGAAACTTGGTGGGTATCTTGGGGAGAGGCTCCATCAGCTGTCCTGTGAGTTTCGAGCTTCTCCCTCAAACCCCCTCCCCTCCAGCCCCTAGAACATACCCTATGTTTTCACCATTGACTTCAATGGCCCATAGGATATAATGGAGCTGAAATTGACATTCGGCTGCCTGAAAGACTCTCCCGTACGCCGGCTGGGGGCGGGGCTTGGCTCCTGAGCTCCCGGAGCTGCGCTCCGGTGGGCTCCCCCCGAAAAGACCCCTGACTGCAAGTGATAACCAGCATCCACTAATGGAGTGTTAAGTACCATGGGTTGAATCCTGCCAAAAATTTCCACTAACAGAAGAGAGGGGTGCATTTCACCAAATTCCCTCTCACCGCAGATCTCTGACATTCACCTCATGCTGTTTCTCATGGTCCTCCAGGAGCAGGATTTGGGGGTTCATTTTGGGATATACTGAGAGGTGGCAGAAGATGTCCGATTTTATTGACAGAAATCCTTTCCATTTGTGGAATTTTAATGCAGGATCCGAGCCATTATGTTTGTGGTGGTAGAGTTGGCATCATTATCATGCAGTCAATAACTCATTGAATGTTTACTGCATGCACACAACTGTTGACCACATAGATAGCATCCAGAACTTTTCCAGTAGAGGTCTACCAAATCCCAAGAGCAGAATGCAGCTCTCTAATTGAAGGAATTCAACATCATTCGCCTTATTTGTTCCTCTTGCTGATTTAATGAGAATTACTGCAAACTGATTTTCAGAAGCCACCAGGTTGCTTACAGCTCTCGGCTGTTTCTGAAATGTGTCAAGTCCACGCGACTGAACTTTCCTTAGCAAGCTTCCATTAGCAAAGCAGTTAGTGTTCACTGTCACATAGCGAGTCCAATTTATTTGTTTTGTTCAGAGCCTTGTGTTCAAAAAAACAAGTGACTGCATAAACAGTGAAATCAACAGCAGAATAATATCGCTCAAAGACCCAAACATTCAAAAGATTTAATAGTGTATTGCAATCAAGGACAATATTTCTGGATGGATATCCTTTCCCCATGCTGTGCTTTGGTAGTATATTGCTGTAAGTGATGGAATATGTGTGCTAAAATCCCTACAATTCCAAAAGTATAATTGTCAAATGGCACAGTGGGACCCTATGTTTACTTTTTCTCATTAGTTTGCATATACACTCAAGCTTCCAGCATAAAAATGTGGATGCTTTTCAACGCAACTACGCTTTTCAATTCGAGAGGCATCTGCTTTATTTTCACTGCTGCTTTGTGTTAATTCTAATGTGTCATAGCATTTAACATACATCGTATCTATGAATGAAGAAACGAAGCCAAATACTTTATTTCTTTTTTTTGTAAAGAAATTTTATTAACAGGATATTTTAACATGATCCATAATCAAAGACAGTTCTTAAGATATCCTTTCCCCCAACTTTTCCCCCTCCCCCCTGGCTTCCAACGATGTTCCGCCCCATTATCATTTCAGTCAACATTCTGTTACATTATGCCAAATGCTTTATTTCTTCATTCATATTAGACAAAGTGATACGAGTTATCTATAGCCTATCCATTTTCTAAGGAGCTCAAGACAGTGCAACACGTTGTCATATTTTATCTTTGTAAGGTATATCAGATTACAAGAGGGACAATCTAAAGACAGCCTGTCAATTTTAGAACTTAATGGGGATTTGAACTTGGGCTTCCCCTATATCAAGACTGACTGACATGCTGGCCTTTGAACCATCTGGCTCCCTGAAAGATTTTTGTACTCTGGACAAATCATTGTGCTATCCTCAGTGCACCTTCATGATCCATTGGAAGAGGCTCACTTACATAAGGTATTGTGGTAGAAGATAACTCTTATGTTTTGATGCAACATTCTCTTCTCCAGGACTTTTTTTGTAGAAAAAGCCCAGCAGGAACTCATTAGCATAATAGGCCACACCCAACAGTAGAAACTCATTAGCATATTAGGTCACACCCCCATGTTACCAGTAGTGTGATCATCCAGCCACACCTACCTTTTGCTTCTTATTCTGTTTGTTGTCAAAATGCAGGGTTTTTTTTGTAGCAGGAACTCCTTTGCATGGTAGGCCACACACCCCAAATGTAGCCAGTCCTAATGAGTTCCTGCTGGGCGTGGCCAACTCAGGAACCAGCCGGAACTCTGTTCCTGTGCGTTCCTGCCCAAAAATAGCCCTGCTCTTCTCTAGTTACTTAGAAGAAGAGATACATTCCTTTTTAATCTGATTTCACAGAAGGAAAGAAATGGCCACTGAAATCCTTATACCTCCTGAAGGTAGCATTTTGTATGCAAACATTAAGGCCACTCAGTTGGGTGCATGGACTTTCATGCCAACAGGAATGCATACTTTTGAATCTGCAGTTGGTTGCACTTGCCTCTCTGATATATGTGGGCATCAAAAAGCCCATCTTGGAAAACAGACTGAAATATAACTCAGAGTGCAATGTACCTCCTTTTACTGTACATATATTGTAATTTTTTATGAAGTAAAGGGCCTGTGCAAGGTAATAGTCTACCCAGCAATTTTAATACTGTAGCATTTGACATAGCTGCAACACTATATTATTAATGGCACCCTCAAGGGCAATCTTTTTAATTTAAAGGCTTTCTACATTGCAAATTCATCATGCTAACAGCAGGCAAAATGTGGAGTATTATCATTCACTTTTCTACTATGAAGGACAAATACTGATGTGTCACTTAGGCTTAAGGGTACCCTCCCCCCCATCCTGCATTACATGCATGCCAGTATCTTTTTCAGAATACACATAGCTTGGCCAGGGACCCAATTTGAAATCAAAAACAGTTACTTTTGCTATATGTGATATTAACCCATGCACACTGTATTTTAATTTTAACAGTTTTAAATAATCCTACAGGTATATAAGGACAGTGGTCCTTTTGCTTGCAGGATCCACCCTGCTTAGTTTTGAAGATCTGACAAGATCGGACTAGCCTGGGTCAGACATGTCATGGCTCTGAATATAGACAGATCCTCTATTAAGTTAAAATATACATGGCACATGTAATTTAATTAGATACAATACTGAATGAACTCAGAGTCAGTTAATGGAAGATCACAAAAGTACAAATTAGCAGGGCAATGTATAAAACTGAAATCCTAAACATGCTTAACTTAAAGAGAGTTCCACCAAGTTGAATTAAATGTATTTCTGAGTAACCATGTTTAGGCTGGATTTAGAGAATTAACATGGTTGAATTGTTACTGCCAATGGCCTGCCTTGTTGTTTGGGGAAATTAACTAGGCAGCAGGCAAGGCCAGAGGGGTACAAGGGACCTGTACACCTGTCTATACAAAGGTCCAGTACAGTAGGGAGACTCCAAATTTGAAGAGTAAATTAAATGCTTTTTAATAAAGTATTTCCCTAATTACAAGCACACTAAACATTCAAAAAGAGCAAGCAATACAGAACTAAGAAAGCAGAGGTGATTGATAGCAAATAGAGGGGTCAGTTACAGGGTGATACAACCTGTCCAGACATTCAGGGGTCCATGGAGATGAAATTATGGCCCAAACCAAAGGTTTAGGGGTGAACTGCCAGTTGGCATCAGGGGCATACATGCAAAATCTGAGGCCATGTGCTCTGACGGATATAGACATTTGAAAACAATGCAGACCGATGGAAGGCCTTGTGGGCTAGTCTGAGGTGAGAACAATAGATTTTCTAGACCAATAAGGAGTCCATGAAGGTGTGGTGCCAGGCAGAGCATAATTCAGGTGTGACCAATAAGCTTCAAGAGGGGCCAGGTCTAGATTAACAATAGCTATAATGGGATTAAACAGGTGCTGGATGGGTGGCTGGGAGTGTCCATTGTCGAACAATAGAGTGGCCTGGCATTTCCCTGGTGCCAGACAAAAGAGGTGATGTTTCTAAATGTGTGTCAGGATGAACCTGAATGGAAGACCATTCACTAGACATGGAGAGTTAATGTTTACCTTGATAGGTCCAGGGCTATTTTGGGGCAGGAACACACAGGAACAAAGTTCCGGCTGGCTTCAGAGTTGGCCATGCCCACTACAGCCCAAACCTCTGCATACGTGGCTACAGAGGGAAGGCCTGGAGAGCGACCCCCCCAGTGACTCCAAGGTGGGGGGCCGGGGGGCCTGGAAGGATCGGGGAGGCATTTAAATGCCTCCCTGTGCCTTCCCTGGCCTGTTCAAGGGCTGGCTTGCCCAGGCAAGCCACGGGAAGGCAGTTTAAACTGCCTTCCCTCCCCTCCAAGGGCCGGCTTGCCCGGGCTCTCTGCAGCTGTGGGGCACCCAGACAAGCCAAGGGAAGGCATAGGGTGTGGTCTAATATGCTAATGAGCTGCCCCATCAGGGTGTGGCCTAATATGCTAATGAGTTTCTGCTGTTGAGTGTGGCCTATTATGCTAATAAGTTCCTGCTGGGCTTTTTCTACAAAAAAAGCCCTGGATAAGTCTGGCATAGGTGTAAGAATGCAGCTATCTTAGACAAATATATGGAGACAGGAGTGAGAGGATTATCCCAAAGGTATTTCCTGACATACAAGTGAAACAGAAGTAGGGGTTAGAAACACACAACATACTTCATTCATGACAATAACACAGACCAGAGGCTCTTTGTCCCTGCCTGCCTGTACATTTGACAGACAAAAGACTAGTCATTTGGTCAGTGGCAAGGGCAGAGACTTGCCCTTTCTAGTCCTTTTTGGACTGAGCTGACCGGAGAGAATAATGTGCGGGGGGAGTTGCTTGCATGGAGGATGCTTGGCAGTGCAGCCAGCCTGGAGAGTCTTCACTTGGCCTGAGTTTTCTCAGCCAAGATGTTGTTTTCCCAGCTTCCCAGCAAAAGCCACTGTTTAAGCCAAGCCTGGCTTCATGAGGGCACTGCTTGTGGAGGTTCAGAGATTGTTTTGGGGGTGTCTCTCTCTCTCCCAGGAAAGACCACCCCAGACTCAGGGCCTAGGAGTTTGATTACAGAACTCTGGTGCTAATGTACTTCTGATTGACTTTGTTTTCCTTCTAAAAGAACACATATTCACAATATTTTATACTCCTCCCAAATGCAAAGAATCCAAGTTTCTGAGGTCAGTGTTGTTTGCTCAAGTCTGTTCTGAGGTTTTTGTCATAATCTATGCCATAACCTTTGTATAAAGGTTGTGACTGGCATTGTGTAAACACACAACTACTTTATTGCATGGGTGGGTGGTATATCACGTGTAGCACAGTCATCTGTATATAGCATAATTTGTTTCTGCCATGCATTCTTATCTGTTGGTAAAGTTTGGAAGGTTTCTTCCCTCATCCAAAACCATAGCAAACAATTATTCCTTTATGTTGTCGAAGGCTTTCATGGCCGGAGTTCATTAGTTGCTGTAGATTTTCTGGGTTGTGTGGCGAAACGTCAAGTCCTACAATGCCAAGACCACGGCCACACAACCCAGAAAATCTACAGCAACTAATTATTCCTTTCTTTCAAATTAATGAAAAATGAGGATGGAGTGGGGTGGGGTGGGGAGAATCACCTGTGAATTTTCTACTGTTTGTTTTTACATTCCAAAATAAGCTTTGGACTCAGCATCAAAGTGCAGAAGCTCTGAGGAAACAGACACCCCACAGTCTGAGCCTATGATATAGCTTAGTGCTTATTTGGGTTGCAGAGCAGATCCATCCCCACTTCTTTATTTAGGCTATACCAGCACTTGTCAGTTCAGTAAAGGGTATCATTTCACCTATTTGTATTTTCTTGCCTAAGTATGAAAGTATCTTTGTTTCTCAAGACAGAGCAACTGTTAACTTATTGAAAGTCTCCCACTCCTAAGTGTCAAGCATTTACTAAAAATATCATCCCTGACTCCTTTTTCACTAGTGAGATCACTTGATGATTCAGACTTGCCTCTTTATTTGGTTTGCTTCCTTCTGGCTTTGTCAGCAACGGATTGAGGGTTTTGCATCCCTATTACTGGCTATCCTGTCAGGAGACTTCCACTCATTTTTATCACCAGGCCATTGATTAGGATGGCCTACTTTCAGCAAGCAAAGTCCTTGCTTATCAAAGTGACCTCTTGGTTTTGTCTGGGTCATGAGGGCAACCTTTCCCATGGGAAGATGGGAAGGCTCCTCATTAACTTTTTATGCCGAAAGTAACATCAGCACTAATGAGTGACACCGAGGTAGTTGGCAGAAGACGGTGTTTATAGAGTGTTTAATACCGACTGTGCTGGCTTTGCACAGCCCATTCATTAAGCTAAAGGTTAATCTTCTCTTCAGTAAAAACGTTTTTAGAAGAACATTGCCCACACAAAAAAAATCCCCTTAGTAGCTTTTGCATTTTTAGTGAAGATCCTTAGGATGCATATTTTAAAACCAGTTGTAGACCAAACTATTCAAAAACCTCCTCCTTATAAATGTAAAACAGAGGAAAATCTAAAATTTGCTTAGTGTATTATAAATAGAATGGAAATAGATTTGCTTCAACAACTTCTCTTTGATAACAAATACTTGGTGAATATTTTGAACAGCAGCTAAATCCTTGCTGAATATGTGATGTCAGTATTTGACAAGCAACAATGGTATCTGGCTGTCTGACTTCAGAATTTGATAACTGATATTCAGAAGCAAGGTAAAGTTTCTCATTCAAAATCTGTTTTTTGTAATAAAAAAGTGAACAATGGAATTTGGAAATGGAACTACCATCACTATTAACATTAAAGCTTTCCCATGCATAATGAGTTAGATTCCATCCAAATTCAATGCATGAAAGCACACCTCCCCTCCCCTCTCCTGAAGCAGCTGAAAATGCCCCCTGAAATGCTGTTCCTAGGGTGGGGAATCAGGGATTCCCAGGAACAACATAAAGGGGAATGGGTTGCTGCAGGAAGGGGAAATTACAAACACCGCATATGCAGATACTTTCAATGGAATTTAACCCCACAGTTGTCAGATTAGTTTTAATATACCTTCAACAGAAAAAAATATATAAGATGTCACATGTTATAACAGATTCTGATAGGAAGAATTCTAGGTTTTCATTCAAAATGGATACAGAAGACTGCTAGAATGATAACTATTACCAAACCAACACTGACACATTATTAATTTGGGCTTTGTTTAATCTGTTGGGTGATATGTATGAATGGGATGTGGTGATGGGTGAATGGTTAAATTTATATTTTAAAAACTGAATGTTACATTTGCTCTCAGAACCTTGTATTTGGTTTCCTGATCAATGTTAATGAGATCATTTTGCTATGGTCTGCAACACTATACTTTCACAACAGTGAGAATATGAAGTAATACAGTTAATGCCTGTGAACCTTGGAGCAGTTTCTAGTGCTTTGTTCACTGTGCACATTATACTGTTTTATTGCATTTTTCTCTAATTTTGTACCCAGGTTTGTTACAGTGTTTGTTGTATGATTATAATGTTTTCTTGGATTATTATATTCTTTGTATTGCATTGTTCCCCAATTTTGTAATCTGGTTTTATTGCATTGTTGATGGTATTATTAGACTGCCCTTATTGCACTGCTTTTAATTGTGAAATAACCTTGAGTCTGAGCAAGAAAAGATGTAAATCAATCAATCAATAATAAGGAATGCATCTTGTTTGAGTATGGTTCCAACATCATTTTTCAGCCAATCTATTTATGCCCAGATTGTCAAGAAGGCAGAATTATCTGTCTCTTCTATAATAGCTTGTGTGTACATAGTCTGGGAAAGAAGCACAACCAAGGAAGCTGCTTAGATATCACAAAAAATCACATTTGGCTAAGTTTATGCTTAAAAAAAAATCTTTCTGGGAAATCAGCTGAGTCACGGCACTGGAGATGATATGCATTTTAAAGGGGCTTTTGGATTTGGGACATGAATGAGCAAAAATGTAATTTGATTCCCCCACCCCTCCTGTGTTTTGAGATAAATTTTCTTTTAGCTGATTAATCCCCTGTAAATAACAGTCATTGTATGGATAAGGTTGCATATTGAATCGGAGGACGTGATATGCATATTGAGCCCTAATGCAAACAACTCTTGCTTGGTGCCACTGTAAGCTGATTAGACTGGATTTGGTTTAACATTAAAAAAGATCTTACTTCAAATATTAGTTTCTAGGAAAAGGCAAATCTAAAATGTCATCAGTTAGCAAAGCAAGATTCTTCCTTAACTTTAGCAGAAGCAAAACCCCAGATCCTTTACAATAGAACTTCCATTAACCCAATGTTTATAGTCTGAATCACGTAGTTACTGAAGCTCTTTGTGAGTTCTCTCAGCCTATCTCAGTGATACTCATTCAGTGGCTGTGGAGAGCCACATGTGACTCTTCAACATGCCATCAGTGGCTCTTCTAGGGCTGCCAACTCTATGTTAGCAGATTCTTGGAAAGTTGGAGTACAGCCTGAGGAGAGTAGAGTTTGGGGTTGGATGGGAACTCAGATGGTGATTGCAGCCATGAAATTAAAAGACGCCTGCTCCTTGGGAGGAAAGCAATGGCAAACCTAGGCAGCATGATAAAAAGTAGAGACATTACCCTGCCAACAAAAGTCCACCTGGTCAAAGCAATAGTATTCCCAGTAGTGTATGGCAACGAGGGTTGGACTATAAGGAAGGCCGAGTGCCAAAGAATAGATTCTTTTGAATTATGGTGCTGGAGAAGATTCTTGAGAGTCCCTTGGACTGCAAGAAGATCAAATCAGTCAATCCCAAAAGCAGGGCTATTTTTGGCAGGAATGCACAGGAATGGAGTTCCAGCTGGCTCCTGAGTTGGCCACGCCCAGCAGAAACTCATTAGCATAATAGGCCACACTTAACAGCTGAAACTCATTAGGGCTGGCTACATTAGGGGTGTGTGGCCTAACATGCAAAGAAGTTACTGCTACAAAAAGAAGAAAAAAGCCCTGGGTTTTGAAAACAAACAAGGAAAACAGAATAAGAAGCAAAAGGTGAGTGTGGCTGGATGACCACACTTCTGGTAACATGGCCTAATATGCTCATGTGCTGTGAGGGGTGTGGCCTACTATGCTAATGAGTTTCTGCTGTTGGGTGTGGCCTATTATGCTAATGAGTTCCTGCTGGGCTTTTTCTACAAAAAAAGCCCTGCCTAAAAGAAATCAACCCTAACTGTTCCTTGGAAGGTCAGGTACTGAAGTTGAAGCTCAAATACTTTGACCATCAAATGAAAAGGGGGCACTCACTGGAGAAGACCCTGATGCTGGGAAAGATTGAAGGTCAAAGAAGAAGGGGACAGCAAAGGATGAGATGGTTAGACAGTATTATCGATGCAACAAACATGAAATTAAGCAAACTCCAGAGCATGACGGAAGACAGAAGGGCCTGGTGTGATGTGGTCCATGGGGTCGCAAAGAGTCGGACTTGACTGTGCAACTGAACAACAACAAATGGACCTCAGCAAGGTTTAATGCTGTAGAGTCCACCCTCCAAAGCAGCCATTTCTTTCAGTGGAACTGATCTCTGTCATCTGGAGATCAGCTGTAATTCTGGGAAATCTTCAGGCCATTAACCAGATTGGTGTACACATCGGGGCAATAACATGCAGAAGCGTCTCCCCTGTCCACACAGACTGAACACATGTATTTTGGGCACTTAAACACTTGGGACTGTATTGCCTAGGTATATGGAGTTGCAGATTTAGGTCACCATGAGGGAGCAGGGAAGAATACAAAATCATTGATGCAACAAGGTAAAACACTAATGAATGAGAAATAACAGAATAAAAGTATGATATGGTGAAACTGCAATAACAAAAAAACCCTTTCTCTAAATAGCTGCCTACCTAAGGAAATTGACCTATAAGAGCAAATAAAACATACAAGCCTGATCCAGCAAGAAGAGGGGGAACAGGAGGGTGTATCAGGGGTGGCAAAGAAGATGCATTGGGAATTGAAACTGACCAGGTGAAGGCAGAGGGCTCAGTGCCAAATCATCGAATCAGAGGTCTGGATTCCTGAAGAGGCAAGAAACCAACTGTGTGGCTGGGGTGACATGGTGTTTCCAAGCCAGCTACAAAAAAAATGGGGCTGAGAGATGACTTTTTATACCCTTTTGCGTGGGAAGAGGAGGGGAAGGTGTATCTTGGCATTGGAATGTAATCTTTGAGGGTATGCAAGCAGACCTTTGCATCTATTGTGGAGGGGAGTTTCCTGTTTGCATTTAGAGTGTCCAACAATGTTCCTGTGGGGAGATCTATGGGCTGAACATTTGCTGTGATTGGGGCAGGGTTGGAATATTTCTGTCCAACCATTTAGATAGCAAAGAGTTTGCTGGGATCTAGGGTTGCCATGTCCTCTTGTTGCTCCAGCAGGGGATTTGGGGGACATTCCAGGATGTCCCCAATGTGATGATGTCACCCAGAAGTGACATCATCATGCTGGGGACATCATGCAGGGTGCTCTGGTTTAAGGGCAAAAATGGCTCAAAACGATAGAATTTTGCCCTTAAACCAGAGCATCCCCACGCGACATCCCTGGTGTGATGACATCACTTCTGGATGATGTCATCATGTTGGGGAAGTCATGCAGGGATGTGGTTGTTTGGGAGTGGGGTTTCCCCCACCAGCCGGATGGCTGGTGGCAGGGAGAAGCCTCAAAATCTGGGGGAAACCCCACCCTGGTAAGCCTGTTGGGATCAGTCCATTGCTTATTATTTTGAAAATCTGGGTCATTGGTTATGATCACATTAGCTGAGAGGAAGCTCTGGGGTCCTTGGGGAAGTGGCCTTTGATTGAATCCCTCCCAAGATGGAATTCACATGGAATTCATTGCCACAGGAGGTGGCGGCAGCTACAAGCTTCAAGAGGGAATTAGATAAACATATGGAGCAGACATCCATCAGTGGCTATTAGCCACAAGGTATAGATAGAGACTCTGGGGCTCTGTATTCTTGGTGCTTGGGGGGAATCAACTGTGGGAGGGCTTCTAGTGTACTGGCCTCCTTGGTGGACCTCCTGATGGCACCTGGTCTTTTTGGCCACTGTGTGACACAGTGTTGGACTGGATGGGCCGTTGGCCTGATCCAACATTGACTTCTCCTATGTTCTTAAGATGGGCTTACACATATAACTGATAGAGGAATGGCTCCACATTCCTTTCCTCCTTCGCATGACTCATGATATTAATTTAATTCAGGCTTCTTCTATCTTTCTTGAGCCCACACTCAAGCATTTGTGTATGTAGCACTCCCGTATATCAATCCTTCTGTTTTTAAGGTCCATAGCCATTTTGCCAAATATCTTTGTAAACTATGTGGCATTCTGGTATTGTAATAATGGTAAACCCCTGGACTGACTTTTTAAAATATCCTGTCCCATTGCTGGACATTTTCTTCTGGAGCTGATATTTCTCTTGAATGCTTGTTATAATTCACTCCAGGAATTTCAGTGCCATAGTCTGAGCTAATCCATGTAGACCAAATATATATACATTCTTCAGACAAAGTCATAAACTATTTTTTTCCTGCATTAGTGAGATTCCTATATCTCAATGGATCTAAGAAATCGTGAAGCAGCTTTTTTACAGCCAAAAAAATAAGTAGCTAAAGGGGGGGGGTTAAAAGATCTCCTATAAACATCCCCTTCACCTTTTTTGATTCCTCCTTCAACTTTATCCTATGCTACGACTAGGAAAAACTGCTTATTTTCGGTAAAGCTCTTGATAATCATGCCCTGATAAAGAATGCTGTTAACAGTTCAATCCCTCCTGATTTCACTGCACAATTTTCTTTGGATAGTACATTCTGTCCATTCCCTAAGGGAAGAACAGATTTATTACACCAGCATATGTCCAGTTTGAAATCAGCTTTATGACCGTACGTGTCTTAAACTGGAGACTGGTGAAAGAGTTTCTGCACGGAATATGCACACAAGTGGGCCTCAAGTCACAGAGACAAAACACACCAAAATGAACTGTTATCCAGATCAGTCCTTGTCCTGTGCCCATCACATCAGAGCATCTCCTATGCATGTACAGTCAAAACACAAGATTGGATAAAATTGGAATTATTACCCGAACAAGATAGACTAAAAATGGGGAATCAGTAAGGGAAATCAAGCTGATAAGCAGTTGTATCACAAAAAACAAATAAAACCAGTCACTTTGCACAAAGCTAACATGTATTTGTGTTACTTTAAGCTCGACACCCAATTATTTTAAATCCAAGTTATATTCTTCCCTTTGAGCTACTCCGGAGCAAACTGACCAGGAGGGAAGGGATAGGTGAGGTGCTTCTCAGACTGGGAAGAGAAAGTACTCCGAATAGGGGGAAGGGATTCCCTAAACAGGATACAATAAGAAAGGGCCAACTGTAGCAGGACAAGTCATCTGCAAAGGGAACTGGAAGAGGTAAGAGAGGGTGAATGGGGAAAAGGACATGAAATGTTACACTTGGGAACAAAAGCAAAATGGGAGAGGAGAAATCATACTCTTCCGGTTGTGTTTATGGTGAAAGAAGATGGTGAGCTCCCATTAGAAATCATGGTCCTGTGGGACCTATCACAGTTCCTCAGGCCTACAAGACAGAGTTCTTCTGCCAGGCTTTCAGTTGAGGCAGGCAGGGACCCACCTGCTATTGGCCTCCCCTCCAGTGACCTCAGATCCAGACGGCCACCTGGGAACAAATTGCTTTGTGTTGAAATCTGTTGAGGTACTGGTCTTTTATTGAATACTGTTTTAGATAGATTTTTAGATATATTTTAACTATTTATTGTATTGTGAATTTTATGATGGAGCCCGCCCTGAGTCACATGTGGGGAGGGTGGGAGCCATCTGTAAGCCCAGGGAGCTCTTTTTATGCATATGAATTTACCTTGGTGCCTCTGGGGAAAATTTACTATTGGCCCAAATTGGGATCTTTCATGCCATTGGACCAGTGGGATACTTTTACCATGGATTCCTGGATATGGGTGATATCACTTCCAACTTTTCCCCAGAAGTGACATCACACCATTGCTGATGGCTGCCCCCCATGTTCCTCACATACCTCATTTCCATATGGTTGCCTGGCCAAGCTTGGCAAGTTTATCTGTAATTTCTCAGTGGGTAGTGAAAAGAGATTTGGGGGCTACATGAAGGCCTGTCTGTGCATCTGTATTTAGAAGCAGTTGTATATCAAAATAAGGCAACTATTAATTACTCCCAGGACTGAACACAACCATTGCAGCCAGCTGGCTAATGATCATTAGAAATCTGCATTTCTACAACACTTGCAACAACGTTTGCAAGACAAACTGAAGGAACAAGAAGGCTAATTTTTTTAATCCCAGCCAATTTGGCTTTTCTACAGTGAACAGAAACAAAGTATCAATAACATCATAAACTGAAGTGCTTCTCTTCAACAATACATAAATGGGGAGAGCAATATATATGTATTTCTGGAAGGGCTGCTAGACCTGCCAGAATTGCTGTTGGACAGTCAGAAATTTTGGAAAACTTTTCTTGGCATGAAGGTGAAATGAAGGGAAAAGCTTAAATTCTGCTTGTCAGGAAGTTGGTGAAAGCTCATAAGAAAAAGGAAAGGAAAGGAAGAGATCTTGTCAATGTTCATGAGGAAAATGTATCATATGTATGGAATTTAGCCTTTTTTAGTTGTTACACTTTTGGTGCTCCTACCTTACATACTGCGAAAGCATGCTTTGCACAATCTCTCAATATTAGTGACCACCATTTTGTGTGAATACACATGTATAATATTAGAGAGTGTGACAGTTTGTGTCATCATGAATAATCTTTGACATAAACTAGGGGGATAGAATTGTCAGCTTTCAGAGCCCCATTTTCTGTCACATTGTTATCCTGCCTTTTCTCTAAGGAGCTTAGCCTTCCAAGAAGGAGACTTCCTTCTCCATCTTATTCTCAGCCTTGAGAGGTAAATAATAACTCTCCCAAGGGACACTCAGCAAGTTTCCATAGCAGTCTAGGGATTACAGGCTTCCATGGTGGACTGTTCTAGTCCAACACCATAACCATCATATCATACTGTCTCTCTACAACAGTCTCTATGGAGCAAAAGTCACGGTTTGTCCCCTTCTGTTTCTGGGTGACAGAAGAAGTGTTGGGGTTGGGACCCTCTGATGACACTGCTAGAGCCCTCCTCAAGTGTCACTGCCAAGGGGCTCCTCCTTTTTCTCCCCCTTTTCCACCAGATAGCATGAGGCAGTAGTGTGCATAAGTATGTGAATGGTAGTAGGTAGCGACCACAATGTCTGGCAGAGGGGAGCCTGCTGTAACTGCTCTTCATACCTGCACCTGCCTGCCTAAACAGCAGTGGTAGATGGAACAACCTCCAGAGGGAAAGGAGTAGGTATGATAGTGGTAGCTGCTTTCAGCTGCCTACAGTGTTTGCAGGGGTGTGCAGGCAGGTGAGTGAATAAGTATAAATGAGTATAAAAAGTATAAATGCAGCAGATGTTGTTTCAGTCTTCCCCTCTGTTGGTCAGATAAAAGCAGGTGCAGTGACTGGCCACCTGCTCAAGCAGGCAGCAATCACTCCTAAGAGCAGCTGGTGCCCTGAGGAGAAGGGGAGCACACCACAGCCATCACTTCACCCTGCTCCAGTGGCAACAGTCTCCATCCTGCAGGTGCTTACTCACCTGTCTATGGGATACTGGCTGATACTAGCAGCAGTACCTTCTTGCTCCAGGTAGAAGACCAGGTTGAGTATGTGTGAATGGCTGCAAGTAGCAGTTACAGTACCTTGCTCTTTGCTGGCTCTGAGAGGGGAAACTATTGGCCTACAGGGAAATCACTAGAAGGATTTTCATTGTGTGCCCCCAAACCCAACAACCAGTCCTGAGAAAAGCTGTCATCATTATGTGTTTCACAGTTGACTTTTGATGCTGCTTCCTGAAGCTGAGGTTCTGAAAGAAAGTGATTTATCCACATTCATCTTTTGGCAATGCAGATTTAAGACAGGGAATTAGGTTTGCCAGGCATGGCCCAGAAACCAGGGCAGGGGGAGACCAGGGGGGACAGGGGGATGCACCATCAATGACATTGTGTCCTCTGAGAAAAAACGAAAAGAGATATTACACTTTTCTAGGAATTGCCAGAAACTCTATGGTAAAATCTATATTATTTGTTTATTATATTTGTTTATTTATTTGGTTTAATTTCTATCCCGCCCTTCCCACAAGCAGGCTCAGGACAGGTTACAACATTAATATAAAACAATAAAATCAAGATTAAAACTATAAACTTAACCCTTAAACGATGGCGATCAAACTACATCACAACAATTACAATGGTGTCCTGGTGCTTGACAATTAAAGGCAGAAAGGGCTAGATCCCATAAGGGATTCCAGAGTATAAGTAACCTATCTTGGGTAAACCAAGGCAGTTATCATTCTGTGTCCTCAAAAACTGAAGACCATAGTACAGATGGTAACAGAATGGTAACAGGTAACAGGAAGGGCCCCATGATATTTGACATCTGCTACCTCACCCAAAAGCCTGCTGGAAGAGCTGTAACTTTTGGATCAGCCTCAAGGGCAGCCCAGCATAGAGCAAGTAATCAAGTCTAGAGATGACCATTGTGTGGATTACTGTGGTTAGGTCAGGGCGAGACAGGTACAGGGCAAGTTCCCAGTCTGGCAATATTTGTGGCCTGGGCCTTCATTGACAAGGAGGTATCCAGGAGGTATCCTGAGTATCTGTGCTGGTATTAGACACACATGGGTCAAGAGCTGGGAGATGGCATCCTAAACCTGAGTCGTCCCCCCAACCAGAGAACCTCCATCTTTGATGGATTCAACCTCAGCCTACTCTGCTTTAGCCAGCTCACCAGTGCCTCCAAACCCTTGACTAGGTTTTCTGGGGCAGTGTTCAGCCGGCCATCCATCAACAGATATAGGTGGGTGTCATCAGCATACTGGTGACAGCCCAGTCTGAAACTCTGTGCCAGCTGGGTGAGAGGGTGCATGTAGATGTTGAACAACATTGGGAAGAGGATAGCCCCCTGAAATACCCCACATATCATGCGGTGTTAAGAGGACGCCCTCTCACCCAGCACCACCCTGTCCCCGACCATGGAGAAATGAGGCAGCCCACTTCAGGGCTGTCCCATGTACTCCAACGTCAGAAAGATGTTGAACCAGCAGATTGTGATCTACTGTGTCAAATACTGCTGTCAGGTTGAGCAATAACAGCAGCGCCAACCCACCTCAATCCAACTGCCTACAGAAATTGTTCGCAAGAGTGACCAGCACAGTTGCCATCCTATGACCAGGGTGGAAGCCAGACTGGAAGAGGTCTAATGCTGATGTGTCCTCCAGGAAACTATGAAATTGCTCAGCAGCCGCTCTCTCAACTACCTTGCACAGAAACAAGAGATTCAAAACCGGGCAATAGTTGGCTGAATCAGAAGGATCTAGCAAAGATTTCTGCAGGAGTGGTATTACCATTGCCTCTGGATAGACCCCTGAACTTAAGGACAGGTTGATAATGCCCATCAAGAGGGCCTTGCATGCCCACACTACTAGCTTGTACCAGCCATGAGGGACATGGGTCTAAGAGGCAAGTGGTTGACTTTGCAGCCTTCCGGATCCTGTTGATATCATGTCAGAGAGACTGCTGAAGTTGTCAAACATTGAATGCAGAGGTAGTCAAGGGGCTTCTGGTTCACATACTGTATCAAAGTTGGCAGGCAGTTCACAGCAGAGCACCAAGACTTTCTCTGCAAAAAACCGTCATAAATGCCTCATAGCTGATATCCGAATTACTAATCTTTTTGTTTCTCTCAATGAGAGAGGATAATGTCCTAATTACCTTAAACAATTGTGCTGGGTGAGAGCTAGTGAATGTGATGGAGGCTGCATAGAATTCTCTCTTAGCAGCCTTCACCGCCATCTCATAGGATTTCATAAACATCCTATATGATGCTCTTGAGCAATGCTCCCTCTAAGCTGTGGAGTCTTGTGAGCAAAAATTTTAGTTTGTGAGCTACTGACATTAAAGTTGTGAGGGAGTGATTTGGCTACTGCATAAATTAGGCCAAGTTCAGACTGGCAGTTTGCCCCGAGAGAGGTGCATTTCAGCAATGTTTCACAAGTGGATTAAAGGGAGTGTTCACACAGGCACATCTGTCTGGCGTTCCCCAGCCGTACTCAACCCATCTTGTAACGCTTTGTTCCTGAGTTAAAAAGCTCCCTGTTAAAAGTGGTATCAAACCCCGGAAAGTATGTCTATCCCACGTATATCCCGCACCAACACAGTGTGAATGCTAAAATCTGTGTTTTTGCTTGTGTGCATGTGCACATATGCACTCATGTGCATAAGCGCATATCTCCAGATTAGTGAAACAGAAAGCTGTGCCTTACAGTTCTGCCTTCAGGCCAACAGTGTGAATGCTCCCTCATGCCTCCTCCCCGGTATGCTCCCACATCAGTCAGCTCAGTGTGACCGGGAAAACCCAGAACAGTTTGTTCTGGGGCTTTTTTACCACGACTCCCTCCCGCTTCAAACTGCCAGTCTGAACTCAGCCTTAGTTTCCTCTGGAGCTATCCTTCCTGAGGTAAGACAAAAAAGTGTGATCCAGAGGCTAAGAAACTGTGAGCCAGCTCACACTAACTCAGCTTAGAGGGAACACTGCTCTTGAAGCTTTGTTGCGAGACCATCGTCACACTCACTCAAGTCATCTTCGTTCCGACTTCATCCCTCTGAGCTCTGTAATATACCATAGAGACAGCTTTGGCAAGAATGAAGAGAAAATTAGGGAGCAATTTCATCAATGACTTCAGTGAGACAGGGGTTCCATTCCCTTATTCACTCATTCAATGAATCACCTGGGGGCATCAGATCCTGCAGAGCATTCTGAAACCCAGTTGGGTCCATTACTCTCTGTGGGAGAGCATAACTCTGCTTGTCACCTAGACAGAGGGAGCAGGGATGCTCAGTCGAGCCTTCAAGACATAATAATAACCACATTAGTAGCTACCAGATCAATATCAATCCCATATCGAAGATTAAATCCAGCATGTGGCCTGTTTGATGTGTGGGATCTGATACAACCTGGGAGTGGCCCAGTGCTGCCATGGAAGACACTAGGTCTGCTGCCTGTGAGGAGGCAGCAGCAGTGGCATGGACGGTGAAGCCCCCAAGAACTATCATTCTGGAGAACTCCAAGGCTCAGCCTGCTACAGCCTCCAGCAGGTGCAGCAGGCTCTCTGCTGGTGCACTAGGTGAATGAATACACCAAGCATATTCCCAAATTCTCCTCAGTGTCCCAAATAAGACCAACACATTCAGTGCTGGAAAGCTTTGGGACAGGGATTGTCCTGAAAGAGAAAGCCTATCGAATGAGGAGTACCACTGCACCACCACCCCCGGCCCTTTGTCCAGGATTGGTGAAGGACTGAGAAACCTAGATGAGCAAGTTGCTTATGGGTGACTATTTTGTCCTCCTTTGCCCAGGTCTCTGTCATGCATACCAGGTCCATTGCTTGCTCTGCAAAATAACTCTGCAGGGTTGCAGTCTTATTGTTAATGGACCTGGTGTTGCATGACACCAGTGTTGGAGAAGGGCATAAAGTCCTAGTCCCCTCACCCCCTCACCAATGAAAGGTGGGAGGAGACTGAGCATAGCCATATCTCTGCCTCCTTTCTTTATAAAACCTTCTCCCACTGCCATACCTCCCTCTGCCCCTGATCACCAGATATAGAGTTCTGGGGTTTCCATGGAAGTGCCATCATGCCATTATCCACTGGTGATTTTTAAAGATTATTTTTTCTCCTGATAGCCATAGCAGCAGGAAACAGACTGTTTGGATCCTTTCCAAGCTGGTTTCATGCCTGGCTATTGTACTGAAACAGTCTTGTTCGTGTTGTAGATGACCTGTGCCTGGAGATGGATGGGGAAATGCAATAATATTGACTCTCCTGGATTCTCCTCCTGTCAGCTTTCAATACAGTCAATCATGGTATCCTTTTGGATCACTTATTCTGCAATCGTTTCAGTCCTACCTGGATAGTAACTGCTGTTGGTGGTGGAGAACTGCTGCTCAGTTCCCGGGCTTTTGTCCCTTCCCCAATGTTCCATCTTGTCCTCCAGACTGTTTAACATGAACATGAAACTGCTTGGAAAGATCATCTGGAAATCTGGGCTGGGTAGTCACCAATATGTGAATAATACTCAGGGCTGATAAACTGAAATTTACTCCTTACAAAGCACAGACTGTATTAGTGGGGTGAAGGATTAGCCCAGGAATTGAGGGGTCTCTTGTTGTGGATGGGATTACAATCACCCTAAAGGAGCAAGTTTGTAGCTTAGAGGTGCTGCTGGACCTGGACCTGATGTTGGATAAGCAATGACAGCAGGGGTCAGAGCTGCTTTTCACCAACTTTGGCTGATAATGCAGCTGTGGCCTTTCCTGTGCAAAAAAAGATCTTGCAATTGTCGTACATGCCCTGGTTACATCTAGATTTGACTACTGCAATATACTGTACATGTGACTACCTTTGAACACTGTTCAGAAGCTACAGCTGGTACATAATGCTGCATCTAAAATGCTGACTGGAATTTTGTTCCACTTATACTGGCTCCCAGGCCCAATTCAAGATGTTGGTGTTGGCCTTAAAGTCCAATAAAGCTTGGGACCAACACACTTTAAGGACTGCCTACTGTACATGAACCTACCCAGCCACTGTGGTCATCCTCTCAGCCATTTTTTGGGTGCCCTTGCTGCCTGAGGCTAGTTGAGTGGTGATCTAAGAAAGGGGTCTTCTTGGTTGTGGCACCAAAACTATGGAATTTCCTCCCCAGGGAGATTTGATTGTTCCCCTCAATCATTGTCTTTTGTCCTTGGGTGAAGATTTATAGGTTGCATTTTGCATTCTCTCACTGGCCCTCCTTCCTATGTATGTATTTAATTGTTTCTATAGTATGTATTTTTAAAAGCTTGTTTTAATGACGTTGATTGTTTCCACGCACCTAAATTGGGTGGAAAGGTGGTATAAAATGTTTTAAAGAAATAAAATCAATCAATAATAAATAACTACATTTGAACATAAAGAGTACCTCCAATTTTAATCCAGGAAAATAAAGAATTTGGGAAGGGTTGCTTTAAAAGGTAGCTAATTGCATTTTCTCATACATATTGTATTGCTAACATGGATTAAAATCCAATTGTCATATCACTTGACTTTAACTGCAGCATTTACTTTCAATAAAATATTTTAACATTAGGTCATAAAAAATCATTTGGATGCTTACATGGACTTTGCACAAAATTGCACCCTGAACTTGGGTTCTCAATCTCAGTGGCTTTCCCACCCTCTGTTTCTGAAACGTTCTTTGTATGTATCTTGGCAATCCATGTCCTAGCACTTCTCTCACAGCTTTTGAAATTGTCACATGCCCATATTAACCAGTATGTCACAAGAGGTTCTCTTGAAGCCTTAAAATCCTTTCATCTTCTGTCTGCACTCTTGTTACATCTACATAATTAAAGATGCTGAAACCTTCAAAGATGGACATGGTATTAACCAGACAGATTGCAAAGTCTGCTCATATATATGTCACTGGCATGATACTTAAGAAAAGGTCTGCCAAGATGCATTAAAAATTGATTCTCCCTTGTCATAGTCAACAAAATAATTGTACATCACAGAAACCCTCCTGAGTCCCTAGGAAGAACTGGCTATATTGTGGTGGTGCTTCATTCCATTTTTAATTAAATTGGTTGGGAAAGTTTGCCGAAAAATACTCAGGTGAATGAGAGACTTGAAAACTTCATGTTTTTAAATTCACATGCTGTACAATGAGAAATAACTTGTGTAGTCAAGTGGGAAAAATACAGATTCACATCAACAAAATTACATGATTTCAGCTCAGGAAAGGAATCTCGGATCCTTTTTTGAGTTACAAACAAGGCAGTTCCTCTGTATGAAATGGCCACAAAATATTGTGATCAGCTCTGCTTTTTCCTGGTGTGAGTGGCAAATTGATTGGGAGTAGGTTTAGGGATGAGAGGAAAGGTGGCATGGTGTAGCCGGATCTTGTCTGATCTTAGAACCTAAGCAGGGTCAATACTTGGAAGAGAGACTACCAAGAAAGACTCTGCAGAGGAAGGCAAAGGCAGCCTGCCTCTGCTTCTCATTTGCCTTGAAAGCCCCTTGCAGGGGTTGGGTTGGGTGTGGACAGAACTTTACCTGTGCGTGCACACACACACACATACACGGGGGGGGGAGAGATTTAGGGATCAGACAAGAGAAGTTCTGTATTGTAATGTAAGACATAATGCAATCAGACCTGACCACATGCAAGACAAGGAAGCCATGCAGTCAGGAAAAAATGTCTGAGCTTCACTCACCTGAACAAAGGACTCAGCAGGTCCTAGCCTGCTCCAATCAGAGGGTGGAGCAGGGTGTGCTGGAACTGGTTTCCACACGCTGGGAAACCCCCATAGTCACCCTAGTAAAGCCGAACGGTGACGTACACATTTGTGCAGACTACAAATGCACATTAAATAAAGCCCTCCAGGACCACACCTACCCAGTACCCGTGGTCGGCCATGTTTTGGTGGCACTGGTGGGGGCCTGGGTCTTTGGCAAACTAGACCTCACCCAGGCATATCAGCAGCTACCAGTGGATGCCACCACCACTGAAGCCCAAACGATAGCCACTCATAAAGGAGCTTTTAAAGTCTACCGGCTCCAGTTCAGGGTGTCCATCTAGCTGGGGATTTTCCAGTCCTTCATGGACTCCCTCCTGAAAGGGATCCCCAGGGTCCAACCGTTCCTGGACGATGTGATCATTGCGGCTCCAGACTTGTTCTCCTTCGCAAACCAGCTCTGGGCAGTGCTGCGGAGATTTGACTCAGCAGGGCTCAAGGTGAAGAGGGAAAAATGCCTCCTGGGAGTGCCATGCATAGAATTTTTGGGCTTTGCGGTCGACGCACGTGGCCTCCATCCCACAGAGGACAAAGTCAAGACAATCACCCAAGCCCCCCCTCCTTTGTCCAAGCAGGAGCTGCAGGCCTTCTTAGGCCTACTGAACTTTTATCATTCCTTTCTTCCACTCAAGGGGCAGTGGCTGAGCTGCTCCACCGCCTGCTTGACAAGAAGGCTCCTTGGGTCTGGGGGCCGACACATGCTGCCGCTTTCCAAGCAGTCAAGGACTTGTTAACCTCCAACATGGTGCTTTCGCATTTTGATGAACAGCTTCCAATGGTGCTGGCATGTGACGCCTCACCATATGGGGTTGGGGAGGTTCTGGGCCACCAGCTGCCGGACAGCCGTGAGGTCCCAGTGGCTTATTATTCCAGGAAACTACTCACAAATCGACAAGGAGGCACTTGCTATAGTGGCTGGGGTGAAAAAGTTTCACCATTACCTCTATGGCCGGCCTTTCACGATCCTGACCGATCATAAGCCTCTTTTCAATCTCCTGGCCCTGGACTGCCAGACCCCCCAAATGACACCTCCATGGGTCATCCGGTGGTCAGTGTTTTTGTCTGGATACTCTTACTCCCTCATCCACTGGCCCGGCAAGGCAATGGGTCATGCGGATGCCCTGAGCCACCTTCCACTACCTGCCACGGACCCCGACCCAACCCCGGCCTACCAAGTTGCGCTCCTGTAGGCGCTCCCATGTTGTGCTCCTGTAGGTGCTCCCAGACCAGCTGGTGCACGTCAAGGAGGTGGCACGCCTCACCACTAAAGACAAGGTCCTCTGCTGTGTTCTCGACTGGGTGGTAAGGGGGTGGCCCACAGGCCAGGTAGGCCCTGACTTCACAGCTTTCACCTCCAGGAAGGAAGAGTTGTCCACCCATAAAGGTTGCATGATGTGGGGGAGCCGGGTGGTAATTCCTGCACCACTGAGGGAAAGAGTCCTCACCGCCCTCCATGAGGCACATGCTGGGGTGGTACGAATGAAAGCCCTGGCCAGGAGCTATTTATGGTGGCCGGGGCTTGACAAAGACATAGAAGACATGGTCTGGAGATGCCAACCATGCCAGTCACCCCACCCGGAGCCACCCAGGGCCCCCGAGCATGCCTGGGAATCCTCACACCGCCCCTGGTCCCAGCTGCACTTGGACTTTGTGGGGCTGTTCCAGGGGCAGCTGTTCTTCATCCTAGTGGATGCATACAGCAAGTGGTTGGAGGTGGTCCTAGTACCATCCACTTCTTCCAAATCCACTATCCAAACAATGTGGCAGATATTCAGTGTTCAGGGCATCCTCGACACCCTGGTCATGGACAACAGGATGGCCTTTACATCCAGTGAATTCATGGACTTCACCCATTATTACGGAATATTCCATGTCCGGTCTGCCCCTTTTCACCCAGTGACCAATGGCCAAGCGGAGCAAATGGTCAGGACAAGCAAGGATGCACTCTGCCACTTGGACTCAAAGGACTGGGACTACAAGCTGGCCACATTCCCCTTTGGCCAGCGGATCACTCCCCACACCACGGCGGGGCGCAGCCCAGCTGAACTCCTCCTAGGCCGTCGCCTGATGACCCGGCTAGACCGTCTCCACCCAGATCACGCTGCAGAAGAGGCACCAGTCACTGAGTCCCATGAGGCAGCTAGGGGATTCTTCCCAGAGGACCCCGTATATGCATGAAACTACACCAAGGATCCAACCTGGATTCTGGTGAGAGTCTGGGGGCCCTGCACCTATGAGGTTTCCTGTGAGGACGGCCAAGTCATACACCATCACATCGACCAGCTGCGCAAGCGAGTGTTGCCAGCTGACCCAGAGGACGTCAAGGAGCCTGACCCCCCCAAAATGGCACAAGCTCCACTGCAACCATGGCTCCCTGAGGTCGACATACTGGTACCAAACCCCCGTTGGTGCTCACACCAGAACCCAGCTCGACAGCCCCAACAGAACTAACACAACAACACTCAATGCAGCAGACACCGGACAGCACTCAGCCGGGTGCATCAGCAGCTGCTACAGCAAGTCCGGCCGTGCTCTGCTGCTCCACCCAGGAGTGTAAGGCACCCACTCACCTGAAGGACTTTGTATATGGGTATCTTTTGGACCAAGGGGGAGTGTAATATACTCAGACATAATGCAATCAGACCTGACCACATGTGAGGCAAGGAAGCCATGCGGTCAGGCAAAAACGTCCCAGCTTCACTCACCTGAACAAAGGACTCAGCGGATCCTAGCCCGCTCCAATCAGAGGGTTAGGCTCCTGGCTGAGAGCCTATGGAACTCTCGGTCCCTGTAAATAGCCAATGTTTTGCGTGGAGTGTGTTTTGGGTGTGGGGTTTTCAGGGGATATAAATTGGCCTGCGAGCCAGGTAAAGTTGTCTTGTTCTTGAACTAATAAAGTATGTGAGAGCTGAAATCACTCATCAGTCTCAGTACTTTTCATGTAGAGAGTGTCCATTTGAAAATAATTTGGGGGATTTGTGATGCTGAATTTCTTCCATACAAACTGGGTTCCTCCATGATTACTCATCTTGAGTTCTACCTGCCAATCATTTTACCTTGTTTACTTAGGGGCTCCATTAGACGCAGACACTATCATGAGTTTACCAGAAACTCTGGGAAATATAATTCCTGCATCCTCATTATTGCTATAATAAGACAACCCCAAATGAAAGAAGATGTAGTGCTGGAAGACAGGACCCTGAGGTTAGATGGCACTCAATTAGTTACTGAGGAAGAGTGGAGGACAAGTACGAATAGCACTATTTTTAATGATGCAACCAGATTAAAGCCAGAAGGACATTCAGTGGCTGATTGGGAATGGATGCAAAAGAAAAGTAGAAAGCTGTTTGACACATATAACAGGAATATGGAATGTGAAACTCAATAAAGGAAGCCATGGCATTCAGTTTGCAAGACCTGAGCGGGTCTATTTTGGTGAATATTTTGGAGGTCATTAATTCATAGGATCACCATAAGTCAGAAGCAATTTGACAACACATAATACACACTCATACATTATCACTGGATACTGCTACAAACATGCACATCATTATCCACAGACTCTGAAAACCATGGTTCTGATGACCACTGGTATAGCTGAACATACTCATGCCACTTGTAACTTCCTTTGTACTGGATGCAAATATGCAAGGAGCAGTCACCGTATGTGTACTGATCAAGACAAAGCAGGGATTCACCATTTTGTGTATATCTCAGATTATAGTGAGGACAATTTTACCATGCCACCACTTCAGCACAGTTCTGGACTAAAGGAGAATGATTAAATCTTCCTCCCTGAGTAATCACATAGTATAGATTGGCCACTAGGGGTGTGCAAAAAAATCCAGTATTTTTTTGGTTTGGGTATATTGAACTTGAAAAATATCAGTAAGGTATTGGGATTCAAGAAATTTGATTTTTTTGGCTCCATTATGCCCTATGGGGACCATTATAGTCAGTGGTCCCCATAGCGCATAGCGGAGAATCGATCCAGGGGTATTTTGGGCTGGGGGGTTGATTTTGAGGTAAGGGTGCCAAATTTGCAGCATAGGTGCTGGTGCCTCTCAATCTTCCCCCCAAGTTTTAAAAAAGATTGGCCTACGGGATCCAATTCTATGGGTCCCCAAAGAAGGTGCCCCATCCTCCACTGCTTTCAATGAAGGGGGGGAAGGCATTTAAAGAGACCACAGTCTCTTGAAATGCTTGCTCAAGCTGGTCTGTGCTGCCGCGTCTTCTCCAAGCTGCACCACCTTGGCACAGCCTGGCAAGTGAACTCAGAAGGTATTTAAAGAGACTGCAGCCAAATAATATCTGATTATATTAAGGCTCAGCTATATCAATAGCAGAAAAGAATCTCTAATATGTTTTCAGCTTTAAAAACCTCCTCTCAAAAGGTTTTTTTTGGGTGGAGTTTTTTGTTTGCATAAACTAAATGCACATCCCTATTCACCACACTTATATCATCGGAAATTTACAAGTGTCAGCCATGACTTAAACAGTTGTCTGCACCTGCCCAACAAAAGATGGAGAGGAAAAGATATGGCTTTTTCATATAGCGAGTTCAAATGGAAAAAAACATTTTCTATAAATTTGGAGGTCAGGTGTGCTCTGCTTATTATAATCAATTCCTGACTGCTGCAGTGAAGAAAACTTTAATTTCTAAATGCAGGGCAATTCCTCACTATGAATGGTGATGTGTAGGACCAGAAATAAAGCAGAGGAATGCAATGTTAAAGGTTGTTATTAAGAAGGCAAGTTTAAATTTTGTACATTTCTGATATGTATTCAGTTACTGAACAAATCAAGCCCTCCAAAGAAGGTCAAATGACATTGTTATTATAATTAGGGATGGACATAAACTGCAAAAATTTGGTTCAGTTCAGTTTGTGATTTGTGGTGTTTCCAGTTCATGAACCACGAACTTCCATGAACTTTTAGCTGCCAAACAAACCATTTTGGTTTGTGAGGTTTGTGACCTGCTAGAACAGCCCCTCAGTGTGCTAGAGACACCAAATGCCACTTATCATTTACAGTGTGTGTGGGGGGGTTCTGTACACAAAAAAAACATGTGGGTTACAGAAAAACTTCATAAATCTATTGATTTTGCCATCAAACTGGGTTTTTTAATCCCAGCATATTAAATAGTCTTTGAGTTCCCCGACTCCCCCCACAAAGAAAACACTGCTCAAAGGAAGTATTTTAAGTGATCTAGAGAGATAATTGGTAATCTGGAGAACATCTATCTCATCACAGAGGTGAGTGGACAAGTTCTTGGGGTAGAAATAGACCCCAAACTAACAAAATGTGAACTTCTTTTTCCCCCTGTAGGGGATTTTTTTTATTGCTTTTTCTATAAACTACAACAAGAAAAGGGAAGGGAACTACAAACTAATGGTGAAAGTAAAAAAACCCCACTAAATACCCAAGAGATGGTGGCCATACATGATGCTTATAAAATCAGCTTATTAGCTCAAAGTCACAATTAAAGTTCATTGAATATGTTCATCTAATAGTCTATTTAAACTGAGAAATACAAAAATTGAAAGCTCCCCCATGTCTGCCTCCGTAAAGAGCAAAATAGAAAACTTTAAGACATTCCAGAGTGCAATAACTACTAATTTTTTGTTCTTTTTCTTTCTCAAATGATAGCTTGTTTTGGGGGCTGCTGCCCATAATGCTGAGTCTGAGTTCTCATCAGAAGATGCCACTGCTTCCTCTTCATCACTTTCTTTGGTGCTGTTGTCTTCCTCCTCTTCTTCTCCTTTTGCTGGACGACTATGAAGGTGCAAAAACTCAAGTGCCTTTTCAACAGAGTCAATTTTTTCTTTTTTGTCCATAAATTTGAAGATTATGCTTTTGGGAACAGTCCATCTGGAGGCGACATTGTTTTTCCCTATATTTCCTTCTTATTTCAAATGGGATATCCTTCAAAACTTTTATTTCTTTGTCCTTGATTTTCAAGGTAGCTCCATTTGTCACTTTAAGTATTTGATCCCTCACTTGTCTTCTGGAGAATCTCACCAAAACTTCCCCGGGCAGATTATTTTTTTTTAATAAATTCTGAATATGACCTAAAGATCATATCAGTTTCGCTTTGTAGTGTATCCAGTTTAATATCTGCAATCGGGCCCAAAGCATCGCACATAATCTGCTTCAGATTCTCTCCCTTCTCTTCCGGGACACCTTGAAATCTTAGGACATAAGATTTCCATTTGCAGCTGTAACAAATGGGATTCATTAGTTTGTCTCTTTTTCTCCATTGTCTGCAGTTGTTTTTGAAGCTTCTTAGTATTGGCATCCATTTCTTTAAGCTCTTGCTCTGTTTTTTCTGTTTTTTTAACTGTCTCATTCAATTGAGTTTGCTGTGCATCAAACTTATGGTGTAATGCCATAACTTGTTCCAGCAGGGGTCGCAGTGCTTCAGTCAGCATCCTTTGAAGCTCTGTTATTGTGTCCTGTCTGGAGAAAGAACTCGCTGGGCTGGCATTTCCAGACAGCAGGTTAGGTTTCATTTGTTTATCTTTCTCATCCTTCCATGGAGGCGCCATGTTGAGAAATTGTTTACTTTTTGTAAAAGTTATCACAGTCTCTAGAACTCTTTGCAAAGCCTGGTAAGTTCTTACAAGTTCTTTATTTTAGTCCATCTTGCTTCTATAGCCCCCCCCCCCAAGTCCATGGTCAAAAATACATTTGTTTTCTTCTTATCGGAGGATAGTTCCCTCCCCCTCACTTTTTAAGGGGAAGCTTTCGGCTAGATCTTTGGTGCTTCTCACGTTCACTTAGACTCACATTTCAATGGTGTAGCCGCTTTCATATTTCAATTCGCTTGGCCACCCACCGCTTGCTTCGGTGTGCGATTCTAGTTCCCATCCAGGATGCTATGCAGCGGGACCTTCGGGGCATGGAGTAGCCCCCCTTTGTCTGTGAGGTCGCTGGAGGAAGAGCTCTCTAGCGCCCCATGGCTGGGAGCCCAACACAAGGGCCCCGGGGGTGGTGCGGACAATCACACCCCCTCCTAACCATGGGCTCTGGTGCGTGTCTCCCAGAGCCTCGGGAGAACGTGACCACCATGGCGAACACCAAAACCAGAAGCAAAATGTTCACTTTTGATGTTATTATTAAAGCAATTGTTTTCTGCCTCTCGTGAAAGTGTTTTCAGGCTCTAGGTCTTCTATCATCACATCACCACCCCTTTTTTAAATCATGGGGAAGTTTTTTGCCCCAAGATACACTGAAATTTTCTTGGGGTAGAAATATACCCCAGAATATAAAATTGTGTAAGTTTCCCACACATACACACTGTTGACAAAAGATTAAAAGGTTAGTAACATTCAGAAACATTCAGATAGAGAAAAGCTTTTGCTTGCCCATTATGGCATGGGCAGGCCACACTACATACTGGAGAGGGATGGAGATAAATACCCCCCAAAAAATAATAGGCAGCAAAATGTTCCTAGCCAGCCACAGGCAACTATTTCACTATATGAGCTAGCATATAGGTAGGTAGCACTATTATTTATTTATTTTAATTGGCTTCTATCCTGCCCTCCTCACTACAGCAGGCTCAGGGCGGCTCACATCATTACTACAGATAAACAATTTATCAGGTAAAATTACAATAAATTGTCTAAAAACAATACACAAAGTGCTAAAATAAATAAAAACAATAAATTAAGTGCTAAAAACAATACACTACAAGTGGGGTAGGGAAATTGAGGGAAAGGGTACACCTCCCTAAGCAGTGAGTGCCATGCCACCTTCTGTATGAACACTATAAATACTAACAGTCAGACAAAGACAGACAGACACCCCAGGGCTGATGGAGTCATGAAGGTGGCCACATATGGAGGTAATTGAACCTATCTACCTGTGCCATTTCCCTGATACTAATAACCTTCTGGCCCCAAAATGCCAAAGAGCATCAATTGCTTGGGGGGGGGGAGCAGGCATCCAGGCTTGGAGGAAAATGCACCAAGCACCAAAAACAAGTGAAGTACGGGAGGAGCCAGAGTTTATTTCCCCTTGCCCATACATCTATTTTTGTTGAAGAGACCCTTACACTTCCTTTTAGACATGTCTGAGTAGACATGCACAAGGATGTGTCTCTGATTGCTATCTCTGGTTGACAAATATCTGCTTCTGCCCAGTCTCCAAATGAAAAATTTAATCACCTATAAAGGCCTTTGCTCTTTGATGGCTGCTCCACTGCTGCTTTAATATTTTTAAAAACCACAATAGTTCCTGATTATGGATCTTCTGGGAGGGAAAGTAGCATGGTATAGCTCAATTGCATCAGATCTCAGAAGCTAAGCAGGGTCTGTACCTGGAACGGAGACCACCAAGGAAGACTGCAGAGGAAGGCAATGATAAACCACTAATCACTTGTCTTGAAAGCCCCTTTTTCGGGTCAATATAAATCAATGGCAACTTGACTGCACTTTACATACACACACACAAACACACACAGAGATCTTCTGCCCTGTGTATTAGATTGGTAGATGTCTGGTTGAGTCAATTGGCAGCCATTTCAGAGTGACGTTAGGGAATGAAAATCCTTTATCAGCTGTAGGAAATATACATTGAGCACCAGCTCTTTAGAGAAGCACTGGCTGCCCCTCAGTGGCATTTTTTCCTTGATGAAAAATTGAATGCCACCCTTTCTTGTGCAAATAACAAGAAATGTCCATGTAATTATCTTCTTAAAAATCAGGTAGGAGGATTGTGGGCCCTTCTGTTGGGACTTTTGGCCATAGAAATGTTCTGTAACAATGCATGCTGAGTTGTAGCTGTTCCCTTATAGCCTGGATCTTATGGGACTGTAGATGATAAGATATTCCTTTAAACATAGCTGTTTAAAAGAGGAACCAATTATCAAGTACAGATGGCACACAGTGAAGTCTAACCACAAGGAAGCAACGTCAGACACCAGGAGTGATGGCTGCACATCAGGTGCAATAAAACAGGTATTATGGATAACATACGATGCGATTATGGAGCTGCCTTATTCAGAGTCAGACCATTAGTTCCATCTTGTTCAGCACTGTTGACTCTGACTGGCACTGATTCTCCAAGGCCTCAGATGCAAATCTTTTACAAGCATGGCTACCTCTTAATTGGGGATGCCTGTAATGTATGAGGAGGGGCTATGGCTCAGTGTCAGAGCATCTGCTTGGCATGCATAAGATCCCAGGTTCAGTTCCTAGCATCTCTAGTTAAAAGGATAAGGTAGCTGGTATTGTGAAAGACCTCTGCCTGAGACCCTGCTGTTAGTCTGAGTAGACGACAGGACTTGATGGACCAATGACCAATGGTCTGCTTCAGGATAAGGCAGATTGATGTGTAAAAGTACCAGTTTTAATTTTGTGTGCAATACAAATTTCTATCCTGGTAGTTCGCTTCTACAAACTAACTCACATTTATGTTCTGGAGATTTTAAAAGTAACTGTGGGCAGGGTCACAAATTAGGTTGAACAGTGTAAGTCTTTGGATGTATTTTGCATCTATCTGATTGAAAATGTTGCACGTCATAGCAATGAAGAATTAGTGGCATGTCAGCCAGAGTTTCAGGTCTCACTTTATATATCAGTACCTTTGGGTTGTGTGCTACAGATTTTTCTTGTTACTTGACAAGTACATATTGATTTGGAATGGAAAGAGGTTCCATGAGTCAGGTATTAATATTCACAAAAATCATTTTCAAAATTAAAATGGCTGAAGAATTAATAACCAGGGTTTTCTATGTAGTCCTTTAGGAATCCATGTCCCATTTTTGTAACTAGTAAGGCGAAGAATAAGGATGTTTTTTCTAAGAACATTAGATGCAATTTTTGCATAGTGGATCAGATTAAAAATTATATGCATTTGAGGAGGGGGTGTACCCTTTGTCTGATCCTCTAATCTCCAAATAAGTGTTCCCCCAAGCTGCTTCCTCCTCTATTCGATTGCAATGGCAGCAATGTTAGGGCATGTTTCAGACAGCTGGGCGAAGCTCTCTGTTGAAACCTGGATGGATTAATTGCCAGCATTAGCAAATGGAGCTTTGCAAGTGTGCTAATGAAAGCTAACAGTTCAGACCACCTGCTGGTTGCCTGGGGAGGTCAGCAAAAATGCTTTCACCCACATATTGCGTACCTGATTGCTTTACTTGTGCATTGTCAGGGAACACGGATGTATTTATGTCATTAACTATGGAGATGACGGTGCAACAATAGTGTATCAGGCTTTGTTAAGCAATTTTGTCCAGTCTTTTTTTCAACCTCCTACTGTTCTTCAGCAACACTTGTTTTCTCATTTAGTATATTCTTTTTTTTTAAATCAGCATGCAGAAGAACACTTTCTGTGTTTTACTTCTTGGTTTTCTCATACACAGAACCCCAAACTAACTACTAGATGGAATCAGCTGTGGGTTTCTCCCTTTTGGTAACAGTTCCCTCTGAAGTTACTAGGGATGAATGAAACTTCTTGGTTCAGCTCTGAATAATGTTTAGATTTATTAGAAAAACTAAGTGATTATCCATGGAAGATCTGATCACCACTAGCGCTGGAAATGATACATGGCCAAGAGTGGGTCTCAGGCATGCATGTATCAATGTTATTTATGTTGCAACTTGATCTTCATAGTTTACTTATTTCTGACTGTATGTGTCAACTTGACTCCTATGACAGAGGATTCTGTTGACACCTTTTAGCATACCTTAACCTCATGGGTTTATTGTCCAGCAGTAAAGAATTTTACTGCTTTACCTTTTTCATATTTTTCATATGTGCATGTTTGTGCATATGTATCCGTGTGAGTATATGTGTACCTGGAAGTCATGGTGACCTCTGGTGACTGACCCCTACTGGGGGCCTGGAGGATAGGCAGGCTTTATTTTAAACATATTAGCAAAGGCCTTTTCTCCATAATCACCATCACCAAGTTCTTAAAGGCCACTTGGATGCCTCTTCACAAATAAACATACACTTATGGAACAACAGTGTCAATGCTTGAGATCTTTTTGGTTGCATCCGCCATGGTTCTGTGTTCTTCTGGCTAATCAGAGCCCTTTTGAGAATGCATCTGATAAAGCAATTCATTTATCATTTCTTTTAGTTTGTTTAAAAAGTGAGATCTTGCCTCTCTATCACAGCTTCAGCAGAAGCTAAGAAATACAATTAAAACAATATGCCATATAAACATTAAAACTCTCAATAAAAACACCAATATCACTGTATAAACAAAAGCCCAAAGGAAAAAAATGTAGTCAAATTAGAACAGGAATACAGAAGGCATACAGAAGTCCAGCAGATTAAATCAAAGGTGTGGGCATTCCAGAAATTAAATGTGAAAACCAAAGGCCTATGTAAATGTTTTGTTTGGGACTGAAGTAGGGAAAATGTTAGGCAAATACCTGTGGGGTAGAAATTCCCCACTTTAGGTGTCACTACAAAAAAGGCCCTATTTCTGGTAACCACCTGTTTTGTCTCTAGGGTTGCCAACCCTAGGCTGTGAAATTTCTTGAATTTGGAGGTGGAGCCTGGGAAAGGCAGGGTTTGAGGATGGGAGGGACCTCAGCAGCACATAAGGCCCTATAGTCCATCCTCCAAAGCAGCCATTTTCTCCTGGGACACCGCTGTCTGTTGTCTGGAGATCAGTGCTTCAAGTTCCACCTGGAGGTTGGCAGCTCCATTAGCCTCTTACAATGGGGACCCACAGAACAAGACCTTGAGGCAACATCTTAATTGACAGGCCAGTTTCTACAGGACAAGTAGTCCTTGATTTTGAAAGTTCCTTTTAATCTAAATTTAATCAGGCACTTATATAAAATGTAGGTCAAAATCCAACATAGTCAAAGAAGAGCCCCTTCCATCACGGGCAGCACTCTTATGCAAGCAACCCTCTAAAGTGATCTCATGAAATTATTATGAGTAACATCATTGTATAATAATCAACAATGAACTGTTCTTGTGGGATTTGGTAAGGATGGCAGTTTGCATAAAAGAATTAAAATCTCACAAGGAAAGAGCAGTGCTGGAGTTAATTAACAACACAGCTTTTTATCTCCTCCCCACCCCTCTGCTTTCAGCTACTATTACAGTTTTCCAATGAGAGGTGCCATGGAAAATTAGAAATTGTGTCTGCATGGCACCATCCATTATGCAAAGTTCCATAAAAGAAATCACAGGTCTAGAAGTTATTGTGTTATAGCCTAAGAACTAAAATTTGTACTTCATATGGTGTAGGGAAAATTAAAAGAGCAATTCTTATCAGGCCAGAAAATGGGTTCAGGCTGGATTTTAAGCTTCCGAGCCACATGGCCAATGATTTGGGTAGCTGAACATCACCATGTCGATAGCTTAATTGTAGCTGTGGCAACTGGCCTGACTGTCTCTCACAGACTTATCTCTCATTCTCTCTCACACATACATACATAAAAGCCTTTAAACTGCAGTCCCTCACACACGCACATATTAGAAAGTGAAAACAATTAAAGAAAGAGGGTATCAGGAATGTCAGAACTATTGGAAACCATTGTTCAGTTGAGAGAAACTCTGAACCACTTAAAAAGTCAAGTACAACCCACCCACCACTGAATTTTCCCTTGGCTTCTAATTGCCACCCACCAGCCCTCTCATCAGTGTTTGGTTGCCAGTTTCCAAATTCCCACACTTTGTGGCAAGTTGTGAGGTGGGACGGAAGAAATGCAAAATTCAATCAGCAGCCAATGCAAAATTCAAGAGCTGCTCTCAAACTGTTCCTGCTAATAAGCTCCTGCTTCATGGACCAGGATGGATAAATAAAAATAAGAGTTCCAAGAGTTCCTGTTGATAATTTGAGCAAGCTCATATCCAGTGTGGTATTACAGGGTTGCCAGCCTCCAGGTGGGGCCTGGAGATCTCCTGTTTTTACAACTGATCTCCAGACGACAGAGATCAGCTCCCCTGGAGAAAATGGCTGCTTTGAAGGGTGGACTCTATGGCATTGTACCATGCTGAAGCCCCTCCCCTCCCCAAACCCCACCCTCTCCTGGATCTACCCCCAAAGTCTCCAGTTATTTGCCAGCCCTAGTGATATAAAGCCAGAGTTAGAATAGGACTGGGGAGAACCTGAGTGGCTTTCTATCCACCTATCCACTGGGTTCTTGTGTGGATAAATCAGAGTGAGGGAGAGAAATATGTACATAGCTCTGACTGGGATGAAGATATAATACAGAGGCCTTCATCTTCAGAGACCTGGAAATTTAGGGAGAGGCTCTATGCCGCTAATTCCCCCCTTCCCACCCTCAGGTTTGTGATAATGTGGGGAAAGGAGGGAATAAACTCTTTTCTCTCCTCAAAATATTTTTACAGCTAACCTCAACGCAAGAGGAGCCTTTGGTGTCTCATTGTCAGAGCTTCCCTATAGATCTACAAACAGCACAGGAATGTGACTTTGAACTACTTTAGATAGTTCAGAAAGAGAAATGAAACAAGGTCCAATGGACCTTTCCCCCACCACCACCACCATAAAACATGTGAAGGGCAACACAACATGTACCTCAAACAACAGTTACAGGAGAATATAGAATCTTCCCCCTAAGCAAGGCAAATTCAGGTTATCTCTGCTCCATTTCCCAGACATTAGCGTTCACTTCAGTAGCATTAACACAATTCGCTAAGGAGCTCCAGACGAGGCAAACTGGTCCAAAGCTGTGTCTGGTGATCTCATAGCTTTTCAAAATCTCTGCCATTCTGAAGTATTATTTCCAGCCTTTCCTTGTGTCTCTGCAAGGATTCCTCTGAAGTATACTTTCTCGTGATCCTTTAAATGTCTACCACTTTCTCCATGCAAAGTGAAATGATGTCGATGCTGGGGAATGTCCTGCGCAAACCGGAAGAGAAGGAAGGAGGGACTTCCGGTCCGGACAACCCCCCCCAGAGCTAGCTGTCAATCAACAGGAGAAGGAGATGCTGCGCCACCTGCTGGAGTAAATGTATTAAATCAACGAAATTTTTTAAAATGGATGTGTTCTCATCAGTTGTCAAAAAGAACTTTCTGGTTATGAAAAAGAAGAGAAAGAAGATCTCAGATTTGTTGTGGCGAATGTCTTGACACCCCTAATTGGCAGTGAAGCGAATAAAAAGAAGAGGTGGATATGGCTCTCAAAGCCTGTTCTGCCTCTAAAAAAAAGGGAATCTCTGCCAGTAGAATGGGGTGTTGAGCTTAGCAAGCAATGGAGATCTAATTTCATAAGTAGTGTTTATGGAGCCAGCGGAAATGGATTGCCAGAAACAGCAGGAAAAACAAGGAAAAGAGAGAAGATGGACTAAAATACAGAATTTTCTGAAGAGACACGCCAGCATGGAAGACGCAACACTCAAAACTTGGATAAATGGAGATGACGGCAGCCCAGGGGAAGGAGGTGACGGATCGGGAGACATCAAGTTAAAAGGACTTAATTTGTAATTGGAGAGACTTAATTAGAAGTTGTTCGTGTAACATCTGAAAGGAGCAGTAATAATTAATCCCAATGGACTTTACTAACTTTATTAACAGAGTTGTTTCGGACTTTGGAAAGTTAAAAGAAGATCTTCTAACCGTGATGGATGCCAAATATCGGATTGAATATTAATTAAAACTAACCTTTACTAACAGGAAAAAACTCACTCCGCTCTTTTTCTTTCCCCACCTATCTACCTTACCCGTTTCTTATAAAAAGAATAAAATTCTCTCCTTTTTAGGAGAGTTATTTCAAAAAAAAAAAAACAAAGTGAAATGATTATTCTGATACTGTTTGTTGTGTCTTGCACCCAGGATGATGGGAAAGCACTGACATACACTGAATTCAGGTATTGGTTAAAGACATACTGCTAGTTGTTGGCTATCAATTAACAGAACACAGCTAAAAAGCAGGTTTAAGGTTACAGAAAACATATGTTAAGTATAACAAAGATAATAATAACTATATTCTAGCTAAATGATTTGAGTACACTTTTGAAAGTGCAGCGCAATTTACACTGAGCAAACACATAATTCTAACAAGAAAGGTTGTGCTTCCATATATATGACAGTAACTGTTTATTAATGAATGCAAATGGCTGATCAAAAAACAGCTCCTAATGATTAGAAGCCTAAATACCTGGAATTGTGCACTTAAATTGCTCATGTGAACAAAATAGCCTGTAGATTAATAAAATATAAGTAACCCATCCCTGAATATGTTTGATGAATACAGACAATTATGGGGAAGTTTGCTCACTCCCAGATTATTATTGCTTATTTTGCCCTATTCTATGGCTGCTCTACTCTTACCACCACCAGGTGCTCTGTTGCTGTGAAGATGGCAGTTCTCTCTATAGCTCTTTGCCCATTGCACAGTATTTTGTTCCCATTTTCCGGTTCTTTATGCATATGTATAGAGATGGTTGGATGGAAGTTTAAAATAAATGATACAGCATTTAATTTAAACTACCTGTGCACATTGTCTACATAAATTCTTTAATCGAGTTTATTTTGCTTATTTTTTTTAAAAAAAATTGTATGCCTCCTTTGTGTTTTCATTACCAAGAAACTGAAACACAATTAAGAAAAATATATATATTGGATCTCAACAACATGTTTCCACAGATGCAAGGACTTCCAGTCATGAAGCATGATTTTTTTTGCTCCCCCTCTCCCATGGCAATCCAAAATATTCTCTGTTTTAAGGGAAGGGAACCTCCAGGAACATGACTGGGGACATTTTCAGCTACCACAGGAGAGAGTAGGTGGGAAAGTTGTACTCTGCCAGTTGAGACCATAAGAATGTGAGTCAGGATCAAAGCCTATATCTGCAGAACTGTTTACACTTTGAAATTAAAATTTACACTTCAAAATCAGCCTAATACCTTCATTACCTTCATCTGGATGGCCCAGGCTAGCCTGATCTTGTCAGATCTCAGAAGCTAACTAGGATTGGCCCTGGTTAGTGTTTGGATGGAAGACCACCAAGGAATTCCAGGGTAGCTACACAGAGACAGGCAGTGGCAAGCCACCTTTGCTCATCACTTACCTTGAAAAACCCATGGGGGTCAGCTGCAACTTGATGGCACTTTCTACCGATACTGTCACTACACAAACACACACAGAGCAATGTAATGAGTTTCATCTGGAGAAGGTTAACTTTCCTTAATGACTTAATGGGAGTGGAGAGATGTGTTTCTCTGTGTGAGGTAACTGTGTTGAATGTCAAAGATACACAAAGAGAAGCAACAGACCCCACTATGAGGTGATTGAACCCTCTTAGCAATGCAGGATTTCCCTCTGGGGTGGGCCTGCTGCAATGTTAAAGTGTTGTTTTGATGCTGCATTACTGTGTTGCATTAAAAATCCTCAGCTTTATTTTCCACACTACTGCTTAATGTTATCAAAGATTATGGCCCCTGTGATAACAGGATTGCCGACTCTGGCTTGGGAAATTCCTGCAGATTTGAGGTAAATTCCTGCAGATTTGGGGGTGGTTCCTGAAGAAGGCAGAATTTGGGAAGGGGAGGGAACTCAGTGGTGATGTGATACCTTAGAGTCCATCCCATGAAGTTACCATTTCCTCCAGGAGAAGCAATCTCTGTCATCTGGAGATAAATAATAATTCCTAGAGAAATCTAGGCCCCACCTGGAGGATGGCAATCCTAGTTATCTGATGCAGTGATATCATGTATACTTATGAATAAAATCTTGCGAGCTTCCACAGCCTATGAAATTAAACAGTAGCATGAGAAAATGAGGCCAAAAATTGTGCAAAGTATTTATTTATCAAATTTATATCCCGCTTAGGGAGAGACACAAATTGAGAAAATATAATTCAGTTCATGGTTTGCGGCCAAACCACGAACCAAACCATAAACCGAACCAGGAGGTTTGTTTGTAAACTGAACTGATTCATGGCCCTGCGAGCCTAATTGAAAGGAACCACAGTCCCTTTCAATAGAGTTTACAGAAAGCCTGAAAAACTGCTGAGTGATGGGGAGCAGCTTCCTCCCTGATGCTCAGCAGTTTCGGACTGTCTTGTGCACTCTCTTTAAAGTTTAAAGGGACTGCATAAGAAAGCCTGGAAAACAACTAAGTGGTGGGGAGGTGCTCCCTGCTGCTCAGCTGTTTGGGGCTGTCTTTGTTCAATCCCTTTAAACTTCAGAGGGAATGCATAAGAGCGGCAGGGAGTGCCTTCTCGACACTCGGCTATTTTTGCAGCTTTCATGGGGAACAGAAAGCAGGGGTTTAGGGTCTGGGAGTCCCTTTAAACCCTGCTTTCTGCTCCATCCATGAACCACCACAATTTAAAAGTTTTAAAAGTTCATGGAAGTTCATGATGGTAGACTGGTCACAAACTTTTGTTCACGAACCATGAACAGGGCAAAATTTGTGATGAATTTTGTTTTGCAGTTTGGTTTGTGCCCCTCCCTAATCCCACTCTCTCTCTCCTGAATGGGATTAAAGGCAACTAACAACATATAAAACATCTGATAAAAACAGTCCAGATAATACAATAAAAAACCTTAAAAATATAAAACAATTAAAACTCTGTCTCAGTTAAAATCTATCCACTATCCAGCAGGCTAGGATGCATGCATGAGGAAAACATAGCTGGAGCATAATTTACCAGCTGCCTGAAAAATCACCCAAAGGCTGCCTGAAAAAGAGCACCCTTGCATGCCCTGCAGAACCTAGGGAGGTCCTGCAAGGCATATACCAGCTAACTGGTTCCACAGGACCAAGAAAGCCTTTGCCTTTGTTGACATAAAGTAGACAGTCCATGGACCAGGGACCTTCAGTAAATTCTGAGATGAAGATTGGAAGGTAAGAAGGAAAACAGCACTGAGGAAGCAGCTGGGGGAAACAAAAGGGTATTTTATTTATTTCTTTATTTAATTTATATCCCACCCTCCCCACAAAGGCAGGCTCAGGGCAGCTCACAATCATATATATAAAAACATTATACAAGTTTTAAAACAGATAAAACAGTTAAAACTACAACAGAATACAAAATACAAAGTGGTGCAATAAACAATGGTGGCATTCTTTCAGTATCCGGATATAGCAGTTGCCGTATTCCGATCCTTGCCAGGCTGTCAGATATTACTTTGGTGCTGATGTTACTTTAGTGCTGATGTTGGGGCCAGGGCTACGATGTTACTGGTACTCAATGACACTTGGGTAGAATGAACTTCCTTTTTTCTCCCAGTTACCTGTTTGATTGTATCAAATTTATTTATTTATTTATTTTAGAAAATATATATTTTAGAATCTCAAGGGTACTCTAAGCCCAGCTTTTGAATGTTCAACAGCATTGTGGAATATTTGCAGGAATTCAATATATGGAATGGATTTTCCCTTCTAGCAGTGAGTTGGCTGTGGCATCAAATGATCAGTCCATATATTCACACTGTTCCATGTGTGCAGGACTGCAGTAAGTATCTACCTTGCCCATAATGAAACTACAGTTTCAGGCTTACTGCAATGAATCAATCATTACCAGTCATGGAAGGACCTTGCTTGCCTTGAGTGGGAGAATTCAATGGTCTGCTCCCTACCAGACCCCAGTACATATAGGATTGGTGCAGTTTTTATGTGCAGGATGGGGTGAGGGCTGAAAAGTTACAGGCCACTGCCTCTCTCTATGTGAAGTATAAAGGGACTCCCTGTATACCTAGTACATCACAGTGTGAGTGCAACAACTCACATCCAGCTAAGGTTTGATAGTATCCCTATAAGCATCCTCCATTGAGCATGCTAATACATTGTCAAGTCATTCTAGAATTGTCCTTCCAGGTAGCTGCCATTCACTATATGAAATCAATGGATTAGACTGCAGTAACTCTGCATAGGGCTGTACTACCAATGTTGCTTTACTTACATCCAAATTATTTGACCTTCATCCTATGTGGTCATGGTTTCATTTGTGGATACAATAAATTAAACACTATTTCTACTGGTACAGCCAAACTTGTTTTAAAAATAGTCAAAAGATGAATTCAAAAACATACACCAGAAAACTCTTTTAGAAGCTATAATCTAGAACTCCAAATCTACTGGGCAATCAAATTTGTTTTATTTATATACATTTCTAGTGCATACTTTATAGCAATCCATTTGTTTGTTTACTCCTAGCCTTTCATCTGGTTGTTGAAAAATAAATCATTTCAACAGTTATAATTTGGAATATTGTTTGTAATAACTATCAACATCTATAAAAATCCATCCATTTGGAGTCCCAGCAGTATTCTCATAACTGTGGGTAATTTTATCTAGTTATTTTGAACTCATAAATTTAGTAGTTATCCAATTAAAAATTCAAAATAAATTATTCAGAATCCAACAGCTCTGATCTTCAGTTTAGACTTTGAACATGTTAAGATGATACTTCAACAGAAACATAATATTGTACAAATATAAGCAGGGGAAAAAACAAAAAAGCACAATTAATTTTTAATTGGTAAATAATTTTGAAGCTATAGCGAATCTCATTGAAAACAAGCAATTATCCACCTAGCAATGTTTGAAGTCTGCCTCCAGCCTAAGGATCCTTTCTCCAAATTAAATGGCTTTTTCATTGGAGGGAAGAGCCACAACTTGTTGGGAGGAGCTGCTTTCATGCCCCCCAACCCCACTGACACCCATTTTTGGCACCGCTGTGAAGTCAGAGACTTGAATGCAGCTATCTTTTGATATCATGTCAGGGTCTCTCAATTTAGGCACATGGGTGCCTTGAGAACTTCAAAGACACATTAGTCAGAGATCTTAGTGTGATCCTCCAAAGGCTCCTCACACCACCCATTGGGGCAAGGAATAATGACCCGTGTTTGCAGGACAATAGCCAACCTCTCAGAATCTCCTTTACAATGTAGACATCTCTGAAAATCTAATCAGGCCATCAGATCATCTCCTGACCATTGTTGTAAGATCTGAGTTAGGCCTGGCACCTAAGTTAATTCAGTCATATGCAACTGGACACATCTTCCCATTACGTTATCCAGGTACCCCTCACTAGTAACTCTTACAGCAAAAGGTTTGAATTATCCCATGATAGCTCCAATTATGAGCCTCTCACCAATGCTGTCTTGGACACTAAATTACCACCAATCACAGTGCAACTTGAATTTCACCAATGGGCTGAGAGTTCCTGGATTTTGGCCCAAAGCCATTGTGGATTTTGTTCTTTACCAGTTTCAACCTTAGCACTGCTTACACAATTCACACCCAGGAACTCCAGGTGCACCAAACCCTTTTGTAGTTTGCTTCACTCCTGAACCTTCTTCTACCACTGCCGACTCTGAGATCACTGGACTTCCCCATAGTATGCTTTTCCCCTCTCCCCTTCTGCTTCTCTTCTTGAAATTAACCTTCCACATCTTTCTGCCCACTCCAGTCTCTTAGATTCTCCCTTCTCTTTTCTTGGCTAGTCATCCCTACAGAAAATTAGTATTTCCCCTGGCTAGGGACTTTTTCCCTAGTCAAAAAACCATTTCTTGCTCATGCCTTTACATTTTTTGCTCCCTCTTTGGGCAACCTCTTCACCTATCTCTTATCTCTGGGTTTCTTTTGCTGGACTGACCACATGGGACAAACACAATTGCACTCAAAGATAGTTTTAATTGGGTATTAACTTAAAGTAATATAACTGACCACTGGGGTTGTGCAAAAATGATTTTTTTTTTCCTGTTGGATTGCCAGAGGTAAATTGCCAGTGTACTGTTGCTATCGAATAGTTCCTTTTCCTTTCTGTATCCTGGTGAGGTCAATACATGTTAAGTGTCTGTCCCTCCTCTTCATTTCTTCCCTAGGAACCTTATTACACCAACCTAGGAAACAGTGTATACAATTATTATTTTTACAACGGCTCTTGAAGTAGACTACACAGATAGCAACTAGCCTAAGGTCACCTAGGAAGTTTCATGGATGAGTGTGGATCTGAACCTAAAGTCTTCCTGGTCCACATGTGAAATGTCAATTTGTTGATGCCTGGCCTGGGAAATTCCTGGAGATGTGGGGGAGGAGCCTGGGGAAGGTGAGGGAGCTCTGTAGGGATGTGTTTCCACAAAAACCTTCCCTTTGAAGCTGTCATTTCTTCCAGCGGAACTGATCTGCTGTAATTCCAGGAAAACTCTAGGCCCTACCTGGAGGATAGCAACCATAAGTTTATCTACCTTTCCCCTCTCTTGGTAGTGGGGATTGTAGCCTGGCCCACTGCTAGGCCACTCTGGACCCTAGTAAAATATACCCTTCCCCTCCATGTGGGAGTCCTGCTCTAATATTTTGCAGTCTAATGATGAGTACATTCAGGGCTTTTTTCCCTGGGGGAGAATGCTGGAACAGAGTTCCAGAACCTCTTCAACAAAATTCTTTTTAAAATGTTTAAAAATTCATGAGTTTTCAGTATAGAGATTGAAAACTTCATTTCCTACTTGAGAGTTCTAGCATCTCTTTTTCCAGAAAAAAAGCCCTGAATACATTTATCAGGAAATCTCACAAAGTTTCATGTAACTTGAACTCATCTATGAGTGTGTATAGTATTGCATCCTTACACTGAGTCACAAAGGAATGGTTATATTTTCTTAACATTATCTGTTGTCTTGGAATGTTTAATCCCATTATTTGTGAGCATTTGCAAGCAGGTCTCTAAAGAGGTGGCATATAAATGCTTTAAATAAATAATTTCTCATTTTCATCAGTGCATCTCCATGGTTAATGCCCAAGGGTTTCTTGCCCTTTGTTTTTGCTTTGCACTTCTTTCCAGCTTTTGGTCTTTAGTTTGCACAGTGGCATATAGCCCTGGTAAGCAGTTGTATTTATATGCAACTTGAAATTTTTACTCTCATATTTTTGAGTGAAATAAGAGGCTGATGAAATGATCCTCTCTAATTTTAGAACTGAGTTGTGCACAATGGATGCCACTTCTGATACTTGCCAGAAATTAATTTTGATAGAGAGCTCACAGAAACAATCAGAAGGTTACAAAACTGCGCCCTGCAGTTACAATACTGTGATTGTACCAGCTAGTTAATAACATTTGCAGTGTAATGTTATCACGTTTGTGGATATAGTAATGTTAAATATGGCAAACTGATGCTTTTCTTCCTATGGTGAAGTCATGAAATAGATCAATGCAGTTAAAGCACAATGATATTGTTGTACTAGAGAATTTGCCTCTGCGTGACTGGTTATTATCACACAAATTCAGCAGCAGTAGATTTTTTTTCTTGTAACATCATAGTTCAACAGAGCCATGTCTACTGTTTGAGGCTATTCCAACCCAAAATGAATACAGTGCTTAGCCAGATGAGAAAAGGTTGAAAAATAGGATTGTACTAGCAGATAGAGAGCTACTTTATCTTTGCCAGAACTCTTCCTTCTGAGTCCTAGTAGGTCACACAAAAACACAGGTGCAAGCACCAATTAAAAGTTATATTGGGAGTGAAGAACAGCTCTGCGGCTACTAACATTCTTTGTGCAGTGTGAGCATTTTCATAAAGGAACAGAAATTTGACTGTATTCTAAGATCTGCCTGGAAGTAATAATGTTTCATAATAGCCCAGTCCAAACCACAGATATCCTCAGCTCTACTGATGATTGTTAGCTTTTAGTGTCTCCACCCCATCCATTAGAAAATTCAAGGCAGCCTTTACCAGGTACTTTTTAAAAAATAAAAAAGCAAATCCAAGAGTTTTTGGTGTCTTTTAAAAAGCTGGTTATTTTTGTACTGTTTAGGATGAACAAGAAGTATAAGCACCGTGCCATAATTTGTGACCCACAAAGACAATTCACATGCAATTTATTGTAGTCCTTCCTAGGGCTCAACTGTATTACAATCAGAAGCCGAGTTAGAGACTTTTAAGCACATTGAATACAGTGAACTCAGAAAGGTGTGTCTCTTTTTAGGATTGCACTATATATCTCCCATCTTAGTTGCCTAACAGGGAAGTGGTTGTCAAGCATCTGCTGGGCCACAACACTAACCATCTGACAGGTTACAAATGTTGCCAGTTCTTTTCCCTGCCCACACCACCTTCTCATTGCTTCTCAACCTCAAAGTTCACTCTGTTCAACTTTGCAGTATTGCAGTCAGCCCCGTAGCTAAGGAGTTTTGGGGGAGGGGGTCTGGGGGGCTACCAGCCCCTGCACACCCACCCAGACTCCAGGACAAGGCAGGGTAATGCCCAGTGCCGCAGCTTCCCTCCCCACCCCCCTGCAAGGGCAGGTCAGTCCCCTGGAACTCTAGCCCTACAAGAGAACCGGTGCTGAAACGGGTGACCCGTTATGTAGCCTGCGGTGCTTCAGAGAAATTCAGGGGGCGGATGAGGATTCCACTTGGCAGCTGGTTGCCTTTTATCTCCCTTGAACAAATGGAGCTGCAGTGTCAGCGCTGATCTTCAGCCCTGACTCGGAATTTTGTTGCTTTTTGCCTCCCCGGTTTGTTACCGGGAAGGGACCCCTTAAGGTAGTTTCCTTGCTGTGGGTGGGTGTGTTCATTTTCTGGGGCCCATGGGGATACACAGCTGCAGATGTATTTTTAAACATATGCCAGCCTTTCTCAGCCCCTTCCACCCATGATTTTACTTGTATGCTCTGTCTGACATCACCAGTGGGAGAGCCAAGTGAAGGGTCTGGAGACTGCCACAAACTGGGCAGGCCTGAGTTTGGGAGCCACAGGCTGGGGAAAGGTTAACCCCCTGCGACTCCATGGTAATCAAAGGAGGCCGACTTTAGCAGGCAGGCAGGCAGGCTGCCTGGCTGGCTAGCTGCCACTACCACGGCAGATATGGAAGAGATGAGTGTGCAGTGCCATCCTAGAGTCAGAGGAAGGAGTGCGCGCTCATGGGGGGGGGAGCTGAGGATTGGGGAGGGGCCCATAAAAACCGTGGGGGTGGGCCCTGTGGACCCCGCGGTAGCTGTGGGCCTGATTGCAGTCCTATGTTATCCTCCTGGCTGTCTCTCAAAATGTATCTCAAACCTTTTTTTGTGTGTGTGTGGAGATTCCTAGGACCCCTCTTCCTATCAGGATATTAACATCATTTAGGATAAGTACTGAGTGTATGGTGAGAGGATGGTGTGTTCCCACCTTTCTTTGTAACAGGTCAGAGGTGGGGTCCCAGAAATCTCCACTCCTCCATGTTTCCAGGGATTGCCACCTAAGGGCTGTATCAAAGTCTGAAGTAGCCTTTTCATCTGAAGCCATGAAGGATTATGTTTTTATCAAAAGATCATTGAGCATCCATATGGCAAAATGGGGAGAAGGCCCAACTATGAGAATTTAAGGTAATACATAATAGCATAAGAAGAGCCCTACCAGTCTTCTGGTACAGTGGCTGAATTTAGTGATAAGTTACACATAGAAGAAGAAGAAGAAGAAGAGATTGGATTTATACCCCACCCTTCATTATCCAAGGGACTCTCAGAGCTGCTTATAAACTACTTTCCCTTCCCCTCCCCACAACAGACACCCTGTGAGGTAGGCAGGGCAGAGAGAGCTCTGACAGAAACTGCTATTTTTCAAGAACAGCTGTTCCAGAACTCTGGCTTGCCCAAGGTCATCCAGCAGGTGCAAGTGGAGGAGTGGGGAATCAAACCTGGTTCTCCCAGTTTAGAATCAGCACACTTAACCACTACACCAAACTGGCACCAAACGGGTTAGTAGATCAACAATCTCATATCTGGGCTCCTTGAGAACTTTCAGGTGTGTACCATCAGGACCTGGAGACTTAACAGTTTTAAATTTCCCCAGTAGGTCTAGAATTTCATGCCTGATCACCTCAATTTGACTCAGTTCTGCAGACTCCCTTCCTAAAAATAGGGGCTGTGGCATGGGTATGTGCTCCACACTTTCCACAGTGAACACATGAGCATCTCCCTGTCTCCACATCTTCCTTTAGCAATCCCTTGGTTCCTTTGTCATTCAGTGGCCCCACTGCTTCTCTGGCTGGTTTCCTGCTCTGGATATATTTAAAAAATATTTCTTTGTCTTGATGCTTGATTCATTGAGAAAGACCTTCAACTTTTTATAGAGTCCTTGACTTGTATCATTAACCACACATGCCTTCTTTTAGACTTGACAGTGGCTTTCTTAACCTGTGGAATGAATTCCATTTGGGCTTCAGTTAGTGTGGTTTTAAATAGCTTCCACGCATCCTCTAGGGATTTGATTCTCTTGAGTTTCACCTTCAGCTTCTTTTTTTTACCATTCCTCTCATCTTTGTAAAATTCCCTCTTTTGAAACCAAATGTCACAGTTTTGGACTGTACGAAACTTGAAATACTGCACTTTTGAGTAATACTAACCTATAAAATGTAAACATAATTTAGGATAGGTACTGGGTGTAGGGTGAGAGGGTAGTATGTTTTCACCTTTTCTTTGTATCCTTGCTCAGCCTGATGATTGAATAGAAGAAGAGAGAGAGAAGAGATTGGATTTATAGCCCACGCTTCACTACCCGAAGGAGTCTCAGAGCAGCTTGCAATCTCCTTTCCCTTCCTCTCCCCACAACAGACACCCTGTGAGGTAGGTGGGGCTGAGAGAGCTCTTTCAAGAACTGCTCATGAGAGAACAGCTCTGAAAGAACTTGTGACTGATTCAAGGTCATGCCAGTAGCTACCTGTGGAGGAGTGAGGAATCAAACCCGGTTCCCCCAGATTAGAGTCCATGCTCCTAACCACTATACCGGGGTAGCCAAACTTGCTTAATATAACAGCTACACAGAATAAATGTCAGATGTCTGAGAGCCACAAGACATGAACAAATATTACACACACATTTTTCTTGAGAAATATGCAAATTTGCTTTTTATTAACATTAAATTAAACTGTGTAAAACAGCTGCATGCAGCTCTCAAACTGCAGTTTGGCCACCCCTGCACTATACCAAACTGGCTTTCTCCATGTACACTCATTATTTGTGTTTACTAAACCTTTATAGATTGGGAAGGACTAGAGATCTCTTCAAGAAAACTGGAGAAATCAAGGGAACGTTCCATGCAAAGCTGGCCATGATAAAGGACAAAAACGGTAGGGACCTAACAGAAGCAGAAGAGATTAGGAAAAGATGGCAAGAATACACAGAAGAACTATACAAAAAGGACCTCGATGTCCTTGACAACCACAATGGTATAATCACTGACCTTGAGCCAGACATCCTGGAAAGCGAAGTTAAATGGGCCTTAGAAAGCATTACTAACAACAAAGCTAGTGGAGGTGATGGTATCCCAGCTGAGTTATTCAAAGTCTTAAAAGAAGATGCTGTTAAAGTGCTGCACTCAATTTGCCAACAAATTTGGAAAACACAACAGTGGCCACAGGATTGGAAAAGGTCAGTTTACATTCCAATCCCAAAGAAGGGCAACGTCAAGGAATGTTCAAACTATCGCACAATTGCACTCATTTCACACGCTAGCAAGGTCATGCTCAAAATCCTACAAGCTAGGCTCCAACAGTACGTGGATAGAGAACTGCCAGAAGTACAAGCTGGGTTTCGAAGAGGTAGAGGAACTAGAGATCAAATTGCCAACATTCGCTGGATTATGGAGAAAGCAAGAGAGTACCAGAAAAACATCTACTTCTGCTTCATTGACTATGCTAAAGCCTTTGATTGTGTGGATCACAATAAATTATGGCAGGTTCTTAAAGAGATGGGAGTACCAGACCACCTCATATGTCTCCTGAGAAACCTGTATAAGGGTCAAGAAGCAACAGTTAGAACCGGATATGGAACAACTGATTGGTTTAGCATAGGAAAAGGAGTACGACAAGGATGTATATTGTCACCTTGCTTATTTAATTTATATGCAGAGTACATCATGCGAAATGCTGGCCTGGATGAATCACAAGCTGGAGTTAAGATTGCTGGGGAAAAGATCAATAACCTCAGATATGCAGATGATACCACTCTGATGGCAGAAAGTGAAGAGGACCTAAAGAGCATCTTGCTCAGGGTGAAAGAGGAGAGCGCAAAGTGAGCTTGAAGCTCAACATCAAAAAAACGAAGATCATGGCATCTGGCCCCATCACTCCTTGGCAAATAGAAGGGGAAGTCGTAGAAGCAGTGACAGACTTCACGTTCCTAGGATCCCAGATCACTGCAGATGGTGACTGCAGCCATGAAATTAAAAGACTCCTGCTCCTTGGGAGGAAAGCGATGGCAAACCTAAACAGCATGATAAAAAGCAGAGACATCACCTTGCCAACAAAAGTCCGCATGGTCAAAGCAATGGTATTCCCCGTAGTAATGTATGGCTGCGAGAGTTGGACTATAAGGAAGGCCGAGCGCCGAAGAATAGATTCTTTTGAACTATGGTGCTGGAGAAGACTCTTGAAAGTCCCTTGGACTGCAAGGAGATCAAATCAGTCAATCCTTAAAGAAATCAACCCTGACTGTTCCCTGGAAGGCCAGATCCTGAAGCTGAAGCTCAAATACTTTGGCCACCAAATGAGAAGGGAGCACTCCCTGGAGAAGAACCTGATGCTGGGAAAGATTGAAGGTCAAAGAAGAAGGGGACGGCAAAGAATGAGATGGTTAGACAGTGTCATCGATGCAACGAACATGAAATTGAGCAAACTTCAGCGGACAGTGGAAGACAGGAGGGCCTGGCGTAATCTGGTCCATGGGGTCGCGAAGAGTCGGACTCGACTGTGCGACTGAACAACAACAACAACAACAACAAACCTTTATAATTTGAATACTGATTTCTGTGCCCATACTACACCTGACTTAGTCATGTTTACCAAAGGAAAAATAAAGGGAGGAAGCATCCCTGAGTACATATGAGTGTCTGTGAAGGACAGCAGCTAGAGTGAGAGAGACAGCCAAGTGGGAGAAAGGATAACTGGACAGGAGCCTTTTAAATGGGAAGAAGGTCTTGGGAAGAGGGGAAACTGAATACGGACGCTCAGCTGGAATCCCTGGGTTATTTGTCTGTGGTGGTGACAACCCAGTGAGAAAGGAAAGGGGGAGTGCAGAAAAAATGGAAGCCTGGCTGGACAGGAGAATCCAAGAGGGCTAGTAGCTTTTTTGCTCCCAAATGCAAGAAAAGGAGCCTTATATAGCATATGTGTCAGTGTATCCATGGTGATAAATTATTGATTTAAGCACTGCACACTTTGACTTATGAGACTCAACATGGTTTACCTGATAACAGCTCCAGAAAAAAAAACATAGTTAAAGCTATTTGTATGCAGCACTAACAAGAATTAGAACTGAAAAATAATACATTTTCCCAGATTAATAAAATATCACACTGTAAAAAGGTTTAATAGCATCTAAATCAACACAAGCTACTCAGACATTGCATTTGAAGGAGGGGATCCTGCTGTAGAGGAGCCATAAATGAAAAGGCCTTGCTGCACCCATCGTTTCCCGTTATTTCTCTGGATGTGGGGTCTGTTAGCAGGACCTTATATAGTTAATTATGCTGAGGTGGCAATGACTGAACAGCTGCCACTACAGTTTTGATCCCTTAAAAAAAAAAAAACCACACAGAATCCTGCTTGGCTATAGTTAAGCCCAGGTCATCCAAGAAGATAATAAACCATCACCACTGAAAGTGCAAAACAAAGACAAATTGTGTTACAATGGGTTCCTAGGCAACACACAGCTGCAGCTTGCACTCATATGTGGCACTGAGGAGTGAAGGAGACAGTGGAAATTCTGATGTTTTTTGTGCCAGTGTTTCATTTCAGTTACATTGTGCCATCAAATTAAAAGCCTGCAGGGATTTATATATAGAAACTGATTTTCTTCATAAATTTCCTAGAATGATGGGCTCTTGAATGGAATGGTGCTGTTTGCACATCCTGGCCCTTCTACAGAATAGCTGTGGAATTATATAAAAATGCTTCTAAGCAAATGTACCAGGCACATGAAGGTGAAGGCCAGGTGATTGGTTGGATCAGGTATAAGCAGCTACATTTTATGAAGTTTCAGAAAGTCATCAAATGATATGGTGATAGGGAGTCGAATGCTTATGTGTTGCGAGCACATCATGAATAGTAGGGTTGTATAGATATCCCCCTGCCCAAGTCTCTTTTATTCTTGCTTTATTTTTTGCCTTAGCCCTGATGATTAATTTCGGAAATGACTGGCCTAAGTTTCTAGGTAGCTGCCCCCTTTTTATGCTGTACTCTGCGTGTACTATGGAATCTCAGTTCTGTTCTGCAATCAGATCTCACTTCCTTTTCCCTTTCTGATTTAATGCTCATATGCATCAGTAACCAATAAGAAAAAATGAATGGAAAACTGTAGCAGAGTACTCATGTGCAATGGTCTGAACAAAGTCTGGAAAGTAAAAAGGGTGGGGGAGGGAAATAAGGCTACAAACCAAGATCAGATATCCCCAGAATTTTGGGGAGATTTTAACGGGGAAAATTTCAGAAGCCTCCCTAATATGTTCCCCAACACCTGCTAGTGACATGGACTTCTGATTGGATCAGCATATGTTCTTCTGGTTTACTCCCTTAGGCTTCCGACTGGTTAGCAATGAGGGCAAATGCAGATGCTCCAGCTAACTAGGAATTCAAACTAGATTCTGCACTTACTTTGTTAACCAGAGTTTGTGCTAATTGTGGTTTGCTATGACGGCCGAATTCATATACCACAGTTTGTTAGGTAGTACTGCTCCATGCGGCTGCCTGGCTGTAGAGAGAGCAGTACAGGGGAAGTTCTTCTTCAGGGAGCGGAAAGGAAACAAGAAGCAAACAACCTGTGGTTTATAAAGAAGACTTGTTACTTACATCTACCAGACTCAGATGGGAATTCAGGAGTCCCTATCCCTAACCTGAGCAGGGCCTCAGAAACAGAAGAGGGGAATCACTGTGTTTTTCCTGCTCTCCTTGCAGGCGTCCCTCATACAGCTAAGGGAGTGCCCAGGTTGTCCCTTCTCTGGCCTACCATCTGGCACTTTATGAGACTGGCTCAGCAAGCTGTGCAGGCCCTGTTGGTCTCCCTCAGCCTTTTGCAAAGAAAGCAAATTTGCTGGGGGCTGCCTTCTCTCTAATTTCATCTGAACTCAGCCATTTCTGGCAGTGCTGGGTGCTAAAAGGGCTGGACTGAGACGACAGTGATGGTGGCATGGACTTGAATGGCACTGTTGCTGCAGAGTCCAGGGCTTGTGGACTCTTATAGAACCTGGTTTATTGTGACATCTGAAAGAAGCATTAATGTCAAAATCCATTTACTATAACAGAAGGTTATCACTTCACAAATTTATTGAAATGTTATTTTGTTTGCAATTTTCAAAACATGCTTTCCAATGTATTTTGCAGCTATTATTATTGTTTGGGTAGTTATTCTAATTACTCAACACATTTTTGGGGACCCTCTCCTGTATTTACATATTTCTTATTGACTAAAAAAATCTGTGGGTCATTTTCTGGAGACTGACATAAGCCTTATATCACAAAATGAAAATATTATCTTCTTGGCTAGTGGAATTACCAGAGCAAAGTTTTCTATTGAGCCCTGGAGACTCGAACCTCCAGGAAATGAATGATACATGTCACTTTCTGCCAGTGTGGTTGTTAGGAGCCCTGACCAGAAGCTCTGAAGTTCACAGAAATCCCAAGAAAATGATATGCAAGATCCAGGTTTGCTTACAATGAGAGTTTAATAAAGTATCTGTGAAGTGATACATTTTTCCTTTGGAGATTTGAAATGAGCAAAACCTCCACTCTGAGTTTAAAATATTTTTCTCCTCTCTGGGCAGAGAACAGGCAGGAAAGGGGGGGCAGTCCAACTGTTTTCCAGCTTATCTTCATACAAGTGCTAATAGATGTAGCAGTAGAGATAATGGGTGGGTCAAGGTCTCCCCACTTCTCCATGCAGGGAACAGAGAGTTGGAGGACTTTAGACTAGATGAGCTTCAAGAATAATCTCCAGGAAGAAGCTGCAGGAAACACTTATCTGACCTGGTCAGTGGGTAGGGAAAAGAGAGGTGATAAAACCCAGGGGAGCAAGGAGGAAGGTCTCTTCCTTAACTGGGGAGGCAGCCATTTTGACCATGTGCTGCCCCAGAGAGCTACAGAAAGCTACAAAGTAATGGCAACTTTGAAAAGATCATAAGCTTTAGGAGCCTGTCCCATTTTAATATCTGATAGGGCATATATAGAGAGAGGAACAGAGAAATTGCACTTTATCCATTTCTTTTGGAATCCCTTGCTCAGTCTGGTGCTGTGCTAAAAGTAAGCTTGTGAACATTTTCTTTTTAATAAATACTTTATAACTTAAGATGCTGGCAGGACCTCCACCATCTTGGACATGAAATTTTAAAAGGAGCTGCAGGTGGAAGGCAGACAGTTGGCAAGTAGGGATGCCAGTCTCCAGGTGGGACCTGGGGATCCCCTGGAATTACAACTCATCTCCAGACCACAGAGATCAGTTCCCCTGGAGAAAATGGATGCTTTGGAGGGTGGGCTCTATGGCATTGTACCCCATTGAGGTCCCTATCCTCTCCAGGCTCCATCTCCAAATCTCCAGGGGTTTCCCAACCCTGTTTTGACAACCCTAACCCCCCATTCCCTGCTGGTGGCCAGGGGGGACCTGGCAACCCTGTTGGCAAGTGGCTATTTCTCCAAGGGTGTACAAGGCATAAACCATCCCCATAGTTACCAGGCACTGTGTACTGGGAGACAAAGAGGCAAGGCCACAGATTGTGGAAGGGAAGCTGGGAGGCCTGACCTTCCCACTGGGCAATTCTGACAAAGGTGGTGGGCTACCCAAGAGAGAAAGAGAAGCCTCTTCAGGTGTTGGCAAAACCTTGGAATGCAGGGTGGAATAGAGCCTGCAGGCTAGAGCAGGCCTGCTCCACCACAGCTTCAAACTTACAGAAATAGCAGGCTTCACTGGGCCTCAAACATGCACTGGGCCTCAAACATGCACAGCAAAGCCAGCCAGAACTTGAGGTGAGATATGTATAGCTAAACGTAACAATCTTATAACCTAACTGCTGGCTACAAGTCAAGAATAGCACCATCAAAACTATATCCTAGACATAGAGAGATCTTGCAGCTGATATTCAGTGGTGGAGGAAAACGAGTCAGCTTTCTAGATAAAAACTTGGGAGAGTATCAATGAAAATATTATCTTGATAGCTGCCTGCTGGCCATTCTCCCAGGTGACTCAGGAACTCAGCAAGAGCCAAAATGAACTTACAGAAGCTGCACAGTGGAATAGTAGTTAAGAGTGTTACTATTCCATCCTAAGCAGAATCACACACTTGTAAGCTCATTGGATTCAGCAGTCTTAGAATAGTCTAACTCTGTTTAGTATGGCACTGTTGTACTATGAGTGGGAAATCTGGAAAGAAATCCGTACTCAGCCATCACATTCACTTGGTGATCTTGGGCCGATCACTCCCTCCCTTCTTCTCCCCACAACAGGCACCTTGCGAGGCAGGTGAGCCTGAGAGAGTTCTGAGAGAACTGTACTGGCCCGAGGTCACCCAGCAGGCTTCAATGTGGAGGAGTGGGGAATCAAACCCAGTTTTCCAGATGAGAGTCTGCCACTCTTAACTACTACACCACTCTGGCTCTCAACTATATATGTGGCTCTGAGTTCCCTGAAGGAAGAGTGGGATGAAAATATAATAGATAGGACACATCATAGGTGTCAGCCATTAGATCATTATCACATTTTTTACACAGATCCCAGCACTGGCACAGACTTGTTTTCCTAGGAGTCCTCTTGGCATGCTGGTTGGCAATCTGCAGCAAACCTTGTAGAGTGCTTAATATGTACACTCCTAGGTAGAAACAGCTGTTGTATAAAAAGGAAGGAGTGTTCCAGCTGCAGCTGAAAAGTTAATGAGGATTTATAAGTGTGGTGGTTGTTTTTTTAATGCTTTATACTTCACATAAGAGCTGGAACTAAAACTGAATTTCCCATAGTGCAAGCCAGGTTCCGTCTCATGCCATTCTTTCCCCAGATTGTTCCAGTGTTCCTTATGAGCTGGGGTGTGCAAAAACTGTGCTGGGATTCTAGATCGGAGACTTGGTTTGCCTATGGTTCATCCCTTGGTTAAAGGATCCATTTGAGCAATTAGGAGATTTGACCCAATAGTGAGGTAGTGAGAGCAAAACTAGTAGGAAATGTGTAATCTAGGAAAGTGATAAAGGTCACAGTGGTTAAATATCAGCTTCATGTAATAAAGTATGTTTGTGTTTGGATGGCAAAAGACACATACATGATGTCCATCAATCTATCCAACTCAGTGATACAGTCTATTTCAACAAACACCAGATCTCCAGGCTCTCAGAGCAAGAACATATTTCCCAATACCTGTTACTTGAGACCCTTTAACTGAATGTGGGAACTGAACCTGGGATCCTCTGTATGGAAAGTGTATACTCTACCACTCAGCTATAGCCTTTTCCCATAGGAAGGACTCTTTTAGCAATACAGACACTCTTGTTTACATATTTACAGTTACAGGATTATGAACCATCTTGAGCCAGGGTGGTGGGTTTGCAACCAAAGCATGAGGATAATGTCCAAATTCTATACTACAATACTATTTACTAGTGGAAGTTTTTACTAATGATTTTGAATGAGAAATTATAATAAATATGTAAAATCCAGCTCTTCCTGTCCCCAGGCTATGTGGGATATTTTCCATCTGCTTCACTTCCTCACTAATCATCAACTTATTATTTATGTCCCATTTCTCTCAAGCCACCTGTTCCCTGTAGTTCTCTGCTTTTTGCACACATGCGCATACATACACATATAATCTGCCCACACCACAGGAAATGATGCACATACCAGGCCTTGAATGTTCTTTGGCTTACCAGAGATAATCTATGGTATCTGGTCTCACTGTGCAAGAAGAAACATTTCTGAGTATATTCATAGTTCATTTTCATCACTAATCAACATCTACAGATTTTTTATTTTCTCAACACAAATACACACACTATAGTTGAGCATATAGACCACTTGAAGAGATCCCCTTCTCCATTTCTAACAGATGAAAAAAGAAAAGAAACCTAACAGCACAGTTTGCAATCTTTATTAGTGGAAAGGAGCAAGAGTCCATTAGCACCTTGCTGACTAACAAAATTTGTGGTAGGATTTGAGCTTTCATGAGTCACTTCTTCAGATACAGCTAGAATGTCAGTCCATCTGTCCTTATATCTTGGAGAGTAGAGTGATTTCGGATGCCAAATGACAACAGCAGGTGTTAGTGATGAGATTGGAAGCCTAGGTCTCAGTCCACTCCAGGAGGATGCATTGTCTTGAGCTTTTTATCAGCTGCAATTCAGCAGTCTCTCTTTCTAATCTCTCTTTGAAATTCCTTTGTAAGAGAACTGCTACTCTTAGGTCAGCATTGGAATGTCCTGAAGGTTAAAATGTTCTCCTTCTGGTTTTTGAATGTTGTGGTTTCTAATGTCAGACTTACGTCCATTTATTCTTTGTATTTGCCTAGACTAAATCCTCCTGGACTGAATTGAGATCTGGATTTCCTGTCTCTGCATATCACACCTGCATATGTCTCTGCATGTCACACCTAATCCAATCAAGCCTGCTATTGTTATTCACCTGCTATTGCCATTCAGCACCTGAAATCACCTTTATTAAGTTTATATCTCTGGTTCCTGGCATTACATTTTATGGTGCACATGACCTGGCTCAAAAAAGTGACATTTATGTCAGATCAGCCCCTCATAACAAATGAGTTTGACACCACTGGGGAGTGGGACACGCTATGGATATGGGGACTATTTGGAATTATACCCTTCTAGCCAGAATATGGTTGCCAGGCCAATCTGGGCAACTGGTGGGAGAGTGGGATTGGGGATGTGGTAGGGGTACATCATCATGAGCTTGATGATGTCACCTCCAGGGAATATTTGAAAACAACAACAGTAGCTCTAGGAATGGCTGGAAATGCTATGATTTTACCATATAGTTTCCTGCGATTCCTAAAGCTACCACCATTGCTTCCAGGTTTTCCCCAGAAGGACCCTCATCACTCTCATGATGCTGGTGAGTCTAAAAAAATATTTATAACATTTTTTGTTTTAACTTTTAATTAGCATCATTGGACAATGGAAACTCAAGGCAGGGAACCAGGGGCTTGGCAGCCCTAAGCCGGAAGTGACAATTGTCCGTTGGAGAGGTTATATGAATAGCCAACAGTGTCAACACTTCAGTACTGTAGACCCAGAATCTGGGCCATGATAAGGAGGAAGGAAATGGGATGGGAGGCAGAAGTGACAAAAGGTTCATCCACGATGAGTCTAGCAGTGTCTGTCTCCTAGCAAGCCCACTGTATTTAAAGAAACAAAAGCAGCAGCAGCTATGGAAGACTGCACAACAGCAACAGACACAACGACAACAGCTGCCTAAGTATTAGGCCTAGTAGCAAAACTTTTTGGAGACAGCATGTGTCCGCTGTATAGTTCCAGTGGCGTAACCTTGTTAGTTTATGGCAGAAAAAGAAAACAGAAGTCAAGTGGCATTAAGAAAGTTTATGCCGGCATAAGCTTTCGTGAATCAGACCTCACTTCTTCTAATTCTGCTGTTTGCGTCAAAGGACATCATACCGGGCAGGGAGATCCACTGCAGAAGTGAAGTCTGCCTGGCAAACTTTTATGCTGAAAGAAACACATCTAATTTGTAAGGTGCCCCTGGACTTCTGCTGTATACAGTGAGGCTTATGCAGTGAAGGACTCTGAAGGGCTAAGAATAAATCCTGGGATTCTAGTCAAGCAGTTCATCCATTTACAAATTAAGCAACTTTGGACTGAGTGACTTGGGCAGCTCATGGTCTTAGAACAGGATCTTGGTCCTTGCAAGGCACAGCATCTACAATGGTCTAAATGCCAGTATAGATGTCCTCCGATGTAAACAGGAGAGTCCTTTAAAGCAATGTTGTAAGCTGCTGTTTGCTTTTATAAAGCTACATATCTGACCAGACCACTCATTCCCTCAGTTACAGTTGGTGAAAGCTCTATAATAATTGTCCCCCTTCCTTTTTTGGCATATCTCTCTGTGCTGAGGTTTGGCTTCAATGTGGATATTATATTAAAATATTTCAGTATAATAATAAAAAAACCCTTTTGTCTTATTGCAGGCATCTTTCTTGAAGGGGGAAATGCTTTTTTTTAAAAATGAAGCATGATGATTGATTTCTTTTATGTTTATTGAGTTCAGTCTTGCAGACTTGAAAAGAATAGAAATGGGATCTCATTTTTCATCAGGCTTGGCCTCATTTTTAAATAACGTCCTGATTTTTATGAGTAAAAAATGTTCACGCTGTAATTTATGAAAGCAGCAATTTGGCAGATTGAGCTAATTCTTTTCCTGTTTTGAGTTTCTTTGCTCTCTGATTTAATACATCATCCTAGCATCATAAAGTCTGAAGCAAATGAGAGGCCACAAGCAAGGACACTGCAAAGGGGTATTTCCAGAACAGTAGCTCCAGATGACTCTTATAAGTGAGCAAAGCCACACTGCAGGTACACAAAAAAGAGACAACATCTAGAGCCTGATTCACAGCTTCAGGTAATACACAAACTATACTATGAGGCTAGAAAGTGCAGTTTTATGCTATTACTGTTGTGTCTGCTGACCACTTCAGGGCATCAGCGTCGGAGCCTGAGTCCCGGGGAACAATGGGACTGTGGCTCCTGGCTCCGGCTTAGGGGAACCAATGGGAATGGCGGCAGGAATTCAAACCCTCCAATGGCACCAGGGGGTGTTCCCCTATGCTTGTATATAGTTGGCCACCTGGCCAGGTAACGTTGTCTTATTGTGTAATAGCGAACCATGCTGTCCACTATATCAGTGTCTGTGGTTTCATTATGCATCCAACCCACTACACAATAATGGCAACAAAGGTGGGATCCTGTTGAGCACTCCAGCTGGGCTGTTGGACAATGCTACCGAAGACAACGCTTCACCGCCCCACACGCATCATCCATGAGTGCCCCTGAGAGTGAACCTCAAGCCGCATCTCAGCTGCCGACAAGCACAATGGCCATCGCTCCAGGATCCGGGCTGCTGCCGCAATTCAACGCCTCCCAGCCCCAGCGATGGGGAGCCTCGGTCACAGGCCTGTGGCAAGCCCTCGTGTTCTACCAGATAACCGACGAAGACAGGAAAAGGAGCCTATTATTCTGCTCATGCGGCCCCACGATTGTGGACCTGGCTCAGTACCTTCTCTCTCCCAGGAAGGTGGAGGAGTGCACATTCTAAGAAATAGTCCAGGTGGTGCAAAACCACTATGCACTGAAACCGTCGGAGATGACCTGCCACGTGGTCTTCCAGCAACGGAGCCAACAGGATAGGGAAACCACTGCAGAGTTCCTCGTGGAGCTCTGCTGCCTGGCGGCCAACTGCGCCTTCGGTACACACCTGGACATGGCTCTCCACGACCGGTTCATCGCTGGCCTTCAAGAGGAGAAACTACGGCGCCGGATAATGGAGGGGGAGAAGGTAATGATCGCCTTGGCCCTGGCCACCGCCACCACGTGGGAGAGGTCCCACCCAGCTGCCACCACTATGCACAGGGTGGCCATCACCAGAAGCAGCAACCCCGAGGACTCGGAGGTCCACCGAACGCAAGCACCGCACCACTCACAAGCCCTGCTCGCAAGCTCCGTATGCAAGCAACGCGGCTCGGCAGCTCAGGAGTGTGCCAGCTGCGGTGGTCAACATGAATGGAAATCGTGCAGGTTCCGGGACACCACGTGCCAGGACTGCGGTCGCATGGGCCACATCGCCAAGGTCTGCTGATCCAAGGGATCCCATGCACCAAGCAGTCCCGCTGCAAGGCTGAAGAGCACTACGAGGAGTGCGTGGCACAGGAGGATCTCTACTTCCTCACCAATGCACCGCAAGCCACCAAACTGAGACTCCCCAGTCAGGCCTCAGCCCCCAAAATACATGTCTGGGTTAAAATAGATGGGGACCCCTGCCAAATGGAGCTCGATTCTGGCTCCACGCACTCCATCATCTTGGAGGCCACACTCAAACAGCTATGCCCCCAGGGGGGCCCCCGCTTGCACCCCTCACCCGTGATGCTCATGGACTTCCAGAGGAACAGGGTGCCGGTGAAGGGGGTTGGGAGTTTCTGGGTGCAGTACTGTGGCTTCAAGGGGTTCTTGGACTTGATTGTGGTCAAGGCGACCTCGTCAGCCTTCTGTGAAGAGCCTGGTTCGAACCCCTCGGGATCGTGATAGTGGGGATCCAGCTTTGCACAGCCTGCAACTTCCAGGAGGTCTGCCAAGAATTTCCATCCGTCTTTGATGGCATGCTTGGCCAGTACATGGCCCCCCCGGTATTGCTGCAGCTTGACCCCAAGGTGGCCCCCATACGTATGCGTTCCAGGATGGTCCCATTCGCGCTGAAACCAAAAATAGACGCAGAACTGGACTGCCTAGTGGCCCAGGGGATTCTGGAACCAGTCTCCCATGCAGAGTGGGAGACCCCGATTGTGACACCCATAAAGCTGAAAGGGGATGTCCGCATCTGCGTGGACTACAAATGTATGATCAACTGTGCATTACAGGACCATTTCTACTTGGTTCCTGTGGTGAGCCATGTACTGGCCACCTTGGCAGGGACAAAGATCTTTGGCAAAGTGGACCTTGCCCAAGCTTACCAGCAGCTGCCAGTCAACGGGCCAACCGCAGAGGCCCAAACAATAGTAACCCACCAGGGGGGCTTCAGGGTGAATAGGCTCCAATTTGGGGTGAGCATGGCACCCGGGATATTCCAACAGCTAATGGATGCTCTCCACAAAGGAATACCCGGTGTCACACCATTTTTTGATGATGTGATGATCACCACTGCCACACCAGATGAATTTGTCACCCGCCTCCGCATGGTCCTCAGCCAGTTCAGGGACGCCAGCCTCAAGGTCAAACAGGAGAAGTGCAGGCTTGGGGTGCCCTCCGTGGACTTCTTGGGATTCACCATGGATGCAGACGGCCTGCACCCGGTGCAGGATAAGGTAAAGGCTATCATGGAGGCTCCCCCCTGTGACCTCCAAGGTCGAGCTCCAGGCTTTTCTCGGACTCCTCAACTTCTACCACACCTTCCTCCCCCACAATACAGCGGTAGCCAAACCCCTCCACCAGTTGCTTGACAAGCAGACGCCCTGGGTCTGGGGGCACCACCGGGCCGCCATGTTCTGGGACGTCAAAGCCCTCTTGATATTGAACTCAGTTCTGTCCCACTTCGATGAGCCCCTGCCCATGGTTCTGGCTTGTGACGCGTCTCCCTATGAAGTGGGTGCCATGCTGGCGCACCATCTTCCGAACAGACGAGAGTTCCCGGTCGCGTATTACTCGTGGACCTTATCTGTGGCTGAGTGGAACTATGCCCAGATAGACTGCGAGGGCCTGGTAATCATGGCTGGGGTGAAGACGATCCATGACTTCATTTACGGCCGGCCCTTCATGATCGCCACAGACCACTGCCCTCTGCTGGGCCTATTCCTGGCGGATCGCCAGATGTCGCAGGTCCTCTCCCCTCGGGTCTTGTGGTTGTCCATCTTCCTAGCGGGCTACAATTACACCCTGCAGCACTGGCCAGGCAAGGCGATGGGCCATGCTGACGCCCTGAGGTGGCTTCCCCTGCCGGACGAAGGGGAGGACCCGGACCTGGCTCACCACATCCTGCAGCTGGAAAGTCTCCCGGATGCTCCCCTCCAAGTGGCAGACATTGCCCGCCACTCAGCCAGAGACCCCGTCATCTCCTGGGTTCTTAGCTGGGTGGTAAGGGGGTGGCCTATGGCCCCAGTGGGTCCAGAGTTCAACGCGTTTATGACTCAGCAGGAGAAGCTGTCGATGCACAAGGGCTGCCTCCTGTGGGGTGACTGGGTCATGGTCCCCAGCGCACTCCAGCACCAGGTCCTGCAGGCTCTGCACAAGGCACACCCCGGCATTGTGCAAATGAAGACCCTCGCCCGGAGCTATGTCTGGTGGCCAGGTATCGATGGCGAAGTAGAGGCCTGGGTGAAGTGCTGCCAGATTTGCCAGGAGGTCCAGCCGAGTCTGCCGAGTGTGCCAATGCAGTCCTGGGAATCGACAAGGATCCCGTGGTCCCAGCTGCACATCGACTGCAACTAGAATGATAAAAGGATTGGAACACCTTCCCTATGAAGAAAGGTTAAAACGCTTGGGGCTCTTTAGCTTGGAGAAATGACGGCTGAGGGGTGACATGATCGAGGTTTATAAGATTATGCATGGGATACAGCAGGTTGAGAAAGAAGTACTTTTCTCCCTTTCTCACAATACAAGAACTTGTGGACACTCAATGAAATTGCTGGGCAGTCGGGTTAGAACAGATAAAAGGAAGTACTTCTTCACCCAAAGAGTGATTAACACATGGAATTCACTGCCACAGGACGTGGTGGTAGCTACAAGCATGGACAGTTTCAAGAGGGAATTAGATAAACATATGGAGCAGAAGTCCATCAGTGGCTATTAGCCACAAGGTATAGATAGGAACTCTCAGTCTGGGGCAGGTGATGCTCTGTATTCTTGGTGCTGGAGGGGGCAGCAGTGGGAGGGTTTCCAGTGTCCTGGCCCCACTGCTGGACCTCCTGATGGCACCTGGTATTTTTGGCCACTGTGTGACAAGAGTGTTGGACTAGATGGGCCATTGGCCTGATTCAACATTGGCATCTCTTATGTTCTTATGTTCTTATGTTGGAGTGGAGGAGAAATACCTTCTGACCTGTCTCAATTGAACATCTGAACTCTGTGAGTCATGGATGGTTTTGTTCTACAGGCTCCTACTGGCTCCACACATTAAGAGGAATGATACATGAACAAGCTCCCAAAGACATTTATTTATTTATTTATTTATTTATTTATTTATTTATTTATTTTATACCCCACCTTTCTCCCCAATGGGGACCCAAAGTCCTGATGTTACGCAAAGAGGCAGTCTCCTAATTAGTTGGGGGAAATTAGCTTTAAAGAGAAAGAGTGAGAGGGAGTAACTTAGATTCTCCACTGATGTTTACAGGGATTTTTCTCTTAGAGAACTCTTTTTATATATATATAAGTATTTTATTGATTTTGCAATACTATAGAATTTGGGGAAAGGTTACTAAATCCAGTGCCGGCTTGCCCGCTAGGTGAACTAAGTGCTCGCCTAGGGTGTGCTGGCCCCCAGGGGTGCCAAACAGTGCCCCGCCCCCCCAAAAAGCCCCCCCACTGCAGCAGCTCCTGCAGTGCAAGCAGCCACCAGGGCTACTCCTCCGCCTTCTTCACGGGGTCTTGCCGGGCAACAACGGGGCTCCTCCGCCGCCACCAGGGAACAGGAGCTCCACGACAATCTCCCGCCCCCTCACCAGGCGCTGCTACCAGGACATCCCTTTCCACGTGCCCCCCTCCCTCCCCACCTTCTGCATCCTCGCCGAGACAGCATGCAGAGCACAGCGCCCACCTGTCAGGAGACAAGCCCTTCCCTCCCTAGCTTGTTTTCCATCCCCAGCCAGCCCTCCTCTCTCCCATGGTGGCCAGATGATGAACTTTCTGCAGCACAGGCTCTCGGCCGGGTGGCATCACAAAAAGGGAAAGCCTGGGGACGCCAAAGGGGGGGAGGATGATACCATTCTTCTGACATGCAGGGGAGTAGAACTGACGGCAATCAGGAGGGGAAGTTGTGGCACTGTGGCGTGACCCCCCCCATCCCTCCTTCCCTCCAGAGCTCTACTGCTGAGCCACAACCCTTCTGCTTCAGAAGGTGAGGTGCATGACTTTTGGCACCCCCCCAGAAAAGCCCCCCGCCATCCTAACCAGGTACCCACCACCACCGCCTCCCTGCCACCACTGCCAGTACAGAGTGCCTGTCCGGGGCACAGGAGGTGGTGGCACAGCTCGCCTAGGGCGCAGAAACATCTGGAGCTGGCCCTGACTAAATCCCTACCTCTAAATTCTATAGGAAACGGGAAAGGAAAACTAATACAACACAAACTACTGGAATAGGGGAGGGAGACTACTATCCTAACTCTAAGCCAGCTAATGGTTATAGGTAAGGGAAGACTAACAAGGCGACACGATCTGGTTACATTGGTATATATCCCTGTCACCGAGTGATACAGCGTTGTTATTGCTTGTAAAAATTTAACAAAAAATAATAAAGAGTTGCATTAACTAGCTGGATAACAAAAACTGCATTATCAACAATTATCTTGGTTTTAGAGTCTTTTCTTCTTGCGTTTCTTTTTTCCTTGGGGTTTGGGAGCAGCTGCTCCTTTCTCTGATTCCGATGTATCTGAAGAACTAATAGGTTTGTAACTGTCGCTTGATGAATCCTGTGAGTAGGATTTTTCTTCATCTTCTTCTTCCTCCTCTTCTGTTTTAGATCTCTTGTCTTTTTTTGTATTGCTTGGGATTAAAGTATCGGTCTGCAAACTTCTTCGCCTTAGGAACAGTGTCAATGTTGAATTTTTTCTATAAGGAATTCCTTCCTTCTGAAGAGAGAGAGTAAGATCCTTGTAAAGTCTCCTCCACTTTCTAATTTCAAAGGGGATATCCTTCAAGATCTTTATCTCCTATTTTTTATTTTCAAGGGTTTCCCCTGTGTAGATTTCAGCACCAGATCTCTGGTAGACCTGTACAGAAAAAGCCTTTTCTGAAATTCTCCCTGCCTGGACCAGATGGCCTTAGCTGGTAACACTTCTGTGTGACTTTTGTCACCTGAACAGATGGCCTACCATATGGCCAAGCCTCATATCCATATGCAAGACACTTTGACACCTTTGCTGGAGCAGAGAGACAGGCAGACGCCTTCCCAAGCATGGGAAAGCTATGCCCAGTACATTAATACATTAAAAAGCATTCCCTGACATGACATGTGGCACATACACCCTGGCAATGGGCACACCAACCCACTCTCTCACTATTGGGTAATGGCCATACCTGGTGGTGACAGAGAAGGGGGTATAATTGTAATGACCCTATGGGAAAAGTGGCTTCTTGGAAAAGTTAGTTCCTCTCTGGAAACAAAGAGTTCCTTTTTGAACTGGCTGCTTGCTTGCCATGGAGTTTGTGTCCTAGGAAGCCAAGCTGGACTTAGCTGCCGACAGCACCATGTGGTTTCTTCTCAAGATTCCCTGGTGAGACCTTGGACTATTTGCACACTGAATCATCTGATACCTCTGAAAGTCTGGTAACTATGGAATACCTCTATTGTGTAGTTAATGCTGAACAAGCTATAGATATCATTTATTTTATTACCTTTTACTAGTCTCATATTATATCCATGCTTTTGCACTGAATAAAGATAATATAATCAATATTATCTGGACTTGTTTTCCTCTGTTGCAACTTGATCTCTAAGACTAGATCTTGTGTCTGAGCCGTTCGCCTAAGAAGGCTACCACTGTGTTAATTAATTGTTTGCAGCCCTGATACAGAGCTGGTAAGTTGTTAAGTCCTATAGACCAGGCAGGAGTTGGGATCTCTGCTCCTGATCTGTGGTGGGGACCTTTGTGTAAGAGATCCTGGTGGCAGTGACTACTGGTACCCTGGAGTGTGTACAGACATTTTCCTGGGGTTGTTTAATTGTTACTAAATGCATGGTTTTTAACTCTCATCCCTGGACTGGGGTGAGAGGAGAAAACCATGACAAGACTGTCTCGTGAATTTCAAACATATTTCTCCCGGGAGTTTATTTTTTTTATGAAGTCTGGATAAGTTTTGTAGGCCCAGTCCATCTCCATTAAGTCTTCCTGTCTGTAATCCATTATTAGAGCCAAGGTCTCTGCTAAGAGAGCCTTCATATCTTCATTCTTTTCTTCTGGGATCCCTTGGAAGCGTAAAATGTACATGGATCTTTCCAACTGGAGCTGTATTAACTGAGTTTTATTGGAGGATCTCTCTTTCTCCACTTCATCCACTCTTTTATTAATACTCTCAGTCTGTTTTTCCATCTTTTCTACATCTTTTCAGTCATGGAAGTCCTTTTATCTATTTGGGACATTTGCTTCTGCAAATTATCCATTTTAAGGCTGAGGTTAGTCATCTGTTCCATTAGAGGGCGCAATGTGCTCGCAGTAGTGTAGGCATATCTGCTGTTACTTCCTGGTTGTGTGAGGGAGTCACTGGTTGGCTATTTCCGGTTTGTGTTTTTTTCTCCAGACCCACCTACCACCCTCTCCCAGCCGTAATATCAACAAGAAGTAAGTTTCCCAAAACAAAGTAAAAGTTGAGTAAATTTTATCCGCTTCACCTTATTATGCAGTTTTCAATTTTGTTGATATTCTTATGCATTTAGCTTAGTTCAGAAAGTTTTTTAATCCCATTTTAAAACTGCCTCACTTTAAGGGGGAGGGGATTCTTGAATTTCCTCCCTCCCATGCCGCTTTACATTTAGGTGCTTCTAATTGCTACCAAGGTTCTTGTAGACGCTTTTAAACACCTGAGCTTTGCTTAACTCATGCTTTGAAGCCTTGGAAGTCTTTTAGAAGCATTTCAAAACTTTTGACCGTGTCCGCTCGTCTGGCAGTCATCTCTCGGCGCCATGCTGGCTCTGCGGCAACAGGACCTTTTGGGGAAGAAGGTGAGCCTCAATTCCTTGGCCATCGCCTTGGAAGAGGCTCTCCTCAGCTCCCCAGGCTGAGGATTTCCTACAGAGATCCCAGGAGGGTCCAAGACAAACTCGGACCCTTCCCATCAGCCGAGTCTTGACTCCCCCCCATCAAAGCGAGACAGGGTGCAGCCGAGCAGCAAGACACTTAAACTGGAACTCCCCTTAGAGAACTCTTGAAATAAACCAGTCAGATGTTCAGTTGGAAAAGGATTTTATTGAAATAGGAATAAAAGGGTGAAACACACACATGCAAACATGTAGCTAAGAGAAAATCAGGGAGGAGACGGGACAAAACAATTTCGGGGAAGGATGTAGTTACCTGTCTCAAAGAGCAAGGTCCACAGAGACAGCAGAAAAATGACCAGTGTTTCACAGAGAAAAGGAGAAAGCCCACACGTAAGTGAAGGTATGAGGTATTATGTTGAGAACACATGCACATTGCTATGGAGCAGAGTGCTACAATTATAGGGGGAAATGCTCCCTGGGGCAGTCTGACATGTTTGCCCCCAAAACAATAACTTGATGGCTTTTTTGGAGTTGAACAATTATTAGGGAGAAACTTGATGGGTTTGCCTGAGGTGGACTATAGGTGTAAATGGTGCTTGATGACCCTGTAAGTACTGGATAGGAAAAGCTACCTGGTTTGGTGAATAGTGTTAAGTGTTGCTTAATTAGGGTGAATGGGTGAGGGGAAATGAGGCTGGGTGTTGATGAGATTAATCCATAGGTTCTTGCAAGACCTGTTGTCCTAAATTACGCATCTTTCTAGGGTGGAGAGGAGGTTATTACCTGGCAAGCCACGCTTACTCACACTTCTAAACTACAAGTCTAGGCTTGTCTCTGGTTAGCATCCATTTGTGTCATTTTGGGTCAGGCAGTGCATTGCAGCTTATGATATTTGTGCTGATATGGTATGAAGGGTGTTTATAATTTTCTAGCTATAAACTGCCCCTCAGTGACAAGAGGGGTCTGACTGTTAGCAGTGAATGGGGAAAGAAAAAGAAGGAGGATATCAAGCTCTAATTTGTTATGCTGTATTTAAGTTTTCTGAGCACAGCAACCATGTCACAATTTTACAGAAGGCTTTTTTTTTTAACTCCAGGCAAATACTTTTAAAAATATATAGCAAGGGGAAAAATCCAAGACTAACAGGAATATCTCTTGCAACCTCACATCCAATTCAGAAATCATATTTGCTGACTTTCTTTTATATGCAGCTATCCCTTCACCCTCCTCCCAGTCTCTTTGCAAAAGTTTCCATTTGAGCACACATTGATAACCTTCTTTTCCTCCAATCTTCTCAGTCTTTTGCCTTTGTTGTTCCTGTGTGTTCTTTGACAGTCTGCAGGACTTGTATAAATACTTGGGATGCCCAAGCTATATAAAGGAGTCTTCTGAAATGTCATCACCTGAAGAGAAAAATCCGTCAGTGAAATGAATTTTTAAAAAGCGACAGACTACACTTTCACCATTGATTACCATCAACAAGTGAGGAGGGAATTGTGTTTCCCCCTTTCCCCTCCTTTTTTATTATTTCTCTCATTCTGCATTTCACTCCACCATTCCATTGATTTCCTCTTCCCTCTGTGCCTCTAAGCGGCTTTTTCTCTCAGGCCTGAAGGGCAAGTGAATTGCTTTTCCATCCTAGTTTTTTGCTTGTCTAAGAAGCAAATACCTCTGCCTAGGGTGACAGATTCCATTATCCTTCACAGCCTCCAAGTACGTCACCTCAATGACCTGCTCTGCTTGCTCTGTTTAGTCACTAAGAAATGTACAGCCCCTTTTTCCACATGTGGGTCAGCTGCACAAATCTTATTATAATTTGCTTTCATTAAATTTTATCCTGTGATCTGAAGGACTCTTTGTGTGTGTGTGTGATAATTTCATGCCAACAATTTTTTCTGAGGCTGTGCAGGCAATGGTGTTTTTGCTATTTGCACTGAGTGGTAATCGCTCAGAGCAATTCTCTTTAAGCACTTAGCAGAATTAGTAAGCCCTGCCCCCAAAGATCTGAAGAATAATTAGCTGGCAATTTTAAGTGTGTGTTAATTAAACAGCCATCATGTTACAACATGACATTTCTGGTAGCTACATGCCTACCAGTTGCTTCTTTAAGAAGTCTCAGTTGCTTCTTTAAGAAGAAAGGAGGGACTTCTTTGTTACAAATCAGAATCTAGAAAGAGATAATTCTGCTTGAGTTCATTTATGGAAGCAAATTTCAAAATCTGCAGTCATGATAGCATTTTTCATAAGTCAAGCTAACAAAGGAGAAGGGATTTGAGGGGGAGGGGAGCATTGCCTTAACACCTCTGTCTAACCTCTGCAGAACCCCATTATTTCATTTGTAAATGACTTCATTCTGAAATCAATGCACAAGAGTTTCAGACAATGGACTTGAGGAAGGGCCTCTGAAAATTATCTCCAGCCTAGATGTACTCAGACTTTGCCAAAGTATGTCCAACTATAAGCCAACAAATATAAAAACACATGGCTGGCATTCATCCCAGACAGAAAGATTCATGACTTCTTAGATTAATAATCTATCACTATTGTACAGAACATAAAAAACACAGGTGGTTAGTTTCTATAATGTGTTTCATTTTCCCTATAAAAAGCGGGACCAGAGTTGATTTGGCTGCACAGCTCCAGTTGTGTAGCACACAGCACTGACATAAATTTGTGTTCACTGATTGGCAGTCAGTGGATCCCTTAGCCCATTTACAGTTTACAAAATAATAGGGTCACAATAAATGGGATCATGAAGGAGATCTCACAATCCCAAATGAATACTTACATGCCTTCCAAATAGTTTGAATTTATGTATTTTGACCCTGATCTAATTGCATGAAATTGATATCTCAATGGTCCTATGAATATTCTGAACTATTTGTCTATTCAGTGTTAAAAATGATCTTGTTCATGGATCCTGTATGGATATGATCCAAAAATCCTATTCATGCCACTAGGTTACTAGTTAACCCATATTGTTCCAACAAGAGAGTGGTTGGGTTAGTAGCACATGGCAAATGCCTGCATGAGGAAGGCTTATGGGCTCAGCACAATTCCATCCATGCCAACTAAATCTCATGTCACAGTTGTAATATAGGGACTGGCACAACAACACCCAGTGACCTTTTTCTGAATCAATGTAGCTTTACAATCTCTTACGTTTTCTCTGTCTCCATAAACCAAGAATTAACTTATTTAATGGAATCAAGCAAAGCTACAACAGTTATGATATGCGTGGGAGGAGGAATATCCCAGATTATATTTATTTCATCTCCCTTGGGTCTGCCACTTTAATTACCAAAAGAAGATGTCAAAGCAATGAACATCTAACTGGCAGATATATTTGGCATGTAAGAAAAATAGAATCTCTACCAATTTTGCTCACCACCTGTTGGTTCCCAGCAGCTGAAAGGCCTGGCAGAACTATTTTAGGCTGCAGAAGAATGCACAACATATTTCTTGTCAAATGGTTGTCCTAGGAATGTAGGGACAAGTGGAAGATGTCACCATGAAAAAGCAAGACACCTATTCTGAGATTGCTTAAAATAGAACTGTCACTGGGAGGGGTGCAGAGGAAGATGTAAGAATGTGCATTTAATATTGAAAACATCTAAACAGACATTTAAAAATTATAAAAGTCTGCTGGCATGCTTTCAATGGACTATGTGTCCCAGGAGCGATGATTATCTAGGAGAAGTGATCCATAATCTACTACAATAGTGGGGTTTGTTTGTGTGAACCGAATTACCCACAATAAAATGGGATCTATGTCATGAGTTATAAGTATTATCTTGGACAAGTGAATATAGTTCAAGTTAATTTCCTTTTGCTCATTTTTAAATATATGTACTATTTAAAACATGGTGATATGAAGCATGAACTTAGAAAGATGTTAATTGGACCTCTTGTCTATTTTTTTTATTAAAAATCCCAACCACAGCCTACACTTCTATTTTGTTTCTTTCTAAGAACTCCCCCATGTGCATACAAGTTGCCTTGCTAGATCAAACGAAGGACTGGTATCCTGTCTATAGCAAGGTGCCTCTAGCTAGCTTACAACAGAGTATGATAATGATAGCCCTAACCTCCTGTTGGTCACTGGCCTCTATTCCTCAGAAGAATATTGCCTCTGAAAACAAAAGTCCCCTTCAGCTATCATAGCTAATAACTAGAGATGGCTCTATCCTCCACAGATTCATTGAGTACTTTTTCAAGCCTGCTCAACTAATGGCCATCACCATTTCATAAATGAATTATGTGCTGTGTATAAAAGTAAATTACTTTTGTAAGGTGATGGATTGACTTCCAGGCATATTCACTTATGAAGGGTGAACAACTTCCAGGTCTAGTTAATTTTAGGGAAAGAAAGGGGGAGGGGAAGAGGGGGAGGGCATAAAGTTGCCTTTATATGGAGTCAAATCCTTGATCTACGAAGGTCCATGTCTGCCTGCTCAAACTAGCAGCACATCTCCAGCAAAGGTCTTTCACATCACCTACTACCAGATTTTTTTTCCACTGGAGATGCCAGAGACTGAACCTGGAACCTTCTTCATGCAAAGCAGATGCACTTCAAACAGTGTACTGCATAAAACTTTAGAATGGACTAATTTTCATTTTCTATCCCAGTTACAACTAAGAGTGGCATGCATAATGTGTAGTTTATATTAGGGTGAAAATATTGTTTTGCCTCCCTCATGGATCACTGCCTTGTCGTGGCGAGGGGGCTTGCGTGGTTCGATGAGGCTGTGGGCTATGCCGTGGAGGGCCACCCAGGACGGACAGGCCACAGCAGAGAACTCAGACCAAGCGTGATCCCCCTGGAGAAGGAAATGGCAACCCACTCCAGTATCTTTGCCAAGAAAACCCCATGGACAGTAACAAAAGGATAAAAGATATGACGCCGAAAGATGAGCCCCTCAGGTCGGAAGGTGTCCAATATGCTACTGAGGAAGAGCAGAGGGCAAGTACGAGTAACCCCAGAAAGAGTGAAGCGGCTGGGCCAAAGCCGAAAGGACGCTCAGTTGTGGATGTGTCTGACGGTGAAAGGAAAGTTCAATGCTGCAAAGAACAATACTGCATAGGAACCTGGAATGTAAGGTCTATGAATCAAGGTAAGCTTGACGTGGTCAAAAATGAGATGGCAAGAATGAACATCGACATCTTGTGAATCAGTGAACTAAAGTGGACAGGAATGGGCGAATTTAACTCAGAAGACCATTATATCTACTACTGTGGCCCAGAATCCCGTAGAAAAAATGGTGTGGCCTTTATACTCAACAAGAGAGTGAGAAAGGCAGTACTGGGATACAATCTCAAAAATGACAGAATGATCTCAGTCCGAATCCAAGGCAAACCATTCAATATCACAGTAATCCAAGTCTATGCCCCAACCACTGCTGCAGAAGAGGCTGAAATGGACCAGTTCTATGAAGACCTACAACAGTTCATAGAACTAACACCAAAAAATGATGTCCTCATCATCATAGGGGACTGGAATGCTAAAGTAGGAAATCGAAAGGTAACCGGAATAACAGACAAGTTTGGCCTTGGAGAACAAAATGAAGCAGGGCAAAGGCTAACAGAGTTTTGTCAAGAGAACACGCTGGTCATAGCAAACACCCTTTTCCAACAACCTAAGAGGCGTCTCTACACATGGACATCACCAGATGGGCAACACCGAAATCAGATTGACTATATAATTTGCAGTCAAAGATGGAGAAGCTCTATCCAGTCAGTAAAAACAAGACCTGGAGCTGACTGTGGCTCAGATCATGAGCTACTCATTGCAAAATTCAGACTTAAATTGAAGAAAGTTGGGAAAACCACAAGGCCATTCAGATTTGACCTAGATCGCATCCCCGATGAATATACAGTAGAGGTGAAGAATAGGTTTAAGGGACTAGATTTGATAGACAGAGTGCCTGAAGAACTATGGACAGAGGTCCGTGACATTGTAAAGGAGGCAGCAATCACCGCCATCCCAAAGAAAAAGAAATGCAAGAAAGCAAAGTGGCTGTCTGATGAGGCTTTACACATAGCAGAGGAAAGAAGGAAAGCTAAAGGCAACGGTGAAAAGGAAAGATTTGCCCAACTGAATGCAGATTTCCAGAGAACAGCAAGGAGAGATAAGGAGGCTTTCCTGAATGAACAATGCAAAGTAATAGAGGAAAACAATAGATTGGGAAGGATTAGAGATCTGTTCAAGAAAATTGGAGAAATCAAGGGAACGTTCCATGCAAAGCTGGCCATGATAAAGGACAAAAACGGTAGGGACCTAACAGAAGCAGAAGAGATTAGGAAAAGATGGCAAGAATACACAGAAGAACTATACAAGAAGGACCTTGATGTCCTTGACAACCACGATGGTATAATCACTGACCTCGAGCCAGACATCCTGGAAAGCGAAGTTAAATGGGCCTTAGAAAGCATTACTAACAACAAAGCTAGTGGAGGTGATGGTATCCCAGCTGAGTTATTCAAAGTCTTAAAAGAAGATGCTGTTAAAGTGCTGCACTCAATTTGCCAACAAATTTGGAAAACACAACAGTGGCCACAGGATTGGAAAAGGTCAGTTTACATTCCAATCCCAAAGAAGGGCAATGTCAAGGAGTGTTCAAACTATCGCACAATTGCACTCATTTCACACGCTAGCAAAGTCATGCTCAAAATCCTACAAGCTAGGCTTCAACAGTACGTGGCTAGAGAACTGCCAGAAGTACAAGCTGGGTTTCGAAGAGGTAGAGGAACTAGAGATCAAATTGCCAACATTCGCTGGATTATGGAGAAAGCAAGAGAGTACCAGAAAAACATCTACTTCTGCTTCATTGACTATGCTAAAGCCTTTGATTGTGTGGATCACAATAAATTATGGCAGGTTCTTAAAGAGATGGGAGTACCGGACCACCTCACATGTCTCCTGAGAAACCTGTATAAGGGTCAAGAAGCAACAGTTAGAACCGGATATGGAACAACTGATTGGTTTAGCATAGGAAAAGGAGTACGACAAGGATGTATATTGTCACCTTGCTTATTTAATTTATATGCAGAGTACATCATGCGAAATGCTGGCCTGGATGAATCACAAGCTGGAGTTAAGATTGCTGGGGAAAAGATCAATAACCTCAGATATGCAGATGATACCACTCTGATGGCAGAAAGTGAAGAGGACCTAAAGAGCCTCTTGCTCAGGATGAAAGAGGAGAGTGCAAAGTGAGCTTGAAGCTCAACATCAAAAAAACGAAGATCATGGCATCTGGCCCCATCACTCCTTGGCAAACAGAAGGGGAAGTCGTAGAAGTAGTGACAGACTTCACGTTCCTAGGATCCCAGATCACTGCAGATGGTGACTGCAGCCATGAAATTAAAAGACGCCTGCTCCTTGGGAGGAAAGCGATGGCAAACCTAAACAGCATGATAAAAAGCAGAGACATCACCTTGCCAACAAAAGTCCGCATGGTCAAAGCAATGGTATTCCCCGTAGTAATGTATGGCTGCGAGAGTTGGACTATAAGGAAGGCCGAGCGCCGAAGAATAGATTCTTTTGAACTATGGTGCTGGAGAAGACTCTTGAGCGTCCCTTGGACTGCAAGGAGATCAAATCAGTCAATCCTAAAAGAAATCAACCCTGAGTGTTCCTTGGAAGGCCAGATCCTGAAGCTGAAGCTCAAATACTTTGGCCACCAAATGAGAAGGGAGCATTCACTGGAGAAGACTCTGATGCTGGGAAAGATTGAAGGTCAAAGAAGAAGGGGACGGCAAAGGATGAGATGGTTAGACAGTGTCATTGAGGCAACGAACATGAAATTGAGCAAACTTCAGCGGACAGCGGAAGACAGGAGGGCCTGGCGTAATCTGGTCCATGGGGTCGCGAAGAGTCGGACTCGACTGTGCGACTGAACAACAAAAATTGTTTTGCCTTTGCTATCTATCTAGCATGCACACTGTGAACTGTTTTAATAAGAACACATTCCTACTTCCTTTTATATTAGGTCTCCTTGTAGAGTCTGCATCCTAATGTATATAATGGCGAGTGAAAGTTCACCAAGTTCACTGCACAGTTTTTTGCTTAGCAATCACCACCATTTCATATACAGATTTGGGAGGATACCTACATGTGTTGGTGTACAATTGGTGGTAGAGCAGAAAAACAAACTACTCTTTCTCAGAAACTATTTTTTCTGCATTATGACATCTGGAAATACTATATCTCCAGGGCTCTTTTTGTAGCAGGAACTCCTTTGCATATTAGGTGACATACCCCTAATGTAGCCAATCCTCCAAGAGCTTACAGTAGCCCCTGTAAGAAGAGCTCTGTAAGCTGTTGGAGGATTGGCTACATTAGGGGTGCATCACCTAATATGCAAAGGAGTTCCTGCTACAAATAGAGCCCTCTGTCTGTCTGTCTATAGAATATGGTATATGCACATGCAAACAAAATTTCCTTGAGGTATTTGCTTGTGTTGTTTTGAGGATAAAATGGAGGAGGGGAGAATGATGCTGTAAGCCACTCTGGATTGTCTTGGGGAAAAAGTGGGATATCTCTCCTTATAATAATTATCTTTTGGTTTCGCAAGATTCCATGTGCTCCCATTGGCTGTAAAATGCCCTCCCTCAGCCATTGGCCCATCAGCTGCCACTCAAGAGTACTTGCGTGCCATTGGCCGGGTGCTGGGTCTGCTCCCCTTCCCCACCTACTCCCCCTGGCAGACAGCTCTCTCTCCTGAGGAAGGCAGTTCTCTTGACTCCTGTGAGGGACTGTCCCCTCAGTGGCGGTTGGTAGGCAGCCAAGCTTGGTTCTGTGAGTAAAAAAACAAAGGACTTTCAGCATAACCCCTCCCCCGCCCATAACCCCCTCCCCAATGGTCATTTTCCTGTCAGAATAAATGGGAAAAGGCTCTTTCTCCTGCTTAGCTTCAGCATGGCTGGCTGGCTAACGAGGTGGGCCAGCAACCATCAAACCATTTTCTTCAACTCCCCGCTGTGTGACTTTCCCCTAGGGTTGCCAATCTCCAGGTGGGACCTGGAGATCTCCCACTGTTACAATTGACCTCCAGGTGACAGAGATCAGTTCCCCAGGAGAAAATGGTTGCTTTGGAGGGTAGACTCTATGGCATTATACCCTGCTGAGTCCTTCCACACACACCCCAAATGCTGCCCTCCACAGGATCCACTCCCCCAAATCTCCAGGTATTTCCCTAATCAGAGTTGGCACCTGTACTTTCTCCTCTGTCAGTAAAAGGCCCTTTCCACACCTATGTTGGCCTTTGGGAGAAAACTCATTGGGCCCAGTCCTGATCAGGTTGCCAACTCCAGGTGGGCAATTCCTGGAGATTTGAGGGATGGAATCTGGAGAGGGTGAGGTTTGAGGAGGGGTGGCACCTCAGACAGGAACGATGCCATAGACTCCATCCTCCAATCCAGCCATTCCCTGATGGGGAACCATTGTTGCCAATCTCCAGGTGGGGGCTGGAGATCACTCAAAATTACAACTGCTCTCTAGGAGGGAGGGGGAGGAGATGGAAAACTAAAGGTAGGTTGATGGTTGGCTGGGAGGGAGATAGGGTTGTCAACTTCAGGTTGGGAAATTCCTGGAGATTTGAGGGGTCGAACCTGGAGAGGGTGAGTGTTGAGGAGGGGTGGGACCTCAGACAGGTACAATGCCATAGACTCCACCCTCCAAACCAGCCACTCCCTTCTGGGGAACCACTGTTACCAATCTTGGGGGTGGGCTGGAGATCACTCAAAATTACTACTGCTCTTCAGGTAGCAAAGATCAGTTCCTCTGGAGAAAATGGTGGACTCTGTCATTATACCCTGCTGAGATTGCCACAGCAAATTGTCACTGAGTGCCCAAAGCCGGGGCACTCTCCCAGAGCCTCTTTCTAGAGCCCGTTGTATTTATTTCCACAATGGGCCTTATTCCTAGAAAATAAATAAATAAATACAATACATACAATAAAAATTGCATATGACATCTTATTCTCATGTAGTGCAACACTTTAACAGATTATGATTTTAGAATATATTGCAAATACATTACATTATTTAGATTTATTTCATTGTCAGTGTTAATCAAAGCAATAGTTCTACAATTTACCCATATTATTTTTTGCAAAATACTTGCAGAAATACTTTCTCTATAATATTGTCATGTGCACCTGACAGTGGTTCACTGAAACTGACTTTGGCAATTGCAGATCATGTTCAATAGTTATTACTAGTTAGAGTTTGAGGGCTTTTCCACACTCTCAGCTTCTTCCTGATTTTCTTGGGAGCTGATCCACTAGCACTGGAATTGGTCTGGGCAGGGTTCTTCTGCACATCTACCCCCTCCTTTTGCATTTTCACAGTTGTGGAGTCCATTTCTTTCCTTCCACATGTGCCTTTAATAATGAAGATTTTAAATGATGGGTGCTGTCATCTCTTATCTGTGGCATCAAAGCACCCCTTTTTTAAAGAAATGGTACTAAAATATCACTATATTGCTGGAGCATTGCAACCACAGGCTTAGCAGGTTCTCACAATTCCCAGCTTTCATTTTTTAAAAGTCTCTAGCTCCTTCCTTTATGGAGATATTCCTTTAAAAATATCTCCATGAAGAAAGATGCTAGATTTTTTCAAATGAAAGCTAGGCGCTTGGAGAACTGGATAAATCTATTGTTATAATGCTCCAGCAATATGTTGATATTTTAGTGCTTTGAAAAAAGAAATCAGTTGTCTTTAGGGGGGGAGGAGTGATTTGACCACAGTAGTACAATAATTGAAAAGTGGACTGTAGGTAGGTGGATATGGCTGAGACAAAGAAAACTGACAGAAACATTATATGTGAGGAAAAAGCCAACTCAGAATCAGTTTCCATAAAAACATTGTGATAAAAGTGGTTTCAAATGAAACAGGAAAAACACCCCCACCCCGAGTGAAAACTAAAGACAGAAAATGCAGAAATCAGGGTCTGAAATTTGAAACAATGCAATATGGGGTCAGAACTGACAAAAAAACAGCTACAACATGTGGTAAAGCCCTGAAAACAGGTCCCTCCAGTTCTAGTCTAACCATTGTTCCCAACAAGTAGTTCCCAAAGCATGTCTAAAAATCTGTTGCGATTGTTGTTATTGTTGGAAAGAAGATACTGTTTCTTGTAAGAAGCAGTGAATGCGTATGAATTTTGCTCTCAAAGTGACTGTTCTTATGTGCCACAGACTTTCTGTATCTTTCACACTGGAAAGTTGTAAACCCATCAAAAAACAATATAAATGTTCTGTGATGCTTCACAATATGCTCCCTTAAGACGTCTGCAAATGTCTCTAGTTTGGGCTGTGACAATCTAAGATATAGTGCATTGTCCTCAAGAACACAACAACTTTCATCATATGCTCCAGAATTCATACTGTCTGTTGTGGTATCCAGAGTTCTTATTGGAGAGGATTTGTTACAAAATATGTAACAAGGTCAAATAATGTTGGTAGTAATGTCCATAACTGAACTCATGTGATTTCTTTAATGAGAAACATCAGAGCAGTCACTGTGTAGCAATGTAATAGGCATCAGTAACATAATTCTAATTATTACTACTTGTGCTAACTCCAACATAATGACATTTCTGAATAACTGTGTGTTAGTTTGTTCCACATTTCCCTATTAATTTTCATAGATTCATGGGCCTTCACCTTGGGTTGACTGCTTTCCAGTGAACACATTATATAAACCAGGGGAGGGAAGGGTTTTGCCAAAAATTGAAGTATCTTTGAACTATACATTTGAAGTATCAATGTGCTGCTTGGTATGGACACATACAATTTATCTGAACAAAGCTGATCTCAGTGCATGCTGAATAACATTAAATCCACAAAGCCAGTCATGCCTCTCCCATCATAATGGTTTGCTCTAATCTGTACAAACACCTGCCTATGTCTTTGGATGCCTTTTCAGAGTGAAATGACTATCATTCAGCCTGGTACAGACATCTGGATGCTGTTCTTCTAGTTGTCTCATTTACCAGAGATATACTCTGGCACACTTTCCATAGTTGTTGTATCTAGCACTTGCAATCACTGCCTTTAAATGGTGCCATGCTGTGGCTGTCAATGTGACTGCATTTCCAACAAGGTTTTTCGAGATTTCTTCATGCATTGTGAAGTATATGCTTCTGAAAAAGCACTTCAATACCTCCATAAACTAACGACAAGCAGATGAAAATAAAATAGGTAGATGTTCTTGCCTTTACCAGACAATGTTTACATATGCAATTTTAATTCACATGTTGACAGATGAAATGCAATCTTCATGGTAACATAAGACATACTTCCATACAGATATTTCTGTATTTAGAGCTGCATAGCTGTATCTAGCAGAAGTAGGTATCAGGGGATGTGTGTTGAACTGGTTCAAATCATTCCTCGTGGATCGAACTCAAAAGGTTGCTATTGGAAACCAGTTGTCATCCGTGTGAGACTGATCTTGCGGGGTTCCACAAGGTGGAATTCTATCTCCCATGCTTTTTAATCTTTATGTAAAACCCTTAAGACAAATCATTCAGAGTTTGGGTGTTGGTCGTCATCAATATGCTGATAATGCTCAGCTCTATATATCCATATCCACATATCCCGGTGATGTGGTAGAAGTCTTGAATTGCTGTGCTGTTGTGGTTAACTGGCTAAAGGTGAACAAATTGAAACTCTGAAAAGACAGAGGTAATGCTGGTTGGGAAGGAGGAGGTCTCGAAGGACATTGTTCTCCCACTTTTGATGGCATTCAGTTGACTCTTGTTGACTCAGTTAAAGGCTTTGGGGTTATACTTTATTACTGGAGAAGCAAGTAAATGCAGCTGCAAAAGAAAAAGAAGAAGAGAAGAGATTGGATTTATATCCCGGCCTTCACTACCCAAAGGTGTCTCAGAGAGGTTTACAAACTCCTTTCCCCTCCCCTCCCCACAACAGACACCCTGTGAGGTGGGTGGGGCTGAGAGAGCTCTGACAGAAACTGATCTTTTTCAAGAACAGCTGTGCCAGAACTATGGCTTGCCCAAGGTCTTCCAGCAGGTGCAAGTAGAGGAGTTGGGAATCAAACCCGGTTCTCGCAGATTAAAGTCCATGATTCTCCCAGATTAGAGTCCATGATATAGCTGGCTTGGCCACCTGGCTTCACCCAGAGTAGACTACTGTAGTGCACTGTACATAGGTCTCCTCTCAAAATCAACTCAGAAACTCCAGCTGGTCCAGAATGTCACAGCTTGGCTATTAGCAGGAGCCAGACAGAGCATGCATATTAATCCCATTCTGCAGATGCTCCATTGGCTGCCCATCTGTTACCGGGCTCAGTTTAAGGTGTTGGCTATCACATATGAAACACTTCATGGTCTTGGCCCCTCTTATCTGCAGGACTGCCTCTCCCACTATGGTCCACCACAACCTCACTCCTGTAAGCAGGGGCTTCTGCAGAAAATGAGCAAAATCAACAACTGCCTGTAAAGTGCTTTCTCTATTGTGGTTCCACCTTATGGAACAGCCTGCCCAAGAATGTCAGGAAAGCTCCCACTTGCCTTGCTTTCCACAAAATACGCAAAACTGAATTATTCAATTATCCTGCACAGGCAATAGGGTTGCACTGTACAAAATGGTTCACAAACTTACCTGAATAAATGATTAGGACTGTGGTCTATACTGCTGCATACAGTATAGTAAATAAAACAAACAAATAAATTAGTTGCTGTAGATTTTCCGGGTTGTGTGGCCATGGTCTTGGCATTGTAGGACCTGACGTTTCGCCAGTAGCTGTGACTGGCATCCTTAGAGGTATAACACAGAAAGATGTAGTGCTCTCTGTGTCAATTATTTAGAACATGTTGATGCTCAGCTACAAACTGAGAACCCTTTAAACAGAGGAAAGCTCATTTCTTTGAATCATTGGTGGATGGTGGTGCGGGTATCACCATATTGTCTTCTGTGAAGCTTTAGCACATTTCTGAAGATAAGGGTCTTCTCCTAAGTGAGTGTGTAAATGCTGATACCAATTAATCCAGGCAATGCAGCAAAATGACTGATGATATCCACTGACTTAACTCTAATTAGTGTGGCCTTTTCTGCTAATGAACTAGTTGGCTGCTGTTCCCACTGATAAATGGCCATTTAGTAGAAAGCATTTTCTCTCTCCAAAAGATTTCACAAAGATTGCACAGCAGTGCAAAAAAAAAAAAGGAAGAGGATGAGGCAGGTTGAAGCACATACTAAGAGAATGGTACAGAATGATTGAGGATGGAACAAATAACAACTTACCTGCCACATTTGAAAGCACATAGTTAGAGTGTTATTACTGTGAAGGCTTCTGAAACATAAAAAAATAATCACCACCCTCACTGAGCTAACCAAAACGAAATAGCACTATATTCTTGACTCCTGCTAGTGCAGTCCTAAACAGAGTTACACACTTCATTGAAGTTAGGATTGCCTTACAAGTCTGATTCTATCCACGTGTTGGTTTGCCTTTTGGAGGCATTTTACAGGAATTAAAGGTGAAATAAAAACTAGTAAGGAAGAGCAAGATTCGAGGGCAAGAGAAAGGAGTTTGTAAGCCACTCTGAGACTACTTCGGGTAGTGAAAGGCGGGGTATAAATCCAATCTCTTCTTCTTCTTCTTCTTCTTCTTCTTCTTCTTCTTCTTCTTCTTCTTCTTCTTCTTCTTCTTCTTCTTCTTCTTCTTCAAGTCCAACAAGATCTCAAGGTATAAGCTTTCAAGAGTCAGAGCTTACACCCTGAAAATCTTGTTGGTCTTTAAAGTGCTACTGGGCTGCTCTGGTGCTGTAGACCAACATGGCTACCCACTTGAAACTATTTTCATGGAATACTAGAAAGGCTGTCACATACTGTGTAGGCCTGCTTAGACCGATTTATCTTATTGCCATCAACACCACAATTTATAAGCCATCACTGCAACATTAAAATTAACAGGATCTTTAACAAAAGCAGTGATAAGAAAACAGTATACCGATCAGCAATGCTACCCTAACGACTTTTATGGATTTAGAAGGATGTAATTCTGTTTAGGAGTTCATTGCAAGTCTTTTATCATAGTAACCCTCCAATATGTGTGGTACACTTTTCATGCATAGAACATCTTGGCTCAGCAACTGTTAGTGAAAATGAACATTCCTTTCCCAAGCTAGTGTCTCCTAGTCTTCCTGTTACTTCTGTATCTTGTTATTAATGCTGTCTGTCAAGCCTGCTGGAAATGCTTGACTAGACTTTCCTGTACTGATATATTTTGGACTATACAGTGATGTTCTGCTTTATTCCTCTAGACTTTTCTGAGAGTAAGATGACAGAGCATTTCAGCTGATTCATGCTTCATATAATCCTCCCATCCTGTTTCTTCAGATTAATCTCTCTCCTGTGGATTGAACAAGTTTTACATTATTACCTTCCAGGAGATATCACACCTACAGTGCTCCTGCTACATCCTACGTGTTTACAGCGTCTTACATGTTTACAGTTAAATCCAGCACAGGACAGCAATCTTCAGCTTTCCAGCCCTGGAACCCACCTTTAATTTCCCCACATGTACTGGACAGCACAGTGACTGTTTAGCAAAGGACTGTGTAAAGTGTTTTGTTGCTATTAAAGCTTTACAGGGCGTGTCCCTTAAAGATATGCTTTGGGTGTATCCGGTCATTCAGTTTTTCTGTGAAGAAATTATTACATCAATTTTGTAATAGAATGTTCATTGATTTTTGAGAATTCTTGTGTACTTTTAAACTGTCTGTCTCTTGGAGGCTAACCAATGGTCTATGGACCCTCTGTGCCCTTACTGCAGCTAAAAGACTCATATTACATCATTAAAAAGATAAAAGTGGATAAATCTGGTAAATCAGTGGATCAAAGACCTTAAAACTCTATCAGCATTTGAACATATGGCATATAGATAGCAATTGTGTATGGACTTATTCTTAGATATTTGGAAATTGTTTATAAAAAATTATATGTAGATCCACATAATTTCTTTTAAATATTACTTAATTGTTGGATTTTAGGGGTTTTTCCCCTTGTCCTTTTTCTTTAAGAATTTTTTTTTAAAAAAATCTCCTCCTCCGAAAAGTATGAAACCCACTGAGCTGAAACATGTGACAGAAAGTTATACATAAATGGAGACATATTATAGGGAGAATGGGAAGCAGAACTATGAACTCACCAGTGTTAAAACCAGGACTGTGAACAGGAGACAAATGGTGTACCACAGAAAGGAACAAACCAAGGTCAGAGCCATAGAGGAATCCTTCACTGCTGAGTAAACTTGCTTTACTAGCCTTTTGTTCCTCATGAGAGATGTGGTGCCTAGAGGCAGAAGTCCATCAGTGGCTATTAGCCACAAGGTATAGATAGGAACTCTGTCTGGAGCAGATGATGCACTCTATTCTTGGTGCTGGGGTGGGGCAGCAGTGGGAGGGCTTCTAGTGTCCTGGCCCCACTGCTGGACCTCCTGATGGCACCTGGTATTTTGGGCCACTGTGTGACAGAGTGTTGGACTAGATGGGCCATTGGCCTGATTCAACATTGGCTTCTCTTATGTTCTTATGCATTCAGGTATACGCAGCCAAAATTATAATGAAAATTAGCTGTTTCGGGTTGCTTGAGAATACCCAAAATGACCCAGAACAGTTTCAAAATTGTGGGAGTAAGAAAAACTTATCTCCCAGACTTTGGGGAGTGTTTCCAGGTTTTGGGGAGGGAAAATGGGGAAGCCAGCCTGTCATGATCAAGAGATATAAGGTGCTTTGAAGCTCACCAAGGGGTCTCTAACATGCTATGCTCCCTCTAAGCTGTGGAGTTTTGTGAGCAAAAATTCTATTTTGTGAGCTACAGGCATTAAAGTTGCGAGTGAGCTATTTGGCTACTGCATAAATTAGTTTACTCTGGTGCCATCCTTTCTGAGCTAAGACAAAGGTGTGTGAGCTGGAGGCTAAAAAACTGTGCACTAGCTCACACTAACTCAGCTTAGAGGGAACACTGCCTGGAACCAATGCTCTTTCCTAAGAAAGACGGTCATAAAATGCTCACTGCTAGCAGCATAGAGATTAGTTTCTGCAAAGAGGAAACAATTTGCCCAAACTGCCAGGAAGGCGCAAGATGAATAATCACTGCCAAACCATGAGCTGGGCAAAAACAATTTAAGATGTGTACTCCACAGTGATTGGAGTAAGAGTGCTTAAGTCCCAAGAGATGATGGCCTTCCAGACTCAGGACTGATCAAGGTATTTGACAGGAAGCAGGAGTGCCTCATTGCAGAGAGGGAAGGGAACTGGAAGTTATTCCTCAGTGTGAACAGTGGGGCTGGGGGTGTTCGGTGCTCTGAGGCACCTGTTCTGCTCACACTGAGCAGAGGTGTTTAGCTTCATTGGTTCCTCAGCTGAGGACTCCCCATCGGGCTTTGTGACTAGTACTTTCTTTGGGCATCTGCTTTGGGGGGCTATAACTCACCCCCCCCAATCCAATCTTGGTGGGCAGGTAGATGAGAGTCAGCTGGAGACTTGGTGCTAGTTTGGCATCTCTAACCTGCAGGGGGGCATTCTACCACTTCATGAACCTCATGAAACAAATTGGTTCAGTAAATGGGAAGGTCTGTGAAGGTCTGTGGTTCTTGTGGCCCCACATACCAAAATAAACCTCGATTTTCCTGATCCATGCCCATCCAGACTCTTTTGTATATGGTATTCATTTTTCCCTATGTAAAGTGCTCTAGATTGTTAAAACATAGTAAATAAAAATGTTTTCTTTCAAAGAAAGCAGACCATGTTCAAATTGCCTCCCATGCCCCTAGTTGCTCATGCACAGATGCATGAATGGATAGACAGTAGGGGATTACCTACATTAGGCAGGCAAATGCCAAGCCAACAGCAGGTTGATCTCTGTCAGAAACCATGGGCTGAAGACCACAGGTATATAATACCCTTTCTGAAGTGGCTTACTTCATATATTACAATATAGGTAAGCCTTTTACCCAACTCTTCAGCACTTAACCCCTAATAGAATTTGCTTCTGATTTAAGATAGTAAAGTGAGTAGTCTGAGAAACAATATAGCATTGATATGACAAGTTCATAGTTTGAGTGTACAGAAATTGTCTTTAAGGAAGCTTTAATTCACCAAGGGCTTATCAAAAGGCCGCAGGTGTTATTGGAAATCGTTACTTTGACTGCCGTTGGCTTTGAATTTAGAGCAAGATTGTCAGCACCTCTGTGTAACACAGTGGCATCAAATTTATAATAATATCTGAGTGACTTACAGTTCATTCAGCCTTCCTGTTATATCTAGGAAAGAGGTTTTCAAAGACTCTGAGGGTAACTAACTTCCAGTGCTTCTTTTGGTGGAAAAAAGTATCTCATTTTTTCCCTCTGCTACCAGACATTTTAAAAAAAGACCAGACTGTTGCAATTTCTCAGTCCATGCCAAATTAATGATCATAAATGACAGTTACAGATTTCACAAGCAATTTGGGGGTGTTAAGATTATTAAATGCCCTAATCCTAATCCTTACAAACTTTAAAAATAAAATCTTGATACCAAATTGAACAAGCTGTGTTTGGTTCCTATTCTCCCATTCACTTTTTGCCCTTCAAAAGAAGTCAATCCCAGAGAGCTGACAAAGAAAGATAAATGGTCCTTCTGCAGCTTTCTCCTGACTGACTCGTTGGTGTGACTAAATGAACTTTACTAGCCAAAATCAGCTTTGAACCCTGAGATATTGTGCATTACTTGTTGCTTTTTACTAAGATAGTGGAAAACCTGTTTGTTACATTGAGATGGTTTTATTCATGTAAAAAATTAGTAATTTTTAAAAGCTTAATTAAATATCAGGCTATATCTTACTTTTCTTGTCGAAGCCGTATTTTGATGTTAAACAGCACTTGCCAGACAGGTACATAAGAAGGTGGGCTTCCTTTCCCCCTGCCATATGATTACACATTTTTATATTACTTCACTATATACAGTAGAATTACTTGGTTGAAGGAATGGTTCAAGATCAGTGAGAATTCCATCAGATTCAGTATCAAATCAATTCTAAAAAAGAGAACAAAAAGATCTGTGGCTTTTGATGGAAGGATGATTCATTAAGAACAATTAATTTTATGAAGATTAATTTAACTGTATTTGTGAAAAGAAAGAGAAAATAAAAGCCAGAATTTGCATAACTTGGCTTTTAAAAATCAATAGTGTATTCATTTCAACTATGCAATAATAAAATAATGGGAGTTTTTACCCTTTACCATGATGAGAACTCTTTGATCGGATTTAGTAAACTCTGCAGAACTTTGGGAATAACACAGCAAGCAATCTCTGTGCAACTCTGTGAAGAGTTAAGCACCCTCCCCCCCATCTTTTAATACAATAAACAATTACATGGCAACACTGACATATCAGGTGATCCCCTGAACGTGAGTGAAGAAAAGGATGGAAATAAATAAGAGGGTCATAAATCTTTTGTTGGCCACATATTATAGTAAAGTAATATATAATATTATATATAGCAATGCATGTTTTCAGTACAAGATTCAGACCAGGGTAATGATACCTTTGGTGACCTAAAACTGTCCTTTTCCTTGAGACAATGGCTTGGATTCTATGACATCGTTCCCCTTCACACTTGTTTCCAGCAACTGTGAAGGATTTCCTCTTTTATGGTGCTTGCTTCCTGTGCCACCAGCACTTCTAAGTGCAAAAGTGTCTTCAAAAACATTGATCTGACATGTGGAAGTGCTGGCAAAAGAGGAAGGAAGTGCCACAGGGAGGGAAGCACACAGCCTACAACAATCCTCTAAGGTAGTCTAGACTGAAGGAGAGAACAAATAGTTCCAGGTCATTCAGTGAACTTTATAACTGAACTAGCCTGATACCCATGCTTCACTATGGTATTTAAGTTCAATAAATCCAGTTATAATAGCGATGATGTGAAGTTTGAAATGTAACATTTGTTGTAGGAATTCTAATGGAGGAGATTGTAGTGTAAAAAATGAAGTGAGACATACGTTCTGTCCCCTCCCCCCCTACTGAAGGACCTCTCTGCGATTGCCATGCTGGCTGTTATGAGAAATGTCTATTCAGGAGTCTTGAATTGCTGATTTCTGTAACTGCCTTCAGCTATCTAAACTCTAAAGTAGGGGTGTCAAATATGAGGCCCGGGGGCCGGATCAGGCCCCCCAGAGGACTTCTATCAGGCTTGCAGTGGAACTGGCTGTCTTCTGCTGCTGCTTCCAGTTCCGCTGCTGCTGCGTCATTGTAGAGTTGCAGCTTACAGATACACACCTGAACAGCATACTCAAGATTGCATTTTGATGTAATAATTCAGAGCAAGAGGTGTCAGTTATCAGACACTATTAAATAAACAAAATATTGCAAGAGTGCTAATGTTTTAAGCATGTTTTTATTTTAAGTAAAAAAAAACACCTTTGTAATTGTGTCCTTTATAAAGTTTATATCTTTACATTTTATGACACACATGGCCCAGCCCAACAAGGTCTCATTTATGTCAGATCCGGCCCTCATAACAAATGAGTTCAACACCCCTGCTCTAAAGTTTCTTTTAACAGTGTTTTTACCTCAGAACATTGAGATCCACAGCTGAACAATCAGAAGGAGGTAGGTGGAAGCAGGCAGGTTTTACCTCAGAACTCTGAGCTACACAGTTGACCAATTGGGGGGGACGACAAGGAGGCAGCAGCCTGCCAGGCACATAGAAAACAATTGGGGGAACACATTTTGCCCCCTTTTTTACCCACTTAGGGGCTGTGTTTCTCAGAAATCTCTTCATAGTGGGGGCTGACATCATGGTAGGAATGCACTCTCCTTATTTTGGGTTTCTTGGTGCAGGGGTCTGGCCTGGGCATTGAATTTTTTTGAGTACAGGGCATACTTTTTTTTAACAAAAATGCTTCTCATTTATGTTACATTAAAGAAGTGGGACATATACATATTCAAGACAATATCCAAGCAATCAGATATTAAGCAAGTTCATATGAACCAACTTTCTAGAACCCACATTGTGAGAAGTTAAATAACCTGATACAGGAAACCACTTTTCTATAAATGTGGGGTATATTTCCACAGTGGGTGGGAATGTAGCTAAAGGGCTGATGGATAAAAGTACCCTGGCCCTGCTCCTGCACCTGACAAACACACACCTGTCTGGTATAAAAGAGGGATTGTGTTTAGCTTTCATGTGGATTACTACCGCAAACACTGGTGATTCTGCCCTCAGGTGCTAGGATTACCAGGCTGCTTGGTGAGCTCACTCTGGAGCAGGCCACATAGAACTGTCCATGTAAGAAGCCATCATTGTCTGTTAAGTCTTGGGACTTGTTGATGGTCATAGGTGATCCTGCTAGGACAGTCTCCCTGATGGATCAAAGACTGGGGTGGTGCAAGGAAGCAGCAGCCTGGCAGCCACATAGGAAGCAATGGGGAAAACACATTTTACTCCTTTTGACCCCAATAGGGGTCAAATTTCTAAAAATCCTTTCTTAATGAGCATCTATATCATGGTAGGAGTGCTGTTCCCAAATTTTGTGTTTCTAGGTCCAGGGGTTTGGCTTGGGTGTTGATTTTACAGTGAGCAGACTTTCATTTATATATATACAGAGAGAGAGAGAGAGAGAGAGAGAGAGAGAGAGAGAGAGAGAGAGAGAGAGAGAGAGAGAGAGAGAGAGAGAGAGATGGGGACTTGAACCTGAGTCTCCCAGTCCTAGTTCAGCCATCTAATCATTACACCACACTGATCTCCCTAAACTGCCATCGTACAACTGTAACAGAGCATAGGCAGTGCATTATAATGGCTGCTTTTCTATATAAAGGCTATCAAAAGATGTTCACTTAATGGACCAAAGATAAGCCTTGATTAAGCTGTCAGATACTTACCATTTGGATATTGTCATGGTTTCTAGTCTGATCTATAAAATCAGATGAACAAATATTCCCAAAGACAATTATGATGTACAATTCACTCCTGTAAATATTACCAGTATATGTAAGGCTTATACTGAGGATATAAATCAATAGTGTGACTGAGCCACACAGTATAGTTTAAGTGCTGAATGTGTTCACAGCCTCTATATCAGGGGTAGGTATTGTTGTACAGACAAAACAGGTGAGTGAGAAGTAGGGGTTGTACATAGCCAGATATACATACATGGCCAGTGATGATGAACAATCACAGAATCATACAGTCATAAATCACAGAGTTGAAAGGGGCCATACAAGCTGTCTAGACCAACCCCCTGCTCATTGCAGGATCAGCCTAGAGCATCCCTTACAAGTGTTTATCCACTGGCTGGGAGGGGCAGCTGATTCCACTGTTGCACAACTCTTACTGTAAAAAAGTTTTTCCTAATATCCAGCTGTTACCCTCCCGCCCTTAATTAAACCCATTATTGCAAGTCTTATCCTCAGTTGCCAGCAGGAACAACTCTCTGCCTTCCTCTAAGTGACAGCCCTTCAAATACTTAAAGAGAGCAATCATGTCCCCCCTCAACCTCCTCTTCTCCAGACTGAACGTTCCCAAGTTCCTCAGCCTTTCCTCACAGGGCTTGGTCTCTGGGCCCCCAATCATCCTCATCACTCTCTGCTGTACCCGCTCCATTCTGTCCACATCTTTTTTGAAGTGAGGCCTCCAGAACTTCACACAATACTCCAGGTACAGCCTGACCAATGCAGTGTACAGTGGGACTATCACATCTTGTAATTTGGATGTTATGCTTCTGTTGATACGCCAAGATCCTATCAGCCTTTTTTGTTGCCACATCACACTGGCTGCTCATATTTAAACAAAATAACACCTGTCACCTTTCATGTCATCAGTAGTGTTGCCAGCTCTGGGCTGGAAAATACCTGGAGATATTGGGAGTGGAGCCTGGGGAGGGCAGGGTTTGGGGAGAGGAAGGACCCCAGCAGAATATAATGCCCTAGAGTTCACTCTCTAAAGCAGCAGTTTTCTCCAGGGGAACTGATCTTAGTTGTCTGGAGATCAGTTGTAATCAGGGGTCAGGCTGGCTGGACAAGGGAAGGCGAGGCAAGCAGACATACCCCCCCATCCCCTGAGCCTCTCCACTTCTGCAGAGAGACTCAGGAGAAGGGAGGATTTAAATGCCTGGGCTCTCTGCCCAACGTTCTCTAGGTGCCCCACAGCCATGGGGTGCCTAGAGAACATCGGGCAGGGAACACTGGCATGTCTGCCTCCCTGCCCTCCCCTCCCATGGCGGGCTGGCTGGACAACGGAAGGGAAGGCGAGCAGACATGCCCCCCTTCCCCTGAGCCTTCTGCAGAGAGACTCAGGGGGAGGGGGGATTTAAATGCCTGGGTTCCATCCACCGCTGTGCCCCCTGCAGGAAGGCATTCATTGGCCACTTCACTTGTCCCTCGGCCACTGCCAGTGTCCCAACCTGCGCCCTGAACATCCTCCATGTCCCATTTTGGCTCCTTTGTTTCTATTTCTTGCTCCCCCTTCGATTTTTCCATTTCCCCTTTCTTTGTTTTTCTTTCTTTCTCTCTTTTTTCCCTTTTCCCCTCCCTTTCTTTCAATTTCTTCCCACTTCTTTTTCCTTTGTTTCTCTCCATTCTTTCTTTCCATTTCTTTCCCTTTCTTTCCTTCATTCACCTCTCTCTCTCTTCTCCCTTTTCTTTCTTTCCATTTCTTGTCTTTCCTTCATTCCCTTTTCTCCCTTTCTTTCCCTTTTCTCCTTCTTTCCTTTCCATTTTTCCATTTCTTCATATGTTTGTATGTTTTTGAACTTACTTTTTAAAAAAAAAAATTAGGCATGCTCACAACTTTTATGCTTGTAGATTTTTTGGCTCACAAGGTAGGATTCATCAGCCGTGTGTGGAAGAGGGATGGAGTTGTCCTGGTGCGATGGTGAGTGTGGCAGAAGGAAGAGGGGCTGTGTTGCACAGGGTTGCCACCTCCCAGTTGGAAAATTACTAGGGGTTTGGGAGCAGTTTGTAGAGAGGAAGCTCAGCAAGGATCTGATGCCCTAGAATACGGTCTCCAAAGCTGACGTTTTCTTCAGTGGAAACCGATCAGTTGTAATTGTAGTGGATTCCCAGGTCCTGCCGGGAGGTTGGCAACCAACCTTAGGTTTGTGCATGCTGCTCACAAAGGAAGGAAGCTGCAGCTGCCACCCTCTGGTGTTGTGTGGATTTATTCCTTGGGGGGCAGCTGCTTGCACTGCTTTTCCAGAGACCCACTCAGGGGCTTGCAAAGGGAAATGTCCAAATGGGAACAAGTAGACTGTGACACTAGGTTATCATAACGTTATTGCAATATAATGGAATAGTAATTACCTGGGAGGTGTTAAGCCCTTTGGTGGTGCAGTTGGGAAAATGGAAGTCACTGGGGGCTGATGGAGGGAAAATGGTACTGATGTGGGCAAGGCCTTTGAAAATGTACACCTTCCCATTCAGATGGCTTGCTAGCATGCTTGGGTTAGTGTTCTTTCCAGATCAAGTTTGAGAGAGAACATACTGAGAACAGAGAATGCCTGAGAAAAGGATAGATTTGGGTGGGTGGCCATGTTGGTCCAAAGCAGTAGAACAAAGTTCGAATCCCGTGACACTTCTAAGAACAACAAAGTTTTATTCTGGGTATAAGCTTTTGTGCATGTACACTTCTTCAGATACAATGAAATGGAAATTACCAATCCATACATTTTTATCTCACTACATATGCTAACCTCAGCCCTATATTCTCACCAATGCCCCAGAAGGGCCATACATCTTCTTTATTGTACTTTATTTCTTATTTGGAATAATAGATTAGAATAGTAGATTGTAATGTAACGTGTTAATAGTAGAATGTAATATAATTTGGAATGGTTGATTGGAAAGAATTTCTCTGGTCTAGGGACAGGGGAGAAAACTCTACACAGTCAGTCACCCCACTTCAAACCAAAAGATGCTGTAAGGCTGCCTCCATGCTTGAGAGGAGATGGATGGAGTGTAATGGTAGGGTCTCAGTTAATTGGTCTCAGCATTCCGCAATTAAAGATACACCTGCCCGGGGGTCATTTTGATGCAGAATGAACCAGAACTGAACATTATAATAAATGTTTGTTATATTGAAACCAATTAACATCTTGACTATTTTCTTTGTGCTTTTGAAGCAGTTTTTCTCCAGGTAGGCTTGCCAGCTCTGAGCTGGGAAATACCTGGAGATATTTGGGGTACAGCCTGAATGGTGGATGTTGCCTTCTGACACTCTTCTGGTGATGTCAGGGTGTGTGGCATATGAGTTATGCTAATGAGTTATGCTAATGAGTTATGCTAATAAGCTCCTGCACCTCTTTCTACGAAATGAGCCTTGGTTGTAATGGTGGGAGATCTCCAGGTGCCACCTGGAGGTTGGCAACCATAGCAACCAGCCACAGCAATACTACCTACTCCTCAGGGACCTGCTTCAGTAGCTTGGGTGGAGAACCATACTCATGTGCTGAGTGAAATGGTTCGGTATGCCACTGTCTGGCACACATCCCAGTGGTTGCCTAGTCCTTCTCTACAATGTCCCCGGTAAGTTCTAGAAATCATGCTGACATGACTCTAAGAAACAATAAGTGAGTCAATGGAATAGATAAAACAGGAGAACTTATGGTCAATAAATAATAACTGGATTCAAATCGTAATCATTCAAGGATTTAAACAAGTTTCTGAGGGTGCCAGTACAGTAGTAGTTTTGCACAATATATTGGGCCCTTCCTTCAGTTTGTGTCAGAATTCCAGAACTACTTTTGGAATCAATCTGCTGCTGATGCTCCTTCATTTCTGTTCTAAGTTCTCAGTGATGGTCTCACAGACCTGTTCCTGTGTTACAGTCCCATCTTAGTCTCCTTCAGTATTTCTCTTCTTGTTCCAGCCTTCCTCTTCCCTCCTTTTACTGAGCAAGGGTGACTCTGTTTCCTAGATTCAGGTGGGTAGCCATGTTGGTCTGAAGCAATAGAACAAAGTTTGTAAGGGTTGCCAGATCTCTATCTGTTCTGGTGAGGGGATCCAGGTTCCTCTCCAAGATCACCTTGCATGTGCACTGCAATGACATCACACAGAAGTGATGTCATCACACTAGGCATGTCACTGGAGGATGCTCTAGCATTTGACCAAAAACTCTATGGTCACCATAGAGGTTTTGGCCAAATGCTAGAGCATCCCCCCCACAACATGCCCAGTATGATGACATCACCTCCAGGAGACATCATTGTGCCAGACACGTCAGCGCCATGGAGCTCTTTGGGGGTGGGGCTTTCCCTGCCAGCCGGCCAGCTGGCTGGCAGGTGGATCTGGAATCCCAAAATTGAGGGAACCCTCGTCCTCATCAAGGGGATGGCAACCCTAGTTTGAGTCCAGTGGCACCTCTAAGACAAACAAAGTTTAATTCTGAGTATAAGCTTTCATGTGGATTACTACTGCAAACTTTTCTTAAAGCTTGGAATTACTTGATACATTACCAAAGTTCAGCCAAAATACAGACTCGTGTCCTGGATGCTTCACACAAGAACATTCCCTGTGTATGGATCTTCTAAAATTTCCTGTAAATGGACTCTTATGTATGTGCCAAAAGCATGTTGTAAAGGACATTCATCATAATGAACACTTTGATGCAAAATAAAATTATTTGTTTGCTACTGTGGCCTATTTTCATTTGTGAAGGAACTGTGGATGAAATTGGCAGGGAGGAGCAGAGACAGATGATTAATAACTCTGAAGAACCAATTGATAGCGTAAGATAAAGCAGATATAATTCATTGTCCTATATAGTTTTAAAAATAAGCAATAAGACACAGCTGGTAGATGCTACATCCATATGTTGACTTAAAAAAAAAAGAATACAAAAGGCAAACAAATCAGTGGGAACTCTAGTTATTTTCACTAAGTAGATGTAATGCAGATTAAGCCAGAAGTCAAAGACAGCAACCACAAAAAAGTATGCTTTAGAAACATTCCTTCAGTTTTAGAGGAACATCACAGAGACTACTCCTGAGCAGGCCTGTAGCTACAGTGGGGCATTTTGGGGCCTGGGCCCCCAACTTCCATCCAGCCCTCAGCCCCTCCCTGGCTCTCTGGGCTGCCCAGAGGACTACCAGCTCCCTGAGCCACCCAGTGGACTCCCCACCGCCTCCCCTTCCCCAAGCGTGGCTTGCTACCCTGTGTAGGCAGGCAGAGTGTGAATGCTGCAAAAGTGAGTTTTTAAAAATTTTATTTTATTTTGTGACGTCAATGCCCCCTGACTTATTTAAAGGCCCCCTGCATTATAAAATCATGGCTACGGGCCTGCTCCTGAGTAGTATTTTGGCTGCAGCTGACATATTGAGGGAAAGCTGTATTTTAAAATTGCACACTTCCCAGCTTAGCAGAATCTTTTAATGTTAGGGAATGTGTTACATCCCTTTGAAAATGTATACCACTGAGAAACATGTATGTGTGTGTAAAGTGCTGCCAAGTTGCAGCTATGGAGACCCCATAGTGTTTCCAAGCCAAGTGATTAAGCAGAGGTGGTTTGTCTTTGCCTGCCTCTGTGTTGTGACCTTAGACTTCCTTGGTTGTCTTTGGCTGAGATCAGGCTATACTATACCATTCCACATCCCATGAGAAGCACATATAGGTCTAAATATTACATTTGAAGTTATATTATGTTCAGTGTAACAGATATCAAGAAGAGCATGGTTTATAAACATGGCAGGAATCTGAACTATGGGATAGATACAGCCAGCTTTCCAGATGTGGAAAAGGCAACCAAAAATGCCATGCCAGGGATCATGGGACCTGCATAAGTAAAAACCATGTGAGATATGGGGCTGCAGTAGTAAAAGAATTGGGCAGGACTGAGCAAATTTTAGCTAGATCCAACTATATGTGGCCTTGGCACACAACCAACTTGGTAGAGGAACTACCTGGAGGCAGAGACAACCATATCTTGAAAGGCAGAAGTAAAAGAGAGTAGATTCAATGGGGTTAGCTCCCAAGAAATTGTGCATTCAATTATAGCAAGGAGTTTCATCTTGAAGTAAATATATTTTAACTCCCCAAGGAAGGTCACAGCATTGTGATCATGTACTGAACTCTCTTTTTATATTAATGTCTATCTATTACAGACTAGAAGATTGACTGATGATATGTCATTCCTTCCTGCTGGCTCACTGCCTAGTCAGTATCTCTGCTAAACAGCAATGGGAAGAAACTGTGAAACTTAGGCTCTTGAGGGAGCTTTTCCCAACCAAAGGAGGTGGAGAAGATGACCAAGTAGATGAGAGAAAAGAGAAAGGCCAGAATGACATAATCAGCATTTGATTTGTGACTATGCTACAGACAGATGTTAATAGTACAAGAGAGCTGACTGTGCATTCAGAGCACTGTAGGTTCCTTTTCTACAGAATGTTGTCTTCAATAGCAGATGGATTCTTCTAGGTTAAGTCCCTCAGGACTAAAGAGTTCGTTGCTGACAAATGATTTTATAAAGTAAACAATCTTGATGCTTTTCTGAATCTAGGAAAGCTTTTTCTATCCCCTTTACATAATGCTAGTGTTTACAAAGCTTTGAGAAATTCTTAAATTCAGAGTGGAGTTTCATTTCAACTTCATAACTAATTTTCTTTACAATATTTGTTTTGGATTAACCTCCTACAAATGTTGTGACATCTCTGGAGAAAAGTATATAAGAACTTGAAAGAATCAACTGTAACTGCAATCCTTAGTTTTTGCTCAGCCATGTGACATATTGTTCTGTCTAAGACAACATTACGCAGACTGGGATCCAAAGATTGCAGGCAGTCTATGAGACCTTTGTAAGGAAATAGTGTAGCCCAGAGCTGCTACCTTCACCCTAGGGTAGCCCCAACAACAGGGTCATCCCACTTTCTAACCTGAGCCAGAGACCCACAAACCCAGACCAAGGAAGACACTCCTGATTCTGAACCACAGAGCTAGCAAAAGCCCTGAAAAGGGGCCTCCATATTCAGGTGGCATAAAAGGCAGTCTCAGAGGAGAAAACCTCCAGACTTCTCCCTCATTCCAGAAGAGGTATGCATATGAAACAATGGGTTCCACCAGGTAGGTATCTGCATTTCTAAAGGCTGTGCAGTTGCCACCTGGTGAATAGTTCTTCTGTCTCCAGAGCTTCACCTATCCCTTTTGTGTGACCCCATGTCTATGTGAGAATCCTTTGTCTCCAAACCTGTTTTTCCTGCTTTGTCTCTCAGAATACCTAGATAAGCCACTCATACATTCAAATGTTTAGCGAGCTAATCAGAGACCCATCTCCCACCTTTTGTCTATACTTGGGAACCTTTTCAAACTGCCTTGACTGGACCATTAGTGTTCAGAAAACCTATTCAAGAGATACTTCCAGTTGCAGCCCAGCACTGTGGATGCGGTGGAGAGAAGCTCTCTCACTGTGCCGACTTTCTCGCTTGGATTGAGGGTCTTAAAGCATTTAAGACTCCTCCTTCCCTCTGGTGGAGAGTCGGGCGCATGGGAATTTCAGTGGATACCCACTTCTAGTGGCAGTGGCAGGGGCAATCAGGCAGTTTCTGAAGCACCAAGCGAACAAAGAACCTCCCTTAGGAGTCGAAGCTGTCGCTACCGGACACGGGGTGAGGTGGGTGTGTAACTAAACTGAAAAGTACTGAGAATGACGAGTGATTTCAGCTCTCACATATTTTATTAGTTCAAGAACAAGACAAATGAAGTTGGCTTGCAGGCCGGCTTTTATTCCCAAAGGAACCCACACCCCAACACATACAACACCCCGTGATTGGGCTATTTACAGTGATTGAGTTATCTCCTATGATTCCTGCTCCCTGATTGGGAGGGAGCTAGGATCCTACTGTCCATTGTTCTCTGGAGCAAAGCTCAAGCCCTTCGCCCGGCCACATGTCAGACCTGCTGAAACAGGTCTGAGCACATGGCTAGCTGGAGCACATGTTTTGAGCGGGATATACTACATAAACAAAGAACTGTTTCCAAGCCTCCAACAGTGATGAAGACTGTGAGTTCACCTAAATACAACTAAAAACTATAAAGAATTTAAAAGTTACCCCTCAGCGAAAATGTAAAAAACAAGAGAAGGAGGAGTGATATTTCCCCCGCCTTCTCCAGAGTAAATGGCGTTGTGGAAACAAGGTGCTGTATACTATATAAAATGGAAAAAAGAGGGGGCTACAACTATTGCCCTCTAACAAATTTATTTTTTGTTAATGGAAGATAGACTGAATAAGTTATGGCACTTTACTACAAAGAGAAGGAAGAATAGAGATACTGCAAGATACTGAAAGTGGGATCCTTACACATCCTAAAGAGTTTTTTCAGTTACAAGGCTGCCCTAAAGAAACCGTTTAACTTTAGAAGATATACAACAATAATCAACAAATGGATCTTGAGAGAGATTTCAGGTCGCTAATGTTTCTGGTATTGTATCTTTCTAGTGATGTGGTTTGACTTTTAAGTACATTGCAGAATAACATCCTTCTCTTGCAATGGAAATTATAAACAAGGATTATAATGGCAACAAAGACTATAAAATTTACTTTCAAGCAGAAAATGAACCAAAGGAGGTGAAGACAGACAATTTAGCTGATGAAAATCTGACTCATTTTACATAGCATGACCTTAAATCAATGATAGTGGCTACAATCAAATCAGGAATTAAGGACACCTGTGAGGAGCTACACATTCTAAATCAGAACACTTCAAAGGAATCTACAAGTAAAAGGGACAAACTATTATATCCAACTTTTAAAGACAAAGAACCAAATTGTGAGCAGGAAGAGACCTTAGTAAGAAAGACCCAGGTGCCTTACAAAAGGACTTTTATAGTAAGAAAGGAAGTTAAGTTGTCTAGAGAAGTTGGACTTTTAAAATTGAAGTCACTGTCAGCTACAGAAACAGTTAAACAAGGGAAGAAAAAGACAAAAATTTCAAATGTAAAGCAAACTTATGAAATTTATAAAGGGAATAAATGTAGAGAAAAGAATAGATCCAAGACAACTACTGTTCCATCTCAGAAGGCAAATAGGAAAGAAAAAATGCATTTAAACAGTTACTTAGGTTTAATATTGTCAATTGCAAATCCAATTTCTATGGTTTACAAAGGGAGAAAACATAAGGACAACATTTTACAGTTGAAAAGATATTTGGCAAAAAAGAAAAAAAAGTTTTTATATATAATGGCTTACATATATGGTGCTGTTAAGAAATCTCAATTTTGCTCTTTGTATATTGGGCATGTTAATGTAAAATGCATTTAAACAGAAGGATGTTTGTTGTTAGGAAACTGAATCTAGACAGGTGATAGAGCAACTCTCTCTTTTTTTGTAGGTTGGGCATGTTAAAGTAATATATTTGTAAATAGAAGGAGATAGAGTCTATCTAACTTGTTAAGAGAACCCTTGGTTTTCTAGAACTGGAAATCTGACAGCTCCAGGGAAAGGAATAGAATCAGCATTTCCTGGTTTTACCCTGTGTCAGCTGAGGCATAGTGTGTCTAGAGAGGAGAAGTATGGTGCTCACCTTGGCCCTGCTGGCTCTTAACCAGTGCAACTGGCATGGAAAAATGCAGTGGTATCTCCATTTTCTCCAGTTGGTGCTTTGGATCTCCGCAAGGTGAAGGAGCATGCTGCAGAATGGGCTGTGGTCCTTTTCCAGAGCTGTTTTGGCCTCCAAGCCCACCCCTCCTCCTTTGGTTTCTGGAGGACTGCACACCTTTAGTCAGAAAATATATAGACTGGTTGCTGGGAATTGTTAACTGAGCACTAGGAATTGCCTGATTGGTTGAGTAGCACCAAAGAGGACCTGTCCTAATGCAGACATCATGGCTACATGCACTGTAAAAGTGAAACAGTTTTCAATCTATTTTCCAATAGAAAAGATTTCATCATATAGATAAAAAGAAACTGTTCTGAACACCAGAAGTTCAGGTTGTATATGATGCCAGTCTTTAGTTAAATTTGTTAAATTAGAATTTGGTTCAGGACCCTTTGAATTGTGACCTTACAGAATGAGCTGCTCTCACGGACCTGACCTTGTGGACCATGTACACACAATGCAATCAAGTTTCTTATAGCTATTTGTAAAGTGTAGCTATAAGAGTCTCACTGTTTGTTTTGAGGATGAAACCTTTAACAGAACATATGCAGCTTGAGCTTTGAAAGTGGGATAGAGAACCACTGATCAACAGGACATATCAGATGAGATCCTGGAGATCATTTCTAAGTGGTAGGTAAATGACAAACACAATGAACTATTACTCCAGCCTTTATCTGAGAATACATTGTGCTCTGCAGTACTGGGCCCTACTGATTGGCACTACTACAAATTTCACCCTTGGTCCACCTGACAGAAAAGGTCATGCAGTACTAGAAATACTGCACTGCACTCTGCTTAAATTCTATCTCCGGCACATCAACCAGATTTTACTCAAGATGCTGGCAAAAAGTTTCCCAATACTTTCAAAAGCTGTGGGAAATATTATCGGATGTCATTGTTAACACAAGTCTTTCCATTTGAGAAAGATTTAGCAGAAGTGAGTGACTGTTTGAAGAAGAATTTGACTAGCATATTACCAAAAATAAAAGACAGATTTTTAGTTATAAATATCTGATTGTGAGTGTCATATAAAACTAATTTTGGAGTAGTTAAATCTAAATACGAAATGTAGAGTTTTCAGAATTAAGATTTTGAGATTTTACATGGAATGCTCTGGTTTTGAGATATTATTAAATATTAAAATCACTGGATTTCAAATGTATATTAAACAATTTTTGGTTTAGGCAAAAAACCCTAAGGAGTCTTATGAGTCTTTCTTCACAATAAAGCTTGTCTAGCAAAAGCTAAAGAACATAAGAAGAGCCTTGCTGGATCAGTCCAGTGGTCTACCTAGTCCAGCATCCTGTCTCACACAGTGGCCAACCAGTCACTCTGCAAGGCCAACAATAGGGCATAGAGGCTGAGGCTTTCCCCTGCTGTTGCCTCCTGGCTCTGGTATTTAGAGGTTTATTGCCTCTGAATGTGGAGGTTCCCTTTACTCATTATGGCTAGTAGCCATTGATAGACCTATCGTCCAACTAGAAAGTGCAAGGAAGGGCTTTAGCTTTTCCAGAACAATCTATCCTAGGGCAGCCAAGCCCCTGGTAAAGTCAGGGGATTCCTTGTCCCCGATACACTGCCTCTTGTAGTGCTGGAAGGAGTTGTTTTTTAAAAAAGAAAGGAATGCAGCCTCATCAGACCCATAACTGCAGTGGGGCATCTTGGGGCTAAGCCTCCTGACTTACTGGCAAGGCCCCATGACTTCCTATCTAGCCCAAGGCCCCCAAATGGTGGCAGGTGCAGGAAAGGAGACAGGTATTCCTTTAATTCAATTACCCAGTGCCCCCCTAAGAATTTTTTTTGCCCCCCCAAGGGGATTTTTTATTGCTTTTTTTTATACACATCTAAAACTACAACGAAAAAGGGGAGGGGAACTAACAACTAAGGAGAAAGGAAAGTATACCCACACTAAACTAAAAACCCAAGAGTAGGAGATCATTATCCTGGTTTGAATCTATGTTAGTACCATACTGTTAGTAAACAATGCATGCTGTGAGTTGCTATCTATCTCTGATCAGAAATTAGCTGGTTACTTGTTATGGGAGAGTTCCAGAGCATCCCCCAAACTCGCTTCATAAAGGCAATTTTCAGAGTCCTTCTGCCTTTACTTAGGCTTTCTATCTCTAAAAACATAAGTTGGTTTGCGGGCAGCAACGCCTTCTTCCGCAGCCAAATCTTCATCCATCTCCGAGGGTGTGGAGCCACTCGAACCAGTTTCACCGTCTTCTTTGGTTCCCAGATGACGTTTCAAGAATTCTTTAGCCTTGTGTATGGAGTCAATCTTCTCTCTCTTTTCATGAAGCTTAAAGATGACCTCTTCTGGGACCACCCATTTATATGTGATTTGATTAGTTTGAAGGAAAAGGATTAAATCCTTGTAGCTCTTTCGTTTTTGACAAATTTCAAATGGAATGTCTTTTAAAGTCTTGATAGTAGCATTCCCCAGTTTCAGTGGAGTTGCTGATGTAGCTTTTAAAATTGCGTCCCTGGTTTGTCTTCTTGAGAACCTGACTGATATCTCTCCAGGTAGGCTATTCTTTTTGGTGTAATTAAAATACACCCTATATGCTCCATCCATATCATGCATTATTTCTTCCACTTTCAAGCCTACTACTGGTGCGATAAGATCACTGAGGAGCTTCTTCAAATCCTCCTTCTGTGATTCAGGAACTCCCTGGAATCTGAGGATCATATTCGCTTTTTCCATTTGTAGAAACAACAGTCTATTTTCCTGATGATTTTGTTTATTCGTTATTTGATCCACCCTTTTCTTCAAGATCTTGTTTTTGGCGTGCATCTCTTTCACTACTTCCACCGTTTGGTCTGTCTGTTTAACTGTTTCGGCCAACCAGAGCTGTTGCGCTGCGAAAGTCTGATTGAGAACGGTTAACTACTGGTTAATACCAGCAAGTTGGTCCATAACAGGCTTGAGCGTATCTGCTAGGAGTCTCGTGATATCCACTCCCTGTTCTTCTGGCCTCGGACTTTGACCGCCCGTAAGTTTCAGTTTCGCTCCTTTCCTCCCTGCACCCAACATCTTGGCCGATTGTTTACAAAAGCCAACTGCTGTTTCACCACCTCTGAAAACCACTTATGCTTTAAATCTGCTCTGGTAAGTTTCTCAAAACAAGCCAAACACTCAGTTTTTCCCTTCCCCCCTCTCTTTTCTGCTAATCTTCTCGCTTGCAGGGGAGGATCCCTCTGCTCTCCATTTACCAATGGGGGGGGGGCTGCTAAGGGATTATCTGGTTATTTCAAAGTTCGGTTACATCCAACTCACGTTCATTGTCAGCCACTTTTGACCTCGCTTATATTTCTGCCAATTGCTTGATCTCCAGTGCTTGTTCTGGCCAACCTAGCTAGTGCCATGCAGCCACACAGTGGTAGGACCGTCAGGGCAGAGAGGTGCCTCAATTTGCAGGCATTTCGCCGGCATTTCGCCGTTGAAGAGGATACCCCTCCAAAGCCCTATGGCTTGGAACACTACCCTAGGGTTCCATGGGAGAGCCGCGTCAGCAGCTCCCCTCCAAACCGCTGGTGTGCAAATCGCTCCCCCAAGCCTTGGGGAGAGTGACTGCTGTCACTATGCCATAAACTGGAAGTCCCGCCCCCCTAAGAAATTTAAATGCCCCCCCCGCTTAAAAAATCCTGGCTACAGGCCTGAGCCTTATGTACTTACTGGTAGTTCTAGTGGAAGTGACAAAGGGTAGCTCTAGGAATCACCAGAAATCTATGGCATTTCTGGCAATTTCTTGAGCTAGCCTTTGTAACTTCTGGTAAGAACTTCTGGTAAGTTCATAAGGCTGCATTTTTAAAAATTCTCCTGCAACACTGCCTGCTCCCCACCCCCAGACTTGCCAAGCTAATCCATCCTCTATGACAAGGATCACACAGTAGATTTTTTTTTGCCCAATATAATCAATGCAAATTTGCTTTCCAGATTCCACCCCCTTTTCTTTTCTCACGGCACTGCACAAATTTGTTTTTCTATATATTTTTGCTTTATTTTTTAAGATGTGAAAAACAGATTTGAGGGAGAAAACTACAAATCCAATTACTCATGCAGATTGGCAGCCATTACCAGAGTATCAGTTATCTTAATGTCAGAGTTACTAGTATAAATGGCTACACCTTACTGAGCTCACCCACAGGGGTGGCGGTATATAAATCAAGTAAATAAATAAACTAATTAATAAATTAATAAATTTCTGGGAATCTGAAGCTTAATATAAAATTACTATCTTTGGCTACCCCAGCAGGTCAACTTGAGAAGATTTGATATGCATCCCCTATAGTAGTTATACTAGCTATTTCATTATGCAATTGATAAGAGTTTATGCCTTTTATGTGGTTTGTTTAATCTGTTTGCATTCACAGAGAAGATTCTGATTGATTCCATACCTAACATAGAATTAAATAGTTGAATAATTTGACACAGAAGAAATTACTTAACTAAGGAACAGTTAATTAGAGAATATCTTGCTACTTACTTATTTTGTGCCCTTAACTGATCTCACATTTTAGCTCCTTCTGTAATGTTAAAAGTTAATCTGAAAAGAAACCCCCACCTATAAAACACTCTAGTTGAGTTCAGATTTGCACGTTGCTCCAGGAGCCAGTTGCGGCAAAAAAGCTGGGGCTGTCTGCTGCGGGAGCTTACCAGGAGAAGGCACTCCTGGACGTTCAGACCGCTGGCCTAGATTGGGGGAGCTCGCCGCAGATTGCCAATTGGGGGAGGATCCCGGCACCACATTGGGCAGTACAGCAGAGCACGGCCAATAGAACTGCTGGTGCTGTTCTGGCTTGCTCCCAGCATATCGGCCGCATGGTCAAACTGCCAGGAAGTGGACTGATGCGGGTTAAAGGCACTCTTCAGGGATTTGCTACCACTTCAACAAGGTATCTATTTAACACGGGAGGAAAGCGGAACAGCATGGGTTGCCTATGGGTGGGGAACTCCAGGCAGATGTGCCTGCGTGAATGCCCCCTTTAATGCTGTTTTAAAGCATCGCTGAAATGGGGCTCTACCGGGGCAACTTGCCAGTCTGAACTCAGCCTCTGTTATTTCTGAGTGTATTAGTAAACAATTTCAAGTTTCTTCCTACTTGTAGGGTGGCTGGGGAAATATTTGAAAAGACTAGAATGACATCTCCACCAATGCTGAGTCATTCCTACTACTGACTACCTTGTTAATAATGCATTTAGTCTGTTCTGTATTTTGTTTTATTTTAATTGTTTTTAGCAATTGTTTTATGCTCCTTACTTACACATGCTGTGCAACAGCTCTGTTCTTTTCTCTTTGCTGTCTCTCCCCACCCCCCGAATCAACCTCTCCCTCCAATGCAGATTTAGATTCCTCAAGTTCTTTCATTATTTTATCTTCAAAAGTCTTAACTGCTGCTACCGAAAGGTCTCATGCCTGCTAAGGAAAAAGGGACATTAATGAAAGTATCTGCTGTCTTCTCCTGGAAGAACTGGGTGCTCTCTCTTTTTTAGTATTTTCTTTTCATTTTTAAAGAAATTAAAAGAAGTGATTAAAGCAAGATTTTATATCGAGGTAATACTTATGTGAAATGTAATCAATACTTAATTTATAAATCAACTGATCCTAGTTAGAAATCTATTCTGCTTGATATCTTCCATTAGTGAATACCAGTATCTCATCAATCTATTGCCTCCATTGGATAAAAACACCATAAATAAAATAAACAGTAATATTTACCAGTTAAGTTTAACTGATGAATCTGATGATCATGTCCTTGTCACTTAATTAGATTAACATTATCCTTTTCCCCTTTTCTTTCCTTCCTCTACTCTCTTCCTTTCTTTCTATTTTTCAATGCTGTCTTTAAACAAAAATATCAGCTTATTTCATCAAATAATAAGCTTGATTTACAGTTATTTCCAACTGTTTTCTCTCCTTTTCTTATCAAGTCAAGAGAGTTGTTTTAATAACATTCTAGTGAGTTAGCAGACATATCCAATCTTCTGTCACAGTGGCTGGAGAATGAGAGAATATATTAAACTCCCCCAGTCCAGTTCACAGTTGAGAAATGTAAAGCAGTGACTTGTGTTCTCCCAGCTAACAGAGTCTCATGCTACTCTCATAAGCTGTTTTCTTCATATACCAGCATCCAGATATTTGGTCCTACCTTCAGTCCACATCTGAGGATCACATTGGAAACCTGCAACCCTTCTCACACTACCCTTATGGTGACTCCTGTGGCATGACCAAATGGCTGCAGGCAAAATACATGCTTAGAGGCCCACAGAAAGGTGCCTCTACACTGCTGGTCCAGGTGGAAAGCGCATCTGACCTTCTTCTGTTCCCCTGTGTTGACAGAGAGTGAGGGAAATGCCACACTGCACATGTGCTTGGATTGGAGCTACAGTAGGCTGGATCTGTTTGCAGTGTTGGGTTTCATCTCTGCTGCTTCTCTACCCCTTCTCTTACATCTTAAATCTTAATTGGTAGTGTGTTGTGCATTGTTTTTGATTCAACTGGAATCCTAGAAAATATCCCGTTGCTTTTTTGCTGCTTAGAGAAGGGGTGTCAACCATGCGGCCCGAGGGGTGGATCAGTCCCCTGGAGGGCTTCCATCAGGCCCACAGTGGAACTGGCCATCTCCTGCTTCCAGTTCTGCTGCTGCATCATAGCTTGCTTCGCCAGAGTCTCTTAATCACTCAGCCATTTCATGTTTTAACCTGGGTCCTAGACTCAGAACTCTGAGCATGAGTTTTCTGTGGTGAATGTCAATAAATCAAAAGTAGGTTTGCAGCTTACAGAGCTAATGTTTTAAGCATGTTTTTAGTTTAAGTAAAAAAAAATCTTTGTGTTTGTGTCCTTTATAAAGTTTACATCTCTGCTACCTGGCATTACATTTTATGACACTCGTGGTACAGCCCAACAAGGTCTCATTTATTTCAGATCCGGCCCTCATAAAAAATGAGTTTGACACCCCTGGCTTAGAGGAGTAGAGTGCATTCTTAGAACAATAAGTAATTATCTATGTATTATATTTTTAACCCACCTTTCCACCAGCCTCGGCAAACTGCATTTAAGACGAAGAAACACGCGCTGTTTTACTCCTCGGTGTTTTTTTAGATCAAAATAACATTCTCTAAATCACATTTTCCCCCTTTCAGCGCAAGAATATCTTTCTCTCCACAGACTAAAAAGCTGCTTATGGAGGGGTGATTTTGAGCTTGAAAAGGACTGAAGGAGAATGGGTTAAGCAGCCTCTTATTTTTTTTCAGCACATACACAGGTTTCCAGGCTGCTTTTAGTTTAAAAAAAATAAACCTCAGAGATAAGAAACACACTTTTGTGTAGTTTGAGCATGAGAATACACAGTTTGTTGATTTCTATTGTACCTGAATAAATGAAATTGCCATATACCTCACTTTATGTCAGAGTCCTCTGTTCCCACTTCATTTCAGATTTCAGCAACATATGTTTTAGGACTGTTCCTCCTACCCCCCATTTCTTTAACTGAAAAGTTGGTATTCATTGTCCTGCTTCCCCTTTATCATCCTTGGGAAGTTTTGATTCCTGTGGCATGCTCCATTCTCTCACTTACTCCAGACCTTTTTTAACTGCTACTGTGGTATGTTCAGCATCTACCTGAGGAACAGAAATTGTGTGTTGCTCTCTGGATTAACCTGGTCATAAGATTTTTTCAATAACAATAGCACTAGGGAATGAAAATTGAAGTTCCTTATTTATATATCTATACTGAGATGAAGACACAACTTTTCAGCACAAATATAAATTGCTCTAAGAAACCATGTTAGGGAACAGATGGCTACCAACATCTATCCATATTCATGAGTGCATTGATTCACTCTGCCTTCCCCTGGGAAACTCCATGCTTCAGCTTTTATAAGTTTGTATGGCCATCAAATTGAGCAGTCAGAAGCCCCCTGTCAAAGGCTGTGTCACTGTAGAAATTGGAGGAGAAGATGTGAAAAGACTTTCCCACTTTTGTCTTGACTTTTATCGCCCAGACACCTGTTATTTTGAGATCTCAGACAGAGATTTTTTTTCCAGGCCTAACACATGCCGTGATTTGATAGATAGACTGATATGTTCGTTTTAACTGCTTTATCCCCCAATCCTTAAGCATGCAGCAGTGCTAATCAAGCTTCTTGAATACTTTCATAATGAGAATGGACTTGCTTGCATTATATGCTCTTATGCCCATCTAAGTTTCCAATACACAATTGTCAAAAATGTGTTTTGGACACTGAGTTGTATGAGCACGTGGGCCATAAAACACAGGTAGGATGCCTGCCTTATGAAGCTGTGATTTGCTTTCTGAGAAAGCTAAACAAAAAGGGGAAAATTGTTTTTGCAAAATAGCAACATAAAATAGATGAAGCCAAAATTGCAGAGCCAATGGAGCTCATCGAAAGTTCTGAGTTGTTGAAAACCAAAATGCAATATCATCATTTTTAAGAATCAGAAAATGAACTGGATTTGTAAAATGTACTATGGGTAATGTCACAAAGGAGTGCACTTCAATTTCATAAGAAAAAGACATTTTCCATTCATTTGCTAAAGGTCAGTTTTATGCACACAAATACATACCCTGCCCTGCCTCCACCATCCATAACCTCCAGTTAACCATTTCTACGAACTGTTGGAACTTTTAGTGAGACATAAACTAAGTCTGCTAGATGTGTCTGTTCTAAAAAGCTGTCTTCTTCCCAAAGAATGTCAGTTCCATAGACTATAATTGATATCCCTTGTTCCAAAGCAGCTCATGCATCACAGAACAAAGGCCAAAGCTCCATGGTGCCTTTTAATTATGAACTTTCAACCTGGTAAACTTAATTTACGCACACACAAAACTGTGTGCATATCATGTGCACCACTGAATCTCATTGCTATGCAAGAACCTCTTATAGCAGTGAGAGAAATCTATTTTGCCTCACGTTTTCTTAAGTCTTTGTTTAATACAACCAGAATTGATTTCATATTTTTCATAGGTCTGTGGAAGTTACTTTTAATCACAGAACAAACAGTGACAAACTTATTTTCACTAGTTGTAGGACATTGAAAATGTGATATAAATGTGATATAATCAAAACAAAGTTTGAGTCCGGGGCACCTTTGACTCTGGGGCAAAAAAAAAATAATATTCAAAATATAAGCTTTTGTGTGCAAGCACACTTCTTCAGATACAGTGTGTTTGTACACAAAAGCGTATACCTTGAATAAAACTTAGTTGATCTTAAAGCCACTGGACTCAAACTTTGTTCTACTACTTCAGACCAACACAGCTACACACCTGAATCTATTATATAATCAATTTTGACTAATTATTATCACCTCTATCATCTTAGTGGGTTTTCTTTCACACCACAGTGATGATCCCATGGCACTACTATACATGTGAGTTCTATAAGGATTCCTCTGCCCCCAGCTGTCGCACACACACACCACTGTCAATTACCTGGTCAGTGGGGGGAAACTGCCAGTTTGGTGTAGTGGCTAAGTGCACGGACTCTTATCTGGGAGAACCGGGTTTTATTCCCTACTCCTCCACTTGCTCCTGCTGATGTGGCCTTGGGTCAGTCACAAGCTCTGGCACAGCTGTTCTCTCAAGGACAGTTTGTGTCAGAGTTCTCTCAGCCCCACCTACCTTACAGGGTGTCTGTTGTGGGGAGGGGAAGGGAAAGGAGTTTGTAAGCCGCTCTGAGACACCTTTGGGCAGTGAAGGGTGGGGTATAAATCCAATCTCTTCTTCTTCTGCTGCTGCTGTGAAAAATGGAGGAGGTGCCAATAGCATCCAAATGTCATGAAGTCATTCCTGTGTGTTCAGAAGTGATGTCATCATGACACCAGCAATGTCAGGGACTCTCTAGGTATTTGAGTAAAACTCTACGGTTTTATCATAGTGCACACCAGAAATGATGTCACCACACTACTAGTAATGTTGTTGTATCACCAGCCTGGGACTCCCCCCCACCAGTAAGTCCACCCCACCCACTGCCAATTGCCAGGGGGGCCAGGCGACCCTAAGTTCCATGCATGCCAGGATCTTGCTATTTTCTTCAATGAGCAGGGAAATCCACTGTGCATGAAAAAAATCCCTGTATCCATGGGGAGCACTTTCTTCTTTGGTGCATGAGGCTTTGAGTCACATGCCATAAATTAAACAAATAAAAGCACTGAAGAATGTGTTCAGATATACTTGGCCAGGTCAGCTTCAAATGCTTCAAGCCCACTTCACAGGCAAGAAGGCTAATTTGTGACATTGCTGAGGGACAAGTCACAAGAGTAAATAAACTGGCAGCTTACCCTTGCTTTTCAGTGCTGGACTACATGACCAGTGGTTACAGGTGTAGTTTGGATGTGGGTTTTCCAAAAGTTAGGTTGCCAGATTTGGTGTGAAATAAAAAAGAATTCTTAAAAGAAACAAAAAAAAACACCCTCTCTATGTGTGTCTGCAAATGCAGAGCAATTACCCTGGCACCTTATATTTTCTATTTTATTTATTTAAAGCATTTGCCACCTTTTCATCCTATACAGGGTCCTCAAGGCAGCAAACATCAGAACATTAAAAACATTTCAAATGGTAAAAGCATTTCAGATATTAAAACCGTTTCGGAACATTAAAAACAGTGTTTAAAATGCATGCCTACATACATATACATAATTTAAAACAATTTAATAAAATATATAACACATAGACACACAAGCAGGGAAGATGGACTAATATGAATGAATGAGGGAACACCAAACAAAACAACAAAGACTTCACCTGCTGGCAGATGAAAAATGATAGCAGGAGACAGAAGAATCTCCCTGGGGAGGGCCTTCCAAATTTCCACACCATGACCAAGAAGATTTGGGAGTGGTGCCTATGAAAGGGAAAATCTGGGGAGGCATTTAACCTAAAATCTATGATATACCATAGAGGTTGTCCTTTGAGTATGCCATTCTCTCCAGAGAAACTGATCTCTTGTAGACTGTAGACCATAGGTCACTTGTAATTCCTGAAGAACTCCAGGCCCCTATCGACATGTAGATGCTGCCATGGACTTTTGGTTTTTCTCCCTTCCTCCTGTCTCCCTCCTTTGCAGTCTCCTCCTCCCTCCGACCTTGGTATGCACTCCTATTTCCCCTCTTATCTCATCTCTGTTCTTGGAGCTCAGCTCTGCCATGCCGCTTTTTCCCACTGGGAGCTGGGAGCCATTTTTCTTTGGGTGCACTCAGGTGCCCACCTTATTGGTCCCTTCCCATCAGAGGGCCCAGTATGAATGGTGTATAATTATCTGGTTTCCCATGTTACTCCTATTCCTGACATGGTGTGTGTCGAACGATGACCTAAGTGCCTCTCTCAATAAACTGAACTTCCTTGAAGGACTGTTGTTGAGCTTGATTAACTCGGGACTCTGACCCAGGGGTGGCAGAAAAATATTGTTTCTTTGCTGCCATCACTGCCACAGAGCAGGCTATAAAAAGAGCAATGGCCTTTACCTTGTTCGATTCATAACAGTCCTGCCTGGCGTGACTTAATATGTAAAACATTTCCCCCTAGTTCATGTCTCTTTGAACACCATGGGACAGGGCCTGACTCAGTGATGGGTCATGTTCCAATTCAGTCTCTGAGATTTGCAGTTAAAAGATCAGGCTATAGGTGATGTGAAAGACCTTTACCTGAACCCCTGGAGAGCTGCTGCCCATCAAAGTAGACAATAGTGACCTTAATAATCAATTATCTCACTTGGTTTAAGCAGTTTCATGTGTTCATGGATCATTCTGCATCAGGTAGGTTAGTGACATTAAAAATAAAGTGACAGGAAAGTGGGATGGGAGGAACAAAACACTGCACACCCAAGATTTTGGGCCCAATGTGATGAAAGCTTTCCTTTAACAACCTATGCATCTTTAAGACCAACAACGTTTCATTCTGGGTATGAGCTTTCATGTGCATGCACACTTCTTCAGATATCTGAAGAAGCAACCCAGATATCTGAAGAAAAAAGATATCTTCAGATATCTGAAGAAGCGTGCATGCACATGAAAGCGTATACCCCAAATTAAATGTTGTTGGCCTTAAAAGTGCCACTGGTCTCAAACTTTGTTCAGTTGCTTCAGACCAACATGGCTACCCACCTGAATCTATCTTTTGCAACATAAAAACTATATTTTACAGCAGGTAAAGTAAGGAGGAATTAATTATTCTGTATCATGTATTATTTTCCAGAAGGCTTTCAGCTGAAGGGGGAAGATGCTTGAATAGGTCTTTGACCCTAAGAATTAATATTGGAGGTAATTAGAGGGCCAAGGTGCCATCCTTAAGACTGCTTCTTTTTTCATAATTAAACTCACTATCAGATATACAACTTAACTGCTAGTGATCAGGTAGGTAAAATGCTTTTTATAAGTTTTACCTTTCTAGAGCTCAGTATTTTCAATGTTAACTACCACAGCACAAATTCTGTCTGTGTCAAACTCTCCCTAAAAAAGAAACAGGCCAATAAGATGAAATGTCCTCTTTTAAATTAAAGCAGCTCCCAAAGCTTAAAGAGATATGGCCAGGAAAGCAAGTTGACATTAAGAAGTGTTTTGCTCAAAGACTAATCTGACATGAACTGGATAAAACACCGCAACATTCTTTGGGAGAGCTTTGCTTAAACGGAATCTAATCATAGCCAACATAATGTTACAATTAAAGCTGTCAGCTGTCTGAAGAGAGGCTAAAGTTTGCCCTTGGCGGTGAATACTTGAGGTGAAAAGGTGTTCTATTATTCTGTTTTCTCCGTTAAATAAAATATAACAAAATAAGGTGAATGTTCCAATATTTGGTTTTAATTGACAAAGAGTACATTTTAATTAAATAAAATGTTCAGAACTACAGTGTATTTTCCCCCAAAGCACCAGAGAATTAAAAAAAATATGATGAATGAATTATACCCAAGGGATAGGAAAAGGTTCATTTAATTTTGAAATAACCGTAGATTGAAATCACTCAAAAGAGGGTAATGCATTTAAGCAAAGAGGGTAGGTGATAATATAAAAACAAATTGCTCAAGCATACAGAATGTACAATTTAGAGAATCTTGCAAAGCCAGCAGGAAATGTAAGCAAATGAGACAGGTAACCATAGCTTGATTAGTATAGGAATAAGCCCAGAGAATCCTCATGTTCCCCTCCCTAATCCTTCTCCCCCTTGCACATTTCCCATTAACAAAAAAATCAGGGTTTGCAGGAAATCAGTTTGTCATTGAGTCTGAACCACATATTATGAACTATGTTTCCCCTTCAAACCCAGAGTCCAAGCCATGGAATAACCATCATTTGCAACCCTAGTTTGTAGGAAAGAACACAAACCAGGGTTTATAGTTCAAACATATTTATTTATATATTAAAATATTTATATTCCGCTTTCCTCATAGCTCAAGGTGGCTTACAATAACAGTTAAAAACATTTTCACTGAAAACCAAAAATTAAATGACAAAGCCCAAATCTCTCAAATGGGCATGTTGCCAAAATGAGATTTTCAGATGTACATAAATGTTGCCTTTGGATCATGACCTGTGTCTTCTATATTTATGCAATATAGTTTCCCACACACACACAACTGGTAACTGGTGGGTTACAGATTTAAAAATCAAAAATTCTGGATGTGGTGTAGCTGTCTATCTGCCTATGTGTCTCCCTAATTATATACCTCTGTACATGCCTACCTAAGGAACTTTTATGTCACCTTTCCATAAACCACTATCCCAGTGGTATTCATTGCGTGGCCCATGGAAAGCCACACTGGCAATTGCCATCAGCCAAAAAAGCCACATGACTCTTGTGTGCCCAGAATGCCACTCCTGCAAATACACACACATTCAGTAATATAAAGTACTAGGAAGGGAAGCCCGTTGTGGAACCGAGACAACGGGCGCTAGACAGGCCCCCTTCCCGCGAAGAAGGTGCTGGAGGCAGGCGTATCTGGCGGCCATTGGGGAAGGAGCTCACCCGCCGTCCCCAGCCTCCGCTGTCCCTCTCGCTGAGACTCCGTCTCTCCGGGGCTGCAACGTCCCCCTGGCACTGGCCCTGCCTCGCTCCCCGGCCAGCACCGTCGGCTGGCATCGCAGCCTCCCTTCCCTGGCTCCTGGTGGCGGTGTTCGCTCGCAGCGTTCGCCTCCCGCCTCCCAGCCAATGGCACACCAGCAGTCTTGAGCGGCAGCTGGCGGGCCAATGGCAGCAACGCAGGCAAGCAAGGCAGCCAGTGGCAAGGGACCCTGTCTCTGACTGACAGGTCCCTCAGCCAACTGATTCCGGCGCGCATTTTCACCATATAAGGTATGACGAAAATCCTTTTATATATAAGGAAGGATAAGTAATAAATCCATAGCTATAGTCTATGTAATAACCAGAATACCCCTTAGGAAGCAAGGATGTATCAAGCCAGCCCTTGTGTATCTGGACTGAGGGAAGAGCTTGCAAGTCAAATTTATGAACAAAACAATGGGCATGCTCTTAAGTTCTCTAGAATATTTCATTGGGATAGATGTGAAAAAATAAATGTTTCCTTACGTTAAAAGCCACCCAGGTGCTAGGATAAGAACACAGAAGATGCAGAGGAGGCTGAGGTAGGGGCTGTTGCAGAGGGTGGGGGTGGGCCCTGCCCAGTATGAGGCCAGCACCTCAGGAAAGCTCTCAGCTCACCCATCTTTCAGACCCTCCAGTGGCTGCTGTTATCAAGGTGGGAACCAACTGCCAACAACAATCCCCACTAGGAAATGGCCTTATCTACTTTCCTGAATCATGGAGAAGGTACCACACTGGGGGATGGTGCACAGAAGAGCCACAGAGGGCATGTTTAAGGGTCACATGTGGTTCCCAAGTCACTGAATATCACTGATGTATATACATATTTAAAGATATGAAATATTGGTCATACCCCATTTTGTTCCATAGATGTCTGTTTACCATGATCCTATTTTCCCCACACTTTGGAATGATTGATTAACAGTTAATTCACAAAAAGATTTAATTACAAACTCAAACCCACTTAAACTTTCCTGGCATATGTACCTCTTTAGAAAGATAATAAATGAGCTAAGAGTGAAGATTGTGCCTTCATAAATCAAAATATAGCAGTACAGTTGTTACACTGCACAGATCAATAAACCGCCTTTTGGAAGTTAAAAAGCACCATTGCCCTGATAAAATGGAACTGTCAACCTGCAAAAAATCTGATGGTATTTATATTTCTCAGCAGGAAAACTGTTAATACAAGTGAGTCATAGTGTTTGTAACTGTGAAGTCAAATGTCCATTTTCATACTTTATTTCCCAAATCCTGTGGATTTTTACTCCTTCTTGGGACATGGTGAAGATTTTATAATAAAAGTGTATACCAAAAGCTGAGGATACATGACACGTTTGAAGGATCCCAACCTATGGCCTTTGAAAGATTAACATATTTATTGGGGCACGAGATTTTGTAAAGAGGAGCCCTGAGCTGTCCATAAAGGCTTATTCTACAATAAAATTAATCTTTAAGGTGCTATAGATCAACTTTAATTTTAGAGGGGTAGCCATATTAGTCTGTTGCAGCAAAATATACTGGAGTCTACTGGCACCCCTAAGACTAACCAAATTGTACTCCAGCATTTGTTTATTAACTAATATATATCCCACTTTTCCTCATGGGGCAGAAAGTAAAACCCCAACCTTCCCCCACTCCATATGCTTGCAGTCTGGCAAATAAAATTGCTTCAAAGCACCTCAAAGCCAATTGCATAGAGTGAGGAATAAAATGGAAAAGCCATGGACTCTGGTTGATGCCAGGTGGGTAACCTTATATGAAGGAACACCCAGTAGACAGCAGCCTGAGGATCATATTAGTACATAGGGATGTGTGCATACACACAAGCTCTGATGGACAGCAGCAGCCCACATTTCCAAATGTAATGAATAGCTCCTTGTGAGGTAGAAGAAATTTTGAGTCCAGTGGCACCTTTAAGACCAACAAAGGTTTATTCAAGGTGTGAGCTTTCATGTGTACACACACTTCTTCAGATACACAGAAGTGCATACTTTGAATAAACCTTTGTTGGTCTTAAAGGTACCACTGGGCTCAAAAAAATGTCTACTGCTTCAGACTAACATGGCTGCCCACCTGGATCTATTCTCGTGAGGTAGACATTTTTGTATCTCCTGCTTAGTGAAGAATCACTCGGTGCCTCTGAAGGTGGGGCTTTTAGTTCACAAATTCTTATGCTGGAATAGTCTGTCCTTTTAGGCTTCCTTAGTTCAAATAGATGTACTGCATGTTCCACTTTTGAAACGGCACTGGAAGTCATGAACAAGAAAAATAAAAACCATAAAATTGACAATAATGAAAGGGAATCAAGATTTAAAAGAAATAAAGGAAATCAACCTATGAAAGGTTGGGTCCAAAATTGTGTGAGTGGAAGGCACTTGCAATGCTGGATCTTCCCCACCTTGCCCTTCTCCAGCATCCCACCTGTAGGCACTAAAAGGCATTATTGGGGCTTGGGACAAATTCATGCAGTCAAAAAGCCATGCAATGCAGGTGCATACATGTAAACAAGGATGAAGACCTCAAAGGGTGAAAGTATGGTTCTGAAACATTTTAATGACATTTCATATATATGAAGTGAGCAAAACTGGCTTCTCCTGTCTTGTTCAGATGCTTCTGCAGGCCCAATAAACCTTGTGATGGTAGAACAGATCATTCAATCCATTCCCACAAAACTAAGGCTGCAATCTGTCTGATGGATCTAAAGGGCAAAATCAGACAGCAACATCTGGGAAACAGCCTACAGTCATCAGCAACCCGTGCTGCTCCGTCACAGAAGCGGAGTTAAAAGACACCGGGGAAAGTCTGGCTCTAACTGGTTCCGATGGGCCATGGGCAGACTTTCACCTGTCTGATCACTCAAGCACACTCTCATGCCCTCGGGATGGTCTGATCATTCCGTCCCGACTTGGCGCCTTCCCCCGCCTCTGCACAGTATGCACATAATTGCATACTCCATGGGGAGCCTTCAGTGTGGAGGTGTGATTCCTTGTTTATGCACATGGGAAAGAAATGGCAAAAAAAAAAACCCTGACTCATCTGTGGTGGCATCTGATCACACAGTAATGGGCTGAGCCCACAGCACAAAGGGATGCATGATCTCACAATTCTGTGTCAAATTCCTCCGGAGGAAATAGCCTTGCTTCCCCTCTGCTCCAACTGGTGCATGTGACTGCAGCCTAAGTTAAAAACCAGCATAGCAACTATTACATGCTGCAAGAACAGAAGTAGCAAACCTCTTGCAAGAACCCCCCCCATGTCCAAAGCTATGCCAATGTCAGTTAGTGGGACTTGGCTAGAAATTTCCTTCATCTCTTATATATAGTGGTTTAGCTACATGTTACTTTTTTGGCAATCTGGGATGATGTTCCCCAGACCCAACACACTTTCCCTGAAGTCACCCAGCAACTCTGGGCAAAGGCATTTTTAAAGTTCCCAGGGGTTCGATTCAGCTTGGACCTGTGGCATGAGGGGGGAAGGAAAGGCTCCTGCCTTCCCCTCCACAGTTTTTTCCTGAGCCAAAATGTCTCCAGCAGGAAGTTATTTACATGACTTTGGAACTGCATGCTCTAAGAACAATATGAAAGGGAAAGTTCAGCTGCTGTGCTTTTGTTTCTGGGTCTTTTGTTTGTGGGGTACCTGTCTGGCTACTGTCAGAAACAAACAAACAATTCAGCAGGGCTTTTCTTAGGTCCCTGTATTATGACAGCCTTAGGTCCTGATCCAACTGAATATGTGTGCAGTGGCCAGTGGTGTGCATGTATAGACTGACAATTGGCAATGATGTCAACCAGCAGGGAGGGGTGAGCCAAATGGTTGCATCCTCTTCCTCCTCCTCTCTCAGCCTCCCTGCTTATGAACAAATTGTACTTCAGATGTTTATGATGGGGGGGAGGTAGCTGGAAAGGTGAAATAATGGGTTCCACATGACAGCTGCAAAACAATCAAGTTGTATTAAATATAACACATAACCATCTGAACTGGGGCCAGCAATACTTGGAGGTTTTAGGGGTGGAGCCTGAGGAGGTTGGGGTTTAATGAGAGGAGGGACTTAAATGAGGCATAATGCCACAGAGTCCATGTTCCAAAGTGGCCACTTTCTCCAGATGAACTGATCTCTGTTGCCTGGAGATCAATTGTAATCCCAGGAGATCTCCACCCATCGTGTGGAGGTTGGCAACCTGAGGCCAACGGGTAATTAAAGATCTACTCTGTATTCCCTGAGCCAACTCCTACATTCTGAGATGTGCTATATTGACCCCCAAGACAATTGAAAATGATCCAAATAGTTTCTGTCAATGTGGTTAAACAACTGACAAACAAGATATATGCATGCCCTGCAAAGAGACAGAAGGAGAAACCACATGCATGCACATTCCCCATCACACGTGCTTTTCCTCATTCAGCTAAATGTGCACAAGGAACTTTGCTTCCACTCAAGACAATGGAGCATCAATACATCTAAACGAGGATGAAGGCCTCAAGGGGTGAAAGTACAGTTCTGAAACATCTTAATGACATTTCATGTATCTATATGACTGTAGCTTGTTGCTTTCTTTATGTCACAAGGATCTTATGAAACATTTCCCTCATAATGCATTGCATATAATCAAGCAACAGGAGCGCCTACAGTTTCATCTCCAAGTGAGACTGAGTGAGCTTTCAGAAAGAGAGCTAAAGGAGTTCACTTTACAAAGGGGGAAAAAGAAGATAATGAGACTGCTGCAATAATCTGCCTTTGATTTTTATCCCTCTGGCTGTGTCATGTATTGTTTATTATTAAATGGTTCTCAATTTTGCTAATTGGTTTAACATACAGACCGGCTATCCTTGTCATAATTTTCTTTACAAACCATCCATTAGACAGTATCGAGCCTCCTTTTGGAATGAAGTTGTTAAGTTAATTCAAAAGCTCTCAGAATGATTTAAGGAAAAAATGAATTTTTAGAAGGGGGAAGGACAGGTTATAAATATGAGATACCTGCCATCTGCTCATGAAGCATTACTCTGTGATAGATTCCCGTGCCTAGGTTTTAAAAGACTGAAAATCTGAAAAAGCTATGCAAGGAAGAGCTTCTTACTTGGTTTTGTCCACAAGAGCCTTTTCAAATTATACATGCACAAGCAGGGGAGCCATGAGGACCCACAGGGGAAGGGAAATTCCACACACACACCCAACAGTTCCTAGCCCTACAGTATGTGGATCCACTTACCGGGTGATCAGCACTGGCTAAGGGGTGAAAGCCCATCCTCCATGTTTTCAGCCTCAAGCCACTGCCAAAGAGCCCTCCAGTCAGGTGATTAGCGGTGGTCTGAGGCAGAAACCATATGTGATGTGCTCTTAGTGCCAAGCTTTCAGTGCCAAGCTGCTGACAGTTACCAAAAATCAGCAAACACTATGCTACAGACAATTACAAAATATCTCAAATAATCTTTATATAATTTTTTGTTTTTATATTTTTACAAATTATTCACCATTATATTAATTATCATATAAACATTAATACATAGAAATAATCATATATCAAAACATCTAAGTATCGTCTCTTTATATATCACAAAAGATATTGCACAACCCCTTTATTAATACCAGTCCTCCTTAATTGTACAAAAGTTTTAAGAGGGAGGACTCCTTTAAGTCTATTTTGACTAAGTGCTCAGTCTTCCTCCAACAGAGGTCCAGGTATCCTCCTGTTTCAGTGTCTTCCTCAGGGAGTTCAACAGATATTTCCAAACACAAGGTTGCCAAATACCAAAATATTTATCCAAATTTCACCAATGAACGCTGCAAGAAGTCTCTCTTAGTGAGCTCAAAGCTTCCTCCAAAGTTAGCAGGCAGGAGAAGACTTTGCTGGCTATATGGTGAGCAGTGGCTTGAGGTTGAAAGTTCATACAATAAGGTGAATCCTTTGGCACCGGCTTTTGGTTTCAAAACATGAGGGATGCCCATTTGGCCTCAGTTTTTTAAAAAAAAATAATTGAAATTTATTACAACCTTAAGCGTGCATTGACAGATAACCATATCACTAAATACATCACTACACAGTATGTTTAAATCATTCAAAAATTTCTATGAATACTGTACCATGAATATCCTATCATTAACCAGGAACACTATATTATACTTATCCAAATATTATAGTATTTCATATCCAAAAACTATTACCATAAGCATAACTAATGTTACCCTATGAGTATTAACTCATTTGGCCTCAGTTGACGACCCCTCAGCAACACTGTATGGGGTTGCTTAGCAACCCAAAACAGTAGATCAGATTTCACAAGCAGTTTCACAAGATTACAGTCATCATCTCTCCTTATATATAAAATGCTGTTTTGGTGTGACTCTTTCCCGAATGTTCCACATGCTCCCAAAGCATTTGGCTCCCTGACCTGCCACTTAAAAGGACTCCCCATCTACTGGCTGCATTGCCTGAGTCCCGCCCACAGAAGCAGCACCTGCCAAAATTCACCTCAGAAGACAGTGTCACCTCAGGAGAGAGGACAGAGACTTTGGGCCCTGCCATTCTGTGCTGCCGCTGCTCCCAGCCCAGCCTTGGCCTGCCACAAAGCCCCCTGTGCCCCACCCCCAGGGAAGGAAAAGGTCAAGCCCCCCCCCAGCAAAAAGCTGCTCCACACAGTGGTCACCAACTCCAGCCACTCCAGGTATTCCTGCTCCATCTCCGCCAACTCCTTTGCCACCCAGCAACATGTCCTCTCCCACTGGGCCCACTGCTCCTCTACCACCAGGGGGCTGGCAGTGGCAGAGATGCAGCAGCGGCTCTTGGGCAGGTGGTGGCCATCAGGAAGCTTACCCAGGTGGGGGGCAGCCAAGCACAATCCAGCTCCCCCCCTTCCTCATGCCCCACCGGGGCTCTGGGAGAGCCGCCACCTGAAGCCTTCTGTGGCAACCAATGTCTTAATGGCCCCTTGGACCCACCTGCCCGTCTTCCTCCTGCCAGGCCTTCAAATGGCTGCCTGGCCTGGCCCCTTTAGACCTGCCTTGCTCTGCCAGGGGGGAGAGGAAGCAGCAGTGTGCTCCACCTGTTGGGGCCCGACCTACCTCCTCTGCTGCCCAGCCACGGAAAAGCAGCTTCATGAAGATGGATGGATGGCAGACCCCTTCCCCCACACTGCAGGGCCTTTGCCACCTCTAGCCCTTTCCTGCTGACTCGATGCACTTAAAGGGCCTCCCTTTAAGTACAGGGAGCCAGCAGGAAGGGGCCACGCAGGCCCGATCTCTGAGTGGACATCAGGCATGTGAGGCCTGCTGGCTCCCTGCATTTAAAGGGACTCCCTTTAAGTGTACAGGGCCAGCAGGAAAGGGCCCTGCCCATCTGATCTCTGAGTGGAGATCGGCCATGTGAGGCCTTGCAGCTCCCTGCACTTAAAGGGAGCCCCTTTAAGTGACAGAGCCATGCAGGGAGCCGGCGGGAAAGGTCCCCATGCCCCCAATCTCCCCTTGGAGATCAGCCAGGCAGGGGCCTCCAGCTCCCTGCACTGAAACGGAATGCATGTGACAGGCCTGTGACTGCATGGGGCTGAGAGCAGTCAAGGTAGCCTGGACACCTCTGTGCGCAGCCGGGCAGGGAGCCACTGGCGGGGCCTTCCATCACCCTGTAACCCCAGCATCTGGGGAGCAGGTAGACAGTGGGGGATGGGGGAACTGGAAGTGTCAAGTTTTTCTAGAGCCTGTTGTATTGTTTCTACAACGGGCTTTGCTCCTAGTTCTATATGTTTTTAACATGCTATACTTGTGCATACATAGACATCCCTTGTTTGGCTTTCTGGGCTCTCCATCCCATTTTGTATGTTTTTGGATTTTTTTGCAAACCTGGAATTTGGAAAAACATTCCTGGCCCCTTGAGGATTTTCTGCATAGCAAGGCCTTACTGGGAATTAGATGTGTGATAAAGCATGAGCCCCAATAACTGAAGGATGGGGAAGTTCCTTTTTCAACGGCAAGAACAGTTGTGCTGCAACAGAGAGGATAGTTTTATTCTCAGTTGTTTTTAGGAGAGATATGCACCACAGTATTGGGAAAGGCAGGCTGAGTTCAGACTGGCAGTTTGAAGCGGGAGCCAGTCATGGCAACAAAGCCATGTTCCGGGTTTTCCCGGTCACACTGCACTGACTGGTGTGGGAGCATACTGGGAGGAGGCACACAGGAGTGTTCAGACTGCTGGCCCGGAGGCACAGCTGTAAATGGCTTTTCCCTGGTAATTCGGCTACATGCACATGAGTGCATATGCGCTGATGTGCATAAGCACAGCCAGCCAATTTGGGGAGGATCCCATTGCGCCAGCACTGCATTGGGCGGTAGAGCAGAGCACAGCCAATCATATTGCTGCTGCCTTATGTGCAATGTGGGTTGTTCCCAGCTTTTCGGGTTGGCGTTCACACTTCCCAGAAGCGGAATGAAGTGGGATAAATGGGCTCTCAGGGATTTGCTACCACTTTCACCAGGTAGTGAAGTGGAGACTTTGGGTTGACTATGGGTGGGGAACGCCAGGCAGGTGTGTCTGCATGAACACCCCCTTTAATCCGCTTGTAAAACGTGGCTGAAACGTGGCTATAGTGGGGCAAACTGCCAGTCTGAACTCAGCCTCACATTGTTCAGATCACAGTAAATAAAGAAATGCATGAAGCTGCCGTATACTGAGTCAGACCACTGATCCATCAAGGTCAATATTGCCTAGTCTGACTGGCAGGAGCTCTCCAGGGTTACAGCAGAGGTCTTCCACGTCACTTATGATCTGATCTTTTTACATGGAAATGCCAGGAAGTGAACCTGCCACCTTCTGCCTGCAAAGCCTGTCTCCTATCACTGAACCACAACCCAACCCCATAAAACAAAAGGGAGGCAAACAAACAAAAATGATAAACTGTGAACCCAGACAAATGGTTACCATATAAACTAAGCTTATTATTCCTGTTTGGTCCTTGCATCTGTTAAACATCTGCATTATGCTTTATGATAATTTACTGCTCACCCTCTACCAATGCTCCCTCTAAGCTGTGGAGTCTTGTGAGCAAAAATTCTAATTTGTGAGCTACTGGCATTAAAGTTGTGAGCAAGCAATTTGGCTACTGCATCAATTAGTTTGCTCTGGAGCCATCCTTGCTGAGCTAAGACAAAAATGTGTGAGCTGAAGGCTAAAAAACTGTGAGCTAGCTCACACTAACTCAGCTTAGATGGAACACTGGTGTGTGTGTGTGTGTGCGCGCATGCACACACACACATGCCCATGTCTGGAAGTCATGGCAGACTCTGGCAAAGCCTACAGGGGCATGGGGAACATTCAGAGAAGTGGCTTGATAGCCTGCCTCTGCCTCCCAACTCTGATATTATTTGGAGGTCTCCCATTCAAATACTTGCCAGGGTCGGCACTGCTTAGCTTCTGAGATCTGACCCTGACCTTGAATAAAACTTTATTGGTCTTAAAGGTGCCACTGGACTTGAATTTTGTGATGAGGGAATAACACCATTCCGTTTTTAAATGGGTTAATAAATAAGTCAACAAGGGTCATTCAATAGATATTCCCAAAAGCTGTTCACAAACTCCCTCACCAATGACTCCTGAGTAAATATCACATTTGCCCCCATAGAAAGAGTCATACAATAGTAGTTGGGAAACTAAGGCCACTTTATTTATTTAAAAAACAATGGCAAGGGCAAGCAGTATGCAGCAGCATGGTCAAGGCCTGGGGTCACCAAAACCCCACCCTTGCCATAAGATGGGTAATGCACCTGGCCCCCGGGGCATAGCCCGCTTTAAGTGGCTCGAACCCAGGCAGCCCAGCCATGGAATATGCCATGACAACCCCTCACCCACAGCCGCATGGCCTGTGTAGAGTGTCCATCAAGGCAATCCAAAAGGCAGTCTGCCCTCCTCATCCCTGGCTGCAAGGCCACAGTGATAATCTTGACAAACCCTTCTACCCTCCTGGGTTGCTGATTGGTGCTTACTGAGCTGCTACAAATTTCCCTTCTATGGACCCCCCAATCAGGTTGCCCCCATTCCCTCCATTGTTCTCTATGGTGGGAAAACAAGTTACTTTTTCCCCACCATAGAGAACAATGGAGGGAACGGGGGCAACCTGTTTGGGGGCCCATAGAATTGGACCCCCTGATACAATGTTCTTGAAACTTGGTGGGTATCTTGGGGAGAGGCTTCATCAGCTACCCTGTGAGTTTGGAGCCTCTCCCTCAAACCCCCTTCCCTCCAGCCCCCAAAATATACCCTATGTTTTCACCATTGACTTCAATGGCCCATAGGATATAATGGGGCCGAATTGTTGCCGAATTTCTTTCATTCCCTCCTTTCCTTCTCTCCTTTTCCTTTTTCCCTCCTTCTTCTCTTCTCTCTTTCTTTCTCTCTCTCTCTCTTTCTTTCTTTCTCTCTCTCTTTCTTTCCCACCTTCTTCTCTTCTCTTTTTTCCTCCTTTCCGTTTCCCTCCTTCTTCCCTCTCTTTCTTTCCCTCCTCCTTTCCTTCTCTTTCTTTCCCTCTTTCCGTCCTTCTTTCCTTCTCTCTACTCTCTCTCTTTCCTTCCCTCTTTCCTCCTTCTGCGGCCCAACTCTAGTAAGAAGAAGTTTAAACTTTAAACCCCTTCTCTCTTAGCTCCCCCACCCAGTCAAGCTGGGGAAGGGAAGGGAGGCTTTTGAAGATGCCGGCCCCCCCTTTTGCTTCCCCTTCTGACATCACTTCCGGTGATGTCAGGGGGCATGGCATATGCTAATAGCCAAATTAGCATATGCTAATAGCCAAATTAGCATATGCTAATGAGCTCCTGCAGCTGTTTTTCTACGAAAAGACCCCTGGGTGCATCCATGAGAAACTTTCTATCACCATGAAGCAAAGAATACAAGTAAATGGACATTTCTCATAGTGGAGAGTCAACAGGACAGGTGTTACTTAGTTTGCTCAAAATAATCAGGATTCAGGAGACATCAGTGAAGTGTACAAGTCTGTGAATAACACTAAGGTGTCTGAGGAAGGGAGCTTTGACTTTTGAAAGCTTCTACCCTGAAAATCTTGTTGGTCTCTGAGGTGCTACTGGATTTGAATCTAACCGTTCTACTGCAGACTTACACAGCTACCCTCTGAAACACGATTTTAATCTTATTCAGAATAGTGAAAACCACAGAGGATTATGAAGAGCTCCAAAGTCTCCTCGAACTCGGGAAATAGGCAACAATGTGGCAAATGAGGTTCAATGTCACTAAGTGTAAAGTGATCACATTGGGGCAAAAAAAACTGACTTTAAAAACATATATAGCAGTGGGGCCTGAACTGGCAGTACCTGAACAGGAAAAAATGTTTTTGGGGTGGTAGTGGATAGCTTGTTAAAAACAGTACCTCAATGTGTGACAGCAGTGATAATGGCAAATTCTGTCTGAGGAATTAGGCAAGGGGATGAAAAGAAAGTGGCTAGTAATCTATCTCTTGGAGTGGCCATATTCCATGCACTCCCTCAGCCATTGGCCCATCATCTGCCACTCAAGAGTACTCGCATGCCATTGTCCGGGTGTTGGGTCTGCTCCTCTTCCCCACCCATCCCCCTTCAGCCACTGTACCCTGTCAGAATTACTGGCAAATGACTTTCTCTCTTGACAAAGATGCTTCTCCTGCTTTCCTCCCATTTGGGACCAACTGTTCCCTCAGTGGCTGTTGGTAAGTGTCACAAAATGGCAGTTACCTATGTTTGTAAGATGGCTGTGGTTCTTTGTTTAAAATGTTCCTCCATAAAGTTTAATTGAGCTGTTGTTCCAGAGAGGGGCCTGCAGGAGAGGGGTGGAAATCACTCAGAATTACAACTGATCTCTAGGAGGGAGGGGGGAGGAGATGCAAAGCTGAAATCAGAGGGGCAGATAATGGAAGGTTAATGCTTGGCTGGGAAGGAGATAGTGTTGCCAACTCCTGGTTGGGAAATTCATGGAGAATTGAAGGGTGGAGCCTGGAGAGGGTGAGGTTTGAGGAGGGGTGGGACCTCAGACAGGTACAATGCCAAAGACTCCACCCTCCAAAACAGCCGTTCCCTCCAGGGGAACCATTGTTGCCAATCTCCAGATGAGGGCTGGAGATCATTCAGAATTATAACTGATCTCCAGGAGGGAGGGTGGGCAGAAGTCAGCTACAGGGCAGATAATGGTATGTTGATGGTTAGCTGAGAAGCAGAATTTTTGCTCACAAGACTCCACAGCTTAGAGGGAGCAATTGAGGGTGCCCAATTGTAGAAATGACTCCATGGAGACCTGTGTGCTGCATTTTCTGGCCCACATTGTGTGACCTTGGACACCAGGTATCATGTAACATAAGGTATGTGAGACTTTACTTCCACATTTGTGCCCTTCTATTACATACTCCTAATATGTACTTAACCTGCTTCCAGCCTATGCATTCGTTACATATCACATCTTTCTAGAGCTTGTTGTATTGCCTTCACAATGGGCTTTACTGCCAGTGTCCTCATAAAGATCTGTACTGCAGCAGCATTTGGAATACTGCGGACAGTTCCGGTTGCTGTACCTCAGCACTGCATAGCACTGGAAAAGGTGTCAAAAAGGGAAACAAAAATGACTAAGGGATTGACATTCTACAAAGAAAGGCTAAGGTGTTTGGGTCTTTTTAGTTTAGAGAAAAGCAAATTTGATTTTAATGTCTATTTAACTGTTTACCATCTTGAGGACCAAAAATGGACAGGAAGGGGAGATACAAATGTTTTAAATAAATAAACAGAATTTTATTAATTGGTACTTACTTTGAGGAAGTGTTCTTACAACTTCAGTCTATGAGAGGCATGAGTGATACAATTACACATGTGGTGGAGAAAGTGGATAAATAGCATATTTTCCCTTCCTATCCCATAAGACACAAACTCCCGAACAGTCAATTAAAATGATTGGCAGTAGATTCAGGACAAATAAAATGAAGTATTTCATCATTCAAAAAGTAATTAACTAGTGGAATTCCCTGTCATGGGAATTAGTGACGGCCACTAATTTGCGTGTTATGTGCTGTCAAGTTACTCCTGACTTGTGGCAACCCTATGAATTAATGACCTTCAAAATGTCCTGTCATTAACAGCATTGCTCAGGTCTTACAAACTGAAAGCTGTGGCTTCCTTGACTGAGTCAATTCATCTTATTTTGGGTCTTCCTCATTTCCTGCTGTCTTTAACTTTTCCTAGCATTGGGTACAATCATACGTACTGGAAGCTGTGGCAGACATGCGATCCCCTCGCAGATTAAAGGGACGCGATCAGACAGACACATCTGTCTGGCATCCCAGAGTCATCGGCAGGGCGTCATTTCGCGCTGCAGTAGCGTGGTAAAAAGCTACTGCTGAAAACTATTATTGGGAACTGCGGGCGCACGGCAGGAAGCATGATCGCGCAAACGCGTGTAATTGCAGGCGGGGCAAACCGCCTCACTTCCTGCCCGCATTTTCTCCCTTCTGTGTGACCACAGCCTAAGTTGTCTTTGCCTACTGAGTCTTGTTTTCTCATGATGTGGCTGATGTACAATACCTTCAATTTAGTCATTTTAGCTTCTAGGAACAGCCACTAATTTCGTTTGCTTTAACGGATAATTAGGCAACTTCATGGTGTGCGGGGGGGGGTCCATTCGTGCCTATTGGTCATGATAACTAAATGTTCAGTGGGCAATCAGATCCCCCCCTAAGGTCTAGAAGCAGGACATTGGGACCCAGCCTATTGTTGTCCTCAGCCTTTGGCATCTGAAGAAGTGTGCCTGCACACAAAGGCTTATACCTTGAATAAACTTTGTTGGTCTTAAAGGTGCCACAGGACTCTAACTTTGTCCTGCTGCTTCAGACCAACATAGCTACTCACCTGAATATATCCTAAGCAGAGTTGCACATTTCTTTATTACATTGTAATCAGAGTTACATTGACTTCACTGGACTTAGAAATTCATAACTTTGCTTAGAATGACACTGTTAGTGTTACAGATTATCGTCTCATCTTCTTTTTGGGAAGAGCTGCATGAGTATGTCAGGTATGCAAACAATACCTGAATAACAACTGCACAATGATTGTTCAGTAAAATCTAGCAGCTTGAGTCTCTGGCTGTGATAAAGGGCTAATTCATTCTCAATAAGAGAACCATACATCATGTTTTAAAAAGCCACAAAATCAAATTGATATGAGGAAGGCAGATCATGTTACTTATCACTAGTAGGCAAGTAATGTCAGTTAAGGAGCTGTGGTGGCTCAAGTGGTTAAGACGCTGAACTGCAGGCTGTGGAAGGTCAGTAGTTCAGCAGTTCGAGACCCGGGTGCCGCATGGCGGAGTGAGCTCCCGTCTGTAGTTCCAGCTCCTGCCAACCTAGCAGTTCGAAAGCAAGAAATTGCAAGTAGATAAATAGGTACCACTTCGGTGGGAAGGTAACAGCGTTCTGTGCGCCTTGGTGTTTAGTCATGCCAGCCACATGACCACGGAAATGTCTTCGGACAGCGCTGGCTCTTCGGCTTTGAAACAGAGATGAGCACCGCAACCCTAGAGTCGGATTCGACTGGCTTTCGAGCAAGGGAACCTTTACCTTTAATGTCAGTTATCACTAGTGGTGCTATGTACACTATCCAATACGAGTGTATCAAGCTGATATAAGAATATTTCATATCATAGTCACAATTCACTACCTAATAGTGGTAACATATTTTCTCTCTGACAAACAATTACAATTTAGAATTTTTTTTAGCACTCAGAACAAGCAAGTAATCTTAGAGAGAGATGTTGCAACAACTTAATAACAATTTGCAGTTTTCTAAAATCTAGCATCTGGGAAAGCCCAGATCACTCAGATTGGCCAACCCTGGGAATTCTCACATACTAACTATCTAGAAGAGGCATTTTTGTAATAAAAACTGCTTTCTTGTTCTTGGACACATTCCTCAATGATGAATAAAGCTGAAAAAAGATCAGCCTTATATAAAAAACTGTCATTTTTTTAAAAAGGAAATGTTTTAATTTAAGAATTAAAATGGAATCAAGCAAAATATAGTTTGCAGTGCTGATCTGTTATTTACTTTGATTACATTTTTGTTTTTATAAGAGGGTTATGCTGAGAAAAGCTCTTCATCTCTGATTTGGTTTTCTGAGCTGACTAAGTCAGCCTTAATGAGAAAAACTCCACTATTTAATGAGGAAAATAATAGAGAAATGCCTGATAAAATCTGGTGCTTTTATAATAAGCTGAAGAAAAGAGATATGTGACCACTTACATTTTAAAAGTTTTATTTTCTTAAAGACTGGACCACTGGCCTCTGATGTGCATATCTCCACAAGTTTGCTTGTTTCACACTGTTTTTATTTGCTTGATTTATGCTTTTAAGAGAATGCATCGAATTTTCTCCCCTGCATTATGCTTCCCTTTTCTCAAATCAATTTTCCCTTTGTTTTATGGCTGTAAGCAAATGTGATTTTGGGGGAGAAAAACCTATACTCTGTTCTATTGTGCCTGTTCAAATGGAAATACAATTTAAAGAGGGGGGAACCCTACAAAGCAAGAAATATGTGAACTTTGGAGTATCAAACTTTTTTTTTTTTAATTGCTTATTGGGATGAAGTTCAGATTTAGCAGAAGTCCCTTTTAAGAAAGAGAAAAATGGCAACTGGTCTCCAACCTGTGATCAGCTGGCAAATCTCACAGCACAGATAGTGCACCCTCCCCAGACCCTGTGGACTCCAGTGGTCAGCAAATCATACATAACATTTGGGTCCCTGTCTTGGAATGGCCAATACATTAAAGAGTGGTCACATGTTATTTCTCATTAAATAAATAACCACCTTCTTTTGAGAAGTGATCTCAGCGAACAGGTTTTCCTGTGATTAAAGAGCAGCTAGTAATGAAAGCCTGTGACCGCAGGATCACCAAGCCTGGTTTTCAATAATATGGATGCCCATCACATACTGAAAGCATAAAGGAGACTCAGCATGGCAAGATTAGGGAAGAAGTCAGTGTGAAAATGTGAGTTATTCCCATCATGGATTGGTGAACATCCTGGAGCAAGACTTTGGGCAACATAAGTAATGTGAGGGAGCATTACAAGACAGCCTGCTGCTCTCCCTGCTTGTATCCTTTGTGTCAGTCCATAAGGTTTTTCCTAGACTGCTGCCCTAGAACTTAGCCCACTTATAGTACAATGGTGTGTGTGTGTGTGTGTGTGTGTGTGTGTGTGTGTGTGTGTGTGTGTGTGTGGCAGAGAGAGAGAGAGAGAGAGAGGCCGATTTCTCACATAGCACTTACCACTGGTTTTCGTCGGAGTTTTCTGCCCCGGATCGTTTTCGTCAATTTCACACTGTAGCCTTTGCTGCACAGTCTGCCCCGGATTCGCTCTGGGGGTTTCATTTTCCCATTACAGCCTTGGCGTGGCTTCCTGCAATCTATCTCCTCCCACTCCCCACTTGCCCTCCAAACCCCTCCCATCCTCCTTCCAATCCCCCCCTCTTTTTTTAAAAAATGCATGCTCAATCACATTATGTCGTTATTTCGCAATAGAGGAAATGATCAGGCATCATGTGGCTTTCTAATTGGACATAGGACACAGGTATGGATCTGATAAGGACCTGAAGGTAATGGTGTCTGGTGTTCTTCTTCATCCCACAATGCAGTCTGTCTTCCTTCCTGGTCACTTTTTTCCTGCCACTGATTCTTCAAAACGATTGGTCACCAGAGTGGCTGCAACGCATTGATTGGCCAGATGCACTCCTTTGTTTCCAGGGGACAGCTGAAGCTATTGTAATGGAGTGCAGGAGATCAGCCGCCCTGAGCTACCGGATAGGGCGGGGTATAAATCTCAAAATAAATAAATAAATAAATAAATACACAAAACAGTTGCACCCCCACCCAGTATTGAGCTCTCGTATTTTATGAACTGAGCCCCTTTGTTTCCAGGGGGCCTGCAACCGCACATATGTGGCAGTGATGTCTGCAGATCGGCCCAAAACAGTTGTGGGGGGGGGCAATCCTGGCAGCACATTCCCACACAGAAGACTTGCATGAAATGCCTCACAGTGGCAGACAAAATCCATCCCATTGGTACGATGGGATGATATAACGACACCATTCTAAAACAAAAACAAAAAAGGAGGAGGCTGGGCTGATGGGCTTTGAGGAATATAGTTGCGGGGGGGGGGTAGCAATCCCAGCAGCACATTTCCACACAGAAAACTTGCATGAAATTCCTCACAATGGCAGACAACATCCATCCCATTGGTACAATGGGATGATATAACAACACCATTCTAAAACAACAACAACAAAAAAATGAGGAGGCTGGGCTGATGGGCTTTGAGGAATATAGTTGTGTGTGTGGGGGGGGGTTGTAGCAATACCGGCAGCACATTTCCACACAGAAAACTTGCATGAAATGCCTCACAGTGGCGGACAACATCCATCCCATTGGTATATGTCAGTATAACAACACCATTTTAAAACAACAACAAAAAAGGAGGAGGGTGGGCAAATGGGCGTGGAAAAAATGGGGAGGGGGAAAGGTGGGCGGGTATGATTTACTGCGAGGCAACAGGAAACTCCTGGGAATCAAGGATCATGCTGATCTGGAGCAAATGGGGGGAAGCTCTGGGCCAAAAGGCAGCAGCGAGTCAAATGGTGTGAAATTGACCAAATGCACCGGATGAAACAGAGGGCTGACCCCAGCACAAAGTCTTGTGCGAAATCGGCCAGAGAGAGAGAGAGCTCCCAGGGAACTGACAAGGCACTATGCCAATGTATCTGGAAGATACAGCAGTGAAGCACCCTGGTAGTGCTGTGTTCCAACTGGGTGCTGGTGTGGTATGGCAAAGATCAATGCCAGTGCAAGCTGCTCTGCCAACAGGGAAAGGGGCAGACTTAGGGCTATGGGAGGAGTCAGTCAGGTCCCTAAATGAGTTCAGGAATGCCCCCCAGAACTGCAGAAAGTTATGCCAGCAGAAACCATGACATAGCCTATAGGCATCCATACAATGGAAAAGGTCACATGGCCCATCACAGGCTCACCCCCAACCTGCAAGTCCCAGAATAGCACATGATGCCAACTACAGCCAATCAACTCCCTCCTTTGGGGCAGCCAAACTCCTCCCCTGCACCCAATCACAACCCCCCCAATGCTACATAAACCCCATCCAAGACACCCCATAGTTCAGTCGGTAGAGCATGTAGCATAGTAGTCTGTCTCAGAAGTCTCTGACATGCACACAGAGTGCACAATGTTGCACTTTGGTGGCAGAAGAGGCATAGAGAGCTTAGCACCATTGAAGGACTGAGCACTAACTCCCAAAAGAGATAGCAAAGTCCATGCTGTGCGGTTAACATATCCCATTTCAGAACCCTTAGAGGAAACATGAACCAAAGGCTGACCATGCACTCACAGGTAAGCACAGGAGGCAATCTCGCTGCCACCTCCCCTGCCCCCTCTCACAAGCCCAGGTGCCACCTTGACAATCCTGCTTCCACACTCAAAGCTAGAGATACGTGTGTATGGGGGCAACCTGAGCCAGGCCTATCTAGCACTATGCCCCTTTGCATAGGAGAGCTACTTGTGATGCAAGGGGCAGGGATGCTGGCAGCCCCATATTGGACTGTTAGGACACTCCCTTGCCAGACACCCCCTTCCCCAGGTGGGGAACAGGGCACAACTGTAGTTTGGATTGATTAACAGTTGCCCTACTGTGCTCTGTAGATCAGCTGGCCAAGCAACCAGGTCTGAAGTCCTATGCAGTGGCAGAAGCAGCAGAGAGAGCAATTGTATTTGCAAAACACTTCCTTATGGGATCCGTAACTGTCATTTTGATGGGTATAACATGTGGCTTGAGGTGGTTCCTCAGAAAATGGAGAACCACAGATCCTACTGGAGCCATCAGGCATGGCTGTAGCACATACAGCATTGGTCTTGTTTGCCACCACTGTGCATGTTTCTGTTTGGCATCTGTTCAGGTAGTGATTCAACAGAGAGACCTGGGAGCATGACTGGTGTGGTTCCTGCCACACTGCAAGGGTTGCCAGATCCCCAGTCCAGGTGAGGGATCCTCCAATTTTCAGGGCTTCTGCGTGCTGCTGGTGAGCTGGCCAGTGGGGGAAGCCCTGCCCCCAACCAGTGACATTGCTCAGTGACACTCTGCTTTTTTGGCAAAACTGTATGGCATGAACCAAATTTCAACCATAGAATCTGCCCCAAAAGCAGTGTGTCATCTCCAACGTTGCCAACACGATGACATCACTTCCATGTGACATCACCACATGGAGGGATATTGCTGCTCACTCCTGGACCACTCCTCCCAATCCTGCTGCTGGTGTGATGATTGCACCTGGCAGCCCTACCTACTGCTCAGTCATCAGTTACAGCCCCATCCCTGGAACATCCTACCTCAGGCAGCTATCCATCTCACTGCACTCACATGTATGCTGTGCTAGGAACAGCACAGCTCAGCTCCCCATGGCAGCTCGCAAAGGTAGAAGAGTAATTCCAGACACAGTGAGTTGGCCACCACATTTATTGGATCCCACCACAATTTGCCATTCTATAAAGACTGGTTCTACAAATCTGTACCCATTGGTTTGTTTTTGAATAGATGAGACTTGCTCCATGCTCTTCCCTGCCTCAGGCATGTGTGGACTGAGTATTCCTAGACACTACGTTCTCCTACACAACTGGCATTTGGATGGAAGGTTTTCCTTTCAAGCAAGATGACCACGAGGCAGGTTGAATTCCCACACTGCTTTGTTAAGTAATTAACAGGAACACTATGACACCTTAAAGATTAATATTTTTTTTAAAAAAAATCTTGCATAAAATTTTCTGGACTACTGCCCAGTTTTTAAACTGCAATGAATGGATTCCCACTATAGAGACATTTTATGGAAGACAATGAGGGGAACATGGAGCAGGGTTAAGGGGCTGTGAAATGCAAGAAGTCGTTTTGTGTCTCCCTTTTTTACTCATCATCCTACATAAGATGACTGCATAGTGGAGATCCGCACATTGTATCTACAGTCCATGAAAAGTTATGCTGGAATAAAATAAGACTCCTGTTTCTTTCCATTGCCACAGATGAACATCCTGTCTGGATTTGTTAAAGAATCTATCCCCAATCCACCTGGATTTTCCTCCAGTGAGGGCAGAAGTACATGTCATGTGTGGATGGTTTCAGGTTAAGGCGAGGATTGGCAAGCCAGGTGACTGTTTAAACCTTACATTCCTGAAGATCCGTTGGCTCAAAGTCATCTCTTCTCCCAAACTGTTATTAACCTGCAGTGGTAAAAGTATGGGAGATATCCTGAAATAAATGAACACTGTTCCCTAGCTCAGAAATATGTGCTGTGTCTGTTTCCTTTTCTACACCTGTATTTTAACAGTTTTGTATCTTGTATTCTTTCATATTTCTGTCATGACTTGAGACTTCAATGTTTGCTCACCTCTGTCAATTGAGTGAACAGTTTGTCCATTTCTCCTTGTTTACTTTATTTCTTTGAAAAAGCAAATCCTGCATAACAGCAAACTGGCCTTACCTGGATTATATTTTTACCTCAGCAGTCGAGAAAATGCCTTGGTGCTCCAAGATGACTGGACTTTCAGTTTATTTAGCATTTCCTTTAGCTGACTAGCAAGAAATGGAAACAGGTTAGTTGAGGATGGCTGGCTGACTCCATTCACTGAAGACTACAGAGACTGCTATTGCAGATGAGGCCTCAGGCCATCCCTCTGGGTTTTTCCAAAACAGTACTTCAGAGTTTTGTTAAGAAACAGCAAAGAAAATAATAGAAAAAGAAGTCCAGAAGGGGAACTGAAGCTCTATCCTTTGCTCAAGTACTAGGGAAGATACCAAACTTCACAAGCTTACTGGTTCCATTTGAATGTCCCCATTTCAATTCCACTCTCCCTTCAAGAAATTAGGTCATTATTTTTGCACCATCTTGTTTCTTTTTGTCTCATTGCTAGTAAGTACCACAGCTGTGGAGTTTTTTCCTGTCAAGCTGCAGCCAACTCATGAGGATTTTCAAGGCAAGAGACATTCAGAGGTAGTCTGACATTGCCTGTCTCTGAGTATTGACCCTGGTATTCCTTGAGGTCTCCCAGCCAAATACTGACTAGGGCTGACCCTGCTTAGCCTCCAAGATCTGATGAGATCAGGCTACTATATGCTATTTGTCCCAGGACACACCCATGTTAGATGACTAGTATTTATCTCTCCTATATGATAATCCTATTTTCGAGCGGCAAGATTTGATGCATGCCAAAATCAGTTGGCTGCCTGAACTGCCACTCAGAAGGCTCCACAGAACCAGCGCCCATGAAAATTTCCCTCCCACTGTGCCCAGCTCCCTCAGAAGACAGAGACTCCAGCCCTGCTGCTTCACTCTGCTGCTCTGCCCAGCCTGACCTCGGCCTGCACTGAAGCCTACAGGCAGTGCATACTGTTGCCTGCCCCTGTCCACCACCCACTGCTCATTTGGGAGGAGGAGCTGCACTCGATACACCCCGCTCCAGACCCACCAGCATCCCAGGTAGCCACCCCTGAGCAGCCTACTGGGGAGGTGGGTGGGAGCCAGGGAGCTGCAGCACTGTAGTGAGGGAGGAGGAGGAGAGAGAATTCATGGAATGGGTGCAAGAATCCTGCTGCTGCTGCCAGGGCGCCAGGCACACCTGATGCCACTGCCATAGTTTTCACTCACCGAGTGGCCACCCAGAGAGGCAGCCACTCCGGTTCTGCCCGGTATCCGGCAGCGGCGGCAGAGGAGGTGCGATCTGCCCAGCCTTCCATGGTGGCACTGCACCACTCCCTCAATCCCTGTCTGACTGGCCGGGGCAACTCCTTGCTGGCTCCAGGCACCACATGCGGTGGTAGAGGGAGTGTGGCGGCAGTGCTGTGGTGGGCTGCAGGCCACAGTTCAGCCCAGTAGGCAGGGTGAGCAGCCTCTGGCAGATGGGGGGCAGCAGGTTCGCCATCCCGCCCAGAGCAAGGCCTGGCCTCACAGCCACAGCACCAGTTGCCACAGCACGGCTCCCGTCCTGCAGTGGTCTGGCCATGGTGCTCAGGCAGAGCTGCTGGGGGGGAGAAATGGCCAGCTGCTGCAAGCTGGAGCACTCTCCCAGACCCTCTTCCTAGAGTTTGTTGCATTTATTTTCGCAACGGGCCTTATTACTCGTCTTTCCTATGGTAGATTTGCACAAACGTGCATCATGCATAAAGCTGTGCATTTTCTGCATGTGTGGTCCCTGTCTATCTAAAAAAGCTATATGTTTTTGTACTGTGAGGAGAAAAGAAAGCTGAGCAACCATGTTAGGTAGGAAGCATAAGCTGCCCTTTTCTGTATTTATGGCTGCGTTCACATGGGCAGTTTGATCCGTTGCTCTTGCTGTTCCCTTATGGATTTAAAGTGAATGATCAGACAGCAACATCTGTCTGTCAATCCCCAGTCATCTGAGTCCCCTTCCCCCCCTTGCTGCATGTTTCTTTGATACCTGAGAAAGTCCAGCCTTCTTAGTCTGAGCTGGTTCCAAAATGGATTTCCTGCTGCGTGATCGCACTCTTGCATACCCAAGTCATCAGACAGGTCTGACTGGTCTCTTGTTTTCCATCTGCCATCTTTTAAAAAGTAGTTAGCAATGTGTGCATAACTGCTTATTTGCACCTCTCTCTCTCTCCCTCCTTACAGGGGCTGCTCAGAATTTTGTTTTCTTTTTAAAAAAACCTAAAGGAAAGATGCCTCTGTTCTTCAGCTTTTTTCTGTCCTTTGGGGAAGAAATAAATTGAAAAGATTACAGGGAGGACAGCAGTGAACTCCATATCCCAGCATTCTCAGAAAGAGCTTGTGTGCATGCTCAGAAGGCAAACTTAAAAAAAAATGGCTGACAGCCCCATGAACTACATATCCCAGCAGGCCCATCCATGCTTGTGGACATGCTCTGAGGACCAACTTTTTGAAAAAATGGCTGATGGGCTGATTCCATGCCTGCTGCCATCTGATCACTCCAGGGCCAGTAGAAACACTTTGAAGTGTGCTAAAAGGGGTGAGTCTGGTCAGGATTCTCTGCCACAAAATAATCTGGCTCAATTAGAGGCAGGGCAACAGTGGATTAAAGTGCCCGTCTGAATGCAGCCTATGACTCCCCACCACTTCCCGATCCTCTGAGAACTCTGATCGTTCTATGATATCCAATAATGTGGGTATCCAATATTTTTATATGCAAGGAAATGGCCCTCATACTAATAAAAAAGGATACTTCTATACAGATAAATTCAGATATTGTGTGTATTTGTGAAGGGATTCCACTGGAATGCATAATGCTTTCCTTGGTGTGACATACTGGAAAACTAGTGAACATGTTATTTTTAAAGTGTCAATTAAAATATCTCTTTCTTTTTTAGGTGATCAGATAAGCCACATATTACAAAAAGAGCATCTCATAAGTATGTTTTCACATCATATTAATAGTCTTCAGTTCTTCGATATTTCCATGCACTTTCTCTTGGCTAGTGAGACATTATGGTTGCTTTCAGATGAAAATGTCTATAAATGGAAGGTAATTCCACCAGCGGAACAGAACATTTTTGTCTTTCCACTCTCACTGCAGACCACTGATCTCATTAAAGTGCTGCTCTGTGGGGACAGGGAACTGTTTTGGGGAACTCAGTGGGCTGTAGTGAGGGAGGGGGGGGAGTTCTGTTCTATTGATGGAAATGCCTTCTGTTAATGTAGATGTAAATTTGGGTCCAAGCCTATGTTTGTCAAGTTGTCACAGCTGGAAACAGCCTCCACGTTATTACATTGCACCTCAGCTATAAAGTGACCTCATATATACCATTTCAAAAACCACACATTAAAAAATGTCACCTTGAACACCAAGGTGATAATGAGATATGATTTTTTTGCTGTTGGAATTAGAAGAACAAAGATGCAGAAATATTGATTTTGTATTTATTTGTACAATGATCGTGGTCTGACATTGCTCAATTTGTTTTCTAGAAGTTATATGAGATTTGTATGGGGGTGTTATATTTATAGACAACCATTTTTGAACATCTACTTTCTTTGAAGTGGGAAGAGCCTGCTGTTAAGCAAATGTTCTAATATGGGACTTCTTGGATTTTTTTAATTATATTTTTCATCTATATATGGTAATTAAAGTTCAATTATATATTGAATGCTAATTACTTCATACTAATTATGTCATATTGAAATTGGAGAGCACATTGAAATAAAGACATGGTTCCATCCAATGTTGTCATTGTATATAAGGCTAGCCACTTAGAATGCAATTAACCCCAACAGGCCCTGTGACATGAATGTATATTCTCCTGTTCAAGCCCCATTGACATGAATGGTCACAGCACAGCACCTCTTACCGCAACCATCATTCATAGTAAGGACATTTCCTCAGGCCAGCTTGCAAGTGGATTAAGAGTAGAATTTTCAGTGAACTGAACTGCACAGGACTGCTGGGAAGTTAATCATTAATGGTGCCTTGCTTCTTCTCAAAATGTCTGTTAATAATTTTGCTCAAATGGATTATAGAAATCAACAAAACAATCAATAAAAAGCATTTTCCTCTCCTAATCCATTTTTACAACTTATTTTAGTTGGAAAAGTTTCCAAACAACTTCATAAAATAAGCTCAGGTTGGGTGAGCTCCTCTCCAGTTCAATTCAAAAACTGGCTCAGGAAAAACAATAATCAAAAACAATTCCTCCTCCCCTCATTTTGAGGGAATTTGACAGGACCTACAGCCCCTTTCACCAACACTAGTACCAACAAAAAGCCATCTATTATATTAGTCTCTAAAATTACTTGCTGGGGTATTGGCAATATATGAGGACTGGCCATACCCAGATTTTATTTTTTAAAATTATTTCCAAACTTAATGTATATATGTTAATCATACAGGAAGCAGTGCTGAATGTAATATTACTTTTGTATTTTTTAAATAAACTCCTTTTAAAAAATTAGTCTCTAAAATGATGCACATCCTTGTCAAATCATAGAACCACCTTGAGAGAGGGGGGACGGTCACCCTAGCCTTGAAACAGGCTGTGATGGTATATCCAATTCTAAAGAAATCTACCGGGACGTACAAGATCTCAAGAATTGTCAACCAGTCTCAGATTTATTATGCATATTTTAATTTGTTAGCTTCCTAGTTGGCCCTTTTGAGAGCACAAAGGCAAGATATAAATGTATTGTCTTGACCTGGATAGCCCAGGCAAGCCCAATCTTGTCAGACCTCATAAGCTAAGCAAGGCCAATCCTGGCAATTTCTTGGAAGGGAGACCTCCAAGGAATACCAGGGCTGGGATGCAGAGGCAGGCAATAATAAGTCATCTCTCTGAAATGTCCAAGCCCCAGTAGGGGTCACCAGAAGTCAACCATAGCTTCCAGGCATACACACACAGACACAAAAATACTCACCCCCCAAAAAAATATATCAATTGTATAAAATGAAATAAATATAAAAATAAGTCCCATCACTTCTGATGTCCTTTCTGGGAACCAAGAGGAATGGGAACTACATTTCCTATTCCTATTGGCCAGATATTGCAACTGCAGAATTCTATAGCCACAGCAACAGCTTCCTTATAAGTGTTGCCTCAGCTGCCCCCTAAACTTGGTTGGGAAAGAAAAGGCGGATGCAACAGCAGTGGCTGAAATGCTAACAAAACAAGTTCAAACTGAACTGGAACAGACCTGGTGAGTTCCAAGTTCAGGAAATCCATTTCTGCCCCCCAGCAGTTCTAAAACTTGCTGGTATTGCTAAGCTGAACAAATAGATGTTATTTTCTTCTTTTTACTGAGAAGTCATAGAGAAGATGTAGATGGTTATTACACACAGGCCAATGCTAAATTAACCTACTTATTTTGAATTCTCAGCAAGCAGTCAATGCATATTTAATAGTTTTTTATTGTTCTATATGTCTTTATTTTGCCTCATGATCACATTTTTTGGCAATGATATGTGTGATGTATATTGGAGATCTGATTTTAGCTATACACAGAGCCAATTCCAACAGGCAAATATACAAAAGATACAATTGTCTGTGTGATTGTTTCACCTCAAAAGGCATGTGAGAAAATCCCCCTCTCACATACACATACAAGAAACTGTTTATTTCAGCCAAGTTTATTTTTTGTTTCAACCGAGTAATTGCCCATGTTCATTCTAATACAGTTGGACTTCAGGACCTCAACATCAAAAGTTTTCCTTGTGGTGTTTCACACATGCTGGTCATTGCTTGATGTTGCAGATACTCGTCAGTATCTTACCTTAGGTATTCTATGGAAACTTCCACCAATTTAAATTCACCTTTGAGACCAACAAAGTTTTATTCTGGATATATCCTTTTATGTGCACACACATTCCATCAGATTAAGTATATCTGAAGTATCTGAAGAAGTCTGCATGCACATGAAAGCTTATACCCAGAATAGAACTTTGTTGGTGTCAACAGGGCCAACTTATCCATTAGGCACAGTAAGCACAGTGTTTTGGTCCCACAGTACTTTTAGGGGGCTAAACAAATGTTTCAATTTCTTTTAAAATCAGAAGAAAACATGAACTTTTAGGGTCGAAGAAAATGTTCTAATCTTTTTTCGAACATTCGAAAAAAATGAAGTATTTAGGGCCCATGAAAACTTATTTAATTTTGCCTTAAACAGAAAAAAATAAAATATTGAAGTATTTAAGTTATATTAAAAATATGTTTTAATATTGGTATTATTATGGTGGGAGGGGCCCACAAAGGCAAAAGTGGCTAGGGGCCACAAAAGTCATAATGTGGCCCTGGGTCTCAAAGGTGCCACTGGACTCAGAATTTGTTCTTCCACCAATTTGGGGGAAGAGCCACTTAAGATGGAGGAAGTCTTGTTATGCTGGAGGAAGGCTTTTCTCAGTAGAGCTGTCAGATCCAGGCCATTATGTGAAGAACAAGTGTCAAGGTGTCCAAATCATAGAGTTTTGCCCAGAAACCACAATGACACCCCCCCCAATGTCCCCAACGTGCTTATGTCACTTCCGGGTGATGCAGGCATGTTGCCCCCAGAGGTAACATAAGTGTGGCGTGCTTCTTCCCTCCCCTTTCCTGGAGCATCCCAGTAAGTCCCCCACTGGCTTGTCTTTCAGACCTGGCAACCTGAGAGCCAGGGGTGCTTTGCCTCATAACAAGCAAGTGTGAAACTGGTTACAAAAATCAGAGGGGGGGAAGGTAAAAACATTAAATTAGATGGCCAGTGAAAAGATTTGTGGACATCACTGAGAGACATTTCATACATTACTGGGAAAGGTAAACTCCTTGCCTAGTATATGCTTGGCAGGAATCTTTGGCCATTTTAAGCACCTGGTGAGCTTACTTGTTTGTTACACATCTTTGTAAATGTGTTTGTTGTTTCATGCTTTAGGTTTTTAAGTGTATACAAAAATCCATGTATAGCATTGTTATCATTTAGTGTGGCTTCTCCAACCTAATCCAAGATATACAGAAGTCTCCAACCTAATGACTGGCATCACTCAAACAGTCCAGCTAATGAATACAGAAGCAAATGGGGTAAGCTGTGTGTATGAGATAAGCAAAACAGATAAGGAGGAACCACAGTGTTGATAAATAAAGAAAAAATATGGTACCACACCAAGCATTGTGAATATATTAAGAATGATTATTGTAATATTTCCAGAAGAATATACAATAATAATACAGCCTTGCTTTCAATTTGCATTTAACCTGTGTTTTATGAACCATATAAATTAACCATATTTCTAGATGAGGAAAATAGCACAATAGCCAGTTCACAATTGTCTTTTTCCCTGTGTAACTTTGCTTTTCCGTATGTTCCCAACTGTGGCTGAGGACAGACTGGCAATTTGCCCCGGTAGCCAGTCGCGGCAAAAAAAACCCCGGATTAAACTATACTGGGTTTTCCCGTCCACACAGCGGGGGCCGCTGCCAGAAGATATGGGACGGAGGCGCGCGGGAACGTTCAGACTGCCGCACCGGAGGCGTGCTATATTCGCCGTTTCCCCATTAATTCGGCTGTGGGTGTATGGGTGTATGTGCGCATGAGCGCTCATGCGCTCATGCGCATAAGCGCATTTTGCCAATTTTTTTTTTTTGTCCTGCAATGCCGGCACCACATTGGGCAGTGGAGCGGAGCGCAGCCAATCACAGTGCTGCTGCCTCGTGCCCAACGCGGCTTCCGCCCGGCTTTTCGCCTGCGTGTTCAGACTCCCCGGAAGCGGAGAAACGCGCGACAAACACAGGCTTTTGGATTTGCGATGGCTTTTATCAGGTGTTTTTTTATTCCGGCAGTGAAGCGCAACAGCACCGGTAGGCTACGGGTGGGGGACGCCAGGCAGATGTGCCTGTGTGAACATTCCATTTACTCCGATATTGAGTCGTTGTCAGCCCGGGTCCCTTCCCGGGGCAAATTGCCAGTCTGTCCTCGGCCTTTGTCTGTTTTTTTGTATGATATATTTATTGATATGTAATTTTACTTGAAATTACATATATATACTTTTTAATATGTGGGATCTTTATCACATTTCAATGGCATTTAGCAAGCCCGTTTGCACAGCTGTGGTGAGTTATGTAGCTTATTACAGCACCCAGTCTGTTACTATGTCTCATTCTCTCTTTAAATTTGCTTTATACTTTCTAGTCTGTAATGAGAGCTTTATTTCACTAACTGCTGTTACAAAATCCAAGCAAAGGGTTATGCACATATATGGGACCCCTGAATATATATGAACTTTATTTTTTTTATTTTTTTAAAATATTTTTTTATTGTTTTCATTTCATCAACAAAACATTTCCTTGTATATAAACATTCCAAATTAAACAGAAACTCATCCAGAGATTACTTAATTTTCCAATCCTTCAAAAAGCTCTTTTTCTTAGACTTTTTGCAACCACTTGTACATTTTTAACCAATGCTTTTCATATTCCTTTTCCCCTTTACCTTGGATAACATAAGATAATTTTTCCAATTCGGCAATTTCCATTACTTTATACAAAAGTTCGTCTCTCGTAGGAATCTTTTCACTTTTCCAATATTTTGCAAACAGAATTCTGGCTGCCACTAATACATGCAAAACTAAGTACATTTCATGCTTCTTAAACACCTCCGGTAGCATATTCAATAAGTTTTTCTTATTTTCTTTCTGAATATATATGAACTTTAATGTTTTAGTTTTAATTATGTTTAGAGAACATATTATTGCTTTACTCTATGCTTAGAGGTTTGAATGAAGTTACTCTACTGTTGTTGACTCCTGTCTCTACATAAGACAAGTGAGGCTCTTTTAAACTTCAGTTTAGTGAATTGTTGTAGCTCCCTTCAGGCTGGGTGTAAATAATTAATATTAAATTGTGTATCAGGATTAAAGAGTCAGTGTTATTAAATGATCAAGAAATGAGAAGGAGCTTTGTTCAATAAGGCTCTGTAGAGATCTTCTTTGTTATATTTGAAAAAAATCAAAAATAATGTCTTGTTTTAATGTCCGAAGAAGAAGAGTTGGTTTTTATAACCTGCTTTCCTCTACTTTGAGCAGTCTCAAAGCAGCTTACAATCTCCTTCCTTTCCTCTCCCCACAACTGGCACCTTGTAAGGTAGGTGAGAGAGTTCAGAGAGAGCTGTGACTGGCCCCAAGGTCAGCCAGCAGGCTTCATGTGGAAGAGTGGAAAATCAAACCTGGGCTGCGATCATACACACAATTAGCTGCACCATAGGCGTGAATGCCAGGCAGATTTAACGGGTGCGATCATACATGAACATCTGGCCAGTGCCCCGTACCCGTCAGCAACCCATTTTGCTCTGCCGCAAGAGTGGAGTCAAAAGATGCTAAGGACAGTTCACTATCAAATGGGTTGCTACGGGCCACGGATGGACTTTCCCCTGTGTGATCACCCCAGCACACTCTCATGGCATCGGGATAGTCTGGTCAGGCCATCCTAGAATCATAGAATGTTAGAGTTGGAAGGGACCTTGCAGGTCATCTAGTCCAACCCCCTGCACTCTGCAGGAGCATAGCCGAAAGATAGCCCTACATACCTACAACATACCCAAAAGATGGTCGTCCAGCCTCCGCTTGAAAATGTCCAGGGAAGGAGCATCCACCACCTCCCAAGGCAGACTGTTCCACTGCTCAACCACTCTTACAGTTAGGAAGTTTCTCCTGATATCTAGCCAGTATCAACTCCCTCATAATTTCCACCCATTAGATCTAGTCTTGCAACCTAGAGCAAGAGAGAATAGATCTGCTCCATCTTTTACATGACAGCCCTTCAAATACTTGAAGACTGCAATCATGTCCCCTCTAAGTCTTCTCTTTCCCAGGCTAAACATACCCAACTCTTTCACCTTTTCCTCATAAGACTTGGATTCAAACCCTCTCGCCATCCTGGTTGCCCTCTTCTGGACACGCTTGAGCTTGTCAACATCCTTCCTAAAGTGTGGTGCCCAAAACTGGACACAGTACTCCAGGTGAGGCCTGACCATAGCAGAATAGAGCGGGACTACCACTTCCCGTGATCTGGACACAATGCTTCTGTTAATGCATCCTAAGATTGCATTAGCTTTCTTCACAGCCACATCGCACTGCAGACTCATGTTTAACTTGTGATCAACCAGAACACCTAGATCCCTTTCACATGTGCTGCTGTCAAGCCAAGTCCCTCCCATTCTATATCTGTGGCTTTGATTTTTTGTGCCCAGGTGTCGGACTTTGCACTTATCTCTATTGAATTTCATTTTATTTGTCTCAGCCCACTGTTCCAGCCTATCTAGATCATTTTGTATCCTGTCTCTGTCTTCTTCAGAATTAGCAATCCCACCCAGCTTTGTGTCATCTGCAAATTTGATAAGCATCCCCTCTATGTCTTCCTCCAGGTCATTTATGAAAATATTGAACAACATTGGGCCCAGGACCAAGCCCTGTGGTGCTCCACTCAAGACTTCCCTCCACATAGACGCAGAGCCATTTACAAGCAGTTGTTGGGTACAATTTTTCCAGACTCTGTGCTGTTTTCCCCCCCCCACCTTCCCAGTATGCACATCACCACATACTGCCATAGGAAGCTCTCAGCGTGGAGGTGCGATTCATTGATCCCCTGTTTAAGTGCATCAGAAACACGCGGCAAAAAAACCCCAATCCACCTGTGGTTTGCATCTGATCACACAGTGGCGGGCTGCCCCTGCATCTCCCATGGACTGTGTGATCGCGCAAATGTGGGTCAAATTGCTATGGAACAAATAGCCTCGCTTCCCCCGCCCCGCGTTATCTTGCGCGTATGACCACAGCCTTGGTTCTCCAGATTAGAGTCCGCCACTCTTAACCACTCCACCACACTGGCTTTCCAGCATGTTGTAGTGAATTGCTTATAGCTTATTGTAGTGAATATATTCATCTGCATAAGAGGTCAGGACAGCATTTTTTTATGTCTACTTATTATGTATACTGAAGAGGAATCCCACAAAACAGGACTATATCTGGATTCTTCTCTATTCCTTAGTCCTTGTAATCTTTGAACTGTATTTGAATGTGAATTGTCATTATAATCCTTGAACAATATTTATTTCTTGTTGTCACATTTTCTTCTGCAAGTATTGCAATAGTCATTCCTAATATATTCACCGTGTTTGCTTTGGAAGCTTATTTGGCCTCTTCTGAATCAAAAGCTGAATGCACGGCTGTTCCAGTTCCTGGCCGCCTTCTCTGCATCCCATCTCACTCATCATGCATCCCATCTTTGTAGTTTGCTCTGATGTGTGTGCAATAGTACCACAAGTGGAAAGAACGGCTACCCCAGGTTGATCTGTATTTCACTTTCCCGGTGAGGGTTTGCAGAATTTGGAGCTGCAACTGTTGTGAGCCAAAAACCATGCAAAAGTTTTAAAAGGATGGTGCTTCCTACATAACATGAAGATGTCTCTGATCGAAGATGGCTTCCCAGTGTCTGTTGTCATCCCCTTGGGTTGCAGAACTGCTGATGGAGCATTGGATTTCGCAAGTTATCGTTTCACTTAGGCAGGTGTTCTGCCAAAGTCAGCCCTCAGCCACCCAGCCAGAGCATCTGCTTTTCCATTTAACTCCCTGCAGCGTATGAAGTTAATGTTCTTCATAAAACTGTAAGAATTATTCTCCCCCCCCTCTACTTTTTTTGTCCTCGTGGTATCAGACTACATATTGTAAATTGCTGTTCATTCCAAGGAATCATAAAACTGGGTAATAATTTCCTAACTCTTACTGTTTGTAATTTTTCTGCCTTCCTTCAGTGGTAACAATTCACAACGAAATTAAGATCAATTATGTAGTGCAATAACTTACCTTAAGAAGAACTGAGTTGGATGGGAAATGAGGAGGACCGGCAAGCTTTATCCACAGCCTTGCCATGGACGGATTAAAGCACAATTAAGCCACCACCAGGAGGTGTGAATAGAATAACTTGTAGCAAGGTGATTTTCTAGGCTGATTATTATTCATATCATTCCTATCCTCTTTCTGCTATCCCTGTTTATATTGATTAATAGAAGAAAAGCTACTTCAGTCACAGTCATTCATGCATCTCTGATGAGTCTGATTCAAGAGCCATATGGTATCTCTGGAAAGGAGAAAGAAATAGGAAGGAAACGTTACCACTTGTTTCTCTCCACAGACCCATATTTCTTGCTGGTCTGGCCAGTATAAAATGTGGAATTTGCTGCCAAAGGATGTAGTGATGGCCACAGAAATAGACAGTGTTAAAAGGGGATTAGACAGGTAAATGGATGATAGATCTATCAGTGGCTACTGACCATGGCTGACATATAGGAACCTCCATATTCAGAGGCAGGAAACCTCTGAATACCCATGCCAAGAGGGAACATCAGGGAAGGTCCTGGCCTCTATGCCCTGTTGTTGGCCCTCCATAGTAATTGGTTGGCAATTGAGTGAGATGGGATGCATGACTAGATCGATCACTGGTCTGATCCAGCAAGACTCTTCTTATTGGGATGCCAGACACCACTGGTGGGGGGAATTTCCCATCTCCAAGTGAATGCTTCCTGCTGCTACTCAGCAGGATGACGGGGGGGAGGAAATGACCCCAAAATTGGGGGTGGGGGACATCAGCAGAGTCCTGGCACACTAACATCACTCCCTGTGCACCTGGTTTAACAACAGAATTTTGCCCAAATTCCAGAGCATCCTCAGTATTGCTGGCAACATGCTGACATCAGTTCCCGTGCATACAGGAACTGAAGTTAGTATGTCACTAGCAACATTGGTGCACCACCAGTGAGGGCCCCCACCACCCAGTAAATACCCCTTGCCCTCGATAGTTGCTCAAGGGGCGTGGCAGCTCTACTTGGGCTGCAATCACATGCGCCATTTGGTGTGGAGGGGAAGTGAGCCTATTTCCCCCAGTGGAAATTGACACAGTTTTGCAAGATCACACGTCCTTTGTAGCTGTGGGCTCACCCCATCACTGCCTGATCAGACAGCATGTTAGGGCAGGTGGGGGGTGCCTTTTGTTTCCCATGCCCATAAATGAGGAATTACACCTACACACTGAGAGTTCCCCATGGAGTATGTGAAAATGCGCATGCCACTGAGTAAGGGGGAAAAATAGTATGGAGTCGGGATGGAATGAACAGACCATCCTGAGGGCATAAGAGCATGCGTGAGTGATCAGACAGGGAAAGTCCATCTGTAGCCTGTTGGCAAGCATTAGGACCAGACTTTCCCTGGTGTCTTTTAACTCCGCTTCTGTGACAGAGCAGCACAGGGTGCCTACGACTGCGGGACCTTTCCCAGATGTTGCAGTTTGATCCATCAGGCATTTGCAACTGAGTCGGATCTAAAGGAATGTCTGACTGTGGTGTAATGGTTTGGTGTCATGGTTAAGTGTGTGACTCTAATCTGGGAGAACCAGGTTTGACTTCCCACTCCTCCACATGCAGCTGCTGGATGACCTTGAGCAAGCCATAGTTCTGTCAAAGCTGTTCTTGAAAGAACAGTTTTCAAAAGAGCTCTCTCAACCCCACCTATCTCACAGGGTGTCTGTTTTGGGGAAGGGAAAGGAAAGGAGTTTGTAAGGCACTCTGAGACTCCAAGTGAAGGGCAGGGTATAAATCCAATCTCCTCCTCCTCCTCCTCCTCCTCCTCTTCTTCCTCTTCCTCTTCCTCTTCCTCTTCCTCTTCCTCTTCCTCTTCCTCTTCCTCTTCTTCTTCTTCTTCTTCTTCTTCTTCTTCTTCTGTTAATATTCTTTGGAATGGGAGGGAGAAAAGGAGATGTCATAATGATATTCCACTGCTGATTTTTTTAAAAACCAAGACCAAAAGCCCTCTGGTAGCCAGAGAGAGGAAAGAAGCAAACAAGGTTTGAGAAAGACTGGAGAAAAGCCAGGAAAATGCTAGGAGGTGCACAAATGCACCATGATGCTGTAAGGAAGCAGAAAAAAACCTGCTTCCCAACAGCATTGAACAGGAGGCAGATAACCATGTGGAAATGTCCTTAGTTTAACCCTCATGCCTCTAGTGTCTTCATTATGGATTTCAGGTACAACTGGAAGTCTCTTAAAATTGTTGGGAATGGGTGCTATTCTGGTGCCTTGATGTCTACTTGTGACACTTGCAGGGAAACGACAGAGACAGAAGCAGAAAGACTGATTAAGTGGATAATTTAATAGATACCTTCATACCAGAAGTGTCAATGGATGTTTCTGCCAGGCATGACCATCTCTATAGGCATTACTGTATCCAGCATTTCCACTGTTTACTAATCATTGTACTATACCTTCTAGAGGGTAGGGCTTGTGCTTATATGAACAGTAGGGTTGTGGTTACTTATTATTTCATTATATTGATTTATTGACTGGAATGCTTTTCCATTCTCTGCTGCTGTCTGGTGCTGTGCCTGCTTGCTTGCCTGCCTGTCAGAGCAAATATTTTGCTTGGCACTCTCTAGACAGATGGGAATATAGACTACTCCTATAAGAGACAGAGGAATTTGTTTCTATTCCCCCTAAGGCAGGTAACTTCAACCTGGGGTGGTGGGAAAGAAATGCTTCTTCCCTATCTGTACTGTACTGATTTAGCAACACCTAACCATGCCACTGTAACCTTCAGATCTGACTACTGTCATGTACATTATAGGGTTCTGCTTCTGAAGACATCCTGGAAGTTTCACTACCAAAAAATGCAAAAGCCAGGCTTTTATCTGGTTGTAGAAGCCTGGAAAATATAACACCTATGTTTCAGCATCTGTGGCTGCCTATTTTGGTGCTGGTGCTGTTTCTTACCTTCAAAGTCCTTTCTTGGCTTGAGATCCTAAGACCTAATGTACTCCTGTGCACCATTTGCCTTCTTTGGATGACCTCCCCTATGCTGTTCTTGCCCTTAAATCAGTCTGCTTCTCTACTGTTTGGGCAGAGGCTTTTGTTTTGTTTTCTGCAGGACTTTGGAGTCTGCCTGAAGAGGTGTTTATTTTTCATTGGGCATATAAAAGTATCCTGATTCAGAGAGATTTTTGGAGAGGCTAATAAAATGGTAGATGACTCCAGAGGCTCAAAAAGCATTTAATGCTGGTTTGTCTAGTTATCTTGTTGATTTTGATATTGATTTTGGTATTGGTTTTAGCACTGGTATTAATTTTAGCATTCCATGGTGTTGATTTTGATTGATTTTAGCACTGGTATTGATTTTAGCATTCTGTGGCAAACCAGTATTACTTTGTAAGCTACTCTGGAGAAAGGTAGAATACGATTTTTTAAAATAAAAAAAATAAACAAAAAGTAGGCCAAAGGCAGATGAGGCACACAATGACATGGGATGATGAAGAAGATTTTCTCCTTCACCCTCACCTGCTTTCATCTGGTTACGGACTTTCTTCTCTTGAAAGGTGACTGGGATCAGGGGTGAACCCTAGTCCTGCAGAGCTAGCTGTGGAGCTCCTGGAGCCAATGGGAAGTGGCAAAAACACGCCCCGTGGCCCCCAACAGCTCCTGGAGAGACCCTTGATGCCTAGGACTCACCCACAGGCAGCAAGAGGCAGGGAGGCCTACTTTCAGAGATCCCAGCAAGTGCAGGGTTAGAGACGTTGATCAAAAGGCCAAGGCTGCAACAGCCAAGCTGGGGAGGCTGGGCAGAGACAGTCTCCAGTGCCGCGGCAACACTGCTGCCTGGAAGGGTTCCTTTGCCCAGGCTGCCCACAGAGATGCCTGCAGAGAAAGTCATTGGCCTCTCCCAACCAGGGAAGGTGAATAGGCATGGGCGACACAGAGAAAGGGTGGTTGGTTGTAGAGGGCAGAGGCTCCACGGAAGGGCACAGGATATGCCCAATGGCCACTGAAGACCAGGGAGTTGGCTGGTGGATGAGGGAAGAGGAGGAGGATGAATGGGGGAATAAAAGGAAGTTCCCAGATATAGGCCAAGGAGGAGGAACACATTGGCTGATGACTCCAGGCTGTGAGGCAGTTGAGTCAAGCCAGAAGGAGAAGGAACCAGGTGATGCAACCCCCTTCCCTCCTATGCTGAAGCCTGGGGAACTTTCCTCCAAAGGAGGAGCAAGATGGCGAAGCATAGGCCTCCCCAGGGCAAGCAGGCAGGGCCCCACAAAAGGTTAGACCGGATCAAATTTCTGAGATCTGTTACTCAAAATGAAGTAAAAGCCTTTCTCCCCAGTAAAAATCCATCACACCCAGCTACTATTTGTTCTGGTGGGGCAAAAATAGACAGGCAACTTCTAATGATATATGAAGAAAGCAGAAGTATAGTCAGTCTACTTTTAAGCAGAAAAAGAATGCAGGTGAGAGGAACTAAACCCTGCCCATTCCCACCCTTTACTCTGGCTACTGAGTAATTGCTCTCGTAGGCAGCCTTTGATACTAATATTACTAGAAGTCAACCAGACTGGTAGAAAAATGCTGAAATTAATGGAGTGTAAGGTGAAGGGTTGTGAATTAGCTGCATACTCCACTGGGAAGGTATCAGATCCCTAAACTGTTCTCCCTTTCTGTTATCCTCATATACGTGTTTGATGTCTTTGCAACAAAAATGACTAAGTACAGCTATTACAGCAAATGACTCTATAAGGTAAATAGGCCAATAAAAGCAATCATAATATTGTTGTCAGCTTCTATTCTACATGGCTGCCTGCCCTGCCCTGGCTCTCTGCTGTCCACTGAACAAGTGGCAACATTTTCCAGTACACCAGGGTTTAGTAACTTAATGCAAAATACAAGAATGACATGCTTAATGAACCAAAGCATACTTAGATCAAACGATTATAAGTTCCTAGTTAATTAGATAAAAAGCAAGTAATTATATTACAGTCTTTTTTTCAGGGGATGGAGAATATTACATTTAAGAAAGACCTTTCTAATAATTTCCCCATTAGACAGGCCAAGCAATTCAAGTCTACTAATAGGAAGTGTAATTTTCATTGCAAGTTTTCCAAATGATATTATAAGAATTATGTTCGTACCCAGCAATGGGAAACCTTGCACACTCAACTGGCTCCCATTTAAAAAAACAAATAAACCCCTAAAACAGTAGTAAACATTGCCAACACTCCAAGTGAATACTTAATGACTCCTGTTTTAAAAGCAATACTTTTTAGCTGCCCTTTAGGCATTAGCAGGTGCCTCAGTTTTCATATAAAACCCCTTCTTATCTATCAATAACAAGGAGCATTATGTAGCAGTTTAAATACATATTAGGCTCAAATGTTTCAGTCAATGGACACAGTAATGCAGTAAAGTAAAAAAAAAAGTTTATTGTAAAAGGTAAATCAGAATTGCCTGGCAGGGGTGAGGATCACAGAGCCTGTGCAATGTACATGAAGAACGAAATGATGTGCGGAAAGGGTTTAGCCTCCTTCAGATCTGACTGCATGCAAAAAACTGGGAAAGCCATCCGATGGTCAGGACCCTCAAGAGGACACAGTCCCATGTAGTGGATTGTGGGTGATTCTGCATCTAGCATTCACTCCACATTTTCTCAACTGGGAGGAAAAAATGAATCTGAAAACCACATTCAAATACCTTAGGGCAATGCCGTATTGACTGCACAGTCACCCCTGAACAGCCATAAAACAGCCATAAATCTATGCAGAAGGTACAATAAATTTGACGATCAAAGAAGCGAAAGTGTGGAAGCTACCATAAAACCCGATAATCAAATGAAGTGAAACCAGCATGCAATGCAGAGGGGAATTTCTGTTCCAACATGGGTTGGAAAACAATGGACGTAAAAGCCAATGCAGATTCAGCCTGTGAGTACTTGTAAAATTGCATTTTTTCCTTCTTTTAGGAAGCTCCATATTTCTAATGTACTGTTTGCATAGAGAGCAAGGAGCCACAACTCCTGTCTCCGATTGCACTCATGCTCAGAGGAGCAACAGGATAGTGAGGTGAGGATAGTGAAGTGAAGTCACTCACTGCGGGAAAGGATTCCTCCATGGCTCTTACCTCTGGCTTGACCCCTGGCATGACTTCTTGGCTGCTTGGCCATTGTTTTACGAAACCCACGATGGAACAGAAATTCCCCTCCACATTGGATGCTGGTTTCATTTCATTTGATTATTGGGTTTTATGGTAGCTTCCACACTCCATGCCACTTTTGGGTTCTTTGAACATTGCATTTTATTGTACCTTCTGCATAGATTTTGGGCATTTTATGTCCGTTCGGGGTGACTTTGCAGTCAGTACGGCATTGTCCTGAGGTATTTGAATGTGGTTTTGAGCTGCACTTTTTCCTCCCAGTTGAGATAATGTGGAGCGAATGCTAGATGCAGAGTGGCCCTTGTCATGTGCTTGCAGCTCAGCAGGTCCCATGTCGGCAGGTCCCAGTTCTGAAAAGATTATGGAAGTTTGCCTAAACATGTGGTCCCTTAAAGCCATTGCTAAATTCAAAGTAAAGAGACATAGGAGACCCAAAGTCTCATAGATAATGAACAGGAGATTTGTTGCACATTAAATACTAATATTCTTTTCCCTCTCCAGTATGTTTGTGGACTAGAAACAACTTTTTCAGGTGCAATGAGTAGATCCTCTCTACGTTGTCATTTTATTTATTTTTCTTGATTAGATTTGAATTTTGCATAAATGCAGTCCACCCTGTACTTCCTTCATGGCTCCTGATCCTGTTCTTTTGTTTATTTTTCATGCCTTACGAAAAATGATCCACGCTGTACCTCTGAAGGAGTGGGTCATACCCCATGAAACTATATGCTAGAATTTAATATTGTGTTAGTCTTCAGGCTACCAGAAGACTCTTGTTTATGCAACACAAATATCCCTGTGGAATTATTCTTATGAATTATGAGGAGTTATCCCTTTTTCTTCTGCCATGTAGTTTATGCTGTCTCAATCTCTAGATCCAAGGTGGGCTCAGAGAAAAGTTTGCATTTCCTTTAACTGCCTTCTGTTCTGCCATAGTTGGGCAGTCATCTAAATTACTCTGACACCATGGAACTGGTTTGATCAGCCAAAATTGACCCAGTAATTCTAACAAATGGCATTTGTCACATCTTCTAAGGCTGAGGAATGTGCTTTTTATCTCTAGACATATGTATAGTAAATTGGGTAGGGTTAGGATAGGAGAGTGTTCCTTAGACAGTAATAACAAAATGTAAACTTTTGTAAAGAATTGAAGCCAGCCATTCAGTAGTAAAGTATTCTGGCTGGCTGGTTGGTTTCTTTAAAAAAAATCTGATAATTAAAATCATTATTTGAATTTCAATTTGAAATAGAAAAAGGGAAACTTATCTATGTTTCATTAGAAGTCTTTGAGTCTAAAACATATAGTGCAATCTTAAATAGATTTACAACCTTCTGGGTTAGGGTTGTCAACTCCGAGTTGGAGAATACCTAGAGATTTGGGGGGTGGAGGCTGAGTGTTGAGTTTAGGGAGGGGAGGGGCCTTAATGAGGTATAATGCCGGATGTAATGCCACAGAGTCCACCTTCCGAAGTGGCCATTTTCTCTAGATGAACTGATCTCTGTCACCTGGAGATGAGTGGCAATCCCAGGAGATCTTCAGCCACTCCTATAGATTTGAAACTTTTTTTCTCCTGAAACTGTTTATACATAGGATTGGTGAACTTTATTCAGAGTCCTTTGTATTAAGTACTTTTTTATCCTAGCTCTTTAAGAATATATAAGGGTGTTTGTTGACCTTGTGATGTTTGAGTGGATTTGTACAATACAATCTTTCTGCTTTTGTTTGTAATTTATTCACGGAGTGTTTATATATTGATACAACCACCTGGAGGTTGGGAAGCCTATTAGTTCACCCAGGAACTCAAAGGGCTTAGAAAGGTGGAAATCTTTTTAGGATTGCTCTGTTAGATGATCCCTTTTAAAAGAGTGTATTTATAGTGGGAAGAAAAGGTGTATAGATTCCCCTTGAAAGCAAAGATAAGAATAGAGGCATCAGTTTAATTGTGAAATACTTGAACTCCCACAGCTTGGAGACACTGCTACAGATTGTCATTTATTTTGAGGGGAATGATGCTTAATATTTTCGAGCTACTAAAAATAAACACCTATTGTTGGCTCACAAACGTAATAGAAGATTGTGGTGATACCTCTTTTGTTGAGCACAAGCAGGGATTTTCAGAAAAGACCAAAAATCAATAAAATCCTTTTGCTTTCTTTTGAAGCTTAGTAAAGTCAGTACCCAAGCTCTCTGCCATCTGGAGCTCAGCTGAAAAGTTTGGGTTTTTTTTCTTTTTTAAAGTATCTATAGTTTTCAAGAGCAAGTTACAATCAATTCAAAATAATCTTCACAATTGATGTCCTTTTTACTCATGGTTTGGTTTTCCCTCTCAGATGTCTTCAGACTACAAATGGAAGCATGTTGTTCGTTATTTCTTGCCTTGATTTAAATAGACTGTAAAAAATTATCAAATTAGCCAATGTGGATATAGTTCTAATTTACAGCTGCACCAAACTCAATGGGATGTACTTCCGAGAAACTTGCTTAGGACTGAATTGCATATAATGTATTCCCCAATATTCCTAACCAAAGAAAAGAATGTTTTGAGTGTAGTGAATTTATTTATTTATTTTATCAACATATTTTAATCTCACGTACAAAATATACGAAACAGTTAAATATTACAAACTTCAAAAATACCCTATGGAACAACAATGATATAGCTATCATTCATGTAAAATGGGAATCTCTTCACACCTAAGCAATCCAAAGACAAGACAAACAATCATTTAAACCTATAGGCAGCATTCCAGTATCCTACAAGATACAAGAGAATCAGAGCACTATGAAGATGATCTGTTGAACTTAAGGTGCCTTACTCAATTTACAGTACCTATGACAGAAGGGGCACCTTGAACCTCCTGTGGCAGATTATTTCAAACAGTGGGAGTCACCACAGAGTAGGTCAGTCTCCTGCAGGCTAAGTGACCTTCCTGGAAGAAAGGGTTCATCAAAGGGTTCTGGGGTGACCTCACTGATTGGACAGGTCTATACAGGGGAAAGTGGTCAAATAAATTCAATTGATGTCTCAAACAGAGTAGGAGAAGTGTATCTGATATATAACAAGCCCCAGCATCAGAAAGCAAGAGGCTATGATACAGTCATTGCAGACTAAATAAAAACTTTTGAGCTTCTGATGTTATACCTGACAAGAAGAGGACCAGCAAGGACTTATGAGGGAGCATCTCATTTCCCCTTCCTGCACTATTTCCTCTTTCCTTTCCCTAATAAAGCTCCCATAGCCTCTCCCCTTTTGCTGCTTCCTTTCCTTTTTCTCACACACCTTCCTTCCTTTTTTCCCACCTACCAGTCAATGTACTTTTACCTGCCACCCTGTCTCCAGCTTTCCTACCTTCCCTCCCTCTTTTTTAAAGATGGGGGTTACATTAGCTACTGTCCAGTCCTTGGAAATGGAGGCAGATTTTAGTGATAGATTGCATATTTTTGTCAGGAGATCCACAAATTCACATTTGAATTCCTTCAGAACCCTTTGATGTATGCCATCTGGGCCTGGTGATTTGTCAGTTTTTAATTCCTCTATCAGTCATAGGGCATCCTCTCTCATCACCTCAACCCAACTCAGATCTTTCAATACTTCCAAAATTGGCCATTCTAGAGTGAGCAAGTGTTAGCCTGATTGCTCATAATTATTAACAATAATAGGGGGCAGATTATTAATTATCAATAGGCAATCGGCTGTGGGAGCGAACACCTGTGTATACAGAAGTCCCACCCCTCCAGGAGGTATTGGCAACAGACCAGGAGACTTTATGAGGTTGAAAATAAAGTCCTTTACTGAAGTTCTTCACAAGCAAACAATACACAGTCTCACACACAATTACACAAGTCTAGGAAAATAAAGAGAGAGGTATAAGCACATTTGCATTAGCAGGTAAGCTTTGGTGGTCGATATTTACCAGTCCCGTTGTGCAGAGCGTTCCTCAGGAAAAATGGAGGGGAAGAAATAGAAAAATGGGGCCACATGGCCTGAACCAGCAGGTAACACGTGGAAACTCAGGCAGCAGATCTAGAGTTTAAAGATGGAGGCAGGGGTTGGGGATAGCAAGCTGAACATAAGAGGGTCAAAGGTTTGATAGGGGTCGTAAAGCAGAGAGAGCATCGGTGGTCAGGTTTTCCCTTATATGCAGGAGGGAGGGGGCTGGTCACAACCCCTGGTCACACCTCCTGGTTAGTCCGTCCCTGAAAGTACCCTATTGGTTGGAAGGTCTAGGGGAGGTGGAACTGAGGAGTGGTCAGTATTGAGGGCTAGAAACTTAACTCATGTCTGGCACCTGGGAGCAAGCAGGATGAGTCACCGAGCCGATTCCATTGTTCTCTTGATGACTTTAGCCAGGCTCCTGATGGCTAGCAATTAGTTGCCAGGCAACAATGAATAGTCCCTCCCTGGTCTACCTGAGGTCTTGTAGGCGAGGGGGGAGGGAAAGAGGCTGCCTGCATGAGTTAGAAGGAACCCTTAATGGCGTGTTGGAGTCCTTTGTCCTTGTGTTTCAGCATGGCATGGCGCTACGTTTAGTGTATACTGGGGCTGATCCATTCTTCTTTCAGGAAAAACGGGCTGGTAACCTTTGCTGATCACTGGAGCTGCTTGTGAAGGTCAGGAGGATGTCTCTTGCCTAAAGTGCAGTTTCATCTGGCATCATATTGGGGTTACCATGTGGCACAGTCCCTTTTGCATACACTTGCACAGTTTATTATTTTATTACAGTTCATAGAAAGGCTGAAAAGCCTTGCAGGGCAACACAAGCACCTCCCATCTTTGACAGTGAAGACAGAGGCAAAAAAAGCATTCAGCTTCTCTGCCATTTCCTTTAGTAATCCTTTTACCCCTTGGTTATCCAAGGGTCCCACTGCCTCCCTGGCTGGTTTCCTGCTACTAATGTTTTTGAAGAAATTTTTATTATTTGTCAATTTGCTTTATGCAGTATGTTCCTCATAGTCCCTTTTTTTGGCTGTCTGATCACTGACTTACATCTTATTTGCCAAAACTTGTGCTCCCTTTTATTTACCTCACTCAGACTAGCCTTCTACCTTGTAAAGGAATCCATCTTACCTTTTATTGCTTCCATTACTTTGTTCATTAACCATGGAGGCCTTTTTTATACCTATTTGTACCTTTCCTATCCTGTGGTATACATTTTATCTGAGCTCCTAGGACTGTCATTTTAAATAGTCTCCAAGCTTCCTGAAGGGATTTGACACCCCCCCTTACATTTCCTTTCAGTTTCTTCTTCAGTTTCTTCTTCATTTGAGAGACATTACCTCTTCTAAAGTTAAATGTGGTTGTGTTGGTCTTTTTGGGTAACTCCCTATAATAGATCAAATATGAAATGCCATGAAATGAATTTTTGTGGAGCTGAGTCAAACAAGAAAGAAAAGAAAAGAAAAGAAAAGAGAAGAGAAGAAGAGAAAGAAGAAGAAAAGAGAAGAGAAGAGAAGAGAAGAGAAGAAGAGAAGAGAAGAGAAGAGAAGAGAAGAGAAGAGAAGAGAAGAGAAGAGAAGAGAAGGAAGGAAGGAAGGAAGGAAGGAAGGAAGGAAGGAAGGAAGGAAGGAAGGAAGGAAGGAAGGAAGGAAGGAAGGAAGAAAGGAAGGAAGAAAAGCCAGACTAGAATCAGTGTTCCAGGAATAGTAAAATTAGGAAGCATTGGCTCTTTTTAGCTCTGATGTGGTTGTGCTAATGCATATGTCGTGTTAACAATACAGCTTGGTTCAAGCACTGGGGATCTTAGTAATGTTCTTTTTTAAAACATTAAATATACAAAAATTCCAATCCATGACCTGATACAAAATACATTCTTCAAACACACAAAATATTCTCCATAATATAAATCAACATTCCTTCCCTTTGAATATAAACACACCATCTGCCCCATGCTATCCAGATCAGGCCTTCTTATTTTTAGCTATTAGCATTATAGCTGCAACCAAAAGATGCAATGGTAAATACCAAAGATTCTTAGACAGCTGTTCTGGATTATAGTTTAGGAGACATATGATATCTATTATACGTATCATTATGTATTATGTCTATGTATAATATGTATGTTAGGAGACACATGAGATCTCTTAACCCTTTTTGCCCCATATTCCAGTAATCCTATATGATATTACAATCCTATGAGATGTGGTAATGTTCTTTAAATTATATGGATCAGGCTATAACATTGTGCTTGCAGACCCAGCACCATGTAATGTTGTGTGACCTAAACAGAACTGAGGGCATGATGTTTGTGTGCTGTGCCCAAGATAACTTTCCTTCACCAAGCTCTTTTAATTTTAAGACCGAAACACATCCTAAGATCTTTCCCAGTCAATAGAAAAATGACTCAACTTTTACTGGTCCATACTCTTGAGCCCGTAATACCTTTACATACCAGGCTGATAATAATCATTCATGTGCCATGCTACTAAGGGGAAAAATGGAAATGTTCAGACCTCCATAAACAATGGGACTTTTTTCATTTTTCATCAGCTTTCTTCTTTTTTCTTTCCTTGCAAGACCACAGCAAAGGGAAAATATAATAATTCTTTCAGACTGTTTACATTTCTTCACTATTCCCAGCTGAATGGTACTAGAAATCTAATATTTATTCACATAGCACTGCACTTCTGTCCAAAAATAACTTAAAGCAGATTTTAATGACTTACCATAGTTCAACAATCCAGTGTAATATGTATTAGTGATTTAATGACTCTAGAATAACATGTTTAATCTTGGTATCATTTTAGAGGGTGATAAAAGCTCAGCAAAATTTTAAAATGTGATCTCAGGTACATTCAAGATTAAGATACGAGAACAGCATATATTTGTATTCCTTATAACTATTACAGTAATGCAAAGTTTGGCACTCAGCATTTTTTAAAAGCAAAAGTAATTTGTTTCTTGGCAACACAGATATAATCCCCCTGATTTTATAAAAAATCTGCACTATGGGGACCTCACAAGTGTGGTTTGTTTCTGCATTCCTAGGGGAACACCCAGATGTTCAGGAAAATCCCAAAACAGAAAAATAAGAATGAAAGTTAAAACACCTGAAATTTAAATAGTGTCTGTACATGCACAAATATTTTTTGGGAGAGACCATTCATGTGGTATTTAAGGTTGACTTGGCACCTCAAAACGGAACCCGTGGTTCATGGTCTCAAACAGAAGGTTGATGGGATCGAGTTAGGGAGAAGGAAAGAAAACGTTGGGGGAGAAGATGCAAGAAGGATGAGAGAGAGAGCATGCAGGGTATGAGGGGGTATAGGGTTGCAGCCCCGGCCTGGTAAATAGCAGGAGACTGGGGGCCAGGGACATGGGGAGGCAGCTACTGGCAATGGCATGACCACTTCTGGGAAAAACCAAGGAAGTGACATCACTCCTCTCTAGGAACCATCAGAAACTCTGGTAAAACCACAGAGTTTTTGGTGATTCCTAGAGAGGACTGACGTCACTTGTGAGATTATGTGGTATTGAATGGGAAAACTCAAAGAGGAAGCTAGAAAAAAAAGGGAGACATTGAAAAGAAGCCAGCATTTAGAAGGACTGTCCCAGCAGTAGGCATGGCCACAAACTGCATTTTTGCAATTCAGTTCAGTTCGTGGCTAAACCACAAACTGAACCACAAACCCATATGAATGAAAAGGCTGGTTTGCAAACCAACTCCATTCATATTGGTTCATGAGCCATTTAAAGTTTAAACCTCTGCTTTCTGCTCACCACAGCTTTTCACAGGGAGCAGAAAGCAGGGTTTAAATGGCTCCAAGTAGCTGAGCGGAAGGGAGCTCCATACCGCTCAGCTGCTCTTTGTGCTTATTGAAAAGTAAACCCCTGCTTTCTGCTCTTCCAGAACCTCCACGAACAACACCAAAATTTGTGAAAGTTCATAGCAGTTTTTCAGTTCATGAACATCACTTCATGAACAATGAACCAACCAAAATTCTTGACGAACTTTAGTTCATCAGCCAGTTCATGCCCATCCCTACCCAGCAGCCATTCTCGACCCTGAGAATGATTGGAAAGGTGGGACTTCACAGTTCACTCAATTCTAGAGTTCTCACACTGTCAAGTGAGAAACACTGAAATACTTCTAGTAGTCATACTCATACTGCCTCCAGAGCCCTCAGAGGCTGGAGTATGGTGGAAAAGTGGAAACAATGTTTATTGCTCTAGGAAGCACCAGAAATGCTACTGTAAAACAACAAGTTTATGGCAGTTCCTAATGCTACTACACATCTTTCCAGGTTTCCCCCCAAAGTGATGTAGTGGTAAATCATAGCCCCCCATGACCCCACCACCGAACCTCTTACCAGTTACTAGGCATGGCCTGCCAATCCTATGCATAAATCAGTACAGTGCTTTTACAGTCGATCTTGTACCACTGAACTGCTAGAGATTCAGATGTTCACATATAGTAGTCATATTTGAAACCTGAGCAGCAGTTTAGAAGCCCATCTCCATATTCCCCTTTGAAAACAAGGTCTTTGTTTACTGGAGAAAGGGCCTTAAGGCCTTAAAGTGAATTCCTGTGCTACAATTTAAGAACAATATGTCAGCTTATTGAAGGGTTGCTCCTTGTAGCTATTAATGGTGGCCAAAATCTTCATTCAGTTTTGGGACTCTTTATCTAATTTGCATATTGATATTCATAATTGTTTCCCTGTTTTCTAACTCTATATATATTTCAAAAAATATTCAAGAGATGGTCTAAGTTTAGGGAATGAGGTTTGTATGTGTGAGGAAGGGGCAGTACTATGAGCCTGGGGGTGCAGAATGAGAGATGTGTAGAGAAAAGGAAAGAGGGGGATGGGGGATGGATTCGAGGGATGCCAATTGAGGCACAGCAGTTGAACCTTTTTTGTAGTGGCTGTTTAGGGTTGAGGGAAAAAGATGGAAGGGGAAAATAAAAGGAGGGGAACTAGAATACTGAGGGGAAAGAAGGAGTGCAGTAGGAAATAAGAAAGATAGGAAAAGTATGAAAGTAGAAGGGTAAGGGGCTGATGGAGAGGACAAGACAATCAGGAAAGGTGAGGCAAAAGGGCTACCAGAGGTGGTGAAAGGGATGATACAGGATGATTAATGTTAGCTGGGAAGAACAAGGAGAAAAAAATGGATGTAGTGTTGAAACTGAACTGAAGCAACAATGTGAAAGAAGAAAGACAGAATTAAAGGGAGAGGGAAGATAAAACAAGCAAGGAAGGAAGGCATAGAAGAAGAAAAGAAAACAGAAAACACTTAGGGACAGACTTACGGAGACCAGACATCAAATTCATTGATAACCACTGTTTTCTGTCAACTCCATGATTTGCATTCCATACTGCAGTTTTCATGTAAGGTTGTATTTTAGAGCGAATAAGGTAAAAACATTATGTTGTGTTGGATATACCCACGTGTGCATGTATGATATTTCAGTATAAAGCATTTGTTTGATAGGCAATCTACAAAAATACCCCCCTACATCCCCCAAAAAATCAGCTTTAGGATTGTGAAATATTTGGGTGTTACCCTTTCTAGGACAGCTGAGTCTTCTGGCTGAGAATTCATTTAAAAGCCTTTCCCTTCAAAATATATACCTTTAGCCATTTCTGAAGTTATATTAACCTTCATAGTAACCTTTCTTTTAAGAGAGCAGCAAGGAAGGAAGTTGCAACGTGAAAGTTGAAGAGTGTCAGACAAGGTCTTGGAACCATGTAAAAGCCTAACTGAATAAAAGGTCCTTCATATCCAAACATTTCAAAGGACACATACAATATTTGTTATACTCAATGTATAACTTTAGAAGACATTCTAGATTTTACTTTTTTATATATGTTTTAAAAAATCTCTTTGGAGATGCTTGCTTTAAACAAAGATCATAAGCCTGAAAGCTGTTGGCTCTTGAACTGTGTGTTATCTTCTAGCTGGGCTTTTAATGTTGAATATGGAAATGTTTTTAAGTTTCAGACATACTATTTGTACCCTAAAAAGTTTTGCCTACTAATTTCATCATTTCAGACAGTTTCTAAGGGCACAAGACAGTCCTGGCCACTTGCTGTCTGGCTACCAGGCAACCTTGATGCCAATCTTCTATCCAGGGGTCTTTTTGTAGAAAAAGAGCTGCAGGAGCTCATTAGCATACCATATGCTAATGAGCTACTAGGCTATTAGCATATGCCATGCCCCCTGACATCACCAGAAGTTATGTCAGAAGGGGAAGTAAAAGCGGGGGGGAGGCATCTTCAAAAACCTCCCCTTCCCTTCCCCAGCTGGCCTGGGTGGGGGAGTGAAGAGAGAAGGGATTTAAAGTTTAAACCCCTTCTCACTAGAGTTGGGCCACAGAAGGAGGAAAGAGGGAAGGAAAGAGAAGAGAAGAAGGCGGGAAAGAAAGAAAGAGAGAAGGGAAGAAGGAGGGAAAGAGGAAAAGGAGAGAAGGAAAGGCGGGAATGAAAGAAAGAGAGAAGGAAAGGAGGAAAAGAGATGAAGGAAGGAAGAGAAGGGAAAGAGAGAAAGAAAAGGAGGGAAAGAAAAGGAAAGGAGGTAAAGATGGCAAAGAGATGGAGGGAGAGAGAGGGAGGCTCTCCCACCATCCCCCATCAAGCCCCCGCCACCCTCACCCCCGCAGATCCCTTACTTACCGCTTTGGCAGGGCTGGGGAAACTGGCAGCGGGGCTCTCCTAAGAACATAAGAACATAAGAACCTGGCCTCCCCCAAGCCACAGTGCTCCTGCACGGGCCCGGGGACACCAGCAGGGCACCTCTTTGTGCATCCCCCAGGCTGCAGTGCTTCGGCACAGGCTGGGGATGCCAACTGGGGGCAGGGCTTGCTGCCACCACCATTTGTTGTGGCTCCTGAGCTGCCGGAGCGGTGCTTTGGCATGCTCCCCCCCAAAAAGACCCCTGGTTCTATCCCACATTGTTTGTTTGTAAGAAATTGGGAGCTACAAAATTAATATTTATACAACAGGTAAACCTGTACAATCTTTTATAATGGTCTCATAGTTTAATAACTTTGCAAGAACTTATAATGATGGTTTAAATTAGCAGATAATAGCAAACTGTTTGAAACTGTCCTCTCTCTCTCCCTCCCTCCCTCCCTGTCCCTGACAGCCATTTTAATGTGTCTTCTTATGGGGAGAAATATTCTATTAATGACCCTAACAAAGTTTGAGTCAAGTGGCACCTTTAAGACCAACACAGTTTTATTCAAGGTATATCCTCTTGTGTGCTCACACACTTCCTCAGATACAATGAAATGGAAGCTACTAGCCCATACATATAGGTAGAGGGTGAACAGCAAATTAGCATATAGCATAACGAATATATTTAACAGGAGGCATCCTCTTTATTTTATTTTATTTCTTATTTGGAATAATAGATTAGAATAGTAGATTGTAATGTAACGTAGTGAATAGTAGAATGTAATGTAATTTGAAATGGTAGATTGGAATGTATTTCTCTGGTCTGGGAACAGGGGAGATCACTCTACACATCCAATCACCCGACTTCAAAGAAGAAGATGCTGTAAGGTTGCCTCCATGCTTGAGAGGAGACAGATGGAGCGTAATGGCAAGGTCTCAGTTAGTTACCTTCAGCATTCCACAGTTAAGGATACATCTGGTTGTCAATTTCCAATTTTGACATATTTATTTACCTCACTATGTTCCCCCTCCCCGAATTAAACTCAAACAAATGGTAACCTAAACTGGTTATTCCTGTTTGGCCCTTGCATCTGTTGAATATCTTCATTATGCTGTATGTTAATTTGCTGCCCATTTCATTGTATCTGAAGAAATGTGCTTGCACACGAAAGCTTATACTTGAATAAAAATGCTTATACCTTGAATAAAAATTTGTTGGTCCTAAAGGTGCCACTGGACTCAAACTTTGTTCTGCTGCTTCAGACCAACATCGCTACCTACCTGATTCTATTAATGAGCCTATCATCATTTCAATGATTATATGGGTTCTCAGAACAGCATGTTAAAATCCTGTCAATTATAGCTGGCTTTCTTCAGAGTCCCATCATACCTATAGTGCTAGTGATATGAAGACCTGAAGCAAATTCTTCACCTAAAACCCTGCACAATAGCAAGTGTTATTGCATACACACCAATCCTCCTGATTTCAGTTAAATTTACAACCCTACTGCTGGATTAAGGAGTGTAGTCATAATACATATGGTGGATTACTATATTTAGAAAGGTCAGAGGCTCAGCATTCACCCAGCCAGCTGCGGCTCCTTTATCACAGGATTAAGGCAGATGAGATAGTGTGCCTGAGGAACATTGTATTGCCTTTCTGATTTCAGGAGGAAATTGAGAAATTCAGACAGCAAGAGCATTTATCCATTGCCTTTTCAAAATGGTTAACTGCCATACAACAACAAAGAAGAGGAAGGAAAAGAGAGAGCACAAAGAATTGCATTGTTCTGACACAAGTATCCACCCACAGTGGTATGATGGTCAAAGAAAATTCCCTTGTCTTAAGAACACCAAGTATGTGCACCCATCAGGTTTAGATTTGGTTTGGATATTAATAATTCTGTTGGGCTTGTGTTGAATTCCATGAACATTTCCTCTTGGCTACAATAGGCAGTAACTCCTCCATGTATGCATCACAAAGTGCGATGAAATTCCCTGGAGATTATACCCATGTAATCTTTTCTTCTAAATTTTAACTGAATGGGAGAAAACACCCACATTCTAGGAACAATTAAAAGGCAGAAAACATTTCCAGATCTTTCTGTTCTCCTGTCCAGTTGTGATGACATTCAAATGGTGTGATGCATGTATAGGCCTGATACCTTAAAGCCATCCCTCAAGGCCTTATTTATTTTCTCAATGCCTGTATGGGAGGGGCCTCACTTAGGTCTTGTTTTCTGTGTGTGCTGGTTGTAGTCTTTCAATGCGTGTCTTAGCAGTCTCCATTTGTAAGAGTTCTCTCCCAGATGAAAGCAGTAAAGAAACCAGTTATCAAAGCTACCAGAGTCTCTTGTGTGCTAGCTATAGAACAGGACTAAATGGTGATTTCATACAACAGGTTTAGAGTCCAATGGCACCTTTAAGACCAACAAAGGTTTATTCAGGGTATGAGCTTTCATGTGCACGCACACTTTATCAAATATGTTAGAATGGCAGGCAAGGTTAAAACTTATAGCCAGAGAATGAACAGCAAATTAACATGCAACATGATGGTGATCAAAATATGCAAAGCTTACACCTATGCAGGGATCATTTCATAGAAAAAGAGCCGCACGAGCTCATTAGCATAGGGTATGCTAATGAGCTACTAGGCTATTAGCATAATGTCTCATTAGCATATGCCACACCCCCTGACATCACCGGAAGTGATGTCAGAAGGGGAAGCAAAGGGGGGGGGAGGCATCTTCAAAAGCCTCCCCTTCCCTTCCCCAGCCAGCTTGCCGGGGGGAGTGAAGAGTTGGGCCAAAGGAGGAAAGAAGGAAGGAAAGAGAGAGAGAGTAGAGAGAAGGAAAGAAGAAAGGAAAGAGGGAAAGAAAGAGAAGGAAAGAAGGAAGGAAAGAGGGGATAAAAAGAGGGAAGGAAAGAGGGAAAGAAAGAGAAGAAAAGAACAAGGAAAAGGGGAAAAGGAGAGAATGAAAGGAGGGAAAGAGAGAAGAGAAGAAGGAGGGAAAGAAAAAGAGAGAAGGGAAGAAGGAGGGAAAGAGGAAAAGAGGAAAAGGAAAGAACAAAAGGAGGAAAGAGAAAAAAAAGAAGAGAAGGAAAGAAGGGAAAGAGAAGAGGGAATGAAAGAGAGAGAAGGAAAGAAGGAGGAAAAGGGGAAAAAAGAAAAGGAAAGGAGAGAAGGAAAGGAGGGACAAAAAGAGGGCAAAGAGATGGGGAGAGGGAGGAAGGCTCTCCCACCCCCCATCAAGCACCCACCCCCAGATCCCTCACTTACTGCCATCAATGCCTTCCCCCAGGGCTGCAGCACTCCAGCGCGGGTCCCAGGAGGCCATCAACAGGCCTCTTCAGGCCGCCCCAGGGCCACAGCGCTCCAGCGTGGGCACTGGGAGGCCGGCGATGGGCCTCTTCAGGCTGCCCCAGGGCCACAGCGCTCCAGCATGGGCCCAGGAGGCCAGCAATGGGCCTCTTCAGGCTGCCTCTGGGCCGCAGCGCTTTGGTGTGGAGAGCTGGGGACAGGGCTTGCCGCCACCGCCATTTATGCTAGCAACTGGGCTGCTGAAGCAGTGCTCCGGCGTGCTCCAGCCCCAAAAGACCTCTGCGCCTATGTAATATGCCTCAAAGGACACTACAAAGGGAATGTAACCCTCACTCAAGGAGTTTACCTCTGGCAAACTGCATACAGAGAATAGACAGTGTCCCCATTTTGCAAACTGTTGTCTTGCAGTGCGCAGGAAAGTGCAGCAATGAGTTTTTCCTCCATGTTCAATTAGGTCTTTTCCTGGTATCAAGGAGCTTGCTAGCTTTCAGGGGGGGGGTGTTAATGCTGCCACTTAAATGCTTATTTCACAGTGGACCAGCAAGATTACACAAATATATATGGGCTTTACCAATGTACTCCATTTTTGTAAATAAAAAAGACCCAAACCATTTGTGCATTACACATGAACAGGTGGACTCTACCATAATTACATCCCCTCCCCAGGGAAATGTCTGGGGCAACACTATGCAAAAGGAGCAATTGATAACTGTTCTGGTTGACTAGTGAAGCATGTTAGTCAGGCACATACCTGCAGAGAGAACCACTCTCTCTTCTCTCCTGTTTACCCCTCTCAGTCATACTGGATGTTGCCCTGTCCTGACCAAATGGAAACAGCACCTGCAAGCTGGGCTGCCCAGGGGAGGGGATGGGGACGGGGGACAAAATTCCCAGGGCCCAAGGCAGTTGGAGGGCCCCTGAAGCCAGTGTCATGCTGCAGTCATGGAACACATTTATTTTTTTCCCAATGTTAGTTCTGCACTTCAGCTACTAGGGGTTCAGGGAAGGCAGAGTATGGTTAAACAGAAACTTTTTAGACAATGCTGGCCCACTCTTTCTGCAATGTTTATTAGGTAGGTTGAGGGAAACCCCTGTTTTCAAATTCTGCTAAATCCATTAGCCAAGCCAGCAAGTCAAGACTATTCTTGGTCTCAACTCCTTCTCATCCACCCTTGTTGGCGGCTTAGAACATATTTAATAGTAGTATAGCAGTAAACCTTTGTTAATATTATGAGCAGAAGGTAGAAGTTAATATTTCCCCATAATCTATCAACATAGTAAAAAGATGAGTCTCCCCTGCTTACATGCGTGACAATGGAATATTATTCTGTGGTAATAAATAAGGAAAGGAAGATAGAATTTAGCTTAGCTTCTGTTTCAAGTAGCATGGGGGAGGGCATCTGGAGGTAACCTGGACCAGGATATTCCGATTCCTTTCTGAAAGCCAGTTCAATGTAGTGGTTAAGAGTGTGGACTCTAATCTGGGAGAACCAGGTTTCATTCCCCACTCCTCTACATGCAGCTGCTGGAATGACCTTTGGTCAGTCACAGGTTCTCTCAGAGCTGCTCTCAAGATCAGTCCTCAACAGAGCTGTCTCAGTCCCACCTACCCCACAGGGTTTCAGTTGTGGGGAGGTGAAGGGAAAGGACTCTGCTCTGAGACTCTGAGTGAAGGGCAGGATATAAATCCAACTCTTCTTCCGCTTCCTCTTCTTTCATTTTACGCTCTGTAAGTACCAGAATCATCCTGAAGCTGCTGGCTAATTTTGAGATTCCTAGTTTTATTTTCTGAGTTATGCCTTCCACAAATGGACAGACAGATGGGTGGGCAGATTCTTTTATTATTATAGATGCATGGTAATAGCCAGCCATGTTATGATATTTGGTTTGGGTCATATGGGAGGACCCAGATGGAATCTTTGCCTGGGGGCTCATGGTGGCTCTCGGCAGCCCAGCCAGCGAGTGAGTCTCCAGTATGCCAGGGTTTTCCACATATTCTAATGCTTCTAAATATCAACACAAAATCATTCCAGTTTGTTATTCCTCCAACATGAATTAATGGGAGGCATTCAGGTAGGATTTTGATTAGTTACATTCTGAATGCATATCTCTAATAACTAACATATAAAAAGATGTTTGCAGTTGGTATAGATACCCTATCTTGTGTGCATCTGCAGAAGGCAGTCTGTCACATTTGCTCTTTTTCAGCTGTTGCCTTTTAACTGAGTTTGATATTTTACCATCTAGTTGCATGTGTTGGTTGTACTGACCTTTGGTTAATTTGTTAGTGTTGTGATCGAGCATGGTCAGGATTAAGTGGTTTGTGACCTTCTTGGTTGTTTCTTTTTCATCCTCTGGAGTTTTATGGAAATAACAGCACATTGTTAGTTTTGTTGCCCCAGGGGCATATTAAGTGTGCTTATCTTGAATGCTAAATGCAGAGAAGGTCACTCATCAAGATATGGATGGAAGATGAATTCTTATGGTTCAATGTATATTTCTTTAGCTCTTCGATTTCCATCTAAAAAATGATATGATACAATAAGACCTGTGGCCTGCACTTAACAAATGGGACATTTATCCATTTCTTGCTGTATCACAAATATCCTCAGCAAACCTGAGCAATTTAAAGTACCATTGATTTCAAAGGCACATATTTATCTCTCTCCCACTGAAATCCTTGTGGCACAAGATGTTTAACTCTGCTTGAATTGTGCCCCATCTAACTGAATTCCCCATATACAAAATTGTAGTTCATCATAGTTTAAGAGCCTTTTTGTTTATTTGATTTTGATCATGCCTACCATAAGGACTCAGTGTATTCTACCCTGCTTTTTTAAAAAAAGTTTTAAAAACTGTTTATATCTTTTAAAAAAACAATATGTGATGTAGTAAATTAATAATTAAAAGTCAATAAATGATTGATACATTAAAAACAGATGTGCTAATTACCTCTTTAAGATGTGACAACTCTGGTCACTGGGGAGTGGGACATTGGTGAACTGCTCTGGTTAGATGATGACCCTGCTGGGTAGAGATCTCCTGAGTTACTCTCTCTTTATTCTGCTCACCCCAACTGCCTTAGAAGGTAAAGCCAGACAATGAGCCCAATCGACAGATATGAACATTTTCTTCCATTAAAGAATGTCAGAAATCATTGCAGTTGGTCAATGGTGTTAAAAGAATGGTACTGCGGACCAGTTTTTGATTAGTTATTATCTCCATACACATTCCTAAATTAAACTAAGAGTCGCCAAAGGGCACTAAGGATACCTCCAGCTCAACTGTGGCATCTAAATTGGATGGAATGCAGCAACTTTTTTGATCAAGTGCCTTGGAATGGGCCACAACTGATTGTGAAGTGAATGCAACATTCCCTGGAATTGCTTTATTGGATGGGAATGAAGAGACAAAGCAATGCAGGAAGAAAAGTTCTCTGTATCATCAAGTGGGGTGTGTTCCTTCCATACATTTTCATGATAATGGATTTTGGAGTTTCATTCTTTACATGGGGCAGATATCTCAGTTTGAACATTGTTTCCACCAGTAGGATAGGAATGGAAGGAAAGAGCTAGAGATATTTGGTGAATGTCATAAAAAAATCTCTACTTGTACTCCATGACTGCTTCCTTTGGTCACCTCATGCTCCCAGAGTGACATCACAAGGTTTAGAGAACAATCCTAGTGAACACAAATTAAAGGGAAGGGGATTATATTTTGTCCACAAGAAATATATTGTATACTCACTCCTTATGATTCTCATGGCTTTCTAAAGTAATAATACAATAATAAAGGAAGTTAAGCATGAACATCAATTATATTTGGTAGATCAGAGACACTTAACTTTAAAACATGTTTAAACAAAAACTAATTGATATCCAGAACAAAGCTACCCTCTAACAGTTTAGTCCTCAAGGATAGCATCGCTTTCATACACAAGGTTTGTATCACAACAGCTAAAGTATGGAAAGTGAAGCAGTGCTGATTGACTGCCCCATGTGTTGTCTGGCCACCAAAACAGCCTGCAAACACTTTGAAATGTGTGTATCTTCACAGTCATTTCTTATAGGCTTGTGCTTCATGCAGCATAATATCAGTACCAGAGCACCCTGACTGTAGAACAATAAACATACATTTAGACTAAAAACTGAGATGCTAAGAGACATTATGCTGGTATTAGAGCACGTTTTGAATAGTGACTGATATATCTCATTCTCCTGCAATTTAATGGTTACAAGGCATAGCCTGCTAATTACAGGCTGAATCCCATTTGATGGGTTTATAATTAAATCTGAATTTGCCACAGCAAATTATGAGTAATGAATTATAGTTCATTTAGAGGAGGAAGAAAGAGAGTGCATTCAGCAAATCACACACTGTGACCACAAATGAGAAACCAATTGGTTACAGGAAACACAGGAAGAGGAAATAAGATATTGGGAGCCTGAAAGCTGATGATGAATAGAATCAAATTTCACATCAGAGGAAAAACCCTGGCTTTGAAAAGTAGCTGTCAATCTGCACCCAGGGGCTTTATGTGTCGGAATTCAGCTGCAATGTTTAAAATGGCAGAGTCTTGGAGGTTCAGGCCTGAGTAAACGTCATAAACATTTAGACCTTTCCAGATCCTTTTATCTTTTTATCTGCCTCCTCCAGTGAGTGGGAATGACAAAGCTGGAAGCAATGAGGCACTTTCAAGTGCTGCATATTAGATAGGCTTGAGAAGCGATGCAATTTCCAATAAAGCAAGAGAAGTTTTAATTGCTTCTGTGTTTGGGGAAACGGAGCTTAGGAAAATCACTGAAGCAGCAACTTCCCCCCTGACAGAAGTGTTTTCTCCTCCCCACTCCATGTGTATTAAAATGAGGGCTATTATATCGAAGGGAACACAGTGTGCACTGGAACGACAAACAAGACCTCTTCATTGATACACTTCTCCGCTCTTAGTGTTGTCATGTTTGCAGTGCAAAATGTTAGCAAGCTGTGAAATTGGCAGTTAATTGTGATAAGATCCTCTTGCTACAAATCACTTCAGCATAGAAGAGAGCCTGAGTTATTCTATCACCACTGATTTTATTTTAATTAAAACCTGTTGTATGTGTAGCTGAAACAGAGTATGGTTGTGAAGATGGATTTGGCTTCATCCTGGCATATTTCACAGAAGCTGGTAAAGTCAACAACATTATTATTTAGGGTTGCCAGCTTTGGGTTAGTAAATACCTGGAGATTTTGGGGGTGGAGCTTGGGAAGGATGGGGTTTGGGGAGGGGAGGGGAGGGGAGGGACTTCGGGGTCCAGCCTTCAAAGCAGCCCTTTTCTCTAGGGAAACTGATCTTGGTCATCTAGAGATCAGTTGTAATAGTGGGAAATCTCCAGGAACCACCTGGAGGTTGGCAAACTTATTATTTATTTGTATATTTCAGTATTTTGTCCCACTTTTCTCTACATTGGGGATTGCATAACTATTAAATAACCTTGTTTTCCCTCCACATAACTGCAACCTAACACTGCAGAATCTTGTTGTTATGCCCCTAGTGGGTTCTTGGCTTTGTTTTATGGCTTGTTTAATGTTGATAATGTTTTAGGTGTGCTTTTTTCTATGATTTTATTGCTATCTAGCTTTTACTTTGTGGACTGCTTCCAGCAGGTCTCTAGAGAGGCAGTTTATAAATTTTCTAAATAAGTAATTTATTTATTTTAAAATTTCAGTTTATATACCGCCCTTCCATGAGTCCACAGGGCTCAGGGCAGTTGACAACCAAAAATACAATATAACAAAAGAAATACAATATAAAATGAAGAATCAAACAGTTGAGTTAAAAGTTAAAAGAAAATCAAATGGTACCAAAATAGATACCGTATATATTATCCTGCAAGTGGGAGAAAGCAATGTGGGGGGATTGCTGCCAGATAAGATGATAGCTGTTGCTGTCCTCAGCCAAAAGCCTGGGAGAACATCTCTGTCTTACATGTCCTGTGGAAGAGAATAAGGTCTCGCAGGGCACAGGTGTTATTTGGCAGAGAGTTCCACCAGGTAAGAGCCAGTGCTCTGATGAAGGACAGCTGGACAACTTTAGGGATCACCATACATAATACATAATAAATGACTAGTCAGAATAGCCAACTCAGGGAACTACACAGTGCATTGGAGGCCCTCATTTTTATCACTGGGTCAAGGATAAGTCTGACTATGCTTTCTTCTTAGGAATGTCATGTTAAATCTTTAAAATAGTAATGAACCGAGACAGGGTTATTGTTTGGGTGAACAAGAGTTCCTGCATGTTCCTCCAAAGCAACACAGATGCAATATAAACCTAGAGCCAGAGAAAGGAATTTAGAACTAACATGTCACATCCATTGACCCAAACTGACCTGACCTGGATTAGTTATTTAGGATTGGGTTCCTTCTGAATGACCCAGAAATTAGAACATTCCATCTAGCATCATGACCTTGAGGCCATATTCATGGGTCTCATATGGTATATTTATTTTATTTATTTATTTTATTTTATTAGATTTATATCCCACTCTCCTCGCACTGCAGGCTTAGGGTGGGTTCCAACAGATTTAGTAAACAATATAAAGTACACAAAATTTAAACAGTTAAAACACCAATAAAATACAACAACATTCATCTAGTGCAAGTTATAGTTAGAGCCTCACAGATGAAAGCATCCTGACAAAAGACAATATTATTCTTTTTGGAAGTGTGCAACAAGGACTACTGTGAAATTCTATAAAAGAATAGCATTGTTATAGGAAATATACAGTGAATTTGATGTTGATATATTCTGAAATCTAGACATAACTTGAATTGCTTTGTGATGAAAGTAATCATGAATGATGTAGCTCAGCTGGGCCAAGGAATTACACTCTGTGTGTCTGTCATGGGAGGTGCCTTTGCTTGGTGTAGATCATTGTTTCATTCCTTAATACGGGAGTAGATCCTTGTTTCATTCCTTAATACGGGAGTGGCAATATAGCTGCCTGACACCAACTGAGAAGCTGGCTCTGCATTCCATTTGCTTTAAAGAGTTCCTTTAAAAAATAAATAAAAAGGAGCTTGCACAGTGTGAATATGCAAATAAGGGAATTCAAGGGCATTACTAAACACATTTCGCACTTGAAGTTCCCAGTGATTATTATAATTTGAATTCAGAGAACCAGCTTGAAACAAGGCCTTCTATTTCAGTAATCTTCGAATCTCAAATCAGGTTGTGAAGAAGGCTTTTGTATTTTAGAACAGTGCTGGGGGAGACCACTTACTGCAATCTATGGTGAAATTTACCTGTCCTTTCTCTATTTCTCCCATCAGTTATTTGAAGATCATTTTTTAAAAAAATGTGAATATCAAAGTTTTCAGTGGCAGTAATCACATTGTTGAAAAAAAATGTTTTAGGATTGTCAACAGGCCTGGAGAAAAAGGGCCTGTTCATTAACGGAGGTTTAATGGGCTGTTATTTACCTCCATGCCAAGAAAACTCCCCACATTAAAGGGACAAGTCACTTTTCTCCAGACCTATTGGCAACCATAGAACATGTCCTTTACAAATGAGGGGGAGGAACAGATTGTTGTATTGCTTGATCACTATGAAGGCAAGAAGTTTAAATAGTCATTGTTGATCCATGGAGAATTTTTTAAAAGATTAGTGTCAGTATCTTTTAGTTAGAGCCCGGGATCATAAAATAGTGAGCTCGGGTTGGGTTCCCACTTGGTGCTGGTGGGCAGGCAGCTACCAAGTTGCCAGAGTCTCTCCACGAGGCTGGCAAGGGGTACAGGCTTCAGCAGTTGTTCACATGATGGGTGGGGGGCACAACACACACCCGGCTGCTCACTCGCTCCCTTCCTTTGTGGTGCACTTGCTGCTGCCTCTCTGGCCAGGTGTTCAGCATCTCCTTCTTAGGGCATACATTTTTTAAAACTTTTAATTGCACACAAACACACTACCTCTAGCCAAACTTGTAAAGCATACCCTGCCAATAGTTTTTTCTCCAGCAGTCCAAGATTAGCAGTAAACTCATTTTGCTAGATTCACCCCACTTGTAAAAAAACCTAAAAATTTAAAAGATGGAAAACCTAAGCAATAGTGGAGCTTGTACACCAATGAAGGGGGGGATGGCAGAAGGTGCAGAGTGGGAGGAACAACCTCAGTCTGGGCAGTGGAATGACCTCTGAGGGGCAGGGAAAGGATGGTGGGAAATTTGAGGGAATCTGTATGCTTTTGAATTACCTTTGGATTAGAAGCAAAGCAAGGGGAAAACCACCACAAAACCACTCTCAGAAAATCCAGGAATACAGCAACCAGAAAGCAATCTGAGCACTGAAGGGGGGGGATCAATACAGAACTAAAAAGAAACCTGATGGACATGGACAGTGAAAGTGAGGAAAAATGCCGAATGAAGAATACAACCTGGCAGACATGCACGGTGAAAGTGAGGGGAAACACTCATGCATAAAAGACCAGTATTTAATTTTGCTAGACTTGTAATGAGAATTAAATGATTCAAATAGTTTCTGTAAATGAATTTATTACAAGTTTGTTCAAATAGCATAATAAAGCATAATGGACTGAACAGCTTATTAAACCCATAAATGTCACCTTGTTATTAATAAGGCAGGTAAAGCAGTTTTACAATGATGTTCCATTATCATTTAGACAATGAAAGACTGCATTTGTTATTTAAATGTTTGTAGTTGTAGCAAATGCATTTTTAAATTATTCTAAATATGTCAGTTATTCCACAGTGTAACAATATGTTATAGCTGCCCTCAAACTGAATTCTATGCTACATTCTCAACATTATAGAGAACATTTTTTCTCTCAGTGGAGCTGTGGTGAGGTTTTAAATTACAGTTGTGTATTTGAAAGAATTGCTCTAGCTAAAATTTGAGTGTTCTGTCATTACGGACTGGTAGTAAGCGCCCACTAGAAATAGATCTAAGAACCTCTTGTGATGGAGCCTGAACATACATATAGAAAGAAACACTAATTTCTGAAGTGCCTTTAAAATCTCTGTGATGTCTACCGTGAAACATTGCCTGTTACCTGTTCTTGGCATGAGGGTCTAATGGCTATACTCTTAAGGAACGCTAACTTGTTTAAGAGCCTTCTCAACAGTGTCATTTAATTTCTTATGCCTTTCTGCATGTGCTGTTAGAGCTCAACCAGGTAGTTATCAGAGTAGCAGCATTTTCTGTCATGGTTATAGAAATTCCTTCCCAGCCAAATCTCTGTGCACCTCCTGCCAGTTTTTAGGCACCAGATGAAGTCTATTCTATTTACCTCTACCTTTAGTGAAGGCATTTGATTCTTCTAAATTTGTTGGGTTGGATCCAGAGCTCTGTGGGTGCAAAAATCATGGATCTTTCTCTTATTCCCCTCTCCCCAGCAGTCCAGTCCTAGAAAAGTAGATTCCCAGAATCACAGGACTTGTGTGGACTAGTAGCCATGCAAATCGGGGTGTGGAGTGTGTGTGTGAACTGCACAGTGGAGAGGGAAGGAAGTGAAATCATCTTCTCCTCCCTTTTCTGTCAAAACTGATTCCAGATAGGAGAGCACGGAAGGGCAATTTCACCTCCTCCCCCTCCAAACTCTAGCATCCATGCTCATGTTTGTTCACGCTGGTCCCCACCTTGGGAATCAACTCTCCCATGGTCACAAAAGGCTTCCCTGAGTGGGTTTACCAGCCTCCAGTTGGGGCCTGGAGTTCTGGAATTACAACTGATGTAATTACAACTGATCTAATTCCTGCTCCTTGAATTACAAGAACTGAACTACAGAGATCTGTTTCCCCTAGAGGAAATGGCAGCTTCAGAGGGCAGACTCTATGGCACCACATCACCACTGCTCTCCCTCCCCTCCCCTCCTGAAACTCCATCCTCCACAGGTACTGCCCCCAAATCTCTAGGAATTTACAAAGCTGGAGCTGACACCTCTAGTGCATCTGCCAGCACTTTCTACTGACAGATCACTGGATCCAGCACATTGTGTTTTTCCGCTGCTGGATCTACTTTGCTAGTTTATCGGACTTTTTGCAGTAAGATGCTTTGACTATTATTAACAGAAATTTGAAATCTACTATCTTTGTCTTCTCTCTTGACTGTGCAGCTGTTCCTTCCCTCTTAGCCCCTTATCACTTGGCTATCACAAAGTAACATGCCCAAGGGAGATATAAAGTTCAACATAAAGAACGAAAATAGGGGACATATTTTTTGTCAGGCTTTTGGAAAGAGGGAAATAAGTTTTCAGCAGGTTTTCAGCTTGCTCTTGCCTGAGTTCAAATGTAACAAAGAAAAAAGCAGTGTGCTATGTGTGTTAAGAGCAGTAGCAGTGATTACTTCTGTTTACCCCATAATAAATAGAGATACAGTAACTCATCAGGAATAATTGCAGGTGGTCTGAAAAAAGAGGAAAAGGCTGGAGGAAAGCCTTTGTTCTGTCTCCCTTAAATGATGCCCATGGGGGAAAGGCGTAATTTTGCAGTCCTTGAAACAAAACTTACACTTCTTTAGTTCAATGTGGTTTGGGCACAAATTATCTTTCCACATAGGACATATTTGATAGTATTTTACTCAGCACAGTGTGACATCATTTTTAAATGTTTTAACCTAACATTAAAAGTGTCAGCCACCATGGGAATCAAATTCTGGCAGAGAGTGCATAGCGTAAATGTTTTAAATAAATACAGCAGAGTGGTGTGTGTTTGTGTGTGTGTGTTACATGCTGTCAAGTTGCTTCTAACATGGTAACCCTATGAATTAATGGCCTCCAAAACATCCTGGTTCTCCAGATTATAGTCCACCACTCTTAACCACTACACCAAATTGGGTCAGCCTGATTACTACTTGGATGAGAGAACTCTCAGGAAGACTGCAGAGGGGAAGGCACTGGCAAACTACCCCTGCTTCCCATTTGCCTTATGCGCCTTGTTGAGGTCGCCATAAGTCAGCTATGTCCTGATGGCACTTCACACACACACACACATAACCTGCTGAGGTCCGTCCCCTTTCCAAACTCTGTCCTCCCTAGGCTCCAACTCCAGATCTCCAAGAATTTCTCAACCTGGTATAACCAGCAGCACAGACCCAGTACCTTGGGTGGTTTTTCCTGAGAGAGAAACACCTCAAAACAACCTCTGAACCTCATAAAGCCCCCATAAAGCCAGGCTTGCTTAAACAGTGGCTTTTGCTGGGAGGCTAGGAGGACCACATTTTAGCTGGGAAATCTTAGGTCAAGTGCCAGGCCAGCTGCATGGTCAGACATCCTCCATTCGACCACCCCCTGTGATGCCCTGCCATGTCCCTGGGAGGTGGGGTTCCAGTATCTGCTGCTGCGGGGCCTTCAGTCCTGTGAGCGAGGGCCACATGAAGAGGGGTGTGGCCAGGGGAGGTCTCAGTAAGACAGGAGATGAGATTAACAGCACCTTGAGCATTCCTCTGTCAGCGCAGCATTGGCTTGACACTCTCAGAAGTGCAGGGGGGGGGGATGTCTGCTCTCTATCTCTCTGAGCATGACAGCAATCCCTCCAGCCTTGGCTTTGCGTTCTTCCTCCTTGACCTCCAAGCACACACCTCCTTTTATTTCTGCCCTGCTTATAGCACTGCCCTCCCCTCTCTGGCGTTCCACCTGCCACAATAGCCCTGACCCCCTTGATAACTCCGGATGCTCTCCCAGTAACTTGGGTACATCTGTGAGTTGGCAGGAGGTGAAGAGCGATATCCCTGCCGGGCTGTGTTCCACCCTGCCCTTGCTACCCATGGACCCTGCATGGGGCAGATCTGCTCCCGGCTCTCCTCCCACCCCCTGGCATGTGGCCACCTCCAACCTGACCCCCCTCGCTGACCCCAAGGCCATTGGTGCATTCATCTGGGTGGATCCCCAGCTCCTCAGAGTGTGTCGGCTGTGTCCTCCCACCTCCATCGGCTCCTCCTGGTTTTGCCACATATTGGCTGGTCCTGGCTCCGGTAGGTGCCACGCTTGGCATGAGTGGGGCCTCTTGGGGTTGTCTGGCATGGGCAAGGTGCGTCCCGGGGCCAGGGAACCAGGACACCCCCACTCTTCTCTCCTGTCAGCTCAGTCCAAAAGGACTAAGAATGGGCAAATCTCTGCCCTTGCCTCAGGCATCTTCTACTGACCAAATGGTTAGTCTTTTGTCTGTCAGATGTACAAGCAAGCAAGCACAAAGAGCCACTGGTCACTGCGTCTCCGTCATGAATGGAATATGATGGGAAGTAATTCTATCTACTCATCATATTTTCTTCCAAACAAAGATGCTGGCAGACTACTGTTATTACTGATCATGGCCCACACATTCTCCCAAAGATAAGGCTGATAAAGTAATGCAGCTTCACTGGACAGCCAGATCTGGTGGGCTCAATGAATAAATCAACTCATTTATTGGAATAAATCAAATGAATCAGTTTTGGGCTGTTCTGGTGAAAGAATCAGATAATAAGACCAAGCATCTACTTGCGGGTCCAATGAAAAGGAAGGATTGGGGGTACAAAATTCTGGAGTCTCAGGAAACCAGACAAGGTGCTGCTGGTTAATAGTAAATACATGCCTGTTCTAATCAAGCATATTGTGATCTTCTCAGTGTGGGGGGAGGAATCTGGGGGGGGGCATTCCTTACAAGCCTTTGCATCTCACTGAAGTCTGACAGACATGATCCTTTGAGTAAAGTTCGTAGTTCCTAAAAGTACCATCCAAAGTGGATGAAAAGCAAAAAGTAGCTACAGCAAAAAACGAAATTCCTGTTGGAAATGGAAATGAATATGGACATAAAGACAACAATGAACAGAATTAATTTCTTTTATGCATGTTATTTCTCACAGAGACTCAAGGAAGATTATACAGTGTAAGCCACAAACAATCAATGGGATGGGATATCCAATGAACATAAGTTTGGGATTGCAGAAATTTGAAAAAAACAGCTGAAACAAAGCTTTAGCATTAACATGACACATTAGGTGATGCAAGCAGATTTAGGTGGGTAGCTGTGTTGATCTGAAGCAACAGAACAAAGTCTGAATCCAGTGGCACCTTTAAGACCAACAAAGTTTAATTTGGGGGTGTAAGCTTCTGTGTGCATGCATACTTGTATTTGATGAAGTGTGCATACACACAAAACCTTGTGCCCAGAATTAAACTTTGTTGGTCTTAGAGGTGCCTCTGAACTTAAACTTTGTTCTAAATGATGCAAAGTTACATAGTAGGATCCCACTTACAGGAAAAGGCACTATAAACTATACAAGTAGTAGCGTCCATCCCTAACCCTGTATCAAAGTAACTTTCTGAACCATTTTGTTACGGTACTGCCCTATTACTTGTATAAAAAGGCCCTCCAGAATAATTCAGTTTTGAAGTTTGTAGAAAGCCAGCAGGGTGGGGCCTTTCCTGATCTTATCAGACAGGCCACAACAAAGAATACATGTGTACAAACAGCTATTGATCTTGACCTTTTGCAGGGTGGCACCTGCAGAAGGCCCTGCCTAGGTGAATGAAGGTGTTGTAGCAGAGTATAGGGGAAAGGTAGACCCACAGATATGGGGTTCAAAGCCATGAAAGACTTTGTATGTGATAGCAACTATCTTGGATTGAACCTGGTTACCAGGGCCAGATTTTTTTGCACACTAGGCGAAGCTACCTTCTGGTGCCCCCCCATGCCCCACCCGCGCACCCACCATTTTTCAAACATAAATGCATTTTAGGAAGAATGAAAAACACAAAATTTGAAATTGCTATTTTTTTTTACTGTGAGTTGGCTCTCAGGTAGTCTATAACCTGAAAGACCTCCACCTGGCATCCTGAAGAGCTGCTGCCAATCAGAGTAGGAAAGAGACCTCGATAGGCCAAAGGTCTGACTCAGTTTAAAGCAGGTGTTATGTATTCAACATGTTATTGGAAGCAGCTGATGTCACTAATTAAAGTACATAAGAATGAGAATGGAAGGGATCTAGGTTCAAATCTTCAACCTGGAATAAAGCTCCCTTGAATCAGTCACACAGTTTCATGCTAGACTTAACAGTGATGGAGTAAGGATAAAATGGAGAAAGGGAGAAATACGTGCATTGCCCCGAGCTCCTTGGAAGAAGAATGAGACCAAAAAAATGTGACAGACAAACAGATTTGCTAAAATATTTGGATGTATATTCCAGGCATGTACACAGTGTCTGCTCCTAAAAGTCCTTCTGTACACAACGCATCTACAAGATGGGTTTTTACAAGGTCTCTGTGGGCAGCCCTCAGCAGTTCTCTTGGCTAATTTACCTGTACAATAGTTTGAAAATAGTGTATTGTATATAGCTGCTCATTGGCACGAACCTCAGTCAGATAGAATCTCCTGCAAGAACAAGGCTTTGGGTCTCCTCTTCCTGGGCCTGCTGCAGGGGGAGTCTCCAGGGATCAGGTGCCTTGTTAATTAGTGAGGCCCGTTTGGCTCCAAGATATCATGAGACAGCCTTGAGCATGAGCATTTCTCAGATGTACCAAATACTGCAGGCACAATGTGCAGAAGTATAACGTGATGATATTGAGTAACATCAGCCACACAGAACCAGAAAATGTCAATCACTACTTTGGGGTCAGGAAGCATTTTTCTCCAGGCTTGTTTGGCGAGAGATCCTGGAGGAGGTCTTTTTTTGTTGTTGCCATCTTCTGGGCATGGAGCAGGGGTCACTGGGGGTGTGGAGGAGGTATTTCTGAATTTCCTGCACTCTGCAGGAGGTAGGACTAGATGACCCTAGAGGTCCCTTCCAACTCTATGATTTTGTCCCAGTTGTGCTTCTGACATTTTAGAACCTGTTGTATCCAACAGCACTTAATTTGATTACATCTACAAGGCGATCCTGTACTACGTGTATATATAGATAAGGCTATCCTAAAACATCTCCCCCACACACGCTTTTGATCTCATTCTAAGTGAATGTGTCCTATGGAACAGGAAAGGCTGCTATTCTGTAATGTTTGGGCATTGTACAGCTATCATTTGGGAAATGGACTAACTAAGTTTCTGCTGCCAAACTGTAACCCTAATAGCCCAGAATACCCCAATCTTGTCAGAGTTTGGAAGGTAAGCAGGGCCAGTACTTGGACAGGAGACCACCATTGAAGGCAGGGGCTGCTGTGCACAGGCAGATAAAAGCAAACCAGCTCTGCTCGTCTCTTGAGTACTGTGGCCCCAACGGCCATGAGATGTGCATGAAAGCATGCTGATCTCTCTCATCATGATTTCCTGATGCCACACTCAGCTTGGCCCTGAACTGATGGTGAAGCGGGCACCATTTGGCGTGCAAAATGCCCTGGCACTCTCTTTGCCCCCCCTCGACTTGGGAAAGTGGCCAGCCACCCCACCAGAGTACTAGAGGGATCACTGGCATGTCCCAGCCCTTCCTCCTTCCAGGGTGACCAGGGCCAATTTCATGAGGCAGCACACAAGGATTCCTTCCCAAACACACTATGAACTCTGCTTCCTTCCATGAGGTGTCCTTTATCGGCTCCCTCCAGGACTTCCCTACCAGGGGCATCAACACAGGCACCCCAGCAGCTGCCTGCCAAGCTGAAAACTCCTAGGGCCCCCCACACACAAAGGGCCAACTTGCAGCCCCCTTCCCTGCTGGGGCTGCCAACTTGAAGCAGCCAAGCCCTGGTAGCTGGCCCTAGCAGCCAGGGGGTGGCAGGCGCCTGAGCTCCAGGCCAGCAGCAAGCTGCGGGGGCACCCCAGCAGCAGCAGCCAGTGGGAAGGCCTTGCCTGTCACTGCCACTACTCACCAGCCTGGCCCCTGGCCAGCATCCCCTCCCTGCTGGGGGAGCTGGTGCTCTCACCCCTCCTGAGCGGCCAGGGCCCACCTGTGCAGCAGAGGCGAGAGGCAAGCCCCGGCAGAGAGGCCCCCATCCTGTGGCAGTGGCTGGGCCCTGGCCCATGCAGGGCAGGGGTAAGCCAGGCAGCAGCACCACTATCTGCATGTGGGAGGCCTCAGGCCAGGCAGAGAAAGAGCATGCCAGCCTCCACCAAAGGCAGCCCGCCAGACAGCAGCCATGGGGAAAGGAGTGCAGTAAACCACCCCACCCCAGGCTTACCGGCGAAGGGGCACGAGATGTGGCTCCTGGGCTGCCGGGGGGCTGCTGGCACAGCAGCAGGAAGGGCTGCAGGCACAGCAGCAGGAAGGGCGCCCGAGGAGCAGCGATAGGCAGCGATATAACTACAGAATGGGGCTAATATGCACACTCTGCCTAACTCCTGATAACTGAACTGCAGCATTCTGCACAAACTGGAGTCTTCAAGTTGCTGTGGGGTAGTTCCAGATGGCCAGATTGGCTGTGTCAAGGTACAGGGCCATCTTCTAGACTAGGCTAAGTTGGAAGAAAGTGTTTCTGCTGCTGCATCAACTTGTTTCTCCAACAGCAATGCTGGATTGTGTGTAACCCTAGGCTCTTGATTGTGTTAGCAAGTGTTAACAGAACGTCACCGAAAGTGGGAAGTATAACATCCCTCAAGATATCTGTCTTAACAGCCAGCATCACTTCCATCTTGCTTGAATTCAGTTTCCCTTTGTTCGCTTTCAGCCATTTAATCAGGTATCGGTTCAAGACCTCTACCAGATCACCAGGGGATTTGGATAGAAAGAGATAGAGGTGGGTGTCATCAGCAAATTGATAACATTCTGTTCCAAAGCCATGAATGATTTCTCCTAAAGGCTTTACATAGAAATTGAATAACATGGAAGATGAGATTGCAACCTGTGGAACCCCTCAAGACAACTCTCACACTGAAGATACCTGGTTTCCAATGACAACTGTTGGAATCCAGTCCATGAGGAACCATTTAAACCAGTTCAAGGCTCATTATTTGATACTTCTGCTTCAAATGCCTCAACAGGATAGCATGATCTAATATATCCAAAGCTGCAGATAGATCCGGTAGGAGAAACAAAGAAGCGTAGTCTTTGATGACATTCAAACAGAAGTAATCAACTAAAGGCACCAGGGCCTTCTCTGTCCCATAGCCTGGCCTGAAACCAGACTGAATATGTGTTATTCAAGAGGGCCTGGAGCTGGTCCATTACTGTTCTTTCAATCATTTTTCCCCGGGAAGGGCAGATGAGAAACTGGGCTATAACTGGACACATTATTTTCATTATTTTTCTGTAGGAATTATTTTTTCTAGTAGTGGATGGTTAACTGCCTCTTTGAATAGCCATGGGAAGATGCCATGAGTTAGTGACTGATTTGTGGTGGACATCAAAGGCTCTTTAATATAGTTCTTACACTATTTTAGCACCCAGAATGGGCAAAGATCCAGTGGACATGTAATGGTCTTCATAGATCCAAGATCTTGTCAGTGTCCATCACAATAACTGCGACAACATCAACAGACTGGATGAAATATTAGGCATTTCTTCCCTCTGGCCTATATTACAGGCAGCATTCAGATAGGAGTGAATTCATGTTATTTTAACACCAAAAAGCTGTTTGCTCTTGATTCAATAAAGGTTCTTATTTAGTAGTCAAGATATGTTGAGATCAGTGTTCTCTCTAAGCTGAGTCGGTGTGAGGTAACTCACAGTTTTTTAGCCTCCAGCTCACACATTTTTGTCTTAGCTCAGGGAGGATGGCTCCAGAGCAAACTAATTCATGCAGCAGCCAAATCGCTCACTCACCACTTTAATGCCAGGAGTCCACAAAGTAGAATTTTTGCTCACAAGACTCCACAGCTTAGAGGGAACATTGGTTGAGATACCTTAAACATCTGGAATGGTCATGCGATAGCTGATGCAATGGTTGCAGAGAAATATCATTTCCTTGCCATTATCACTGCTGATTCATAGGTCTTCCAATGAGATCAATAGCTCATTCTGTCAAACTGTACAAGTTTTCTTCCAGTGTCTTTCCAGACCGTCTTCTAGCCCTCTTTGGGCCACTGAGCTCTGTGGTAAACCATTGGACTGGCTTCCATCCCAAAGGTGGTAGAGGTCAACAAGGAGCAATCTTGTCAATGGCTTTGAGGAGCTTCACATTCCAAGATCCCACCACAGCCTTGGCAGAGCATGTGTTTGGAATCCTAAAATCCCCCAGAGTATTTTGGAATCCATAAGCCTCCATGGGTGGACCATTTTAACTGAGCCCCCCCTTTATGGGTGGTCATCGCCATTTTTACCCTTGCCTGGATAGTCCCTGATTCAGGCCACATCTCCAGCTCTAGAACAAGACCTCCCCTAAAAGGCTCAGTGCAAAAGATTAAGTTCAAGATGTGACCTCTTTCATATGTCACAATTTGACAGAGGGCTAGGGCAGCCAAAGGAGCTATAAAATCCTGAGCCAGCCCTGACAAGGAACACTCAGCATGGACGCTGAAGTCACTCAGAACAATCAGTCAGAGTCTCTCCAGCACCACATCTGAGACCACCTCTGTCAACTCAGAGGATGCCCACTGGGGAGCTAGGTAGCCAATAAACAAGCAGAGCGCCCAATCCATCCTTCGTCCCCAACATAAGGAGCATGCAATCAATGCCAGCTATAGTTTGTAGCGAGAGTTTACAGAAATTAAAGTAGTCATGGAAGATCGTAGCTATCCTTCCACCCTAGCCACCTGTGTGGGATTGGTGGCAGACCACATAACCAGGCAAAGTTCATTGGTACAGGTACATCATGTCAGTTTCTTCCAACCATGTCTCAGTTATGCAAACCAGGTCAATTTTCTCCTCCTATAACAGGGTTGGTTTAGGGGTTAAGTGTGCAGACTCTAATCTGGGTCAATTTTCTCCTGGTGTAGTGGTTAAGTGCACAGACTCTAATCTGGGAGAACCAGGTCTGATCCCCCACTCCTCCATTTGCACCTGCTGGATGACCTTGGGCAAGCCATAGTTCTGTCAAGGCTGTTCTCTCAAGGACAGTTCTGGAAAGAGCTCTCTCAGCCCCACCTACCTCACAGGGTGTCTGTTGTGGGAAGGGAAAGGAGTCTGTAAGCTGCTCTGAGACTCCAAGTGAAGGGTAGGGTATAAATCCAATCTTTTCTTCTGTTCTTCTTCTTCATTCCAGAGAGGCAAGAAGTTTTGTGCTTCACTGATCTGGTATTGGACAGTATTAGTGAAGAGGTAGGGGAAATAAATGTCCTTGCATCATCAACTTTTGGGATTCTATGGAGGTTAGATAGCAGCATCCTTTTCAAATATTGGCCATCTTTGGTAAACCCTACCACTGTATTTAGCAGCTCTCTGCACTGAAACAGCACATTCATCAAACATCCCACTCCAAGAAATGTTTGCTCACAGCACCAATAATACCCCCACACACACACAGTCAACACGTTGATGCCCACAGAGAAGTCATACAGCAGTCTAGGGTGTCATTCAGTCACTCAGTCAAGTCCTGGTGCGTTAACAGTTCTGGACTCAAATTATACAACAAATACACAAAATTACGGGAATCAACTTACCTTTTCTACCTGAAACGGTCCTGTTGGATGTTATCCCACATACCTGTACAAGAAAAGTCACTAGAGCGTTAATAGCAACATTATTAGCTATCGCACGAATAACATTAGCCCAGTACTGGAAAAACAAAATTCAACCTACTCTTCATTGTTGGCAAAACAAAGTCTGGGAACACTTTATCTATGGTAAAATTGTCTCTTATTCAAAAAGCCTGTGGGTCGCAGCCTGTGGGTCGTACTTGGAGGCCTTGTAAGTGCTTGAGTAAAGTGCTGCTTCTGAGTTCAGGAGGTAAACGTTCTGGTGAGATAGACATTTCGTCAGTCTCAAAGTTTTCAGGGTACATCACAAAAAGAAGGGTTTACATCAGAGTTTGAGGGAAGTTCCTGAAGCTGTAGAAGAAAGCATAGCTCCTGGGATAATGGATAGCGAGGGATCTACTCCAGTGATCTTCCTGGGCTGTGCCATGATTATTTTTCTGCCATGCCAAAAAATGAATTATACATGTTGCAAGTACAAGCTTGTAAAAATGCTTGAGGAGAACTCGAGGCACAAATCTGTGCACTGAAGAACACCAAGGAGGTGGAAAGCTTTTCAGACATGACAGAAGAAGAGCCCCTGAACGAACAGCAAGAGGAAGGAAGTAACAAGGACCACATGGGTGAGTGGAAGAAAGTAACTTTGAGGAGTAAGATACTCAGAAAACAATCACAGCCAGTGGAGCAGCAAAATTGATACCAGCCACTTCTGTTGATGGAAGACCGGAATGGCACACTTTGTGATCGAATGGATGTGACTGGCACACAAGCACATAGGCAGAGAGGGAACCAAACCATCCCACAGAGGAAGAGACGAGTAGTGGTGGTTAGTGACTCCCTACTGAGAGGGACAGAAGAAGGTGTCTGCAGACCGGACAAGGAATCTCGAGAGGTTTGTTGCCTTCCTGGAGCATCCATCCGAGATGTGACGGAGACAATTCCAAGACTGATCAAGACCTCTGATCCCTACCCACTCCTTCTGATCCATGTGGGGACAAACGATACGGCCCGAAGAAACCTTGAATGGATCTCCAAAGACTATGAGGCTCTGGGCAAGAAGGTGAAAGATCAGGGGGCTCAGGTGGTGTTCTCCTCCATTTTACCTGTTGAGGGCCATGGAGCTGGAAGGGAGAACAGGATACTGGAAGTGAATGGCTGGTTACGTAGATGGTGCCGTCGAGAGGGCTTCGGCTTCCTGAACCATGGTATGTACCTCCAACACGAAGGACTGTTGGCGACGGATGGGGTGCACCTGACAAAGAATGGGAGGAATGTCTTCGCTGGAAGACTTGCGAACCTGATCAGGAGGGCTTTAAACTAAAGACATCGGGGGTGGGAAGAAAAAGCGGCATCCCCAACACTAAGTTCAGGAAGGGGAATGACCAGAGAATAAATGAACGAGAGAGAGGTGAGTTTAGTAATCTTCAGGTAAATTTGAAGGGACCTACGGTAGGAAGGGATGTCTGTAATCTGAGGTGTTTTTATACTAATGCACAGAGTATGGGAAATAAACAGGAGGAACTTGAACTCCAAATATTGGAAAATAGGTATGATCTGATAGGTGTCACTGAGACTTGGTGGGATGACTCTCATATATGGAGCACAGTGATTGAAGGATATACCTTGTTCAAACGGAACAGAATAAACAAAAAGGGGGTGGGGTGGCACTATATGTCAAGAATGAATATGCTTGCACTGAAATTCAGGATTTTGAGAGCTGCCCTGTTGAAAGTGTGTGGGTAAGGATAGAGGGGGGAAAGAAGGGGATATTGTTCTGGGGGTATACTACAGACCTCCAAATCAACCGGAGGAACAGGATAATGCATTTGTACAGCAGCTTGCTAAACTTTCACAGAGACAGGATGTAGTGGTTATGGGAGATTTTAACTATCCAGATATTTTCTGGGAATCTAACTCTGCTAGACATGGGACATCCCGCAGATTCTTGAATAGCCTTGAGGACAACTTCATCTCTCAGAAGGTGGAGGTGGGAACCAGAGGATCTGCTATCCTAGATTTAATTCTGACTAACAGGGAAGAACTGGTTGATAAAGTGAAGGTGGTGGGTTCCTTGGGGAATAGTGACCATGTCAGCTTGGAATTTGACATAGAGAAGACTGTGAAACCAGGATGTAGCAGAACTCATATCCTGGACTTCAGGAAAGCTGATTTCAATAAACTCAGAGATCTAATAGGTAGGATCCCATGGCTGGAAATGCTGAAGGGAAAATCTGCACAGGAAGGATGGGTGATGCTGAAAAATGAAGTGTTTAAGGCACAATCTCAAACTGTTCTGGTAAGAAAAAAAGGTGGGAGATGGGTAATGAAGCCAAGGTGGCTGAACAAGGAACTCTCTGAGGAGCTGAAACTAAAAAGGGAAATGTACAAGAAATGGAAGGAGGGTCAGATTACTGAGGGTGAATACAAGACACAAGCACAGATCTGTAGGAATGGTGTCAGAAAGGCTAAAGCACAGATGGAGCTGAGGCTTGCAAGGGATGCAAAAAATAACAAGAAAAATTTCTATGCCTATGTTCGGAGAAAAAGAGGAGCAGGGATGGAGTAAGCTCATTGCTAAGGGAAGATGGTCAAGCCTTAACAAGGGATGAAGACAAAGCGGAATTACTCAACTCTCACTTTGCGTCGGTCTTTAACCGTAAAGTGAGCTGTATACAAACTGAAGAATGCAGGGCATATGAAGGAAAGGGGAACTGCCAGTTCAGAATAAGTAAGGAAATGGTTAGAGAACATCTAGCTGCCTTAAATACTTTCAAATCTCCAGGGCCAGATGGCTTGCATCCGAGGGTGCTAAAAGAAATTGCAGATGTTATTTCAGAGCCTCTGGCTATAATCTTTGAGAGGTCTTGGAGTACGGGTGTTGTGCTGGAAGACTGGAGAAGAGCGAATGTTGTCCCAATCTTCAAGAAGGGGAAAAAGACGGACCCAGGAAATTATAGGCCTGTCAGTTTGACATCAATACCTGGGAAAATTCTGGGCTTCCGGTCTGGGATTCATGGCGTCCTAAGGTGTTCTGGCTTGCTCGTTAGAGCTCCCAGAGCAAACGGAGGGTCTTGACAACAGGGTGGGCTTCAAATAGCCCACCGCAGATCCCCCAGGCAGGAGGGTGACTGGCAGAGAGCTTGGCCCGAGAGAGGAGTTGAGATCGGCTGATAGCGGGGCTTTAAAGAGCGCCGCGACCAGCCTTGATCCCCTCCCCCAGAGAAGGCACTTCGGAAAATCTCTACAAGACCCCACCGAGTTGGATTCTCAACATAAGAACGCATGACCCAGACCTCCAAGACATTCTACGGAAACTGATATCAAGGAAACACTGCTATAACAAGACACGGACTTTGAAGGTAACTTTTTAAAATTGCTCACCGGAGACGCGTTTTGGCCGAAAATAAACAACATCCGATGAAGCGCATGATCGTGCTGTATCTGTTGTTTATTGGAGCGGAAAAAGTGCAGTTAAACAGCTAAAAAAGGCCAAAAAGCCGAATTGTTGATCATTCCTGCGGTTAGATTATTGACTGTTAGAAACTAACAGTAACTCCGCGAGAACTGCAGTGGAAAAGTACTGTAGCTGCTGCAGCAGAAATCGGCAAAACAGGAAGTGACTTCAGAACAGACAAGTAATCATCCTAGAGAAGACCAAGGAGGCCGGAAGAAGGGAAGAAATCAGGAACAAGGGGGACCATTAAGATTGCCGGACAGGAAGTGAGTACCCGGAAGAACCATTTACCATAGAGAAATTGCGCCCGCCATTTTGGGAAGGTCAGAAAAATTTTCTTTGATTTTAAACGAAAGACTTAATATAAAAAAGTGAAATTAGTGCGATTTAGGTGGGCACAAGAAGGACTTTGATTTAGAGTGAGTTGGAGGGAAAATTCTGAACAACGGCTTACGACCTGCGGCAACGACAGAGGGCAAATACCTGGTCCTCCCCGAAAATGGCTGGGAAAGAGGAAAAAAAGCTACAGGGCATGATGGAAGCTATGGAGAAACGAGTGATGGACGCGATTCTGAAGCTGGAAAAGACTGTAATAACAGAAGTAACAGAGTTGAAAAAAGAAATGTCTGGAATTACAAAAGAGATACAGACGCTGACCAAAAGAGCAGATGAGATGGATGTAAGGGTGAAGGGAGTAGCATCTAATATAGCTGAGGTCACTTTAGAAACAGATAAAGTGAATGTGATGGTCCAATATAATGCAATGATTAACCACATGAGATTCAGGGGGATCCCTGAAGACAAGAATGAGGACATCCATTCAGTCATGGTAGATGCTGTTGCAGACTTTTTGAAAATGGAAGAGGAGAGAGTGGCGGCACAGATTGATGTGGTATACAGAGTCAATTCTGCGATTGCGCAAAGGAAAAAATTACCTAGAGATGTAATTGTCCAGTTTATATCTAAGAAGCTGAAGGAGGATTTGTTCAAGCAACAATTTCAGGATGACTTCATAATTGACAACAAGAAAATCATGGTTCTAAAGGAACTACCCAGAGCGATGCTTCAGGACAGACGACTTTTTAAAGACCTGATTGACAAGCTGAAAACAGAGGGCATAAGATATAGATGGGAAATTCCTAAAGGTGTCAGTTTTTCGTTCAAGCAGAAGAGAGTCACCATCAAGTCAGTTGACCAAATGACCAGATTCATCAATGATAATTTTAAAGACTCTGATAAATAATTACAGAATCAACATGGAGAGTCAAATAATTTCATGGAATGTTAATGGACTGAATTCACCCCAAAAAAGGAAAAATATCAGACTCTGGTTGGAAAAACAGAAATGTGATATTGTTTGTTTGCAAGAAACACATATTAAAAAATCAGATGCCAAATTTTTGATTCAAAAAAGATTAGGAGAGGAATTTTATTCACTCTCCTCTCAAAAGAAAAAAAGGAGTTGTTACATATATTAAAAAAGAGCTGGAACCAAAAGAAATTTTTAAAGACGATGAAGGGAAATTTTTGGCGGTAGAAGTTGTGCTGCAGAACAAAAAGACATTAATTGTTAATCTCTATGCTCCCAATGGGGCAAAAGAAAACTTTTTTCAGGATCTGTGGGAACAACTACGACAGTTGACCTATGAGCAAACGATTTTAATGGGCGATTTTATGTTGTTGATAGAAAATCAAAAAAAGGAATTGAGGCCATGGGCAAACTTCCTAAAGTCTTTTTCCAATTGACTAAACATGAACACTTGGCAGACGTTTGGAGAATCAAACATCCCAGAGATAGAGAGTACTCTTTTTATTCATCAAGACACGAATCTTTTTCCAGGATAGATATGATGTGGATGACAGAGAATTTAATCTTGCAAACACGCAAAATTGAGATATTGCCTAGGATTCTTTCTGACCACAGTCCGATAAAATGGGCAACGTATGTTAAGAGGAAAAAATTTCGATGGCGACTTAACGAAGATTTGCTGGACAAGCAAAATAAGGTCAGAAGCCCAAACATACTTTCAATTGAACTTAAATAAAAGTGTACAGACGCAAACGGTATGGGAAGCCTACAAGGCTGTGATGAGAGGACATCTGATTGCAATTAATAATAATGAAAAGAAACAACAAATGAAGATAGACAAAGAAATTATGGAAAATATTTGGAAAAAAGAAACGGAACTTAAGAAAAGGCCTGGTAAAAAGAAGATTTTGAGAGAATTGAGGATTCTAAGGGAGCAATATGAGGCAAGGTTGAACAAAGAAGTATTTTGGAACTTGAAAAAATTGCAACAGAAATCCTTTGAAGGTGCAAATAAACCTGGCAAATATTTAGCATGGCAATTAAAGAAAAGAAGAGAGAATAAAACAATCACCTGTTTGAAAGATGGAAATAAAGAGATTTTAGACCCAGGAGGAATTAAAAGGGAATTTTTTAAATATTACGCGACTCTCTTTCAATCGAAGCAAGCGGATCCTCAAAAAATGTTGGATTACTTATCCAAAGCTAACTTGATACAACCAAACCTCGAAATGAAAACATTTTTAAATGCTGCAATAACTAAAGACGAAATCAGTAAAGCAATAGCTGAGGCAAAAATCTCTAAAGTCCCAGGCCCGGATGGCTTTTCAGCTAAATTTTATAAAAAATTTCATGAAGATTTGGTCCCGGTGTTGGAGATTCTTCTAAATGAAATTAGAAAGACAGGAAAGATCCCAGACTCCTGGAATGAAGCTGCAATCACCTTAATCCCTAAAGAAATGCAAGATTTAACAAATGTTAAAAACTACCGGCCCATTTCATTATTGAACAACGATTATAAAATATTTGCAAAAATATTGGCAGAGCGCCTTAAAAAGTTTTTGAAAGATACTATTGTTGAAGATCAAGCTGGTTTTTTACCAAATAGACAAATTAAAGACAATATGAGGGTTGTTTTGGACGCAATTGAGTATTATGATAAACACCCTGAAAAAGAAGTTGCTTTTTTATTTTTGGATGCAGAGAAGGCCTTTGATAATTTGAATTGGGAATTTATGTTTAAAGTGCTTGAGAAATCTTTGATGGGCGTAGAATTTACAAGAATGATTCAACCGATATATAAAGAACAAAAAGCTTCGGTGATTGTCAATGCAGAATCAACAGATATGTTCCGGTAAGAAAAGGTACTAGACAAGGTTGTCCCCTGTCACCATTGTTATTTATCTGGATTTTGGAGATTTTGCTACAAGCGGTCAGAGATGATGATAATATAAAAGGTTTGAATATTGGAGGTTTTTCATTTAAATTAAGAGCATTTGCGGATGATATTATGTTTATTGTTGAAGATCCTGTTAATAATATGCCTAAGGTATTTGAAAAAGTAAGAGAGTTTGGTGATCTTGCAGGGTTTTATGTCAACAAAAATAAATCTAAGATACTGTGTAAAAATATGATTGGTACAAAGCAACAAATGTTACAAAATGTGACAGAATGTGAAGTGGTTAAAAGGGTTAAGTACTTGGGAGTTGAAATTACAATGAAAAATATAGATTTGTTTAAGAATAATTATGAAAAACTGTGGGGTTCGATAAAGAGTGATTTAGAAAAATGGGAAAAACTAAGGTTATCTCTTCTTGGAAAAATTGCCGTTATTAAAATGAATGTACTGCCCAGGTTAATGTTTCTGTTTCAGACAATACCAATTGTGAAAGATGGAAAAGTGCTGGTAAAATGGCAAAGAGAAATCTTTAAGTTTATCTGGGCAGGGAAGAAGCCAAGAATTAAAATGAAGATAATGTATGATATTAAAGACAGAGGTGGCTTCCAAGTCCCGAATTTGCGTTTGTATCATGAAGCAGTATGTATGTCTTGGTTATCTGAATGGGTAAATTTGGAAAATAGAAAACTTTTAGCTCTTGAGGGGCACGATTGCAGATTTGGCTGGCATGCCTATCTTTGGTATGGGAAAAACAAAGCTGACTCTATGTTTAAGCATCATTATGTAAGGAGGACACTGTTTGATGCATGGATCAGGTATAAGGATACAATTTCGGATGAAAGGCCTCTGTGGATTGTTCCAGCTGCAGTTATACATTTGTTTTCAGAATATAAAGGTAATGACTGGTTGAAGTATCAGGAATTGTTGCAAAAAGAAGGGAAAAAATATGTTTTAAAACCAAATAACGAATTAGAATTTGAGTATGGTTGGTTACAATATTGTCAAATAAGGGACATCTATAAAAAAGACTGTAAAGAGTTTGGTTTTAGAGCTATGAATGATGATATTGAAAATATATGGTTGAAAAAAGAACGGAAAATGATATCAAAAATGTATAAAACTTTGTTGACTGTATATACTTTGGATGAAACTGTTAAAGAACAAATGATAAAGTGGGCCATAAATATGAACAAAGACATTTCTATGGAATCATGGGAATTTTTGTGGAAAAGATCTTTTAAAATGTCTACCTGTATCAATGTAAAAGAAAATTGTTATAAGATGATGTATAGATGGTACATGACACCAAAAAAGATTGCTAATATTAGTATGGATAAGAACTTGAGTAATAAATGCTGGAAATGTAAAAAAGTAGAGGGTTCTTTTTACCATATGTGGTGGTCATGTGATAAAGTGAAAGCATACTGGTCTAATATACATTGTGTGATGCAGAAAATACTGAAAATCCCAATTGAGAGAAAGCCAGAACTTCTTCTCCTCGGTTTGACAATGGAAAAAATTCCACAAGAAAAAAGGACATTGTTATGGTACATGATTACGTCGGCGAGAATGGCCTTTGCTCAGCATTGGAAAATGGAGAAGGTGCCAGATGTACATGACTGGTTGAGAAAACTGTTATTTTTAGCGGAAATGGACAAAATGACAAAGAAATTAAATGGACAAATGGCAGAACAATACCTAAAAGACTGGGAAGGATTGAAATTGTATCTAGAAACTGAATATAGAATGAAGGGGAAAATATATAACTTGGATACATATGGATATTGAACAAGAAATGAAATGAATTTTGAACTGTATGTGCTGTTATATACAATATGCTGAAATTGTAGAGGTTATATATAATTCAAATGTGTTACCTGGTTTGTCGATGTACTTAAGTCTAAGCTTGATTGCCTTATAATTTTTCTGTTTGTTATTAGCAGTGTTGGAAGCCTATTGGGGGGGTGGGGGGATTGGGACGGGGATCTTCTTTTCTGAAATTGTATTGGTAACGTGATTGGAAATGTTGAATGTATCCCAATAAAAATTTTGTTTCAAAAAAAAAAAAATACCTGGGAAAATTCTGGAGCAGATTATTAAACGCTCTGTCTGTGAACACCTTGAACAAAATGAGTTAATTGGTAATAGCCAGCATGGGTTTATGAAGAATAAGTCATGTCAGATTAACCTTATCTCCTTTTTTGACAGAGTTACTAAAATGGTTGACTCTGGCAATGCCGTGGATATAGTGTATCTAGATTTCAGTAAAGCATTTGACAAAGTTTCTCATGATATCCTTGAGGATAAGCTGGTTAAGTGTGGGCTGGATGGCGCAACCGTTGGGTGGATTCATGGTTGGTTGAAAAATCGTACCCAACGAGTGCTCGTAAATGGCTCTGCGTCTACGTGGAGCGAAGTCTCGAGTGGAGTACCATAGGGCTCGGTCCTGGGCCCGGTGTTATTCAATGTTTTTATAAATGACCTGGATGAAGACATAGAGGGGATGCTTATCAAATTTGCAGATGACACGAAGCTGGGTGGGATTGCTAATTCTGAAAAAGACAGAGTCAGGATTCAGAAGGATCTTGATAGGCTGGAACAGTGGGCTGAGACAAATAAAATGAATTTCAATAGAGATAAGTGCAAAGTCCTACACTTAGGTACAAAAAATCAAAGGCACAGATATAGAATGGGAGGGACTTGGCTTGACAGCAGCACATGTGAAAGGGATCTAGGTGTTATGGTTGATCACAAGCTTTAACATGAGCCTGCAGTGTGATGTGACTGTGAAGAAAGCTAATGCAATCTTAGGATGCATTAGCAGAAGCATTGTGTCCAGATCACGGGAGGTGGTAGTTCCGCTGTATTCTGCTATGGTCAGGCCCCACCTGGAGTACTGTGTCCAGTTTTGGGCACCACATTTTCGGAAGGATGTTGAAAAACTCGAGCGGGTCCAGAGGAGGGCAACCAGGATGGTGAGAGGGTTGGAGTCCAAGTCTTATGAGGAAAGGCTGAGGGAGTTGGGTATGTTTAGCCTGGGAAAGAGAAGGTTTAGAGGGGACATGATTGCAGTCTTCAAGTATTTGAAGGGCTGTCATGTAGAAGATGGAGTGGATCTATTCTCTCTTACTCCGGATTGCAAGACTAGATCTAATGGGTGGAAATTACAAGGGAGTCGTTACCAGCTTAATATCAGGAGAAACTTCCTGACTGTAAGAGTGGTTGAGCAGTGGAACAGACTGCCTCGGGAGGTGGTGGATGCTCCTTAGCTGGACGTTTTCAAGAGGAGACTGGACAACCATCTTTTGGGTATGTTGTAGGTATGTAGGGGTTTCGGCTGTGTTCCTGCATAGTGCAGGGGGTAGGACTAGATGGCCTGCAAGGTCCCTTCCAACTCTAAAGTTCTATGATTCTATGATTCTATGATTCTAAATTTAGTTCCCAGCAGTGACTTATCTCGCAGTGACTTATCTCGCAGAAGAAGGAGTGATTCCAAATAACTCTTATTACAAAGATCTCTTATATTTTTAATAAGGACTCTTAAAGGCTGAAATGTTGGATAATTCTTGGTGTTAATATATGTTATGAATGTACTGTTGAAGATGTTGTTCAAAATAAAAAACACTTACAGAAAAAAAAAGTCCTGGTGTGTTGATATTGGCATTATCCAACAGGTTGCTGCTCCTGGTTTCCATGTAAGTAACCAGAGTCATTCTACTTCTCCAGTAGTGGCGGACTTTCTTCCACTCAATGTGTGCCATGGCTGGGCCCTGGCTATGCACCCCAGACTAAGAGCCACAGGGCTCTAAGTATGCCTCTGGAAAAGCATTACACTCAGGGAACAAGAACCTCCTGGTGGTCCACAGCCTGAGAGAGATTCGACTGTCCTCAACCACGGCCAAGGCTTTTGTGGCCCTGACTCCCACTTGCTGAAACTCTCTGCTGGAAAACATCCTTGCCATGCAGGAACAACTACCTTTCTGCAGGGTGTGTAAGGCAGAGATGTTCCGTCAGGCATTTGGTTGAGGACAGTGATGGGACAGTATGACATCTGGCACTGTCATATACTCCCCCCATCCCTTGCATCCCTCCCCCACTAAGAGGCTGGGGAGCTGTTTTTCCCTGCCATCTTAGACTGCATACTGTTTTATTTATTGATCTGTTTTTGCGTAGTTTTAATGTTGGTTTTAACTTATATTATTTATTGTATGCTATTCTTTTGTTTTCCGCCCTGAGCTCTACTTGTAGGGAAGAGCGGCCTAGTAAATCTAATTTAATAAATAAATAAACCTCGCCCTTCAGCTCTCAACAAGTGGCTTGCACAAACTGGGCCTTTATCTGACCTTCTAGCTAGTGTGGGGCTTACCTGGCAAGCAGGCTTTCAAAAGAGAGAAGGGAAGTGACTGATAGGCCCGCTTCTTCAAGAGAGCTCCAGAGTCCCTGCAGCTGGGTTCTCATGGATCCTTCTTCTCAAAGGAGCTGGGCCTGTGTCCTGGCCTCCAGACAAAATTGAATAATGTTTAAAATATGAAACTAAATTCAAAAAGCATTCATCCAGTTTAAGAATCACTTTTCTCCACTGGTAGTTTAGTTTTGATCATGTAGAAGCCAGGAGTAACTATGCCCTGTTTCTAATACTTTCTTTACCTTTCACACTGGAATCCTGTACTCCTATTATAGTTGCTTCTTTTCTATTTCTTTGCACACAAACCTTTAAATGAAGGTTTCCATCTTTTAAACTGGATTTCTAGTCTAGTCTGCTTCTAGCTTGAGGACTGTTTTATGAATATAATTCTAGGCTGCTGAGTGGTGTTTTATGCCATTTTCATGCTATGCCTTTTTAAAGGCTGGTTCTTATACCCTTGATCTTATGATTTTATTCTGTTTTACTTTGCAAGCTGCCTGAAGCTGATCTCTGCAGAAGTAGCATACACATATTCTAAATAATATAAATAAAACAATAAGTGCTCTCTCCTACGAAACAGTGCCTCAGACAGTCCCTTACAGCTGCCTAGGGTGAAGTGGGTTAGGGATACCTCCTGTCCTCTGTCCTCTCTGCCCATCACCACTCAGCTGGATGGCGGAGAAAAAAATGCCTGGGAAAATGGGGTGCCACTCAGAAGTGACTTCATTGTGTTGGACAGCGGTCTAGCATTCATACAAAACTCTATGGTTAAACCACGTTGTGCCAGAAGTGACATCAGAGCATGAGCACAAAGCCAAAAAGGTAATCCCCATCACCCCAATGGGCACAGGCATCCCCCTCCCCCACTTTCCTTCATAGTAAAAGGAGTTTTGTAATCAATATGTAGACATGTTGAGAAGGGGGAAAGTAGAACACTACACTTTTGATTGTAGCTGGATGCAGCAAGATTGTTTTTAAATAACAGCACTCAGTAGGAAGCTGTTCGTGAATTGGGCTGCCCTGTTTTAGCAGCCGCTATGCACGGTACCAGCACAGCTCAAACAGTGCTGAACAGTGTGTCCTCAGGAAGACAGTTACTGCTGCTTCATGATTCATTTGGCATCCTCGGTGAACAGTCTGATAACCTTGCACACTTCACCAGAGAGCTACAGTTAAACTGGAGGTCATCATTTTTGAAAGGCTTGCCATTTAATTACCTGCTATTATATACAGCTTGAAAAATCAAACCCAACAGCTTCTGCTAGTACACATGGCACCCCCTCCCCCCAATTGTCAGTTGTTTCAGATACTCTTACACCATGCTCCATAAATTCTGTAAGGTGACTCAGGAGCGTTCACTAAAATTTACTTTAGGATCAGTTATTGTCACTTAGTAGGCTCAACGAGAACTGATGGCTCTTCAAGCAGTAATGGTAAATTATACTTATGGCAAACACAAACGCCTCATTACCTCTCGTCAAGGTCTATTTGCTCCTTATAGCGGTAACCATTTGAAAGCATTGTTTTTAATTTATGAATAAGGGTGCAAAGGAATCAGAGCTCTCCTGTTTACATAAATAAGACGGACAATTAATCTTCTATAGAGTAACTGTTTGGAAAATAACAGCCTCTGCTGGAAGCACATCTGAAAAGATGCTCCTAGGGAACTCATATTTTGTGCACTAGTGTGTCAGCAGTAACTCAGTGCATACGTAAATGTAAATGGAAGGAAAATAGCCAGGCTTAGAAAGTATTTTTCTCTGCTTTGCTTAGGGTTTTTTTTATTGAAAAGTGAAGCAGCCAGTCTGTGACCTGAAAAGCTGGTGTTTTTAAGACAGTGATTGGTGAGCATTGTAAGCTGTGAACACTTCAACATTTTTTTCTTGAAAGCTCAACATTATTGTAAATTGTATTGCAAATGTTTTCTACATGGTTGCTTTGAGAGGGAGGCAAGGAAATGGCATGGCTTGTTGTACCTATTTTGCCTGCATAACTCCCAAAGCCAAGTACAGGTGTGTCAGTCAAGTGTTTTAAAGTGGATGGCAAATACTTTGTGTATCCTTATAGTAGCACCTGAGAACTCCACCACAATGCAGTACATTCTGAGCATGGGCCAACATGACCAACTTCATTTTTTATCCTCTTCTGCTATATGAGGGTGTGGTCAGTATCTCGGCTTTAAATTAGCTGCTTGAGTTTGGGATGCTTTGCCTTGATCACACAGCACCCCTTAAGCCAGCATCATAGTGCCACAGGCCCATGGCTGGTTGTTCACATCACTAATGTGCCACAACCATAGACCCACTGCTAGGCTGGTTGTTTTTTTCTAAGTCCTGCTGTGCACACACAGAAGCAGACAAGTGCACATGGGCTCCTGGCCAACTTCTATGGGGCACTGGTGCACGTTGGAGTGGGGTTGAAAAAACAACAAAGGACATGCCAGAAACCGAGTAGAATGATCACACTGCTCATGCATTTCCTTTTATATATCTATATATAAGTATTTTATTGATTTTGCATTACTACAGGATATGGGGAAAGGTTACTAAATCCCTACTTCTAAAACCTATGGGAAATAGGAAATGAAAACTAATACAATATACTCTACAAGGATGGGGAAAGGAAACTAAACCCTAACTCTAAACAAACTACTGGATATAGGGAGGGGAAGACTAACATGGTGCCACGATCTGGTTACATATATGTCATTGTCACCTAATGTTACAAAGTTATTATTGCTTATAAAAAAATTAACAAAAAATAATAAAGAGTTGCATAAACTGACTGGTTAGCAAAGACTGCATTATCAATGATTATCTTAGGTTATTTTCTTCTTGTGTTTCTTTTTTCCTTGGGGTTTGGGAGCAGCTGCTCCTTCCTCTGACTCCGATGTATCTGAAGAACTAAAGAGTTTTGGACTACTGCTTGCTGAATCCTGTGAGTAGGATTCTTCTTCCTCTTCTTCCTCCTCATCCTTTTTAGGTTTCTTATCTTTGTTGTGTTGCTTTAAATTACAATATTGATCCACAAACTCTTTGGCCTTAGGAACAGTGTCAATATTATACTTTCTGTCTTCATATTTGAAACTCAGTCCTTTGGGAAATAACTACCTGTAAGGGACCCCTTTCTTCTGTAGAGAGAGAGTAAGCTCCATGTAGAGTTTCCTCCGCTTTCTAACTTCAAAGGGGATATCCTTCAAGATTTTTATCTCTTCACTTTTGATTTTTAAGGGGTTCCCCTGTGTAGATTTCAGTACCAGATCTCTGGTAGACCTTCTCGTGAATTTCAAACATATTTCTCCCAGGAGTTTGTGTTTTTTTTAATAAAGTCTGGATAAGTCCTGTAAGCCCAGTCCATCTCCTTCAGTAAATCTTCCTGTTTGTAATCCATTATTGGAGCCAAAGTCTCTGCTAGGAGAGCCTTTAAGTCTTTGTTCTTTTCTTCTGGGATCCCTTGGAAATGTAGGATGTACATGGATCTTTCCAGCTGGAGCTGTATTAGTTGAGTTTTATTGGAGGATCTCTCTTTTTCTGCTTCATCCGCTCTTTTATTGATACTCTCAGTCCGTTTTTCCATTTTTTTAACGTCTTTTCGTTTACTGAAGTCCTTCTGTCCATCTGAGTCATCTGCTTTTGTACATTATCCATTTTAACATTGAGGTTAGTCATCTGCTCCATTAGGGGGCACAGTGCATTCACCAACAGTGTAAACATATCTACAGCTACTTCCTGGTTGTGACAGGGAGTCATTGGTAGGCCATTTCCGGTTGACGTTTTTTTCTCCAGATCTGGCTTCCACCCTCTCCCAGCCATAATATCAACAAGAAGTAAGTTTCCCAAAACAAAGTAAAAGTTAGCAGAACTTAATCCACTTTTTGCTATTATGCAGCTTTTGTTTTCGCTAATCCTCTAATGCATTGAGCTTAATTCAAAGTTTTTTAGTTCTGTTTTAAACCTGCCTTGCTTTAGATGGGGGGCTGAATTCTTGAGCTTCTCCCTCCCACCTGCCGCTGTGCCCTTAGGCACTTCTAATTGCTGCCAAAGCTCTTTTGTTCGCTTAAATCACCTGAGCATTGCTTAAGTCACACTTTGAAGCCTTGGAAGTCTTTTAGAAGCCTTTCAAAACTTTTGATCATGTCCGCTGGTCCAGCAGTCATCTCTTGGCGCCATGCTGGCTCTGCAGCAATGGGACCTTTCAGAGATAAAGGTGAGCCTCAATTCCTCAGCCATCGCTTTGGAAGAGGCTATCCTCAGCTCTCCAGGCTGAGGGCCTCCTACGGAGACCCTGGGAGGGTCCAGGACTCTCTCAGACCCTTCCTGTCAGCCAAGTCTCGGCACAACCCCATCGGAGCAAGACAGGGATGTGACCAAGCAGTGAAACGCTTAAACCAGAAACCTGCTCATGCATTTCCATGGCACAACCAGGTGATCAGATGCACAGAAATCTGCCATGGAAGCACCTCGCCAAGGTAGCCACCGGAATTTGCCGGTGGCTATTTAATCAGTGTGGGAGTTTACTGCAAGGTAGGGATGACCAGGGCATGGGAGCCAGATGTGTGTGTTTGATCATGCCCATTTGGTCCGGAGGGGAGGGGTAGCTATGTCAGGCCAAACTGCCCATGTGATCACAGCCAGAGATTCCCACTACATATAATTACTAATGTGCCTCATCCCTGTATATCTTATTGTGAAACTGAAGCAAATAGGATGGGTTCCCACTAGAGACGCATGAACCTGTTCAGTTCTGATTCTTATGGGGTCCTAACAAAATTATTAAATTCCTCTGTATTTCCCAGAGTTGTGACAGGGCGGCCATTATTCTGTACTGTTTTAGTTTCCATCCCAATATCCGATTAGAAGGAATCTAGCTTTGTATGTTAGTGGGAATTAAAAGGATACACTCATTCTTCTACGAGGGTGCCACTGGATATTGTTGTAAGTTGCATTTCCCACTCAGAACAAACATTGCAGAAATCCATCATTTTTCCCACAATAACAGAGGTTTAAAATTAATCCATATATAAATTATTTGATTTTTGGTTACAGCTACACTCCACTCACATGAAGCTGCCTTACTCTGAACCAGACCCTTGGTCCATCAAGCTCAGTATTGTCTACTCAGACTGGCAGCAGCTCTCCAGGGTCTCAGGCAGAGGCCTTTCATATCATCTACTGCCTGGTCCTTTTAACTGGAGATGCCAGGGATTGGACCTTGGACCTTCTGCATGCCAAGCAGAGGCTCTTCCACTGAGCCACAGGCCCTGTTTGAATCAGCAGTAATAGCTGTTGCTTTGTCTTATCTTTACACATACAAAGACATACCTTTCCTTCAGCAAGGAAGAGTAAACCACCACCAAGTTCCTATGTATATTTAACAGAACCACCAGGTGCTAACTCAAAAAATTAGCACCCCATGAAAACATCAATTAGCCATTCTGAGCCTTTACCCAAACAAAACATGATGGCATCCATGGGTCAGACCGATGGACATTGCCTCCATATTAAAGTGATTTTAAAATGGCTACAAAATAGCAGACTGTTGCACTCTTATTTTTTCCCCCATGCCTTGTCAAGTGCAGAAACAGCTGAGGAGGAAGGAAGCATTTTGGCACCCGAAAACACTCAGAGGGGAAACGGTCTCAAAAATCAATATTCTCAAAATCAAGCGGTTGGGAGGTTCTTGCTTTGTTTTGGTTTCCCCCCAGAAAGGATCCTGTCCATGAAAGCACTACTTTCAAAATCAAAATGGGGCATTTGGCACAGTCTAAATAATAAACAAGAGCATGCTGTTAAACCTAATGGAGGAGAGGTCCATTGAAATAATGGACTTACTTGCAAGTAAATGTGTCTAGAATTGGGTTACCTGTCCTACTTAAGATGCACTCTCTGGGCTAAGCTCCTGGGGCTATGGAGTCTCAAATTGATTTTTCTGAAGTAATTGGCATAGCAGTTTCCACTCCCGGCTTCGTTTGCAGAGAAACAAAGGGAAATTGTACAGAAGGAGATCTCTCCCACGTAGAGTTTGGTGCTATTCTAGGTTAGTTTCTAGCCCTGTGTCCACACAACAAACTCATTTCAAGGTGATATGAAAAAAGGTGCAGCTAGATTCAAGTCTACCAGCACCTTAAAGACCAACAAGGTTTGGGGGTGGTGGGGGTGGTATAAGCTTTCAAGAGTCAAAGCTCCCTTCATTAGATGCCCAAGCGCAGTAAGTGTGCCAGCAAGATTTCAGACACTTATCTTTTTCATAAGTCTAAGTCACTACCTCAGGATATCTGTCAGAGTCAATTTACTGATTCATTGTGATCTTTCAGGATGGTTGAAGTAGTCACATTTTTATTTTGCAGAATACATAGCCAGGGATTGCACTGAAGCAGTGACAGTCACTCAGCGGCTTGGTAAGCACCTGTGACTCCTTGGGAGACAGTTTCCCAGTGTGACACCTGTCCCATGTTCCCTGAAAGTGAGGCCATTGCCTTGTGTCGGGCTTGTGGTTGCTTCTTTTGTATGCTTGACCATCAGAGACAGCAATGATAAGAATTAATAATTGGCTGTCCAATATTTTAGACAAATAATATTCATGTCAGGAGTAGACACCTCCAATCAAGAATAAAAAGTATTAGGTACCGAGAAATGTTGTATCTATTTACTTTAGAAAAAAAATGTACCACATATACCAGAGCCAGTGTGCTGTAGTGGTTAGATTGTTGGACTAGGAACTGGGAGGCCCAGGTTTGAATCTCTGTTCTGCCATGGAAGCTTGCTGGGTGACCTTGGGTGAGTCACATGTCTCAGACTAACCTACCTCACAGGGTTGTTGATCTTAGAGACCTAGCAGCACCAGCTCTGGATATTGTATGTGTAGTGGTTAACAGCACAGACTCTAATCTGGGAGAACCAGGTTTGATTCTCCACTCCTTCACATGCAGCTGGGTCAATTACAAAGTTGAGTCAGTTATAAAGTTCTTTCAGAGCTGTTCTGTCAAGGGCAGTTCTCAAAAGAGCTCTCTCAGCCCCACCTACCTCACAGGGTGTCTGTTGTGGGGAGGGAGAAGGAAAGGAAAGAAGATTGTAAGCTGCTCTGAGACTCCTTCGGGTAGTGAAGGCTAGGATATAAATCCAATCTCCTCTTCTTTTGTATAAACAAATAGTGCAAGCTGTTTTTAAATTGTTCTTCTTAAATGTTTTAATTTGTCTATTAATGTATTTATATTGTGATGCCAAATGGCTTTGTGATCCGCCCTGAGCACACTTGGGGGGGCAGAATATAAGTCCAGGAAATAAATAAATGAAGCAAATAAATAAATAAATATACTGTTGCATTTACATAGTACTTATTAGAATGTTGTTTTAATTACCTGATCATTTTAATGATGAAATCAGTTTGTTTACTCCATGTCATCTTCTTTCTTACTTTGTGGAATGTATCACATGCCAAAGTTTTCTGCCTTGTATTGACTGATTCTTCGCAATGGACCTGAACACTCAATTAAGGAAATTAGATGATATGAATTAATTTTGCATTTTTGTATGTGAAAGCTGAGAGCAGTTTGAAACAATTTTATCTCAGAATGCTTTCTCTAGCATTAGAACCATCTTTAAAACAAATAGGAGAATAAATGGAAGTAAGAGAATTCCTGCAAGCATTAACGTTTTGTGCAGTTACATCATCATTATTTATTTATTTATTTATTTATTTATTTATTTATTTATTTATTTATATTATGCTGATACATTGTGCCTTTCAACATTGCCTTGAGTGGCAAATAAAAGGCTAAGAGTGTACTTTAATAGATTAGATATGGTTAAGAGAAACACAAAAGTATCAGACGATAAAGTGTAGGTTCTGCTGCCAGGTGACAGCATCCACAAGAAAAACCTTGAACAGCATGAAACCTCCCCATTATTAATTGTTAATATTGATTTTTCACTAAGCAGTTTGTATAGTCCCTGATCCTCACAATATCTCAAACTTTTAAAATGGTTAAACTTTACAAATATAGTAAGATCAGACCAAATTGATATATGATACTTATCAAAAATAAGTGTACATGTTGTTGTTCAGTCGCACAGTCGAGTCCGACTCTTCGCGACCCCATGGACCAGCTTACGCCAGGCCCTCCTGTCTTCCGCTGTCCGCTGAAGTTTGCTCAATTTCATGTTCGTTGCATCGATGACACTGTCTAACCATCTCATCCTTTGCCGTCCCCTTCTTCTTTGACCTTCAATCTTTCCCAGCATCAGGGTCTTCTCCAGTGAATGCTCCCTTCTCATTTGGTGGCCAAAGTATTTGAGCTTCAGCTTCAGGATCTGGCCTTCCAGGGAACAGTCAGGGTTGATTTCTTTAGGATTGACTGATTTGATCTCCTTGCAGTCCAAGGGACTCTCAAGAGTCTTCTCCAGCACCATAGTTCAAAATAAGTGTACATGGAAAGGTATATAACTGCTGCAGATTTTAATACATTTCTATAACAATTCCCATTTAAGTACCAGTACAAACAAGATTTGTGATCTGTATGGCTTGATCTCTTTTGTCTGCCAGAAATTCTACCCTATCTTGGCCTGACAGTCTTAAAATCATAATAATCTCAAAAAATCTGCTCCCTGCCTTTTCTTTTGTAATATCTGACCCAGATGAAAAGTTCTAGGGAGCTCAAAAGCTTGCACACTGTTATGTATCATTGGGCTGGGCCTAGGAGACCCAGTGAGGTGTAATGGCTAAGAGTGTTGGACTAGTATCTGGAAGAACCAGGTTTGAATCCCCATTCCTGCCATGGAAACTCGCTGGGGGATGAGCCTAATCTTCCTCACAGGGTTGTTGTGACAATGAAAATGGAGCAAAGGAGAATGATATAAGCCGTTGTGTGTCCCCATTGGGGAGAATAGTGCAGTATACATGAATTAAATAATAAATAATAAAAAGAATTACATGCATTGTGTTCTTGGCTTTTTGGATCTTATTCTTGGACCAATATAGCTGTCAACAACTTGTCTTGAACAGTTATTTGTTTGGCAGCCTGGCCGTGTGATTGTCCACAAACATTCTTGGTAAAGGAGGTGGGAAGCATACAAACTGGCTTCCACATAACCAGTTATCCATATGGAGCACCCACTTTAAGAAGATAAACATCAACATGATGGAAGGGACACAGGCTTGTATTGTATAGTGGAATTATTCATAACAGCTTGAGCCAGAAAGATTAGAGTCCTGTGGTGGAATGGGCATCTAGAAAACATTGGTGGACCTGGGAGCTGAGACAGAAATGACGGTCAGCAGGCTCAGATGCTAAGGATTTTATTAGGTTACTTTTGACTGAGAGGTAATTTTTATTGAATTAGAATAAGTATGGCTGCAGTCTCACACACACTGAATAATCCACTTTCAGTGCACTTTCCAATCAGATTTTACTGTGTGAACTAGAAAAATCCAGTTGGAAAGTGCATCAAAAGTGGGTTGAAAGTGGATTATTTAGTGTGTGTGACCACAGCATATGTATGACAATCTTGCCCTCCCTCACAGCATTTCCCTTTATCTTTTTCTTTGTTGAGCAGAATCTTTTCCCTTTTTCTTCTTTGTTTTTTTTTCTGGCTGTCCCACTCAGGGTGCGGTCACACAGTCCTTTTGATCAGGGTCCGCAGCTGTTCTCTCCTGCATTTAAAGATGCTGATCAGATGGGCCAATCCGCCTCCCGTGCCAAAGCAGGCTCACTCCCAAGATGTTCCCGGTTCTCTAGCACATTTTCCTCCCCCCAGAAAATCGAGTATTTTCCTGGTATTTGCACTTTGAATGCGCAATTTCACCCATCTGAACAGTCACCTCTCGCAACAATCGTGATTGGGGCTGTCTTACCGTTCTTTGCGCGGTGAGGTGTTGTTGTTTTTTAACAGCTTCCAGCTGAGTGCCTGAGCAATCCTGTGCTTAAAAAAATTCATTATAAACATTCATGCATTCATCAAGCATGGAGAAAGCTCCTGCCTGCCCCAGGAGTGAAACAGCGGCAGGCAGCAGGAGGCAAAGTTGCTGGGGGGAGGTGGTCGGGGAAGGAAGTGCCGGGCGGGCTTGCAGGCTAGTGGGTGGTGGACCTGAAGCTGCAGCATTAGGAGGGGAGGGAAGGAGGACCTGGCTCGCCAGCAGCATGGAGCCGGGGTGGGCTGGGCCGTAGGTGGTGGGGAAAGTTGCTGAAGGCGGGCAGGGGGAAAGAAGTGCTGGATGGGTGGGCGGGCAGTAGAAACAGAGGAGCTGGCTGCATCTAGATAGTGCTCAGAGCCTTCTTGCACAATGCTTCCAGTTCAGGGAGGGATATGTGATCATCCCAACCCAAAGAAAAATATTCCCGATTACATTATACCGGAAACAAATCGCAATTTCCTTGCCATGTGACCATGGCCTCTGTCATTTGAATGTATATTGTTAGAGGCTGTCTTAGCCTAAGGAACTGAGGGGAAAGACTAAAATTCTTCTTTTTGTCCTGGTTTCATAATAGTACACACAAGGCTGATGGTCAATGAACAATAACACACTGAGGGGAAATGGTCAGGTAGGAATCTGGTTTAGAACTTATGAGGTGAACAGGCAACAGGAATGAGTTACTTTGTATAAAAATAAACACCAAATAACTTGTCACATACAAGTAACTGTTTCTATTATTCAGACAAGTCTTTAAAACTTGAGGAGAGAGATTTCTTAGCAGTTTTTCTTACATAAAGTACCATAACCTTCATGGTCTAACAGACACTAAAGCTGATGACAGTAAGCACATTCACACAAGTACCAGTTTCCTTCCTTATCTACTGGATAGAGATCACTCCCTTCTTGTAGGAGCTATTTCCCTCAGACTTGCTAGGGGTGGGCTAAGCTTCTCAATTTCCTAACTCAGGATCCTTCTTGATCCCCTTCCAGTCTGCTTCATTCTCTCACTATTAACTGTCAGCTCTTAACTGCCACTCTTAACTGACTCTCTCAACTGAAGAATTCCATTTGAATCCCTTGTCACTCAAGGTTCTCAGACCAGGTTAAAGCCTTAACCATTTACTGTCCAACACAGCTTGTATGTATGTTCTGCTAAGGGCTAGCTGAGAATTAGGATTCTCTGTGTTGGTTCAGCCTGTTTGGATGAAGGCCACAGCAACTGTCATTAAATACCAATCCCTTTTCCTCATGTCTGAGTGCTTTAACATGTATTTGTTTGGTTATGTAGCTATTTGGGGACCACCAAGAGATTTACAACAAAATAGAAGGATATAATTTAAAAAACAAAGATAAATATGCAACACTACTGTACCCCTTTGCAACCTTTGGGATGACCTGCTAGGAGTGCTCCAATGCTTGAATCCTCTGAATAAGGCCCCCACAGTTGTGGGATTTAGGACTGCAACCTGTACTGCAAAGAAATTTTGGCGGTGTGATAAAACACAGCTTATTTTTGATCTGTTGCTGAAGAATGACCTTCAAAGAATAAAACAATTCTAATCTCAGCCTTCTTTTGTAACATTGGCTTTCTTGGGTGATGTTTGTGAGCCTTTCACAAGTCTGCCCTCTGCTCCCCTGCTCCTTCTGAACTCATTTGGAAAACCACTTACTAGGGCTTCAAACATGGTACCCTTGCTTTGAGGAACTGAAATTCCAAACTGAACCCATTCAAAAATGTAATTGCTTTGTGTTGATTACTAAGCAAGGATGTGCTGTGCTGATCATAAAAAGGCATCTCGGGTGGTGAATCCATTCCTAGCTAAGCAGTAAAGTTGGTTACTGATATTCCTTTGGCAAAACTGTGCCTGGGCGCTTCACACCCGCATACATATGCACACAAGGCTTGACAAGTGTTTTTTCTGCCTGCAGTGGGCTTCTTGTTCTTCCGGCTCTGAAGAGAGGGTGGTTATACAAGAGCTGCACTGCAGTATTCTGCAGCAGCACCTGCCAGCACTCCCCTTTGTTGCATCATAGATCGGCATTTGAGTAACTTGACCCTGTAGGTTTTCAGCGAATCAGACACCCATTCAAAAGTTGATGGGGTTTCAACAGCTTCCTCCTGTGCTTTTCAAACCTTTGTTCCCCCACTTCTCTACTTTTGAATATAAATAAATAAATAAATGATGACATGATGTAACTGCACAAAACGTTAATGCTTGCAGGAATTTTCTTACTTCCACTTATTCTCCTATTTGTTTTAAAGATGGTTCCAATGCTAGAGAAAGCATTTGGAGATAAAATTGTTTCAAACTGCTCTCAGCTTTCACATACAAAAATGCAAAATTAATTCATATCATCTAACTTCCTTAATTGAGTGTTCAGGTCCATTGCAAAGAATCAGTCAATATAAAAGGATGAGCATGAAGTGGAACAGCACTGAACCTGCTACATGTTCAAAATTTTCGTTTATTTACCATAGCAAATTCTATTCCATATGGCTCATCTGTGATAGTTTTTGCAAAATATATCTTTTCTCTCTAGTGCTTATTTTTCTGTTACCATTTGCTGTTCTTTCTGATTAAAAGCCTGAGAACCTTTAGATGTATATATTGGAGGAACAGGTTATCAGGACTTGCCAGGTTTGCTTACAACCTTATATAGCCATACAGTCTAAGACCCCAAGATTTCTTTAATTCATTTGTATCCCATTTTTCTTCTGAGTGTGGACCCAAATTGGCTCACATAGCTCTCCTCTATTTTATCCTCACAATAACCTGTGAAGTCAGTTAGACTAAGAGCATGTGACTGGCCCAAGGTCACCCAGCAAGCTTCCATGACAAATTGGGGGTTCAAACCTGAATCTTCCAAATACTAGTCCAACACTCTTAACTAGTACGTCACATGAGTTAATTACATAAGATAGATCACATTGCATTTCTTTCATTCATTGATTGTGCCTTATTGCTATGAGACAGTTAAATCATACAACCTAAATATAATTCCTCTCTCTGTGAATGTGGCAAAATATTTATTTCTAAGAGTATTCACAGTCACAATGAGTCCAGATTGTGTCTATAAAAAAGATTTACATTTGAAGATATATAAAACCCCAAATGTTTTATTTTATCTAAATGGGAAATCATATTTAACCAACAATCCTTATTCAAATTTCCTTTTGATACATTTAACAGCATTAATTCAGACTTCTATACATTTAATTTTTAACCAGACATTGCCCCATAAGTTTCAAAAACCTTTTAAAACACATCACTGGATTTCTCAGTATCACTCAAGAATAGAACCAAGTCATTGGCATATAAATTTAATTTAAAGTGATGATCCTTAATTATAATGCCTTTAATCACAGAAGATTGGTGTACTGAGATTGCTAATGGTTCCATTGCAATGGCAAAAAGAAAGGCAGAAAGGGGATGGCCAGCTTAAAACCTCTTGGGATTTTAGTAAGAGCAGATAAAAATCCCAGTATGACCCATCTAGCTGTAGAGACAGAACAGATTATTTTATTTTTAAAATGTTTACCAAGATCAGCAACTGTTCCCCTATATTCCTAGCCATATCCATGACAAAAGAAACTGCCTGACAGTTTTGCCAAACTATGGATGAGGTGAGATTTGAAGTTGGTACTCTAGGCACTAGTATGAAAAAGGACTTCCTGTTAACCTTCAACAAACATTCATGTTTATGTAGCATTAAGACAGTGCTGACAGTGAAGTAGGTCCAAAGTGAAATTTACGTCATATTTTGAGGTTCTGCTTCCACTAATTTGGAGATGGGAATTCAAAAGGTGAGGCATCTTGTAATCGGTTATATTTTGGGGTCCTAAGAGCTAACTTAAAAGTGGAGTGTGTGGGCCCACCTGATCAAACCCTTGAGACTGATCTTGAGATAGAGAAGAAAATAAGGGAGGTGACTAAAGCAGATAGTATTATTATACTGTGAGACTTCAGCTACCCTCATATTGACTGGGTCAATATGACCCAAAACTTGTGCCTGAGTCATGCTGTAGAAATAAGATTCCTAGACATCATAAATGACTGTGCACTGGATCAGTTTGTCACAGAGCCTGCCAGAGGAACTTGGTTCTGAGTGCAGCTGAAGACCTGGTCAGAGATGTAGAAGTTGTTGCACTAATTGGGAACAGTGACCACAATCTTATTAAGTTCAGCATTCAGGTCAATGGAAAGTTACCCCTAAGTACAAAACTGTCACATTTGGTTTCAAAAGAGGAAACTTGACAAAAATGAGAATAGTTAAAGGGAAACAGAAGAGAGTCAAATCCTTAGAGGATGCTTGGAAGCTATTTAAAACCACACTAATTGAAGCCCAGATAGAATGCATTCCACAGGTTAAGAACATAGGAGAAGCCAATGTTGAATCAGGCCAATGGCCCATCTAGTCCAGCACTCTGTCACACAGTGGCCAAAATATACCAGGTGCCATCAGGAGGTCCAGCAGTGGGGCCAGGACACTAGAAACCCTCCCACTGCTGCCCCCTCCAGCACCAAGAATAGAGCGTATCACCTGCACCAGACTGAGAGTTCCTATCTATACTTTGTGGCTAATAGCCACTGATGGACTTCTGCTCCATATGTTTATCTAATTCCCTCTTGAAACTGTCCATGCTTGTAGCTGCCACCGCCTCCTGTGTCAGTGAATTCCATGTGTTAATCATTCTTTGAGTGAAGAAGTACTTGCTTTTATCTGTTCTAACCCAACTGCTCAGCAATTTCATTGAGTGCCCACGAGTTCTTGTATTGTGAGAAAGGGAGAAAAGTACTTCTTTCTCAACCTGCTCAATCCCATTCATAATCTTATAAACCTCAATCATGTCACCCCTCAGCCGTCGTTTCTCCAAGCTAAAGAGCCCCAAGCGTTTTAACCTTTCTTCATAGGGCAAGTGTTCCAAACCTTTTATCGTTCTAGTTGCCCTTCTCTGCACTTTTTCCAATGCTATAATATCCTTTTTGAGGTGTGGTAACCAGAACTGTACATAATATTCCAAATGAGGTCGCACCAATGATTTATACAGGGGCATTATGATACTGATTGATTTGTTTTCAATTCCCTTCCTAATAATCCCCAGCATAGCGTTGGCCTTCTTTATTGCAGTTGCACACTGTCTAGACATTTTCATTGAGTTATTTACTATGACTCCAAGCTCTCTCTCTTGGTCAGTCTCTGCCAGTTCAGACCCCATCAATGTGTATTTATATTTAAGATTTTTGGCTCCACTGTGCACTGTGCATGGGTGAAAGCCGACAGGAGATTAAAAGTCTCTGGTTCGGGATGGCTCATCTCAAAGAGATGAAGAGGTAGCTATTACTTTTGTACAAGGAAATGGATTAAAATTGTCCACTGAGACTGTGGCTAATGATAGGAACTGCCTGGCAAGGTCTCGAAGCAGCAAGAGGAAGGCTGTGGGCTTAACAAGCATGGGAAACTGTAAGTGTTTATACACAAATGCTAGAAGTCTCCGAGGTAAAATCAGGGAATTGGAATGCTTGGTGTTGGGGGGGGGAGAAATAGACATTGTGGATATTTCAGAAACTTGGTGGGATGAGGAAGATCAGTGGGATACGGTGATTCCTGGTTATAAATTATATCAGAAGGATAGGGGGAAGGGTTGGAGGTGGGGTGGCTCTGTATGTCAGAGAGGGTATACAGTCCAGTAAGATTGAGAGGGTAAGAAAATTGGATTTGCTTCTGGAAATGCTATGGGTTGAAATAGTGGGTCCAAAAGAAGGCTTAACAATGGGAGTTTGTTATCGCTCACCAGATCAAAAGATAGAGGAGGATTATAAAATGATGACTGAATTAAAGATAGCAGCTAGACGGAATAACTGTGTCGTAATAGGCAACTTTAACTACCCACACATTGGCTGAGGACAGACTGGCAATTTGCCGCGGGATGGGACCCGGGCTGACAACGACTCAATATCGGATTAAATGGAATGTTCACACAGGCACATCTGCCTGGCGTCCCCCACCCGTAGCCTACCGGTGCTCTCGCGCTTCACTGCCGGATTAAAAAAACACCTGATAAAAGCCGACGCAAATCTTGAAAGCCTGCGTTTGTCGCGCGTTTCTCCGCTTCCGGGGAGTCTGAACGCACAGCCGAAAAGCTGGGAGCAACCCGTGTTGGGCATGAGGCAGCAGCGGTGTGATTGGCTGCGCTCCGCTCCACTGCCCAATGTGGTGCCGGCGTTGCAGGGCAAAAAAAAAAAAATCGCCAAAATGCGCTTATGCGCACATACGCCCACAGCCAAAATAATGGGGAAACAGCGAATATAGCGTGCCTCCGGCGCGGCAGTCTGAACACTCCCGCGCGCCTCCGTCCAGTATCTTCCGGCAGAGGCCCCCGCTGTGTGGACGGGAAAACCCGGTATCGTTTACTCCGGGTTTTTTTTGCCACGACTCGATACTGGGGCAAATTGCCAGTCTGTCCTGGGCCATTGATTGGGTCAATATGAGTTCTGGTCAGGAAAAAGAGATTGAGTTTTTAGACACTATCAATGACTGTGCTATGGAACAGATGGTCACAGATCCTACCAGGGGAGAGGCAATCCTGGATTTGGTCCTAAGTAACACCCAAGAACTGATGAGAGATGTAAAAGTGATTGCACCACTTGGGAACAGTGACCATAATGTCATTGAGTTTAACATTTGTACAGATAGGGAGTTGCCCAAAAAGACTGATGCAACCACTTTTAACTTTAAAAGGGGTAACTTCTCTGGTATGAGGGGACATGTGAGGAAGAAATTGAAAGGAAGAGTGGAGAAGGTCAAAACCATTGGGGAAGCTTGGAGACTATTTAAAAATACAATCCTAGAAGCTCAGAAAAAATATATACCGCAGGTTAGGAAAGGCACAAATAGGTATAGAAAAAAGCCTGCATGGTTAACAAATAAAGTAATGGAAGCTGTGAAAGGTAAGAAGGATTCCTTTAAGCAGTGGAAAGCTAGTATTAGTGAGGTTGATAAAAGGGAACACAGACTATGGCAAATAAAATGCAAGTCTGTGATCAGGCAAGCAAAAAGGGAATATGAGGAGCATATCGCAAAAAACATAAAGACCAACAATAAAACTTTCTTCAAATACATTAGAAGTAGGAAACCAGCCAGAGAGGCAGTGGGGCCCTTGGATGACCAAGGGGTAAAAGGAGTAGTGAAGGATGATAGGGAAATGGCTGAGAACCTGAATGCATTTTTTGCCTCTGTCTTCCATGTGGAAGAGGAGAAGTGCTTGCCCACTCCAGAAGCACCAATTTCGAGAGGGGGTTTGAAAGACCTGAATCAGATTGAGGTGACAAGAGAGGAAGTCCTCCGACTGATGGACAATTTAAAAACTAATAAATCACCAGGCCCGGATGGCGTTCATCCGAGAGTTCTGAAAGAACTCAAATGTGAACTTGTGGATCTCCTGACAAAAATATGTAATCTTTCTTTAAAATCTGCCTCCATTCCTGAGGACTGGAAGGTAGCTAATGTCACTCCCATCTTTAAGAAGGGTTCCAGGGGAGATCCAGGAAATTACAGGCCAGTCAGTCTGACATCAATACCGGGTAAGTTGGTGGAAACTGTTATTAAGGAAAGAATTAGTAGGCACATTGATGAACAAAAACTATTGAGGCAGAGTCAGCATGGGTTCTGTAAGGGAAGATCTTGTCTCACTAACCTGTTAGTGTTTTTTGAGGGAGTGAACAAACATGTGGACAAGGGGGACCCAATAGATATTATTTACCTTGACTTCCGGAAAGCTTTTGATACGGTTCCTCATCAAAGGCACCTAAGTAAGTTCAATAGTCATGGGATAAAAGGACAAATCCTCTTGTGGATCAAAAACTGGCTTATAAATAGGAAACAGAGAGTGAGTATAAATGGGAAACTTTCTCAGTAGAGGGTGGTAAGCAATGGGGTACCACAGGGATCAGTACTCGGTCCGATGCTTTTTAACTGGTTTATTAATGATTTGGAATTGGGAGTAAGCAGTGAAGTGGCTAAATTTGCAGATGACACGAAGTTGTTCCAGGTGGTGAAAACCAGGGAGGATTGTGAGGCACTCCAAAGGGATCTGTCGAGGATGGGTGAGTGGCCGTCAACGTGGCAAATGGAGAATGGAGGCAGATTTTAAAGAAAGATTACATATTTTTGTCACCTCAATCTGATTCCGATATTTCAAACCCCTTCCCAAAATTGGTGATTCTAGAGTGGGCAAGCACTTCTTTTCTTCCACAGTGAAGACAGAAGCAAAAAATGCATTTAGCTTCTCAGCCATTTCCCTGTCATCCTTCACTACTCCTTTTACCCCTTGGTCATCCAAGGGCCCCACTGCCTCCCTGGCTGGTTTCCTACTTCTAATGTATTTGAAGAAAGTTTTATTGTTGGCCTCTATGTTTTTTGCAATATGCTCCTCATATTCCTTTTTTGCTTGCCTGATCACAGACCCACTGCCAAGTCTAAAAGAAGGCCTGCGTGGTTAACAACACAAGTCAAGGCAGCTATAAAAAGTTGAAGGTCTGCCCCAATGAATTGAACACAAGGGACCACGGGCTCTGGCAAAAGAAATGTAAGTCAATAATTAGGAATGCAAACAGAGATTTTGAGGAGCAGGTTGCTAAAAACATCAAGACAAACAATAAACATTTATTCAAATATATCCAGAGTAGGAAACCAGCCAGAGAAGCAGTGGGGAGATGGCAGAGAAGTCAGTGATTTTTTTCCTTCTTCCTTCTATGTTCACTGTGGAAAGTTTGGGGCATGTACCCACAATTAGACGTGACTAAATATGATCCACTAGACCTATTGAGGAAATTAAAAACTGATAAGTCTCTGGATCCTGATGACATACACTCAAGAGTTCTTAGGGAACTCAAATGTGAGATAGAGTCTGATCAGACTGCTCTTTAGATCCACGCCAGGCACGATTGCCTCACGGATCTAAAGTTAATGTCCAGACACAAACATCTGGGAAATGTCCCTCTTCCGTGGGCATCCTGTTTTGCTGCGCTTCGGAGGCATACTTAAAAAATACCACTTTAAATCTGGGGTTTTTGGTTACCTGCAGGACAACTGTGGACTTTCATCCATTTGATCGTTCCACCAGCGCACAATCCTCCCGTTGGGGTGGTCTAATGTCAGACCATCCCGAGAGGGGGCCATTTTAAAAAATCTCTACACATGCGTGGATCAACAAGGATGTGCTGTCACATCTATGTACATGCGCAAAAAGTTTTTTTAAAAAAACCACCGTGTGCCTCCTTCAACAAGGACACACTGTGACACCTATATACATGCGCAAAAAGTTTTTTTAAAAAAAACAAAACAAAACTGCGCGCGCCTCCTTCAGTGGACGCCATCTAGATAATTCACAATGGAGGCAGCACGTGGTAAGGCAATTCCCCCGAGGATCTCTGGTCATGTGACGATGGTTTAAAAAGTTCGGGATCAAATTCGAGCTGGCATAATGGCGGGATTAGCTGCCCATCTGAATGCACTCATAGTTGATCTACTAACCTGTATATGTAACCTATCACTAAATTCAGCTGCTGTACCAAAAGACTAGATAGCAGCAGATGTGACACTAATTATTTAAAAGGGGCCCAGAGAGGAAACAGGAAATTACAGGCCAGTCAGCCTAACATCTGTCCCAGGCAAATTAGTAGAAACTGTAATCAAAGATAAAATTGTTAGGCACACAGAGGGGGGGAAACCTGCTGAGGAAGGATCATCATGGCTTCTGCAAAGGGAAGTCCAGTCTCACCAATCTTTTGGAGTTCTTTGAGAAAGTGAACAAACGTGTAGACAATGGTGACCCATAGACATTATCTACCTGTTCATTCAAAAGGCTTTTGACAAGATACCTCACCAATGACTCCCGAGAAATCTTAGCAAACATGGGATAAGAGGACAGGTTCTCTTATGCATTAAAAATTGGATAAATGACAGGAGAGAATAAGAATAAATGGACAGTTTTCACAATGGAGGAAAGTAACCAGTGGGGTCCCACAAGGATCAGTATTGGAGCGGTACTATTTATTCGTAAATGATCTGGAATTAGAAGTGAGCAGTGTAGTGGGCAAGTTTACAGATAACACAAAATTATTTAGGATATTGAAAACCAAGGCTGACTGTGAAGAACTCTAAGAGGATCTCCAAACATTGTTGATCAGGCAACAATATGGCAAACTAAATTCAATGTTGGTAAGTGTAAGGTGACGCACTTTGGGACAAAAATTCCCAGCTTCAAGCATAGGCTTCTGGGGTCTGAACTTGCTGAGAGGAAAAAGATCTTGGGATCATAGTGGATAGCTCAATGAAAGTGTCAATCCACTGTGCTGCAGCAGTGAACAAAGCAAACCCTATGTTACAGATTATTAGTAAAGGGATTGAGCATAAAACATTCAATATTATAATGCCCCTGTATAGATCAATGATGTGGCCTCATTTGGAATACTGTGTACAGTTCTGATCCCTGTATCTCAAACAGGACATCACAGAGCTAGGAAAAGTACAGAAAAGGGCAAGCAATATGATTAGGGGGTTGGAACCCGTACCCTATGAGGAAAGGCTAAAATGTCTGGGACTTTTCAGTAAAGAAAAAAGATGATGAAGGGGGGACATGATAGAGGTTCATAAAATTATGCATGGGGTGGATAGAGTTGAAAAAGCGAATTTTTTCTCCCTCTCACAAAATACTAGAACTCAAGGGCTTCCAGTGAAACTGATGGGCAATAAATTCAGAATGGAAAAAAGGAAATGCTTCTTTACTCAGAGAGTGATTAAAATGTAGAATTTGCTGCCAGAGGATGTAGTGATGGTCACAGGAATAGACAGCTTTAAAAGGGGATTTGATAGATTCATGGAGGATAGGTCTTTCGGTGGCTATTAGCTATGGTGACTGAGGGGAACCTCAATATTCAGAGGCAGGACCAAGCTGGGCTTCTGCAGAGATAGACCTCTGGGGCTAGCCTGGCTGGCAGAAATACCTATCAGCAGGGGTCTTTTCATAGAAAAACAGCTGCAGGAGCTCATTAGCATATGGTATGCTAATGAGCTATTAGGCTATTAACATATGCCACACACCCCAACCTCACTGGAAGTGATGTCAGAAGGGGAAGCAAAAGGGGAGGGAGGCATCTTCAAAAGCCTCGCCTTCCCTTCCCCAGCTGGTCTGGGTGGGGGAGCTAAGAGAGAAGGGGTTTAAAGTTTAAACTCCTTCTCATGAGAGTTGGGCCACAGAAGGAGGAAAGAGGGAAGGAAAGAGAGAGAGTAGAGAGAAGGAAGGAAAGAGGGAAAGAAAGAGAAGGAAAGGGGAGGGAAAGAAAGAGAGGGAAGAAGGAGAGAAACAGGGAAAGGAGGAAAAGAGAAGAGAAGAAGGTGGGAAAGAAAGAAAGAGAGAAGGGAAGAAGGAGGGAAAGAGGAAAAGGAGAGAAGGAAAGGAGGGAATGAAAGAAATTTGGCGGCAATTTGGTCCCATTATATCCTATGGGCCATTGAAGTCAATGGTGAAAACATAGGATATATTCTGTGGGCTGGAGGGAAGGGGGTTTGAGGGAGAGGCTCCAAACTCACAGGGTAGCTGATGAGGCCTCTCCCCAAGATACCTGCCAAGTTTCAAGAACATTGGACCAGGGGGTCCAATTTTATGGGCCCCCAAACAGGTTGCCCCTATTTCCTCCATTGTTCTCTATAATGGGGGAAAATTAGAGCACTCCCCCCCAAAAGACCCCTGCCTATCAGTGCAAGTAGCCCGAATTGTATGGATTGAGTTTCTCCTAATGGCAACACATCTCCCAAGATGCATTTTAAAAGCTAGAAACAGACATCAAAAGACTCACACCACATTCTTCAGTCATACTACCAGCTTGCCTTCATGACGTTACTGCCAGAGAAACTTACCTACCCATCAGCCCAGTTCTTCCCTGTTTAAATCCTTGTTCACTAGCTCTACCTGACCATCAGTACAGTGCTAAGTAAAGTTAGGCCTTTCCAGACCCATTGGCTTCAATGGGTGTAACTCTGTTTAGGATCACACTGCATGACTACCTCTTCCTCAGACTCCTTCCTTGCAATGTCTGCTGGTGCTTATCTCACTAAGCATCCTCCCTCTGTATACCTGAAAGGTCTGTCTCCATCCTAAGAATGAATATTTATGTAAAAAGAAGAAGTCTCCTTGGTATATACTCAGTTTTCACTGTATCCATCATCCATCAAAATGATTAGACAGTTGTCCATTATAATGTTTCATAATGATGGCCCCAGAAGCAAATTGCAAAATCTTCCCTTGTCAATTTTTGTCAGCAGTGTTTGCAGGCAATGACATTGTAAATGGTGTTTTCTGTTATACCTCCGTCTATTCTGAAACTGCAAGCGCTTTATCAAATCTGCTGAGTCAGAGAAGGGATGATTGTTTCCCATCAGTACTAACACCGTAGCTCCTTGCAGCTACTTTTCAATGGGGAGTCCACAGCTCATAAGTTTGTAATGCACTTTTGCATTAAAGTTCTTCCTTCACCATCTCATCTCCTTCAGGAAGGGTCTGTCATTTCACACACTGTAGACTTGAAAATACATTAGCGTTTGTGATGTGTTTAGCTCGAATATGCTCACACCTCATAAGTCTGTAATAGGTTCCTCCATTAGAGCACTTTGCTTCTGCAGTTCAGCTGTTTTAGCCCCAATATCATTTCACACACTGTCATCTCAGAAAACGCAATAGCGCTTTCAGCAGCTGCTGCTATAGGACTTGCTCTTGTATTACGCACCATCTAGTAGGACACCAGCTGAGATTATTGTGTGCACATGTTTTCTGTCTAGCAGTTGACGTATAAGGGGATTCTAAGTGCAACTTTTAAAAGCCTCAGAGACAACATCAGTGTGATTGTTACCAAGGCAAGCGGAGTCTGTGAGGGTTTTTTTTTAAAATCAGGTCAGGTGAATGAATGCCAGCTGTTAAGATAAATTAATCGTTTCCCAGAAATTAAGAACTAAGGAATGCTTAGCTTGTTATTTGGAGTATTTCTATCAATTCATAAGCAAAATCTGCCAGGAAATGTACGATCATTCAGGTTCAGCAATGGACCAGGTCTCACATTCAGTTTGACCTAAAGACAGGTATCTGAAATGCTGTAGACATAGAGAGATGCTGGTGTGAGACAGGTGGTATACCAAAGCAGTTGTTAACTATTTCTGATCCAAACAAATAGATTTGTTCTTATTCAACATGTATTTCTGATAGGAACGCTTTAGGAATGCTAACATATACACTGGATTTGGTATATGGGTTATACAAGGGCTATAGAAATCATTAATTTCCCATTTGGAGCCCTCCTACAAACATAACGGCTCTGGCCATATATGTCATGGAGAGGCACCAGCTGCCCCATATTTATGAAATGAGTTGTGTAAACCACCAACTGTAACCTTTCAGTTTCATTAAACTGAATCATTCTTAGGGCAGCTACTGAAAACCCTACTGCATGGTAAATGGACACATTAAAAAGAGAAATGGCCCCATTTAGGAAAGCATCCATGGGCAATATCTCTAAGCACCTTCACTGCGAGACACTGGCCAAAGGGGCTCTGCTTGTAAAACACCTAATGCAGAAAAGTCTTTTTTCACATTTGAGATCCAAGCAACCTCTTTCATATTCTTAGGCTACAGTTTGGTTTTGATCCTTATGTTTAACCCAAAACTAAATCCACATTTTCTTTTTTTTATCATTAAGAACAAAATATGATAATTAATTTAGATTTTGTTTACATATCTCAAAGTAGGAGTTTTGTTTTCAGAATCATCCACCATCCATTCAGTTGCTTACATGCTGCATTTTTACAGATGAAAAAAGGACTTAATGAACCAGACTTCACTCATGAAGAATAGTAGCAGGCCAAAACATCTCATCCTGCGGAGAGATATCTCTATGGAAAAAGCTGAGAACTCCCAGACCCTTTCTTGTTTCAATGCCAAATTTCTGGGGTGAATTTCATTATGAAAATACAGCATCATTCTCTACAGGTTTATGATGTTGTGGGCTGTTTCATTGTCACCTATTAGGTTTATTGAAGTGGGTTATTTCAAATGTCCATGATTTGCACTACTGGACTGATCATCTCATCAGTTTCCTTGCTGAATTTTAGTAGTGTTATGGATTGCGTAGCAAATTGTGGTACTAGTGAAGCAGCCAAATGGCCTCATAACCACAACAGAGCCCAGACATATGTTCAGTCCTCCATCTCCCCATTTTTGGTCAGATGAATCACCTGCTCATTCACTGGCCTTCTAGAGTGTAAACAACAAGCCAAAATATGTGACTGGATGAAATATGATTTAAAAAAAAAACAACCTTCTTTCATCACCCTACTTATCTAGATATTTCAAAAGGTATGAAGTTGCCACTTAGGGTTGCCAAGCAGTGGGCAGGCATTGGGGAGGGGGCATAAGGCTGGCAGTAATGTCATTGTCACTTCTGGCAAAAAAAGGAAGTGACACAGGTAGATCTAGGAATTGCTACTTAGAGCTACCCTATGTCACTGCCAGTTTTTTACCAGAAGTGACATGGTGCTGCTAAAGGGATTTCAAATTTTTCTCCTGCCGCTGTTCATAGCAGAATTGGGCAATGGGAGCAGGAGAAGGGGCATACCTCACCCCTACTAGAGAAATGGGACTCCACTGCCACTATTCTGTGTTTCTTCCCCCCACTGAGTTCTCATAATGTCTGTTGAACACAGTGTATCATGTGACAACACTGCACTATGTAATGTCCCATATTCTCGTCACTGCTGGTTGAATGGGGAAGATATTGCTTGATGGCATAATTCAGCATGTTGTATTCAAGAAGAGATTGTGAAGAAGGGGATGGGGGAGCTAACTGACTCTCATAATGCCTAGCACATAATATTTAAAACAGCCACTGTCTACTATATAAAGTTAAAATGACAATATATGGATGCAAGACAGTCCGTAACATAAGAAAAGAATAACCAAAGTAACACATACTTCAGGATTTGGAACTCTTCTGTCACAATGATTCTCATAATTTATGGAAATGCAAGAGGAATGGCAGAATTTTAGATGTGGTAAATTTTTGCTTTCTGTTATTTTCCTTCCCATTTCAGCCCTGTTTTCTTCACTGCTGTATGCTTTACATAAGCACTGACAATGTATGCACGGATCTTTTATAAATGTTTGTGTCTATGCATGTATACAATATATATATATATTCATTTCTTTTAAAAATGGTAAAATTTAAGACTTATTCTCTGTAATATAGAGAGGATTTCAAAGAATGCAAGTACAGATATTAACTGTATTTTTATCCTTTTAAAAGAATAAAGCTACTACTGATGGGAAGGTCAGAACAATATAACATTGCCAGAAGATGGGTGTTCTTTGAACAGCTAGCTACTCAAAATCAAATGAAAAATTATGTTTGTGAGCATGCATCTTAAAACCAAAATGGGAACCCACTACTAGTAACTGAAGAATTACAGATTTTTTTTAAAAAAAGCTCTGCAGTTCTTGCCAGCTCACTGAGTTATAGTATCTTTCACTTTAATAACAAACATGTCAAAAGAAGAACAAGGACATCTGGCACCTCGGCCAACCATTGTATGAGTGAAGAAGGAAAAAATAGGTTGAGATTGTATTCACATGGAGACATGTACACACAAGGACTGCAGCCAAAATGCATTTTGGAAGGCCAGTCATGATAAACCCTGAGTGACAAGGTTAAAAATGGGGGAATAGAGTGTATCCCCAGCCACTTTTGTGATAATCATTGTCAGTCTTACATTATTGAGGAATCACCTGTCTAGAATTCAATATGGCTAGGAGGTGTGAATATTATATTTTCTATCCTTTTTATTGAACGTTTACTAAAGTGTTTCTGGTGTTTTTCCTTCCTCCATTTTTCCTCATGACAAAGAACATAATACCTGTGCGATACATGGACCCTGACAGCACATATCTGCTCAAATTTTGAAGCTCAAATGTGTGCTTACATCTGTGCAGTATGTCCACTGGCAGTCCTTGAGAAGCTTTAGAGGGAGATTACAATGTGAGACTGCTGATTCACAAGTTCAGAACAATGGATCCCTGGGGCTGAATAGATATATAAGATTTTTATCTCACTACAGATGCTAATCTGCAGCCCCTAAGCTTTTCTCCCCTGCTCTAATCAAGCTGATCACATTTTGCACTGTACCTCTGCATCCTTCTTTGCAATACCTCTCCTACCTTCTGACTGAGATATAAGGACTCCAGGATCGCCATTTCTACTTGTATCTGACAAAGGGAGCTTTGAGTCTTGAAAGCTTACACCCTGGAAATCTTGTTAGTCTTTAAGGTGCTACTGGACTCAAATCTTGCTCTTCAGCTGAGGAGATGTGCTGATAATGTGTTGATCACCAGCATGCTCCTTGAAGAAATTAATCTAGTGCTAGCATGGATTATGTGGCAGATTGCCTCTATGAATATGTGCAAAATATACATTCTTCCCATGCATTTCTATGACTTTTATTTCATGTTATGACATGTGATTGATTGCATGGCAGATCAAAAAGATTCTGTTTTCACATAATACAGGGTACCAGTTGGTTTCAATGAAGAAGACCCCATCAGGATAGCAAAACTGCAACTTTGATAAAGATCCCAGTTCCCTGGTCCCAGGGGAGGAATCCCCCAATTTAGAGCAGGTTTCCCTACTGCTGGCCAAGGGGAAATCCCACCATAAAATGATGTTTTTTGGGCCACTTTCAGTAAAACTGGAAGTGGCCCAAAAACCCAGAAGTGCCGCCCTCAGTGCAGCCATTTCAAGGCCAGTTTTGCTACTCTTTGCTTCTAATGAGAGGAGTGAAACTGATCATTGAAAAGGCTTGAAGCCATTTGAGTGGTCCCTTTTGCTTCCCCCTAGAGAAGCAAACGGGACCACTCAAATGGCTGCCAGCCATTTCAAGACCAGTTTCACTCCTCCCCGCTTCTGATCGGGGGGGGACAGCAAAACTGATCAGTTTCGATACCCCCCCATTACCCCCCCACTCAAATGGCTGTGCCATGGGCAGAACTTCCAGGTTTTGGCCACTTCTGATTTTACTAGAAGTGGCCCAAAAGGTCATTGTGGTGGGACTAAATATTAGTGCTGCTGACAAATATTGCAGTTCTAGCAGCAGCTGCCACGGAGATGGTTTCCAGGTGGAACCCAACAGTTGCTATAAGGGTTGATCAAAAAGGTGGGGAAAGCACATTCATGTTGTTAATCACTGAGAAGAAGCAGAAGACATCACTCAGCATTTATTTATTTATTTATTTATTTATCTATTTATTTAACTGAATTTCTATACTGCCCTTCCCTTGCAAGTTATGTGATCTCTGGCTGTCTAGCAGCTCTAGGCATCAATAGATCTGCTGCTGATTGACTAGCAAGTCAATCAGCAGCTATATGTTTGTATGGTGCCCCAACCGTGGTATTCTCCATCACCACTTCCCAGTAGTCTTTAGTATGGACCGGGTTTTCTGTCCTCTGCTTTGTTCACTCTGCAGTGGCAATGAATGGTTCCCACCAAAGAACAATCACATCCTTCGCTGCTAGATATATGGAGGAGAAGTAGAAGCACAACTTAAGATATTTTTAAAATGTTTACTGCAACATATCCCCTAGCTAACATTTTTATTTTTCAGGCTAGCTTGCCTTTTCGCCTGAAGCAAAAAATTTCAAAACACGACTGTCTGCATGTATGCATCTTTCCCATGCGTGTGATCATCTCTATATTGCTATACCAGAAAGAAATGCAATATGTAACTGTTTGTTGAACACAGTCCCTTGATAAAGGTAATTGAAAAGCAAACGTTTCTGTTAAATAGATGTTGCACCTTATCAGCTGCCTGTAATATTTTGACCAGGAATGCTGCCAAATAATTTATGGCAGAAGGCTGGATGCCAGACATCCAGAGAATTCAAATAATAATCAGTTCCATATAATGAACATCCTAAGGTTTAGGAAGTAATAGTTGAATAATCACAAAAGCTCTTTTAAGCATACTGGAAAATCCAAATTCGACCAATTGTCCTACAATTGAAACTGAGTAACACATGTGCATATTTCTGTAGCCCTCAGGCATTATACGGTAGGTAAGAGGCAGGAGAAGTATACCATCAGCACTGGGGTTCCAGTAGTTGATCCTATAAATTGTCTTAGAAAATAACAATCAGTTCCAAATGATGTATGTTCCAAATTTAATTAGAGACACCAGCTCACATTACTGTTCTTTTAGCCTAGAGCTTGTTTCAGTGAGTTCAATAAATGTATCTTAAACAAATACATTTACAATGCAGTCCTAAGCAGAGATACCCTGCTAAACTCATGGACTTCAGTGAATTTAAAAATGTGTAACTCTGCTTAGGAGAGCACTGCTAATATTCCAGGTAGCATTAAATGATAACAACTACCCTTTTCTTTGGCTCTATTCATATTTTTAAACCAGGCAGGTTGCAACAGTTTGTGCTCTGTACACTTTTTTGTGTGCTATTGTACTTCTATACAAAGATTTTGGGGGGTTCCCTGAAAGGCGGATTAGGCTGACCCTGGCCAAGATCATCCAGAAAATGGAGGTGTCAGGAACCCAAGCCTCAGTTCCCCCTTGGTTCACCAGTCCTGCAAGTGAGCAGCCCCCCAAGCCTGTGGGGCATCCAGGTTATAGTCACACAAACAGAACTTTGTTGAAACGTATAAAGGTTTATTGAATAGATTTTTTAAAAAAAATCACTATGCAACACAACAGTTGGATGCTTTCACACACACTAAATAACACACTTTAAAACCAGTTTCAATGCACTTTGCAACTGGATTTTACTGTGTGAAATGGCAAAATATACTTGCAAACAGTTGCTGATGTGGACTAAAACTGCATTATTTAGCATATGTGAAAGCGATAACAGTCTCTGCAATTTAGTAGCAAGAAAATATCAAAGCTAACTTTCTACCTAATACATTCAATACCTTAGAATACTAGAACCCAAGCTAGAGGCTTAAGCATTTTCTATGCGGGTCTCCATCACAATGTAGCATAACACAGAGCAACAGTTTGGGCAAACCTTAAAGTTAACATGGCTTCTCTCTTGCCTATGGCTTAATTATAGTCTTTGGCCACCAAGCACCAGGTGGTCTCCCAAACCCACTTGATGGAACCCTCCAGATGATGACATCCTCTCCCCTCCCCCAATTACAAAACTGAACATAGGTTCTAACAATAAGTCAATTGCCACATTCTTGAGTCTGGCCTTGAGAAAGATAATATTGATATTGAAAGATAGTATTGGCAGGAGGGTCTAATTATGGGCATCTGAAACCCACAGCAGCCCTGCAAATATTCATGCTAAGCAGGGCCGTAGCCAGGGTTTTTTGGTTTATAGGGCATTTTTTTTTTCTTGTGGAGCACCCATTATGCAAAAGTTGGGATTCTTAAACTGTAATTCCAGGGGATGTATCCACAGATCCCACCTGGTATCTGGCATCCCGACCCACCCATGCAGCTTGATGCACAACAAAACAAAAAACCTGAGTAAACTTCAGCCTCCTGGGTGGGAGGGCAAGTCTTGCCTTGCCAGCTTCAGCTTGCAGGGGACAAGAGCAGCCAGTGAGAAGTGAGAGTGGCTGCAGCGTGGGATTGGAAAGTGACAGGCATGGGGCTTTGTTTGCTGGTGAAGAGAGAGAGTGGCTGGCAAGAGAGGGCAGTGCGGGGCTTGCTGATAGTGGTGAAGAGCACGCGATAAATAAAAAATTCCAAAAATTGGAAGTTAGGGGGCCTTGGCAGTAAGTCAGGGGGTGGGCCCTGAGAGACCCCACTGTAGCTACAGGCCTAATGTTAAGCCTTGAGAGCCAGTGTGGCATAGTGGTTAAGAGTGGTGGACTCTGATCTGGAGAACTGGGTGCGCTTTCTTGTTCCTCCTCATGAAGCCAGCTGGGTGACCTTGGGTCAGTCACAGTTCTCTCAGAGCTCTCTCTGCCCTGCCTACCTGACAGGGAAGGCAATTGTAAGCTGCTCCAAGACTCCTTTGGGGTAGTGAAGAGTGGGGTATAAAAACCAACTCTTCTTCTTCTTCTTGAGGGGAATCAGGGTGCTTTGCCTCACAGGAGGTAATGGCAAAAGACCAATATTGCAAAAATAGTCAGGACAGATGGGCAGGCAGGTAATACCATCCAGAATCAGAATTGTGCTGAAATATGCACTCGGTCATATCATCTTGGGCTGGAGGATTGTCCTCCAACCTAAGGAGCCTTCTGCTAGCCTAGGAATCTTCCTCCAACAGAAGAGCCACTTGCCTTGGAGGAAGATTCCAAAGGTTGGAAGAAGCCTTCAAACTTTGTTTAGTTACTTAATCCATATATTTTAGATACTTAATCCACATCCCTTTTGTAGAGTGTCATCCCACACCTTTCTATTTCTGTAATATTACTTGACTGCACATGCTATGAAGGCCTTCATGATGCTAGTTACCTATTTTTTCTGGAATAACTGTGTGAATCCTATCAGGAGTTTGCCTTATCTGGAATGCCAACAGATTTCAAAATATATATTGTTCTTCATAACAGATCAAAAAGAAAACAAGTGTGGACACAAAGGTATCCTCACCCCATCTGGCAAAGCAATTAAATTACTGACTCAATCTTTCCATAAGTATTAGAATAGCTTTATCAGTTCACTATCCTTATAACTCAGCCCTACAGCATGCAGATCAAAAGCATTAAAGTCAGTTGCAGTGTAGATGGAAAACTTGCTTGTTATCTTTACTCTCATTGAAAAGGTGTATACCTCTGGAAACTGATTGGTTTCCCAGCATCATTTCATCTAATATATCTATTTCTGCATTCAATCAGAATTGCTATTTTTGTGTATCAAGTTTGCCTGCTTTAAGGACAGAATGTATCTGTAGGCAAGGTAATATGTAGGAAGACCTAGTCCAAACAGACACAATTCAGGGTCTTTCACTTTGTCAGGGAATTAATCATTAGCTAATTCCCTAAGGCTCAGTGAGGGAATGTAAGTTAGTATTTCAATCCCTTTAGCAGTGGGAAAAAACTGAGACAAAAGGTTGTTTACTTACTGTCACAACCCCAGTCTAAGCCTTTCTCTTGTTATCTTATTCTATACTACTTTACCAATAACAAGTCCCTCAGGCTACAGAGTTGTGAACTACCTCACCACCTACATCCTCCTTTTATTTTATTATATCAGGTCCACTGTCAGCTTAAGATAGGTGAGGCAAAGTGGATTTATCCTACTGAGTGTGTCTTCTTTTACACATATAGGATTCTTTAATCCTATACCAGAGACCACATCAGTTACAAATCAATATCCCCTTTCCCTGGATCTTACACTGGATCTTACCAATATAGCCTTGTTGCTATGAAACGTGACACCCACAAGCATCTGAATGCTATCACCATACCAGTGTATTGGTATAGCAGTATATCTCAGAAGTCAGAACTGTTAAAACAGAATATGGCACGCTGGAAATGGGTAGGGATGAAGGTATTTTTTATGTTGTGACTGTAGCTCCCATTTTGAAACATATAGGGATAATAATATTGGGTTATTGTAAGGCTTATTGAGATCAGTGCCAGCCAGCCCAAGACATCTTACTGCCTGAGATGGAGCACAAAATGGCACTCCACACCACACATATATACATGCACATATCATTGGTCTTCCGCTCATGATATGTGCTGGCTGCTAGACGGGGCTGCGTTGGACCTGACAGCTGCATTAGACACAGTTGACCATCAGCTACTGATCCACCACCTCGCCAACACCAGGATCCAGAAGTCTGCCTTACAATGGCTTTCCTCTTTCCTTCAGAGTTGGGGACAAAGGATGGCAATAGGGGAACAGCTGTCCCGAAGGCACCCACTGGTTTGCAGAGTGCACCAGGGGCGGTATCTTCTCAATGTTATTTAACATCTATATGTGCCCCCTTGCCCAGATTGCCTGGAGGCATGGGTTGGGTTGTCACCAATATGCGGATGACACCCAGCTCTATCTCTTGTTGGGCGGTCAGTCTGACTCCAGACTGGAAGAACTGGACCTGGCGGTAGAAGCTGTGGCTGGTTGGCTTGACTGAGCCGACTGAGCTGATGAAGACGGAGGTCCTGAGTCTAAGTCGAGGTGGCCTGGGGTTAGGGGGCTGCCCTTGACCCAAATCCGGAAGCTTCAGCTGGTGCAGAATGCTGCAGCCAGGCTACTCTTGGGCAGCAACCTCTTCTACAATGCATGATGCGCCGTATTATTCTTCCTACATTCAGTTTACTAAGACCTGGTTTTGTGTGTATAAGATTTCAGTGCAGAGCATCCTGTCAACAGCAGAAGGCTTATCAATATTACCCTTGGTTTTCTTCTGCTATTATTTTTGTACATTTCTATGTACATTGATATATATCCAGGTTCAGGAGTCACTTATTGAAGCCTACGGATCTGTGGGAAGTATACATAGAGGGTAATATTCCCAGGTACAAACCAGTGATTGTGAAACCAATCCCAAAGCCAAAGTGTCTCAGCATTAAGATGTTACTTGTCAAGAAGTCTTCAGGTTGCCAAGTCACACATTGAAAGGAGACATTATCAAAAGAGTTCTTTAATATTTATCTTCCCAATTACTGACACTGTTTCCTGTCAGAAAAAGGACATTTTATTGTGAAGTGGATTGTTTCTCACCTGTATATTATTGAGAACATAGTTAAAACAGAATACAAACGACATGCTGGCACCAGGTTTTTTAAATAATGAGGTAATAAGGAAAAGAATACTTGGCAGGCTTTCAGAGAAGAAGATATTCCTGTGTTGAGTACCTGGGAATTATGTTATTTTCCCTCAGTCTACCAAGTGATTAAGCAGTTAGCTCAGAAGTATGGACTTTACAGCCCGCTGATTCCCCAAGGTCGTCCAATAATTGGCAGATGGGAGAAGTTCCATCCTATCAACTTTCAGAATTGCACAGGCTGTCTGCCTGCTTGACAGAGCAATGCAATAGATGAATTCAGCTTACACTGACAATGGACTGCATAGCAATCAGACAAATCCATCAAATGCTCTTTTTTAAAAAAAATACAACAGTGCTTTCTTTTTCCTGTGAGGCAATCAATTCCTTTGTTGCCTCATGGATAACAGATGCAACCATTGCTTTTCACTTCTCCAGAGGAATGACTCCGTACCGGTTTGATTGTAATCTTTTATTCTAACTCTTTTTCACTCATATCGACTGCATTAGACATGTGCTAGAATGGTGGTCCATAACTGTTCCTATTCCCTATTCCTTCACTGTACATGCAGGACTATGTGTCAGCCAGGCATTCCCACCTCCCCAGCCTCCACACCCTTCAATATGCCAGCCATATTTCCCTGGATATATGCCAAAGTACTGAAATGAATGCTTGGTTGGGCTGCAAGAATGCATTGTGTCTGAATTCGTTTTAACTTCTAAAAGGGAAGCTCAGACTTGCCTCCTTGCCTGTGTACACTCATTACCCTTTTTTCCTGTTGCACCTAAGTGTGCAAGCAGAAACAATTCATATCCCTTACCTGAAATATTCATACCTTGGTGACAGTACTAACAATTGGCTTGAGGAAAAATTGCCTGTATCTCATGGCATTTGAATTAACAGTTGAGTTGGTTCCTGACAGATCACTGAATTGTTGTCATTAAAAACTAAACTGTTATTTTAAAATGAATCTTTATTAAAATACATATTTGTAGCAATTACAACAGTCCTGTTTATATAGTAAATCCCCATTGAAAAATTTAATGCCTTTCTTCAACATCTGATTTAGCTCAGAAGTGCTTCTATATTTCCATTTATATATCCTACTTGCTCACCTGATACAATTAGGTAGTAAAGCCAAGCCCACTAAAGTCTAGCTTTTAGTGTGGTAAATTTATTACTAAGCTACAGAAATTCAGAACACAGGTAGAAGCTCGTGTGACTGAATATTCCACCATTCAAAGCACACACACCTCCGATTAGATACAGGTATGAGTGCGGTCAAGTCACAACCCACTTATGGCAACTCCAGCAAAGGGCTTTCAAGTCAAGTGATTAAGCAGAGGTGGTTTGCCATTGTCTTCTTCTATAGAGTCTTCCTTGGTGGTCTCCCATCCAAGTACCAACACTGCTTATCTTTAGAGATCTGATGAAATTGGGCTATACCATGCTGCCTTCCTTCCCAATCCAGACTAGATAGCAGGAGAGAAATTCTTACATGGCAAAATTTCACATCTGGAGCAATTCAGACAGAAATGCAAGGTAGAAAACAAATGGTTTACAAAAATAAACAAAGTTTTGCATGCTTTGTGAAATGACAGAAGTGTGGGTATATCACATTCTAAACAATACAAACTATATGAAAAAAATATTTCTCACATAAATGCTTCAAGGTGAAATACTGATTTTTGAGGGTTAAGGACATAAGAGAAGCCATGTTGGATGGGCCATGTTGGATGAGATCAATGGCCCATCCAGTCTCTGTGTCACACAGTGGCCCAAACCCACCCAAATCAGGAGGTCCACCAGCTGGTCCAGAAGCTTGCCCACTGTTGCCCCCCAAGCACCAAGAATACAGAGCATGAGTGCCCCAGACATAGTGTTTCATCTATACATTGTAGCTAATAGCCATTGATGGATCCCTGCGCCATATGTTTATTGAATTCCCTTTTAAAGCTATGCTTGTAGCTGCCACCACATCCTGTGGCAGTGGAATCCATGTGTTAATTACTCTTTGGGTGAACAAGTACTTCCTTTTATCTGTTCTTAACCTACTGCTCATTAACTTCATTGAGTGCCCACAAGTTCTTGTATTGTGAGAAAGGGAGAAAAGTACAATTTCTCTACTTTCTCTGTTTCATGCATAATTTTTAAAAACCCTATCATGTCTCCAAACTAAAGAGCCCTTACCCCTTTAACTTTTCATCATAGAGAAAGTGTTCCATACCCTTAATCATTTTAGTTTCCATTTTCCATGTTTCCTATTAATTAACCACTTTTTAATCCACAAGAGGACTGCTGAGCTCACTTAGGAGCCTTTGATGAGGAAGTTTATCAAAAGCTTTCTGGAAGTCTAGGTAAACAACATCTACTGGGTCACCTTGTCCACATGTTTGTTTACCCCTCAAAAGACTCTGAAAGGTTAGTGAGACATCCATGCTGATTCTTCCTCAATAGCTTTTGTTCATCAATATGCTTACTAATTCTATCTTTAATAACAGATTCCACCAACTTACTTAGTATCGTCATTAGACTGACTAGCCTATAGTTTCCCAGATTTCCTCTGGAACTTTTTTTTAAATATGGGGTTACATTACACTGCCTCCCTGGCTTGTTTTCTGCTTCTAAAGTATATAAAGAAATATTTATTGTTGGCCTTTATGTTTTTTCCCCAATATGTTCTCCATAGCCCCTTTTTGCCTGTCTGATAACTGACTTGCATTTTATTTGCCAAAACCTGTGCTCCCTTTTATTTACCTCACACAGACTAGCCTTCCACTGCTTAAAGCTGGATCTGACATAAATGTCACTTTGTTGGGCCAGGCCATGTGTGCCATAAAATGTAACATGAGGTACTGGAGATATAAACTTTATCAATATGATTTTAGATGTTGAATGGAAATAGCAGACATGATTGGAATAGGTGTGATATGCATAGGGGTAGTAGGTGTGACGATATCAGCATTGGTAATGAGACAGGAAACCGATGTCTCAGTTTGTTACAGGAGGATTCTGTTCAGGAAGATTCAGAGAATAAATGGAAATAAGTCTGAAGAAGTGAGCAGTGACTCACAAAAGCACATACCCTACCACAAATTTTGTTAGTCTTTAAGGTGCTACTGGAATCTTATTCTTTTCTACTGGTATTAGAAACCACAGCATTCAAAAACCAGTGGGGGGACATTTTAACCTTCCAGGACATTCAGTTGCTGACCTAAGAGTAGCAATTCTCTTATAAAGGAATTTCAAAGAGAGATTAGAAAAAGAGACTGCTGAATTGCAACTAAAAATGAAGCTCAAGACAATGCATCCTCCTGGTCTGAATTGAGACCTAGGTTTCTTCTCTTATCACCAATCCCTGCTATTGTCATTTGGCATCTGAAATAACATCACTCTTCAAGATATAAGGACAGATGGACTCACAGACTGATTCCCCACAAGCAACTGTGCTGCCCTCACTCTTCTGTTTGCCCCAGTTGCATTGGTCAATTTCACACTATTCGCTGAGCAGTTGCATCTCCCCTCTGATTTCCCCTGCATCTTCTCGATCTCAAAAACAATGATTGAGAAGATGCAGGGGAGTTGTGGGTCAAAATGCAGCTGTGCAGCGAATAGTGTGAAATTGACCAATGCAACTGGGGCAAAAGGAAGAGCGAAGGCGGCACAGCTACTTGTGGGGAATCGGTCACATTCTAGCTGTTGCTGAAGAAGTGAGCAGTGACTCATGAAAGCTCCTATCCTGCTGCTAATTTTGTTAGTCATTAAGGTGCTACTGGACTCTTGCTCCCTTCCACTAATAAAGAATGCAAGCTGTGCTGTTATGTTTCCTCTCTGCCCCATCTGTTAAAGCTGGAAAGGGGATCTCTCTAAGTGCTATGGGACACCATCTGTCTGTCTGTCTGTCTGTCTGTTTGTCTCTTGCTCTTTCCCTCCCCCCCCTCTCTGGCAAAGTGTGCAGGCACACAAAAGCAAAAGAGCCAGTTTGGTGTAGTGGTTAAGTGTGCGGACTCTAATCTCAGAGAACCGGGTTTGGTTCCCTACTCCTCCACTTGCAGCTGCTGGATGACCTTGGGTAAGCCATAGTTCTGTTAGAGCTGTTCTTGAACGAGCAGTTCTTGAAAGAGCTCTCTCAGCCCCACCTACCTCACAGGGTGTCTGTTGTGGGGAGGGGGAGGGAAAGGAGTTTGTAAGATGCTCTGAGACTCCAAGTGAAGGGCTGATTATAAATCCAATCTCTTCTTCTCTTCTCTTCTTCTTCTACCTGAAATAAAATGTTGTTTATCTTAAATGTTCCATGGACTGACTGACTGACTGACTGACTGACTGACTGACTCTCTCTCTCTCTCTCTCTCTCTCTCTCTCTCTCTCTCTCTCTCTCTCTCTCTCTCTCTCTCTCCCCATGTGCTTGTACACTAAAGGTGATACCTGGGATAAAATGTTATTGGTCTTAAAAGTGTCATGGAACTCCATTCTCTCTCTCTCTCTCTCTCTCTCTCTCTCTCTCTCTCTCTCTCTCTCTCCCTCCCTCCCTCCCTCTCTGGCTCTTTTCTTCCCCCTCCCTCCCCAGAGGAGGGGGTGCCCTCAGCCAATTGAGGAAAGCGAAGCTTGGCTTTCTTTCTCTCTACAAAGCAGGAAATAGGAGAGACTGGGCAAAAGGAGCTACAATGCAGGAAACAGGAAGCAGCAAGCAGCAGAGAGCCAGTTGCTGATAGGCAGGATAGGAGCCCAGCAGTAGTCCATATGTTTGACCCCCCTGGCTTAAAGGAATCCTCCTTACCTTTTACTGCTTCCATTATTTTGTTTGTTAACCTTGCAGGCCTTTTTCTATACCTATTCATACCTTTCCTAACCTGCAATATACATTTTATCTGAGTTTGCAGTAGTGTAGTTTTAAATAGTCTCCAAGCTGCTCCAAGTCTCCTTACCTTTCCTTTAAGTTTCTTTTCCACAAGGCCCCTCATTTGAGAGAAGTTATCTCTTCTAAAGTTAAATGTGTTTGTGTTGGTTTTTGGAGGCAACTCTTGATTGACATAAATACTAAACTTAATAGCATTATGGTCATGTTTACATCTCTCACTAGGTCTTGAGCATTTCTTAGCACCAAGTCCCGAATTGCCTCCCCTTTGGTAGGTTCTGTTCTATAGTAGGTTCTACTCTATGGCACAGTCATCAAGAGTATCTAGAAACCTAATTTCTTTCTCCTGACTTGAACACATATGGACCCAATCAATGTGTGGGTAATTAAAATCATGCAAAATGCTGACCTGGATGAATCACAAACTGGAATTAAGATTGCCAGGAAAAACATCAACAACCTCAGATATGCAGACAATACAACTCTAATGGCAGAAAGTGAAAAGGACCTCAAGAGCCTCTTGCTGAGGGTGGGAAAGGAGAGCGCAAAAGTTGGCTTGAAACTCAACATCAAGAAAACGAATATCATGGCATCTGGCCCCATCACTCTTTGGCAAATAGAAGGGGAAGTCATAGAAGCAGTGACAGACTTCATATTCCTGGGATCCAAGATCACTGCAGACGGTGACTGCAGCCATGAAATTAAAAGATGCCTGCTCCTTGGGAGGAAAGCTATGGCAAATCTAGACAGCCTAATAAAAAGTAGAGACATCACCCTGCCAACAAAAGTCCATATGGTCAAAGTGATGGTATTCCCAGTAGTAATGTATGGCTGCAAGAGTTGGACCATAAGGAAGGCCAAGCACCAAAAAATAGATGCTTTCAAATTATGGTGCTGGAGAAGACTCTTGAGAGTCCCTTGGACTGCAAGGAGATCAAATCAGTCAATCCTAAAAGAAATCAACCCTGACTGTTCCCTGGAAGGCCAGATATTGAAGCTGAAGTTCAAATACTTTGGCTACCAAGTGAGAAGGGAGTATTCACTGGAGAAGATCCTGATGCTGGGAAAGATTAAAAGTAAAAGAAGAAGGGGACGGCAAAGGATGAGATAATTAGACAGTGTTATTGATGCAATGAACATGAAATTAAGCAAACTCTGGAGGATGGCAGAAGACAGGAGGGCTTGGTGTGATGTGGTCTATTGAGTCGCAAAGAGTCGGACTGGACTATGCAACTGAACAACAACAAAAATTATGACAGTTATTTTGTCTAGCTGTTCTCCTTAATTCTTTTGCTGTCTTTAAATCATCTTCTAATTTTTGATGTGGTGGGCGATAAAAAAACCTCCCAGAGTTAAGCTTCCTTTTGGATCCACTATTCCCACACGTATTTCTGTAAGCAAATCTATTTCTCTTAGATTCTCAATTTTACTGGACTGTATACCCATTTTGACATACAGCTTTACTCCATCTCTGACCCTTCCCTCCCTATCCTTCTGATAGAATTTATATCCAGGAATCATTGTATCTCACTGATTATCCTCATCCCACCAAGTTTCTGTAATGCCCACAATGTCAACCTGGAGTGTCAAACATAAGGCCCAGGGTTCAGCAATTGGTGTGAGGGAGGGAGGAGGATGCTGCTGGAGGGAGAGTGGGAGAAGCCACTCATTGTGGCTTCATCACAGCAGAACAACCTCATCTGCAGCAGTCAAGCAGAACCCCTTTGCTTCAGTAACAGCCTTACTGGTAAGTTGGGAGCCACCACAGCTATATTACAAGGTTATAAGGTGAGGTCGCACACCTCTCCATTCAGCCTGTAGCTCCAGGAGATGCTGTCTTGAATGGCCATGGGGGATTGGTGTTTGCATGTAAGGGGCCTGCTGGCAGCCAGCACGGCCACCGTATTTGCACCCCCCTATGCAGCAGCTGTGCTTTGGCCCATGTGGGGTGTTCTTTGGCAGTTTCTTCCACATATTGAGGGCCTAGTACTGTCACTGAACACATGATTCAGCAGCCAGGCCTCCCCCTCCCCATGTACTACCCAGCAGTCTTCAGCCAAAGGCAACTGCTGCCTCTTGGGTGGTAGTGACAGCAATCTCTGGTTATACTGCTTGCCAGGTGGCCTGGGACCTCTGCCACATGCACCGTGCCCACTCCCCCATCAGATGATGCATCGGCCTTTGGATAGGTGCACTTTGCTGACAATCTCTGGCTTGAACCCACAGCAGCCACTGCCACTCAGATGTCTTGGGCTTTTCTTGGTTTGGGTTCCACCATGCACATGGCCTTGGACCTTGGCCCCCACCTTCTGCTTGTCTTCCCAGTCCTCTTCCATGGTGGCTCAGGGGCAGGAGGGAGCTCTCCACATTCAGCCACTTCACGTTTTTACCCTGGGGTCCAGGATCACAGCACTGGCAAGGGGAACAGGATGGGGAAGTAGGGTTGCCAAGTCCCCCTGGGGGGCAGGGAAACCCCTGCTTGAGAGACACATTCCCCACTGGCATGTATCAGGCCGCTGGGGGGGACTCCACCCCCAAAGTGCACAACATGCCCGGTGTGAACACGTCATCCAGAAGTGATGCAATTGCATTGGGCACGTTGAGGGCGGGGCCACAATCATCCGAGGGAAAACTCTATGTTTTTCCCTCGAATGATTGTGGCTCCACCCCAACATGCCCGATGTGATTGTGTCATTTCCAGGTAATGCGATTGCAGCGTGTATGCCTTGTGCATGCACAAGGAGCCTCCCAGGGATGTCCGGGACTCCCCCCGCTATTTCAAAGGTAAGACTTGGCAACCCTATGGGGAAGAGGTTTGCCTCCCCCCATCCAGACAGTATAGGAGCATCTGCCCAACTCTGCACCTCTAGCTCTCCAGTCTGCCCATGCAGAGTTTTCTCCACACTTCTCCCGGCCCATGGAGCCTTGCAGTGAGGGCACACAGACTTAGCGCTTACCTGCTGCTGTCCTTTATAAAGTTTTTATCTCTGGTACCTGTCATTACACTACATGGCTTGCCCCAACAAAGTCACATTTATGTCAGATCCAGCCCTCATAACAAATGAGTTCGACACCTCCAGTCTATGTTCTCCTCTGACACTAAGCATTCCAGCTTCCCCATTTTACCTCGGAGACTTCTAGCATTTATATATAAACATCTATAATTCCCCAGACACATTAGGCCTGCAACTTTCCTCCTGTGGCCTCTAGACCTTGTCAGGCAGTCAATATTGTTTATCACTTTTTCAGTGGCCAGTCCTAATCCATTTCCCTGTCAAACAATAACAGCTATCCCTTCATCTCTTTGAGATGAGCCATCCCAAACCAAAGACGTTTAATCTCCTGTCGGCTTTCCCCCAAGATTTAGTTTAAAAACTGCTCTGCCACCGTTTTGGTTTTAAGCACCAGCAGCCTGGTTCCTTCTCAGGACAAGTCGAGGCTGCCTCTTTTGTACAGGTCCTGCTTGTTCCAAAAAGCATTCCAGTGCCTAACAAACTTAATGCACTGAGATTCATAATTTGTGCCTGCCTAGCTAGCCCTTTGTGTGGAACAGGCAGCACTTTTGAGAAGACTACCTTGGAAGTCCTGGCCTTGAGTCTCCTGCCTAGTAGAATTTAGAATTTGTCTCACTGCTGTTTAGCAGAACTGGTACTTGCTTTTAAATTCAAGGAGACCTAAGCAGCCAAAGTTATATGAAGGACACAGTATTTAGCATCTAAACCACTGCATCTACAATCCAGTTAAGATGACATACTTTGATGGAAGGTCATTTACAGAGCCATTCCATGCCCCTATTATACCAGCAGCCTGCTAACACCAGCATAATGCTGTGATGGCTTAACTGATATCCTACACGCTTTCACCAGAGCAGTGGAAAGAAAGATCAATATAATCTGAAACATCAAAGAACCTAGCAAACCCACCACAGCACATAACAGCACAGCTGAAACCCACCAATCATGTTATGGTATGTTAAAAATGATCCCATGTTAGCTGTGACTGGAAGAAACCAATCCATGCTCAGAAATGCTGGCATGTTCCCATAACATTACCCAGCTCTGTCATATGTACAAAACTGAACCTGGCAGATACTGAAACAACACAGAGGTTTACCACATATGAACCACCATAGTGCAGCCTGGAAGGACTTGGTAGCAAACTTGCTTTGCTACCATCACTTTCAGAGTAGGCATAGTAATTTGCTCTCATCTTTGTTGGTCACATTTGCTCAGAGTTTTCCTTCACTTACACTTTAATTATCTGTCCAACCATTTCATCATCTGAAGCTCCTCAGTTAACCAAGTGGTGTTTTGGACTCTGTGGAAGGAGGGCATTCATTCATTTGTTCATTCATTCATTCATTCATTCATTTCATTTGATTTCTTAACCACTCTTCCCTGCTTACGCAGCAGTTCACAACAACATAAAATCCAATACAAATGTCAAAAACCAGTTAAAACTACAAAAATTCCATACTAAAGCATTCAGCATAAGTATTTAAACACTTTAACAGGATGGCATGGTTAGCATTCAGATTTTCATGATTTCCATGAGGGGCAGGGGAGGGGAGGGGAGGGCAACACCAGGGCAATCCAGAGCAACAGCTTGAGTTACCATTCACAGTTAGGAGGCGCTATGGCGCAGTGGTAGAGCATCTGCTTGGCATGAGAAGGTCCCAGGTTCAATTCCTGGCATCGCTAATTAAAAGGACCAGGTAGGAGGTGATGTGAAAGCCCTCCACCTGAGACCCTGGAGAGCTGCATTCAGTCTGAGTAGACAATACTGACGCTGATGGATTGACGCTGATGGACTCTGATTTAGTATGAGGCAGCTTCATGTGTGTTCATGTCATCTTTGTATTCCATAGGTCAACCAGGGCTGCAACAGGAGTGCCAGTCTTGCTGACCAGTAAATCTACTGTGCATATTCAGCCTACAAACAGTTGGTCTATATATCAGGGTAGTGGCAATAGCCACTTTCTGGCAGGAGACAAGCCATACCCTAACCCTCAGAACAGTCGCCACGAGTTTGACATAACATTTTTGTTGGCATAATATTGCACTAACAGGACCAAACTCTGACAAAGCTTTGGATGACAACTAAATCTTCCTCCTGTGCCACCACACCTCAATGCTGCCATTTTGGCCCCATGTGGGTGGAACTGCACCAGGCTAATTGTTTATTTACTTAGATATTTATACCCAACTTTTTTCCCCCAGTGGAAACTCAAAGTGGCTGACAGCTTTGTTCTCCTTTTTTATCTTCACAACAAAAAGCTCTAGGTTAAGGTCACTCAGGAAGCTTCTGTGGCAGAGAAGGGATTCAAACCTTGGTCTCTCAGATCCTAGTCCAGCACTGTAACCACTGTACACAACTTCCATTGTGGTGCTATGTCACTGAAGAGTCCCATGGGCTGGGCACTTCAAAAAATGATAGCATAGGAAATTTAGCTGGGAATCTAAACCTCTCCAGTGAGTCTAAGTAGGCCATAAGATCACACAATTAATACCACAGATTCCAAGGATAGTTTTAACTTAACCAGGTTTACTCAATCCCAGTGATTTTAATAGGATTCACACCCAAAGAAGGTATAGATAGGTGTACAGCCTTTTGGAGTCTCCTGTTCTGAATACTGAGCAAGAACACAATCAGGAAAATCTGAACTGGTAACTTGCAACACTGTGCAGAATGGAAAACCTTTGGTTCTCACAGTGAAAAATACTGTAAGGTTTTGTGCATGCATGAAAAACTAAAATAGCAAAGGTCAGAAGATGATTAGAATACTATTATCTTTTTGATACGCTTCAAAGCCCCTAGCATCAGCACCTTATTTTAACACCTCCTACTCAATAATAGTATGACGTCAGATAAAGTTTAAATAACAAATGATATTTTCTTAAACTATAACCAGGTCTCCAGTTTTGTGATAAAATATTTTACAGCTTCAGTGTGGGGCTCATGCCATTCTCAGAAGCTGTTAATTATTAGACAAAAGGCAAACTCACACTGCTAAGTAATGCTGGCAGGAAATCCCTCTGGAGCATCTGGTGCTATATATTTTATTAGACCAAAATAGCTGTTATTTTAAATCAAGAAATTAATCTGAAGAAAGAAATCTGTAGCAACGTGGGCGGGTGATGATTACACAAGGCAAATTTTATATTTATAAGCCTCAAGGTGCATTGGAATAGGAATGCATATATATTTAGAACATTATTGCTTGAAGTGTTTTAATAGTGTCAGTGAGATCATTTATCTTAAATATAAGACTCCTGAGGGTGGTTAGACAACTGTGTGGCACTTAGCCCGTCTTTGCTTCATGTCAAATGCCAAGTTATGCTGCAACACAGTTATAATGGACCTGCAACACTAGTAAGGTAGATTTACCCCCCCCCCCAAGCATTTGATATGGGGGTCCTGCAACATATATACTTTTTAAAAACCACAGGGAAACATAAAGACCAAAATGGCTTCATTGCTCCTAGCACAGTGAGCAAAATAAATTGAGACTCATGGGGGAGAACACAGTCATGTCTGTGCTGCTAGGACCCAGCCACAGAACCATAAATCAGAGCTTTCACCAGGAACCAAACCAAAACATGTCTGCATAGACTGGAATTCCAGGAAATCTAACAGTCCTTGGCTTCATGGTTTCCCAGGAATTCCATAAAACAAACTAAGACAAGGAGCCAAAACAGCAACAGTCTGTTGAACATGGTTCCGACTCCCCAGCTGGAGGCAGGACTGGTGAGGGGCTGTGGCTCAGTGGAAGAGCCTCTGCTTTATATGTAGAAGGTCCCAGGTTCAGCCCCCAGCACCATAAGTTAAATGGACCAGGCAGAAGGTTAAATAGATGAGTTAAATGGACGAGGCAGCATCACCAGTTAAATGAACCAGGCAGTAGCCTGAGACACTGGAGAGCCATTGCCAGTCTGAGTAGACAATACTGACCTTGATGGACCAATGGTCTGATTCAGTATCAGGCAGGTTCATACATTCATGAAGCCCAGACAACCAAGAGCAGCCTATACTAGTCACTGCACTACATGCAAGACCTGATCATCTGATACAAAACTTGCCCAGATTGCCCAAAAAGTTTACTAAACAGTAGGGCTTTGAGGGCCTCCACAGGCCCACAGAGGTTCCCTCTTGGGCCCACTCTTGCTATTGAGATCCAACTCAAATCATTATATCTGACTCTCAACATGGCCAAATCTGTGCATAATTAAATCCAGATATTAAAGCCATAAGCAGCAAAGATAGAACTTTCTGCAAACCTGAAAAAGTGCCAGGTCTGTTGGAAAATCTGAAATCTAAAAGGAAAAAAAGTGGGTTAACCTGCCTGCCAAATAATAGGAGCAAGACCTGTAGCTTTAAGGGGGAAATGTTCTGCCAGTGGACATTGCGGTTGTTGCTTGGCAGCCGTGACTGTATTGCCAGCCTTCAAGTTTTGGTTTTGGCTGGTAAAAGGCAGGAGGAAGGGGCAGGGCCCTTTCCAGGGCTATTTGGGCCTTTGAGTTAATAAACAACAAAAACAGTAGCACAGCCACAGATAAATGTACTAAAAAGCATAAAGTGCATGGCTATAAGGTGCAATTATAATAATTAGAGTATCAAAAATACTGTTCATAGAACAAACATAATCCATATATTCACCAAAGTCCCAAAGTGGTGCTGGGGGCTCTTGTATAAAATGATATATAATGAACAGCAATATATTACAGCCAGTTCAAGAGAACCATTAAGAATCCCATAAATCCAGTTCCAGTACTTCTGAGAGAATAATTAAAGTGTAAATCCCATTCATTTTTCCTTTTCTGGATAAGATGAAACAGCATCCCTCTTCAAAAAGAATGATCTTTTTTCCAGATGAAAGATCTGCTCTTTCCAGATGAAAAGCATTCTTCTAAATTTAGAATAAATCTTTTTCCAGATGAAAGGTAGCTCTTTCCAGATGAAAAGGACAGGTTGCTCCCTTTTCGATTAGACTCTTCAGTAATATTTCACTCTAAAGATATGGAATACTGCCAACTGATCACACAATAACTTCAACATCTTGCAATCATATTAATAGAAAAGCCACTAACCTTTCATATCCAAATGCAGTTCATCAGCAAGTTTCCAAAATTCCAATATGACAGCCATAAAATGTTCCTGTTAGAAGGATAATTATATATCTGTTCCCAATTACTTGAAAGCAAAACTAATAATAATATATGAGAGACAGCTGCATGCCTTTTTCAGATACTATTGTATGATGAAGCTCTTAAAGTCACAGTGGATCATTATGAAATATGATTAAATATAAGAGTTTTAATCATATTTTTCATTTAACCCATTCAGAACTAAAGATTGTATAGTATTGATCCAATATGCCTCGCAGTTGTCAGGTTCAATAGCAAGTAGATACAAGCATTCCTTATGTGAAGAAAAGCTTTATTGGAATACAATGCTGTAACCCACAGGAACATGATTATTGTCAGGAATGGCGGCACAAGCTGGTCAGGCATTATTATAGTATGATGCAAAAGCGCAACTAGCAAATGAACTTTTAGCACGCGCGCGGGAAACTCCCGGCGAGAGATTACTTGATGATCGGGAGAATGAGTTGCCCTCACCCCTCAGTCTCACAGGACTGGGAAATTCCTTTAAACAAAGAATACTCCATAGCCTCCCATTCAAGGCCGTCGTGATAAGCCAAAACGGCTGAGCCATTCTCCCACATTGCAGCTGGCATTACTACGCAAACGCACAAGCAACAGACAAGGTAATAGACACAGCAGAATACAATGAAGTCAGTGTAAAAATAACCCAAGCCTCATGGCTCTGACAGCAGTGTTGTAGATGTCTAGTAGTATTCAATTGATTATAAGGATGTTTGATCTCTTTTTCTGTAACTACAAATTTAAAGTGGTATGGCTTGTGGTTTATCGTTCTAGTCTGGCCTGCCCAACAGAGGCCACCCAGGAGCCAATCCTTTGGGGAGAACTCACCTCACAGGCTCAGCTGGGGCTCTGCTAGGCAGCTCGGTTTTGCTGGTAATTCCCAAAAATAACTGGGATTTTTTTCAGTTCTCCCAAAAAATCCCAGATAGAAGAGATTGGATTTATACCCTGCCCTTCATTCAGAGTCTCAGAGCAGCTTACAAACTCCTTTCTCTTCCCCTCCCCACAACAGACACCCTGTGAGGTAGGCAGGGCTGTGAGAGCTCTTTCAAGAACTGCTCGTTCAAGAACAGCTCTGACAGAACTATGGCTTACCCAAGGTCATCCAGCAGCTGCAGGTGGAGGAGTGGGGAATCAAACCCAGTTCTCCCAGATTAGAGTCCGCGCACTTAACCACTACACCAAACATTTGGGACGCCGAACTATACCCCAAAAATAATAATAAGGTGTTTTTCGGTTATGTTTTCAGTTTAGATAGACCTGAATACAGACCCCTACTTCCTTCTCCTGCCAAATTGTGCCTTCCTCAGACACCACCCCCAAATCTCCAGATATTTCCCAACCACACAAAAACTGGCTAAGACTAAAGGGAAAAAACAATATGTTCACTGTCTGTATCTTCTTGAGGCAGCCAGATTTTGAGCAATAGTTCAGTACATCATGCAGAAGTGTGTAAGAAACGGAGCTGAAGTTAAATACTTGGAAGAACTCTATTGCAGTGCTACCAAGTAGCTGTACATTTGATGTGTGTGTGTGTTAAAAAATCCCATCATGTTTTTTTAAGGTCTTCTAAGACACTGAACTGCAGGCTGTGGAAGGTCAGTAGTTCAGCAGTTCGAGACCCGGGTGCCGCATGACAGGGTGAGCTCCTGTCTCTAGTTCCAGCTCCTGCCAACCTAGCAGTTCGAAAGCAAGAAATTGCAAGTAGATAAATAGGTACCACTTCGGTGGGAAGGTAACAGCGTTCCGTGCGCCTTGGTGTTTAGTCATGCCGGCCACATGACCACGGAAACGTCTTCGGACAGCGCTGGCTCTTCGGCTTTGAAACGGAGATGAGCACCGCAACCCTAGAGTCGGATTCGACTGGCTTTCGAGCAAGGGAACCTTTACCTTTACCTTTTGTTCACAGTACCTCACTGCATGTTTTTTTCTGTACAAATCCTAGAGAGAGGTAGAAAGGCCATAAATTACTAAGCTGGTTGCTGAAGACTTCATTGTGAGGTTTATCTTGAGACATCAGATATGATTATCCAGTAATGTACAGTAATATGCATCCTTTTGCTTCTCTGTATGAGTTTAAACATCAATTAATGTATGTAGATTGAATTTGTGAAGAAAGAAGCAGTTCTCATTTCAAATGTTTCTGTAATGAAATAACACTCTTTGTTGAGGGGGTTGTTTTTGTTTTGCTGGAAAAAAACTGAACTCCTGGGCATTTCTTTGCAAAAAATTCCAATTTGTACAAATACAAAGCCTCGTGAAATGTTTGTAATCTTTAACAAATAAAAAATGTTCTTGCTGTTAAGCAGTCTTTGAGGATAAAGTACCGTGTGCAGACAGTTTCAGTTCTTTTTCTATATACGTGTTTTCTTCATTGTATTCTTCATTTGTTTCTATTGCTTTCAATAAGAAACACATTTCCAGCTGTAACATTTCCTGCATCCAGTTAGGAACAAATCCTCAAAGACTGTAATCCCTTACCTAAGTGATCCTTTCAGTCCAATTCCACACAACATTCCAGTTTTATTTATTTATTTAAAACATTTTTGTGCTGTCTTTCCACCCAGTAAAGGACTAGTCCTCAAAACCTATTTTTGCATGCCTAAACTCACATTTCTTTTGCCAGAGGTCCCTTGTGTTCAATTCATTGGAGCAGACCTTTGCCCCAGTCATACAGGCCAGAAAACGCATGGGGGAGGCGTGGCAGTTTGCCCCAGAGCTAAATAAGGCGTGGTAGCCCGATCACACGGCCCATCGATGTTCCGTGGGCAGCCCGCTAGTTGTCAATCACACAGCGGTGCTGTAGCATGGCAAAAAAGTGGGGTGGCGTGATCACATGGGCAGGCGTTCAGTGCCGCTCCCGTAGCAAAATGGATTTTTTTTTTCTCACACCACCTGTCCTGCATGCACATGATCGAGCAAGCGGACTGGTCGAGCACTGGGCATGCGCACAACCAGACACCAGCCATGGATATCCATTCAGAATGGGGACGTGGAAGGTGGGAGAGGGGCATCCCAGCGACGGGGATACACGGCCCTGGACCACGACAGAGCATCGAGCCACAGCTAATGGAGGATGAGGTGGAAGTCCTGGTCATAGCCATCGTAGCCGCCTGTGCAGCAGCGGCTGCAAGGAGCCTCCGGAGGCGCCAAGCATGCCTACAGGGGAGGGGGTGGCTGCTGCGGCCAGGGGACGGAGGCATGCCGTGGGCACGACACAGCTAGCCAGCCACCAATGCCGCATCAGGTGGCACCAGGCGGACAGGTCGAGGCACACCCACCAGCTAGCCCAGCTTGCTGCGGAGTGCCCAGCCCGCCGCTGGTGGGTGTATCCGAGGGTCCAGGAATGGTGGTGACGAGCAGTGGCTCGAGCACTTCAGGATGTCCAGGTAAGACGTGGAGGTTGTCTGGGAACCCTAGCCATGATGCCATGGCCTGCCACGCACAACCTCCAGCAGAGGGGAGGGTGCAATCCTGTGCCGCCGCCCCCTGCCAAACAGGGATCCATGGCCAGGGGCGCAGGGATGACAGTAGCCCAGCCGGGCACAGAGTGTACCCAGCAGCCGGTCTGCGGACAGATAGTGGTGCCGCTGTACCATGGCTATGGCAACCCCAGAATCCAGGAGCCCTGGCCACAGCGCGACTTGCGGGGCCCAAGGGGACCACAGGGCCACGGCAGGACAGCACACGGAGGGTGGAGGGGGGGCAGGCCCCATGACCACCATGCCCGGAGCAAGGCACCCGGACCAAACACTGTATTCACAGGTCAACATTCATGTGGCTGGTGGATGCCCTCCACGATAGACTGCAGCGAGAGCAGACGGCGATGCGGGAACCCATGTCAGTGGAGGAGCATGTCTCAGTTGCCATGTGGTGGATGGGGAACACCATGTCCTACAGAACCATCAGGCAGCAGTTCGGTCTGGCGCAGTCCACCGTGGCTGGCATCGTCGTGGAGGTCACACAAGCCATCACGGAGGAGCTCCATCGGTGAGTGGTGTATCTATGGAACCCAGACAGGGTGAGCACAGGAGGGGCCAGTTGGCGCCGTGGGACGAGAGGGCAGATGGGGCCGTGGCCGGAGGAATGGGGCAGCTGGAGCATCTGGTGGATGCCACGGGCAGCGCCACAGGTGGCGACATCCCCTGTGTGTGTCCCCAGGGCATGCCGGTGCCTGCCAGACCCCTCACCCCTAATGCTTCGCCGACAGGTTATGAGGGCCTTCGCCACCAGGGGCTTCCCGCAGTGTGTCACGGCAATGGATGGATGCCACATCCGCGTGCGAGTACCGGTCTGCCTGGCTCAGTACTACATGAATTGGAAGAACTACTGCTCGATCATCCTGCAGGCCACCGTCGATCATGTGGGCCAGTTCATGGACATAGTGGTGGGGCAAAGCGGTCAGAGCCATGATGCACATGTCCTGCTGCGCTCCAATATCATGGCCGCAATGGATGCAGGACTGTGGGTGCCAGGAAACCCTACCCGCACCATTGAGGGCGTCCAGGTACCGCCACTCATACTGGCGGACGTGGCATACCCCCTCCGATGCGACTCGATGCGTGGAAGGTGCACTTCAACAAGTTGCACAGCACGGTCTGCAATGTCGTGGAACAAGCATTCAGCCACCTGAAGGCAAGGTGGCGGTGTCTGCTACTCCAGGTGCCACTGGAGCCGAGGCACATCAAGCTGGTTGTTGCCGCCTGCGTTGTCCTGCACAATGTGTGTGAGGACCATGGGCATGCGGTCCCAGAAGGGCTCACTGAGGAGGAACGACGGGCACACCAGGAGGACGAAGAGCCCACCCCCGACCCTGACCAGCTGCCGGAAGCCCCGGGGGGCGTGGCAGTGTGTCGGGCGCTGACCACATGGCTCTGGAGGCATACGAGGACCCGATAGGGGGGCCATAGATGTGGCCGGGGGTTCGCGAGGTCGCCCTCTCAGCAGCTACTGCCGCCACCGCTGCTGTCCCGATGTGCTGGTCGCAGACTTGGCCGCCTTTGAGCCCACAGCGCCATGCGATCATGCGAAGCTCCGGAGCTGTGGTCCCGAGGACTTTCACATGCCCACAGCCCGGCACAAGCATATCCTCCAGGGCCCCGACCGGGATTTCCGGAATCCTCGCCCACCATCAGGTGCAAGGCACAGGAGCACAGTGGTTACTCAGGGGGCGGGAGACCAGGAGCGGACGGTGGCCCTGAGCTGGTTGTGTGTTTGCATCCCATGGCACAAATAAACATCCGTTCTGGCAGCACCGCATCCATCTCCGTACTCATCACCGTTGCCCCGCCGCTGCTGCCAGGGGGGCAGGATCCACTGGCCGCCCCCCTCCTGGCACTTCCGAATGCCGCGACCCGACAGTGTCCATGCTGCCAGTCCCTGATTGGGGGTCTCCAGACCCCACCTGATGGGTGGCACCTCTGAAGGCACGGGGGGAACACGGAAATGGAGCAGGGTTGATGGCAGCACCGAGGTAGGCAGCTGGGGGGAGTAAGTGATGCCTCCTGAGCCCGGGGAGGTTCCCAGCAGGACAATGCACAGCTCCGGTCATGTCTCCGATGCCCAGCCCCGTTCTGCACCTGAGCAGCCGGGATCATGGGACCGGTCCCACAGTAATCCACTGCCCCAGGCCCCCGGATCGCCGGAGCTGACCGGCTCCCTTGGCCATATCACACCCGTGGCCGACCCTCCCCGCGTGGCTCCCAGTTCCACAACCCCTGGGCCACTCCCCAACCCCTCGCCCACAGACCGGGGGGGAATGTTCACTGGTGCCTGGCCGGTGCATGCAGCCAGTGATGCCCAGGATGCATCCCGACGGCGACCAGGGGCTGTCAGTGGCACCCCGCATGAGAGCATGTCTCCCCAGCCAAGGACTGCTGGCATGGCCATCCAGGCCTCCATGGCCCGAGCACAGCCACGCCCCTAACCCCCCCGGTGTGCCACGGCTCAGGGCCGCCCGGGTGGCCGTGAGGCCTTCAGACATGCACTTCACTGCTCATGCTCCTGTGTCGCCTGGTGCACAGACGAAAGGCGACACAGCATGGCTGGGCACATGAGCATTCCGCACGGCTCGCCAACACAGTCGGCATGGCCTTTCCTACAATGGGGGGGCTGTGGCTCCCTGAGGAGGTGGAGAGCCTACACCACATGCTCCACCAACTTGAGGCCGGCCCCCGGATCATGACTTCCACTCACTTGGAGACCCCGAGGGTATTTGAGGTAGCCACCGAGCATTTCTCCGCCCAGGGTTACCGATGGACGGCCGCCCAATGCAGGTCAAAGTACAAGCTGGAGAAGGCCGCCTTCTTCGATGCCCTTGAGGTTGAGGCACTCTGGGAACAGGGCAGACGGCCAGGATGGTGGCATCGTACCCCCAACAGTAAGTAACCCCTGCCCTGGCCACGTCTACCCGGACGGTCACCGACTGTGCCGTCCAACCCTCTGCTCCCTCCCGCACAGGGCGACCGTGTGTGCGACGGTTGAGGGGCCCGTCCCCCGCCAGGGCTGGCGAGGTGGCCCCCCCTGGCCAGGACCAGGACGATGAGGCTCAAGGTATGGTCACCACCATTGCCACCGTGCCCCCATGTCTGCCACCACATGGCAGCGGTGGCCAGGGTCTGGCTGGGGTGGCACAGCAGGAAACGGCTGGCCAGCCCACGCTGGATGGGTGTCTGTGCTGGCACGTGGGAGGGGCCAGCCACCCATGCCACTTGGTGTGCAACAGGCATAGGGCACACCCACCACCCACCTCATGTGTGGCTGCTTACCTCTCCCCCATACCACCTTTGGTCATCAGCTCCCTGCAGGGGTCTCCTGGGGCCAGCGAGGTGTTGGAGCCAGGTAGGTAATGGCCGAGGGCCCCCCCCTGGGGGGGAAGGCTCAGGAGCCCTGCCAGCAACCCAGCATGTGGTCGGGGCCTGGGGCCCTGGGCCCCGCGCCATCCATACGGGGCAGTGCCCTAGGCCCCCACCTGTGGCCTGCCTGCGAGACAGGTAGCCCATCCAGGGCCCACAGTGGCATGACAGCCTCCTAAGGTGCCCAGACACAGGAGGAGGCAGCAGCAGCCACGGCTGGATCCACCATGGTCATTAGCTCGGCCATGGAGACTGATGCAGGTAAGCCCACCCCCCTTTGAACCTGGTGGTCGCCCCACTGTTCTGTGCTCATCCCCTGCCATGTCCCTGCAGAGGAGGGACGACACCCTGCGGACACGCCAGGACCCACAGGACGGACAGTCTGCCGGTGGCTGAACATACTGGAGGGGACGATGGCGGAGATGTGGGCAGCAGGTGGGTGGATCGCAGCCCATTGGGCCAGTGGTCGGGTGGCTGGCGCCAGCAGGGTGGACCGGACCCCCTGGACCTATGGTGGCAAGACCTACCTTGGCATGCTCGCCGTGGGTGCATGGAGGTCAGACTGGTGCCCCGGGTTAGCACATCGGAGACGGAGCCTGCCCCTCGCTGTGCCCCCGCATCTTATCTGCTGCCCCTGTCTTCTCTGGCCCACAGTGGAACAGCACGGGCGGATCCTGGAGGTGTCCCAGCTGTGGCAACTCTTCATTGAGCTGCGCCTCGACACCGCCCTGCATGACCAGAGGAGGAGCAGGAGCGGTGACGGGCGCACCTGGGACCACTGCCAGCAGTGTAGGCGGGGGATGGTTGGGAGGGGGAGGGGGAAGGGGATGAGGCAAAAGGCAATGAAGGGGGGTCCGAGGTGTCCACAATGGATGACACCGAGGGAGAGGAGGCTGAGGGACTACACCAGGCTATCCCTCAGGACCCCGGGGAGTGCGTGGACATGGGGGCAGAGGGGGAAGAGGACAGCTCTGATTAGAGCATGTGTTTCCGTTGTTCACTGCTGGTTGTTGTGTTCAATAAAGTTCCTTTTGTTTAATGCCAGTGTTTCCATTCCCTGTGGCTCCCCCATCCCCACATGGACTGAGGCGACAACAGGCATGTGGGCATGTGTAATAGCACCTTTATTCCACAGGGTATCAGTGCACAAGAGGGGGGTGGCATCAGCAGAGCCAGAGTTCCCTGGCGGCCCGGCGGCCCCAGCGAGCCCTGGGACACATGGTGGCCCTGTCCTGCCCATGCCCCAGGCTGCCACCCATGGCCGCAGCTCTGGGCCACCCCTGGGGGGGCCATGGTGGCACAGAGGTGGCCAAGGGGTCACATCCGCTGCCAACTGCGGAGGCCTCCCTCCCAGCACGTGGCCTGTGGCATGGTGGATGTGTGGTGGCTGGGTGGGGTGCTCCATGCCATGGCCACGTGGGGGGTGCCAACTCCCACTGGTGCAGCAGCCAGTGTGCTGTCTACTGTGGTGGGGAGTAGGGCTGCAGCTTCTTCCACTTTTGCATAGGCCTCCCGCTGTCACTGGATGCCTCGGGGGTCTCGTCGGTGGCCACTGGCTGCACAGACGGGGCTGTGTGGGGCCCTGGGTCCACTGTGCGGGCAGGTGCCTGCACGGCCTGGGCCATGGGGGCCGTGGGGCCACCATGCGGCCAGCTGGCTGCACGGGCTCGGCCACTGGGGTGCGTGCACGGACAGTCTCAACAAGCAGGGTGACTGCACGTGTCAGCTCAACCATTGCATTGGTGGATGTGTCCATGGACCTCCACATCACAGCATGGTCCTCCCAGTCCACTGCATGGTCCCCCCAGTCCTCCACACGGCCAGCCCTCAGCTCTGCCAGGATCGCCTCATGCTGCCTCTGTGCTGCCCTCATGGCTGTTCTGCTCTCCTCCCTGCTCTGGGCAGCTAGGTGTTCTCCAATGCGTTCAAGGGCAGAGACCCACTTCCTCCTGGTGGTGAGGAGTGCTGCCCTTTCCAGGGCCATGAGGTCGCCCATGTTCACGTCTGGAGGCAGACCTGGAGGGTTGTGGCGGCATGGGGCTCAACGTGGTGGTACATCCACTGTGGGGGCCCCTGCATGGCACATGGTGCTGCCCCCTGACCCCGTACCATGCTGCTACTCACCGTCTGGGTCCCGTGGGGCGCGCTCTCTGGGCCGTGGCACCACCTCATCCTCATCCGGAGGGTCGTCACCTGTGCCTGGGGGGGAGACAGCTGGCTGTCGTGTGGGGCCCGTGCACCCCGGGCAACAGTGCCTGCCCTGCAGCATGTCTATGGGGGGGGGGTTGCCGTGCTGATGGCCTAGGGGGTTGCCCACCCTGCCCTTCTGACTCACCCTGGTGCAGTGGCTGTGCCGTCACCACCTCCTCACCATCACTCTCCTCTCCGTGGCCACCCGCTTGCTGGTCTGCACACTGGGAGTCTGAGCCTGGGAATGGGACTGGCTGCAGGTTATTCGGACTGCTCCTGGGGGCGGCTCCTGTGATGGGTGCTGCTCAGACGCCTCCCACCGCCTTCCGCAACTGGGACCTGTGGCCTCCTGTGGACAGCTGTGGGGCCCCAGTGGGTTCCCCCCGGGGTGAGGGCACATAGTGGCATGATGTCCCTGGCGGGTTCCCCCCTGTCATGTGTCCTGGTGTGCTACTGTGCAGTGCAGCACCCCTGGATATCCGTGGCCTGCCTCAGGGGCCGATGTGCTGCCCAGCCCTCCCAGTGGGTGCTTCTGGGGGCTCTCTGTGCCTCACACGCTACCCAGCACTGGCACTGGTCACTGGGCCCCCCCTGTTGCCGATCCCCTGAGGACACCAATGTGTGATGGGTGGGATGCTTTGCATGTCTGGTGGGTTGCACCTGGTGGGGGGGCATGTGAGGTGGTAGCACTTGTGGGGCATGGTGTTTGCTGCTGTGTGTACCTCGGAGGCCCTGGGATGCTGGCAGCCTCTGGGCCGGTACACCTGGCCTGCTGCTCTTCCACCTACCTGCCTGGCTGCTGGTGGCCGCCCATGGCTCCTGGGTGTCCTGCAAGTCGTCGTCAAAGAGCTCCAGGGATGGCTGCTGGGAGGAGGTGGAGGGACCCCAGGAGGTGTCTCTGGCAGTGGCTCCTTGGCTGCTGGTGGCTGGCCATGGCTCCTGGGTGTCCTGCGAGTTGTCGTCGGACAGCTCCAGGGACAGCTGCTGGGAGGAGGCGGTGGGGCCCCGGGAGGTGTCTCCAGTGTGAACCGGGGCGGTTGTCTGGAGCAGATCTTCTGTCCATATCTGCTTTTTGGTGTACAGGATTCTGTCGAGCTCCTCGTAAAACGCGCATGTGTGTCTACGGCCACCGGACTCTGCATTCAGTGTCACGGTCTTCTTGTATCTCAGTATCTTTGCTTTGATGGAGTGGCACACATTCATAACTTAGAAATTCTGACTACCAGAAATACTGGTGAGACTGAAATAGATATACCTATGGCCCAGTATTAATGTCTGTAATACCTGCACAACCATATAAGGTTACAACACCTGGTGTGGGTATATGTATATATGTCTATGAATGTGTGTCAATGATATATATGTACTAGTGACCACTGAGGAAGGCCCTTTGGGGCCAAAACGCGTTTGGTCTTCAGTTGTATAGTGTTGACCCATCTTTTGTATGAGTATTTGTATGTTTTTATACGTATGACACTGAAAAATTTTAATCAGAAGTTATTTTAACAAGTGTACACCCTAATAAATTTCTATATTTATATTAGACTAGGAATAAGGCCCGTTGTGGAAATAAATACAACGGGCTCTAGAAAGAGGCTCTGGGAGAGTGCCCCGGCTTTGGGCACTCAGTGACAATTTGCTGTGGCAATCTCAGCAGGGTATAATGACAGAGTCCACCATTTTCTCCAGAGGATCTGATCTTTGCTACCTGAAGAGCAGTAGTAATTTTGAGTGATCTCCAGCCCACCCCCAAGATTGGTAACAGTGGTTCCCCAGGAGGGAGTGGCTGGTTTGGAGGGTGGAGTCTATGGCATTGTACCTGTCTGAGGTCCCACCCCTCCTCAACACTCACCTTCTCCAGGTTCGACCCCTCAAATCTCCAGGAATTTCCCAACCTGGAGTTGACAACCCTATCTCCCTCCCAGCCAACCATCAACCTACCTTTAGTTTTCCATCTCCTCCCCCATCCCTCCTAGAGAGCAGTTGTAATTTTGAGTAATCTCCATCCCCCACCTGGAGATTGGCAACAATGGTTCCCCATCAGGGAATGGCTGGATTGGAGGGTGGAGTCTATGGCATCATACCTGTCTGAGGTGCCACCCCTCCTCAAACCTCACCCTCTCCAGGCTCCATCCCTCAAATCTCCAGGAATTGCCCACCTGGAGTTGGCAACCTGAACAGGACTGGGCCCAATGAGTTTTTCCCCAAAGGCCAACATAGGTGTGGAAAGGGCCTTTTACTGACAGAGGAGAAAGTACAGGTGCCAACTCTGATTAGGGAAATACCTGGAGATTTGGGGGGTGGATCCTGTGGAGGGCAGCATTTGGGGTGTGTGTGGAAGGACTCAGCAGGGTATATTTCCATAGAGTCTACCCTCCACAGCAACCATTTTCTCCCGGGGAACTGATCCCTGTCATCTGGAGGTCAATTGTAACAGTGGGAGATCTCCAGGTCACACCTGGAGGTTGGCAACCCTAGGGGAAAGTCAGCCGCACAGCGGGGAGTTGAAGAAAATGGTTTGATGGTCACTGGCCCACCTCGTTAGCCAGCCATGCTGAAGCTAAGCAGGAGAAAGAGCCTTTTTCCATTTATTCTGACAGGAACGTGGCTGTTGGGGAGGGGGTTATGGGGGGGGGTTAAGCTGAAAGTCCTTTGTTTTCTTACTCACAGAACCAAGCTTGGCTGCCTACCAACAGCCACTGAGGGGACAGTCCCTCACAGGAGTCAAGAGAACTGTCTTCCTCAGGAGACAGAGCTCTCTGCTAGGGGGAGTGGGTGGGGAAAAGGAGCAGACCCAGCACCCGGCCAATGCCACGCGAGTACTCTTGAGTGGCGGCTGATGGGCCAATGGCTGAGGGAGGGCATTTTACAGCCAATGGGAGCACATGGAATCTTGTGAAACCAAAAGATAAATATATTATAAGGAGAGATTAGTCAGCTTGGCCCCCTTGGTTCGCAGTGTGATTTTGGGTTGAGTTTCCCCTTCCCCTTTTCCCCCTTTTTTCAGCCGCGATCAGACACCCGCTCCTGCCCTGCGGTTTCTGGAAACTAGTACTTTGGACCTAGTAGTTTTTTACTCCGCGTTTTCGGAGGGAAGCTGCGGGTTGGCCACGCTACGCCTCCCAGATGTGCTCATATGATCACACACGGAAAGTCCTCAGGGCTCCCGTACCTTCAGTGGGGCAAATGCTCAGTGTGAACGGGGCCCTCCTTTTTTTATATAACTGCCTTGACTGGCATTGTTAACCATGCAGGCCTTCTTTTAGACTTGGCAGTGGCTTTCCTGACATGTGGAATGCTTTAAGAGAACATAAGAGAAGCCAATGTTAGATCAGGCCAATGGCCCATCCAGTCCAACACTCTGTCACACAGTGGCTTCAATTAGGGCTTCAATTAGTGTGGTTTTAAATTTCTTCCAAGCATCCTCTAGGGATTTGACTCTCTTCTGTTTCCCTTTCAGCTTCCTTTTAACTATTCCACTCATTTTTGTAAAGTTCCCTCTTTTGAAATCAAATGTGACAGTTTTGGACTTAGGGGTAACTTTCCATTGAGCTGAATGCCTAACAGATCTAAACCCTTCCTCCTAGCATTACTTTCTCATCACATTGATATCCCTAATCTGTGCTTGTCTAGCTGGCCCTGTGCATGGAACCAGCAGCACTCTGAGAATGCTACCTCTGAGGTCCTGGCCTTTAACTTTCTGCCTAGTAACCTAATTTTTTCCTTCAGGACCACATGACTATATTTCTCAGTGTCATTGGTGCCAATGTGTACCATGACTGCACTATCTATCAACCTATCTAGACAGTGTGTGATGTCCACAAACTTTGCACAAGGCAGGCAAGTCACCATGCAGTCAAAATGCCTGTCATGGACCCCACTCTCTATATTCCTAATGATCAAATGACCCACTACCAAAAGCCCACCTCCCCCCATACCCTGGGGGTATCCTCGGTATGAGAGGATGTCAGTCCATCACCCAAAGGAGAGGTCCCTTTTAAGTGATCACATCCTTCCTTCTCAGGCTGACTCCAATCATAAGACTCTTATTCTCCACAACAGCAGAAATGCTGTCAGCACAGAGTGGGACTGTTCTAGTAAGTCCCTGAGGGTCTCTTCTCCAAACCTCTCTCTCTGCCTCAGCTTCTCCAGGTCAGCAACCATAGTTTCAAGGGAAATGAACCTGCTCCCTGAGAGCCATAAGCTCTCGTCCTGATGGCACCTGGTATTTTTGGTCACTGTGTGACAGAGTGTTGAACTAGATGGGCCATTCGCCTGACCCCATCCAGTGGGCTGATAATCATACATGTGGCTCTGTCAGAGAAAGCCTCCCCCTGTCCAAGCCGGGCTGGAGACTATCTTCACCAAGGTTCTCTCCGCACTTGGATCTCATCCCCGGTTTTATCAGAGTTCAACTTGCAACACAAAACCTTGCATTTATCCCTTGTTATAACAGCATCCATTTATTCTGGGACAAGTGTGGGGCAAAACTGGGGTGACCTCAATGTAATGTGGAAACAAAACATACCCTGAGATAATTACAGGGGTGAATTCAAGTGTAGTGTAGAATTTAAGTTCGGGAAAAGGTTGAACCAGGATTTAAGGTCTACAGCAGAATCACCCTTTGAGACTGGCTAGCTAGCTAGAATTACAACAGGTGTTAAAGGTACCTGTATACATCAACATGGCAAATGGGGTTCAATGTGGCCAAGTGCAAGGTGATGCACATTAGAGCCAAAAATCCTAAGTATAAATACACATTGATGGGGTCCAAACTGGCAGAGACTGACCAAGAGAGAGATCTTGAAGTCGTAGTAGATAACTCAATGAAAATGTCCAGACAGTGTGCAACTGCAATAAAAAAGGTCAACACTATGCTTGGAATTATTAGGAAGGGAATTGAAAACAAATCAGCCAGTATCATAATGCCCCTGTATAAATCAATGGTGCAACCTCATTTAGAGTACTGTGTACAGTTCTGGTCACCACACCTCAAAAAGGATATTATAGCATTGGGAAAAGTGCAGAAAAGGGCAACTAGAATGACAAAAGGGTTGGAACACTTGCCCTATGAAGAAAGGTTAAAGCGCTTGGGGCTCTTTAGCTTGGAGAAATGACGGCTGAGGGGTGACATGATCGAGGTTTATAAGATTATGCATGGGATAGAGCAGGTAGAGAAAGAAGTACTTTTCTCCCTTTCTCACAATACAAGAACTTGTGGGCACTCAATGAGATTGCTGAGCAATTGGGTTAGAACAAATAAAAGGAAATACTTCTTCACCCAAAGAGTGATTAACACATGGAATTCACTGCCACAGGAGGTAATGGCAGCTACAAGCATGGACAGCTTCAAGAGGGAATTAGATAAGCATATGGAGCAGAGGTCCATCAGTGGCTATTAGCCACAAGGTATAGATAGGGACTCTGGGCAAGTGATGCTCTGTATTCTTGGTGTTTGGGGGGGGGGGTCAACAGTGGAAAGGCTTCTTGTGTCCTGGTCCCACTGGTGGACCTCCTGATGGTACCTGGTATTTTTGGCCACTGTGTGACAGAGTGTTGGACTAGATAGGCCATTGGCTTCTCTTATGTTCTTATGTTAATCTGGGTATGCTACCACCAGCTCTTTCCAGTCCCTCCAGTAAGGAACCAAAAGACAAACTCCTGACCATACCAGGATTAACTAGGAAATCCGCTCTGCAAGGTTGACTCACAGCAGGAGACCCACAAGTTACTCTAAAGGTGGGAGCACCAGGTGGGGGCACCAGATTGTCTTATTGCAACCATAGAGACAAGAATCAGAATTTGGTAAATAATATATTTTTTTATTAAGTGCAAAGAGTATTATTATTATTACTAGGAATAAGACCCATTGTGGAAATAAATACAATGAGTTCTAGAAAGAGGCTCTGGGAGGGTGCCCCGGTCCTGGGCACTCAGTGTCAATTTGCTGTAGTGACCTCAGCAGGGTACAATGACACAGAGTCCACCATTTTCTCCAGAGTAACTGATCTTTGCTACCTGAAGAACAGCTGTAATTTTGAGAGATATCCAGCCCTCACCTGGAGATTGGCAACAATGGTCCCCCAGGAAGGAATGGCTGGTTTGGAGGGTGGAGTCTATGACATTTTACCTGTTTGAGGTCCCACCCCTCTTCAAACATCACCCTTTCCAGGCTCCACCCTTGAAATCTCCAGGAATTTTCCAACCTGGAGTTGGCAACCCCCATCTGCAGCCTCTACTGTGCTCTGAAGCCCTGACTGCTATGTCACATTGGTTGTCATACAGGGGCCATCTCATCAGGATATAAGGACACAGAGTCCATCATTTTCTCCAGGGGACCTGATCTCTGCCATTTGGAAAGCAGTTGTAATTCTGAGTGATCTTCAGCCCTCACCTGGCAATAAGGGGAAATGTATTTTACCTCAGAACACATTTTACCTGAGAACAGCAACAGCAAACTGTTTAGAATGTTAGAGGCAGAGGTCAATGAGGCTGCATATGCAGACGACCTTTGTGTTCTGAGGCAAAGGCCAATCAGGCCGCATATGCAAAATGACCTCTGTGTTCTGACTGGCTATGGGGGAGAGAGGAACAGCAAACTGTTTAGAATGTTGGAGGCAGGACTCAGGCAAAGCAACCAGTGAATAGGGAGATCCTCTGAATGACAGATCAGGGAGCGAACTGATTTCAGAGCATGTTGGAATGTTCAAGGGAGTCCATGACCAAAACAGCATTATATATAAAGAGAGATTATTATAAAAGGTGCAGAATTACTTAAAAGGTTACTGTGAGGAAAAACAATAAAATTAGAGATTAAGAAACTAGCTAAACATTTGTAGAACCTTGGTTCTCAAAAGGCAAGATGTTACCTATTCAATGTTCTGGGTCTATAGTGTACTCCGTCTCCAGAGTCCCAAACGCCAGGCTGGCTGGCTTCAGCAGCAAAAGCTTCATGATGGCCAAAAGTGAGCAAGGCAATGCTACATGTCAGCATACCATGTCATCCCCACCAAGCTCCCTGAATAGGTTTCAAGGTAGGCAATTTATCACTAGAATCCTAAGTGGTTCCTAGGCTTTGCACCAATCAGGGTTCAAGCAATGTCCTATAGATACAAGTAGGCCAATCAGTGAAAGGATAATTTCATCGGTCTCTGGTTATGTGAGAAGAGCAGGTGATATGATCTGCAGCTCCACACCACCACCACCACCCCTCACAGGACTTAATTGCTTTGGAATGTTAATTGGGGGAGCCAAGGCCGGAGAGGGAACATGTTATCTTGCAGGTGTAAGAACGAACTCTCCCTCCACAGCACATCCGTGTGAAACTCAGGAGACTTAAAGACAACAATTTTAACAAGGGCAGGCCATAGCCAGCTGAACCAGGCTTTTAAAGCAGACTCCATTTTGAGTGAACCAAAGTTCTTGACAGGCACTCTCTGCAAAACACTGGATAGCTCCCCCCCTTAGCTTTCTACCCTCATAACTGGTTAATGCTTTAAAGGTATCTAGAGGGTGCATTAAGACGGCGTGGTGGGAGCGGTTTAAATTGCTCCGGTTTTGACCGGATTATATTTGATCCAGAAATCGTGATCATACTGACCTCCTTTATCCCACTTTGCTGCGCTTCCTGGCGTTTACACTTCCGGTGCGCGGGAAGCGTGCCTCGCCATTTTTAAAAAAAATTATCTCGACCTGCGCATGCGCATAGGCGCCCGTGCACGGAATAGGGATTTTTTTATTTCGCACATGTGCACAAAGATTAAGGCAAATCACAGCTTTTTTTTACCCTTCCGCAGAGAGCCGTGCCTTCACTCTCATGACTGTATCAATCCGCCTGAGCTGTTCACTCCCATATAAAACCGTTTTTCCCACTCTTTTCAGACACTTGCACTGAGGGAGCAATATGAATCCTCAGGAGCAGTGCCTGGTGGTGTTCCTGACTGTTCAGGTGCTTCTCACAGTGGCCTATCACCTGCAATGCAGGTTGAGGGCCATAAGAGTGAGGAGACTGATTGCTGTCAGACGGCACTTCATGCACAGGAGAGCCAGAGTGAGGGGCTTTGTCCTGACAGAGTCCCTTAGCATGGCATTCCTGCAGACACTGGCAGAGCAGAGGGCCCCACATAGGTGGTGGGTCTATCCTCAGCCAGCACAACTTTGGGACGTCTACGCTTGGATCGTCTGGGAGGACGAACAGTGGCTAGAGCACTTCCGGATGACCAGGGCCACCTTCCAGTGGATGCTCTCAGGCCACATCTCCAGTATGAGGAGACCACCATGCGGGACCCCATACCAACAGAGGAGCGTGTGGCCATTGCCATAGCATGGCTGGCCAACACCACCTGCTACCGGGTGGTTGGTGCCCTGTTTGGTGTGGCGAGATCCACGGTGGCTGGAATAGTTGCAGAGGTCTGCCTCACAATTGAGGCACATCTGATGCGCCAAACGATATGTCTTCAGTCACCTGGACAGGTAAGCATCTCCCATGTAAAGCACACGCATGACAGAAATTAGGTGTTTTCTAACATGTCCCCCGAAGCACAGGGAATGTAAGGGTGTAATGGTGACCAGTCAGTGACATCTGTGGAGGAACACTACTGTGGTACTGTCCAGATGGCAATTACTACAAAGGGGAGCTTAGAGTGATAATTGTCAGAATTTTTAACAGGAACTTAGGGGGGTGCCAGTGATGCAGGCATGGTTGTGTTCAGTGCTTTCTCTCTCCCTCTCCCCCCCCAGTGGAGTGAGTGTGAGCAAGCACACCCGTTTTTTTGACTTTGGCTCAGGAAGGATGGCCCCAAGGGTGAGGCAATTTTTGCAGTAGCCACATCGCTCGCTCAAAACTTTAATGCCATTAGCTCACCAAGTTGCATTTTTGCTCACAAGATGCCACAGCGTAGAGGGAAAACTGACTGTGTCATCTGTGTGTCAAGCAATGCCATAAGTGTACGCATCTTGCTTGCAAGCATTCCACTTTGTAACTGTCATCAGGTAACCTCATATGCGACTGTGGGTACTGCTGTCTACGTTAAAAAGACTGTATTGGGCCTGAAAGTAAAAATGATAACTGTCCCACCAGGGTAAGGTCTTGGGAGTTTAGAACATGGACAAATCAGTAGTTATGCTGTAATTATAAAGTACTGTAGATAATAAGTATGACTGTCACTGATAAATCTAGGTAGAGCAAGGTAACCTGGGCCATGAACACTGATGTTATCCTTTACCTTTGCCAGGTCATGCTGGGGTTCGAGGAGCTTGGGTTTCCACACTGTGTGGGAGCCCTGGATGGCTGTCACATCCCAATCCGGGCACCACCAGGGCAAGCCGCAGACTTCTACAACAGGAAGCACTTCCACTCAGTCCTCCTGCAGGGGACTGTGGACCACCGAGGACGCTTCATTGACGTCACAGTGGGTGAACCCGGCAGGAGCCATGACGCTCACCTACTCAGGCGCTCCAGGCTCATTCAGGCAATGGACTGCAGAGTATTTGTGCCCAGAAACCCCACAGTGACAATTGAGGGGGTTCAGATCCCTCTCCTGGTGATAGCGGATGCCGTGTACCCCATGCGCCACTGGCTGATTACTCCCTACACGGGAGTGCTGACACCACAGCAGGCGGTGTTCAACAGGGCACACAGGAGGGCCAGGTGTGTGGTGGAGCGGGCCTTTGGTCGGCTAAAGGCTCGCTGGAGGTGCCTGGGGGTCACGCTGCAGGTGGAACAGCAGAACCTCAATGCAGTGCTGTGCTCCGGTTGCACAACATCTGCGAGGAGCATGGCCATCCGGTCATTGTGGAGGCCACGGTACAACACAGCACGTCTCTCTCGCAGCAACCCCAGCCAGGAGGGAATGAGGGACACCGTGAGGAGGGGAGGGCAGTGCGTGCCGCAATCACCCAGTGGTTGCAGAGGCGGCGCAGGCACTGAGAACTCTGACTTTCCCCAGCACGCCATGTCCCCACATTTATAAAACCTGCTTTATGTAAATATGTTATGAATTCTTGTTGATGCTGTTGTCGTTTGTTAAAAAAATACTTCGTTTGTCTTAGATGTTGTTGTTCAGTAAAACCTTTACTCAACAGAAAGGCTGAGCTGTGTTTTCCTGGACTCTCCACTCTCAGCTGGGGCTGAGAGAGCTCTTTCGATAACTGCTCTTTCAGGAACAGCTCTGAAATAACTTGTTACTGACCCAAGGTCACACCAGCAGCTGCATGTGAAAGAGCAATGGGGAATAAAATCTGGTTCTCCAAGACTAGAGTCCATGCTCCTAACTACTATTTCTCGTAAAATGGTATCAGGGATAGGGTTGCCAACCTCCAGGTGTGGGCTGGAGCTCTGATACCTCCCCATAGGAATCAACAGGGATTGACCTACACTACCAGTTTCCCCATGGGGAGTAGACCTGCCCTCCGTTGTCCCCTTTCAGTAGAGACCTGCTCGGTGGTGGACGGGAAGGCTCCTTTGGGTTATCAAAGAAATTAATTGACACATAAGCCTCTAAAGAACAAATATCAAATTTATTTTAACGTTTTAACAACATTTAAAACTTCAAAAAAACCCATAACATTTACACTAGTCTTCCTCCCTCGCAGGTGCCAGCTCCGGATTGGCAGCTTGAGATGTGTGCTCCATGTGCGCAACGTTAGTGCGCAGACGCCGCACAACCTGCCTCAAGGTGTTAATCAGGTTGAGCACCTGATGGACTGTGGAGTGAAAGAAGGGGGTGGGGAATTAGATATGGCCTTGTTGTGGAATCCACCTTGGGATTACAGTTGGCTGTGGCAGTCAGATCATCACATATCAGTAACAGTGGCCCATATGCTGGGGACTGGTATTTCAGAAAGGGAAACCATGTCACTAAAGGCACACGCCCCGCAAGCCCATGTGTTCACTTGCCCACATTGCCTCATGGGGCTATTTCCCTCATTACTTGCTGCCATCACTCACTGGATTGATACCACCTTCCTAGAAAGACAGCGAGACCCCTCTGGCTGACTCCCCAATCTTGGGAAGTTGGTACCACAATCTTTGGGCTACCCCTGGAGAATTGGCAACCCCCCAATTTGGCTTCTCTGGCCTCCCTTTTGCCCCTGGTAATGTCCTAAGCTGGGAAGAACTAAGTGGCCAAGGCACACCAGGCCCTGAAACTCAAAAAGGTGTAATTGGACTATGGATAATTTAGGCAAGGGGAATAATCCCAGGCATTTAACACAACCGGGCACAGAAAACAAACAGGAGTTAAAACGCAGGTCCTCTGTCCCCACACCCCCATCACCCTATCTCTGGAGATGCTGGGGCTCAAGATGGGGTTATCTTTCAGCCCTCCTTCTTGTTGTTGAAAAACCCCAGCCCTTCCCTGGCACTGGTCACCTGGACTGCCACCCTCCTGCCACCACAATTCACAGTGGCCTGGATGTCTCACGGGGTCCAGATTACTCCTGGATAGGGTGTGCCCAGCAAGACCTAACAGAGTGGACTTACATCTGGTGTCCACCCTGTCCTCGAATTCACAGAGCTGACGCTCCACCTCCTGGCATCCAGGGCAGGACCTCACTACCTCCGCAGCCATGGCAGCCTGGGGTGACACCGCTTGACCTACGGGCAATAGGGTACAGCTCATCATCAGAGCAAGAAGTGCATTCCCCATAGGACAGCCTGAGGATAATCTTACCTGCCGCCGAATCTGCAGAGGAAACAACCCGGATGGGTCCTCTGCCACCCGGCCCCTGTTCCTGCTCCTCAGTCGTCAGATCTGAAATGCACACAGTTTGTTTGAGGTTGTAGTCCAACGAGCTTTCTCCAAACAGCAGTAGACCTGTGTGAGTTCTTACAGAGGTACAGTAAATGTGGCACTGTGGCCTCGCAAGCTGCTGTTTCCATCAGCACTGCAACTCCTTATGCACCATAACCTCCCACTTCCAAACAATAACAGCTGCTGTGGTCGCTCAACACAAATTATTCCCAATGCACAACATGTGGACAGACAGCTGTCTGCAATGTGTGCCCTCTACAATAGCAGATGCTGGGCATTTTGGTCTGCTTCGAATTTGCAGAAATATCTCCAAATCAAGGGGTGTGGGAAATCCAGCAGCCATTCAAGAACAACTGGAGTGACACTCTCCACTCACCCTCTCCGGTCTCCCCCGAAGGCACCACCACCACCACACCTCCAGGCGGTTGCGCAGCCTGCTGTGGCTCACCTTCCATTGATGGAAGAGGACAGGTGGTCCCTGCAGGGGGCAACATTTAACTTCAGCTCAACGTCAGATTTGGGATTTGCAGTCAGTGCATTATTCATATCGTCCCCTCACCTGCTCCAGTGTCCCCAGAGGAATGGGTCACGTTCTCCATCTCTTTCAGTGACTGGGAGGGTCCGGCTACAGGAAAAGGAGGGGGAGATTTGTTCAGGTCATGGTTTACCAGTGGTCGGGGGGGGTTGGGGTTGGAGAAGGGATTAGCTGTCACTTCAGTAGTCACATAAATGAATGTGTGTGTGTGTGAAGGATGTAATCACAAAAGGCTCATTCACCTGCAGATGGTCCTTGCCCCGGATCCTCTATGGCTGCATCCTCAGAAGAGGAGGTGGGCATGAGTACCCGGGCTCTCTGGGACCATCCCCTTCTCTGTACTCAAGGTGTGTCTAAAGAGAGAAAAGTGTATTGGTTAAGATGAGGATGGCAGTTATTGCTGGACCAATCAGACATGCATTTCTTTTCCTTGTACATGTGAAGATGTTACAAGCAACTGAATAAGGTACACTAAATCAAAACCTGGTTTTTGGGGGAATTAATGACAGTCAAGTAAGGCTTACTGTACCTAACATATCTCACCAAAGGAGGTAAACATTACCCCCTATATGCCACTGGCCAAATCCCTTAGAGAAAGTTATTTCCCCACAGCTGCAGTGTCTGTCAGCAGACCTGGTTTTGGGATACATTTCCTCCTAGGTAGGGAAAACATACCCTCCTTGCACTGAGGTTGCCAAGGGTACACTGGAAAAGGGGGAGTAGAAGAGGCAGAAGAGGCGGAAGAAACTTAAAGACTTACATGGGGTCCTTCTTTCAGCCCAACTCGGTCTTCCTGCCTGCGTCCACAGATGTGCCATGGAATGGAAGTGGGGAGGCCGGTGACTCCTGGGGGGGAAGCCCTCTCAGTCTTCAAGCGCATCGAAAAATGCCCCCTTTTGAATTTTGCCCGGCATTGTGAGCCGGACCTGGGGTAGCCTTGCACAGTGAGGCGCCTGGCTACCCTTTTGAAAATGGCCATTGTGGGCATGTGGGTGCTGGGCATAACCATCGGCCCAGCATCCATGTCATGCAGGAGTTCCAGGAGGCTCTCCACTTCCTCCTCCTGCCAAAAAATGCCCAAACGCCTCGCTGCCACCATCGTAAAAAGTTTTGGGCACGGGGCGTAAGTGTGCATGAACAAAGTAACTCTTGAAATTTAGACCTCGGTAATCAACGTGCCGGGGAGAGGGGGTTGGTAGTAATCGACCCAAGGGTGGACACTTCTGTGGAGGAGTACAGTGGTCTACCACTGTGGCCACTATCCCAGGGACAATGGGGGACACTCCTGGAAGTTTTGCAAAGTCAGCCCATAAACTGTTATTACTAATCTGTGCCTCCAAACACTTCTCCCTGATCTCTCCAAAAACTTCCACCACCACCCCCCACAGGACTGTTTGTGTTCCAGAGTCCCAAAGTAGCCAACTGGCTCCAGGGAAGCATCAAAAAAAATCTTCAAAATCCACCCCCCCCAATCCCTGGCATTCATTCAGAAGAAGCACATGATTGATTAGGCGTTCGCGCACTTCTCTAACCCAAGCGTACATGCGCACCAACACTCTTGCTGGAACTTCATGGAGGGATGGCTGCTTCGCCCCAAAAGGGTGTGTTTTGGCAAGAGGATGAGCTAGAGCTCATGTTGATTTTCCTGTGGGAGAAGGGCTATGGTGACCAGGTGATGACAAGCACCCACATGGAAACTTACAGCTTATTTGAGGAGGTGGCCACTGCACTGACTGAGGCAGGCCACCCCAGAAGTGCGGCTCGATGTCGCACCAAGTTCAAAAGAGACAAAGCCACATTTTTTGATGCACTGGAGGGCTATGGGGGGATACCCCCTGTCAGCGACCGGCCACCCAGATTTAATTTGCTCCACAGACTGTGGGATCAGGTGGGCAAACCCAGCTGGGAGAAGCGGAGACCTGCCAGTGAGTACACTGCCCCCCCTTTATACTGGAGTGCACCATTAGTTGTCACTTACATGCCCCACCAACTTTTCCCTTCCCCTTTCCCATAGAATCCTACCAGCCATAACGGAGCTGTAGACAGGCAGCACTACAGGACTCCCCGGGATCCTCTCATGAAACAGGGCATGCATCCGGTAAGCAAATATAGCTCACATTGCACAGGTAGGAGGGGTGGCTGTAGCATCACTCCCTTTTTCTCTCTGTGTAAAAGGAACCAACTTTCTAAGAAAATAATCACAAGCAGAAAAGGAAGGGAAACATTTCGGGGGGGGTCCGCTAGTGTACTCTGGCAATGCACGCCGTTTGACAGATCACTTCAGATCTGGGAGGTTGTTGCCAGTGGATATCTGTCTTCTCCATACCAGTTGCAGCCAGTGTTCCCTCTAAACTAAACTGCTGTTAGCAGTATTGCAATTCTATGGACTCCAACTCACAGACTCCTCTGCTGAGAGGGAGCAATGGTTACAGGTTAGGTTGAATTGGAATCCCTACCACAAGGTCAGAGTAGCATGGTCTTCTGAGGTTTTCCATGACCCACATGACAGAACCATGGAGTTTGATGGATGTCTGGCTCTAGATTGAGAAAGCACAGTTGGCTTAGCCTTGCACCCTAGGTGAAGTGTAAGTGGGTCCTCAGGAGATTAGAGCACCATACAGTGAGTAAAAGGGGGGACCTGGCCGAGAGAACACAGCAAAACATATAATAAGCATATTTCCTCCTGTGTCATTTTCAACAGGACTATGTGTGAGCGTGGCGGAGCAGACCGCAGGATCCCCCGTGGTGAGCGATAGAGGTAAATTTAGATGTATTATTGGGAAGTCATCTGTCCATGCACAAGGATCAGTGACTGGAGTGGTAACTATATCGGGATGTAAACCTTAGTGACTGACTGAGGAAGTGTGTACGTTTGCCTGCCCCTATTAACCTTTGATTTTCAACCACTCATTTTAGGGTCAGTTGACACAGAGGAGACGACCTCCACCCAGTCAGGGGGGTAGGAAGCAGCACCAGAGGCCACCTCCGAGTCCCCAAGTGGTAAGAGCAAGGGCCATTGCTTGTCTTGCCAGGGAATAACTTTGCACGTGCTAAGGGCTACCCATTCTCTCGCAGCAGTTGGGGAGCCGAGCTACGGGGACCAGGCTGCTGCAGCAGAGGCCCCTCCCCCTACTCAAGACCAGCGGCTGGACCTGATGCAGGCCACCCTAGAGAAGATCCAGGCCACCCTTGAGCAGCTCCAGGCCAGCATGGAGCTGCTCAGGGCGAGTGTGGATACAACTCGGCAGACCGTGAGTATCCTTTCCGGCCCGGTCCTGTGATCAACAGTAGGAATATGAGAGATATCCAGGGCACACAGGCAGGTAGCAGCACATATTTTATTGAACAGCTACCACTGCTGTGGTGAACCTAAAAAGCCAACAACTGAAATAACAACAACCATAACAACACAACACAACACTGCGGTTTACTGAGAACATCAGAGCCCCCCTGCCCCTGCCTTTGGAATCCTGTAAGTTTGTGTTAAGTGGCTTCCCGTGTAGTGAGAACCAGCACCAGTGTTGGACATCACTTCTCCCCTGGTGAGCACTCTGTGGGAAATGTTAGGAGTTCAGACCTGGCTCTTTGGATGGTCCGGCTGCAGTGCAAAGGAGGCTGCTTCTCGCCCACAGTTTGTTTGAAATGCCATTGTCCTCAAGAGGCCTCAGTGACAACTGAGTGTGTGTATTTTGTTGGAGGGAGGGAAGCAATATTGTTGTGGGTCAGTGGCGGAGCACTGGAGGGAGCAGCTCAAAAATGGTGTTGGCTAGGGAAGAGGCAATGCCAGTGTCTAGACTAGTGCACAGGGAAGGTTGCTCAGTTGAGGAGCAGGATCCATCCTGGTCATTGTGCAATCAGGGTATGTCCTGGGTCAGGTAAACTGGCCACTTGAGTCTCTAGGCCAGGGAGAACACACTGTAAGGTGGCTTTCAGATGTCCCTTTGAGCATCCTGTCAAGTTCACAGTCACAGTGGATAGGGGGTCATGTGGGTGTCTAGGACTCCCTTGTGCATAACGGTGTTAATGCTGAGCACGTACTTGTCATTTCAGACATCAGGCTCACTGCAGCGGTGGCAGCGCAGGCAGAGGAGCAGGAGTCCGAGGAGAGTGAGGAGGAAGCTGGGGAAGAGGGGGAGTAGTCTGTTTGTTTGTGTTGTTGTTGTGTTCCTGTTGAGTTTGCACTGTTTGAGGGTTTGTTAATATTTCACTTGTTTAATTGTTTACTGTTTTACAAAGTTCTTTATAAAGTTTCATTTTTCAAAACAGGGTCGCTGTTATGCCTGGATTGCTTCTGGCACTGCATCCCCTACTCAGTGCCTAAAAGACAGCAGCTCTGAGGGCAGAGGCAAGCTTGGTAAAGCAGGCAGACAACACACCAAAAAAAGAAAAGAAAAAACAGCAACACACTAGGAAGGGTCCAATACTGGCTTTTTATACACAGCAATACTTACATGTGTGAAGATAAACTTAAATACATGTAGTTTTTACACTGGAATACCAGAACTATTTAAAGTCAACTACTGACAGCCGCACAGTGGGAAGAATCTTCTGAGCACTGATCCCATGTGGCTGCGACCGGTTTCCTTGGGGCACTCACAGAGGGCATTGATCTCAGGTATTTATGTTATCTCTGCTGAGACATTGCCCCCTGTAACACAAGTGGACAAGTTTATGCCAGTGTCTTGCAGTACATTGAGCTTGGCTTTAGTAATCATTACCTCTCTGTGCATTAGTTAGTGATTATCCAGAGTACACCACCATATCTCGCATTACGTGGAACACTAAGGGGAATACAGTTCTCTGGGTCTCTTGTCCTGCTTCTTCCTGAATCCATGGCCAGTGTCAGGAGTGGATGAGCTGCCACCTGGATGATTGGCCTTCCCCTCTCTGCATGCATTCCCCCCATCCCTGGTCCCTTGGCTGGCTTGAACATTCACTGCAGCAGAGTTTGTTTGAACACTGGCCATCGGTGTGGTGGCACTTGCACTCTCTCCGCTGATGGTCCTTGTGAGGTGAGTGAGTGCAGCCAGTGCACCCTGTAAGATCCCACACAGGGCATCACTGGACTGCCTCTCCTGCTCAAGGGAGGCGGTCATCAGAGCCATGAAATCCTCATGTTCTCGTCTGCCTGCCTCCAGCAGCGCCTCTCGGTGCTGTCTGGAGTGCTGGAGCATCTCCACCCCTATCTTTTGCACCGCTGAAACCCTTTTGGTCCTTGCCCTTATAAAGGCCAGGCGGGATTTTGGCGAGAGTTCACCCAGGATGACTCCAGGTGGAAAATCTGTGGTTGGGAGGAAAAAAAGGGAAAGATATGCTGGGGAGTAGTTGACCTGCAGCAGCTGTAGTTTCCATTCACCACCTTCTCATGCCCTGCTATGCCGCACCACCTGGGGTTCAAGGGTTCAGGCTTACCTGTTGGGTTACTGTGGGTTTGGCTCCCACGTGCCTCTGGCTGGGAGGATGCAGATGTGTCTGTGGTGTACAGGTGAGAAAAGGAGTGTTACGCAAAAGACACTAATGGCTGTGTGACTCATGGTCTGGGGCAAGTGATGCTCTGTATTCTTGGTGCTCGGGGGAGGGAGCAACAGTGGGAGGGCTTCTAGTGTCCTGGCCCCACTGATGGACCTCCTGATGGCACCTGGTAATTTTTGGCCACTGTGTGACACAGAGTGTTGGACTGGATGGGCCATTGGCCTGGTCCAACATTGGCTTCTCTTATGTTCTACTGTTCTGAAATGCACATGTGCCAGTAAACACTCAGGGGGAAGTGGCAGGGTGAGATCTTTGGGTGGTGGAGGGGGTTGATTATGTGAAGTGGTATGGACAGGAATAAACCATAGCGGTACTCATCCCCTGAGAGCTGGTCTCACCATACCCACCTTCCTGAGGTGGGAAAGCCTCCATATTCACCTCACCATCATCTTCGGCCCCTTCCTCTGCCTGTGACAGGGGGCTGTCTCCTTCTGGAATGGAGAGAAAATGGAGCCTGATGTCAATTGACCAGGTTGAGTGAACTGCATGCTGTGCTATGCAGGAATCACAGTTATTACAGGCAACCACACAGCCATTCCTGAGATACAGGTGGCTGGAGCAATAGGAAGAATGAGGAAGGATGAGGATTCAAATCGTGAGCAATCCCACCACACCGTCTGAACGCACCCATGGTAATATTTCTGGGGGGGTACCATGGCATACTGCCAGGTTGAGGTATTTCAAAATTTCCACAGGCCTGATTGTTCTTGGAGAATAGCTACATGTTCTGGTAGCCAAAATGCCCCTATTGTAGTATTATGAGAACAGTCCACATCACTGAGATTACCTCAGTCACCAGAGGGCAAGGACTGGAGAGTGTGGGGTAGCCTGCTTTGTAACTTGGTGGTGGATCCCTCCCACAATTGTATATGGACCCAGATATATACTTGCCACATGAGTTGCCTGCTCCCTCTTGGACCAGGGGGAAAAGATCAAGGGTGGCTTCAGGGGAAGGAGGGAGGCCCTGATGGCTGGTGCTGGGAGTTGTCTCCTCTTGGAAGCTGTGTGACAGCCTCCTCCCTGTCACACTGACACTCCCCTGTAAGATGCGACTCAGCTCCTCGTAGAAGGGGCAGGTGTGTGTTGAGGCACCAGATTGTTGGTTATCGGCCACCACCTGCTTGAATTTCAGACGAAGGCTTTTGGTCTTTGTGCGGCACTCCTCAGCACGTCGCCTGAACCTCTTTGCAGCCATTCCTTTTGCAATCTCCCTGAAAATCTCAATGTTCCTAGAGGAACATTTAAGCTCCTCCTGGATTTTAGCCTCCCCCCAGAAAGCTAGGAGCTCCAAGGTCTCCCTGCGCCGCCAGGAGGTCCCTCTCACGCCAGACATTTTTGAGGAGTGTCGCTTTCCCTCCAAAAGCATGCCCTGCAGTGAACATGTGAAATGAGTTCCGGCACAAGATAGATACCTGTGTTACTATGGCACTATTTCCACTTCAATCGAACCCTTCCAACAAAACACTTCCCTTTAAACTTTTGACCCAAAAATGGCCTCTTTGAGATCCCAAACTCGTCTAAACACTAAAACCAGGCACTGTTTAAATGCTGGTTTTATTAACGTAGGAGCGGAGCTCCGCTCATGCGCATACCGCCGACGCATAAAAAAAATGGTGGACGAAAAGTGGAAGCCTGAGGCTTCCACGGCAGCTTTCCAGAGGGGAGGGGGGTAGAGGATCCCGGAAGTGGCTCGACCGAGACGAGCGATCAGACAGCGGAAAGTGCGGCTTGAAACGGAGAATCAGGAAAACACCACTTGGGTAAGTGATGTCAAAATACTCCAGTTTAAAGGGGGGTTGCTCCAGAAAGCGATGGCTGGGGACGGTGCGCAGATGTTGGCAATGTGAACGCGCACGTAAAAGCCATTTCTGAGGCATGCCGAAAGCGGCTCAAATGGTGCATCTGAACGCACCCAGAGTGATGCAGGGTCCTCAGGAATGATCCCCAGGCTAAGAACCACAGGCCAAAAGTCCTTTGACTTGCACCAAAGACTTGTGCCTCTGCCGAGGAAGGAGCCTTGGAGTTCAGAGGCCCACAACCCCCACCTCCCAGCAGCAATGGCAAAGGATGGGGCCTGCAGTCAGCCCCAGGCAAACAGACCTTGTTCAATGATCAACTCACCAGACAAAAGACCCAAACAGATCTAGACTAAAACACCACTCTCCAGCAGGCTACAAGCACCCACTCACCCTCTGTACTCTCACAAAGCAACCTCAGTTAATGCTCCCCAGTAGTTTAGCATTCTAGGAAGGGGGGGACCCACTCACCTTCCCAGCAGTGATTTCATGGGTTTTTTTCTCCTAGCCCGGTTTGCTCAGTTTTGCCTAATGTTCTTCTCTGTCTGAGATACTGACTGTGGGCGATTTCACACAAGTCTTGTGCCGGGTCAATCCTCTGTTTCATCCGTTGCAAAATGTCAATTTCACACCATTTGTCCCAGGGCTGGCTTTGGTCTGGAGCTTCCCCATTTACTCCAGATCAGCGTGATCCTTGATTCCCAGGAGTTTCTGTTGCCCCGCATCAAATCAAACCCGCCCACCTTCCCCTCTATGTTAACTGCAGGATTTCTTGATCTCCACCCATGTTCCTTAACCCTTTCCCAACCCAACCTGCAGAAACATGTGCAACAATTCAAACCCACCCCCAGTTATTTTTCTGTGGTCCCTGTTCCGGTTTATTTTCTCCTGCACCATTGAATGAGGAAGACAACAGTTTCACAAATACAAGAAATTTATTTCAGATGTATCTTCACAAACAATTCACCTTGTTCTGCTAAGCTGCAGTTGGGAGCTGTACATTTACTTGAAGGAGCCTGAAGGCGAACTGTGTACTTTTGCCCTTTAAATCACTGTACTCAAATGCAAAGCAAACCACACAACAGAAGCATAGGAATGTTGCAGGAAGCCACGCCAAGGCTGTAATGGGAAAATGAAACCCCCAGAGCGGATCCGGGGCAGACGGCTACAGTGTGAAATTGACAAAAACGATCTGGGGCAGAAAACTCCAAGGAAAACCAGTGGTAAGTGCCGTGTGAGAAATCGGCCTGTAGTGTAAATTGACAGAAAAGAGCATTTGCCAGCTTCCCACAAGCCTTCCTGTATGCCCACAGAATTTTTGTCTCTAGCTGTGGCTTACAACAGTGAAGCTTGTGGTTGGCAGGTACAGATCTGACATATTCCCCACCACCATCAGGCATAAGAACATAAGAGAAGCCAATGTTGGATCAGACCGACACTCTATCACACAGTGGCCAAAAATACCAGGTGCTAGTTCACATAGTAAAATTCAGTTGGAAAGTACATGGAAAGTGGATTGAAAATGGATTCCTTAGTGTGTGTGACTGCAGCCTTTGTGTTTGCTTCCTGCCTGCATGCCAGGGTATGCAAGCAAAGTATTTGCCACTGCTGTTTTTATGCTCATGCCATGCTAGTATGCTTTGATATGTTGTGCTTCATCATCATGATGGACTGCAATGTATAGAATGCTTTTATGCTACTGTTTGGATTTTATGGTGCAAGAAGATTTGCCATGTAATACAATATATTCAATGTATTAGATAGATCAGTTAGCTTTTTTGTTTTCTCTGTTGCTAAACTATAGAGATTGTACTGCATAGTGAAATCTTTTTTAATCCTTTAATAAACCTTATTTATTTTTAAAGGTCCATTTTACTTTTGTGCATTCAACCTTGAGGACCCACAAGGCTTGGTTTGCTCAAGGGACAAGGAGCAAGAACCTGCAGGACCCAGGCTTGGGTTTCTGACACGGAAAAACAAACATATCAGCACAAGCCTCTGGTTATAACTCTGCTGACTGATAAATATCCCTATCAATTACACATGTACTGAGTCACTCCTCCCACTTTCTTGCAGTGGAAGAAGAAGAAGAAGAAGAAGAAGAAGAAGAAGAAGAAGTAGAAGAAGAAGAAGAAGAAGAAGAAGAAGAAGAAGAAGAAGAAGAAGAAGAAGAAGAAGAAGAAGAAGAAGAAGAAGAAGAAGAAGAAGAAGAAGAAGAAGAAGAAGAAGAAGAAGAAGAAGAAGAAGAGTTATATCCCAATTTTGTCTACCCTAAGGAGTCTCAAAGCAGCTTACAATTGCCTTCCGTCCCTCTCTCCACATTGTGAGGTAGGTGAAGCTGAGAAAGTTCTGCGAGAACTGAGAGAACTAGGCCAATGTCATCCAACAAGCTTTATGTGGAGGAGCGGGAAATCAAATCCAGTTGTCTAGATTAGAGTCTGCCACTCCTAACCACTACACCATGCTGGCTCTTTAAGCAAAGTTGCACCATTCTAAGCCAACATACTTCAATAGACTTAGAATGGTGTAACTGCTCAGGATTGTACTGTTTATCTCTAAACCAGACCAGAAAAAATATTAGTTAGATGTCACTATGTTTTAATTAATTCATTTATTAAAACATTTACATCCTGCCTTTCCATGTAGCCCATGCAGCTCCCAAAATATTTCCAAAATATCACCAAATGTTTTACTCTTCATTTCAAAGAAAGAAGCATTTTAGTTTGGGTATTGATCACTTAATATGCAAATATACTCCTCAAGGCTCCTCCCCCCTGCCTTCCATTCCCTTGGCATTTATTCTTCTTGACTTCCTCTCATTCTTTACTGTGAAAAGTGTATCTCTAATATCTCCATAAAATGCAATGTGAACACATTATATAAATACATAAATGATGACTCGGCAATGATATTTGGACTTGAGAAAAGCAAGATTGCTAGTAAGAAATAGTCAACTTCCCAACAGTTTTCACAAGCTGCCGCAAGTTGCCATTACACTACAGTACTTCCTTTCACTCTCTACTTCATTCTCTGCAGTACTTTAGGGTATAATTCCTACCACAGCATGTGAAACAAAAGTTTCTTCCAGATTTTTACAATTGAAGTAGACAAGTAAGGCTCCCTGCTGCTGAGCGTTTCAAAGCCATATGCATAATATCAGCCTGTTCTGCTTTCTTGGTTTCCTGTTGGTTGAATGCTAATGTTATTGGAAATTGTCTGTCCTGTCATTGCTGTGTCTCCTTAATGTCATCAAGCACTGAGGCGCTACAAGATGCCTTCTGGATACCACATGGACATTTTTTTATTATTATTCTTTGTGAACTGAGGGGCAGAGGTGGCCCAACTGTAACTGCAGTACTGAATTTTCAAGTACCAATTTTGTCTCTTTTTCTAGCATGAAAAAAGTTTTATGCCAGCAATATGAGGAGAGATCAGTTCTCATGAGATAATCTGATCTGTGGAGTAGACGGGATTCCTATTTCATGTTCAGCAGTGTGTCCTGCAGAAAAACATTGCTGTTATGAATCAGATATAATAATTAAAAGATGGAATTAATTAAGAAGTTGCTTCTTACTAATCACTGGGATATGTGTGGATATCCAGGTACAAAATATTGACCTTATCATTGAAACACTTTTTGCTGTGTTCCACTTTAAAATACATGTGAGTGACAATTGGGCCCCATTGGGTTCTTAGTCATATGTAATTCAATGGAAACGTCATGCATCAAAATAGGGCTAGCCTGACTTTTTGTCCTGCTCCCAGGGTGCATTGAGAAGGTCCTTTTATTTTATTTTTTAAAGGGGCCCTATGGACAGAACCATTTTTGTATTCCTGTTCCGCACCAGTTTTCCCTATCCTCCCTCCATAAGGTCAAAAAGTTACTTTTTCCCCATCATAGAGAAAAATGGAGGGAATGGGGGCAACCTGTTTGGGAGCCCATAGAATTGGACCCCCTGGTCCAAAGTTCTTGAAACTTGGTGGGTATCTTGGGGAGAGGCTCCATCAGCCTCTTCCCCAAACCCTCCCCTCCAGCCCCCAGAATATACCCTATGTTTTCACCATTGACTTCAATGGCCCATAGGATATAATGGAGCTGAAATTGACATTCGACTGCCTGAAAGACTCCGGGGACGCTGACTGGGGGCGGGGCTTGGCTCCTGAGCTGCCGGAGCTGCGCTCTGGTGTGTTCCCCCCCCAAAAGATCCCTGACTTCAAACATTATCACAGAGTAAATAGACCATACAGATCACAGCAAGGGTTTCTTGGCAGGGTGGGGTAGAGAAGGGAATAAGCAAGGTGCAGCAAGAAATGTAGTTGCCTCAAGTGCCACTAAGAACTACATGAAGGCATTGAGGCTCCCAAGAACCACTCTACCTTGATCCAAGGAAGCTTGCTAAAGAACTTTTGGCTTAACTATACCAAAAGTGCAAACGTTGGCTTTTCAGTGACAGGTAGTGCAACAATGCCATGCTGGGTTCTCCAACAGAAGTGGCTTTATGGCTACAATTATTAGGGGAAATATTTAACATGGTGGAAATGACTTCCGACTAAACACACAGTTAGGGAGATACGTGCATCTTGTGTACTGAACTCGACATCTTGGTTCAGTTACAACTCACATGACCAAGTGGGCATAAAGAGATTGCGAGTTTAGTGTATAATAATGCCACTGAGCATTTATATAGCACTGCCGAATGCTACAAGCACTTAATGTGCATTATCCTCTCACAGTCCTTTCAGCAATGCTGTAAAGAAGGTTAGTCTTATTTTCTGCACATTACAGATGGAATGAGAGTGTGTGGTGGAGTCTAAGTGTAAGTTGATGGTTAAAGGAAGATTCAGACCTGGGATTCCTTGAATCATGGCTCATTCCTTCAGGTATTCTGTTGAATCATCTCTAATCAGCATGCCTGGCCTGAGTTGTGCTTCTAACAAAGAGGCTCTGTGATTGCTTCATCATGTGCACAGGGTTTCTGATGAGCAAAGAATACAGTTCCATAGATAAATACAATAATACAATACAGTTAAGCAAAGGGAGGTGACTGAAAGCTCAAACAACACACTATCTAAATGCACATGATTCTTTTTTGTTTTTCTTTTTGCCTAAAGATCCATTAGGCCTCCCATTTACCTCCCCACCCCAGACCCAATTCCCCACTTTTAAGGAACTGAAGAATAGGAGAAGAAAGTGGCCTCCACATAGTGATGCTCTAGGAATTTCCTGTAGTGTCTTTGGTAAAGACCATAGAAATTATGTGAGGCA